>CM066737.1:34276680-36986475 GCA_033961575.1 Aselliscus stoliczkanus | reverse complement strand
TATAAAGTAGTTTAGATTTGTGTCTTATGATAAATTATACAGAACTCCAAAATAACTGCTTGTTTTAGAGAAGTGCATATAAAATTCAATAATGAAAAAATCTCCTATTCCTTTGGTTGCTTCTTTGCTTTTTTAAGTATTTTTTTTTTAGCTGAACCATCCTGCCACCTGTTGGCAGCTCAATGGCAGCTCAGCTCAGGCTAGCATCGAACCACCATTGCTCAGAGCTCAGCTCGCCCTCTTGAATGAGCTCTTAACCAACTGAGCCACTTGGCCGGCCCTGCCTTTTTACTTTTTAAATTAAAGTTTATTGGGATGACAATTGTTAGCAAAGTTACATAGATTTCAGGTGTACAATTCTGTAATACATCATTATGTGTTCACCATCCAGAGTCAGTTCTTTGTCCATCGCCATATATTTGATCCCCTTTACCCTCATCTACCACCCCCCTTCAAGCTAACCCTCTGGTAAACACTAAACCATTGTTTGTATCTATGAGTTTTGTTTCTTCATTTGTTTTTCTTGCTTTTTGTTGTTATTATTGTTTTCAGTTTTGTATGCCACATATCAGTGAAATCATACGGTTCTCTACTTTTTTGGCCTGAGTTATTTGGCTTAGCATTATAATCTCAAGATCCATCCATGTTGTCGCAAATGGTACTATTTCATTTTTTCTTACGGCAGAATAGTATTCCCTTGTGTCTATATACCACAGCTTCTTTATCCAATCATCCACTGAAGGACACTTTGGCTGTTAACATGTCTTGGCCACCTTAAATAAAGTAGCAATGAACATCGGAGCACATATATCTTTACAGATAAATGTTTTCAGATTTTTGGGTAGATACCCAAGAGAGGGACTGCTGGGTCAATGGTAATTTTATTTTCAAAATTTTTTTTAACGTATTTTATTTATTTATTTGTTTGTTTGTTTGTTTATTTTGATGGCAGTGTCACTGGCCCTCATATGTGGGACCGAACCAGGGCCGCTGGCTTCCCAAGCCAGCGCTTAACCACCGCACCACTTGGCCGGCCCTATTTTCAAATTTTTGAGGAATCTCCACACTGCCTTCTATAGTGGCTGCACCAATCTGCATTCCCACCAACAGTGTATGAGGGTTCCTTTTTCTCCACAGCCTCTCCAGCATTTGCTATTATTTGTCTTGTTGATGATAACCATTCTAACTGGTGTGAGATGATATATCATGGTGGTTTTTATTTGCATTTCTCTGATGATTAGTGATGTTGGCCCTTTTTTCATATGTGTATTGGCCATATATATATCCTTTATGGAGAAATGTCTATTCAGGTCCTCTGCACATTTTTTAATTGGATTGTTAGTTTTGTTGTTGTTGAATTGTCTAATTCCTTATATATTTTTGATATTAGCCCCTTATTGGAGGCATTGTTAGCAAAAATCTTCCCCCATTCAGTTGGTTGCCTCTTACTTTGTCTACGGTTTCTTTTGCTGTGCAGAAGCTTTTTAGTTTGATATAGTCCCATTATTTTACTTTAACTTCCCTTGCCTTTGAGGTCAAATTCATAAAATGCTCTTTGAACCTGAGGTCCATAAGTTTCATACCTATGTTTTCTTCTATGCAGTTTATTGTTTCTGGTCTTATGCTTAAGTCTTTGATTCATTTTGTGTTGATTTTCATACATGGTGACAGATAGAAGTCTAGTTTCATTCTTTTGCATGTGTCTTTCCAATTCTCCCAGCACCATATATTGAAGAGGCTGTCTTTTCTTCATTGTGTGTTTTTCTCTTTTTTGTTGAAAATTATCTGTCCATACTTATATGGGCTTATTTCTGTGTTCTCAATTCTATTCTATTGATCTCTATGTTTTTTGGCCAGTACCATACTGCTTTGATTATTGTTGCCTTGTAGTACCAGCTGAAGTCAAGGAGGGTGATACCTCCAGCACTGTTCTTTTTATCTTAGGATAGCTTTGGCTATTCTGGGTCTTTTGAGGTTCTATACAAATCTGATGATTTTTTGTTCCATTTCTTTAAAAAATGTAATAGGGGTCGGTCAAGTGGCACGGTGGTTAAGCGCTGGCTTGAGAATCCAGCGGCCCCGGTTCGGGTCCCCATATGAGGGCCAGTGACACTGCCCTCAAAAAAAATGTAATTGGAATTTTGATAGGGATTGAATTAAATCTGTATATTGCTTTGGGTAACATGGCCATTTTATTTTCTTTTTTTTTGAGGGCAGTGTCACTGGCCCTCATATGTGGGACCGAACCTTCAATTTCTTTTAAAAATGTGTTATAGTTGTCAGTGTATGGGTCTTTCACATCCTTGGTTAAGTTTATTCCTAGGTATTTTATTCATTTTGTTGCAATTGCAAAAGGAATTTTTTCCCTAAGCTTTCATTGTTAGTATATAGGAAGGCAATGGTCTTTTGTAAGTTGATTTTGTAGCTGGCAAATTTAATATATTTGTTTATTGTTTCTCATAACATTGTTGTGGAGTTTTTAGGGTTTGCTATATATAGCATCATGTCATCTGCAAAAAAGTAGCAATTTAACTTCTTCATTCCCTATTTTGATGCCTTTTATTCCTTTCTCTTGCCTGTGTTGAAAAGCAAACATGATAGGGGATTACCCTGTCATGCTACTGAACATAGAGCAAGCTTCAGTTTCTAACCATTAATTATGATATTAGCTGAGGGTTTGTCATATATGGCCTTCATTATGGTGATGTATTTTCCTTCTATAACCATTTTATTAAATGTTTTTTTTAAAGATTTTATTAGGGAATTGGGGAGGGGAATAACATAGGGGAATCAGGGAAGGGGAACAGACAAGATGCGGTCCTTTTTTGTTCTTCAGTCTAGTTGTGAAGGACGTTTCTTCAGTGGCCCATGTTAGTGTTGTCATTGCGCTCTTCCTGGGTGAGGCAGTCTCTTTCTAGCCTCTGGATGGTTGCTCACGGTGGCTCTTTACAGTTCATACTGGCTGCCAGCTGCTCACACTGGCTGCCAGCCACTCACTGTAGACTATGGCAGCCCACTGTAGCACAGGCTGCAGCTCACACTGTCACTGGCCATCTTAGCTATAAAGGCAACGTTCACCATCTTAGCTAATTGAGGCAACCAGGTGGAGCTGTTGTTCACCACCTTAGCTGTAGAGGGCAGTGTCACTGGCCCTCATATATGGGATCTGAACTGGGGTCCCGCTGCTCAGAGCTACCATCCCAAGCCAGGTCCTAACCAACGTGCCACTCGGCAACAATACATCATGACCAAGTGGCGTTCATCCCAGGCAAAAGGATGGTTTAACATACACCAATCAATGAATGTGATACACCTCATAAACAAAATAAAGGACAAAAATCATATGAATATATCAATAAATGCAGCAAAATTGTTTGACAATATACAACATCCATTTATGATTAAAACACTTAACCAGGCTGGCCGAGTGGCGCTTTGGTTAGGACCTGGCTGTGGGCTATAAGGGGAGTGTTATCAGTCTGAGTTCTTCCCTCTCCTATGGCTGTGGTAGTTCTGGAATGCAGGGAGCCCAGATCTCCAAGCTGTCATCTGCATCCTGCAGCCCACTCTGCCTGTGTACCTCCACTACCTCCTCTCGCCCTATCTGCCCAACTTTTGATGATTTCATTTGTGAGTCTCTTAGTCTTGTCTGTCTATCATGCAGGCAGTCCTTTGGGGAACTATGGTTGTTCAATTTGTTGTAAATTCCAGGGGAGATTTCAAGAGGCTCACCTCAAGCAGCCATTTCTATGATGTCAACCTTGCCTCTTTATTTTGTTGATGGTCTCTTTTGCTGTGCAGAAGCTCTTAGTTCGACATAATCCCATTTATTTATTTTAGCTTTTACTTCCCTTGCTTTTGAGTTTAAATTCATAAAATTCTCCTTGATCCAAAGCTCTTGAGTTTATTACCTATGTTTTCTTCTATGCAGTTTACTGTTTTAGGTCTTACATTTACATCTTTAATTAATTTTGAGTTAATGTTGGTACACTGTGAAAGACAGCAGTCTAGTTTCATCTTTTGCACTTGGCTTTTTAATTCTCCCAGCACCATTTATTGAAAAGGCTGTTTTTTCTCCGTTGTATGTTTTTGCAGATAACACCTCCTATAAGGGACTAATACCTAAAACATGTAAGGAACTCATACATCTCAACAACAACAACAAAAAAAACAATCCAAATAAAAAGTGGACAGAGGACCTGATTAGACATTTCTTCAAAGAGGATCTACAGATGGCCAATAGACATATGAAAAAATGCTCAACACCACTAATCACAAGAGAAATAAAAATAAAATCCACAATTAGATAATAAACTCACACAAGTTAGAATGGCTATTATCAACAAGACAAATAATAGCAAGAGCTGGAAAGGCTGTGGAGAAAAAGGGTACTATACACTGTTGATGAGAACACAGATTGGTGCAGCTGCTGTGGAAAGCAGTGTGGAGTATATTCAAGAAAAATAAGAAGAGAATTACCATATGACCCAGCCATCCTTTTCTTGGATATCTATCCAGAAAATTATGAAAACTTTTATTCGTAAAGATATATGTGCTCTGATGTTCATTGCAGCTTTGTTTACAGTGACTGAGACATGGAAACAACCAAAGTGTCCTTCAATAGATGATTGGATAAAAAAGATGTGGAATATATACACAATGGAATACTTTCTGCCATAAGAAAAGAATAGTGCAATTTGCAACTACATGGGTGGAACTTGAGATTATTATGTTTAATGAAATAATTTAGATTGAAAAGTTGAGAACCACGTGATTTCACTTACATGTGGGATATAAAACTGAAAACAACAAAGGAACAAGAAAAACGAAGAAACAAAAGCTTATAAACACAGATAATAGTTTAGTGGTTACCAGAGGTTGGGGGTGGGTGGTAGATGAGGGTAAAAGGGATGAAATATATGGTGATGGAAGGGGGACTGATTCTGGGTGGAGAACACACAATGTGATATATAGATGATGTATTACAGAATTGTACACCTGATATATATGTAACTTTACTAACCATTGTCACCCCGATAAACTTTAATTAAAAAAAAATTGAAATCTCTCCACAGATTTTATTTTCATTTTACTTAATAAAAATCAAGAAACACAGTGATTGCCACTTGAAAAAAAATCAATAATGCTGAGTATGTGGGATGGTATAGATATAATGTTCAAGCAAATAATTAAAGTGGTTAAAAGTTAACAGGTACTTCAGCATCAAACACAATTTGGATATCTCTATTTGAATTATTAATATAAATAAGCAAATTAGAAAGTTGTAATGCCCTTTACATTCTATAATAGGAATGAAGACAAGGTTACCGAACTTTCAAGTAAAAAGTAATCTATCGGAGGGAAGAATCTACAAAATATTCAATTTGTTTCTTTGATATCTTCTTTTATTTTATTTGAATGTTTATCAAGATTCTTGTAGCTGCAATGACAAACAATACTGTAAGTTGCTAAAACAATTAGGACATTTTACTCTCTTACATGCAAAGTATGAAACTTAATATCCATAACATACAAGGAACAAATACAGCACAACCTCAAAAAAATTAATAGTCCAATTAAAAACGGGCAGAAGACATACATAAACATTTCTCCAAAGAAGACATTCAGGTTGCCAACAGACATATGAGAAGATATTCAACATCACTAATCATCAGGGAAATGCAAACCAAAACCACAATGAATTACTCTCACAACTGTCTGAATGGCTATTATCAAAAGGAAACAAATAACAAACGTTGGCAAGGGTGTGGACAAAAGGGAACTCTAGTATATTGTTGGTGGGATTGTATATTGGTGCAACCACTATGGAAAACAATATAGAAAAATTAAAATAGAACCACCATACAACCCAGCAATTCCACTCCTGGGCATTTATCTGAAGAAAATGAAAGCACTAATTTGAAAACATATATGCATATCTATTTTCTTTTTTAAAGATTTTATTGAGGAAATGGAGAAGGGGACCAGCCAAGTTGTTCTTCAGTCTTTCTGGTAGAGGGTGCCAATCTTCATCTGACTGCCCTTTGGTAGCTCATGACCTCTAAGCTCAATGTGCTGTGTTCAATCTTAGTTGTGGGTGGGTGTAGCTACCATCCCATTCTGGAGTTCAACCAGCAGCCTCGTTGTTAAGAGTGCACAGTCTATCCATTGAGCAATCTGGGTGGCAGCTCTGCTCAAGGTGCTGATTTCAGTCTTAGCTGTGGGTGAGTATAGACCACCATCAAATAGGCAAACTTGTTATTATACTAACTGAGCCATCCTGCCACTTGTTGGCAGCTCAGCTTGTGTGCAGCATCCCTGGTCCATGTGGGCATCAAACCGGTGGCCCTTTTGCTCAGAGCTCACACTCTGAAGCCAACTCTTAACCAATTGAGCCACTCGGCCAGCCCTGCATGCCTATGTTCATTGCAGCATTATGTAAAATAGCCAAGATATAGAAGCATGGAATCAACCTATGTGCCATTGATAGATGAATGGATAAAGAATGGTGTGTGTGTGTGTGTGTGTGTGTGTGTGTGTATAAGCAAACCTATCCCACAACACCTACTTTTACATTTCTCTGGGAAGAGAAATGGGATTACCATGAGTGGCTTAGACAAATCGTAGTATATCCCCTGAAACTGGAGAGATTATATCCCTATAGCTGAACAAAATTGGGGTATGGATAACAAGGAATAAGGAGAGAACGGTTGATGAGTAAGGAAAACAATAGGATAACTAGTAGTACAAGAGATTGAATGTTGTGTTAAGTACTCAGATGTCTTGTGTAGCTATTGTTTCTATTGTTAAAGAAAAGACTGGAACCAGCCCAGTGTTTACGTTTGTGTGGATATGCCTAAAAAGCTTTTAGGACACAAGTTATTAAACAGAGTATCCAAGCCAAAAAAAGAAATAGTTAGACACCTTTAAGTATCTTCAGTGTCTTTAAGTATCTTTAAGTATCTCCATTTTAATGAATGTAAATGCTGATATTTAAATTTATGAAGGATGAAATGGAATGGTTTCTATGACTTAACCTTAGATGTCTGTCAATTCCAGTGAGCATTTGTTTGTTGTTGTTTTTTTGATAGATTGATTGGTCAACTATTGATAAGATTGAAATTAATCTATTTTTGGTATAAATGAAATCAGTGTGATTTAAAAATGTTCAAATGAGAGCAGTGGATTTGGCATTCAAGAGCATGGTTTGCATTCAAGCAATTGGAAATATAAATACAGGAAAAAAAAGACAAAAATTTGTGCTATCACTGTTTATTCTTTTATTCTTCTTTCCTTTCTCACTAGTACTACATTTTTTTAAAGAATAAACTACCTATCTAGGAGTAGTGTAGCCATTTAATACTAATCTCTAAGGTTAAATGTATAAGCTGGGAGAGGAGAAATTGATATTTCCCCCTTTTCCAGAAAGGTAGCTCAAGCTCCATTCAGGATGGCCTTACAGAGAAAGAGCAAAAAATATATATTCATATATGTTTGACCTCTATAAATTCCTATATTCCTCAAAATACCTTTCTCCCAGTCCCTCTATGGCATTACCCTTCTCTCTTCCTTTTGCATATTTTTTTTTGCAACTGGAAGATTCTTTATTCAGAGGTATATTATATTTTGTTTCCCTCAGAAGATAAGGAAAAAAATAAAAATAAGGGAAGGAATGAGTCAGAAAGGGATGAAGATTGAAAATATTAGAGCCAGAGGACTAAAGAAGATAATCCTAGATTATAATGTAAGAGAAGTAGTAGTTATGATGTAGTTGAATCCAATTTTTTTTAGTTTACAGATGAGGAGGATGATACAGAAAACAGACGATTTAGGACAGGTTTTGACATCGAACTTACAAAATATATGGCACAAGAAAGCAGGTCTGCTTGACTGTCAAACATTTACTTCACTGCTTTACCAAGGACTTTCTGAGTATCCAAAACATATTGCTACTGCAGTACAATCTGAGCTGTTACAGAAGGGGCCACTGTGCATGAAAGAGCAATAGCTGCAGGAATCCAACAGAGCAAGAAAAAAAGCACTGCAGGAACCTAGCTCAGAAGGTGTCTTTTCTCCAGCAAAGTTCTTCGGCAGGCTGAAGAATTAGCCATTGGGAATGAGTCATCAGTTGATATTGGTGAATCAAGTAGTTGCCACAGATAGATTTTCTTTTCTCTTTTCCTTTTAGTAGATTCACTCATTATCTTTTCGTGCCCATAGTGAGGCAGCGACAGGAATGTCTGCCTTATCGATGTCTTTTTCATACTTGAAATGTCAAGATTACCACAAATTTGTTATTCCAAGAGAATATTTAGAAAAATTAGAAAGAAAAGATTTCAAATTAAAGTCTGAATGACGTGGAGATTTTACGGTTTCCTTATATTCTTAAACATTGTTATGACTATTAAAATATAAGTAGCACTACTCATGTATTTTAAATTATCAGGTGCAGGAGAAAAACTCTTATATACATTTTGAAGCTACAGTAATAAAAATGTTTCTTATTTTAATTTTCTTCTGTAGGAGACATCATTGAACTTTTAAAAATTTTGGTTACTTAAAATAATTAACAAAAATTTACTTCATTAACGGTTATTAGCTCTAAATTGTGGTTTTATTTTACACAATGTCTAGAATCATTTGCCAAGTCAAATAAGCTGGCCATTTTGTAGATGAGCATGCATGCATTCTTCTTAGGGTTTTAATAGCCATTGAAATACCAGCCCATGAAATTTCTATGAAGAGAATGCTTGTTTGTAGATCTGGATTCAAAACTTGCAGCATCAGTTTTCACATCCTAGAAAAACCAGAGCTCATATTATGCAGAGTGAGAATTACTTTTTCATACCTTCTATCATCTATCTGAAAATTCCAAAAGTAGTTTCATTGAGTTATATTGTAGGAACTAATCTCCCATAACTTAAGCAAGATTTCTATGAAGTCATGCTGTTTTTTTTTAAAAAAAGAAGAAAATCAATATATATAACTAAAGGCAGGGCAAAGATTTTGATAAATGTAATTGAATTCTTTAAGTAGAAATTGTTAGATCTAGTTTAGATGTGGAACATATTGGCAAGATCTCTACCTCACATTAAATTTATAAAACAGCAAATATATTGAAATTATATATAAAATACTGAGTCTACACTTGGATAACAAGTAATTTCAGGACAAAGAAGTAAGTATAGGGCACTATGGGTTGAAATTTAGTTAATGCATATTTCTCAAGAAATGGCACTGACTGAAAATCCATATAACCCATTTTGTTAATATCCCTAACCTTTATATTTATGTTACCAATAAACGCTATGAACTACCACACCATATCTTTTAGAACAGTTGTGTATTTAAAAAAAAAAAAAAGGAATCTTGGCTGAATGAATCCTGACTCAGACTTAACACTGTAAGCAAGACCTTGATGAACTCACCTATGCATTATCAAATTGCCTTAAATGATTGAATGGATTCTACCCCAATTCAAATAATAATTCACTGTAGCTCAAACGCTACCTTACTTCAGTTTTGGTCACAGAAATATAAACAAAGCAGTGAATACATTAGAAGGATTACATTGGATTGTGAAGTTTGTGGAGTTGGTTATGAAAAGCAGGTGAACTGGTTTCCATTTGGTGGTGGGCATCTGTATTTTGTTTAGCTTGAGCATCAAGTTAATTTTTAACCCCTTTACTTTAGTTCTCTTCTATAATGTGGTGGACACTGGTTCATTTTGAATGGATCTAAATGATACTCCAAAGTTGCACTAACTTCTGGTAATTTGTAGATAGAGGCAGCTATTTGCAAGAATGAGGTTGTTTGCAGATAGGTCATGAAGAATTACTTTTCAATAAATAGTGAAAAGCATAGATACAAATTAAATGATAGGCTCTTGCATAAGAGAAAACATATACAAATAACATTTAGAAGAATCAGCAGTTTTTAATGGGTTCTTTTGCTTTGGTTCTGTGCAGAATTTCAATCAGATATTACCAGCCTCACAATCATTACCTAGTATATGGGCAGATGGCCAGCTGATAATTGTTTATAGGGACAGATGGCAGTTCCTTGTATCCTCTTTCTAGTTTCTGTGTTTTTAAATATTAGCAGTTGCAATGTGAAGCCTTCACAGGACCATAAAATACAAACCACTTTAAAGAACTCTGAACCAAGATTTTGACTGACGTGTTTAAAAGAAAGTCACAGTTTGAAACTCAATATGCAGAGAGATGCTAGGTATATGGCTCTTCAGGTTATAATTTATAGGAATAGAAGGCTAATTTTGGCAAAGTCTACACACACATACACACAAACTGGCATCAATAAAATAAAGAATTGAATCCAGGCAAGTATTATTACCCTAAACACGACTAAGACAAAATTTTAGTAAACAGTCAATAATCAATGTGTTGAGCACTTGGCTAGTGTTCTTAAGAGTTACAAAATAAGTGCCAGACCTTGTCCTGACCTTAGTTAGCTAACAATCCAAATAAGGATTAAATGATACCCAGAGAAAGATCATTTAAATACAAGGCAGAGAATGCTAACTGCAATTGAGTGACCCAGACAGTGGAGCTAGAGAAAATCAAATAGAGTGATTACTGTGGACATGAACACTTACTAGGTAGGGATAGGCATGTGCTGGGCAAGGAAAGGATCAGTGATGATTTTGCAGGTGGAGAGAATGGTATAATGAAAGACACAGGCAGAGAGGCACAGACCTAGTCTGAAAGTCTTGTATTCTTGCTTATTACACAGTATTTTTATTTCATTCTCCTATTTATAATGTGGCCAGGATAAACAGTGCCTCTTCAATTAATGTAAAAGAATAACTTTTTAAAATGTAGCTGAGTCTCAATATGTGGAAACTTAAATCCTGGGCTACAGATTTCAGACATTGTCCTTTAAATAACTGGAAGTGTCATGAGATTTTTTTTTTAGAAAATATGATGTGTGCAGGGCTGGCCGAGTGGCACGGTGGTTAAGCGCTGGTTTGGGAAGCCAACAGCCCCGGTTCGGGTCCCACATATGAAGGCCAGTAACACTGCCTTCAAAAAAAAAAAGAAAATATGATGTGTGCAAATATTATTTTCAGAAGATTTTGTGAAGTAGATTGGAAAGAGAGAGCCCACTTAGGAGGTTATTGCCATACTTAAGACTAAAGATGATAAATCTCTAAAATAGAATACAAACCATGGGCTACAGAAGAGAGATGATAGACACTGTGAAGGAAAAGTCAACATAATGCGATGACAGACTACATGTGAACAGCCAAAATGAAGGGCAAGAGTCAGATGAAATGTTTACAATTTGAATGATTGGAAATGATTTCCCTTTATAGTAATAGAAATCTGGAAGACTGAGAGGAGAGGGAGGATTCACATCTTTGAATTTATGCTTGATATGCTATTTAGTCATCATGGTGATGTGCAAAAGTCAGGTGCAGATGATTTTTAGAAAAGACAGGTATAGAGGTAAAGATTACATACTTATTTACTAGGAATAATAGTTGAAATGGTAAAAGTGGAAAAGATTAGAACTGATTCTAACTCTTTTTATCTCTGTGCATATGTATGTGGGCCCACATGTACATGTGCCTGCATGTGTGAATTTTGTGATATCTGCAGCTGCATGTTTATATTTGTGTGTTTTTAGTAAATATAGAATTTTGTTTCTTTATAAAATTTTATCATCGTATTGGAAATAATAGAGTACAATCTGCAGGAAAACTATCCTCTTGACTGGATGTTACATTCAGAAGAAGCTGCCCCAAACAAATAAAAGCAAACCACAGCAAATAAAAAATATATGTGTGGGCCGGCCGAGTGGCACATTGGTTGAGAGCTGGTTTTGGGATACCAGTGGTCCCGGTTCGTATCCTGCATGTGGGGGCCAGTGACACTGCCCTCTACAGCTAACAACATCTCCACCTGGAGCTGGGCTTTGCAAACCCTGGCGTTGGTGTAGGCTGGAGCCCCTGCTGCAGTGGGCTGCCATAGGGTGCAGTGAGTGGCTGGCAGCCAGTGCAAGCTGCCGATAGCCACGGTGAGAGACCATCCAGAAACTGGCGACAGATCTGCCTCATCCAGGAAGAGCGCAATGACGATACCAACATGGGCCAGTGAAGCAACGTCCTCCGCAACTTGACTGAAAAACAACAAAAGACAGCAACTTCTCTGTTCCCCTTCCCTGATTCCCCAACGCTGTTCTCCTCCCCCAATTCCCTAATAAAATCTTTAAATATATATATATATATATATATATATATATATATATATATATATATATATTTACATCAGCAGGAAAAAAAGTGTAGTTTTGATTCAACTGCAAAACTTTCCCCCTGCATTTCATAGGAAGTAAATGCAGTAGTAGTGTTATTATATATCTAGGAGTTTATTTCCCCTAAATGGAGCTTATCAGGTCATAATAAGCAACTTACAGGACCGGCTGAGTGGCTCCGATGGTTCAGAGTTGGCTTAGAGCACAAATTCTGAGCAAAAGGGCTGCCGGTTCGATTCCCACATGGGCCAGTAAATGCTGCTTCTCAGCTGAGCTGTTGCTTAGCTGCTAACAGGTGGCAAGATGGCTAGGTTGGTGTAAAAACAAGATTGCCTGTTTGATGATGGGCTACGCCCAACCACAACTAAGACTGAACTCAGCACCTTGAGCTGAGCTGCCGCCATGATGGCTCAGTGGATAGAGCGTGCGCTCTTAACAACAAGGCTGCTGGTTCGAATCCAGCATGGGATGGTGGCTACACCCACCCACAACTAAGATTGAGCACAGCACCTTGAGCTTAGATGCCATGAGCTGCCAACGGGAAGCTAGATGGAAACTGGCACCCTCCACAATGAAGACTGAAAAAGAACAACTTGGCTGGTCCCTTTCCCAAATTCCCCAACACTGTTCTCCTCCCCTAATTTCCCAATAAAATTTTTTTTAAAAAGACAAGAAACTTACAGAGATTTTTCTGTGACTCTTATTTGTTTTCTATTTAAAACCCCCAGAACCCTTGCCAGATACCAAATTCAGGGCGTATAAACCTCCACTCCCCCAAAGAAAATCACAGACAGATTTGATGTACTTTAAGCTTTAGGACTGAACACACTGGAGTAGAAATAGCCTTACAGCACTGTAAGCTTCTTGATATGAAGGTCGATGCTGCTCTTTCTTCACTGGTCTCTGACCCCAAATGATATGCAGTGTTCAAACTGGAGGAGGGAGGAAGAGATAGGAGAAGATCTGTGTTGTTTTATTTTAAAATAATCATTATTTAGAGTTTGAAGAAGCACTAGAGAATATGTATCCTGATCTCTAAATTGTTTTGGCTCTAAGCAAGCAGATACAGGTGTATATCTGATTATTCAAAGTGATAGTGAATCATGACTATACAAGTTAACCCACTCTATTTTGAAAACCAAGCAGTATGAAGTTCTTGACTATATTGAGCTAAAATCAGGACTTTAACTATGAGTTATGGTTTGACTTTACAGAGAAACAAAAATATTTATCTTTTGTGCTGTTACAGTTGTTTCCTTAATTTGGATTGTCATTTATCTGTGCCCTCTAATTAATCAATGCTTACTGCTATATTAGACTTGCCTAACAATCAGTTAATAAGGATAGTGAATGTTGTGTGGACAGTAGACTGTGAACTCTGAGTGCAGTGGTTATAAATTACTCCTCATTGTATTCCCCATAGATAGCTACTAGCACAGTGCCTGCCAAATAGCAAGTGCTTAGTAAATTTTTAATGAAAGAAGGAAGGGAAGAAAAAAGGAGAGGAGGGGAAAAGGAAGAAATATACAAAAGGAGAGTGATTCATATTATCTTTGCCAATTCTGATCTTTAATACAGCAGAAGGATAGCTACATCATTGCAACAGATATGTGAATTTAATTGACCGTGTGTGTGTGTGTGTGTGTGTGTGTGTGTGTGTGTGTGTGTGTTTAATTCTGCTGGACTTAGTCATATAGGGTTTTTAGTCTAAAATTATCTTGATCTTTTGTGTGCAGGGATGCATTTTTCTTTGAATAACAGGTCTTCGTGGTAACAAAACAATCTGATGGAATGCCTCAAATTCTCTTTTGGGGTCTTTTCCTTGAATCTTACTGCCATTGTTCCACCTAAACACATCTATTCTAAATGTAATGACCTGAGGGATTTGTAAGAAACCCTAATTCAACATGGCACAATGAATTTGAAGGAATTATTTTGATATTAAAAAAGAAACATACATGATGTATTGCAGAATAGTACACTTGAAACCTATGTAACTTTACTATAATAACAATTGTCACCCCAATAAACTTTAATTAAAAAAAGAAACATACAACAATCACAGAAACACATTGAAGACCTTTGCTACAATATAGTTACATTATTTAGACAGGGAAACATCTAGATTTAAACAATCAGTAATCAACAAGCTAAAAGTATATATCCTTGGAGCCGGCCGAGTGGTGCGTTGGTTAAGAGGTGGCTTGGGACTCCAGTGGCCACAGTTTGAATCCCACATATGAGGGCCAGTGACACTGCCCTCTACAGCTAAGATGGTGAACAACAGCTCCACCTGGAGTTAGGCTGTGTGAGTCCTGGGTCCAGTGTGGGCTGCAGTCCCTGCTGCAGTGAGCTGCCATAGGCTACAGTGAGTCGCCAGCAGCCAGTGTGAGCTGCCAATAGCCAAGGTGAGCAGCCATCCAGAGGCCAGTGTATGATCTGCCTCATCCAGGAAGAGCACAATGACGATACCAACACGGGCCAGTGAAACAATGTTCTCCACAACTAGACTGAAGAACAAAAGGACAGCAACTTGTCTGTTCCCCTTCCCCAATTCCCCAATGCTGTTCCCCTCCCCCAATTCCCCAATAAAAATATTTTTAAAAAATTATGTATCCTTATTTTCAGTTTCCCAAAAATAATCTGAAGGAATATGAGGATGTTTTCCTTGGCTGGTGGAACTTCGATATATCTTTGTAGAGATGGGGAGGATGGACTATGGTAAGGAAGGGTAAGGAAGATAACTTTTGCATAACTATCAAGGCTGCCTTGATTTTCATTTTGGCTTAGGGTTTCATTGTTATCTATAAATCCCAAGATGGTAAAATGTTTATTAGAATTATATCTAATAATTTGATCCAATTTGACATCCTGATAGAGAAAGTAACTTTAATTCTGTTGTAGAACCAGGTTAGCAGTCAAAAAAGTATTTGGGCTGCTTGAGTGGCTCAGTTGGTTGAGAGCATGAGCTCCGAGCAACAGGGTCACCAGCTTGATTCCCACATGGGCCAGTGAGCTGCACTCGAGCTAAGCTGCCACTGAACTGCCAACAGGTGAGAGGGCAACTCAGCTGGTGAGAGCATGTGCTCCTTACAAGGTTGCCGGCTTGACATCTGTATGGGATGGTGAGCTATGCTCACTCACAACTAAGATTGAACATGGCACCTTGAGATGAGAAGCCACAAGCTGCCAATGGGTGGCTGGATGGTGACTGGCCTTGGAGCTGAGCTAGCTACGCACTCCATAACTAAGACTGAAGGGCAACAAGTTGGCTGTCCTCCTTCCCCAATTTCCTAACACTGTTCCCCTTCCCCAATTTGCCAATAAAATCATTTTAAAAAGACAACAAGTTGGCTGTCCCCCTTCCCCAATTTCCTAACACTGTTCCCCTTCCCCAATTTGCCAATAAAATCCTTTTAAAAAAGGTATTAAAAATCTCTATTTGCTATGTGTCAGCCAGGACAGTAGAAAAAGATACCTTCAGTGAGGAAAATTAACCAAGAAGCCAGTCACTTATAGGAGGTTTTAGAATTTAGTACATAAGGAGTAGAACAGGCAGTCTTTTTTATAGCAAACACTTTAGGGATATAGAAAGTGATAAGGATTAGTATATTGTGAATGATATTGGGAAAAGGAATCAAGGTGGTGGAATAGATGGCAACTGGATGTGCAGGGAAAGAAATTGCAAAAATTGAGAGATTTACTGGAGCGGGAATGTTAAGAAAAGCCATGCCATGAAATAATATTCAATCATGTCCAAATACAACATAAATTTGTACCGAATATATATATATATATATACTCCCACCTATACATGTATGTATACATTAGCCCCTCTTTTGCTCATATATACACATGTGCACCAACACTCTCATCAACTCAAGCATACTATTAAGTCTGCCTGTGTACACAAATATGCAAGTGTGTGTCACGAATACATTTGAAATTGATTCTAAGAAGAAAATCTATGAAAAAAAGTCTATCTTCATATAGATAGTTACGGGATGTAGAGTATACTGTGGAAGAGAGTCAAAGGAATTGTAATAGATATGTATGATATGGGGGGGAGTAGGGTGGCAAACTGAGGGAGGAGGTTTGTCCCTTTGAGGCGTAAAAATATAACTATTGCATTGTGTTTTACACCTGAAACTAATTTTTTTATAAAAAAATGTTTATTTCACAATAAAAGAATTTTTTAAAAAAAGTCTATCTTCAACTGGTGAAATTCATTTACCTTTTGTTATTGCTGTTGCGCAAACAATTATAGTGCTTATTGTGTTCCAGGCACACTTTCATATAAAAACTTATTTCATCCTCACATAAATCCTGTGAAATAGATACAATGATTTTCCATTTAAGAGATGAACAAGTATAATTTGATTTCCATGTTTATTTCTGAGGTGCTTTTCTGCCATCCTTATTCTTTATTTACTATGATATTATAGTAACTTGTTTAGGATGTCCTTTGGGGCCTTCCCTGTGTGAAAGGCCTACTCAGTCAAGAAAGATAGGGTAGGGCTGGCCAAGTGGCGCAGTGGTTAAACACTGGCTTGGGAAGCCAGCGGCCCTGTTTTGGGTCCCACATATGAGGGCAAGTGACACTGCCTTCAAAAAAAAAAAAAGAAAGAAACATAGGGTAAACCTAGCCATTAGCCAACCTTGTGTCCATTTGCCTTTCAGAAGTACTATTTGTTTTCCCATCAAGCATCTCAAACGTCAAGTTTACTTCCTCTTTAATGACATAGAACCTGACTAATTTTCTTTGCTCTTTCTTCTTTCAAGCATCAAAATCATATGAAAAATGCTCTCCTATATTCCTGTGCAGTGGAGGTAGCATACATCTTTGCACATTGAAGCAACTATGTTAAGTAATATTTTACCATAGATTAACCTATTCTACCTTGCACACCTTCAACTATTACCTTACCAAGTAATCTTTGCTTATTGAAGTCTCATAAGTTTTAAGAAGGAAATGAACCCTACTAAGAAAAATGTTCATATTGATAGATGACCTTTCAGATTTGGAAATGAAACAAACCATTCATACTGCATCTCAGCTGAAACAGTGCAGGACAGGGAAGGTTCCTACAGGAGCCTAGATTTGCGAAGGCTAACTCTGCTGCCTTTACCATTACATTTAAGAATTGACAGATTATTGGGAATAATAGTAAAACCCAGCTAAACTGTTGCAACCCTAAAATACTAAATTTGGAACATATAAAAGTTAAAATATCTGAAACATAGGGGCATGGTTGAATCAAAGGTTTTCTGTACTGAAAAAAGCCTTAGAGGTCATGTAGCCCAGTGGCTTCAATTTCCTTACTTGTGTAATAAGAGAAAGAAAAGAGCCATGTCTTGTTTGTCTTTGCTACTTGAACACCTGGCATAATGACAGTTAGTGTTCAATACTTGTCCATGCAGCTGTTTTTGTTTTTCTTTTTAAGATTTTATTCGGGAATTGAGGAAGGGGAACATACAAGTTGCTGTCCTTTGGTTCTTCAGTTTAGTTGTGGAGGACATCATTTCACTGGCCCATGTTGGTATTATTGCACTCCTCCTGGGTGAGGCAGTTGGCCACCAGGCATTGGAAAGCCACTCACAGTGGCTCAGGGCAACTCATGAAAGTGTACATCAGCTGCTGGCCAGCCCCACTGCAGCCTACGCCATCGCCTGCGATTCACAGCAGCCCAGCTCCAGGACAAGCTGTTGTTCACCACCTTAGCTGTAAAAGGCACAGCGTCACTGACCCTAATGTGGGATCTGAACAAGAACCCTGCTGCTCAGAGCTGGCATCCCAAGCCAACTCTTAACCAATGCACCACTCATCTGGCCCCATGTAGCTGTTTTATACTGAGAATTGTGAGTGACCTGTTCAAGAATACACAGCTAGTAATGGAGTATACTGCATTAGAACTCTCACTTCATGCCTATGACCTATGTTTGTAGCCACTTACAACAGGAGAGGGCCTCTTCTAAAAGTCGAATTTTGAACCCCTAGAGCATCCTTCTATACAGCAAGAGTCTACTCAACCTTAAATAGCTATTAAGATGGGTATCACTCATGCTCTGAAAACTGGTGGTAAGAGAATTTGGGGCATTTACTTCTAGCCACTCCCCTTAACCTTTGTTTGTTTTCAAAACAGAAAGGCCTAATGACTCTCCAATCCATAGCTGTGAAACAATTTATTTTCTTGAGGAATAAGCAGTTTTGAAAATGTATAAACATAAGCAAATTTGTCCAGAGAAGACAATGTCCTCAGATTTCCATTCTCTAGGAGTTCAGGCTGGGAATATACAGCTCTTCATTTCAGCTAAAATTAATTATTTTGAGGGTATTAACTATTTTACCTCAGGGACCATAAAAAAGGGTAGGAAGCAGGCCAAGTTATAATAAGGCATTATTCCCAGCATATTGCAAGAAGCAACTGACAATTAAGGGAATAGCCACACAGCCTCAAATAGCACTTTCATGTTAATATTATTGGAATTACTAACTTCTGAATTGCTTCTAGGAGGAGCTACTGTGTACATGACAGGAACTCTGTGGTTAAGTCAAAAGAGGAGCAATATATTATGAAGCAGCACACATAATTAAGGAGAACTGGGAAAGAAAAATTTGAGGTGTTATGAATGTGTGGTAGGCACAGAGATAAATTAAGCAATATGAAAAGATAACCAAAAGCCAATGTGTACCAGCCTTTGCCTGCCCCAAACCCTGTCAGCTATAGTCCTGAGAATTTTCCAACAACAACAGGATCAGCAGTGCCCAGTCCTGAGCGAGTTCTGACTAAAGCAGCCAGAGAACCTTAGGTAGCAGGTATTGTTTAAAATTATTGTAAAGAAAAAAAATAAACAAAATTATTGTAAAGATGAACTCCTTTAATTCTCATAATAACAATATTAGGTAGAGACTATTACTCATTTTACAGAGGAGTAAACCAGAAGACAAAGGTGTTAAATAAAGTGCCCAAATGTCTTCATTAAGATAATGCTAGCTGCTATAATATTAATAGTTCTCCCTAAAGTTCAAGACTTAACAGAATAGAAGTGTATTTTTTGCACAGCTTATAAATGGCAAAGTACCTTACTTAAAGTCAATTGCTTCATACTTGACTTAATTTTCCAAGTCACCATCATTCTTGCAATAGAGATATTGTAATCCCTAAATATTAGAGCAAAGGCTAGTTACGTCCTTGAAACAAAGAATGAATACTTCAACAGTATGATTCTGGTTATGAGATAATAAATGTGATTAAATTGGTGTTATAACTATGTAAATTTAAAAATTAATTTTAGGACAAGAAATAAAGCATAAATAATAATAATAATAATAATAATAATAGAACTTTAGACATGCCAGAGATATCTAAGTGCTTTACTTATAACTCTCATTTAACTCTTACAATCTCCCCCTTAAGATAGTATTACTGTTATGGCAACTTAAAAAATTGTGAACATGTTTCTCTTTAATCAAACATTTTTATCCTTTTATTGTAAAATAAAACATAGATTATGAAAACACATTGAACAAAAGTATGGCATAATGAGTTACAATAAGGCAAAGAAAGTGTACCCAGCTCAGGTCAACAAACAGAATTGTCTGGGTGGTGAACACAAAATGTGATATATAGATGATGTATTACATAATTGCACACCTGAATTCTATGTAACTGTGTTAACAATTGTCACCCCAATAAGCTTTAATTTAAAAAGTTTATTATTTATAGTTACATTTTTTGTATTATAAAAAAATTTTAGCATTTATTTTTTAACATATTATGGTACAATAAATTTTTTTAAAAGATTTTATTGGGGAATTGGGGGAGGGGAATAGCGTAGGGGAATTGGGGAATGGGAACAGACAAGTTGCTGTCTTTTTGTTCTTCAGTCTAGTTGCAGAGGACTTTGCTTCACTGGCCCATGTTGGTATGGTCATTGTGCTCTTCCCAGATGAGGCAGATTGGTCGCTGGCCTCTGGATGATCGCTCACTGCAACTACTGGCAGCTCACGCTGGCTGCCAGCTGCTCACGCTGGCTGCCCGCCACTCACTGTAGCCTATGGCTGCCCACTGCAGCAGGGGCTGCAGCCTACACCGTCGCCAGGGCTCGCACAGCCCAGCTCCAGGTGGAGCTGTTGTTAGCTGTGGAGGGCAGTGTCACTGGCCCTCATATGTGGGATCTGAACCAGGGTTGCTGGCATCCCAAACCTGCTCTTAACCAATGCGCCACTCAGCCAGCCCAGGTACAATAAATTTTATGTAACAAATAATTACAAAACACAAGAACAGATACAAGGTACAAGAAAATTTATGTACCAGTAACAAATTGAGGATATTTTATGCATCATAGAAGGCCAAGAACAATTCATCGTTGCAAGTTTGTCATAAGTTCAACAAAACCAATCATTGTATTCCAGGGTATTGTTATTGATTTGTAGAGTTACACTTTTAACTTATAAGCATAAATAAAAGAATTTGAAACATTTACATAGATATGGAATTAGTACCACCCATGTATAATGTACATACTTATTATTACCTCACAAATTTGGGCAAAAAAATGCACATTATACATGTCAAAATATGGTAAGTACAAGTTACCATTGTGTAAGAAGTCCAGTTTAAAGGATTAAGATTTACAGTGATCCAAGCAAAATCCGCCTTGCTAAAAAATTGCATATAAATTGAACTTTTAAAAGTTGATTGTTGGGCTGGCCGAGTGGTAAATTGGTTGGGAGCTGGTTTGGGATGCCAGCAGCCCCGGTTTGGATCCCACATATGAGGGCAGTGACACTGCCCTCTACAGCTAACAACAGCTGCACCTGGAGCTGGGCTGCGTGAGCCTGGGCGACGGTGTTGGCTGCAGCCCCTGCTGCAGCGGGCTGCCATGGGCTGCAGTGGGTAGCCGGTGGCCAGTGGGAGCAGCTGGCAGCCGGTGTGAGCTGCCGGTAGCCCCGGTGAGCGACCATTAAGAATCCAGCGACTGATCTGCCTCATCCGGGAAGAACACAATGACGATGCCAGCATGGGCCAGTGAAGCAACGTCCTCCGCAACTAGACTGAAGAACAAAAGGACAGCAAGTTGTCTGTTCCCCTTCCCCAATTCCCCAACACTGTTCCCCTCCACAAATTCCCCAAGAAAATCTTTAAAAAAAAATGTTGATTATTTGAATGCATATCATTTAAAGTGCTATTTTATGAATATAAAGATTGTTCCTTGTTTTTTCTATTTATTTATTTTTATTATTATTATTATTATTATTATTAATTTTAAAGATTTTATTGGGGAATTGGGCAAGGAGAACAGTGTTGGTGAATCGGGGAGGGGAACAGACAAGTTTCTGTCCTTCTGGCCCATGTTGGTGTTATCATTGCCCTCTTCCTGGGTGAGGCAGTCGCTCACAGGCCATTGGACTGCCGCTCATGGCAGCTCACGCTGGCAACTCACAGCAGGGCACTACAGCCCCACTGCAGCCTATGCCGTTACCAGTGACTCACAGCAGCCCACCTCCAGGTCTAGCTGTTGTTCACCATCTTAGCTGTAGAGGGTGCAGCGTCACTAACCCCCATATTGGATCCAAACCGGGTCCCTGTTGCTCAGAGCTGGCTCTCCCAAGTCAACTCAACCAATGCGCCCCTAGGCCACCCCCCCAAGCCAACTCTTAACAAATGAGCCACTCGGCCAGCCCCTTTCTTCTTTTTTTTTTTGAGGGCAGTGTCACTGGCCCTTATATGGGTGACCCGAACTGGTGCCACTGGCATCCCAAGCCAGCTCTTAACCACTGCAACACTTGGCTGACCCTCTTCTTTTTTTAATATAGGTGATTAACACTCTAAATGTTCCTCTAAGCTTAACTGCATCCCTCCTTGCATTTTTTAAAAAAGAAAAGGAACAGAATTGTTCCAGGCATTCCAGAAGCCCTTTCATTTTCTGTGTCTAGTCAAAAACCTTTCCCTCTCCCCTCTAAAATAACTTCTCTCTTGGTTTTATAGTAATCACTTCCCTGTATTGATTTGCAGTTTTGTCCATTTTTATAACTTTTTTTTTTTTAGCTGTTCCATCCTGCAATTCGTTGGCAGCTCAGTGGCAGCTCAGCTCGTGCTGGCCATCGAACTGCTGTTGCTCAGAGCTCAGCTCACACTCTTGAGCAAGCTGTTAACCAATTGAGCCACTTAGCTGGCCCCATTTTTATAACATTTTATGTTTTTTAAAATTTATTTTAATGTACAGTTTCCCCTTTGATTTATTATAAATTACCCAATGAAGAACCAAAAAATATGTTGAATACTCATGGTGTAATTCATGTTCCTCCTGCCTTAGTAATTCCTGTGAATTGGCACCTGGACCTGAAGCCTGCCTGCATAAGACTCAACTATGCAGGCCCACCAAGTGGTGCAGTGGTTAAGCATTAGCTTGGGAAGCCAGCGGTCCTGGTTCGGGTCCCACATATGAGGGCCAGTGACACTGCCTCAAAGAAAAAAAAAGACTCAAGTTTGGGCCGGCCGAGTGGCACAATGGTTAAGTGGTGGTTTGGGAAGCCAGTGGCCCCGTTTCGGTTCCCACATATGAGTGCCAGTCACTGCCCTCAAAAAAAAAAAAAAGACTCAAGTTATCTTTCTTTAATAAAACTATAGGCAGTATTCTTTAATCATGAGGCACATAAATGTTTGGTCCATCCTCCTTTGGTGATGTTAGCAGCTGTTAATGTTCAATGCCTTGATCAAGTCATTAATTAGGGAATGAAAATGGTAAAAAAATTAATTTTACCATAGAATTATTGTATAGGTAGTTCCTTATAAATAAATGCATCCTTTTATCTGCCATTTGATTATTGAGAAGAAAAATTCACATAGGAGGGACAGGAAAATACCTCATCTTTACTTTTATTTACCTGCTTCTATATAAAGAAAAGTGAATTTCCAGAGGTAAAAAATTCACTTATTGTTTAATATCATCATGTACTCATGAATTTAAAATATTAAATAGATTTCTAGCCATTGTAAACTTTTTTGAAATTACATACACACACACACACACACACACAGAGTCTGATAATGAAGTTTACGAATTCATTGCAACAATATTGTTAACCTTTTTAGATATCAGAGGGATTATTCATTATTTATTTGTACCAACTGGACATTAACCAAGTTTACTATTTGGAAATGCTGAAAAGGCTGAGTGAAAAAATTAGAAGACATGAAATTTTCACCAACAACTCATGTCTCTTGCATCACAACAATGTACCAGGTCACACTGCACTGTCTGTGAGGGAGTTTTTAGCCAGTACACAAATAACTGTATTGGAACACCCTCCCTATTCACCTGACCTGACCCCCAATGACTTATTTGTTTACTCAAAGATAAAGGAAATATTGAAAGGAAACTATTTTGAAAATGTCAATTCAGGACATCTAGTGTAATACTACAGCTCTGATGGCCATTCCAGAAAAATAGTTCTAAAATTGCTCAGGAGGGTGGACTAGGTGCTGATGTCATTGCTTCAAAGGAGACCATAGTGATATTCAGCAACGAGGTATGTGGCACTTTTTCTAGGATGAGTTCACGAAGTTCATAGTCTGACCTCATATAACAATTTTTATTTTTTTAAGGGCAGTGTCACTGGCCCCCACATGTGGGACCGGAACTGGGGCTGCTGGCTTCCCAAGCCAGCGCTTAACCACTGCGCCACTCGGCTGGCCCTATTTTTTTATTTTTTTTTGAGATATAACACTATTTTTTAAATTACAGTTTATTGGGGTGACAATTGTTAGTAAAGTTAAATAGATTTCAGGTGTACAATTCTGAAATACATCATCTATATATCACATTGTGTGTTCACCACCAAGAGTCAGTTCTCTTTCCATCACCATATATTGGATCCCCTTTACCCTCATCTACCACCCCCCTTCCCCCTTATCCTCTGGTAACCACTAAAGTATTGTCTGTGTCTATGAGGTTTTTTTGTTCATTTGTTTGTCATGTTCTTTTGTTGTTTGCAGTTTTATATACCACATATCAGTGAAATCATATGGTTCTCTACTTTTTCTGTCTGACTTATTGTGCTTAGCATTATAATCTCAAGATCTATCCATGTTGTTCCAGGGGGCACTATTTCGTTTTTTCTAATGGCAGAATAGTATTCCATTGTGTATATATACCACAACTTTTTAAAAAATTTTAGTCTTATGTCATTCTGCTAGCATGTCAAATGAAACACTTAATATGATTAAATATATGAACTCTTCCAGTAACAAAATTTTACATATTTAACATATTTAGTATTTTCCCTTATATTTTTTTGTTCTTTTATTGTGAAATAAACATTTTTTAAACATTTGTTTTAGGTGTACAACACAGTGCAATAGCTATACTTTTTACCCCTCAAAGTGACAATTCTCCCTCCCCCAATTTGCCACCCCACTCCTCCCCCGGTATCATACATATCTATTACAATTCCTTTGACTCCCTTCCACAGTATAGTCCACACCCCGTGACTATCTATATATTCAATTACAGTTGACATACAATATTATACAACATCAGTTTCAGGTATACAGTGCAGTATACCACCACTTTTTTATCCAAACATCTATTGAAGGACACTTTAGTTGTTTCCATGTCTTGGTCACTTTAAATAAAGCTGCAGTGACTATTGGAGTACATATATCTCTACAGACAAATGTTTTCAGATTTTTTTGTGTAGATACCCATGAGAGAGATTGTCAAGTCATATGGTAAATTTATTTTTATTTATTTCTTTACTTTAAAGATTTTATTGCAGAAATGGGGGAGGGGAACAGTGTTGGGGAATTGAGGAAGGAGAACAGACAAGTTGTTTTCCTTTGGTTCTTCAATCTAGTTGTGGAGGATGTTGCTTCACTGCCCCTTTTGGTATTATGATTGGGCTCTTCCTGGATGAGGCAGTTGGTCGCTGGCCATTGGATGGCAACTCCTTGTGGCTCACGGCAGCTCACAAAAGCCTATGCCAGCTGCCGGCCTGCCCCTTTTGCAGCCTACGCTGTCACTGGTGACTCCCGGCAGCCCAGCTCCAGGTCGCACTGCTGTTCACCATCTTAGCTATAGAGGACTCAGAGTCACTGACCCGCATGTGGGATCCAAACTGGAGTCCTCCTGCTCAGGGCTGGCGTCCCAAGCCAAATCCTAACCAATGCACCATTCGGCCAGCTCTTTTTATTTTTATTTTTTTAAGGAATCTCCACACTGCCTTCCATAGTAGATGCACCAATCTGCATTCCCACCAACAGTGTATGAGGTTTCCATTTTCTCCACAGGTTCTCCAACACTTGCTATTATTTGTCTTGTTAGCCATTCAAATGATAGCCATTCAAACTCTTGTGAGGTGATATCTCATTGTGGTTTTTATTTGCATTTCTCTGATGGTTACTGATGTTGAGCATTTTTTCATATGTCTGTTGGCCATCTGTATGTCCTCTTTGGAGAAATGTCTATTTAGATCCTCTGCCCATTTTTCAATTGGGTTGTTTGTTTGTTTTTGTTGTTGTTGAGTTGTGTGAGTTACTTATATATTTTGGATATTAGCCCCTTATCAGAGGCATTGTTTGTAAAACTCTTCTCCCATTCAATGGTTGCCTCTTTATTTTCTCAATGCTTTCTTTTGCTGTACAGAATCTTTTTAGTTTGATATAGTCCCATTCATTTATTATAGCTTTTGCTTCCCCTGTCTTTGAGGTAAAATTCATAAAATGCTCTTGAACCCAAGGTCCATACGTTTATTATCTATGTTTTCTTCCATGCAGTTTATTGTTTCAGGTTTTATGTTTAGATTTTTGATCCATTTTGAGTTGATATTGGCACTTGGTGACAGATAGCATTCCAGTTTCATTCTTTTGCACATCATTTTCCAATTCCCCCAGCACCATTTATTGAAGAGACTCTTTTTTCTCCATTGTATGTTTTTGAATTCTTTGTTGAAAATTATCTGTCCATATTTATGTGGGTTGATTTCTGGGTTCTCGCTTCTAACCCATTGATCTGTGGGTCTGTTTTTTCTGCCAATACCATGCTGATTTGCTTATTGTTGCCCTGTAGTTGAAGCTGAAGTCAGGAACTGTGATATCTCCAGCATTGTTCTGTTTTCTTAGGATTGCTTTTACTATTCGGGGTCTTTTATGGTTCCATACAAATAACACGATTTTTTTGTTTTATTTCTTTTAAAAATGCCATTGGGATTTTGAAGGGGATTGCATTAAATTTGTATATTGCCCTGGGCAATATGGCCATTTTAACTATGTTCATTTGTCCAATCCATGAGCACAGAATGTCTTTCAATTTCTTAGTGTCTTCCTCAATTTATTTTAAAAATGTCTTATAGTTTTCAGGGTATAGTTCCTTCACATCCTTGATTAAGTTTATTCCTAGGCATTTTATTCTTTTTGTTGCAGTTGCAAAAGGAGTTGTTTTGTTTTTATTAATTTTTCTGAGATTTCATTGTTAGTATATAAGAATGCAATGGACATTTGTACATTAATATTGAAGCTGGAAATTTTACTGTATCATGTATGTTTCTAATAGCTTTTTGGTGGAGTCTAGGATTTTCTATACATAGTATCATGTCATCTGCAAAAAGTGATAATTTAACTACTTCCTTATTATTTGGATGCCTTTTATTCCTTTCTCTTACCTCTTTGGTCTGGCTAGGACTTCTAATAATATGTTGAAAAGCAGAGGTGATAGGGGACAGCCCTGTCATGTTCCTGAATGTACACAAAAGGGCTTCGGCTTTTCACAATTAATTATGATATTAGCTGAGGGTTTGTCTTACATGGCCTTTATTATGTTATTTTCCTTCTATACCCATTTTATTACATGTTTTAGTCATAAATGGATGCTGTATTTTGTCAAATGCTTTTTCTGCATCTATTGATATAATCACATGATTTTTGTCCTTTCTTTTGCTTATGTAGTGTATCACATTGATTGATTTGTGTATGTTGAACCATCCTGTGCCCCTGGGATGAATCCAGCTTGGTTGTGGTGTATAATCTTTTTTACACATTGCTGCATTCAATTTACTAAAATTTTCTTTAGTACCGTTGCATCTATATTTGTCAGTTATAGGTCTGTAATTTTCTTTTTTTATGTTATCCTTACCAGGTTTTGGTATCAGGGTAATGTCCTCATAAAGTGAGTTAGGGAGTATTGTCTCTTCTTCAATTTTTTTGGAAGAGTTTGAGTATGACAGGTGTTAGATTCTCTTGAATGTTTGGTAGAATTCACTAGTGAAGCCATCTGGTCCTGGACTTTTGCCTTTGATGACTGATTCAATTTCCTTACTGTTGATGGGTCTATTTAGATTGTACAGTTCTTTGTGATTCAGCCTAGGAAAACTATATGTTTCTAAGAACATGTCCATTTCTTCTAGGTTATTGTATTTGGTGGTATATAGTTCTTCATAGTATTCTTGGATGGTCCTTTGTATTTTTATGGCATCTGTGTTTACTTCCCCACTTTCATTCCTGATTTTATTTGTTTTTGTTGTTGTTGTTGTTGTTTTTGAGGGCAGTGTCACTGTCCCTCATATGTGGGACCAAACTGGGGCCGCTGGCTTCCCAAGCCAGTGCTTAACCACTACGCCACTTGGCCGGCCCCCTGATTTATTTGTGTTTTCTCTTTTAATCTTAGTGATCTAGCTAAGGATTTGTCAATTTTATTAATCTTTTCAAAGAACCAGCTCTTGGTTGCATTAATCTTTTTTATTGTCTTTTTTTTTCTCTATTTCATTTAGTTCTGCTCTGGTTTTTGTTATTTTCTTCCTTCTGCTGACTTTGGGTTTCATTTGTTCTTCTTTGTCTAGTTCTTTAAGGTGTAACGTAAGGTTGTTTACCTGAGATGATTCTTCTTTCTTTAGATAGGCCTGTAATGATATAAATTTGATTCTTAAAACTTCTTTTCACTGCATCCCAATAATTTTTATAGGATATATTTTCATTCTTCTTTGTTTCTAAGTATGATTTGATCTCTACTGTTATTTCTTCATTGACCCAGTCAATCTTTAACAGTGTGTTGTTTAATCTCCACATATTTGTGTTTTTACCTGTTCTTTTTAAATCCAACTTCAAGTCCTTGTGATTAGACAATATGCTTGGTATGATTTTGATCTTAAATTTGCTGAGGCTAGATTAATGTGCCTATGTATGATGTATCCTTGAGAATATTACATATACCCTTGAAAAGAATGTGTAGTCTGATCATACAGATGGCCAACAGGCATATAAAAAAAGTTCAACCTCACTGGTCATTAGGGAAATGCAAATAAAAACCACCATGAGATACCACCTCACTCCAGTCAGAATGGCTATCATCAATAAATCAACAAACAACAAGTGCTGGTGGGGCTGTGGGGAAAAGGGGACCCTGCTGCACTGTTGGTGGGATTGCAGATTGGTGCAGCCACTATGGAAGTCAGTATGGAGGTATCTCAAATAACTGGAAATAGAGCTACCGTTTGACCCAGCAATTCCACTCTTAGGTATCTATCCTGAAAAAACCAAGACACTTATTCAAAAAAAGTTATGCACCCCTATGTTCATAGCAGCACAATTTACAATAGCTAAGACTTGGAAACAACCAAAATGCCCATCAGTAGATGACTGGATTAAGAAACTATGGTATATTTATACAATGGAGTACTACTCCGCTATAAAGAAGAATGAAATCGTACCATTTGCAATGATATGGATGGACCTAGAGACTATTATGTTAAGTGAAATAAGTCAGTCAGAGAAAGACAAATACCATATGATCTCACTCATATGTGGAATCTGAAAAACTGTATGAATGAGCAAAGTAAACAGAAACTGTCTCATAGATATAGAGGAAAAATCAGGGTTGCTAATTGGGAGGGGGATGGGGATGAGGGAGAAGGGGAAGGGATTAGACAGCAAAAATAGGCAACTACAATATTGCCACTGGGATATGAAAAACAGTTTGGGGAATATAATTAATAATGTTGTAAATATTCTGTGGAATGTCAGATAGTCATAGGTCTTGTTAGGGAGACCATTTCATGGATGGAGTAGAGGTTTGATCACTGCACTGTATAACTAAAGCGGAGGTGGTATACCTACTGTAATTGAATATATATAGATAGTCACGGGATGTGGATTATACTGTGGAAGAGAGTCAGAGGAAGAGTAATAGATATATATGATATGGGGGGAGTGGGGTGGCGAATTGGGGGTGGGGGGTTGTCACTTTGAGGGGTAAAATGTATAACTATTGCACTGTGTTGTACACCTGAAACTAATTATTAATTAATTAATTAATTAAAAAAAAGAATGTGTAGTCTGATGTTCTAGGATGAAGTGCTCTATAAATGTCAATTATATTTATTTCATCAAGTATGTCATTTAGGGTTGATATTTTCTTTTTTTTTCCATTTTGGTGATCCATCCATAGCTCTCAGTGTTGTATTTAGGTCCCATACTATAGTTGTGTTTTGGCCAATTTCTCTCTTAAGTTCTGTTAGTATATTTCAGTTCTCCCTGCTTGGGAGCATAAATATTGATGACTATTATGTCTTTTTGTTGTATAGTCCCCTTTATCATTATGAAATGTCCATCTTTGTCTCTTGTTCCCAATATTTCCTGAAGTCTGTTTCATCAGATATCAATATACCTACACCTGCTCTTCTCTCAATACCATTTGCTTGTAATGTCAATTTACACCCTTTCACTTTGAGTCTATATAAACTTTTTGTAGCTGAGATGTGTCTCTTGGAGGTAGCATATGGATGGGCTTAGTTTTTTAATACAATCTGTTACTCTGTGCCTTTTTATTGTTGAGTTCAGTCCACTTACATTTAGGGTGATTATCGATATATGAAAATTTCCTATCATTCTGTCTTTTGTTTTCTGTTAGGATGATGTCTCCATGGTTTCTTTGCCTTTTTGTTTCTGTCTATTAATTCAGTGTGGTGGTATTTTTTTCCTCTCTGTTTCTTCTGTTTTTATGTTATATATTTCAGTTTTGGATTTTCTTTTTTGAGTAGCTACCATTAAATTTATGTAAAAGATAGATTCTTATTTACAGTATTCCATTTTCTTCAGCATGATTACTTTCTGTATTTCCATGTGAAGTTCAGACTTTTGCTTCTTTCCCCATTTATGTTTTTGTTGTCACAAATTATCCCTATTTATTCTGTGAGTTGGTTTCTGCACTGCAGTAGCCAGCTATGTTTTTCCTCTTTTTTTAAGTGTTTTTTTTATTCTTTTTCTTTTTCACACTGTATGTTATGTTTAAGTGTGTGGGTAGTGGTTGCCATGTCCTGCTTCTGGCTGTTCATAATAATACTCATGATTTTGTATTCTTTTGCTTTTTTATTTTTGAAGACAGTGTCACTGCCCCTTATATGTGGGACCCAAACTGGGGCTGCTGGCTTCCCAAGCCAGTGCCCAACCACCACGCCACTTGGCTGGTCCAGTATTTTTTGCTTTTATTGTTTCAGGTTGCATAGTCTCCTTCAGTATATCTTGTAGTACAGGTCGTGTATTAGAAAGTTCCCGCAGCTTCTGTATATCACGAAAGCCTTTATTCCTCCTTCATATCTAAAATATATATTTGCTGTATATATTATTATTGGCTCATAATTTCGCTCTCTCAATAGTTTCTATATTTGATTCCACTCCCTCCTGGTTTGTAGAGATTCTGCTGAAAAAAATATGCTGGTATTATAATGGGCTTTCGTTTGTAGATTACAGTATTGTTTTCCCTGGCTGCCTTGAGAATTCATTCTTTGTCATGAATTTTTGAGCTCTCCTGTGCAATGTGCATTGGAGAAGGCCTCTGGGATTAAAGTAATTAGGGGTTCTACTTGTTTCTTTTTTTTAAAGTTTTTATTGGGGAATTGAGAGAGGGGAACAGCATTGGGGAATCGGGGAAGGGGAACGGACAAGTTACTGTCTTTTTTTTCTTCAGTCTAGTTGCGGAGGACATTGTTTCACTGGCCGATGTTGGTATTGTCATTGCGCTCTTCTCAGATGAGGCAGATCAGTCGCCAGCCTCTGGATGGTCACTCATCATGGCTATTGGCATCTCACGATGGCTTCCAGCTGCTTACGCTGGCTGCTGGCCACTCACTGTAGCCTATGGCAGCCCACTGTAGGAGGCACTGCAGCCTACACCATCACCGGGGCTTGCAGCCAGGCTCCAGGTGGAGCTGTTGTTAGCTGTGGAGGGCAGTGTCACTGGCTTCTACTTGTTTCTTGAATTTGAAGATCCAGTTCTTTCCACAAGGTTGGTAAGTTCTTGTTGATTATTTGTTTGAATATACTCTCTGTTCCCTTTTCCCTTTCTTCTCCTGGTATCCGCATTATTTTTATATTCTTCTTTCTGCTGGAATCAGAAATGTCTTGTAAAGTTCTGTCATTTCTCTTAACTCTCAGGTCTCTCTCTTCTTCAATCTGTGTCATTTCCAGATTTCTGTCTTCGATGTCACTGATTCTTTCCTCCACCTGCTCAGCTCTGTTACCTAAGCTGGCTATTTCATTCTTCATTTCTTTCATTGATTTATTTTTCTTTCTTTTATTTTTGAGGGCAGTGTCACTGACCCTCATATGTGGGACCAAACCGGGGCCGCTGGCTTCCCAAGCCAGTGCTTAACCACCGCGCCACTCGGCCAGTCATCATTGATTTCTTAATCTCTGGAAATTCAATTTGGTTCTTTTTGTTTTTTAAGAAAATTTGAATCTCTTTGGTAGAATGCACATTTTCTTCTTTGCTTGTGTATTCAAGTTCATTAAGCTGTCTGTCTGTGTTTTCTTGCATCTCATTGAGCTTTTGCAGAACTGCAATCTTGAATAACCTGTCATTTCAGTCACATATTTTCATGTCTTTAAGTTCATTTTCTGGATATTTTCATTTCCTTTGTGTGCTGCCTTGTTACCTTGGTTATTCACACCAATTAATGAATTATTATTTCTCTTCCTAGACATCTCCAGGAGTGTGTTCTGCAACAGGTTGATCGGAAGAGGTCTTTCATTTGCTTTCCAATAGGTGTTGGTATAATTCTTTATTTTCTCTCTGACTGTAGCCTTGTATTCTCTCTCATGCTGTATTTTTGTACTTTGTCTGCACTGTTCTGGCTTCTATTACAATGAAGGGATTTTCTGGAGAGTGGGTTTCTTCTCTGTGAGCAGGTTGCCTGTGTCTCAGGCCATGACCTCCATGGTAGGATGTGGAGAGCTTCTGAACTTCCAAAGCTCTTCCTGCACCAGATTCAGGGCCTGTGTGTTTCAGTGACTTTGTTCATCCCTGCAGGGATCCACCCAGATAAGTGGAAGAGGGGCAGTGTCTGTTGTGAGATGTGGCTCTGAGGAATGGCAGCAACCACCGGTGCAGCCAATCCTGCACCCAATGCTCTCTCCCCTTCACCAGAATTAGTTGGGCAGCAAGTTCATGGCTGTAGGCTGCAATTCTCAGAACTGCAAGTATTATGTTCTTTTGATTTGACACTGCTACTGCTCTGCTTCCAGCACAGGGCAGGTGGGTGTGGGGCAAGCTCTGGGATGGTAGGGAGATGTCAGCTAGGCTCTGTGCCTATTCCTTCTGTCCCCTGCTTGGCAGTGAGGGATTAAAGTGCAGTTTTCACCCTTTTTCCATCAGTCTTTGCTCTGAGGTCTCTGCCAATGAGGGTGGGGTTTAGCCATGTTATATGCTCATCCTTCAATTGGGATTGTGGGCCATAAGGGGAACACTAGCAATCCAAATTCTTCACTCTCTCAGGACTGCTGTAGCTCAGGAATACAGGGAACTCAGAATTCTGGTCTGCCATGCATCCCCATGTGGCCTGTATCTCCACACTTCTGCTTTTCCTCCTCTCCCGCTCCTCCAATTTGCCCAACTTTAAATGATTTCCATTACACGTCTCTTAGTCTTTTCTGTCTGCTCTGCAAGGAGTCCTTTGTGGGGTTATTGCTGTTCAATTAGTTGTAAATTCTAGGGGAGATTTCAAGAGGCTCACCTCATGCCACCATTTCTATGACATCATCCGGTACATACTTTTTAAAAATACATTTTGTTTTTCCAATCAAAGTTTATTGGGATGACATGGGTTATAGGTGTACAATTCTGTAATATATCATCTATATATCATATGTGTGTTCACCACTCAGAGTCACTTGTCCTTCCATCACCATGTTTCCATTTGGTTCTTTTTATATAATTTTTATGTTTTCAGTGCATGCGTGAGTGAGAATATATGTATATCCATCAATAATTTATGGAGCACCTCTTGTATGAACATGTAATGCTAACTATGCCAATAAATTGACAACTCCTATGAGACATCATGCTGTTTAGGACATGACCCCAAAGGCCAAGAGCCACTGCATAATTACTGGCCAACAATTATAACAAGGTGTTAAGTACCTTGAAGGGAATAAACAAATTTACAAGTACTAATATTATAAAATCCAACAATAAAATTAATACCAAGTGGGCCGGCCGAGTGTCGCATTGTTTAAGAGCTGGTTTGGGACTCCAGCGGCCCTGGTTCAGATCCCACATATGAGGATCAGTGACACTGCCCTCTACAGCTAACAACAGCTCCACCTGGAGCTGGGCTGCAAGCCCCAGCGATGGTGTAGGCTGCAGCCCCTGCTGCAGTGGGCTGCCATAGGATACAGTGAGGGGTCAGCAGCCAGGTGAGCTGCCAATAACTGTGGTGAGTGACAATCCAGAGGCCAACGACTGATCTGTCTCATCTGGGAAGAGCACAATGATAATACTAACATGGGCCAGTGAAGCAACGTCCTCCACAACTAGACTGCAAAACAAAAAGACAGCAACATGTCTGTTCCCCTTCCCCAATTCCCCAATCCTGTTCCCCTCCCCCAATTTCCCAATAAAATTTTAAAAAACATATCAAGTGGCATAGCTTATCAAAGAATAAGATATTATTTTTTTATTGTAGTAGTTCAACTAAATCTGGTTTACCTGTGGAATTGACTAATTACTACAGCCTCATTAAACCAGTGTTATACCAGCTAACCCTTTCAGATATGCTATTTATAACTCCATTATGACAATTATAAGGAGAAAATTAGACCTCTAACAGAGAATCCCTCATCATAATTCCTTTTATATATATATATATATATATATATATATATATATATATATATATATATATCTCCCAGGTTTTTATGGAAAATGATATGGTTACAAACACATGATGCTGTTTTCATGTTATTTAAATATTTTTTTAAAAAAATTAAAGGAAAAGATGAGATTTTCACAGATGCATCCAGGCTGAGTAGAAGAGAAAATGATGTCAGAAATAGTTTGATTGTCAGGCAGAAATCATGGGTATTAACAAACAGAAAGTAACTATGAATGAGACTGAAGGAAGTTGGTTAGGTCAGAATGATGGCAGAAAAGCAGGAATAAAAGGAATGTGTATTATATAAGAGGTACTAGAATTTTAGTTTTTAAGAGGTGGAATAATTCCTGATAACAATTTGGTATTCAGTACTGGTAATGGAATGGATGTCCTATGTATATTGATTGTGAATTTAAGGAGTGGAGGATGAGGATCCAAGATGGTGGAGTAGATAAATGCTGTGTTTGCCTCATCCTATGAACACATCAAAATTACAACTAAATTTTAGAAAAGTCAATCTGGGGAATGATCTGAAGTCTAGCTGAACAAAAATTTTATAACTAAGAATATAAAGAAGACACAACAATACTGCTCCAACTAGGTTGGTCACAGGCAGTGGATGAACTAGGCATGCACTGAAGCCCCTTTAAGAAGCCCCAGAAACAACATAATTGGAGAATGGCTTCCAACCACAGAAGAGCACCACCCAATTAACCCCACAAATGGCACACTCAAAGGGTGAATGCAACAGACACTAGGCCCACTGAAGTGAATCCTGCTCTGTGGGGTAAGGCCCTGTCACAGAGCAGCCTATAAGCTGTGGACATGGCCAAACCCCACAGCCAGTCAGCCCGAGGGTCAATCCCAGGCAGTAACATGCCAATAATAATCAAAGCTCAACTATAACAGGAGGGCACACACAACCTACACAAGGGCCATTCCTGGAGCACCTAGCACAGGTGATCAGGAAGACTGTGTCACTAGTCTCCACAAGACAACCACCGTATAAGGCCAGCTGGCAAGACTGGGAAACTTAGCAGATCTACCTAATACATAGAAACGAACACAGAGAGGCAGCCAAAATGAGGAAACAAATACACCCCAAATGAAAAAGAAAAACAGGATAAAACTAGAAAAAGAACTAAATGAAATGAAGGCAAGCAACCTATCTGAGACAGAGTTCAAAACACCGGTTATAAGGATGCTCAAGGAATTTAATGAGAACATCAGCAAAGAGATAGGAAAGATGAAAAAGACATAGAAACTATAAAAAGAGCCAGTCAGGAGTAAAGAATACTATAACTGAAATGAAGAATGAACTAGGAAAAATCACCAGCTAAGTAGATGAAACAGAGGATCAAATCAACAATTTGGAAGAAATGGTAGCAGAAAACACCAATCAGAACAGTAAAATGAAAAAAAAAAAAGAGAATTAAAAGAAATGAGGATAGTTTAAGAAACCTCTGGGACATCATCAAGCATAACAACATTTGCATCATGGGGGTGCCAGAAGGAGAAGAGAGAGAGAGCAAGGGATTGAGAACCTATTTGAAAAAAAATAATGACTGAAAACTTTCTTAACCTGGTGAAGGAAATAGACATAAAAGTACAGAAAGCACAGAGAGTCCCAAACAAGATGATCCCATACAGGCCCACACCAAGATATATTATAATTTAAATGGCAAATGTTAAATACAAAGAGAAAATCCTAAAAGCATCTAGAGAAAAGTAGTTAGTTACCAAGAAGAGAGCTCCCATAAGATTGTGAGTTGATTTCTCAATAGAAACTTTGCAGGCCAGAAGGATTGACAGGAAATATTTGAAGTGATGAAAAGCAAGCATCTACAACTAAGAGTATTCTACCCAGCAAGACTATCATTTAAAATTGAAGGACAAAAAACAGCTTCCCAAACAAAAAAAAAAAGCTACAAAAAAGTTCATCACCACTAAACCAGTATTACCAAGAATGTTAGAGAGACTTCTTTAAGATGAAAAAAAATGATGATCAAAAACATGAATAATAAAATAGTAATAACTACATATCTATTAACAATTACTTTCAATGTGAATGGATTAAATGCTCCAGTGAAGAACATAGGGTGGCTGAATGGATAAGAAAATAAAACCCTTATGTATGCTGCTTACAAGAGACTCACTTCAGCTTGAGACACACAAAAACTGAAAGTAAAGGGATGGAAAAAGTTATTTCATGAAAATGGAAATGAACATCTGAGCACATATATCTTTATGGATGAATGTTTGCAGGTATTTTGGGTATATACCAAGGAGAGGGATATCTGGGTCTTAAATTTTGAGAAGCCTCCACACTGCCTTTCATAGCAGCTGCACCAATCTGCAATCCCACCATTAGTCTACTCTGCCATAAGAAATTGTCACAGGGATATGAAAGACAGTTCGGGGAATATAATGTTAAAATTTTGTGGGGTGTCAGATGGTCACATGTTTTGTTGGGGAGACCACTTCATGGATGGAGTGGAGGCTTGGTCACTGCACTGTATACCTGAAATTGATGTTGTATAATATTGTAAGCCAACCGTAATTGAATATATAGATAGTCACGGGATGTGGATTATATGGTGGGAGGGAGTCAAAGGAATTGTAATAGATAGTATGATGTGGGGGGGAGGAGTGGGGAGGGAGAATTAGGGAAGGGAGTTGTCACTTTGAGGGGTAAAAAATATAACTATTGCACTTTGTTGTACACCTGAATCTAATTTAAAAAAATAATAATAAAAAAAAATTAAAAAAAGAAAAGATGGAGTAGTGCCATATGTGACAACATGGATGGATCTTGAGATTATGCTAAATGAAATAAGTCACACAGAAAAACTCAAGAACCATATGACTTCACTCATATGTGGAATATAAAACTGTAAGCAACAAAAGAACAAGACAAACAAATAAAGAAACAAAAACTCATAGACACAGACAATAGTTTAGTGGTTACCAGAGGAAAAAGGAGGTGTGGGGTGGTAGAAGAGGTTTACACCTTTATATGGTCATGGAAGAAGAATTGGCTCTGAGTGGTGAACACACAATGCGATATATAGATGATGTATTATAGAATCATACACCTGAAACCTATGTGATTTTACTAACCATTGTCACCCCAGTAAATTTTAATTAGAAAAAAAGAAAAACTATCCAAAACTTGGAAATAAGGCAAAAAAAAATCCCAAAAAACAAAACACACAGACAAAAAACCAAAAAACGATAGCAGCCATACTTATACCAGACAAAATGACTTTAAAACAGAGGCTACAACAAGAGACAAAGAAGGACCCAGTAACCCTACTTCTGGGTATTTATTTGAAGAAACCCAAAATGCTACTTTGAGGGGATGTGTCCTTTCATATGTTCATTGTAACATTATTTACAACAGCCAAATTGTGGAGGGAGTCTGCGTGTCCACAGTTGTATGACTGTCTAAAGAGGAGGTGATATATATATATATATATATATATATATATATATATATATATATGAATATTGCTAAGCCATGGAAAGGAATGAGTTCTTGCCATCTGTGGCAGCATGGATGGACCTGGAGAATATTGTACTGAGTGGAGTATATCAGACAGAGAAAGACAAATTCAATGTGATTTCACTTGCATGTGGAATCTAAAAAACAAAATTAAAAAACAAAAACAAAACAGAAACACACTTATAGATACAAAGAACATTTTGATGGTTACTAGATGGGAGAGGGAATGGGGATGAGTGAAAAAGGGGATGGGATTAAGAAGTAAAAAACTGGTTAATATATAGTAATTATGGGAATGTAAGGTATAGCATAAGAAATATAGTCAATAATATTGTAACAACTATAGATTGTGTCATATTGCTACCAGATTTGCTGGGATGATAGGAATGGGTTGCGGGCAGAGTGAAAAAGGTGAAAGAATTATGAAATACAAACTGGTAATTCCAAAATTGTCATGGGGATGTAAAGTGAAGCATAGGGAATATAGTCAGTAATATGGTAATAGTTATGTATCATACCAAGTGACTACTAGACTAGTCAGGGGATCACTCCTTAAATTATACACATGTCTAACCATTATGCTGTACACCTGAAATTAATACAAAATAATATTGAATGTTAACTGTACTTGAAAAATTAAAAAGAAGAGGAAAGGTGAAGAAGAATAAGAGGTTCAAATTTCCAGGTATAAAACAAATAAGTCATGGGATGTAACGTGCAGCATAGGGAATATAGTCAATAAAATTGTGATAGCATAGTATGGTGTCAGATAGTTGCTGGACTTATGGCGATCATTTATTTAGGTATATAAATGTTGAACAATTATGGTGTACACCTGAAACTGATATAATATTGTACATTAGCTAAATTAAAAAAAAATCTTAGGGCCGTCCGAGTGGCTCAGTTGGTTATGAGCTCAAGAGTGCGAGCTGAGCTCTGAGCAACAGCAGTTTGATGCCCAGCCTGAGCTGAGCTGCCAATAGGTGGCAGGATGTCTCAGCTAAAAACAACAACAACAAAAAAACTTTGCAAAATAAATATTAAAAAGAGTGAAGAAAACTTGAGGTCAGTGTTTTGGATGAAGGAACAATGCAAATATTGAGGTTCTATAGTTCTGAATTGAAATGTGTAGTAGTGGCTGTGGTACAGGTAGGAAAGAACAGATGAGGATGATCAAGAAGATAGCATGTGTCTGTCACAAAGGAACAAGAATGTATACTTGAAACTAAATGAGTAATTGTCTGAAAGTGGTAATGTTAGTAGTGGACTTCCAGAAGGTAGCAATTGGTTTCTACTATATAGAACATCCAATTTCAACCCATAATCAAAAGATCACAAGAGGGCCGACCGAGTGGCTCAGTTGTTTGGAATCCAAGCACTGAGCAACAGGGTTGAGGGTTCAATTCTCACATGGGCCACTGAGCTTTGCCCTAGCTGAGCTGCCACTGTGCTGGTGAGAGCGCGTGCACTTAAAAAGGCTGCTGGTTTGGCTCCTGCATGGGATGGTGGGTTGTGTACCCCCTTACCCTGTCCACAACTAAGGTTCAATACAGCACCTTGAGCTGAGCAGGTGTGAGCTGCTGATGGGCAACCGCATGGCTCAGTGTGCAGCAGGGTTCCTGGTTCAACTCCCACATGGGATGGTGGACTATGCCCTACCCCCCACGCCTGCAACTAGGTTGAAAGCAGTGACTGAACTTGGAGCTGAGCTTGCGCCCACCACAACTAAGATCGAAGGACAGCAACTTGACTTGCAGCTGATGGGTCCTGGAAACAAAAATCAAAAGAAACCAACAAACCAAAGGTTTGCCATCTACTCTTATGATAATGGAGGTGACCATATAATTTTTAATCAAAACTGGGGAACTTTGGAAAGTGATAAAGGATACTGTTAAAGACTACACCAAGACAAAATATGTAAAGTGGGACGGGGAGGAACAAAAAGCTACATATGGTTACCATGCCTGCCATTCACATTGCTTCACCTATAAAATGTAGACAATATTCATTTTAAGACAACTGTGCAAAATTACCTAAGCCCTTACTAGCTGATCAATTAGCATTTGTCAAATTGGAATATTTTTGTCCTATCTTGCTCCAGGAATGGTAAGATCACTGAAGTCGGGGCATGCATCTATTTTGTTTTCTTTGTAGCCTTACAATAATTAGTACAGAAGTGCGTATTCAGCAACAATCCAGTAAGTGTAACTTTTCTTTTGCCTTTCTAACTTTCTTTGCAGCAGACTGCAATTTACTTTCATGTCGGATTATTTTGAGGAGAAAACTCATCCTTAATATAGATAAGGAAATAAGCATGGGAAAATTTTATACAATAACAAACCCAAGTAGACTGTGTTATGAAAGCAAGGTTTTGAAAATGAAATTCAATTTTGTATTAATGCCTCAGGATTTGGAGTTCAGCCAGTTCTTTTTCATTCAATCTTGTGAAAGACTGTTTTGCCCTGTGGCTACTAAAACTGGTTGGTCCCAGACAGATGGAAGAAATTTGGCATGACTTCTATTTTCCAGTCCCTGGTGCTACTTAACCCAAATGCAAGGAGTCAAGGACAAGCTTCATGTTTTTCTCTTGGATGATACAGAAATTTGGAGCAGGCAAATTCAGGGTTAATACTTGGCACTGATATTGTCTAGATACTTGACATTTCAGTTACCCTGGTGAATTAATCACTTTTCTTAAGTCACAGACGAGAACACATACTTTTTGTCATCCCTTTAGTAAACATGTAAGAATTAATTTAAATGCTTGAATTATTTTACCATCCTCAGTGACTGTTTCTCATTCTTTTCTAAAGTTGTCTTTCTTCATTCATGGCTAATCTCTTATCCAAGACTTCTTCAAAAGTGACTTGACAGCTTACATCACTTGGTACACTAACCTCAGATTAATTTTGGTTTCTCTCTTGCCTATGGTTCTCATTATTTTGCTATTTCAAAATTCTTCTATTACTTTTTGATAATGAATGTGAGATTTTCAAATGTATGTTGGCTCTCTTACTTAATTCAAAATATCCTGTGATCCTAATAGAATCATAGACATTAAAAAATAGAATTGGGGCCAGCCGAGTGGCGTGGTTGTTAAGCGCTGGTTTGGGAAGCCAGAGGCCAAAAAAAGAAATCAAAAAATAGAATTGGAAGTGACCCTAAATGCCACAATCGAAACAGTTTCTTCTCTGAAAATTTGAATACTTTTTGTGATATTTCTGATACATCTTTACACTGAATGCTCCCCATTACTTCAGGATTTTCATCAGTCTACTTCTTAATCTATCGCATTTCTTTTTATGCTGGCATAACTGTAAATAGTTTTTATTTATGTTGAACCAAAATGTGTAAAGTTACCTATGGATCCTTGCTACAACTGGAGGCTATATAGAATGAAACCATAACAATTTCTAAGTATATAGAGAAGAATTTATCATGCCTTCTCCAAGATCTTCTCTAGTATAAATGTGCTAAAACTCTTTAGCATTTCTTTGTACAATATGGATTTAGGTTCTTTGTGGGGTGACCAACTTCTCTTAGTGTGTTTTCTTGGTTTTACAACTGAGTTTCCAACATCCTGGGAAGTACCTCAATCCCCAGAAAACTAGGACAATGAGTCATTTTCGTTTTCTCACTATCCTGGTCACTCTGCACATCTTCCAGTGTAGTGCTACTCTTTTCTAATGCAGTGTCCAAAAGTAGACACAATGTATCTCAGCATGGAACAACAAAAAAGCATTTTTCAAAGAAGGGACAAGCAATTTCTTCATGATATAGTTATCTCTGTGATGAGAAGAGAAAACAACAACATAATTTTAAAAATGTACTTACTTGTTTTGTTTAATTGGAGGCACCCTGTGAAGCTGGCAATTATCTGGGATGCAATCATGTGGCTTATTATACCAACTTCTTGGGAAGCTTGACTGGACAGCCCAGCCAGGCATATTGAGGTGGAATAAAGAACAGAGGGTGAATCTGTGGCCTCAGATAGAATATGGACAAGGTGTTAACATCATGCCTTCATTTTGACCTATTTGAAAGGCCAGGGAAGCAACAACTGAACTGCCCCAACCCTAGGATTATAAAAAATACAAAAAACAAAATAATAAGAGAAGAGGATAACACGGGGGGGAGGGGAACCTCACAGGGAAAATGCCAACTATCCTCCAGCCCTCATCCTGAAGCCACAGAACTCAGTTGCCCCTTCTATGTCTCTGACACTGAGTTACTGTCCCTCCACTGAAGCCTATGAAATTGCCAAACTGACAGAAATGGCAGCATGAGGAGTGCCTCTTGAAATCTCCCTTAGAATTTATAATAAGTGGAGCAGCTTTAATTCCAAAAAGGGCTCCTTGCACAGCATACCAGCAAGCCTGAGAGACATGAAATTAGAATAATCTAATTTTGGCAAATTGGGCGAGTGGGGGAGGAGGGAATGGGGAAGTGCATAGACGTGGGCCATGGGCCTGAGGCTGCAGCACTCAGACCAGAGCTTGGAGCTCCCTGCAGTTTGGAACTTCCTGCAGTCACTGGACAGGGAAGAATTCATACTGCTAGTGTTCCCCTTATGGCTCACAATCTCACTGGAGGAATCAGCATTTAACACAGCTCAACTCAATGCTCATGGCAGGGACTTCGGAGCAAAGACTGAGGGAAGAAGGGTGAGAACAGTGGTTTAATCTCTCACTTCCAAGCACAAGAGAAATGACATAGACACAGAGACTTGCCGGCCTCTCCTTGTCCTCCCAGGGCTCGTCCCCCCCAACACCTGCCCAGTGCTACAAGCAGAGCAGTAGTAGTGTCAGGTCAAAAGAACAGAATATTTACAGCTCTGAGAACTGCAGCCCGACATCCACAGATTCATAACACAACTAATTCTGGTGAAAGGAAATAAAGAGTAGAGGCGAGAAAACTGGACTGGAAGTTGCCATTGTTAAAGCCACCTCTCACAACCTACCTCATTTCTGCCCCTACCTATCTGGATGGATTCCTGTAGGGGTAAACACAGAAGCTAAAATAAACAGACCTTGAATCCAGTTGCAGGAAGAGCTTTGGGACTTCAGAAGCTCTCCACATCCCTCCACAGAGGTGGTGCCCTGAGACAATGGTGACCTGCTCACAGAGAAGCCTACATTTCAGGGAAGCCCCCATCGTGTAGATGCTGGAACAGTGCAAGAGAAAATATAACACTACAGCATGAGACAGAGTAAGAGGATGCAGCAGGTGAGAAAATAAAATATTCCACCAATACCTATTGAAAAGCAAAAGAAAAACCTCCTTCTAATAACCTGCTGCAGAACCCCCTCTTGTAGATGCCTAGGAAGAGCATAATAATTAATTAATTGCCATGAATAATCAAGGTAACAAGGCAGTTCAAAGGAAAATAAAAAATCTTCATGAGCCATCCAAGTGGCGCGGTGGTTAAGCGCTGGCCTGGGAAGTCAGCGGCCCCGGTTCGGGTCCCACATACGAGGGCCAATGACACTGCCCTCAAAAAAAAAGTCTTCAGAAAATGAACTTAAAGACATGAAAATATATGACTTAAATGACAGAATTCAAGATAGCAGTTCTGGAAAAACTCAACGAGATGAAAGAAAACACAAGAAGTTAAATGAACTCAGAAACACAATCAAAGTACAAAATGGACATTCTACCAAAAAGATTGAAATTAAAATAAAATAAAATAGAGAACCAAATAGAATCTCTGGAGATTAAGAACTCAGTGAAAAAAAATGAAGAATGAAATAGCCAGCTTAGGTAATAGAGCTGACCAGATGGAGGAAAGAATCAGTGACGTCGAAGATAGAAATCTGGAAATGACACAGATCGAACAAGAGAGAGACCTGAGAGTTAAGAGACATGAAAGAACTCTGAAAGAAATTTGTAATTCCATCAGAAAGAGCAACATAACATAACAATAATGGGCATACCAGAAGGAGAAGGAAGGGAGAAGGGAACAGAGAGTATATTCAAACAAATATTTGATAAGAAATTCCCAAACGTTTGGAAAGAACAGGATCCTCAAATCCAAGAAGCAAATAGAACACTTAATTACCTCAATCCCAACAGGCCTTTTCCAAGGCACATTGAATTGAAGTTGGCAAAAATTAATGACAAAAAAATGGAATCCTTAGGGCAGCCAGGGAAAAGATGACAGTAATCTACAAAGGAAAACCTATTAGGTTATCATCAGATATTTCAGCAGAAACTCTACAAGCCAGAAGGGAGTGGATTCAAATATTCAAAGTATTCAAAAACAGAAATTATGAGCCAAGAATAATATATCCAGCAAAGATATCCTTTAGACATAAAGGAGGAATAAAGTATTTTCCAGACATACAGAAGCTGAAGGAATTTTCTAACACTTGCCCTGCATTACAATAAATACTTAAGGAGGCTATTCAACCTGAAACAAAAAAGCAAACAAATATAAAATCATGAGTAGTATTAGAAACAGATAGACAGAAGCAGGAAATGGGTACTCCTACTCACATAGTACACTATACTCTTAAGCATAACATACAGGGTAAAAAAGAACAAAAATTTTTAAAAAGAGGAAAAAGACAATTTGCTATTGCAACACAGATATCAACTCACAGCATAAATAGGGATAATTCTTGACAATGAAAACATAAAACTGGAGACAGTAAAGGCCTGAACTAGCAAAAAGGAATGGAGAAAGGAAATATGCTGCAGAAAATAGAATACTGTAAATATGAAACTTTCTTTTACATAAAGTTAATGGTAACCCCCCCCACACACACACACACACACACACACAATCCAGAACTGAAATATATGACAAGAAAAGAAAAAGCAGGGAAAAATCATAGAATACCACCACACTGATATAACAGACACACAGACAGGAAGGGAAAGGAACAACGGAGACAACATTTTATCAGAAAACAAAAGATACAACGATAGGAAATCCTCATACATGAGGTCTAACAATTAAGGACGTGAACAGGTTGCAACAATGTTGCTAACATTTCTTGATATCAGATGGATTATGCATTATGAATTTGTACCAACTGGACAAACAGTCAACGAAGTTTACTATTTGAAAGTGCTGAAAAGACTGTATTAAAAAGTTAGACGACCTGGCCCGGCCAAGTGGCGCATTGGTTAAGAGCTTGTTTGTGACGCCAGCGGCCCTGGTTCGGATCCCACATATGAGGGCCAGTGACACTGTCCTCTACAGATAACAACAGCTCCACCTGGAGCTGGGCTGTGGGAGCTCTGGCTACGGTGTAGGCTACAGCCCCTGTTGCAGTTGGCTGCCACAGGCTACAGTGAGTGGCTGGCAGCCAGCATGAGTGGCTGGCAGCCAGCATGAGCTGCCAATAGCTATGGTGAGCGACCATCCAGAGGCTGGCGACTGATCTGCCTCATCTGGGAAGAACACAATGACGACACCAACATGAGCCACTGAAGCAACATCCTCTGCAACTAGAATGAGGAACATAAAGACAGCAACTTCTCTGTTCCCCTTCCCCAATTCCCCTCCCCCAATTCTGCAATAAAAATCTTAAAATTAAAAAGTTAGACAACCTGAACTTTTCCCCAACAATTCATGGCTCTTGCATCACAACAATGTGCCAGCTCACACAGCACTTTCTGTGAGGGAGTTTTTAACCAGTCAACAAAATAACTGTATTGTTCGGCCGGTCGAGTGGCACAGTGGTTAAGAGCTGGCTTGGGACGCCAGCAGCCCTGGTTCGGATCCCACCTGAGGGCCAGTGACACTGCTCTCTAAAAAAATAAACAAACAAACAAACAAACAAACAAAAAACTGTATTACAAGACTCTCCCTGTTGGCCTTATCTGGCCCGCAATGACTTCTCTGTTTACATGAAGATAAAAGAAAGATTGAAAGGAAGACATTTTGATGACACTCATGACATCAAGGGAAATATGACAACATCTCTGATGGCCATTCCAGAAAAAGAGTTCCAAATTTGCTTTGAAGGGTGGGCTAGGCTCTGACATCAATGCACAGCTTTGAAGGGATTACTTCAAAGGTGATTGTAGTGATATGCAGCAATGAGGCATGTAGCACTTTTTCTACGATGAGTTTGAGATCTTAATTCTCAGACCTCTTATCAATAATCACTCTAAATATAAATGGACTGCAATTACCAATAAAAATGCACAGAATAGCAAAATGGATCAAAAAACAACCCAATCATATGCTGCCTCTGAGAGACACATCTCAGTTACAAGTACAAATATGGACTCAAAGTGAAAGGTTGGAAATTGACACTTCAAGCAAATGGTATACATAGAAACACAGGTGTACCCATACTTACAGTATATCACATTAAAAAGATTCTGGATAAAAATGTAACAAGACACAAAAGTGGACATTTCATAATGATAAAGGGGAATATACAACAAGAAGACATAACAGTCATCAATATTTATGCCCCCAATAAGGAAGCACTGAAATATGCAAAGCACCTACAAACAGAAATAAAGGGAGAAATTTGTGAAAACTCAATTATAGTAGGGGGCCTAAATACATCATAGACAGCTATGGATAGATCATCCAAACAGGAAATAAATAAATAGTCAGCCCTAAAAGACACATTAGATGGAAAGGACATAATTGACATTTATAGAGCACTGAATCCTAGAACATCAGACTATACATTCTTTTCTTGGGCACATGAAACATTCATAAGGATAGTCCATTTATTGGGACATAAAACTAGACTCAGCAAATTTAAGAAGATTGCAATCACACCAAACATATCTTCTGATCACAAGTCTTTGAAATTGGATTTCAACTTTAAAAAAAAAAAACCACAGGGAAATCCACAAATATGTGGAGATAAAACAACATACTTTAAAGAATGACTGGGTCAAAAAAGAAATAAAAGGACAGATTGAAAGATACGTAGAAACAAATGAGAATGAAAATACATCTTATCAAATTATTGGGATGCAGCAAAAGCAGCTTTAATAAGGAATTTATATAATTACAGGCCTATCTCAAGAAAGAAGAAAAATCCCAGATAAATAACCTCATGTTACACCTTGAAGAGGTAGAAAAAGAAGAAGACATGAAACCCAAAGTCAGCAGAAGGAAGGAAATAATAAAAATCGAGAAGAACTAAATGAAATAAAGAACAAACAGACAATACAAAATATTAGTATAACAGAAACACTAATAAAATTAACAAACCCTTGGCTAGACTCACTAAAATAAAAAGAGAAATGACACAAATAAACAAAATCATAAATGAAAGAGGGAAAGTTACCATAGAGGTCACAGAAATATAGGGCCAGCCGAGTGGTGTGGAAGCCAGTGGCCCCGGTTCAGGTCCCACATATGAGGGCCAGTAACACTGCCCTCAAAAAAAAAAAAGAATCATCCAAGAATACTATGAAGGACTATATGCCACCAAATACAATAACCTAGAAGAAATTGACAATTCTTAGAGACATACAGACTTCCTAGACTGAATCATGAAGAATTGGAAAATCTAAATAGACAGATCAACAGTAAGGAAATTGGATCAGTCATCTGAGACATTCCCAAAAGCAAAAGTCCAGGACCAGATGGCTTCACTAGTGAATTCTACCAAACATTTAAAGACGATCTATTACCTGCCCTACTCAAACTATTTCAAAAGAATTGAAGAAGGGACATACTGCCTAACTCATTTTAAGAGGCCAACAGTATACTGATACCAAAACCTCATAAGGACAACACCAAAAAAAGGAAATTATAGACCAATATCTCCAATGAATACAGATGCAAAAATCCTAAGCAAATTCTAACAAATCAAATGCAACAATGCATTAAGAAGATTATAGGGGCTGGCCAAGTGGCTCAGTTGGTTAAGAATCAGCTTAGAGTGCGTGCTCTGAGCAACAGGGCTACCAGTTTGATTCCCACATGATCCAGTGAATGCTGCACCCTCGCAGAGCTGTTGCTGAGCTGCCAACAGGTGGCACAATGGCTCAGCTGGTGAGAGCACGTGTTCCTGACAACAAGATTGCCTGTTTGATGGTGGGCTACTCCTACCCATAATTAAGATTGAACTTGGCACCTTGAGCTGAGCTGCCACTTGGATGGCTTATTGGATAATGCGTGCACTCTTAACAACAAAACTGCTGGTTTCGACTCTGACATGGGATGGGGCTATGCCCACCTGCAACTAAGACTGAACTCTGCATATTGAACTGAGCTGCCACCCGATCTGACCTGTTGCTCAGCTGCCAACAGGTGGCAAGATGGCTCAGCTGGTATAACAACAAAATTGCCTGTTTGATGGTGGGCTATGCCCACCTGCCACCAAGACTGAACTAGTCACCTTGAACTGAGCTGTGGCGTGGATAGCTCAGAGGATAGAGCATGCACTCTTAACAACAAGGCTGCTGGTTCGACTCCTTCATGGGATGGTGGCTATGCCCACATGCAACTAAGATTGAACACAGCACCGGGAGCTTAGAGACCATGAACTGCTGACGGGAAGCCATATGGTGCCTAGCACCCTCCACAATGAAGTCTGAAAAAAAACAACTTGGCCAGTCCCCTTCCCTAATTTCCCAACACTGTTCCCCTCCCCCAATTCCCCAATAAAATCTTTTTTTGTTTTAAAAAGATTATAGGGAGACTTCCGGTAAAATGGCAGAATAGACAGATGCTGTACTAACTACCTCCCATGATCACACCAAAATTACAAACAAATTATACAGCATGAAACACTGGAGGTCCCCGGAACACTAGATGAACAGAACCACTAAATGAAGAACTTAAAGAGGAGGCCACGTCGGGTCTGGTAGGACGGGCGGAGACGAGAGAGGGTGAACCCTGCGAAGAAAGCCCCAGCTGTGGGAGGCTTCTTTGGTTGGGGGAGAGACCCTAAGTCCGCAAACCAAGCTCACCAGCCTAGAGTTCCTTTGGCGGGAAGAGAAGTTCCAAGATAGCTGGCAGGAAATTAGTGAGGTCTCTCTCTGCTCAGCTCGGTGAGGCTAAGAGCGGCTAGAGAATCAGGGGGGCCGGTGCACAGGCTTGCTTGCCGGTGAGCACTTACCTGGTTCCTGGTGGAGGGAGTAGCTATGAGAGCCGGGCCCAGGAGCCTGTGGGGACAGACTGAACTGAGAACCTTTGGTGCAAAGGCTGGAGGTTTTTGAACTATTGTTCCCCTGGTGTTGAGCCTGCATGTAAGGAGAGCGCCATTTTGCCAGGTTGGGCCGTCCCACAGAGGATCAGGTCCGGAACCTCATTGATCTGGTGGAATTGGAACAGAAGTGCGTGTGTGCATGTGCGCAAGCACATGCGGCCTTCGTTCCCCACCCTCCGCTGGCTGGCTTATACTGCATTGCCAGGGAAACGCTGAGCAGGTGCCCTCGGGATCCAACAGGCTGCTCAATGAGACCCGGGAGTGGGCGAGCTGCCTCGGATCCCCACCCTCTGCTCGGCTTGTGCTGCGTAGTCAGGGAAACGACTGGTGGGCATGCTCCGGCTTCAACAGGCTGCTCCCTAAGACGTGGGAGTGCGCAACCCACCTCATATCCCCACGCTCCGCCCGGCTTGTGCTGCGTTGCAAGGGAAACAACTGGTAGGTGTACTCTGGCTTCAACAGGCTGCTCACCAAGACGCTGGATTGCACAAGCTGCCTTGGGTTCTGGCTCTCTGCACTGTGCTTGCAGAGTCGCCAGGCTGCTGATTGGTTGTTGGGCTGCTTGGCCTGATCTGTGAGAGGCTTATTGGGACAGGCTGAGACTGGTAGTTTTCCTGGGAGTGTTGGGCCGTGAGCTGTGTGCCTGCATGATCCAGACAGGGCTCACCTGGTGATCTATCTAATACATCAAAGCAATCCCAGAGCAACAGTCAGAATAGGGAAACAAAGAAAAATATCCCACGTAAAAGATCAGAAGAAACCTCTAGATATAGAATCAAATGAAACAGAGGGATCCAACCTTTCAGAGACACAGTTTAGAACCCTGATGATAAGAATGTTTAACAAACTTAGTGAGGACATAAGGAAGGATAGAGAAATCATTAAACAGAACCAGTTAGAACTAAAGAATACAATAACTGAAATGAAGAACACATTCGAAGGAATCACCAGTAGAGTAGATGAAGCAGAGGAGCGGATCAGCGATTTGGAAGACAAAATAGCAGAAATTACCCTGTTGGCACAACAAAAAGACCAAAGAATAAAAAACAAAGAAAACAATTAAAGAGCCCTATGGGGCAAGGTGAAACACAGCAATAAACCTATCATAGGAATACCAGAAGGAGAAGAGAAGAAGCAAGGGGTCAAGAATGTATTTGAAAAAATAATGACTGAAAACTTCCCTACTCTGGTGAAGGAAATCAACAAACAAGCCCATGAAGGGCAGAGGGTTCCAAACAAGCTGAACCCAAACAGGTCCACTCCAAGACACATCATAGTTAAAACAGCAAAGGTTAAAGACAGAGACAGAATCCTAGAGTCAGCAAGAGAAAGACACCAGGTTACATACAAAGGAACTCCTGTTAGACTAACAGCTGACTTGTCTACAGAAACTCTGCAAGCCAGAAGGGAGTGGCAGGAGATCTTCTAAGTGACATAAAATAAAGACCTACAACCAAGATTGCTCTACCCAGCATGGCTATCACTTAAAATTGAAGGAGAAATAAAGAGCTACTCAGAAAAGAATGAGCTTAAGGAATTCATTATCACAAAGCCAGCATTGCAAGAAATGTTAAAAGGGCTTTTTTAAACATAAGAAAGGGGTAAACAAGCTAACCCAGGAAGACCAGGAATACAAATAACAAAATGGCAATACATATGCACCTATCAATAATCATTTTAAATGTGAATGGGCTAAATGCTCCAATCAAAAGTCAGAGAGTGGCTAAGTGGATAAGAAAATAGGACACATGTATATGCTGTTTACAGATGGAATAAGATATTTCATGCAAATGGAAATGAGAAAAAAAAAGCTGGAGTATCAATACTTATTTTGGACAAAATAGAATTTAAAATGACTACAATAAAAGACAAAGAAGGGCACTATAACCCTAATAAACATCTACACACCCAACATAGGAACTCCTAATTACATATAACAGGTTTTGATATACATAAAGACAGAGATCAACAGTAACACTGTCATAGTAGGGGATTTCAATACCCCATTGTCACCATTGGACAGACCCTTTAGACAGAAAACCAACATAGAAAGAGGAGCCTTAAATGGCACTTTAGACCAGCTGGACTTCGTTGATATTTTTAGAGCATTTCACCCTGAAAATACAGAATATACATTCTTCTCAAGTACACATTGGACATTTTCCAAGATAGACCATGTTAGGCCACAAAACAAGTCTCGGTAACTTTAAGAAGATTGAAGTCATATGAGGGAGATATAAAGGAAAAACTGATGGTTGCTGCCTGGGAGGGAGTGGGGATGAGGGAAAGGGGGAAGGTTTTGGACAGTGTAGGTGGGTGACTACCATGTTGCCACAGGGATATGTGGGCAGTTCTGGGAATGTAATTGATAATGTTGTGAAGAGACTATTACGTTAAGTGAAATAAGTCAATCGGAGAAAGACAAGTACCATATGATCTCACTTATATGTGGAATCTGAGAAATTAATGAATGATCAAATTCAACAGACTCATAAACATAGAGGAAAAACTGAGGGTTGCTAGTTGGGAGGGGGGTGGGGATAAGGGGGAAGGGGAAGAGATTAGACAGCATAAATAGACAACTACAATATTGCCACAGGGATATGAATCACAGTTCGGGGATTATAATGTGTAAAGATTTTGTGGCATGTCAGACAGTCAGATGTCCTGTTAGGGAGACCACTTCATGGATGGAGTAGAGGCTTGATCACTGCACTGTACACTTGAAGCTGATGTTTTATAATATTGTATGCCAACTGTCACTGAATATATAGATTGTCACGGGATGTGGAGTATACTGTGGAAGGGAGTCAAAGGAATTGTAGTGGATATGTATGATATGGGGGCAAGGAGTGGGGTGGCGAACCTGGGGTGGGGGGTTTTCACTTTGGGGGGTAAAATGTACAACTATTGCATTTTGTTGTACACCTGAAACTAATAAAAATAAATAAATAGATTTAAAAAAAAGATTATACATCATGACCAATTGGGTTTCCTCCCGTGGTAACAAGGAGAGTTCAACATACACAAATAGATCAATGTGATACATCACATAGACCAAATAAAAGACAAAATTCTTATAATTATATCAATAGATGTAGAAAAAGCATTTGACAAGATACAACATCCATTTATGATTAAAACACTTAATAAAATGCATATAGAAGGGAAATACCTTAACATAATAAAGCCCATATATAACTAACCATCAGGTAATATCATCATTAACAGTGAAATACTAAAGCCCATCAGTCTACGTTCAGGAACACAACAGGGGTGTCCGCTATTACCATTGCTTTCCAACATAATGTTGGACATCCTAGCCAGAGTAATCAGGCACGAAAAAGAAATAAAAGGCATCTGACTTGGGAATGAAGATGTTAAATTGTCACTTTTTGCAGATGACATGATTCTATATATAGAAAACCCTTACTCCACCAAAAAGCTATTAGAAATAATAAACAAATACAGTAAAATTTTAACTATAAAATCAATGTACAAAAGTCCATTGCATTCTTTTTGTGTTGTTTTGTTTTTCAAGAGGGCAGTGTCACTGGCCCTCATCTGTGGGATCTGAACCTGTGTTGCTGGCATCCCAAGCCAGCACTTAACCACCATGCCACTCGGCTGGCCCAAGTCCATTGCATCCTTATATACTAAAAATGAAATCTCAGAAAAGAAATAATAATTAAAAAAATTCCTTTTGCAGTTGCTAGGAATATACTTATCTAAGGATGTGAAAAGACCTATACACTGAAATACAGTGAAAACTATAAGATATTTTTAGAAAAACTTGAAGAAGATACAAAAATATGGAAAGACATTCTGTGTTCATGGATCGGGAGAATCAACATTGTTAAAATGGCCATATTACCCAAAGCAGTATAAAAATTTAATGCAATCCCCATCAAAATCCCAATGCTATTTTTAATGAAATATAACAAAAGATCATCAAATTTTTATGGAACCACAAAAGACCCTGAATAGCTAAAGCAATCCTAAGAAAAATAAACAGTACTGGAGGTATCACACTCCCTGACTTCAGCTTGTACTACAGGGCAACAATAACCAAAACAGTATGGTATTGGCAGAAAACAGACACCATGACCAATGGAATATAATTGAGAAGCCATAAATGAACCCACATAAATATAGAGATAATTTCCTTTTTTTTTTTTTGAGGGCAGTGTCACTAGCCCTCACATGTGGGATCCGAACCAGGGCTGCCGGCTTCCCAAGCCAGTGCCCAACCACCACACCACTCGGCCGCCCCTAAAGAGATAATTTTTGACAAATGAGCCAAAAGATACAATGGAGAAAAGACAGCACCTTCAATAAATGGTCCTGGCAGAATTAGAAAGCCATGTGTAAAATAATGAAACTAGACTGCTGTCACCATGTATAAAAATTTACTCAAAATGAATGAAACAATTAAATACTGGACCTGAAACAATAAACTGACAATATACTGCATAGAAGAAAGCATAGGTACTAAACTTATGGACTTTGGTTTTAAAGAGAACTAAAAGCTAAAATAAATGAATGGGTGTATATCAAAGTAAAAGTTTCGCACAGCAAAAGAAACCGTTGACAAAAAAAGAGGCAGCTAACTGAATGGGAGAAGATATTAGCAAACAATGCCTGTGATAAGGAACTAATCTTCAAAATATATAAGGAACTCATACAACTCAACAACAAAAAACTAACAATCCAATTAAAAAATGGGCAGAGGACCTAAATAGTCATTTCTCCAAAGAGGACAACAAATGACCAATAAACATATGAAAAAATGTTCAACATCACTAATCATCAGAGAAATGCAAATCCAAACCACAATGGGATATCACCTCACACCAGTAAGAGTGGCTATCATCAACAAGAGAAATAATAACAAATGTTGGAGAGGCTGTGGAGGGAAAGAAACCCTCATACACTGCTGCTGGGAATGCAGATTGGTGCAGCCACTATGGAAGTCAGAGTGGAATTTCCTAAAAAAAAATCAAGAATAAAATTAACATATGATCCAGCAATCCCTTTTTATTAGGGAATTGGGGGAGCGGAACAGCATTGGGGAACCGGGGAAGGGGAACAGACAAGTTGCTGTCCTTATGTTCTTCAGTCTAGTCGTGGAGGACATTGCTCGACTGGCCCATGTTGGTATCATCATCGCACTCTTCTCGGGTGAGGCAGATCAGTCACCAGCCTCTGGACGGTCGCTACAGCAGCTCTTTGCAGCTCACCCCAGCTGCCAGCCACTCATGCTGGCTGCTGGCCACTCACTGTAGCCTATGGCAGCCCACTGCAGCAGGGGCTGCAACTATGCTATCTTGGGGACTCACAGCAGCCCAGCTCCAGTTGAAGCTGTTGTTCACCATCTTAGCTGTAGAGGACAGTGTCACTGGCCCTCATATGTGGGATCCAAACTAGGGTTGCTGGCATCCCAAGCCAGCTCTTAACCAATGTGTCACTCGGCCGGCCCTCAATGCAGCTTTACAGTGTCCAAGACATGGAAACAACCAAAGTGACCTTTGATAGATGATTGGATAAATGAGATGAATATATACACAATGGAATACTATTCTGCTATAAGAAAAAATGAATTGTGCCATTGGTGACAACATTATGGATCTTGAGATTATTTTGCTAAGTGAAATAAGTTAGACAGAAAAAGTCAAGAACCATATGATTTCACTAATATTTTGGATATAAAACTGAAAGTAACAAAGGAAAAAGACAAATAAAGAAACAAAAACACATAGATATAGACAATAGTTTAGTGGTTACCAGAGGATAATCAAAGAGATGTGGTAGATGAGGGTAAGTGGGATCAAATATATGGTGATGAAAGGAGTACTAACTCTGGGTGGTGAACACACAATGTTACAGGGTTTTCGTGAAAGTCATGATGCATTTTTGCAATGAAAAACATAGAAAAATGCATCATGAATTTTCCTATAACCCAATATACATATTGATGAGGTGTTACAGAATTCTGCACTTGAATCCTATGTAACTTTACCAAAAATTGTCACCTCAATAAACTTTAAGTATAAAAGAAGATTGGTGAAATCTCCCTTCCACTTGTGAGTCTAGGTCAACCTCCTACTCAGCCCTTGAAAATCCCACTGAGTTCCTAATATGCTCATACTTCAAAAAACAAATACATTGTTTATAAAAATTAAGCACTCATGCTCTGTCCCAGTTCTATTTTCAGCTCTTGCTGCATGATAGGTAAGCAGAACCAGCCTTATATAGGACGTTATTTCACTAACTCAGGCCTGTGTATCTTACACACTTGCCAGGAATAGTTAAAATTTTCAAATATTGCATTCTATCCAATTTAAGACAAAGGGTCATTTTAATTATATTTAAGGAAGAAGACAAAAATTGCCAATTAATTTAGAACATGCTATTTATCCTAATTTCAGTAGCATAATAATATGGAAACATTTACATCTTGGAAATCACATCACTACATTACTATATTATTGAAGAGGCAGTTTAGGACCACTTAATATGTACAGAGACTCTGTAAGAGAAAAAGAATGTGGTAAACCATTTAAACTTTTCAAATGTTTTAGTTAAAATGCATGCTGTGTATTTAAGCTATAAGAACACACTCATGTGTGAAACCTTTATAGATATTTCAAACAATGGACTATAAGTATATAGTTCCTACATAAAACTATGCAATTTACCAGACTTTTAATTCCTATAATGTACTGCAGAATACTTACACTGATCTAGAAGAATATGGAGGAAAAATGCTGAGCAACAAAAACAGGTTTCACAAGTGGTTGAAATACATGAGAAATACAACGTTTCATCCCCACTGGTAAGGGCTGAATGATTCAAATAATATAGATTATTGGGCTAATTATTGGAAAGCTAACAAAAAAAGGTTCTTACCTCACATCATATATTGTCAACAAACATTGTCACAATGATACATGAATAATATAAATTAACCTAAGCAAACTTTATGCCATACATTGTAAAATGGAAAGTATACCTGATATTACATCAGGTTCCAAAGGTTCTTAGATAAATGACACAACAACTCAAGGAATCATAAACATTTCATTGCTTCAAGATTATTTCTGGGTGGGCTGAGTGGCGCATTGGTTAAGACATGGTTTGGGGATGCCAGCTGCCCGGGTTCGGATCACATATGAGGGCCAGTGACACTGTCCTCTACTGCTAGCAACAACTCCATCTGGAGCTGGGCTGTGCGAGCCCCAGCGACGGTGTAGGCTGCAGCCCCTGCTTCAGTGGGCTGCCATGGGCTACAGTGAGTGGTCGGCAGTCAGCATGAGTGGCTGGCAGCCAGCTTGAGCTGCCAATAGCCGCAGTGAGCGACATCCAGAGGCCGGCGACCGATCTGCCTCATCTGGGAAGAGCGCGATGATGATAACAACATGGGCCAGTGAAGCAACGTCCTCCGCAACTAGACTGAAGAAAAAAAGGATAGCAACTTGTCTGTTTCCCTTCCCCGATTCCCCAATGCTGTTCCCCTGCCCCAATTCCCCAATTTAAAAAAAATTTTTAAAAAAGATTATTTCTAATGATCCAACTATTTACATCAATATTGACAGAAAATAAGATGTCTTTATATCAACACCTCAAAATAAGTGATTTACTTAAAGTCCACTTCTCATTTGTATAATGCCTATAAAAGTGTAACTTTTTTTTTTGAGGGCAGTGTTGCTGGCCTTCATATGTGGGACTGAAACAGGGCCGCTGGCTTCCCAAGCCAGCGCTTAACCACCGCGCCACTCAGCCGGCCCTAAAAGTGTAACTTTTTAATCTTCAGTTATCACTAACAGAACAACCTAAATCACCTAGCTTAAAATAAATGTAACCTTTCACAACAGGAACAGTCCAGAGGTGGAATGAGCTGGTTGGTTCAGTGTCTCAATAACATAATCCAAGTCCCAGGTTCTTTCATGCTCTGCCATGCTCTCTCATGTTCTGTCATACTTAGATTATGATAACCCATTGTTGAAAGACATAAGCAGGCATCACATCCAAACAAGGAAATGTTCAACAAAAGGTTCCACTTCATCCTGCATCTTTGAGGAAACCTTTTCCAGAAATAACGTGTCAGATGTCTCCTTTGTTTATGTGTTTATGCTTTGGTCCTATCACCACTTTAAACTAAATGCTGGCAATGAGAAAGGGAAATAATTTTTGGTTGAAACTAATCAGTCTTATTACCATGGAAAAAAATGTAGCATTATCTGAGACACTTGTCCAGTGGATTGCCAAAAATCCTTATTATTTTGCAGTCCAAGTGCGATAGAAACCCGTGATTTATAAATTCTTTGTACACCAAAGTATGAGATAACTACTAGAATGTATTAAGCAGTGGAATATACATTTTGTCAAGCCATTTTAACTAAGCCTCATATACTCTTATTTTAATTTTTTAATTTTTTATTTTTGAGAGGACGCTGTCACTGGCCCTCATATGTGGGATCTGAATCCAGGCCACTGGCATCTCAAGTCAGTTCTTAACCACCATGCCACTCGGCCAGCCACTCACATGCTTTTTTTTTTTTTTGAGGGCAGTGTCACTGGCTCTCATATGTGGGACCCCAACCGGGGCCGCTGACCACTGTGCCACTCGGCTGGCCCCACATGCTCTTTTTATTTCCTCACAATACTGGAAAAATAAACCTAGCAATTTTACCAAAACACTGGCTAACTTTAATGAGATATTTGGTGCTGGTAGATAGACCTACTTTGTTTTTGTTTTTATTGGTTTTTGGGGCAGTGTCACTGGCCCTCATATGTGGGACCCGAACTGGGGCCGCTAGCTTCCCAAGTCAGAGCTTAACAACCACGCCACTTGGCCGCCCAAAGTAGACCTACTTTGACTGAATGTCATAATTTGTGTCTTCTGGATATAGCTTAGCCTTTTCTTTAATGACTTTTTTTTAGAGTATTGTATGTGTGCCTGTCTAGGGAAAATCCTAGGTTTCTATAGAGACTAACATATATGGGAAACACTAAGAAGAAAAATCAGGTCTTATGCCAATTCTCATTAAGTGTATTCTGGTTTGAACTAGTCTTTGACCGGGATTAACTTTTATAAACTGTTTATTTGCACTGTCCTTATTAAATCAAGAAAAAATATCTACATGCAAATTAAATACCATTGAAAGGTGAAAAGTCTTAGGTTATGTGTTAATTTCCAACTCACTGCCAGAATATGGTTATTTGTGAGTAATTGAATTTGAAATTACAAACAATCTATCATCTGTAATTCCATGTTTATAGCAGAATTATTCACAAATAGCCAAGTTATGGAAACAACATAAGCGTGCATTGACAGATAAATGAATAAAGAGAATGTGAACCTGGAAAGCATTGTGCTAATTGAAATTAACCAACAGAGAAAGACAAATATCACATGGTACCACTTATATGTGGAATCTTTAATAAAAGAAAAAAAGTCAAACTCATAGAAACATATAGTCAAAAAGTGTTTGCCAGAGGCTGGGGGGATGGCGAAAATAAGGAGAGACTGGTAAAAGGGTACAAACTGTCAGTTATAAGATGAATAAGGTCTGAGGATCTAATGTAAAACATGGTGACTATAATTGATTTCTCTGTATGATATAATTGAAACTTGCTAAGAAAGTAGAACTCAAATGTTCTCACCAAAATAAAAAGGAAATGAAAAGGTAAATATGTGAGGTAAGGATGGATGGATTCAATGGGGAGGAAATCGTTTCACAATGTTTAAGTATATCAAATCATCACATTGTACTCTTTAAATATCTTACAATTTTATTTATCAATTGTACCTCAATAAAGCTGAATAAAGGTTAAAAATTCTATCTATAAATCTCTAAAACAAAGTCACAAACTGGCAACCGTGTAAGATCTAGTTTGCAGTTCTGGACGTTTTTACAAATCCATGTAGTGATAAATAGTCTTCTCAGTGTTTTTTTTTTTAATGTTTCATTGAAGTATTTACCAATAATTAAAAAGAAGAAGATTTCACATGAAAATATATATTTCCAGGTTCCTTTGAAAAATTTGAATATCTGGCAATGCTTGTCCCATATTTATGACAATGATCTGCTGGAATTGAAGAGTAGCTGTTTATTTTTGTTTTAGAGGGCAGTGTCACTGGCCCTCATATGTGTGATCCAAACCGGGACTGCTGACATCCCAAGCCAGCTCTTAACCACCACACCACTCGGCTGGCCCAAGTAGATGCATATTTTATATTGGTCTTTATAGTGCACCACAATTCCTGTCACAGCCCATTGTTTCCTGCCCCCACTGGATTAATTAATTATAGTACTTTCCTTACCTTGTAAGCATTGGATATTGAAAATCGTTATCTAAGCCTTCATCTTTTCAAATTATTTTCTGTTTCCCATATCTTTCCTTTCAAAAATGTAGGTTTTATTTTTTAATTTTTTACCCATCCTAGCAAAAACATTTTTGGAAATAACAAAGCAATTCTTTTTCTGGAGATGTCTATCATCTTATTGGGAAGAAAAGAATTTCAATCTGATGGATGCATTTACATAACAAATGTTTTAGACTGATGGAATTAATGACCAATTTTTTATATCTCTCTGTGTCAACATCATGTGGCAGTTTTTTCTCATATTGACTTTAATCTTGACCATGAAACTTGTTTAGACCAATTATACGTTAAAAATTTTGATGCAGATAGTGACTTCTAAAAAGTACTTGATGTTTCTCCTCTTTTTACTCTGCCTTCACCATGAGGAATTCTCAGGCTAGTGTGTTGGATAAGATAAGACACAAGGCCCAGTTGAGAGCCAACCAACCTCCAAATATGTGAGTGAGCTCAACTAAGACCAGAAGAATGGCCCAAATAATTCAATTCTAAACATTTATCCCACAGACTTGTGAGCTAAATAAATACTTAGTGATTTAGATTTCTGAGTTGCAGTTGTTTTGTTACATAGCATTATCATAGCAGTAGATAATAAATACAGAATTTGTTTTTAGGAGGAGATTGTTGTAATAAAAATCTAAAGTTTGTCTTTGCATTTGGGAAAGACAGTGGCTAGACACTGGAAACAGTGTCAAAATGGAGAAGGCTGACATGCAAAAAATTGAAATTAGGCTGCTATCTGTCACTATATACCAAAATTAACTCATAATGGATCAAAGATCTAAACATAAGACCTGAAGCAATAAATTGCATAGCAGAAAGCATAGGTACTAAACTTGTGAACCTTGGATTCAAAGAGGATTTTATGAATTTGAAGGGAAGTAAAAGCAAAAAAAAAAATGAATGGAACTATATCAAACTAAAATCTTCTGTACAACAAAGAAACCATCAACAAATTAAAGAGGCAACCAATTGAATGGGAGAAGATAGTCATGAACAACTCCTCTAATAAAGGGCTAAGATCCAAATGAGTTTATATAAACTCATTATATAAACGCATTATAAAAACTCATACAATTCAACAAACAAACAAATAATCCCATTAAAAAAGTGGGCAGAGGATCTGTACAGACACTTCTCCAAAGAAGACATACAAATGGCCAACATATATATGAAAAAATGCTCAATTTCACTAGCTATTAGGGAAATGCAAATCAAAACCTCAATGAGGGCCAGCCAAGTGGTGCGGTTGTTAAGTGCTGGCTTGGGAAGCCAGCGGCCCTGGTTCGGGTCCCATCTATGAGGGCCAGTGACACTGCCCTCTAAAAAAAAAAAAAAGCCTCAGCAAGATACCACGTCACACCTGTTAGAATGACTATCATCAACAAGAAAAATAATAACAAGTGTTGGAGAGGCTGTGGAGAAAAACGAACCCTCATACACTGCTGGTGGGAATGTAAACTAGTATAGCCACTATAGAAAACAGTATGGGATGAGGGTAAAAGGGGGGGGGCAAATATATGGTGATAGAAGGAGAACTGTCTCTGAGTGGTGAACACACAATCCAATATATACTCACAGATGATGTATTATAGAAATATACACTTGAAACTTATATAATTTTACTAAGCAAATTCACCCCAATAAATTTAATTAAAAAATAGAATGAATCTGGAAATATGGTGAGAAAACTATTGTATCCATGTGGATAAAGGGCAAACCATGTTATCTAGTGGTGAAACATTTGATGAAACATGGTAACTTAGAATACAGAAACTATACCAAATTAACATTTATACTTCAGTAAAGATATTGCCAGACAGAATATTGAAAATATCACCTGGCTCTTACTAGCCATGTATGATAAAGTAAAACAAGAAAAAAATGATTTAAAGAAAGAACTGGTCAGTTTGTGAGTAAAATTTAGAGAATACCAGAACTGATTACATAGCAATTTTTTTTCTCATCTTCAGCCTCTAGGGCAAATTATAGATCAAAGCCAGGGAGCTGCCATAAACATATGGTCTTAGTACTAAAGTCCAAAACTGTTTTGTAAGACTCTGTTAAGACATGTGAAAGAATTAAAGAATTGCTAAGTAGATCCTCTCAACTAGACAAAAGTATTTATAGAAATCTTTAGAGCACTGTCTTACAGCAGCCTGATATGAACAAAGAAACCCTAATGAAATCTAGAGAAACATTGGCCTATGTCAAAAAGAATTATGGTTGTGACTTTTGCCAATGAAGTAGATTTGAACTGTACTTATATGAAGTCCAAAAATTTTTAAGGGGAATATAAGGTGCTATCCACTTGAAATAAAAGAGTATGAGATTGTATAAAATTGAGAAAGCCCTGGTTCTTCAATATTCTTTGATCAGATAAAAGGCTAAAAGGTTGCTCAGAAATCATATTTTTCAATGTTCTTTTCAGAATTGGATACAGTTAAGATACATTCCCAGAGAATTCCAGTAAGATGGCAGAATAGACAGATGCTGTGCCAAATGCCTCCCAGAATCACACCAAAATTACAAATAATTTATACAACCTTTAAACTCAGAAGTTGCCTGAGCAATAGATGAACAGAACCACTAAACAAAGAACCTGAAAGGAGGCCACATCAAGTCTGGTAGGAGAGGCGCAGAAGAGAGAGGGCAAGACCCATGAGGGATGCCCCAGCTGTGGGGAGGTTTCTCCGGTTGGGGGAAAGACACTCAACCCCACATCGAGCTCACTAGCCCAGAGTTCCTTTGCCAGGAAGAGGAGTTCTACTACAGCTGGCAGTAGAAATTAGTGAGGACAATCTTTGCTCAGCTCAGTGAAGCTGAGGGTGGCTGGAGAACAAGTGGGGCCTGGGCACAGGCTTGTTCACGATTGAGTTCTCACCTGGTTCCTGTTGGAGGGAGTAGCTTTGTGATCCAGGCCCAGGATCCTGCGGGGACGGACTGAACTGAGCACTTTCGGTGCAGAAGCTGGAGGTTTTGGGACCATTGTTCCTCTGGTGTGGAGCTTGCACATGAGTAGTGTACAGGAGGGCGCATTTTGTCAGGATTGGGCATTTCCACAGAGAGTCAGATCTGGGACCGCATTGGTCTGCTGAAATAGGCACAGGAATGCGTGTGCATGCAGCCTTGGATTCCCTCCCTCTGCCCTGCATGTGCTGCGTTGCCAGAGAAACACTGGGCGGGTGCCCTCTGGCTCCAACAGGCTGCTCATTGAGACACAGGAGTACATGAGCCACCTTGGATCCCCACCCTCCACGCTGCTTCTACTGTGTTGCAAGGGAAAAGTTGGGCAGGTGACCTCCGGCACCAAGGCTACTAACTGAGACATGAGAGTATGCAAGCCACCTTGGGTCCCCTTTCTCTGCACTGTATGTGCAGAGTGGCTAGGCTATGAATTGACTCTTGGGCTGCTTAGCCTTATCTGCAAGCAGCTGATTGGGACAGGCTGAGATGGGGAGTTTTCCTGAGAGTGATGGGCTGGGAGCTGTGTGCCTGTGTGATCCGATTGGGGCTTTTCTGGCAAGTTTGTGTGGGCTGGTTGCTGGTGCAGAGTGCATGTTGCTCTGACTTGGTGGGGGACACTGACCACATCCAGTGGTGTCTTGGGGGACTGCCCCACCCACCTAGAGCTGTGTAGCCAGAGGAACCCTGAGCCCCTGGTGCCTGGCCAACACGTCTGCAGTCCACAGAGGGTTTTTTGCAGCAGAAGACAACCCGCAACAACACGTGAATATTTTTGGTAGTGAGCACGGATCCAGAGCACACAGCAGTTAATTTTGGAAAGTTCACTGCAACACTGAGAGGGAGGTCGGCACATAACATGTTAAGTCCTTCCCCCCAACAGTTGGTGCTGAGTCGCCCAGAGACTCTCTATTGCTGAGCAAATGGTCTACAAATTAAAGAGGATGGAGAGCCCCCCCCAACAATTTTTTTCCCTTTATTTTTCTTTCTTATTTCTAGGTGATTTATCTAATACACTGAATCATTCACAGAATGACAGCCAGAATGAAGAAACAAAGATCCATGTCCCAAGAAAAAGATCAGAAGAAACCTCTAGAAATGGAGCTAAAGGAAACAGAGGTATGCCACCTTTCAGAGACAAAGTTTAGAACACTAATGATAAGAATGTTTAAGGAACTTAGTGAGGACAAAAAGAAGGATAGGGAAACCATAAAAAACAACCAGTTAGAAATAAAGAATATAATAACTGTTATAAAGAACACAGTCTAAAGAATTACCAGTAGAATAGATGAAGCAGAGGATTAGATCAGCAAATTAGAACAAAATAGCAGAAATCACCCAGTTGGAACAACAAAAAGAAAAAAAGAACAAAAAAGAATGAAGGCCAGCTGAGTGGCATGGTGGTTAAGTGCTGGCTTAGGAAACCAACGTCCCCGGTTCAGGTCCCACATATGAGGGCCAGTGACACTGCACTCAAAAAAAAAAAAAGAATGAATATAGTTTAAGAGAATTCTGGGACAACATGAAATGCAACACCTTTCAAATCATAGAAATAACATAAGGAAAGGAGAAGAAGTAAGGGAGGGCCGGACGAGTGGTGCAGTGGTTAAGAGCTGGCTTGCGAAGCAAGCGGATCCACTTCGGTTCCCATATATGAGGGCCAGTGACATGGCCCTCAGGAAAAAAAAAAGAAGCAAGGGATTGAGAATGTATTTGAAGAAATAATGACTGAAAACTTCCCTACCACGGTGAAGGAAATTGACATACAAGCTGAGGAACTGCAGAGAGTTCCAAACAAGCTGAGCCCAAACAGGTACACAACAAGACACATCATAGCTAAAATGGCAATGTTTATAAACAAAGACAGAATCCTAAAAACAGCAAGAGAAAGAGAGCAGGTTACATACAAAGGAACTCCTATGAGACTAACAGCTGACTTGTCTACAGAAACTCTGCAGGCCAGAAGGGAGTGGCAGGAGATCTTCAAAGTGACACAAAATAAGATCTACAACCAAGATTGCTCTACCCAGCATGGCTATCACTTAAAATTGAAGGAGAAATAAAGAGCTTCTCAGAAAAGAATAAGCTTAAGGAATTCATTACCACCAAGCCAGCATTGCAAGAAATGTTAAAAGGGCTTTTTAAACAAAAGGAGAAAACAAGCTATCCCAGGAAGACAATAAATACAACTAACAAAATGGCAATAAATATGCACCTATCAATAATCATTTTAAATGTGAATTGGTTAAGTGCTCCAATCAAAAGTCACAGAGTGGGCCCGGCCGAGTGCCGCATTGTTTAAGAGCTGGTTTTGGGATGCCAGCAGCCCTGGTTCAGATCCCACATATGAAGGCTAGTGACACTGCCCTCTACAGCCAACAACAGCTCCACCTTGAGCAGGACTGTGCGAGCCCCAGCGACAGTGTAGGCTGCAGCCCCTGCTGCAGAGGGCTGCCATAGGCTACAGTGAGTGGCCGGCAATCAGTGTGAGTGGCTGGCAGCCAGCATGAGCTGTCAAAAGCTACCGTGAGCGAATATCCAGAGACCGGCCACAGATCTGCCTCATCTGGGAAGAGCGCAATGATGATGCCAACATGGGCCAGTGAAGCAATGTCCTCCACAATTACACTGAAGAACAGAAAAACAGCAACTTGTCTGTTACCCTTCTGCAATTCCCCAACGCTGTTCCCCTCTCCCAATTGCCCAATAAAATGTTAAAAAAAAAGACAGAGAGTGGCTGAGAGGATAAGAAAACACGACCCATGTATATGCTGTCTACAAGAGACTCGTCTCAGATCAAAAGACACAAACAGACTAGAAGTAAAGGGATGGAATAAGATATGTCATGCAAATGGAAATGAGAAAAAAGCTGGAGTAGCAATATTATTTCAGACAAAACGGACTTCAAAATAAAGACTACGATAAAAGACAAAGAAGGGCACTACATAATAATAAAGGGATCGATTCAAAAAGAGGACATAACCGTAGTAAACATCTATGCACACAACATAGGAGCTCCTAAATATATGAAACAGATTTTGACAGACATAAAGAGAGAGATCAACAGTAACACTATCGTAGTAGGGGATTTCAACAACCTGGCTGTCAGCAATGGACAGATCCACCAGACAGAATATCAACACAGATGTAGTGGCCTTACATCACACTTTAGACCAGCTGGATTTAATTGATATTTTTAGAACATTTCACCCCAAAGCTACAGAATATACATTCTTCTCAAGAGAACATGGAACATTCTCCAAGATAGACCACATGTTAGGTCACAAAACAAGTCTCAAAAAATTTAAGAAGATTGAAATCATATCAAGTATCTTCTCTGACCGCAATGCTATGAAACTAGAAATCAATTATAAGAAGAAGTCTGGAAAGCTTACAAATACATGGAGGCTAAATAACATGCTACTAAATAGTGAGTGGGTCAAAAATGAGGTCAAGGAAGAAATCAAAAGACACCTCGAGACAAAAGAAAATGAAAACACCACTACCCAAAATCTCCGGGATGTAGTGAAAGCAGTCCTAATAGGGAAGTTCATAGAAGTGGAGGACTACCTAAAGAAGGAAGAAAAATTTCAAATCAACAGACTCTCTTTACCCCTAGAGGGAACTAAAAAAAAAAAAAAACAGCAACAAAAGTCTCAAGGGAGTATAAGGAAGGAAATAATAAAGACCAGAGCAGAAATAAATGAAATAGAGAACAAAAACAATACAAAAGATCAATGAAACCAAGAGTTGGTTTTTTGAAAAGATAAACAAAATCGACAAACCCTGAGCACGACTAACTAAGAAAAAGAGAGAGAGGACCCAAATTCATAAAATCAGAAATGAAAGAGAAGTGACAAGAGATACCACAGAAATACAGACAATTTTAAGAAAATACGATGAACACCTATATGCCAACAAATTCGACAATATGGCAGAAATGGATAAATTTCTAGAAGCATACAATCTACCAAGTCTGAACCGAAAAGAAACTGAAACTCTGAACAGACTGAACATTATTGCCAAAGAAATTGAATCAGTAATGCAGCATCTTTCAATAAACAAAAGCCCTGGACCAGATGGCTACATAGGTGAATTTTACAAAACATTCAAAAAAGAATTAGTACCTATACTCCTCAAACTATTCCAAAAAATACAGAGGGAGGGAAGGCTCCCAAACTCTTTCTATGAAGCCACTATCACCCTGATTCCTAAATTAAAGATATTACAAAAAAGGAAAACTACAGGCCAATATCACTAATGAACTTAGATGCAAAAATTATCAACAAAATACTAGCAAACCGAATTCAGCATCTCATTAAAAAGATCATACACCACTACTTATTCCTGGTATGCCAGGCTGGTTCAATATCCACAAATCAATTAATGTAATACATCACATTAACAAAATGAAAAATAAAAATCATATGATCATATCAATAGATGCAGAAAAGGCAATTGACAAAATCCAGCAGCCATTTATGATAAAAACTCTTAGCACAGTGGGAATAGTGGGATCATATCTCAACATACTAAAGACCACATATGATAAGCCCACAGCAAACATCGTACTCAATGGGGAAAGGGTAAAAGCTTTCCCCTTAAGATCAGGAACAAGACAAGGCTGCCCGCTTTCACCACTTTTATTTAACATAGTTCTGGAAGTTCTAGCAACAGCAATCAAACAAGAAAATGAAATTAAAGGCATCCAAATTGGAAACGAGGAAGTAAAATTGTCATTATATGCAGATGACATGATACTATATAGAGAGAATCCCAAAGACTCCACCAAAAAACTGCTAGAACTGATAAACAAATTCGGTAAGGTAGCAGGATACAAAATTAATATTCAGAATTCAGTGGCATTTCTATACACCAATAATAAACTATCATAAGAAGAAACCATGAAATCAATCCCTTTTACAATGGCTTCAAAAGGAATCAATTTAACTAAAGAAGTAAAATACCTGTACCCAGAAAATTATGAGACACTGAAGAGAGAAATCAAAGAGGATACAAATAAATGCAAATACATACCATGCTCATGGATAGGAAGAATTAGTATACTTAAAATGTCAATACGACCTAAAGCAATATATAGATTCAATGCAATTCCAATCAAACTATCAAGGATATTTTTTTTTCAGAATAGAACATAGAATCCTAAAATTTATATGGAGCCATAAAAAACCCTGAATAGCTACGGCACTGTTGAGAAATAAGAAGAAAGTGGGAGGCATCACACTACCTGACATCAAAACCTACTACAAGGCTACAGTAATCAAAACAGTATGGTACTGGCATAAAAACAGACACATAGACCAATGGAATAGAATGGAGAGCCCAGGAATAAACCCATCTATATATGGTCATTTAATCTTCGAAAGTAGAAGCAAGAATTTACACTGGAGTAAAGATAGTCTATTTAATAATTGGTGCTGGGAAAATTGTACTGACTAGTGCAAAAAAATGAAAATAGACCACCTACTTATACCATATATGAGAACAAACTCAAAATGGATTAAAGACTTAAATGTAAGACCTGAAACTATAAAACTCCTAGAAGAAAATATAGGGAGTAAGTTTGCAGACATTACCCTGAGTAATATTTTTACTGATATATCCCCTCGGGCAAGGGAAATAAAATAAAAAATTAACATATGGGATTACATCAAACTTTAAAGTTTTTTCACAGCAAAGGAAATCATCAATAAAACAAAAAGGCAGCCTAATGAATGTGAGAAGATATTTGACAACGATATATCTGATAAGGAGTGATATCCAAAATTTATAAAACACTCATGCAATTCAACACCAAAAAAACAAACAACCCAACTAAAATATGGGCAGAGGATATGAGGAAGCATTTCTCTAAAGAGGGCATACAGAAGGCCAACAGGCATATGAAATGCCTAGTCATCAGAGAAATACAAATAAAAACCAAAATGAGATACCACCTCACTTCAGTCAGAATGGCTATCATCAATAAATCAAGAAAAAACGAGTACTGGTGAAATTGCAGAGAAAAGGGAACCATGGTCCATGTTGATGGGAATACAGATTGGTGCAGCCATTATGGAAATCAGTATGGGGGTATCTCAAAAAACTGGAAATGGAATGACTCTATGACCCACAATTCTAGTCTTGGGTATCTACCCAGAAGAATCCAAGACATTAATTTGAAAAAATATATGCACCTCTATGTGTATTGAAGTGCTATTTATAATAGCCCAGACTTGGAAACAACTAAAATGCCCTTCTGTAGATGACTGGATTAAGAAACTGTGGTAAAAGGGCCAGCCTATTGGGTTTGTTGGTTAAGAGCTCGCAAAGGAGTGTGAGCTGAGCTCTGAGCAATACCAGTTCGATGCCCAGCCCAAGCTGAGCAGGTACTGAGCTGGCAACGGGTAGCAGGCTAGGCTCAGCTAAAAATAAATAAATAAATTAATTAATTAATTAATTAATTAATTAATTAATAAACAAACTGTGGTACATTTATACAATGAGGTATTACTCCATTATAAAGAAGAATGAAATCATAACATTTGCAATGATATGGATGCACATAGCGACCATTATGTTAAGTGAAATAAGTCAGTCAGAGAAAGACAAATACCATAGGATCTCACTTATATGTGGAATCTGAAAAACTGAATGAACAAGCAAAGTAAATGGAAACACTTCGTTCATAGATATAGAGTAAAAAATGTTGGTTTTCTGTTGGGAGGGGTGTGAGGATGAGGAAGAAGGGGAAGTGATTAGACACCATAAATAGGTAACTACAATATTGCCACAGGGGTATGAAACACAATTCAGGGAATATAATAATGCTGTAAATATTTTGTTTGGTGTCAGATGGTCACATGTCTTGTTAGGGAGACCACTTCATGGATGTTGTAGAGACTTTATCACTGCACTGTACACCTGGAGCTGATGTTGTACAATATTTTATGTAATCTGTAATTGAATATGTAGATAGTCACGGGATGTGGAATATACTGTGGAAGGACGTCAAAGGAATTGTAATAGATATGTATGTAAAGGGGGGCGGAGTGGGGTGGCGAACTGGGGGAGGGGGATTATCACTTTGAGTGGTAAAAAGTGTAACTACTGCACTGTGTTGTACATCTGAAACTATTTTTTTTGTAAATGTTTATTTCAGGGGCCGGCCGAGTGGCTCAGTTGGTTAAGAGATCGCTCAAGAGTGCGAGCTGAGCTCTGAGCAATGCATTTCGATGCCCAGCCCGAGCTGAGCAGCCGCTGAGCTGTCAACAGGTAGCAGGATGGCTCAGCTAAAATAAAATAAAATAAAATGGAATAAAATAAAATAAAATGTTTATTTTACAACAAAATATTTTTTTTAAAAAAGAAAGATAAACATTACCTACCCCTATTTTATAGGGTTGGACACAGTTTTCCAGTGGTAACTGCTATATATGTGTACTAGGACTAGGTGTTTCCCATTTTACCCTTTCTCAAAGAGAACGTTTGTGTGACGATAAGTCTGTCTATCATCACTGAATGTTGACTATATGGGTGTGCAATGAATTGTCATTGTACTTCATAATTTTTTGAATCTTCATCTGAGAATCCACATCAGTACCTGATCATAGATCATGAGATACTAGATTGTCAGCCTGATGCTATGACTTCATGAGGCTTTCAAAATCATTGGTTGAAGGTAGGCATATTTTGCATGTAGGAACATTGTAAATAATTATGACAAGAGTGGAATATGGCATATGTATTGCATTAATGGCCATCTGTGTAAAGCCTCCTTGTATTATTGCTCTTTGTAGACCCTAGACTTGGCCTTGTGACTTGACTTGGGTTACTGAAGAATAGAAAATTTAATATAAACAAAGACTATTTATTTATTTATTTATTTATTTATTTATTTATTTATTTTAGGGCAGTGTCACTAGCCCTCATATGTGGGACCCAAACCAGGGCCGCTGGCTTCCCAAGCCAGCGCTTAACCAACATGCCACTTGGCCGGCCCAGCAAAGACTTTTTAAAAATGCCTGTTTCCCTGCTCGAGCTGAGCTGCCGCTGAGCTGACAACAGGTGGCAGGATGATTCAGCTGAAAAAAAAAATGCCTGTTTCTGCCTCTTCTCCTGCTGCTGTCCCTTCAACATGAGAACATGATTAGTTTAAACTGCTCTGTGATGAAAGATATGTGACCCTGACACCTCTATCACAGAACTATCAACCACCAATCACCAGACATGTAAGTAAGCCCATCTAAGACAAGAAGAACCATCTATCTGAGTGCAGCTTAAATTTCCAGCACACAAACTCCTGACCTGCATAAAGGCTTATTATTTTAAAGCCTTTGAGTTTTGGGGTGGTCTGTTATACAGAATTCTCATGGCAAAAAATAACTAATTAAAACAAGTTGGTGTAGGGCCGGCTGAGTGGCTCAGTTGGTTAAGAACTCGCTCAAGAGTGCGAGCTGAGCTCTGAGCATTGGCGGTTCTATGCCAGCCCAAGCTGAGTTGCCGTTGAGCTGCCAACAGGTGGCAAGATGGCTCAGCTAAAAAAAAAAAAAAAAGTTGGTGTATAATCAGGGGAGGAGTGGTAGGAGAAATCCATATCATTTGGCAATTGATGTTCATGTATAGTAATGAGGCTTCCTTTTTCTGAGCTACTACAACTTATTTGAGTGTATTTCAATATTCCAGCTGTTGGGAAATAAAGCAAATTATGGCTTGGATTTTATTAAAATAATTGGTTGATTTTTTCACTTGGTAAAAATTAAATTTGGTGGGCCTGCTGAGTGGCACGGTGGTTAAGTGCTGGCTTGGGAAGACCAAAGGCAAGAATTCATAATTCTGCCTTCCCTCTAATATTTTGAAAAAAAAATTTACAAAATAATATTTTCCTAATTTTAATTTTAAAAAGTATTTATGACAACAGATGCTTTAGAAGATGAAATGGTTGTGGATGAGGGCATCAGCATCAAAATTCCTCCAATTTCTAAGCAGCAAATGAGGCATTAAGATTTTTAGGAATATTAAACTCAGTTTCTATTTCTATAATCATCTGTCTGAGCTTCAGTTTTCTCATATATTAAATGGCAATGATGCTATATAACTTGAAGGGTTATCCTAAAAATAAGAAGTAATATATGTAAAGCACTTGCCAGATAGCAGGAATAAACCAATTATTAATATCTGTTCAGAAATCTATAACTTTGTATCATATTCTCTTGAAAACTCAAAACCAAATGATATCCACAGATAAAACAGAGGAGATGCAAAATGTCAGAATACACTGCTTTCCTCACCATATACATTTAGATCTCAGCTTACTTACTTCAGGGGTCTATCACATTTCTACCTGTACCAAGGGATAGGCTCCATTTCTGGATGGGACTCAAATAGATTGGTGTGGTAGGAAAACCAGGTGTTTTGGGTTCAAATCCCAACTTGGCAAATTTATTAATTGGTTAACCATGGAAAAATTACCTAACCTCTCTCAGTTTCAGTTTATAGTATATTTATATAGGTTGCAGTAAATAATAATTGAGATAATCAATATAAAACATTAGAAAAAATAGGGAACAATGCATGGCAGCTAATATTAATGATTATCCTTTGTCATTGTATAATAATATCATTACCATGATATCATGGTTTGAGTGATATTTTCTGCTTTGTTGTTGTTGCATTTGTTATGACCTAACCTATGTTCTTTGATGGTTTTCTGAGAATTGAATCTCCTACTGTGAAATTTTGAAGCTTTCAAAAATCTTTTCAACTTCTGAAAGCTACACCCTATGAATGATTTGAAAGGCATTTCAGGAGCAATGGTAAGTGCACTTCTAAAATAGAATACATACCAGGTTGTTTCCTAGAACATAAAAATATCCTAGTGAGAGAAGTTGGTCTGGTTAGGGGAGCAAATGGTCAAATGTAACTTCTGAGAATGTTCTGTAAGGCTGAAGGCAATATCAGACACATGAGCTTTGATTCTTGACAGTTTCTCCCCAAAAGTGCTTGGCCTCTTTCTACTGAATGTAGAACCTTTGTGTTTAACAGTGAACAAAATTCCCTGCCAAAATTATCAGCAATAATTTATGATTATTTAGAAGTAGTGACTATCACTTCCATTGCTTAGGAAGGGTTTACAAAATTTTGAAGAGGTCCCAGAGAGAAGAAATTATCTCTCACAATTAGGTCCTATTTTTTTTTGTTTCACTGTGCTTTCTTTTCCTATTAGGTTTAGGTCCCCATGTTTGTTCAGCAAAGGGACCACTTCATGGATGCTGTAGATGCCTGATCACTGCACTCTACACCTGATGCTGAAGCTGAATAATATTGAGTATCAAATATAATATATATATATATATATATATATATATATATATATATATATATATATATATAATCTGTCACAGGATGTGGAGTACAGCATAGGGGATAGAATCAATGAATGGAAATGTAACAGCTATATAAAATGTCAGAGGGGTAGTTGATTGGGGATGGGAGTTATCATTTTGTGAGAGGTGTAAGTGTCTAATTAGTACATTGTTTTGTACACCTGAAACTAATAAAAGGGATATTCATTAAAAAGACAATTAGTAGAGTAGTGGAAGATGGCAAAATAGATGGCTGCTTTCCGAACTGCCTCCCAGGATCATATCAAAATTAATAATAATTTATACAACATTTAACCTCAGAAGTCCCCTGAACACTAGATAAACAGAACCTATAAATGAAGGACCTAAAGAGGAGAACACATCAAGTCTGGTAGGAGGGGCGCAGACGAGAGAGGGCGAGCCCCGTGAGGGACGCCCCAGCTGTGGGGAGGCTTCTCCGGTTGGGGGAGAGAGCCTCTGGCCCCACACCAAGCTCACTAGCTCAGAGTTGCTTTGCCAGGAAGAGGAGTTCTATGATAGAAGGCAGTAGAAATTAGTGAGGACTCTCTTTACTCAGCTCGGTGAGGCTGAGGGCGGCTGAAGAACCAGTGGGGCCAGCGCACGGGTTTGCTCGCTGGTGAGCACTCATCCGGTTCCTGTGGGAGGGAGTAGCTGTGTGAGCCGGGCCCAGGAGCCTGTGGGGAAGAACTGAACTGAGCACCTTGGGTACAGAAGCTGGAGGTTTTGGGACCACTGTTCCCCTGGTGTGAAGCTTGCACATGAGCGGTGTACAGGAGGGTGCCATTTATTCAGAGTTGGGCCCTCCCACAGAGGGTCAGATCTGGGATCCCATTGGTCTGCATAAATTAGCGCAGGAGTGTGTGCGTGCATGTGTGCGCAAGCGGCCGTGGATCCCCACCCTTCACCCTGCTTGTGCTGCGTTGCCAGGGAAACACAGGGTGAGTGCTCTCCAGCTGCATTAGTCTGTTTACTGAGACTCAGGAGTGCAGAAGCCCACATGGGTCCCTGATCTCCACAGTGTTTGTGCAGAGTTGCAAGGCTGGGGATTGGCTGTTGGGCTGCTTAGCCTGATCTGTGGGACAGGCTAAGAAGGGGCGTTTTCCTGAGAGTGTTGGGCAGGGAGCTGTGCACCTGCGTGATCCACTCGAGGCTTTCCTGGCGAGTTTCTGTGGACTGATTGCTGGTGCAGAATGCATACTGCTCTAATTTGGTGGGAACCACTGACCACATCAAGTGGTGCCTTAGGGGCCTGCTCCACCCACCTAGAGCTATGTTGCCAGAGGAACCCTGAGCGCCTGGTGCCTGGCCCACATCTCCACAGGCCACAAAGTGGGGTTTTTTTTGTTTTTTGTTTTTTTTTTTTTGCTGTAATGAACAACCTGCAACAAACTGTGAGGATTTTTTTTTGGTAGTGAGCACGGTTCCAGAGCACACAGCAGCTAATTGAGGAAAACTCACTGCAAGCCTGAAAGGGAGGCTGGCACATAACACATTAAGCTCTTCACCCCAATAGCTGGTGCTGAGATGCCCAGATACTCTCTATTGCTGAGCAAGTGGTCTGCAGATTAAAGAGGATGGAGGCCCCTCCCACCTTTGTTTTTTTCTTCCATCTTCTTTCTAGGTGATCCACCTAATACATCGAAGCTTTCACAGAATGACAGCCAGAATGAAGAAACTAAGAAACATATCCCAAGTAAAAGATCAGAAGAAACCTCTGGAAATGGAACTAGATTAAACAGAGGTATCCAAAATTTCAGAGAAAGAGCCTACAACACCGATGATAAGAATGTTTAAGGAACTTAGCGAGAACATAAAGAAAGACAGAGAAACCATAAAAAACAACCGGTTAGAACAAAAGAATACAATAACTGAAATGAAGAACACACTCGAAGGAATCACCAGTAGAATAGATGATGCAGAGGATTAGAAGACAAAATGGCAGAAATCACCCAGCAGGAACAACAAAAAGAAAAAAGAATAAAACAGAATGAAAATAGTTTAAGAGACATTTGGGACAACATGAAACATAACAATCCTTGCATCATAGGGTACCAGAAGGAGAGAGAAGAAGCAAGGGATTGAGAATGTATTTAAAGAAATAATGACTGAAAACTTCCATACCCTGGTGAAGGAAATCAACATACAAGCCCAGGAAGTGCAGAGAGTTCCAAACAGGCTGAATCCAAACAGGCCCACACCAAGACATATCATAGTTAAAATGGCAAAGCTTAAAGACAAAGACAGAATCCTAAAAGCAGCAAGAGAAAGACAGCAGGTTACATACAAAGGAACTCCTATAAGACTAACAGATGACTTTACTTCAGAAAATCTGCAGGCCAGAAGGGAGTGGCAGGAGATATTCAAAGTGACACAAAATAAAGGTCTACAACCAAGATTGCTCTACCCATCACGGCTATCATTCAAAATTGAAGGAGAGATAAAGAGCTTCTCAGAAAAGAATAACCTTAAGGAGTTCATTGCCACCAAGGTAGCATTGCAGTAAATGTTAAAAATGCTTTTTTAAACAGAAGAAAGGGGAAAACAAGCTCAACCAGGAAGACAAGAAATACAAATTAAAAAACGGCAATAAATATGCACCTATCAGTAATCACTTTAAATGTGAATGGGCTAAATGCTCCAATCAAAAGACACAGAGTGGGGCCAGCTGAGTGGTGCGGTGGTTGGGACCCGGCTTGGATCACTGGCGGCCCCCGTTCGGATCACACATATGGGGGCCAGTGACCCAGCCCTCTTAAAAAAAAAAAAGACACAGAGTGGGGCCAGCCAAGTGGCACATTGGTTAAGGGCTGGTTTGGGGATGCCAGTGGCCCTGGTTCGGATCCCACATATGAGGGATCAGTGACACTGCCCTCTACAGCTAACAACAGCTCCACCTGGAGCTGGGCTGTGTAAGTCCCGGCCCTAGTGATGGAGTAGGCTGCAGCCCCTGCTGCAGTGGGCTGCCATGAGCTACAGTGAGTGGCCGGCAGCCAGCGTGAGCTGCCAATAGCCATGGTGAGCAAACATCCAGAAGCCCGCGACCAATCTGCCTCATCCGGGAAGAGCGCAATGACGATACCAACATGGGCCAGTGAAGCAACATCCTTCACAACTAGACTGAAGAACAAAAAGACAGCAACATGTCTGTTCCCCTTCCCCAATTCCCCAAGCTGTTCCCCTCCCCCAATTCCCCAATAAAATCTTAAAAAGAAAATTGGCAGAGGATATGAAGAGGCATTTCTCTAAAGAGGGCATACAGATAGCCAACAGGCATATGAAAAGATATTCCACCTCACTGATCATCAGAGAAATGCAAATAAAAACCACAATGAGATACCACCTCACTCCAGTCAGAATGGCTAACATCAACAAATCAACAAACAACTGGTACTGGCGAGGGTGTGGAGAAAAGGGAACCCTGGTGCACTGTTGGTGGGACTGCAAATTGGTACAGCCATTTTGGAAATCAGTATGGAAGTATCTTAAAAACCTTGAAATGTAACTGCCATATGACCCAGCAATTCCACTCTTGGGTATCTACCCAGAAGAACCAAGACGCTAATTTGAAAAAAAAAAAAATGCACCCCTATGATTATTGCAGCAGTATTTACAATAGCCAAGACTTGGAAACAACCAAAATGCACATCTGTACATGACTGGATTAAGAAACTGTGGTATATTTATACAATGGAGAATAATCCGCTATAAAGAACCATGAAATCGTACCATTTGCAATAATATGATGAACCTGGAGACTATGATGTTTAGTGAAATAAGTCATTTGGAGAAAGCCAAATACCATATGATCTCAATTATATGTGGAATATGAAAAACTGAATGAATGAGGAAAGTAAACAGAAACAGACTCACATATATAGGTGAAAAACAAGGTTGCTAGTTGGGAGGCGGGTGGAGATGAGGGAGAAGGGGAAGGGATTAGACAGCATAAATAGGTAACTACAATATTACCACAGGGATATGAAAGACAGTTTGGGGAATAAAATAATGTTGTAAATATTTTGTGGGGTTTCAGATGGTCGCGTGTCTTGTTAGGGAGACCACTTCATGTATGGAGTAGAGGTTTGATCACTGCTCTGCACTGTATACCTGAAACTGATGTTGCATAATATTGTATGGCAGCTGTAATTGAATATATAGATAGTCCCGGGATGTGGATTATATGGTGGAAGGGAGTCAAATGAATTGCAATAGATATGTATGATATCGGGAGCAGGAGTGGGGTGGAGAATTGGGGGAGGAGGGTTGTCACTTTGAGGGGTAAAAAGTATAACTATTTCACTGTGTTATACACCTGAAGCTTATTAAAAAATGTTTATTTCACATTAAAAACATGAAAATAAAAAAAGACAATTAAGGGGCCGGCCGAGTGGCACAGTGGTTAAGCGCTGGCTTGGGAAGCCAGCGTCCCAGGTTCGGTCCCACATGTGAGGGCCAGTGACATTGCTCAAAAAAAAAAAGAAAAGATTTCAATTTTGCCGGCTGAGTGGCGCAGTTGGTTAAGAGCTCGCTCAAGAGTGCGAGCTGAGGGCCGGCTGAGTGGCGCGGCGGTTAAGCGCTGGCTTGGGAAGCCAGCAGCCCCGTCAAAAAAAAAACAAAAAAAAAAAACAAAGAGTGCGAGCTGAGCTCTGAGCAACGGCGGTTTGATGCCAGCCCGAGCTGAGTTGCCGTTGAGCTGCCAACAGGTGGCAGGATTGCTCAGCTAAAAAATAAAAAATAAATAAATAAATAAAATAAAAATAAAAAAGACGATTAACACCTGCTGTCGGTCTACATGAATCATTCAGGTCGTTTGCCCAGAGCATTGTTCGTTGGGGCTAGTAAGCCGGAAATTGAGAAAAAAAAATTCATTTTCAATTGGTTCCATGCTGGAAGGGGGTAACAACATAGTCCTTAGAATAGGAAATGCTGAGTAGGGAATCTGAAACTGATGCTTTCTATATGCATGCAGTAGTAGCATAAGAGCCTTACAAGAGGTGTTTATCTTCTTCAAACTATAACATAGGTCACTAAAAGGTAGAGACCATGCATGTGTTTTATTGTTTTGTAACCACCTCTCCCAGGCTAGAGCCAGACACATATTGATACACATTCACTGGTTGATAGCTTATAAAAACCCAAGAGTATTTATTATTTATAAATGCATGTTCCTCTTATGTGGAAAATGAGTTATGTGTTTTATCTTGTCCTCCAAAACCATAACACCTCCAGTTTGTCACCATTATTATTTTACAATGACCATAATTAAATGTACCTATTATGTTTTAGGTACTATAAGATAATTTTATTATCACATTTAATTCTCCAAACAACTCACAAGCTAGTTACTATTATCCTCATTTTACTGGTGTGAAAACTCAAAAAGTCAAATGACAGAAGAAAGCTTTTAACCTAGATTTTTCTTACTCAATACCAGTCATTTGACCTTGAAATGTTATCATGCTCAATTATAAGCTAGGCTCCCATAAAACTAAGCAGCCTGTATAAACCTACTTTCAAGTCACTTGCAGAGCTTCAGTCTGTGGTGAGTTTAATAAATGTTTTACTTATTACTCGCTTTCTTAGTATTGTAGCTGTGGAGTGAGAAGTGTCCTTAAATGACTCTTCTGTGGTAATAGGATTTTCTAGGATATGAGGAATTATAGATGATGATGAACTTCATACACTCTAGTTCTACTCCAAGGCAACTGTAATGCTTATCACAAACTAATGCTTGAATGTACAACTCTAGAGAATGTCAGAGGGGTAGCATATTGGGGGAGGGGGATTATCTGGGTACAGTTCTGACCGTGAGTATACAGATATAGAGCACAGAATGTATATGGTGAGTGGTAAGAAAAAAGGCTGAACATGTAGGCAAATAGCATGTCATGAAGGACTTTCTTTAACGTGCTAAAGACTGAATATTTCCTGTAGATAATATGAAACCATTGAACAATTATTGATAAAGGAATAAATTTGTCAAATACATGTGTAGTGACAGATATAGATTTATAATGGAAGTTTCTCTAGCCATATAATTGGGAAAAAGGTTATTGTTATAGTCAAGGTGAAAAATAAATAGGAAGCTGTGAGGGCGGAATGTATGGGACCAATAATTAAGAATTTTATGATGTTGAGCTGACAGGAGTTAATGATCAATTGGCTGTAGCTGATAAAAGAAAGAGAGGAGTGTAGGATGAACATTAGATTCTTATGTGGATTCCTGAGTAGATGGTGGTATATTCACCACGGTAGTGAATACAGGAGGTGCAAATTTACTCTAGCTGGGGATAAATTATTATATTTTTTTAACTAGGCCATCCTGCCACCTGTTGGCAGCTCAGCGACTGCTCAGCTCAGGCCAGGGATCCAACCGGCAACTTGTTGCTCAGAGCTCGCACTCTTGAGCAAGCTCTTAACCAACTGAGCCACTTGGCTGGCCCCGAGTTATCATAAATTTAATTTTAAACATGTTGAGCTTGAGTTATATATGGGGCATACTGAAAATTTTGTTTACTAGTATGCTGCAAAAATTTAGTTCCGAGAAGTGGGCTTAACTGAAGATGAAGTTCTGAGAGTCATCTGTATATGGATGATAACAGAATTCTTAGGAATGAATAAGATAGCTAAAGGAGAGAGTGATGAATGAGAAGGGAAAGAATCCAAGGAGAGAACTCTGGAAATGAGTAATGCCTAAGGAATAAGTACTTTGTTCAAGTCAAGAAGGCAAACTATGTAAACACTGTGCTTTACTTCTTTCATGACCACATCAAAATTGCAACTAAACTACAGAACAACCATCATTAATAATCACCTGAAGACTAGCTGAACTGAGGCCCTACAACTAAAGACATACTTGTACAGAAGAATCCACCTGGAGGCTGGACATTTAATGGTCTAGCCCACACCCCTGTGTGGCCATTAAAAACTGGAAGGAATATCTCGGGTGTAAAGGTCACCCCAGTAGGAGCAAGGGTTCCCAACACCACACCAGGCTCCTCAACCCAGGGATCTAGTGCTGGGAAGAGAAGTACTTATAATTTCTGGCTGTGGAAACCAGCAAAGATTGTGGCTGCGTGACACAAGGGAGTCTGGAGTCTAAGGTGCTCCTCTTAAAGGGCCAATGCACAAACTTACTGACAAACTAGCTTGCTCTAAGCTCCACAATGGGGCAGCAGCTCAAAAGGTGTCAGGGTCACACGGGGAGGAACTGAGTCATCTGACTGCAGGGTGAGGGCTGGAGGGCCAGCTTTCTCCCAGATAGAAGTGGTTGCAGAATCCATTGTTTCTTTGTTGAGTTCTCTCCATTCTTGGATTGCAGATGTAGGTTACCACCCCATATCTGAGTATCCATCAAATGTGTTTGCCCTGCTCTGGTGATTCCCTGACACATCACCTCACCCAATTTTTGGACACAACCAAGCAACTCCCAGTGGCTTTTCCATGCAAAAGACGTATCTTGGCTCAGGCTGTGTATTTTTCTAAAATATCTCAAAGGTTTACAAAACCCAAAGAAGCAGCATCTGGCTTTGGCATGTTCCATAACTCCTGTTGAGTAGCCACAAGCTCAGCACTAGCAACATCTATCCTCAGTTGGCTCTTGAGGTAACTCCAAGCCCAGCACAGGTGGCAACCATCTTCAAATTGCTTTATGGCTCAGGGCAGGTGGCCCAGAGCAGGGCACAGGCTGTGACTGAACTTGGCCTGTGATAGGGCCCCTCCCAGAAAGCCTCAAGGCTGAGACACCTAATGGCCAGCATTACCCAGCTGCCAAGGATAACATACTCAAAAGACAAACTGTGCAGGCACAGAGTTCTGCTAAAGTGATCCCTGCTTGGTAGGGTCAGCCCCTGCACCACAGCTCCTTGATGTAATCACAGCCAGTCCTCAAAACTAATCAGCCCTAAGCTGAATCCCTCCCAATGACATGTGAACAATAACCATAGCTCAACTACAGCCAGAGGGCACACAACTCACACAAGGGACACACCTGGAGCACCTGGCTCAGGGAACCAAGGAGACTGTGCCACTGGGATCGATAGGACACCCACTACATAAGACCACTCTGCTAAAACTGGGAGGCATAATAGTCCTACCTAATACATAGAAACATGTACAGCAAGGAAGCCAAAATGGAGAGATAAACATGTCCCAATAAAAGAACACAACAAAGCTCTAGAAAAAAAAGTGGAGATGAGCAATCAACAAGAAGGAGTTCAATACACTGGTTATAAGAATGTTCATTGATCTCAGTGAGAGCTTTAACAAAGATAAAAAACACAAAAAGTGAAGATACAAAACATAAAAAAGAGGGCCGGCCAAGTGGCGCGGTGGTTAAGAGCTGGCTTGGGATGCCAGCGGCCCCGGGTTTGGATCCCACATATGAGGGCAAGTGACACTACCCTCTAAAAAAAAAGAAAAAAAAAACATAAAGAAGAAACAGTCAGAAATGAAGAATACAATAACTGAAATGAAAATACATTAGAGGTAATCAAGAGTAAATTAGATGAAGCAGATATTGAATCAGTAGTTTAGAAGATAAGGTAGCAGAAAACACACACACAGAACAGTAAAAAGAAAAAAATATTTAAAAAAATAAAGATAGTTTAATGGGCCTCTGGGATAACATCAAGTGCACCAACATTCGCATCACAGCTGTACTAGAAAAAGAAGAAAGAGAGCAAGGTATTGAAAGACTGTTTGAAGAAATAATGACAGAAAACTTCCCTAACCTGGAAAAAAAATAGATATACAATCCCAGGAAGTGCAGAGAGATCCAAACAAGATGAACATATAGTGACCCACACCAAGACAAATCTCAATTAAAATGCCAAAGTTTAAAGACAAAGTAAGAATATTAAAAGCAGCAAGAGAAAAGCAGTTAGTTATATATAAGGAGCTCCTGTAAGACTGTCAGCTGATTTCTTAACAGAAACTTTGCAGACCTGAAGAGATTGGCAGAAAATATTCAGAGTGATGCAAAGCAAAAACCTCCAAGCAATATTACTCTACTCAGCAAGCTATCATTTAGAGTTGAAGGACAGGTAAATAGCTTCCCAGAGGAGAAAAGCTAAAGGAGTTTATCCACACCAAACCAGTATTACAGGAAATCTTAGAGGAACTTCGTTAAGTCAAATATATATATATATAATAAAATGACAATAACTACATATCTATCAACAATTACTTTAATTGTAAATGGATTAAATGATCTAATCAGAAGATAGGGTGGCTGAATGGATAAGTAAACAAGACCATTATATGTGCTACCTACAAGAGACTCACTTTGGAGAAAAAGGCACACACAGATGAAGGTAAAGGGATGGTGAAAATATGTTTTATGAAAATGAAAATGAAAAAAAAAAAGCTGAGATAGCAATACTTATACCAGACAAATCAGACTTTTAAACAAAGGCTACAGCAAGAGATAGAAAAGGTTCCAGTGATCCCACTTCTGGGTATTAATCTGAAGAAATCCAAAATGCATTGTTTACAATTGCCAAGATGTGGAGGCAGCATGGGTGTCCCTCGATAAACAAATGGATAAAGGGTAGGGAGTGCACATATACAAGAAATGACAATTAAGTTACCAAACTTGTTGCAAGGATGTTGCTTAACATATTGGCTAACATAGGGATTATTCATTATGAATTTGTATCAATTGGACAGATAACCATGTTTACTATTTAGAAGTGCTCAAAAAGCTGTGTGAAAAAGTTAGATGACCTGAACTTTCCACCAACAATTCATGGCTCTTACATCACAACAACATACCAGCTCACACTGTACTGTCTGTGAGGGAGATTTTAGCCAGTACACAAATAACTGTATTGGAATACCCTCCCTACTTACCTGGTCTGAACCCCAATAACTTCTTTCTTTACCTGAAGATAAAGGAATCTTGAAAGGAAGACATATTGATGACATTAAAGACATCAAGTGTAATAAGCCCACAGCTCTGATGGTCATTCCAGAAAATGAGTTTTAAAATTGCTTGGAAGGGTGGACTAGGCACTGGCATTGGTGCATAGCTTCCCAAGGGGAGTACTTCAAAGGTGACCACAGTGATATTCAGCAATGAAGTATGTAGCACTTTTTGTAAGATGAGTTCACAAACTTAACTATCTGTACTCATATGCAAAAGTTGAATGGATATATGTTCACACTGCCTGATAGATATAAATGTCTTGGAAATCTACTCTTTTTTTGTTGTTGTTATGGTGGTGGTTTTGTTGTATTTTCTCTTCCTTTTTTTTTTTTAAGGCAGTGTCACTGGCCCTCATATGTGGGACCCAAACTGGGGCCGCTGGCTTCCCAAGCCAGCACTTAACCACCGTGCCATTCATTCGGCCCAGTATTTTTTCAATTCTAGGAAATGTGTCTTAATATATATATTTTTGGGGTTTTTTTTTGAGGGCAGTGTCACTGGCCCTCATATGTAGGATCCGAACCAGGGCCACTGGCGTCCCAAGCCAGCTCTTAACCACCATGCCACTTGACTGGCCCTCTTAATATTTTTTTGCAACACTGAAATATGATTTTTACATATCCCTAAAGAAATGTTATTAATTTCTCTGAGGAGTAAATAATATTACTAAGTGTTCCAAAAAAGTCAAACTTTTTTTTAATTTTTATTTTTTGAGGACAGTGTCACTAGCCCTCATATGTGGGACCCAAACCGGGGCCGCTGGCTTCCCAAGCCAGTGCTTAACCACCGCACCACTTGGCCGGCCCCCCAAAAGTCAAACTTTTGATGATCAAGCTGTTTGCATCACAGTTCAGTCTTTTTAAACAATTAGGCTACCTCATCTTCAATATAAAATTAAGCAAGCTATTTTATGCAAGAAATGATAAATTATATAAAAGAAATTCATAATAATGGGTCAATGATGTAGTATGCCAAAAGATCAAGTTATTTAAAATCGTGTATATTCATCTTTAACTCATTCAACTATTTTTGTCTGTGTTCTTAGTATCATCACAGTTGCAACGTCACATGTACCACCATAACATATATTAACAGTCTCTCAATAACATATATGTATACATAATTATGCTTTGCATTCTTGACTGTGTTCTGAGCTATAATATTTATATCATTATCTTTTTTTTATTAGCTTCACGTGTACTACACAGTGCAATAGTTATACTTTTTACTGATCAAAGTGACAACCCCTGTCCCCCAGTTCTCCACTCCACTCCTCCCCCCATGTCATACTATCTATTACAATTCCTTTGACTCCCTTCCACAGTATAATCCACATCCCGTGACTATCTATATATTCAATTACAGTTTGTTGGCATACAATATTATACAACATCAATTTCAGGTATACAGTGCAGTTATTAAGCCTCTACTCCATCCATGAAGTGTTCTTCCTAACAAGACATGTGACCATCTGACACCCCACAAAATTTTTACATTATTATATTCCTGAACTGTCTTTCATAACCCTGTGACAATACTGTAATTATCTATTTATGTTGTCTAATCCCTTACCCTTCCCCGTCATCCCCACCCCCTCCCAACTAGCAACACTGTTTTTCCTCTATATCTATGAGACTGTTTCTGTTTCCTTTGCACATTCATTCAGTTTTTCAAATTCCACATATAAGTGAATTTATATCACTATCTTTACCATGACTTTCATGTGTTATTTTTTAAGTAAATTTTATTGGGGAGACAATTGTAAGTAAAGTTACATAGGTTTCAGGTGTACAATTTTGTACTACATCATCTATATATCACATTATGTGTTCACCAACCAGAGTCAGGTCTCCTTCTATCACCATGTATTTGATCTTTTTTATCCTCATTTAATACCCCCCTCCGCACTTACCCTCTGATAATCACTAAACTATTATTTGTGTCTATACGTTTTTATTTCTTCATTTATTTTCTTGTTCTTTTGTTGTTTTCAGTTCACATGTACCACATATCATTGAAATCACATGGTTCTCAACTTTATCTCTCTGGCAGATTAGTACTTGATTGTGTTTGTAAGCCACATCTTCTTTATCCAATCACTTATCAAAGGACAGTTTGACTATTTCCATGTCTTGGCCACCATAAATATAGCTTCCATTAACATCGGAGCAAGTATAGCTTTACAAATATATGTATTCAGACTTGTTGGGTAGATAGCCAAGAGAGGGATTGCTGGGTCATATGGAAATTCTATTCTTAATTTTTCGAGCAACTTCCAAACTGCCTTCCATGATGGCTGGACCAATCTGCATTCCCACCAACAGTGTATGAGGGTACCATTTTCTCCCCAGCCTCTCCAATATTTGCTATTATTTGTTTTTTTGATGATAGCCAATCTAACTGGTGACAGGTGATATCTCATTGTGGTTTTTTTGAGCATTTCTCTAATGATTAGTGATGTTGAGCATTTTTTTCGTATGTCTATTGGCCATTTGTATATCCTCTTTGAAGAAATGTTTATTGAGCTCTTCTGCCCATTTTTCAATTAGAATGTTTATATTTTTTTGTTGAATTGTATGAGTTCCTTATATATTTTGCATATTAGCCCCTTATCAGAGGCACTGTTTGCAAAATCTTTTCTCATTCAGTTGATTGCCTCTTTATGTTGCTGATGGTTTCTTTTACTGTGCAGAGCTTTTATTTTTATTTTTTTATAATTAATTAAAGTTTATGGTGGTGACAATTGTTAGCAAAGTTACATAGATTTAAAGTGTACAATTTTGTAATACATCATCTATATATCACATTCTGTGTTCACCACCCACAATCAGTTCTTTTTCCATCACCATATATTTGATCCCCTTTACCCTCATCTACTACCCTCTTCCCCTCTGGTAACCACTAAACTATTGTCTGGGTCTATGAATTTTGTTTCTCTGTTTTCCTTGTTCTTTTGTTATTTTCAGTTTTATATACCACATATCAGTGAAATCATATGGTTGTCTACATTTTCTGTCTTATTTATTTGCTTAGCATTATAATTTCAACAGTGGCTATGGAAGACAGTGTGGAGTTTCCTCAAAAAACAAAAAAATAGAATTACCATATGATGCAGCAATCTCTCTCTTGGGTATCTACCCAAAATCTGAAAACATTAATTCATAAAGATATATGTGCTACGATGTTCATTGGAACTTTTTTATTTTATTTTTTTGAAGGCAGTGTCACTGGACCTCATATGTGGGACCGAACCAGGGCCGCTGGCTTCCCAAGCCAGCGCTTAACCATGGTGCCACTCGGCCGGCCCTATTGCAACTTTGTTTATTGTGGCCAAGACATGTAAACAGCCAAAGTGTCCTTCCATAGATGATTGAAAAAGAAACTTTTTAGTTTGATATAGTTCCATTTGTTTATTGTAGCTTTTACTTCCCTCGCCTTTGAAGTCAAATTCATAAAATCTTTGATCCAAGGTCCATAAGTTTAGTACCTATGTTTTCTTCTATGCAGTTTATTGTTTCAGGTCTTATGTTTAGGTCTTTGATCCATTTTCAGTTAATTTTGGTACATGGTGACAGATAGTCTAGATTCATTCTTTTGCATGTGGCTCTCCTATTTTCCCAGCACCATTTATCAGAGGCTTTCTTTTCTCTGTTGTGTTTTTGGCTTCCTTGTCAAAAATTATCTGTCCATATTCATGTGGGTTTATTTTTGGGTTTTCATTCTAGTTCATTGATCTCTGTGTCTGTTTTCCTGCCAATATCATACTGTTTTGATTATTGTTGCCCTGTAGTACAAGCTGAAGTCAGGGAGTCTGATATCTCCCGCATTGTTCGTTTTTCTTAGGATAGTTTTGGCTATTCAGGGTCTTTTGAGATTCCATACAAATCTGATGATTTTTGTTGTTCTATTTCTTTAAAAAAATGCCATTGGTGTTTTGATGGGGATTACATTAAATCTGTATGTTGCTTTCGGTAGTATAGCCATTTTAACTATGTTGATTGTTCCAATCCATGAACACAGAATGTTTTTCCATTTCTTGGTACCTTCTTCAATTACTTTTTAAAATGTCTTACAGTTTTCAGTGTATAAGACGTTCACATCCTTAGTTAAGTTTATTCTTAGGTATATTATTCTTTTTGTTGCAATTGCAAAAGGAATTTTTGTTTTATTTCTTGTTCTGAGATTTCCTGTTACAATATAGGGAAGCAAGGGACTTTTGTATGTTGATTTTGTAGCTGGCAATTTTACTGTATTCATTTATTATTTCTAACAGCTTTTTGGTTGAGTCTTTAGGGTTTTCTATATATAGCATCATGTCATCTGCAAAAAGTGACAATTTAACATCTTCATTCCCAATTCCAATTATCTTGCCTGATTGCTCTGGCTAGGACTTCCAATACTTTGTTGAAAAGCAGTGGTGATAGGGGACAGTCCTGTTGTGCTCCTCAATGTCAAGCAAAGCACTTCAGTTTTTCACCTTTAATTATGATTGAACTGAGAGTTTGTCCTATATGGCCTTTATTATACTCAGGTTTTTCCTTCTTTACTCATTTTATTAAGTGTTTTAATCATAAATGAATTTTGTATATTGTTAAACACTTTTTCTGTGTATTGATATAATCATATGATTTTTGTCCATTTTTTTTATGTGTTGTATCACATTGATTGATTTGGGATGTTTAACCATCCTTGTGCTCCTGGTATTAACTCTACTTGGTTGTGATGTATAATGTTTTTTTTGTGTTTTTTTGTTTTTGTTTTTGTTTTTAGCTGAACCATCCTGCCATCTTTTGGTAGCTCAGTGGCAGCTCAGCTCAGGAAGGGCATCAAACTGCTGTTGGTCAGAGCTCAGCTCGCATTATTGAGTGAAATCTTAACCAACTGAGCCACTCGGCCGGCCCTGGTGTATAATCTTTTTAATGCATTATTGCATTTGATTTTTTAGAATTTTGTTTAGAATTTTTGCATTTGTATTCATTACAGTTATTGGTCTGTAATTTCCTTTTTTTTTTCTTTTGTTTCCCTCATCAGGTTTTGGTATCAGAGTAATGATGGCCTCATAAAATGAATTAGGGTGTATTGTCTTTTCTTACATTTTTTGGAAGATTTGAGTAGGACAGACATTAGGTCCTGTTTGAATGTTTGGTAGAGTTCACTATGAAGCCAGATGGTCCTGGATTTTTGCTTTTGGGAAGGTTTTGGATTAATGAATCAATTTCCTTTCTGTTGATCAGTCTATTTAGATTTTCCAGTTCTTCATGATTCAGCCTAGGAATGCTGTATGTTTCTAAGAACATGTCCATTTCTTCTAGGTTACTGAATTTGGTGGCATATAGTCCCTCATATTATTCTTGGATGATCCTTTGTTTTTCTGTGGCATACATGGTAACTCGCCCTCTTTCATTTCTGATTTTGTTTATTTGTGTCTTTCTCTTTTTCTTTTAGTGAGTTTAGCCAAAGATTTGTCAATTTTATTAATCTTTTCATAGAACAGATCTTCTTTTCATTAATTTTTTCTGTTGTCTATTTCACTTAGTTCTGCTCTGATTTTTATTATTCCCTTCCTTCTGCTTTGTGCTTCATTTGTTCTTCTTTTTCTATTTGTTTAAGGTGTTATGTGAGGTTATTTATCTGAAATTTTCCTTCTTTCTTCAGATACGCCTGTAAAAATATAAATTTTGCACTTAAAATTGCTTTCACTGCATCCTACCAATTTTGGAAGGATGCATTTTTATTCTTATAAGTTTCTGTGTATTCCGTCATCTCTCTTCTTTTTTCCTCTTTGATCCAGTCATTCTTTGGAAGTATGTTTTTTTAATCTCCACATATTCGTGTTTTTTCCTTGCTTTCTTTTTGCAGTTGACATCCAATTTCAAAGCCTTTTGATCAGTGAATATGCTTTGTATGATTTCCATCTTCTTAAGTTTGCTGAGAGGTTAGTTTTATGTCCCAATATATGGTCTATCATTGAGAATATTCCATGTACACTAGAAAAGAAGGTATAGTATGATGTTCTAGGATAAAAGCTCTACAAACGTCAATTATGTCCATTTCCTCTAATGAGTCATCTATGGCTGATATTTCTTTACTTATTCTCTGTTTGGATGATCTATCCTTACCTATCAATGATGTATTTAGGTCCCCTACTATAATTGTGTTTTCAATTCCTCCTCTAGTTCTGTTAGTAGTTGCTTTGTGTATTTCAGTGTTTCCTGATTGGGGACATAAATAGTGATAACTGTTATGTCTTCTTGTTGTATAGTCCTCTTGATCATTATGAAATGTCCATCTTTGTCTCTTGTTATGTTTTTTATCCTGAAGTGTTTCATCTGATATCCGTATGGCTACATCTGATTTTCTCTGAATACCATTTGCTTGGAGTGTCAATTTCCACCTTTCACCTTGAGTATTTTATTATGTCTCACACTGTAGTGTTATGCTTTCTCTGCATTCTTCCAGGTTCTCACACAAAGGGGGGATTGTTTCCTGGAATGTGGGCTTCTCCTTTGTGACCAGGTTGCCTGGGTCTCAGGGCACTGCCTCTGTGGTGGGATGCAGAGAGCTTCTGGAGTTCAAAATCTCATTCTGCACCGGATTCAGAGTCTGTGTCTTTCAGCGACTCTTTTTACCCCTGCAGGTATCCTCCAAGGTAGGTGGGGGCAGGGGTGGGGTGGGTTGTGAGAGGTGGCTCTAAGCAATGTTGGGGACCATCAGCACAGCCAATCCTCCACCCAAGGCTTCTCTTTCATCAGAACTAGTTGGGCCATGAGTCCATGGCTGTGGGGCCACAGTTCTCAGAATTGCAAATATTCTGTTCTTTGGATCTGACACTTCTAACATTCTACTTCTAGCTGCAAGGTCTGGGATGGTGGGCATATGTCAACAAGTCTCAGTGTCTATATCTCCTGTCCTATGCTTAGCAGTGAGTGCTTAAACAACTGTTCTCACCTTTCTTCCCTCAGTCTCTGCTCCGAGGTCTCTGCTGTGAGCATCAGGTTCAGCCGTGTTATATACTGATTCCTCAGGTGGGACTGTGGGGCATAAAGGGTGTATTAGCAATCTGAATTCCTCCTTCTCCTGCAACTGCTATAGCTCCAGAATGCAGGGAGCTCAGAGAGTTCCATGCTCCAGCCTGAGTCCTTCGGCCTGCATGCAGCCCACATCTCTGCACTTCCCCTTTGCCTCTTTCCCCACTGGGCCAATTTGCCCATCTTTAGATGATTTCAATTGAGTGACTCTTAGTCTTGCCTGTCTGCTGTTCAGGGAGTCCTTCATAGCATTATATCTATTCAATTTGTTGAATATTCCAGGGGAGATTTCAAGAGGTTCATCTCATGCCACCATTACTGTGATGTGCCCTCCATTAGTTTAATGTTTTGATGTTCATGTTTTGCAGCACTGATCCACTTTTCTTATTTGGGGGTTACTAAAATAATAAGAATTAAAAAGGAAAGTATAATAAAGGTAAATTGTGGGCAAGTAGTTGAATATATTAGTCTATATTAATTGAACCATGTTAAATAAATGTTAGCCAAAAAAGTATATGTAATTATAACACATGTCTAACCTTTAAGAGTGCAAGAATTGCTAATCCTGTAATAGAATTTCCCTGAAAATCACCCATATCTTTTATTTTACATTTGTAACACATCTCTACAATATGATACATGGGATACTAATTAATTTACTCATTTATATAAATTTGCTGAACTCAAATATTTCACATTGTGAGAGTAAAAAAAGGCAGTAAAGGCAAGAAAGCATAATAGCTACTTCCGTCAAGGAGCATGCAGGCTTCTGTGTAAAATATATTATAGTTCTATATGAAATGGATCATATTCAGGAATTGAATTATTTGTGATTTCCTTTTACAATTATTGAAACACAGTGGAATTAAATTGAACCACTTGTTCTAACAGGAATAAAACAACACATGAGCATCAACAAGGAAAAACATAATTCTGCCTTTCTGTACTTCTCAGTAGGGAGAAAAAAATATTGTGATACAGTGGAAAGAACACTAAACTAGAAATCACTTGCTGGATTTTTAGCCTGACCTAACCACTTAGTGGCTGTGAAATTCAGGACAAGTCCCTTCACTTTTTGGAGATACTTACCCTTCTATGTGAAGTGTGATATGTGGATTTGAATAATTGCACTATCTATAGCTTAAGCTGTCTTTAATTCTGTGATCCCTGTAAGCCTTGTCTATTCCATATGTGAGTTCTTTGTGGAAATCTCCCCAGGGATAACTTTTTTGCAATGAGGATTGTTCTTAAAAAATAAATTCTCCTTTATCTCTTAGTGTGTAAACAGAAACTGAGGTTCATCTTTTGAAATATTTGGGGTGAAATTTTAACTTTTCCCTTCCTACATTTTTTTCAGAGGTAGTTTTACCTCTTCTTCAGCAAGCAACCTCATTACTTCATTGTCAGCTGTGGAAACCTTTCTGTTCCCCTGCATTTCATTTTGCTTAATGTATGTCACCTTTTTTATTTTATAAGACACAGGACAGGTAATGAGAATCATTTATTTCTGAAACTTGTGATCTAAATGCTTTTCCATTTATTTTATCAGATAATTTACCTATTCTGTAATGGGTCCCTATGTTGAGGCAAGCAACAACGTCAGTGAATTAAAATGAAATGATCAGAAAATGATAGCTGAACAGATGTCTGCTAATAAACATGAATAGTTGTCCAGACCCCAAATCCCTACCTTGATTTGGATATAACTATAGTGCCATTGGCTCAATATTTGGACTCCCCTCAGATTTTCAAAATTTCCACTTCCAGAAGTGTAACTGAAGAAAGATTTCCCTTGGGTGAGAATTGAAGAAAGAAATGCCCAGGCGTATTTCATCTGTCAGCTTATAAGTGTGCATAAATGGTTGAATTTTGTCTCACCTCACTAGCACTACTTCCCCTGACACATCCAGGCAGAGCTCAGAAGAGAATTTTACTCTTTCTTTACAAAAGAAAAAGCTGTTTTTTGAAAGGAAAACCCAACAGGAGGAGGAGGAAAAAGCATAGTCTCTCTAACTTCTCTCAGGTGATTGACAAATAGGAGATTATAAGGGGAAAAAGTAGTTTAGTCTATTCTTTGTGTTTTTCATAGTAATAACTCTTTAGAGACATGGAACATATCTATCAACTGTAAACTATTTGGCATACCACCATTCTATGTTAGCAAACATATGAATACACCAATTCAAAATTTCTAGAAGTACATTCTTCCTCATGATATAATTATTTTAATGTGGCACATAACATGTTTACTAACAGGCCAAAATGTATACTAATAGAAGCAAATATTCTAATTTATGTAAAAATTAAAAAGCCAAAAGCAGATAACTATAGACTTATGCTCATTGATTAGATTAATTTTTCAATATTTCATTTTATTTGAAAATGATCTAGATAGTCAATGAACATCAATCTTTTAATTTAAAAATTGAAAAATTTTAGGTGTCTAAGTTAACAAAGATATTTGAAATTTATTATTTATTTTTAAGAATTTTATTTATATATATATATTTTTAAATTAGTTTCAGGTGTACAACAAAGTGTAATAGTTATACTTTTTACCCCTCAAAGTGACAACCCCTCTCCCCCAATTCTAGCCCCCCACTCCTTCCCTCCATATCATACTATCTATTACAATTCCTTTGACTACCTTCCACCGTATAATCCACATCCCATGACAATCTATATATTCAATTACAGTTGGCATACAATATTATACAACATCAGTTTCAGGTATACAGTACAGTGATCAAGCCTCTACTCCATCCATGAAGTGGTCTCCCTAACAAAACATGTGACCATCTGACACCCCACAAAATTTTAACAACATTATATTCCCCGAACTGTCTTTCATATCCCTGTGACAATACTATAGTTACCTATTTATGCTGTCTAATCCCTTCCCCTACTCCCTCATCCCCAACACCCTCCCAACTAGCAACCATGTTTTTCCTCTATATCTGTGAGACTGTTTCTGTTTCTTTTGCTCATTCATTCAGTTTTTTCTTTTCTTTTTTTTTAAGATTTTATTGGGGAATTGGTGGAGGGGAACAGCGTTGGGGAATCAGGGAAGGGGAACAGACAAGTTGCCGTCTTCTTGCTCTTCAGTTTTAGTTGCGGAGGATGTTGCTTCACTGTTGGTATCGTCATTGTGCTCTTCCCGGATGAGGCAGATCAGTCGCTGGCCTCTGGATGTCGCTCATCGCGGCTATTGGCAGCTCACGCTTGGCTGCCAGCCACTCACGCTGGCTGTGGGCCACTCACTGTAGCCTATGGCAGCCCACTGCAGCAGGGGCTGCAGCCCACACCATCACCGGGGCTCGCACAGCCCAGCTCCAGGTGGAGCTGTTGTTAGCTGTAGAGGTCAGTGTCACTGGCCCTCATGTGGGATCCGAACCGGGGCCGCTGGCATCCCAAAACCAGCGCTTAACCAATGCACCACGTTTTTTCAAATTCCACATATAAGTGAGATCATATGGTATTTGTCTTTTTCCGACTGACTGATTTCACTCAACATAATAGTCTCTAGGTCCATCCATATCATTGCAAATGGTACAATTGCATTCTTCTTTATAGCAGAGTAATAATCCATTGTATAAATGTACCACAGTTTCTTAATCCAGTCATCTACCTATGGGCATTTTGGTTGTTTCCAAGTCTTGGCTATTGTAAGTAGCGCTGCAATAAACATAGGGGTGCATATATTTTTCGAATTAGCGTCTTGGATTCCTCTGGGTAGATTCCCAAGAGTGGAATTGCTGGGTCATATGGCAGTTCCATTTCCAGTGCTTTGAGAAACCACCATACGGCTTTCCATAATGGCTGCACCAATTTGCAGTCCCATCAACAGTGCACCAGGGTTCCCTTTTCTCCACACCCTTGCCAGCACTTGTTGCTTGTTGATTTGTTGATGATAGACATTCTGACTAGAATGAGGTGGTATCTCATTGTGGTTTTTATTTGCATTTCTCTGATGATTAGTGAGGTTGAACTTTTTTTCATATGCCTGTTGGCCATCTGCATGTCCTCTTTAGAGAAATGCTTCCTCATATCCTCTGCCCATTTTTTAATTGGGTTCTTTGTTTTTTTGGTGTTGAATTGCATGAGTGTTTTGTAAATTTGGATATCAATCCCTTATCAGATATATCTTTGGCAAATATCTTCTCCCATTCAGTAGGCTGCCTTTTGGTTTTATTGATGATTTCCTTTGTTGTGAATAAACTTTTAATTTTGATGTAGTCCCATATGTTCATTTTTTCTTTTATATCCCTTGCCTGAGGGGATATATCAGTAAAAATATTAGTCAGGGTAATGTCTGCAAACTTACTCCCTATATTTTCTTCTAGGAGTTTTATAGTTTCAGGTCTTAAATTTAAGTCTTTAATCCATTTTGAGTTTGTTCTCGTATATGGTGTAAGTAGATGGTCTATTTTCATTTTTTGCACGTGTCAGTCCAATTTTAACAGCACCATTTATTAAATAGACTATCTTTACTCCAGTGTAAATTTTTGCTTCCACTGTTATAGATTAAATGACCATATATAGATGGGTTTATTCCTGGCCTCTCTATTCTATTCCATTGGTCTATGTGTCTGCTTTTATGCCAGTACCATACTGTTTTGATTACTGTAGCCTTGTAGTATGTTTTGAAGTCAGGTAGTGTGATGCCTCCTACTTTCTTCTTATTTCTCAACATTGCCGTAGCTATTCGGGGTCTTTTATGGCTCCATATAAATTTTAGGATTCTATGTTCTATTTCTGAGAGAAATATCCTTGGTAGTTTGATTGGAATTGCATATATTGCTTTAGGTAGTATTGACATTTTAACTATATTAATTCTTCCTATCCATGAGCATGGTATGTATTTCCATTTATTTGTATCTTCTTTGATTTCTCTCTTCAGTGTCTCATAATTTTCTGAGTACAGGTCTGTTACTTCTTTAGTTAAATTGATTCCTATATATTTTATTGTTTTTGAAGCAATTGTAAAAGGGATTGATTTCCTGATTTCTTCTTCTGATAATTTGTTATTGTTGTATAGAAATGCCACTGATTTCTGAATGTTGATTTTGTATCCTGCTACCTTACCAAATTCGTGTATCAGTCCTAGCAGTTTTTTCGTGGAGTCTTTGGGATTCTGTATATATAGTATCATGTCATCTGCATATAATGACAATTTTACTTCCTCTTTTCCAATTTGGATGCCTCTGATATCATTTTCTTGTATGAATGCTGTGGCTAGAACTTCCAGAACTATGTTAAATGGAAGTGGTGAAAGCGGGCAGCCTTGTCTTGTTCCCGATCTTAAGGGGAGAGCTTTCAGCCTTTCCCCATTGAGTACGATGTTTGCTGTGGGCTTATCATATATTATTTTAAAGAATTTTTGTTGGAGAATTGGGGAAGGGGAACAGACAAATTGCTGTCTTTTTGTTCTTCAGTCTAGTTGCGGAGGATGTTGCCTCACTGGCCCATGTTGGTATCATCATTGTACCCTTCCTGGATGAGGCAGATGGGTCGCCAGCCTCTGGATGGTTAATCACTGCGGCCATTTGCAGGTAACGCTGGCTGCCAGCCACACACACTGGCTGTCAGCCACAAACTGTAGTTTATGGCAGCCCACTGCAGCAGGGTCTACAGCCAACACCATCACTGGGGCTCGCAGCCCAGCTCCAGGTGGAGCTGTTGTTAGCTGTAGAGGACAGTGTCACTGACCCTCATATGTGGGATCCAAACCGGGGCCGATGGCGTCCCAAGCCAGCTCTTAACCAATGCGACACTCGGCCGGCCCTGAAAATTATTTTTTTATTTTATTTCTTTTAGAGGGCAGTGTCACTGGCCCTCATATGTGGGATCCAAACCGGGGCCGCTGGTGTCCCAAGCTACCTCTTAACCTCCGCACCACTCAGATGGCCCAAATTATTTTTAAGTAAACATATTATAAAGCATAATTATTGTTGAGAAGTCCATTTGTAAACTTTTATTCCATTAATATCTATTTAATTCAGCTGTTTTTAAAAACAATGCTTGAATTAGTCATGAAAATGTTATGAAATACTGAACAACTATCCATCATATTAAGTTGTTATCCTTGCTGACAAATTTTGCAACATAGGTTGACTAAAATTTATATGAATGAGGGCCTGCCGAGTGGCTCAGTTGGTTAAGAGCTCGCTCAAGAGTGTGAGCTGAGCTCTGAGCAACAGCAGTTCGATGCCCAGCCCAAGCTGAGCTGCCCCTGAGCTGCCAACAGGTGGCAGGATGGCTCAGCTTAACAAAAAAGTTATATGACTGAGAAAAGGTAAAACGTCAGGAACAAGACAAGGCTGTCCACTTTCACCACTTTCTCCACTTTTATTCAACATAGTTCTGGAAGTTCTAGCCACAGCAATCAGGCATGGAAAATAAATAAAAGGCATCCAAATTGGTAAGAAGGAAATAGAATTGTCATTATATGCAGATGACATGATACAATACATAGAGAACCCCAAAGACTCCATCAAAAAAAAACTATTGGAACTGATAAATGAATTCAGCAAGATAGCTGGATTCAAAATCAACATTTAGAATGCAGTTGCATTTGTATACACCAATAACAAACTATCAGAAGGAGAAATTAAGACAACAGTCCTATTTACAGTTGCTTCAAGAACTATAAAATACTTAAGAATAAATTTAACCAAAGATGTAAAAGACCTGTTCTCAGAAAATTATAAGACACTAAAGAGAGAAATTAAAGAACATACAAATAAATGGAAACACCTACCATACTCAAGGATAAGAAAAATTAAAATAGTTAAAATGTCCACACTACCTAAAGCAATGTATAGGTTCAATTGAATTCCTATCAAACTACCACGGGCATTTTTCAAAAAAATAGAAAATACATTCTTAAAATTTATATGGAACCATAAAAGACCCAAAATAGCCATGGAAATCCTGAGAGAAAAGAACAAAGTTTGTTTTATCTCACTACCTGACATCAAATCATATTACAAGGCTACAGTAATCAAAATTGCATGGCACTGGCATAAAAATAGGCACATAGATCAATGGAACAGAAAAGAGATCCCAGAAATAAATCCATTCATATACAGTCAATTAATCTATGAAAACAGAAGCAAGAATTTACAATGGGGTAAAGATAGTCTATTCAACAAATAGTGCTGGGGAAATTGGACTGACACATGCAAAAAAATGAAATTGGACCACCTCCTTATACCACATACAAGAACAAATTCAAAATGGTTTAAACACTGAAAATTCAAAATGGAAAAAAGACTTAAATGTAAGACCGAAAATGATAAAAGGCCTAGAAGAAAACATAGGGAGTAAATTTGCAGACGTTACCCTGAGTAATATTTTTACTGACATATCCTATTGGGCAAGGGAAATAAAAGAAAAAAATAAACATAGGATTACATCAAACTTAAAAGTTTTTTCACAGAAAAGGAAATCATCAACAAAAAAAACCCACAGAAAGGCAGCCTACTTAACGGAAGATATTTGTTAACGATATATCTGATAATATCCAAAATTTATAAAACACTCACTCAAGGGCTGGCCAAGTGGCACATTAGTTAAGAGCTGGCTCGGGACACCAGTGGCCCTGGTTTGGATCTCATATATGAGGGCCAGTGACACTGCCCTCTACAGCTAACAACAGCTCCACCTGGAGCTGGGCTGCGTGAGCCCCGGCAATGGTGCAGGCTGCAGTGCCTGGTGCAGTGGGCTGCCATAAGCTACAGTGAGCAGCCAGCAGGCAGTGTGAGTGGCTGGCAGCCAGCATGAGCTGCCAATATCCATGGTGAGTAGTCATCCAGAGGCTAGCGACCGATCTGCCTCATCCAGGAAGAGCACAATGATGATACCAACATGGGCCAGTGAAGCAACGTCCTCCACAACTAGACTGAAGAACAAAAGGAGAGGAACTTGTCAGTTCCCCCCTCCGATTCCCGAATGCTGTTCCCCTCCCCCAATTCCCCAATAAAACCTTTAAAAAAAACACTCACTCAACTCCACACTAAAAAGACAAACAACCCAATTAAAAAATAGCCAGAGGATATGAAGAGACATTTGTCTAAAGAGGACATACACATGGCCAACAGGCTTATGAAAAAATGTTCAACCTCACTAATCATTAGAAAAATGAAAATAAAATCCAAAATGAGATACCATCTCACTCTGGTCAGAATGGCTATCATCAATAAATCAATAAACACATGCTGGCAAGGTTGTGGATAAAAGGGTACCCTGATGCACTGTTGGTGGGACTGCAGATTGGTGGAGCCACTATGGAAATCAGCATGGAGGTATCTAAAAAAGCTGGACATAGGGTCGGCCGGCTGAGTGGCGCATTGGTTAAGAGCTGGTTTTGGGTTGCCAGCAGCCCCAGTTCGGATCCCACATATGAGGGCCAGTGACACTGCCCTCTACAGCTAACAACAGCTCCACTTGGAGCTGGGCTGTGTAAGCCCCGGTGATAGTGTGGGCTGCAGCCCCTACTGCAGTGGGCTGCCATAGGCTATCTTGAGTGGCCGGCAGCCAGCATGAGTGGCTGTCAGCCAGTGCGAGCTGCCAATAGCTGCAGTGAACAACCATCCAGAGGCCGGCGACCGATCTGCCTCATCAGGGAAGAGCACAGTGACGATGCCAACATGGGCCAGTGAGGCGATGTCCTCCGCAACTAGACTGAAGAACAAAAAGACAGCAACTTGTCTGTTCCCCTTCCCCAATTCCCCAATGCTGTTCCCCTCCCTCAATTCCCCAATAAAATCTTAAAAAAATAAAAAAGCTGGGAATAGAACTACCTTATGACCCAGCAATTGCGCTCTTAGGGATTTATCCAGAGAAACCCAAGACACTAATTCAAAAGATATATGCTCCCCTCTGTTCATTGCAGTGCTATTTACAATAGCCAACACTTGGAAACAATCAAAATTCCCATCCATAGATGACTGGATTAAGAAATTGTGGTACATTTACACAATGTATATTACACAGCTATAAAAAAGAAAGAAAACGTACCATTTGCAATGATATGGATGGGCCTAGATAACATTATGCTAAATGAAATAAGTCAGTCAGAAAAAGACAAATACCATATAACCTCATTTATTTGTGGAATCTAAAGAAGTGAATAAATCAACAATGTAAACAACAAAAAAGTTTTATGACAGCATTACGTTTAATGACATTAAAGCTGAAGGTTTACTCGGTTTTTAGTAAATCAATAATGTTATTATTGGCCAAAGGGTATCAAAGCCATGTGAACTTGAAACACATGTGCTTTAATTCCTACTTTCCTGAGAGAATATTTAATATAAGTGTTTATTTGTCTTTAAGCCAATTAAATAGAGCTTTTTTTACAAATTAATTTTGGAAATAACATTGATAGGGTAGGTAGAGAGACAGAAATAAGCAGGAATAGGAGAAGTTTATCCCCGTTTAGAAAACTCCTTGCTTCACCTCCTTCTTTGGTCAAAACCCTTTGCAGATGCCCAACAGTATTCCAGGCTTACACATACTCTTCAATGAAAGAATTGCATTATTAAGAAAGGAAGACATCCTGCTTATCAACACATCCTGTTTGTTAAAACCACCAATATCTCACTAGCCCAACAGGATTCCAGGTTTTCACATACCCTAAAGGAATGTGTTTACACCTGCACCCAAACCAAGTGGATGTGTTTATACATGATCCTAAATCAAAGGGATGTATGTTTACACATGTCCTAAATCTAAGAAATTCATTGCTAAATGCCAGAGAACTAGGCACCTTGGCACTAGAGAGAGATAAGAGACTGGAAGGAAATTCTACCCACAGAAATAAAGGCCTTCATGCAATGCAAGGTGAGGCTGCTTCCTTCTCTTGAGTCAGCCAATTCCATGTCTCCAAGGGTATTCTCTTTTACTATTTAACTTCTTCTGTTCATGCTGCACAAAATTCTGTCTCTTGATTGAAATCTTTCCTTTAAGAAAACAATAACTGAGGTTTCAATGTGACTTCCCAGTAACACCATCATGAGTTAGAAAAAACTACCACATATGAAAAACACACACATACAAACACACCTACATAGAGACACAAACACAAACCGTTTTGAATTTCATTTGTTCAAAAATATAGCCATAGGACTTCTGGTGAGATGGTGAAATAGAGGGACACTGTGCCAACTGCCTCCTGGGATCACACCAAAAATACCAATAATTTATACAATATCTAACCTTGGAAGTCCCCTGAACACTAGGTGAACAGAACCCCTAAACCAATGACCTAAAGAGGAGGCCACATCAAGTCTGGTAGGAGGGGTGCAGACGAGAGAGGGAGAGCCCTGTGAGGGATGCCTCAGCAGTGGGGAGGCTTCTCCAGTGGGGGGAGATATCCTCTGATCCCACACAGAGCTCACTAGCTCAGAGTTGCTTTGCCAGGAAGAGGAGTTCCACGATACCTGGCAGTTGAAATTAGTGAGGACTCTCTTTGCTCAACTTAGTAAGGCTGAAGGCAGCTGGAGAACCAGTGGAGCCAGCACATGGACTCACTCGCTGGTGAGCACTTACCCGGTTCCAGGTGGAGGGAGTAGCTGTGTGAGCTGGGCCCAGCAGCCTGCGGGGATGGACTGAACTGAGCATCTTTGGTGCAGAAGTTGGAGATTTTGAGACCATTGTTTCCCTGGTGTGGAGCTTGCACACGAGTGGTGTACAGGAGGGCGCCATTTTGTCAGGGTTGTGGCCTCCCATAGAGGTGAAATTGGCACAGGAGTGCGTGTGTACGAGCATACGCAGGCGGCCTGGGATTTCCACCCTCTGCCTTGCTTGTGCTGTGTAGCCAGAGAAGCGTTGGGTGGATGCACTCCTCCTACAAAAGGCTGAACACTGAGACATAGGAGTGTGTGAGCCACCTTAAGTCCCCACTCCACACACTGTTTGTGCAAGGTTGCCAGGCTGCAGATTAGATATTGGTCTGCTCAGCCTGATTGGCCAGCAGCCGATTGGGACAGGCTGAGACTGGGAGTTTTCCTGAGACTGTTGAGCTGGAAGCTGTGCACTTGCATGATCTGGTCTGTGCTTTCCTGGCTATTTTGTGTGCGCTGGTTGCTGGTGCAGAGGGCATGCTGCTCTGACTTGGTCAGGACCATGACCACATCAAGTGGTGCCTTGGGGGCTGGCCCCACTCAAGTAGAGCTGTGTTGCCAGAGGCACCCTGAGCTCCTGGTGTCTGAGCCCCACCTCCACAACCACAAAGGGCTTTTTGCAGCAGCAGACAACCTGAAACAACCTGTGAAGATTTTTGGTAATGAGCACGGTTCCAGAGCACACAGCAGCTACTTGCGGAAAGCTCACTGCAAGCCTGAGAGAGAGAGGCTGGAGCATAACACGTTAAGCCCTTCCCCCCAACAGTTGGGGCTGAGTAGCCCAGTAACTTTGCATTGCTGAGCAAGTGGTCTGCAGTTTAAAGAGGAAGGAGAGCCCCCACCCTGGCCTTTTTTTTCCCTACTCTTCTTTTTAGGTGATCCATCTTACGTTGAAGCAATCACAAAATGACAGCCAAAATGAAGAAACAAAGAACATTTCCTAAGTAAAAGATCAGAAGAAAACTTTAGAAATGGAACTAAATTAAACAGAGGTATCCAAACTTTCAGAGACAAAGCTTAGAACACTGATGATGGGAATGTTTAAGGAACTTAGCAAAAACATAAAGAAGGAAAGGGAAACAATAAAAAACAATCAGTAAGAAATAAGAATACAATAACTTAAATAAAGAATACACTCAAAGGAATCACCAGTAGATTAGATGACGCAGAGGACCAGATCAGTGAATTAGAAGACAAAATAGCAGAAATCACCCAGTTGGAAAAACAAAAAGAAAAAAGAATTAAAAAAAATGAAAATAGTTTAAGACCTTTGGGACAACATGAAACCCAAAAACATAGGAATACCAGAAGGAGAAGAGAAGAAGCAAGGGATTGAGAATGTATTTGAATAAATAATTACTGAAAACTTCTGTACCCTCATGAAGGAAATTGACATAAAAGCCCAGGAAGTGAAGAGATTTCCAAACAAGCAGAACTCAAACAGGCCCACACCAAGACACATCATAGTTAAAATGGCAAAACTTAAAGACAAAGACAGAATCCTAAAAGCAGCAAGAAAAAGAGAGCAGGTTACATACAAAGGAACTCCCATAAGACTAACAGCTGACTTGTTTACAGAAACTCTGCAGGCCAGAAGGGAGAGGCGGGAGATATTCAAAGTGACACAAAATAAAGGTCTACAACCAAGATTGCTATACCCAGCACAGCTATCACTTAAAATTGAAGGAGAGATAAAGAGATTCTCAGAAAAGAATAAGCTTAAGGAAGTCATCACCACCAAGCCAGCATTGCAGGAAATGTTAATAGGGCTTATATAAACAGAAGAAAGGGGAAAACAAGCTAACCCAGGAAGACAAGAAATACAAATAACAAAATGGCAATACATATGCACCTATTAATAATCACTTTAAATGTGAATGGGCTAAATGTTCCAATTAAAAACACAGAGTGGCCAAGTGGATAAGAAAACATGACCCATGCATATGCTGTGTACAAGAGATTAATCTCAGATCAAAAGACACTCACAGTCTGAAAGTAAAGGGATGGAATATATTTCATGAAAATGGAAATGAGAAAAGAGCCGGAGTAGCAAAACTTATTTCAGACAAAATACACTTTAAAATTAATACTACAATAAAAGACAAAGAAGGGCACTACATAATGATGAAGAGATTAATTCAACAAGAGGATATAACCCTAGTAAACATCTATGCACCCAATATAGGAGATCCTAAATATATAAAACAGATTTGACAGACATAAAGGTAGAGATCAATATATATAAGTATATAGTAGGGGACTTTAACACCCTGTTCTCACCAATGGACAGATCCTCCAGACAGAAAATCAACACGGACATAGTGGCCTTAAATGACACTTTAGACCAGCTGGATTTAATTGATATTTTGAGAGCATTTCACCCCAAAGCTGCAGAATATACATTCTTCTCAAGTGCACATGGAACATTCTCCAAGATAGACCACATGTGAGGCCACCAAACAAGTCTCAACAAATTGAAGAAGATTGAAATCATATCAAATGTCTTCTCTGACCACAATGCTATGAAAGTAGAAACAAATTCTACGAAGAAATCTGTATAACACACATATATTTGGAGGCTGAACAGCATGCTACTAAATAGGGAGGGGGTCAAAAATGACATCAAGGAGGAAATCAAAAGATACCTCAAGACAAATGAAAATGAAAACACCATGAACCAAAATCTCTGGGATGCAATGGAAGCAGTCCTTAAGAGGCAAGTTCATAGCAGTGCTGGCCTACCTAATGAAGGAAGAAAAATCTCAAATCAACAGACTATATTTACACCTAAGGGAACTGGAAAAATAACAGCAAAGCAAGCCCAAAGGGAGTATAAGAAAGGAAATAATAAAGACCAGAGCAGAAATAATTGAAATAGAGAACAAAATAACAATACAAAAGATCAATGAAACCAAGAGTTGGTTTTTTGAAAAGATAAACAAAATTGACAAACCTTTATCCAGACTCACCAAGAAAAAGAGAGAGTGCTCTCAAATTAATAAAATCAGAAATGAAAGAGGAAAAGTGACAAAAGATATCACAGAAATACACAAAATTTTAAGAAAATACTAAGAGCAACTATATGCGAACAATTTTGACAATCTGCAAAAAATGGATAAATTTCTAGAAGCATACAATCTACCAAGTCTGAACCAAAAAGAAACAGAAACTCTGAACAGACAGATGACTACCGAAGAAATTGAATCACTAATCAACAAGCTTCCAACAAACTAAAAGTCCTGAACCAGATGGCTTCAAAGGTGAATTTTACAAAACATTCAAAAAATAATTAATACCTATTCTCCTCAAACTATTCCAAAAATATAGATGGAAGGAAGGCTCCCAAACTCTTTCTATGAAGCCACTATCACCCTGATTCCTAAATCAGACAAGGTTATTACAAAAAAAGGAAAACTTCAGGCTGATATCCCTAATGAACAGAGATGCAAAAATCCTCAATAAAATACTAGCAAACCAAATTCAGCATCACATTAAAAAGATCATACACCATGATCAAGTGGGATTCATTCCTGGTAAGCAATGTTAGTTCAATATCCACAAATCAATTAATGTAATACATCACATTAACAAAATGAAAAATAGAAATCATGTGATCATATCAATAGATGCAGAAAAAGCATGACCAAATCCAGCAGCCATTTATCATAAAAACTATTAGCAAACTGGGAATAGTGGGATCATATCTCAAAATAATAAAGGCCATATATGATAAGCCCACAGCAAACATCATACTCAACGGGGAAAGGCTAAAAGATTTCCCCTTAGGATCAGGAATAATACAAAGCTGCCCACCTTCACCACTTCTATTTAACATAGTTCGGGAAGTTCTAGCCACAACATTCAGACAAGAAAATTAAATAAAAGGCATCCAAATTGGAAAGAAGTAGGTAAAATTGTCATTATATGAAGATGATATGATACTATATATAGAGAATCCCAAAGACTCCACCAAAAAACTGCTAGAACTGATAAACAAATTCAGTAAGGCAGCAGGATACAAAATTAATATTCAGAAATCAGTTGCATATTCATACACCAATAATAAACTATCAGAAGAAGAAATCAGGAAATCAAGTGCTTCAAAAACAATACAATATCTAGGAATCAATTTAACTATAGAAGTAAAAGACCTGTACTCAGAAAATTATGATACACTGAAGAGAGAAATAAAAGAAGATACAAATAAATGGAAATACCATGTTCATGGATAGGAAGAATTAATATAGTTAAAATGTCAATACTACTTTAGGCAATATATAGATTCAATGCCATTCCAATCGAACTACCAAGGACATTTTTCTCAGAAATAAAGTCTACAATCCTAAAATGTATATGGAACCTTGAAAGACACTATATAGCCACGGCAATCTTGAGAAATAAGAACAAAGTGGGAGGCATCATGCTACATGATATCTAAACATACTACAAAGCTACAGTAATCAAACAGTATGGGGACCGGCCGAGTGGCGCAGTGGTTAAGCGCTGGCTTTGGAAGCCAGCGGCCCTGGTTCGGTCCCACATATGAGGGCCAGTGACACTGCACTAAAAACAAACAAACAAACAAACAAACAAATAAACAGTATGGTACTGGCATAAAAACAGACACACAGCCCAATCGAACAGAATAGAGAGGCCACAAATAAACCTATCCATATATGGTCGTTTAATCTGTGACAATGGAAGCAAGAATTTACATTGGAGTAAAGATAGTCTATTTAATAAATGGTGCTGGGAAAATTAGACTGACATGTGGGAAAAAATGAAACTGGACCACCTACTTACACCATATATGAGAACAAACTCAAAATGGATTAAAGACTTAAATGTAACACCTGAAACCATAAAACTCCTAGAACGAAATGTAGGGAGTAAATTTGCAGACATTGCTCTCAGTAATATTTTTACTGATATATCCCCTCAGACAAGGGAAATAAAAGAAAAAGTGAACATTTCGGATTACATCAAACTTGAAAGTTTTTTCACAGCAAAGGAAATCATCAATAAAACAAAAAGGCATCCTACTGAATGGTAGAAGATATTTGCCAATGATATATCTGATAAGAGGTTAATATACAAAATTCATCAAACACTCATGAAACGACACCAAAAAAGCAAGCAACCGAATTAAAAAATGGGCAGAGGTTATGAAGAGGCATATCTTTTAAGGGGACATCCACATGGCCAACAGGCATATGAAAAAATGTTCAACCTCACTAATCATCAGAGAAATGCAAATGAAAACCACAATGAGATACCACCTCACTCAGGTCAGAATGGCTATCATCAATTAATCAACAACCAACAATTGCTGGTGAGGTTGTAGAGAAAAGGGAACCGTGGTGCACTGTTGGTTGGACTTCAGATTGGTGCAGCCATTATGGAAATCTGTATGGAGGTATCTCAAAAACTTGGAAATGGAACTACCGTATGACCCAGCAATTCCACTCTTGTGTATCTACCCAGAAGAATCCAAGACACTAATTTGAAAAAATATATGCACCCTTATGTTTATTGCAGCACTATTTATAATAGCCAAGACTTGGAAATAACTGAAATGCCCATCAGTAGATGACTAGATTAAGAAACTTTGGTACATTTATACAATGGAGTATCACTCCACTGTAAAGAAGAATGAAATCGTACCATTTGCAATGATATGTATGGACCTAGTGACCATTATGTTAAGTGAAATAAGTCATTTTGAGAAAGATAAATACCATATGATCTCACTTATATGTGGAATCTGAAAAACTGAATGAACGAACAAAGTAGACAGAAATAGACTCATAGATATAGAGGAAAAACTGATGGTTGCTAATTGGGAGGGGAGTGGGAGTGGGGATGAGGGAAAAGGGGAAGAGATTAGTCAGGATAAATAGGTAACTACAATATTGCCATAGGGATATGAAACACAGTTCAGGGAATATAATAATGTTGTAAATATTTTGTGGGGTGTCATATGGTCACATATCTTGTTAGGGTGACCACTTCATGGATAGAGTAGAGGCTTGATCACGGCACTGTACACCTGAAGCTGATGTATAATAATGTATGCCAACTGTAGTTGACTATATATATATATATATATATATATATATATATATATATATATATATATATAGTCACGGGATGTGGAGTATACTGTGGAAGGAAGTCAAAGGAATTGTAATAGATATGTATGATATGGGGGGGAGTGGGGTGGCAAATTGGAGGAGGGGTGTTGTCACTTTGAGGGGTAAAATGTATAACTATTACACTGTGTTGTACACCTGAAACTAATTTTTAAAAAAACGTTTATTTCACAATAAAATAATGAATTTAAAAAAAATTAGCCATTTGTCAGGTATAATACAAAATTCACTAGTTTATAAAAGAATAGGTGGAATTAAAATTATATTTCTGACAGATGAAATACCTTATGGTTACCCATTTAGATGGGTAAAGTTGTTTACTGATATTTTTGGATACTGCACTTAAGATTTTTGATTTCCCCAATTTGTTTCTAAATAGCTCCAAAGTTTCCTTTGTGGGGGTCATCCACCTGAAGTCTGCATTTCCAAAAGATATACCTTGTGTCCCAGGGAAGACAAGGTTGAAAATTTACATCTAAAAGGCACAGAGAAAGAATGTTATTTTTCTCCAAAAAGGAGTTTGGGGGCATATTTGCCTATATCAGAGATCAAGGGAAATTATGGTTATCCCTTATTTTTCTTAAGTGCAAAATTGTTCTATTTGAACTGTGCCCATATTTTATAATATCTATAAGCATTTAGAGATTAATTGGGTAGGTTTGGGGATTGGTTATTAGGACAGGTATGCTTTGAATTGTTTCTAGAACTGGACTTCTCTTCTCATAGACTGTAAGACAGACAGTTATTTTTAATTCCATAAATAATTGTATCTACAGCCAGAATGATATTAAAGTGTGGCCTACCTATTCAACTACATTATCTTCAATTTGCTTCTTTATGTCAGAAAGATTTCCAACCAAGATAGAAATCAAAATTACTCAGCCATAAAATATAATGGTATCTTGCCATCTGTAAAAACATGGAGTGATTTACAGGCTATTGTGCTGAGTGGAGTAGGTCAGGCAGAGAAAGATAAATGCCATATGATTTCACATATATGTGGAATCTAAAGAACAAAATAAAGGAACAAACAAAATAAAAACAAACTGAGAGGTACAGAGACTATTTTGAGGGTGTCCAGAAGGGAGGGGGTTTGGCAGGGTGGGTGAAAAAGGTGAAGGTATGAAGAAATGCCAATTAGTAGCTACAAAATAGTTAAGTATTGCATTAGGATATAGTCAAAAATATTGTAATAACTATGTATGGTGTCATATGGGTACTAGATTCATCAGGGTGATTACTTTGTAAATTATATAAATGTCTAATCACTATGTTGTGCATCTGAAAGCAATATAATATTGTAAGTCAAATGTAACTGAAAAAAAAAAATATATATATATTCATATTTATATTTAAAATCCTTAAGTTTTAGATTTAGAATTATGGATCTTTGGAATGTTTTATTAAATTGTTCCACAAAGGGCTGATGATTCTTTCTCTTATTTTGTTTTTAGCTGAGCCATCCTCCTACCTGTTGGTAGGTCAGTGACAGCTCAGCTCGGGCTGGGCATCGAACTGTTGCTGCTCAGAGTTCAGCTCGCACTCTTGAACGAGCTCTTAACCAGCTGAGCCACTCGGACGGCCCTTGATTCTTTCTCTTTGAATACTTAGATTTATTTTAGCTTAAGAGGAAATACTTTTAAAAAGTAGTCACTCCAGAATGGCATATTCAGTATGGTGGAATAGAAATCCCAGCACTAATCCCACCACAAAAAAACTGGAGAGCTATCCATTGGGTTATGTTGTCAGATAAATGTAGGGTTGAATCAAGCTCTGCCATTCACTAACTATATGATCATTGGTGAATCACTGATTCATTGTTAAGTGATAAATTCAATATTTGCATAAAGGACTGAGAATAATTCCCTTGTAGAATGACTTCAATTATTAAATGTGATTATGCTTGTAATGTTCCCAATAAATGATACATTTTAAATAATACATGGTGATTATACCTGTTATTTTTTCCCTAGACCCTAAGAACTACATTCAGAATCTTGTCCGGTTTGTTTTTTTATTTCTCCCATAACATGTAACACCAGGTTTATATATAGTTTGCCAAATGAATGAAGCAATCCCCTAATAAATGACCTTACCCTATAATTTTTGGTTGAACACTTCTATAATATTTTGAGGATATTTTAAATACAACCATAGCCACTGGCCCAGAAATAACAATAATAAATGAAGGCCTCCATGACTAACGTTTACCTCCAGGATTTTCCTCTTGTTTGGACTGAGACCTGGTTATTCCAAGATTTGTGCCTGAGAACTGCAAGCCCAAGGAACCCATTAAGTAAATGAGTGCAAGACATAGATCTATTGAAACTTACTGACCCGGGAGAGTTTCTGGTGTTGACTGGACAGAGGAGTAGTGATCTCCACACAAGCAAAAAAGAAGCAAGGTTATATAGGTACAACAAAACAAACAGCATTTCATGGGAGAAATCATCAGGTAGGCCCTGCAGGCCTGTTCTCACATGCACAGCATCCCAAGAATCTGGGAGACCTTGACTTATGGCCAGTATACGGAATTGACTGTTTGATAAGCAGTGTTTCCATGGAGTTAGAAGATTTTGAATGCCTGCCAGTTTATGTCTGTTGGCCAGATCTCTACATCCCACCACCTTGCAGTCATATCTCCTGGACTCTTGTGGGTTAAAGATATACATTGAACCAGACACCACAACGACAATACAGGCAAAGGGAGAACAGTAACAAGCCCAGGAGGAATGCAATAATATTCAAAAATATGAGATGCTAGGAAGGGGTGAAGGAAGCTAATCAATTAAAAAAGCTAATCAATTAATATGCTAACATGTTTATTCTTTTAATGTGCTCTTGAATTTGGGCAAAGTATACTTTATGTTAGCATGATAATCTGATGCATAGACACAACACTCCCACCTGGGCATGTTGAGGATATCTAAGGCCATCTTGTTATGTAGCACTACAGTATGCAATTGGGTAGTTTCTTCATTTAACAGTGTTATAGCTTGCTGGAAAGCATTAAGGGCTTGAGCAGTGTGTTTAGAGTGGGCAGTAATTTGTAGCCCTAAGTCAATAGATGGCACCAGAGCAGAAAAGATGGCCAGAGGGTAAAACCACAATGCTGCAGTGGGCAATGAGGTGTCTGGCCTTCACCACATTCCAATTGCACTGCAGCGTAGGAAGGGTCTTTTTAATGGTTGTTTGTAGGTAGGGCCTGCCACAGGTGTACTACCAGTCTAATTGTATGGCCATCCATGAGTGCCACGGGTCCATAACCAACAACAAGGGGATCTGTAGGCCCCAGCATGCTTTGATGTGTTCTGCCAACCCAACCAACTGTTAGTAGTGATGTGTAGTGTCATGTTGAAGAGGGGCATTGGTGTCTACCCCATAACCCAGAAAAGCTCAGCAGTATGTCTTTCTATGCATACAGACATGGGGGTGGTGTTTTATATCTGTATGGTACTCAGCCAGCCTAGTCCATCATGGATCTGGGTAAGGACTCCAGAAAAGGTTGTCCTATTGTCACTGTCAATGTGTGATTGGATCCTGTAGGCTGTGCTTAGGTGCTCAAGTCCCAGGATTGTTTTGTTGTGTGGCCTGTTTACTCAGGACAGCCTGCAGGAGGCCAGTGGCTGTATCCACAAAAGTCAGGACATATCTGCAGCCTTTTGACAGGGTAAATGATCCTATATTTAACCTTCCAGTGATGAACAGGTTCATGTTCTCTGCCATTGTGCTGCATGTGTTGCCCCAGTTGTTTAGGGCATCGTTGATTACACACAGGACATTGCTGACAGAGAGCTTTGAGGTCTTCTATTGATACATGAAGGTTGTATTGTGTGTCCAGTTGGAGGAGAGTACAGTGTCATCGGTGTCTGCTCTTATTATGTAGCTACTGCACTATTTCTTCTTTTGGCAGTAGTCATACCCAGTGCAGGTGAGAGAAACACTCTGCCTCATGATTTCCAGGTAGGGTATTTAACCCTGCATGAAATGGGACATGATAAACTGTGACAGTTTTCCAATGTACCATTGCCCATATCTTGCCATTAGTTTTTGCCCCAAAGCAGATGTTTTCCAACCAGCCAGTCATTTGCAGCCCAAGTGAGGAGCCATAGAGTAAGGCCCTTAAGATCACGCAGTTGTCGGTACACAGGGTGACCACTTGTTCCTTCTAAAACAACCACCATCCATGCTACTCATAGTTCCCCCCATTGGCTACTTCATCGCATTCAAGCATCCTATGATAAGGTATTGGTGAGGGGCTGCACAGCAATGCATTTCATTGGGACAGCTGCCCTACTGCATAGCCATTTGTGTACCAAGCATCTGGTTGAATTGTCCCATGTCCTTCCTTCATGGTGGATGGTTTTGTGTCAATATTGGGAGTGTCAGAAGAGAGGCCCATAGTGAGATAATTCATGGGTTCCAAGAGAGCATGCATCTCCTCAATGATAGGGTTGGTTGCAAAGGTACTGCACTGCTGTAAATAATCATATACCATTTAGTCAGCGTCAGTATCTATGCAGTACCTGAATGTGGCTTCTGCAGTGTGTCTTGAGCCCACCTAGCAATCAGGAAGAAAGTCTTTATGGTGACAGGACCCATGCTGGTGGTAATTTTCCACTGATGAAGCGTGTGATACACCGCACAGAGCTGTTTTTCAATGGGTCTCTATCATTGTTCAGCTCCATTCCATAATTGAAACCAGAAGCCAAGAAGCATAAGCCATCCATTTTGCTATTGCCCCAAGCCCAAGCCAAAACCCTCCATAGCACTAGCCACATCCAATTCACAAGGCATGTCAGGTTGAATCATGTCCAATGCCTGTACCTGTTTGACAGCCAATTTTGCTGCAATAACTACTTTGCTATGTTAGGTTTTCCAACCCCAAGGTACCCCCTTCTTAGCCAGTCTATATAATGACCTAAGGATTTGGGCCAAGTGGGGGATGAAGGGTCACCAATAGGCCAGGAGGCCCAAAAAAGACTAACTGGGAAAGAAAGACATGGGGAGGGGAAATGCCTGTATTTTGTCAATAACTGCTTCCGGTATGACTTTTGTCTTATATGCTCACATAATACCCAAATATCTGACAGGGAACCCCGGCCCTTGCACTTTCATATGGTTCACTGTCCATCTTCATTATTCCAGGTGAGGAATCAGCATTTAAGCTGCTTGCTCTAGATCTGCAAAAGACTCACAGGTTAACATTATGTCATCTATGCAGTGAAACAGGTGCACTGAGAAAGGCTTTTGCCAGAGCTGCAGATCACTTGCCACGAGGCTGTGGCAGATAGTGAGACTGTAAAGTAGTCTTGGGGGAGGGCAGTAAACGTTCATTGTTGCCCTTCCCATGTGAGGGAAAACTAACTATACTGAAAACAGCATTAACCAGATATATGATGAAATGGTATTTTTTCCAGGGCTCATTCATTTTCATCTAGGAGGGAGCAATATTAGGTATAGCTGCATACAACGGGGAAGGGCTTTACCTTATTTAATTCTGGATAATCTATAATCATCCTCCAAGTGCAATCTGGTTTTTATACGGACCACACATGGCCATTGAAGGCACCGTGGGTTGGGCAAACAATGCTCACTCTTGCCAATTCTTGTGTAGTTTGGGTTATCTCTTCTTCCCCCCCATCTCCCATCCCCACCCATGGCAAACAATATTGCAGGGTATTTGCTATGCGACGCAGGGATGAGTGTCTTAGTGGAAACCACTTGGTGTGTCCTTGGGTGATTACCTTCATCACCCACATCACAATTTTTATTCCCTTGCTGTTGTGTTAAGTGAAAAGCCCACCAGAATGTCCATTCCCAAGATGTATTTTGTTATGTGTGAGATATGCACTACATACCATTTAGGGGGGAGCCAGGAATTTGTAGGACTAAAAGTATTTGTTTAGCCTTAATATTGCTTCCTTCATAACCATCTATGGCCAGAAAGGGCCCTTGGAAATGGTTGGGGGTTCTGTATATCAAAGTGCATTCAGCTCTGGTGTCAACAGCTAAAATCTTCTCTTTATTCTTGGAATACCAGTGAATGATCAGTTCTACATGAGGCCTCTGGGCCTGGTGTACATCCTGACCTGGAACATGGGGCCTTGGCCTCCATTTTATGGCAAAGAGTATGGCTTCTTCACCCTTCCTCCATAGGTGGTGCTGTGGGCTGAGTTCCTCCCTTCTCCTGAAGAAGACCATCTCTGGTTAGCATTTTGCAGAAACATCTATCTTTGGGTAGCTTCTGCCACAATTTGGTTGTCAGTTTGTTCCAGAGTGGTCCTTGCTTGGAGCAAGTCATGCCATATTTGCTTACAGGTGATACAAATACCTCCCCCCATTTCTCCTTTTGTTCAGCCTTTCTAACACACCCCCACTAGAAATTGACTCTTTCGGTCTCTCCGAGATCTTACACTGCTTGTGCAGCACAGGAATATTCTTGCCCTACTAGGGGACTCAAGATGTAAATCAAGGTACCATACTGTTGGGTAGGGGCCAACTGTAAGATGACATACTTGATTCCTGCTGTAAAAATCTCATTATCAGACCCCATGAAGTTCTGAGAATAAATCACATGCCTCATTCCCAGATATTTAAGAACAACTTGAAATTCTTCCAGCCTGATGGCTTGCATGGGTATGTCTGTTCATTGGGCTATGATGCCTTTCATGCAGTGATTAACCATGCAAGGAGTGATACTGTCTCCTCATTGATGGCTACATAAAGCTGCTGCTTCAGCAAGGGGTGGCTGGTTACTGATGCAAGCTTATTCATTTCAGAATGACTCTTTCTGCCCCATTATCCCATAACCAGAGCAGCCATTCCCACAGACTTTCTCCAGTTTTCTGTCTAAAATGATTGCCCAGCTCAATCAATTCAGAGAAGAAGCAAAGTTATACCAGGGGTTGCCAAAAATCATGTATACACATTTTCAGAGATGCTACCTATGTATTACTTTTTTTTTAAAGATTTTATTGGGGAATTGGGGGAGGGGAACAGCGTTGCAGAACTGGGGAAGGGGAACAGACAAGTTGCTGTAATTTTGTTCTTCAGTCTAGTTGTGGAGGATATTGCTTCACTGGCCCATGTTGGTATTGTTATTGTGCTCTTCCCGGATGAGCCAGATTGTTCGCCGGCCTCTGGATGGTCACTCAGCATGGCTATTGGCAGCTCACGCTGGCTGCCAGCCACTTAAACTGGCTGCTGGCTACTCACCGTAGCCTATGGCAGCCCACTGCAGCAGGGGCTGCAGCCTACACCATTGCCGGGCTCATGCAGCCTAGCTTCAGGTAGAGCTATTGTCAGCTATAGAGGGCAGTGTCACTGGCCCTCATATGTGGGATCTGAACTGGGGCTGCTGGAGTCCCAAACCAGCTCTTAACCAATGCACCACTCGGCCAGCCCTATGTATTGCTTCTTGAACTTGAATTGAATTACCATAGCAATGTGTAGTATGATATTCACTCAAAAGATGGCATTAATTAAATGAATGCTAGCATCACCATGTGACAGACAGGATTGTCAAACAAAATGGCAGAAGCATGGTTGTTCAAAGAGTTCAAGATGGTTTTGAAGTGGTATTTGAAATTTGAGAATATTGTGGAAGTATGACAATGGAGGCATGAGTATGCAACAGAACCTCCAATATGCCTAACAATTGAATGCATTAAGGATAAGTTTTAGATGCATAGTATTGTATTTGATGTGCAGAAGGAAATATCTGGGAGGCTTTGCATGGCAACAAGTCCAGCTTCTTCTGCTATGGTGTTGGAATAGTTTACATGCTTGCCACAGAAGTCTACCAAACAATGTTTGCTGTAATCAGAAGTGTCTGGATGTTGATGGTAATCACTTTGAGCACCTCTTGTGATATAAGTCAAACGTGACTTATATTCATCTTTTGTTATTGGTATATATTGAGTATTACAATTTTAATACAGTAATTTCCTTTCTTAAAATGTGTTGGGGCCGGCTGAGTGGTGCAGTGGTTAAGCGCTGGCTTGGGAAGCCAGTGGCCCCAGTTCAGTCCCACATACGAGGGCCAGTGACACTGCCCTCAAAAAATAAATAAATAAATAAAAATAAATAAATGTGTATACATTCTTTTTTGGCACCCTCTGTGTAGGTACAGCAAAACAAAGAACATTTTGTTGGAGAAATCATCCAGTAGGCCCTGCTGGTATGTACACAGCATCATAAAAAGCTGGGAGACCTTCACTGCCAGCCACCATACAGAACTGGCTGTCTGATAAGCAATGTTCTCATGGTGTCAGGAGACCTTGACTGCCTCCTCCCTCATCTACCTGTGGGCCAGGTCCCTACAGTGTAAGAGACAGTTTTATTGAGACTTACTGACTGGGGAGAGTTTCTGGTGTTGGTAATCTGGAGTAGTGATCTGCACACAAGCAGAAAAGAAGCAAGGTTGTATAGGTACAGCAAAGCAAAGAGTATTTCATGGGAGAAATCATCTGGCAGGCCCTGCAGGCCTGTTCTCATGTGCACATCATCCCAAGAATCTGGGAGACCTTGACTGCTGGCCAGTATACAGACCTAACTCTTTGATAAGCAGTGTTTCCCCGAAGTTGGGAGACCTTGACTGCTTGCCAGCTTATCTTCCTGTGGGCCAGGCCTGTACACCTCTTTCCAATAATATCATGGTAAGTAGTTCCAGGGTAGGAGTTCTCTGTGCTGAAGTTATTTGTGAAAAAACAAGACAAAAAAACAAAACCCAAGAAATTGCCAGGGAATAGGTCCTATCAAAATGAGGGAAAATCTTTCTACTTCCTCTTTTAAATACTATTCTTTTCAATGCTTCAGCCATAGTTACTGAAAGAATTTTCCTTAAAGAAGGAGGAAAGATATGGAGAATATCTATACTCTCAGGTATGATTAGCAGATAGCCAGATCTTGTGCTGTGATTCTCTGGGTTGGCAGTTTATACTTCTGAACAAAGCAACAATGCAATTATTGGCATTCAACCATCAAAGGTATTTCTCAGTATCTCTTTATGAAACTCATTGGCTGCCAAGATTTCTCTTTTAATGACTCTGTCTCATTTTCATCTTTTCTGATATCTGACCACAACTGAGCTTTTAAGACTACTTGGCAAAATAAATGCGTGTTATCAACTTAACAAAATTTTATCTTGGCTTTGTTACTAGGACACTTAGTCTGTGAAGCACTTTTTGAAGCCTGGATTTGTTTGTTGCAGGTGTAGACACTTGACTTGTTTAAAAAAAGAATTCTGTGTAAACATGCCAAGGAACACATGAGTCTGTCTCTGAATGTATGAGCAACGTCATCAATGCCCTTGAGGGATAACACCTGCTATGGTGCTATCACCAATTAGCTCTTCTCTTTCTCCATCTATCCCTCTCCAGGAAGCACATTCTTCAGTTCCTTTTTTCTAAAATTTCACAGAATTGTTTTCTGTGGGAATTATGTGAATCAGAATATTACATGGCCTTTCAAAATATCTGTGGCTGTTTGATTACAAAGATGTGTGGTCTTCTATGGCAAATTATATGCAACAAAAAGGATGTGGTTTTAAAAGAAGTTAAGAGATAATTTTATAAGTCACTTGTTAAAATAAACGGATTAGTTTACTTTTATAGTTGAACATTAAAATTTACCATCTGCATCCTTAATCTAGTAAAAATATGATTTGTAATAGATTCAAAGAATAGCTAGTTCCTCCGGAGGCCTTGTTAAGTATCAAGATATTTTCCTGCCAGAGTCCTCAACGCCTAATATGGAGATTGCAGAATGGCCATAGCATAAGCAAACACAACAGCTGATAACAGATGTGTTTTGCTTGGTTCACACTGTTGGCCTGTGCAGTGTTTTAATTTTTACTTAGTTATGCATGTTTAAAATCAGGACACTTCACATAAATGACTTCTTTTAAATAAGAAAAATATAAGATCTGGTACATTGGGCTTGCATTCTTTTTTTTTTTTTTTTTACGGGTAAAGAAGGAAAGGGTTTATTGCAGGGGAGCAACCAGGGTCTAACTCTGTTCTCAGATTAGGGACACTTGGGAATTTGAGTCAAGTGTCAGTAGGCTGGCCTGGGCAGGGACTGGTTTTGTAGGCAGCCTGAATGAGGGTCCTAGCACTCAATCCCAACACCATAAGCCTAGGGTATAACTGAAAATTACAACTTTTGGACAGAAAGTAAAGAGGTGAAATGACCAAAAGAGGCGAGTCCAGCTCCGGGAAGCTCACCAGGGAAGCAGTAAGGCCCCTACAGGCAGATTAGGACATGGAGGAAGGGATGTCCTGGGGAATGCTACTGGAAATTAGGAGGCAGGGCTGGGGTGCTACATGTCCAGTAAAAGACTGCCTGGCCTCAAATACCCCTGGCACCCCTGATGACCTATCTATGACCGAGCCAGGCTGGGATGGGCCTCCCCTTCCCCGCTGCTACCTTTCAAGTTGGTACTGATGGCTTGCCAAGGAGCTGGAGCAACAACAACTGCCCAGACCCCAGAAGCCAGAAGAGTCTCGGGAGAGACCTGATAGCCTGCTGCTGGCTCGGATCCCCCTTTGGCTGGAGCAGGTGGGCGGCGGCTAGTTTATGGTGAGGACGTCACTCTGGATCTCGTGGCTTAGCTGAGTCTGTAAGTCACTCAGCTTCTTCAATCCAGAGAGCGCTGAGTGGATGATGGTTTCAGGGCACAGAGAGCCACAGGACTCCACATTGTAGTAATACCTCTCTGGCTTGCCGTTGGGGTCATAGGTAGCCTGTGACTGATCCTCATCCAGCTCTGAGTACTTGCTCTTTGGCCATTCCTCTGGCTTGGGGTACACTGTGTGCCTCAGGGCATTGTTGGGATCGTATTCAAAGGCCACCCCTGCAGTTGGGTTCCACTTGGCATGCTCCCTGCCAAAGCCCTTTTTGGCATAGGCTGGGAGTCTCAGCTCCTGGTCCTTTCTCAGCTTGACAATGAGGATGTCATCCTGTTCCACATAGTCATTGGGGCCATTATCTCGGTTCCGGGATGTCACTGGAATGACGCGGGGGCTGTTGGAGATGAGATCTCGAGACGTGACATGACGAGTTTGGTCTTCGTTGCACCGTACATCCAGAGTGAACTCCACCAAGCACTCGGGGCAGTACACTTCACTCGTGCAGTCCCGGGAGTACTGCAGCTTATCCACGATGTCATCACTAGTGAGGGGGATTAACCCAAGCTGTGTGCGATGAACTCGTCATGGAGTACTGAAGAATTGGCATCAATCTGAACCCAGTCAATGGCGATTATGGGCACCTTAGCGATTAAGATCCTCCGAATGGAATTGGCCACCGCCAGGTCCGTATTCTCGATGATAAACTTGACATTCTCGTCTGTGAGCTCAGTGATGCGCACGGTAGGCTGATTGGCATATGGCATCGCTCCCCGCCGCCCGGCTGGTCTCCTGTGTCAGGCCCACCGGGCTTGCATTCTTATATAACAACATTTGGTTGGTATTGGGTAATAGCCTTTAAGAGAGACATGCACTGTACACTATTTAGCCATATTTATTATTTCTTGCCTCTTGAGGTATAAAGCTTAGTGTTGATCGCCATTTATCATATTAAATATGGACTTTAAGTGTGCAATTGTTGGTATGAATTTGAGGTGCCCTTTGCTGTATTCTGTGTCTAAGTTTCAAATAATATATATCTAGATTTATAGATCTTTCAGTAGAGAAAAATATATGGCCAGAAAAAATCATTATAGCCATCTACACAAGTTTTCTATTGCTGCTGTAACAAATTAGTACAACCATATTGGTTTATAACAACACACATTAATTCTCTTATAGTTCTATAGGTATCTCAAATTAATCTTACAGGTAAACACCAAGGTGTGGAACAGGGCTGATTCCTTCTCCAAACCAGGCTCAAAGAATTCAGGGATGTAAAGGAAGAATCCATTTTCTTGCTTTCTACATCTTCTGGAGGTGTTCCTTTGCTCATGGTCTATACCTCACATCACTCTAATCTCTGGTTTCTGTTGTCAATATTTCTACCTTGACATTGATCCTCCCACCTCCCTTTTATAAAGACCCTTGTGATTAAATTGAACAATTGGGGTAATTCAAGATAACCTCTCCAGGGTTGGTTGAGTGTCACGGTGGTTAAGTACTGGCTTGGGAAGCCAGCAACCCCAGTTCAGTCCCACATATGAGGGCCAGTGACTCTGCCCTCAAAAAAAAAGGATAACCTCTCCATATCAAGATACTTAACTTAATCAAATCTATAAAGTTCTTTTTCCCATGTAATGTAGCTTACTCACTGGTTCTGGGAATTAAAATATGGACTCCTTTGGGAGGCATCATTCAGCCAACCAGATCATGACTTCACTCTGGCCAACCATTCATGCAGATAAATTATTAGTGAAAAATGTTTACTTTAGCAGAACCTTTAACTAAAAAATAATTGCCTAATGAAGAAACAGTACAGAATTCAGGAAGATATAAGCAGCTATTTGTAGCTATCCAGCCAAAAATTGTAGAAGGTAATTTGTGTTCAGAGAATTTGCAACTTAATAATTGTTTGAGGTAATAAACTTAATAGAATCATCACCTAACTCATCATGAGCAATTTGTAGCCTTTGTAAATATTTTGCTCACACAAATGTTTCCGTTAAGGAATTTTCAGTCAATAAGACATTTTCAGGTCAATGTGTAATCCATCCATCATCTTTAAATGCAGCAAAGAAAGATGATTTTTTAAACAAAAATGATGTTTCAGAATAAGCTAAAAAGGGGTTCTAGTACAGATGGCAGAGTATGTAAATATTGTGCTTGCCTTCTCTCATGACATCAAAATTAAAACTAAACTACCAAAAAACCATCACTGGGAATCAACTGAAGTCTAGCTGAACAGAAGTCCTATATATAAGGATATACCAAGGAAACAACATCAAGACTTTTATGAGGGAAGGAGATGCAGAATGGGCTGGTACCAAACCCACACATGCTTATTAAAAGTCAGGAGGGGGGCCGGCTGAGTGGCACATTGGTTAAGAGCTGTTTTGGGGATGCCAGCGGCTCCGGTTCGGATCCCACGTATGAGGGCCAGTGACACTGCCTTCCACAGCTAACAACAGCTCCACCTGGAGCTGGGCTGTGCGGGTCCTGGCGATGACGTAGGCTGCAACCCCTGCTGCAGTGGGCTGCCATAGGCTACAGTGAGTGGCTGGCAGCCAGCGTGAGTGGCTGGCAGCCAGCGTGAGCTGCCAATAGTTGCGGTGAGTGACATCCAGAGGTCAGCAACCGATCTGCCTCATGTGGGAAGAGTGCAATGACGATACCAACATGGGCCAGTAAAGCAACATCCTCCGCAGCTAGAATGAAGAACAAAAAGATGGCAACTTTTCTGTTCCCCTTCCCTGATTCCCCAACGATGTTCCCCTCCCCCAATTCCCCAATAAAAATCTTGAAAAAAAAAGTCAGGCGGGATACCTCCTCTGTAGAAGTCCCCCTAGGGGAGCAAAGCGTCCCAGACCCATACCAAGCTTCCCAGCTCAGTTTTCCAGTAATTGGAAGAGGAGTCCTCATAACTTTTGGCTGTGAAAACCAGCAGAGATTGTGAACGAGTGAGGGGAGTGCTAATAAAGTCCCAAGCATTTTTCTTAAAGGACCCACATATGGACTTACTGACAGACTCACTCACTATCAGCTGCAGTGTTGGGGCAGGAGATTAAAAGGCACCAGGGACTTATGGGGAGTAACTGAGTTGACTGACTTCCAGTTGAGGACTGCAGGGGAAGCTTTCTCCCAGACAGGAGTTCTGGAAGAATCCATTATTCTTTTGTTTTGTTCTCCCTGTACAATTGTACAGACCAGGTGGGTACCATATCTAAGTTTCCATCAATCTAGCTAACACTGTTTACCCTGTCCTGGTGATTACTTGATATCATGCCCCAACCAACTTGCAGGCCCACCCACGCCACTTCCAGGGGCTTTTCCAAGCAAATGGCCTATCTTGGATTTTCTAAAATGTGCTGCAGACTTTTCTAAAATCTCTCAAAAGTTCACAAATGCCAACCAACCATCACCTGGCCTCAGCATGCCTTGTACCTCTTGCTAAGCAGCCCCAAGCTCGGCACCAGTGGCTGCCTGCATCAGTTTGCAGCTAAGCCTCTCCCAGGAATCTCCAAGCCCAGTACAATTGACAACAACCTGCATATTACTTTATAACTCATACCAAGTGGCCCTGAGTTGAGCAGAGGGAGCAGCTGACCTTGGCCTGCAACAGAATCCCTCCCAAGAGGACCCAGAACAAACATACATGGTGGCCAGCTTTAGACCACACCGGATAAACTCCCCAACTATCTCCACAAATGATACACCCAAAGAGCAGACTAAGGAGGCACAGAGCGTTGCTAAAGCAAATTCTGCTCTGGAACATCAGTCCCCTCACATAAGCTTATAGACTATGGTTTTGGCCAATCTTCATTGGCAGTAAGCCTCAGGGTCAATTCTTCCCAATAACATGTCAATAGCAGTCAAGGCTCAATTACAATAGGAGGGCATATGCAACCCACACAAGGGATACTCCTGGAGCATCCTGCTTAAGTAATGAGGGAAACTGTGCCACTGGGTCGCACAGGACACCTACCACATAAGACCACGCTGCCAAGATTGGGAGACATAGCAGATCTACATAATACATAGAAACAAACACAGAAAGGCAGTCAAAATGGGGAGGCAAAGAAACATGTCCCAAATTCAAGAACACAACAAACCTCCAGAAAAAGACCTAATAAAATGGAAATAAGCAGGGTTCAGATGCAGAGTTCAAAACGCTGGTTAAAAGATACTCAATTTTCTCAATGAGAACTTTAACAAAGAGATAAGATACATAAAAAAGGAGACAGAAAACATAAAAAAAAGAACCAGTAAGAAATGAAGAATACAATAACTGGAATGTAGAATGCATTAAAGATAATCAACAGTGGATGAAGCAGAGATTTGAATCAATAATTTGGAATATATGTGTTAAATTACAGTTGACATATATAATATTATTCTGTGGCAGCATCAGATGAACAATGCAGTGGTAAGGCCACTACACCGTCCATGAAGTGGTCTCCCTATAATTTAACACATATATAGTCATGGGATGTGGAATATAGTGTGGAAATGGAGTCAATGGAATTGTAATAGATATGTATGATATCGGGGGTGGGAGGCAGGGGAGGGGAGAGGGAGTAGTCAGTTTGTAAGGGGTGAAAAAGATAACTATTGCATTGTTTTGTACATCTGTAACTACTACTACTAATAATAATTATAATAATAAAAGTTTAAAAAAAAAGAAAGATAGTCACTGGTATTATAACAGGTATATAAGATGTCAGAGGGGTAGTAGCTTGGGGGAGGGGGTTATCACTTTGTGAGAGGTATAAATGTCTAACTATTATGTTTTTTTGTACACCTGAAACTAATATAAATAAATAAATAAACAAATAAGTAAATAAATAAATAAGAAAAAAAAATTAGAATATAATGTAGTAGAAAACACCCAATCAGAACAGCAAAAAGGGAAAAAAAGAATCCAGGGTCGGCCGAGTGGCATGGTGGTTAAGCGCTGGCCTGGAAAGCCAGCGGCCCCGGTTCAGGTCCCACATATGAGGGCCAGTGACACTGCCCTAAAAAAAGAAAAAATGAATCCAAAAAAAGTAGGGTAGTTTAAGGGTCCTCTGGGACAACATCAAGTTTGCGAAAATTTGTGTCATAGGGGTACACAATATTTGTATCAGAAGGAGAACAGAGAGAGCTAGTAATTGAAAACAAATTTAAAGAAATTATGATGGAAAACTTTCTTAACCTGGTGGAGGAAATAGACATACAAGCACTGGAATGCAGAGAGTTCTAAAAAAGGTGATCCCAAAAAAGCCCACACCAAGACACATTATAATTAAAGTGCCAAAGGTTAAAGACAAAGAAATACTCTTAAAAATATCAAGAGCAAGACAGTTACCTTTGGGCCGGCCGAGTGGTGCAGTGGTTAAGAGCTGGCTTGAGACGCCAGTGGCCCGGGTTTGGATCCCGCATATGAGGGACAGTGACACTGCCCTTAAAAAAAAAAAAGACACTTACCTTTAAGGGAGTTCCCACAAGTCTTTCAGCTGATTTCTCAACAGAAACTTTGCAGGCAAGAATGGACTGGCACAAAATATCCAAACTAATGAAAAGCAATGACCCACAACCAAGATTACTTTATCCAGGAACACTATCATTTAGAATCAAAAGACAAATACAGAACTCCCCAGACAAGACAAAGCAAAAGGAGTTCATCACTACCCAACCATCATTACAAGAAATGTTGAAGAGACTTCTATAAGAAGAAGAAAATAAATGTCCAAAAATATGAATAATAAAATGGCAGTAACTATATTAAGTACCAACAAATACTTTAAATGTAAATGGATAAAATGCTCCAATCAAAAGACACAGCAATATTTATACCAGACAAAGCAGACTTTAAAACAAAAGCTATAACAAGAAAGGCCCAGTAATATCACTTCTGACTATCCAAATAAACTCAAAACACTAATTCAAAAAATTTAGACCAGCTGGACTTCGTTGATATTTTTAGAGCGTTTCACCCTGAAAAAACAGAATATACATTCTTCTCAAGTACACATGGGACATTTTCCAAGATAGACCATGTTAGGCCACAAAACAAGTCTAAGTAAATTTAAGAAGATTGAAGTCGTATCAAGCAGATATAAAGGAAAAACTGATGGTTGCTGGCTGGGAGGGAGTGGGGAAGAGGGAGAGAGGGATGGTTTTGGACAGTGTATGTGGGACTACAATGTTGCCACAGGGATATGGGGGAAGTTCTGGGAATGTAATTGATAATGTTGAGAGGAGACTATTATGTTTGTGTGAAATAAGTCAGTCGGAGAAGTAAAGGTACCATGTGATCTCACTTGTGTGTGGAGTCTGAAGAGCTGAGTGAACGATCAAAGTAAACAGACTCGTAGATGTAGAGGAAAAACTGAGGGTTGCTAGTTGGAAGGGGGGTGGGTCTGGGGGGAAGGCGAAGGGATTAGACAGCATAAATAGACAACTACCATATTGCCACAGGGATATGAAACACAGTTAGGGGAATATAATAATGTTTTAAAAATTTTGTGGCATGTCAGATAATCACATGTCTTGTTAGGGACATCACTTCATGGTTGGAGTAGAGGCTTGATCACTGCACTGTACACCTGAAGCTGATGTTGTATAGTACTGTATGCCAACTGTAACTGAATGTGTGGATGGTCACGGGATGTGGAGTATACTGTGGAGGGGATTCAGGGGAGTTGTGATAGATATGTATGATATGTGGGGGGGAGTGGGGTGGTGAACTGGGGGAGGGGGGTTGTCACTTTGGGGGTTAAAGAGTATAACTATTGCATTGTGTTGTACACCTGAAACTAATAAAAAAAAAGACATATGCATTTATATGTTCACTGTAGCATTATTTACAATAGCCAAAATATGGAGGCAACCTTGGTGGAAATCAATGAATAAATGGATAAAAAAGAGGTGATACATATATACAATGAAATATTACTCAGCCATAAAATAGAATGAAATCTTGTCGTCTGAACAACATGGATGGACCTAGAGGGTATTACTCTGGGTAGAGTAAGTCAGGCAGAAAAAATCAAATGCCATATGATTTCACATATATGTGCAATCTAAAGAACAAATGAATGAACAAACAAAACAGAAACAAACACATAGATACAGAAAACATTATGATGGTTGCAAGATGGGTTTGAGGGGATGTGTGAAAAGAGTGAAGGGATTGAAAAGAACAAATTGGTAGTAACAAACTAGTCATGGGGATGTAAAGTGTATCATATGGAATATAGTCAATAATATTGAAATAACTATGTATAGTGTCAGATTTGTACTAGATTTATCTCAGTGATCACATAAGTTATATACATGTGTAATCACTCTGTTGTACACCTTAAATTAATATGAGGTCTGACAATTAAGTTTGAGAACTTGCCGCCTTGTACTACATTGGCAGCACTTGTAGAGCTCACTAAGATTTCAAAATCTTGGTATATCAGTGTCTGTCACACAGCTGTGTTTGTGTCAAAATGAAGCAGTGTCTTGCTGAATGGCATTCATTATTGTTGTGTTTTTGTGTGCCATCACGAGAATGTCTGAGCTTGAATTAGAGCAACAAACAAACATTAAATTTCTTGTTAAACTTGGCAAGAGTGGAAGTGGAATCAGAGACATGTTAGTCCAACTTTATGTGGAAAATGCCATGAAGAAAGCAGCAGTGTACAAATGCATGAAACATTTTTCTGAGGGGACAGAACACATCACTGATGAAAAGAAGTCAGGGTGGCCTGAAATGAGCAGAACTGATGAAAACGTTGCAAAAATTTGTCGAATTGTGTGTGTCAAAATCATTGGCTGACTTTTTACATTTTTTTTCAGGGCAGTGTCACTGACCCTCATATGTGAGACCTGAACAGGGGCCACTGGCTTCCTAAGCCAGTGCTTAACCACCGCGCCACTCAGCCGGCCCACATTGGCTGACTTTGAAAAGCATAACCAAATAAATATTGATAGAGAAAAAGGAAAATCTTAACTGAAAATCTTGGCATGAGAAAGGTGTGTGCAAAAGTGGTTCCAAAGGAGCTTACCAATGAACAGAAACAAAGGAGAGTCAAAGTTTCCCAAGACCTTTTGGAGAACCAAGATGATGTTTTGGGATGTGCTATCCCTGGTGATGAAACATGGGTGAACCAATATGACCTTCAAACAAAGTTTCAAAGTGCACAATGGAAGTCAGCCAATTCTCTGTGACCAAAACTGTTCTGTCAGTCCAGATCAAGAATCAAAACAATGTTGCTAATCTTTTTTGATATCAGAGTGATTACTCATTATTAATTTGTACCAACTTGACAAGTAATTAACCAAGTTTACTATTTGGTAGTGCTGAAAAGGCTGTGTGAAAAAAGTTAGATGACCTGAACAATTCGTGCAAACAATTCGTGCAAACAATTCGTGGCTCTTTCGTCATGAAAATGTACCAGATCAATGCACAGCACTGTCTGTGAAGGAGTTTTTAGCCATTAAACAAATAACTGTACTGGAACACCCTCCCTACTAACCTGTTCTGGCCCCCAGTGACTTCTTCATTTGCCTGAAGATAAAGGAAATGTTGAAAGGAAGACATTTTGATGACATTCAGGGCATCATGGGTAATATGATGACAACTCTGATGGTCATTCCAAAAAGAGTTTTAAAATTGCTTGAAGGGTGGACTAGGTGCTGGCATCAGTGCATAGTTTCCCAAGGGGGGGGTACTTCAAAAGTGAGCATAGTGAGGGCCAGCTGAGGGGCATGGTGGTTAAGCGCTTGCTTGTGAAGCCAGCGGCCCTGGTTCGGGGCCAGTGATACTGCCCTCAAAAAAAAAAAAGAAAGAAAAGAAATATAGAGTTGCAGCTTAGGGTAACACAGTGTCCTACTGAGCTTAAGTTCTGGAAGCAGGTAGAAGTGGCCCAGATTTCAGTAACTGTAGAGGACAAAAATACTGCTAGGAGGACTACAGATTGGTTCATTGAGTGAAATCAGAGACCTGAGTTGGTGGTCTCACTACCATGGAATGAACTTAAAAAGAAATCTGTTCCTTTAGTCCTTGGCAACAACTTTCAGAAAGATTAATAACTGGTATACTGGGTAGAAGCAGGAAAATTCACAGAAAAAATGGCTTGGACTAGCTAAACTACAAGCTTAGTGACTGTGTCTTATCCTGATTTCCCTAGAAAACAGATCAAGATAGAGTGCTATTTTTTTTTAAATTAGGGAGTGCCATCTTTGAAACAAAATTAAAGTAAAAGAAGACTGAGGCAAATAAAAAGTCAAACACACAGCATCATATATAGACGATGTATTACAGAATTGTAGACTTGAAACCTATGTAACTTTATGTGGGGGACCAGCCTCCCCAGTCCAGAGTTTCCCTCAGGTGGAGACGGTGTTGGCGGGGGAAGAAAATAAAGAAGGGAGACAGTGGAGACACCGGGGGAGTTAAGAGAAGAAATGTCCCAACTTTATTGCAATAACATGTCCTCTTTATAGGGACTTTTGGCCATTATCCAATCACAAGTTTAAGTTCCACATAATTTTGATGTATTTTTCTTTCTTAAGACTTTTAGTCTTTACTTCCTTATAATTGTTCTCCCCAGGGCACACTGTGAGCTTTTCTACATTTAAGGATAATCTCATCTATGATAATCTCTTTATGACCCAGACTCAGTTTCTACATATCACCTGAAGAATGGTTACCATGACTACCTTGACTATCTGAAGTCCCGGATTCTAGTAGTAAGACTCATGAAGCATATACTTGAGCTAAAGCTTCAGTGTCTGTTGCTGCAACAATGTACAAGGCAAAGAATACAATTAAGGCTGTTGATTAACATAGCTCATGGTCAGCAAGTTGTCTCTTATTGGAACTCTCATGGCCTGGAGACTTTTAGTCTCCAAGGAGACTTTTCACTGTGATTATCTTAGGCAAATGAGCTTAACAGATTATGTTATTAGCAGTTTCTCATAGCCAGGCTTTTTGGCTTATGTGGCCAGGGGTCTGGGCCTGTTTCCAAAGGGCTTGAGTCCCCTATTTATTAGTCCTGGGGTCCCCAGGGAACTACTGCCTGGCTTAGGTTGTCTCCCCTCTTTTCTAGTAGATCTTACCCGTCATTGGCTGCATAGTTATCTCATTGGGGTACCACAGGAACTTGCCATAAATACAGTGAAAGTACTGTCTCCTACAGGATCTGATGTAGAGAAAAGGCACATGGGTTCACAGGCGTGGAGATGATAACCGACCATGAAACCTTGTCATATCTTGGAGTGCTGATGGCTCCCAACATCTTTACTAACAATTTTCACCCCAATAAACTTTAATTAAATTTTAAAAAAGAAAAAGAAAAAGTCACAATCAGGGTGAGATACCACGGCTGCCACAACTTATTACTAAATTTAACAATCAATCCATAGGATTCATTTTTTTCCCTCAATCCTACAGAACCTTCTTGCAGGAGGCCAAATGATTGTTTCTTAGGAAAGTCAATATTGGGGAAAAAGTGAGAATTTATATGCCAGCTCCTATTTCCCACTGGTAAAAATTTCACCCCTGAGAGACTGAGTAATTCAAATATAAAGGATACACACCATATAAGTTTACCCAGAAAAGACTGAGAAATCTGGGGGATCTATCTGTTATATTGAAGCAAACACAAAGAGTAAGCCAGAATGGGGAGACAAAGAAACATAACACAAATAAAAGAACAGAAGAAACTTCCTGAATCAGTGGAAATAGAGGAAATAGAGGTAACCAACCTATCGGAGACAGAGTTCAGAACACTGATTATTAGAATGTTCAAGGAAATTAATGAAAATATAAAGAAGGATAGAGAAATCATGAAAAGCAACCAGCTAGAACTTAAGAACACAATTACTGAATTAACTAACAAACTTGATGGAATCACTAGCAGACTGGATGAAGCAGAAAATCGAATCAGTGACTTAGAAGACAAAATAGCAGAGATCACCCATGCGGAACAACAAAAAGAAAAAAGAATGAAAAACATGGAAAATAGTTTAAGAGAGCTGGGGGACAACATTAGACGCAATAACCTAAGGGTCATTGGAGTACCAGAAGGAGAAGAGAGGGAGCAAGGGATTGAGAATATATTTGAAGTAATAATGTCTGAAAACTTCCCTAACCTGGCAAAGGACATTGAAATACAAGCCCAGGAAATGCAGAGAGTTCCAAACAGGATGATTCCAAACAGGCCCACTCCAAGACACATTCTAGTGAAAATGGCAAGGGTTAAGGACAAAGACAGAATCCTTAAAGCAGCAAGGGAAAGGCAGCAAGTTACTTACAAGGGTACCCCCATAAGATTATCAGCTGACTTTTCTACAGAAACTTTGCAGGCCAGAAGAGAGTGGCAGGAGGTTTTCAAAGTGATGAAAAATAAAGGCCTACAACCAAGATTGCTGTATCCAGCAAGGTTATCATTTAAAATCGAAGGCGAGATAAGGAGCTTTGCAGAAAAAAATAGGTTAAGGGAATTCATTACCACCAAGCCAGCTTTGCAGGAAATGCTAAAAGGGCTTCTTTAAGTAGAAGAGAAAAACAACCTATGAAAGACTACGAACACAAATAAGAAAATGGCAATAAATACACACCTATCAATAATCACATTAAATGTAAATGGATTAAATGCTCCAATAAAAAGACATAGGGTGGCTGAATGGATAAGAAAGCAAGACCCCAGTATATGCTGTATACAAGAGACTCACCTCAGATCCAAAGACTCATACAGGCTGAAAGTAAAGGGATGGAGTAAAATATTTCATGCAAATGGTACTGAGAAAAAAGCTGGAGTAGCGATACTTATATCAGATAAAATGGACTTTAAATTGAAGAATATAACAAAAGACAAAGAAGGACACTTCATAGTAATGAAGGGCTCGATCCAACAAGAGGACATAACTCTAGTAAACATCTATGCACCTAACATAGGAGCCCCTAAATATATAAAACAGATATTGTCAGACATAAAGACAGAGATCAACAGTAACACTATAATAGTAGGGGACTTCAACACCCCGTTGTCACTAATGGACAGATCCTCCAGACAGAAAATCAATGTGGAAACAGCGACCTTAAATGACACATTAGACCAGCTGGATTTAACAGACATTTTCAGAGCATTTCATCCCAAAGCTACAGAATATACGTTCTTTTCAAGTGCACATGGAACATTTTCTAAGATAGACCACATGTTAGGCCACAAAACAAGTCTCAATAAATTTAAGAAGATTGAAATCATTTCAACTGTATTCTCTGACCACAATGCTATGAAACTAGAAATCAATTATAAGAAGAAATCCGGGAAGCTGACAAATGGAGGCTAAACAATATGCTATTAAATAGTGAGTGGGTCACAAATGAGATCAAGGAGGAAATCAAAAGATACCTCGAGACAAACGAAAATGAAAACACCACGACCCAAAATCTCTGGGATGCTGCGAAAGCAGTCCTAAGAGGGAAGTTTATAGCAGTGCAGGCGTACCTAAAGAAGGAAGAAAAATCTCAAATCAACAGGTTATCCTTACACCTAAGGGAACTGGAAAAAGAACAGCAAAAGAAGCCCAAGGGGAGTACAAGAAAGGAGATAATAAAGACCAGAGCAGAAATAAACAATATAGAGAACAGAAAAACAATTCAAAAGATCAATGAAACCAAGAGCTGGTTTCTTGAGAAGATAAACAAAATTGACAAACCTCTAGCCAGTCTCATAATAAAAAAAAAAAGACAGAGCACTAAAATTAGCAAAATCAGGAATGAAAGATGGGAAATGAATACATACATCACAGAAATACAAAAAATTCTAAGAAATTACTATGAGCAACTGTATGCCAACAAATTTGACAATCTGGAAGAAATGGATAATTTTCTAGAAGCATACAACCTTCCAAAGCTAACGCCAGAAGAAACAGAAAATCTAAATACCCTGATTACTACCAAGGAAATTGAAACAGTAATTGACAAGCTCCCAAAAAACAAAAGCCCTGGACCAGACGGCTTCACAAGTGAATTTTATCAAACATTCAAAAAAGAACTATCACCTATTCTTCTCAAACTATTCCAAAAAATCCAGAAGGAGGGAAGGCTCCCAAACTCTTTTTATGAAGCCTCTATCACCCTGATTCCAAAACCAGATAAAGACATCACAAAAAAGGAAAACTACAGGCCAATATCCCTGATGAATATAGATGCAAAAATTCTCAATAAAATATTAGCAAACAGAATTCAGCAATATATTAAGAAGATCATACATCATGATCAAGTGGGATTCATCCCTAGTGCGCAAGGCTGGTTCAACATCCGTAAATCAATTAATGTGATACACCACATCAACAAAATGAAGGATAAAGATCACATGGTCATATCAATAGATGCAGAAAAAGCATTTGACAAAATCCAACAGCCATTTATGTTAAAAACCCTTAGCAAAGTGGGAATACAGGGATCATATCTCAACATAATAAAAGCCATATATGATAAACCTACAGCTAACATCATACTTAATGGGGAAAAGCTAAAACCATTCCCCTTAAGATCAGGAACAAGACAAGGCTGTCCACTTTCTCCTCTTTTATTCAACATAGTGCTGGAAGTTCTAGCCACAGCAATCAGACAACAAAAAGAAATAAAAGGCATCCAAATTGGCAAGGAAGAAGTAAAATTGTCATTATATGCAGATGACATGATACTGTATATAGAGAACCCCAAAGACTCCATCAAAAAACTATTGGAACTGATAGACGAATTCAGTAAAGTAGCAGGATATAAAATCAATGTTCGGAAATCGGTGGCATTTGCATATACCAATAATAAACTAATGGAAAGAGAAATTAAGAAAACTGTCCCATTCACATTTGCGTCAAGAACTATGAAATACCTAGGAATAAATTTAACCAAAGAAGTGAAAGATCTGTACTCAGAAAATTATAAGACACTGAGGAAAGAAATCATAGAAGATACAAATAAATGGAAACACCTACCATGCTCATGGATAGGAAGAATTAATATAGTTAAAATGTCCATACTGCCTAAAGCAATATATAGATTCAATGCAATTCCTATCAAACTACCAAGGGCATTTTTCACAGAAATAGAAAATATAATCCTAAAGTTTATATGGAATCATAAAAGACCCAGAATAGCCTCGGCAATTCTGAGGAATAAAAACAAAGTCGGGGGGATCACGCTACCAGACATCAAAACCTACTACAAGGCCACAGTAATCAAGACAGTTTGGTATTGGCATAAAAACAGGCACATCGATCAGTGGAACAGAACAGAGAGCCCAGAAATTAATCCAAGCATTTATGGACAGTTAATCTATGACAAGGGAAGCAAGAATTTACACTGGAGTAAAGATAGTCTATTCAATAAATGGTGCTGGGAAAATTGGACTGACACATGCAAAAAAATGAAACTGGATCATCTCCTTACGCCTTATACAAGAACAAATTCAAAATGGATTAAAGACTTAAATGTAAGACCTGAAACCATAAAAATCCTAAATGAAAATATAGGGAGTACATTTGCAGACATTACCGAGCAGTATTTTTACTGATACATCCCTACGGGCTAGGGAAGTAAAAGAAAAAATGAACATATGGGATTATATCAGACTTAAAAGTTTTTTCACAACAAAGGAAACCATTAATAAAACAAAAAGGAAGCCTACTGAATGGGAGAATATATTTGCCAACGATATATCTGATAAGGGGTTAATATCCAAAATTTATAAAACACTCATGAAACTCAACACCAAAAAAACAAACAACCCAATTAAAAAATGGGCAGAAGATATGAAGAGACATTTCTCTAAAGAGGACATACAGATGGCCAACAGGCATATGAAAAAAGTTCAACCTCACTGGCCATTAGGGAAATGCAAATAAAAACCACCATGAGATACCACCTCACTCCAGTCAGAATGGCTATCATCAACAAATCAACAAACAACAAGTGCTGGCGGGGCTGTGGGGAAAAGGGGACCCTGCTGCACTGTTGGTGGGATTGCAGATTGGTGCAGCCACTATGGAAGTCAGTATGGAGGTATCTCAAAGAACTGGAAATAGAGCTACCGTTTGACCCAGCAATTCCACTCCTAGGTATTTATCCTGAAAAAACCAAGACACTTATTCAAAAAAGTTATGCACCCCGATGTTCATAGCAGCACAATTTACAATAGCTAAGACTTGGAAACAACCAAAATGCCCGTCAGTAGATGACTGGATTAAAAAACTGTGGTATATTTATACAATGGAGTATTACTCTGCTATAAAGAAGAATGAAATCGTGCCATTTGCAATGATATGGATGGACCTAGAGACTATAATGTTGAGTGAAATAAGTCAGTCAGAGAAGGACAAATACCATATGATCTCACTTATATGTGGAATATGAAAAACTGTATGAATGAGCAAAGTAAACAGAAACTGTCTCATAGATATAGAGGAAAAATCAGGGTTGCTAAGTTGGAGAGGAATGGGGATGAGTGAGAAGGGGAAGGGATTAGACAGCAAAAATAGGCAACTACAATATTGCTACTGGGATAGGAAAAACAGTTTGGGGAATATAATTAATAATATTGTAAATATTCTGTGGAATGTCAGATGATCATAGGTCTTGTTAGGGAGACCATTTCATGGATGGAGTAGAGGTTTGATCACTGCACTGTATTACTAAAGTGGAGGTGGTATACATACTGTAATTGAATATATATTGATAGTCACAGGATGTGGATTATACTGTGGAAGAGAGTCAGAGGAAGAGTAACAGATATATATGATATGGGGGAGGAGTGGGGTGGTGTATTGGGGGTGGGGGGTTGTCACTTTGAGGGGTAAAATGTATAACTATTGCACTGTGTTGTACACCTGAAACTAATTAAAAATAAAATAAAATTTAAAAAAAATAAAAAAAAAATAAAAGAAAAAAAAGAATCTGATGGTGGTAGACAGAGGCTCTGGCCCAATAGCATCAGTGAAATTATATCTATTAAGGAGAGAATAAAAGGAGTCCTTCATGAAATCTGAAAAAAAAAAAAAAAAAAAAATTTCACCCCTGAGATTTTAATTGCAACACTGATGGAATGTGTGCTCATATAAGCATCAGTGTCAAGTATGTTTAGCATAGACAATGAAGGATTTAGTGCATAATAAGGTGAGGTATATTCAGATAGTGTGCATTGGAAGTTGGTTACTCCATGGCTTCTTGAGCTAGAATGACCAAAGGCCATGAAGACAAATGAGGCTGAGAGAATCTGAAAAGGTCTGTGAAAGTCGTTTGACACATATTGGAATTGTAATATCTTGCATATCACCATGGCTTCATGGGACCCAAGCCACAAATATGTCAATCTGAGGGAAAAAGAAAAAATAAAATTCCCACTCAAGATGTCTTTTAAATAAAATTTCAAAGTATAAAAGAACAAATAAAAAATTATACAACTTCTCTAAAGCTGAGAAATAACTTTATTCAAAATAAAGTGAAAATAATAGAGCAAATTCAAATTACATCAAGTCATATGTTTAAGATGGGTTAAACTATAACTCACTATATGTTTTTATAAGCCAACAAACTGAAAACAATTTATATATTTTTAAAGGGTTAAAACAAAATTATAGGTTAAGCGCTGGCTTGGGAAGCCAGCGGCCCCGGTTCAGTCCCATATATGACGGCCGGTAACACTGCCCTCAAAAAAAAATATATATATATATAATATACTGTAACACATGAAAATTATGTGAAATCCAAAATTCAGTGTCTATAAATAAAGTGATATTGAAACATAGCCACAATTGTCACCTATTACATATGATTGTTTTCATATTATTAAGTTAGGGTAGAATAATTGGAACAGAGAATTTATAGCCTACAAATCCTCACAAACACATATTTACTACTTTTTTTTGAGGGCAGTGTCACTGGCCTTCATATGTGGGACCCGAACCGGGGCCACTGGCTTCCCAAGCCAGCGCTTAACCACCACGCCACTCAGCCAGCCCTCATATTTACTATTTGGTATTTTACAAAGTAAGTTTGCTGTCCCCATATGTAAGACATAAAGGAGAAAATAAAATTCAAAAACAAGAAAATTAAGTTATGAAATAAAAGGATGCAATTATGGGGTATGCATGAAAAGTAAGTAATTAAAAACTCAATAAAGGAAATATATAATAATTTAAAGTAAAAAACAATATATGGAACTATCTCTATATTTTCAAAGGTGAAAAAATAATTTATGAATTGGAAACTAGTACAGGGGAGTTAATTAGAATATATGGTAGAGAAAAAAATGAAAATATGAATAGAAACATAACCTTGAAAAAGTCATGAACTTATAGAAATTTCAAAAGAATCAACAACAACAAAAAACCCTGAAACTAATAAGTGATTATAACAAGGTTGCAGGGTGTAAGGTTAATATACAAAAGTTAATAGTTTCCCTGTATACTAACAATGAATAAATGGAATTTGATATTAAAACATAATACTATTTACGTTAGCATTCCCACTTATGTAATAGTATAAATGCAACAAAAATCATATGTAATATCTATATGAATAAAACTACAAAACTTGGATGAACAAAATCAAATAACTAAATAAATGGAGAGCTACTCCATTTTAATGGAAAGAAAGATTCAATATCTTCAAGATGCCAGTTTTTTCCAAACTGATCTATGTATTCAGTGTAACCATAATACAAATCACACTATGTTATTGTATTTTGTGGATTTCTATAAACTTATTCTAAAGCTTATATAGAAAGGAAAAAAGACCCAGTATAGCCAACACATTATTGAAGGAAAAGAACAAAGGTGGAAGACTGAAACTACTTGACTTCAAGACTTATGTAGTATAACAAATAAGTTCAGGAACTCATCCTAGAAAAAGTGCTACATACCTCATTGTTGAATATCACTATGGTCACCTTTGAAGTACTCCCTTTGGGACGGTATGCACTGAGGCCAGCACCTAGTCCACCCTTCAAAGCAATTTTGGATCTTATGCCCTGAATGTCATCAAAACATCTTCCTTTAAATATTTAATTTATCTTTGGGTAAAGAAAGAAGTCATTGGGGGCCAGATCAGGTGAGTGGGAAGGGTGTTCCAATACAATTATTTGTTTACTGGCTAAAAACTCCCCCACAGTCAGTGCCATGTGTTGAGCTGGTGCATTGCCATTATGCAAGAGCAGTAAATTGTTGGTGAAAAGTTCAGGTCATCTAACTTTTTCATGCAGCCATTTCAGCACTTCATTTTTTTTTTTTGAGGGCAGTGTCACTGGCCTTCTTATGTGGGACCCGAACCAGGGCCGCTGGTTTCCCAAGCCAGCGCTTAACCACTGCGCCACTCAGTCAGCCTTCAGCACTTCTGAATAGTAAACTTGGTTAACTGTCCACTTGGTACAAATTCATAACAAATGATCACTCTGATATCAAAAAAAGGTTAGCAGCATCATTTTGATTCTTTTTTTTTAAAGATTTTATTGGGGAATTGGGGAAGGGGAACAGACAAGTTGCTGTCTTTTTTTCTTCAGTCTAGTTGTGGAGGATGTTGCTTCACTGGCCCATGTTGGTATCATCATTGTGCTCTTCCTGGATGAGGCAGATCGGTTGCCAGCCTCTGAATGGTCACTCACCATGGCTATTGGCAGCTCACGCTGGCTGCCATCCACTCACGCTGGCCACTGTCCACTCACTGTAGCCTATGGCAACCCACTGCAGCAGGGGCTGCAGCCTACACCGTCACCGGGGCTCACAGTCCAGCTCCAGGTGGAGCTGTTGTTAGTTGTAGAGGGCAGTGTCACCGGCCCTCATATGTGGGATCTGAACCGGGGCTGCTGGCATCCCAAACCAGCTCTTAACGAATGTGTCACTTGGCCGTCCGTCATTTTGATTCTTGATTTCAACTGACAGAACTTTCTTTGTCACAGAGAATTAACTGACTTCCATTGTGCACTTTGATGCTGTGTTTCAGGGTTGTATTGGTACAACCATGTTTTATCACCAGTGATAACATGGCCCAAAACACCATCTTGCTTCTCCTAAAGGCCTTGGCAAACTTCAACTCTCCTTTCCTTTTATTTATTGGTGATATCCTTGGGACCATTTTTGCACACACTTTCTCATGCCTAGATTTCCAGTTAACATTTTTCTAACTGTTCCTCTATCTATGTTTACTTGGTCTGCTATGCTTCTCACAGTCAGCTGATCATTTAGATGCACAATTCAATGGATTTTTGCAATGTTTTAATCAGTTATGCTCATTACTGGCTGCCCTTACCTCTCTTCATCAGTGACACATTCTCTCCCCTCAGACAAACTTGTAATCCATTTGTACACTGCTATTTTCTTCATGGAATTATCCCCATTAACTTGGAATAAAATGTCCCTTATTTCTCTTCTGCTATTGCCAAATTTAACAACAAATTTAACATTTGTTTGTTGCTCTAATTCAAGCTCAGATATTCTCACAACAACACACAAAAACATGCAACAATAATGAACACCACTCAGCAGGACACTGCCCCACACGGACACCAAAACAACTATGAGACACTGATACACCAAAGTTATCAAACCTTACTGAACTGTTTGTATACTGCTGCTAGTGTAAGTGCACAGTGGCAAGTTTGAAAACTTAATTGCCAGGCCTTTGCATATAAAACTGAAAACTTTCTGCATAGCAAAAGAAACCATCAAGAAAACAAAGAGACAACAAACCAAATGTGAAAAGATATTTGCAAAGAACACCTCTGATAAGTAGCTCATTTCCCAAATATATAAACATCTTGTATAACACAACAATAACAAATAAACAAACAATGCAATTTAAAAATGGGCAGAGGATCTGAACAGACACTTCTCCCAAGAAGACATACAAATATTCAACAGATATATGAAAAAAAGCTTAACATCACTTGCAAATAAGGAAATGTAAAGTAACACCATAATGAGATCACCTCACCACTGGTAGAAAGGATATCATCAACAAGATAAATAATAACAAGTATCGGAGAGACTGTGGACTAAAAGGAACCCTCATACACTGTTGAAGGAAATGTAAATTTGTACAGTCACTATGGAAAATAGTATGAAAGTTCTTCAAAAAATTAAGAATGGGGGACTTCCGGTAATATGGGGGAATAAACAGACGCTGTGCTAACTACCTCCCAGCATCACAACAAAATTACAAACAAATTATACAGCATTCAACCCTGGAGGTCCCCGGAACACTAGATGAACAGAACCACTAAACGAAGAACTAAAGAGGAGGCCACGTTGGGTCTGGTAGGATGGGCGGAGATGAGAGAGGGCAAACCCCGTGAGGGAAGACCCAGCTGTGGGGAGGCTTCTGCGGTTGGGGGATAGACCCTCCAGCCGCATACCAAGCTCACCAGCCCAGAGTTCCTTTTCTGGAAAGAGAAATTCCAAGATAGCTGGCAGTAAATTAGTGAGGACTCTCTTTGCTCAGCTTGGTGAGGCTAAGAGCAGCTAGAGAATCAGGGAGGCCAGTGCACGGGCTTACTCTGCGGTGAGCTCTTACCTGGTTCCTGGTGGAGGGAGTATCTGTGTGAGCCAGGCCCAGGAGCCTGCAGGGACAGATGGAACTGAGCACCTTTGGTGCAAAGGCTGGAGGTTTTTGGACTATTGTTCCCCTGGTGTGGAGCCTGCATGTGAGTGGTGTAAGGAGGGTGCCATTTTGTCCAGGTTGGGCCATCCCACAGAGGATCAGGTTCAGGACCTCATTGATCTGGTGGAACTGGCGCAGAAGTACGGGTGTACATGCGCGCGCGTGCGCATGCGGCCTTGGATCCCCACGCTCCGCCAGGTTTATACTGTGTTGCCAGGGAAATGCTGGGCGGGTGCCCTCAGGCTCCAACAGGCTGCTCATTGAGACCCAGGAGTGCACAAGCTGCCTCGGATTCCCACCCTCCACACGGCTTGTGCTGCGTTGCTAGGGGAATGCCTGGTGGGCGTGCTCCCGCTCCAACAGGCTGCTCACTGAGATGCGGGAGTGTGCAACCCGCCTCGGGTCCTGGCTCTCCGCACTGCGCTTGCATAGTTGCCAGGCTGGTGATTGGTTGTCGAGCTGCTCGGCCTGATCTGCGAGTGCCTGATTGGGACAGGTTCAGACTGGGAGTTTTCCTGGCCGTGTTGGGCTGTGAGTTGTGTGCTTGCTTGATACAGCCGGGGCACTCCTGGTGATATATCTAATACATCAAAGCAATCCCAGAGTGACAGCCAAAATGGGGAAACAAAGAAACATGTCACAAGTAAAATATCAGAAGAAACCTCTAGAAATGGAACCAAATGAAACAGAGGGATCTAATCTTCTAGAGACAGAGTTTAGAACACTGATGATAAGAATGTTTAACAAACTTAGTGAGGACATAACGAAGGACAGAGAAATAAAAAACAACCAGTTAGAACTAAAGAATACAATAACTGAAATGAAGAACACACTCGAAGGAATCACAGTAGAGTAGATGAAGCAGAGGAGCGGATCAGCGATTTGGAAGACAAAATAGCAGAAATCACCCAGTTGGCACAACAAAAATACCAAAGAATAAAAACAATGACAATAGTTTAAGAGCCCTATGCGACAAGATGAATCGCAACCAACCTCAACTCATAGGAATACAAGAAGAAGAGAAGCAAGGGGTCAAAAATGTATTTCAAAAAATAATGACTGAAAACTTCCCTACCCTGGTGAAGGAAATCAACATACATGCCCAGGAAGTGCAGAGGGTTCCAAACAAGCTGAACCCAAACAGGTCCACACCAAGACACATCATAGTGAAAATGGCAAAGGTTAAAGACAGAGACAGACTCCTAGAGGCAGCAAGAGAAAGACAGCAGGTTACATACAAAGGAACTCCTGTTAGACTCACAGCTGACTTTTCTTCAGAAACTCTGCAGGCCAGAAGGGAGTGGCAGGAGATACTCAAAGTGACACAAAATAAAGGCCTACAACCAAGATTGCTCTACCCAGCACGGCTATCACTTAAAATTGAAGGAGAAGTAAAGAGGTTCTCAGAGAAGAATAAGCTTAAGGAATTCATTACCAACAAGCCAGCATTGCAAGAAATGTTAAAAGGGCTTTTTTCAACAAAAGAAAGGGGTAAACAAGCTAACCCAGGAAGACCAGGAATACAAATAACAAAATGACAATACATATGCACCTATCAATAATCATTTTAATGCGAATGGGCTAAACGCTCCAATCAAAAGACAGAGAGTGACTGAGTGGATAAGAAAATAGGACTCATGTATATGCTGTTTACAGATGGAGCAAGATATTTCATGCAAATGGAAATGAGAAGGAAAAAAAGCTGGAGTACCAATACTTGTTTTGGACAAAATGGACTTTAAAATGACTACAATAAAAGACAAAGAAGGGCACTATAACCCTAATAAACATCTATGCACCCAACAAAGGAACTCCTAATTACACATAACTGATTTTGACAGACATAAAGGTAGAGATTAACAGTAACACTCTCATAGTAGGGGACTTCAACACCCCATTGTCACCAATGGACAGACCCTTTAGACAGAAAACCAAAACAGAAAGAGGGGCCTTAAATGACACTTTAGACCAGGTGGACGTCATTAATATTTTTAGAGCATTTCACCCTATAAAAACAGAATGTACATTCTTCGCAAGTACACATGGGACATTTTCCAAGATAGACCACGTTAGGCCACAAAACAAGTCTCCATAAATTTAAGAACATTGAAGTCATATCAAGCAGATATAAAGGAAAAACTGATGGTTGCTGGCTGGGAGGGCGTGGGGATGAAGGAGAAGGGGAAGGTTTTGCATAGCGTATGTGGGTGACTACAATGTTGCTACAGGGATATGCGGGCAGTTTTGGGAATATAATTGATAATGCTGTGAAGAGGCTGTTATGTTAAGTGAAATAAGTCAGTCGCAGAAAGGCAAGTACCATATGATCTCACTTATATGTGGAATCTGAAAAACCGAATGAACGATCAAAGTAAACAGACTCATAGATATAGAGGAAAAACTGAGGGTTGCTAGTTGGGAGGGGTGTGGGGATAAGGGAGAACGGGAAGGGATTAGACAGCATAAATAGGCAACTACAATATTGCCCCAGGGATATGAAACACAGTTTGGGGAATATAATAATGTTGTAAAAATTTTGTGGTGTGTCAGATAGTCACATGTATTGTTAGGGAGACCGCTTCTTGGATGGGGTAGAAGCTTGATGACTGCACTGTACACCTGAAGCTGATGTTGTATAATATTGTATGTCTACTGTAACTGAATATATAGATAGTCACGGGATGTGGAGTATACTGTGGAAGGGAGTCAAAGGAATTGTAATAGATATGTATGATATGGGGGGGAGTCGGATGGTGAACTGGGGGAGGGGGTTGTTACTTTGGCAGGTAAAGAGTATAACTACTGCATGGTGTTGTACAGCTGAAACTAATAAAAAAAAGAAAAAAAATTAAGAATGGAATTACCATATGACCCAGCAATCACTCTTCTGGGTACCTACCCCAAAAATCTGAAGACATTTATCCATCAAGATATATGTACCCCTATGTTCACTGCAGCATTATTTATGATGACCAAAACATTCAAACAACCAAAGTGTCCTTTGATAGATGATTGGATTAAGAAGATGTGGTATATGTATATAACATAATACTACTCAGCCATAAGGAAAGATGAAATTCTGCCATTTGTCATTGCAACAACTTGGATGGGTCTTGAGAGTATTACGCTAAGTGAAATAAGTCAGACAGAAAAAGTCAATAACCATATGACTTCACTCATGTGGGATATAGAACTGAAAGCAACAAAAGAACAATAAAAACAAACAAAGAAACAAAAACTCATAAACACAGACAATAATTTAGTTGTTAACAGAGGGTAAGTTTGGAGGGAGGCGATAGAAGAGGGAAAAGGGGATCAAATTAATGGTGATGTATTATACACTTGAAACCCATATAATTTTAATAAAGAATGTCACCTCAATAAATTTCAAAAATTAAAAGGAAGCAATGGTTGATAGATATGTAGTTATTGCCATTTTTTATTAACATTTTTGATATTTTATATCCTTCTAATACTGCTTTGTTTGTGATGAAATACTTTAGCTTTGTCTTGTCCGGGAAGTTCTTAGATTTTATATGTCCTTAGATTTTAAATGACAATATTGTTGGATAGACTAATTGTGGTTGAAGATCCTAACTTTTCACTACTTTGAATATTTGATTCCAATCCCTCTGGCATGCTAATTTTCTGTTGAGGAATCAGCTGACCGTTTTATGGTAGCTCCCTTATAAGTAACCAACTGCTTTTCTCTTGCTGATTTTTAAGATTCTTTCTTTGTCTTTAATCTTTTCCATTTAAACACATTGGGACAAGGCATTTAAATTGGTTAAATGTATGTTCCCACTTAAATCAACTCTTATCCTGTGTTTCTTTAAAAATTTATAACAAATTAGCTAACATTTTTTGTGAACTGAAATTTTCAGTGAATACACACCAAAGACCCTAGTTGTGCTTGAGGGTGTTATACCTCTGGAAACATTCTTCCTTAATGTATAGAAGCAACTCTGCTTCACTGGTTCACAATGTGTTAATTATAAAGTGTCTTGGTGCCCTGTTTTGTGTAACCTTTTTTGGGACTCTGTGATTTGGGGGCTTATATGTCTACTTCCTTCACCAGGTTGGGAAAGTTTTCAGTCATTATTTCTTCAAATATATTCTCAATCCATTGCTTTCTCTCTTCTCCTTCTGGTACCCCCAAGATGCATATGTTGTTATGCTTGATGCTGTCTGAGAGGTCTCATAAACTACCTTCATTTTTTTGGATTATTTTTTCTTTTTTTCTGTTCCAATTGGGTGTTTTCTACTACCTTGTATTCCAAGTCACTGATTCAATTATCTGCTTAATCTAGCCTGCTGGTAATTCCTTCTAGTGCATTCTTCATTTCAGTTATTGTATTCTTCACTTCTGACTAGTTCTTTTCTTAATGATTTCTATGTCCTTTATTATTCTTGTTTCCACTTTGTTGAAGTTTTCACCAAGTTCCTTGAGCATTCTTATAAACACTGGTTTTTATTTTATATTTTATTTTATTTTTTAATGAGTTTCAGGTGTACAAAACAAGGTAATAGTTATAGTTTTCATTTCTCACAAAGTGACAAATCCCTCCCCCAATCCACTGTCCCCCCCTGATACCATACATATCTATTACAATTCCATTGATGCCACACCTCACAGTTCACTCCACATCCTATGGTCATACAGCAGTCTAGCCATCTGTCCCCGTGTACCTTCCCATAACAACAGATCCTCATAGAGACAGTACTGCAACATTATGCCTACTCTGTCTTCCTGTGGGACCCCAGAAGATGGCTGGTTAGTCAAAGATGGCTATGACCCTAGCTGCAGATACGGCAACCCAAGCCAGACACAGTCGTGGGGGTGCCACAGGAAACATCATGGAGTTGAGGAAAATGGGCAAAAACCCCTTGTCTCTGGTGCTGACAGCTTGCCTGTAAAATGACCTTAAAAAGGTGATAACATCTGTCCTCCGTGTAATCCTATCAGTGAGTCTCGGCTTGAGAAGTTTCTGTACCTTAGGAGATGCACGTGGACTTATCATGGGACTTTGGGGAAGGGCAGCCTGCTGGCCATGGGGTGATTTGACCCTGAGCTAAGTTCTCTGGTATGAGGTCTGAGACTCACAGGCCAGGGCTACTTCCTTGTGTGTATTCCAATAAAAGTCACAGTCAAGCCCGATTCGGGACTCTTTGTCCTAGAGGCACTGAGTCCCCTGGCTAGCACTGCTTTTGAACTATCCTTTGTCTCTTGTGTATATTTTTCTGTTTCTCAACCCCTGCCATCCCTTCTGAATGCCCATGGCCCTGTTGTGTGGGACACAACAACATCACATAAAAAAAAAAAAAAATATATATATATATATATATATATATATATATATATATATATATATATATATATATAATTGTAGGTAACATACAGTTTTATTAAACTTCAGCTTCAGGTGTACAGTGCAGTGGTCAAGTCCCTAGACCATCCATGAAGTAGTTTCCCTAACATGGCATGTGCCCATTTGACACTCTACAAAATATATACATTATTTATTATATGCCCCAAACTGTCTTTCACATCCCTGTGGCAATATTGTAGTTACCAATTTATGCTGTCTAATCCCTTGTCTAAAACCGTGAGTTTTTCCTGTACATTTCTGAGACTGTTTCTATTTCCTTTGCTCATGTATTCAGTTCTATAGATTCCACATATAAGTGAGATCATATGGTATTTGTCTTTCTCCGACTGACTTATTTCACTTAGCATTATGTTCCCTAAGTCCATTCACACTTTGCAAATGGTAATATTTCATTATTTTTTATAGCTGAGTAATGCTCCATTGTGTAAATGTACCACAGTTTCTCAATCCAGTCATCATCTACTGTTAGGCATTTCAGTTGTTTCCAAGCTTGGCTATTGTAAATGATGCTGCAATAAACATAGGGGTGCACATATTTTTGTTTGTTTGTTTGTTTGTTTTTGAGGGCAGTGTCACTGGCCCTCATTTGTGGGATCTGAACCGGGGCCGCTGGCATCCTAAGCCAGCTCTTAAACACCGTGCCACTCGGCCAGCCTTACACATATTTTTTTGAATTAGCATCTTGGATTTCTCTGGAAATATACCTGATATTGGAATTGTTGGGTCATAAGGCAGTTCCATTTACAGTTTTTCGATATACCTCCATAATGATTTCCATAGTGGCTGCACCAATCTACAGTCCCACCAACAGTGCATCAGGGTTCCCTTTTCTCCACAACCTTGCCAGCACTTTTTTGTTGATTTATTGATGATAGTCATTCTACTGGAGTGAGGTGGTATCTTGTTGTTTTTATTTGCATTTCTCTAATGATTATTTGCATTTCTCTATTTATTTGCATTTCTCTAATGATTAGTGAGGTTGAGCATTTTTTCATGTCTGTTGGCCATCTGCATGTCCTCTTTAGAGAACTGTCTCTTTATATCCTCTGTCCATTTTTTAATTGGGCTGTTTTTTTTTTTGGTTTTGAGTTTAATGAGTGTTTAATGAGTGTTTTATAAATTTTGAATATTAACCCCTTATTGCATATATCATTGACAAATATCTTCTCTCATTCAGTAGGTTGCCTTTATGTTTTATAGATTGTTTCCTTTGCTGTGAAAAAAGTTTGTTTGATGTAATCCCATATGTTTATTTATTATTTTACTTCCATTGCCTGAGGGGATATATCAATAAAAATATTACTCAAGATAATGTCTACAAATTTACTCCCTATATTTTCTCCTCGGAGTTTCATGTTTTCAGGTGTTATATTTAAGTCTTTAATCCATTTTGAACTTGTTCTCATATATGGCATCAAGTGGTGGTCTAGTTTCACTTTTTTTTTGCATGTGTAAGTCCAATTTTCCGAGAACCACTTATTAAATAGACTGTGTTTACCCCAATGTAAATTCTTCCTTTTGTTGTTATATAGTAAATTACCATATTTGAATGGATTTATTTCTGGGCTCTCTATTCTGTTCCATTGATCTATGTGTCTGATTTTATGCCAGTATCATACTGGTTTTCTTTTTGCTTGCTTTTTTTAAAGATTTTTATTGGGGAATTGGGGGAGGGGAACAGCATTGGGGAACTGGGGAAGGGGAACAGACAAGTTGCTGTCCTTTTGTTCTTCAGTCTCGTTGTGGAGGATATGGCTTCACTGGCCCATGTTGGTATCATCATTGCACTCTTCTCGGGTGAGGCAGATCAGTAGCCGGCCTCTGGATGGCCACTCACAGTGTCTCTTGGCAGCTCACACAGGCTGCCGGCCACTCACGCTGGCTGCCGGTCACTCACTGTAGCTTATGGCAGCCCACTGCAGCAGGGGCTGCAGCCGGCACTGTCCCCGTTGACCCACAACAGCCCAGTTCCAGGTGGAGCTGTTGTCCACAATCTTAGCTGTAGAGGGTGCAGTGTCACTGGCCCTCATATGCAGGATCTGAACAGGGGCTCTGCTGCTCAGAGCTGGAGTCCCAAGCCAACTCTTAACCAACGCACCACTCAGCCGGCCCTCCTCTTTCATTTCTGATTTTATTTGTGTCTTTCTCTTTTTATTTTAGTGAGTCTAGCCAAGGGTTTGTCAATTTTATTAATCTTTTCAAAGAACAGCCTCTCTCTTGCATTAATTTTTTCTATTGTCTTTTTGTTCTCTATTTTATTTAGTTGTGCCTGACTGTTATAATTTCCTTCCTTCTGCTAACTTTGTGTTTCATGTCTTCTTCATTTTCTAGCTCTCCAACGTGTTACATGAGGTTTTTTTTGTTTTGTTTTGTTTTTGAGGGCAGTGTCACTGGCCCTCATATATGGGACCTGAACCGGGGCCGCTGGCTTCCCAAACCAGTGCTTAACCACCGTGCCACTCGGCCAGCCCATGAGGTTATTTTTTTTGAAAAAAAATATTTTATTGGGGAATTGGTGAAGGGGAACAGTGGAATGTTGGGGAATCGGGGGATGGGAACAGACAAATGTGGGAGGGGAACAGACAAGTTGCATCCTTTTGTTCTTCAGTCTAGTTGTGGAGGACATTGCTTCACTGGCCCATGTTGGTATTATATTCAGTGCACTCTTCCTGGGTGAGGCAGTCTGGCACCGGCCATTGGACAGTTGCTCATGGCGGCTCATGCCAGCTGCCGCCCACTCATGCTGGCTGCTGACCACTCAGCATAGCTCACGGCAGCCCACTGCAACCCCACTGCAGCCTACGCCATCCCCGGCAACTCATGGCAGCCCAGCTCCAAGTGGAGCTGTTCACCATTTTAGCAGTAGAGGGTGCAGCATCATTGGTCCCCATGTGAGATCCAAACTGGTGGCCCTGCTGCTCAGATCTCACACTTCCAAGCCAACTCTTAACCAATGAGCCACTCGGCCAGCCCTATGTGTAGTTATTTATCTGGGATTTTTCTTCTTTCTTGAGATAGGCCTGTAAGGATATCAATTTTCCTCTTATGCCTGCTTTCGCTGCATCCCAATAATTTTGGTAGGATGTATTTTCATTTTTTCTATGTATTTTTTGATATCTCCTCTTATTTATTCTTTGACCCAGTAGTGTTGTTATGCAGCAGCCTGCCCGTCTGCCCCCGTGCACCTTCCCATAAAGACAGATCCTTGTAGAGATGTTGCTTCTGTTATGCCTACTCTTTGTTTCCCTGTTTGGCCCAGAAGATGGCAGGTTAGTCAATGATGGGTAGGATTCCTCAAGGAAGGAACAACCTAAAACAGGCACAGTCGTGTGGGCACCATAGGAGAAATCACTGAGTTGATGAAGGTGAGCACTGACCCCCATTTTAGGAGACAATGTATAGTCTTTATAACAACCTGCTGATGGAGTGAACTAATGTGATAACATCTGTCCTTCGTGTATTCTTATCAGTGAGTTTCTGCATGAGAAGTTTCTGTCTCTTGGAGAGGTGCATGTGCAATAACTAAGAACTTCATGGGACTATTGGTGATTTGACTCTGAGCTAAGTTCTCTGGTATGATGTATGAGACTTACAGACCATGGAAATAATAATGCTATTTCCTAGAGTAAATCCTAATAAAAGCCATGTAGTGGCATATTTATGGGCTCAGTCCATGAGACTTGAGTCCCTTGGCACCACATGCATTTTTGTTCTCATTTGTGTCTCTCTCTTTCTTAACCTTTTGTTGTCCCTTCTCACTTTCCCACTGCTCTGTCATGCAGGATGCCACACAGTCATTCTTTGAAAGCATATTGGTTAATCTCCATATAATTGTGGTTTATCCTGCTTGATATCCAATTTTGCACTTGATATCCAATTTCAAAGCTTTATGATCAGAGAATATGCTTGTTCTGATGTCAATCTTCTTAAATTTGCTGAGGTCAGGTTTGTGTCACAATATACGGTTTATCCTTGAGAATGTTTCATGTACACTAGAAAAGAATGTATAGCCTGATGTTCTAGGATGAAGTGCTCTATAAATGTCAATTATGTCCATTTCATCTAATGTGTCATTTAAGGGTGATTTAAAAAAAAATTATTTTCCCTTTGGATATTCTGTCCATATCTGTCAATGATGTATTTAGATCCCCTACTATATTTGTGTTTTGGTCAATTTTTCCCTTTATTTCTGTTAGTAGTTGCTTTGTATGTTTCAGTACTCCCTGATTGGGGGCATAAATATTGTGAGTGTTATGTCTTCTTGTTGTATAGTGCCCTTTATCATTATGGAATGTCCATCTTTGTCTCTTGTTCCCATTTTTATCCTGAAGTCTGTTTCATCTGATATCAGTATGGCTAAACCTGATGTTATTGATGTTATTCAAATACCATTTGTTTGAAGTGTCACTTTCTTCCACCCTTTCACTTTGAGTCTGTATTTGTTCTTGTAGCTGAAATATGTTTCTTGGAGGCAGCATATGGTTGGGTTTAGTTTTTTTTTAATCCAGTCAGCTACTCTCTGCCTTTTTATTGTTGAGTTCAGTCCATTTACATTTAGGGTGATTATCAATATATGAGGATTTCCTATAATTTTATCTTTGGTTTTTCTGGTGATATCGAGCCTCCATTTTTTCTTTGCTTTTTTGTTGTCTATTATTTCAGTGTGGCAGTGTTCTATGATTTTTTCTTCTATTATTCTTTTAATGTGTCATATATTTCAGTTCTGCATTTTTTTGAGTGGTTGCCATTAAGTTTATTTAAAAAATCATTTCATATTTAGAATATTCCATTTTCTTTAACATGTTTTCTTTCTCCATTCCTTTTTGGCGGTTTAGATCTCTACTCTCTCCCCTTTTATGTTTTTGTTGTCACAAATTATCCCTGTTTAGGCTGTGAGTTGATTTCTGTGCTGCAGCAGCAAGTTGTCTTTTTCCTCTTTGTTTTAAGTTTTTTATTCTGTTTTTCTTTACCCTGTTTGTTATGTTTCAGTGTATAGTATCCTATTTCATGTAGCGGTTGCAGTTTCTTGCTTTTGTCTATCTGTTCATAATAATACTAATTGTTTTGTATTATTTTGCTTTTTTCTTTCAGGTCAGATAGCCTGCTTAATATTTCTTGTAGTACAGGTTATGTGTTAGAAAATTCCCTCAGCTTCTGTATACCTGAAAAGGTCTTAATTCCTTTTTCATATCTAAAGGATACCTTTGCTGGATATATTATTCTTCGCTATAATTTCTCTCTTTCAATACTTTCAATGATTGATTTCTCTCACTCCTAGCTTGTAGAGTTTCTGCTGAGAAATCTGATGCTAATCTAATGGGCTTTCCTTTGTGGGTTACCTACTTCTTTTCCTTGGTTGCCTCGAGTATTCTTTCTTTGTCATCTTCAGTACAATGTGCCTTGTAGAAGGATTATTGGGATTGAGGTCATAATGTATTCTATTTGTTTTTTGGACATGAGGCTTCAGGTCTTTCCACAAGTTTGGGATATTCTTATTGACTGTGTTAATATACTCTCTGTTCCCTTCTCTCTTTCTTCTCCGTGTGGTATGCTCATTATTTTTATGTTGCTATTTTTGATAGAGTCGGAAAGTTCTTGTAGAGTTTTTCCATTTTTTTAACTCTCAAATCTCTCTTCGATCTGTGTCATTTCCAGATTTCTGTCTTCGACATCACTGATTCTTTCTTCTATCTGGTCAGTTCTATTACCTAAGCTGGTTATCTCATTCTTCATTTCTTTTTTTTTTTTGAGGGCAGTGTCACTGGCCCTCATGTGTGGGACCCGAACTGGGGCCGCTGGCTTCCCAAGCCAGCGCTTAACCACTGCACCACTTGGCTGGCCCCCTTTCTTCATTTCTTTTACTGAGTTCTTAATCTCCAGAAATTCTGTTTGGTTCCTTTAAAAATTTTCAATCTCTTTGGTAAAATGTTCATTTTGTTCTTTAATTTTATTTCTGAGTTTATTAAACTGCTTGTCTGTGTTTTCTTCCATCTCATTGAGTTTTTCCAAACTGAAATCTCAAATTCTCTGTCATTTCAGTCACATATTTCCATGTCTTTAAGTTCATTTTCTGGAGACTTTTCACTTTCCTTGTGAGTTGTCTCATTTCCTTGGTTATTCATGGCAATTAGTTTATTATTTTTTTCTCTTCCTAGGCAATTACAGGAGTGGGCTCTGCATCATATTGATAGAAAGTGGTCTTTCTTTGCTTTCCACTAGGTGTTGGTAGATTGTTTTATTTTCTCTCCCAATGCAGCCTTTTAGTCTCTCTCCTGCTGTAACATTATAATTCATCTTACACTATTCTGGCTTGTCACATGATGCTGGGTTATCTAGAAGGTGGGCATCTCCTCTGTGAACATATCACTTGGGTCTCAGGGCACCATCTCCGTGGGGGGATATGCAGAGCTTCTGAAGTCCAAAATATTTCCCTTCACAAGATTCAGAGCCTATGATTTTCCATCACTCTGTTTACCTCTGTAAGGATCTGCTCAGATTGGTAGGGATGGAGGCAGGGCTGGCTGTGAGAGGTTGCTCTGAACAATGGTAACAATGACCAACACAGTTGTTTTGCTCCTTTCACTGAAATTATTGTTGAGTCTGTGGCGAAATATTGTTTTTGTTTTTGTTTTCTTTTTCTTTTTTTTTTTTTTTTTGAGGACAGTGTCACTGGCCCTCATATGTGGGACCCAAACCAGGGCCGCTGGCTTCCCAAGCCAGTGCTTAACCACCACGCAACTCGGCCGGCCCTGTTTTTGTTTTTCATCTGTCACTGCTACCAATCTACTTCTAGCACTGGAGGTGTGGGTGTAGGGAGTGCTCTGAGAGGTTCGTGAGAGTTTGACGAGGATCCATGCCTATGTGTTCCATCCTCTTTTTGTCACTGAGGGCTTACCCATTCTTACCCTACTTCCCTCAATCTTTGCTCTGTGGTCTTTGCTGTGAGCTTTGGGTTCAGCTATGTTATATGGTGATCCCTCAGGCAGGACTGTGAGCCATAAGGGTAGTATTAGCAGTCAGAACTTTTGCCTCTCCCACAGCTGCAGTAGCTTGTGTATGCAAAGAGCTCTGAGATCTGGTCTGTGTTCTTTGGCCCATGGCCAATGTCTCCACACTTCCCCAATTCCTTCTCATCTTTTCACCCAATTTGCCCACCTTTAGATGATTCCAATTGCATGTATATTAGTCTTGCCTGTGTGGCATGCTGTAAGTTCTTTGTGGAATTAAAGCTTATCAATTTGTTGTAAATTCCAGGGGAGATTTCAAGAGTCTGCTCACATCGCCATTTCTGTGACATCACTTCTAAATGGAGTCTTTCTAATCTAGGCTAGAGACCAGGATAAATTTGAATTGATAATTTATAAATATAAATACCATGAAACTTTCAAACCTAAGTGTATAATCACAGTACCTATAGTTTGTAGGTCACATACCCTGTACTAGGTGGTCTGTGTTATTAGAAAACAAACTGATTTTGTGTTTTTACAATACCAGTACACTCAATAAAAATGGCTAAAATTCTAATCATTTTGCTTCGTTTTTTGGTTCACACAGTTCCATATAAATACTTGTAATTATATGATTTGGGGAACAAATTTATCAACTCTGGCCTCCCTTTTTACCCAGCTTTATTTACACTGAGGTTGTATACTTTATTTAACTTTTGCTCACATTTAGTATTTGAAGCAAGGCACCAGGGTGTGAGTGATGTATTTTAGGGGGGTATGCAAAGACTCACTGAGGTAATTTAAGTGTTTCCATTTGGGTACATCTTGAATTTGGTATGGAAGAGATTCTGGGTTTTATTTGGAACTGTTTAGATTAGCAATATTTGGAAGGCAAGATGATATCAGTTCTTGTAATACAATAGAGGTGCAATGGCCTGCAAGGAACATATTCAATTCTGCCAGCCTATTTCTGCTGGCAATCATGTTATTTCGCTAGTTGACAGAATGTAGAAACCAATAGCCAGTTCATATTTACTGGCCATTAAGAAATATTAAAATTGCTGTTGTAGTGCTAGAGCTTTAATTTTTGTCATAAACAAAGCTCAGTCCTATTGCCATTGAATTGTTCTCTAGCTTTGCAGCCTTTGGCGATTGAGCAATAATTTGTAGTGGATTGTTATTATTGGAATGCAGAGCAATTTTCACAACACTTTCTACAAAATTGTGGATTCAAAATTAAATTCCTTATGGCAAAGTAGTATTTCATTATGTATGGGTAAAGAGGGTCAAATATACGAGGTCAGACAACTAAGTTCGTGAACTCATCCTAGAAAAAGTGACACATAACTCATTGCTGAATATCACTACGGTCACCTTTGAGGTACTTCCTTTGGGAAGATATGTACTGGAACCAGTGCCTTGTCGACACTTCAAAGCAATTTTGGAACTCTTTTCTGGAATGGCCATCAGAGCTGTCATCATGTTACCCTTGATGTCCTGAATGTCATCAAAATGTTTATTACCACCATCATCATTTATTGAAATGTTTTTAGAGTTTTTGAATATAACATCATATTGAAATACCTTGTTTAGTGATATGCAGAAAGCTAGAAGGATTTTCTAAAGTAGATTAATTTATGTTAAGAGGCTTTCCCTAATAGATAGGCCAAGTATCTCCTTGGAAAATGTGGCTTTTTGAGGTAATTTCTGTAAGCCAATACTTCTGCAGGTACAGTAGACTTCCATGATAAGTTCATCAGGTAAAACTTCTTTTATGGTGGGAGTCATATTAAGCTGTGGGATTTGAAGTCAAAGTACCAATAGTTAATGTCTCCTACTGAATTAACTGGTTACTTCCATCAACTGACAAGAAATGGATACCAAGACAGGGTCTATATGAAGACATTTAAAATATATATGTCTAGGGTCAGCCAAGTCACTCAGTTGGTTAAGAGCTCGCTCAAGAATGCCAGCTGAGCTTTGAGCAACAGCAGTTTGGTGCCCAGCCTGAGCTGAGCTGCTGCAGCACTGCCAACAGGTGGCAGGATGGCTCAGCTAAATATATATCATATTTACTCTAAAAAAACTTAATTTAGTGAAGGAGGTGGATACACAATGAACTATAAGATAGACCAAAATCTATTACAAAATACTCAAATTTGAGTTCTCGCTAGCCTTGTTCATTGCTGTTATTCTTCCCCATTTTTAACTTGAGGAACAACCAGGGTAGGAAATAAATAGAATGATGTAAGAAAAGGAGCACTGTAAACAATAGTATGTTAAAAAATACTTCACAAAAAGGGTTACAAATTCATATATATTGCAGAAGACACATCAAGAATATATGAAGTGGGCCGGCCCAGTGGTGTGGTGGTTAAGTGGCTTGGGAAGCCAGCTGCCCCGGTTTGGTCCCACATATGAGGGCCAGTGACACTGCCCTCAAAAAAAAAAGAATATATGAAGAACTTTGATAAGTCATTAAGGAGAAAAACAGCCCAATTAAAAATTGTCAGACGGTTTGAACAAGCATTTCAAAAAGGAGTCATATAAATGATAAATAAACACATTAAAAGATGCTCACAATCATTCATAATGAGGCAAATGCAAATTAATGCCACAATATGATACCAAAGCACGCCCACTCAATAGACTAACATTTAGGGCCAGCCGAGTGGTGCGGTGGTTAAGTGCTGGCTTGGGAAGCCAGCAGCCTGGGTTCGGGTCCCACATATGAGGGCCAGTAACACTGCCCTCAAAAAAAAAAAGACTAACATTTAAAAGACTGAAAATATAAACTGTTGGCAAGGATGTGGAACTACTAGTGCTCTCATGCACTACTGGTAGAAATGTAAGAGGGTACAATAATTTTTGAAAGTTTAGCAGCTCCTTTAGCGTTAAGCATATACTTAGTACATCACACAGAATTCCACTCCTAGGTATTTGCCTAAGAGAAATGAAAGTGTATGTCCATACTGACTTGTTTACAGAAGTTCATAGAAGATTTATTCATAATAGTCAAGTCTGGAAACAAGATAAATAATCACCAACATATGTGATAAACAAGTTTTGGCAAATATTTTTTTTCTATCTTTAATTAAATTTATTGGGGTGACAATGGTCAGTGAAATTCAATAGGTTTCAAGTGTACATTTCTGTAATACATCATCTATCTATCACATTGTGTGTTCACTACCAAGAATTCTTTTACCATCACCATATATTTGACCCCCTCCCCCCTTTCCCTCTGATAACCACTAAACTGTTGTCTGTGTCTATGAGTTTCTGTTTCTTTATTTGTTTATTTTGTTCCTTTGTTGCTTTCAGTTTTATATTCCACATGTGAATGAAGTCATATGGTTATTGACTTTTTCTCTCTGACTTATTTCACTTAGTATAATAATCTCAAAATCCATCCATGTTATCATAAATTGCAATAGCAGTATTTCATCTTTTCTTAAGGCAGAGTAGTATTCCATTGTGATATATATATCACATCTTTTTTATCCAACCATTTATCATAGTACACTTTGGTTGTTTCCAAGTCTTGGCCACAGTAAATAAAGCTGCAATGAACATCAGAGTACCAATATCTTTACAGATAAATGTTTTCAGATTTTTGGGGTATATATCCAGGAGAGGGATCCCTGGGTCATATGGTAATTCTATTCTTATTTTTTGAGGAGCTTCCATACTGTTTTCCATAGCAGATGCACGAATCTTCATTCCCACCAACAGTGTGTGAGGGTTCCTTTTTCTCCACAGCCTCCACACTTATTATTGGTCTTCTTGATGATAGCCATTCTAGTTGGTGTGAGGTGATTCCTCATTGTAGATCTTTTTGCATTTATCTGATGATTAATGATGTTAAACATCTTTTTATATGTGCAAAATGGAAATACTACTCAGAAATAAAAAGGAACTTACTGTTGGTACATGTAACAATATGACTAAATCTCAAAACCAGCATGCTGAATGAAAAAAGGAGAAGCAAAAGAACACATAATGTATAGTTTGACTTAGATGAATTTATCAGTGGGATATATCTAATCTATAGTGAAAGGAAAAAAGATCAGTTTTCCTGAGATAAGGCCTGAGGATAAGAATTGACAGGGAAGGACACAATGGAAGATTTAGGGGTGATGGTAAAGTTGTGTCATTTTTTTTTTTTAAAGAGAGCAGTGTCACTCGCCCTCACATGTGGGATCCGAACCCGGGCCGCTGGCATCCCAAGCCAGCTCTCAACCACTGTGCCACTCGGCCGGTCCTAAAGTTGTGTCTTGATTGTGGTTGTGTTTACATGTGTGTATGAATTTACCAAACCTCATTAAAATATGCACTAATTGAATTTGTACATTTTATGTAAATTACATCATAGACACACACATACACAATCAGTCTACTCCTCTCACTGAAACACAGGATGTTTTCATTAGTAAAGGATGGAATTAATAAAGGGTGGAAAGTAGAGAAGGAAATTCTTTAATAAAATTATATAACACTTAGAATCTGAAACCAGAGATTTAAAGGAAATATGAGAGACAGAGTAAAATTTGGACCAAATTGAGAAGCTAATAGGCAATATATATTTCTACAGGTGTCACAAAAGTAATGTTTTCTCTAAAGTAAATATGGATCCTGAAATAAGTAGTTAGTGATTCTTTAATTTCAAAAAGTAAGGACAATGGCTACGGATGTGCTTTAAGGAAAATGGAGTCTATCCCCATAAAAATTCAGGTCCATACATTCAATAATGGTGGTAGGGTAAAAAGGAGTGATGGAGACAAGTATCTGTATAGAAACAACATATATACTTTCTCCAAACTTGTCGATGAAAGGTGTAATAGAGAACCTGTGAGGTCTGCAACTTTCCTGTGAGTTGTACTCCCTTCCTACAGGGATAACTTATTTATTCCAAAGAAAGAAATGACAAAATCTAATAGAAGATGGTTACCTACAGCTGATATGAAATGCATTATTTTGAGACAATGTACTCAAATTGAAGTTGTGGCTGACTTGGTTTGCGCTGCCTGCTGTTCCCCATTTTTATCTTGAACAAACAGCAGGATATAAAATTGGAGGAATTAAGGAAAAGACATAGTAAACAAGATTATGTGGAAAACAGTTCACAAAAAGTGTTTCATGAGAAAACTAAGCATATGAAGAATATTCATATAAAAGGTTTTAAGGGCCAGGCAAGTGGCGTAGTGGTTAAGCACTGGCTTGGGAAGCCAACAACTCCAGTTCAGGTCCCACATATGGGGGCCAGTGACACTGACCTCAAAAAAAACAAATGATAAAAAAAAATTTGTGTCATTAAACAGAACATGGATACCAATGAGTAATATAACAAGGGTGCCCAAAAAATGTATACAAGTGGAAAATGTAGTCAATGTTTCTCAGGCATTAGTTTGCCAAAATCAGAAGAGGCTGGATGCTGGTGGTAAATGCTTTGATCACCTTTCATAATTGCAGAAGTCAAATGTGACTTGTATTCATCTTTTGTTATTTGTATACCTTGACTAGTATAATTTTAATATTTCTTTCTTTCTTAAAAAAAAATATATATATGCAGTGCCAAAGATATAAACATTTTAAGAGATGTTATCTATGTATTACTTTTTTGAATTTTTAATTTTTAAATTTTTTTTTATAATTTTTTACTTTTTTATTGTGAAAAAAACATTTTTTTGGTTTTTTTGAGGGCAGTGTCATTGGCCCTCATATGTGGGACCGAACTGGGGTGGCAGGTTTCCCAGGCCAGCGCTAAACCACCATGCCACTCAGCCGGCCCATAAACATGTTTTGAAATTTAAATTAGCTTCAGGTGTACATCAGAGTCCAATAGTTATACTTTTTACCCCTCTAAGTGACAACTCACCTCCCCCAATTCTCCACCCCACTCCTCCCCCCCATATCATTCATATCTATTACAATTCCTTTGACTCCCTTCCACCGTATAATCCACATCCCATTGCTATCTGTATATTCAAATACAGTTGGCATACACTATTATACAACATCAGTTTCAGGTATACAGTTCAGTGATCAAGCCTCTACTCCATCCATGAAGTGGTCTTGTTAACAAGACATGTGAGCATCTGACATCCCACAAAATATTTACGACATTATTATATTCCCTGAACTGTCTTTCATATCCCTGTGGCAATAGTGTAGTTACCTATTTATGCTGTCTACATCCTTCCCCATCTCCCTCATCCCCACCCCATCCCAATTAGCAACCCTGTATTTCCTCTATATCTATGGGACAGTTTCTGTTTACTTTGCTCATTCATTCAGTTTTTCAGATTCCACATATAAGTGAGATCATATGGAATTTGTCTTTCTCCAACTGACTTATTTCACTTAACATAATAGTCTCTAGGTCCATCCATATCGTTGCAAACGGTACGATTCTATTCTTCTTCATAGCAGAGTAATATTCCATTGTATAAATGTACCACAGTTTCTTAATACAGTCATCTACCGAAGGGCATTTTGGTTGTTTCCAAGTCTTGGCTATTGTAAAAAGCGCTGCAATAAACACAGGGGTGCATATATTTTTTCGAATTATTGTCTTGGATTCCTCTGGGTAGATACCCAAGAGTGGAATTTCTTGGTCATACGGCAGTTCCATTTCCAGTGCTTTGAGATACCTCCATACTGATTTCCATAATGGCTGCACCAATTTGCAGTTCCACCAACAGTGCACCAGGGTTCCCCTTTCTCCACACCCTCGTCAGCACTTGCTGTTTACTGATTTGTTGATGATAGCCATTCTGACCAGAGTGAGGTGGTATCTCATTGTGGTTTTTGTTTGCATTTCTCTGATGATTAGGGAGGTTGAACATGTTTTCATATGCCAGTTGGCCATTTGTATGTCCTCTTTAGAGAAATGCCTCTTCATATGCTCTGCCCATTTTTTAATTGGGTTGATTGTTTTTTTGGTGTTGAGTTTCATGAGTGTTTTATAAATTTTGGATATTAACCCCTTATCAGATATATCATTGGTAAATATCTTCTCCCATTCAGTAGGCTGCCTTTTTGTTTCATTGATGATTTCCTTTGCTATGAAAAAACTTTAAAGTTCAATGTAATCCCATATGCTCATTTTTTCTTTTATTTCCCTTGCCCATGGGGATATATCAGTAAAAATATTACTCAGGGTAATGTCTGCAAACTTACTCCCTATGTTTACTTCTAGGAGTTTTATGGTTTCAGGTCTTACATTTAAGTCTTTAATCCATTTTGAGTTTGTTCTCATATATGGTGTAAGTTGTTGGTCAATTTTCATTTATTTGCACGTGTCAGTCCAATTTTCTCAGCACCATTTATTAAATAGATTATCTTTACTCTAATGTAAATTCTTGCTTCCATTTTCATAGATTCAATGAGTGTATATGGATGGGTTCATTCCTGGGCTCTCTATTCTGTTCCATTGGTCTATGTGTCTGCTTTTGTGCCAGTACCACAGTGTTTTGATTATTGTAGCCTTGTAGTCTGTTTTGATGTCAGGTAGTGTGATGCCTCCCACTTTGTTCTTATTTCACAAGATTGCCGTGGCTATTCGGGTTCTTTTGTTGTTCCATATTAATTTTAGGATTCTATGTTTTATTTTTGAGAAAAATGTCCTCAGTAGTTTGATTGAAATTGCACTGAATCTATATATTGCCTTAGGTTGTATTGACATTTTAACTATATTAATTCTTCCTATCCATGAGCATGGTATGTATTTCCATTTATTTGTATCTTCTTTGATTTCTCTCTTCAGTGTCTCATAATTTTCTCAGTGCGGTTCTTTTACTTCTTTAGTTAAATTGATTCCTAGATATTTTATTGTTTTTGAAACCATTGTAATAGGGATTGATTTCCTGATTTCTTCTTCTGTTAGTCTATACTTGGTGTATACAAATGCAACTGATTTCTGAATATTAATTTTGTATCCTGCTACCTTACCAAATTCGTTTATCAGTTCTAGCAGGTTTTTGGTGGAGTCGTTTGGATTCTCTATATATAGTATCATGTCATCTGCACATGACAATTTTACTTCCTCCTTTCCAATTTGGATGACTTTTATTTCATTTTGTTGTGTGAATGCTATGTCTAGAACTTCCATAACTATGATAAATAGAAGTGGTAAAATTGGGCAGACTTGTCTGGTTCCCGATCTTTAGGGGAAAGCTTTTAGCTCTTCCCCATTGAGTACGATGTTTGCTGTGGGCTTATCATATATGGCCTTTATTATGTTGAGATATGATCCCACTATTCCAGCTTTGCTAAGAGTTTTTATCATAAATGGCAGCTGGATTTTGTCAAATGCCTTCTCTGCATCTATTGATATGATCATATGATTGTTATTTTTCATTTTGTTAATGTGATGTATTACATTAATTGATTTGCAGATATTGAACCAACCTTGCCTACCAGGAATGAATCCCACTTGATCGTGGTGTATGATCTTTTTAATAAGATGCTGAAATCAATTTGCTAGTATTGTGTTGAGAATTTTTTCATCTATGTTCATTATGGATATTGGCCCATAGGTTTCCTTTTTTGTAATATCTTTGTCTGACTTAGGAATCTGGGTGATAGTGGCTTCATAGAAAGAGTTTGGGAACCTTCCCTCCTGTATTTTTTTTGAATAGTTTGAGGAGAATAGGTACTAATTCTTTTTTGAGTGTTTTGTAAAATTCACCTGTGTAGCCATCTGGTACAGGGCTTTTCTTTGTTGGAAGATTGTTGATTACTTATTCAATTTCTTTGGCAGTTATCAGTCTGTTCAGAGTTTCTGTTTCTTTTTCATTTGGACTTTGTAGATGATAAGCTTCTAGAAATTTATCCATTTCTTCCAGATTGTCGAATTTGTTGGCGTATAGTTGCTTGTAGTATTTTCTTAAAATTTTCCGTATTTCTACGGTACGTGTTGTCACTTCTTCTCTTTCATTTCTGATTTTATTATTTTGGGTCTTCTCTTTTTCTTGGTTAGTCATGCTAAGGATTTGTTGATTTTGTTTATCTTTTCAAAAAAACCAACTCTTGGTTTCATTGATCCTTCATATTGTTTTTGTGTTCTCTGTTTCATTTATTTCTGCTCTGGTCTTTATTATTTCCTTCCTTATACTCTGTTTGGGCTTGTTTTGCTGTTTTTTTGTTTTGTTTTATTTTTAGTTCCCTTTAGTGTAAAGATAGTCTGTTGATTTGAGATTTTTCTTCCTTCTTTAGGTAGGCCTGCACTGCTATGAACTTCCCTCTTAGGACTGCTTTCGCTGCATTCCAGAGATTTTGGGTTGTGCTGTTTTTATTTTCGTTTGTCTCGAGGTATCTTTTGATTTCCTCCTTGATGTCATTTTTGACCCACTCACAATTTAGTAACATTTCATTATGTCTCCATGTATTTGTAAACTTTCCAGATTTCTTCTCATAATTGATTTCTAGATTCATAGCATTGTGTTCAGAGAAGACACTTGATATGATTTCAATCTTCTTAATTTTGTTGAGACTTGTTTTGTGGCCTAACATGTGGTCTATCTTTGAAAATGTTCCATGTACACTTGAGAAGAGTATATTCTGTAGCTTTGAAGTGAAATGCTCTAAAAATATCAATTAAATCCAGCAGGTCTAAAGTGTCATTTAAGGCTACTATGTCCATGTTGATTTTATGTCTGGAGTATCTGTCCATCGGTGACAATGGGGTATGTATTACTTTTTATTTTTTTGAGGGCAAGGTCACTGGCCCTCATGTGTGGGACCGAACCTGGGCTGCTAGCTTCCCAGGCCATCGCTTAACCACCTTGCCACTCGGCAGGCCCTACTCTTTGAAGTTGAACTGAATTATGTTTGCAATATGTGGTATGTCATTTGCTCAAAAGATGGCATTAATAAAATAAATGCAAACATCATTCATTGTATTACAATTTAAATTTTATTTTATTTCATTAGTTTCAGGTGTAAAACACAATGCAATAGTTATACTCTTTACCCCCCAAAGTGAAAACCCCCCTCCCCCAGTTCACCACCTCACTCCCCCCCATATCATACATATCCATCACAACTCCCCTGACTCCCCTCTACAGTACACTCCACATCCCGTGACCATCCACATATTCAGTTGCAGTTGGCATACAATACTATACAACATCAGCTTCAGGTGTACAGTGCAGTGATCAAGCCTCTACTCCATCCATGAAGTGGTCTCCCTAACAAGAAATGTGACTATCTGACACGCCACAAAATTTTTACAACATTATTATATTCCCCGAACTGTGTTTCATATCCCTGTGGCAATATTGTAGTTGTCTATTTATGCTGTCTAATCCCTTCCCCTTCCCCCATCCCCACCCCCTTCCCAACTAGCAACCCTCAGTTTTTCCACTACATCTACGTGTCTGTTTACTTTGATCGTTCACTCAGCTCTTCAGACTCCACACACAAGTGAGATCACATGGTAGCTGTCCTCCGACTGACTTATTTCTCACAACGTAATAGTCTCTTCACAACATTATCAATTACATTCCCAGAACTGCCCTCATATCCCTGCGGCAACATTGTAGTCCCACATACACTGTCCAAAACCTTCCCCCTCTCCCTCTTCCCCATTCCTTCCCAGCCAGCAACCATCAGGTTTTCCTTTATATATGCTTTATATGACTTCGATCTTCTTAAATTGTCTCTCTGGATTAGCTTGTTTACCCCTTTCTTTTGTTTAAAAAAGCCCCTTTAACTTTTCTTGCAATGCTGGCTTGGTGGTAATGAATTCCTTAAGCTTATTCTTTTCTGAGAAGCTCTATATTTCTCCTTCAATTTTAAGTGATAGCCGTGCTGGGTAGAGCAATCTTGGTTGTAGGCCTTTATTTTGTGTCACTTTGAGTATCTCCTGCCACTCCCTTCTGGCCTGCAGAGTTTCTGTAGACAAGTCAGCTGTTAGTCTAACAGAAGTTCCTTTGTATGTAACCTGCTGTCTTTCTCTTGCTGCCTCTAGGATTCTGTCTCTGTCTTTAACCTTTGCCATTTTCACTATGATGTGTCTTGGTGTGGACCTGTTTGGTTTCAGCTTGTTTGGAACCCTCTGCACTTCCTGGGCATTTATGTTGATTTTCTTCACCAGGGTAGGGAAGTTTTCAGTCATTATTTTTTCAAATACATTCTCGACCCCTTGCTTCTTCTCTTCTCCTTCTGGTATCCCTATGATTAATTGTATTACAATTTTAAAAAAAAATTGGGGAGTTGGGGGAGGGGAACAGCCTTGGGGAATTGGTGAAGAGGAACAGACAAGTTCCTGTCCTTTTGTTCTTCAGTCTAGTTGTGGAAGACGTTGCCTCACTGGCCCATGTTGGTATTATCATTGCACTCTTTCAAGATGAGGCAGATCGGTCGCCGACCTCTGAACGGCCACTCATCGCAGCTATTGGCAGCTCAGTCCAGCTGCCCAGCTACTTACACTGGCTGCTGGACACTCACTGTAGCTTATTGAAGCCCACTGCAGCAGTGGCTGCAGTCTACACTGTCATTGGGACTCACGCAGTCCAGCTCCATGTCGAGCTGTTGTTCACCACCTTAGCTGTAGAGGGCAGTGTCACTGGCCCTCATATGCGTGATCCGAACCCAGGCTGTTGGCCTCCCAAGCCAGCTCTTAACAGATGCAGCACTTGGCCGGACCTATATTACAATTTTAATGTAGTTGTTTCCTTTCTTAAAATGTGTATACATTTTGTAAGTGTAGCCGCTTACATTGCTTCCATATCTTTGCAGTTATAATCAATGCTGCCATGAACATAGGCATACATATTTTAAATCAGTGTTTTTATTTTTTTCAGATAAACAGTCGGAAGTGGAATTGCTGTGTCATATGGTAGTTCTATTTTCAATATTTTTGAAAAATCTCCATACTGATTTCCATAGTGACTGCACAAGTTTAAAATCCCACCAATAGTACACAAGACTTCCCTTTTTTCCATGCTCTTGCCAACACTTGTTATTTGTTGACTTTTTATGATAGCCATTCTGACAGACATGATTTAGTATCTCATTATTTTAATTGATTAGTGATGTTGAACATCTTTTTGTGTATGTATTGGCCATCTGTATGCCCCCTTTGGAGAAATGTCTATTAAAGTACTCTGCCAATTTTTAATCGGTGTTGAGTTGTATGAAATCCTTATACATTCATTTTTTTAAATTAAAATCTATTGGGGTGACAACTGTTACTAGTTTCAAGTGTACAGTTCTGTAATACATCGTCTATGTATTCACATTGTGTATTCACCACCCAGAGTCTTTTTTCCTTCCGTTACCATATATTTGATCCTGTTTATCTTCATCTACCACCCCCCTCCCCCCTTACCCTCTGGTAACCACTAAACTATTGTCTCTGTCTATGAGTTTTTGTTTCTTTATTTGTTTCTCTTTTTTTTAATGCATATTAGTGCAGCTGCTATACAAGACAGTGTGTAGTTTCCTCAAAAAATTAAGAAGAAGTCTGGCCGAGTGATGCAGTGGTTAAACGCTGGCTTGGGAGGCCAGCAGCCCTGGTTCAGGTCCCACATATGAGGGCCAGTGACACTGCCCTCAAAAAACAAACAAACAAACAAAAAACAAAAAGCAAAAAAACAACAAAAAAAATTAAGAATAGAATTACCATATGACCCAGCAATCGTTCTCCTGTGCATTTACCCAAGAAATCTGAAAACATTTATCCATAAAGGTATATGTGCTCCTATGTCCATTCCAGTTTTATTTATGGTAGCCAAGACAGGCTCAAATTGCTAATGTGAATGAAGGTCTTTTGAATAAGCAATAAAATAGTCTCGAATATAATCTTGTTAGTAAGGTTGTCAACTTTGCAGAGTTATAAACTTTTTTTCTAATTATGTTTCTTTTTTATTAATTTCACATGTACAAAACAATGTAATAGTTAGACATTCACACACCTCACTAATTGATAACTCCCCTTCCCCAATCTACTACCCCTTTGACATTATATATCACTGTTATAATTCCATTGACTCTATTCCCTGTGCTGTATTCCACATCCCTTGAACATATATATTTCACATTCAATATCATTCAGCAGTTTGCTGAGAAGTGGAAATGAAGTGCAAGGATTTTAGACTACTTCCTCCATGATTGGCTATGCAAGGATAAAAGAGTTGTAAGAGCATCTTGGAATTCCAGTCAAGGTAATGAAGTAGACAAATGCTGTGCTTAAATTTTCTCATGACCACATCAAAATTACAACTAAACTACAAAATAATCATCATTGTGAATCACCTGAAATCTTGCTAAACTGAAGACTTACAACTAAAGACACAAAGAAGAAGCCACCTTGAGACTGGTGAAGAGGTTGAGATGTGGAATGGGCTGGTCCCACATCCACATGTGACCATTAAAAATTGGAAGGGATATCTCTATTGAAGTGGCATCTGCCAAAGGTGGAAAGAGTTCCAGCACCACAAGAGTCTCCTGATCCCAGAGTTCCAGTGCCAGGGAGAGAGGCCCCATAATTACTGGTTGTGAAAACCAGTGGAGATTGTGGCTGAATGAAGCAGAGACTGGCTGCAGTTGTGGGCACTTCTCTTAAAGGGACCACACATCGACTTACTCACCTATGGAATCACTGGCTCTGAGCTTCAGCACGGGGGCAGCAGTTAGAGAGGCAACAGGGACAAAAGGGAATTGAGTCGTCTGACTGCAGGACAAGGGTTGGTGAGGCAGCTTTCTACGAAACGGAGGAACTGGCAGAAGCCATTATTTCTTTGTTGAGCTCTCACTCTTCCCGGTGTGCATACAGAGGCAGCCACCATATCTGAGTCTCCATCAAGTTAGCTGACACCATTCATTTGCTACACCCGAGTGATTCTGAGATCCCCACCCCACCCAATTTTGGGGCACATCCACTGTTTTTTTTTGTATAAACCACCTGCCTTACCTCATGCAGAAGACTTTCCTAGAATCTCTCAAAGGTCTACAGAACCCAGATAAGTAGTTCCTGGCTTGAATGTGTTCTGTATCTCTGACTGAGCAGTCCTAAATTCCTAAGCCCAGCACTACCTGCAGCTGGCTTCAGATTATGGCTGCACCTTTTTTGTTATTGTTGTTGTTGTTGTTCGCTGGTCGCTTTTTTATTTTTTATTTTTATTCTTTATTAGTTTCAGGTGTACAAAACGATGCAATAGTTATATTCTTTACCCCCCATAGTGACAACCCCCAGCCCCCAGTTCGCCACACCACACTCCCCCATATCATACATATGTATTACAATTCTTTTGAATCCCTTCCACAGTATACTCTACATCCCGTGACTATCTATATATTCAGTTACAGTTGGCATACAATATTATACAACATCAGTTTCAGGTGTACAGTGAAGCGATCAAGCCTCTACTTCATCCATGAAGTGGTCTCCCTAATAAAACGTGACTATCTGCATGCCACAAAATTTTTGCAACATTATTATATTCCCCGAATTGTGTTTCATATCCCTGTGGTAATATTGTAGTTGTCTATTTACGCTGTCTAATCCCTTCTCCTTCCCCCTTATCCCCACCCCCCTCCCAAATAGCAACCCTCAGTTTTCCTCTATATCTATGAGTCTGTTTACTTTGCTCATTCATTCAGTTTTTCAGATTCCACATATAAGTGAGATCATATGGTACTTGTCTTTCTCTGATTGACTTATTTCACTAAACATAATAGTCTCTTCACAACATTATCAACTACATTCCCAGAACTGCCCCCATATCCCTGCAGCAACATTGTACTCACCCACATACGCTGTCCAAAACCTTCCCCCTCTCCCTCATCCCCACTCCCTCCCAGCCAGCAACCATCAGTTTTTCCTTTATATCTGCTTGATATGACTTCAATCTTCTTAAATTTACTGAGACTTGTTTTGTGGCCTAACGTGGTCTATCGTGGAAAATATCCCATGTGTACTTGAGAAGAATGTACACTCTGTTTTTTCAGTGCGAAATGCTCCAAAAATATCAACGAAGTCCAGCTGGCCTTAAGTGTCATTTAAGGCCCCTCTTTCTGTGTTGATTTTCTGTCTAAAGGGTCTGTCCATTTATGACAATGGGGAGCTGAAGTCTCCTACTATGATAGTGTTACTGTTGATCTCTGTCTTTATGTCTGTCAAAATCTGTTACAAGTAATTAGGAGCCCCTATGTTGGGTGCATAGATGTTTATTAGGGTTATAGTGCCCTTCTTTGTCTTTTATTGTAGTCATTCTAACGTCTATTATGTCCAAAACAAGCATTGGTACTCAAGGTCCTTTTTTTCCCTCATTTCCATTTGCATGAAATATCTTATTCCCTCTGTAAACAGCATATACATGTGTCCTATTTTCTTATCCACTCAGCCACTCTGTCTTTTGACTTAGCCCATTCACATTTAAAATGATTATTCAGAGGTACATATGTACTGCCATTTTGTTATTTGTATTCCTGGTCTTCCTGGGTTAGCTTGTTTACCCCTTTCTTTTGTTTAAAAAAGCCCCTTTAACATTTCATGCAATGCTGGCTTGTTGGTAATGAATTCCTTAATATTATTCTTTTCTGAGAACCTCTTTATTTCTCCTTCAATTTTAAGTGATAGCCATGCTGGGTAGAGCAATCTTGGTTGTAAGCCTTTATTTTGTATCACTCTGAATGTCTCCTGCCACTCCTTTCTGGCCTGCAGAGTTTCTGTAGACAAGTCAGCAGTTAGTCTAACAGGAGTTCCTTTGTATGTAACCTGCTGTCTTTCTCTTGCTGCCTCTAGAATTCTGTCTCTGTCTTTAACCTTTGCCATTTTCACTATGATGTGTCTTGGTGTGGACCTGTTTGGTTTCAGCTTGTTTGGAACCCTCTGCACTTCCTGGACATGCATGTTGATTTCCTTCACCAGGGTAGGGAAGTTTTCAGTCATTATTTTTTCAAATACATTCTCGACCCCTTGCTTCTTCTCTTCTATTTCTGGTATTCCTAGGAGGCGAGGTGGTTGCGCTTCACCTTGTCCCATAGGGCTCTTAAACTATTTTCATTGTTTTTTATTCTTTGGTCTTTTTGTTGTGCTAACTGGGTGATTTCTGCTATTTTGTCTTCCAAATTGCTGATCCACTCCTCTGCTTCATCTACTCTACTGGTGATTCCTTCGAGTGTGTTCTTCTTTTCAGTTCTAACTGGTTGTTTTCTATGATTTCTCTACCCTTCCTTATGTCCTCACTACATTTGTTAAACATTCTTATCATCAGTGTTCTAAACGGTGTCTCTGAAATGTTGGATCCCTCTGTTTCATTTAGTTCCATTCCTAGAGGTTTCTTCTGATCTTTTACTTGTGACATGTTTCTTTGTTTCCCCATTCTGGCTGTCGCTCTGGGATTGCTTTTATGTATTAGATAGATCACCAGGAGAGCCCTGGCTGGATGACGCAGGCACACAGCTCACCACCCAACATTCCTAGGAAAACTCCGTCTCAGCCTGTCCCAATCAGCTGCTCCCATATCAGACCGAGCAACCTGACAACCAATCACCAGCCTGGCAACTCTGCAAGCGCAGTGAGGAGAGTCGGGACCCAAGGCGGCTTGCACACTCCCGCATCTCAGCGAGCAGCCTGTTGGTGCAGGAGCACACCCACCAGGCATTCCCCTGGCAATGCAGCACAAGCTGTGCGGAGGGTGGGGATTCGAGGCAGCTAGCTCACCCCTGGGCCTCAGTGAACATCCTGCTTGAGCCGGAGGGCACCCGCCCAGCATTTCCCTGGCAATGCTATATAAGCCTGGCAGAGGGTGGGGATCCAAGGCCGCACACACTCACTTCTGAGCCAATTTCACCAGACCAATTAGGTCCCAGACCTGATCCTCTGTGGGAGGGCCCAACCTGGACAAATTGGCACCCTCATTACAACACTCGCATGCAGGCTCCACAACAGGAGAACAACAGTCCAAAAATCTCCAGCCCCTGCACCAAAGGTGCCCAGCGCAGTCCTTCCCCACAGGATCCCATGCCCAGCCCACACAGCCACTCCCTCCACCAGGAACCAGGCAAGGGCTCACCGGTGAGCAAGCCTGAGCCCCAGCCCCATCAATTCTCCAGCTGCTCTCAGCCCCACTGAGCTGAGCAAAGAGAGTCCTCACCAATTTACTGCCAGTCACCTTGGAACCTCTCTTCCCAGCAAAAGAACCCTGGGCTGGTGAGCCTGGTGTGCTGCCGGTGGGTCTCTCCCCCAACCGGAGAAGCTTCCCCACAGCTGGGGCCTCCCCCACAGGGTTCACCCTCCCTCGTCTCCACCCGCCCCACCAGACCCAATGTGGCCTCCTCTCCAAGTTCCTCGCCTAGTGGTTCTGTTCATCCAGTGCTCCAGGGACCCCCAGCGTTGAATGCTGTATAATTTGTTTGTAATTTTGGTGTGATCCTGGGAGGCAGTCAGCACAGCGTCTGTCTATTCCACCATTTTTCTGGCTGCACCTCTTGAGGCACTTCCAAGCAAAGTGCAAGCAGCAAGATCTGCAGATTGCTTTGTGATTCCTGCCAGTTGGCCCAGGTGGTGCATTGGCTGTAACTGAACTTGACTTGCAGTGGGTCTCCTCACAGGTGGTTCTATGGCTGGCAGGCCCATTGGTCCATTTTGAAAAAAGCTGGGGCATCACTCAGCTCCCTCCAAGAATGACAAACCCAAAGGGAAAATTGGGCAGGCATCACAGTCCTGCTGAGTTAGATTCTGCTCGGTAGGGTCAACCCCTGCATTACAACTTCTCCACTGTAGTCAATGCCTATCCTCACAAATAATGATCCTGAGGGTCAATCCCTCCCATTGATGTGCAAAGAGCAACGAGGGTTCAACAGAAAAGGAGAGAACACACAACCCACACAATGGACACACCAGGACTGTGTGGCTCAGGTGACCAAAAAGACTGCATCACTGTGCCCCACATCGCATCTAATATATAAGACCAAGCTACTAATTTTGGGAGACACAGAAGCCATACCTAATACATAGAAAAATAAATACAAGGAGGCAGCCAAAATGGGGAGACCAAGAAACATGTCCCAAATGAAAAACAAAAAACAAAAACAGAACTCCAGAACAAGAACTAAAAAAAAATGGATACAAGTAGTCTATCAGATGCAGAGCTCCAAAAACTGGTTATAAAAATGCTTAATGATTTTACAGAGAACTTCAACAAATAAATAGTAACATAAAAATGGAAATAGAAAATATAGACAAAGAACAGTTAGAAATAAAGAATACAATAATGGAAATGAAAAATGCATTACAGGAAAAAATACAGTAGATGAGATGAAACAGAGAATTGAATCAGTGATTTAAAAGATAAGGTAGTAGAAAACACACAATCAGAACTGCAAAAAGAGAAAAAAGAATCAAAAAAGATGAGGAGATTTTAAGAGACCTCTGAGACAACATTGAGTGAACCAAGTTTGCATTATAAGAGGACTAGAAGAAGAGAGAAAGCAAGGAATTGAAAACCCATGTGAAGAAATAATGACTGAAAACATTACTAATCTGGTGAAATAAATAGATATACAGGAGCAGGAACCTCAGAGAGTCTCAAACAAGAGGAAAGCAAAAGGGCTAACAGCAAGATATAATTTAATTAAAATGTCAAAGGTTTAAGACAAAAAAGAGAATCTAAAAAGCAGCAAGAGAAAGCAGTTCATTACCTACAAGGGAGCTCCCAAAAGATTGTCAGCTTATTTCTCAACACAAACTCTACAGGCCAGAAGGGATTGGCAGAAAATATTCAATGTGTTTGAAAAGTAAGGATCTACATCCATGATGACTCTACTCAGCAAAGTTATCATTTAGAATGAATGGACAGATGTAGCTTCCCAATGAAAAACAAGGTAAAGAGGGGTCAGCCGGGTGGCTCACTTGGTTAAGAGTTTGCTTAGAGCATGTGCTCTGAGCAACGGGGCAACCGGTTTGATTCCCACATCAGCCAGTGAATGCTGTCCCCTTGCTGAGCTGACGCTGAGCTGCCAACAGGTGGCAGGATGGCTCAACTGGTGTAACATCAAGATTGCCTGTTCAGTGCTGGGCTACACCCATCCACAATTAAAAAGATTGAACTTGGCACCTTGAGTTGAGCTCCTGCCCAGATGGCTCAGTGGATAGGCTGTGTGATATTAACAACAAGGCTTCCAGGTTCGACTCCCTCATGGGATGTTGGCTATGCCCACCAGCAACTAAGACTGAACTCAGCATCTTGAGCTGAGCTGCCACCAGCATGGCTCAGAGGACAGAGTGTGCGCTCTGAACAAGGCTGCTGGTTCGACCCCACATGGGATGGTGGCTATACCCACCCACAACTAAGATTGAACACAGCACCTTGAGCTTAGAGGCCACAAGCTGCCCACGGAAAGCCAGATGGCAATTGGCACCCTCCACAACGAAGAATGAAAAACAACAACTTGACTTTTCCCCTCCCCCAATCCCCCAATAAAATCTTAAAATAAAAAGAATGCTATGAACAGAGAAAACAAACACTGCTTATGAAAAAAAAAATAGCTAAAGAAGTTCAACACCTGATAAGAATGTTTAACAAACTTAGTGAGAACATAAGGAAGGAAGAGAAATCATAAAAAACAACCAGTTAGAACTAAAGAATACAATAACTGAAATGAAGAACACACTCGAAGGAATCACCAGTAGAGTAGATGAAGCAGAAGAGAGGATCAGCGATTTGGAAGACAAAAGAGCAGAAATCACCCAGTTGGAACAACAAAAAGACCAAAGAATAAAAAACAATGAAATAGTTTAACAGCCCTTCGGGACAAGATGAAGCACAACGACTCTTGAATCACAGGAATACCAGAAGGAGAAGAGAAGAAGCAAGGGGTCGAGAATGTATTTGAAAAAATAATGACTGAAAACTTCACTACCCTGGTGAACGAAATCAACATACAAACAGAGGAAGTGCAGAGAGTTCCATATTAGCTGAACCCAAACAGGTCCACACCAAGACACATCATAGTTAAAATGGCAAAGGTTAAAGACAGAGACAGAATCCTAAAAGCAGCAAGAGAAAGACAGCAGGTTACATACAAAGGAACTCCTATAAGGCAAACAGCTGACTTGTCTACAGAAACCCTGCAGGCCAGAAGGGAGTGGCAGGAGATATTCAAAGTGACACAAACTAAAGGCCTACAACCAAGATTGCTCTACTCATTATGGATATCACTTAAAATTGAAGGAGAAATAAAGAGCTTCTCAGAAAAGAATAAGCTTAAGAAATTCATTACCACCAAGCCAGCATTGCAAGAAATGTTAAAAGGGCTTTTTTAAACAAAAGAAAGGGGTAAACAAGCTAACCCAGGAAGACCAGAAATACAAATCACAAAACGGCAATACATATGCACCTATCGATAATCATTTTAAATGTGAATGGGCTAAATGCTCCAATCAAAAGACAGAGAGTGGCTGAGTGGATAAAAAAATAGGACACATGTATATGCTGTTTACAGATGGAATAAGATATTTCATGCAAATGGAAATGAAAAGAAAAAACAGCTGGAGTACCAATACATATTTTGGACAAAGCAGACTTTAAAATGACTACAATAAAAGACAAAGAAGGGCACTATAACCCTAATAAACATCTAAGCACCCAACATAGGAACTCCTAATTACATATAACAGATTTTGACAGACATAAAGACAGAGATCAGCAGTAACACTAGCAGAGTAGGGGACTTCAACACCACATTGTCACCAACGGACAGACCCTTTAGACAGAAAATCAACACAGAAAGAGTGGCCTTAAATGACACTTTAGATCAGCTGAACTTTGTCGATATTTTTAGAGCATTTCACCCTGAAAAAACAGAATATACATTCTTTTCAAGTGCACATGGGACATTTTCTAAGATAGACCCCGTTAGGCCACAAAACAAGTCTCAGTAAATTTAAGAAGATTGAAATCATATCAAGCAGATATAAAGGAAAAACTGACGGTTGCTGGCTGGGAGGGAGTCGGGATGAGGGAGAGGGGGAAGGTTTTGGACAGCGTAGGTGGGTGACTACAATGTTGCCACAGACATATGGGGAGCAGTTCTGGGAATGTAATTGATACTATTGTGAAGCGACTATTATATTAAGTGAAATAAGTCAGTCCGAGAAAGACAAGTACCATATGATCTCACTTATATGTGGAATCTGAAAAACTGAATGAATGAACAAAGTAAACAGACTCATAGAAATAGAGGAAAAACTGAGGGTTGCTATTTGTGAGGGGGGTGGGGATAAGGGGGAAGTGGAAAGGATTAGACAGCATAAATAGACAACTACGATATTGCCACAGCGATATGAAACACAGTTCGGGGAATATAATAATGTAAAAATTTTGTGGCGTGTCAGATAGTCACATGTCTTGTTAGGGAGACCATTTCATGGATAGAGTAGAGGCTTGATCACTGCACTGTACTGTACACCTGAAGCTGACGTTGTATAATATTGTATGCCAACTGTAACTGAATATATAGATAGTCACGGGATGTGGAGTATGCTGTTGAAGGGAGTCAAAGGAATTGTAATAAATATGTATGACATGGGGGGAGGAATGGGGTGGTGAACTTGGGGAGGGAGGTTGTCACTTTGAGGGGTAAAATGTATAACTATTGCATTTTGTTGTACACTTGAAATTAATTTAAAAAAATATTTATTTCACAATAAAAGATTTTAAAGAAAGGGGAGAAATAGAAAGATACATAAAAAAATGAGAATGGAAATACATCATACCAAAATTTTGGGGATGCATTGAAAAGAGTTTTAAGAGGGAAATGTATATCATTACAGGCCTATTTCAAGAACAAAGAAATAATCCAGATAAATAACTTCATGTTACTCCTTAAGGAACTTGAAAAGAAGAACAAATGAAATCCAAAATCTCCAGAACAAAGGAAATAACAAAAATCAGAGTAGAACTAAATGAAATAGAGAACAAAAAGACAATAGAAAAAAAATAATTCCACAAAGAGCTGATTCTTTGCAAAGATTAATAAAGTGATAAACCTTTGGCTAGACTCACTAAGATATAAAAAGAAAAATGACACAAATAAGAAATTAGAAATGAATAGTGAAAATTATTACAGATTCCATAAAAATACAAAGTATTATCCACGAATACTATAAAGGGCTATGTGTCACCAAATTCAATCAGCTAGAAGAAATGGACATGTTCTTAGAAGAATATAGCCTTCATCAACTGAATCAATATGAATTGGAAAATCTAAATAGACCAATCAAAAGTACAGAAATTAAATCAATCATCCATAATCTTCCCCAAAGCAAAAGTCCAGGACCAGATGGCTTCATTTGTGAATTCTACCAAACATTCAAAGAGGATCTAATACCTGTCCTACTCAAACATTTCCAAAATATTGGAGTAGAGACAATACTCCCTAATTCATTTTATGTGGCCAATATTATCCTGATACCAAAACCTGAGAAGGATAACAGAAAAAAAGTAATTACAGATAAATATCTCTGATGAATTCAGTTGCAAAATTCTAGCAAATCTAATGCAACAATGCATTAAAAAAATTATACATCCCCATCAAGAGGGGATTATTCCGGGGGCACCAGGATGTTTTGACATAAACAAATCGATCAATGTGATACACCACATAAACAAAAAAGGGACAAAATTCATGATGATATCAATAGATGCAGGAAAAGCTTTTGACAAGATACAACACTGATTTATGATTAAAACACTTAATAAAATGGGTATAGGAGGAAAATACCTTAACATTATAAAGGGCATATATGACAAACCCTCCATCTCATATAATAATTAATGGTGAAAAATTGGAGCCCTGTGTCTATGTTCAGAAACATGAGAGTCCTATTCCCTATCACCTCTGCTTTTCCACTTAGTATTGGAAGTCCTAACCAGAGCAATCAGGCAAGAGAAAGGAACAAAAGGCATCCAAATAGGGAACGAAGAAGTCAAGTTGTCACTTTCTGCAGATGACATGGTGCTGTATATAGAAAACCATAAAGATTCCTCCAAAAGCAACTATAAAGAATAAACAAGGGCCGGCCGAGTGGCGTGATGGTTAGGAGCTGGCTTGGGATGCCGGCGGCCCCGGTTCAGATCCCACATGTGAGGGCCAGTGACATTGCCCTCAAAAAAAAAAGAAAAAAAAAAGAATAAACAAAATTCAACCCCGGAAGCCCCCAGAACACTAGATGAACAAAACCTCTAAATGAAGGAGTTGAAGAGAAGCCCATATCGAGTCTGATAGGAGGGGCAGAGATGAAAGAGGGCGAACCCTGTGAGAGACACCTCAGCAGTGGGGAGACATCTCTGGTTGGGGGAGAGACCCTCCGGCCCCACACCAAGCTCACCAGCCCAGAATTACTTTGCTGGGAAGAGGAGTTCCATGATAGCTGGCAGTAGAAATTAGTGAAGACTTTATTTGCTCATCTCAGTGAGGCTGAGGGTGGCTAGAGAACAAGTGGTACCAGCACACAGTCTGGTGGAATTGGGCAGGAGTGCGTGTGTGCGTGCACGTGCATGTTGTCTTGGATTACCACCTTCCGCAGGGCTTGTGCTGCATAGCCAGGGAAATGCCTGGCAGGTGCACTCTGCCTCCAACAGGATGTTCTTTGGGACACGGGAGTGCGCAAGCTGCCTAGGGTCCCCACTATCTGTGCTATATTTTCAGAGTTGCCAGGCTGGTGATTGGTTGTTGAGCTGCTTGACCTGATCTGCGAGCAGCTGATTGGGACAGGCTGAGACTGAGAGTTTTCCTGGGAGGGTTGGGCTGTGAACTCTGCCCCTGTGTGATCCAGTTGGGGCTTTCCTAGTAATCCAATACATCAAAGCAATCCCAGTGTAACAGCCAGAATGAGGAAACAAAAAAACATGTCCCAGGTAAGAGATCAGAAGAAACCTCTAGAAATGGAACTAAATGAAACAGAAGGATCCAACATTTCAGATACAGAGTTTATAACACTGATGATAAGAATGTTTAATGAACTTAGTGAGGACATAAGGAAGGATAGAGAAATCATAAAAAAAACAACAGATAGAACTAAAGAATGCAATAACTGAAATGAAGAACACACTCAAAGGAATCACCAGTAGAGTAGATGAAGCAGAGGAATGGATCAGCAATTTGGAAGACAAAATAGCAGGAATCACCCAGTTGGAACAACAAAAAAGTATAAGAATAAAAAACAATGAGAATAGTTTAACAGCCCTTCGGGACAACATGAACACAACAAAAATGAATCATAGGAATACCAGAAGGAGAAGAGAAGAAGGAAGGGATTGAGAATGTATTTGAAAAAATAATGACTGAAAAGTTCCCTACCCTGGTGAACGAAATCAACATACAAACAGAGGAAGTGCAGAGCGTTCCAAATAAGCTGAACCCAAACAGGTCCACACCAAGACACATCATAGTGAAAATGGCAAAGGTTAAAGACAGAGACAGAATCCTAAAAGCAGCAAGAGAAAGACAGCGGGTTACATACAAAGGAACTCCTATAAGGCAAACAGCTGACTTGTCTACAGAAACTCTGCAGGCCAGAAGGGAGTGGCAGCAGATATTCAAAGTGACACAAAATAGAGGGCCGGCCTAGTAGTGTGGTGGTTAAGCACTGGCTTGGGAGGCTAGTGGCCCCGGTTCAGTCCCACACATGAGGGCCAGTGACACTGCCCCCAAAAAAAAGTGTCACAAAATAAAGGCCTACAACCAAGATTGCTCTACCCTTCATGGATATCACTTAAAATTGAAGAAGAAATAAAGAGCTTCTCAGAAAAGAATAAGCTTAAGGAATTCATTACCACCAAGCCAGCCGTGCAGGAAATGTTAAAAAGGCTTTTTTAAGCAGAAGACACAGGAAAACAAGCTAACCCAGGAAGCCAAGAAATACAAATAACAAAGTGGCAATAAATATGCACCTATCAATAATCACTTGAAATGTGAATGGACTAAATACTCCAATAAAAATGCAGAGAGTGGCTGAGTGTATAAGAAAATAGGGCCCATGTATATGCTGTTTACAAGAGACTCATCTCAGAGCAAAAGACACACACAGACTAAAAGTAAAGGGATGTAATAAGATATTGCATGCAAATAGAAATGAAAAAATAATCTGGGGTAGCAGTACTCGTTTTGGACAAAATAGACTTTAAAATGAAGACTACAATAAAAGACGAAGAAGGGCACTACATAATAATAAAGGGATCCATTCAACAAGAGGATATAACCCTAGGACATCTATGCACACAACATAGGAGGTCCTAATTATTTAAAATAGACTTTGACAGATAAAGACACACATCAACAGTAACACTATCATAGTAGAGGGCTTCAACACCCCGTTGTCACCAATGGGCAGATCCTCCAGACAGAAAATCAACATGGAAAGAGTGGCCTTAAATGACGCTTTAGACCAGCTGGATTTAATCGATATTTTTAGTAGCATTTCATCCCAAAACAACAGAATATACATTCTTCTCAAGTGCACATGGGACATTTTCCAAGATGCACCACGTGTTAGGCCACAAAAAAAGTCTCAGTAAATTTAAGAAGATTGAAATCATATCAAGCAGATATAAAGGAAAAACTGATGGTTGCTGGCTGGGATCAGGTGGGGGATGTGGTTTTGGACAGCATAGATGGGTGAGTACAATGTTGACGCAGGGATATGGGGGGGCTGTTCTGGGAATGTAATTAATAATGTTGTGAATGATTTGTGGGGTGTCTTGTTGGGGAGAGCACTTTGGGAATGGAGTAGAGGCTTGATCACTGTGATGTATACCTGAAGCTGATATTGTATAATATTGAATGTTAACTGTGATTGAATATATATAGTCATGGGATGAAGAATGCAGTAGAGTGGGAGTGGGGTCAGGGGAGTTGTAATAGATATGTATGATATGGTGGGAAGTAGGGTGGTGGATTGGGAGAAGGAGGTTGTCACTTTGAAGGGTAAAAAGTATAACTATTGCACTGTTGTAAAAAATAAATTAAAAAATAAAATAAAATATTAAAAAATGATACAGTGCTTTATAGTTTTCAGCCGGAAGTAATGCATTGCTGAGTAAATTTCACTCTATTGTGCTGACTGAAAAACAACAACACAAAAACACATGAAAATAAATATTTCCAGAACTTGGAGAACTTAGAATACTTGATCTGCTTAAAACAGTGAACTATATAGCCCCATGGTTTTGAATACCAAAATCATTATAATGTAGATTTTTAAAAATTATGAACTTATTTAGGAATAAGTTTGTTAAGAGCTAATTTGTTTTCTGCACATATGAAAATTTTACTCATAAATCTTTTAAGGAATTAGGCTACAGAAAACGTACAGAAAAGAAAAAAAGCTACTTACAAGAGTAAGGCCCTTAAAAACAAAAGTGTGTTTTACTCATTCATTAATCATCATAACCTAGGTCACTACCTGGACCAGAGTAAATTAAATGTTTTCTTAATTAATAAGTTAATATGCTCAAATCCCTTTCTATTCCTGCTCCTTTTCAATTACTCACTAGCAAAGTCTAAAGGTAAGACTCACTATAATATGGAATTATTCTGCTTCTAACACATCAAACTCTGACTTTTTCCTCTCCCTGGCTCCATTTTCTCCCTGTCTCACAATCTATAACTTTTCCCTAAAACTATAAATCCACTTCACACTGTCTGGTATTTCTCAGCCACTATGCCTCACAGACCTTACTACTCATCCTAGATACCAAAGTAACAAAGTCTTTAATTAAAACAAACCAAATTCTATTGTTCAACACTCAAAAACTTTCTTACAGAATTTCTGGCCCCCCAAAATTTTCCATATTTTTTTCTTATTATATTTCTTCAGCCTAAGTAACTACATGCCAATAAAGATTTCACTGTTTTCAAACATACCTGGGACTTCCTTGATTCTGTATCTTTCAAAGTGATCCTTCTTTGAATACCTGTTTCATCTCCCAATTGTTCATCAAAGCACTACATAATCTTTCAAGCCTTAATTCAATTTCACTTTCTCCACAAACATGTCCCTGATTTACTTCAATTAAAATAACTATTGGGGCCAGACAAGTGGTGCAGTCGTTAAGAGCTGGCTTGGGATGCCAGCGGCCCGGGTTTGGATCCCACATATGAGGGCCAGTGACACTGCCCTTAAAAAATATATAAATGAATAACTATTGTTTCCTCAGAAAAAAAAATAAATGAGTACAGTAAAGTTGCCGGCTACAGAAGCAATGAACAAAATTGCATACCTATACATTAACAATTGAACCTCAGAAAAAGAAATAAAAAAAAATTTCTTTTGCATTTGCAAAAAGTATAAAACATGTAGAAATAAATTTAACTAAGGGTGTGAAAGAACCATAGAAAACTATATGTCATTTGTAAAAGAAATTGAAGAAGACACAAAGAAATGGAAAGACATTCCATGTTCATGGATAAGAAGAATCAACATATTTAAAATGGCCATATTACCCAAAGCAATATGCAGATATAATGAAATTGCTATCAAATTCCCAATGGCATATTCAATAGAAATAGAACAAAAAAAATCATCAGATTTGTATGGAAGCACAAAAGACCCCAAATAGCCAAAGCAATACTAAGAAAAAAGAACAATGCTGGATTTATCAGAATCCCTGACTTTGGCGAGTACTACAGGGCAACAATAATCAAAACAGTATGGTATTGGCAGATAAAAAGACACACAGAGCAGTGGAATAGATTGATAACCCAGAAATAAATTCACACAAATATGGACAGATAATTTTCAACACAGAAGCCAAAAACATACAATGAAGAAAAGACAGCCAATTCAATAAATGGTGCTGGGAGAATTGGAAAGCTATGTTCAAAAGAGTGAAACTGGATTGCTATCTGTCACCAGGTACCAAAATCAGCTCAAAATGGATCAAGACCTAAACATAAGACCTGAAACTATAAACTGCATAGAAAAAAACAACGACATAGGTACTAAACTTATGAACCTTGGGTTCAAGAGCATTTTATGAATTTGACAAAATAAAGAGGCAACCAACTGAATGGGAGAAGATTTTTGCAAACAATGCCTCCATTAAGGGGCTAATATCCAAAATATATAACTAATTCAACAACAAAAAACAAACAATCCAGTTAAAAAAATGGGTGGAGGACCTGAATAGACATTTTTCCAAAGAGGACATAGTGATGGCCAATAGACATAAGAAAAAATCCTCAACATCACTAATCATCAGAGAAATGCAAATAAAAACTACAATGAGATATCACCTCACACCATTTAGAATGGCTATCATTAACAAGACATATAATAGCAAATGTTTGAGAGGCTATGGAAGGAACGCTCATGCACTGTTGGTGGGAATGAACATTGGTGCAGCCACTGTGAAAGACAGTGTGGAGACTCCTCAAACAATTAAGAATACAATTACCATATGACCCAGCAATCCCTGTCTTGGATATCTACTCAAAAATCTGAAAACATTTATTCATAACGATATATGTGCTATGATTTTCATTGCAGCGTCATTAAGGTGTTCAAGCATGGAAACAAAAAGTATCCTTCTGTAGATGATTGGATAAAGAAGTTGTGGTATATGTACACAATGAAATACTATTCTTCCATAAGACAAGATGAAATACTGCCATTTGAAACAACATGGATTGATCTTGCGATTATAATGCTAAGTGAAACAAGTCACAGAGAAACAGTAGAGAACCATAAGATTTAACTGATGTGTGATATATAATACTGAAAACAACAAAAGAACAAGATAAACAGATGAAGAAACAAAACTTGTAGATACAGACAATAGTTTACTGTTTACCAAAAGGTAAGGGGGGAAAGGGATGGTAGATGAGGGTAAAGGAGAGCAAATATATGATGATGGAAGGAGAACTGGCTATGGGTGGTGAACACACAATGTGATGCTTAGAAGATGTATTACAGAAATGCACACCTGAAATCTATGTAACTTTGCTAACAATTGTCACCCCAGTAAACTTTAATAAAAAAAATGCTTAACAGCAGTAATCATCAGAGAAATGCAAATAGAAACCACAATGAGATATCACTTCGCCCTGTTAGAATGGCTATCATCAACAAGAGAAATATTGTACTAGCAAGTGTTGGAGAGACTGTAGAGAAATAGGAATACTCATACATTGATGGTGGGAATGCAGATTGATGCAGCTGCTATGGAAGGCAGTGTGGAGGTTCCTCAAAAATTAAGAATAGAATTACTATGGGACAACTCAGTGGTTCCAATGGTTAAGATTTAGCTTAAGAGTGTGAGCTCTGAGCAATAGGGAAAATGGTTTGATTCCTACATGGGCCAGTGAGGCTGCTCCCCAGCTGAACTGCTGCTGAGGGTCCAACAGGTGGCAGGATGGCTCAGCTGGTGAGAGCACATACCCCTAACAACAAGACTGCCTGTTCAATGGTAGGCTACACCCACCCGCAGATAAAACTGAACACAGCACCTTGATCTGATCTGCCACCCAGATGGCTCAGTGGATAGAGCATGTGCTATTAACAACAAAGCTGCTGGTTCAACTCCTCCATGGGATGGTGGCTACGCCCACCCACAACAAAGATTGTAACACAGCACCTTGATCTTAGAGGTCACGAGCTGCTGACAGGCAGCCAGATGATTACTGGAGCCCTCCACGACTAAGATTGAAGAACAACAACATGGTTGGTCCCCCTCCCCAATTCCCCAACACTTTTCCCCTCCCCCAAACCCCAATTAAAAAATAAAAGAAAAAAAAAGAATAGAATTACTATATGACCCAGAAATTCCTCTTTTGGTTTTCTAGCCAAAAAAATCTGAAGACATTGATCTGGAAAGATATTGTGCTCTGCTGTTCATTGCAGCTTTATTTATGGTGGCCAAAACATGGAAATAACCCAAGTGTCATTCGATAGATGATTGGATAAAGAAGATTTGTACATATACACAATGAAATACTATTCTTCAATAAGAAAAGATGAGATAGTGTCATTTTTGACAACATGGATGTATCTTAAGATGTTATGATAAGCAAAATAAGACAGACAGAAAAAGTGAAGAATCATATGATTTCACTGTTATGTGGTATATAAAACTGAAAACAAATGAAGAAACAAAAACTCATAGATATAAACAATAGTTTAGTGGCACCAAAGGATAAGGGGTTGTGGGGGGAGTAGAAGAGGCTAAAAGAGATTAAATATATATGGCAAGAAAAAGAGAACTGACTCCGGGTGGTTAGCACACAATGTGATATATAGATGGTGTATTACAGAATTATACACTTGAAACTTATGTAATTTTACTAACAATTGTCACTCAAGTAAATTTTCATTAAAAAAAAATTAGATCAAGAGTGCAAGCTGACCTCTGAACAACAGCAGTTGAATGCCCAGCCTGAGCTGAGTTGCTGTTGAGCTGCCAACAGGTGGCAGGATGGCTCAGCTAAAAAAAAAAATAAAAATAAAAAAATAAAAAGTAAAAAATTTTTTTAAAAATTAGGATATGATGCTCTAAGTTTATGAAACCAAAAGAAATACAGATAAAGTGTTCACTGGGGTGACAATGGATAGTAATGTTCCATAATTTTCAAGTGTACAATTCTGTAATACATAATCTATATATCACATTGTGTTCTCTCCACTAAGAGTCAGTTCCCCTTCCATCACCATATATTTGATATCCTTTACCCTCATCTATCAACCCCAACCCTTTACTCTCTATTAACCACTAAACTATTGTCTATGTATATTAGTGTTTGTTCCTTTGTTTGTTTCTCTTGTTCCGTTTTGGCTTTCTTTTTTTTTTTTGAGGGCAGTGTCACTGGCCCTCATATGTGGGACCGAACTGTGGCCGCTGGTTTCCCAAGCCAGCACTTAACCACCACGCCACTCGGCCAGCCCAAGCTTGGCTTTCAGTTTTATATCCTACATATCTGTGAAATTCATTCAGTTCTTGACATTTTCTGTCTGACTTATTTAGCATAGCATAATAATCTCAAGATCCATCTATGTTGTCACAAATGGCACTATTTTATTTTTTCTTGTGGCATAATAGTATTTCATTGTGTATGTATACCACATCTTTGTTATCCAGTCTTCTATCAAAGGACACTTTTTTCCATGTCTTGGCCTCCATAAATAAAGCTGCAATGAACATTAAAGCATATGTATCTTTATGCATAAATGTTTTCAGAGGTGTTTTTTTTTGGTAAATACAAAGATCAGTATACATTTTAGTGCAATCCCCATCAAAATCCCAATGACATTTTTTTAAAAAAATAGAAAAAATCATCCAGTTTGTGTGGAAACACAAAAGTCCCCGAACAGTCAAAACAAACCTAAGAAAAAAGAATAATGCTGGAGGTATCACACTCCCTGACTTTAGCTTGTACTACAGAGCAACTATAATCAAAACAGTATGGTATTGGCAGAAAACCAGACACACAGACAAGTGGAATAGAATTGAGAACTCAGAAATTAATTCACATAAATATGGACAGATAATATTTGACAAAGAAGTAAAAAACATACAATGAGGAAAACGGTACTGGGAGAATAGGAAAACCACATGCAAAGAATAAAACTAGACTGCTCTGTGTCACCAAAATCAACTCAAAATGGATCAAAGACCTAAACATAAGACCTGAAACAATAAACTGCATAGAAGAAAACAGATACTATACTTATGAACCTTGGGTTCCAAAACCATTGTATGAGTTTGACCTCAAGGGCAAGGAAATAAAAGCTAAAATGAATGAATGGGACTGTATCAAACTAGAAATCTTCTGCATAGCAAAAGAAATCATCGAAGAAAATAAAGAGGTAACCAACTGAGTTGGAGAAGATATTTGCAAACAACATCTCTGATATGGGTCTAATATCCAAACTTCATAAGGAACTCATACAACTCAACAGCAAAAAAAACAAACAATCCAATCAAAAAATGGACAGAGGAACTCAATAGTCATTTCTCCAAAGAGGATATACAGATTTATGAAAAAATGCTCAACATCACTAATAATCAGAGAAATGGAAATAAAAACCACAATGAGATATCACCTCTCACTAGTTAGAATGGCTGTCATCTACAAGACAAATAATAACAAGTGTTGAGGAAACTGTGGAGAAAAATGGAACCCTCATACATGGTTGGTGGGAATTCAGATTGTTGCAGCAGCTTATGAAAGACAGTGTGGAGATTCCTCAAAAAATTTATAATACACTAAGAATATGATCCAGCAATTCCCTCCCAGGTATTTACCTACAAATATATTTTTTAAAAATCGTATATTTTAAAAAAATCATTTATTTTTTTCAATGTGTTTTTAAATTTTGCCCTGGTATAGCATGGATTTGCAGCTGCAATTTCCTTAACATTAAGGACTTGGTCTCAGGTTATCAAAAACCTTACTCTCTGAGTTTATACTAGGATAATACTGATAAACAAGGAAATGTATGCTCTCAGAACAAAGGTATTTCAAGTATTCATACTTCTGATATACAGATATGCCAGGTGTCTGTTATAATCACCAATCACTTTATTGCAACCAAGACCCAGACATGGGAAAAGTAGAGCTCCAAAGAAAAGGAAATCAAAACAATGAAACATTTCTTTAAAAGCAAAACAAAGGAAAATAAATATAACAGTGTATTTATAGATTCATTCATTCACTTATTTTTTCACTGAACAAGTGTCTGTTGTTCAGTTGTGCCTTCTACTTGGTAAAGGCCGCTTTTACTTTAGAGAATACTATTGGCATTCTTCAGTGAGTTAAGAAAAAATATCAAAAGGCTCAGAGGTATGGGTTTTTCCTCTCAATTCATGTAAGTAGATAACAAAGCAGATAAAATAAACCATCTAATATTCAGTGAGGTAAGTCACCCCCCAAAAAAATAATTAAAAACAAAAGCTTTCTCTGATGACTGAATATCAAGTGTCACTCATGCTTCTTATATGGTCATAAAAGTTTAAGTCTAAATACTAAAAATTATCTATTTTTTGATCCTGAGAAAAGATAAAATAATGGTGTATCTTTAACTCTTCTCAAACGTTTTGCCCAAATCCTTATATGTCTTTAAATTCTGCTGTAGTTTATTTGCTGTTTAATTATTGTATTTTAACAAATAATATGTTCAACACTTAAATAAGGACTCCCTTTTGTCTTGAAATATTTTAAGTGTAACAGCATGACTCCTTTAACCAGAACCATGGAGTGTTTTTTTTTCCAAATACAAATCTACTGTTGTAACACTGTCAACATGGTTAAAAGTGGTGCTACATGGGGGCCAAATACTTAGGCATAAATGGTGTTTTTCCATCATTTCAAATTATTGTTGAAAGCAAACAACTAGTTATTTTTAAAACAATAAGTTTATAACCATTGTTTTATTGAAAATGAATTACTGCTTTAAAATCAATTCTTTTGGGCCGGCCAAGTGGCACGGTGGTTAAGCGCTGGCTTGGGAAGCTATCGGCCCCAGTTTGGATCCCACATATGAGGACCCATGAAACTGCCCTCAAAAAAACAAAAATAAAATCAATTATTTTATGCAGATACAACCGTGGAGTGATGCCAGTCATTGCAAATTTTTGGAACTACTCATATTTTATTACATTTGGCATACATATTTTCAAATATCCTCAGCATATTTAACATATTTAGAAGAGTTACAAGGTCAGAGATTTAGGTTAATGAACTCATCTTAGAAAAAGTGCTACATACCTCACAGTTGAATATCTAAATATCACTATGGTCATCTTCAAAGTACTCCCCTTGGGAAGGTATGCACCAAGGCCAGCACCTAGTCTATCCTTCAAAGCAATTTTGGAACTCATTGTCAGGAATGGCAACCAGAGCTGTCATCATATTATCTGTGATGTCATGAATGTCATCAAAATGTCTTCCTTTCAATATTTACTTATATTTCAGTAAAGAAAGACATCATTGGGGTCCAGATGAGGTGAGTAGAGAGGGGTGGTTCAATACAGTTATTTGTTTACTAGCTAAAAGCTCCCTCACAGACAGTGCCATGTGAGCTGGTGCTTTGTCATGATGCAAGAGCCATGAGTTGTTTGCAAAATGTTCAGGTTATCTAACTTTTTCACACAGCATTTTCAGCACTTATAAATAGTAATCTTGATTAATTATTTATCCGGTTGGTACAAATTCATAATGAATTATACCTCTGGTATAAAAAAATTTAGAGGGCTTGGCCAAGTGTCTCAGTTGGATAAGAGCATGAGCTCTGAGTAGCAGGGTCTCCAGTTCCATTCCCACATGGGCCAGTAAGCTGCACCTGAGCTGAGCTGCCACTGAGCTGGTGAGAGTGCATTCTATTAGGAGTAATGTTGCTGGTTTAACACCCATATGGGATGGAGGGCTGTGCCCCCCTGCCCCACAAATAAGACTGAACAGGGCACCTTGAGCTGAGCAGCCGCAAGCTGCCAACAGGTGGCCAGATAGGACATTGTACAACAATATTTCCAGTTCAACTCCTGCATGGGATGGTGGACAATGCTGCCCCCCCACAACTAGATTGAAAGCTGCAAGTGGACTTAGAGCTGAGCTTGTGCCCTCCACAACTAAGATTGAAGGACAACTTCACTGGGAATTATGGGTCCTGGAAAGACACAATGTTCCCCTTCCCCAATTCCCTAACACTCTTCCCCTCCCCAATTCCCTAATATGAATCTTGAAAAAAAAAAGTTTAGGAACATTATTGCAACACTTTCACAAACTTAATTGTCATGTCACATAATGTAATAAAACCCTTATATATTGAGTTGTCAGAAAAGTCATGACACATTTTTGCAATGAAAAACATAGAAAAAATACATTATGACTTTTCCAACAACCCAATATTCATAGTGTCCGACAATTAAGGTTGTGAACTTGCCGCTATGCACTTACATTGGCAGCACTGTACAAAACAGATCAGTAATGTTTCATAACCTTGGTATACCAGTGCCTCACAGTTGTGCTTCTGTCAACATGTGATGGTGTCTTGATGAGTGGCCTTCATTACTGTTGTTGCATGTTTTTGTGTGCCATTATGAGAACGTTTGAGCTTGAATTAGAGCAATGAACAAATATCAAGTTTATTGCTAAATTTTGCAAGAGTGGAAGTTAAATAAGGGACATGTTAGTCCAAGTTTATGGGAATAATACCCATGAAGAAAACAGCAATGTGCAAATGGATTCAAGATTTTTCTGACAGGACAGAATGTGTCACTAATGAAGAGAGGTCAGTGCAGTAAGTAATGAGCAGAATTGACAAAAGCATTGTAAAAATTAATTGAACTGTGCTTCAAACTTGGCTGACTGTGAGAATCAAAGCACATCAACAGAGAAACAGGAAAATCTTAACTGGAAAATTGGCATGCGAAAGGTATATGCAACAATGGTCCCAAAAGAGGTCACCAATGAACAAAAACAAAGGAGAATCAAAGTTTGCCAAGACCTTTTGGATAGGCAAGACAATGTTTTGGGCCATGTTATCACTGATGACAAAACATAGGTGTAGCAATACGACCCTGAGACAGAGTGTCAAAGTGCACAATGGAAGTCAGCCAATTCTCCATGAACAAAAATTTCTGTCAGTCCAAATCAAGAGTCCAAATGATGATGCTAACCTTTTTTGATATGTGAGCAATTATTCATTATGAATTTCTAGCAATTGGACAAACAGTTAACCAAGTTTACTATTTGGAAGTGGTGAAAAGGCTGCATGAATAAGTTAGACAAGAACGATTGAACTTTACACCAATAATTCATGTCTCTTGCATCATGACAATGCACCAGCTCACATGGCACTGTCTGTGAGGGAGTTTTTAGCCAGTAAACACATAACTGTATTGGAACACCCTCCCTGCTCACCTGATCTGGCCCCCAATTGCTTCTTTCTTTATACAAAGAGAAAGGAAGACATTTTGATGACATTCAGGGTATCTAGTGTAATATGACAATAGCTCTGATGGCCATTTCAGAAAATGAGTTCCAAAATTTCTTTGAAAGGTGGGCTAGGCACTGTTTTTCATGCATAGCTTCCCAAGGGGAGTATTTCAACTGTGATCATAGTGGTATTCAGCAAAGAGACATGTGGCACTTTTTCTAGGATGAGCTCATATACTTAACTGGCTGACCTTGTATGTGTATAATTTTTTTTCTTTTTTTTTTTTTTTGAGGGCAGTACCACTGGCCCTCATATGTGGGACCTGAACAGGGGCCGCTGGCTTCCCAAACCAGCGCTCTACAACCACGCCACTCGGCCGGCCAAAAGATGCAGGTTTTTGTTTTGTTTTGTTTTTTAGCAGAGCCATCCTACTACCTTTTGGCAGCTCAGCGGCTGCTCAGCTCAGGCTGGGCATCGAAATGCTGTTGCTCAGAACTCAGCTTTCACTCTTGAGTGAGCTCTTAACCTACTGAGCCTCTCGGCTGGTCCTGTATGTGTATAATTTTGCTTTTCAAAGTAATTCATATACATTTTCTCATATGATGTGAACAAAAGTCTTTGAGTTTTTTTCTCATTTTACAGATATGTTAATTGATGCTCAGATAAGTTAAGTGGTTTAACCATGGTCACACAGTTAGTACACAGCAAGCACACCACTAGAATTCAGGCATCTAACTCTCAGTTCAGTGCCTCGCACATTTCACCAAACTAAGCATCTCTTCTTTCAGAGAAAAGTAAGAAGGTTATACCTTGAAATCTCTTCTTTAGGAAGACTTTACTTTTTTTGCTCTTTTCTTCATTAATCTTGATATTTCCTCGTGTCTTTTTTTGTGTGTGTGAGGGCAGTGTCACTGGCTCTCATGTGTGAGACTCGAACCGGGGCCACTGGCTTCCCAATCCAGTGCTTAACCACCACGCCACTCGACCGGCCCTCCTCATGTCTTTTAAGTCATGGCTTTCTGTCACTATCAGCAACATCCAGAGTTTTATATTACTCCTGACAAGATATAACTACAGTTTTCTTCAGCTAGAAATCCCTATAAGCAATTTTTACGGTGTTTGTCAGACAAATATAGCAGTTCATCACTGAGACACTGGTAGTCTGTTCTGATGATAGGACAGGATGTGGACAATTCTGGATAGAATAAAAAAGTTGTATAACTCAGTCCATATTATTCAGGTAATCAGTAGGCTGAGTTTTTAAAGCAACAGCTTTTGGGGATTAAACAGAAGAGGGTTATTGTTTATTCTAAGGGTGCCAATTAATTGGCACAAGGATCTGGATCTCTTAGTAGACTATATGGAAAGCGACAAAGATGAGCAGTCATAGAGATCAACATAGTTTGATAGAAACAATGCAAGCCATATATGTAATTTTACATTTTTGAGTAGGTACACATAAAAATTAAAATAAACAGGGCTGGCCAAGTGGCACGGTGGTTAAGCTCTGGCTTGGGAAGCCAGTGTCCCTGGTTCGGGTCCCACATGTGAGGGCCAGTGACACTACCCTCAAAAAAAAAAAAAACCACACAAAAAAAATGAAAATAAACAAATAAAATTAATTTAATAATATATTTAATTTAATTCATTATGTCCAAATATAATTTAACATGCAATAAGTATTTAAAATTATTAGTGATATATTTTACATTATTTTTCAGTAGTAATTCATTTTATTTTATTTTATTTTTAATTAGTTTCAGGTGTACAACACAGTGCAATAGTTATACATTTTACCCCTCAAAGTGACAACACCCCACCCCCAATTCGCCACCCCACTCCCCCCATATCATATATATCTATTACTCTTCCTCTGACTCTCTTCCACAGTATAATCCACATCCTGTGACTATCTATATATATTCAATTACAGTAGGTATACCACCTCCGCTTTAGTAATACAGTGCAGTGATCAAACCTCTACTCCATCCATGAAATGGTCTCTCTAACAAGACCTATGATCATCTGACATTCCACAGAATATTTACAACATTATTAATTATATTCCCCAAACTGTTTTTCCTATCCCAGTGGCAATATTGTAGTTGCCTATTTTTGCTGTCTAATCCCTTCCCCTTCTCCCTCATCCCCATTCCTCTCCCAATCAGCAACCCTGATTTTTCATCTATATCTATGAGACAGTTTCTGTTTACGTTACTCATTCATACAGTTTTTCAGATTCCACATATGAGTGAGATCATATGGTATTTGTCCTTCTCTGACTGACTTATTTCACTCAAAATTATAGTCTCTAGGTCCATCTATATCATTGCAAATGGCACGATTTCATTCTTCCTTATAGCGGAGTAATACTCCATTGTATAAATATACCACAGTTTCTTAATCCAGTCATCTACTGATGGGCATTTTGGTTGTTTCCAAGTCTTAGCTATTGTAAATTGTGCTGCTATGAACATAGGGGTGCATAACTCTTTTTGAATAAGTGTCTTGGTATTTTCAGGATAAATACCTAGGAGTGGAATTGCTGGGTCAAACGGTAGCTCTATTTTCAGTTCTTTAAGATACCTCCATAATGACTTCCATAGTGGCTGTACCAATCTGCAGTCCCACCAACAGTGCAGCAGGGTCCCCTTTTCCCCACAGCCCCGCCAGCACTTATTGTTTGTTGATTTATTGATGATAGCCATTCTGACTGGAGTGAGGTGGTATCTCATTATGGTTTTTATTTGCATTTCCCTAATGACCAGTGAGGTTGAACTTTTTTTCATATGCCTGTTGGCCATCTGTATGTCCTCTTTAGAGAAATGTCTCTTCATATCTTCTGCCCATTTTTTAATTGGGTTGTTTGTTTTTGTGGTGTTGAGTTTCATGAGTGTTTTATAAATTTTTGGATATTAACCCCTTATCAGATATATCGTTGGCAAATATATTCTCCCATTCATTAGGCTTCCATTTTGTTTTATTAATGGTTTCCTTTGTTGTGAAAAAACTTTTAAGTCTGATATAATCCCGTATGTTAATTTTTTCTTTTACTTCCCTTGCCCGTAGGGATGTATCATTAAAAATATTGCTCCGGGTAATGTCTGCAAATGTACTCCCTATATTTTCTTTTAGGATTTTTATGGTTTCAGGTCTTACATTTAAGTCTTTAATCCATTTTGAATTTGTTCTTGTATTAGGCGTAAGGAGATGATCCAATTTCATTTTTTTGCATGTGTCAGTCCAATTTTCCCAGCAGCATTTATTGAACAGACTATCTTTACTCCAGTGTAAATTCTTGCTTCCCTTGTCATAGATTAACTGTCCGTAAATGCTTGGATTTATTTCTGGGCTCTCTGTTCTGTTCTACTGATCGATGTGCCTGTTTTTATGCCAATACCAAACTGTCTTGATTACTGTGGCCTTGTAGTAGGTTTTGATGTCTGGTAGTGTGATCCCCCCAACTTTGTTTTTATTTCTCAGAATTGCCGAGGCTATTCGAGGTCTTTTATGATTCCATATAAATTTTAGGATTATATTTTCTATTTCTGTGAAAAATGCCCTTGGTAGTTTCATAGGAATTGCATTGAATCTATATATTGCCTTAGGCAGTATAGACATTTTAACTATATTAATTCTTCCTATCCATGAGCATGGTAGGTGTTTCCATTTATTTGTATCATCTATGATTTCTTTCTTCAGTGTCTTATAATTTTCTGAGTACAGATCTTTCACTTCTTTGGTTAAATTTATTCCTAGGTATTTTATAGTTCTTGATGCAATTGTAAATGGGACAGTATTGTTAATTTCTCTTTGCATTAATTTATTATTGGTATATGCAAATGCCACTGATTTCTGAACATTGATTTTATATCCTGCTACTTTACTGAATTCGTCTATCAGTTCCAATAGTTTTCTGATGGAGTCTTTGGGTTCTCTATATACAGTATCATGTCATCTGCATATAATGACAATTTTATTTCTTCCTTGCCAATTTGGATGCATTTATTTCTTTTTGTTGTCTGATTGCTATGGCTAGAACTTCCAGCACTATGTTGAATAAAAGAGGAGAAAGTGGACAGCCTTGTCTTGTTCCTGATCTTATGGGGAATGGTTTTAGCTTTTCCCCATTGAGTATGATGTTAGCTGTAGGTTTATCATATATGGCTTTTATTATGTTGAGATATGACCCCTGTATTCCCACTTTGCTAAGGGTTTTTAACATAAATGGCTGTTGGATTTTGTCAAATGCTTTTTCTGCATCTATTGAAATGACCATATGATCTTTATCCTTCATTTTGTTGATGTGGTGTATCACATTAATTGATTTACGGATGTTGAGCCAGCCTTGCGCACTAGGGATGAATCCCACTTGATCATGATGTATGATCTTCTTAATATATTGCTGAATTCTGTTTGCTAATATTTTATTGAGAATTTTTGCATCTATATTCATCAGGGAAATTGGCCTGTAGTTTTCCTTTTTTGTGATGTCTTTATCTGGTTTTGGAATCAGGGTGATAGTGGCTTCATAAAAAGAGTTTGGGAGCCTTCCCTCCTTCTGGATTTTTTGGAATAGTTTGAGAAGAATAGGTGATAGTTCTTTTTTGAATGTTTGATAAAATTCACTTGTGAAGCCATCTGGTCCAGGGCTTTTGTTTTTTGGGAGCTTGTCAATTACGGATTCAATTTCCTTGGTAGTAATCAGGGTATTTAGATTTTCTGTTTCTTCTTGCGTTAGCTTTGGAAGGTTGTATGCTTCTAGAAAATTATCCATTTCTTCCAGATTGTCAAATTTGTTGGCATATAGTTGCTCATAGTAATTTCTTAGAATTTTTTGTATTTCTGTGATGTCTGCAGTCATTTCCCCTCTTTCATTCCTGATTTTGCTAATTTGAGTCCTCTCTCTTTTTTTTTTTTTGATGAGCCTGGCTAGAGGTTTGTCAATTTTGTTTATCTTCTCAAGAAACCAGCTCTTGGTTTCATTGATCTTTTTAATTGTTTTTCTGTTCTCTATATTGTTTATTTCTGCTCTGGTCTTTATTATCTCCTTTCTTGTACTCCCCTTGGGCCTCTTTTGCTGTTCTTTTTCCAGTTCCCTTAGGTGTAAGGATAACCTGTTCATTTGAGATTTTTCTTCCTTCTTTAGGTAGGCTTGCACTGCTATAAACTTCCCTCTTAGGACTCCTTTCACAGCATCCCAGAGATTTTGGGTCGTGGTGTTTTCATTTTCGTTTGTCTCGAGGTAACTTTTGATTTCCTCCTTGATCTCATTTGTGACCCACTCACTATTTAATAGCATATTGTTTAGCCTCCATTTATTTGTCAGCTTCCCAGATTTCTTCTTATAATTGATTTCTAGTTTCATAGCATTGTGGTCAGAGAATACAGTTGAAATGATTTCAGTCTTCTTAAATTTATTGAGACTTGTTTTGTGGCCTAACATGTGGTCTATCTTAGAAAATGTTCCATGTGCACTTGAAAAGAATGTATATTCTGTAGCTTTGGGATGAAATGCTCTGAAAATGTCTGTTAAATCCAGCTGGTCTAATGTGTCATTTAAGGTCGCTGTTTCCACATTGATTTTCTGTCTGGAGGATCTGTCCATTAGTGACAGCGGGGTGTTGAAGTCCCCTACTATGATAGTGTTACTGTTGATTTCTGTCTTTATGTCTGACAATATCTGTTTTATATATTTAGGGGCTCCTATGTTAGGTGCATAGATGTTTACTAGAGTTATGTCCTCTTGTTGGATCGATCCCTTCATTACTATGAAGTGTCCTTCTTTGTCCTTTGTTATATTCTTCAACTTAAAGTCCATTTTATCTGATATAAGTATCGCTACTCCAGATTTTTTCTCAGTACCATTTGCATGAAATATTTTACTCCATCCCTTTACTTTCAGCCTGTATGTGTCTTTGGATCTGAGGTGAGTCTCTTGTATACAGCATATGCTGGGGTCTTGATTTCTTATCCATTCAGCCACCCTATGTCTTTTTATTGGAGCATTTAATCCATTTACATTTAATGTGATTATTGATAGGTGTGTATTTATTGCCATTGTCTTATTTGTGTTTGTAGTCTTTCTTAGGTTGTTTTTCTCTTCTACTTAAAGAAGCCCTTTTAGCATTTCCTGCTAAGCTGGCTTGGTGGTAATGAATTCCCTTAACTTATTTTTTTCTGCAAAGCTCCTTATCTCGCCTTCAATTTTAAATGATAACCTTGCTGGGTACAGCAATCTCGGTTGTAGACCTTTATTTTTCATCACTTTGAAAACCTCCTACCATTCCCTTCTGGCCTGCAAAGTTTCTGTAGAAAAGTCAGCTGATAATCTTATGGGGATACCCTTGTAAGTAACTTGCTTCCTTTCCCTTGCTGCTTTAAGGATTCTGTCTTTGTCCTTAACCCTTGCCATTTTCACTATAATGTGTCTTGGAGTGGGCCTGTTTGGAATCATCCTGGTTGGAACTCTCTGCACTTCCTTGGCTTGTATTTCAATGTCCTTTGCCAGGTTAGGGAAGTTTTCAGACATTATTACTTCAAATATATTCTCAATCCCTTGCTCCCTCTCTTCTCCTTCTGGTACTCCAATGACCCGTGGGTTATTGCTTTTGATGTTGTCCCCCAGCTCTCTTAAACTATTTTCCATGTTTTTCATTCTTTTTTCTTTTTGTTGTTCTGCATGGGCGATCTCTGCTATTTTGTCTTCTAAGTCACTGATTCGATTTTCTGCTTCATCCAATCTGTTAGTCATTCCTTCAAGTTTGTTATTTAATTCAGTAATTGTATTCTTAAGTTCTAGCTGGTTGCTTTTCATGATTTCTCTATCCCTCTTCATATTTTCATTAATTTCCTTGAACATTCTAATAATCAGTGTTCTGAACTCTGTCTCCGATAGGTTGGTTACCTCTATTTCCTCTATTTCCACTGATTCAGGAAGTTTCTTCTGTTCTTTTATTTGTGTCGTGTTTCTTTGTCTCCCCATTCTCGCTTACTCTTTGTGTTTGCTTCAATATAACAGATAGATCTCCCAGATTTCTCAGTCTTTTCTGGGTAAACTTATATGGTGTGTGTCCTTTATATTTGAATTACTCAGTGTCCCTATTCTCCTGTGCTTGTATCTGAGGTGTTCCTTGTGTCGTGCGTCCTCACTTGTTGAAGTTTTAGTTTTGATTACTTTTGGTTTGTCAGTAGGTGGAATTGACTCCCAGATTGATTAGCTGTGAGAATCAGCAGCGTCTGCAGTTTATGAGCTGCTGTAAGAGGATTGACCCCTCTGATGAAACTTGGACCCTATGGGTCCTAGTACCTGTACCTTTTGGGTGTGACTCTTGTATGTCAAACCCAGAAATGCCTGGTTTTATCTAAAGTTGGCCTCCGGGTATGATGATTCTTGTGTCTGTTTGTTTGGACCCACTGCTGCAGAGTGATTTTAGAGCATAACAGATCAACAAGAACAACCTCCGCAACCACCAAAGGAAACCAAACACTCGCACAAGTAAAAAAATACCAACCATCAAACTACAGTCAACTTGTACAGAAATATCAATCATACTAATGAAGAAAACAAACAGAAACAAAACAAAAACCACACAGTCAATAATAACAGAAGAGGAAACACAATAAAATACAATATCCTGAAATAAAAATAGAATAAACATGAGAAACCGATTAGCTATACCTAAAAAATAAAAAATAAAAATATACTAAAATAATAACAAAAAAAGTAAGAAAAATTAAAAAAATAAAATTTGCAGAAAAAAGGAAAAGAGGAAAAGTATAGCAGTGAGAATAATGAATAAAATAAGAGAGAAAGTGAGGATGGGGAAAAAAGAAAAATAAAAGAAAGAAAAAAAAAAAGAAAAAAGGAAAAAAAATATATATATATTTGTCTACACACCCATATATATGGACATATATTCACCTATATACACCTATATATATATGCCTATATTAAAAACTACAATATGATTAGAATGAAATAGAAATAAAAACCAAAAACAACCAAGATAAGCAGCCAATAAAGGGAAAACAAAACAGAATAAAACCAAACAAACCAAAAATACCCATGCCAGTCTAAGCTAATGTCCACCAAGCTCTCTTCAGTTTGTCTGCTGTACAAAAATTCCTGTGCGTCTTGTGGGAACAGTAGGCCACCTGATGCCTAGCGTGATCCTGGCACTGCAGGTTTGCTGTACTTGAGTGTGGTTGTGACGTGTGATTGGTGGTTTTTACAAAGTCACTGACTTTTTGCTTTTGCCTGTCCCAAGGCAGGCTGCACCCCCAAAGGCTCAATGAGTGTCTCTGGGCACCCTTTGGGTTGACAGCCGTGGAGAATTAAAGAATTCCTCACTACCAAAAGCCTGCTGCTAAGAATCTGTTCATTAGTGCCTCAGCAGGTGAACCTGCCCTGCCTCCCAAGTCTTGCCTAAATGTGAGGGCAGGGTAGGTAGTCTCACTCTGCAGCCTTTACTGGGTGGAAATTCTCAACCCCCTGCAGGTAAGGATATCTTTCTAGTCTGCCCCTATTGCTCCATTCAGGAGTCAGTTCAAGACTGTCTTGGCAGGGGCCAAAGTTTGTGGGAGTGGGTGAGTTATTGGTTTTTTTTTTTTTTTTGCTTTCTGTTCAAGAGTAGAAAAAGGGAAAAAAAAATAAAAAACATAAAAGTAAACAAAGCCACAGTTCCAACACTGTATTAAGCTAAGGCCTTTGCCTCTTATGCTCCAGCGGAGTTCCTGCTGCTTTCCCAAAGGGTCTGCCGGGATTTAGGGAATTGTGCGCACCCTACCGTTTGGCTAAGATCCCTGCTCCGCATCTCTCGGGGACCTCTGTCTCTGCCCTGAGCACTGCGTGTCCGAGTGAGTCTTCTTTTTCCCCTGCTCCCGGGTTTAAGGCTTCTGCCTTGGAGCCGGCGCGCACCTGCGTGGTGCTCCTGCTGCTCTCCCAAAGAGACTGCCGGGGTTTAAGGGACTGCGCGCCCCCTGCCCTGAGGCTCAGATCCCTGCTCCGTCTCTCGGGGACCTGCGTCTCCACCCGGTGCGCTGCTTGTCCGAGCGAGTCTTCTTTTTCCCCTGCTCCCGGGTTTCAGGCTTCTGCCTCGGAGCTGGTGCGTGCCCGCGTGGATCTCCTGCTGTGCTCCTGGAGGGACTGCCTCCGGGGTTCAGGGGACTGCGCGCACCTTTCCGCGCAGCTCCGATCCCTGCTCCGTCTCTCGGGGACCTGCGTCTCCGCCTGGCACGCTGCGTCTCAGCGGGCGAGTCCTCTGTTTTCCCCTGCTCCCGGGTTTCAGGCTTCTGCGCTCCGCGCACCCAGTGGGCACAGAGACTGATCCCTGAACCGGGAGGGTGCAGGGACTGATCTTGCCCTGTCGCTGCCGTGCTCTGCACCCTGCTTCCTGGGGACCTGGGGAGCTGCGGGTGCAGCTCGTACCTCTGCACAGTCGTCTCCTCTCTCTCCTCCTGCACTTGCCCGGCCTGAGCTTCTGCCTCAGACTGCAAACCAACGTGCTCTTGCTGAACTCTAGGTGGGCCGCGGGCTGCAGGGAGCGAGCCGGGGCAACACTCACCGTGACTCAGCAGCTGCGGTTGTGGGCTGCACCTCATGCGTCTTGCCGCCTTCTTCCCCTACTCGCCTGGCCTGTCCACCTTCCAGCAATCCTTGTGTGGAACTCTTAGTTGCTCTGTGTGATGAGTAGATGTCTCTTTGAAACGTATTAGAAGTTCAAATTGTGGATATTTCCAGGGGAGATTTCATGGAGCCCTCCTCACAGCCGCCATCTTGCCCCTCCCTTCTCTCTCTCTTTTTTTTTAATTTGGTGAGTATTTTGCACTTGTAGAACAAATCAGTTTGAATCAACCATATTTCAAGTATTTAATAGCCATATATGTCTAATGTTTACTTATTAGACAGAAAAGACAAACATTTACTGAAAACTGTTCCAGATATTCTCATGGAAATACTGAATTGCTACTAGCATTTAAAAACCGAAGAAGGTATAATTTCATGCCTCTAGATATGATGATTCATTTAAGGTGTGGATAGACGTAGGCTAAAACAGGATTTCTCAACCTCAGCACTACTTACGTATTGGAGCAGGTGATTCTTTGTCATGAGGGGTTTACTGTCCATTATAGGATGTTTAGCAGTATCACTGTCCTCTACCCACTAGATGTCAGTAGGACTCCCTCTAGTTGTAACAATCAAAAATGCTTCCAGAGGGTCAGCCCAGTGGCGCAGTGGTTAAGCGCTGGCTTCGGAAGCTAGCAGCCCCGGTTAGGGTCACACATATGAGGGCCGGAGACTCTGCCCTCAAAAAAAAAAACAAACTTCCAGAATATGTCAAATATCCCCTGGGGGAATGCTAGGGAGAATTTCACCTCTGTTTGATAACCAGTTATCTACAGAATGCTTCCAACCAAAGATTTTTAGACTCAGATTGGATGATATAGAAAATAAAATTCTCGAACTCTGAACCCAAAATATCAATCTTATTTTTTATTTATTTATTTATTTATTTATTTATCTATTTATTTATTTATTTAATTAGCTTCAGGTGTACAACAAAGTGCAATAGTTATACTTTTTACCCCTCAAAGTGACAACCCCTTCCCCCAACTCTCCCCCCCACTCTTCCCTCCCATATCATGCATATCTATTACAATTCCTTTGACTACCTTCCACCATATAATCCACATCCCATGACTGTCTATATATTCAATTACAGTTGGCATACAATATTATAGAACATCAATTTCAGGTATACAGTGCAGTGATAAAGCCTCTACTCCATCCATGAAGTGGTTCCCTAACAAAACATGTGACCATCTGACACCCCACAAAATTTTAACATTATATTCCCTGAACTATCTTTCATATCCCTGTGACAGTACTGTAGTTACCTATTTATGCTGTCTAATCCTTTCCCCTTCTCCTTCATCCCCACCCCCTTCTCCCTCATCCCCACCCCCCAGCCAACTAGTAACCCTGTTTTTCCTCTATATCTATGAGACTGTTTCTGTTTCTTTTGCTCATTCATTCAGTTTTTCAAATTCCACATATAAGTGAGATCATATGGTATTTGTCTTTCTCTGACTGACTTATTTCATTTAACATAATAGTCTCTAGGTCCATCCATATCATTGCAAATGGTACGATTTCATTCTTTTTTATAGCGGAGTAATACTCCATTATATAAATGTACCACAGTTTCTTAATCCAGTCATCTACCGATGGGCATTTTGGTTGTTTCCAAGTCTTATCAATCTTTTTTTCATCTTTTTTTTATTTTAAATTTTATTTGTCTTGATCATCTAATTTTTAAAATTTATTGGGGTGACAATGGTCAACAAAACTACATAAGTCTTAAATGCACAATTATATAATACACCATCTATATATTGCAATATGTGTTCACTACCCAGAGTCAGTTCTCCTTCCATCACCATATATTTAACCCCTTTTACCCTCTGATTTTATTGTCAATGTGTGTATCTTGGATGGTTGGATAAGAAGACCAACATGATTTGATAACATTTTCAGTGTCTGACATTACCTAGGACAATAATTTTGAACCTAGATTAAATTGGTTAGCTTTCATTTCATCAAAAGTCAATGAGGGCGCTGGCCAAGTGGCTCAGTTGGTTAAGAGTTGGCTTACAGCACGTGTTCTGAGCAATGGGGCCGGCAGTTCAATTCCCACATGGGCCAGTGAATGCTGCACCCTAGTGGAGCTGTAACTGAGCTGCCAACAGGTGGCAGGATGGTTCAGCTGGTGTAACAACAAGATTGCCTATTCAGTGGTGGGCTATGCCCATCTGCAACTAAAGATTGAACTCTGCACCTTGAGCTGAGCTGCTGCCCAGATGGCTCATTGGATAGGGTGTGCGATCTTAACAACAAGACTGCCATGTTCGACTCCTGCATGGGATGGTGACTATGTCCATCAGCAACTAAGACTGAATTCAGCACCTTGAGCTGAGCTTCCACCTGGATGATTCAGAGGATAGAGCGTGCACTCTTTTTTTTTTTTGAGGGCAGTGTCACTGGCCCCATATGTGGGGCCCAAACCGGGACCGTTGGCATCTCAAGCCAGCACTTAACCAATGTGCCACTTGGCCGGCCCCAGAGTGTGCACTCTTAGCAACAAGGCTGCTGGTTTGACTCCCACATGGGATGGTGGCTACACCCATCCACAACTAAGACTGGACACAGAACTTTGACCTTAGAGGCCATGAGGTGTCATCGGGAAGCCAGATGGCAATTGGTGCCCTCCACAACAAAGACTGAAGAACAGCAACTTGGCTGGTCCCCTCCCCCAATTCCCGAATAAAATCTTAAAAAAAAAGTCAACGAGAATATTCTTGAATGTCTTCCAAAGGTGACTGGAAAGAGGCAATATAAAAACAGATAATTCAAGGGCCGGCCGAGTGGCACGGTGGTTAAGCGCTGGCTTGGGAAGCCAGTGGCCCTGGTTCAGTCCCACATATGAGGGCTAGTGACACTGCCCTCAAAAAAAAAAAGAGTAGATAATTCAGAGAAAACCAATTTAAACAACTGAAGGGGTAAAAAGGACATGCATCTTACAAATGATAAATTATGAAAGGTTATATGTTCAGACCCTAGTTTATTCTTGAAGCCATCTCTAACTTGATTTATAGTGATCAATCTCTTTTTTTTTTTACTCCAAGACAAATTAAGTGTTAAGTTGAGAGTGCTATTATGTGTAAATTTGTCCTATAAACTCAGTAAGAGTGTAAGTTCCTGTAGGGTAGGGGATTTTTTTAATCTGCATAGAATAATACATAGACCCTCCAGACAGTACCTGGCAGTATGTTGCAGGTGGAATTCTCTGAAAAGCAGATTTTTTTTGAGGGAAGTGTCACTGGCCCTCATATGTAGGACCCCAACCAGGGCCGCTGGCATCCTAAGCCAGCTCTTAACCACCGCACCACTTGGCAGGCCCTGAAAGGTAGATTTTTAATTGGTTAGTAACCTGGATATTTATTATGGAGTGTCCTTGGGATAAATGCCATGTAAGGGAACAGAAGGAAGTAGAACTGATGAGAGGGAAAGGCTGAGCTGTAATGCCAATACCATAGGGAGCTCTAGAACTATGATGGCCCTTGCTTGGCCAAAATTGCAAGACTTTTTTAACCTCACCTCAAAAAGTCATTATTTGGGCTTTCCCTAACAGGATATGTGACTTTGGACAATCCCTGAAGCAGCTAGGTGTACTTCCAGCAGGTAATAGCAACAAGCCAATTCTTCCTTGAAGGGTGATCTAGACAACATATTTCCATGTCTATCACAAAATGATAGACTTATAGAAGGAGGTAAGTGAATGTTTATTGAATACTACAAGATTGTGCAATGATGCTAACTAGCAAGAGAATGAATCAGTGGAAGTTTATGTCTGTTAACTTGGTTGGATGGCCCTATCTGGTAGCCAGTCATATGATTTTTCTAAGGAGCACTTCCCTTCCAAGATAATAAAAGTCACACCAATAAGGAGGGGGGTGGGGATGAGGGAGAAGGGGAAAGGATTAGACAGCATAAATAGGTAACTACAGTATTGTCACAGGGATATCAAAGACAGTTCGGGGAATATAATGTTGTTAAAATTTTTTGGGGTGTCAGATGGTCACATGTTTCGTTAGGGAGACCACTTCATGGATGGAGTAGAGGCTTGATCATGGCACTGTATACCTGAAATTGATGTTCTATAATATTGTATGCCAACTGTAATTGAATATATAGACAGTCATGGGATGTGGATTATATGGTGGAAGGGAGTCAAAGGAATTGTAATAGATAGTATGATATGGGGGGAGGAGTGGGAGGGTAGAATTGGGGGAGGGGGGTTGTCGCTTTGAGGGGGAGACAGTATAACTATTGCACTTTGTTGTACACCTGAAGCTAATTAAAAAAAAATATATATATATATATATATATATATATATATATATATATATATAAAAGAGAAGTGACTTAACTTTTGTGATGTATCCCAAATTACTCCATCAATGACTAGCAATTATAATAGTTTTGAAATATCTCCAATACATGTTACATTATCAAAAAAATATTGAGACTGAGGTAGTATAAAAACTTTGCTGGATATGTTGAGTATCAAGTTATCCTAGTACAGATGCTGAAAGACCCTGTTTATGTTTAAAGAGTTCACTGATGTTAAAAGTAAAGAAAATAAGCCAGACTCTCAATTCCTGAATCTACTATTATCATTCTTATATAAACAAAGGAAAGAATGGCTGGGGTAGGGTGGTGGTCAAAACATTTATTTAGTTGATACTACATACAATTTTTTAAAAGATTTTATTGGGGAATTGGGGGAGGAAACAGCTTTGGGGAATCAGGAAAGGGAATGACAAGTTGCTGTCCTTTTGTTCTTCAGTCTAGTTTTGGAGGACATCGCTTCACTGGCCCATGTTGGCATTGTGATCCTTGAGCTTTTCCTGGCTGGGGCAGATCAGTCACCGGCCATTGGACAGCCACTCATGGTGTCTCACAGGAGCTCATGCCAGCTGCCAGCCACACACGCTGGCTGCTGGCCACTCATAGTAGCTTATAGAAGCCCACTGCAGCCCTACTGCAGCCCATGCCATTGCTGGCAACTCATGGCAGCCCAGTTCCAGGTTAAGCTGTTGTTCAACATCTTAGCTGTACAGGCCACTTGGGATCCTAACCAGTGGCCCTGCTGCTCAGAACTCAAGCTCCCAAGCCAAATCTTAACCAACAAACCACTCAGCCAGCCCCATATACCAAATTTTTTATATATTTGGTTGCCGGGAAAGTCATGATGTATTTTTTCTGTTTTTCGTTGCAAAAATGCGTCATGACTTTCTTTTCCAACAACCCAATACTTATCTGTTAACCCCTGAAGTAATCCTAGGAAATAAGTAGTACTATCTTTAGTTTCACAGGTGAGAAAATTGTAGCTCTGATATGTACATTATCCCTGGCCTTATTATTATCATCACCACCACCACCACCACCATCATCATTATCAACATTGGTAAAACATACACAGTTCTTACTTTGTACTAGACTTTCATCTAAGTGTTTTTACATATGTAAACTCATTTACTTCTAATAACTACCTTATGAAATAGGAGGTATTGTTATTCACACTTCACATATAAAATAACTGAAACAGAGAGGCTTAGTAACTTGCTCAAGGTCACACAAATAATGGCAAAGCTGAAGTTTGAAACCAGACTGCTTGTTTCTAGCCCCTATCTTCTTAAACACTATACAAACTTGCCTAAGAGGCAGAAATGGGGGAATAAACAATTCTCTTATGGGCCAGCTGAGTGGTGCAGTGGTTAAGTGCTGGCTTCGGAAGCCAGCGGCCCCAGTTTAGTCCCACATATGAGGGCCAGTGACACTACCCTCAAAAAAAACCCAAACAAACAAGATATGGATTTTAGCAGGTCATTGAAGGTGATTTTACTTCACAAGTTATAGGATTTCTGCAAAAGTGGCTGGGAATTAGAGTTCACATTTGATATATTCTAGGAAAGAATGCTTTTCTCGTTCTAATTAGTACAGTCATCAAAAATTTATGAGGTTTAGGGCCGGCCGAGTGGTGCGGTGGGTAAGCGCTGGCTTGGGACGCCAGAGGCCCTGGTTTGGATCCCCCATATGAGGGCCAGTGACACTGCCCTCAAATAAAAAAAAAACAAAACGAGGTTTATTTGGCCTTGTCTAGAATTTGCAGCCATATTTGACCACCCGAAGGAACAGGAAAGGGCCAATTAAAAAGCTCCAGCAACAGGGGTTTTAGCAAGTTACAGCTGCCAAAATAAATCCTAACAGAAACCTAGTCAGCTCTCACAGAACTACGTCTCAATTCTTGGCCTGTCTTTTCAAGTGAATTGCAATCTTATCCACAACAGAGATTGCATGTTATTTGTATCCCTATCCCCTTCTACAACAGAGGGTAACCACACCTATGGAAGATTACCAGTAACTGAATTATAGGGCTCATGTTTTCTTGACCATGTTGAAAACATCTTTTAAAATAATTCAAATCCAGTGTAAGCTGAATAGAGTGTTGGTTAATGGCTGGCTTGGGACGTGAACTCTGAGTAGCAAGGCCCCAGTTTGGATCCCACATATGAGGGCCAATGACACTGTCCTCTACAGCTAAGATGGTGAACAACAGCTCCACCTGGAGCTGGGCTGCCGTTAGTCAGCAGCGATGGCATAGGCTGTAGCCGTGCTGCAGTGGGCTTCCATAAGCTACTGCAAGTGGTTGGCCGCCAGCATGAGCAGCCAGCAGCCAGGATGAGCTGCCAAGAGCCTCCATGAGTGACTGTCCAGAGGCCAGTGACTGATCTTCCTTAGCCGGGAAGAGTGCAATGATATTCTCTACATGGGCCAGTGAAGTGATGTCCTTCACAACTAGACTGAAGACAAAAGGCCAGCAACTTGTCTGTTCCCCTTCCGTGATTCTCCAATGCAGTTCTCCTCCCCCAATTCCCCAATAAAATCTATAGTAAAATATCCAAAAGTCCTAAGCCACTGATCTTCCATTTTCCAGAAAGAAACAACAAAATGTTAAATATAGTTTGCCATGAAATAGGGAGACATGGCTAGATTGAGAAGAGTGTAAATGGGCTCAAATATATGATGAAGAGAACTTACTCTGGATGGTGAGCACACAATGTGATTATATATATATATATATATATATGATGTATTATAGAATTGTACACTTGAAATTACATTAAAATAGTAATTTTACTATTGTCATCCCAATAAATTTAATTTAAAATAACTCCAAAAAAAGAGAATAGCCTGAATTTTCAGAATTCATATTCAGTAGTGAGTGTCAACCCACTAGTAATCAATGGACTCTAAATTAAAAGATTGATGTTACATATCAGATTAGGAAAATATAAAAAGAATAATAACTAAGGGAGAGGAGGATGTGAATAAATAGCATACATGACAGATGAGTGGTGAAGCTTTATATTTGTACAATATATCTGGGGGTTAATTCAGAAATAATTATCAAACATTGTTTAAATGGGCATATTTTCTAATACAATCCACATGTAGAAAAATTTCCTATTGGAATAAGAAATATAAACATAGATATATATTTAGTGTATGTTGAATGTAATTGTGAACAAAACTCAAAAATGACCTATAAGCTCATAATTACGGAATTAATTAAATAAATTATGGTACATCCATTTAATCAAATGCCATGGAAGCACTAAAAACTATGATGGGTATTTATATACATTAACATAGAAAGATGCCTAAAAGATATGTGAAAAGTTCAGTTTATATAACAATATATCTAGTACAACCCCACTGTTTAAGGTAAAAAATGCCTGAAATATATAAACATAAATATGTATGAATGTACCTACAGTACATGGGAAATGTATTGAGAATAAAACATTTATCATCCGTGGTCTCCCTAGAGTTCCATGAACATCACAATAAGAACACCTGCTACACCAACTTTTCCACAAAGTTTAGGGTTGAACTTTATTGGCAGGTTAAAGCTATTTTTCTTTCCTCCCTTTTTCCAATCTTGCACACTCCAGTATTTTTCAAAGCAAAAATCCTATTCTGTTTTCCTTCCAAAATTTTAATAGATATTAATACTAATATAAATTTTTGTCCATAGTGTTTCTACTAGTATATGCTAAGGCAGAAATAATACAGTAAAGTTATTGTCTTATGCAAATATTTTGCACACAATCATGTGGACTGTATATGCATGTAAGTTATATAATCCTTATGTTGGGGGAAATTGCAAAATATTTATAGCCAGGTTTTGAGTCAACCCATATTAACAAAATGAATAGTTTGAACTGTCAAACAATGAATTTATTTAACTATGCTTCACTGGGTATATGGAACAGAACATAAATGCTATCACTATCAACTTAGAACAAATTAATGCTTTTATAGTATATTTGAGACTCACTAAAAAATGCAGTTTTTATCAAACTGGCCTACCAGTACCTGCATTTTCAGACATTCTATATCATTGGTAGGTATTAAAAACTGTCATTTACCTTGAATTTAGATTTAATGTTTGGAAGCAGTAATCTCTCAAGCCTTTTCAACTGCATCCAATGTCATTGATTGAACTGAAATATATTAATTAAATAGGCTTAGTCCTGTGTTTTTAGTACAAATACATACCCAAATTCACCCTCCCCATAAAATGTCACCTCCAATAAATCTTAATAATTACTTTGCAGATTGTAGGCAGGTTTACATTTAGTAAATGGCATTTTTAGTTGAGTCTATTTTTTTTTAAGATACTCTGGATGATACAATTAAATACTTTATAAGATCAGTCAATTGTTCATTTATATAATGCTAAATATTCGGGGATTGATTTTGTTTATGGCTATAATCACAAAAGGCATGTTCTAATGGTTCTCAGTTGAATATTGAGATTGAAGATCTTTTCTCTGAGGGAAAAAGCTCATTTCAAGGAGAAAGTCGACTTTTTCATTCAAATTGAGTGGTGTTGTTTCATCTTAAACAAAAAAAAAATATCTTAGAAAGCTTTCACATACATTCCTAGTACATTTCCCAAAGAAAGTTTAAGACAATTTTTTTTTTTTTTTAGTGTCTCTGGTCTCATATGTGGGACATGAACTGAAGCCTCTGGCTTCCCAATCCAACACTTAACCACCGCGCCACTCGGCCGGCCCTAAGACAATTTTTTAAAGATGTATATTTCATGCTTGAAGTTAACTTTTCAATAGAGATTATTGCTGGCTTGGAAATTAATTATCTCTTTCAGGTAAGAACATATTTTAGTAAGCTCAAAAATAGTTTACAAATCCATGTAATTTCTGTGAATTCATGTTGTAAGAAATCAAACAAAGTAATCAAGAAAGTGGTCTTGTCTTCTTTATTGTGGAGAAAACGTGGCAGCTTAGTGTTACATCTTTAGTAAAGCATTGCAGAAGGGGCAGAAAAAATTCCTGTTGCGTGTTTCAAAATAAAAAATAGAATTGTGCAACAATGCCTACCATTGAATTTATGTATAGCAAACCAAGGCTGGTGTTGCCTTATAGGTAACTTCAAGATGAATTAAAGTTATATGAGGGAGGACAATTAAGTTACAAACTCATCCTATAAAAAGTGCTATACACCTTATTGCTAAATATCACTATAATCACCTTTGAAGTACTCCCCTTAGGAAGCTAGGAACAGATACAGGTACCTTTCAAAGCAATTTTGGAATTCTTTTTCTGGAATAGCCATCAGAAATGTGTGTTCCTTTCAATATTTCCTTTACCTATGCTTAAAGAAAGAAGTCATTAGAGGCCAGATCAGGTGAATAGGGAGGGTTCTCACTTCCAATACAGTTATTTGTTTACTGGCTAAAAGCTCCCTCACAGATTGTGCTGTGTGAGTTCATGAATTGTCGTGATGAAGAGCCATGAATTTTTGGTAAAAAGTTCAGGTTTTCTAACTTTTTCATGCAGCCTTTTCTACACTTCCAAATAGCAAACTTGGTAACTCTTTGTCCAGTTGGTACAAATTCATAATGAATAATGCTTCTGATATCAAAAAAGATTAGAACATCATTGCAACAAGTTTGTGAACTTAATGGATTAATTGATCATATAGTCATGGGTTTATTTCTAGGCTCTCTTTTCTCTTCCACTGATCTACTTGTCTGTTTTTATGCAAGTATCATACTGTTTTGATTACTATATATTTGTAGTATCATTTGTTATCAAGTAGTGTGATACCTCTAATTCTGTTCTTCTTTCTGAAAATTGTTGTGGCTATTCAGGGTCTTGTTTTGTTTCATATAAATTTTAGGATTATTTGTTCTAATTCTGTGAAAAATATCTTTGCTATTTTGATACATTTTCTCTTGAATCTACATATTGCTTGGTATATATAGTATGGACATTTTAACTATATTAATTGTTCCTATCCATGGGCATGTCATATGCTTCCACATAATTGTATCTTTTTAAAATCCTCTCTGCAATGTCTTAACAATTTTCTGAGTACAAGTTTTTACTTTCTTTGTTAAATTTCTTCCTAAGTAAATATTTTTTGATGCCATTGTGAATGAGACTGTTTTCTTTTTTAAATTGGTTTCAGATGTACAAAACAATGCAATAGTTATCATTTTTACTCCTTACAAAATGACAAAACCCTCCCCCATCCACTGACTCCCACCCCCGATATCATACATATCTATTACAATTCCATTGATTCTATTTCCACACTATACTTCATATCCCATGACTATATATGTATTCAGTTATAGTTTACATATAATATTATTCAGCAGCAGCTTCAGATGTACAATACAGAGGTCAGACCTCTACACCGTCCATGAAGTGGTCTCCCTGACAAGACATGAGTCCATCTCATCCCCTAAAAATATTTACAACATTATTGATTATATTACCCAAACTGTCTTTTCTATCTCTGCAGCAATATTGTAGTTACCAATTTATGTTGTCAATGAGACTGTTTTCTTAATTTCTCTTTCTGATAGTTCACAATTTGTGTATAAAAATGCAACTGATTTCTGAATATTAATTTTGTATCCTGCTACTTTACTAAATTAATTTGTCAGTTCTAATAGTCTTTATTTATGACTGGCTATTATTTATGGTTTCTATGTTTTTCTTTATGCTCATTATCTAATATTGAAATTCTAAGTTCCTTAAGCATTCTTATAACCAATGTTTAAAACTGTCTCTGGTAGGTTGTTAACCTCTGTTTCATTTCATTCCTTTTCTGAAGGTTTCTTCTGTTCTTTTTTTTAAAGATTTGATTGGGGAATTGGGGGAGGGGAACAGCATTGGGGAATTTGGGAAGGGTAACAGACAAATTCCTGTCCTTTGGTTCTTCAGTCTAGTTGTGGAGGACGTTGCTTCGCTGGCCCATGTTAGTATTGTCATTGCGCTCTTCCTGGGTGAGGCAGATTGGTTACCAGGCTCTGGATGGCCATGCATGGTGGCTCTTGGCAGCTCACACCAGCTGCCGACTGCTCATGCTGACTGCCAGCTGCTCACTGTAGCTTATGGCAGCCCACTTGTAGCTTATGGCTGCCATTGCTGGTGACTCACAGCAGCCCAGCTCCAGATGGAGCTTTTGTTCACCATCTTAGCTGTAGAGGGCACAGTGTCACTAGCTCTCATATGTGGGATCTTAACTGGAGCCCTGCTGCTCAGAGCTGGCATCACCATGCACCACTTGCCTGGCCCCTTCTGTTCTTTTATTTGGGACATATTTCTTTGTTTCCTCATTCTAGCTGCTTCTCTGTGTTTCCTTTTATTTACTTGGTACATCTTCTATATCTCTCAGGTTTTGCCAGGTGGCCTTGTATAGTATGTGTCCTGTGTGGTCAGGTGGTGCAGTCTCCCTGTTCAACTTTGTGTGTTTTCCAGGTGTATCCATTGCGTGTGTTGTGTGTATTCTCCTATTGTAGGTGAGTCTTGATTGCTTTTGGCATGCTGGTAGGTGAGATTGACTCTCAGGCTGACTGACTATGAGGATTGGCTACACCCACAATGTATGAGCTTCCGTGTGGGTGGTGAGAATTCAAAGGGGAATCCTCACCCATTGGAAGTGGTGCCTGCAGATACCACCCTCTGGGTGTGCTGTATAGGTTAGCCAAGTAGTTCTCTGGTGTGGTCTGAGGCCAGGTTCTGGATGTGTTTTTTTTTATGTCTCTTGAGGGGGTGGTGGGTCACATGCAGGCCAATATCAGCCTTCCCTGTGACCATCCCAGTTCTACCTGATAGGAGCTACAGATATATATATATATATATATGGTTGGTTGCTAACTGTTGGACCTGGAGGCATTTGGGGGTGGCCTCACTGTGAACTGTGGCTGGCTGCCAGCAGTATTGGGCCTGGAGCAGCTTAGCAAAAGGCCCATATTCAGGGCTTCCTAGGCCTTCTGCCCTCTGCCAGGTGACCATAATTTCAGTCACTGAAAAAGCCCCCTTAGGTTTGTTAGCTGAGCTGGTTGACCTGGTGTTGAGAGTGCCTCACATGATGCAACACTAGCTGGGTGAGGCCCAGGAAATCATAAGGCATGGCCAGTGGTTTTTGCAAGGTTAATGCAGACTCAGATCTTGTACCAGTGCTTAGCCTGTGACCACTTCACAAAACACCCTGCCAACACTCACATCAGGTCCACAGATCCCTGAGAGCTGCCTAAGAGAGGCTGTGACTCAAGTTGTGGTTTACTGCCCCTTATTAACTATTGCCTGGGCCACTGCAGGCTTTCCACTTATGTAAAAGTCTTCTGCACTTTGTGGGGCAAGGCCAGTGCCCAGGAGCTGAGATTGTCCCTGGCACTATAGTACTAGCAGTGTGGGGCGGGTACCCAGGGAATCACCAAGGTGGTGCACATACGTGGATTGTACCAGACCATTGCGGTCTCAGATTTGTCCTTTTTGGGGAGGGCTTAACATAGAAAACTGGTGCCCTCTGGTAGGCTTCACATGAGGCAGGCTCCACATAGTAACAGTGGTTCTTCTCCCTCTGGCCCTTACCACAAGGCCATGCAACTCCGTCTTTCCCAGTATGTTTCTGGCACCTCTCCAGTTGTCGCCCCTCCCCCAGAGACTAGGTGAGAGTTTGCAAGTGAATTAATCTGTGTGCAGGATATTTATGAGGATGTTAGATTTTCTAGATGAAATCTATCTGGAAATATAGACAGAGTCCTCCCTGATTTTTCACTACCAGATGTTGTGGGAACTCGTCTGTCCGACACAGGACTCCTGGACTGGAGAGCCCAGTTTGGAGCTGGGCCCCCTCCCTCTTCCAGAGGCACCTCTTCCACTGAGGTGTCCCTCCTAATGTTCAACCACCATCTGTGAGTTTGGGGTCAGACCATTTCACATCTCCACCTATCTTATCATTCTCGACATGCCCTCTACTTTATATCCTTAGTTATAAGGGTTCTATTCAGCTAGTCCTAAGATGACCCTTCAGGTTGATTGTTTTATATGTAATTTTGGTGTGATCCTCGGTGACAGTAGGCAGTAGGAAGTTTGCCAAATTTGCCATCTCCCCCCCCCCCGTTTTTAGTGTCATATATGGGTATGGTACCAACCTGTTCCACATCTCCACTCCTACCAGTCTCGAGGAGACTTCTTCTGCATGTTCTTAATTGTAGGGCTTAGTTCAGCTAGACTTCAGGTGATTCTTAATGATGGTTATTCTACAATTTAGTTGTAGTTTTGATGTGGTCATGAGAGGAGGTAAGCACAGTGTTTACCTACTCCTCCATCTTGACTGGATCTCCCTCTATTGCTTTCCTATTCTGTACTTATCTTTACCCAAATAATTATTTCCTTCTTTCCTGCTAACAGTTTTTGAAATGCAGTGTATTTTTTGTTTATAATTAAGTAGTTTTCATTTTTATATAAAGAAAAATCATTGTGTTAACATCTTGTGGTTAAAAAGGTTATAGAGATTCAATTAGGTTACCAAAATAAATGGCAATTGAGACTGACTCCATATGCAAATAGCAATGAAGGGCATCTCCATTACATAGGCAGACCTCATGGAACTTGAGCCAGTAGGATCAGAGGCTTGGAAAGCTTTGACGACTTACTGGTGGTAGTAGCAGTACCAGTTGATTCTTACTCCAGTGCTCTTCTATTCATCACGTGCTCATTTATTCTTTTTCTCTCATGTCCATTTTCACTTCTGTTCATTCTGCCAACTTCTCAATACTCTCCCTGTGTCTGTGGCATAAATTCCTGAGTAAGAATCTGACAGGCCAACCACTCACTTCATCATTGTTTGGGTGGAGCTTTCACCTCAGCTTTTTCAGATGTTGCTATCCAGTGTATAGATTGGGTCTCTGCATGGGGTACCATCCAGGGCTCCTGTGAGCATGGCAGTTTTACTCAGAAGTGGATTGTGAGTGTAGTAGCCACTATGATTGGCCAGTCCAGTGCAATGGTTATAGGAAGTGATGAATTATTTCTTTTGATGGCCAACCTTTCATCTTTTCTGCATAATTACAAAAGTTTTAGGAGAGTAAAGAACTAAAAAGTTTGGAAAATATAGATGGCTCATGTACTGCATATCTAATTATAGTGTGCAATACAAATGGTCTCCAAATGAAATAAAAACTTGGTTATGGGGCCGGCCGAGTGGTACGGTGGTTAAATGCTGGATTGGGAAGCCGGTGGCCCTGGTTCAGGTCCCACATATGAGGGCCAGTGACACTGCCCTCAAAAAACAAACAAACAAACAAAAACTTGGTTATGTGTCAGGCAGGAAACAAGATGTTTCACTTAACTGGGTTTTTTTGTTATCTGAGAGTTATGTTACTGACATGAATTTTGTATTTTTTCCACTTCATAGTCCTGTCCCTTTGGGAAATATATAGTCTTTTTTACCCCTCTTCCCCACTCTGTATCATCTTTGGGGTTTATTTATTTATTTATTTTATTTTATTTTTTTTTTTAAAGATTTTATTGGGGAATTGGCGGAGGGGAACAGCATTGGGGAATCGGGGAAGGGGAACAGACAAGTTGCTGTCTTTTTGTTCTTCAGTTTAGTTGCGGAGGATGTTGCTTCACTGTTGGTATCGTCATTGCGCTCTTCCCGGATGAGGCAGATCGGTCGCTGGCCTCTGGATGTCGCTCATCGCGGCCATCGGCAGCTCACGCTGGCTGCCGGCCGCTCACGTTGACCGCTGGCCACTCACTGTAGCCTATGGCAGCCCACTGCAGCAGGGGCTGCAGCCCACACCATCACCGGGGCTCACACAGCCCAGCTCCAGGTGGAGCTGTTGTCAGCTGTAGAGGGCAGTGTCACTGGCCCTCATGTGGGATCCGAACCGGGGCTGCTGGCATCCCAAAACCAGCGCTTAACCAATGCGCCACTCGGCCGGCCCTGGGGTTTATTTTTTTTTAATGTTTAACTTATTTTTTCTATTTTGACAAATTAGATTTTGTTCTTTTGATTGATTATAAAAACAATATAAGCTCAGGAAAATTTTTATAAAATACTAAAAGTTATGTAAAAATAAATCTCTTAAAATGCCACCACCCAGAAATAGTCTCTGTAAACTTTTAGGAGTATCTCCTTCCATGTATTTTTCTCTGCATATTGTATTAATTACAAATAAAACTTTATATTTTTTAAATAAAAATGGTATCATATTACAAACGACTTTTTTGTTTTTGTTTTTCTTTAAAGAGTTCAGGTTTGTTTTTTTAGTTAAAAATTTTTTTGTTAGATTCAGGTGCACAAAACAATGCAATATTTATACTTTTCACCCCTCACAAAGTGACAACACCCCTCTTCCAATCTACTGCCCCACACCACTGATATTGTACGTATATTACAATTCCATTGCCTGCAATCCCCACACTGTGCTCCACATCCTGTGACTATATAAATATTAAATAATAGTTGACATACAATATTATTCAATGGCAGCTTCACTGCAGTGGTCAGGCATCTACACCATGTAAGAAGTGGTCTCCCTAACAAGACATGTGTCCACCTGACATCATAAAAATATATATATAACATTATTGATTATAATCCCCAATGTTATAGTTACCACTTTATGTTGTCTAGTCCCTCCCCCTCCTCTCTCATCCCCACCCCCTCCCATATAGCAACCATCAGTTGTTCCTCTATGTCTCTGAGACTATTTCTGTTTACATTGTTCATTGTTCAGTTTTTTAGATTCCACATATAAGTTAGAATATATGGTATCTGTCTTTCTCTGACTGACTCATTTCCCTTAGAATAATGTTCTCTGGGTCCATCAATATCATTGCAAATGATAAGATTTCATTCTTCTTTATAGCTGAGTAATACTCCATTGTATAAATGTACCACCGTTTCTTAATCCAGTCGCCTATCAATAAGCATTTCGATTGTTTCCAGGTCTTGGCTATTGTAAATAGTGCTGCAACAAATATTTGGGTGCATATATTTTTGAGTATAAATGTACCACCATTTCTTAATCCAGTCGCCTATCAATAAGCATTTCGATTGTTTCCAGGTCTTGGCTATTGTAAATAGTGCTGCAACAAATATTTGGGTGCATATATTTTTTAATTAGTGTCTTAGGTTTCTCTGGATAGATACATAAGAGTGGAATTGCTAGGTCATAAGGTAGTTCCATTTCTAGTTTTTTGAGATATCTTCATCCTGATTTCCAAAATGTCTGCACCAATCTGCAGTCCTACCAAAAGTGCATCAGGGTTCCCTTTGCTCCACAACCTCGCCAGTACTTGTTGTTTGTTGATTTATTGATATTAGCCATTCTGACTGGAGTGAGGTGGTATCTCATTGTGGGTTTTTGTTTTTTTTTTTTTGCATTTATCTAATGATCAGTGAGGTTGAACATTTTTTTCATATGCCTGTTGGCCATCTGTATGTCTTCTTAAAAGAAATTCCTCTTCATATCCTCTGCCAATTTTTTAATTGGGTTGTTTTTTTGGGTGTTGAGTTGCATGAGTGTTTTATACATTTTGGATATTAACCCATTATCAGATACATCATTGATGAATATCTTCTCTCATTCAGTAGGCTTCCTTTTTTTTTTTTTGAGGGCAGTGTCACTGGCCCTCATATGTGGGACCTGAACCAGGGCCGCTGGCTTCCCAAGCCAGCGCTTAACCGCTGCACCACTCGGCTGACCCTTCCTTTTTGTTTTATTGATAGTTTCCTTTGCTGTGAAAAAATGTTTAAGTTTGATGTAATCCCATATGTTTATTTTTTTCTTTTTACTACCCTTTTCCACAGGAATATATCAGTGAAAATATTGCTCAGGTTAATGTCTGCAAATTTATTCCCTATATTTTCTTCTAGGAGTTTTATAGTTTCAGGTCTTACATTTAAGTCATTAAACAATTTTGAATTTGTTCTTGTATATGACATAAGGTGTTGGTTCATGTTCATTTTTTTGCATGTGTAAGTACAATTTTCCTAGCACCATTTATTAAAAAGACTATCTTTATCCCAATGTAAATTTTTGCTTCCATTGTCATAGATTAACTGACTATATATGAATGGATTTATTTCTGAACTTCCAGAACTATGTTGAATAAGAGTGGAGAAAATTGGACGGCCTTTACTTGTTCCTGATCTTAAGGGGAATGGTTTTAGCTTTTCCCCATGGGATATGATGTTAGTTGTGCGTTTATCATATATGGCCTTTATTATTGTGAGATATGACCCCTTTATTCCCGAATTACTAAGAGGTTTTTTAAAAGATTTTATTGGGGAATTGGGGGAGAGGAACAGCATTAGGGAATCGGAGAAGTGGAACAGACTAGTTGCTGTCCTTTTGTTCTTCAGTCTAGTTGTGGAGAACATTCCTTCACTGGCCCATGTTGGTATTGTCATTGTGCTCTTCCCGGGTGAAGCAGATCGGTTGCCAGCCTCTGGACAGCGGCTGACAGCAGCTCTTGGAAATGCACAACAGCTGCCGGCCACTCACGATGGCAGCCAGCCAGTCATCCTAGCTTATGGCAGCCCACTGCAGCAGGGGCTGCAGGTATGCCGGTGCCGGCGACTCACAGCAGCCCAGCTCCAGGTGGAGCTGTTGTTCACCATCTTAGCTGTAGAGGGCAGTGTCACTGGTCCTCATATGTGGGATCTGAACTGGGGCCCTGTTGCTCAGAGATGGCAACCCAAGCTAGCTCTTAAACAATGCACCACTCAGCTGGCTGGCCCTTTGCTAAGTTTTTTATCATTTATGAATGCTGGATTTTGTCCAATCCATTTTCTGCATTTTTTTTGAGGGCAGTGTCACTGGCCCTCATATGTGGGACCTGAACCGGGGCTTCTGGCATCGTAAGCCAGCGCTTAACCAATGCACACCTCGGCTGGACCACATTTTCTGCAGCTTTTGATATGACCATATGACTTTTATTTTTTGTTTTGTTGATGTGGTGTATCACATTAATTGATTTGCAGATATTGAACCAACCTTTCATACTAAGGATGAATTAACCACACTTGGTCATGGTGTATGATCTTAATATATTGCGGAATTCTGTTTGCTGATATTTTGTTTTTGCATCTATTTTCATCAGGGATATCGGCTGCAGTTTTCCTTTTTTGTGCTGTCTTTATCTGGTTTTGGAATCAGGTTGATATTGGCTTCATAGAAAGAGTTTGGGAGCCTTCCCTCCTTCTTGAATTTTTGGACTAGTTTGAGAAGAATAGGTGATAATTATTTTTTGAATGTTTGGTAAAATTCAGTTGTGAATCTATCTGGTCCAGGGCTTTTGTTTGTTGGGAGCTTGTTGATTACTGATTCAATTTCCTTGGCAGTAATCAGTCTATTCAGATTTTCTGTTTCTTCTCAAGTTAGCTTTGGAAGGTTGTATGCTTTTGAAAATTATCAATTTCTTCCAGGTTGTCAAGTTTGTTGGCATATAGTGGCTCATAGTATTTTCTTAAATTTTTTTTGTGTTTTTGTAGTGTCTATTGTCGCTTCTCTTCTTTCATTCCTGATTTTACTTTTTTGAGTTCTCTCTGTCTTTCTTTTCTTATGAGTATGCCTAGAGGTTTGTTCATTTTGCTTATATTCTCAGAAAACTAGATCTTGGTTTCATTGATCTTCTGTATTGTTTTTCTGGCCTCTATTCATTTATTTCCACTCTTGCCTTTATTATCTCCTTCCTTATACTCCCTTTGGGCTTATTTTGCTTTCCTTTTTCCGGTTCCCTGAGATGTATGGATAACCTGTTGATTTGAGATTTTTCTTGCTATTAGGTAGGCCTGCACTGCTATGAACTTCCCTCTTAAGACTGTTTTCAGTGCATCACAAAGACTTTTGGTCAAATTGTGTTTTTATTTTTGTTTGTCTTGAGTATCTTTTGATTTCTTCCTTGATCTCATTTTTGACCCACTCACTATTTAGCAATGTGTTATTTATCCTGCATATATTTGTTTGTTTTCCAGTTATTTTTTTTTATTTTTAATTTCTAATTTCATAGCACTGTGGTCAGAGAAGTCACTTGATATGGTATCAATTTTCTTAAATATATTGAGACTTTTTTTGTGGCCTAATATTTGGTCTATTTTAGAACATGTTCCATGTGCACATGAGAAAAATGTATATTCTGTAGCTTTGGGTTGAAATGCTCTGAAAATATCAATTAATTCCAGTTAGTCAAATGTGTCATTTAAGGCTGCTATTTCCACATTCATTTTCTGTCGAGAGGATCTGCCCATTGTTGACAATAGGGTGTAGAATTCCTCTACTACGATAGTGTTACTGTTGATCGCTGTCTTTATCTCTGTCGATATCTGTTTTCTTTTTTTCTTTTTTCTTTTTTTAGCTGAGCCATCCTGCCACCTGTTGGCAGCTCAGTGGCAGCTGAGCTCAGGCTGTGCATCGAACTGCTGTTGCTCAGAGCTCAGCTCGCAGTCTTGAGCGAGCTCTTAACCAACTGAACCACTCTGACGGCCCTTGTCAATATCTCTTTTATATGTTTAGGCACTCCTATGTGAGTTGCATAGATGTTGTCTAGGGTTATGTCCTATTGTTGGATTGATCCCTTTATTATTATGTGGTACGCTTCTTTATCTTTCATCATATTCTTTAATTTAAAGTCTATTTTGTCAGATGTAAGTACAGTAAGCCCCTGACTTACAAACATTTAAGTTGCAAATTTTCACAGATACAAACAGACCTCACATTATGAACATTCATAGATGGGAACAAACCTTGGAAGTAGCTCACGTGTCTGTTCTTTTCAGTTCACTTCATGCAATCCCTTACATGCCAGTTGTTGTACTATACTGTACTACCATTTTAAGGTAACTGTAAAAGTAAAAATAGTTTATTTACAGTATTTGTGTGTGTGTGTTTAGTTTTTTATGCTTTACATTGTATATTTGTGTCAAAGGTGTATAAGACTCACTTTGTCGGACTTATGAACGAATCCGACCTATGAACATTCTCCAGGAATGGAACTCATTCATAAGTTGGGGACTTACATAAGTTGGAGTATTGCTACTTCAGCTTTTTTCTCATTTCTATTTGCACAAAATGTTTTACTCCATCTCTTTATTTTCAGTCTATATGTGTTGTTTTTTTTTTTGAGGGCAGTGTCACTGGCCCTCATATGTGGGACTCGAACCGGGGCCGCTGGCTTCCCAAGCCAGCACTTAACCATTGTGCCACTCAGCCGGCCCTGTATGTGTCTTTTTATCTGAGGTGAGTGTCTAGTATACAGCATATGCAAGGGTCTTGCTTTCTTATCCATTCGGCCACCCTATATCTTTTGATTGGAGCATTTAATCCATTTACATTTAACATGATTATTGATAGGTGCATATTTATTGCCATTTTGTTATCTGTGTTTCTGCTCTGCATGAGTTAGATTGTTTTTCTCTTTCCTCTGATTAACAAAGCCCTTTTAACATTTCCTGCAATGCTGGCTTGGTGGTAATGAATTCCTTCAGCTTATTCTTTTCTGGGAAGCTCTTTATCTCTCCTTCAATTTTACTTTTTATTTTATTTTATTTTATTTATTTTTTTTTTGAGGGCAGTGTCACTGGCCCTCATATGTAGGACTGAACTGGGGCCGTTGGCTTCCCAAGCCAGCACTTAACCACCGCACCACTCGGCCGGCCCTCTCCTTCAATTTTTAAATGATAGTTTTGCTGGATAAAGCAATCTCGGTTGGAGGCCTTTGTTTTCCATCACTTTGAATACCTCCTACCACTCACTTTTCGCCTGCAGAGTTTCAATAGAGAAGTCAGCTGATATTCTTATGGGTAAGAAACTTACCTTGTAAATAATATGCTGGCTGTCCCTTGCTGCTTTTAGAATTCTGTCTTTGTATTTAACCCTTGCCATTTTCACTATAATGTGTCTTGGTGTGGGCCTTTTCAGTTCATCTTGTTTGGAACTCTCTGCACTTCCTGGGTTTGCATGTCAATTTATTTTGCCAAGTTAGGGGAGTTTTCATTCATTATTACTTCAAATATGTTCTCGATCCCTTGGTCCTTCTCTTCTCTGTCTGGTATTCTTATGATTCGTTATTGTTGTGTTGATGTTATCGCCAAGCTTTCTTAAATTATTTTCAGTGTTTTTTTATTCTTTTTTCTTTTTATTGTTCTCCTTGTGTGATCTGTGCTATCTTGTCTTCTAAGTTGCTGATTTGATCATCTGTTTTATCTAATCTACTGGTGTTTCAGTAATTATATTCTTAAGATCTAACTGGTTGTTTTTCATGATTTCTCTATCCTTCTTTATGTTCTCACTAAGTTCCATAAACTTTCTTATAACTGTTCTAAACTCTGTCTCTGATAGTGTGGCTGCCTCTGTTTCATCTAGTTCCACTGATTCTGAAGGTTTCTTCTGTTCTTTTATTTGGGATATGTTTCTTTGTTACCTTCTTCTGGCTAATACATTGTGATTGCTTTGATATATTAGGTAGATCCCCTACCTCTCTCAGTCTTTGCTGGGTGAACTTATCTGGTATATATCCTTTATATCTGAATTGCTCAGCCTCCTTATTCTCCTGTGTGTGTGTACCAGAGGTGTTCCTTTTGTTCTGTGTCTTCTGCTGTTGAAGCTGAGCTTTGATTGCTTTTGGCTTGTCAGTAGATGGGATTGACTCTCAGGCTGACTAGCTGTGAGGATTGGCTATTTCCACAGGGTATGAGCTGCTGTGTGAGGATTGACAACTCAGATGAGGATTGGGCCCTATGGGCTCTTGTGCATTTTGGTGTGACTGTTTTAGATCAAACCCAGTAGTGCTCTGGTTTGTTTTATATTTGCCTTCTATGTGTGATGGTTCTTGTGCCTCTTTGCCTGGGCCCTGCTGCAGAGTGATTTTAGAGCTTAACAGACCAACAAGCATAACCACAACAGCCACCAAAGGAAACCAGACACTCTGACATGTAAAAACTACCAACAACCAACACTCATCATGCACAGAAATATCAAAAATACAAAAAAAAAAAAAAACACAAGAAAGAAAATAACAACACCAAAAAAATTTGCACAAAAATGGAAAGAAGGAGGAAAAGTAGAGCAGGGAAAAGAAGGAGAAAAGAAGGAGAGAGAGGGGTGAAAGAAAAAAATATATATATGTATCTACACACCTGTATATATGGACAAATACGCGCACACACAGACACACACACACACACACACACACACAGACATATATGTAAAAAACTAAAAATGGTAACAATGAAATAGAAAAACAAAAACAAACAAAACAAACAACAAAAGAACACAAAAAGAAAAATAAGAAAAAAGCACCAAATTACAAAAAAACAGTGCCGGTCTTGGCTAAAATCCACCAAACTATCTCCAGGTTGTCCTCTGCTGTAGAAAACTCCTCTGTGTCTTGTGGGGCCAGAGCTGGTCACCTGGTGCCCAGAGTGACCCTGGTGATGCAGTTCTAAATGAGTGGAGCTATGGGATGTTGTTGGTAGTTTTTACAAAGTCTCTGCTCTTGCCTGCCCAGAGGCATGCTAAGAGCTCAGCAGCCAGAACCCCCTGCTGTGGTCCTGTGAGTGACTCAGCAGCTGAAGTGCCTGGCCTGAAGCAGCACAGGAAAGGTGGGGGCTGGGTAAGTCTTTGCAGCCTCTTCCCTAGATTTCTATTTCCTGGGGCCAGCCACAGCTCTGTAATCTGACACTACTCCTCCATTCAGGGATCAACTTAAGACTCTGGAATGGCAGGGCTAGGTTTTCTGTGGGAGGACTGGAGTGGGGTCTTATTTATGCACTTGTTTTTGCTTTCAGCCTGAGAGAGCCATACCACAGTTTTGAGCTGAGGCTTCTGCCTCAGATGCTGTGCATCTCTGTGCTCTTGCTGAACTCTTGGCAGGACTATGGGGTGTAGGGAGTAAGCCCATTGTCTTGCTGCAGTAATACTCCCTGATCTGCTTCCTGGGGCCTGGCTCAGGCTGTATCTCTGCATGTCTCCCTTCCCTCTTCCCCCACTCACCTGATTTGCCCACCTTCAAGTAATCCTGCAAGTCTCTTAGCTGTTCTGTGTGATGAGCAAAGGTTCCCCTGATGAGTTATAGCTGTTTAATTTGCAGTAGTTTCCAGGGGAGAACTCAGGGAGCCCTTCTTTCTGCCGCCATTTCTATAACATCCTTTGCATTGTATTTCTTTTTTAATATTAGCGTACCCATCAAGCCCTCTTTTGACTACTATTTGCATGAGATATCTTTTTCCATTTCTTTTAGTCATTTACTAATCTGTATCTTTTGATTGGGGGATTTACACTTAATCCAATTTCATTTAACGTAAATACTGATAAGAAAGTCTTACCTTTATCATTTTGTTTCTTTGTTTTCTATATATCGTATAGTTACTTTTGCCAGGAACCTCCTCTATTACCCCCTTTGTGTGTGCTTATTGATTTCATAGTAAGACAGTTAGATTTGAGAATTTGGATGTGTGTATCCTATATTTAATTGATACGGTTACTTAAAGTTATAACAAAATAATTTTAATTGATATTAACTTCAATTGCATACAAAAACTTCATCTGCATGGGATTACAGCAAACTTAAAAGTTTTTTCACAGCAAAGGAAATCATCAATAAAGCAAAAAGGGAGCCTACTGAATGGGAGAAGATTTTTGCCCACAATCTATCTGATAAGGGATTAATATCTAAAATTTATAAAACACTCGTGAAACTCAACACCCAAAAAACAAACAACCCAATTAAACAATGGGCAGAGGATATGAAGGGGCATTTCTTTAAAGAGGACATACAGATGGACAACAGGCATATGAAAAAATGTTCAACCTCACTAATCATCAGAGAAATGCAAATAAAAACCACAATGAGATACCGCCTCACTCCAGTCAGAATGGCTATCATCAACAAATCAACAAACAAGTGCTGGCAAGGGTGTGGAGAAAATGGAACCCTGGTGCACGGTTGGTGGAACTGCAGATTGGTGCAGCCATTATGGAAATCAGTATGGAGGTATCTCAAAAAACTGGAAATGGAACTGTCATATGACCCAGCATTTCCACTCTTGGGTATCTACCCAGAAGAATCCAAGACGTTAATTCAAAAGAATATATGCACCCCTATGATTATTGCAGCACTATTTACAATAGCCAAGACTTGGAAACAACCGAAATGCCCATCGGTAGATGACTGGATTAAGAAACAGTGGTACATTTATACAATGGAGTATTTCTCCACTATAAAGAAGAATGAAATCATACCATTTGCAATGATATGGATGGACCTAGAGACTATTACATTAAGTGAAATAAGTCAGTCGGAGAAAGACAAATACCATATGATCTCACTTATATGTGGAATTTGAAAAACTGAATGAATGAGCAACAGAAACAGAAACAGTCTCATAGATATAGAGGAAATCAGGGTTGCTAGTTGGGAAGCGGGTGGGTATGAGGGAGAAGGGGAAGGGATTAGACAGCATAAATAGGTAACTGCAATATTGCCACAGGGATATGAAAGACAGTTCGGGGAATATAATAATGTTGTAAATATTTTGTGGGGTGACCCCCACAAAATATTAGGATGACCACTTCATGTAATTAACGTTAACGAATTGATCACCAACTGTGTTGCTATGGGCTATTGTCAACTTTTTTAAAAAAGATTTTATTGGGGAATTGGGGAAGGGGAAAAGACAAGTTGCTGTCTTTTCATTCTTCAGTCTAGTTGCAAGGATGTTGCTTCACTGGCCCATGTTGGTATCATCATTGTGCTCTTCCCAGATGAAGCAGATCAGTCACCGTCCTCTGGATGGTCACTCACCGTGGCTATTGGCAGCTCATGCTGGCTGCTAGCCACTCAAGCTGGCTGCCCGCCACTCACTGTAGCCTATGGCAGCCCACTGCAGCAGGGGCTGCAGCCTACACCATTTCCAGGGCTTGCGCAGCCCAGCTCCAGGTGAAGCTGTTGTTAGCTGTAGAGGGCAGTGTCACTGGCCCTCATATGGGATCTGAACCAGCGCCACGAGTCCCAAGCCAGCTCATAACCAATGCTCCACTCTGCCAGCCCTATGATCTACTTTTTTTAATGAATATTGCTGGAAAGTTCAAACTCACATGATAATGGCTCAAGAGAAACAAGCCCGACCAATCATATCTAATACATTCTCATGGCACTTAAAGGGACCATATTATAACTGAAATTAATATACTGAATAAAATTCACATGAGCTTTTCATGACTTCTCCGATATTATTAGAAGTACATCATAATTACTGAATTGAACATAAATATCATTTATGATATAAGACAGTGGAGAAAATCCTTAAAGAATATCAGTTGAAATTGGAATGTGAACATTTGCTGAAATTAAAATGTACAAAAACTTTAGGTTCCATCAAAATATCTGTTCAGGCCCTTTACCCACTTCTATCACACTCCTCCTCCTTCGGCTCCCCCAGCAACCACTAAACTATTGTCTGTGTCTATGAGTTTTGTTTGTTTGTCTTGTTCATTTGTTGCTTTCAGGTTTATATCCCACATATGAGAACAGTTGTATGGTTCCCAACTTTTTATATCTAACATATTTCACTTTGCATGATACACTCAAGATCCATCTATATTGTTACAAATGGCAGTATTTCATCGTATGGCTGAATAATTTATATATATATCATATCTTCTTCAACCAATCATCTATCAAAGGACACTTTGTTTAATTCTATGTCTTGACTGACCACTGTGAATAATGTCACAGTGAACATAGGGGTACATATATCTTTATAAATGAAAGTTTTCAGGATTTTTAGGTACATACCCACAACAGGGATCACTGTGTCATATGGAAATTCTATTGTTCATTTTTTTTTTTTTAAAAGATTTTATTCGGGAATTGGTGGAGGGGAACAGCGTTGGGGAATCGGGGGAGGGGAACAGACAAGTTGCTGTCTTTTTGTTCTTCAGTTTAGTTGCGGAGGATGTTGCTTCACTGTTGGTATCGTCATTGCGCTCTTCCCGGATGAGGCAGATCGGTTGCTGGCCTCTGGATGTCGCTCACCGCGGCTATTGGCAGCTCACGCTTGGCTGCCAGCCGCTCACGCTGGCTGCGGGCCACTCACTGTAGCCTATGGCAGCCCACTGCAGCAGGGGCTGCAGCCCACACCATTACCGGGGCTTGCACAGCCCAGCTCCAGGTGGAGCTGTTGTTAGCTGTAGAGGGCAGTGTCACTGGCCCTCATGTGGGATCCGAACCGGGGCCGCTGGCATCCCAAAACCAGCGCTTAACCAATGCGCCACTCAGCCGGCCCCTATTGTTCATTTTTTATTTGAGGAAGCTCCATACTATTTTGGCAGCTGCACCAATTTTCATTCCCACCAACAGTGTATGAGTGTTCCTTTTTCTCTACAGTCTCTCCAACACTTGTTATTATTTGTCTTGTTGATAATAACCATTCTAACTGGTGTGAGGTGATGTTTCACTGTGGTTTTTATATGCATTTCTCTGAGATTCGTGGTATTGACCATCTTTTCATTTGTCTATTGGCCACTTGCATGTCCTAATTGGAGAAATGTCTATTCAGGTCCTCTGCCCATTTCTTAATTAAATTGTTTTGTTTTTTTGTGGTTGAGTTGTATGCATTCCTTATATATTTTGGATATTAGCCCGTTATCAGAGGTGTTGTTTGAAAATATCTTATCCTATTTAGTTGGTTGTCTCTTTGCGTAGTTGATGGTTTCTTTTGCAGTGCAGAAGCTTTTTAGTTTGATATAGTCCCATGCATTTGTTTTAGGTTTAACTTCCCTTGCCCTTGGAGTCAAATTCTTATAATCATCTTTGAACCCAAGGTCTATAAGTTTAGTACCTATGTTTTCTCCTATCCAGTTTATTGTCTCAGGTCTACCGTTTAGGTCTTTGATCCATTTTGAGTTAATTTTGGTACATAGTGACACATAGTAGTCTAGTTTCATTCTTTTCTATGTGGTATTCCAATTCTCCCAGCACCAATTATTGGAGAGAATGTCTTTTCTGTATTGTATTTTTTTGGTTTTTTTGTCAAAAAATATTTGTATGTGGGTTTGTTTTGGGGTTCTCAATTATATTCCATTGGTCTGTGTGTCTGTTTTTCTGCCAATACCATACTGTTTTGATTATTGTTGCCTTGTAGTAAAAGTTGAAGTCAGGGAGTGTGATACCTCTGGCATTGTTCTACTTTCTTAGGACTGTTTAGGCTACCCCAGATCTTTTGTGGTTCCATAAAAATCTGATGATTTTTTTGTTTTATTTATTTAAAAAATGCCGTTGGTATTTTGATGGGGATTCCATTAAACCTGTATATTTCTTTGGGTAATATGGCCATTTAAAACTGTTGATTCTTCCAATCCACGAGCATGGAATGTCTTTCCATTTCTTTGTGTCTTGTTCAATTTCTTTTAAAAATATATTTTGTTTGTTTGTTTTTGTTTTTGTTTCTGTTTTTTGGGTGCAGTGTCACTGACCCTCACATGTGGGACCCATACTGGGGCCGCTGGCTTCCCAAGCCAGCGCTTAACCACCGCACCACTCGGCCAGCCCTAAAAATATCTTAATGTTTTCAGTGTATAGGTATTTCACTTCCTTTGTAAGTTCATTCCTAGATATTTTATTGCTTTTCTTGCAATTGCAAAAGGAATTGTTTTATTTTATTTTATTTATTTTTCTGAGATTCCATTGTTAGTAAATAGGAATGCAGTGGACTTTCATATGTTGATTTCGTAGCTGGCAAATTTACTCTATTTGTTTATTGTTTCTAAGCTTTTTATGGATTCTTTAGGGTTGTCTACATATAGCATCATGTCATCTACACAAAAAGTGAGAATTTAACTTCTTAATTCCTTATTTGCATGCCTTTTATTGCTTTCTCTTGCCTGATTGCTGTGGCTAGAACATCTAATAATACATTGAAAAGCAGAGGTGATAGGGAACAACCCTGTCATATTCCTAAATGTAGAGTGAAGGGCTTCAGTTTTTCCCCATTAATTATGATATTAGCTGATGATCTGTCATATATTGACCTTATTATGCTAATGTATTTTCCATTTATACCTACTTTATTAAGTGTTTTAATCATAAATGGATGTTTTATTTTTCTGCATCTTTTGATATTATCCTATGATTTTTGTCCTTTATTTTGTTTTTGTGGTGTTTCACATTGATCAGTTTGCATATGTAGAACCATCCTTGTGCCCCTAGGATGTCTCTCACTTTGTGGTAATCTTTCTAATGCATCATTGTATTCAATTTGCTAGAATATGGATTAGGATTATTGCATCTGTATTCATAACAGATATTGTTCTGTAATATTCTCTCTGTCTCTCTCTCTCTTTGTGTGTGTGTGTGTGTGTGTGTGTGTGTGTGTGTGTGTTCTTCACCATTTTTGTTATTAGGGTAATGTTGGCCTCAAAAATGAGTTAGGGAGAATTGTCTTTTCTTCAATTTTTTGGAAGAATTTGAGTAGGACAGGTATTAGATCCTCTCTGAGTGTTTCGTAGAATTCACTAATGAAGCCATCTGGTCTTGGACTTTTGTTTGGGGAAGCCCTTGGATGATTGGTTCAATTTCCTTACTGTTTATGGTCTATTTAGCTTTTACAGTTTTCTTGTAATTCAGCCTAGGAAGACTATATGTTTCTAAGAACTTGTCCAGTTCTTATAGGTTATTGAATTGGATAGCATATAGAACTTCATAACATTTTTGGTTGATCCTTTTATTTCAGTGGCCTCATGGTAACTTCCCAACTTTCATTTCTGATTTTGTTTATTTGTGTCTTTACTACTTTTATCTTAGTGAGTCTAGCCAACGGTTTGTCAATTTAATTAATGATTTCAAAAAACCAGCTTTTTTTTTTAAAGATTTTATTGGGGAATTCGGGGAGGGGAACAGCATTGGGGAATTGGGGAAGGGGAACAGACAAGTTGCTGTCTTTTTGTTCTTCAGTCTAGTTGCGGAGGACGTTGCTTCACTGGCTCATGTCGGTTTCATCATTGCGCTCCTCCCGGATGAGGGAGCTCGGTCGCCGGACTCTGGATTGTTGCTCATCGTGGCTATTGGCAGCTCACGCTGGCTGCCAGCCGCTCATGCTGGCTGCTGGCCACTCACTGTAGCCTATTGCAGCCCACTGCAGTAGGGGCTGCAGCCAACACTGTCACTGTGGCTCACACAGCCCAGCTCCAGGTGGAGCTGTTGTTAGCTATAGAGGGCAGTGTCACTGGCCCTCATATGTGGGATCCAAACCAAGGCCGCTGGCATCCCAAAACCAGCTCTTAACCAATGCGCCACTTGGCCAGACCAAAACCAGCTGTTTTTTGCTGTTGTCTTTTTATTCTCTATTTCGTTTAATTGTGCTTTATTTTTATTATTTCCTTCTTTCTGTGACTTTGGGCTTCATTTGTTCTTCTTTTTCTAGTTCTTTAAGGTGTAACATGAGATTATTTATCTGGGATTTTTCATCTTTGTTGAGATAGGCTTGTAATAATTTAATTTCCCTTTTATTACTGTTTTTGCTGCATCCCAAAAATTTTGGTAGGGTGTATTTTCATTCTCATATGTTTCTATGCATCTTTAGATCTCTCCCATTATTTCTTCTTTGAACTAGTCATTCTTTAAAAGTATGTTGCTTAACGTGGTAAAATGGAAACCAGGGCACTAGGACTTTTGCCTTCTAGACCAGCCATTACCTAGGTGTGAGCTGTGGGGCCTTAGGTGAGTCATTTGTCCTCTCTGGTCAACAATAAGAGGTTATGACTCATGATCTTTGAAGATCTCTCTTGTTCCTAAATTCTATACTTTTGAGATTTATACTTGAGTTTTCACAATTTTTAAACCACACAACTTCTAATTATAAGTCTGTTCCTTTGTAATCGGCTTAATCACAACTTTCAGACAGGATTTGCAGGAGTACATTGTGATGCAACCAAGGGTTCAATGCCGGAAATTCCTGGTGGGATTGTGAAACTAAAGGGCAAATCACTGTTCTTTTTATTGCTAACACTATTGACTTTAACTCATTACTTCACTTTATTTAAGTCCTTAGTTTGCTAGGTAAATGACAATACTAATCTTAGAAAAATGCATTTCAATTAGAATTCAGTTTTAAATTTTGAAAAATGCCACATGAAACACTTTCCACAGAAAGTCTCTTTCTGACGAGGCACAAATACAGCAAAGGTCAAACATTTATATCTGTACATGCAGCTTAAGCTTCCTTGCAGCTAAGTTGGGAAATAACGGATTTAAATATGGAAAAGGATAAATATTTATATATCACAATAATCCCAATGAAGTAACTACAAAAGATAACTTCAAAGCAAAGAAAATTTAATTTAAAATGTATAGCAAGAAAAATCTTCTGTGGTCAAAACTTGCCAGCTAATTCCAAGTGTACTTGCAAGACCCATACAACTCTCCATCACATGTGTGAGCATGTGTTCACATGTGTGAACAAACACACAGGAACAGGAACACTCACCCAGGCACACACACATGCAGAGAGCTGTCCTAAATACTTCTCATCCTTCAGATCTCTGCTCATACCCCACACAGCTCCCCATGAGCTCCCTGTCTCTGAAAGCCTGTGGTGTTTTCGGTCTCTGCTGCAGAGTTTGGAATGTAATTGCTCTCTATTATTTTATTAAGTGAATATATTTCCTTAGCTATATCATAGCATATCCTCTGTTATATCCTCAACAGTATCTAATAGAGCTGTGTAGATCGTCAAGGCTTAATTAATATTTGCTGATTAATTAAACCAGTACCAGAAAATTTGAATTGGGTTATTTGTCTAAAACGAAGATAAATTTGTAGCCCTGCTGAGCCCCACTTAATATTTCCAGCTGTGTGTGTGTGTGCACGTGCACACATGTGTGTGTGTGGTTTTCAGTATGCACCTTAAAGAAATATTTTCTTGCATTAAAATTTTTCTAAAATATTATTATTATACTTAGAAAAATTAATAATTCAATATTCAAGTTTCCCGATCTCAAGAACAGCCTAAATTTATAGCTTGTTTGTCTAAAATAGGATTCAGCCCATAGTGTTATGCCTCTGAAATCTATTTTAATTTATTTCTTGTCACTGATTTGTTGAAAAGACTAGATCAGTTTTCCCCAAGAATGTCTCATGTTTTGGATTTATCTGGTTGGTAACTTCTGGTGTCATTTAACTTGTTCCTTTGTTTCTTGTATTTCTTGTAAATTGGAAGTTACAACCATAATTCTAGTTCAATATTTTTCACAAAGTATATTATAGATGATGATGCATAGTTTGTATTACACGGTACAAAGAGACATGTGCTATCTGGCTATCTCATCACTAGTGTTAAGACTAACTCCTAGGTTAAGATGATGACAGCCTGATCTCTTCATCTATCCAATGGTAAATTTAGTGGTATAACCCGTGGCCATAGCACACAGCAGTTATAAAGACTCCTATCTATGACCTTGACCCCTTAATAGAAGGTCTGTAACCAGCTATATTAGGACACTGTAATTTCCAAAGGGTAACAGTTTTTGTGCTGGGATGGACCTTTTGGTTGTGTCATAATTCTTTCTTGGAAGCACCTACCATTATGTATTAAAATGAGTTTGTTTAATTAACAGCCATGTTAACTACCATGTATGTTTATCCTGACATAGATTCCTTCTTTGTACTAAGACTTTCTGTTCAGCATGTCAATAAAATAATACTGAAAATAAAAAAAATAAAATAAAAATATAAAAAAGTATGTTGCTTAATCTCCATGTATTTGTGGTTTTTCCTTCTTTCTTTTTGCAGTTGATTTCCAATTTAAAAGCCATGTGATCAGAGAAAATGCTTGGTATGATTTCAAATTTCTTAAATTTGCTGAGGCTAGTTTTATGTCCCGATACATGGTCTATCTTTGAGAATATTCCCTGTATACTGCAAACGAATGCATAGTCTGATGTTCTAGGATGAAGTGCTCTACAAATCTCAATTATGCCCATTTCATCCAATGTGTCATTTAGGGCTGATATTTCTTTATTTATTTTCTGTTTGGATGATCTATCCATAGCTGTCAATGGTGTATTAAGGTCCCTCTACAATAATTGTGTTTTGGTCAGTTTCTCCTTTTAGTTTTGTTACTAGTTGCTTTGTATACTTTGGTGCTCCCTGATTGGGGGCATAAATGTTGATGACTGTTATTTCTTATTCTTGTATAGTCCCCTTTATTATTATAAAATGTCCATCTTTTTCTCTGGTTAGATTTTTTATCCTGGAGTCTGTTTTATCTGATGTAAGCATGGCTACACCTGCTTTTCTCTGTGTACCATTTGCTTGGAATGTCAACTTCAACTTTTTCATTTTGAGTCTACATTTGTCATTGTAGCTGAGTTGTGTCTGTTGGAGGCAGCATATGGTCGGGTTTAGTTTTTTTTTTTAATCTAATCAGCAACTCTGTACCTTTTTATTAGTGAGTTCATTCCATTTACATTTACGGTGATTATTGATCTATGAGGTTTGCCTATCATTCTATCTTTGGTTTTCTGTTAGGACTGTGTCCCTATTGTTTCTTTGCCTTTTTGTTGCTTTTTGTTATTTCAGTGTTGTGGTATTCTGTGATTTTTGCCCTCTGTTTCTTTTTTTATGTTACATATCTTATTTCTGGATATTTTTTTGAGTGGTGACCATTACCTTGATGTAAAACAAAGTTTCATATGTAAAGCATTCCAATTTCCACAGCATACTTCCTTTCTCCATTCCCCTTTGCAAGTTAAGATATTTACTTTCTCCCCTTTTAGGTGTTTATTGTCACAAATCATCCCTATGCATGCTGTGTGTTGATTTCTGCACTGCAGTATGAAGTTGTCTTTTTCTTTTCTTTTTCTTTTTCAGATTTTTATTTTTTCTTCTTCACCCTGTATGTTATGTTTAACTGCATAGTGTCCTTTTTGGCTTAGGTTTGCCATTTCCTGCTTCTGTTTGTCTGTTCCTAATAGTACTCATGGTTTTGTATTCTTTTGCTTTTTTGTTTCAGGTTGAATAGCCTCTTTCAGTATTTCTTGTAGTGCAGGTCATGTGTTAGAAAATTCCCTCAGCTTCTGTATGTCTGGAAAGGTTTTTATTCCTCCTTCATATCTAAAGGATATCTTTGCTGGATATATTAATCTTGGCTCATAATTTCTTTATTTCAGTAGTTTGAATATTTGATTCCACTCCCTTCTGGCTTTTAGGGCTTCTGTTGAAAAATCTGATGACAATCTAATGGGCTTCCCTTTGTAGGTTACTGTCTCTTTTCCATGGCTGCCTTCAGGATTCGTTCTTTGTTGTTAATTTATGACAGCTTTAATTCAATGTGAGTTGGGTAAGGCCTTGATTTAATTAGGTGTTCTATTTGCTTCTTGGATTTGAGGATCCAGTCCTTTGCACAAATTTCAGCCATTCTCTTTGACTATTGTTTGAATATACTGTTTGTTTATTTCTCCCCATCTTTTCTGTCTGGTATCCCCATTATTTGTATATTGTTCTTTCTGATGGAATCAGAAATTTCTTGTAAAGTTCTTTCATTTCTTTTAACTCTCAAGTCACTCTCTTCAATCTTTTTCATTTGCAGATTTCTGTCTTTGGTGTTATTCATTCTTTCTTCCATCTAGTCAGCTGTTTAATAAGCTGGTTACTTTATTCTTTATTTCTTTTATTGGGTTCTTAATCTCCAGAAATTCTCTCTTTTTTATTTTAGCCTGTTGATAAAGTGTTCATTTTGCTGTTTGATTGTATTTCTGAGCTCATTCAACTGCCTCTTTGTGTTTTCTTGCATCTTGTTTTGTCAAAACTGCAATCTTGAATTGTCTTTCATTCAAGTCACATATTTCTATGTCTTCAAGTTTAATTTTTGGAGTCTTTTAACTTTCTTTGTGAGCAGCCTTGTTGCCTTGGTTATTCATGGCAATTAATGAATTAGTATTTCTCTTCCTAGGCATCTACAGGAGTGAGTTCTGCAACAGGTTGACAAGAAGAGGCATTTTTTTGCTTTCCAGTAGGTGTTGGTAGAACGTCTTATTTTCTCTCCCACTGCAGCATTTTATTTTCTCTCATGTTGTAGCATTATATATTTTTTCCACTGTTCCATCTTCTCACATGAGAGTGGGTGGGTGTTCCCTGAAGGTGAGCTTCTCCTCTGTGAGTGGTATCCTGGGTCTCAAAGCATCATCATGGTGGGGGAAGGGTGGATATGGAGAACTTCTGAAGTCCCAAATCTCTTTCTGCAACCAAATTCAGAGCCTGGATGTTTCTGCAGCTCTGTTTACCCATGCCATGATCTGCCCAGTTAGGTGGAGGAGGACACAGGGCGTATTGTGAGAGATGGCTCTGAGCAATGATGGGGACTATCAGCCCAGTTATCTTGCTCCTGAAGTTCCTTCCCTTTCACAGTAATTACATGTACTGTCAGTTAGTTGCACTGCAGGGCTATAGTCAGGGCTGAAAATATTTTGTTCTTTAATCTGACATGGCTACTCTCCCTCGTCTAGCACTTGGAGAGTGTGGGTGGCCCAGCTCTGTAGGGAGGGGTTGGCTTGGCTCTGTGCCTATGTCTTCCATCCTCTGTTTGGCAGTGAGAGCTTAAACCATTGTTCGTACCATTCTTCTCTCAGTCTTTGCTCTGAGGTCTCTGCCATGAGTGTTGGTTTCAGCATGTTATATGCTGATTCTTCATGCATCACTGTGGGCCATAAGGGAAGTGCTATAAGTCTGAATTCTTCCCTCTTCCATGACAGCAGTAGCTCCAAAATGCAGAGCTCTAAACTCCAAGCTCTGGTCTGCATCCTGCACACCAAGGCCTGCATCTCCTCACTTCACCATTCCCTCCATCTCCATTCACCCAATTTGCCAACCTTTAGATGATTTCAAGTGAGTGTGTCTTGGGCTTGCCTCTCTTCCATGCAGGGTGTCCTTTTTCACATTATAGCTGTTCAATTTGTTGTAAATTTTAGGGGAGATTTCAAGAGACTCTACTCATACTTTCATTTCTGTGATTTAATCCTCCATAATGCTTTTATTTGACAGAAATTGCTGCACAACAGAAGTGATGTGAGACATGGATTATTGTCATGATGGAGGATGATTTACAGTACACTTTAAAACACACCATCTCTCAACCGTTATTCACACCCGACTGCACTGAACAAGTTTAAATTTGCCACACACTGTTACTAAGATTCAGCATACCATTTCTTGTACTGAAGATCCCTGCCTTTCCATTGGATTGCTCTCACTAGCAGCACTCATTGTACTTTTCCATTTTTATTTATTTATTTATTTATTTTTGAGGGCAGTGTCACTGGCTCTCATATGTGGGACCCAAACTTGTCTCCCAAGCCAGTACTTAACCATGGCACCACTCAGCCGGCCCTCATTGTATATTTCAATCACAACATTAAAGCTTCATGTGACACATGGCTTTTGGTATGGCAACTTCTGTAAAATAAAACCTTTACAGTGTGTCCTCATCCACCTTATCCACTAGATCTGGCATTGTGTGACCTCTGGCTCTTCCCCAAAGTCAAAATGACTATGCAAAGTAAACATTTTGAATTGATTCAGGACATCGAGACAGCCATGACAGCACAACTAACAATGCTCATGAAAGAGAACTTCCAGAGCTGCTTCAGAAAGTGGAAAGAATTATGGGATATGTTCAAATTGAGCAGCAATATTATCATGGGGATTAAATGCAATGTGTCTTTTACTGTAATACATTTTTTATTTAAATATGCACTGTAATTTTTAATCAACCTGGTAGTTTATGCAGCTTGAAGTATTCTTGCCTGAGTGATCAGCATAAAATAAGACTGAACCCAGGGATCAGGGCAGAGACCTTAGTCCACTACCTCTTTATGTTATTGCAACCTTGCCATTTATTGAAAGCTTTCCATAAAACCTGGTGTATTTGTTTGACCCAATTCATTTAGCATTCCAAACGTTCATGCAATTACCTTTGTGTATTTGGAATTCATTTGCGGTTGGGAATCATGTTTTAAAAGTAATTGGTTTTAAGGTAATGTATTCTTTTTCTTTCTTTTTTTTGAGGGCAGTGTCATGGCCCTCATATTTGGGACCCGAACCGGGGCCGCTGGCTTCCCAAGACACCGATTAACCACCACATCACTCGGCCAGCCCTAAGGTAATGTATTCTTATATGTTTGATGCAGAACAACCTTAATTTTCAAGACATGTGCAACTCTGAAGGTGCAAAAGCAATGTTTTGAAAGTATTAACTAATGTAAATTACACATTTAATCCTAATGGTACTGTATTTTACTCTATTGTTTTGATAGGTATATGATAAAACTTAGAATAGTCCATAGCTACGATTTGTAAAGGCTTTCTTATGACATTCTCAAGGAATGACTTTCATTCCATTTAGTTATTTCAAGATACATGAACAAGTTAACACAAAACCAGTGTTGTGTGCAATAAACCTGTTCATAGTTAAAATGCTAAGTTTCTGCTCAGTCACAATTTTATTTGAAAATAAAAATTGTCAGAGATCCTATTCCATTATTCCAAAAATTTTAACATTTTAAGCAGAGTCTCATTAAAATTAAAACTACTGGTTAGTTAATATAATTGAGGTATGAATTTCAGAATAAACATTTAATTAAAGATAAAGAGTCCATCAGTTAATTGTGCATAAGAGAATTTGTAACTTGAATGTGTGTGATTTTTTTAGAACCTGTCTAAAAACCAAATACTCCTGCAATCAAATACAATTTTCTTGATTCTATTGAAATATTTTGCTGTTTTATTTTGTAGAAATTATTTTTCTGAATTCACAAATAGAATTTAAGAAGAAAAAATGCATAACACCCAATCTTTTGAAACAGCTAGCTTTCAAAACTGTATGTAATCAGTCCCTAAACTTCATGATATTTCTTATATATCCCTTAAGCTTTACTCAGTGAAGTGTGGTTAAAGAAAATTCTTTAGAGAAACTGTCGATGTAAGTTCCAAAGACAGGGATCAGTTATATTTTGTTTAACTGTGCCATACCCTGTCTTCTTCCTTACTGATCAGAAATATTAATAGGCATGTATTGGATTCTTACTAAATGTAAAGCCTACCTTTCAAGACTGTATTTTTTTTTGAGAGCAGTGGCAGTGTCACTAGCCCTCACATGTGGGACCCAAACTAGGGCCGCTGGCTTCCCAGGCCAGCGCTTAACTACTGCACCACCCAGCAGGCTAGACTCAGTATTTTTTTTATTAGTTTCAGGTGTACAGCACAGTGCAATAGTTATACATTTTACCCCTCAAAGTGACAACCCCCCCACCCCCAATTCGCCACCCCATTCCCCCCCATATCATATATATCTATTACTCTTCCTCTGACTCTCTTCCACAGTATAATCCACATCCCGTGACTCTCTCTATATATTCAATTATAGTAGGTATACCACCTCCGCTTTAGTAATACAGTGCAGTGATCAAACCTCTACTCCATCCATCAAATGGTCTCCTTAACAAGACCTATGATCATCTGACATTCCACAGAATATTTACAACATTATTAATTATATTCCCCAAACTGTTTTTCCTATCCCAGTGGCAATATTGTAGTTGCCTATTTTTGCTGTCTAATCCCTTCAGTATTTTTTAAAAAATCATGTTTCAACCTATGGATGAAAAGTATGGGTGTAATAAATAATTTGTGGCTAAATTCTTAGAATAAAGAACCTCTCTGATGTGATACCTTTTCTTTCCGCAATCTCTGGCAGACACCATGTTATGTACGTTTCCTGAAGTATGAAATACAATGAGAAAAAATATGTTATAGACAATTACTAACCTTTACATATTCCAGTTTGGTTCCTTTTTCTTATATGATAGATCATTGCATTTTAAAATCCAAAGGAAGTTATAACAATTCCCTTTCTAAGAAAGTATTTGGAATAACTCTACATTTAATTTTGTGATGTTTTGGGCTGGCTGAGTGGCGCGATGGTTATGCGCTGGCTTGGGAAGCCAGTGGCCCCAGTTCGGTCCCACATATGAGGGCTAGTTGACACTACCCTAAAAAAAAATTGTGATGTTTCAAGAATATTCTTTGCTATTTCTAAAAGTAAAATCAACACATTTGAGGTAACAGATATCAGAAATTATCAAGGGCATTGCAAGCTAATTATTTACCAAAACATCTTCTTAAAGGCAAAATATTCAGAGATAATTATGTTTTTCTATATTACTCATTGCAGGCAGTAGAAATTTTTTTGACACCCAAGAACTAAATGTGTTTTTACTTTTTCCCAATTCCTCTCCTTGCCCAACTTTGCTTTGAATCAGATAGTAAGAAATCTGCTTCCAGCTACATAGAAGATAAACACAGAAAATTCTATTGACAATTTATTCTAAAATACACTAGAAATATTTCCCAAATATTACCAAAAGCTATGGAGACAGTAAAAAGATCAGTGATTTCCAGGGGATAAACAAAGGTAGAAATGAATAGCCAGAGAGCAAGGGGTGTATTTTATAAATTAAATTTATTGCAGTGACAATGGTTAGTAAAATTACATAGGTTTCAAGTGTGTATTTTTATAATGCATCATCTACATATCATATTGTGTGCTCACCAACCAGAGTCAGTTCTCCTTCCTTCACAATATATATTGACTCCCTTTACCCTCTTCTACCATCTCCACTCCCCCCTTAACCTCTGGTAACACTAAATTGTTGTCTGCATCTATCAGCTTTATTTGTTTGTCTAGTTCCTTTGTTGCCTTCAGTTTTATATCTTACATATGAGGGATGTCATGTGGTTCTTGATTTTTGTTTGACTTATTTTACTTAGCATAATAATTTCAAGGTCCGTCGATGTTGTCACAAATGGCAGTAATTCATCATTTCTTATGGCAGAGTAATATTCCATTGTGTATATATACCACATTTTCTTTTTCCCATCATCTATTGAAGGACACTCTCATTGTTTCCATGGCTTGGCCACTCTAAATAGTGTTGCAATGAACACTGAAGTGCATACATCTTTATGGAGTGAGAGCAGTAATAAGCCTATCTCAAGAAAGAAGAAACATCCCAGATGAATAGCCTCACATTACACCTTAAAAAAACTATAAAAAGAGGGATGGCGGGGAGACTCAGTTTTTTAAGAGTTAGCTTAGGAGTGCAAGCTCTGAGCAACAGCGCTGCCAGTTCAATACCCACATAGGCTAGTGATGCTGTGCTCGAGCTGAGCTGCCCCTGAACTGCCAACTGGTGACAAGATGGCTCAGCTAGTGAGAGCACACACTCCTAACAACAAGACGGCCTGTTCGATGGTGGGATACACCCACCCGCAACTAAGACTGTAATTGGCACCTTGAGCTGAGCTGCTGCCTGAATGGCTCAGTGGATAGAGCACTATTAACAACAAGGCTGCAGGTTCAACTCCCGCATGGGATGGTGGTTACGCCCACCCAAAACAGATTGTAACACAGCACCTTGAGCTTAGAGGCCACAATATGCTGATGGGCAGCCAAATGCTGACTGGTGCCCTCTACAACTAAGACTGAAGAACAACAACTTGGCTGGCTCCCCTCAACAATTCCCCAACACTGTTCCCCTCCCCCAATACCCCAATTTAAAAAAAAAAGAACTAAAAAAGGAACACAAATGAAACCCAAATTCAGCAGAAGAAAGGAAATAATAAAAATCATAGCAGAATTAATGAAATAGAGAACAAACAAAAAGACATAGAAAAAAATTAATGCAACAAAGAGCTGGTTCTTTGAAAAGATTTATAAAATTTCAAACCCTTGGATAGACTCATTAAGATAAACAGAAAAAAGATACAAATGAACAAAATCAGAAATGAAAGAGGGGAAGTTACCACAGATGCCATAGAAATACAAAGGATCACCCAAGAGTACTATGAAGGACTATATGCCACCAAATTCAATAACTTAGAAGAAATGGACATGTTCTTAGAAACATATAGCCTTCTTAGGCTGAATCATGAAGAATTGGAAAATCTAAATAGACTAATAAACATAAAGATGTGGAAAGTTATCTAAAATCTTCCCAAAAGCAAACGTCTAGTACCAAATGACTTTACTAGTGAATTAAACCAAACACTCAAAGAGGATCTAACACCTGTCATCCTCAAACTCTTCAAAAAAATAGAAGAGGTGACACTTCCTAACACATTTATGGGGCCAACATTACCCTGATTCCAAAATCTGGTAAGGATAACAAAAGAAAAAAGAAGAAAACTACAGACCAATAACTCTGGTGAATACGGATGCAAAAATGCTAAACAAAATTCTAGCACATTGAATACAACAATGCTTTAAAAAGATTGTACATCACGATCAAGTGGGGGTAAATCTCATGGGCACAAGGATGGTTCAACGTATGTAAATTGATCATGTAATACATCACATAAACAAAATAAATGATAAAATCACGATTATATCAATAGACACAGAAAAAACTTTTGACAAGATACAACATCCATTTATGATTAGAACACTTAATAAAATGGGTGTAGAAGGAAAACACCTTAACATAATAAAGGCTATATATGACAAATCTTCAGGTAATATCATAATTAATTGTAAAACCTGAAGCATTTTGCTTTACTTTCGAGAAGACAAGGGCCGGCCGAGTGGCTCAGTGATTAAGCGCTGGCTTGGGAAGCCAGCGGCCCCGGTTCGGGTCCCGCATATGAGGGCCAGTGACACTGCCCTCAAAAAAAAAAAAAGAAGAAGAAGAAGACAAGGCTGCCCCCTATCAGCCGAGTTATTCCACATAGTATTGGAAGTCCTATCAAGAGAAAGAAAGAAAGAAAGAAAGAAAGAAAGAAAGAAAGAAAGAAAGAAAGAAAGAAAGAAAGAAAGAAAGAAAGAAAGAAAGAAAGAAAAGGCATGTAAATTGGGAATGAAGAAGTTAAATTGTCACTTTTTGCAGATGATATGAGTCTTTGGAGCAAACCCTAAAGACTCTACCAAAGAAGTATTAGAAACAATAAACGAATATAGTAAAGTTGCTGGCTATAAAATCAACATACAAAAATCAATTCATTCATATATACTAAAAATGACATTTCAGAGAAAGGTGAATAAAAACATTCCCTTTTGAATTGCAACAAAAGGAATAAAATACCTAGCAATAAACTTAAGGAAGAATGTAAAGTACCTCTACACTGAAAACTATGACATTTTTGAAAGAAATTGAAGAAGACACAAAATAATTGAAAGACATTCAGTGTTCATGGATTGGAAGAATCAACATAGTTAAAATAATTGTATTACCCAAAGCTATATGCAGCTTTAATGCAATCCCTACCAAAATCCCAACGGCATTTTTTTAAAGAAAGATAACAGAAAATCATCAGATTTATATGAAACCACAAAATGCCCTAAACAGCCTAACCAATCTAAGAAAAAAGCATAATGCAGGAGGTATCACACTCCGACTTCAGCTTGTAATACCAAGCAACAATAATCAAAACAGCACGGTATTGGCAGAAAAACAGACACACAGATCAACACAATAGAATTGAATACCCAAAAGTAAACCCACATAAATATGGGCTGATAAATTTTGACAAAGGAGCCAAAAACATACAATTGAGAAAAGACAGCCTCTTCAAAAAATGGTGCTGGGAAAATTGAAAAGCTACATGCAAAAGAATGAAACTAGACTGCCATCTGTCATTATATACCAAATTTAACTCAAAATGGATCTAAACATAAAACCTGAAACAATAAACTGCATACAGGTCAGCATAGGTACTAAACTTATGGATTTTCTGTTCAGAGGGTTTTATGAATTTGACCTCATAAGCAAGCAAAGTAAAATATAAAATAAAAAATGGGATTATATCAAACCAAAAAGCTTCTGTAAAGCAAAAGAAAGCCATAACAAAACACAAAGGTAACCAACCAAATTGGAGAAGATATTCGCAAACAATGCCTCTGATTAGGGGCTAATATCCAAAATATATAAAAAACACGTACAACACCACAACAAAAGACAAATAATCCAATTTAAAAAATGGTTAGAGGACCTGAACAGACAGTGCTTCTAAGAAGACATAGATGGGGGTTAACTAGATCAAGTTTATGGTGATGGAAGGAGAACTGACTCTGGTTGGTGCACACACAATATGATGCATAGATGATGTATTACAGAATTGTACAGTTGAAACCTATGTAACTTTGCTAACCACTCTCACCCCAATAAACTTTGATTTATAAAAAGGTCAATAGATATATGAAAAGAGGCTCAGCTTCAGTGGATATTAGGGAAATGCAATAAAAACCACAATGAGATATCATCTCACACCTGTTAAAATAATTATCAAGACAAATAATAAGTGCTGGAGAGGCTGTGGTGAAAAAGTAGCCCATATACACTGTTTGTGGGAATGCAGATTTGCACAGCTGGTATGGAAAACAGTGTGGAAGTTCCTCAAAAAATTAAGAATAGAATATGACTCAGCAATCCTTCTTCTGGGTATGTACAAAAAAATCTGAAAACTTTTATCGTTAAAGATATATGTAGTCCAATGTCCATTGCAATTTTATTTAGTGTGGCCAAGATATGGAAACACCCAAACTGTCTTTTTTTTTTTTGAGGGCAGTGTCACTGGCCCTCACACTTGGGACCTGAGCTGGGGCCGCTGGCATCCCAAGCCAGCTCCTAACCACTGCAACACTCGGCCGGCCCCCAAACTGTCTTTTGATAGATGATTGCATAAAGAAAATGTGGTACATACACACAATGGACTACTGTGCCATAAGAAATGATTAACTAATGCCATTTGTGACAACATGGGATGATCTTGAGGTTGTTATGCTAAGTGAAATAAATCAAACAGAAAAAGTGAGAACCATATGAAGTCACTCTTATGTAGAATATAAAACTGAAAGCAAAAAGGAAAAAAACAATCATATAATGTAACAGAAACTCAGACACAGCAATAGTTTAGTGGTTAGCACAGTGTAACTGGAGAGAGGGGATGATAGGAGAGGGTAACGGGTGGAATATATGGTGATCAAAGGAGAACTGACTCTGGGTCATTAGCACACAATGTGATATATAATGTATTATAGAATTTTACACTTGAAAACTATGTTATTTTACTAACCATTGTCACTCCAATATACTTAATTTTATAAAAAGAATACGATGTTCCAATTTTAACGTTGTAACTGAGCCTCATGTATTGTTTTTCCTCTTCCCTTCCTTCTTGATAAATCAAATGATGATACTTTTAGTATGTGTATGCAAAAATGTATGCATGTGTGAAGGAGAGAGGGAGGGGGAGGCGAGGGGAGGAGAAAGGAAAGAGGGTGACAGAGGAGCTTCAATTTAATAACTACTGGGCCGGCCGAGAGGCGCGTTGGTTGGGACCTTGCTTGGGACACCAGCGGCCATGGTTTGGATCCCACATGTGAGGGCCGGTGACACTACCCTAAAAAAAAAAAAATAGTAACTACTATGCTAGCATTTACATTGACTATTTCTTTTTCATATATATATATATATATATCTTATGCTTGTTTGTTATTCTATTACTATTTTTGGTGTTAAATATATTTGTGTACACCATTTAAATTCTTTTCTTTCCTTTACTATATTGTTTTCAAAATCATTTTATTAGTGATTGTCCTAAGAATTACAACTTATATTCTACTATCAGATTAATTTGATTTCAGTTGTGTATAAAAAATTTGCTCCAACACAGTGACTCTTTCTTCCCCATCCTTGTGCTATTATAGCTATGCAAATGCATGTTTACATTATAAGCCCATCATAAGAGTTGCATATTTTCACTTTATGAAGTTATCTTTTAAATCAGGCAACAGAATTACCAATAATAATACATTGTATATTCACCTACATAGTTACTTTTGCCAGTCGTCTTTATTTCTTTGTGTTGATTTCAATTATGTTTAGTGTCTTTTCTTTTTACTCTGAAGAAATTCCTCTAATAATTCTGGTAGAACTGGTCTGCTAAAAAACAATAACAAACTCTCTCAGGTTTGTTGATCAATAAATATTGTACAGGCTCTTTTATTTTTTATTAATTTCAGGTCTACAAAACAACATAATCATGAGACATTTACACAGATCACAAAGTGATAATCCTGAAAAGTCTAATACCCAAATGATACCATACATAATATTTTTTTCTTTTTTTTATTAGTTTCAGGTGTACAACACAATGCAATAGTTATACTCTTTACCCCCCAAAGTGACAACCTCCCTCCCCCTGTTCGCCACCCAACTCCCCCCAGTATCATACATATCTACTACAATTTCTTTGACTCCCTTCCACATTATACACCACATCCCATGACTATCTATATATTCAGTTACAGTTGGCATACAATATTATACAACATCAGCTTCAGGTGTATAGTGCAGTGATCAAGCCTCTACTCCATCCAAAATTTTTACATTATTATATTCCCCGAACTGTGTTTCATATCCCTGTGGCAATATTGTAGTTATCTATTTATGTTGTCTAATCCCTTCCCCTTCCCCCTTATCCCCACCCCCCTCCCAACTAGCAACCCTCAGTTTTTCCTCTATATCTATGGGTCTATTTACTTTGATCGTTCGTTCAGTTTTTCAGATTCCACATATAAGTGAGATCATATGGTTCTTGTCTTTCTCCGACTGACTTATTTCACTTAACATAATAGTCTCTTCACAACATTATCAATTACATTCCCAGAATTGCCCCCATATCCCTGCGGCAACATTGTAGTCACCCACCTACGCTGTCCAAAACCTTCCCCCTCTCCCTTATCGGCACTCCTTCCCAGCCAGCAACCATCAGTTTTTCCTTTATATCTGCTTGATATGATTTCAATCTTCTTAAATTTACTGAGATTTGTTTTGTGGCCTAACGGGGTCTATCTTGGAAAATGTCCCACGTGTACTTGAGAAGAATATATATTCTGTTTTTTCAGGGTGAAATGCTCTAAAAATATCAACGAAGTCCAACTGGTCTAAAGTGCCGTTTAAGATCCCTCTTTCCGTGTGGATTTTCTGTCTAAAGGGTCTGTTCGTTGGTGAGAATGTGGTGTTGAAGTCCCCTACTCTGATAGTGTTACTGCTGATCTCTGTCTTTATGTCTGTCAAAATCTGTTTTATGTAATTAGGAGTTCCTATGTTGGGTGCATAGATGTATATTAGGGTTATAGTGCCCATCTTTGTCTTTTATGTAGTCATTTTAAAGTCTATTTTGTCCAAAATAAGTATTGGTTCTACAGCTTTTTTTTTCTCATTTCCATTTGCATGAAATATCTTATTCCATCTGTAAACAGCATATACATGGGTCTTATTTTCTTATCCACTCAGCCACTCTCTGTCTTTTGATTGGAGCATTTAGCCCATTCACATTTAAAATGATTATTGATAAGTGCGTATGTATTGCCATTTTGTTATTTGTATTCCTGCTCTTCCTGGGTTAACTTGTTTACCCCTTTCTTTTGTTCAAAAAAAGCCCTATTAACATTTCTTGCTATGCTGGCTTGGTGGTTATGAACTCCTTAAGCTTATTCTTTTCTGAGAAGCTCTTTATTTCTCCTTCAATTTTAAGTGATAGACATGCTGGGTAGAGCAATCTTGGTTGTAGGCCTTTATTTTGTGTCACTTTGAATATCTCCTGCCACTCCCTTCTGGCCTGCAGGATTTCTGTAGACAAGTCAGCTGTTTGCCTTATAGGAGTTCCTTTGTATGTAACCCGCTGTCTTTCTCTTGCTGCTTTTAGGATTCTGTCTCTGTCTTTAACCTTTGCCATTTTAACTATGATGTGTCTTGGTGTGGACCTGTTTGGGTTCAGCTTATTTGGAACGCTCTGCACTTCCTCTGTTTGTATGTTGATTTCGTTCACCAGGGTAGGGAACTTTTCAGTCATTATTTTTTCAAATACATTCTCGACCCCTTGCTCCTTCTCTTCTCCTTTTGGCATTCCTATGATTTGAAAAGTTGTTGTGTTCACCTTGACCCATAGGGCTCTTAAACTATTTTCATTTTTTTTAATTCTTTGGTCTTTTTGTTGTTCCAACTGGGTGATTTCTGCTATTTTGTCTTCCAAATCGCTGATCCTCTCCTCTGCTTCATTTACTCTACTGGTGATTCCTTCATGTGTGTCCTTCATTTTGGTTATTGTATTCTTTAGTTCTAGCTGGTTGTTTTTTATGATTTCTCTATCCTTCCTTATGTCCTCAGTAAGTTTGTTAAACATTCTTATTATCAGTGTTCTAAACTCTGTCTCTGAAAGGTTGGATCCCTCTGTTTCATTTAGTTCCGTTTCATTTAGTTCCATTTCTGTTTCATTAGAGATTCCTTCTGATCTTTTACTTGTGACATATTTCTTTGTTTCCTCATTCTGGCTGTCACTCTTGGATTGCTCTGATGTATTAGATAGATCACCAGGAGATCCCTGGGTGGATCACACAGGCACACAGCTCACGGCCCAACATTCCTAGGAAAACTCCCTGTCTCAGCCTGTCCCAATCAGCTGCTCGAAGATCAGGCCGAGCAGCCCGACAACCAATCACCAGCCTGGCAACTCTGCAAAAGCTGTGCGGAGAGCAGTGACCCGAGGTGGCTTGCGCACTCCTGCGTCTCAGTGAGCAGCCTGAACTATCTTCATTTTTTAAAATTCTTTTGTTTTTATTTTTTGCTGTTCTGATTGTGTATTTTCTGATACTTGTCTACTAAATCACTGAATCCATTCTCTACTTCATCTAATTTACTCTTGATTCCCTCTGGTGTATACTTTGTTTAAGTCATTGTAGTCTTTATTTCTCACTGGTTCTTTTTTTTCTGCGAGTATTTCCATTATTTATGTTTTCTATTTCTTTGTTGAAGTTCTCCATGAGATCATGCATCATTATTAAAATATAATCGACTATATTACTTAAGCTGTACCCTACTTCAATGTGACTGCTTTGTAATAACTAATCTGTACTTCTTAACTCGTTCCCTTTTTTCATTCCTCCCCAACCTGCCTCCCAAATAGCAATTATCAAAATGTTTTCTGTGTCTGTGAGTTTGTTTCTTTTGTTTGTTTGTTTGTTTGTTATCTAGATTTTACATATAAGTAAAATCGTATTACATCTGTCTTTCGCTGTCTGACATATTTCAATCAGTGCAATACCCTCCAGGTCTATCCATGCCACCACAGATAGCAAGAACTCATTCTTTCCCATGGCTGAGTAATATTCCATTGTATGTATGTACCACCTCCTCTTTATCCATTCATCCATCAATGGAAACCCAGGCTCCCTCCACATCTTATCTATTGTAAACAATGTTGTAATAAACATATTGATGCATACAACCCATCGAAGGAGCATTTTGGGATTCTTTGGACAAACATCCAGAATTAAGACGTGGACCCTTCTTTATGTCTTGTTATAGCCTTTGTTTCAAAATTTATTTTGTCTGGTATAATATTGCTACCCCATCTTTTTTGCTTGTTTGTTCCCATTTTCATGAAAAATATTTTCCCCATCATTTTAATTTCATTCTCTGTGTGTCTTTCAACCTGAAGTGTGTCTCTTGTAGGCAGCATACAAAAGGGTCTTTTATTATTATCCATTCAGCCACCCAAACTTTTGATTGGCATATTTAATCCATTTAAATTTAAAGTAACTTTGATAGATATGTAGTTAATGCCATTTTAATATTTTTATTATTATTATTATTATTATTATTATTATTATTTAGCTGAGCCATCCTGCCACGTGTTGGCAGCTCAGCAGCAGCTCAGCTCGGGCTGGGCATCAAACTGCTGTTGCTCAGAGCTCAGCTCGCACTGTTGAGCGAGCTCTTAACCAACTGAGCCACTCAGTCAGTCTTTATGATTATTAGTTTGACTTAAAGAAGTCCACCTAACGTTACTTGTAATACCAGTTTGGTGGTGATGAAATCCTTTACCTTTTTCTTGTCTGTGAAGATTTATGTGTTCTTTGATTCTAAAATACAGCTTTGCTGTATAGAGTAATCTTGATTGCAGGTCCTTGTTTTTCATCACTTTGAATCTATCATGCCTAACCTTTCTGGCCTGCAAAGCTTTTGTTGAGAAATCAGCTGATAGTTTTATGGGAGCTCCCTTATTGGTAACTGTTTTTCTATTGTGGCTTTTCAGATGCTTTCTTTTTCTTTAGCATTTGGCATTTTAATTGTGATGTGTCTTGGTGTGGGCCTCTTTGGGTTAATCTTATTTGAGACTATGTATTTCCTGCTTATATGTTTATTTTGTTTGCCAGGTTGGAGAAGTTTTCCATCCTCATTTGCATAACTGGGTTTTAAATTCCTTGTTCACTCTTACTTCTTATGGTACATTTATGGTGCTAATGTTGGTATGCTTGATGTCCCAGAGTCTCCTTGAACAATCTTCATTTTTTAAAATTTTTTTGTTTTTCTTTTTTGCTGTTCTGATTGTGTATTTTCTGATACTTTTCTACTAAATCACTGAATCCATTCTCTACTCCATCTAATTTACTCTTGATTCCCTCTGGTGTATACTTTGTTTAAGTCATTGTAGTCTTTCTCACTGGTTCTTTTTTTTCTACAAATATCTCCATTATTTATGTTTTCTATCTCTTTGTTGAAGTTCTCCATGAGATCACTGAGCATGTTTATAACCTGTGTTTTGAATTCTGTGTTTGGTAGATTGCTTGTCTGCATTTTGGTTAGTTTTTTTTTTGTTTGTTTGTTTGTTTTGTTTTCCTGGAGCTTTTTTCTGTTCTTTTATTTAAGACATTTTTTTTGTCTCTCCATTTTGACTGTCTCTCTGTATTTGTTTCTATGTATTAGGTAGAGTTGTTATGTCTCCTGGTCTTAGTAGAGTGGCCTTATGTAGTTCTTGTCCTGTGAAGTCCAAGGGCACAGTCTCCCTGGTCATCTGAACCGGTTGCTCCAGATGTGTCCTTTGTGTGTGTTGTGTGTGTTGAGCTTTGGTTGTTGTTTGCATTCAATGCTTAGGATTGACCTTAAAGTTGATTGGTTGTGAGGAGCTGCCTCTGTTAAAATGGAGGAGCTGTCATTCAGTGCCTACCCTATAGAGCAGTATCCATTTTAGCATGGCTCTGGTTTCTGCCCAGTCTTCCCTTTAGGTGTGTTGTCTTTGGAGGTGGCCATGTGATGCTCTGGCTTGGTCTGAAGCTGACCACCAGGCATGAAGCCCTCGGGTTTCCTGGGAGGGTTCCTGCCACAGGTCAAGTTCAGCAACAGCCTGTATCCTTCTCAGGGCCATATGGCATGAGCCATAAAGCAATCTGCACATGACCACCACTGTGGTGATCTTGGAGGTGCCTCAAGGGACCCCAAAAGCAAACCAAGGCCAGATGCCTTTTGTGCCAGGATTTGGAATGCATAAGAGGCTAGGGACATGTTGAAGCCACATGCTGCTTCTTTTGGCTTTGTGAACATTTGAGAGATTTCTAGGAAGTGCTATAGCATGAGCCAAGAATTGGACTTTTAATGGAAAAGTCACTGGGGGCAGCTTTGTTGTGTCCAGATATAACTGTGGCAGGAACTCACGGAATCATCAGGCCAGGGCAGACAAATGGTGTTATCCAGGTTTACGGAGACAAAAATATGGTGGCTGCCTAAATCTGCATTCTGAAATGGGGGAGGTCTCAACAACAACAAGAAAATCAATGGATCTGTCAGCATATTCGTGTGTGAGAAAGCTGCCCCTCCAGCCATCACCCTAAAGCCAGAGAACTCAGTTCATCGCTATATGTCCCTGGTGCCCTTTGAGCTGCTGCCCAACACTGGAGCTCAGAGCTAGGGAGTCCATCAGTGAGTAAGTTGGTACATGGGCTCCTTAAGATGAATGCCTGGGACTGCAGGTGCCCCAATCTCACTCAGCCATGATCTGTGTTTATTTTCAAAGCCAGAAGTCACAGGGACTTCTCTCACCAGCATTGGAATACTGGACTGTGGAACAATGTGTGGAGATGGGACCCCTCACTCCTCCAGGGTGGGGCCACTGCCGCTGGGATATCCCTCCCAATTTTCAATGGTCACATGTGGGTATGGGACCTGCTACTTCCTCATCTCTGCTCCTGCTACCACACTTTAGAAATCTTCTTATGACCTTAGTTGGAAGACTATGCTTCAGCTGATTTCAGGTGATTCCCAATGACAGTTGTTCTGTAATTTAGTTGTAATTTTTTATGTGGTTGTGAGAGGAGGCAATCACAGCATTTACCACTCTGCCATTATGACTGGATATCTTGAATAGAATTTAACCCACTGTATATTGTTAACTGCTTTGACATAGACTAAATGATTTTACAGGCATGGATTTATTTCTGGACTCTCTATTTTTTATATTGATCTATATGCCTGTCTCTCAGACAGTACCATTCTTCCTATCAGTTAACTCTTCTTATCCATGAGCATAGTATATGTTTCCATTTATTTGTATCTTCTTTAATTTCTTTCTTCAGTGTCTTACGATTTTCCAAGTACAAGTCTTTTACCTCTTGGTTAAATTTATTTTTAGGTAATTTCTTAATGAAATTGTAAGTGGGATTGTCTTCTTAATCTATCTTTTTGACAGTTCATTATTGGTGTATAAAATGAAACTGATTTCTGCATATTCATCTTATATTTTGCGACTTTACTGAATTTATTTATCAGCTCTAAATTTTTTGTGGAATCCTTGGGGTTCTTACATATAGTATCATGCCATCTGCAAATAATGACAGTTTTATGCCTTCCTTTCCAATTTCTTTAATTAAAATTTATTGGGGTGACAATGATCAACAAAACTACATTTGGATGCCATTTATTTATATTTCTTGTCTAATAGCTGTGGCTGGGAATTCCAATATAACATTGAGTAAAAATAATGAAAAGCTGGCATCCTTTTCTTGTTACTGATTTTTTTTTTTTAGGTGAGCCATCCTGCAACCTGTTGGCAGCTCAGCAGCAGCTCAGCTCAGACCAGGAATTGAACCAGTGACCCTGTTGCTCTGAGCTTGCACTTTGAGTGAGCTCTTAACCAACTGAGCCACTCAGCCGGCCCTCTTGTCCCTGACCTTAAGGAATATGCTTTTAGCTTTTATCTGTTGAATATGATGATAACTGGGTTTCTCATATAAGGGCTTTATAATTTTGAGAGTTGTCCCCTTTATTTCCACTTCAATGAGAGTTTCTATCATAAATGGATGCTTGATTTTTGTCAAACATTTTCTGCACATATTGATATGAACATATCATTTTTATCTTCCATATTATTTATGTGATGTATCACATTAATTGATTTGCAGAAATTGAACTTGCATCCCAAGAATAAATCCCACTTGATCATGTGGTATGATCTTTTTAATATATTGTTGAATTCAGTTTGTTAATATTTTGTTGAGGATTTTCGCATCTCTGTTCATCAGGCATATTAGTCTATAATTTTCTTTTTTGTAACATCTTTCTCTGGTTTGGGAATCAGGTTAATTGTGGCCTCTTATAATACACTTGGAAGCTTTCCCTACTCCTAATTTTTTGGGGATTGTTTTATAACGATTGGTGTTAATTTTTCTTTGACTCTTTGGTAAAAATCTCCTGTGAAGCCATTGTGTCCAAGACTTTTGTTTTGGGGTAGTATTTTGATTACTGATTAGATTTTGTTAGTAATAATCAGTCTGTTCACATTTTCTGTTTTTTCTTGATTCTGTCTTAGAAGGTTGTCTGTTTCTAGGATTTTATCTATTTCTTCCAGATTGTCCAATTTGTTGGCATATCATTGTTCATATTTTTTCTCTCACAATCCTTTGTATTTCTATGGTGTCAGTTGTCACTTCGCTTTCATTTCTGATTTTCTTTATTTGTGTCCTCTCTCTTTTTTCCTTGATCAATCTGGTTAAAGGTTTATCAATTTTGTTTATCTCTTCAAAGAACCAGCTCTAGGTCTCATTGGTCTTTTGCATTTTATTTTCTTTCAGACTCTATTTCATTTCTTTCCACTCTGATCTTTATTATTTCCTTTCTTTTACTTTCAACTTTGTTTGTCCTTCTTATTCGAGTTATTTTAAGTGCAAAGTTAGAGTGTTTATTTGAGATACATTTTTTTTGTTTCTTTAGAGAGACCTGCATTACTATGAATTTCTCTTTTAGGACTGCTTTCACTGTGTCCCATAGATTTTGTTTTTTGTGTTTTTATTTTCACTTGTATCAAGGTATTTTTTTTTTTTGAGGGCAGTGTCACTGGCCCTCATATGTGGGATCCGAACCGGGGCCACTGGCTTCCCAAGCCAGCACTTAACCACCGTGCCACTCGGCCGGCCCTCAAGGTATCTTTTGATTTCTTCTGTGATCTCATTGTTGTCCCATTCATTATTTAGTAGGATGTTAATCTCCATGTGTTTCTGTATTTTTCATTTTCTTAGCTCTAATTGGTTTCTAGTTTCATACCATTCTGGTCAGAGAAGATTCTTGATTTTATTTCTATCTTCTTAAATATATCGTGACTTGTTTTGTGGCCTAACATGTGGTCTATCTTGGAAAGTGTTCCGTGTGCACTTGAAAACAACATATAGTCCAATGCTTTGGAGTAAAATGCTCTAAAATTTCAATTAAATCCTTCTTGTCTAGTGTGTCATTTAAGGCTATTGTTTCCTTGTTGATTTTCTGTCTATCCATTGTTGTCAATGAGGTGTTAAAGTATCCCAATAGGATTGTATTGATGCTGAGCAGTCTTCATTTTGTTTTGTTTTTTTTAACTGATGTAGCCTGGTTCTTGAGACAGTGTCTAATATGTAATATATTCTCAGCAAGTATTTACTGAGTGAATAAATGAATGAATGTATTAAAATGGTATTTCTTGTCATGTATTTCCCTGGATGCATTTTTGTCAACATAAAACATTTCAAGGTATAATTAGCACCTAGCCAGTTTATGACATATGTTTGTTATTCACTAAATCTTTCATAAATAAATGGATATATTGATAGGTAGAAATAGGAATGCTCATCTGAGTCTAATTTAGCATACTTCAATGTATATTTCTACATTATCATGACAATTTTCACTGTCAGAACAGTTAGTTTACATTCTTTTTGGCTGGCTTTCTGATATCACATACTATCACTTAGTCTAAATTTCTCATCTACACTATCTGTTTTACTTCTAACTGATTTATCTGTCTAAGACAGAGAGCCTAGACTCTTGAAAGCTTTCTCCTTTGACAACAATTTTTTTCCTGGGCCATAGTCTTTCTAAGCTCCCATGTGAAAGTATTTCCTAACCATTTTTATCAGTATATTTTATCAAAAAATTACAGTATTTCTAGTATTGTTACTTTTTTAAAGGGGCTAGTCTTAGAATCTACAAATAAGAAGGTCCCAAACAGTTTTTTTTTACAATCTGCTTTCTCTATCATGTTTTTTGTTGTTTCAGAAATATTTACTCTTTGTGTGCAAATGGGGAAACAGAACTCATTCTCCTTGGTTCCTCTTTGCCTTTTCAGTTTTTCCACTTGACAAATTACTACTTACATAAAAATTCCCAAACAGTTGCGCCACTCATTTTATACATTATATGAGTTGATATTGCTAACTCCCTTCACAGAACAGGAAGTAACAAGCATAAGACCACAATTATTGTTGGAAGGTGTATTAATTCCTTAAAATTGCTTAAATACAAAAGAACCATTGTTCATTGCAGCTTTACTTACAATGGCCAAGACATGGAAACAAACAGCCATTTTTGTGGTTGTTGTTGTTTTAAAGATTTTATTTGGGAATTGGACGAGTGGGATAGTGTTGGGGAGTTGGGGAAGGAGAACAGCCAAGTTGTTGTCTTTCAATCTTAGTTGTGGAGGGCGCCGCTAGCTCAACTCCAAGTCCAATCACCATCTGGCCACCCATTGGCAGCTTACAGCTGCTTAGCTCACGATGTCAATCTTAGTTGTGGAGGGGGACAACCCACCATACCATACGGGAGTTGAATCAGAAACCTTGTTGTTAAGAGAGCATGCTATAACCACTGAGGTTCCAGCCACCCATCAGCAGCTTGCAGCAGTTCAGGTCAAGGTGTAGCATTCAATCTTATTTGCAGGAATGCAGCCACCAATCCCATGCAGGAGTTGAACCAGCAACCTTGTTGCTGGGAGCACATGCTCTCACAAGCTGAGACATCCTGTTCCCTGCTGGCAGCTCAGCCACAGCTCAGCTCAGGCACAGCTCACAGGCCCATGTGGGAACTGAACTGGCCATTCTGCTGCTCAGAGTTTGTGCTCTTAACCAATTGAGCCACTGGGCCAGCCCACAAACAGCTGTTCTTAATGAGGGATATAAAACCACTTGGTGGACATTTGGGAAATGTGTAAGAAGTTTATTTTTGTTGTTACAATGATGGGGGTCCCATACTATATTTAGTAGGTGGAGTTTAGGAAGTCTAGGTGTCCTGTAGCATGTGGGACACCACCACACACAAATAATGCTTTACAGTCTACATATTTCCAACTATATTCACTTAGTTATATAGGAAAAAAAATTGTTTAAAATTAATTGAACTTAGAAGTTCCTGAATTCAGGGGCATCGATATAATATACATGCAATTTTCACAGTTGATGCCCTGGCAAGAAGCAGTGCAACCCATTTTCAATAAAAAAATAATAGATTAAAGTGGTAAGGAAAAACATGATCTAAGGTGGCTTGTTCTGACATATCACAGCTTAGGCTGAAGTTGAACTGTTGAGTTTTTGCTAACTATAAGTTTAAAAGCAACTCAAATAAACTGTAAAAGAAACATAAAACAAAATAGATTTTCACATTTGGACATACACAGAATGAAATGTAATGAAAGTTAGGAAATATTTCAATTAGGAGCAATCCAAATGTGTCTCCTTTCCTTTCTGTAACAAATGAAGAGTGGCTGAGCTTTAATCCAGTTTACAATTCAAGATGGTTAAAGTCAACATAAAGTTTCATAAAAGTGATCTTTTCCACCTCTCATTTTCCATCTTTCCTATTTCTGTAGCATTAGCCCCAATCTTTTCACCTCAAGAGTTTTATGATGTTGCCCCATAGTAATTTCTCCTCTTCTTTACCTCCCACAGCCTTTATTATTTGTACCAAACTCATTAACACTTGATTACTCCTGTCTTCTATTGCTCTTCTAATGATTAATATTTGTATAGTTCTTTTTTTTCTTCCTTCGCTTAACTAAAACCTTCTTTAGGGGCTTTCATGACAATTATGCTATTTCTTTCCCATATACCTTATCTTTATTTTCATTTATTAATTAAATTTATTGGGGTGATAATGGTTAGTAAAATCACAGAGGTTTTAAGTGTGCAATTCTATGATACATTATCTGTATATCACGTTGTGTGCTCATCACCCAGTCAATTCTCCTTCCATCACAATATATCTGAAACCCTTTACCCTCTTCTACCATCCTCCCTACCCTGTTACCCAGTGGAAACCACTAAACTGCTGTCTGTGTCTTTGAGTTTTTGTTTATTTATTTGTCTTATTCCTTTGTTGCTTTCAGTTTTATATAGGTATCTACCCCAAAAAAATCTGAAAATTTATCTGTAAAGGTATATGTACTCCAGTGTTCATTGCAGCACTATTTATAGTGGCTAAGACATGGAAACAACCATAGTGTCCTTTGATAGATGATTGGATAAAGAAGATATGGTATATATACACAATAAAATACTGCACTGCCATAAGAAAAGATTAAACAGTGCCATTTGTGACAACATGGATGGATCTTGATATTATTATGCTAAGCTAAATAAGTCAGACAAGGTGGAGCACTACATGACTTTACTTATATGTGGTATATAAAACTGAAAGCAACAAAGGGACAGTTATGTTATTTTCAAAGAAAATATTGATGCTACTTGTATTACCAAGAGGGCTTAAACTAGAATGTATATATGGATGTCCTGGGATTGAAAACATTTGATAAATGAGACTGGCCACAATTCTGTAAGAATTTTTCTGGGAAATTACCTGAGATTAGAGAGCAGCTCTTATGAAACCACTAAAAACACTGGATGAAGAGAAATGACAGCAATATCAATTACAGTGGCTATAAGGTTTGAACTTAATCTTCTACATCTTTTTTATTTTGTTTTATTTTATTTTATTTTATTTTATTTTATTTTATTTATGGAGGCTTGAATTATGGCAGGGAAATGGTGTTCTAACCCCCACATTAATGGTCAGGTTAAAGTCTTAGAAACCAGAATATTTGATGATGGAATCTCAGGGATCTCACCTTCCCACTTCTTCTTTTTTAAAGATTTTATTGGGGATCTGGGGGAGGGGCACAGTGTTGGGCAACTGCGGGAGGGGACCAGCCAAGTTGCCATTCCCCAGTCCTCACTGTGGAAGTCACCAGTTGCCACCCGGCCTCCTGTCAGCAGATCATGGCCTCCAAGCTCAAGGTGCTGAGTTCAATCTTAGTTGCAGGTTGGCGTAGCCACTATCCCATGTGGGAGTCAAACCAGCAGCCTCCTTGCTGTTAAGAGTGCACACCCCATCCACTGAGCTACCCGGGGGCAGCTCAGCTCAAGGTGCCAAGTTCAATCTTTAGTTTTGTGTGGGCATAGCCCACCATTGAACAGACAATCTTATTGTTATACTAGCTGAGCCATCCAACCACCTGCTGGCAGCCCAGTGACAGCTCAGATAGGGCACAATGTTCACTGGCCCATGTGGGAATCAAACCTGTGACACTGCTGCTCAGAGCACATGCTCCAAGCCAACTGTTAAACAACTGAGCCACTCGTCGGGCCTCACTTCTTTTTATACTATTTCAGTTTATACTTTTCGTGTGTGTGTGTGTGTGTGTGTGCATGCACGCGCTTTTGATGTAGTAGTGCAGAAATTTGGAAAGTACACACATAGACACATTTATTTATTTATGAATAATAATTGGGAATTGTGATACAAAGCACACATATTTATACTGAGCCCACCACAAACTCAATCCATGTTGTGCTAGTGAAAAGATTTACTGTGTCTCCCAGTGACTCAGCACCAGTTGTGTTGAGGAGAAGGGCCCAGCATATCATGTGCTGGCCTTCCTCTCAATCTCACAGTGAGCTGCTCCCAATTGGCTCCCATGTGCTCTGGGGACATGCCCACTACCCAAAATTCCCCACAGGTTGCTGTGGCCTGTCCGCTGCTGCAAAAACCCTCTGTGGCCTGCGGAGGTGGGAGCCAGGCACCAGGGGCCTACGATGCACTTCTAGGTGGGCAGGGATGGACTTCTAGGTGGGCAGGAATGGCAATGCACTTCTAGGTGGGCAGGAATGGACCCCAGGGCAATACGTGGTATGATAAGAGGGCTCCAGCAAGTCAGAACAGTGTGCACTCCTGCATCAGCAACCAGTCCACACTAACATGCAAGGAGTGTCCTGGTGAGATAGTGCCAGTGCACAGCTCCCGGCCCAAAATTCCCAGGGATATTCCCAGTCTCTGCCTGTCCCAATCAGCAGCCCTCAGATCAGGAACAACAGCCCAAAAGCCAGACACAACCCTGGAAATGCTGCAAATGCAGTGCAGAGAGCAAGGACACAAGGAAGCATGCCTACACACACACAAGCCTACACCGATTCCACCAGACTAAAGTGGTCCCAAACCTGACCCTCTGTGAGAGGGCCCAACCCTGAAAAAAATGGCACCCTCCTGTACACTATGTGTATGCAAGCTCCACACAATTGAAACAATGGTCCCAAAACCTCCAGCTTTCACACCAAAGGTGCTCAGTTTATTACTTCCCCGCAGACTCCTGGGGACTTGCCCATGGAGCCACTCCCTCTGCCAGGGCCCTGGTGATTACTCACAAGTGATCACGGCTGTGGGCTGGCTCCAAAAGAGGGTGACTGAGCCTCTAAACGCCCTCTGTCCCACCTAGTTGAGCAAATAGAGTCCCCACTGAATTCTACTGCCAGCTTTCATGGAACTCGCCTTCCCAGCAAAGGAACTCTTGGCTGGGGGAGCCCAGTGTGGGTCCAGAGGGTCCCTCCTCCAACAGGGTAAGCCTCCATCACAGTGTCCCTGATGGGGTTTGCCCTCTCTCTGTGGGCCTGGAGTCAGCCTGCCTCATGTCTCCACCCATCCTAACAGTCTTAATGTGGCTTCTTTAAATCCTTAGTTTAGAGGTTCCATTCACCAAATGTTTAGTTGAACTCCGAGGTTAAATGTAGTACAAATTATTTGTAATTTTGGTGTAATACTGGGAGGCATTTGGCACAACACCTGTCTATTAAGCAATATTAGCTCCTCTTGATTTCAGTTTTCTTAAATACGCCAAGGTTAGTTTTCTGTCCCAATAGGTGGTCTATGCCTGACAATGTTTGATGTACACTAGCAAAGAATATATAGTTTGATATTCTAGAAGGAAGTGCTCTATAAAGATTATAATGCTAGAGACTTCCGGTAAGATGGCAGAATAGATGGATGCTCTGCCAACTGCCTCCCAGGATCATACCAAAATTACAAATAATTTATACAACATTTAACCTTGGATGTCCCCTGAACACGAGATGAACAGAACCTCTAAATGAAGGACCTAAAGAGGAGGCCACGTCAAGTCTGGTAGGAGGGGCACAGACTAGAGAGTGCGAGCCAATTGAGAGATGCCCCAGTGGTGGGGAGGCTTCTCCAGTTGGGGGAAGAAACCCTCCGGCCCCACACCGAGCTCACTACCCCAGAGTTGGTTGGCCAGGAAGAGGAGTTCTATGGTAGCTGGGAGTAGAAATTAGTGAGGATCCTCTTTGCTCAGCTCAGTGAGGCTGAGGGCAGCTGGAAAAGCAGTGGGGCTGGCTCACGGGTTCACTCGCCAGTGAGCACTCACCTGATTCCTGGTGGGGAGAGTAGCTCTGTGATCCAGGCCCAGGAGCTTGCAGAGATGGACTGAACTGAGCTCCTTAGGTGCAGAAGCTGGAGGTTTTGGGACCATTTTTCCCCAGGTGTGGAGCTTGCACAAGAGCAGTGTACATGGAGGGCACCAATTTTTCAGGGTTGGGCCCTCCCACAGAGGGTAAGAGCTGGGACCACATTGGTCTGGTGAAGTTGGCATAGGAGTGTGTGAGTGCGTGAGAATGCATGTGGCCTTGGATTCCCACCCTCTGCCATGCTTGTGCTGCTTTGCCAGGGAAACAACATGTGGGTGCCCTCCAGCTCCAACTAGCTGCTCACTGAGAAGCAGGAGTGCACAAACCGCCTTGGATTTCCACCCTCCACCCTGGTTGTGCTGCATAGCCAGGGAAATGCCAGGCAGGAGCTCTCCAGTTATATCAGGCTGTTCACTGAGATACAGGAGTGCATGAGCCGCCTTGGGTCCCCACTCTCCGCACTGTTTGTGCAGAGTTGCCAGGGTGGAGATTGGCTGTTAGGCTGCTCAACTTGAACTGCAAATGGCTGGTTGGGACAGTATGAGACTGGGAATTGTCCTGAGAGTATTGGGCCAGGAAATATGTGCCTTTGTGACCCGGTCAGAGCTTTTTCCTGGCAAGTTTGTTTGGCTAGTTGCTGGTGCAGAGTACATGCTGCTCTGACTTGGTGGGGGCCACTGACCACATCCAGTGGTGCCTTGGGAGCATGACCCACTCACCTACAGCTATGTTGCCAGAGGTACCTTGAGTATCTGGCGTGTGGCCCCCAATGCTGCAGGCCACAGAAGGTTTTTAGCAGCAGCAGACAACGCACAACAACCTGTGAAGCTTTTTGGTAGTGAGCACGATTCCAGATCACACACTAGCTATTTGTGGAAAGCTCACTGCAAACCTGACAGGGAGGCCAGTGCATAACACGTTAAGCCCTTCCCCTCAGCAGCTGCTGTTGAGTTGCCCAGAGATTCACTATTGCTGAGCAAGTGGTCTGCAGATTAAAGAGGATGGAGTGCTCTCCCTGTTTTTCTTTCTTTCTTTCTTTTTTCTGCTTTTTTTTCTCTTTTTTTTCCTCTTCCTTCTAGGTAATCTATCAAATATATAGGGCAATCACAGAAGGAGAGCCAGAATAAAGAAACAAAGACATATGTCCCATGTAAAAGATCAGAAGAAACCTCTAGAAAGGAACTAAATGAAACAGAGGTATCCAAACTTTCAGAGACAGAGTTTAGAACACTGATGATAAGAATGGTTAAGCAACTTAGCGAGGACATAGAAGGATAGGGACACCATAGAAAACAACCAGTTGGAACTAAAGAATATGATAACTGAAATAAAGAACACACCAAAAGAATCACCAGTAGATTAGATGTAGCAAAGGATCGGATCAGTGAATTAGATGGCAAAACATGAGAAATCACCCAGTTCGAATAACAAAAAGAAAAAAAATGAAAATAGATTAAGAGACCTGTGAAACAAGATGAAGTGCAACCACCTTTGCGTCATAGGAATACCAGAAGGAGAAGAGAAGAAGCAAGGGGTGGAGAATGTATTTGAAAAAATAATGACAGAAAACTTCCCTACCCTGGTGAAGTAATCAACATACATGACCAGGAAGTGCAGAGGGCTCCAAACAAGCTGAATTCAAACAGGCCCACACCAAGAAAAATGAGAGTTAAAATGTCAAAGCATACAGACAAAGACAGAATCCTAAAAGCAGCAAGAGAAAGACAGCAGGTTACATACAAAGGATCTCCAATGAGACTGACAGCTGACTTTTCTACAGAAACTCAACACACCTGAAGGGAGTGGCAGGATATATTCAAAGTGATGCAAAGTAAAGGTCTACAACCTAAATTGCTCTACCCAGCACTGCTATCATATAAACTGAAGGAGAAAGAAAGAGCTTCTCAGAAAATAATAAGATTAAGAAATTCATTACCACCAAGCAAGCATTGCAGAAAACGTTAAAATGGATTTTGTATGGATAAGAAAGGAGAAAACAAGCTACGCCAGGAAGACAAGAAAAATAAATAACAAAATGGCAATAAATATGCACCTATCAATAATCTCTTAAAATGTGAATGGGCTAAATGCTCCAATCAAAAGACACAGAGTGGCTGAGTGGATAAGAAAAGAGGACCCATACATATGATGTCTACAAGATATTCATCTCAGATCAAAAGACACACACAGATGCAAAGTAAAGGGATGGAATAAGATATTTCATGCAAATGGAAATGAGAAAAAAGCTGGAGTAGCAACACTTATTTCAGACAATATAGGTTTTAAAATGAAGACTACAATAAAAGACAAAGAAGGGCACTACATAATAACAAAGGAATTGATTCAACAAGAGGACATAACCCTAGTAAACATCTATGTACCCAACCTAGGAACTCCTAAATATATAAAACAGATTTTGACATACATAAATACAGAGATCAACAGTAACACTATCGTAGTAGGGGACTTCAACACTCCATTGTCACCAATGCACAGATCCTCCAGGGAAAAAATTAACATGGATACAGTGGCTTTAAATGACACTTTAGACCAGCTGGATTTCATTGATATTTTGAGAGCATTTCATCCCAAAGCAACAAAATATACATTCACCTCAGGTGCACATGGAACAGTTTCCAAGGTAGACCACATGGTAGTCTGCAAAACAAGTCTCAACAAGTTTAAGAAGATTGAAATTATATCCAGCACCTTCTCTGACCACAATGCTATGAAACTAGAATCAATTATAAGAAGAAACCTGGAAACACACAAATACATGGAAGCTAAATAACATGCTACTAAATAGTGAGTGGGTCAAAAATGAGATCAAGGAGGAAATCAAAAGATACCACGAGGGCTGGCCGAGAGGCACAGTGGTTAAGCACTGGCTTGGGAAGCCAGTAGTGCCGGTTTGGGTCCCACATATGAGGGCCAGTGACACTGCCCTCAAAAAAAAAAAAAAGATACCTCGAGAGAAAGGGAAATGAAAACACCACGACCCAAAATCACTGGGATGCAGCAAAAGCAGTCCTAAGAGTGAAGTTCATAGCAGTGAACGCCTACCTAAAGAAGGAAAAAATCTCAAAACAACACACTATCATTACACCTAAGTGAACTGGAAAAAGAACAGCAAAACAAGCCAAAGGGAGTACAAAGGAGTTATAAAGACCACAGCAGAAATAAGTGAAATAGAGACCAAAAAATAAATACAAAATATCAATGAAACCAAGAGTTGGTTTTTTGAAAAGATAATTAAAATGGACAAACCCTTAGCCAGACTCATGAAGAAAAATAGAGAGAACACCCAAATTAATAAAATAAGAAATGAAAGAGAAGTGACAACACATACCACAGAAATACAGAAAATTTTAAGAAAATACTATGAGCAACTATATGCCAACAAATTCGACAATCTGAAAGAAATGGATAAATTTCTAGAAGAATACAATCTATCAAGTCTAAACCAAAATAAAATAGAAATTCTGAACAGACTGATTCCTACCGAAGAAATTGAATCACTAATCAACAAGCTTCCAACAAACAAAAGACCTGGACCAGATGTCTTCACAGGTGAATTTTACAAAACATTCAAGAAAGAATTAACACCTATTCTCCTCAAACAATTCCAAAAAGTACACAAGGAGGGAAGGCTCCCAAATTCTTTCTATAAAGCCACTAATACCCTGATTTCAAAATCAGACAAATATATTACAAAAAAGGAAAACTACAGGTCTGGCCAAGTGGCGTGGTGGTTAAGCACCAGCATGGGAAGCCAGCAGCCCCGGTTCGGGTCCCGCATATGAGGGTCAGTGACACTGCCCTCAAAAACGAAAAAAAAAAAAAAAAGGAAAACTACAGGTCGATATTCCTAATGAACATAGATGCAAAAATTCTCAACAAAATACTAGCAAACTGAATTCAGCATCTCATTAAAAAGATCATACTATACGATCAAGTGGGATTCATTTCTGATATGCAAGGTTGGTTTAATATCCACAAATCAATTAATGTAGTACATCACATTAACATAATGAAAAATAAAAATAATATGGTCATATCAATAGATGCAGAAATAGCATTTGATAAAATCCAGCAGCCAGTTATGATAAAAACTCTTAGCAAAGTGGGAATATTGCATCATATTTCAACATAATAAAGGCCATATATGATAAGCCCATAGCAGCCATCGTACTCAACGGGGAAAGGCTAAAAGCTTTCTCTTTAAGATCAGGAACAAGACAAGGCTGCCCACTTTCACCACTTCTATTTAACAAAGTTCTCGAAGTTCTAACCACAGCAATAAAATAACAAGATGAAATAAAAGGTATCCAAATTTGAAGGGACACAGTAAAAATTTATATAATATGCAGATGACATAATACTATATAGAGAGAATCCCAAAGACTCCACCAAAAAATTGCTAGAACTCATAAATGCATTTGGTAAGGTAGCAGGATACAAAATTAATATTCAGGTATCAATTGCATTTGCATACACCAATAATAAACTATCAGAAGAGGAAATCAGGAAATCAATCCATTTTACAGTTGCTTCAAAACAATAAATATCTAGGAATAAATTTAACTTAATAAGTAAAAGACCTGTACTCAGAAAATTATGAGACACTGAAGAGAGAAATCAAAGAAGATACAAATAAATGGAAATACATACCATGTTCATGGATAGGAAGAATTAATATAATTAAAATGTCAATACTACCTTAGGCAATATATAGATTCAATGCAATTCCAATCAAACTATCAAGGACATTTTTCTAAGAAATAGAACATATAATCTAAAATTTATATGGAACCACAAAAGATCCCAAATAGCCATGACAAACTTCAGAAAAAAAGAACAAAGTGGGAGGCATCATGCCACCTGACATGAAAACATACTACAAGGCTACAGTAATCAAAACAGTATGGTACTGGCATAAAAACAGACACGTAGACCAATGTAACAGAATAGAGAGTCCAGGAATAAACCCATCCATATATGGTCATTTAATCTATGAGAATGGAAGCAACAATTTAAATCTTTTTTTTTTTTGAGGGCAGTGTCACTGGCCCTGATATGTGGGACCCGAACCGGGGCTGCTGGCTTCCTAAGCCAGCGCTTAACCACTGCGCCACTCGGCCGACCCGAATTTAAGTTTTTTTTTTTTTTTTTTTGAGGGCAGTGTCACTGGCCCTAACATGTGGGACTGAACTGGGGCCACTGGCTTCCCAAGGCAGCGCTTAACCACCGCGCCACTCGGCCAGCCCTGGAAGCAACAATTTACATTGGAGTAAAGACAGTCTATTTAATAAACAGTGTTCTGAAAATTGGACAGAAACATCCAAAAAAATGAAAATGGACCACATACTTACACCATATATGAGAACAAACTCAAAATGGATTAAAGAATTAAATGTGGGCCGGCCAAGTGGTGCATACGTTAAGAGCTGGTTTTGGGATGCCAGCGGCCCCGGTTCGGATCCCACATATGAGGGCCGGGGACACTGCCCTCTATAGCTAACAAGAGCTCCACCTGGAGCTGGGCTTTGTGAGCCCCGGCGACGGTGTAGGCTGTAGCTCCTGCAGCAGTGGGCTACCATAGGCTACAGTGAGTGGCCGGCAGCCAGCATTAGCTGCCAATAGCCGTGGTGAGCGACCATCCAGAGACTGGCGACTGATCAGTCTCATCCAGGAAGAGCACAATGATGATACCAACATGGGCCAGTGAAGCAACGTCCTCCGCAACCAGACTGAAGAACAAAAAGACAGCAACATGTCTGTTCCCCTCCCCAATTCAAAAAATTATTTAAAAAAGAAAAAAAAAGAATTAAATGTAAGACCTGAAACCATAAAACTTCTAGAAGAAAACATAGGGAGTAAATTAGCAGATATTACCCTGAGTAATATTTTTACTGATATACCCCCTCAGGCAAGGGAAATAAAGGAAAAAATGAACATATGGGATTACATTAAACTTAAAAGTTTTTTTCAAAGCAATAGAAATCATCAATAAAACAAAAGTCAGTCTACCGAATGGGAGAAGATATTTGCCAATGATATATCTGATAAGCGGTTAATATCCAAAATTTATACAACACTCATGAAACTCAACATCAAAAGAACAAACAGGGGCAGACTGCAAAGATGGCTGCAGTGAGGAGAGCTCCCTGAGTTCTTCTCTGGAAATGTCCACAATTTGAACTTCTGTAACTCTACAAAGGGACGTCTACTCATCACACAGAGCAACTTAGTCTCTCACATAACAATTACTGGAAGGTGGGCAGACTGGACAAGTGAGGATGAAGGCGGGCAAGACCCGTGAGGTGCAGCCCGCACCCGCGGCTGCAGAGGGACCAAACTCCAGAGAACAGATGAAAGCAAAAAAACAAAACAAAAAAATCAAAGAAAAACAAAAACAACAGAAAATAAAACTCACCCCACCCTCCCTCAGAAACCCTGGCCCCAGCCAACCCAGAGTCATAAACTGACCCTGCAATGGAGCAATAGGGGCAGACTACAAAGGCATTCCTTACCCATAGGGGGTTGAGAATTTCCGCCCGAGAAGAGGCTACAGAGTGAGATACCTACCCTGCCCCCACTTGTCCTGCAAGGCTTGGGAGACAGGGCAGGTTCAGCTGTTGAGGCACTAATTAACAGACTCTTAGCAGCAGGCTTTTCGCAGTGAAGATATCTTCCATTCTCCGCATTGAGCTTTCAATGGAAAAGGTGCCCAAAGACACTCATCGAGCCTGCAGGGCACACAGCCTGCCTTGGGATAGGCAAAAGCAGAAATGGCAGTGACTTTGTAAAAACTACCAATCACACGTCACAACCACACTCATGTGCAACAAACCTGCAGTGCCAGGATCACACTAGGCATCAGGTGGCCGTCTTTGTTCCCTCAAGACGCAGAGGAGTATTTGTATAGCAGAGGACAAACTGAAGAGAGCTTGGTGGACTTTAACCCAGACTGGCACTGGAGACACAAGAATCATCATACCCACAGGCCTACTTTAGATAAAACCAGAGCATTTCTGGGTTTGACATACAGGAGTCACACCCAAAAGGAAGTTGCTACAGGTGCAAGGGCCAAAGGGTCCAAACCTCACACAGCAACTCAAACTGCAGACTCTGCTGATCCTCACAGCTTATCAGCCTGGAAGTCAATCCCACCTATTGACAAGCCAAAAGTAATCAAAGCTAAACTCCAACAGGCGAAGACACACAACACAAGGAACACCTCACATATACATGCACAAGAGAATAGGGAGATTGAGTAATTCAAATATAAAAGACACACACCGTATAAGTTTACCCAGAAAAGACTGAGAGACCTAGGGGATCTATGTGTTATATCGAAGCAAGCACAAAGAGTAAACCAGAATGGGGAGACAAAGCAATAGAACCCAAATAAAAGAACAGAAGAAACCTCCTGAATCAGTGGAACTAGAGGAAATAGAGGTAAACAACCTATCGGAGACAGAGTTCAGAACACTGATTATTAGAATGTTCAAGGGAATTAATGAAAATATAAAGAAGGATAGAGAAATCATGAAAAGCAACCAACTAGAACTTAAGAATGCAATTACTGAATTAAATAACAAATTTGATGGAATGACTAGCAAATTGGACGAAGCAGAAAATTGAATCAGTGACTTAGAAGACAGCATAGCAGAGATCACACAAGCAGAACAACAAAAGGAAAAAAGAATGAAAAACATTGAAAATAGTTTAAGAGAGCTATGGTACAACATCAAACGCAAGAACCTCCGGATCTTCAGAGTACCAGAAGGAGAAGAGAAGGAGCAAGGGATTGAGAATATATTTGAAGTAATAATGTCTGAAAACTTCCCTAACCTGGCAAAGGACATTGAAATACAACCCCAGGAAGTGCAGAGAGTTTCAACCAGGGTGATCCCAAACAGGCCCACACCAAGACACATTATAGTGAAAATGGCAAGGGTTAAGGACAAAGACAGAATCCTTAAAGCAGCAAGGGAAAGGAAGCAAGTTACTTACAAGGGCACCCCCATAGTATTATCAGCCGACTTTTCTACAGAAACTTTGCAGGCCAGAAGGGAGTGGCAGGAAGTTTTCAAACTGATGAAAAATAAAGGCCTACAACCCAGATTGCTGTATCCAGCAAGGTTATCATTTAAAATTGAAGGAGAGATAAAGAGCTTCCCAGAAAAGAACAAGTTAAGGGAATTCATTACCACCAAGTCAGCTTTGCAGGAAATGTTAAAAGGGCTTCTTTGAGCAGAAGAGAAAAACAACCTAACTAAGGAAGACTAGGAACACAAATAACAAAATGGCAATAAATACACACCTATCAATAATCACGTTAAATGTAAATAGAGTAAATGCTCCAATCAAAAGACATAGGGTGGCTGAACGGATAGGAAAGCAAGACCCCGGCATATGCTGTATACAAGAGACACATCTCAGATCAAAAGACACATACAGGCTGAAAGTAAAGGGATGGAGTAAAGTATTTCATGCAATTGGAATGGAAAAAAAAGTTGGAGTAGCGATACTTATATCAGATAAAATGGACTTCAAATTGAAGATTATAATGAAGGACAAAGAAGGACACTTCATACTAATAAAGGGATCGATCCAACAAGACGACATAACCCAAGTAAACATCTATGCACCTAACATAGGAACTCCTAAATATATAAAACAGATATTATCAGGCATAAAAATGGAGATCAACAGTAACACTATCATAGTAGGGGACTTCAACACCCCACTGTCACCAATGGACAGATCCTCCAGACAGAAAATCAATGCGGAAACAGTGACCTTAAATGACACATTAGACCAGCTGGACTTAACAGACATTTTCAGAGCATTTCACCCCAAAGCTACAGAATATACATTCTTCTCAAGCGCACATGGAACATTTTCTAAGATAGACCACATGTTAGGCCACAAAACAAGTCTGAATAAATTTCAGAAGATTGAAATCATTTCAAGTGTCTTTTCTGACCACAATGCTATGAAATTAGAAATCAATTATAAGAAGAACCCCGGAAAGCTGTCAAATCAGTGGAGGCTGAATAACATGCTACTAAATAGTGAGTGGGTCACAAATGAGATCAAGAATGAAATCAAATATGCCTCGAGACAAACGAAAATGAAAACACCACGACCCAAAATCTCTGGGATGCTGCGAAAGCAGAGAGGGAAGTTTATAGCAGTGCAGACCTACATGAAGAAGGAAGAAAAATCTTAAATCAACAGGTTATCCTTACAACTAAAGGAACTGGAAAAAGAACAGCAAAAGAGGCCCAAGGGGAGTACAAGAAAGGAGATAATGAAGACCAGAGCTGAAATAAACAATATTGAGAACAGAAAAAACAATTCAAAAGATCAATGAAACCAAGAGCTGCTTTCTGGAGAAGATAAACAAAATTGACAAACTTCTAGCCAGGCTCATCAAAAAAAAAAAAGAGAGAGAGGACTCAAATGAGCAAAATCAGGAATGAAAGAGGGTAAATGACTACAGACATCACAGAAATACAAAAAATTCTAATAAATTACTACGAGCTACTATATGCCAAAAAATTTGACAATCTGAAAGAAATGGATAATTTTCTAGAAGCATACAACCTTCCAAAGCTAACGCAAGAAGAAACAGAAAATCTAAATACCCTGATTACTAACAAGGAAATCGAATCAGTAATTGACAAACTCCCAAAAAACAAAAGCCCTGGACCAGAAGGCTTCACAAGTGAATTTTATCAAACATTCAAAAAAGAACTATCACCTATTCTTCTCAAACTATTCCAAAAAATCCAGAAGGAGGGAAGGCTCCCGAACGCTTTTTATGAAGCCACTATCACCCTGATTCCAAAATCAGATACAGACAGCACAAAAAAGGAAAACTACAGGCTAATCTCCCTGATGAATATAGATGCAAAAATTCTCAATAAAATATTAGCAAACAGAATTCAGCAATATATTAAGAAGATCATACATCATGATCAAGTGGGATTCATCCCTAGTGCGCAAAGCTGGTTCAACATCCGTAAATCAACTAATGTGATACACCACATCAACAAAATGAAGGATAAAGATCACATGGTCATTTCAATAGATGCAGAAAACGCATTTGACAAAATCCAACAGCCATTTATGTTAAAACCCCTTAGCAAAGTGGGAATACAGGGATCATATCTCAACATAATAAAAGCCATATATGATAAACCTACTGCAACCATCATACTCAATGGGGAAAAGCTAAAACCATTCCCCTTAAGATCAGGAACAAGACAAGGCTGTCCATTTCTCCTCTGTTATTCAACATAGTGCTGGAAGTTCTAGCCACAGCAATCAGACAACAAAAAGAAATAAAAGGCATCCAAATTGGCAAGGAAGAAGTAAAATTGTCATTATATGCAGATGGCATGATACTGTATATAGAGAACCCCAACGACTCCATCAAAAAAACTATTGGAACTGATAGATGAATTCAGTAAAGTAGCAGGATATAAAATCAATGTTCAGAAATCAGTGGCATTTGCATATACCAATAATAAACTAACGGAAAGAGAAATTAAGAAAACTGTCCCATTTACAATTGTGTCAAGAACTATAAAATACCTAGGAATAAATTTAACCAAAGAAGTGAAAGATCTGTACTCAGAAAATTATCAGAAACTGAAGAAAGAAATCATAGAAGATACAAATAAATGGAAACACCCACCATGCTCATGGATAGGAAGAATTAATATAGTTAAAATGTCCATATTGCCTAAAGCAATATATAGATTCAATGCAATTCCTATCAAACTACCAAAGGCATTTTTCACAGAAATAGAAAATATAATCCTAAAATTTATATGGAACCATAAAAGACCCCAAATAGCCTCGGCCATCCTGAGAAATAAGAACAAAATCATGCCACCAGACATCAAAACCTACCACAAGGCTACAGTAATCAAGACAGTTTGGTATTGGCATAAAAACAGGCACTTTGATCAGTGGAACAGAACAGAGAGCCCAGAAATAAATCCAGGCATGTACGGACAGTTAATCTATGACAAGGGAAGCAAGAATTTACACTGGAGTAAAGATAGTCTATTCAATAAATGGTGCTGGGAAAATTGGACTGACACATGCAATAAAATGAAACTGGACCACCTCCTTATGCCATATACAAGAACAAATTCAAAATGGATTAAAGACTTAAATGTAAGACCTGAAACCATAAAACTCCTAAAAGAAAATATAGGGAGTACATTTGCGGACATTACCCGGAGCAATATTTTTACTGATACATCCCTACGGGCAAGGGAAGTAAAAGAAAAAATGAACATATGGGATTATATCAGACTTAAAAGTTTTTTCACAACAAAGGAAACCATTAATAAAACAAAAAGGAAGCCTACTGAATGGGAGAATATATTTGCCAACGATATATCTGATAAGGTGTTAATATCCAAAAATTTATAAAACACTCATGAAACTCAACACCAAAAAAACAAACAACCCAATTAAAAAATTGGCAGAAGATATGAAGAGACATTTCTCTAAAGAGGAAATACAAGGGACTGCCGAGTGGTGCAGTGGTTGAGCACTGGCTTGGGAAGCCAGCGGCCCCAGTTCGGGTCCCACATATGAGGGCCAGTGACACTGCCCTCAAAAACAAAAAGAGTAAATAAAACAAAGGGGACATACAGATGACCAACAGGCAAATGAAAAACTATTCAACCTCACTGGTCTAGGGAAATGCAAATAAAAACCACAATGAGATACCACCTCACTCCAGTCAGAATGGCTATCATCAATAAATCAACAAACAACAAGTGCTGGCGGGGCTGTGGGGAAAAGGGGAAACTGCTGCACTCTTGGTGGGATTGCGGATTGGTGCAGCCACTGTGGAAGTCAGTACAGAGGTATCTCAAAAAACTGGAAATGGAGCTACCTTTTGACCCAGCAATTCCACTCATAGGTATTTATCCTGAAAATCCCAAGACACTCATTCAAAAAAATATATGCACTCCTATGTCCATAGCAGCGCTATTTACTATAGCTAAGACTTGGAAACAACCAAAATGCCCATTGGTAGATGACTGGATTAAGAAATTGTGGTATATTTATACAATGGAGTATTACTCCGCTATAAGGAAGAATGAAATCGTACCATTTGCAATGATATGGATGGACCTAGAGACTATTATGTTAAGTGAATAAGTCAGTCAGAGAAAGACAAATACCATATGATCTCACTCATATGTGGAATCTGAAAAACTGTATGAATGAGCACAGTAAACAGAAATTGTCTCATAGATATAGAGGAAAATTCAGGATTGCTAATTGGGAGGGGGTTGGGGATGAGGGAGAAGGAGAAGGCATTAGACAGCAAAAATAGGCAACTACAATATTGTCACTGGGATATGAAAGACAGTTTGAGGAATATAATTAATAATGCTGTAAATATTTTGTAGGGTGTCAGATTGTCATATGTCTTGTTAGGGAGACCATTTCATGGATGGAGAAGAGGCTTGATCACTGATTTGTACACCTGAAGCTGAGGTTGTATAATATTGTATACCAACTGTAATTGAATATATAGATAGTCATGGGATGTGGATTATAATGTGGAAGGGAGTCAGAGGAACTGTAATAGATATATATGTTATGGGGGGGAGGAATGGGGTGGCCAAATGGGGGAGGGGTTTGTCACTTTGAGGGGTAAAATGTATAACTATTGCACTGTGTTGTATACCTGAAACTAATTAAAAATAAATAAATATTTTTTTTAAAAAAATCAACAAAAAAACAACAACAAACAACCAAATTTAAAAAATGGGCAGAGGATATGAAGAGGTATTTCTCTAAAGAGAACATACAGATGGCCAACAGGCATATGAAAAAATGTTCAATCTCACGAATCATTCAAGAAATGCAAATAAAAACCACAATGGGATACCACCTTACTCTGGTCAGAATGGCTATCATCAATAAAGCAAGAAACAGGGTCTGCCGAGCAGTGCAGTGGTTAAGCATTGGCTTGGGAAGCCAACCGCCCCGGTTCGAGTCCCACATATGAGGGCCAGTGACACTGCCCTCAAAAAAACCAAACAATAAAAGCAAACAGAAAAAAAATAAGTCAGCAAACAAGTGCTGGTGAGGGTGTAGAGAAAAGAGTACCCTGGTGCACTGTTGGTGGGACTGCAGATTGGTGCAGCCATTATGGAAATCATTATGGAGGCATCTAAAAAATGCGGAAATGGAATGACCGTATGACCCAGCAATTCCACTCTTGGGTATCTACCTGGAAGAATCCAAGATGCTAATTTCTAAAAATATATGCACCTGTATGTTTATTGCAGGGCTATTTACAATAGCAAAGACTTGGAAACAACCAAAATGCCCATGAGTAGACTACTAGATTAAGAAACTCTGGTACATTTATACAGTGGAATATTTCTCTGCTATAAAGACGAATGAAATCGTACCATTTGCTACGATATGAATGGATCTAGAGAGTATTATGTTAAGGGAAATAAGTCTCTCAGAGAAAGACACATACCATATGATCTCACTTATATGTGCAATATGAAAAACTGAATGAATGAGCAAAGTAAACAGAAAGAGACATAAATATAGAGGAAAAACTGATGGTTTATAGTTGGGAGGGGGGTGGGGGTAAAGGAGAAGGGGAAGGGATTAGACAGCATAAATAGGCAACTAAAATATTGCCACAGGGATATGAAAGACAGTTCAGGGAATATAATAATGTTGCAAAAATTTTGTGTCATGTCAGATGGTCACATTTCTTGTTAGGGAGACCACTTCATGGACGGAGTAGAGGCTTGACACTGCACTGTACACCTGAAACTGATGTTGTATAATATTTTATGCTAACTGTAATTGAATATATAGAGAGTCAGGGGATGTGGAGTATACTGTGGAAGGTCATCAAAGGAATTGTAATAGACGTATACGATATGGGAGGGGGAGTAGGGTGGCGAACTGGGGGAGGGGCGTTGTCACTTTGAGTGGTACAAAGTATAACTATTGTACTGTGTTGTATACCTGAAACTAATTTAAAAAATGTTTATTTCACAATAAAATAATTATAAAAAAGACACATAGAAAAATTGAATTCAAACACCCTATACTCAATTAAAGCAGTATATAAATTTTTCACATAATTAACCAGGCAATGAGAGAAACAACAAATTCTTTCTCAGTATACTGCAGAGGAAACAAAAGAGCAGAAAATATATTTAACTAAATTGAGAAACAAGACAGCTAAGTGTAAATTTGAAAATATATTTTGTTACAGAGATTATAAATAGCTGAAGCTTCCTGTTACAATAGATTCATCCAATCCATGAACATGGAATGGCTATTGATGCAGAATCATTAAAGTTTAAAAGTACTAAACAAAGCAGAATCAGGGCATCATAACATTAATGTCATAGAAAGTAGAGTTTATTATAAGCAGCATTAAATAAAATAGAAAGTCACTGCTTATTCACAATGGATAAAGATACATTTACTGAAACACTGCTTAAAAAATCCATAGATGAAATGGCAAAAAAGCTATGACAGAGAATGCTTTACACACACAGGTTAAAATTAAAATATAATATTAAGCATGGAAAATACAAAGATGTTGAAAAATATAATTATTCACACTGTATATATAAATGTTTGTCCAAGAGAATAATCATTGTTTTCAAGTACATAAGTGACATTCATATATTAATAATACATATAAAAAGCAGAAATTGTACAGTTTCCCTCCATCTATGTGACTCCAAATCTAAAACAAAAGCACCATATTCAATAAAATAAATACATAATTTTTGGATCAAAGTGTAAATCAAAATTTCAATTACCAACTCATTAGATAATAATGGGAGACCTCTTCCTTCTTCTTTTTCCCTTCCTTTCACTTCCTTTCCTTCCTTCCTTTCTATTTAGAATTCAGTCCTAAAGCTACTAGATGGTACATAGCAAGATAAGTATATCCAGGAAGCATGTGTAAAGATGCTCAATGTCATTAGCCATTGTGCAAAAGCAAATAAAAACCACAATGAGATCCTACATCACATGGAATAGGTCGGCTGTGATAATAAAATAAAAATGGAAAGTAACATATGTTGAAGAAAATGTGGAGAAATTGAAACAGTCATGCATTTCCAGTGGAAATGTACAATAATGTACCATTGTGGAAAATTTTGGTGGTTCCCCAAAAAGTTAAATATAGAAATATCATTTAATACTACAATTCTAATTCCACTTTTGGATATATACCCAAAAGAACTGAAAACATGTTCAAATACTTGCACATGAATATTCATAGCAACGCTATTTATAATAGCTAAAGGTGGAAATAACTCAAATATTCAACTGATCTATGAGTAAATGTAATTTATGCATACAATGGAATATTATTATTATTATTATTATTTTTAATTGAGGAATTGGTATGGAGGGGCGACAGTTGCCATCTGGTGTGGGCAGCTCGTGGCCTCCACGCTCAAGGTGCTGTGTTCAATATTAGTTGCAGGTGGGCATAGTCACCACCCCATGTTGGAGTCAAACCAACAACCTTGTGAAGAGCGCATGCTCTATCCATTGAGCCATCTAGGCGGCAGCTCAGCTCAAGGTGCTGAGTTCAGTCTTAGTTGCAGTTGGGCATAGCCCACCATTGAACAGGCAGTTTTATTGTCAGGATCACATGCTCTCACCAGCTGAGCCATCCTGCCACCTGTTGGCAGCTCAGTGGTGGCTCAGCTCAGGTACAGCCTCACTGGCCCATGTGGGAATTGAACCCATGGCCCTGTTGCTCAGAGCTCATGCTCTGAAGCTAACTCTTAACCAACTGAGCCACTCGGCTGGCTCACAATGGAATATTATTAAACCATACAAAGGATTGAAATATTGATATGTGCTACAGTATGGATGAACCTTAAAATCATTATGCTAAGTGAAATAAGCTGGACAGAAAAAGCCAATTATTTTATGATTCATTTATATGAACTATCCAGGGTAAGCAAATCCATTTAGACAGAAAGGAGATCAGTGGTTTCTGGAGGCTTGAAGCTGGGGGCAATGGGGAGAGACAGTGTATGGGTATAGGGTTTCCTCAGGGTTAATAAAAATATTTTGCAACTAGATATTGGTGAGGATTGCATAGCATTATAAATGCACTAGACATGATTAATTGTAAATTTCTATGTTGTGTATATTTTTACAAAAATTTTTTTGGGGGGCAGTGTCACTGGCCCTCATATGTGGGACCCGAACCAGGGCTGCCGGCTTCCCAAGCCAACGCCCAACCACCGCGCCACTTGGCCGGCCCTATTTTTACCAAAATTTTAAAAAGAAACATTGCTTGATTCTGTTTTACATTACTTGTCCATTGAAGGTTGTCAGGTGAGCTCTACTCATGATGGTCACTCTGGAATTCAGGCTGGCAAAATCCTAATCTCAATATGTGCTTTTACAGTAATCTTAGCAGGGAAATGTGAACATAGTTATCTCAAAGAAAGTAATACAGAATTTATTACCAATGATAAAATTTGAGATTTTAGGAGAAAATTATAATTTTGGAAAGTGAATCTAGCACTCTGAAATTGACAGCTTCACAATATAAATTCTGAGGTAATATTATCTGATATGACTTTATTGATGTTGTATAATGAAATATATCAACATTTGAAAGATCTGTATAACCAGTATTTTACAAATGATGTCATAATATCATGCATGAGTAAATTACCCATTCAACATGCAAGATGGGCCAACGGATTTTAAGGTAACATAATACAAAAAGTTCACTGGTGTGAAGTCTGATTTGACATCTCAACTAACCTTTAAGAAATTATCACTTCTTGAGTTTCAGTATAACATCAAATAAGAATATCTGTAATTATCTGAAAAGGCAAGTAAAGTTCTCCCCATTTTCCAATTACATACTTATGTAAGCACAGATTTCTTTTATATACTTCAACAACCGAAAACTAAATCACAATATGTTGAAAGTAAAAATAGATATAAATTAAGCCAGCCGAGTGGTGCGGTGGTGAAGTGCTGGCTTCGGAAGCCAGCGGCCCGGGTTCAGTCCCACATATGAGGGCCAGTGACACTGCCCTCAAAAAAAAAAAAAGATATAAATCCAGCTATCTTTTCATAAGCAAGGTAGTGTACAGGTTATAAAAATTTAAAACAATTCCCTTTTTCTCACTATTATTTTTGTTTTGGAAATATATTCATTTTAAACATAATATATTACTTATGTTAACATGTAATGTTATCATAAAAGAAATAAATTGATATTATGAATATTTCCAGATATTAATTTCTAATATTTAAATATCAGCATGCATAATCCACATAAGCTAAACCGCTTTAGAGTCTTTAATTTTTTAGACTATAAAGGGATTTCTGACACCAAAATAGTTGAGGACCACTGGAGTTGGAAAGTATAGTATGATTGCTGGACAGCCTCAAAGGCACAGTTGAGATTTGTAGTCTACCCCTTATATGTTTTCCTTCAACCATGTTAAAAGACAAAAGTATGAACATAAAATAAGAAGCAATTTGGATTTTACTTGTTCATGATTTTTCTAAGCAAAAGTGTGTAAAGTGTATTTAAAAAGAAGTGTTTTTAGGGGCCGGCCGAGTGGCGCGGTGGTTAAGCGCTGGCCTTGGAAGCCAGCGGCCCCGGTTCGGTCCCACATATGAGGGCCAGTGACACTGCCCTCAAAAAAAAATAAATAAAAAGAAGTGTTTTTAATAAGTGAATATGGAATTTAATCTAGGTAACGAGTGAAAGGAAAAAAAGGTAATAAGGTAGTTTTAGGTCCTGAAATGTCAAAGTCTTGCTGGAGTAAGAAAAAAAAAAGGAAATTTAAGATATGATGATCAGAGTGTGAAATTCGTTAAATTGAAGTTATGAAGATGTTATAATTCTTTTTTTTTTTTTGAGGGCAGTGTCACTGGCCCTCACATGTGGGACTGAACGGGGGCCACTGGCTTCCCAAGCCAGTGCTTAACCACCACACCACTCGGCCAGCCCAAGAAGTTATAATTCTGGATAATGAGAAGTCTTTGATATGATAATCACAGTTAGTGTCTGATAGTGAAGAACAAGATCTCTTGGGCTGGTCAAGTGTCAGGTTGGTTAGGAGCTGGCTGGGGATGCCAGCACTGAGCAAAAGGGCCCCAGTTCGGATCCCACATATGAGGGCTAGTCCTCTACAGCTAAGATGGTGAACAACTGCTCCACCTGGAGCTGAGATGCCATGAGTCACCAGTGATGGTGTAGGCAGCAGTGTCTGCTAAAGTGGGCTGCCATAAGCTACAGTGAGAGGCCGGCAGCCAGTATGAGCAGCTGGCAGCTACAGTGAGCTGCCAAGTGCCACCATGAGTGGCTGTCCAGAGGCTGGTGACAGGTCTGCCTCACCAAGAAGAGCGCATGATGATACCAACATGGGCCAGTGAACCAACGTTGTCCATAACTAGACTGAAAAACAAAAGGACTGCAACTTGTCTGTTCCCCTCCCATTATTCCCCAACAAAATCTTAAGGAAAAAAAAAGAACAAGATCTCTTTAGAAGAGAAGATCAAGGAACTGAAGAACTTGATGGAGGGAACATGTTGTATATTGAATTTACCAAATTTAAAGCAAAGATATTATTGGAAGTAGTGACAGTGAAGCTGGAGAAGTTTAGTGTCTGTGGGGGGGATCCAGTAATTGATAAATGACACAAACAATAATGAGCAAGGAATGATATAGAGTAATGATATGAGATTCAGGTTGATGAATAATTAAATAAATGATTAAGTATGGCTTATCAATGTGATGAAATACCATCCAAAATTATTTTATAAAATTATTTTCAGCAACAACATAGGGAAATATTTATGTGATAAGTTGGAAAAATATATGTAATAGTTTACATTGTATGATTCTAGTTTAGTAACATACACAAAATTACTTTTGTTGTGTGCATTTACATATATATATATATATATATATATATATATATACACACTTGTGAGCATACACAGAAAAAAAAAGACGAGAAAGCTAAACACCAAAATGTGAATGTCAATTATCTCTACACTGTGGCATTACAAGGAATTATAATTTCTTTCTGTGTGCTTTGGTATATTTTCCAATTTTTCTATAATTATCAGTTAGTTTTATAATTAGAAAAAATTAAAATTTTTATTTAAGTAAAACGTAATTTGAAGGCTTTATTGCTGGCAATTTTCATGTAGTTCGTTTTCCATTATTGGAAATAGTAAATTAGTATTTTTCTCAAATATTTTTGCAAGTTTTCTTTAAAGGTGTTAAATGTCCAATCAGATTATTTTGCTTAATCCTTGAAATAGGCAATGTTGTGAAAATATGTCCCTCTTCCATGATCTTATGGTACCTAAAATTTTGACTATTAGTGAAAATCATCTTAAGAACTTCCTGTAGACAAATTTATTTCTTAGGAAAAGTAGCAGTTTCTCTACTATGAAAGTGTGCTAGCAATTTTTGTTTTGTTTTTGATGTTGGTGTTTTGTTTTTATTAAAATCATCATCCACCATCACTCAAAAGATAACCAAGTCTTCAGTGAGTACATCTTTCCACAACTAAAGAAAAGCCTCAACCCTGTAGTATTTCCATGGATAGCTCTAAGGTGGGATACTATAATTACTAAGTACCTAAGTAGCATAGGTAATTATTGTTTACACTTCTTCACGTCATCCTTTTTGCTGCAAGATAAAAATCTTCATCAGCATCATGTGCTTTATTTCACTAAATCAGCACTGACTTCCAGATTTCCACTGTCTTAAAAGATTCCTTCTATCAGCTTTATTGGTTTAGAACCCTGACTCACTATTTTTGTCTTTCTCTTTCTGTAGATAAATTGACCTCTGGCTATTTACCTTGCTGCTACTAGCCATATGGCCCCAATAATTCTCTCCATGAACTCACAAAATGCATACCAATCATTTATGCACTACTCTTTTGCAAGGAACCCACTGCATTCTGAATCCCCTCTATTACTTCAGAGAGGAGGCCAAATAATTTCAAAAGCTTTGGGCACACAGAGGTTAGATACAAAACCATGGAACAGTGTCTCAAAAAGGCAGCCATATTCTATTTCCCATATTGCACTGAGTAACCAGTTCTGTGAAGCAAAAACAGGCATGAACTGTAGCACTTTTCTCTTTCTATTGTATAAATGTATTCACTATGGCCAATTTTATTATACCAGTGTGACATCACTGAAAATTGGCTCTCTCTGTGAGCAGACTCCATATTTCCTGGTTACTTTGAGACAACCTCATCAATTATGACATGGTTTTCCACTTGTTTATCCTTTTTATTTCAGTAAAATCTTACCTCAGTGTTTCTCTTATTATGATCCTTAGACCACCATCATCTAACCAGGAAGTTTGTTAAAATGTTGAAATCTGGGTCCCATCCCCAAACTAAAAGTATGACTCAGAAAATTATAAGATACTGAAGAGAGAAATTAAAGAAGACACAAATAAATGGAAACATATACCATGCTCATGGATAGAAAGAATTAATATAGTTAAAATGTCCATACTACTTAAAGCAACATATAGATTAAATGCAATCCATATCAAACTACCAATGATGTTTTTCAGTGAACTAGAACCAATAATCCTAAAAAGTATATGGAACCATAAAAGACTCCTAATAGCCACAACAATCTTGAGAAATAATAACAAATTGGGAAGTATCATACTACCTGACATCAAATCATACTACAATGCTATAGTAATCAAATCAGCATGGTATTGGCATAAAAACAGACACATAAATCAATACAACAGAAAAGATAGCCCAGAAAAAAAAATCCATGCCTAGATGGTCATTTAATCTATGACAATAAAAGCAAGAATTTACATAGAGGTAAAGATACTCTATTTAACAAGTGGTGCTGGGAAAAATTGATAGATACATGCAAAAAATAAAACTGGACCACCTTTTTACATCATATACAAAAATAAATTCAAAATTGATTAAAGACTTAAATGTAAGATGAGACCATAAAACTCCTAGGAGAAAATATAGGAAGTAAATTTGCAGATATTACCTTTAGTGATATTTTTACTGATATTTCCCCTTAGGCAAGGGAAGCAAAAGATAAAATAAACATATGGGATTATATGAAACTAAAAAGAATTTTTCATGCAAAAACAGCCATCAATAAAACAAAAATGCATCCTATTGTATGGGAGAAGATATTTGCCACTGATACAACTGACAAGGGTTTAACATCCAAAATTTATAAAAAACTCACAAGCCAACACACAAAAAATCAAACAACCTGATTAAAAAATGGGCAAAGGACATGAACAGACATTTCTGTAAAGACACATGAAAAAAATACTCCACATCACTAACCATGACAGAAATGCAAATAAAAACACAATGAGATACCATCTCACTCCAGTCAGAATAGTCAGAATAGCTAACTAACATCAAATAATTAAGAAACAATAAGTGTTGGTGAGGATGTGGAGGAAAAGGTACCCCATGCACTGTTGGTGGGATTACATATTATTGCAACCACTATGGAAAACAGTATGGAGTTACCTCAAAAAATTGAAAATAGAACTACTTTATGACCCAGCAATTCCACTCTTGGAAAGAAATCTATTCAGAGGAATCTGAAACATTAATTCAAAAAAATCTATGCACTCCTGGGTTTATTGCAGCACTATTCACAATAGCCAAGATGTAAGAACAACTGAATAACCCACCACAGATGATTGGATAAAGGCACTGTGGTACATTTATACAATGGGGTATCACATGGCCATAAAAAGGAATGAAATCTTGGTTTCCAGTAAGATGGTGGAATAGACAGACGCTGTGACAACTGACTCCCAGGATGACACCAAATTTAAAAACAATTTATACAACATTCAACCTCAGAAGTCCCTGGAATACTAGACGAACAGAACCTCTAAAAGAATAACTTAAAGACGAGGCCACATCGAGTCTGGTAGGAAGACTGGAGACAAGAGAGTGTGAACCCCGTGAGAGACACCTCAGCAGCAGGTAGGTTTCTCCAGTTGGGGGAGACACCCTCTGGCCTTACACCAAGCCCACTAGCCCACAGTTACTTTGCCAGAAAGAGGAGTTCCACGTTAGCTGGCAGTAGAATTTAGTGAGGACTCTCTTTTCTCAGCTCAGTGAGGCTGAGGGCAGCTAGAGAACCAGTGGAGCTGGCACATGAACTCACTCACTGGTGAGCACTCTCCTGGTTCCTGGTGGAGGGAGTGGCAGTGTGAGTCGGGCCTGGGAGCCTGCGGGGATGGACTGAACTGAGGGCCTTTGACAAGGGTGCTGGAAGTTTTGGGTGCATTGTTCCCATGGTGTGGAGCTTCCACAAGAGTAGTGTAGAGGACAGAGCCATTTTATCAGGCTTGGGCCCTCCCAAAAAGGGTTAGATCTGGGACCGCATTGGTCTGGTGGAATTGGCGCAAGAGTGCATGTGTGCATGCATGTACATGCTGCCTTGGAGTTCCACCCTCCACATGGCTTGTGCTGTGCAGCCAGGGAAACAACCGGTGGGTGTGCTCCAGCTTAAACAGGCTGTTCATTGAGATGTGGGAGTGTGCAAGCCACATTGGGTCCCCACTCTTCACACTGCACATGCAGAGTTGCCAGGCTGGTGATTATTGGTTGTTGGGCTGTTCAGCCTGATCTGCGAGAATGGGAGTTTTCTTGGGAGTGTTGGGGCATGAGCTGTGCCCCTGTGTGATACAGCCAGGGCTTTCCTGGTGAATTATCTAATACACCAAAGTAATCCCAGAGCAACAGCCAGAATGAGGAAAAAAAGAAACATGTCACAAATAAAAGATAAGAGGAAACCTCTAGAAAAGAAACTAAATGAAACAGAAGGATCCAACCTTTCAGAGACAGAGTTTAGAATACTGATGATAAGAATTTTTAATAAACTTAGTGAAGACATAAGGAAGGATAGAGAAATCATAAAAAACAACCAGTTAGAACTGAAGAATGCAATAACTGAAATGAAAAACACACTCAAAGGAATCACCAGTAGATTAGATGAGGCAGAGGATCAGATCAGCGATTTAGAAGACAAAATAGCAGAAATCACCCAGTTGGAACAACAAAAAGAAAAAAGAATAAAAAACAGTAAAAATAGGGCCGGCTGAGTGGCACTGTGGTTAAGCACTGGATTGGGAAGCCAGTGGCCCCGGTTCAGTCCCACATGTGAGGGATCAGTGACACTGCCATCAAAAAAAACAAAGCAATGAAAATAGTTTAAGGACAACAACAATTGCATCATTCTTCATCAGAAGAAGAAGAAGCAAGGGGTCGAGAATGTATTTGAAAAAGTAATGACTGAAAATTTCCCTACCCTGGTGAAGGAAATTGATATACAAGTCCAGGAAGAGCAAAGAGTTCCAAAGAAGCTGAACCCAAATATGTCCACAACAAGACACACCATAATTAAAATGGAGAAGGTTAAAGACAAAGACAGAATCCTAAAAGCAGCAAGAGAAAGACAGCAGGTTACATACAAAGGAACTCGTATAAGACTAACAGCTGACTTGTCTACAGAAACTCTGCAGGCCAGAAAGGAGTGGCAGGAGATATTCATAGTGAAGCAAAATAAAGGCCTACAACCAAGATTGCTCTACCCAGCAAGGCCATCACTTAAAATTGAAGGAGAAATAAAGAGCTTCTCAGAAAAGAATAAGCTTGAGGAATTTATTACCACCAAGGCAGCATTGCAGGAAATCTTAAAAGGGTTTTTTTAAACAGAAGAAAGGGGTAAACAAGCTAACCTAGGAAGACCAGGAATATGAATAACAAAATGGCAATAAATATGCAACTATCAATAATCCCTTTAGGGCTGGCCAAGTGGCACAGTGGTTAAGCGCTGGCTTGGGAAGCCAGCGGCCCCGGTTCAGGTCCCACATATGAGGGCCAGTGACACTGCCCTTAAAAAAAAAGTCCCTTTAAATGTGAATGGGCTAATTGCTCAAATCAAAAGACACAGAGTGGCTGAGTGGATAAGACAACAGGACCCATGCATATGCTCTTTACAAGAGACTTATCTCAGAGCAAACGACACACATAGACTGAAAGTAAATGGGATGGAACAAGATATTACATGCAAATGGAAGTGAGAAAAAAAAAAGCCAGGCTAGCAATACTTATTTCAGACAAAATATACAATCAAATGAAGACTACTATAAAAGACATAAAAGGGCACTACACAATAATAAAGGGATCGATTCAACAAGAGCACATAACCCTACTAGACATCTGTGCACCCAACATAGGAGTTCCGAAATATATAAAACAGATTTTGACAGACATAAAGACAGAGATCATCAGTAACACTATTGTAGTAGGAGACTTCAACATCCCATTGTCACCAATGCACAGATCCTCCAGACAGAAAATCAACGTAGAAAGAGTGGCCTTAAATGATACTTTACACCAACTGGATTCAATTTATGTTTTTAGAACATTTCACCCCAAAGCAACAGAACATACATTCCTCTCAAGTGCACTTGGAACATTTTCCAAGATAGACCACATGTTAGGCCACAAAACAAGTCTCAGTAAATTTACGAAGATTGAAATCATATCAAGCAGATATAGAGGAAAAACTGATGGTTGCTAGCTGGGAGGAGGTGGGAATGAGGGAGAAGGGGAAGGGATTTTACAGCATAAATAGGTAACTACAATATTGCTACAGGGATTTTAAATGCAGTTCTGGGAATATAATTAATAATGTTGTGAATATTTTGTAGGGTGTCAGATGGTTGCATGTCTTGTTGGGGAGAGCACTTCAGAGATGGGGCAGAGACTTGATCACTGTGGTTTATACCTGAAGCTGATGATGTTGTATAATATTGAATGCTAACTGTGATTGAAAGTATATATATATATATATATATATATATATATATATATATATATATATATATATATATTCATGGTATGTGGAGTACAGTGGGAGAGTGGAATCAAGGGAGTTGTAATAGATATGTATGATATGGGGGGAGTGGAGTATTGGATTGAGGGGGTTGTCACTTTGAGGAGTAAAAAGTGTAAGTATTGTACTCTGTTGTAAAAATAAATTAATTACTTTTAAAACAAGAAAAAAAAAGGATGGCTAAAGGGAAAAAAAGAATGAAATCTTACCATTTGCAATAACATGGATGAACCTACAGAATATTATGCTGAGTAAAATAAGTGAGACTGAGAAAAACGAATATCATATGATCTCACTTAAATGTGGAATCTAAATAACATAATAAATGAACAAACAAAACAGAAATAGACTCAGAGATATAGGAAAAAACAACTGATGGTTGCACAGTGGGAGGGGGTGGGGATTGGAGAGCAGGTGAAGGCATTAGAAAGTACAAATTAGTAACCACAATATAATCACAGGGATGTAAAATATAGTATGGGGAATATAATCAATAATGTAAATATTATGTTGGGTGTCAGATGGGCACTGGACTTATAAGGGGGATCACTTTCATAGACTATGTGGATGCATTATAATGGCACTATACACCTCAGTCTGAAGTAGAATAATATTGAATGTCAAATACACACACACACACACACACACACATACACATACACACACACTGACAGATGCAGCGCGTGCATGCATGCATGCGTGCAATCTGACAATTAAGTTCGGAAACTGTTGTAATGATGTTGCTAACATTTTTCTGATATCAGAGGGTTTATTCATTATGATTTTCTACCAACTGGACAGTTCGTCTAGTTTACTATTTGCAAGTGCTGTAAAGGCTGCATGAAAAAGTTAGATGACCTGAACTTTCTGCCAACAATTCATGGCTCTTGCATCACAATAATGTACCAGCTCACAGGGCACTTTCTGTGAGGGAATTTTTAGCCAATAAACAAATAACTGTATTGGAATACTCTTCCTATTCACCTGATCTGGCCCCCAATGACTTATTTCTTTATTCAAAGGTAAAGAAAATATTGAAAGGAAGACATTTTGATGACATTCAGGACATCCAGGGTAATATGACAACAGCTATGATGGCCATTCCAGAAAGAGTTCCAAAATTGCTTTGAAGGGTGGACTAGGCATTGGTGTCAGTGCATAGCTTCCAAAGGGGAGTACTTTGAAGGTGACTGTAGTCATAGTTATTTAGCAATAAGGTATGAAACACTTTTTGTAGGATAGATTTGTGAATGTAATTGTTCTACCTCATATATATATATGGTCATGGGATGTGGAGTACAGCGTAGGGAATTGAGTCAATGGAACTGTAACAGCTATATATAATGTCAGAGAGGTAGCAAATTGGGGGGTTATCACTTTGTGAGGGGTGTAATATCTAACTAGAACATTGCTTTGTACACCTGAAATTAATTTTAAAAACATAGTATTTTTAGAAAGTGTGTCCTAGAATCTATAATTTTAGCATTTCTCCAGATGTTTCTAATGTACACTAAACTTTACCATTCCTTATCTCAAATACTCAGTTCTATTTAATTACCATGATTGTGTGTAATTGGGAGCTGAAGCAGCAAAAACCAGTTATGAAGTTTGATCCTCCCAAAGAGCAGACATATCAGTTACTACCATGTCTCCAAAATGTCTCACTGATTAAAATTTAATGAAACATTCAACTATCTCCAATTTAGATGAGTTAGAATCAATATACCTATATTAGTTTGCTAACCACAGACTGGCTATCTTAAACGACAGAAATTCTGGAGGTTAAAGTCCAGGATCGAAGTGTCAGCAATGTTGGTTCTATCCTGAGGCCTCTCTTGATTTGTTGATGGCCATCTTTTCTCTTTGTCATCATATGGTATTCCCTTTGTGTATGTCTGTGTCCTAATCTCCTCTTCTTAAAAGAGACCAATCATAATAAATTAGGGCCCACCCTAATTACATAATTTAATGTAAAATACATCTTTAATGGCCCTGTCTCCAAATACAGTCACATTCTGAGGTACTGGGTATATGAATACAGAAGGGACAAAATACTTCCTTAAATTTCTTAAATAATCTACAAGTAAGAAACACACATAGGAATTTGTACTGAGTCACTAAATGTGACACAGAGATTGAAGCCTTGGCACATTTAAGCATCGTAGCTTGAATATATCTGCCATCAACAAATGTTAGAGTCTCTGTTACAATGAGCCATCAGCTTGCAAAATGTCTCTGTCATAAATCCAAACACACAAATCTTTAGATTTCATGGAACAATTCATTCACTTAAAGAGAATGTGGACTAATTCGTAAACATCTTGTGGAAAGCTGAAGACAAAATTACATTTATTATTTAGTTGATCAACAGTTTGATTCACAATTTTGGGAACTTGTGGGGGAAATCTGTCTTTAAAGAACATGAAAACTGTTCTGTTGCTATGCTGTCCATAATAGGTACAAGTTGTACTACAAACATGTAAGAAATTTTTCAAGAAACAGATGCTACTGAAATCTCATCTTAATCATTTTTTCCACATAACTTTAAAATGCATTGCTAAATTCTGGATTGATCTTCTATTTAAGCTACTTTTTCTGCCTGACTTTATAGCACATAAAAAATTTTGTGCCAAGTTTATGATACCAAATAATCTTTATGAGTACTTGACCAATCATTTATATCTTCATTCAACATTAACCAAATATTTTGGGGGCAGATATTTTAAATTTTGTGCCAAGAGCTGGAGGATACAGATATGAATAACTCATAGATCTGTTCCTGTGGAGCTCACAGTTTAATGAGAGATTCAAATAATGAAACGTGGAAAGATAGACATAGGATCAGAGTGTGATAAGGGCAGGGAAGAGAAATTGATTACCTTTGCCTGAGGGAAACGGGGAAGGTTTCACAAAGGGTATTATATTTTTCTACTACATCTTAAAGAATGTTTGGGAGGCTGTTAATGAGAAAAGAAGAGAAAGTCCACTCCAATGAGAGCAAATAGTGTTTAAAACACTATGCTACTGGGAAAGTTGCAAATTATTTAGTAAGTCAATAGTTAATGTACACTAGGTTCAGATCATTCAGAACTTTGAATACCATCTAGAGGTCTTTGAAATTTTTTTTTAGAATCAAAAAAGGATTTTTGCTGTAAAGTTACATGATTAAATTTGTGGTTCATAAAGATGCCAAAACTGAGTCCCTGATCTTTCCCCACTCCAAATTTGTTCTGTACAGCCTTTACCTATCTCAGGTAACTCTGTCCTCCCAGCTACACAGGTTAGAATCCTTGAAGTTATGTTTGTAACACTTCTCTCATGCCCCATGTCCTGTCAGGAAGTCCTCAGTTCTATCTTTAAATAATATCCACAGTCTCAACACCTCTCACACACTTTCATGGCTACCAAGTCAACATCATGTATCACTTGGATCATTACAATAGCCTATTAACTTGAACCCTTGCTTCTACTTTGCACCACCCACCAGGTTTGTTCTCAACATAAAAGCCAGAGCAAGGGACGGCCAAGTTGCGCGTTGGTTAAGCGCTGGCTTGGGAAGCCAGCAGCCCCAGTTCAGTCCCACATGTGAGGGCCAGTGACACTGCCCTCAAAAAAAAAGAAAGCCAGAGCAATCAGGTTAAAATATTTTTACAGATCATGTTACTCCTTTGCTCAAAAATAACCACTGATTTCCCATCTCACTTAGAGTAAAAGTCAAAATCCTTACAATGAACTGCAAAGGCCTAAACAACCTGAATCTCTTTTAGTTCTCTGACCTAATTGGTAACTATCCCCCACCACCTATATTCTGTGCACCAGATACATTGGTCTCCATGCTATTCTTCAAATATGCCACACACATTTCCACATCAGAGCCTTTTCAGTTGTTGTTTCTTCTGCCAGGAATGTTCTCCCAGATATCTGTATGGATTTTTCTTTCATCCACTTTAAAGGTCACTTCAATAATAGAAGTCTTAACAATCCTATTTGAAATTTCACCCCATCCTTCATCTTCAACACTGTTGTTCTTCCTTCTTACATTTCTTCCCCAGGGCAATTAACACCATATTTTATATTATATCATTTACTTATTATTTCATTTATTGTTTGTGTATTCCCACTACAATATGAGCTCCATCAATGCAAAGTATATTTTTTTTGTCAATCTTTGGGTACAACATAATTCCTACAATGGTGCCTGGCACAGGAAAAGATTAATAAATATTTGTAGAAAGTTGAATGAAACTCCAAAGAATAGTGTGAATTCAGTAGATAGGATCAGTGAGAACAATTTTTGCAACAGTCCATAATGTTTGCTTACTATTTATTGAGCTAAACATCTATCATGTATTCTATATTTTTCTAGTTTCTGTAAAGAATAAGAATATATGAAAAATTCCTATGACCATTATGTGGAATAAAAGAGTAGTTTCTGTGAAACTGCATGCCTATTACTTGCTCTTTCTTCCTGCCAGCATGTCTTCCTTCTTGTCTTTACTGTCACCATTTTCAAATTTTCTAATCACATCCATTTTTACTTCCAGTTTTACCACTTTTGTTTATTTGCTGCACTTTCACCATTGTTGGCCAATTCCTTCTTTTGATTATCCATTTTTACAAAATGTTATATGAGTTTATCATTAGGAGACCAGAGGCAACAAAACTACATAATTTATTGTCTATGCATAAACTAAATAACATGTGCAGTGACCAATCAACAAATGACATGGAAAGATGTGATAGACTGTTTGGAGAACATAATCAAGAATGTTTTAAAGTTTTTGTAGGGTGTCAAATGGGTAGTTGTCTTATAATATAATAGGTAATACATTTAAACTGTCATTTGGTGGCTGGTTTTATCTTGTAAACAAAGCAAGGGCTGTCTCTGTGTATCAGTGTGTGTGTGTGTGTGTGTGTGTGTGTGTATTCCATAAAAGTACCAATACACACACATTAAATATTATGTAACTTTAGTTGTTTAAAATTTTCTATAGAGATTGTTGTGCTGTGTTAAATGCTGTGAGATTTATCCTTTTTTACTTATGTTATATATTATAGTTGTATAAAATGATCAAGTCTGTTTCTTAGTATTTTATCTTATTCTGTTGTTCTTTACCTATAACAAACACTACACAATCTTAATTACAATAGTTTTATATTAAGTTCTGATATTGGTAAAGCAATGTCCCATCCTTGTTTTCTTGACATATTGTTCTTATAAATTTTAAAATCATCTTATCAAATTCTATGAAAAAAATTCTGTTAAAATTTTTTACTCAAATGCACTGAATAAAATATTAACTTCAGTCTTAAGGAAATATGATATGTTTACTATACTAATGATTTTTTATGTAAACTCAGTATATCGTTGTTGCTTTTTTTGAGAGTAGTGTCACTGACCCTCATATGTGGGACCGAATGGGGGCCACTGGCTTCCCAAGCCAGCGCTTAACCACTGAGCCACTTGGCCGGTCCTCAGTATATATTTCCACTAATAAACCCTAACATTTGGGATACTGAAACTATTTTCTAAAAGATTTTATTGGGAGATTGGGGGAGGCAAACAGCGTTGTGGAATTGGGGAAAGGGAATAGACAAGTTGCTGTCCTTTTGTTCTTCAGTCTGGTTGTGTAAGACCGTGCTTCACTGGCCCATGTTGGTATTATCATTGCACTCTTCCTGGGTGAGGCAGATCGGTCACCGGCCTCTGCACAGCCACTCACAGAGGCTCTTGGCAGCTCACACTGGCTGCCAACTGCTCATGTTGGCTGCCGGCCACTCACTGTAACTTATGGCAGCCCACTGCAGCAGAGGCTGCAGCCTACACCATTGCTGGTGATTCACAGCAGCCGAGCTCCAAGTGGAGCTGTTGTTCACCATCTTAGCTATAGAGGCAAAGAGGTGGAGCTGTTCTTCACCACCTTAGCTATAGATGGCAGTGTCACTGGCCCTCATATGTGGGATCTGATCTGGGGTTCTGCTGCTCAGAGCTGGCGTCCCAACCCAGCTCTTAACCAACGTGCAATTTGGGCTGGCTTGAAACTATTCTTTAGACTATTTAATGATGTTTCCCTTAGAAATTATGCAAATCTTTTGTTGGATTTTTTCCCCAGATACTATATATTCTGCAATGCTATTAAAAAAGGTTATTTTTGCCCTCTACAGCTAAATGGTGAACAACAGCTCCACCTGGAGCTGGGCTGTGGGAGTCCTGGTGATGGTGTAGTTTGCAGCCCCTGCTGCAGTGGGCTGCCATAGGCTACAGTGAGTGGCCGGCAGCCAGCATGAGTGGCCAGCATCTGGAGTGAGCTGCCAATAGCCACGGTGAGTGGCTGTCCAGAGACCAGTGGCAGATCTGCCTTATCCGGGAAGAGCACAGTGATAATACCAACATGGGCCAGTGAAGCAATATCCTCTGCAACTAGACTGAAGTACAAAAGGATAGCAACTTGTCTGTTCCCTTTCGCCAATTCCCCAAGGCTGTTCCCCTTCCTCAATTCCCCAATAAAAATATTTTTTTTAAAAAATGAATAAATAAACTACCATCAATTGCTATAATAGCTTCCTACCATGAATCAAACATAAACTCCAAAACTGACAAACAAACAAAAACCAAAAAATGCCAGAAGTGGTATTATGAATCTTTTAAATTAATGCCACCTGTGAGAATGCTGTAAAATTATGAAAGTTGTCTGTGTCCTATACTGGGGCTAGGGAGGATCAGAGGAGAAATAGCTCATAATAGCTGAAGATACAAATTTACTTTCTATATTTTATTCTAGGAGTTTTATGGTTTCAGATCCTACATTTAAGTCTTTAATCCATTTTGAATTTATTCCCATATATGGTGTAAGGTAGTGGTCCAGCTTCATTTTTTGCATGTGTCTGTCCACTTTTCCAGCACAATTTATTGAGTAGTCTGTCTTTTACCTCAATGTAAATTCTTGCTTCAATTGTCACATATTAAATGAACATATAGGCATGGATTTATTTCTGGGCTGTCTATTCTGTTCCATTTATCTATGTGTCTGTTTTTATGCCAATACCATGCTATTTTGATTACTATAGACTTGTAGTATGATTTAATATCAGGTAGCATGATGCCTCCCACTTTGTTCTTATTTCTCAAGGTTGCCATGTCTATTTGGAGTCTTTTATGGTTTTGTATAAATTTTAGGATTATATGTTCTAGTTCTGTGAAAAATGTCATTGATAATTTGATAGGGATTGTGTTGAATCTATAAAAGATTTTGTAGGGTGTTAGATGGGCACTTGTCTTATTAGCGATACCACTATATGAACTGTGTAGATGCCTGATCATTGTGCTGTACACCTGAAGCTGAAGCTGAATAATATTGAATGTCAACTGTAATCAAATATATATATATATATATATATATATATATATATATATATATATATATATATATCATGGGATGGGGAGTGCAGCATAGAGAATAGAGTCATTGGATTTATAACAGCTATAAATGATGTCAGAGGGGTAGTAAATTGGAGGAGGGGGTTATCACTTTGTGAAGAGTGTAAATGTCTAGGTATTACAAGGTTTTGTACACCCAAAACTAATAATAATAAATAGTTGAGGCTGGAACCATGGGTAGAAGATAGAGTATGTGAGTTTTTGTTTAGTTTACATATCTCCAGGCAAACAACTATCATTCATGTCTTCACTCCAGGGAAGAAAACTAGGAAGCCATTATTTCCAATATGGTGGATTACAAGCCATGAAAACACATAGAGGAAACTTAAGTGCATATTACCAAGTGAACAAAGCCAATCTGAAAGGTTATATATTGTATAATTCCAACTATGACATTCTCAAAAAAGAAAAAGTATGAACAAAGTAAAAAGATTAGTGGGTTCCAGGGGTTAGCAGGGAGGGAGGAATAAATAGAATGGAATATAAAAGATTCTTAGGGCAGTGACAGTACTGTATATTATGCTGTAATGGTGGATACATGTGATTACAAATCTTTACAAATGCTTAGAACATAAAACCAGTAGTGAGCCCTAATATAAATGATGGACTTTTGGTAATAAGGATTATCAATGTAGTTCCAATTTTCATAAATGTACTACTGCAGTCAGGGATGCTGATAATGGGGGAGGCTATGTGTGTGTGGCAAAGGGTAGATGGGAAATCTCTTTACCTTCTGCTCATTTTTACTGTGAACTCAAAACTGCTCTGTAAAATAAAGTTTATTATAAAATATTAATAAGACAAGAAAATCAATGCAAGAGACGAGATACTATTACAGAAAAAGAGTGAGTTATACAATAGAAATGAGACAATGCAATACAAAAAAATGAATAATATGTATAGAATGGAAAAAATAAATTAAAAATTTTGAGATGAGATGATTACGCACATAGCAAATGTAATAATCATCTGGATATCTGATACCTTTTTTTTTTTTTTTTGCGGGCAGTATCACTGGCCCTCATATGTGGGATCCAAACTGGGGCCGCTGGCTTCCTAATCCAGCGCCCAACCACTGCGCCACTCGGCTGGCCCGTCATCTGGATATCTTTATAATTAATAAGATACATTATCAAGGTGATGGGTTAAAATTATCAGTAGTTTTACAATTTGCACAAAATGACCAATTTAATAATGAAACTAAAAGTGTCTTATTCATAGCAACAAAAATATAAAGTGCATACGAGGTCAGGCAATTAAGTTCAGGAACTTGTTGCACCAACGTTGCTTATCTTCATTTGATTTCAGAGGGATTATTCATTATGAATTTTTACCAACTGGACAAACAGTTAACCTAGTCTACTATTTGGAAATGCTGAAAAGGCTGCATGAAAAAGTTACATGACCTGAACTTTTCACCAACAATTCATGGCTCTTGCATCATGACCATATACCAGCTCACACTGCACTGTCTATGAGGGAATTTTTAGCCAGTAAACAAATTGGAACACACTCCCTACTCACCTAATCTGGCCCCCAATGACTTCTTTCTTTACCTTAAGATAAAGGAAATATTGAAAGGAAGACACTTTGATAACATTCAGGACATCAAGTGTAATACAATGACAGCTCTGATGGTCATTCCAGAAAGAGTTCTAAAATTGCTTTGAAGGGTGGACTAGACACTGGTGTCAGTGCATATGTTCCTAAAGGGAGTACTTTGAAATTGGCCATAGTGATATTCAGCAATGAGGTCTGTAGTCCTTTGTCTAGGTTGAGTTCACAATCTTAATTGGCAGACTTTGTATATCAAGAAGATTTATGGAAAAAAAAGCTTTGAAGAAAAATAACCCAAAAGACACAGAAGATTTGAACAATTTAGATGTATAATGTATGTATACATTTGGCATTCACAAATTTTACAGTCATTGTTTGAACCAGTCCCAAGCAGTCTTGAATATCCATTGCATATAATTGGTTGCAGCATAAAATTTATTTTACCTATAGTTTAATTTAGCCAAAAGCCAATATTTTTATCCTAATATAGCTATGATGTTACCTATTAATAATCCCATGTGGATTTTATGCAACAGTGATAAAGTGTTGTTTTTTTATATTTTTCAGAAATGTCATAGGTCCATTATGTTTGTTTGTTTAAAAAATAAGATTAAGTTCTTTTTACAATTTCGAATCTTGCATTTTCTTAAAATTTTATTTTGAGCATGATCAGCATATATTAAATACTGTGAAAATATTCACCATGTTAAACATTATTTGAAAATATTTACCAGGTTCACTATCTGCAGCCTATAATATACCACAATACATTTGGCCATTATTCTCTCTTAGCATTTTTTTTCTCAACTAGGGTTTCACCCCTACCAAGCTACTAAAACTTCAGTTTTCAGGATCACCAAGTGACTTCTAGTATTGCCATATCCAGTAGTCACTGCTCTGCCTCAACTTTCTCAACCTATAAACACTATTCAACAAAGTTGACCATTCACTTTCCAACTTCTACCTCTAACATATATCTGGAATCTGTCCACTTCCCTTGGTCTGCACTATTTCCTTAGTTTAAGAGCACATTGACTTTCATCTAGACCACTTGTAATAGCTTTCAAAGTAATTATCTTTCCTATTTTGATTCTTCTCACAATCTTTCAATAGTTTCTCATCACATTTAGAACAAAATTTAAATTCATCACAGTGCCTATAAGTTCCTATGTAAATCCTCTCCCTTCTCTAGTTAATTGCAGAGAATGAGCCATCTTTCTATCAATCAGACATGCTAAGCCTTTTTCTGTCTTCCAGTTTTAGTTCATACTAGGAAACTCTTCCCTTGGATCTCACTTTAAATGCAATCACCTAAGTATTGAAAGTAGTACCTAGTTTCTCTCCATTAACTCATTATGGTGTTTTTTTCATCATAGTACTTCTCAGTACTTGATATTTTTTGTTTTTTTATTGCCTGTCTCCCTCCAATTGAACATAAACTCTTTGAGAAAAGTTGTTTTATGTGTCTAATTATTACTATATTCCCAGGGTTTGAAACAGTGTTTGCCTTGTGGTTGCTGAACAAATAATTGTGATTGAAATTATGCATGAATAACTGAATGAATGATATTTTTGTAATTTGAATTATTTCATTTATTAGCATTCTGTTTCCATTAATATTTCATATATAAAAGTTTTCCTATTTTTAAAAGATAGGTGAGATTTCTAGAAAAATAATTAACTTGTTAAAGTGTACATGTATTTGAGTGCTAGAAATGTGCTAAATCTTATTTTCAGAAAGATTATAATAATTTCTACTTTTATAAGCAACATATGAGAGTGCTAATTTCCACTAATATTATTACTATTTATGAATCCATGATAATTTATTAGGGAAGAATGGTGCACCGTTGCTATTTTAATTTGCAATTATTTGATTCCTAGAAAAATTGGATACGTTTTCTTACAGTTATGCTTTATATACCTTTAATATAGTTCTGAGAGTTAGCTGTTCATATCTTTTGCCCATTTAATTTTTCTTAGAATATATTTTGCAGTGGTTAAATCCAGAATGTATAGAATCAAATCTCTATAGCCAGACAGCCAGCATAATTTTCAAATTCCATCACTACAAATTACTAGATTTGAGTCTCTGGGCAAGCTATTTGATCACTGCATGCCTCAGTTTACCCATATGTAAAGGGTTGATAATGATAGTAGCTACCTCATAGGGTTTTAATGAGAATTAAATGAGTCACTACAGGAAAAACAAACAAAAACAAACAAACAGACAAAGAAATTAGAACACTACCTGGCTCATAGTAAGTAGAAAAAGTATTGGCCTTTGAATTTTCATTTCTCTAATGATTAGTGATGTTGAGCCTCTTTTCATATGTCTATTAATGATATCTATGTCCTGTTTGGAGAAATATGTATTCAGATCTTCTTCCCATGTTTCAATGGGATTGTTTGCTTTTTGGTGTTAAACTGTATGCATTCTTTATGAATTTTGGACACACTATCAGAGGTATCATTGGCAAATATCTTCTCCCATTCAGTAGGGTATTTAGTGTGTTGTTTAAGGCAGCTATTTCCTTGTTGATTTTCCACCTGAAAGATCTGTCCATGGTGTCAATGTGGTGTTCAAGTTCCCTGTTATGATTGTATTACTGTTGATCTCTCCCTTTTTGTTGGTCAATATTTGCTTTATATATTTAGGTGATCCTATGTGGGGTGCATAAATGCTTACAATGGTTATATACTCTTATTTGATTGATCCTGTTATCATGCTGTAATGTCCCTCATGGTCTCTTATAGCCTTTGTTTTAGTCTATTTTGTCTGATATAAGGATTGCTAACCCATACCTTTACTTGCACTGTGTGTGTGTCTTTCCATCTAAAGTCAATCCTTTGAAGTCATAATATGTATGGGTCTTATTTTCTTATCAGTCCAGCTACCCTAAGTCTTTAGATTAGAGCATTTAATTCATTTACATTTAAAGTAATTATTGATAAATACATAGTAATTGCCATTTTATTTTTCATATTTATGTCCACCCCTTCTTCTTCTTAAAGAATTCCCTATAACATTGTTTTTCAAACACTTTATTGAGGAACTGGAGGAGGGAAACAGCATTGGGGATTCTGGGAAGGGGAACAGACAAGTTGCTGTCTTTTTTGTTCTTCAATCTAGTTGTGGAGGACATCGCTTCACTGTCCCATGTTGGTATTGTGATCATTGCGTTCTTCCCGGCTGAGGCAGTCGGTCTCCGGACATTGGATGGCCACTCACAGCGGCTCAAGGGGGCTGATGCCGGCTGCTGGATACTCACTCTGGCTGCCAGCCACTCATGGTAGCTCATGGCAGCCCACTGCAGCAGAGGCTGCAACCTACACCATCACTGGTGACACACAGAAGCCCAGCTCCAGGTAGAGCTGTTGTTCACCAACTTAGCAGCAGAGGGAGTAGTGTCACTGGCTCTCATGTGGGATCTGAACCAAGGCCCTGCTGCTCAGAGCCAACTCCTAACCAACGATCCACTTGGCCGGCCCAACATTTTTATTTAAAATTAAATTTACTGGGGTGACAATTGTTAGTAAAATTACATAGGTTTCAAGTGTACTTTTCTAGAATGCATCATCTATATATCATACTGTGTGCTCAGTGCCCAGATTCAGTTCTCCTTCCATCACCATATATTTGACCCCCTTAACCCTCTTCTACCATTGCCCCTTCCCCCATGCCTTCTTGCTGTTGTCTGCGTCTATGAGTTTTTGTTTCTTTGCTTGTTTTTCTTGTTCCTTTGTTGCTTTCAGTTTTATATCCCACATGAATGAAGTCATATGGTTCTTTACTTTTTCTGTCTGACTTATTTGCTTTGCATAATAATCTTGAGATCCATCCATGTTGTCACAAATGGCAGTATTTCTTCTTGTGGCAGGGTAGTATTCCATTCATATACCACATCTTTATCCAGATATTTATCAAAAAACACTTTGGTTGTTTCCATGTTTTCGTTTGGTAGTGATAAACTCCCTACCTTTTTCTTGGATGGGACGTTCTTCATCACTCTTTCAATTTTAAATGTTAACTTTGTGGGGCCAGCCAAATGGCTCAGTTGGTTAAGAGCTCGCTCAAGAGTGCCAGCTGTACACTGAGGAACAGCAGTTCTATGCCCAGTCCGAGCTGAGCTGCCACTAAGCTGCCAACAGGTGGCAGAATGGCTCAGCTAAAAAAATAAAAAATAAAAATAATTGTTAGCTTTGCTGAGTAGAGTAATCATTGTTATATGTCTTTTCTATTCATCACTTTGAATATTTGGTGCCAATCCCTTCTGGCATGCGAAGTTTCTGTTGAGAAATTAGCTGATAATCTTATGGTAGCTCCCTTGTAAGTAATTAGTTGCCACTTTCATGCTGCTTTGAGGATTCTCTTTGTCTTTAAAATTTGTCTTTGTAATTATGTGTCTTGGTGTTGGCCTGTTAGTATTATCTTGTTTGGGACTCTCTGCACTTCCTGAACTTGTACATTTATTTCCTTTGACAGATTAGAAAAGTTTACAGTCATTCTCTTTTTTTTTAATTTTATTGGGGAATTGGGGAAGGGGAACGCTGTGTTTTTCCAGGTCCCATCAGCTCTGAGGGAAGTTGTTGTCCTTCAATCTTAGTTGTGGAGGGTGCAAACTCAGTTCCAAGTCCAGTCACCTTTTTCAATTAGTTGTGGGGGTTGAACATCCCATGTGGGAGTTGAACCAGCATCCTTGTTGTTAAGTGCACATGCTCTCACCAGCTGAGCCATCCAGCTGCCAATTGACAGCTCAGCAGCAGCTCAGCTCAGGAGCACCTCACTGGCCCATGTGGGAACAGAACTGGCAATCCTACTGCTCAGAGCTCGCACTCTTAAACAACTGTGCCACCCAGCCAGCCCTGTCATTATTTCTTCAAATAGCTTTCAATCACTTGCTTTTCTGTCTTCTCCTTTTAGTACCTCTATGATGCAATGCTGTTATGCTTAATATTGTCCCAGAGGTTTTTTTTGTTTGTTTGTTTTTGTTTTTGAGGGCAGTGTCACTGGCCCTCATATGTGGGACCCAAACCGGCCTCCTAAGCCAGCGCTTAACCACCGCACCAATCGGCCGGCCCTCCCAGAGATTTTCAAACTATTCTCATTTTAAAAATTCTTTTCTTTTACTCTTTGCTGCCCTGATTGTTTTCTGCTACCTTTTCATACAAATTGCTGATATAATTCTCTCTTTCATTTTGTCTGCTAGTGAATCCTTCTACTGCAGTCTTCGCTTCAGTTATTGTACTCTTCTTTTCCAACTGGTTCTTTTTATGTTTTTTTCTAAGTCCTTTTTATGCTTATTGTTTCTGTTGAAGTTCACACTGAGTTAATCTATTAGTAGCCTAAGTCTACTGAGCATCCATGCAACCATTGTTTTGAACTCTGTATCTGGTAGGTGGCTTGCCTCCACATTATTTAACTCTTTTTCTGAAGTTTTCCCCTGTTCTTTCATTTGGGAGGTGTTTTTTTGTTGTTGTTGTTTCCTCATTTTGACTGCCTCTCTGTGTTTATTTCTATGTATTAGGTAAATCTGTTATGTCTCCCAGTCTTGGCCAGGTGGACTTATGTTATAGGTGCCCTGTGGGGCACTAGCACAGTCTTCCTGGTCATCTGTACCAGGTGCTCCAGGAGGATACCTTGTTTGGGTTATTTGTGTCTTCCTGTTATAGTTGAACTTTGATAGTTATTGGTATGTCAGTGGGTGGGACTAACTCTCAGGCTGACTGACTGTGAGGTTTGGCCACATGCACAGCTATCAAGTTACCATGTGGGGGGCATAGCCTGCAGAGTGGGATTTGCCCCAATGGGCTCAGGTGCCTATTGAGACCACCCTTTGTGTATGCCATTTTTACGGCTAAATAGGTGGTGCTCTCCTATGGTATGAAACTGGCCTCCCAGTGTGTTGGCTGTGAAGCCTCTTGGGAAGGGCTCTGGTACAGGTCCAGTCAGCCAGTACATGTGAGTGTCCAGGGACTACCTGGTAGGAGCTACAAAGTGATCCACTTTTAGTTGCTGCCTTTGCTAGATCACTAGGCACATGGGAGACACCATGCTGTGAACCTAGGATGGCTCCCACCAGTTCCATGCCTGGGGTAACTTCACCAAAAGCCCAGGACACCCTGCTGCCTGCTGCTGTCTTCCAGCTCCCATAAGGCTCAGCAACTAGAAAAGCTTCATGCAGTATGTGAGTTGAGTGAGGCAGGGTCTCAGGTGTCACAAGAGTGGGACAAGTGTTGTTCACTAGGATAGATTCTGGTTTGGTGTCAGTGCTCAGCCTGGCACTACTAAGAAAAAGTCTCAGGGCACACTGAGGCCAGCCACTTCCTACCTGGAGACAGCGGACTCCCATAGGTGTCCAAGAAAGAGTGCTACATGTGTGGGGCTGACTACTTGTCAAGAAATTGCTTCCAGTATTTCATGAGCTGGATAGGGCAGGCTCTCAGGTAGTCACCAGGCTGGAGGAAGCAGACAGAACTCAACAGGCCAATTCAGATTCAGATTCCACTGCATGAGGGAATACTCAGCAGAGGAAAAGTGGTGCCTATATGCCAGCTGCACAGAAGCAGAATTCTATACAGGGAAAATGGTGACTGTCCCTCCAGTCTTTGTCCCAAAGCCACACAACTCAGTCCCTCCCCACATGTCTCTGATACCTTCTGAGTCACCAGTAATCCACTGCAGCCCAGGGTGAGTGCATGGATATGAGCGAGTTTGTCCACAAACTCTTTAAGAGGATGTCTGGGTTTCCTGCAGCCTTACTTCTCACCTGGATGGTCAGAATACCCACTGTTTTTCACAGCCAGATGTTGTGGGAGTTCTTCTCCCAAGCACCATTACTCCAGCCTAGGGAACACGGTGTGGGGCTGAACTCCCTAGCTCCTCTGGGGTGGACCTCCATGGCTAAGATATCTCTCCTGATTCTATATTTTTTTCTTGAGGGAAGTGTCACTGGCCCTCATATGAGGGACCGAACCGGGACTGCTGGTTTCCGAAGCCAGCGCTTAACCACTACGCCACTTAGCCAGCCCCTCCCCTGATTCTTAGTTGCCATATGCAGGTGTGGTGTCAGCTGTTACACATCTCCAGCCCTCCTACCAGACTTGACGTGGCTTCTTTCTTATGTCCATAGTTACAAGACTTCAGTTCAGCCAAAATTCAGATGGTTCCCCGGGATGATTGTCCTATAATATAGTTGCATTTTTAATGTGGTTATGGGAGGAAGCAAACACAATGTTTATCTACTCTGTCATCTTGGATCCCCTAGTGTAGATTAGCGTTTGTTTATAGTTTATTACTTTGCCTTTATTAACCTGTAAATGCACTAAAATTCATAAGTTTTGTATAATGTTATCTTGTAATTTTCTGAAAAATTCACAGAAATACCAAGACTTTATCAGATGTTAATCTATACTTGTGCAATCCCTGACATTGATGATTGTTTAAAATGTTTTTCAGGAACAAGCCCATCATGTTTTGTAGGACCAGGGAGTGAACCAAATGAAACAGCCTGGGACGAGCTAGAACAATCTTAAAGACCATCCAGTGAACTACTCATGAACTTTCCTCATTATAAGCTAATTATAACACAAACATATCCACCTAAATGTGGTTTACCAGTTTTCAACACGCGATAGAGTTATAGCCATGTATGCTGACTGTGAGCACACTGAAATCTCATCACCTATACACGCAATGATCAAATCTACCTTGGTGTTTATGCATGATTTATCCTAATAAATATGGATTAGATGCTTTTTTCAATGATAAAGTTCTATGGGAAAAATTCCTCATGTGTACAGCTTCTTGATCCCCAATAAAGTTCCTCTCATAAAAAAAAGAAGCTGGGGACTTCCGGTAAAATGGCAGAATAGACAGACGCTGTTCTAACTACCTCCCAGGATCACACCAAAATTACAAACAAATTATACAGCATGAAACACTGGAGGTCCCCAGAACACTAGATAAACAGAACCACTAAACAAAGAACTTAAAGAGGAAGCCACATCGTGTCTGGTAGGATGGGCAGAGATGAGAGAGTGCGAACCCCGTAAGGGAAGCTCCAGCTGTGGGGAGGCTTCTCCGGTTGGGGAAGAGACCCTCCGGCCGCACACCAAGCTCACCAGCCCAGAGTTCCTTTCCCAGGAAGAGAAGTTCCAAGATGGCTGGCAGTAAATTAGTGAAGACTCTCTTTGCTCAGCTCGGTGAGGCTAAGAGCAGCTAGAGAATCAGTGAGGCCAGCACACAGACTTGCTTGCCGGTGAGCACTCACCTGGTTCCTGGTGGAAAGTAGTTGGGTGAGCCGGGCCCAGGAGCCTGAGGGGACAGACTGAACTGAGCACTTTGGGTGCAAAGACTGGAGGTTTTTGGACTAGTTGTTCCCCTGGTGTGGTGCCGGCAATCGAGTGGTGTAAGGAGAGCGGCATTTTGTCAGGGTTGGGCCCTCCCACAGAGGATCAGGTCCGGGACCTCATTGGTCTGGTGGAATTGGTGCAGAAGTGTGTGTGTGCGTGCGCACGTGTGCATGTGGCCTTGGATCCCCACCCTCCACCCGGCTTACACGGCATTTCCAGGGAAACGATGGGCAGATGCTCTCCAGCTCCAACAGGCTGCTCACTGAGATGTGGGAGTGCTCAGGCTGCCTCGGGTCCCGGCTCTCTGCACTGCGCTTGCAGAGTTGCCAGGCTGGTGATTGGTTGTCAGAGGTCCCGGCTCTCTGCACTGCGCTTGCAGAGTTGCCAGGCTGGTGATTGGTTGTCAGACTGCTTGGCCTGATCTGTGAGCAGCTGATTGGGAAAGGCTGAGATTGGGAGTGTTCCTGGGAGTATTGGGCAGTGAGCTGTATGCCTGTGTGACCCAGCCAGGGCTCTCCTGGTGATCTATCTAATACACCAAAGCAGTCCCAGAGCGACAGGCAGAATGGGGAAACAAAGAAACATGTCACAAGTAAAAGATCAGAAGAAACCTCTAGAAATGAAACCAAATGAAATAGAGGGATCCAACCTTTCAGAGACAGAGTTTAGAACACTGATAAGAATGGCTAACAAACTTAGTGAGGACATAAGGAAGGATAGAGAAATCATAAAAAACAACCAGTTAGAAACAAAGAATGCAATAACTGAAATGAAATACACACTCAAAGGAATCACCAGTAGAGCAGATTAAGCAGAGGAGCAGATCAGTGATTTGGAAGACAAAATAACAGAAATCACCCAGTTGGCACAACAAAAAAAACAAAGGATAAAAAACAATGAAAATAGTGTAAGAGCCCCTATGGGACAAGATTCAGTGCAACCGTCCTTGAATCATAGGAATACCAGAAGGAGAATAGGAATACCATAAGAAGAAGAGAAGAAGCAAGGGATCGAGAATGTATTTGAAAAAATAATGACTGAAAATTTCCTCACCCTGGTGAAGGAAATCAACATACATGCCCAGGAAGTGCAGAGGGTTCCAAACAAGCTGAACTCAAACAGGTCCACACCAAGACACATCATGGTTAAAATGGCAAAGGTTAAAGACAGAGACAGAATCCTAGAGGCAGCAGGAGAAAGAGAGCAGGTTACACACAAAGAAACTCCTGTTAGACTAACAGCTGACTTGTCTACAGAAACTCTGCAGGCCAGAAGGGAGTGGCAGGAGATATGCAAAGTGACACAAAATAAAGGCCTACAACCAAGATTGCTCTACACAGCACGGCTATCACTTAAAATTGAAGGAGAAATAAAGAGCTTCTCAGAAAATAATAAGCTTAAGGAATTCATTACCACCAAGCCAGCATTGCAAGAAATGTTAAAAGGCTTTTTTAAACAAAAGAAGGGTAAACAAGCTAACCCAGGAAGACCAGGAATACAAATAACAAAACGGGAATACATATGCACCTATCAATAATCATTTTAAATGTAAATGGGCTAAATGCTCCAATCAAAAGACAGAGAGTGGCTGAGTGGATAACAAAATAGGACACATGTGTATGCTGTTTACAGATGGAATAAGATATTTCATACAAATGGAAATGAGAAAAAAAAAGCTGGAGTACCAGTACGTATTTTGGACAAAACAGATTTTAGAATGACTACAATGAATGACAAAGAAGGGCACTATAACCCTAATAAACATCTACTCACCAAACATAGGAACCCCTAATTACATATAACAGATTTTGATAGACATAAAGACAGAGATCAACAGTAACACTATCATAGTAGGGGACTTCAACACCCCTTTGTCACCAATGGAGAGACCCTTTAGACAGAAAATCAACACAGAAAGACGGGCCTTAAATGACACTTTAGACCAGCTGGACTTCATCAATATTTTTTTTTTTTTAGGGCAGTGTCACTCGCCCTCATATGTGGGACCGAACCGGGGCTGCTGGCTTCTCAGGCCAGCGCTTAACCACCGCACCACTTGGCCGGCCCTTCATCGATATTTTTAGAGCATTTCACCTTGAGAAAACAGAATATACATTCTTCTCAAGTACACATGGGACATTTTCCAAGATAGACCATGTTAGGGCACAAAACAAGTCGCAGTAGATTTAAGAAGATTGAAGTCATATCAAGCAGATATAAAGGAAAAATTGATGGTTGCTGGCTGGGCGGGTATGGGGATGAGGGAGAGGGGGAAGGTTTTGGACAGCGTAGGTGGGTGACTACAATGTTGCCGCAGGGATATGGGGCAGTTCTGGGAATGTAATTGATAATGTTGTGAAGAGACTATTATGTTAAGTGAAATAAGTCAGTCAGAGAAAGACAAGTACCATATTATCTCACTTATATGTTGAATCTGAAAAACTGTATGAATGATCAAAGTAAATAGACTCATAGATATAGAGGAAAAAACTGACGGTTGCTAGGTGGGAGGGGAGTGGGGATAAGGGGGAAGGGGAAGGGATTAGACAGCATAAATAGACAACTACAATATTGCCACAGGGATATGAAACACAGTTCGGGGAATATAATAATGTTGTAAAAATGTTGTGGCATGTCAGATAATCACATGTCTTTTTAGGGAGACCCACTTCATGAACGGAGTAGAGGCTTGATCACTGCACTATACACCTGAAGCTGATGTTGTATAATATTGTATGCCAACTGTAACTGAATATATAGATAGTCTCGGGATGTGGAGTATACTGTGTAAGGTAGTGAAAGGAATTGTAATAAATATGTATGATATGGGGTGGGAGTTTGGTGGTGAACTGGGGGAGGGGGTTGTCACTTTGGGTGGTAAAGAGTGTAACTATTGCATTGTGTTGTACACCTGAAACTAATAAAAAAATGAAAATAGAAAAGAAGCTGGGGGCATTTTGGCTATTTATCATTTTTTCAGATATTAAGATCTCATAAAAATCAAAACAACAAAACTGTGAATCATAAGTATTACATGTATTTCCATAGACTCTCAATTCATTGTTTGCTCTTTAATTAAGCTTATATACCTATTTATATATTGACATAAATATTATGGGGGTCCTGGTACATGATGTTAGGTTGAGGACATATGTTTACCTCTTTTTCCTGCTGAAGACTCATTTAAATTATATATATATATATTATATATATATATATATTTAATATATAAATTATATATATATATTTAAATTATATATATATATATAATGAAAACATGCATGAGCTCACTTGCTCTTTTTAGATATCACTGGAGGTGATATCACTATGCAGAAGATCTTAATTAATTTAGAAAAATATTTAAAATGTAATTAAGTCACTGAGATAATATCATTGGGTATATCAGGATAAGCATTCAACCCAGAATCTGAAAAAAGGTGAAACAAAAGTAGAAGTGGGATTGTTTATTCCTCAGAGGCAAAACCACAGAAATGGTCCAAAACTGGATTTGGTATTATGGAGATTAAGTGTAGCTAGGGTCCATAAATAATGGTAAATTATTAAAGTTTTATCTATATAAGATTACTGTGAATTAGCTTAAGCCACAATTTCCTTTGTATGGTATCTATAAGCCGTCAGATTATAACTGAAGATTTAATCTCTAAATAATTTACCCCTGGGGAAATACAGGAATCCTAGTGTTGGTATTGACAACTCAAAGAAAGGAACCTTTTTTGCCTTAGCATTAGTGTTTGAGATCTGAATATTCTTCCTGCTAGATTCATATATTCACATAGTAATATGAATCCTGTTAATTGTCTTGGTCTTCTGATATTCAAATAGCTCTGTACTAGCACTTCTATTGGATAAATCTGTTGGAGAAAAGTGGACTATACAAATGCAAAGAAAATCCATTCCAGCCTATTTATGTAAGAAAACCTTTTCTTTTATTCCTTTATATGAAAATACAAACAAACAAAAAAAACACAAAGAAACAAAGGAATACTAGATGTTTGGGAAAAGATCTAGAAGCACACAAGAAAACCAAATTAGATAAATGAAATTATTGACCCTAAGAAAAATGAAGATATTTGATGTTGTAAAAAAAATACACAGAGCTGACCAAGTGGTGTGATGGTTAAGCGCTGGCTTGGGAAGCCAGTGGCCCCGGTTCGGGTCCCACATATGAGGGCCAGAGAAACTGCCCTCAAAAAAAAAAAATACACACACCTAAAAATCCTATCATAAATAATGTAAAAATTTCAAGAACTTATTGCCCACATAACTTAGCAATATGGTGCAATGAGAAACAATTAAGGAATAATTCAGCATAACTTTGAAATTACACATACAATGCCAAATATTAAAAATAGAGTATGAAAAATGGAGTCAAGGGAATTTACCAGAATAAAAGTGAAAGTATTCAAAGAGATAGAAAATATGAGAATAGAAATAAGAAATATTTAGAATCAAGTCAGGAGGTCCACTATATCAGAGTGTCACAGAAAGTTAATAAAATAGGAAGAAATAATAAAGAAATAATACAAAAAAATTTCCCAGACCTGAAGAAGACATGTGCCTTAAAATAGAAAAAACCCATTGAGTGCCAAGAAAGTCACTTGAAAAATAAAAACATACTTGAACAAGATATTGTGAAATTACAGCAGACTAAGCACAAAAAGAGATCCTAAAAATTTCTTAAGGAGAAAAAAAATGTTCCACTAAAAAGAAACCAGTGTTGGACTAGCATGTAATGTCCGAATGAGTAAAAATGGATTTTAGCATATATTACAGTGTGGCTTCAACATTTTTACCACATATATACTGAATCATAAAACAACCATGAGAAATGAACAAAGCAGTTTTCAGACATTGGACCCACAAAATTTATTATTCATTTACCATTTATAAAATAATTGTGAATATACTTTTGCAAAAACAGCACAAATAATCTAAGAAAAATGACATATTGGAAATATTCTAAATAATCAGAAAACGAAATAATAAAAAATCAATTTTGAATTGAATCAAAAGCATAAAATATTTAGGACTAAATAACATGAAAGACATACAGACCTCTGCACTGAAACTAGGAAACACTACTGAAGCTAATTATTTTTTTAAAAAATGAGGAGTGAAGTCACAGAAGTGGTGGAATGGATATCACAGAAATAGCAGTATGAAGAGTGTTTCATGAAATCTCCACTGGAAGTTACAACAAATTGAACAGCTGTAATTCAACAAAAGATAACTTAAGCACACACAAGCATGCATGCCCAAGCACTTCTGAGACCCTCACATTGAATCACTAGAAGGTGAGGAAATTGGGCAAGAAGGGGAGGAGAGAAGGGAGAAGTATACAGATGTGAGATGGGAACCACAAGCCCAGAGGACACAGACAAGAACTTGCTGCAGCCTCAGGAGAGGGGAGAATCCAGACTGTAAGTGCACTCCGAGTGGCCTTGCCTGAGGGATCAGCATATCCTATGGCTGAACCCAGTGTTCACAGCAGAGATCTCAGCAGAAAACAAAGACACAGAATCTGCCCTACTCACACACCCCCACAGCTGGTCCCAAACCACCCTTACAGTGTTAGAAACAGGCTCCAGAATAAATGATAGTGGTGTCATAAAAGAACAGAATATTTACAGCCCTGAGAACTGGAGCGATACTCCCACAGCTGCAGACACTTGGCTAGTAACTAATTCTGGTGATAGGGAAAGAGCTGTAGTGGTGAGACATCTGTGGGCTGGTGGTCACCTTTGCTCATAGCCACAAATGCACCAGCCACCTCTCACAGTTCACCCTGCCCCAATGATTCTGGGTGGACACCACAGGGGAAGCCACTGCTGCTGAGAAACACAGGCTCTGCACTGGGCTGCAGAGGCATCATTAGGATTTCAGAAGCTCAGAACTCTATGGCCCTCCACATCCTCTCATGAAGCCGGTGTCCTGAAAACCAGGTTAACTGCTTACAGAGGAGAAGCCCACCTTCCAGGGAATGCCCCTATTGCATGAGTAGCCAGAACAGCACAACACAAAATGCTACAGCATGAGAGAAAATAAAAGGCTTCAGCGGGAGAGAAAATAAAATGTTCTAGCAACACCTACTGGAAAATAAGACAAAGACTATTTCATATCAACCTGCTACAGAACCCATTCCTATAAATACCCAGAAAGAGAAATAATAATTCATTAATGCCATGAATAACCAAGATAACAAGACAGTTCAGAAAGAAAATGACAAAACTCCAGAAAATAAATTTGAAAACATGGAAATATGTGACTTAAATGACAGAGAATTCAAGACTGAAGTTCTGAAAAAACTCAAGAAGATGCAAGAAAACACAGACAGGCAGATTAATGAACTTAGAAACACAATCAAAGAACAAAATGAACATCTTACCAAAGAGCTTCAAATTTTGAAAGTGAAACAAATAGGGCCGGCTGAGTGGTGCAGTGGTTAAGCGCTGGCTTAGGAAGCCAGTGGCCCCGGTTCGGTCCCACATGTGAGGGCCAGTGACACGGCCCTCAAAAAAAAAAAAAAGAAAGTGAAACAAATAGAAAATTTGGAGATAAAGAACTCAATAAAAGAAATGAAGAATGAGGGCCGGCTGAGTGGTGCGGTGGTTCAGCACTGGCTTTGGAAGCCAGTGGCCCCGGTTCGGTCCCACATATGAGGGCCAGTAACACTGGCCCTCAAGAAAGAAAGAAAGAAAGAAAGAAAGAAAGAAAGAAAGAAAGAAAGAAAGAAAGAAAGAAAGAAAGAAAGAAAGAAAGAAAGAAAGAAAGAAAGAAAGAAAGAAAGAAAGAAAGAAAGAAAGAAAGAAAGGAAGGAAGGAAGGAAGGAAGGAAGAAAGGAAGGAAGGAAGGAAGGAAGGAAGGAAGGAAGGAAGGAAGGAAGGAAGGGAAAGAAAGAAAGAAAGAAAGAAAGAAAGAAAGAAAGAAAGGAAGGAAGGAAGAAAGAAAGAAAGAAAGAAAGAAAGAAAGAAAGAAAGAAAGAAAGAAAGAAAGAAAGAACCATTTTAGGTAGTAGAGCTGGCCAGATGGTGGAAAGAATTAATGATATCAAAGACAGAAATATGGAAATGACACAAATGGAAGGAGAGAAACACTTGAGAGTTAAAAGAAATGAAAGAACACTACAAGAACTTTCTGACTCCATTAGAAGAACAACATAAAAACCACGGGCATTGTGGAGGCAGGGGCTGACCATAATAAAAGAACAAAATTTTAACATTTGCAAAAACATGGATGGACCTAGAAAATAATATCCTAAGTAAAATAACTCAGAAAGACAAACACCATACGATCTCACTTAAATGTGGAATCTAAAGAAAAGAATAAATGAACAAACAAACAAAAAATAGACTCAGAATTATAGAAAAAAAACTGATGATTGCTAGATTGGAGGGAGGTGGGGATGAGGGGGAAAGTGAAGGGATAAGAAAGTACAAATTAGTAGTCACTATATAGTCAGAGCAATAAGAAATACAGTGGGACTTCTGGTAAAATGGTGCAATAGACAGATGCTGTGCTAACTGCCTCCCAGGATCACACCAAAATTACAAGAAAATTATACAGCATTCAATCCTGGAGGTCCCTGGAACACTGGAGGAACAGAACCACTAAACGAAGAACTTAAAGAGGAAGCTGCGTCAGATCTGGTAGGACGGGCGGAGACGAGAGAGGGTGAACCACATGAGGGAAGTCCCAGCTGTGGAGAGGCTTCTCCGGTTGGGGGAGAGACCCTCCGGCCTCACACCAAGCTCTCCAGCCTAGAGTTCCGTTGCCGCGAAGAGAAGTTCTAAGGTAGCTGGCAGTAAATTAGTAAGGACTCTCTTTGCTCAGCTCAGTGAGGCTAAGAGCAACTGGAGAATCAGTGGGGCTGGCGCCCGGGCTTGTTCTCCGGTGAGCACTTACCTGGTTCCTGGTGGAGGGAGTGGCTGTGTGAGCCAGGAGCCTGCAGGGATGGACTGTACTGAGCACCTTTGGTGCAAAGGCTGGAGGTTTTTAAACTGTTGTTCCCGTGGTGTGGAGCCTGCACACGAGTGGTGTAGGGAGGGCGCCATTTTGTCGGGCTTGGGCCCTCCCATGAAGGATCAGGTCAGAGACCTAATTGGTCTGGTGGAATTGGCGCAGAAGTACGCGTGTCCCTGTGCGCACGCCTGCGGCCTTGGATCACCACCCTCTGCCCGGTTTATACTGCGTTGCCAAGGAAACGCAGGGTGGGTGCCCTCCAGCTCCAACAGGCTGGTCACTGCGACCTGGGAGCGCGCGAGCTGCCTCGGATCCCCACCCTCTGCTCGGCTTGTGCTGCATTGCCAGGGAAACGCCTAGTGGGAGAGATCTGGCTCCAACAGGCTGCTCACTGAGACGTGGGAGTGCACAAGCCGCCTCAGGTCCCCGCTCTCTGCACTCCACTTCCAGAATTGCCAGGCTGGTGATTGGTGGTCGGGTTGCTCGGCCTGATCTGCAAGCGGCTGATTGGGACAGGCTGAGACTGGGAGTTTTCCTGGGAGTGTTGGCCCGTGAGCTGTGTGCCTGCATGATCCAGCCAGGGCTCTCCTGGTGATCTATCTAATACATCAAAGCAATCCCAGAGCGACAGCCAGAATGGGTAAACAAAGAAACATGTCACAAGTAAAAGCTCAGAAGAAACCTCCAGAAATGGAACCAAATGAAACAGAGGGATCCAACCTCTAAGAGACACAGTTTAGAACACTGATGATAAGAATGTTTAAGGAACTTAGCGAGGACATAAAGAAGGATAGGGAAACCATAAAAAAACAACCTGTTAGAACTAAAGAATACAATAACTGAAATGAAGAACACACTCAAAGGAATCACCAGTAGAGTAGATTAAGCAGAGGAGCAGATCAGTGATTTGGAAGACAAAATAACAGAAATCACCCAGTTGGCACAACAAAAAAAACAAAGAATAAAAAACAATGAAAATAGATTAAGAGCCCTATGGGACAAAATTCAGCGCAACCGTTCTTGAATCATAGGAATACCAGAAGGAGAATAGGAATACCATAAGGAGAAGAGAAGCAAGGGATCGAGAATGTATTTGAAAAAATAATGACTGAAAACTTCCTCACCCTGGTGAAGGAAATCAACATACATGCCCAGGAAGTGCAGAGGGTTCCAAAAAAGCTGAAACCAAACAGGTCCACACCAAGACACATCATAGTTAAAATGGCAAAGGTTAAAGACAGAGACAGAATCCTAGAGGCAGCAAGAGAAAGACAGCAGGTTACATACAATGGAACTCCTGTTAGACTAACAGCTGACTTGTCTACAGAAACTCTGCAGGCCAGAAGGGAGTGGCAGGAGATACTCAAAGTGACACAAAATAAAGGCCTACAACCAAGATTGCTCTACCCAGCACGGCTATCACTTAAAATTGAAGGAGAAATAAAGAGCTTCTCAGAAAAGAACAAGCTTAAGGAATTCATTACCACCAAGCCAGCATTGCAAGAAATGTTAAAAGGGCTTTTTTAAACAAAAGGAAGGGGTAAACAAGCTAACCCAGAGAGACAATTTAAGAATATTGAAGTCATATCAAGCAGATATAAAGGAAAAACTGATGGTTGCTGGCTGGGAGGGAGTGGGGAAGAGGGAGAGGGGGAAGGTTTTTGACAATGTAGGTGGGACTACAATGTTCCCCGCAGGGATATGGGGGCAGTTCTGGAAATGTAATTGATAATGTTGTGAAGAGACTATTATGTTGCGAGAAATAAGTCAGTTGGAGGACAGGTACCATGTGATCTCACTTGTGTGTGGAGTCTGAAGAGCTGCGTGAACGATCAAAGTAAACAGACCCGTAGATGTAGAGGAAAAACTGAAGGCTGCTAGTTGGGAGGGGGGTGGGTATAAGGGCGAAGGGGAAGGGATTAGACAGCATAAATAGACAACTACAATATTGCCACAGGGATATGAAACACAGTTCGGGGAATATAATAATGTAAAAATTCTGTGGCATGTTAGATAGTCACATGTCTTGTTAGGGAGACCACTTCATGGATGGAGTAGAGGCGTGATCACTGCATTGTACACCTGAAGCTGATGTTGTATAGTACTGTATGCCAACTGCAACTGAATATGTGGATAGTCACGGGATGTGTAGTATACTGTGGAGGGGAGTCAGTGGAGTTGTGATGGATATGTATGATATGGGGGGGGGAGTGGGGTGGCGAACTGGGGGAGGGGGGTTTTCACTTTGTGGGGCAAAGAGTATAACTATTGCATTGTGTTGTACACCTGAAACTAATTAAAAAAAAGAAATACAGTAAGGAAGATATAATCAATAATGTAAAAATTATGTGGGATGCGAGATTGGCACTGGAGTTATCAGGGAGATGACATCATGAACTGTGTAGATGCCTGACCACTGCATTATACAACTGAAGTTGGCATTCTATTATGTCCAGTGTCGGGCCGGCCGAGTGGCACAGTGGTTAGGTGCTGGCTTGGGAAGCCAGCGGCCCCTGTTCAGGTCCCGCATATGAGGGCCAGTGATACTGCCCTCAAAAAAAAAAAAATATATATATATATATATATAATATCCAATGTCAACAATAATTTTATATTTATGTTTATACATACAAATATTCACAGGATGTGGATATGCAGCATAGGGAATATAGTCAATGGTATAGTAACAGCGATATACAATGTCAGTGGGGGTAATAGATTTGGGAGGCTTATCACGTTGTGAAGAGTGTAAATGTCTCCCTAATGTTTTGCTTCTTACATGTGAAAATAATAAGAAAGAAAGAAAGAAGAAAGAAAGAAAGAAAGAAAGAAAGAAAGAAAGAAAGAAAGACCATAAAAAATAAAGAATAATGTGCATACAGGAAGGAGAAGGGAGCACAGGGTACATTCAAACAAATAGTTGATGAGAACTTCCCAAATTGGAGAAAGAACTGGATCCTCAAACCCAAGAAGCAAACAGAACACATAATTATCTCAACAACAACAGACTATTTCCAAGGCACATTATTGTATACTGAAGCTGTGAAAAATTAATGACAAATATTCCTGACCTGAGCTGAGCTGCCAACAGGTGGCAGGATGGCTCAGATAAAAAAAATAAAATACAACAATAATAATAATAATAATAATAATAATAACAAAGAAAGAATTATCAGAGCAGCGGGGGGGGGGAGGACATTAACCAATAAGGGAAAGCCCATTAGTATATCATCAGACTTTTCAGCTGAAATTCTATAAGCCAGGAGTCAGTGGAATCAAATATTCAAACTACTGACAGAGAGAAATTATGAGCCAAGAGTAATATATCCAGAAAAGATATCCTTTAGATATGAAAAAGGAATAAAGACCTTTCCAGACATACAAAAGCTGTGGGAATTTTCTCTAACACACAACATGCATTACAGGAAATATTGAAGGAAGTTCTTTGAACTGACACAAAAAAATAAAAGATCCAAAACCATGAGCAACATTATGAACAAACAGAAGCAGTAAATGGGAACCCCTACACAAAATAAGGCACCATACACTTAAACATAATAAAAAGAGTAAAGAAGAAAAAGACTTTTAAAAAAAAGTTTAGACTTCCAGTAAGATGGCAAAATAGACGGATGCTATCCCAACTGCCTCCCAGGATGACATCAAAATTACAAATAATTTATACAACATTTAACCTCAGAAGTCCCCTGAACACTAGATGAACAGAACCTCTAAAAGAAGGACCTAAAGAGAAGGCCACGTCAAGTCTTGTAGGAGGGGTGCAGACGAGAGAGGGCAAGCTCCGTGAGGGATGCCCCAGCTGTGGGGAGGCTTCTCCAGTTGGGGGATGGACCCTCCAGCCCCACACTGAGCTCACTAGCCCAGAGTTGCTTTGCCAGGAAGAGGAGTTCTACAATAGCAGACAATAAAAATTAGTGAGGACTCTCTTTGCTCAGCTCAGTGAGGCTGAGGGCAGCTGGAGAACCAGTGGGACCAGTGCACGGGTTCGTTCGTTGGTGAGTACTCACTGGGTTCCTGTTGGAGGGAGTAGCTGTGTGAGCCAGACCCAGGAGCCTGTGGGGAAGGACTTAACTGAGCACCTTTGGTGCAGGAGCTGGAGATTTTGGGACCATGGTTTCCCTGGTGTGGAGCTTGCACATGAGTGGTGTACGGGAGGGTGAATTTTTTTCATGATTGGGCCCTCCCACAGAGGGTCAGATCCGGGACCACACTGGTCTGGTGAAATTGGGCAGTAGTGCGTGAATGCATGCACATACAGCCTTGGAATCCCACCCTCCACCTGTTTGTGCTCCATTGCCAGGGAAAAGCTGGGTGGGTGCCATCCAGCTCCAACAGGCTGCTCAATGAGACGGAGGAGTGCACGAGCCTCCTTGGATCACCACCTTCCACCCTGCTTGTGCTGTGTTGCCTGGGAAATGCCAGGTGGGAGCCCTCCGGCTCCATCAGGCTGTTCACTGAGATGCAGGAGTGTGAAGGCCGCATTGGGACCCCACCCTCTGTCCTGCTTGTGCTTCGTAGCCAGGGAAATGCAGGGCGGGTGCTCTCCAGCTCCATTACGTTGTTCACTGAGACTCAGGAGTGCGCGAGCTGGCTTAGGTCCCCATTCTCTGCACTCTTTGTGCAGAGCCACCAGGCTGGGGATTGGCTGTTGGACTTCGTAGCCTGATCTGCAGGCAGCTGATTGGGACAGGCTGAGATTGGGAGTTTTCATAACAGTGTTGGGCTGGGATCTGTACACCTGTGTGATCCCCAATTGAGGATTTCCTGGCAAGTTTGTGTGGGCTGGTTGCTGGTGCAGAGTGCATGCTGCTCTGACTTGATGGGGGCCACTGACCACATCCAGTGGTGCCTTGGGAGCCCGTCCCACCCAACTTGAGCTGTGTTGCCAGAGGCACCCTGAGCCCCTGGTGACTGTCCCACACCTCCACATGCTACAGAGGGTTTTGTTGCAGCAGTGGAAAACCTGCAACAACCTGTGAAGATTTTTTTTGGTAGTGAGCATGGTTCCATAGCACCCAGAAGCTAACTTCGGAAAGCTCACTGCAAGCCTTAGAGGGAGGCTGGCACATAATACTTTAAGCTCTTCCCCCCAATAGCTGGTACAGTCGCCCAGAGATGCTCTATTACTGAGCAAATAGTCTGCAAATTAGAGGATGGAAGCCCCCCCACACTTTTTTTCTTTTCTATTCTTTATTATTTTCTCTTCTTTCTAGGTGATCTATCTAATACATCGAAGTATTCACAGGACAGACAAAAAAAAAGAAAACACAAAGAAACATATCACAAGTAAGAGATCAGAAGAAAACTCTAGAAAGGGAACTAAATGAAACAGAGTTATCTATGCTTTCAGAGACAGAGTTTAGAAAACTGATGATAAGAATGTTTAAGGAACTTAGCGAGGACATAAAGAAGGATAGGGAAACCATAATTAACGACCAATTAGAACTAAAGAATACAATAACTGAAATGAAGAACACACTTCAAGGAATCACCAGTAGAATAGATGAAGCAAAGGAGCCGATCAGCGAATTAGAATACAGAATAGCAGAAATCACCCAGTTGGAACAACAAAAAGAAAAAAATGAATAAAAAACAATGAAAATAGTTTAAGAGACATCTAGACAACATGGAACATAACAATCTCACATCATAGGAATACCAGAAGGAGAAGAGAAGAAGCAAGGGATTGAGAATGTATTTGAAGAAATAATGACTGAAAACTTTCCTACTGAGGTGAAGAAAATCAACATTCAAGCCCAGGAAGAGCACAGAGTTCCAAATAGGCTGAATCGAAACAGGCCTACACCAAGACACAGTGTAGTTAAAATGGCAAAGCTGAAAGAGAAAGACAGAATCCTAAAAGTAGCAAGAGAAAGACAGCAGGTTACATACAAAGGAACTCCTATAAGACAAACAGCTGACTTTTCTACAGAAACTCTGCAGGCCAGAAGGGAGTGGCAGGAGATATTCAAAGTGATGCAAAATATAGGTCTACAACCAAGATGGCTCTACACAGCATGGCTATCACTTAAAATTGGAGGAGAGATAAAGAACTTCTCAGAAAAGAATAATCTTAAGGAGCTCATTACGACCAAGTTAGCATTACAGGAAATGTTAAAAGGGATTTTTTAAACAGATAAAATGGGAAAACAGGCTAACCCAGGAAGACCAGAAATACAAAAAACAAAATGGCAATAAATATGCACCTATCGGTAATCACTTCAAATGTGAATGGCTAAATGCTCCAAAATAAAGAGAGAGGCTGAGTGGATTAGAAAACAGGACCCATGCATATGCTGTCTACAACAGACTCATCTTAGATCAAAAGACACCCAGAGACTGAAAGTAAAGGAATGCAATAGGATATTTCATGCAAATGGAAAGGAGAAAAAGCTGCAATAGCAATACATATATAGGACAAAATAGACATTAAAATGAAGACTACAATAAAGGACAAAGAAGGGCACTACATAATCATAAAGGGATCGATTCAACAAGAGGACATAACTCTAGTAAACATCTATGCACCCAACATAGGAGCTCCTAAATATATCAAACAGATTTTGACAGACATAAAGAGAGAGATCAACAGTAACACAATTGTAGTAGGGGACTTCACCATCCCGTTGTCACCATTAGACAGATCCTCCAGAAAGATAATCAACACGGACACAATGGCTTTAAATGACACTTTAGACGAGCTGGATTTCATTGATACTTTTAGAGCATTTCACCCCAAAGCTACAGAATATACATTCTTCTCAAGTGCACATGGAATATTTTCCAAGATAGACCACCTGTTAGGCCACAAAATAAGTCTCAACAAATTTAAGATGATTGAAATCACATCAAGTGTCTTCTCTGACCACAATGCTATGAAAATAGGAAATCAATTATGAGACGAAATCTGGAACGCCCACAAATACATGGAGGTTAGATAACATGCTACTAAATATTGAGTGGGTCAAAAATGAGATCAAGGAGGAAATCAAAAGATATCTTGTGACAAACGAAAATGGAAACATCATGAACCAATATCTTGGGGATGCAGCAAAAGCAGTCCTAAGAGGCAAGTTCATAGCAGTGCAGGCCTACCTAAAGAAGGAAGAACACTCTCAAATTAACAGACTATATTTACACCTAAGGGGACTGGAGAAAGAACAGCAAAACAAGCTAAAGGGAGTATCGGGGAGGAAATAATAAAGACCAGAGCAGAAATAAATGAAATAGAGAAAAAAAAAACAAAAAAAAAAAGATAATTGCAACCAAGAACTGGTTTTTGGAAAAGATAAACAAAATCCACAAACTGTTAGGCAGACTCACCAAGAAAAAGAGAGGACCCAAATTAATAAAATCAGAAATGAAAGAGGAGAAGTAATAACAGATACCACAGAAATACAGAAAATTTTAAGAAAATACTGTGAGCAACTATATGCCAACAAATTCGACAATCTGGAAGAAAAGGATAAATTTCTAGAAGCGTACAATCTACCAAGGCTGAACCAAAAGGAAACAGAAACTCTGAACAGACAGAATACTGCCAAAGAAATTGAATCAGTAATCAACAATCTTTCAACAAACAGAAGTCCTGGACCAGATGGCTTCACAGGTGAATTTTACAAAACATTCAAAAAATAATTAATACCTATTCTCCTTAAACTATTCCAAAAAAATACAGAAGGAGGGAAGGCTCCCAAACTCTTTTTATGAAGCCAGTATCACTCTGATTCCAAAGTCAGACAAAGATATTACAAAAAAGATAAACTATAGCCTGATATCCCTAATGGACATAGATGCAAAAATTCGCAATGAAATATTAGCAAACCGAATTCAGCATCACATTTAAAAAATCATACACCATGATCAAGTGGGATTAATTCCTGGTATGCAAGGTTGGTTCACTATCTTCAAATCAATTAACATTATACATCCCATTAACAAAATGAAGAAAGGGGGGCAAGATGGTGGCTGTGAGGAGGGCTCCCTGAAATCTCCCCTGGAAATATCCACAATTTGAACTTCTAATACGCTTCAAAGAGACATCTACTCATCACACAGAGCAACTAAGAGTTTCACACAACGATTGCTGGAAGGTGGGCAGGACAGGAGAGTAGGTGAAGAAGGCAGCGAGACACGTGAGGTGCAGCCCACACTGGCGGCTGCGGAGGCACGGTGAGTGTTGCTCCAGCTCACTTCCTGCGGCCCATGGCCCACCTAGAGTACAGCAAGAGCACATTGTTTTGCAGTGTGAGGCAGAAGCCTCAGGCCGGGCAAGTGCAGGAGCAGAGAGAGGAGACGACTGTGCAGAGGTATGAGCTGCACCCGTGGCTCGCTGGGTCCCCATGAAGCAGGGTGCAGAGCCCGGCAGCGACAGGGCACAATCAATCCCTGCACCCTCCCGGTTCAGGGATTAGTCTCTGTGCCCACCGTGCCCCGCGGAGCGCAGGCTCTGAGGCAGAAGGCTGAAACCCGGCGACCAGGGGAAAAAAGAAGACTCACGTGTGGAGACGCAGCGTGCGCCAGGTGGAGATGCAGTTCCCAGAGAGATGGAACGGGGATATGAGCCCACGGGCAGGGTGCACGCAGTCCCCTAAACCCCGGCAGCAGTCCCTCCAGAAGCGCAGCAGGAGCACCGCCCGGGCGCGCGCCAGCTCCGAGGCAGAAGACTTAAACCTGGGAGGAGGGGAGAAAAGAAGACTCGCGTGGAGATGCAGGTCCCCGAGAGAAGGAGCGGGGATATAAGCCATGGGGCAGGGGGCGCGCAGTCCCTTAAACCCTGGCAGACCCTTTGGGAGAGCAGCAGAAACTCCGCTGGAGCATAAGAGGCCAAGGCCTTAGCTTAAAACAGTGTTGGAACTGTGTCTTTGTTTATTTTTATGTTTTTTATTATTTTTATTCCTTTTTCTACTCTTGAACAGAAAGCAAAAAAATCCAATAACCCACCCACTCCCACAAACTTTGGCCCCCTCCAAGACAGTCTTAAACTGACTCCTGAATGGAGCAGTAGGGGCAAACTACGAAGGTATACCTACCTGCAGGGCATTGAAAATTTCCGCCCCAGTAAAGGCTGCAGAGTGAGACTACCTACCCCACCCCCACCTTTATGCAAGGTTTGGGAGGCAGGGCAGGTTCACCTGCTGAGGCACTAATTAACAGATTCTTAGCAGCAGGCTTTTGGTAATGAGGAATTCTTTAATTCTCCACAGCTGTCAACCGAAAGGGTGCCCAAAGACAGTCATTGAGCCTTTGAGGGTGTAGCCTGCCTTGGGACAAGCAAAAGCAAAATGGCAGTGACTTTGTAAAAACAACCAATCGCACATCACAACCACACTCAAGTACAGCAAACCTGCAGTGCCAGGATCATGCCAGGCATCAGGTGGCCTACTCTGTTCACACAAGATGCACAGGAATTTTTGTACAGCAGAGGACAAACTGAAGAGAGCTTGGTGGACTTTAGCCAAGACCGGCACAGGTATTTTGGGTTTGTTTTGTGTTATTTTGTTTTTTTTTTCCCTTTATTGGTTGCTTATCTTGGTTGTTTATGGTTTTTATTTCTATTTCATTTTTATCATTTTGTAGTTTTTAATATAGGCATACATAGGTGTATATAGGTGAATATATGTCCATATATATGGGTGTGTGGACAAATATATATATATATATTTTTTCTTTTTCTTTTTCTTTCTTTTCTTTTTCTGTTTTCCCCACCCTCACTTTCTCCCTTCTTTTATTCATTCTTCTCATTGCTATATTTTTCCTCCTTTCCTTTTTCTGCAAATTTTTTTTTTTACTATCATTGAAGACTTTTTTATTTAATGTGGCACAAGCTTTGAGAAGTTCCAGACACTTTCAGCAAAGGTGTTATCATTAAAAAGTTTATGTTTAGCTGCCCAAGGTAATTACTCTAAAGGAGGTAACTTTCGCTTCAATGTAGGCACCAGAGTATGAGCTAACTCTGCTCTGTTAGTTAACAGTTGGTCACATATATCACAAAAGTTGTACTTTATTTACATAACTTGGTATGAAGTGGATTTTATACACTGAGTAGACTGAAAATTGAAACTGCTTTCCCACAAAATGACAAATTATCACATTCTTAGTTCTTCCATGATATAGAAATATTAACTCATTTTTAGAAAATTAAATGGCAATTTAAAACTACCAGGACTTACAAATCAGTATTTATCAAAAATCTTATTACAAGCAAATGCACCAAGTGCACCTAGCGTGAGCCCTGCTGGAGAATGGTAAGCATTCTTTTTGATAAGTCTACTTACTAGTCACTCTACAGCTGGCCCAGCATGGTTATCACCATTAAACAGACGCTTTGGCAACCAGAAATTTTATCATTTCCATTTGATTTTTCCCCTACTATAAAAAAGCAGTCTATGAAATATGAAATAAATAAGAATAATCTGGAAGTCTTGCAGGGGTCCAGTTTCGGTAAAGGCACTTTCCCAATCTTCTCTTTACAAAGCACTTCATTTAGCCACTTGGGAAGAATTTATTTTCTTTATATCAACTTGGCTCAGAATCAATGTCCCATTTTTGAATTTTCCAACCTGTCCAACCTGTCCACTTGACAAGATGCAGGGAGCTGATTTCTTCTTTTTGGATTTCCTGTCTTCCTGGCCCTTCCTTTTCTTTTTCTTGAAAATATCAGTGTCCTGGGCCATTCTCTTTTCTTCTTCCTTCGCTAGCTTTTTTTCTTTAATTTGCTCCTGCAAAACCTTGTAATTCACATAACTGTTTTTGAGAGGCTGAGCACCCAGCATGATAGCGCGGTCCCGTTCAAGGACTCTCTCCTTTCCTTTTCCATAACCTGTGATACCAAACTGGTGGACCTCCAGCCGGGCCTTTTCTAAGTTAAATTCTTGTATATCCACATCTTTCTCAAGGATACTAGTTTTGGTCTTTGCGTTCTCGTCTTCACCTGGCTTCAGTTTTCGTTTCTTGTTTCTGCTGTGGAATTCCACCACTTCCACATGCACCCTGTTGGGAGACGCTGCAGCATGAGGGCCCTGTGGTTCTGTAGGGGCTCCGGTGGGGGTCACAGCAGGGGCACATTGCAGCTCTTTTCTGAGCTCCGTGAAGAAGCTCAAAGCGCCCTTCCTCTGGCCTCTTACCAGAGAGCCAGGCAGGGCAGCTGGCTCTGACGTCAAGGCTACTGGAGGCCCCACAACTCCCTTCTTGTTTTCCCTCTTCTTTCTGACCCTTTTCTGTTCTGCTTCATCTTCCGTCTCTCCAAAGTCGTAGAGGTTCTGGAGCAGCGCGTCCAGGAGTGTGTGAGATACAGACGAGGAGGAGCCCGGCCCCGGCTCCCGCACCATCCTGGGGTCGGCTTCCGCGGGACCACCTGGAGTGCCGCCGGCCCGCCGGCGCACGGCGCCCTCACTTCCGGGCGCTGCAAATGTTTTTTTTTTAATTTTTATTCTTACCTTTTTTTAATTTTAATTTTAATTTTTTAGGTATAGCTATTCGGTTTCACATGTTTACTCTATTTTTTATTTTATGATATTTTATTTTATTTTGTTTCCTCTTCTGTTATTATTGTGTGTGTGGTTATTGTTTTGTTTCTGTTTGTTTTCTTTAGTATGTTTGATATTTCTGTACAAGTTGACTGTAGATTGATGGTTGTTTTTTTTTTACATGTGCGAGCATTTGGTTTCCTTTGGTGGCTGCGGAGGTTGTTCTTGTTGATTTGTTATGCTCCAAAATCACCCTTCAGCAGTGGGTCCAAACAAACAGACACAAGAATCATCATACGTGGAGGCCAACTTTAGATAAAACCAGAGCATTTCTGGGTTTGACATACAAGAGTCACACCCAAAAGGAAGTTGCTACAGGTACTAGGTTCCATAGGGTCCAAGTCTCATTGGAGGAGTCAATTCCCTCACACCAGCTCATAAACTGCTGATCCTCACAGCTAATCAATCTGGGAGTCAATCCCACCTACTGACAAGCCAAAAGTAATCAAAACTAAAACTTCAACAGGTGAGGACGCATGACACAAGGAACACCTCAGATACAAGCACAGGAGAATAGGGCGACTGAGTAATTCAAATATAAAGGATACACACCGTATAAGTTTACCCAGAAAAGACTGAGAAACCTGGGGGATCTAACTGTTATATCGAAGCAAACACAAAGAGTAAGCCAGAATGGGGAGAAAAAGAAACACAACCCGAATAAGAGAACAGAAGAAACTTCCTGAATCAGTGGAACTAGAGGAAATAGAGGTAAACAACCTATCGGAGAAAGAGGTCAGAACACTGATTATTAGAATGTTCAAGGAAATTAATGAAAATATAAAGAAGGATAGAGAAATCATGAAAAGCAACGAGCTAGAACTTAAGAATACAATTACTGAATTAAATAAGAAACTTGATGGAATGACTAGCAGATTGGATGAAGCAGAAAATCGAATAAGTGAATTAGAAGACAAGATAGCAGAGATCACCCAAGTGGAACTACAAAAAGAAAAAAGAGGGCCAGCCGAGTGGCGCAGTGGTTAAGTGCTGGCTTGGGAAGCCAGCGGCCCCGATTCGGGTCCCACATATGAGGGCCAGTGACACTGCCCTAAAATAAAAATAAAAAAAAGAAAAAGAAAAAAGAATGAAACACATGGAAAACAGTTTAAGAGAGCTGGAGGACAACATCAAACTCAGTAACCCACGGGTCATTGGAATACCAGAAGGAGAAGAGAGGGAGCAAGGAATTGAGAATATATTTGAAGTAATAATGTCTGAAAACTTCCCTAACCTGGCAAAGGACATTGAAATACAAGCCCAGGAAGTGCAGAGAGTTCCAACCAGGGTGATCCTAAACAGGCCCACACCAAACACATTATAGTGAAAATGGCAAGGGTTAAGGACAAAGGCAGAATCCTTAAAGTAGCAAGTGAAAGGCAGCAAGTTACTTACAAGTGTACCCCCATAAGATTATAAGCTGACTTTTCTACAGAAACTTTGCAGGCCAGAAGGGAGTGGCAAGAGGTTTGCAAAGTGATGAAAAACAAAGGCCTACAACAGAGATTGCTGTATCCAGCAAGGTTATCATTTAAAATTGAAGGTGAGATAAGGAGCCTTCCAGAAAAGAAAAAGTTAAGGGAATTCATTACCACCAAGCCAGCTTTGCAGGAAATGTTAAAAGGGCTTCTTTAAGTAGAAGCAAAAAACAACTAAGAAAGACTATGAACACAAATAACAAAATGGCAATAAATACACACCTACCAATAATCAGATTAAATGTAAAAGGATTAAATGCTTCAATAAAAAGACAGAGTGGCTGAATGGATAAGAAAGCAAGACCCCAGCATATGCTGTATACAAGAGACACACCTCAGATCCAAAGACACATTCAGGTTGAAAGTAAAGGGATGGAGTAAAATATTTCATGCAAATGGAACTGAGAAAAAAGCTGGAGTAGCGATATTTATATCAGATAAAATGGACTTTAAATTGAAGAATATAACAAAAAACGAAGAAGGACACTTCATAGTAATGAAGGGATCGATCCAACAAGAGGACATAACCCCTAGTAAACATCTATGCACCTAACATAGGAGCTCCAAAATACATAAAACAGATATTATCAGACATAAAGACAGAGATCAACGGTAACACTATCATAGTAGGGGACTTCAACACACCGCTGTCACCAGTGGACAGATCCTCCAGACCGAAAATCAATGCGGAAACAACGACCTTAAATGACACATTAGAACAGCTGGATTTAATTGATATATTCAGAGCATTTCACCCCAAAGCTACAGAATATACGTTCTTTTCAACTGCACATGGAACATGTTCTGAGATAGACCATGTGTTAGGTAACAAAACAAGTCTCAATAAATTTAAGAAGATTGAAATCATTTCAAGTGTATTCTCTGACCAAAATGCTATGAAACTAGAAATCAATTATAAGAAGAAATCTGGGAAGCTGACAAATAAATGGAGGCTAAATAACATGCTACTAAATAGTGAGTGGGTCACAAATGAGATCAGGGAGGAAATCAAAAGATACCTCGAGACAAACGAAAATGAAAACACCATGACCCAAAATCTCTAGGATGCTGCAAAAGCAGTCCTAAGAGGGAAGTTTATAGCAGTGCAGGCCTATGTAAAGAAGGAAGAAAAATCTCAAATCAACAGGTTATCCTTACACCTAAGGGAACTGGAAAGAGAACAGCAAAAGAAGCCCAAGGGAGTACAAGAAAGGAGATAATAAAGACCGCAGCGGAAATAAACAATATAGAGAACAGAAAAATAATACAAAAGATCAATGACACCAAGAGCTGGTTTTTTGAGAAGATAAACAAAATTGACAAAACTCTAGCCAGGCTTGTCAAAAAAAAAAAAAAAAGGAGAGAGAGGACTCAAATTAGTAAAATCAGGAATGAAAGAGGGGGAATGACTACAGACATAACAGAAATACAAAAAATTCTAAGAAATTACTATGAACAACTATATGTCAAAAAATTTGACAATGTGGAATAAATGGATAATTTTCTAGAAGTATATAACCTTCCAAAGCTAACTTGAGAAGAAACAGAAAATCTAAATATCCTGATTACTACCAAGGAAATCGAATCAGTAATTGACAAGCTCCCAAAAAACAAAAGCCCTGGACCAGACAGCTTCACAAGTCAATTTTATGAAGCATTCAAAAAAGAACTATCACCTATTCTTCTCAAACTATTCCAAAAAATCCAGAAGGAGGAAAGACTCCCAAACTCTTTTTATGAAGCCACTATCACCCTGATTCCAAAATCAGATACAGACAGCACAAAAAAGGAAAACTACAGGCCAATCTCCCTGATGAATATAGATGCAAAAATTCTCAATAAAATATTATCAAACAGAATTCAGCAATTTATTAAGAAGATCATACATCATGATCAAGTGGGTTTCATCCCGAGTATGCAAGGCTGGTTCAACATCCGTAAATCAATTAATGTGATACACCACATCAACAAAATGAAGAATAAAAATCACATGATCATATCAATAGATGCAGAAAAAGCATTTGACAAAATCCAACAGCCATTTATGTTACAAACCCTTAGCAAAGTGGGAATACAGGGATCATATCTCAACAAAATAAAGGCCATATATGACAAACCTACAGCTAACATCATACTCAATGGGGAAAAGCTAAAACCATTCCCCTTAAGATCAGGAACAAGACAAGGCTGTCCACTTTCTCCTTTTTTATTCAACCTAGTTCTGGAAGTTCTAGCCACAGCAATCAGACAAGAAAAAGGAATAAAAGGCATCCAATTTGGAAAGGAAGAAATAAAATCGTCATTATATGCAGACGACATGATACTGTATATAGAGAACCCCAAAGACTCCATCAAGAAACTACTGGAACTGATAAACGAATTCAGTAAAGTAGCAGGATATAAAATCAATGTTCAGAAATCAGTGGCATTTGCATACACCAATAATAAACTAGCAGAATGAGAAATTAAGAAAACTGTTCCATTTACAATTGCTACATGAAAATACCTAGGAATAAATTTAACCTAAGAAGTAAAATATCTGTACTCAGAAAATTATAAGACACTGAAGAAAGAAATCAAAGAAGATACAAATAAATGGAAACACCTACCATGCTCAAGGTTATGAAGAATTAATATAGTTAAAATGTCCATACTGCCTAAAGCAATATATAGATTCAATACAATTCCTATCAAACTACCAAGGGCATTTTTCACAGAAATAGAAAATATAATCCTAAAATTTATATGGAACCATAAAAGACCTTGAATAGCCTCAGCAATCCTGGGAAATAAGAACAAAGTCGGGGGGGTCATGCTACCAGACATCAAAACCTACTATAAGGCTACAGTAATCAAGACAGTTTGGTATTGGCATAAAAATAGGCACATCAATCAGTGGAACAGAACATAGAGCCCAGAAATAAATCCAGGCATTTACGGACAGTTAATCTATGACAAGGGAAGCAAGAATTTACACTGGAGTAAAGATAGTCTATTCAATAAATGGTGCTGGGAAAATTGGACTGACACATGCAAAAAAATGAAACTGGACCACCTCCTTACGCCATATACAAGAACAAATTCAAAATGGATTAAAGACTTAAATGTAAAACCTGAAACCATAAAACTTCTAAAAGAAAATATAGGGAGTACATTTGCAGACATTACCCGGAACAATATTTTTACTGATACATCCCTGCGGGCAAGGGAACTAAAAGAAAAAATGAACATATGGGATTATATCAGACTTAAAAGTTTTTTCACAATAAAGGAAACCATCAATAAAACAAAAAGGAAGCCCACTGATTGGGAGAATATATTCACCAACGATATATCTGATAATGGGTTAATTAATATCCAAAATTTATAAAACACTCAACACCAACAAAAAAAAAGCAACTCAACACCAACAAAAAAACAACCCAATTAAAAATTGCACAGATGATATGAAGAGACATTTCTCTAAAGAGGACATACAGAAGGCCAACAGGCATATGAAAAAATGCTCAACCTCACTGGTCATTAGGGAAATGCAAATAAAATCCATAATGAGATACCACCTCACTCCAGTCAGAATGGCTACCATCAATAAATCAACAAACAACAAGTGCTGGTGGGGCTGTAGAGAAAAGGGGACCCTGCTACACTGTTGGTGGGATTGCAGATTGGTGCAGCCACTATGGAAGTCAGTATGGAGGTATCTCAAAAATCTGGAAATGAAACTACCTTTTGACCCAGCAATTCCACTCCTAGGTATTTATCCCGATCAACCCAAGACACTGATTCAAAAAAAGTATATACACCCCTATGTTCATTGCAGCACTATTTACAATAGCCAAGACTTGGAAACAACCGAAATGTCCATAGGTAGATGACTGGATTAAGAGAATGTGGTACATTTATACAATGGAGTATTACTTCGCTATAGAGAAGAATGAAATCGTACCATTTGCAATGATATGGATGGACCTAGAGACTATTATGTTAAGTGAAATAAGTCAGGCAGAGAAAGACAAATACCATATGATCTCACTTATAAGTGGAATCTGAAAAACTGAATGAATGAGCAATGTAAAGGGAACTGTCTCATAGATATAGAGGAAAAACAGGGTGCTAGTTGGGAGGGGGATGCGGATGAGGGAGAAGGGGAAGAGATTAGACAGCAAAAATAGGCTACTACAATATTGCCACAGGGATATGACAGACAGTTTGGGGAATATAATTAATACTGGTGTAAATATTTTGTGGGGCATCAGATGGTCACTTGTCTTGTTGGGGAGACCATTTCATGGATGGAGTAGAGGTTTGATCACTGCAGTGTATACCTGATGCGGAGGTTGTATACCAACTGTAATTGAATATATACAGTCACGGGATGTGGATTATACTGTGGAAGCGAGTCAGAGGAAGAGTAATAGATATATATGATATGGGGGGGAGGAGTGGGGTGGCGAATTGGGGGAGGAGGGTTGTCACTTTGAGGGGTAAAATGTATAATGATTGCATTGTGTTGTACACCTGAAACTAATAAAAATAAATAAATAAAATAAAATAAAATTCCCTAACCACATTTCACATCCCAAGCTACCTTTGAAGAGAGATTTATGTGTTTTAAGTACAATTCTGGCACACTGCAACCTCAAGAGGAGATTGTAATCAATCAGAGACCAGAATATTTCACTATGACAACAGCCAAACAACACTCATGTGTGCCCTTAAAGACTGGACACTAGTAATAAACCTATTTAGGCACATGCCACCAAGCCCACCTCAAAGGCCACCGGCTACCACTGTGTTTAAACAGTTTAAAACTCTCCCTTAACCTCGGTCATGAAAACATTCTGAAGTCATACCGAGTGGTGCAGTTCAAATTCTACTTTTACGTTTGAGAAGTGAATTCTGAAATATCAGGGTGACCCAGCAATGCAACTTCTAAAAATAGATAGGGGTTAAAACTCATTTATACTCTTGTAAAGATATTTTGCTTTTTGTTTAATTAAAAATAATGATTACTTTCACCAAAATTGATAGAAAGTGTGAGTTTGGCACTAAATAGAAAAGAAAGAAAAAAAAGGAAAACCTGCCTTCAGTGTATTTAAATTCCTCTTCCAGAGGCTGTCTGACAGAAATTTAAGCTTCTGGTTTACCGCATAAGTTTTCAGTGAGTTACTCTCTTTTCAATTTCATTTGGAAAATTCCATAAAGAAAGGGGTTTTTGCTCCGCCTCCCCTTTATTCTACATAAAAAACAAAATGTAAAAATCAGGTCTCCACAGTCGAAATGAAATGAAGTATTATGGCAATTATCTGGGTCATTCAGAGGAAACCAATGTGTTAGAGGCGATTTGGGAAAAGGTGTTTTCTTTTTGCTTGAATTACATATAGGGTTGCCTAAATTACTTTACCACTCGGGCATCCTCTTTTCTTCTGAGTCACTGTAGAGTTATTCTAAGGCCAGAAATATCCTGACCTGAAAGCATACTTAATATTCTTTTACATACGTGCCATTTATAAACTTACAAAAAATAAGCTTAACCAATTAAATACTTTAACCAAACAGATACATGTATTTGCCATAGGATTTGAGCCTTCCTATATAGATAATCACCCTCATCATTATCCATAATGAATTTTACGATCTTTTTCACATTCCCTCCTCAAAGGGTTTCTATTCATGATTAAAGGAAAGGAACTTCACTCCATCTAAACTCTTAACTAGGAGTTGGGGCTCTTTCTACCACAACAATTTACAGAATTGAAATTCCTGGCCTAAGAAATCTTTTGGCATTATAATGCTTTGTCACATTAGAACCTCCATAGCAAAAAGGAAATAATGAACTGACTGAACATATTTACTCAGTCCTTTACTGTTTAGCATTTATGCAATGCCAAGAATTCAGAATTACCTAATTCAGCTCTGCTAACCACCAGCTATTCCCATATTTCGCTTTCTTCTTATGGTGTATTGTATGGCTGCAATGTAACATAATATAGTGATAGATAGCTGTCATTATGTAGTAGGCAGGACAACTGTGACAATCCAAGTTGAAAGAAGAAAAGAGAAGCCTTTGGATATGAATCACAAAATTCTTTCTCTTATAAAGTTATTTGGTTCTAAACCACAAATGTCCAAAGATAATAAATTGGAGAACAAGTTTTATAATATGGTATTATAGAGAAAACAAAAGTGTACAAAAATATGATCTCCCTCCTAAATATTCATAAATTTTAGAATTCTAAATGCGTAACTATTGTAGAATTTTTAGAAATGTAAAAGATACTTGGAGAATTTAAAAATTATTTCCATTTTACCACTTTGAGAAAATCATTGAGTTTTGTGAATGTCTTCTGAGATTTTTCTCCATGTCTCTATGTATATGTTGTGCATGTGCATACATATATAACTAACATCATAACGTGCAGTATTCTGTAACTTTCTTATTTTCTCATAGTGTACAAGGAGCATTTGTGCATGGCATGAAATAGCTTTCAAAAACCTGTAGATCTGAAGCTTCCACTGATTAATATTAGATGTTGACTATAATTTAACACATATATAATCATGGGATGTGGAATATAGTGTGGGGATGGAGTCAATGGTATTGTAATAGATAAGTGTGATATCGGGGGTAGGGGTAAGGGGGTAGTCACTTTGTAAGGGGTGAAAAAGACAACTATTGCATAGGTTTGTACATCTGTAACTATTAATAGTAATAAAAATAATTTTAAAAAAATGAAAAAACAAAATGAAAAATAAAAATCGTATGATCATATCAATAGATGCAGAAAAAGCATTTGACAAAATCCAGTAGCCATTTATGATAAAAAAATCTTAGCAAAGTGCGAATAGTGGGATCATATCTCAACATAATAAAGGCCATATATGATAAGCCCACAGCAAACATCGTACTCAATGGGGAAAGGCTAAAATCTTTTCCCTTACGATCAGGTACAAGATAAGGCTGTCCAATTTCACCACTTCTTTAACATAGTTCTTGAAGTTCTAGCCATAGCAATCAGACAAGAAAATAAAATAAAAGGTATTCAAATTGGAAAGGAGGAAGTAAATTTTCATTATATGCAAATGACATGATACTATATAGAGAGAATCTCAAAGACTCCACCAAGAAACTGTTAGAACTGATAAACGAATTTGCTAAGGTAGCAAGATACAAAATTAATATTCAGATATCAGTTGCATTTGTATACACCAATAATAAACTATCAAAAGAAGAATTCAGTAAATCCATCCCTTTTAAAATTGCTTCAAACGCAATAAAATATCTAGGAATCAATTTAAGTAAAGAAGTAAAAGACCTGTACTCAGAAAGTTATGAGACACTGAAGAGATTTAAATCAAAGAGATATAAATAAATAGAAATACATACCATACTCATGGATAGGAAGAATTAATATAGTTAAAATGTCAATACTACCTAAGGCAATACAGAGATTCAATGCAATTGCAATCAACTATCAAGGACATTTTTCTCAGAAATAGAACATACAATGCTAAAATTTATATGGAACCACAAAATACCCCAAATGGCCATGGCAATCCTGAGAAATAAGAACAAAGTGGGAAGCATCACGCTACCTGACATCAAAACATACTACAAGGCAACAGTAATCAAAGCAGTATGGTACTGGCATACAAACAGACACACAGACCAATGGAACAGAATAGAGAGCCCAGGAATAAACCCATCCACATACCATCATTTAATGCATAACAATGGAAGCAAGAGTGTACATTGGAGTAAAGATAGTCTACTTAATAAATGGTGCTGGGAAAATTAGACTGACACTTGTAAAACAATGAAAATGGACCACCTACTTACACCGTATACGACAACAAACTCAAAATGGAATAAAGACTTAAATGTAACACATAAAACCATAAAACTCCTAGAAGGAAACAGAGAGAATAAATTTGCAGACATTACTCTGAGTAATATTTTTACTGATATATCCCCTCAGGCAATGGATATATATAAAAAAATGAATGTATGGGATTACAGCAAACTTAAAATTGTTTTCTCAGCAAAGGAAATCATCAATAAAACAAAAAGGCAGCCTACTGAATGAGAGAAGATATTTGCCAATGATATACCTGATAAGGGGTTAATATCCAAAATTTATGAAACACTCATGAAACTCAATACCAACAAAACAAACAATCCAATTAAAAATTGCACAGAAGATATGAAGAGGTATTTCTCTAAAGAGGACATACAGATGGCTAACAGGCATATGAAAAAATATTCAACCTCACTAATCATTAGAGAAATGTCAATAAAAACCACAATGAGATATCACTTCACTCTGGTCAAAATGGCTATCATCAATAAACCAACAATCTACATGTGCTGGTGAGGTTGCAGAGAAAAGGGAACCCTGGTGCACTGTTGGTCGGACTGAAGATTGATGCCGCCATTATGGAAATCATTATGGAGCTATGTCAAAAAACTGGAAATGTAAGTACTGTACGACCCAGTAATTCAACTCTTGGGTATCTACCCAGAAGAATCCAAGATGCTAATTTGAAAAAAATATATGCACCCCTATGTTTATTACAGCTCTATTACGTAGCCATGACTTCGAAACAGCCAAAATGCCCATTGGTAGATGACTGGATTAAGAAAATTTGGTACATTTATACAATGGAGTATTATTATTCGACTTTAAAGAAGAATGAAATTGTACCATTTGCAATGATATTGATAGACCTAGAGACTAGTATGTTAAGTAAAATAAATCAGCCAGAGAAAGACAAATACCATATGATTTTACTTATATGTGAAATCTGAAAAACTAAATGAATGAGCATAATAAAGAGACAGTCTCATAGATATAGAGGAAAAACTGATGGTTGCTAGTTGAGAGGGGGATGGGGATGAGGGAGAAGGGGAAGGGATTAGACAGCCTAAATAGGTAACTACAATATTGCCACAGGGATATAAAAGATATTTCGGGGAATATAATTAATTATGTTGTAAATATTTTGTGGGGTGTCAGATTGTCACATGCCTTGTTAGGGAGACCACTTCATGGATGCAGTACAGACTTGATCACTGCACTGTACACCTGAAGCTGATGTTGTATAATATTGCATGACAACTGTAATTGAATATATAGATAGTCATGGGATTAGGAGTATACTGTGGAAAGGAGTCAAGGGAATTGTAATAGATATGTATGATATGGGGGGGAGTGGGGTGGCAAATTCGGGGAGGGGGTTGTCTCTTTGAGGATTAAAAAGTATAACCATTGCACTGCGTTATACACCTGAAAATATTTTTTTAATATTTATTTCACAATAAAAGAATTAAAAAATAGAAAAAGAATATTGAGGATACCATAAGGAGAAGAAAGGAAGAAGGGAACAAGAGAGTGTATCCAAACAAATAGTTGATGAGAACTTCCAAACTTGTGGAAAAGACTGGATCCTAGAATCTAAGAAGCAAGTAGAACACCGAATTACCTCAATCCCAACCGATATACTCCAAGAAATATTGTATTTAAGCTCTCAAAAATTAACAACAAAGAAAGAATCTTCAAGGCAGCCAGGGGAAAAAAACGAGTAATCTACAAAGGAATGCCCATTAAATTATTACCACATCTTTCAGCAGAAACTACAAGCCAGTGGGGAGTGAAATGAAATGTTGAAAGTATTGAAATAGAGAAATTATGAGTCAAGAATAATATATCCAGCAAAGACATCCTTTAGATATGAAGGAGAAATAAAGACCTTTCCAGACATACAGAAGCTGAAGGAATTTTCTACCACAGGACCTGCACTACAAGAAATACTGAAGGAGGCTATTTGACCTGAAACAAAGAAGCAAAAGAATACAAAACCATGAGGAGTATTCGAAAAGATAGACAGAAGCAAGAAACAGCAACTCCTACACTAAATAAGAAACTTTACACTTAAATAGAAAATACAGGGTAAAGAAGAAAAAAAAATTTAAAAGAGGAAAAGACAACTTGCTACTTCAGTGCAGAAATCCACTGACAGCATAAATAGGGATAATATGCGACAACACAAAAATAAAAAGGGAGAGAGTAAAGGCCTGAACTGGCACAAGGGAATGGAGAAAGGGAGCATGCTGAAGAAAATGGAATACCATACATAAGAAACTTTCTTTTACATAAACTTAATGGTAATCACTCAAAAAACAATCCAGAACTGAAATACATAACATAAAAACAGAAGAAACAGAAGGGGAAAAAAAACAGAATATCAACATACGGAAATAATACACAGCAACAACAACAACAAAAGAAACATTGGAGACAGAGTCTTACAAGAAAACCAAAGATACAATAATGGGAAATCCTCATATATCAATAACCACCTTACATTTAAATGGACTTAACTCACTGAAAAAAAGGCACAAAGTAGCATATTGGGGAAAAAAAATTAAACCCAACCATATGCTGCCTCCAAGAGACACATCTCAGCTACAAGAACAAATATAGACTGTGAAAGGGCAAAAATTTACACTCACTCCAAGTAAATGGTATTCAGAGAAAAGCAGATGTAGCTATACTGATATCAAATGAAACAGGCTTTGGGATAAAAAGGTAACAAGAGAAAAAGATGGATATTTTGTAATGGTGAATGGGGCTATACAACAAGGAGACATAACAGTCATCAATATTTATGCCCCCAATCAGGGAGCACCAAAATATAGAAATCAACAAGTAACAATTAAAGGAAGAAATTGACCAAAACTCAATTATAGTAGGGTACCTCATTACAGCCTTGACAGCTATGGATAGATCATCAAAACTAAAAATAAAGAAATGTTATCCCTAAATGACACTTCAGACCAAATGCACATAATTGACATATATACAGCATTTCATTCTAGAATATCAGGCTATACATTCTTGTCTATTATTCATGGAACGTTCTCAAGGATGAACCCCATATTGGGACATAAAACTAGTCTCAGCAAATATAAGAAGATTGAAATCATACCACGCATATTCTCTGATAACACATCTTTGAAATTGGATAACAGCAGCAAAAATAAAGCAGAAAAAACCACAAACATTTTTTAAAAGATATTATTGGGGAACTGGGGGAGGGGAACAGCGATGGGGAATCAGGGAAGGGGAACAGACAAGTTGCTGTCTTCTTGTTCTTTAGTCTAGTTGTGGAGGACGTTGCTTCACTTGCCCATGTTGGTATCATCATTGTGCTCTTCCCGGATGAGGCCAATCAGTCGCCAGCCTCTGGATGGTTGCTCACCAAGGTTATTGGCAGCTCACCCTGGCTGCTAGCCACTCACGCTGGCTGCCGGCTACTCACTGTAGCCTATGGCAGCCCACTGCTGCAGGGGCTGCAGCCTACACCGTTGCTGGGGCTCACAGCCCAGCTCCAGGTGGAGCTGTTTTTAGCTGTAGAGGGCAGTGTCACTGGCCCTTATATGTGGGATCTGAACCGGGGCTGCTGGATTCCCAAGCCAGCTCTTAACCAATGCGCCACTCAGCCGGCCCTCTATGAATCTTTTGATCTCTCCTCTTATTTCTTCCTTGAGCCAGTCATTCTTTAAAGGCATGTTGTTTATTCTCCATATATTAGTGTGTTTTTTCCTGCATTTTTTTTTGGCAGTTGATATCAAATTTCAAAGCCTTGTGATCAGAGAATATACTTGGTATAATTTGTCTTCTTAAATTTGTTGAGGCTAGTTTTATGTCCCAATATATCATCTATCCTTGAAAATGTTCCATTTACACTAGAAAAAAATGTATAGTGTGATGTTCTAGGATGAAGTGCTCTATAAATGTTAATTATGTCCATTTCATCTAATGTACCATTTAGGGCTGATATTTCTTCATGTATTTTTGGTTTGGATGATCAATCCATAGCTACCAATAATGTATTTAGGTCCCCTACTATAATTGTGTTTTGGTCAATTTCTCCCTTTAGATATGTTAGTTGTTGCATTGTATATTTTGTTGATCTCTGATTGGGGACATAGATATTGATGATATCGTGCCTTCTTGTTGTATAGTCCCTTTTATCATTATGAAATGTCCATCATTGTCTCTTGTTACCTTTTTAATCTTGATGTCTCTTTCATGTGATATCAGCATGGCTATACCTGCTTTTCTCTAAATACCATTTGCTTGGAGTGTCAATTTCCACCCTTTCACTTTGAGTATATGTTTGTCCTTGTAGCTGAGATGGTCTCTTGGAGGCAGCATATGGTTGAGTTTAGTTTTTTTTATCTAATCTGCGACTGTGTGAATTTATTATTGGTGAGTTCAGTCCACTTATATTTATGGTGATTATTGATGTATGAGGATTTCCTATAATTTTATCTTTTGTTTTTCTGAAGGACAGAGCCTCCATTGTTTCTTTGCTTTTATGTTGCTGTCTTTTATTTCATTGTCGTGGTATTCTATGACTTTCCTTCTGTTTCTTCTATTTATATGTTATATGTTTCAGTTCTGGATGGTTTTTGAGCTATTTTTGTTAAGTTTATGTAAATGAAAGTTTCATAATTTAGAATATTCCATTTTCTTCAGTATGCTCCATCCTGTGCTATCTTGTGCCATTTCTGATGTTTACTCTCTCCTCTCTGTTTCTGTTGTCACAAATTATCCTTACTTATGCTGTAAAGTGGTTCCTGCACTGCAGTAGCAAGTTGTCATTTTCCTCTTCTTTTTTGATTTGTATTCTTTTGATTGTTTTATTTCTGGTCAAATAGCTTCCATCTGTATATATTGTAGTGCAGGTCATGTGTTAGAAAATACTCTCAGTTTTGTATGTCTGGAAAAGTCTTTATTCCTCCTTATTATTTAAAGGATATATTTGCCAGATATACTATCCTTGATTCATAATTTCTCCTTTAAAATATTTTGAATATTTGATTCCTATCTCTCCTGGCTTGTAGAGTTTCTGCTGAAAAATCTGATCATAGTTTAATGGGCTTTCCTCTGTAGGTTTCTTCCTTCTTTTCCCTGGCTGCCTTGAGGATTCTTTCTTTGTCATTAATTTTTCACAGCTTCAATACAATGTGCCTTAGAGAAGGCCTTTTGGGATTGAGGTAATTAGGTGTTCTATTTCCTTCTTGGATTCAAGGAACCAGTTGTTTCTACAAAATTGTGAACTTCTTGTCGACTATTTGTTTGAGTATACTCTCTGTTCTCTTCTCCCTTTCTCCTCCTTCTGGTAACCCCATTATTCTTACGTTGCTGTTGCTGATGGAGTCGGGAAATTCTTGTGGAGTTCTTTCATTTCTTTTAACTCTCAAATCTCTATCTTCTGTCATATGCAGATTTCTATCTTTAATGTCACTGATTCTTTCCTCCATTCGGTCAGCTATATTACCTAAGTTGGCTATTTCATTCTTCATTTTTTTTTTTTACTGAGTTCTTAATCTCCAGAAATTGTATTTGGTTCTTTTTAAAAATTTCAATCCCGGACCGGCCGAGTGGCATGGTTGTTAAGAGCTGGCTTGGGACACCAGCCGTCCTGGTTCAGATGCCACATATGAGGGCCAGTGACACTGCCCTCTGAAAATAAAAAAATAAAAATAAAAAAATAAAAATTTCAATCCCTTTGGTAAAATGTTCATTTTATTCTTTGATTGTGTTTCTGAGTTCATTAAAATGCCTGTCTGTATTTTCTTGCACCTCATTGAGTTTTTTATGAACTGCAATCTTGAATTCTCTGTTATGTAATCCACATATTTCCATTTCTTTAAGTTCATCCTGTAGACTTTTCATATTCTTTCTGAGCTGCCTTGTTACCTTGGTTATCCATCGCAACTAATGTATTATTATTTCTCTTTTTAGACAACAGGTGTGGGTACTGTAAGAGGTTGATAAGAAGAGGTGTTGCTTCCCAGTAAGTGCTGGTGGAATGTCATACTTTCTCTCCAATTGCAGCGTTTTGTTCTCTCTCACACTGTAGTGTTATATTTTCTCTGCACTGTTCTGGCTTCTCACATGATGGTAGGGTTCCCTAGAAGGTGAGCTTCTCCTCTGTAAGCAGTTTACCTTGATCTCAGGGCACCATCTCCATGGGGAGATGTGGAGAGCTTCTGAAGTTCCAAAGCTTCTCCTGCACGAGATTCAGGGCCTGTGTGTTTCAGCGACTTTGTTTAACTCTGCAAAGATCCATCCAGATAGGTGGCGGCAAGGGCAGCATGGTTTGTGAGAGTTTTCTCTGAACAATGATTGAGACCAATAGTACAGTTTACCCTGCACCCAAGTCTCGCTCCCCTTCGCTGGAATTATTTGGACTGTGAGTCATTGTGGGGCCACAGATCTCAGAACTGCAAATATTCCGTTCTTTTATCTGACAATGCTATCATCTAGCACTGGGAAGGAGGGGGTGTGGGTAGCTCCGCGAGGATGGGGAGGGATTGGTTAGGCTCCATGCTTATGTTTTCTGTCCTCTGCTTGACAGTGAGAGCTTAAGCCACCATTCTCACCTTTCTTCCCTCAATCTTTGCTCTGAGTTCTCTGCCATGAGCATTGGGTTCAACCATGTTAAGACCTGACCCCTCAAGTGGGACTGTGGACAATAATGGGAGCACCAGAACTCTGATTTCTTCCCTCTCCCGTGACTGCAATAGGTCCAGAATGCAAGGAGCTCTGAGCTCTGGTCTGTGTCCTGCAGCCCGAGTGTGGCCCACGTCTCTGTACTTCCCCTTTCCCTCCTCCTTGCCCAATTTGTCCTCCTTTAGATGATTTCAATTGCACATCTCTTAGTCTGCCTGTCTTGCAGTCTTTCCTTTGTGGAGTGATAGCTGTTCAATTTATTGAACAGGGGACATTTCAAGGGGCTCATCTCATGTTGCCATTTCTGTGATGTAGTCCAGAATACAGCTGGAAAACTTACTATTATTTTTTCTAATATGTCTTTCTAATTTATTTTCTGAAATTCTTTTAGACATATGTTGAGATCTCTCAATATAACTCATGTGTCTTTTAACTGTATTTTCATGTTTACCTCTTTGTCTTTTAAACAGCATTCTGAGTGAGTAACTTGGTATTCTCTTCCAAGTCACCGCATGGAGTCCACAGTTCAACCCACCTAATTAGATTTTACAACTTTATCCATTCTACAGTCTGGGCAACCTAATTGGATTTGTTTTAATCTAAATGATTGTATTCTTTATTATCAAGATTTCTGGTTTGTTTATTTTTTCTTGTTTTTTTTTTTAGGATAGTGTCACTGGCCCTCATATGTGGGATCAGAACCGGGGCTGCTAGCATCCCAAGCCAGCGCTTAACCACCACGCCACTCGACCGGCCAAAGATTTCTGTTTTTCATTACTACCTATTCTAGTTTCATTTTTTTTTGAGGGCAGTGTCACTGGCCCTCATATGTGGGACCTGAACCGGGGTCCCTGGCGCCCCAAATCAGCTCTTAACCACTGCACCACTCGGCCGGCCTCATTGAGCATTCCTATAATCAATGTTTGAAACTTTGTGTCTGGTAGATTGCCTATCTCCATTTTGCTCAGTTCTTTTACTGGAGGTTTGTTCTCTTCTTTTATTTGGGACATGTTTCTTTGTCTCCCCATTTTGCTGGCCTCCATGTGTTTATTTCTATGTATTTGGTAGGGCTGCTATGACTTCCAATCTTAGTTGAGTGACCTATGTATTAGGTGTTCTTTGGGGTTCAGTGGTGCAGTCTTTGTGGTCACCTGAGCTAGACGCTCCAGGTGTGTCCCTTGCGTGAGTTGTGTGTGCTCTCCTCTTGTAGCTGATGCTTGGTTGCTCTTTGCATGTCAACAGGAAGGATTGATTCTCAGGCTCTTTGGCTGTGAGGACTGGCCTTGACTACAGTGGAAGAGTTGTTGTGCAGGGGATGATACTACAGAGCAGAATTTACCTCAGTAGGACTCATGCCTGCCCAATCTACCCCATAGATATGTCATATTTGGAGGTGGCTGGGTGATGCTTCAGCTCATTTTTAAACTGGCCATTGGGGGTGCCATCCTCAGAACCACCTTGAAGGGGATCCAGTGTAGGTCTACTTTAGCCACAGCCCATGTCCCATCTGTGGACATCCAGTGGGAGCCAGAAAGAAATCCGCAGATGACTACTGCCCATGCTGTGTTTGAAAGCACCTTGAGAGGCCAAGCTGTGAAAAAAGGCTGGCTGCCCCTAGTGCCAACTTAGAGCTGCTCATCCTAAGGTACAGGACATGCTCAAGCCAGATGCTGCTTGTCTGGGTTCTGAGAAACCTTGAGAGACTCTAGGAAATTCTGAAGTTTGAGTCAAAGCAGGCAGTATACATGAAAAAGCCATGCAATACAGCTTGGGTGTGCCCAAATTTTGGGTGGGACCAGGTCTCAAATTGCCAGGGCATGGCAACTGAATGACTGAGACTCAGAAATGGTGCCTATGTTTGCATGGTGGGAAGAGTGAGGGCTCAGCAAAGAACCAATGGCCTCTGCCAGCTCCTCCATCAAGGAGACAGCTGCCTCACCAGCACCTGTCCCAAGCCAGACAACTCAGTGCCCCTCCATATTTCCCTGCCACCTTTCCAGCTGCTGCCCCAGTGCTGGAGCTCACAGCCATTGATTCCATTCATGGAATCTGCATGAAGTCCCTTTAAGAAGAGTGCCTGTGAGTGCAGCTGTAATCAGTCTCACTCAGTCACAATCTCTGCTGGTTTTTACAACCAGAAAATATGGGGACTTATTTCTGTTTTTCAAGGACTATGTTCTACAGAAAAGACTCTTCTCATTTAAAAATTATGTGTCACCGTTAAACATTAGTGTCTGCATGGACAAATGTAGCATGCATTCCTAAATTCAACATTCCCTTATTCCCACCAGCCCATCACAATCCTTCCACACAATGTATCTAAAGTGATCTTTTTATATAATAAAGTAAACCTTCAATGGTTTTCAAATTCACTAAGAATAAAATCGAAACTCCTTACAATGACCTACCTTCAAACCTTGAATGACTCCCACGCAACCAGCTGTATAGTCTTACTCAGCACCACTCAATATTTCATGAATTATGTCCTAAAAATAATGGTTTCCTTTTAGTTCCTAAGAGAAAACTACCTCAGGGCTTTAGTGCTTGCTCTACCATCTTTCTTCAAAGTTATTTGCAGGACTACTTCTTTTTGCTGTTGTCTCAGTTTATATGCCACCTCTATATAGAGCACCCTTATGACCATCTTAATTAATGCCCCCATATTAGTCTTTCTGATAGGCTCCTTGTTTCCTTCCTAGCACTTATCAGATGCTGTTTTTATTGAGTTGTATATTTATTTATTTATTTATTTATTTATTTATTTATTTATTTATTTAGAAAATATTACGAGTGTGTCCTTAGTTATTACTGGATGCACAGTAATCACTAGCACTAAAAATATCTAATATCTCTATTTCAAAAGCAAAATGGTTAGTGATCTGCCACATGTCATTCAGATAGATGGAAAAAAGAAGCCAAAGGGCAAGCAACTGTGTCACTCTCAAAGCACATGTACATATTCTCAGGGGTGAGGTATTCCTACATTCCTGGAAAATCTTTCCTGGAAGATTTCCCAGAAAAGTGGGAGTAACTCTTTGCACACAGATGAAGGAGGATATCCACTTTATATTTCTGTTTTTCAAGGACTATGTTCTACAGAAAAGACTCTTCTCATTTAAAAATTATGTGTCACCGTTAAACATTAGTGTCTGCATGGACAAATGTAGCATGCATTCCTAAATTCAACATTATCTACTAAGTTTTTATTGAGAAAAATGATATGTGTAATCAAGACTATGCTTGTATAACTGCCATTGACACACACACACACACACACACACACTCATCACAATTGACACCTCTAAGAACTAAACTCAAATTCCTCTTCTCTCTCTAATAGATCCTAACAAAAACATAGTGGTACTTACCCTAGTCAATGATTTCCCAACATTTTGAGTACTGTGATTAAAGTACCTGACACACATGGCTTGAAGGTCAGTCAGTACCAGCTTGTGAACTGCACAAATGATATAGTTCGACGATTTACTTATGGACACTCGCATTTAATCATCCTTTGAATACTTTTTCAATGTCAATTGAAAAAGCTGTCTGAGATATCTTGAGAATTATGATATGTCACATCTATTTAATTTTATATGCAAGCTGGTCTAAATCAGTTTTTTTCTGTTTGTTTATTTTTTAGATTTTATTGGGGAATTGGGGAAAGGATACAGTGTTGGTGAATTGGGGAAGTGGAACAGTTAAGTTGCTGTCCTTCAATCGTAGTTGTGGAGGGTGCAGCTAGCTCAGTTCCAAGTCAAGGCACCATCTGGCCACTATTTGGCAGCTCACAACCACTCAGCTAAAGGTGCCATGTTTAATCTTAGTTGTGGGTGGGAGCCAACCATCCCATGCAGGAGTCGAACCAGCAACCTTGTTGTCAGGAGCATATGCTCTCACTAGCTGAGACATCCTTCCACCTGTTGGCAGCTCAGCTTGGGTGCAGCTCACTGGCCCATGTGGGAATTGAACCAGTGACCTTGTTGCTCAGAGCTCATGCTCTTAACTAACTGAGGCACTTGGCCATCCCAGGTTGGGTTCTTTTAAAATTAGTGTGCTCTATAAGCGCAAAATATGAATAAGATGTGTTCAAACTGCCTGATGTTTGGGATCAACATTATTTCTTCTCCCTCATCCTTCTGCTTGAAACAAGCTACTTAATACAAGTTTCTATTTAGACAAATATGATGCTACTGGGCTGGCCGAGTGGCACATTGGTTAAGTGCTGGCATGGGATGCCAGCAGCCCTGGTTTGGGTCCCACATATGAGGGCCTGTGAGTGACACTGCCCTAAAAAAAAATGATGCTACTAATGGGCTATGTGATTCCCAATTGAAGAGATGGAATTAATTGACTCACATATGTTCTCTCAACTAAAAGCTAACATTTATCATATTCATTTTAAGAGACAGAGATTAGGATAAATAAAAATCTATAAATGAAAGCTATGACTGAACATGAATGTGACAGAGTCCTCTCTAATTCATTGAAGGAAAGAAATTGGTGCTCATTCAATAGATGCTTCCAAAGCATCTATGATCAAGAGGAGAATATTTAAAATTTTTGAAAATGTCATATATATATATATATATGACTTGAAAGCTCATTAGTTATGTCACTCATCACTAAAACAGAGCTTATAAACTCTTTATTCTGTCTGGTAATTCTCTTCAGCAGAAGTTTCAAGGCTTATATTTCAGTGTACCTCCTATTTTTGTTTTGAGGGCAGTGTCACTGGCCCTCATATGTGGGACCCGAACGGGGGCCGCTGGCTTCCCAAGCCAGTGCTTAACCACCATGCCACTCGGCCGGCCCTGTAACTCCTATTTTTTGCTGAGCACCAAATTCTTCCCTTTTGGTCCCTAGTAACTCATCGCTGTTAGACTTCACATTTCAATCTTCAGTGCTTTCTCTCACAGTGCCTTATGTTTAAGATATTTCATGTTTCACATAAAGTGTACATTTTCTATGCCACAGTCACTATTAGCTAGAGCTCTTCTGAGAAAATTTTTTTTGTTCATCACATATCATATATTTTAAACCAAGAGATGAATAAAAACAACATCATAAGATCTTTATAGACTATTCAAAGAGGTGTTACTGAACCTTTAGATGACATTGTTATTCATAGAAAAAATGTTTATTTAGCCTTTACTACTTGCATGTAACAGTACATATAAAAGTGAAGGATTTAGTTTCTTATGGAATCTATCAAATTCTTTTATGTTTATTCAAAATCAGAACAAAGAGAGATGTGCTACAGGTATTTACTTATAAAATATGTTTTTTCACACAATATAATCAGAGGAGTATTAATGGGAAGTGTGGCATTTGAAAAAAATTTGAAAGAATGGATAACATTTCAATGTATGGAAATTGGAGGTAGAGGATATGCAAGGTAGAACAAAGGATGTGAAAGATAAAAATTACATAAAGATGGAAAAGCACAACCATTTAAGAAATGCTGAAAGTTCAATTTGACTAAAGAATACTGTGGTTCTATGAAGGGTGATAGGAAAAAGAAGATCTGGAATGTCACAACAACGAGTTTTAACATCATTGACAGAATATTCTTAAGTAAAAGATTATTTTAAAATTAGTTTCAGGAGGAGAAGGAAGGAACATATGGCTCAAAACCAGAGACTCTTGGAAACAACCAGATTGATCTTGCTCCAGGGACTTCAGCACTGATCACAGTGCTTCATGCAAAGAAGGTGGTCCATCAATATATTTTTCAATAAAAGAATGACTAAAGAAGAATAGACTGGGGTGACTTCTGGTAAAATGGCACAATACACAGACGCTGTGCTAACTGCCTCCCAGGATCACACCAAAATTATAAGCAAATTATACAGCATTCAACCCTGGAGGTCCCCAGAACACTGGAGGAACAGAACCACTAAACGAAGAACTTAAAGAGGAAGCCGCATTGGGTCCGGTAGGATGGGCAGAGACGAGAGAAGGCAAACCCCATGAGGGAGGTCCCAGCTGTGGAGAGGCTTCTCCGGTTGGGGGAGAGACCCTCGGGCCACACCCCAAGCTCACCAGCCCAGAGCTCCTTTGCTGGGAAGAGAAGTTCTAAGATAGCTGGCAGTAAATTAGTAAGGACTCTCTTTGCTCAGCTCGGTGAGGCTAAGAGCGGCTGGAGAATCAGTGGGGCCAGCGCCCGGGTTTGCTCACCCGATAACACTTACCTGGTTCCTGGTGGAGGGAGTGGCTGTGTGAGCTGGGCCCGGGAGCCTGCAAACCTTTGGTGCAAAGGCTGGAGGTTTTTGGACTATTGTGCCCGTGGTGCGGAGCTTGCACCTGAGTGGTGTAGGGAAGACGCCATTTTGTCGGGCTTGGGCCCACCCACGAAGGATCAGGTCCGAGACCTAATTGGTCTGGTGGAATTGGTGCAGAAGTACGTGTGTGCGTGCACATGCGCCTGCGGCCTTGGATCCCCACCTTCTGCCCGGCTTATACTGTGATGCCAGGGAAATGCAGGGTGGGTGCCCTCTGGCTCCAACAGCTGCTCACTGAGACCCGGGAGTGCGCAAGCTGCCTCGGATCCTCACCCTCCGCTCGGCTTGTGCTGCGTTGCCAGGGAAACGCCTAGTGGGAGTGATCCGGCTCCAACAGGCTGCTCACTAAGACGCGGGAGCGGGCAAGCCGCCTCAGGTCTCTGCTTTCCGCACTCGGCTTGCAGAGTTGCCAGGCTGGTGATTGGTTGTCGGGCTGCTCGGCCTGATCTGTGAGTGGCTGATTGGGACAGGCTGGGACTGGGAGTTTTCCTGGGAGTGTTGGGCCGTGAGCGGTGTGCCTGCGTGATCCAGCCAGGGATCTCCTGGTGGTCTATCTAATACATTAAAGCAATCCCAGAGCGACAGCCAGAATGGGGAAACAAAGAAACATGTCACAAGAAAAAGATCAGAAGAAACCTCCAGAAATGGAACCAAATGAAACAGAGGGTTCCAACCTTTCAGAGACAGAGTTTAGAACACTGATGATAAGAATGTTTAAGGAACTTAGCGAGGACATAAAGAAGGATAGGGAAACCATAAAAAACAACCTGTTAGAACTAAAGAATACAATAACTGAAATGAAGAACACACTAGAAGGAATCACCAGTAGAGTAGATGAAGCAGAGGAGCGGATCAGCGATTTGTAAGATAAAATAGCAGAACTCACCCAGTTGGCACAGCAAAAAGACCAAAGAATAAAAAACAATGAAAATAGTTTAAGAGCCCTATGGGACAAGGTGAAGCGAAACCACCCTCATATCATAGGGATACCAGAAGGAGAAGAGAAGAAGCAAGGGGTTGAAAATGTATTTGAAAAAATAATGACTGAAAACTTCCTTACCCTGGTGAAGGAAATCAACATACATGCTCAGGAAGTGCAGAGAGTTCCAAACAAGCTGAACCCAAACAGGTCCACACCAAGACACATCATAGTTAAAATGGCAAAGGTTAAAGACAGAGACAGAATCCTAGAGGCTGCAAGAGAAAGACAGCAGGTTACATACAAAGGAACTCCTGTTAGACTAACAGCTGACTTGTCTACAGAAACTCTGCAGGTCAGAAGGGAGTGGCAGGAGATACTCAAAGTCACACAAAATAAAGGCCTACAACCAGCACGGCTATCACTTAAAATTGAAGGAGAAATAAAGAGCTTCTCAGAAAAGAATAAGCTTAAGGAATTCATTACCACCAAGCCAGCATTGCAAGAAATGTTAAAAGGGCTTTTTTAAACAAAAGGAAGGGGTAAACAAGCTAACCCAGAGAGACAATTTAAGAAGATTGAAGTCATATCAAGCATATTTAAAGGAAAAACTGATGGTTGCTGGCTGGGAGGGAGTGGGGAAGAAGGAGAGGGGGAAGGTTTTGGACAGTGTATGTGGGACTACAATGTTGCCGCAGGGATATGGGGGCAGTTCTGGGAATTTAATCGATAATGTTGTGAAGAGACTATTATGTTGCGAGAAATAAGTCAGTTGGAGAAGGACAGGTACCATGTGATCTCACTTGTGTGTGGAGTCTGAAGAGCTGAGTGAACGATCAAAGTAAACAGACTCGTAGATGTAGAGGAAAAACAGGGTTGCTAGTTGGGAAGGGGGTGGGGATGGGGGGGAACGGGAAGGGATTAGACAGCATAAATAGACAACTACAGTATTGCCACAGCGATATGAAACACAGTTCGGGGAATATAATAATGTTGTAAAAATTTTGTGGCGTGTCAGATAGTCACATGTCTTGTTAGGGAGACCACTTCATGGATGGAGTAGAGGCTTGATCACTGCACTGTACACCTGAAGTTGATGTTGTATAGTATTGTATGCCAACTGCAACTGAATATGTGGATGGTCACGGGATGTGGCGTATACTGTGGAGGGGAGTCAGGGGAGTTGTGATGGATATGTATGATATGTGGGGGGGAGTGGGGTGGTGAACTGGGGGAGGGGGGTTTTCACTTTGGGTGGTAAATAGTATAACTATTGCATTGTGTTGTACACCTGAAACTAATAAAATAAAATAAAATTTAAAAAAAAATTAGTTTCAGGTGTACAGCACAATGCAATAGTTATACTTTTTACCCCTCAAAGTGAAAACCCCCACCCCCAATTCTTCACCCCACTCGTCCACCCGATATCATACTATCTATTACAATTCCTTTGACTCCCTTCCACCATATAATGCACATCCCATGACTATCTATATATTGAATTACAGTTGCCATACAATATTATACAACATCAATTTCAGGTATACAGTGCAGTGATCAAGCCTCTACTCCATCCATGAAGTGGTCTCCCTAACAAGACATGTGACCATCTGACACCCCACAAAATTTTTACAACATTATTATATTACCCGAACTGTCTTTCATAGCGCTGTGACACTACTGTAGTTACCTACTTCTGCTGACTAATCCCTTCCCCTGCTCCCTCATCCACACCCCTCTCGCAACTAGAAACCCTGTTTTTCCTCTATATCTAGGAGACTTTTTCTGTTCCCTTTGCTCATTCATTCAGTTTTTCAAATTCCACATATAAGTGAAATCATATGGTATTTTCCTTTCTGCGACTGACTTATTTCACTTAACCTAATAGTCTCTAGGTTCATCCATATCATTGCAAATGGTACGATTTCATGATTCTTTACAGCAGAGTAATACTCCATTGTATAAATGTTCCACAGTTTCTTAATCCAGTCATATACCGATGGGCATTTCGGTAGTTTCCAAGTCTTGGCTATTGTAAATAGCGCTGCAATAAACATAGGCGTGCATATATTTTTTCAAATTGGCGTCTTGGATTCCTCTGGGTAGATTCCCAAGAGTGGCATTGCTGGGTCATACGGCAGTTCCATTTCCAGTTTTTTGAGATACCTCCATACTGATTTCCATAATGGCTGCACCAATCTGCAGTCCCACCAACAGTGCACCAGGGTTCCCTTTTCTCCAGACCCTCCCAGCACTTATTGTTTGTTGACTTGTTGATGATAGCCATTCTGACCGGAGTGAGGTGATATCTCATTGTGGTTTTTATTTGCATTACTCTGATGATTAGAGAGGTTGAACATTTTTTCATATGCCTGTTGGCCATCTGTATGTCCCCTTTAGAGAAAAGCCTCCTCATATCCTCTGCTCATTTTTTAATTGGGTTGTTTGTTTTTTTGGTGTTCAGTTGCATGAGTGTTTTATATATTTTGGATATCAACCCATTATCAGATATATCGTTGGCAAATATCTTCTCCCATTCAGTGGGATGCCTTTTTGTTTTACTGATGATTTCCTTTGCTGTGACAAAACTTTAAAGTTTGATGTAATCCCATATGTTCATTTTTCTTTTATTTCCCTTGCCCGAAGGGATATATCAGTAAAAATATTGCTCCGGGTAATGTCTGCAAACTAACTCCCTATGTTTTCTTCTAGGAGTTTTATAGTTTCAGGTCTTACATTTAAGTCTTTCATCCATTTTGAGTTTGTTCTTGTATATGGTGTAAGTAGGTGGTCCATTTTTATTATTTTTCATGTGGCAGTCCAATTTTCCCAGCACCATTTATTAAATAGATTATCTTTACTCCAATGTAAATTCTTGCTTCCATTGTCATAGATTAAATGACCATATATGAATGAGTTTATTCCTGGGCTCTCTATTCTATTCCATTAGTCTATGTGTCTGTTTTTATGCCAGTACCATACTGTTTTGATTACTGTAGCCTTGTAGTATGGTTTTTTTTTTTTTTTGAGGGCAGTGTCACTGGCCCTCATATGTGGGACCAAACCAGGGCTGCTTGCTTCCCAAGCCAGCGCTTAACCACCGTGCCACTCGGCAGGCCTGCCTTGTAGTAGGTTTTGATGTCAGGTAGTGTGATGCCTCCCACTTTGTTCTTATTTCTCAACATTGCCGTAGCTATTCGGGTCTTTTGTGGCTCCATATAAATTTTAGGATTCCATGTTCTATTTCTGAGAAAAATGTCCTTGGTAGTTTGATTGGAATTGCATTGAATCTATATATTGCTTTAGGTAGTATTGACATTATTTTTGAGGGCAGTGTCACTAGCCCTCACATGTGGGACTGAACTGGGGACGCTGCCTTCCCAAGCCAGTGCTTCAACACTGTGCCACTCGGACGGCCCTTGACATTTTAATTATATTAATTCTTCCTATCCATGAGTATGGTATGTATTTCCATTTATTTGTATCTTCTTTGATTTCTCACTGCAGGGTTTCATAAATTTCTGAGTACAGGTCTTTTACTTCTTTAGTTAAATTCATTCCTAGATATTTTATTGTTTTTGACACAATTGTAAAACTGATTGATTACCTGATTTCTTCTTCTGATAGTTTATCATTGGTGTACAGAAATGCCACTGATTTCTGAATATTAATTTTGTATCCTGCTACCTTACAAAATTCTTTTATCAGTTCTAGCAGGTTTTTGGTGGAGTCTTTGGGATTCTCTATATATAGTATCACGTTGTCTGCATATAATGAAAATTTTACTTCTTCTTTTCCAATTTGGATGCCTTTCATTTCATTTTCTTATCTGATTGCTGTGGCTAAAACTTCCAGAACTATGTTAAATAAAAGTGGTGAAAGTGGGCAGCCTTGTCTTGTTCCTGATCTTAAGAGGAAAGCTTTCAGTCTTTCCCCATTGAGTACGATATTTGCTGTGGACTTATCATACATGGCCTTTATTATGTTGAGATATGATCTCGCTATTCCCACTTTGCTAAGATTTGTTATCATAATTGGCTGCTGGATTTGGTCAAATGCCTTTTCTGCCTCTATTAATATGATCATATGATTTTTATTTTTCATTTTGTTAATGTAATGTATTAAATTAACGGATTTGCAGATATTGAACCAGCCTTCCATATCAGGAATGAATCCCACTTGGTTGTGGTGTATGATCTTTTTAATGAGATGCTGAATTCGGTCTGCTAGTATTTTGTTGAGAATTTTTACATCTATGTTCATTAAGGATATTGGCCTGTAGTTTTCCTTTTTTGTAATATCTTTGTCTGACTTAGGAATCAGGGTGATACTGGCTTCATTAGAAGAGTTTGGGGGCCTTCCATCCTTCTGTATTTTTTTTGGAGTAGTTTGAAGAGAATATGTACTAATTCTTTTTTGAATGTTTTATAAAATTTACCTGTGTAACCATCTGGTCCAGGGCTTTTGTTTTTTGGAAGATTGTTGATTACTGATTCAATTTCTTTGACATTAGTCGTTCTGTTCATAGTTTCTGTTTCTTTTTGGTTCAGACTTGGTAGATTGTATGCTTCTAGAAATTTATCCATTTCTTCCAGATTGTCAAATTTGTTAGCATAAAGTTGCTCATAGTATTTTCTTAAATTTTTCTGTATTTCTGTGGTATTTGTTGTCACTTATCCTCTTTCATTTCTGATTTTATTAATTTGGGTGCTCTCTCTCTTTTTCTTGGTTAGTCGTGCTTAGGGTTTGTCGATTTTGTTTATCTTTTGAAAAACCCAACTATTGGTTTCATTGATCTTTTGTATTTTTTTTTTTCTATTTCATTTATTTCTGCTCTGGTCTTTATGATTTCCTTCCTTATACTCCCTTGAGGCTTGTTTTGTTGTTGTTTTTTCGAGTACCCTTAGGTGTAAAGAGAGTCTGTTGATTTGAGATTTTTCTTCTTTCTTTAAGTAGGCCTGCAATGCTAGGAACTTTCCCCTTAGGACTGCTTTCGCTGCATCCCAGAGATTTTCGGTTGTGGTGTTTTCATTTTTGTTTGTCTTGAGGTATGTGTTGTTGATTTCCTCCTTGATCTCATTTTTGACCCACTCACTATTTAGTAACATGTTATTTAGCCTCCATGTATTTGTAAGCTTTCCAGGTTTCTTCTTATAATTGATTTCTAGTTTCATAGCACTGTTGTCAGAGAAGACACTTGATATGATTTCAATCTTCTTAAATTTGTTGAGACTTGTTTTGTGGCCTAACATGTGGTCTATCTTGGAGAATGTTCCATGTGCACTTGAGAAGAATGTATATTCTGTAGCTTTGGGGTGAAATGCTCTAAAAATATCAATTAAATCCAGCTGGTCTAAAGTGTCATTTAAGGCCACTACATCCATGTGGATTTTCTGTCTGGAGGATCTGTCCATTGGTGACAATAGGGTGTTGAAGTCCCCTAATATGATAGTGTTACTGTTGATCTCTGCCTTTATGTCTGTCAAAATCTGTTTTATATATTTAGGAGCTCCTATGTTGGGTGCATAGATGTTTACTATGGTTATGTCCTCTTGTTGAATTGATCCGTTTATTATTATGTAGTGCCCTTCTTTGTCGTTTATTGTAATGTTCATTTTAAAGTCTATTTTGTCAGAAATAAGTATTGCTACTCCAGCTTTTTCCTCATTTCCATTTGCAAGAAATATCTTATTCCATCCCTTTACATTTAGTCTGTGTGTGTCTTTTGATCTGAGATGAGTCTATTGTAGACAGCATATGCATGGGTCCTGTTTTCTTATCCATTCAGGCATTGTGTCATTTGATTGGAGCATTTAGCCCATTCACATTTAAAGTGATTACTGATAGGTGCATATTTATTGCCATTTTGTTATTTGTATTTCTTGTCTTCCTGGGTTAGCTTGTTTTCCTCTTCTTTCTATTTAAAAAAAAATCCCTTTTAACATTTCCTACAATGCTGGCCTTTGGTAATGAACTCCTTAATCTTATTCTTTTCTGAGAAGCTCTTTATCTCTCCTTCAATTTTAAGTGATAGCCTTGCTGGATAGAGCAATCTTGGTTGTAGGCCTTTATTTTGTGTCGCTTTGAATATCTCCTGCCACTCCCTTCTGGCCTGCACAGTTTCTGTAGACATGTCAGCTGTTTGCCTTATAGGAGTTCCTTTGTATGTAACCTGCTGTCTCTTGCTGCTTTTAGGATTCTGTCTCTGTCTTTAAACTTTGCCATTTTTACTATGATGTATCTTGGTGTGGACCTGTTTTGGTTCAGCTTGTTTGGAACTCTCTGCACTTCCTCTGTTTGTATGTTGATTTCCTTCACCATGGTAGGGAAGTTTCCAGAGTTTATTTTTTCAAATACATTCTCAGGCCGGCCGAGTGGAACATAGGTTGAGCGCTGGCTTGGGAAGCCAGCGGCCCCGGTTCGAGTCCCACATACGAGGGCCAGTGACACTGCCCTCAAAAAAAAAATGGTCAAATACATTCTCAATCCCTTGCTTCTTCTCTTCTCCTTCTGGTATTCCTATGATATTGAGGTTGTTGTGTTTCATGTTGTCCCAGAGGTCTCTGAAACTCTTTTCGTTCTTTTTTATTCTTTTTTTTCTTTTCTTGTTCCATCTGGGTGATTTTTGCTTTTTTGTCTTCTAATTCGCTGATCCTCTCCTCTGCTTCATCTATTCTACTGGTGATTCCTTCGAGTGTGTTCTTCATTTCAGTTATATTCTTTAGTTCTAACTGGTTGATTTTTGTTTCCCTATCCTTCTTTATCTCCTCGCTAAGTTCCTTAAACATTCTTATCATCAGTGTTCTAAACTTTGTCTCTGAAAGTTTGGATACTTCTGTTTCATTTAGCTCCATTTCTAGATTTTAATTCTGATCATTTACTTGGGACATGTTTCTTTGTTTTTTCATTCTGGCTGTTGTTCTGTGAATGCTTCGATGTATGAGATAGATCACCTAGAAAGAAGAGAAAAGAAAAAAAGAAAAAAAGAGGTGGGGTGCTCTCCGTCCTCTTTAATCTGTAGGACAGTTCCTCCGCAATAGAGAGTCTTTGGACGACTCAGCACCAGCTATTGGGAGGAAGAACTTAACATGTTATGTGCTGGCCTCCCTCTCAGGCTTGCAGTGAGCTTTCCACAATTAGCTGTTGTGTGCTCTGGAACCGTGCTCATGGGTCTCCATGCTGGGCGGGAAGCCGGCGGCCGCCGCGGGGAAACAGGCTTTCTGCGAGGTGGGTGCAGCTCCCAGGTGGCCTCCTCTACTGTGCCTGGCCCCTGACTTTCTTGTGCTGCTGGCCAAGTGCCGACACTCACCTTCCGACAGTCCTGCGGCTCCAATTAAAAGATTTAATATAGGTTCTGTATTGGGCTAAATACATTGATTACATTGCCTTTTTCAATTAATTAATATGTGCAGAAATATTATTTTAACTTAGAATATAAATAAATGAAAGCTAAGAGAGGTAAAGTGACTTCTATAGCATCACATAGCTATGAGAATCAAAGATTGAACTCAGCCATGTCAGTTTGACTCCAAAATGGAGCTCTCAACTACTATATAACCTCCCTAAAATTTCAGAAGATCAATGCACCTTTCTTACAAACAAAGACAAAAGTGGACAGGAAACAAATACAAATAATTTATTTTGGAAGCTATGACATATATTATGCCAGATTTTGAACTAAGGTGGCAATATTGAGAATGTTAAATGAAGCAAGAGTTACTGGAAAGAAAGTGTAGCTAGTATACTATGATTCATTTGTCATAGAAAGAATGGAATGAGCCAATAATCAATGGAATGATAATAATGTCACTGACAGAAACAGGAAAAATAAAAAAAGGAATGTGCAGAACAAAATATATGAATGGACTTTAAACATATAAAAAGATGTTCATCAAATATAACTAAATAAATGGAAATCAAAATTACATTGAGATACCATATCTCAGCTACAAGAATAGCAACAGTTTAAAAAATATGATGGGCCGGCTGAGTGGCTCAGTTGATTAAGAGCTGGCTAGAGCAAGCTGAGCTCTGAGCAACAGCAGTTCGATGTCTAGCCCGAGCTGAGCTGCTTTTGAGCTGCCAAAACGTGGCAGGATGGTTCAGCTAAAAAATAATAATAATAAAAGAAATAAAAAATATGAAAGGGGGCGGGAGAGTGGCTCAGTTGGTTAAGAGCTCACTCAAGAGTATGAGTTGCGCTATCTGAGAAACAGCAGTTTGATGCCCAAGTTGAGCTGAACTGCTACTAAGCTGCCAACAGGTGGCATGATGGTTCAGCTTAAAAAAAAAATGTAAGGCCTTCATGTCTCAGTTCAACATGTAAAAGAATTGGGAGTTGTCACAGTCAGCCTTATAAGAAAAAAAAACCTGATAAACTAAAAATCAATAACTTTTCTTAGACCCATTGGATAATTGAAGTAGCAGTGAAAGCCAGAATCTAGAAATCTTGAGACTCAGGGGAATCCAGAATTTCACAGCTAATATCTGCTTACCTAAAACAGAATTTCACAGCTAATATCTACTTACCTACAGCAACGATAAAATGGTAGAGCCACTTAAATGGTAATTTTGACCAAATTCATAGAGGATGAATGAGGATGAGTATGAGAGTGAGAATCTCCTGAGGGTGCACTTTTAGGAAACCCCAAATTAATGGATTTTACCTCCAGAAAGCCAACTGATTCTCACAGTAAAGCTCCTGAAGAGATCCCCTCCTGGCTCTGCCTGGGGAAGGGGAAGAGTAATAATCCTGAGATATTTCTGGAGTGTTCTCCAAAATAAAAGCTCTGTACTAGGGGAAAGAGACTTTATAAAAGCCTTAGCCCAGCTGTCAAAAGGGCATTCCTTGCCCCAATCCCCTCTAGCTTTCCTGTCTCACAAAAAGGAAGTGTGAGAGGTAATCATGTCATAAAATAAACACTTGTGAAGAGACAATTTCCCACTAAAACACAGATTAAATCAAAAGATTACAGAAAGGTATCCTTCTTCCACACTTTACCACTATACCAACAGAGCTTAGAGGAAAATTTATAGCATTAAATTAATATATTAGAAAAAAATCTAAACTCAATAACCTAAGACTTCACCTCAGAAACCTAGAGAACAAAAGCAACTTAAGCCCAAAGAAGGTAGAAAAATGATATTACAAAAATCAGAACAGAAATCAGTGAAATTGAAAACAGGAAAATAACAGAAAAGAGAATGAAACCAAAATTTATTTTAAAATAAATATCAATAAAATTGATAAAACTCTAGCCAAGCAAACCAAGAATAAAAAAAGTAAATATAATTAGCAATTTAAAGAAATGGATGAGAGGTCATTACTACTGATCCCATGGACATTCAAAGAATAATAAAGAAATAGTATGAACAACTCTGTGACCACAAATTTGATCATTCAGATGAAATGGACCAATACCTTAAGAGATACAGAGTACCAAAACTCACATAAGGAGAAATAGATAAACTGTGAGCTTATATTTATTAAAAAGATTGGCTAAGTAATTAATAACTTCCCACAAGTGAAAACATCAGGCCCATATAGTTTCACTAGCGAATATTACCAAATACTAAGAAGTAAATGTCAATTCTTCACAAAATCTTCTAAAAGACACAAGCAATGAGAGGAGTTCCTAATTCATTCTATGAGACCAGTGTTACCTTGATATCAAAACCAGATTAAAGACATTATGAGAAAGAAAAACTACAGGTCAACATCTCCTATGAGCAGAAATACAAAAATCCTCAAGGAAATATTAGCCAATTGAATGTAATAATGAATAAAAATAATTATATATTATGACCAATTGGAATGTATTTCAGGTAAGACTAACAGAAAAAAAAAACTGTACATAAACACTGTTTCACAAACACTACATTCTAGTTGCTAAAACTGTTTCCCACGGGGTACAGACTAATAATTCTGATACTGATATTCATATACTATAACTGAACAATTGAATAAGTGGATGGTGAATTGTGAAAACTAAATTTCTCACTGCTGTAGGGGATAAGCAAGGGGAGGAACCAGGATCTTCACGGTAATGAAGTGGAGTTGGCGCCATAATTATGAACTCATGTTTAGCTTAATATAAATACAGATGGGTAGATAGATGATAGATAGATAAATGATAGATAGATATGTGTGAATTAGTATACAAACATATATTTTCTATTCTCTCCACTAATAGTGTCTAGTAGCAAGGACCACACCTACTATCCGGATCTTGGTTTCTAATATCATTTTTTAATAATGGAAAGAAGGGATCCCTGGGAAAATGGCTGATTATAGGACTAGGGCAATGAATTGAACAGATGAGTGTGGAAAAGAAGTACCAGAAATTAAGGAAATATTAAAAATAAATGAATAAAATCCCCACAATGTGAAACTATACCAAAAAGAAATGGAAACAAACTGAAAGAGCACCTCATGGCAAAAACTGGGAAATTTTGAGCAATAAAATGAAGCAGTATTGGATTATAATCCAAATACAAAATAAATTCCACTAATCTATATCATTATAAATATAGAATAAATAAAAAGATAATTGGGGGAAAGTGAAAAAAATCTCATGTACAGAAGAATGCCAAGCAATTTATGTAGAAAACATTCTCTTAAAGAAATAAAATACAATCTCCTGCTCCTTAAGTGTGGTTTGTGCATAGTGACCACTTTCCAAACAATACACTATGGAAAAAGGAAAAAAAATAAATTTATTGTGGAGAAACTTGACAAACACTACTTCAGCTAGGTGATAAATATCAATATCAACAGTCATAAACAATGTTCATAGTATGTCCCATTGATATAATGCTATGGAAATGGCAGTTTCCCCTTGCAATCGTCTTCCCCAAATCCTATAACCCCAGTACAACCATGAGAAAACCATCAGAAAAACCCCAATTGATGGACACTCTACAAAATACCTGAACAGTGTACTTCAACACTGTCAAGGCCGGCCGAGTGGTGCATTGGTTAAGAGCTGGTTTGGGATGCCAGTGGCCCCAGTTTGGATCCCACATATGAGGGCCAGTGACACTGCCCTCTACAGCTAACAACAGCTCCACCTAGAGCTGGGCTGTGCGAGCCCTGGCGACGGTGTAGGCTGCAGCCCCTGCTGCAGTGGGCTGCTAGAGGCTACAGTGAGTGGCCGGCAGGCAGCGTGAGCTGCCAACAGCCACGGTGAGTGACCATCCAGAGAGTGGCAACCCATCTGCCTCATCCAGGAAGAGCGCAATGACGATACCAACATAGGCCAGTGAAGCAACGTCCTCTGCAAGTAGATTGAAGTCCAAAAAGACAGCAACTTCTCTGTTTCCCTTATGTGATTCCCCAACGCAGCTCCCCTCCCCCAATTCCTCAATAAAATATTTTTAAAAAAAACCACTGTCAAGATCATCAAAAACAAGCAAAGCCTGAAAAACTGTTACAGTCTAGAAGAGCCTAAGGAGGCATGATGACTAAATGAATTGTGTTATCATGTATGGGATCCTAAAATTAAAAAAAAAGATATTAGATAAAAACTAATGATAATAAAATATGGACAATTGTTACAAATAATGTTTCCAATATTTGTTTATTAACTGTAAGAAACGGATCAAAATGTCAGATGTTAATAATCAAGAAAACTGAATGTGAAGTATATGGCAATTCTGTATACTATATTACAAATTTTCTGTAAATTTAATACTCTTCTAAAATAAAATTAAATGTGTGACAATCCATTCCGTTAGCAATGCTGTATAGCACTCATACATATGTCTCCACATTATGGTGGGAATACAAGTAGCTGCAACATTTATGAAAAGGAATTGGATAACATCTATCAAAAATATACAAGTTTATCATTTAAACTATCAATCTAAATTCTAGAACTTCAGCCTGAAAATATATGTTCAACAATACACAATGTTATTTCCTTCAACATTTTGTTGATTGATAGATTGATGTAAATGCATAATACTGCAAATGTCCTAAATGTCTGTATTTAACAGAGTGGTTAAGTAAACATATGATGGGTTATTATACAACCACAAAATAGAAGGAGGGGGCCAGCCGAGTGGCTCAGTTGGTTACTAATTGGCTTACAGCACATGCTCTGAGCAACAGGTCCACCTGTTCAATTCCCACATAGGCAAGTGAATGCTGTTCCCTAGCTGAGCTGTTGCTGAGCTGCCAACAGGTGGCAGGATGGCTCAGCTGGTGTAACAAGATTGCCTGTTCAATTGTGGGCTATGCCCACCCGCAACTAAAGATTGAACTTGGCAACTTGAGCTGAGCTGCCGCCTGGATGGCTCAGTGGATAGGGCATGCGCTCTTAAGAACAGGCTGCTGGGGATTCCACTCCTAGGTATTTATCCAGAAAAACCCAAGACACTGATTCAAAAAAAATATATGCACCCCTATGTTCATTGCAGTGCTATTTACAATAGCCAAGACTTGGAAACAACCAAAATGCCCATCGGTAGATGACTGGATTAGGAAACTGTGGTACATTTAAACAATGGAGTATTACTCCGCTATAAAGAAGAATGAAATCGTACCATTTGCAATGATATGGATGGACCTAGAGACTATTATGTTAAGTGAAATAAGTCAGTCAGAGAAAGACAAATACCATATGATCTCACTTATAAGTGGAATGTGAAAAACTGAATGAATGAGCAATGTAAACAGAACTGTCTCATAGATATAGAGGAAAAACAGGGTTGCTAGTTGGGAGGGGTGGGGATGAGGGAGAAGGGGAAGGGATTAGACAGCAAAAATAGGCAACTACAATATTGCCAAATATTGCCACAGGGATATGAAAGGCAGTTCGGGGAATATAATTAATACTGGTGTAAATATTTTGTGGGGCATCAGATGGTCACATGTCTTGTTGGGGAGACCATTTCATGGATGGAGTAGAGGTTTGATCACTGCACTGTATTCCTGAAGTGGAGGTTGTATACGAACTCTAATTGAATATATATAGATAGTCACGGGATGTGGATTATACTGTGGAAGGGAGTCAGAGGAAGAGTAATAGATATATATGATATGGGGGGGGAGGAGTGGGGTGGCGAATTGGGGGAGGGGGATTGTCACTTTGAGGGGTAAAATGTATAACTATTGCACTGTGTCGTACACCTCAAACTAATTAAAAAATAAGTTAAAAAAAAAGAACAGGCCTCTGGGTTAGACTCTTTCATGGGATGGTGGCTATCCCCACCTGCAACTAAGATTGAACACAGCACCTTGAGCTTAGAGGTCAGGAGCTGCTATCAGGAAGCCAGGTGGCTACTGGCGCCCTCCACAATGAAGACTGAAGAACAACAACTTGGCTGGTCCCCTTCCCCAATTCCCCAACACTGTTCCCCACCCCCAATTCCCCAATAAAATCTTTTAAAAAATGAGGAAGAATTGATGAATTGATATGGAATGATATCCAGGATATATTGTTAAACAAAAGAGGCAAAGTACAAAGATGATCAATGGCATGCTAGTATTATAGAATAAAAATGGAGAAATAACATAATATACAGATAGGTGCTAACTTTTGCAAAACCCAAGAAAAAAAGGAAACAAACGAAAAAACATAAGAAAATTAAACCTAAAACTAAAGAGATTGGTTCCCTACAGGGAGTGAATAAGAGAAAGAAATGATGGTAGGTTAAACAATTTAAAATGGACTGGAGTAGGGCCGGCCAAATGGCACGGTGGTTAAGAGCTGGTTTTGGAATGCCAGCGGCCCTGGTTCGGATCCCACATATGATGGCCAGTGACACTGCCCTCAAAAAAAATAAAATAAAATAAAAAATAAAATGGACTGGAGTAGGTGTGATGCTTCTCTAAGTATATCTTCCTGAGTAGTTTTAATTGTGGAACCCCTTCAGTGTTTACATACTTAAAAGTAAATAAAGAATTGTCAGTTCAATGCCCAGCCATAGCTGAGCTGCCACCAAGATGTCAACAGGTAGCAGGATGGCTCAGCTATAAAAAAAAAAAAAGAATTATCACAAAAATGTTACATGCGGAGTGATTCTTGAAAGACCCCCTGGAAGTTACAACAAATTGAACAGCTATAATTCAGCAGAGGATAACTTAAGCAACACACAGCACGTCTGAAAGACCCACACATTGAATCATCTGAAGGTGGGAAAATCAGAAAAGCAGGGGAGGAATGAAGGGGGCCATGCAGAACTGTGGGCCACAGGACACAATTGGGAGAAAACTGCAATCTCTGGAGAGGGAAGAATCCAGGCTGCAGGCTCACTCCCTGTAGCCCACAGTCCTGCCTGTGGCATCAGCATATAATATTGCTGAACCCCACATTTGGGGCAGAGAAGTCAGGTGAGAACCGTGGTTTAAAACATTACTACCAGGCAAGAAACAAAATAAAGACAAGGATCCAGAATGTCTACCAGCCACCCTCCCAGAGCTCGTCCCACCCTACACCCCCAGTGTTAAAAGCAGACTCCAGAAGAAACGGTAGCAGTGTCAGATTAAAGAACAAAATATCTATAGCCCTGGGAACTGGAGCATCAGTCCCACAAATGCAGATGCACAGCAACACTGAGTAATAATGGTGACAGGGGAAAAACTGTAGGGGAGAGACAGCATGGACTCACAGTCGCCATTGCTCAGAGTCACAAATGCACCAGCCTCCTCTCACAGGCCACACCACCCGCAACTTTCTGGGCATATCCCTACAGGGGCAACCAGAACTTCTAAGACACACAGGCTCAGCATGTAGCCGAAGGGGCAATATAGGAATTTCAGAAGATCAGAACTCCATTGCTTTCCATATCCTCCCATGGAGGCACAGCCCTAAAACCCAGGTGACCAGCTCACAAAGGAGAAGCCCACCTTCCATTGAATCCAGAACAGTGCAAGAGAAAATAAAACACTAGAACATAAGATAAAATAAAAGGCTGTGGGGGAGAGACCATAAAATTATCCAGTGACACCTACTGGAAAGCAAAACAGTAACACATTCATATCAACCTGCTACAGAACCCATTCCTGTACATGTCCAGGAAGAGAAATAATAATTCATTAACTGCCATGAATAACCAAGGTAACAAGGCAGCTAAGAAAGAAAATAAAAACACCCCAGAAAATGTACTTAAAGATATGGAAATATGTGTCTTAAATGGCAGAGAATTCAAGATTGAAGTTCTAAAAAACTCAGTGAGATGCAAGAAAATGCAGATGGACACCTTATTTAACTCAAAAGCACAAAGAACAAAATGAATACTGTACCAGTCATGAGGACAGGAAATACAGTATGGAGAATATAATCAATAATTTTGTAAATATTATGCAGGATATCACATGGGTTCTGGACTTATCGGGGGAATCACTTCATAGACTGTGTGATCCTGACCACTGTTCTGTATACCTGAAACTGAAGTAGAATAATACAGGAGGTATGACAATTAAGTTCGTGAACAAATCTTAGAAAAAAGGCTGCATACATCATTGCTGAATATAACTAGAGTCACCTTTGAAGTACTCCCCTTTGAAAGCTGTGCACTGACTCAAGCACCTATTCTACCCTTCAAAGGAATTTTGGAACTCTTTTCTGGAATGGCTATGAGAGCTGTCATTGTATTACCCTTGATGTCCTGAATGTCATTCAAGTGTCTTCCTTTCAACATTTCCTTTATCTTCAGATAAAGAAAGAAGTCATGGGGAGCCATATCAGGTGAGTAGGGATGGTGTTCCAATACAGTTATTTGTCTACTGGCTAAAACTTCCCTCACAGACAGTGCTCTGTGAGCTGGTTCACTTTTTAGATGCAACAGCCATGAATTATTGGTGAAAAATTCAAGTCATTTTTATCTAATTTATTCATGCAACCTTTTCAACACTTCCAAATAGAAAACTAGGTTAATTTTGTCCAGTTGGTACAAATTCATAAAAATAATGCCTTTCATATCAAAAAATGTTAGCAATATTGTTTTGACTCTTGATTTGGACTGACAGAACTCTTTTGGTTATGGAGAATTGGCTGACTTTCACTGTGTATTTTCATGCTTTGTTGCAGGGTTGCATTGGTACATCCATGTTTCATCAAGAAAAATAACATGAGGGCTGGCTGAGTGGCGCGGTGATTAAGCGCTGGCTTGGGAAGCCAGCGGCCCCGGTTCGGTCCCACATATGAGGGCCAGTGACACTGCCCTCAAGAAAAAAAAAAACATAACCCAAACATCATCTTGCCCCTACAAAAGGTCTTGGCAAACTTCAACTCTTCTTTGCTTTGTTCATTGGTGAGCTCCTTCGGAAACATTTTTGCACACACCTTTCTCATGCCAAGATTTTCAGTTAAGATTTTCCTGACTGTATCTCAGTTGATGTTTACTTGGTCAGCTATGCTTCTGACAGTCAGCCAACAATTTTGAAGCAGAATTCAATAACTTTCTGCAATGCTTTCATCAGTTCTGCTCATTACTTGTGGTCCTGACTTTTCTTCATCAGGGATACAATCTCTCCACTCAGAGAAATATTTAATCCATTTGTACACTGCTGTTTTCTTCATGGAATTATCCCCATAAATTTATACTAACATGTCCCTGATTTCACTTCCACTACTGTCAAGTTTAACAAGAAATTTAATGTCCGTTCACTGTTCTAATTCATGCTCAGACATTCTTGCAACAGCATACAAAACATGCAACAACAATAATGAATGCCACTCAGCAAGACACTGGCACATGTCAACATGTACACAGCTGTGAGATACTGATATACAAAGGTTATGAAATCTTACTGAGCTGTATGTACAGTGCTGCCAATGTAAGCTTACAGTGGTATGCTCACAAACATAATTGTCAAAAGGTGCTACAATAATGTATACACATTTTATGAAAGGAAAACTTTATTAAAATTATAATACTCAATATATACCAATAACAAAAGATGAATTCAAGTCATGTTTGACTTCTGCAATTACAAGAGGTGCTCACAGCTGTTACCATCAGCATCCAGACAATTCTGATTATGGTGAACTATTGCTTGAGCAATGTTGACCAAAGTGTCCACTTGTATACATTTTTGTTTTTTTTTACAAATGATTTTTTAAATTAGTTTCAGGTGTACAACACAATGCATTAGTTATACTCTTTACCCCCCAATTTGCCACCCCACTCCTCCCTCCACTTGTATACATTTTGTGGCACCCCTGCTGTATATACATAAATTTATGGGATGTAAATATAGCATATATAATATAGTGAATGGTATTGTAACAACTATATACAATGTTGGACGGGTAGCAGAGATTGGAGATGTATCACTTTGTAAGGGGCGTAAATGCCTAACTGTTATGTTCATTTGTACACTTGAAACTAATTTTAAAAACCCAGGAGTTACAGAAAAAATAAAGTAGAAATTCTAGAGATGAAGAACTCAATAAAAGAAATGAAGAATGAAAGAGTCGGGGGTTGGCCGAGTGGTGCGGTGGTTAAGAGCTGGCTTGGGATGCCAGCGGCCCCAGTTCTTGTCCCACATATGAGGGCCAGTGACACTGCCCTCAAAAAAAAAGGAATGAAAGAGTCAATTTAAGTAATAGAGCTAATGAGATGAAAAAATATTAGTGATGTCAAATATAGGAATCTGGCAATAACAGTGAAAGAAGAGACAGACTTGAGAAATGAAAGAGGGGCCGGCTTGTGGGTTAAAAGTTGGCTTGGGAGCATGAGCTCTGAGCAAGCAGGGCAGCCATTTCGGATCCCATATGGGGGCCAGTGACACTGCGTCCTCTACAGCTAAGATGATGAACAACAGCTTGACCTTGAGCTTGGCTGTCTTGAATCAACAGCGATGGCATAGGCTGCAGTGGGCTGCCTTGAGCTACCAAGAATGACCGTCAGTCAGCATGAGTGGCCAGCAGCTGGCATGACCTGCCGTGAGCCATCTTGAGCAGCCTGGCAATGGCAGGTGACTGACTGCCTCACCCGGGAAGAGCGCAATGATCATAACACCAACATGGGCCAGTGAAGCAATGTCCTCCAAAACTAGACTGAAGAACAAAAAGGACAGAAACTTGTCTGTTCCCCTTCCCCTGATTCCCCTACGCTCTTCCCTTCACTATTTGTCTGTTCCTCTTCCTCATTCCCCAATGCTGTTCTCCTTCACCAATCCCCAATAAAATCTTTAAAAAAATGAAAGAACTCTACAAGAACATTCTGACTCTGATAGAAATAGCAAGATAAGAATAACAGGTATACCAGAAAAAGAAGAAAAGGAGAAGGAAACAGAAAATGTATTCAAACAAATGGTTGATGAGAACGTCACAAACATGTGGCAAGAATTCGATCCTTGAATCCAAGAAGCAAAAAAGACACCTATTTATCTCAATCCCAGTAAGTCTTCTCTAAGGCACATTATATTTAACCTGTCAAAAATTAAAGACAGAGGGCCAGCCGAGTGGCACAGTGGTTAAGCACTGGCTTGGGAAGCCAGCAGCCCTAGTTCAGTCCCACATATGAGGGCCAGTGACACTGCCCTCAAAAAAAAAATTAAAGACAGAGTTATAATTTTCAATGCAGCCATGGGACAAAAACAACATTAAACTATAAGAGAAAGCCCATTAGACTATCATCAGACTTTTCAGCAGAACCTAGGAGGGAGTGGAATCAAATATTCAAACTATTGAAAGAAGTTATAAGCCAAGAATAATATATCCACCAAATATAACTTGTATACATGAAGGAGGAATAAAGACCTTTCCAGACATACAAAAGCTGAGGGAATTTTCTCACACATGCTCTACACTATGGGAAATACCAAAGGAGACTACATGACCTGAAACATAAACAAAATCAAAAGAATACAAAGCCATAAACAATATTATGAATAGACATAAGCAGGAAATGACAACCCCTACACAATATAGGACACCATACATTTAAACATACCATAAAGGGTAAAGAAGAGAAAAGACAATTAGAAGAAACAGACAGCTTACTACTTATCACAGAAATCAACTCATAGCATAAGTATGGATAACATGTGACAGTAAAAATATGAAAGAGGATAGAGTAAAGGTCTGAAACTGCAAAGAGACATGGAGATAAATAGCATGCTGAAGAAAAAGGACTGCATTATATATAAAACCTTCTTTTACACAAACTTAATGGTAACCACTCAAAAAAGGAAAAATCCAGAACTGAGCTATGTAACATAAAAAGAAACAGAGAGAGAGAGAGATATCATAGAATACCATTCAAGTAAAATAACAGACAGCAACAACAGGCAAAAAAACAATGTAGACACCAAGATATCAGAAAACAAATGACAGGGCCAGCCGAGTGGTGCATTAGTTAAGAGCTGGTTTTGGGATGCCAGCAGTCCCAGTTCAGATCCCACATATATGGGCCAGTGACACTGCCCTCTACAACTAACAACAGCTCCACCTGGAGCTGGGCTGTGTGAGCCCCGGTGATGGTGTAGGCTGCAGCCCCTGCTGCAGTGGGCTGCGTCGTTTACGTGAGTGGCTGGCAGCCAGTGTGAGCAGCCAGAAGCCAGCATGAGCTGCCAATAGCCATGGTGAGTGACCATCCAGAGGCCAGCGACCTATCTGCCTCATCCGGGAAGAGTGCAATGACGATACCAACATGGGCCAGTGAAGCAATGTCCTCCGCAACTAGACTGAAGAACAAAAAGATAGCAACTTGTCTGTTCCCCTTCCCTGATTCCCCAATGCTGTTCCCATCCCCCAATTCTCCAATAATATCTTTTTTTTAAAAGAAAAGAAAACAAATGACAACATGGATATAGCAAACCCTCATATATCAATGATCACCCTAAATGTAAATGGACTGAACTCACAAATAAAAAGGCACAGAGTAGCGATTGGGTCAATAAAATAAAACCCAAACGTATACTGCCTCCAAGAGACACATCTCAGCTACAATGACAAATACAGACTCCAAGTGAAAGGGTGGAAATTGGTCCTACAAGCAAATGGTAGCCAGAGCAAAGCAGGTGTAACTGTACTTATATCAAATGAAACACACTTCAGGATAAAAAGAGGTAACAAGAGACAAAGATTGACATTTCATAATGATAAAGGGGGAAATTCAACAAGATGACATTACACTTATCACTATATATGCACCCAATCAGGGAGAACTGAAATATACAAACATCTACCAACAGAATTAAAAGAATTAATTGACCAAAACACAATTACAGTAGAGGACATAAATATATCATTGACAGCCATGAATAGATCATCGAACAGAAAACAAATTAGGCAATATGATACCTATGACACGTTAGACCAAATGGACATACCTGATACTTTTAGAGCACTTTATCATAGAACACCAGACTACACATTTTTTTCTAGTGTACATGAAATATTCATAAGGAGAGGCTCTATGTTAGGACATAAAACTAGCATTAGCAAATTGAAGAAGGTGAAATCATACCATGCATATTCTCTGATCACAAGGTTTTGAAATTGGATATCAACTGCAAAAAGAAAGCAGAAAAAAAATCACAAATATGTGGAGATTAAACAACACACATCTTTTTAAAGATTTTATTGGGGAATTGGGGGAGGGGAACAGTGTTGGGGAATTGGGGAAGGAGACTACCCAAGTTGTTGGTCTTCAATCTTCGTTGTGGAGGGCGCCAGTCATAATTTGGCTTCCCATCAGCAGCTCGTGGCCTCTAAGTTCAAGGTGCTGTGTTCAATATTAGTTGTGGGTGGGTGTAGCCACCATCCCATGCAGGAGCCGAACCTGACAGCCTTGTTCTTAAGGGCGAATGCCCTATCCACTGAGCCATCCGGGTGGCAACTCAGTTCAAGGTGCTGAGTTCAGTCTTAGTTGTTGGTTGGCGTAGCCCACTGTTGAAGAGGTAATCTTGTTGTTACACCAGCTGAGCCATCCTGCCACCTGTTGGAAGCTCAGCGACAGCTCAGCTAGGGCACAACATCCAGTGGCCCATGTGGGAATTGAAGTGGCAGCCTGTTACTCAGAGCACGCACTCTAAGCCAACTGTTAACCAACTGAACCACTCGACAGGCCAAAACAACACACTTTTAAAGAATGACTGGGTCAAAGAAGAAATCATAGGAGAGATCAAAAGATACAGAGAAACAGTTGAAATAAAAATACATAGTATCAAAATTATTTATATTTTGCATAGTATGCAAAAGCAGTGATAAGAGGGAAATATATATTACAACTGGCCTATCAAGAAATGTGAAAAAACCCAGATAAAAGCCCTAACATTACTCCTTAAAGAATTAGAGAATTAAGAACAAATGAAACCCAAAGTCAGCAGAAGGTAGGAAATAATATTGGGTCCTTGGAAAACACATGATGTATTTTTTAAAGGTCAATTATTTATATAAAGAACAAAGATCAATCAATGATATATTGCCTGTTTTGTTCAATAACTTTTTGCCATCTTTCAGAGAGCTTCATAATTACTCTTTCATAGAGGGACCTGTCTTTATTTGTGAAAAACTGAACAAGGTGCTGATGTACAGCCTCATCTGAATTGAACCTTATACCATGCAAGGAGTTTTTTTTTTTTTTTTTGAGGGCAGTGTCACTGGCCCTCATGTGTGGGACCAAAACCAGGGCCACTGGCTTCAGAAGCCAGCGCTTAACCACCGCACCACTTGGCTGGCCCAGGAGTTTTAAAGACAGCAAAACAAGTGGAAATATGATGGTGCAAAATCAGGTGAGTATGGTAGGTGTGGCAACACATCCCATCCAAGCTCCAAAATGTTTTGACAGGTGATCAAAATTTTGTGTGGTCTCACATTGTCATGAGAGAACACAGCTCCTTTACAATTAACGAGCTCTGGACATTTCTAGATGATGGATTCTTTCAAACTGTCCAATTGCCAACAGTACACATTTGAATTGATTGTTTGGTTTCTTGGTAGGTGCTCAAAACATGATACCTTTATAATCCCACCACAATGAGAACATAATCTTCTTCTGATGTATGTCTGCTTTCAATATTGTTTGAGGCAAATTATCATTTTGGGACCAAGACTGTTTCCACACCACTTTTTTGTAAACAATCCACTTCTCATCACCAGTTATCAGTGGCTTCAAAAAAAGATCATCTTCCTCACGTTTAATGAGCATAGTGCAGATGTTTATACATGCCATCAAATGAACTTCTTTGCGTTCATGCAGAACCCAAATATTGAGCTTGCTTACATATCCCAGCTTCTTCAGCTGGTTGTGAACTCTTCAGTGATGGATGTTCAATGTTTCTGCAAACTCTTTTGTCATGCAATGTGGGATTGACTCGATGAATCCCTTTATTTTGTCATCATCAACATCAGTGGGCCTCCCTGACTGAGGAGCATTCTTGTGATCAAAATCACCAACACAGAATTTCATGAACCATTGTTCTCACTGACATTCTTGAAAAGCATTGTCACCATAAACTTTATGAATCTGTTCACAAGGTTTACGCACGTTCTTCCCTTTATGGAATTAAAACAGTAAAATATGGTAAAAATGCAGTTTTGGGCAGGCCGAGTGGTGTGATGGTTAAGAGCTGGCTTGGGATGCCAGCGGCCCGGGTTGGGATCCCACATATGAGGGCCAGTGATACTGCCCTTAAAAAAAAAGTGCAGTTTTGTCTTCCATCTTCAACTTGTTGTCAAATCTCCAAAACTCAACCAAATCGCTCAATTTTTTTTAGAATGAAGCTAAAGTGTCAGCTTCAAATGACATAGCAATAACATAGATGCGAATGACTCTAGTACTTCCAAAAAAGAACTAGCATCATCTGTTGCAAACATGCATCATGACTTTTCCAAAGGTCCAATAAAAATCATAGCAGAACTAGATTAAATAGAGAACAAAAGGACAACAGTAAAAAATAAAGCAGCTGCTTCTTAAAATTGACAAATCTGGGACGGCCGAGTTGCGTGGTGGTTCGGCACTGGATTGGGAGGCCAGCAGCCCGGTTTGGGTCCCACATATGAGGGCCAGTGATAATGCCCTCAAAAAAGTTGACAAATCCTTGGCTAGAGCTACTAAGACAAAGAGAGAAAAAACACAAAGAAGCAAAATTACAAATGAAAGAGAAGTTACCATGGTTACCATAGAAATACAAATGACCATACAAGAATACTATGCTACCAAATTCAGTGAACTAGAAGCAATGGACAGTTCTTAGAAACACACAGCCTTCCTTGCTAAATCATGAACTGGAAAATCTAAATAGACAGATCAACAGTAAGGAAATTTAATTAGTCATCCCAAACCTTCCCAAAGCAAAATTTGAAGACCAGATGGCTTCACTGGTGAATTCTACCAAACATTCAAAGAGGAGTACACCTGTACTCCTCAACTCTTCCAAAAAATTGAAGAAGAGGCAATACTTCCTAATTTATTTTATGAGGCCAACATTACCTTGATACCTAAACCTGGTAAGGATAACACACAAAAAACAAAATTACAGACAAATATCTCTGATGAATACAGATGCAAAAATCCTAAACAAACTTCTAGCAAATTAAATACAGTAATGCATTAAAAAGATTACACATCATGATCAAATGGTTTTCATCCCCGGGGCACAGGATGGTTCAACATACACAAATGAATTGATGTAATACACCTCATAAACAAAATAAAAGATAAAAATCATATGATTATATTAATAGATGCAAAAAAAGCATTTGACAAGGTAAAACATCCATTTATGATTAAAACACTTAAGAAAATGGGTATAGAAGGAAAATACCTTAACAAAATAAAGGCCATATATGGCAAACCCTCAGCTAATATCATAATTAACAGTGAAAAACTGAATCCTTTTGCTCTATATTCAGGAGCAAAACAGGGTTTAACCCTATCACCACTGTTATTCGACATAATATTGGAAGTCGTAGTCAAAGCAATCAGGCTAGAGAAAGAAATAAAGGGCATCCAAATTAGTAATGAAAGAGTTATGTAATCAATTTTTGCAGATGACATGATTATTTACATAGAAAATCCTAAAGACTCCACCAAAAGTTATTAAAAACAATAAATGAATACAGTAAAGTTGTTGTCTACAAAATCAATGTACAAAAATCCATTTGATTCCTATATACTGACAATGAAATTTCAGAAAAGGAAATGAAAAAAATATCTTTTTGCAATTGAAACAAAACGAATAAAATGCCTAGGAATAAACTTAACAAATGATGTGAAAGACCTATACACTGAAAATTAGAAGACATTTTTTTTTTATTTTATTTTAAGAAATTGAAGAAAACATAAAGACGTGGAAAGACATTCTGTTTTCATAGAGTGGAAGAATCAACATAGTTTAAGTGGCCACATTACCCAAAAGCAATGTATGGATTTAATGCAACCCCCATCAAAATCCCAATGGCATTTTTTAAAGAAATAGAACAAAAAAATCAGATTTTTATGGAGTCACAGCAAAGAGTAGTTAGAGCACTCCCAAGTAAAAGGCATAAGGCTGAAGGTATTACACTCACTGACTTCAGCTTGTACAACAGAGCAAAAATAATCAAAGCAGCATGGTATTAACAGGAAACAGACATGTGGACAAATGGAATATAATTGAAAACCTAGAAATATATCTACATAAATATGGAGAGATATTTCAAAAATTTTTTTAGGGCGGGCCGAGTGGTGCGGTGGTTGAGCGCTGGCTTGGGAAGCCATCGGCCCCAGTGCAGGTCCCACGTATGAGGGCCAGTGACACTGCCCTCAAAAAAAATAAATTAAAGTTTATCGGGGTGACAGGACAGATTTTTTTTTTGAGGGCAGTGTCACTGGCCCTCTTATGTGGGACCGAACCGGGGCCGCTGGCTTCCCAAGCCAGCACTTAACAACCGCGCCACTCGGTCGGCACAGGACAGATTATTTTTGACAAAGAAACCAGCTACATACAATAAAGTAAAGACAACCTCTTCAATAAATGGTGCTGGGAAAATTGGACAGCCTCATGTAAAAAAATGAAACTAGACTACTATCTGTCATAATGTGCCAAAATTAACTCAAAATGGATCAAAGACCTAAGCATAAGACCTGGAACAGTAAATGGCATAGAAGAAAACATAGGTACTAAACTTAAGGACCTTTGGTTCAAGGAAGATTTTATGAATTTGACTTCTAATGAAAGGGAAGTAAAACCTAAAATAAATAAATGGGACTGTGTCAAAGTAAAAAAATTCTTCTGTACAGCTAAAGAAACCATCAACAAAACAAAGAGACAACCAACTGAATGGGAGAAGATATTTGCAAACAACAGCTCTGATAAGTCACTAATATCTAAAATATATGAGGAATCGGGCCGGCTGAGTGGTGTGGTGATTAAGCGCTGGCTTGGGAAGCCAGCGGCCCCGGTTTGAGACCCACATATGAGGGCCAGTGATACTGCCCTAAAAAAATAAAATAAAATAAAATAAAATAAAATAAAATATATGAGGAACTTATACAGCTCAACAACAAAAAGACAAACAATCCAATTAAAAAATCAGCAGAGGACATGAACTGAAATTTCTCCCAACAAGACAAACAAAGGGCTAACAGATATATGAAAAAATGCTCAATGTCACGAGCTATTACAGAAATGCAAATCCAAACCACAATAAGATATCACCTCACACATGTTACAATGGCTGTATACATCAACAAGACAAAATAACAAGTGTTGGAGAGGACATGAAGAAAAAGGAACCTTCATTTACTTTTGGTGGGTATGTAAATTGGTGCAGCTGCTATGGAAGGTAGTGTGAAGGTTTCTCAAAATTTAAGAATAGAATTACCATATGACACAGCAATCCCTCTACTGGGCATCTACCCAAAACAGCTGAAAATGTTTATTGTAAAGATATATGTACTCCGATGTTCATTGCAGCTGTATTTATGGTGGAAACAATAGAAGTGTTTTGGGATAGATGACTGGATACAGACAATGTGATACATACACACAATGGTATAATATTCTGCCATAAGAAAGATGAAATACAGCCATTTGTGACAACATGAATGGACCTTGAGATTATTATAAGTGAGATAAGTCAGAAAGAAAAAGTTGAGAATCATATGACTTCACTCATATGTGGAATATAAAATTGAAAGCAACAAGACAAACAAAGAAATGAAAACTCATAGACACAGACAACAGTTTAATGGTAACCAGAGGAGAGGGGTGATGGTAGAATAGGATAAAGGGGGTCAAATATATAGTGATGAAAGGAGAACTTACTCTGGGTGGTGAACACACAATGTAACATATAGATGGTGTATTATAGAATTGTACACTTGAAACCTATGTAATTTTACTAACGATTGTTACTCCAATAAATTTAATTTAAAAAAATATAAAATAATGCTATACATTTTACTTTTTTTTTTTGAAGGCAGTGTCACTGGTCCTCTTATGTGGGACCAAACCGGGGCCGCTGGCTTCTGAAGCCAGCGCTTAACCACCGCACCACTCGGCCGGCCCAATGCCATACATTTTTAAAAGGAGAGTTGTAAATCCTCAGCTGATTATGGTGTAAAGGAGTTAAAGGAATCAAATTCTTTTCGTGACCTCTGTCTGCCCAAAACAAAGAACCAAATGGAGTGACTCTGGGCTTCATCATGCCAAATATTCCTAAGATCAGATATTTAAGATCTCCAAATCAAACCCCAAGAGCCAGGGCTGCCCAGGCCCCTACCATCTCAACTGCATTCTTAACTTTCACTATGGCAAGAGGAGATTTCCAGATGAATCAATTCCAGTTCAGCTCAGCATTCCTTGAGCTCCTCTGGTCTGTGTCAACTCTGCTCCCAACTGCACCCCAGCTTTCCATAGGTCCCCATTGCATTGTGGTTGCCTGAAACCAAATCAGCGAATTAATTGATTAACTAAGTGGTGGATTGATGGATATAAAGAAAAATCTTGGAAGATGGCACTAACCTGCCAGAGTGCATTGGAGGATTCCTCACAGGAAAATGCCAACTGCCCTTTAGCTCTCCTTCTGAATCTATACAACTTGGTCTGCCCCCCCCACCTCGTATGTCTCTGACCCTCCCCACCCCCCCGAGTTACTGTCGCTCTGCTGGAACCCAAAGTGAGTACCTGGGAATGAGAGGGTCTGTGAATGGGCCATTTTAAGAGGATGCCTGAGTTTCCTGCCGCCTTTGGTCCCACCTGGACGGTCAGAATCCCCATTGTTTTTCACAGCCAGATGTTGTGGGAGCTCCTTTTCCTCGCACCAGTACTCTGGGCTGGGAAGGCCAATGTGGGGGTGGGGGTGGGGGGGTACCTCGCATCTCTTGGGAGAATAAAAAAGAAAGAAAGATCTGCACATTACCTTAAATTTACTTCCCTTTTAAAATATATCCATAGCTTCCTTCTTAGAAATCTATTCCAAGACAGGCAACCAGTTTTTGCATTAGAAGTAGGGAAAGAAGGACATTATTTTTGTTTTGGACTCTATCTCTAGATGCAGACCTCCAATATCAATGAAGTCAATTATTTACACAATATGATAAGCTTGTATTAAATCCTTCAATATCTATGTGTAGAAAAAAGTGAGAACAAAGATTATTTACAGATGACTGTTTTGGATGGTGAGGTTGTCATAAATGTTGGCTTCTTTCTGCTTTTTCAAAATTTTCTGTAACGTGCATGGTAAGTTCTATTTAAAAATAAATGTTGGGATGGGCCAGTGGATCATTGGTTAAGAGTTGGCTTGGGAGTGTGTGCTCTGAGCAGCAGGGCCACAAGTTCGTTTCCCACATGGGCCAGTGACGCTGTGCCCTCTACAGCTAAGTTGATGAACAACAGCTTGACCTCTAGCTGAGCTTCCAGGAGTCGTTGGAGTTGGTGTAGGCTGCAGTGGGGCTGCAGTGTGCTGCCATAAGCTACTGTGAGTGGCCAACAGACAGCATGTGTGGCGGGTAGCTGGTGTTAGCTGCCATGAGTTGCTGTGAGTGGCCATCAAAGAGCCAGTGACAGATCTTTCTCAGCCAGAAAGTGCGCAATAATCACGATACAAATATGGGACAGTGAAGCAAAGTTCTCCACAACTAGACTGAAGAACAAAAGAAGAGAAAATTGTCTGTTCCCCTTCTCCAATTCCCCAACACTGTTTCCTCCCCCAATTCCCCAATAAAAATTGTAAAAATAAATAAATAAATAAATAAAAATAAACATATATGGGAATTGTAGAAAAATAAATAAACATACATACATTCGAGAAGAATGGGAAGGTCCTCAAAATTAAATAAAAAACAAACAAATGAAGCCAACTGTCAAATGAACAACATAGCACAATCACAATGAAGGCAGATATAGGGGTGGCAACTTTGTCAACTGTTGAATATATTATTGTGACTATATAACCTCAAGTTGAAGACATATAGTACTATCTTTTTAAATTAAATTTATTGGGGTGACAGTGGTTAGTAAAATTATATAGGTTTCAATTGTACATTTTTATAATGCACCATTTATATATCACATTGTGGGGAACTTTCTTTTTTTTTTTTTTTTTTTAGCTAAGCTATCCTACCACCTGTTGGCAGCTCAGTGGCTGCTCAGCTTGGGCTGGGCATCAAATTGTTGTTGCTTAGAACTCAGCTCACACTCTTGAGCAAGCTTTTATCCAACTGAGCCACTCTGCCTGCACTTTGGGGAACTTTCTTAATCCCTTCACAGTTTTCACCCAGCTTCCCAAAACCCCTCCCCTCTGGCAACTATCAGTTTGTACCCAGTATCTATGAGTGTGTTCTGTTTTGTTTGTTCACTTATTTGTTCTTTAGATTCCACATATAAGTGAGATCATCTGGTATTTGACTTGGTAGTTAACAAAATAGTCAGGGTGATGTAAAGTACACAATAGATAATATAGTCAATAATGTTGCAACAAGTATATATAGTGCCAGAGAACTAGGTTAATTGGGGAGATCACTGCATAACTTATATAAATGTCTAACAACTGTGCTGTATACTTGAAACTAATATAAAATAATATCCACTGTCAAATATAACCTAAATAAAATTTTTAAATATAAAACTATAAACAAATGCTTTACTCGAATAAGCAAGTTGGTTTTTCATAGAAGTAAGAGTTAACAATTCTGAAAGTACATGTATTCTAGGATTGAGCAAACTAGTAAACATACTATACATAATGAGAACCCGTTATCTCACTGTCATTGAACAAATTACAGTGAAGTCAGGGAAGACTAGAAAAAACTCTGTGGTATAGTATTGGTATTAGTACGAACTCATTGTGTGTTTTTTTAATTTTTTTATTGTGAAATAAACATTTTTAAAAAATTACTTTCAGGTGTACAATGCAGTGCAATAGCTATACTTTTTACCCCTCAAAGTGACAACCCCCTCCTCCAATTCGCCACCCCCCCATATCATACATATCTATTACAATTCCCTTGACTCCCTTCCACAGAATACTCCACATCCTGTGACTATCTATATATTCAATTACAGTTGGCATACAATATTATGCAACACCAGCTTCAGATGTACAGTGCAGTGATCAAGCCTCTACTCCATCCATGAAATGGTCTCCCTAACAAGACATGTGACCATCTGACACCCCACAAAATATTTACCACATTATTAATTACATTCCCCGAACTGTCTTTCATATCCCTGTGGCAATATTGTAGTTACCAATTTATGCTGTCTAATCCCTTCCCCTTCTCCCTCATCTCCAACCCCTTCCAAACTAGCAACCATCAGTTTTTCCTCTATATCTATGAGACTGTTTCTGATTAACTCATTGTTTTGTTTTGAGTTTTTTTAAAGATTTTATTGTGGAATCAGGGAAGAGGAACAGACAAGCTGCTGTCCTATTGTTCTTTTTTTTAAATATTGTTTTATTTTATTTATTTATTTATTTTAGAGGGCATTGTCACTGGCCTTCACATGTGGGATCCAAACCGGGGCCACTGGCATCCCAGGCCAGCTCTTAACCAATGTGCCACTTGGCTGGCCCTGTCCTTTTGTTCTTCACTCTAGTTGTGGAGGATGTTGCTTCACTGGACCATGTTGGTATTATCATTGCATTCTTCCAGGTGAGGCGGATTGGTCTCTGGCCTCTGGACAGTCATTCAGAGGGGTTCTTGGCAGCTCACACTGGCTGAGAGCCACTCACTGTAGCTTATGGCGGCACACTGCAGCAGGGGCTGCAGCCTACACCTTCACCGGGAATGGCCCTACCCAACTTCAGGTGGAGCTGTTGTTCACCATCTTAGCTGTGTAGGGCAGTGTCACTGGCTCTCCTATGTGGTAGTGTCACTGGCCCTCATATGTGCCACTCAGTGGGCCCAAATTTCTTTTTTTTAAGGTTATGTTAATTTCAAAGGAAGAAGAGATTACAAAATTATTTGGTAGCTAATTAGCAATATCAAATGCTTACTTTGATGACAATAAACAAGTTAAAGAACAACGAATAAGTTAAATTTCTCAAGTGGGAACCAATTAGTTTTTATAGTTTGGCATATTTTGCTGATCACAAGTACCATATATATTCTATTAACACATCTATTAATGATTTTCCTGTTTTCAGGAGAATGAAACATCATATTGCTTAGGGAGTATTTCACTATTTCCTGTAGGGAGGAGTTCTGAATACGGTGGGCTAGTATCTTGATTCCTGATATCACCATATAGCTTTTTGAGTAATTTTTACATATTGGGCCACCCTAGAACATAGATCCAGAGGATAATATAGCTTAGTTTCTAAAAATAAACATCTTTCCTAAGTGAGAGAAATGATTATTCCAGACAGAGGATGGGAAAGTTGAGAAAATAAAGAGTATATAATATGGAGCACTTTTTCAAATAGATATCTCTGCTTCTCTTCACATTTTTTCTCCTCTGCTTTCTTTGTCATAGGCACTTTCTTCAGGCTTCTGCAGGGCTTGGCCCTTTCTATTTTAATGCTAGAATAAACAAGAGCAGTGGAGTGTGGATAAAAGGCATATTTGGAAAGGTGGTAAATATTTAATAGATGATATGGTAAATAATGTATATAATTTAACAGAAAGAATATAAATATTTCATGCACTGCAGTGCAGCTGTTTGTTTGGAATTAAACCTGTGAGTATGGAGAAAAGCTGCAGTTCAAAATGTGGTCTTTTGATAAGAGAACTTGTTCATGTCTCTAGTCCACAACCTGGAAAGAATGATTGAGACTTAATACCCCTAATAATGACAGGGAGGGATGATGTGGATAATTAAAAATAGTGAATGATCCAAATACCAATTAGGCTTTAAAGTGAAATTTTGGATTTTTGAGAATTATTTTCCTTTCTTAATTACATTATTCTTAGGATTTCGTTAAAAGTTTTATTCTCCCATGTACTCATATACTAAGGAAAACTATCCCAAGTCAAAGGATTTGCCACAGATAATTCACTGTTAGAAAATGCAAGGCTGGCTCTGCAGTCCTTTCTTCTCTCTGAACTTCTTTGGGAATCTGCCAATTCCTATAAGGGAAATCCTGCCTCTCTCTGATCTGCTTAGAAAATGGTGGAAGAACTAAGCAAAATCTAAGAGTAAGACTATCACAAGTTCCAAGTTGAAAATATAGTTGTTTACATGTTTTTAGTCCTCAGCTTGTATGTGTTATTTCCTCAGCACTATAATATATATGACAGAAAATATAAATGTTATGCAAGAAAGTTACAATTGGAGAGACAAAGTTAATGCATAAAAAAGTAGAGACCAATGAAATGAGTGTGTTTTTGATAATAACTCTAATAGTGATGTAAAATGAATTGAATTCAACACAAAATCATGCTACTTGAGTTAAAGTTGGCACTCTCTGCTGCTCTTTCGACCTTTTTATTCGTATCTTGTCTCAATATCATATTTCTCCAGAAGTGGTGATTCTAACATAATCCAAACATTGCTAACTTTATACTGGACCTTTCTTCCTCTACATCCATTGCTTTCATTGATCGATTTCACTTCATATTCTTCTGAAGAGATCAAAGGTATTTCCTTTTCAGTCCTAAAATATCTATGTATGTCTTTAATCATTTTATCCTCCCCACTCTTCTCTTAAAGGCAGAAGTAACAATGTTTTTTTCCAAGGTGAGGATTCCTTATATAGGGAAAGTTTTCCCTTCCTACTGCATTAGAAATTTGGCTCCTCAGTTATTCCCTTTTTGATCTGGTCTTCATTCTCTTGCTTTCATTAGTTTAGTATTTCTCTGTACATGCAGTCAGTTTCCTTATCATGATGCCAAAATAAGATGATGATTACAACAATGATATTTATCATTTATTAAATATCCAGGTCTAAGCACCATGTTAGGCTGGAGGCTAAGCCTCAACTTCCTTTGGCACTTGGTATTCTTGTTGGTCCTGGTTTCCTTGCTTGTAAATCCTCTTAATAGACAGAGCTCAGGATTATATGTATGTACATAAATATACAGATACATCTCTATTTCTCTAGTTATCTGTACGTGTTAAAAACAATGAGTTCAGGGCTGGCCGAGTGGCACGGTGGTTAAGCGCTGGCTTGGGAAGCCAGCGGCCCCGGTTTGAGTACCACATATGAGGGCCAGGGACACTGCCCTCAAAAACAAAAAAAACAACAACACAAAAACAAACAAACAAAAAAACAACAGAAAAGAAATTAACATAATCTTGATTTTTAGAGGGACACACAATACCCACTTAAAAGACTGTATTTTCCAGCCTTCCTCACACTTGAGTGTGGCAAATGACTAAGGTTTGACCAATGAAGAATATGTGAGGGCCGGACGAGTGTCGCGGTGGTTAAGTGCTGGCTTGGGAAGCCAGTGGCCCCGGTTCAGTCTCACATATGAGGGTCAGTGACACTGCCCTCAAAAAAAAAAAAAGAATATGTCAAAGTGTTATGTGGGACTTCAAGAGGTCTCTTTATAATCATTGGGGCATATGGCTTTCTTCATTTCTTTCTTCATCCTGCTCCTTGAAATCTGAAGATGATGATTGGAGCACTCGTAGCCATCTTGAACCATAATGATTAAGACCAAACCATAAGAATAAAACAGCAAATGCCTGGACATGTCTGGGTATCTTATAACCAACGAGCTGCTATACCAGTCCTGAACTGCCAACTTGAGCACTTATTTTGCATGATAGAAAAATAAATTTCTGTCATAGTTAAGTCACTCTGTTTTAGGTGTCTCCTATATGTAGCCAGCCTTAATCTGTACTAATACAGCTAGGTTCATGTGCTATTTCTTCCTCTCAACCATGTCAACATACAGACACTGAGTACCCTTATCTATGTCTATTTGCTTTAAAAACTCTTTCTAGGAACTATTACTTATATTGTAGTGTTGCAAATACAGCTGTGTGGATCATTTATGTTATAGTTAGCTGTCCACTCTGAATTAAAGGCTCTCTTTATTCCTGCTCTTTTGAAATCAGAGGTTACCCTTCTACATTAATTATGAACACCTTATTTTTTCCTCCAATTTAGATCAGACTGTCTTAAAAATTGTTCATTGCTGCCAATATGCTGAAATATATTATTGATGCCCATATCCTTGGAGCTGTCAAGGTCTTGTTGGTTATTTATTTATTTTTTATTCATTGCATTGAGTAGTTATTTGCAATTGCTGTGCAGATATGAATGCATCAATTATTTGATTTATATGCAACAATTAAATTCCTAAAATCTCCCCTTTGCTTCATATACAAAATTGTTTGAAAATTTCCTTAAATTGCACTTCAGTTCAACACTTTTTTGTGTTAAACTTTATTGGGGTGACAATTATTAGTAAAGTTACATAGGTTTTAGGTGTACAATTCTGTAATATATCATCTATATATGACATTGTTTGTTCACCACCCAGAGTCAGTTCTCCTTTCATCACCATATATTTGACCCCATTTACCTTCATCTACCACCTTCCTCCATTTTACCCTCTGATAACCACTAAACTATTATCTCTATCTATCAGTTGTTTCTTTATTTGTTTGTCTGTTTCCTTTCTTGCTTTCTGTTTTACATCCCACATATCCATGAAATCATATGGTTCTTGACTTTTCCTGTCTGACTTATTTTGTTTAGAAGGATAATCTCAAGATCCATCCAAGATATCACAAATGGCATCTTGTGGTTACGACATAGAAACAACCAAAATATCCTTCGATAGATGATTGGATAAACAAGATGTGGTATATATAAACAATGAAAATGCAGATTCTTGAACCATGGTAAAGATGATTCTCATGCACAGTGAAGTTTGAGAGTCACTACTTTAGTGAAATCCTGCTCTTTATAGAGTAATCTTCTAGATATAGGGCAAATGAGAAGGATAATAGAAAAGTATAATTCCTCAGATACATGAGAAGTTATAGTCACCTGACCAAGATTCAAAACTATTTTTGGGCGTGGCCAGGTGGCTTAGTTGGATAGAGTGTGAGCTCTGAACAACAGGGTTACCAGTTTAATTTCCACATGGGCCAGTAAGCTTCACCCGCAAGTGGATTGAAGACAATGACTTGAGCTGAGGTACAGGTGGGTGGACAGGTGGCTTAGTTGTTTAGAGCATGTGCTTTCAACAACAAGGTTGCTGGTTCAACTCCAGCATGGGATGGTGGGTTGCTCCCCCTGCAACTAGTTTGAAAATGGCAACAGGACTTGGAGCTGAGCTGTGCCCTCCAAAACTAAGATTGAAGGACAACAACTTGACTTCGAGCTGATGGGCCCTGGGAAAACACACTGTTTCCCAATAAAGTTAAAAAAACAAACAAATTATTTTTTTATTTTTTATTTTGGGGGCAGTGTCACTGGCCCTCATATATGGGACAGAATTGGGGCCCCGGCTTCCCAAGCCAGCACTTAACCAACTCGCCACTTGGCCAGCCCAACAAACTAGTTTTTATTTTCAAATGTAAATTCATTTATAGCAGTAACCAAATAATCAGAAAAGGGAAATTGTGGCATTGCCAAAACAACATGTTTTGCTGAAACAACACATGACATTTCTATAGTTAATTGAGTTTCTTTCTATATAAACACATAAAAATGCCAGGCCCAGGATACTATTCTACAATATCAGATCATTTTTCATAGCCAGCACAGCATTATTAACTTCATGAGTTAAATAAAAACATTACCAGGGCCGGCCAAGTGGTATGTTGGTTCAGAGCTGGCTTGGTACACCAGTGGCCCGTGTTCACATTGCACATATGAGGGCCTGTGACACTGACCTCTATGGCTAAGATGGTGAACAACAGCTCCACCTGGATTTGGGTTTTTGTGAGTCCCCAGGGATGGCATAGCTGCAGCCCTTGCTGCACTGGGCTGCTATAGGCTACAGCGAGTGGCCAGCCACCAGTGTGAGTGGCCAGCAGCTGGTGTGAGCTGCCAAGAGCCACTGTGAGTGGCTGTCCACAGGCTGGCAACTGATCTGCCTCACCCAGGAAGAGCACAATGACAATACCAACATGGGCCAGTGAAGCAATGTCCTCCACAACTAGACTGAAGAACAAAAAGGACAGCAACTTGTGTGTTCCCCTTCCCCGGTTCCCCAACATTGGTCCCCTCCCCCAATTTCCCAATAAAATCTTTAAAAAACAAAACAAAACAAAATATTACCAGATACTCACTATGTAAAAAGTACCATGTTTGACACTGTAGTTCTAGGCTGAGTAGTGGGTCCTAAGGCAGCATTGGTGAGAAAGGGCTTATGTTTTATACTTTTTTTCTGTGAGGGCAGTGTCACTGGCCCTCATATGTGGGACCTGAATCGGGGCCGCTGGCGTTCCAAGCCAGCGCTTAACCACTGCACCACTCGGCCGGCCCTTATGTTTTATACTTAACATTTACCTGAACATTGAATACCATGAAACCAAAATATTTGTCTATTAACTATACACTCTCCCTATGTTTTCAGAAACTCTTATTCCAGCAAGGCCAAGACAGGCAAGATGAATAAGTGAGTGTGTGTGTCTGTGTGTGTGTGTGTGTGTGTGTGTGTGTGTAGCAATGTAAATTAACAGATTCCAGAATCTTAATAAGATAAAAAATGCATTTTTTGAGGGCAATTTCACTGGCCCTTGTCTCATAGGTGGGACCTGAACCGGGGCCGCTGGCCAGCGCTTAACCATTGTGCCACTTGGCCAGCCCAACAAATGCATTTTTAAACATCACCCTATTGGGGTTGCATAAGTCTGATTTCTGATACTTCAGAAGCAAATAAATCCAATGATTACAATATTATTTATGGTTGTGAGGCAACAAATGCAAAAACAATTTATCTCTCACCATTTCAAGTGTTTATGAACAGGAATAAATTTTTTTTAAAAATTGTGGTCGGCCGAGTGGCATGGTGGTTAAGCGCTGGCTTGGGAAGACAGCAGCCCTAGTTCAGGCCCCACATATAAGGGCCAGTGACACTGCCCTCAAAAAAAAAAATTAACATGTGCCTACGTATACCTGTTATGAATGAAATTGTAGTTAGTTTCTTAAGATTAAACATATTTACTCTGCCTTGTAATTCAAATGCTTGATGTATATGGTACAGGAATAGTAATCAAGCCTATTTCATTCCAGAATAAGACTCAACAGAATTTGGGCAAGAAAGTAAGCTGACTATTTCTATACTTGGAAATGTACCTGTTTATAGGTATCTTTACACAACAGCACTTATTTTTCAATAGAGTCAGCCTGATGCTAGCCAAGATGGGTGATATTATGAAAGTAAACTTTATTCTACCTATCAATGACCCTTCGGTCTAGCTGAGAATATAAAATAATTTGTATGGGAAAACTTTCATGTATATAGGGGCAATTACAAACAAATGGAAATTCATATAATGCCTATCATATATAACTTTTAGAGAAAACACTGCTACAAATGCTAAGGATCTGGAAAGGTTAACCTAGAAGGACTCCCTGGAAGCCATACTGTGAACTTAATAACTACATGCAAGCACTAAGGATACAGTAGTGAACAAGTTAAGTAAATTCTGATCTGACAGACCTCAGTCTAGTGAGAAGAGAGACACTAAATAAATATAGTAGGTGTGAATAATTTTACAGTTTGAAAGTCCTGGTGCTGTGGCAGAGATAACCAACTTTTGAGGCCAGGGAAATCCTCCCTGAGGAGCTCAAGCCCCTGAGGTACAGGTGAGCATAATATATCCGAAGAATGACAAGGAAGTAGTCAAACTAGACCACAGAGTTTGAGGTGAAAATGACAAAAAAAAAAAGAGGCCAAAGAAGCACATGAATTGAGGTGGGAATATGTTGTGGGATTGAACATTACATCTTAAAGTGAAAATTAGATATGTAAAATGGGATTAAATGGAACTTTTCTTATTCTGTGACCTAGAAATAAATGTAAATATTACAGTTTTTCCCTTTAATCCATTTTATTCTAATACATTATTTGTTCAATAAACTTGATCCATCAGTGATGGATCAAATATATATATAAGAAAGAACTGTTGACATTTACTAATCACTAGATTTTTAGATACTTACATTTGAACATGGTTTCAATCTATTCTGAAATTTAAGTTATTTCAAGATCTTCCAAACTGATTTGTAAATACATTATTACTATAATTTCAAATTATTAAATTTCCAAATTTTCAAACCTGGGTACAAATATAGTCATATAAAGCCATACATATGAAACCATGGTTTCATGTATACAAAGAAATGTAATAGTTAGACATTTACACACCTCACAAAGTGATAACTCTCCCTATCTGCTACCCCTGTGACATCATATATAGTTGTCACAATGCGATTGACTATATTACCTATGCTGTACTCCACTTATATATTTAATGAATAAAATGTCAGTATTTTTATTTATTTATATATTTATGTATTTATTTATTTATTTAATTTTTATTTGAGGGCAGTGTCACTGGCCCTCATATGTGGGACACGAACTAGGGTCGCTGGCTTCCCAAGCCAGCGTTTAACCACCACACCACACTGCCGGACCAAAATGTCAGTATTTTTAGATACATGATGTAATGTAGTTCATCACTCATGTTTGGACATCTTTTAGCAGACATGAAAGCTAAGCTGGAAAGACTCACACATACTGACATCATCACGTACACTTGACAAAAGAAATTTCAGCAGAAGCACATTTGACTTTGTGAACATTTTTAATGCCTTAAAGATGTAGCTAAATTCTACAGAACTTACCGAGTGCTTAAAAGTTGTTGATAGTGAGGTGGGTAGGATATTTTTAACAGAGGTTTTATAGATTTATTTGCATCCAGGACATGTTAGCAAGAATACTGGGAAGGCTGGCCGAGTGGCGTGGTGGTTAAGCACTGGCTTGGGAAGCCAGCTGCCCCGGTTTGGTCCCACATATGAGGGCCAGTGATACTGCACTAAAAAAGAAAGGAAAAAAAAAGAATACTTGGGCTTGAGCTGTTTCTCACAGAATAAATGGTGGTGAGATCAACAATAAGACAAATTTGAGAAATAATTCCATTTTTAAGTTGGAAACTTCTGCATAGGCACCAAAAATTAAAGGTTCCTAAATCTATTGTGTTAAGACAAATAAATATTATAATTAAAGCATTAAACCCTTGGATGACTCTATGCTGTATTTCATACTATGTCTTTGGCATATGTCATATTAAAAGATACTGTAGAGCAAAATATTGAAAACTGCTGAGATTTGTTAGAAATGCAAATCACAACCAACATTTCATTTACTTCTTTCTAATAATGATTGGTCTGCATACACTTTTTAATATGATTTATGTCTGTTACTTTAGCATTTTATAAGAAATGTATTAATCCACCTTTAGCTCTTCTGTGATCATAATTCCCAGATGACCTGAGCCACATAGCCAGCTGGTGTTTAGAGACTTGTCATTAGAGACAGTGAATACATCTGTAGTTTAATGGTATAGGGACCATTGGAAAGGAACTTGGTTCATATGAGTGAGCCTTAGGTTGAGAATTGGCTGTAATTTGGTCAAAATTTGGTATCAGGGAGGTCTAACAAAAAATGTATGTCATAGTAGCGTGATTGGAAGTAAGACAAAGATGATGGACAGCAGTGACATGATTGTGGTGTATTGTTTCATTATTGGTAAAATGGCCGCTAGAGGACATTGAGTAAATATGACTACCGCAGGGGAGTTGTTAAACAACGAAAATAGGCATAAATGACAGAAAAATCCTAGCCCCCAGCAGCTGGTGGGTTGAGAATATTAAGACCAACGTATTTCTCACAATACTCAAAGTGCCCAGGCTGGATTAAACCAGATAGAGAATATGGGGGAGAACATTGGAGTATCTCGCTAAAGGAGTATATATATGGATAGGGCATGAGTAAATACTAACCATGCACAAAGTGGCAGAGTATAGAAAGTGACATTTTGCATAGTAGTTGCCAGGCTTTCTGTCTTATGACTTCAAACACACAGAACAAACTGTTTAGAATAGACGAGAAAGCAATTCATCACTGGACACAAGGGAGAGTTACCAGATCTTATTGGAACAACTGTTCAATACAAGCACTCTATATTGGCAGTGTCTAATGACTTAGTCAGTTAATCAAATCATCTCTGACATAACTTGAACATGAGCCATATACCTTAAACTTCTAATCATTCACTGGCAAGCTAGTGTGACTCTTTATATTTTATCACTTCAACTTGGAATAACTTTTAATTATTTTCCACACTAATAAAACCTTAAACCTTTAGGATTTATTGTAAAATGTTATCTCCAGAGGGATTTCAAGTCAAGATGGCAGAGTAGTTAAACACTATGCTTACCACCTCTCATGGCCACATCAAAATTAAAACTATCCTACAGCACAACCGTCATTAAGAATTGCCTGGGGGAGATGGCCGAGTGGTGCGGTGGCTAAGTGCTGGCTTGGGATGTCAGCGGCCCAAGTTCGGGTCCCACATATGAGGGCCAGTGACACTGTCCTCAAAAATGAAAAGAATTGCCTGGGGCTGGCTGAGTGGTGCGTTAGTTGTGAGCTAGCTTGGGATGCCAGCTCTGAGCAACAGGGCCCCAGTTTGGATTCCACATATGAGGGCCAGTGACACTGCCCTCTACAGCTAAGATGGTGAACAAGAGCTTCACCTGGAGCTGGGCTGCTATGAGTTGCTTGCAAAGGTGTAGACTGCAGCGCGTGCTTCAGTGGGTTGCCATAAGCTACAGTGAGTGGCCGGTAGCCAGTATGAACAGCCAGCAGCTGGTGTGAGCTGCCAAGAGCCACCGGGAGCAGCCCTGCAGAGACCGGCGACTGATCTGCCTCACTAGGAAGAGCGAAATGATAATACCAACATGGGCCAATGAAGCAACATCCTCCACAACTAGACTGAAGAACAAAAGGAGAACAATTTATCTGTTCCCCTTCCCTGATTCCCCAACGCTGTTCCCTTCCACCAATTCTCCAATAAAATCTTTAAAACAAACAAAAAAAAGGAATTGCCTGAATTCTGGCTAAAACCTTACAACTAAGGACATACAAAAGAAACCACTTTGAGACTTGTGGGAGGGGTAAAGATGCAGAACGGGCTGGTACCACACCCATATGTGACCATTAAAAATTGGGAGCAGGCCGGCCGAGTGACGCATTGGTTAAGAGCTGACTTGGGATGCCAGCGGCCCCAGTTTGGATCCCACATATGAGGGACAGTGACACTGCCCTCTACAGCTAAGATGGTGAACAACAGCTCCATCTGGAGCTGGGCTTCTGGGAGTCCCTGAGTTGGCATAGCTGCAGCCCCTGCTGCAGTGGGCTGCCACAGGCTACAGTGAGTTCCCAGCAGCCAGTGTGAGCAGCCCGCAGCTGGTGTGAGCTGCCAAGAACCTCTGTGAGCAGCTGTCCAAAGGCCGGAGGACCATCTGCCTCACCCGAGAAGAGCGCAACGATGATACCAACATGGGAGAGTGAAGCAATGTCCTCCACAACTAAACTGAAAAACAAAAAGACAGCAACTTGTCTATTCCCCTTCCCCAGTTCCCCAATAAAATCTTTAAAAAAAAAAAAAAAAAATATATATATATATATATATATATATATATATATATATATATATAAAGACTATCTCACCTGCATAGTTCCCCCTGGGAGGAGAGAAGAGTCCCAGACCCACACTAATCCCCACCCAGCCCAGGGTTCCAGGGGAGAGAAGACCCCACACACTCTGGCTGTGAAGACCAGTGGAAATTGTAGCTTAGTGAGATGAAGACTGCTGCAATTCCAGGCATTTCTCTTAAAGGGCCTGCCCATGTACTTATTTGCTGATAGACACAGTCACTCTGACCTCTAGTACTAGGTCAGTAGCTCAAAAATTACCAGGGACATATGGGGAGAAACTGAATTGTCTGTCTTTAGGGCAAAGGCTGGGGAGGCAGCTTTCCCTTGGACAGAATTGATGGCAGAAATCATTGTTTCTTTGTTGAGCCTTCCCATTCCCAGCCTGCAGACACACACAGCAGTCATTTCAGAGTCTCCATCCATCCAGCTAACATCATTAGTCTGCCCTGGTGCTTCCCTGAGGCTTCACTCAACTCAACTGCTAACTTTTGGGCACACCCAAAGCCACTTCCAGTCACTTTTCTGTGCAAACAGACTGTCTTGGCTCAATACTGTGGACTTTACTATAATATCTCAGAGGTTCACAAAACCCAAATAAGCACTGTCTGGCTGCTCTATGTCCCATATCTCTGGCTGAGCACCCTAAGCCCAGCACTAGCGAAAGCCAACCTCAGTCTTCACTTTGGTTTCTCAAGGCACCTCCAAGCCCAGTGTGGGTGGGGGCCATCTGAGGATTGCTTTTGGTTTATGCCATTTGGCCTGAGGCAGTGTATAGGCTATGGCCGAAATTGAACTGCAGTGGACCCACTTCCAGGGGCCCTGAGAATAGCATGCCAGCTTTGGACTCAGCCAGAGAATAAACTGGCTGCCTTCAAAAAACACACAGAAAGGGCAGAGGGCAGGCACCAGAGTCCTGCTAAAATGAATACTGCTCTGTAGAGACAGCAACTGCACTAAAGCTCCACCATTGTAGTCACAGCCACTTTTCACAACCAAGCATGCAAGAGTCAATTTCTTCTGCTAACGTGCAAAAAGCAACCAAGGCTTAATTAAAAGAGTAGGACACATAGAACACACACAAGGGACACACCTTAGATACTCAGCTCTGGTGACAAGAGAGACAACACCACTGGGCCCCACAGGACACCTGCTACATAAGGGCACTCTACCAAGACAGGAAGGCATAGAATCCCTACCTAATAAATAGAAACCAAAACAAAGAGGCAGACAAAATGGGGAGAAAAAGAAACATGTCCCAAATAAAAGAACAGAACAAAGCTCAAGGAAAACAAAAAAAACACAATGAAAACAAACAAACAAACAAACTATACAATACTGAGAAAAACAATCTACCAGACGCAGAGTTCCAAATACTAGTTATAAGGATGCTCAGTGATCTCAGGGAAAACATTAACAAAGAGATACAAAACATAAAATTGGAGATAGAAAAGAAACAAAAAAAGAATCAATCACAAATTTAAAAATACAATAACTGAAAGGAAGAATACATCAGAGGGAATTAACTGTAGATTATATGAAGCAGAGGCTCGAATTAGTGATTTAGAAGATAAGGTAAGAGAAAATACCCAAACAACAGCAAAAATTTAAAAAACCCACTAAAAGGGCCAGCCAAGTGGCACAGTGGTTGGGCGCTGGCTTGGGAGGCCAGCGGCCCCGGTTCGGGTCCCACATGTGAGGGCCAGTGACACTGTTCACAAAAAAAAAACCCTCACTAAAATTAGGATAGTTTAAGGGGCTTCTGGGTTAACATCAAGCATACCAACATTGCATCATAGGGATATCAAAAGGAGAAGAGAGAGAGCAAATAATCAAAAACCTATTTGAAGAAATAAGGATGGAAAACATCCTGAACATGGCAAAGGAAAGAGAGATACAAGCCCAGGAAGCACAGAGAGTTCCAAACAAGATGAACCCAAAGAGGCCCAAATCAACACCCAACATAATTAAAATGACAAAAATTAAAGACAGAAAGAGAATTTTAAAAGCCACAATAGGGCCAGCCAAGTGGCTCGGTTAGAGTATGAGCCCTGAGCAACAGGGTTGCTGGTTTGATTCCCACATGGGCCAGTGAGCTGTGGCCGAGCTGAATTGCCACTAAGATGCCAACGGGAGGCCAGATGGGTAAGCTGGTGATAGCATATCATGGGATGGTGTGCTGCATCCCCTTGCAACTAAGTTTGAACACAGCACCTTGAGCTGAGCAGCCGTGAGCTACCGATGGGCAGCTGGATGACTCAGTTGGTTAAAACATGTATTCTTAACAACAACGTTGCCAGTTGAACTCCCATATGGGATGGTGGGTTGTGGCCCCCCCCCCACACACACACACACAAATAGGTTGAAAGTGGTGACTGGACTTGGAACTGAGATGCACTCTCCTCAACTAAGATTGAAGGAGTACAAATTGACTTGGAGCTGATGGGTCCTGGAAAAACACAATGTTCTCTTTTCCCAATTCCCCAAGTCCCCAGTAACAATGGTAAAAAAAAAAGCCACAATGGAAAAAAACAGTTAGTTACCTACCAGGGAGATCACATAAGACTATAAGTTGATTTAAAAACAGCAACTTTGTAGGCCAGCAGGGATTGGCAGGAAATAGTCAAAGTGATGAAAAACAAGGATATACAACCAAGGTGACTCTACCTAGCAAACATCATTTAGAATCAAAGGACAGATAAAGAGCTTCCCAGACACGAAAATGCTAAAGGAGTTCTCCACCAAACCAGTATTACAGGTAATATTAGAGGGATTTCTATAAAATGAAAAAAAAATAATAAAATAGCAATAATTATCCATCAATACTTATTTGAAATGCAAATGGATTAAATGTTGTAATCAAAAGAAAGGGTGGCTGAATGGATAAGAAAATAAGATGCTTACATATGCTGTCTACAAGACACTCAGTTCAGATTGAAAGACACAGAGCAATTGAAAGTAAAGAGATGGAAAAAATATTTTATGAAAGTAAAAAAAAGCTGAGGTTACAATACTCATGCTAGAAAAAATAAACTTTACAACAAGAGACAAAGAAGGACCCAGTAATCTCACTTCTGGGTATTTATCCAAAAACAACCAAAACGCTATTTTCAGGGGACATGTTCATCCATATGTTCATTGCAGCATTGTTTGCAATGGTCAAGATGTGGAGGCAGCCTGGGTGTCTCTCAGTGTACGAATGAATAAAGAGGAGGTTGTACACATATACAATGGAATATTCCTCAGCCATGGAAGAAAGTGGGTTCTTGTCATCTGTGGTGGCATGGACCTGGAGGGTATTGTGCTGAGTGGATTATGTCAGACAGAGAAAGGCATGTACAATATGATTTTGCTTATTTGTGGAATCTAAGGAACAGAATCAACAAACAAACAAACAAACAAAACAGAAACAGACTTCGATACAGAGAACATTTTGATGGTTGCCAGCTGGGAAGAGGTTGGGGGGCATGAAAAAGAGGAAGGGGTAAATAAGTACAAATTAATTGTTACAAAGTAGTCATGGAGATATGGGTATAGCATAAGGAATACAGTCAATAATATTGCAATATGCATGTGCAGTGTTAGACGGGTACTAGATTTATCATGGTGATACATGGAAGGGGGTTGAGAGGCAGAGTAAAAAGGTGAAGAAATTAATAAGTACAAATTGGTAGTTACAAAATAGTCATGGGAATGTAAAGTGAAGCATAGAGATTGTAGTAAACAACATGGTAATAACTTTATAGTGTCAGGTGGGAACTAGACTAGTCTGGGTGATCACTTCTTAAGTTATATAAATGTCTAACTACTATGCTGTACACTTAAAATTAATATAAATAATATTGACTGTAAACTGTAATTGAAAGTATAAAAGGGGGGAGTGAAGGGAATAAGAAGATCAACTTTTCAGTTGTAAAATAAATAAGTCATAGAGATATAATGTATAGCATAAGGGATATATGATGTTTGCTGGACTTATCATGATGATCACTTCTTTAGGTATATAAATGTTGAACAACTATAGTGTACACCTAAAACTAATATAATATTTATGTTAGTTATTTTAATAAAAATGTTTTAAAAGTGTCATCTCTGAATTCCAATCAAAATGGTGGAGTAGGTAAATGCTATGCTTGACTTGTCCCATGACCACATTAAAATTATAACTCAATTATAGAGCATTAAATCTGGAAAACCATGTGAAGATTGGCTGAACAGAAGTCCAATAACTAAGGCTATAAAGAAGCAACATTAAGACTGGTAAAATGGACAGAGACAGGAAATGTTCTAGCCCCATATCCACCTGTGCTATTTGAGAATCAGGAGGGATATTTTAGCTTCAGAGGTTTCGCCCTAGTGCAGTGAAGGATCTCAGCTCCACAGCAGACTCCCTAGTCTGGAGCATCAGTTCTAGGAAGAGTGTCTCCTACCATATCTGGCTGTGAAAATCAGTGAATATTCCGTCCATCCAAGTGAAACTAAATACTGCCAGAAACCCAGGTGTCTTCTTAAAGGTGCCATGTCTAGACTCTCTCATTCCCACAAACTCACCCTGGGCTCTAGTGGAAGAACTGTGACTTGGGAATTGCCAGGGACCTACAGGGAGAAACTGAGTTTGAGGCAGGATAGGTAGCCTAGGTAATTGACAACCTGCTCCAGTTTATAACGTGAGGTGCCTCATTGGTTACACAAGTGACAAGTGACTATATCTAGTATCAACAGCTGCAGAAAACAAAAACCAATTTCATCCAGGTAGACTAATCGTTATGGCCAAGTCCTGACCTTTAGCTAATTATGTCAGTATAATGTCATTTGCAATGCACTTACTACAACTCCCATCATGTATGTGATATCATGACAGTTCTGGAGGAACAAATAAAAGGAAGAAAAAGAGGAAATAGAGGGTTTCGCCAAGGATGAGGAGATTAATGAAACATATCAATGGGACATCACCAATTCCCACCCTAGAAGGGCTAAATACCCCAATCATGACTTCCTTAACACAATTTGTTCTCTGAATTTTGCCCTTACTTTTCTCTCAAGTGTGTATTTTTAGCTGAGCCATCCTGCCACCTGTTGGCAGCTCAACGGCAATTCAGCTTGGGCTGGCATCGAACTGCTGTTGCTCAGAGCTCATCTCACACTCTTGAGCGAGCTCTTAACCAACTGAGCCACTCGGCCGGCCCCCCAAGTATGTATTTTCATTTACGATAATTCACTTTTGCTTTCCTGCATCACTCTTGAATTCTTTCCTGAACAGAAGCAAGAAGCCAGTCACCTCTGCTCCAGGTTGAGTTCTCTCTTGGACATCCACATGAGCCTCCAGCTACATCTCATATAAATTCAAGGCAGAACAGGAGGGGCAACCACCACTTTCCCTGTGTAGAGCCATCCCACCTCATGGTACATCCAGTGGAGGATGCCATCTTTCTTGTGTGCAGCCCTCCCCCAATACATCCAAGTATGAAGCCGTACTGGTCTGATGTACTCCACTCAGTCCAACCTGGTGACTTCCTGCGACCCCACTCCACCCAACTTGCACTGCTCCTGAGTCTTTTTTTGGGACAGCCAGCCAGCCCTGCAGCTATCCACAGTCTTTCCTGAAAACCACTCAGGGATCTCTGGGCCCCAGTATGACAGCAGCTGTCCTCAGCATGCTCTGTGATTTTTGCTGAGTACCCTCAGTCTCACCTCTGGGGACAAATCTAAATCTGCATTGACCCAGTGAACATGACCTACCACACCCGAGTGACTCTCTGTGGCCATGCCTCACGTAACTCAAGCACCACCCAATACATTTTCATGGTTGAGTCTTAAGGACAGCCAGCAAGTGGTGGCAGACCTCAGGATGTCCTGAGACTTTGATGAACTGTCCCAGGCCTGGTACTGGTGGCAGCCAGCCTTGGTTCAGGTGTCACCTCTTTCACATATCTCCAAGTCAAACAGAGGCAGCAACCATGTGAAGATTGCCTTGTAGCTCTTATCAGGTAGCCTCAGGCCAGTCACAAGAAGCAGCTGAACGTAACCTGCAAAGGATCCTCTCCCAAGTGGCCCCAGAAAATCACATCTTGGGGACAGCTTAAGACCACAACACAGGACAACTGAATTAGCCCCACAAACAGCACACACAATGTGTGGTCTCAGCAGGCACCAGAGCCCACTGCAGCAAATCACACTCCATGAGATCAACCCCTGCAGAGCAGCTCTTACACTGTGGTTGTGGGCAGTCCTCACAGCCAGTCAGCCTGAGAGTGAACCGCACCCCCTGACATGCCAACAGCAATCCTGGATCAACTACAGCAGAAAGACATAGATAACATACACAAGGGACACTCCTGGGGCACCCAGATGAAGTGATCAGGGAGACTATGTCACTGAGCCCCACAAACACCTACTACATAAAGCAACCTGAACAAAGCTTAGAGACATAGAAGATCTACCTAACACATAGAAACAAACACAAGGGGGCAGCCAAAATGGGGAGACAAAGAAACATGTCTTAAATAAAAGAATAAAATAAAGCTCCAGTAAAAGAACTAAACAAAATGGAGGCAAGTGATCTACCAGATGCAGAGTTACAAGCAATGGTTATAAGGATACTCAGTGATATCAGGAAGGACTTCAACAAAGAGACCGGAAACATAAAAATGGAGATAGAAAACATTAAAAAATGTCGATAATAAAGAATAAAAAAACAAAACGAATTGTAATAGATAGTATGATATGTGGGGGGGGAGAAGTGGGGGGAGAAGTGGGGGATGGGGTTGTCACTTTGAGGGGTAAAAAGTATAACTATTGCACTGTGTTGTACATCTGAAGCTAATTAAAATAAATAAATTTTAAAAAGAGAGAATAAAATAAGAGAAGTGAAGAATACATTACAGGGTAGCAAGAGTAGATGAGATGAGGGCCGGCTGAGTGGCATGGTGGTTAAGCACTGGCTAGGGAAGCAAGCAGCCCCAGTGTGGGTCCCATATATGAGGGCCAGTGACACTGCCCTCAAAAAAAAAGTAGATGAGATGAAACGGAAGATCAAATCATGGATTTAGAAGATAAGGTAGCATAAAACACATAAATGGAGCAGCAAAAATGTTATTTATTTATTTATTTATTTATTATTTCATTATTTATTTCTTTATTTTTTATTATTATTAGTTACAGATGTACAAAACAATGCAATAGATATTTTTTTCACCCCTCACAAAGTGACTCCCCCCTGCCCTTCCCCTGCCCCACCCACACCCTATATCATACATATCTATTACAATTCCATTGACTCCATTCCTACACTATATTCCACATCTCATGACTATATATGTGTTAAATTATAGTTGACATATAATATTCTTCAGTGGCAGCTTCAGATGTACAGTGTAGTGGTAAGGCCACTACGCCGTCCATGAAGTGGTCTCTATTAAAGGACATGCATCCGTCTGTTTCCCTAAAAAAAAAAATTTTACAACCTTATTGATTATATTCCCTAAACTGTCTCTTCTGTCTCTGCAGTAGTATTGTAGTTATCAGTTTATGTTGCCTCGTCCCTTCCCTTTCTCCCATCCCCATCCCATCCCATCTAGCCCTCATCAGTTTTTTCTTTGTGTCTCTTTACATTGCTCATTTATTCAGTTCTTTAGATGCCACATATAAGTGAGATCATATAGTATTTGTCTTTCTCGGACTGCATTATTTCACTTAATATAATGTTCTCTAGGTCCATCCATATCATTGCAAATGGTACGATTACTCTCTTCTTTATAACTGCATAATATTCCATTGTGCAAATATACCACAGTTTCTTAATCCAGTCATCTACCAATGGACATTTCGATTGTTTCCAAGTCTTGGCTATTGTAAATAGCACTGCAATGAACATAAGGGTGCATATATTTTTTCAAATTAGTGTCTTGGGTTTTTCAGGTTAAATGCCTAGGAGTGGAATTGCTGGGTCAAAAGGTAGTTCCATTTCCAGTTTTCTGAGACACCTCCATACTGACTTCCATAGTGGCTGCACCAATCTACAATCCCACCAACAGTGCAGCAGGGTTCCCTTTTCCCCACAGTCCTGCCATCATTTGTTGTTTGTTGATTTATTGATGATAGCTATTCTGACGGGAGTGAGGTGGTATCTCATGGTGGTTTTTATTTGCATTTCCCTAATGATCAGTGAGGTTGAACAATTTTTCATATGCCTGTTGACCATCTGTATGTCCTCTTTAGGGAAATGTCTATTCATTTCCTCTGCCCATTTTTTAATTGGGTTGATTTTTTTTTGGTGTTTAGTTGCATGAGTGTTTTATAAATTTTGGATATCAGATATATCATTGAGAAACATATTCTCCCATTCAGTAGGCTTCCTTTTTGTTGTTGATGATTTCCTTTGTTGTGAAAAACCTTTTAAGTTTGATATAATCCCATATGTTCATTTTTTCTTTTACTTCCCTTACCCTTGGGGATTTATCAGTAAAAATATTGCTCAGAGTAATGTCTGCAAATTTACTCCATATATTTTCTTGTAGGAGTTTTATGGTTTCAGGTCTTACATTTAAGTCTTTAATCCATTTTGAATTTGTTCTTGCATATGGCATAAGGAGGTGGTCAAGTTTCAATTTTTTGCATGTGTCAGCCCAATTTTCCCAGCACCATTTATTAAATAGACTATCTTTACCCCAGTGTAAATTCTTGCTTCCATTGTCATAGATTAACTGCCCATATAAACATGGATTTATGTTCTGTTCCACTGGTCTATGTGCCTGTTTTTATGCCAGTACCATACTGTTTTGATTACTGTAGCCTTGTAGTATGTTTTGATGTCTGGAAGCGTGATACCCCGATTTTGTTCTTATTTCTCAGGATCGCCGAGGTTTTTCGGGGTCTTTTATGGTTCCATATAAATTTTAGGATTATATTTTCTATTTCTGTGAAAAATGCCCTTGGTAGTTAGATGGGAATTGCATTGAATCTATATATTGCTTTAGGCAGTATGGACTTTTAACTATATTAATTCTTCCTATCCATGACCATGGTAGGTGTTTCCATTCAATTGCATCTTCTTTGATTTCTTTCTTCAGTGTTTTATAACTTTCTGAGTACAGACCTTTTACTTCTTTGGTTAAATTTATTCCTAGGTATTTTATAGTTCTTGAAGCAAATGTAAATGGGACAATTTTCTTAATTTCTCCTTCCATTAGTTTATTATTGGCATATGCAAATGCCATTGATTTCTTTTTTTTAGTGCATGAATAATGATTTATGTAAGTAACTACATAATATGTAACTACATATGGATGGTATCAGCAATGCGGAAATGTATATGGAAACACACCTACAGGTATACTTATGAACTGAATGTATCATGAGGCATTATTTCTAAAATTTCTGAAGTCATAGGTAGGTTTTATGTTTCCTACCCATTCTTACAATTTACCTATTAGTGCAACCATTTTATTAATAACAAGGTCTAATTTAGTTATATTAATGACTGAGAGTTTTTATCATGAATGGGTGTTTTGTTTTTTTAATTTATTTTTTTATTTATTTATATATTTTTTAAATTAGCTTCAGGTGTACAACAAAGTGCAATATGGGTTGCCACTGATTTCTGATCATTGATTTTATATTCTGCTACTTTACTGAATTCGTCTATCAGTTCCAATAGTTTTTTGATGAAGTCTTTGGGGTTCTCTATATACAGTATCATGTCATCTGCATATAATGACAATTTTACTTCTTCCTTGCCAATTTGGATGCCTTTTATTTCTTTTTGTTGTCTGATTGCTGTGGCTAGAACTTCCAGCACTATGTTGAATAAAAGAGGAGAAAGTGGACAGCCTTGTCTTGTTCCTGATCTTAAGGGGAATAGTTTTATCTTTTCCCCATTGAGTATGATGTTAGTTGTAGATTTATCATATATGACTTTTATTATATTGAGATATGATCCCTGTATACCCACTTTGCTAAGGGTTTTTTAACATAAATGGCTTTTGGATTTTGTCGAATGCTTTTTCTGCATCTATTGATATGACCATATGATTTTTATTCTTCATTTTGTTAATATGGTGTATCACATTAATTGATTTACGGATGTTGAACCAGCCTTGCATACTAGGGATGAAACCCATTTGATTGTGATGTATGATCTTCTTAATATATTGCTGAATTCTGTTTGCTAATATTTTATTGAGAATTTTTGCATCTATGTTCATCAGTGATATTGGCCTATAGTTTTCCTTTTTTGTGCTGTATTTATCTGGTTTTGGAATCAGGGTAATAGTGGCTTCATGAAGAGAATTTGGGAGCCTTTCCTTCTTCTGGATTTTTTAAAATAGTTTGAGAAGAATAGGTGATAGTTCTTTTTTGAATGTTTGATAAAATTCATTTGTGAAGCCATCTGGTCCAGGGCTTTTGTTTTTTGGGAGCTTGTTGATTACTGATTCAATTCCCTTGGTAGTAATCAGACTATTTAGATTTTCCATTTCTTCTCGACTTAGCTTTGGAAGGTAGTATGCTTCTAGAAAGCTATCCATTTCTTCTAGATTGTCAAATTTGTTGCATATAATTGCTCATAGTAATTTCTTAGAATTTTTTGTATTTCTGTGATGTCTGTAGTCATTTCACCTCTTTCATTCCTGATTTTACTAATTTGAGTCCCCTCTCTCTTTTTTTTGACGAGCCTGGCTAGAGGTTTGTCAACTTTGTTTATTTTCTCAAAAAAAAAACAACAGCTCTTGGTTTCATTGATCTTTTGTATTGTTTTTCTGTTCTCTATATTGTTTATTTCTGCTCCAGTTTTTATTATCTCCTTCCTTGTAGTCCCCTTTGGCTACTTTTGCTGTTCTTTTTCCAATTCCCTGAGATGTATGGATAACCTGTTGATTTGAGATTTTTCATCCTTCCTTAGATAGGCCTGTAGTGCTATCAACTTCCCTCTTAGGACTGCTTTTGCTGCATCCCAGAGATTTTGGGTCGTGGTGTTTTCATTTTCGTTTGTCTCGAGGTATCTTGTGATTTCATCCTTGATCTCATTTGTAACCCACTCACTATTTAGTATCATGTTATTTAGCCTCCATTTATTTGTCAGCTTCCCGGATTTCTTCTTATAATTGATTTCTAGATTCATAGCATTGTGGTCAGAGAAGACACTTGAAATGATTTCAATATTCTTAAATTTATTGAGACTTGCTTTGTGGCCTAACATGTGGTCTATCATAAAAAATGTTCCTTGTGCACTTGAAAAGAATGCACATTCTGTAGCTTTGGAGTGAAATGCTTTGAATATATCAGTTATGTCCAGATGGTCTAATGTGTCATTTAAGGTCGCTGTTTCCGCATTGATTTTCTGTCTGTAGGATCTGTCCATTGGTGTCTGCGGGGTGTCGAAGTCCCCTACTATGATAGAGTTACTGTAGATTTCTGTCTTTATGTCTGACAATATCTGTTTTATATATTTAGGAGCTCCTATGTTAGGTGCATAGATGATTACTAGGGTTATGTCCTGTTGGATCGTTCCCTTTATTATTATGAAGTGTCATTCTTTGTCCTTTTATATTCTTAAATTTAAAATCCATTTTATCTGATATAAGTATTGCTATTCCAGCTTTTTTTTTCAGTTCCATTTGCATGAAATATTTTACTCCATCCCTTTATTTTCAGCCTGAATGAGTCTTTTGATCTGAGGTGAGTCTCTTTTATACAGCATATGTTGGGGTCTTCCTTTCTCATCCATTCAGCCTCCGTATGTCTTTTTATTGGAGCATTTAATCCATTTACATTTAATGTCATTATTGATAAGTGCGTATTTATTGGCATTTTTTAAATTTTTGTTCGTAGTCTTTCTTAGGTTGTTTTTTTCTTCTGCTTAAAGAAGCCCTTTTAAGATTTCCTGTAAAGCTGGATTGGTGGTAATGAATTCCCTTAACTTATTGTTTTCTGGAAAGCTCTTTATCTCATCTTCAATTTTAAATGATAACCTTGTTGGATACAGCAATCTGGGTTGTAGGCCTTTATTTTCATCACTTTGAAAACCTCCTGCCTTTCCAGCCTGCAGAGTTTCTGTAGAAATGTCAGCTGATAATCTTATGGGGGTACCCTTGTAAGTAACTTGCTGCCTTTCCCTTGCTGCTTTTTTTTTTTTGAGAGCAGTGTTACTGGCCCTCATATGTGGGACCCGAACTGGGGCCGCTGGCTTCCCAAGCCAGCGCTTAACCACCGTGCCACTCAGCAGGCCCCCCTCACTGCTTTTAAGTATTCTGTATTTGTCCTTAACCCTTGCCATTTTCAGTATAATGTATCTTGGTGTGGGCCTGATTGGGATCATCCTGGTTGCAACTCTCTGCACTTCCTGGGCTTGTATTTCACTGTCTTTTGCCAGGTTAGGGAAGTTTTCAGACATTATTACTTGAAATATATTCTCAATCCCATGCTCCCTCTCTTCTCCTTCTGGTATTCCAATGATCCATGGGTTCTTGCATTTGATGTTGTCTCCCAGCTATCTTAAACTATTTTCAATGTTTTTCATTCTTTTTTCTTTTTGTTGTTCCACTTGGATGATCTCTGCTATCTTGTCTTCTAAGTCACTGATTAGATTTTCTGCTTCATCTAATCTGCTAGTCATTCCATCAAATTTGTTATTTAATTCAGTAATTGTGTTCTTAAGTTCTAGCTGGTTGCTTTCCATGATCTCTATCATTCTTTATATTTTCATAAATTTCCTTGAACGTTTTAATAATCAGTGTTCTGAACTCTGTCTCCAATAGATTGTTTACCTCTATTTCCTCTAGTTCCATTAATTCAGGAACTTTCTTCTGTTCTTTTATTTGGGTTGTGTTTCTTTGTTTCCTCATTCTGGCTTAGTCTTTGTGTTTGCTTCAATATAACAGATAGATCCCCCAGGTTTCTCAGTCTTTTCTGGGTAAACTTATACTGTGTGCGTCCTTTGTATTTGAATTACTCAGTCTCCCTATTCTCCTGTGCGTGTATTTATCTGAGGTGTTCCTTGTGTTGTGTGTCCTCACTTGTTGAAGTTTTAGTTTAGATTACTTTTGGATTGTTAGTAGGTGGGATTGACTCCCAGACTGATTAGCTGTGAGGATCAGCAATGTCCATAGTTTATGAGCTGCTGTGAGAGGGTTGATCCCTCTGATGAGACTTGGACCCTTTGGGCCCTAGTACCTGTAGCAACTTCCCTTTGGGTGCGACTCTTGTATGTCAAACCCAGAAATGCTCTAGTTTTATCTAAAGTTGACTTCCGGGTATGATGATTCTTGTGTCTGTTTGTTTTGACCCCACGCTGCAGAGTGATTTTAGAGCAAAACAGATCATCAAGAACAACCTCTGCAGCCACCAAAGGCTCTCACATGTAAAAAAAAAACAACAACCATCTATCTACAGTCAACTTGTACAGAAATATCAAACATACAAAAGAAGAAAACAAACAGAAACAAAACAATAACCACACACACAAAAAGAACAGAAGAGGATACAAAATAAAATATATCATAAAATAAAAAGTAGAATAAACACGAGAAACCAAATAACTATACAAATAATTAAAATTAAAATTAAAAATTAAAAAATTTTTTAAAAAGTAAAAATAAAAATAAAAAAAATGTGCAGAAAAAAGGAAAGGAGGAAAAGTATAGCAGTGAGAAGAATGAATAAAAGAAGGGAGAAAGTAAGGGTGGGGAAAAAAGAAAAAGAAAAGAAAGAAAAAGAAAACTATATATATATATATATATATATATATTTGTCTACACACCCATATATATGGAAATATAGTCACCTATATACACCCATATATATATATATATATATATATATATATATATATATATATATACCTATATTAAAAACTAGAAAATGATAAAAATGAAATAGAAATAAAAACCAAAAACAACCAAGGCAAGCAACCAATAAAGGGAAAACAAACAAACAAACAAACAAACAAACCCATGCTGGTCTTGGCTAAAGTGCACCAAGCTCTCTTCTGTTTGTCCTCTGCTGTACAAAAATTCCTGTGCGTCTTGTGGAAACAGAGTAGGCCACCTGAGGACTATATTGATCCTCGCACTGCAGGTTTGCTGTACTTGAGTGTGGTTGTGACATGTGATTGGTAGTTTTTACAAATTCACTGCCGTTTTGCTTTTGCCTGTCCCAAGGCAGGCTGCACTCCAACGGGCTCAATAAGTGTCTTTTTGCACCTTTCCATTGACAGCTGTGGAGAATGAAAGAGCTCCTCACTGACAAAAGCCAGCTGCCAAGAGTCTCTTAATTATTGCCTCAGCAGCTGACCCTGTCCTGCCTCCCAAGCCTTGCAGGAAAAGTGGGTGTGGGGTAGGTAGTCTCACGCTGCAGCCTTTACTAAGGCAGAAATTCTTGACCCCCCTGGAGGTAGCAATACCTCTGTAGTCTGCCCCTACTTCTCCATTCAGGGGTCAGTTTAAAACTGGCTTGGTGGTGGCCAAAGTTTTGGGAGTGAGTGGGTTATTGGGTTTTTTTTTTGTTTTTTGTTTTTGCTTTCTGTTCAAGAGAGGAGAAAAATAAAAGAATGAAAAGACATAGTTCCAACACTGTTTTGAGCTAAGGCCTTTGCCTCATATGCTCCAGTGTAGTTCCTTCTGCTCTCCCAAAGGGGATGCCGGGGTTTAGGGGATTGTGCACACCCGGCTCAGATCCCCACTCTGTCTCTCAGGGACCTGCATCTCTGCCCACACAGCGTCTCCATGCACGAGTATTCTTTCTTCCCCTTCTCACCTGGGTTCAGGCTTCTGCTTTGGAGCCAGTGTGTGCGCGCATGGTGCTCCTGCTGCGCTTCTGGAGGGGCTGCCACTGGGGTTTAGGGGACTGTGCACACCGTGCTGCATGGCTCATATCCCCGCTCCGTCTCTCCGGGACCTGTGTCTCTGCCTGGTGCACGCTGCGTCTCCGCCCGCAAATTGGCTTTTTTCCCCTGCTCGCTGGGTTTCAGGCGTCTGCCTCAGAGCCCGCACTCCACAGGAGCCAGTGGGCACAGAGTAATCTCTGAACTGGGTGGGTGCAGGGATTGATCTTGCCTTGTCATTGCCAGGCTCTGCACCCTACTTCCTGGGGACCCGGGGAGCCATGGGTGCAGCTCGAACCTCTGCATGCTCGTCTCCCCTCTCTCCTCACCCACTCACCTGGTCCAAGGCTTCTTCTTCAGACTGCGGACCGTCGAGCCCTTGCTGTACTCTAGTCAGGCCACGGGGCTCAGGGAGCCAGCAGTGGGAACACTCACCAATCTGCTCTCTGAAGCTCGGTGCCTCAGCAGCCGAGGGTGCGGGCTGCACCTCACACCTCTCACTGCCTTCTTCCCCTACTCGCCCGGCCTGCCCACCTTCCAGCAATTGTTGTGTAAAACTCTTAGTTGATCTGTGTGATGAGTAGATGTCTCTTTGAAGCATTACAGAAGTTCAAATTGTGGATATTTCCAGGGGAGTATTCAGGGAGCCCTCCTCACAGCCGCCATCCTGCCCCCCCCCCCACAAAAAATTTTTAAAAAATTAAAAATGTGGAGAGTTCAAGCATTAATAATGTTCACATGATAAAAGTCAAGGAGGAGAAAAGAGAGAGCAAGGAATTGAGAATGTATTTGATGAAATAATGAAAGTAAACTTTCCTAACCCGGTAACAGAAATAGACATAAAAGCCGAGGAATGGGAGAGAGTCCCAAACAAAATAAACCCAAAGAGGTCCACAACAAGATATATTGTAATTTAATTGCCAAAGGTTAAAAACAAACAAATAATCTAAAACGCAGCAAAAAATATTACTTGCTAGGGATCTTTTTTTTTTTCTTGAGAAAGCGCATGCTTTATTGGGGAGAGAGTACTACACATCGTTTCAGAAAGGTACACAGTACACAAGAGGTTTGGCTAATGAAGGGACATGGATTCCTCCAGGTACCTTCCCCAGCCTCACCCTCTAAGGGGTCAGGCACCCCAACCATTTTCTTGAAGGCAGCTGTGGTTCGCTAGAGATAGAGCCCCTCAGGGGTGTCTTTCTGTTTTTTATAAAGAACATTTTCTTTAGATATTTTGAAGTCTTCATTTGTTACTTTCATTTTATGTTCTCTCAAGGCCATCAGACCAGCTTCTGTACAGATTGCCTTGATGTCAGCACCAGAGAGGTCATCTTTAGCCATGATCAAGTCATCCAGTGTCACGTCATCAGCAAGCATCATTCTGCTTGTGTGAATCTGAAAGATGTGCTTCTTGGTCTTTTCATTGGGCAGGGGGAACTCGATCTTCCTGTCGATGAGGCCTGGTCTGATAAGTGCTGGATCCAAAGTTTCTATTCAGTTTGTCGCCATGATAACTTTCACATCTCCCCTTGAATCAAATCCATCCAAGTAGTTCAACAGTTCCAAAATCTTCGCTGAATTTCTCTCTCACCAATGGAATTTGTGTCATATCTTTTTGTCCTGATGGCGTCGATTTCATCAATAAACACGATGGATGGTGCGTGTTCTTCAGCAACTCAAAACAATTCCCGAACGAGTTTGGGCCCGTCACCCAGGTACTTCTGAATAAGTTCAGAGCCAACCACCCTCAAGAAGGTGGCCGACGTTTGGTTTGCAACTGCTTTGGATAATAAGATTTTACCTGTGCTGGGTGGACCATAGATAATGACCCCCTTAGGGTTTTTTTTCCCATCTCTTCATAATATTCAGGATGATGAGAGGAAACTCCACAGATTCCTTAATTTCCTGGATTTGATTGTCCAGCCCCCCAATGTCAGCATAGGTCTCCTGTGGGGCCTTTTCCACCTTCATCACTGTGACCAAGGGGTCCGTGTCACCCATCAGCACCCCTATCATGGCATGCACCTTGTGGTTGAGCAGGACCAAGCAGCCTGGCTCCAGCAGATCCTTGTCTACAAATGAAAGAATGCTGATGTAATGTTCTGAGCCCACAGATGTAGACACAATGGTGTGATTGTCATCAATGATCTCTTCCAAGGTCCGCACCGACATTGGGATCCCCCTAAGATCATGCACCTTTGATCTTTCCTCCTCTTGCTTTTCTTCTAAAGGCTTCATTTTTTCCTGATTTCTAATGAATTCTTCCTCCATTTAAAGATAGTCTTTAATTCTCTCTACTTCAATAATTTTAACCGACACTGAGTGTGAGGAGTCACCAGTGGCAGTTTTCTGGCAGCATCTGGTCCCTCTGTTTTCTTCTGCTTTTTCCACACTCTATTTGGTACAGGAGGCTCATATTTCTTTTTCTTGTCCTTGTCATCCTTCTTGCCACCTCCAGGACCATGACCACCACTCTGACTTTGACCCATCTTGATTCTGCTGCTGCCACTAGGGATCTTTTATAAGACTGTCAGCTGATTTTCCAACAGAAACCTTGCATGCCAGAAGGGACTGGCAAAAAATGTTCAAAGTGATGAAAACCAAAGATCTACCACAAACATTACTATACTCAGAAATCTTATCATTTAGAATTGAAAGACAGATAAAGAGCTTCCATGACAAGGAAAAGCTAAAGTAGTTCATCACAACAAACCAGTATTACAAGGAATCTTGGAGGGACTTCTGTAAGAAGAAGGAGTGTGAAGAAAGAACATACATATGAATAATATAATGGCAATGACTATGTACCCATCAATAATCACTTTAAATATAAATGGATAAATGATGCAATCAAAAGGCATAGAGTAACTGAATGGAGAAGAAAAGAAGACCCATACATATGCTGTCTGCAAGAGACCCACCTCAGATCGAAAGACAAAAAAAGACTGAAACTTAAGAAATGGAAAAGGATATTTCATGTGAATGGAAATGAAAAAAAAAAAGCTAGGGAAGCAATGTATATATCAGACAAAATGGACTTTAAAATAAAATCTATAAGACACAGGGCTGGCTGAGTGGTGCAATGGTTAATTGCTGGCTTGGGAAGTCAGCAGCCCCGGTTCGGTCCCACATATGAGGGCCAGTGACACTGCCCTCACAAAAAAATCTATAAGACACAAAGAAGAACATTACATATGATGAAGGGATAAATCCAACAAGAAGATATAACCCTAGTAAATATTTATGCACCAAACATGGCAGCACCTAAATATATAAAGCAAATATTGGGTGACATAAAGGGAGAGATTGTCAGTAACATAATCATTGTAGGGTATTTTTACACCCCCTTGACACCAACAGACAATCATCCAGATAGAAAATTAAAAAGGAAACTGCAGCTTTAAGTGAAAATTTCACAAGATAAGTTTAATATTTTTTTATCATGTCACCACAAAACAAATCTCATAAATTTAAGAAAATAGAAATCATGCCAAGCGTCTGCTCCAAACACAAAGTTATGAAACTAGAAATCAATTACCACAAAAAAAATGAAAACCACACAAACTCATAGAGACTAATTAACATGCTACTAAACAATGAATGGATTAACAATGAGATCATGGAAGAAATCAAAAGATACCTTCACATGAATTAAAATGAAAAAGCAACAATTTAAAATCTATGGCATACAGCAAAAGTAGTCTTGACAGGGAAAGCCATAAGCAATGCAGGCCTACCACAAAGTGTCCTTTGACAGATGACTGGATAAAGAAATGTGGTATATATACACAATAGAATACTATTCTGCCATATGAAAACACAAAATACTGCCATTTGTGACAACATTGATAGATCTTGAGATTATTATGCTAAGCAAAATAAGTCAGACAGAAAAAGTAAAGAACCTTATGATTTCACTGATATGTGGGATATTAAACTGAAAGAAACAAAGGGACAAGACAAACAAATGAAGAATCAAAAATTCATAGACACAGACAATTGTTTAGTGGTTGCCAGAGGGGAAAAGGAAAAGGGTGGTAGATGAGGATAAAGGGAATAAAATATATGGTGATGGAAGGAGGACTGAATCTGGGTGGTGAACACACAATGTGACATATAGATGATGTATTACAGAATTGTACAGTTGAAACCTATGTAACTTTACTAACCATTGTCATGCCAATAAACCAAACAAAAATCTCAAAATGAGTAGAAAGAAGAAAATAAAAGAGACGAGAGTGGAAATAAATGGAATAGAGTCTAAGAAAACAATACAAAGGATCAATTAAACAAAAAGTTATTGGGTCTTCAGAAAAGTGATGATGTATGTTTGCAACAGATGACACTAGTTTAGTTTTGGAAGTACTAAAGTCATTCATATCAATTCTATTGCTATGTCATTTGACAGATGACAGTTCTAACTTCATTCTAAAAAAAAATTGAGCACTTTGGTTGAATTTTGGAGATTTTGCAACAAGTTGAAGATGGACGACCAAACTGTGCATTTTTGCCATATTTTACTGTTTTTCTTCCATAAAGGGAAGATCACGTGTCAAACTTGTGAAAAGTTGCATAAAGTTTACAGTGACAATGTTCTACAAAAACGTCAGTGCCAATGATGGTTCACGAAATTCCATGCTGGTGATTTTGAACTCAACAACATTCTTCAGTCAGGGAGGCCCACTGAGGATGATGATGACAAAATAAAGGCACTGATCAAGTCAAATCCACATTACATGACAGAAGACATTGCAGAAATGTTGGACATCCATCATTGAAGTGTTCACAAACATCTGAAGAAGCTGGGATATACAAGCAAGCTCGACATTTGGGTTCTGCATGAACTCAAAGAAGTTCATTTGAAAGCACATAGAAACATCTACAATATGCACGTTAAACATGAGGAAAATGATCTTTTTTGATAACTGGTGAGGAGAAGTGGATTGTTTACAACAATGTGGTGTGCAAACGGTCTTGGTCCCAACATGAGGATTCACCTCAAATGACATCAAAAGCAGACATTCATCAGAGGAAGGATATGCTCTCAGTGTGGAAGGATTTTAAAGGTGTCATATTTTTCAAACTTCTATCAAGGAACCAAACAATCAATTCAAATGTGCACTGTTGGCAATTGGAAGTTTGAATGAATCCATCATCTGGAAACGTCCAGACCTTGTTAATTGTAAAGGAGTTGTGCTCCATCATGACAACGCAAGACCACACAAGTCTGATCACCCATCAAAAATTATTAGAGCTTGGATTGGATGTGTTGCCACACCCACCATACTTGCCTGACCTTGCACCATCAGACTTCCACTTGTTTTTCTCTCTTCAAAACTCCTTGTGTGGTATAATGTTCAATTCGGATGAGGCTGTAAATCAGCACCTTGTTCAGTTTTTTGTAAATAAAGACAGGTCCTTCTATGAATGAGGAATTATGAAGCTCACTGAAAGATGGCAAAATGTTATTGAACAAAATAGGCAATGTATCATTGATTGATCCTTGTTCTTTATATAAATAAATGACCTTTGAAAAACATAGACAAAATACATCATGACTTTTGCAAAGACCGAATAGCTCTTCCAAAAGATAAACAAACTTGAGAAACTTTTATTCTAACTTATGAAAAGACAAACAAACAAAAAATAAACAGATGACTTGAATAAATTAAATCAGAAATGAAAGAAGGAAGGGAGAACTAACACCACAGAAATACAAAGGTTTATAAGAAAGTGCTATGATAAATTATATGCCTCTGATAGCAAAGGCAGCATGAGGAGTGCCTCTTGAAATCTCCTCTGGAATTTACAACAAATTGAACAGCTATAATTCCACAAAGAACACCCTCACCACACACAGACAAGTAAGAAAGAAAGCAATTGGAATTATCTAAAGGAAGAGATTTGGGACTTCAGAAACTCTCCACATCCCCCAACAGGGGCAGGACCCTTAGACCCAGGTGACATGCTCACAGAGCAGGTCCCTCCCATCATGTGGGAAGCTGGACAGTTCAAAAGAGAATATAATGCTACAGCCTTACAGAGAGTAAAAGACTGCTGTGAGAGAGAAAACAAAACATTCTATCAACACCTACTGCAAAGCAAAAGAAAGACCTTTCCCTATCAATCTGTTGCAGAACCCACTCCAACAGATGCCTCAGAAAAGAAAAAATAATTAATTGATTGTCATTAATAACTGAGGTAACAAGACAGATCAGAAAGAAAGTGAAGAGTCTCCAGAAAATGAACTCAAAGACATGGCAATATGAGACTTAAATGAGAGAAAATACAAGATTGCAATTTTTAAAAAACTGAACGAGATGCAAGAGAACACAGGCAGGAAGTTAAATGGATTAATAAACACAATAAAAGAACAAAATGAACATTTTACCTAAGAGATTGAAATTATAAAAAAGAACCAAATACAAGATGGCTTAATAGACAGACTCTGTGCCAACGGCCTCCAAGGATCACACCAAAATTACAAATAACCTCAGAAGTTTCCTGAATACAAGATGAACAGAACCTCTAAATGAAGGATTTAAAGAAGAGGCCATGTTGAGACTGGTAGGAGGGGCGGAGACGTGAGGCAGGCTGACTCCAGGCCCATGGAGAGAGGTTGAACCCCGTGAGGGAAGCCGCAGCTGTGGGGCGGCTTCTCCAGTTGGGGTAGAGACCCTCTGGCACCACACTGAGTTCACCAGCCCAGAGATACTTTGCTGGGAAGAGTAGTTCCACAATAGCTGCCAATAGAAATTAGTGAGGACTCTATTTGCTCAAATCTCTGAGGCAAAGTGTCACTAGAGAACCAGTTGCCCTCCCATGGAGCCGGCCCAAGAACTTTATCACTGGTGAGTATTCACTAGGTCCCTGGCAGAGGGAGTGGCCGGGTGAGTGGGGCCCAGTAGCCTGCAGGTAAGGACTGCACTGAGACTCTGGCATGAGAGCTGGAGGATTTTGGACCATTGTTACCCCTGTGTGGAGATTGCACACAAGTAGTGTAGAGAAGTGCACCATTTTTCATGGTTGGGCCCTCCCACAGAGGGTCAGACCCGGGACCACATTGGTATGGTGGAATTGGCACAGGCATGCGTGTGTGCATGCAAGTGGCCTTGGGTCCCTGCTCTTTGCACTGTGTATGCAGAGTTGCCAGGGTGGTGCCTGCTTTTCAGGATGCTCTGCCTGATCTGTGGGCTGCTGATTGGGACAGGCTGACACTGGGAGGTTTCCTGGGAGTGCTGGGCACCTATGTGATCTGGCTGGGGCATTCTTGGTGTTTTTTGAATGGCTGGTTTCTGGTACAAGAGGGCACGCTGTTCTGACTTGGTGGAAGCCACTGGCCACACCCTGTGGTGCCCTGGGTGCCTGCACTGCTCACCTAGAGCTACGTTGCCGGGACATCCTGACCCCCCTGTTGCTTGGCCCCCACCTCCACAGGCCACAGAGCATTTTGTCAGAGGCAGACAGCCCACAGCAACCTGTGAGTTTTGGAGGTGAGCATGGCCCCAGAGCACATGGCAGATAATTGCGGGAAGCTGACTGTAAGCCTGAGAGGGAGGCTGGTGCATAATGTGTTGAGCCCTTCCCCCAACACAGCTGGTGCTGAGTCACCCAGAGACTCACCATTGCTTAGCAAGTGGTCTACAGATTAAAATGGGTGGAGAGCCTTTTATTTTTCTCTTTTTTCTTTGTTTTCCTTTTTTGTCCATTTTTATTTTTCCACTTTTTCCCTTTTTATTCTTATTTTTTTCTTTCTGTTTCTTTTTTTCTTCCTTTTCCTTCTTTACTTTCATCTTTTTTTGTTGTTGTTTCCCAGGCTTGTTTACCTGGTTACTGCTTTGGTTACAGTTTTTCTGTCTTGTTCTCCTGTTTTTGTGTTTGTGTTTTTGTCTCTTTTATGTATTTTTGTTTCTCCTGTCTGATCACTGTTTATTGTGTTTTTGCAGGGGTGTATATGTTTTCTGGTGTTGTTGGGTTGCCTTGCTTTGTTTTTGTTTTATGAAGTGGACATGGACATAGCACTGATCCAGCATCTGAGACTACACTGAATTTGTAGAAACCACTGACAACAGCTTTTCTGCACCTATAACACCACCTTGCCCACATACAACTGCATTGCCAGGGACAACCAGGGTTCCAGGGAGACTGGCCCCTTCCCCATTAAATGTGGAAAAGATTTTTTACAACAAAAGATGGTCTGCAGAGCCCTGGAGTCATCTTGGTGGTGTTCAGTGACCACAAACCTGCATTGCAGCCAATTTTGAGCAGTTTCATGAATTTATGAGTGTGAGGCGGAGGCTGGCTATAGTGTCCTTGGGATGTGACACAAGGGGGTCACAGGCCAGGTGTTGGTGTAAGACTTGAATCTGCATTATTGTCTTCAAAACCACAATTATATCTCATAACTCACTTGAACTCCATCCTGCCAAGCTAGTGTCACATCGCTGATGGCACCCTCAACACCAGGTCAAATAGCCAGACACATGTTCCATAAGAGCCTCTTTCAATAGTTGGGCCTTACTGGCATCTGACAGGTGGCAACAGTCTTAGGGAGCCTTTTTCTAACTTGCATCAGGATCAAAATTGGGGGAAGCCAGCCTAAGTTCACACAGCGAACATCCCCACATGACCTCAGGTGATGCACAGGAAACAGCCAAATGGATACAGTGTACCAGGTAGTTACGGCCTAGTAACAGAGAGGGCTAAAATGGTTCTGAGTGTGAGCTCCGCCCAAGATACACATGAACCAATATACCCGGAGGCCAGTGTTAGAAAAAAACAGATTACTAAATGCCTGAAACTACAAATGGCAATCTCAATATATTTTCCACAGCCACAAGGGCCCAAAATGACCAAGCCTCCTCTAAGTGGGTCAACCTCCACACAGTATCTCATACACTGTGAACAGAGCTAATACTCCCAGTTTATCAGTGTGAGGGTAAATCCTACTTTGAGACAAGCCAAAAACAATTAAAGATCAACTTCAACAGTGACACCTCTGGAACACATGGGACAGGAGAATAGAGAGACTGTGCAATTCGAATATGGAAGAAATATACTACATAAGACCACCAAGCAATGACTGAAAAACATAGGTGATCTATTTAATACATTGAAGCAATCACAGAGTGGCAGCCAGAATGGAGTAACAAAGACACATGTCCCAAGAAAAAGATCAGAAGAAACCTCTAGAAATAGAACTAAATGAAACAGAGGGATCCAACCTTTCAGAGACAGAGTTTAAAACACTGATGATAAGAATGTTTATGGAACTTAGTGAGTTCATAAAGAAGGACACAGAAATCATAAAAAACAACCAGATAGAACTAAAGAATACAATGACTGAAATGAAGAACACACTTGAAGAAATCACCAGTAGATTAGATGAAGCAGAGGATCAAATTAGTGATTTAGAAGACAAAATAGGAGAAATCACCCATTTGGAACAACAAAAAGGAAAAAGAATAAAAATCAATGAAAATAGTTTAAGAGACCTGTGGGACAACATGAAGCTAAACAACACTTGCATCATAGGAATGCCAAAAGTAGAAGAGAAGAAGCAAGGGATCCATAATGTATTTGTAGAAATAATGACTGAAAATTTCCCCATCCTGGTGAAGGAAATTGACATAGAAGCCCAGGAAGTGTAGAGAGCTCCAAACAAGACGAACCCAAACAGGTCCACACCAAAACACATCATGGTTAAAATGGCAAAGCTTAAAGACAAAGACAGAATCCTAAAAGCAGCAAGAGATACTCAGTGGTTACATACAAAGGAACTCCTATAAGACTAACTGATGCCTTTTCTACAGAAACTCTGCATGTGAGAAGGGAGTGACAGGAAATATTCAAAGTGATACAAAACGAAGGCCTAAAACCAAGATTGCTCTACCCAGAAAGGTAATCATTTAAAATTGAGGAGAGGTGGACTTCTGGTAAAATGGCAGAATGGACAGATGCTGTGCTAACTACCTCCCAGGATCACACCAAAATTCAAAAAAAATTACACAGCATTCAACCCTGGAGGACCCCGGAACACTAGACGAACAGAACCACTAAACGAAGAACTTAGAGGAGGCCAAGTCAGGTCTGGTAGGACGGGCGGAGAAGAGAGAGGGTAAACCCCATGAGGGAAGACCCAGCTGTGGGGAGGCTTCTCTGGTTGGGGGAGAAACCCTCTGGCCACACACCAAGCTCACCATCCCAGAGTTGCATTGCCGGGAAGAGAAGTTCCAAGATAGCTGGCAGTAAATTAGTGTGGACTCTCTTTGCTCAGCTCGGTGAGGCTAAGAGTGGCTAGAGAATCAGTAGGGAGGGCACACAGGCTTGCTTTCTGACGAACACTTACCTGGTTCCTGGTGGAGGGAGTAGCTGTGTGAGCCGGGCCCAGGAGCATGGGGGACGGACTGAACTGAGCACCTTTGGTGCAAAGGCTGGAGGATTTTGGACTATCGTTCCCCTGTTGTGGAGCCTGCATGTGAGTGGTGTACAGGACGGCGCCATTTTGTCAGGGTTGGGCCCTCCCACAGAGGATCAGGTCCGGGACCTCGTTGGTCTTGTGGAATTGGCTCAGAAGTGCATGTGTGTGTGCACGCACACGCATGCGGCCTTGGATCCCCACCCTCTGCCTGGCTTATACTGTGTTTTCAGGGAAACGCTGGGCGTGTGCCCTCCGGATACAACAGACTGCACACTGAGACCTGGCAGTGTGCGAGCTACATCGGATCCCCACCCTCCCCTGGCTTATACTGTGTTTTCAGGGAAACGCTGGGCATGTGCCCTCCAGATCCAACAGACTGCTCACTGAGACCTGGCAGTGTGCGAGCTACCTCGGATCCCCACCCTCTGCACGGCTTGTGCTACATTGCAAGAGAAACGCCTGGTGGGCGTACTCTGGCTCCAATAGGCTGCTCACCGACATGCGGGAGAGAACGAACCACCTAGGATCCCAGCTCTCCGCACTGCCCTTGCAGAGTTGCCAGGCTGGTGATTGGTTGTCGGGCTGCTTGGCCTGAGCTGCGAGCGGCTGATTGGGACAGGCTGAGACTGGGAGTTTTCCTGGGAGTGTTGGGCTGTGACCTGTGTGCCTGTGTGATCCAGCCAGGGCTCACCTGGTGATCTATCTAATACATCAAAGCAATCCCAGAGAAACAACCAGAATGGGAAACAAAGAAACATGTCACAAGTAAAAGATAAGAAGAAACTTCTAGTAATGGAACCAAATGAAACACAGGGATCCAACCTTTGAGAGACAGAGTTTAGAACACTGATGATAAGAATGTTTAACAAACTTAGTGAGGACATAAGGAAGGATAGAGAAATCATAAAAAACAACCAGTTAGACCTAAAGAATACAATAACTGAAATGAAGAACACATTCGAAGGAATCATCAGTATAGTAGATGAAGCAGAGGAGCATATCAGCGATTTGGAAGACAAAATAACAGAAATCACCCAGTTGGCACAACAAAAAGACCAAAGAATAAAACACAATGAAAATAGTTTAAGAGCCCTATGGGACAAGGTTAATCACAACCATCTTCGAATCATAGGAATACCATAAGGAGAAGAGAAGAAGCAAGGGGTCGAGAATGTATTTGAAAAAATGATGACTGAAAACTTCCTTACCCAGGTGAAGGAAATCAACATACATGCCCAGGAAGTGCAGAGGGTTCCAAACAAGCTGAACACAAACAGTTCCACAACAAGGCACATCATAGTTATAATGGCAAAGGTTAAAGACAGAGACAGAATCCTAGAGGCAGCAAGAGAAAGACAGCAGGTTACATACAAAGGAACTCCTGTTAGACTAACAGCTGACTTGTGTACAGAAACTCTGCAGGACAGAAGGGAGTGGCAGGAGATCTTCAAAGTGACAAAAAATAAAGGCCTAAAACCAAGATTGCTCTACCCAGCACGGCTATCACTTAAAATTGAAGGAGAAATAAAGAGCTTCTCAGAAAAGAATAAGCTTAAGGAATTCATTACCATCAAGCCAGCATTGCAAGAAATGTTAAAAGGACTTTTTTAAACAAAAGAAATGGGTAAACAAGCTAACCCAAGAGGACCAGGAATACAAATAACAAAATGGCAATACATATGCACCTATCAATCATCATTTTAAATGTGAATTGTCTAAATGCTCCAATCAAAAGACAGAGAGTGGCTGAGTGAATAAGAAAATGGGACACATATATATGCTGTTTACAGATGGAATAAGATTTTTCATGCAAATGGAAATGAGAAAAAAAAGCTGGAGTACCAATACTTATTTTGGACAAAATAGACTTTAAAATGACTACAATAAAAGACAAAGAATGGCACTATAACCCTAATAAACATCTATGCACCGAACATAGGAACTCCTAATTACATATAACAGATTTTGACAGACATAAAGACAGAGATCAACAGTAACACTATCATAGTAGGGGACTTCAGCACCCCATTGTCACCAGTGGACAGACCCTTTAAACAGAAAATCAGCACAGAAAGATGGGCCTTAAATGACACTTTAGACCAGCTGGACTTCGTTCATATTTTTAGAGCATTTCACTCTGAAAAAGCAGAATATACATTCTTCTCAAGTACACATGGGACATTTTCCAAGATAGACCACGTTAAGCCACAAAAGAAGACTCAGTAAATTTAAGAAGATTGAAGTCATAGCAAGCAGATATAAAGGAAAAACTGATGGTTGCTGGCTTGGAGGGAGTGGGGTTGAGGGAGAGGGGGAAGGTTTTGGACAGCATAGGTGGGTGACTACAATGTTGCCACAGGGATATGGGGGCAGTTCTGGGAATGTAATTGATAATGTTGTGAAGAGACTATTATGTTAAGTGATATAAGTCAGTCGGAGAAAGACAAATACCATAAGATCTCTCATATGAGGAACCTGAAAAACTGAACGATCAAAATAAACAGACTCATAGATATAGAGGAAGAACTGAGGGTTGCTTGTTGGGAGGTGGGTGGGGGTAAGCAGGAAGGGGAAGGGATTAGACAGCATAAATAGACAACTACAATATTGCCACAGGGATATGAAACACAGTTCAGGGAATATAATAATGTAAAAATTTTGTGGCATGTCAGATGGTCACACGTCTTGTTAGGGAGACCACTTCATGGATGGAGTAGAGGCTTGATCCCTGCACTGTATCCCTGAAGCTGATGTTGTATAGTATTGTATGCCAACTGTAATTGAATATATAGATAGTCACGGGATGTGGAGTATACTGTGTAAGGGAGTCAAATGAATTGTAATAGATATGTATGATATGGGGGGGAGTAGGGTGATGAACTGGGAGAGTGGGTTTGTCATTTTTGGGGATAAAGAGTATAACTATTGCATTGTGTTTTACACCTGAAACTAATTTAAAAATATGAAAAAAAAAACAATAAAACGTTACACTCGTAGAAAAAAAATATTGAAGGAGGGCCGGCAGAGTGTCGCATTGGTTTAGAGCTGGTTTGGGATGCCAGCGGCCCCGGTTCAGATCCCATATATGACGGCCAGTGACACTGCCCTATACAGCTAACTACAGCTCCACCTGGAGGTGGGCTGCAAGCCCCTGCTGCAGTGGGCTGCCATAGTCTACAGTGAGTGGCCAGCAGCCAGCGTGAGTAGCTGACAGCCAGTGTGAGCTGGCAATAGCTGCAGTGAGTGACCATCTAGAGGCCAGCAACCGATCTGCCTCATCCGGGTAGGGCACAATGATGATACCAACATGGGTCAGTGAAGCAACGTCCTCCTAAACTGTACTGAAGAACAAAAGGACAGCAACTTGTCTGTGCCCTTTCCCTGCTTCCCCAATGCTGTCCCCCTCCTACAATTTCACAATAAAAATCTTTTAAAAATAAGAAATAAAAAAAAACAATAAAATTGAAGGAGACGTAAAGAGCTTCTCAGAAAAGAATAAGCTAATGGAGGGCCGGCCAAATGGTTCTGTGGTTAAGCACTGGCTTGGGAAGCCAGAGGCCCTGGTTCAGTTCCACATATGAGGGCCAGTGACAATACCCTCAAACAAACAAACAAACAAACAAACAAACAAACAAACTATAAGCTAAAGGAATTCATTACCACCAAACCAGCATTGCAGGAATTGTTAAAAGGGCTTTTTCAAAACAGAAGAAAGAGGAAAACCAAGTAACAAAGACCATAAATACAAATAACAAAATGGGAATAAATATGTACCTATCAATAATCAATTTAAATGTGAATTAGCTAAATTCTCTAATCAAAATACATAGAATGGCTGAATGGATAAGAATACAAGACCCTTACATATGCTGTTTACAAGAGACTCATCTCAGATAAAAATAAAAAAAAGATGAAAAGTAAAATGATGGAAAATGGAATTTCATGCCAAAGGAAACAAGAAAAAATCTGGGGTAGAAATATTTTTTTGGACAAAATGAACTTTAATATGAAGACTACAATAAAAGACAAAGAAGGACACTACATAATAATAAAGGGATCAAGACAATACAAGGACATAACCCTTGTAAACATGTATTCACCCAACATAGGAGCTCCTAAGTATATAAAACAGTTTATGACCAACATAAAGTCAGAGATCAACAGTAGCACTATCGTAGTAGAGGAATTCAACAACCCATTGTCACCAATGGAGAAATCCTCAGGACCAAAAATCAACACAGAAACAGTGGTTTTAAAAGACACTAAGACCAGTTGGATTTACTCCATACTTTTAGAGCATTTCACCACAAAGAAAAAGAATATACATTCTTCTCAAGTGTGCATGTAACATTGTCAAAGATAGACCACATGTTAGGCAAAAAAACAAGTCTCAATAAATTTAAGAAAATGAAATCATATCAAAGTTTTCCAATAACAATGCTATGAAACTAGAAATCAATTATAAGAAGAAATCCAGACAGCACATAAATACATGGAGGCTGAATAATTTGGAATTAAATAGCGAGTGGGTCAACAAGGAAATCAACGAAGAAATCAAATGATACCTCGAGACAAATGAAAATGAAAACACAAAAACTCAAAATCTATAGGATGCAGCAAAAGCAGTATTAAGAAGGAAATTCATAGCAACACAGGCATATCTAAAGAAACAAGAAAAACCTCAAATAAACAGTCTATCTTTACACCGAAAGGAACTGGAAAAAGAACAGAAAAACAAGCCCCGAGGGAATAGAAAGAGGGAAATAATAATGATCAGAGCAGAAATAGATGAAATAGAGACAAACATAACAACAACAACAACAACAACAATGACCAGAGATCAATGAAACCAAGAGCTTGTTTTTTGAAAAGATAAACAAAATAAACTCACCAAGAAAAAGAGAGGAGCCAAATATAAAATCACAAATTAAAGAGGAGAAGTAAGAACGGGTTCCTCAGAAATACAGAAAACTTTTAGAAAATACTATGAGCAATAATATGCCAGCATACTAGACAATTTGAAATAAATGTATAAATTTCTAGAAGCATAGAATATTCCAAGTCTGAACCAAGAAGAAGCAGAAACTCTGAATAGACTGATTACTATGAAATAAATTGAATCAATAATCAGCAAGTTTCCGACAAACAAAAGTCTTGGACCAGATGGCTTCACAGGTGAATTTTACAAAACATTCAAAAAAGAATTAATACCTTTTCTCCTCAAACTATTCCAAAAAACGCAGAAGGAGGGAAAGCTCCCAAGCACATTTTATGAGGCCACTATTACTCTAATCCCAAAATAAGACAAAGTCATTACAAAAAAGAAAACTACAGGCCAATATCCCTAATGAACACAGATAAAAAAATACTAGCAAACTGGATTCAGCAACATATCAAAAATATCACACCACTATCAAGTGGGATTCATTCCTGGTATAAAAGTTTAGATCAATATCCACAAATCAATGTAATACATCACATTAATAAAATGAAAAATAAAACTCTTATAATCATATCAATAGATGTAGAGAAAGCATTTGAAAAAATCCAGTAGCCATTTATGATAAAAACCCTTAGCAATGTGGGAATGGAGGGATCATATCTCAACATAATAAAGGCCATATATGATAAGCCCACAGCTAAAATCATATTCAATGGGGAAAGGCTAAAACCATTCCCCTTAAAATCCAGAACAAGACATGTATCCCCACTTTCACCACTTTAATTCAACATAGTTCTGGATGTTCTAGCCACAGCAATCAGACAAGAAAATGAAATAAAAGTCATTCAAATTGGAAAAGAGGAAGTAAAATTGTCATTATATGCAGATGACATGATACTATATATAGAGAACCCCAAAGACTCCACCATAAAACTATTAGAACAGATAAAGGAATTTAGTGAAGTAGCAGGATAAAAAAATTAATTTTGAGAAATCAATTGCATTTATATACACCCATAATAAGTATCAGAAGAAGGAATCAAGAAATCAATCCCATTTAGAATTGCTTCAAAAACAATAAAATTCTTAGAAATAAATTAACCAGAGAAATAAAACACCTGTACTCAGAAAGATTTAAGACTCTGAAGAAAGAAATCAAAGAAGATATAAATAAATGGAAATACATACCATGTTCATGGATAGAATGAAATAATATAGTTAAAGTGTCAATACTACCAAAGGCAATATATATATTCAACGCAATTCCTATCAAACTAGCAATGTCATTTTTCTCAGAAATAGAACATATAATCCTAAAATGTATATGGAACCATAAGAGACCCTGAATAACCATGGCAATCTTGAGAAATAATAAAGTGGGAGGTATTATGCTACCCGACATCAAATCATATATAAGGCTATAGCAATCAAAACAGTATGGTACAAGCATAAAAACAGACACATAGATCAATGGAACAGACTAAATCCATCCATACATGCATTTAACCTATGACAATGGAAGCAAGAATTTACATTGGAGTAAAGACAATCTATTTAATAAATGGTGCTGGGAAAATTGGAATGACATGTACAAAAAATGAAAATGGACCACCTACTTATGCCATATACAAGAAAAAATTCAATCTAGATTAAAGACTTAAATGTAAGAACTGAAACCATAAAACTCTTAGAAGGAAACATAGGGAGTAAATTTGCAGACATTACCCTCAGTAATATTTTTACTGATATATCCCCTCAGGAAAGGGAAATAAAAGAAAAAAATAAACGTATGGGATTACATTAAACTTAAAAAGTTTTTTTTACAGCAAAGGAAACCATCAATGAAACAGAAAGGTAGCCTACTGAATGGGAGAACATATTTGCCAATGGTGTATCTGTTAGGGGGTTAATATTCAAAATTTGTAAAGCACTCATTCAACTCAACACACACAAAAAAAACAACCCAATTAGAAAATAGGCAGAGGATATGAAGAGACATTTCCCTAAGGAGGACATACTGATGGCCAACAGGCATATGGAAAAATGTTTGACCTCACTAATCATTACAGAAATGCAAATAAAAACCACAATGGGTTATCATCTCACTCTGGTCAGAATGGCTATCTGAAATAAATCAACAAACAGGGGCCGTGTGCCCATGGGCTCTGCCCACGGATGGAAGCTAGAGTGAGGCTGAACCCCTGATATCAAGGCGACACTGCCAAACTTAGTCCAGAGTCCGGCGTGTAAACCAGCCAGAGCGGCAGTGGGCGCCTGCAGTGTCAGCAGTGGCAGGACCGCCATGGTGCCGGAACCAGTGACCCAAAGGAAGCACAAGGCACAGGGTGACACTGGCAGCAGGGACTCGGTGAGAGCAAACTTTGACAAGTTTGCACCAGGCGTGAGTATAAGCTAGTTGTTCTTGGCTCAGGAGTCATTGGAAAATCTGCTCTGACTGTACAGTTTGTTGAAGGAATTTTTGTTGAAAATTATGATCCTACAGTAGATGATTCTTATAGAAAGCAAGTTGAAGTAGATGCCCAACAGTGTATGCTGGAAATGTTGGATACTGCAGGAATGGAACAATTTACAGCAATGAGGGGTTTGTACAAGAACAATGGACAGGGCTTTGCATTAGTTTATTCCATCACAGCACAGTCCACATTTAATGATTTACAAGATCTGAGAGAATAGATTCTTCGAGTTAAAGACATTGATGAGGTTCCAATGATTCTGGTTGGTAACAAGTGTGACTTGGAAGATGAAAGAGTTGTAGGAAAGGAACAAGGTCAAAATCTAGCAAGACAATGGAACAACTGTGCATTTTTAGAATCCTCTGCAAAATCAAAAATAAATGTTAATCAGATCTTTTATGATCTAGTGAGGCAAATTAACAGAAAAACTCCAGTGCCTGGGAAGGCCTGTAAAAAGTCATCCTGTCAGCTGCTTTAATATACTAAATACATTTTAGCTCTGAGCCAGGTCTGAAGAACTGTTGCCCAATTCAACAGTGCCAGCATTTCAACTTTGTTAAACCTACCAACATCTTAAATGGACTTCCTGTGGTGGTACCCTTTGAGAGGCAGATGAAAGCTACTACATCAGTTTGCACATTCTAATCACTTTCCAGTACCACAAAAGAGATTTTTATTTATGTAATAGTTCTAGAGTATTCAGCTGGTAAAACCAGAGGCTATAATCCAGTATTACTGCTAAGAGACATTTTTCATTCACCAATGTTGTACATGTATGAAAATGGTGTACTGTATACTTTAACACACCCCATACTTTGTATTGGAAAGTACAATAATGTAAATCCTAAAAACACCACTATTTTAGCATAATACAAGAGAGTCCAAAGGAAAAAAATAAATAAATCAACAAACAACAAGTGCTGGCAAGGCTGTGGAGAACAGGGAACCCTGGTGCACTCTTGGTGGGACTGCAGATTGGTGCAGCCATTTTAGAATTCAGTATGGAGGTATCTCAAAAACCGGTATATGGAACTACTGTATGACCCAGCAATTCCACTCTTGGGTATCTACCCAGAAGAATCCAAGACGCTAATTTCAAAAAGTATATTCACCCCTATGTTTATTGCAGCACTGTTTACAATAGCCAAGACTTGGAAACAACTGAAATGCCCATCGGTAGACCACTGGATTAAGAAACTGTGGTACATTTATACAATGGAGTGTTACTCTGCTATAAAGAAGAGTGAAATTGTACCATTTGCAATGATATGGATGGACCTAGAAACTATTATGTTACGTGAAATAAGTCAGTCGGAGAAAGACAAATACTGTATGATCTCGCTTATGTGGAATCTGAAAAAACTGAATGAACAAACAAAGTAAACAGAAACAGATTCATAGATATAGAGGAAAAACTGATGGTTACTAGTTGGCAAAGGGGTGGCGATGAGGGAGAAGGTGAAGGGATTAAACAGCATAAATAGGTAACTACAATATTGCCACAGGGATATGAAAGACATTTTAGGGAATATAATAATGTTGTGAATATTGTATGAGGTGTCAGATGGTCACATGACTTGTTAGGTAAACCACTTCATGGATGGAATAGAGGCTTGATCACTGCACTGTATACCTGAAGCTGATGTTGTATAATATTGTATGCCAACTGTAATTGAATATATAAATAATCACAAGATGTGACTGGAAGAGAGTCAAGGTAATTGTAATAAATATGTATGATATGAGGGAGGAATGGTGTGGCGAATGTAGAAGGGGGTTTCTCACTTTGAGAGGTAGAAAGTACAACTATTGCACTGTGTTGTACATCTGAAACTATTTTCTTTAAAAAAGATCATTTCACAATAAAATAATTTAAAAAAAAGAACCATATGACTACACTCATATGTGGAATATAAGACTGGAAGCACAACATAACAAGACAAACAATAAACAAAAAGTTGTAGACACAGACAACAGTTTAGTGGTTACCACAGCAGGGGAATGGGATGGCAAAAGAGGGTAAAAGGGGTCAAATACATGGTGATAGAAGGAGTACTGACTCTGGGTAGTCTGCTCACAATATGACATGTAGATGATGTATTATAGAATTGTACACTTATATTCTATGTAATTTTTCTAACCATTGTCACACCAATAAATTTAATTTAAAAAGAAAAAGAACAAGATGGTATCTCTTCCATTTCCCATAAGGCTGATTTACAAAAATGAAAAAGAAAAATGCATGAGATAATCTGGTGGATGACTCACTAATCCTAATCTCTGTTCTTCTATATTTCTTAGCCCTATGTCTAAATTATCATGCTAAGCAAAATAAGTCACACAAAAAAAATTGAGGATCATATGATCTAACTGACATGTGGGATATAAAACTGAAACAAGGAAAGAAGAAGACAAAGAAAGAAACAAAAACTCATAGACACAGACAATAGTTTAGTGGTTACAAGAGGGTACAGGGTGAAGGGGGTGGTAGAGGAGGGTAAATGGGGTCAAATATATGGTGATGGAAGGAGAACTGACTCTGGGTGTTTAACACACAATGTGATATATAGATGATGCATCACAGGATTGTACACTTGAAACCTATATAATTTTACTAACCATTGTCACCCCAATAAATTTTGATTTAAAAAGTTTTAGACATTCAAAAGACTATATAAACACAAAAGAGTTTCAATTATTAGGAAATACCATTGAAAGTTAAACAGTAATGGGTTTAAAACATTAAAGCAAATGAACAATTTTGAATAAAATGAACACACGTAGGAAAAGAAATCTCAGGTAGAACAACAAGGAAAGATGAGCAGAAAGGAAAAGTCAAGGAATAAACAGGGGAACAATTCAGGAAGATTTGTAGAATTGATGAGTGAATTTTTAGGAAAAATCTCATAGACTTGTTAATATTATCATTAACCCTTTCAATATCAAATACATAATCAAAAAATAAAAATAAATAAATAAAATGCTTAGCCTAAGGAGCTTTGTCTCTCTCAAAGAAATTGCCATATGTTATAAGGTTTGACCTTTATCATTATTTTTTACCTAGAGTAAGCATAAAGAATGTTAATGACAGCCCAAATTTTTGTCAGCTACCTACCTTTTTAAATGCACTTGGTTGTCACTGCACAAGTGTGGTGTCCTCTTACCTGCTTAGTAACAACTAGTTTCCTATGTTGGTAGACTCTGAGGTCTTCAGGTCAAAAACTACCTTTTCAAATGCACTTGAAGGTCTGACAATGAATTTTGCAAACTTGTTGCAACAATGTTGCTAAACTTTTTTGATATCAGAGAGATTATTCATTATGAATTTGTACCAACTAGGCAAACAGTTAACCAAGTTTACTATTTGTAAGGCTAAAAAGGTTACAATGAGGGCCGGCCAATTGGTGCGTTGGTTGAGAGCTCGCTTGGGACACCAGTGGCCCTGGTTCGCATCCCACATTTGAGGGCTGGTGACACTACCCTCAAAACAAAAAGGCTACATGAAAAAATTAGAGGACCTGAACTTTTAGCCAACAATTCATGGCTCTTGCATCACAGCAATGCACCAGCTGACAGGGCACTGTCTGTGAGGGAGATTTTAGCCAGGAAACAAATAACTATATTGGAACACCCTCCCTACTCACCTGATCTGGTCCCCAATGACTTATTTCTTTACCTGAAGGTAAAGGAAATATCCTTGGAAGACATTTTGATGATATTCAGGACATCAAGTGTAATATGGCAACAGCTCTGATGATCATTCCAGAAAAAGATTTGCAAGATTGCTTTGAAGGGTGGACTAGGCACTGGTGCCAGTGCATAGCTTCCCAAGGGGATAACATTGAAGGTGGCCATACTGGTCACCTTCAGCAATGAGGTCTGTACTCATTCAGCAATGAGGTCTGTAGCACCTTTTCTAGGATGAGTTTGCAATCTTAATTGTCTGCCCTCATATAAGTGCTTCTTTTCTAGATTTGGTGAAGGAAAATTTCAGGCACTCTTTTTAAAAACATACAAATTCCTAATTATTTGAATGGATATCAGTGTTTTCTATGAAACTGGATACATAGCATTTACTACTTTTTCTTTTTAATCTTTTCTACTCCTAATTTTTTTATAGTCAGGACCATCACAGTCAAGTTCAGCACTATCCAATAAGTCAGACACATGTGATGCCTTACAAAAAAGGGCATATATGTCCTGAGACACAAGGATAAGTAAAGGATTTGAAAAATGACTTATTAAGCAGAAACTCACTTTTTTTCCTGTGGGTTCTTTTATACAGTTTATATTTCTATACTGAGAGCAGGAATTATTCTGCTTCATTGGGTTTAGTCTGCATTAGCTCTATAAACTCAAATCCCCCCACAGGTTTTAGTAATCTCCCAATGTGATAAAATTTTTCTGAAGGCTTAACTAGAATAATACACCTTTATACTATCACCACCTTCACCTCTTTGCCTCAGCGAACTCCTATTAGCCCTCCAATACATGTATCATATAATTCTCTATATCTTCTGACACATTACCTAGCCCCATATGGTTTTATTGATGAATTCTACCAAATATTTTTAAAAGATGTAATACCAATTCTATGAAGCTTCTTCTAGGAAATTGAGGAAGAGAAAGATATGTTCCAACTCATTCTATGAGGCAAGCATTACCATAATACCAAAACAATACAAAAACAATACAAGAAAATTACAAACCAATATCTCATGAATATAGATGCAAAAAATAAATAATTCTTAAAAATGTTTAGTAAATTGCATCAAACATTATTTTAAAAGAATAATATGTTGTAGTCTAGTGCAGTTTATTCTAGCAAGACCAGGTTGGTTTAACACTTAAAATAAATCAAAGTAGGAGGCTGGCCGAGTGGCTCAGATAGTTAAGAGTTCACTCACGAGTGAGAGCTGAGGGCCGGCCAAGTGGCACGGTGGTAAAGGGCTGGTTTGGGAAGCCAGCAACCCCGGTTTGGGTCCCACATATGAGGGCCAGTGACACTGCCCTCAAAAAAAAATAAAGAAGAGTGCAAGCTGAGCTCCGAGCAACAGCAGTTCGATGCCCAGCCCAAGCTGAGCTGCTGCTGAGCTGCCAACAGTTGGCAGGATGTCTCAACTAAATAAATAAATAATAAATAATCAATGTCATTTAATATAGCAGAAGAAAAAAATTATCATCTCAATATATGCATAAATAAAATTTGTCAGAACCCAACATCTATCCTCGTAAAAAGCTCTCAAAAAAAAAAACAGGAATAAAAGGGAACTTCCTCAATCTGATAAAGTTCACATACGAAAAATTTGCAGCTAACATGTATGGTACTTATGGGTGAAAGAATAAATGCTTTTCATCTAAGATTAGGAATAAAGCAAATATGTGTGTTTACAACACTTCCATTCAACATGGTACTGAATGTTCTGGCCAGTGGAATGAGACAAGAAAAAGAAGCTAAAAGCATTCAGATTGGAAAGAAACAAGTGATATTGTCCTTATTCTCATATCACATGATCATCAATGTAGACAACCTGTGTGTTTATAAAACAATTTCTAGAACTAATAAGTGAGTTTAGCATGATTACCGAATATAAGGTGTACATAAAAAATCAACAGTATTTCTATATATTAGTAAGCAAAAATATGAAATTTAAATTTAAATTATACTATTTATAAAAAGATTAAAACATATGAAGTAGTTACGCATAGCTTTCACAATGTGTAATTCCTGTACACTTAAAAGTATAAAACTTGTGGGTTTGCTGAGTGGCGCATTGGTTAAGAGCTGACTTAGGATGCCAGCAGCCCTGGTTCGGATTCCACATATGAGGGCCAGTGAAACTTACCCTCTACAACTAACAACAGCTCCACCTGCAGCTGGGCTGCGAGCCCCGGCGACGGTGTAGGCTGCAGCCCCTGCTGCAGTCGGCTGCCATAGGCTACAGTAAGTGGCCGGCAGCCAGCATGAGTGGCTGGCAGCCAGCGTGAGCTGCCAATAGCCACAGTGAGCGACCATCCAGAGGCCAGAGGCCAATCTGCTTCATCTGGGAAGAGCGCAATGATGATACCAACATGGCCAGTGAAGCAATGTCCTCTACAACTAGACTGAAGAAAAAAAAGACAGCAACGTTTCTGTTCCCCTTCCCCGATTCCCCAATGCTGTTCCTCGCCCCCAATGCCCCAATAAAATCTTTTTAAAAAATGTATAAAACTTGTTGAGATAAACTAGAGAAGACCTGAATGAGTGGAGAATATACATGTTTGATTGGAAGATTTACTATTGTTAAAATATTAATTCTCTTCAAATTGATGTATAAATTCAATGCAAAGTCCATTAATTAATTAATTAGTTTATTTATTTATTTTGTAATTAGCTTCAGGTATACAACACAGTGCAATAGTTATACTTTTTACCCCTCAAAGTGACAACCCCCCTCCCCCAATTCTTCACCCCACTCCTCCCTCCCCATATCATATTATCTATTACAATTCCTTTGACTGTATAATCCGCATCCTTTGAATATCTATATATTCAATTACATTTGGTATACAATATTATACATCATCAGTTTCAGGTATATAGTGCAGTGATCAAGCCTCTACTCCATCCATGAAGTGGTCTCCCTAACAAGACATGTGACCATCTGACACCCCACAAAATATTTACAAAATTATTATATTCACCAAACTGTGTTTCATATCCCTGTGGCAATATTGTAGTTATCTATTGATGTTGTCTAATCCCTTCCCATTCTCCCTCATCCCCACCACCATCCCAACTAGCAACCCTGTTTTTCCTCTATATCTATGAGACTGTTTCTATTTACCTTGTTCATTCATTCAGTTTTTCAGATTCCACATATAAGTGAGATCATATGGTATTGGTCTTTCTCCAACTGACTTATTTCACTTAACATAATAGTCTCTAGGTCCATCCATATCATTGCAAATGGTAAGATTTCATTCTTCTTTATAGAGGAGTAATACTCCATTGTGTAAATATACCACAGTTTCTTAATCCAGACATCAACTGATGGGCATTTCGGTTGTTTCCAAGCCTTGGCTGTTGTCAATAGCGCTGCAATAAACATAGGCATGCACATATTTTTTTGAATTAGCGTCTTGGATTCCTCTGGGTAGATACCCAAGAGTGGAATTTCTGGATCATACTATAGTTCCATTTCCAGTTTTTGGACATACCTCCATACTGATTTCCATAATGGCTGCACCAATTTGAAGTCCCACCAACAGTGAAACAGGGTACCCTTTTCTCCACACCCTCGCCAGCACTTGTTGTTTGTTCATTTATTGATGATAGCCATTCTGACCAGAGTGAGGTGGTATCTCATTGAGGTTTTTATTTGCATTTCTCTGATGATTAGTGAGGTTGAACATTTTTTCATATGCCTGTTGGCCATCTGTGTGTCCTCTTTAGATAAATGACTCTTCATATCCTCTGCCCATTTTTTAATTGGGTTGTTTGTTTTTTGGTGTTGAGTTTCATGAGTTTTTTATAAATTTTGGATATCAACCCCTTATCAGATATATCATTGGCAAATATCTTCTCCCATTCAGTAGGCTGAAAAGTTAATTTATTTTTGACAAAGACGAAGGCAGGTTAGTGGAGAAAGAATAGTCTTTGTAAAAATCTGTACCAAAATAATTGGATATCTATATGAAAGAAAAGGTGGAAAACTTCAATCAATACCACAAACTATATGCAAAAATTAACTCAAAATGACCACAGACATAATATAAGTGCAAAAACTTTTAAGATAAACTTCTTAAAGAAAACATAGGAATAAATCTTCATGAAAGATTAGGCAATTGTTTCTTAGATGAAACACCAAAACAATTTTCATAAAATAAAATTGATAATTTTTTTCAAAATTAGGAACTTTGAAAGATGCAGGTATTGACAAGCCACTGGGAGAAAATATTTTAAATTTATACCTGATAAATAATATGTATTTAAAATATGTAATTAACTTTCAAAATTCAAAAATAAAATAAACAATCAAATAAGTAATAGACAAAAAATTTTGAACACACATCACCAAAGAAGATGTAATAAGTGACTTCCAGTAAAATGGCGGAATATACAGACGCTGTGCAAACTACCACCCAGGATCACACCAAAATTACAAGCAAATTATACCGCATTAAACCCTGGAGGTCCCCGGAACACTGGAGGAACAGAACCACTAAACAAAGAACTTTAAGAGGAGGCCACGTTGGGTCTGGTAGGATGGGTGGAGACGAGAGAGGGTGAACCCCATGAGGGAGGTCTCAGCTGTGAGGAGGCTTCTACGGTTGGGGGAGAGACACTCCGGCCGCACACCAAGTTCACCAGCCCAGAGTTCCTTTGCCGGGAAGAGGAGTTCTAAGAGAGCGGGCAGTAAATTAGTGAGGACTCTCTTTGCTCAGCTCGGTGAGGCTGAGAGCAGCTGGAAAATCAGTGGGGCCAGTGCCCGGGCTTGCTTGCTGGTGAGCACTTACCTGGTTCCTGGTGGAGGGAGTGGCTGTGTGAGCCGGACCCGGGAGCCTGCAGGGACGGACTGAACTGAGCAAATTTGGTGCAAAAGCTGGAGGTTTTTGAACTGTTGTTACCGTAGTGTGGAGCCTGCACGCGAGAGGTGTAGGGAGGACACCATTTTGTCGGGCTTGGGCCCTCCCATGGAGGATCAGGTCCAAAACCTCATTGGTCTGGTGGAATTGACGCAGAATTGCATGTGTGCCTGTGCACGTATGCGGCCTTGGATCCCCACCCTCCACCTGGCTTATACTGCGTTGCCAGGGAAACGCTGGGTGGGTGCCCTCCGGCTCCAACAGGCTGCTCACTGAGACCTGGGAGTGTGCCAGCCACCTGGGATCCCCACCCTCCACACAGCTTGTGCTGCGTTGCTAGGGAAACGCCTGGTGGGTGTGCTCAGGCTCCAAAAGGCTGCTCACTGAGACACTGGAGTGTGCAAGCCGCCGCGGGTCCCTGCTCTCCACACTGCGATTGCAGAGTTGCCATGCTGGTGATTGGTTGTCGGGCTGCTCGGCCTGATCTGCAAGCGGCTGATTGGGACAGGCTGAGACTGGGAGTTTTCCTGGGAGTGTTGGACTACGAGCTGTGTGCCTGCGTGATCCAGCCAGGGCTCTCCTGGTGATTTATATAATACATCAAAGCAATCCTAGAGCGACAGCCAGAATGGGGAAACAAAGAAACATGGCACAAGTAAAAGATTAGAAGAAACCTCTAGAAATGGATCTAAATAAAACAGAGGAATCCAACCTTTCAGAGACAGAGTTTAGAACACTGATGATAAGAATGTTTAAGGAACTTAGTGAGGACATAAAGAAGGATAGGGAAACCATAAAAAACAACCTGTTAGAACTAAAGAATACAATAACTGAAATGAAGAACACACTCAAAGAAATCACCAGTAGAGTAGATGAAGCAACGGAGCGGATCAGCGATTTGGAAGATAAAATAGCAGAAATCAACCAGTTGGCACAGCAAAAAGACCAAAGAATAAAAAACAATGAAAAGGGGTCGAGATGTATTTGAAAAAATAATGACTGAAAACTTCCCTACCCTGGTGAAGGAAATCAACATACATGCCCAGGAAGTGCAGAGGGTTTCAAATAAGCTGAACCCAAACAGTTCCACACCAAGACACATCATAGTTAAAACGGCAAAGACGAAAGACAGAGACAGAATCCTAGAGGCTGCAAGAGAAAGACAACAGGTTACATACAAAGGAACTCCTGTTAGACTAACAGCTGACTTGTCTACAGAAACTCTGCAGGCCAGAAGGGAGTGGCAGGAGATATTCAAAGTGACACAAAATAAAGGCCTAAAACCAAGATTGTTCTACCCAGCACAGCTATCACTTAAAATTGAAGGAGAAATAAAGAACTTCTCAGAAAAGAATAAGCTTAAGGAATTCATTACCACCAAGTCAGCATTGCAAGAAATGTTAAAAGGGCTTTTGTAAACAAAGGAAAGGGGTAAACAAGCTAACCCAGGAAGACCAGGAATACAAATAACAAATTGGCAATACATATGCACCAGTGAATATTCATTTTAAATGTCAATGGGTAAATGCTCCAATCAAAAGACAGAGAGTGGCTGAGTGAATAAGAAAATAGGACACATGTATATGCTGTTTACAGATGGAATAAGATATTTCATGCAAATGGAAATGAGAAAAAAAAAGGTGGAATACAAATACATATTTTGGACAAAATAGGCTTTAAAATGTCTACAATAAAAGACAAAGAAGGGCACTATAACCCTAATAAACATCTATGCACCCAACATAGGAACTCCTAATTACATATAATTACATACATTTTGACAGACATAAAAACAGAGATCAATAGTGACACTATCATAGTAGGGGACTTCAACACCATTGTCACAAATGGACAGACCCTTTAGATAGAAAATCAACACAGAAAGTGGGACCTTAAATGACAGTTTAGACCAGCTGGACTTCGTTGGTATTTTTAGAGTATTTCACCCTGATAAAACAGAATATACATTCTTCTCATGTACACATGGGACATTTTCCAAGATAGACCATGTTAGGTCACAAAACAAGTCTCAGTAAATTTAAGAAGATTGAAGTCATATCAAGCAGATATAAAGGAAAAACGGATGGTTGCTGGCTGGGAGGGAGTGGGGCAGATGGAGAGGGGGAAGGTTTTGGTCAGTGTAGGTGGGACTACAATGTTGCTGCAGGGATATGGGGGCCGTTCTGGGAATGTAATTGATAATGTGAAGAGACTATTATGTTGTGTGAAATAAGTCAGTCGGAGAAGGACAGGTACCATGTGATCTCACTTGTGAGTGGAGTCTGAAGAGCTGAGTGAATGATCAAAGTAAACAAACCCGTTGATGTAGAGGAAAAACTGCGGGTTGCTAGTTGGGAGGGGGGGTGGGGATGGGGGGAAGGGGAAGGGATTAGACAGCATAAATAGACAACTAAAATATTGCTACAGGGATATGAAACACAGTTCGGGGAATATAATAATGTTGTAAAAATTTTGTGGCGTGTCAGATAGTCACATGTTTTGTTAAGGAGACCACTTCATGGATGGAGAAGAGGCTTGATCACTGCACTATACCCCTGAAGCTGATGTTGTATAGTATTGTATGCCAACTTTAACTGAATATGTGGATGGTCACGGGATGTGGAGTATACTTTGGAGGGGAGTCAGGGGAGTTGTGAAAGATATGTATGATATGGGGGGAGTGGGGTGGCAAACTGGGGGAGGGTGTTGTCACTTTGGGGGGTAAAGAGTATAACTATTGCATTGTGATGTATACCTGAAACTAAAAAAAAAAAAAGATGTAATAAGCACATAAGAGGTTGCTCAATGTTGGGCTGGCTGAGTGGCAAGGTGGTTAAGCGCTGGCTTAGGAATCCAGCGGCCCCGGTTTGGTCCCACATATGAAGGCCAGTAACACTGCCCTCAAAAAAAAAAAAAGAAGGTGCTCAATGTTATTAGCCATTAAGGATATGTATATCAAAACCACAGTGACCTGCTGCTCAGAACAGGCATCTCAAGCCAACTCTTAACCTACTCACCATTATGTTGGTCCAATATGTTCATTATCCTGATGATGGTAGTAGTTTCACAGGTGTATATAAGTATCAAAATTTATTCAATTATGCACTTTTATTTAATATGTACAGTTTACTTCCATAAAAGTTGAAAATATGAAAACAGTGCACATAATTCCATCTTATTTCAGTTTGTTATGAGAATTAACATACTATTTTGAATTATTTGCCACTGGGTTGAGGTTCAAAATATTTTCCACATTTAGCCTTTGAATTTGTTTCCTTTGTTTTTTTTTTTTTTTTTTTGTTTGTTTGAGGGCAGTGTCACTGGCCCTCATATGTGGGACTGAACCATGGCTGCTGACTTCCCAAGCCAGAGCTTAACCACCGCGCCACTCGGCCAGCCCTGTTTTTTTCTTTTTTTTTTTTTCATTAAAGTTTATAGGGGTGACAACTGTTAGCAAAGTTACATAAAATTCAGGTGTACAATTCTGTAATATATCATCTATTCATCACATTATGTGTTCACCACCCAGAGTCAGTTCTCTGTCCATCACCATATATTTGATCCCCTATACACTCATCTACCACTCCCCTCTCCCCTTATCCTCTGGTAACCACTAAACTATTGTCTGTGTCTACAGTTTTGTTTCTTCATTAGTTTTTCTTGTTTATCTGTTCTTTTAAGTTTTATATACCACATATCAGTGAAATCACATGGTTCTCGAATTTTTATTTCTGACTTATTTTGCTTACCATTATAATCTCAAGATCAAATGGCACTGTTTCATCTTTTTTTATGGCAGAATAGTGTTTCATTGTGTGTGTATACCACAACTTCTTTATCCAATCATCTATCAAAGGACGCTTTGGTTGTTTCCATGTCTTGGCCACCATAAATAAAGCTGCAATGAATATCAGAGTACATATATTTTTACAGATTAGTGTTTTCATAGTATTCCTGAATAATCCTTTGTATTTCCATGGCACTCCTGGTGACTTCCCCTCTATCGTTTCTGATTTTGTTTATTTGTTCTTTTTCCCTTTTTATTTTAGTGAGTCTAGCCAAGAGTTTGTCAATTTTGTTAATCTTTTTAAACAACAAATTCTGTGTTGCATTCATTTTTTCTATTGTTTTTTTTTTCGGGTGTACAAAACAATGCAATAGTTATCCTTTTCATCTCTCACAAGGTGACAACTCCCCTCACCCATTCCACTGCTCCCCACACCTGATATCATATATAACTATTACAATTCCATTGACTCCACTCCCCACGCTGTATTTCTCATCCTGTGACTATATATATAATTTATATATATATATATATATTAATTTATAGTTGACATATAATATTATTTGATGTCAGCTTCAGGTGTACAGTGCAGTAGTCTGGCATCTACACCTTCCATGAAGTATGATAGGAAAGACAGTTGGAGGAATATAATCCATAATGTTGTCGATATTTTTGGGGGGCCAGATGGACTCATGTCTTGTTAGGGAGACTATTTCTATTGTCTTTTTGTTCCCTATTTCTTTTAGTTCTGCTCTGATTGTTATTATTTACTTCCTTCTGCTGTATTTGGGTATCATATATTCTTTTTCTAGTTCTTAAATGGGTAACATGGGGTTATTTATCTGGGATTCTTCTTTCTTGAGATGGCCATGTAATGATATAAATTTCCCTGTTCAACTGCTTTTTCACTGCATCCCAAAAATATTGGTAAGAGTATTTTTTTATTCTCTTTCGTTTCTATGTATTTTTTGATCTCCCCTCTTATTTTTTCTTTCACCCAATCATTCTTTAAAAGTATGTCGTTTAATCTTCACATATTTCTACCTTTTTCTGCTTTCTTATTGCAGTTGATATGCAATTTCAAAGCACTGTGATCAGATAATATGCTTGATATGATTTCAGTCTTCTTAAATTGCTAAGGCTAGTTTATGTACCAATATATGATCTATCCTTGAAAATGTTCCATGCACACTAGAAAAGAATGTATAGTGTACATTCCTACACCTCTAAGTAGGATGAAGTGTTCCATAAATGACACTTATGTCCATTTCATCTATTAGGGCTATTTAGGGCTATTCCTTTATTTATTTTCTATTTGGATGATCTTTCCATAGCTGTCAATGATGTATTTAGGTCCCCTACTATAATTGTGTTTTGGTCAATTTCTCAGTTTAGTTGTGTTACTAGTTGCTTTGTATATTTCAATGCTCCCTTATTGGGGGCATAAATATTGATGACCATTGTATCTTCTTGTTGTATCATCCCCTTTATCATTATGAAATGTCCACCTTTGTCTCTTGTTACCTTTTTTATCCTGATGTCTATTTAATCTGATATCAGTAGCTACAACTTTTTTTCTCAGACTAACTTTTGCTTGGAATGTTAATTTCCACCCTTTCACTTTGAATCAATATTTGTACTTGTAGCTGAGATATGTCTTTTGGAGGCAGCATGTGGTTGTGTTTAGTAAGCATTTACCTTATCCACCATCTTGGTTAAATTTCCCTTGCATATGTTAAATCTTTAATGTGACATTCATAACCAATTTATTAGGTGGTTTGTAACTCCACTTTTACATACAAAGAAACTGAGGTTTAGAAACATTAAACAACTTATCTAAGGATACATAGCTAGTAACTGATGAATTCAGGATTCTACCTGGGTCTTTTACATCACCAGGTTGCCTCTGTGCTTGGCTATCTACCAAAAAAAGTAAATTGGACCTGATGATTTCTTAAAGTTGCTTGAAACTGAAATTTATTATCTTTTAAACATTTTTTCCAAATTTTATATGATTTTATCTTTCTTTTTATAGTTAGGGATCTGAAGGAAGTATAATATCTTAGAAAAATCCTGATTTCTCTGGTTCTGGGAGATGGATTCTAATCCACTCTTCAAAAAGGCAATATCAAGTTGTACAGTAACATTAAGCAAGTTTTTTTTTTACATAAGTCTCATAAATGTCAATGCAGAAATATTTCTGACTCAACTACTTCCTTGGAATTTGCTGTAAGTGTTGGTTTTGTGTGTCTTTTTTCCCATTGCTGCTTTTCTCACCAGCTTGATTCATCTTGAGTACTATATTTTTTCTAGACACATACATCATTTTGTTTTCAGCTAAGAATTCGGGGATTCCTAAAGGATGATATCTGATGTATGGTGTGATTACATAATGGGGCAAGGACTTTTTAACACTACAAGATTATTGTGGACACATACTAATGATTCCTGATAGCACCCAGTAACCAAGTCAAATTACCAAGGCTTCCTGTCCATATACAAAAGGGGGAAAAATAGCAGGGGAACTCAAAGGCCTCCAGTCACATATCTGATTGCCACTGGGAATGCTATTAACAATAAAATACAGGAAATTAAAATCACTTTCAAACTTTTCCTTTCAAATTAAATTTATTTTCAAATCCATCATTGCTGCTACTACACTGATCCAAGCAAAATATTCTTTCTCACTTAATCTACTGTCACATCTTCCTACCTGAACTCACTATTATTTTTATGGTCCTCTACAGTCCATTCTTCCTACAGCACTAACCACAGTTAAGGCATATTCCTGGATGTCTAATAGAAACAAGTTCAAAACAGCATGATTTCTATTTCTCCCCAACCAGTTCCTTCACCAGTCTTTCCCATTTCATAAAATGCCACTACGACACAATTGCTGATACACAAAATCTGGGCATCATAGACTACAACCCAACATCTAATCCATTAGCTAGTCAATTGGATTTTATTCCAAAATATATCCAGAATTCAACCATCTCTCTCCACCTTCAACTCTATCACTAATCTTTCAACTGAACTATTGTGGTAGCCTCCTAATTGGTTTCACTGTTCCATTTGCACCACCCTTCACAATATATAGTAACCAGTGATATTTTTGAACTTATATCATTGTTCTCTCAGGATAAAAATAATTTGAAGAATGGCCATTGCCATTTAAATGAAGCCTAAATCATTTGTCTTCATAGTCCCCTCAGAGGGGCTCTCTATATTTTGGCCCCTATCTAGCTTTCAAAATTAATTTTAACTCTCCCACTTACTACACTCTAGCCACATTAAACTCTGCTCTATTCTAAACAAATAGCATCCAATTTTATTTGAAGACTTTTACATTCTATCCTATATGAGTGGCATGTTCATCCTCCAACTCTGCATTATTAGCTCTTTAATTCTAACTTGTCTCAGTTAATATGGTCTTTTCAGAGATTTCCCTGACCAATCTATTTAGGTAGCATTCTCTGTCATTGATAATTTCTTTTGAAGCACATGCCACTTGTCACTATTAAAAATTCACGGACCGACCGAGTGGCTTATTGGTTACGAGCTCACTCAAGAGTGCGAGCTGAGCTCTGAGCAACAGCAGTTTGATGCCCAGCCTTAGCTGAGCTTACATTGACCTGCCAACAGGTAGCAGGATGGCTCAGCTAAAAAAAAGAAAAAGAGGGCCGGCCGAGTGGCGTGGTGGTTAAGCACTGGTCTTGGGAAGCCAGCGACCCCGGTTCAGGTCCCACATATGAGGGCCAGTGACACTGCCCTCAAAAAAAAAAAAGAAAAAGAAAACATTCACATTGACTTGTATGACAATTTGATTAATATATGTCCTTCACTTCACCTCCACAAGCACTAGCATATAATTGCCATGACTTTCTGGTTCACCATTTTATCTACAGTTTTTAACTCAGAGCCTAGAGCAGAGTAAGTCTTCAATAACTACTTATTGATGTAAATACATTACCAATATATTTAGTCTACCCCAGGAAAATGTGCCATGGTGAGCCTGGGGTGGGGGGTGCAAAGAGAGCGAGAGTAGAAGGTCCAGACAGGTAACCTCTGTGAAGTCATCTAGTTGAACTTCAAGAATTCTCTCCTCTGAAAAGACAAATCCTATTCAACAACGTCCATGGATGCCAGTAATCTTCTGAGCTTGATAGACATTGTTGTTTCTAGTTAATTCAAGCTGAGATGCACAAATGAATCTTTATTTTAAAATATAGGGTCCGCCGAGTAGCATGGTGGTTAAGTGCTGGCTTGGGAAGCCTGTGGCCCCGGTTTGGGTCCCACATATGAGGGCCAGTGACACTGCCCTCAAAAAAAAATAAAAAATAAAAATAAAAATATGATTAAGTGTGTCAGCTTTGCGTAATCGAGGTGGAAGGAGGAGCGAGTCTGGGGGCTGAAGGGGCGGATTGGCTGAAAGATGCCGGAGCTGGGCGACCTGGACCTGCCGGAGATGGGTGGTGCCGTGGGTTTGGTCCTGGAGTTGGTGACCAGCATCAGTGTGATTATCATGGCAGCTAGGACTGGTCAGCGGGCTCTGACAAAGGTGGTCTCGAGGGGAGGGTTTCAGCCTTGGGATGTCATCCAAAGTCGACAGCAACAGCTGGAGCCTTCAATCCGGCTCAGGAGTCTGCATGGAACGTCAGATATTTAGCATCCTGTGGGATACTGATGAACTCTTCCACCACACACCTCAATGTTGCCTAAGAAGATATACACAAGAACTTTCTTCAAAATAGCTGTACCATTAATAAACAAAAGAAAAGACTATTCAGAGAGGAGAATTATAGGATACTCTATGCAGGAAATGTATGATGTCGTGTCAGGAATGGAGGATTACAAGCGTTTTGTTCCTTGGTGCAAAAACTCAGATATAATATCAAAGAGATCTGGATACTACAAAACACGATTAGAAATTGGGTTTCCACCTGTATTGGAGCGCTATGCATCAGTAGTAACCATGGTGAAACCACACTTGGTAAAGGCACTCTGTACCAATGGGAAGCTTTTCAATCATTTGGAGACTGTTTGGCATTGTAGCCCCAGTCTGCCTGGCTACCCCAGAACTTGTACCTTGGATTTTTCAATTTCTTTTGAATTTCGGTCACTTCTACACTCTCAGTTTGCCACATTATTTTTCGATGAAGTTGTAAAGCAGATGATAGCTGCCTTTGAAAGAAGAGCATGTAAGTAGTATGGTCCAGAAACAACTATAACTCGGGAATTAATGCTTCATGAAGTCCATCACAAGTAAAGGGCAAAAAGAAACGGAATTGGTCACCTACTTGTAATTTTAGTTTATTCACTTTTAGAACATGCTTTTACCATTTGCTTTCAGATGTCAGAAAGCACTTGTTCAACCCAGCTTTGATTATAAGCCTACACCACTGAAAATTTGCGCTTGGAATATGGAACCATGCATACCTAGAATTCAATCAAGTATAATTCAAAGTAATTTGTACAGTAGCATATCTATAATAATGGGATGTCGTTGCTATTGCTACAATACTGACATCACTCTTCTGAGCAGAAACTGAAACTGCAAATTTAAACCTTTTCATTATCATCTTACCTGAAAGAGGTTAGCTGAAATAACTCATCCAATATGTATTATATTAATCATATCATGTTTAATTTATTAAATTCAGACTATTTATAACTTATTGTCATAAGGCCTGCCTCATGGGTTAGCATATTTGAGTAATCATCAGATACTTACAGTAAAAATTTTTACTTAAAAATCCTGTTAATGAAGGTTCCCTGGCACTTTTCTTATTTTTTCTTTTTAAAGATGTTTTTATTAGGGAATTGGGGGATTGGGGCGGGGGAACAGTGTTCGGGAATCAGGAAAGGGGAACAGACAAGTTGCTGTCTTTTTTTCTTCAATCTAGTTGTGGAGGACGTTGCTTCACTGGCCCATGTTGGTATCATCATTGCACTCTTCCTGGCCTCTGGACGGTCGCTCACAGTGGCTATTGGCAGCTCACACTGGCTGCCAGCTGCTCACACTGGCGGCCGGCCACTCACTGTAGCCTATTGTAGCCCACTGCAGCAGGGGCTGCAGCCTACACTGTCCCTGGGCCTCACACAGCCCAGCTCCAGGTGTAGCTGTTGTTAGCTGTAGAGGGCAGTGTCACTGGCCCTCATATGTGGGATCCAAACTGGGGCTATTTGCATCCCCAAACCAGCTCTTAATCAATGTGCCACTCAGCTGACCCACTTTTCTTATTTTTAAATTGTTCTTATAGGTAGTGGTAGGTACTTCAATGCTATAGTGAGGTTAACTCCCTGATATTATCAGTGAATTTTTTTTCTTTTTTTTGGTGAGTGGTCCAGAGCTTTAAGCTACTGTTCTCATTGTTTGCAGCCCTCTACCAGGCACTTTGACTGTTCTTTCAATAATACATATTGTGCATCAAATTGTGTCTACAATGGGCAACAGATGAAGTTGGTTAATATGTCTCCAGTACCACACATCCTTATTTTCAATTTATTGTGTGTACTCACTTTCAATAATGTATTTCAAACTGATATTTTTGTAAACAAATCAATGTAAGGACTGAAGTGGTAACTTAATAAAATTAATTTGTTTTAAAAAAATTAAAATAAAATAAAATATAACTAAAAATATGATTAAGACTTATCTAATTAATTTTGTTTTTGAGGGCAGTGTCACTGGACCTCATATGTGGGACCAAACCAGGGCTGCTGGCTTCCCAAGCCACCACTTAACCACCGTGCCACTTGGCTGGCCCTAATTAATATTTTTATAACACATGTATTTCTCCTCTAATTCCCCTAATTCTTCTCAGTCACAGCAAATCTTGGCAAGTGGAAAAACCTCAAGAAACGATTTTTTTTTCCTTTTTCAATTCTAGTTGACATTCAATAATATTTTATAATATAATAATATTTTATATTAGTTACAGGTGTACAGTGTAGTGGTTAGACATTTATATAATTTATAAAGTGATCCCCCAATTAGTGTAGTACCCACCTGGCACTATATATAGTTATTACAATATTATTGACTATACTCCCTATTCTGTACTTTACATCCCCCTGACTATTTTGTAACTACCAATTGGTACTTCTTAATCTCTTCAGCTTTTCTCCCAGTCCCCCAGCCCCTCTGACCATCAGTTTGATCTCTGTGTCTATGAGACTGAAGAAACAATATTTTTCAACCACAAGCACAGGTAAGGAGGCACGCCTATTTCTATAAAATAAGATTTTAGTGGCCTTAAGTGTCTTGGAGCACAAGACAATGGATTCCTTGATGAACATTAATTATTGAATCAAGTCTCACCACGTTTACCCAAATTCCAGAAATAATCTGAATTCAGTAACTCAGAAAGGAAAGTCTATGTATATTACAAAAATGCCCCAATAATAGACTATATTAAAATATACGAGTTCTAATAATTGAGTTTATGAACTCATTTTAGAAAAAGTGTTACATACTTCATTGCTAAATCCACTACAGTCACCTTCAAAGTACTCCCCTTGGGAAGCTATGTACCGAAGCCTGTGCTTAGTTCACCCCTCAAAGCAATTTTGGAACTCTTTTCCTGGAATGGCGATCAGAGCTGTCATTGTATTGCCTTTGAGGTCTTAAATGTCAACAAACTGTCTTCTTTTCAATATTTCCTTTATCTTTGGGTAAAGAAAGAAGTTATTGGGGGTCAGATCAGGTGAGTAAGGAGGGTGTTCTAATACAGTTATTTGTGTACTGGCTAAAAACTCCCTCACAGACAGTGTTGTGTGAGCTGGTACATTGTTGTCATACAAGAGCCATGAATTGTTGGCAAAATGTTCAGGTCATCTAACTTTTCCACTCAGCCTTTTCAGCACTTCCAAATAGTAAACTCAGTTAGTTGTTTGTCCAGTTGGTACAAATTCATAATCAATAATCCCTCTGATATAAAAAATGGTTAGCAACATAATTTCAGCAAGTTTGCAAACTTAACTGTTATATTTTGTATATTTTGTTCCTTTTAGATTCAATAATTTGATTAGATACACCTTTTTTTTTTGAGGGCCGTGTCAATGGCCCTCATATGTGGGACCAAACCGGGGCGACTGGCTTCCCAAGCCAGCACTTAACCACCGTGCCACTCAGCCGGCCCTGATTAGATACATCTTTTTTTTTTTAGATACATCTTTTAATAGATAAGAATTATTTACAATAATATGCCAAACATTATTGATAGTTGAATGAGGGAGAAGGATCCAGATAACCATGTGATTCATAGCCATGCTCAAAGCTTTATATATTCCCTGAAAGTGACAGGCCATCATGGAAGGGTTTTAAGTAGAGAAATAATGACATCAAATTCTATATTATGCTTTATAGAAAGCTCAATTGGTGACCAGTGATAAAGGTGGATTTGAGAGGGAAGTACAAGTAGCAGGGAGAGTAATTTGGGGGTTCTTCCCATTTTCTTGTTAAAAAATGATTAATGCTTGAAATTGTGCTACCAGGAACACAGAAGAGGGTGTAGGTTTAAGTGATATTAGGATATAGAATGAACTGAAAATGTATGTAAGGAGGTTGGATGTGTAAAATGAGGAAAGGGTACAAATTGAAGGTACCTTTTAGTTTTCTCATTTGGGTAGGTTTCTCCACATATGAAGGCCACAGATAGATGAGCAGCTTTGGGTAAGATCATTTTGGGTATCTGTGAAATATAACAGAGAAAATAGTTACGTTTTACTTGAATTGTATTACAATTATTCCCTTTTAAATTTCCTCAATGGAATTATAGGATTATAGTCTCCCACAAAGTCCAATACAATGTCAGACACTGTGCAGGTGCTCAGATATAGTTGTTGACTTGACTTGATTCACACACACTCTGCCTCAAACCACCCACAACAGGCACCTGTACAAAGAGAATGAGAAGGACAGGGGTGTTCGTCTAGCCTGACAGAGCAGGGCTGGAGTCTGCAAATTATCCCTGTTGTATGCTAAATTTGTTAAGCTGCTAAACAGATGCCTTGAGAGAAGGTGGGACTATATACCATTTGCAGGGGCAGTTTGGTTGTCATGACTGCAAATTGTGCTGTGGCAGAACTGCCTTTCCTAAACTCCCTCACTTGTTTCCTTCTCTAAAACTGTGCTATGGCCAACAAACATCTGTGTCCCTGAAAGAAAAATAAGTGGATTAGAGATGAAGGAACCAGCTATTTCTTCACTGGAAATTTAAATAATAGGGAAAGCAGTTCTTCAACACTGTACCCAATTACAGCACAGCTAAATCAGCTGTCATTTGTTGGAGTAAATTGACTATTTAGGGTGAATTTTAAAATAGTGCTTGCATCTTCTACTGTTGAGGGTCGTAATCCCTAACATCAAAGGGCTTGCAAGCTGGCCTTAATGGGCTTGCTGAAGCATAAAACTTGTTCCTCTGCTCTTATTGTTTTCCCATACCCCTTGGAGGGTGCATATGACCTATTGAGGCATGTGGTGAGAACGGTCAGTTCCTTGGGACACAAAAGATAGATGGATGTTCAGGTTAATGGGAAAGGAGCCTAAGACACACATGGATACACGGTTAATGATTTACTGCAGTTTACTTCCTTAAATATTATCAATAAAAGCTATGCGTTGATCCGATTCGGGGCTCAGCTCAGTCTTCTCTGGCTGAGACCCTTGGTCTCGCTCTTATCTTACTTCTGTCTCTTGTCTTTATTTAATCTGCATCGCCCCTCTCATGTCCCACTTGCCCTTGCCACGCTGGACGTGACATTCTACTAAGATGATTTTTACCATATAAAAGTGTCATATTGTTGCTGTATTTAAAGTACTAATTTTGAGTGTGCAAGAACTGTGATTGCAGCTTAGGGAAAAATTTTCCATTTGCTACTTTCTCACACATCCTTTATAAAGATGAATGCCCATTTTGTTTTCTGAACAAGCAAATAAATCCACAAGCAGTGAACCTGATTTTTCACACTTTAAAGCCCATCAGGAGTATATGTTGCCTAGATTAACTTCACCACCAAGCCACTCCAGACTTCTTGACACTGGAGGTGGCCTTTTTACAGAAGACAGATGTACTTTAATGACTTGACTTTGAAGCCCAAAAGATGGCTTTGATGACCCAATGCAAAACTTCAAAGAATGCAAACACCAGCAAAAGAAAGGCAATGTGTATTTTGAAATGGTTGGACAATCTTTCATTCTCAGGAGCTGAATCTTTATCTAGGCAGAATGAAGTCCCATTTATGGAATCCAAAAGGCTATAGTTCAGGCTATGAATGGTCACTTGATATGGAGCTTTTGGCTGTCTCACTGTGTTTGTTTCTATGTATTATGTAGAGATGCTATTTCTCCTGGTCTCAATAAAGTGGTCTAATGTAGTAGGTGTCCTATGGGTTCCAGTGACCCAGTCTCCCAGGTTACCTGAGTGAGGTGCTCCAGATGGTCATTGTGTGTGTGTTTTCCTGTTGAAGTCGGGCCTTGGTTACTGTTTGCACATCAGTAGGCTGATTAGTTGTGAGGACTGGCCATCACTATAGTGGAAGAGCTGTTGTGCAGAGGCTGAGCCTACAGAGCAGTATTCACGTTAGCAAGGCTCTGGGGTCTCTCCAGTCTGCCCTTTACATGTATTGTCCATGGGTGCAGCTGGGTGATTCTCTAGCTTGGTCCAAAGCTGGTCACTGGATGTGCCAGCCCCAGGCTCTCCTAGGAGGCCAAGGTCAGCTACAGCCTGTGCCCTTCTCAGGGCCACCTCACATGATCCTTCAAAGCAACCTGCAGATTGCCAAAAACCACGCTGTGCTTGGAAGAACCTAAAGAGGCCAAGCCACTAATGAAGGCTGGCTGTCACTGGTGCTGGTCTTGGGGCTGCTCAGCCACAGTTATAGGGAATGCTGAAGCCAGATGGTGTTTGTTTGGGTTTTTGAACATTTGAGAGATTTTTAAAAAGTCTGCAGCATGAGCCAGGACATGCCATTTGTATCTAAAGCCACTAGAAACAGCTTGGGTGTGCCTGAGATTTGGGTGGGGTCTCAGGAAATCACCAAGGAAAGGCAGACAAATGGTGTTAGGCAGGTTGATGGAGACTCTAATAGGACTTCCACCTGCATCTTCACACCAGGATTGTGGAGGGTGCAACAAGAAAAAACAATGAATTCCACCAGCTCCTCCCTCCAGGAGAAATTTGCCCCTCCAACCCTCACCATGAAGACAGACAATTCAGTTTCTCCCTGCTTGTGTTTGGTGCCTGTCAAGCTGCTGCTCCAGCACTGGAGCTCAGAGCAAATGAGTCCATCAGCAAGTAAGTCCATGTAGAGTCCCTTTAAGAGGAGTGCCTGGGACTACAGTTGCCCTCATCTCACTCAGTCACAATCTCCACTGTTTTTCACAGCCAGAAGTCATCGGGACTTCTCTCCCCAGCACTGGAACACTGGGCTAAGGAGTCTGGTGTCAAGCTGGGACTCCTCTCTCCTCCAGGGGGCACCTCCACCATTGAGATATACCTCTTGATTTTTAATGGTCACACACAGGCTATGGGACAATTCCATTCCATGTCTCCATCTCTCGTACCAATCTCAAACTGACTTCTTCAGTATGTCCTTAGTTGTAGAAGTTCAGTTCAGCTAGACATCAGGCAATTCTCAATGATGGTTTTGTTTTTGTTCCTGTATTTTAGTTGTGATTTTGATGTAGTCATGAGAGGAGGTAAGCACAGTTTTTATCTACTTCACTATTTTGACTGGAAAACCTCAATGAATAATCTTAAAAGGCAATCAAGAAAGCAATTCAAATTATAATAGTATCTAAAAGCATGGAATGCTCTGGAACAAATTTAACCAAGGGTGTAAAAGACATGTCCACTGCAACTACAATATATGAATGAAAGAAATTAAAGATCTAATTAAATGGAAAGATATCCTGTTTTTATGGATTGGAAATCTTAATATTGTTAAGATTTCAATGCTATCCAAATGGATCTACAGATTGAACACTATCCTTAACAAAATTCAGAAGTTTTTTTCGCAGAAAAGGAAAAAGGTAATTCTAAAATTTGTATGGAGCTACTTGGGGCCCCAATAGCCAGAACAATCTGGAAAATGAAGAAAGTTGGAGGACTCACATTTCCTGATTTAAAAATTTATTGCAGGGCCGGCCGAGTGGCGCATTGGTTAAGAGCTGGTTTTGGAATGCCAGCGGCCCCAGTTAGGATCCCACATATGAGGGCCAGTGACACTGCCCTCTAAAGCTAACAACAGCTCCACCTGGAGCTGGGCTGTGCGAGACCCGGTGATGGAGTAAGCTGTAGCCCCTGCTGCAGTGGGCTGCCATGGCTACAGTGAGTGGCTGGCAGCCAGCGTGAGCAGCTGGCAGCCAGTGTGAGCTGCCAATAGCCGCAGTGAGCGACCATCCAGAGGCCGGCGACCGATCTGCCTCATCCGGGAAGAGCGCAATGACGATGCTAACAGTGAAGCAACGTCCTCCGTAACTAGACTGAAGAACAAAAAGACAGCAACTTGTCTGCTCCCCTCCCCCAATTCCCCAATAAAATCTTTTTTAAAAAATTATTGCAAAGCTGCAGTAATCAAGATGGTGTAGTACTTGCATACAGATAAATGTACAAAACAATGGAATAAAGTTGAGAGTCCATAAATAAACACTGTACCTTGCAATGGCCATTGACTTTTATCCTTTTTAAAGTATTTTTTTCTTGCTTTTCAATTACGGTTGACATTCAACATTATATTATATTAGTTTCAGGTGTACAGCATAGTGATTAGACATTTAGATAATTTACAAAGTGATCACCCTGATCATTTTAGTACCCATCTGACTCCATACATAGTTATTACATTATTATTGACTATATTCCCTATGCTGCAGTTTACACCCTCATGACTATTTTGTATAATTGACAATTTGTAATTCTCAACCCCTTCACCTTTTTTTTTTACCCAGCCCCCAAACATTCTCTCCTGGCAACTACCAATTTATTCTCTGTATCTATGCGTATGTTTCTCTTTTGTTCATTCATTTATTCTGTTCTTTAGATTCCACCTATAAGAGATCATACGGTATTTGTCTTTCACTGTCATATTTATTTCACATAGCATAATAATGTCTAGGTCCATCAAGTTTTTTCAAATGAGAAGATTTCATTTTTCTCATGGTCTAATAATATCCCATTGCTTATATTACCACATCTTTGTTATTCAATCACCTGTTGGTGGGCAGATGCTTCCCTTACATCACTTCCATACCTTTGTTTCCATACCTTATAAATAGTGATGCAGTGAATAGACGGTGCATATATATTTTCCTATTAGTGTTTTGGATTTCTATGGATAAATATCCAGGAGTTGAATTGCTGAGCCATAAGGTAGTTTCAATTTTTGGAAGAACCTTAATACTGTTTTCCAGAGTGGCTGCACCCATGTGAAATCCCACCAACAATGCATGAGGTTTCCATTTTCTTCACATCATTGCCAATACTGATTTATTGATGATAGCCATTCTGACAGGTGTGAGATGATATCTTATTGTGGTTTTAATTTGCATTTATTTGATGATTACTGATGTTGAGCATCATTTCATATGTGTAATGTCCATCTGTATGTGCTCTTTAGAGAAATGTCTATTCAGATCCTCTGCCTATTTTTTTTTTGAGGGCAGTGTCACTGGCCCTCATATGTGGGATCCAAACTGGGGCCGCTGGCATCCCAAGCCAGCTCTTTTTTTTTTTTAAAGATTTTATTGGGGAATTGGAGGAGGGGAACAAGTGTTGGGGAATCGGGGAAGGGGAACAGACAAGTTGCTGTCTTTTTGTTCTTCAGTATAGTTGCGGAGGATATTGCTTCACTGGCCCATGTTGGTATCGTCATTGCGCTCTTCCCGGATGAGGCAGATCGGTTGTCAGCCTCTGGATGGCCGCTCACTGCCGATATTGGCAGCTTACGCTGGCTGCCAGCTGCTCACACTGGCTGCTGGCCACTCACTGTAGCCTACAGCAGCCCACTGCAGCAGGGGCTGCAGCCCACACCATCGCCGAGGCTTGCACAACCCAACTCCAAGTGGAGCTGTTGTTAGTTGTAGAGGGCAGTGTCACTGGCCCTCATATGAGGGATCTGAACCGAGGCCACTGGCATCCCAAAACCAGCTCTTAACCAATGCGCCACTCAGCCGGCCACGAAGCTAGCTCTTAGCCACCGCGCCACTCAGCCGGCCCTCCTCTGCCTATTTTTCATTGCATTTTGTTTTTGTTTTTGGTGTTTGGTTGTACAAGTCCTTTATGAATTTTGGATAGTAACCCTTTATGAGATGTAATGTTGTTGAATGTCACTCCCATTCAGTGGGTTGGTTGCCTTTTTATTTTGTTGATGATTTCCTTTGGTGTACAAAAACTTTTTAGTTTAATGTTGTCCCATTTGTTTATCATTTCTTTTGTTTCACTTCCCTGAGGAGATAGATAAAATAAAATATTAGTAAGAGAAATGTCAGAGAGTTTATTGCCTATGTTTTCTTCTAGGAGTTTTAGTCTTTCATTTAAGTCTTTAATTCATTTTGAATCTATTATTTTATATGGTGTAAGAATGTAGTCCAGTTTCATTTTTTTCCATTAAGTTTTCCAGTTTTCCCCAAACTATTTTTTGAACAGGATGTGTTTATGCCATTATATATTATTGCCTCATATTTTTTAAATTAATTGACCAAAGAGTTATGGGTTTTTATTCTGTGTGTTCATTCTCATGTTAGTACCATGCTATTTTGATTACTATAGGCTTGTAGTACAGTTTGATATCAGGTAGCAAGATATCTTTAACTTTGCTCTTTTTTTTTCAAGATCACTGTGTCTTCTGTGCTTCCATATAAATTTTAGGATTATTTGTTCTAGTTCTGCGACAAATACCATTGGTGCATTGACAGGGACTGCATCAAATGTATATATTGCTTTGGGTGGTACAAATATTTTAATTATGTCAATTCTTCATATTCCCTGTGCTTGGTATATGCTTCTATTTATTTGCATTTTCTTGAGTTTCTTTTTTCAATATCATAATTTTCTGAGCACAGGTTTTTGTTTTGTTTTGTTTTTCCTTCTTGGTTAATTTCATTACTAAACATTTTATTTATTTTAATGCAATTTTTAATGGGATTGTTTTCCTAATTTCTCTTTCTGGTAATTTGTTTTATAAGTTGATAAAAATCCAACTGATTTCTGAATATTAATTTTGTATCCTCCTACTTTACTAAATTCAAATATCAGTTCTAACAGTTTTCTTGGTGGAATCTTTGGGAGTCTCTACATACCCATACATAGTAAGTACCATGTCATCTGCAAATGATGACAATTTTAATTTCTCCTTTGTAATTCTGATGTCTTTTCTTTCTTTTTCTTTCTTTATTTTTTGTCTGATTGCTGTGGCTAGGACTTACAATACTATGTTGAATAAAATAGGTTAAAGTGGACATGTTTGTCTTGTTCTTGACCTTAATGAAATGGCTTTACTCTTTCCACCACTGACTATGATGTTAGCTGTGAGTTTGTCCTATATGGCCTCTAATATGTTGAGGTATGTTCTCTCTATTCCTACCTTGATGAGTGGTTTTAACATAAATTGATGCTTTATTTTATCAAATACTTTTTATGCATCTATTGATATGATCATGTGATTTTTATTTTTATTTTGTCTATGTGGTGTATAACATTAACTGACTTGTGAATATTAATCCAAGCTTGCATCCCAGGAATAAATCCCTCTTGATCATGATGTATAATCTTTTAAAAGTATTGCTGTATTTTGTTTGCTAATACATTATTTAGGATTTTTGTATCTATACTCATTGGAGATATTGGCCTATATTTTTCTTTTTTTCAATCTCTTTGTCTGATTTTAGAATGAAGGTAATGGTAGCCTTGCAAAGTGAACTGGGAGCTTTCCCTGCTCTTGAATATTTTGGAATAGTTTGAGACGGATCAGTGTTAATTCTTCTTTGAATGTTTGGTAAAATTTTCCTGTGAATCTATTTGGTCCAAGACTTTTATTTGTTGGGTGTTTTTAGATTATTGATTTAATTTCATTATTAGTAATCAGTCTTTTCAGATTTTCTGTTTCTTCTTGATTCAACCTTGGAAGACTGTATGCTTCCAGGAATTTATCCATTTCTTCCAGATTGTCCAATTGGTTGATATATAGTTGACCATAGTATTTTCTTAAAGTTTTTGGTATTGCTGGGGTGCCTTTTAACACCTTTCTTTCATTTGTGATTGTATTTATTTGTGTTCACTCTTTTTTTCTTTTTATGAATCTGGTAAAAGATTTATCAATTTTGTTTATCTTTTAAAAAAACCACCTCTTGGTTTCATAGATCTTTTATATGTTTTTAGAATCTATTTCATTTATTTCTTTTATAATTAAAATTTATTGGAGTGACAATGATCAACAAGACTACATAGGTTTCAACTGTACAATTCTATAATATATCATCTGTATATGAGGATTGACAATTACAATCACAAACTTGCCACCATGTGCTTATCTTAGCAGCACTGTACAAACAACTTGGTAAGGTTTCACAACCTTGGAATATCAGTGCCTCACAGCTGTGTTTGTGTTGATATGTGGCTGTGTCTTGCTGAGTGATACTCATTATTGTTATTGTGTGTTTTTGTGTGCCATTGGGAGAATGTCTGAGCTTGAATTAGAACAATGAACAACAATTACATTTCCTATTAAATTTGGCCAGAGTGAAAATGAAATCAGGGACATGTTAGTTCAGGTTTATCGGGATAATTCCATGAAGAAAACGGCCATGTACAAATGAGATAAACATTTTTCTGAAGGGAGAGAATGTGTGACTCACAAACAAAAGTCAGGGTGGACTTTAATGAGCAAAACTGATGAAAACATTGCAAAAATTCGTTGAATTTTTTCTATGCCAAAATTGTTGGATAACTGTGAGAAGCATAGAAGACCAAATCAACATCAATAGAGAAACAGGAAAATCTTAACTGAAAAACTTGGCATAAGAAAAGTGTCGGCCAGCAGCTAATTGTGGAAAGCTCACTGCAAGCCAGAGCAAGTGGTCTGCACATTAAAGAGGACGAAGAACCCCCCCCACCTCTTTCTTTTTTCATCCTTTTTACTTTTTTTTCCTTTTCTTTTCTTTCTAGGTGATCTATCTAATACATCAAAGCATTCACAGAACGACAGCCAGAATAAAAAAAACAAAGAAAAATGTCCCAAGTAAAAGATCAGAAGAAAACTCCAGAAATGGAACAAAATGAAAGATAGGTATCCAAACTTTCAGAAACAGAGTTTAGAACACTGATGATAAGAATTTTTAAAGAAGGATAGGAAAACCATAAAAAACAACCAGTTAGAATTAAAGAATACAGTAACTGAAATGAAGAACACTCTCGAAGGAATTACCAGTAGAATAGATGAAGCACAGGAGTGGATCAGCGAATTAGAAGACAAAATAGCAGAAATCACCCAGCTGGAACAACAAAAAGAAACAAGAATAAAAAATAATGGAAATAGTTTAAGAGACCTCTGGGACAACATGAAATGCAACAGCATTCACGTCATAGGAATGCCAGAAGGAGACGAGAAGAAGCAAGGGATTAAGAATGTATTTAAAGAAATAATGACTGAAAACTTCCCTACCCTGGTGAAGGAAATCGACATACAAGCCCAGGATGTGCAGAGAGTTCCAAACAGACTGAAACCAAACAGGCCCACATCAAGACACGTTATAGTTAAAATGGCAGAGCTTAAAGACAAAGACAGAATCCTAAGAGCAGCAAGAGACAGACAGCAGGTTACATTCATAGGAACTCCTGTAAGACTAACAGCTGACTTTTCTTCATAAACTCTGCAGGCCAGAAGGGAGTGGCAGGAGATATTCCAAGTGACACAAGATAAAGGTCTACAATCAAGATTGCTCTACCCAGCACAGCTATCATTTACAATTGAAGGAGAGATAAAGAGCTTCTCAGAAAAGAATAATGTTAGGGAATTCATTACCAGGAAGCCAGCATTGCAGGGAATGTTAAAAGGGCTTTTTTAAACAGAAGAAAGGGGAAAACAAGCTAACCCAGGAAGACAAGAAATACAAATAACCAAATGGCAATAAATATGCACCTACCAGTCATCACTTTAAATGTGAATGGGCTAAATGCTCCAATCCAAAGACACAGAGTGGCTGAGTGGATAAGAAAACAGGACCCATGCATATGCTGTCTTCAAGAGACTCATCTCAGATCAAAAGACACACACAGATTAGAAGTAAAGGGATGGAATAAGATATTTCATGTAAATGGAAAAGAGAAAAAAGCTGGAGTAGCAAATACTGATTTCGGAAAAAAATAGACTTTAAAATGAAGACTACAATAAAAGACAAAGAAAGGCACTACATAATAATAAAGGGATCAATTCAACAATAGGACATAACCCTAGTAAACATCTAAGCACCTAACATAGAGCTCTAAAATATATAAAACATTTTGACAGACATAAAGACAGAGATCAACAGTAACACTATTATAGTAGGTGACTTCAACACCCCATTGACACCAATGGACTGATCCTCCGGACAGAAAATCAAAATGGACACAGTGGCCTTAAATGACACTTCAGACCAGCTGGATTTCACTGATATTTTTAGAGCATTTCACCCCAAAGTTACAGAATATACATTCATCTCAAGTGCACATGGAACACTTTCCAAGATAGACCATATGTTAGGCCACAAAACAAGTCTAAACAAATTTAAGATTGAAATCATATCAAATGTCTTCTCTGACCACAGTGCTATGAAACTAGAAATCAATTATAAGAAGAAATCTGCCAGGCTTACAAATACATGGAGGCTAAATGAAATGCTACTAAATAGCGAATGGGTGACAAATGAGATCAAGGAAGAAATCAACAGATACCTCGAGACAAACGAAAAGGAAAACACCACGACCTAAAATCTATGGGATGCAGCAAAGGCAGTCCTAAGGGGGAATTTCATTGCATGCATGCCTACCTAAAAAAGGAAGAAAAATCTCAAATCAACAGACTATCTTTACACCTAAGGGAATTCGAAAAAGAAAAACAAAACAAGCCTAAAGGGAGTATAAGGAATAAAATAATAAAGACCAGAGCAGAAATAAATGAAATAGAGAACAAACAAACAATACAAAAGATCAATGAAACCAAGAGTTGGTTTTTTGACAAGATAAACAAAATCAACAAATCCTTAGCACGACTCACCAAGAAAAAGAGAGAGGACCCAAATTGATAAAATCAGAAATGAAAGAGAAGTGACAACAGATACCACAGAAATACAGAAAATTTTAAGACAATACTATGAGCAACTATATGCTAACAAATTCGACAATCTGGAAGAAATGGATAAATTTCTAGAAGCATATAATCTACCAAGTCTGAACCAAAAAGAAACAGAAACTCTGAACAGACTGATTACTGCCAAAGAAATTGAATCAGTAATCAACAATCTTCCAACAAACAAAGCACTGGATCAGATGCCTTCACAGGTGAATTTTACAAAACATTCAAAAAAGAATTATTACCTATTCACCTCAAACTATTCCAAAAAATACAGAAGGAGGGAAGGCTCCCAAATTCTTTCTATGAGGCCACTATCATCCTGATTCCTAAGTCAAAGATATTACTAAAAAGGAAAACTACTGGTCAATATCCCTAACGAACATAGATGCAAAAATTCTCAACAATATACTAGCAAACCGAATTCAGCATCTCATTAAAAAGATCATATGCCATCATCAAGTGGGATTCATTTCTGGTATGCAAGGCTGGTTCAATATCTGCAAGTCAATTAACATAACACATCACATTAACAAAATGAAAAATAAAAATCATATAATCATATCAATAGATTCAGAAAAAGCATTTGACAAAATCCAGCAGCCATTTATCATAAAAACTCTTAGCAAAGTGGGAATAGTGGGATCATATCTCAACATAATAAAGGCCCACAGCAAACATCATACTCAATGGGGAAAGGCAAAAACCTTTCCCCTTAAGATCAGAGACAAGACAAGTTTGCCCACTTTCACCACTTCTATTTAACATAGTTCTCGAAGTTCTAGCCACAGCAATCAGACAAGAAAATTTAATAAAAGGCATCCAAATTGGAAAAGAGGAAGTAAAATTGTCATTATATGCAGATGACATGATACTGTATAGAGAGAATCCCAAAGACTCCACCAAAAAACTGCTAGAACTGGTAAACGAATTTGGTAAGGTAGCAGGACACAACATTCATATTCATAAATTAGTTGCATTTCTATACACCAATAATAAACTATCAGAAGAAGAAATCAGGAAATAAATCCCTTTTACAATTGTTTCAAAAACAATAAAATATCTAGGAATCAATTTAACTAAAGAAGTAAAAGACCTGTACTCAGAAAATTATGAGACACTGAAGAGAGAAACCAAAGAAGGTACAACTAATTGGAAATACATACCATGCTCATGGGTAGGAAGAGTTAATATAGTTAAAATATCAATACTACCGAAGGCAATATATAGATTCAGTGCAATTCCAATCAAACTACCAAGGACATTTTTCTCAGAAGTTGAACATAGAATCCTAAAATTTATATGAAGTCACAAAAGACCCTGAATAGCTATCGCAATGTTGAGAAATAAGAACAAAGTGGGAGGCATCACACTACCTGACATCAAAACATACTACAAGGCTACAGTAATCAAAACAGTATGGTAATGGCATGAAAACAGACACATAGACCAATGGAACAGAATAGAGATCCCAGGAATAAACCCATCCATATACTGTCATTTAATCTATGACAATGGATGCAAGAATTTACATTGGAGTAAAGATAGTCCATTTAATAAATGGTGCTCGGAAAATTGGACTGACACAAGCAAAAAAATGAAAATGGACCACCTACTTATACCATATACGAGAACAAACTCAAATTGGATTAAAGACTTAAATGTAAGACCTGTAACCATAAAACTCCTAGAAAAAAACATAGGAAGTAAGTTTACAGTCATTACCTTGAGTAATATTTTTACTGATATATCCCCACAGGCAACGGAAATAAAAGAAAAAATGAACATATGGGATTACATCAAACTTAACAGTTTTTTCACAGCAAAGGAAATCATCAAGAAAACAGAAAATCAGCCTACTGAATGGGAGAAGATATTTGCCAACGATATATCTGATAAGAGGTTGATATCCAAAAGTTGTAAAATATGTATGGAACTCAACACCAAAAAAACAAACAACCCAATTTAAAAATGGGTAGAGCATATGAAGAAGCATTTCTCTAAAGAGGACATACAGATGGCCAACAGGCATATGAAAAAATGTTCAACCTCACTAATCATCAGAGAAATGCAACTAAAAGCCACCATGAGATATCACCTCACTCCAGTCAGAATGGCTATCATCAATAAATCAACAAACAACTAGTGCTAGCATGGTTGTGGAGAAAAGGGAACCCTGATGCACTCTTGGTGGGACTGCACGTTGGTGCAGCCATTATGGAAATCTATATGGAGGTATCTCAAAAAACTGGAAATGGAACTACCGTATGACCCAGCAATGCCACTCTTGGGTATCTACCCAGAAGAATCCAAGACGCTAATTCGAAAAAATATATGCACCCCTATGTTTATTGCAGCACTATTTACAGTAGCCAACACTTGCAAACAACGGAAATGCCCATCGGTAGATGACAGGATTAAGGAACTGTGGTACAGGGGTGGCCAAGTGGCGCGATGGTTAAGGGCTGTCTTGGGAAGCCAGCGGCCCTGGTTCAGTTCCCACATATGAGGGTCAGTGACACTGCCCTCAAAAAAAAACAAAACTGTGGTACATTTATACAATGGAGTATTATTCCGCTATAAAGAAGAATGAAATTTTACCCTTTGCAGTGATATTGATGGACCTGGAGACTATTATGTTAAGTTAAATAAGTCAGTCGGAGAAAGACAAATACCATATGATCTCACTTATATGTGGAATCTGAAAAACTGAATGAATGAGCAAAGTAAACAGAAACAATCTCATAGATATAGCGGAAAAGCAGGGTTGCTATTTGGGAGGGGGCTGGGGATGAGGGCGAAGGGAAAGGGATTGGACAGCATAAATAGGTAACTACAATATTGCCACAGGGATATGAAAGACAGTTTGGGGAATATAATACTCCTGTCAATATTTTGTGGGGTGTTACATGGTCACATGTCTTATTAGGGAGACCACTTCATGGATGGAGTAGAAGCTTGATCACTGCACTGTATACCTGAAGCTGATGTTGTATAATATTGTATGCCAACTGTAATTGAATATATAGATAGTCACGGCATGTGGATTATACTGTGGAAGGGAGTCAAAGGAATTGTAATAGATATGTATGATATGGCTGGTGGAGTAGTGGGGTGATGAATTGGGGGAGGGGGTTTTCACTTTGAGGGGTAAAAATTATAACTATTGCACTGTGTTTGTTGTACACCTGAAGCTAATTTTAAAAAGTTTATTTTACCATAAATAAAAAAAGAATAAAAAAAGGAAGTTTCTGCATTAAAAAGTAGAGGATGATAACAATTGTGGATCTGTCACCACATTCTACTTTCCAGTCTTGAAAGACTTCTAAGGAGATTTTTCACTAAAGAGGAAATATTTTTCACATTAAAAACAAGGTGACACAAGGCCTGCTGAATGGCAAGGTGATTAAGCGCTGACTTGGGAAGCCAGCAGCCCCGGTTTGGGTCCCACATATGAGGGCCAGTGACACTGCCCTCAAAAAAAACAACAAAAAACAGCAACAACAAGGTAATACATAAAAGTAAAAAAGATGGCTTGATTGAGGATGCAGCCTGAGGATTTAGAAAGATAGCAAAGGATTATACAAAGAAACCTCAAAGGAGGTTTCCAACTTTCACAAAATAGCTATTGGTTATAATGTTCTAAGAAAGTAAGAAAATTTGAAGAGGCAGTTCAGAGCGGAAATGTCATCTGGAGTATATTGCTTTGAAAATGGAAACCCACCCCAATTTCTTTGTTTCTGGTAGAGCAGAGAGAGAGCACTTCACATGAGCACACTGAGGAGGTGGAGAGCCAAAGCACTAAGATTGAAGACGCCAGAATTAAAGATTAATTTACTGAGACTACAGGAGGGGAGCAAAGGGCCCAATTTTCAGCAATAATAGAAAAACGTATGAAGAGGTTCTTACTTTAGTATCACTGATATTTATGATATGAAAATAGTTAAAATCAATAAATTATAAAATTTCCAGTTTATCCCCCTTAACATCTAAGGGAATTACCCTGTATATGACATGGATATGTATAAAGGACCTCTGTAAAATTTGGGGCAAAAAAAAGTAAATGTGTGAACACAGGGGACAGCTGTCAGCCCATCATGCTTTCAAAGTTTCCTTTTGTTTTGCTGTTGTACCTTCAGGGCCTAGATCAATGCCTCACTCTGAAGTATTTATTTTTTTAAGTAATGAATGAATGAAGTTATATTTTCTGGGTGATAGTGCTAGTAACAATAAAAATATGTTATGCTCTTTTACAAAATAAAATTAACAATACTGACAAGTTGGAAATAGAAATCCAGAAGAATATAAATATGTAAAAGTTACCAGAGAAGAAATCATGAGGCTAAGACACATCACCCATAAGAGGAAGATAAAACATGGATGGAAAAACATCAGCATTTTGAGAACAGTGAGTTTATCAGAATCCAACCTGCAATGTTTATGAATACTTTCAGATGAGAGAATTACAGATTTTGGGTGTGTGTTTGTGTTTCTCTGTGAAGAACTTTAAAGGAAATAACCCAAAATTAAATGGGCCACCTCTTGAGACACAGGGTTCTTTGGAGTGAGCAGAGGTGTTTGTCCAGACAAGGATGAGACAATGGCGAGACACCGCAGAACTGAGGGAAGGGGCAGAAGATTTGGAAGATGGTAGGACCAGATACCTCTGTGTTGCCTTTCAGCCTTGGGTCTAAGTTTCTATTCTTATTTGTAATTGTGCTCTTTTCTATTAAAATAGGAAACAAAAGGATTGTATGCAAAAATGGATTTGAGTCCTATCTATGGCATGCTAAGCCAATTTCTATCTGGAATGAGAAGAAACTGTTTGCTTGTTGTTTTAATGCAAAGACTTTAAAGAGAATGAAGGAAGAGTAGATAGGGTGATTTTATGTTAATAAGCATATTGAATGTATTGTCTTTCCAGTCACCATACAGATTCAGGTTTGTAAGTCTGAATATGCATGATACCTTTGCTCAAAAAAAATGCACATTTTTTTTCTCACTAGACTTATCATGGTGACCAGTTTGTAAGGTATATAAATATCTAATCAGTATGTTGTACACCTGAAACTAATATGTATGTAAACTATACTAAATTTAAAACCTGAAAAAAAGAAAAATAAATAAAGTGATTAGTTATAGGTAGGTAGTTATTGCTATTTTATTATTCATATTTATGTTCTTCTCTTTTCCTCTTCTTAAAACAGTCACATTTGTACTGGTTTGGTGCTGATGAACTCCTTTAGCTTTTTCTTGTCTGAAAATCACTTTATTTCTCTTCCACTCTAAATGATAGCTTTGCTGGGTAGAATAGTCTTGGTTGTAGATCCTTGCTTTTCATAACTTTGTGTATTTCATGTCAGTTCCTTCTGTCCTGCAATGTTTCTGTTGAGAAATCAGCTGACAGTCAAATAGGAGTTTCCTTGTAGTTAACTGACTGCCTTTCTCTTACTGCTTTGAGGATTCTCTCTTTGTCTATAATCTTTGCCATTTTCATTATGATATGAATTGGTGTGGACCTCTTTGGATTTATCTTATTTGGGATTCTCTGTGCCACCTGGACTTGTATGTAGGTATATTTCCTCCACCAGTTTAATAAAGTTTTCAGTAATTATTTATGTAAACACGGCCTCAATTCCTTGCTCTCTCTCTTTTGCTTTTGGTACACTTACGATGAAAATGTTGTTATGCTTAACGTTGTCCCAGAGTTCCCTTAAGCTATCCTAATTTTATTTGTGTGTTTTTTTCATTTAGCTCTTCTGAATGGGTCTGTTCTGCTACCTTGTCTTCCAAATCTCTTATTTGATCCTCTGCTTCATTTAATCTGCTGATGATTAATTCTACTGTATTCTTTATTTCAGTCATTGTATTCTTAAGTTGTGATTGGTTCTTTTGTATGGTTTCTATTGTGTGTATGTGTGTGTGCTTGCTATATCTTTGTTGCAATTGTCACTAAGTTCCCATAACCAGTGTTTTGAACTCTGTATCTAGAAGATTGCTTGCCTCCATTTTGTTTATTTCTTTTTCTGAAGTTTTCTTCTGTTCTTTCACTTAGGACATGTTTCTTTGTCTCCCTATTTTGGCTTCCTCTCTGTGTTTGTTTCTCTGTAGTAGGTAGATCTTCTTCATCTTCTAGTCTTGGCAGGATAGCCTTATGTAGTAAGTGTCCTGTAGAACTCAGTGGCATATAGTCTCCCTCATTACCTGAGCCAGGTGCTCCAAGTTTGTCTCTTGTGTGACTTGTATATACCCTTCTGTTATTATTAAGTTTTGATTGCTGTTGGCAGGTTATTGGGTTGGATTGATGCACAGGCTGACTGGTTGTGAGGATTGGCCAGGGCCATAGCATAAGAATTGCTGTGTGGGAGCTGACCCCACAGAGCAGATTCATCCCAGATGGCTCTGGTGCCTGCTGAAGCCTCTCTTAGTCTGTACTGCTTTAGGGACTAATTGGGTGGTGCACTCTTTTGATCTTAAGCTGGCCACCTGCTATGTTGACTCTAGGGCCCCTTGGGAAGGGCTCCCGTGCAGGCCAAGATCAGTCACTGCCTGTGACTGGTCTAGGGCTACCTGCCTGGTAGGAGCTTCAAAGCGATCCTTGGTTGGTAGGTGTCTGGAGGCATGTGGGAGATGCCACACTGCAAACTGAAAATGGCTGCCACCAGTAACAGGCCTGAGCCTAATAAGCCAAAGTAACAGGAGACCAGGCAATATGTGAGGGGGTTCTCAGGGAGTCACCAGGCTGGGGCATGTGGTGTTCGCCCTGTTAATGCATATTCAGATTTGATGACAGTACCAAGCCTGGGACCACCAAGTAGGAGTCACACAATACACTGAGGCCATTTTCCACCTGATAGGGGCCTGCAGACCTTTGAGAGCTTTCAAGAAAGATTGCAGAATGTGCCAACGCTGTATGGCCACTTCTGGAAGATTCTCTGGCAGTGTGTGAGTTGGTTGGGCTGCCTTCTCAGGGGGTCATCAGGGTAGTGTGAGTTGGGTTCACCAGGCTACTTCAGATTCAGATTTTGCTGTGTGGGGAAAGGGTTCAATACAGGAATAATGGTGCCCAGACCTCAGCTGTGTTGGAGAAGACTTCACACATGGATAATGGTGGCTGTTCTCCAACTCTCAGTTTGAATTCACACAACTCGGTTTCTCCCTTTGTGTCCCAGGTTTTCCTTGAGTCTCTGTCTCACCACTGGAGCCTAGGTTGAGTGTCTGCAAGTGAGTCTCTGTGAAGGCCATTTAAGAAGACACCTGGGTGTCCAGAAGCCTTCTGTCTCACCTGAGTGAACATAATCCTCACTAATTTTCACAGCTAGATGTTACAGATGCTCCTCTTCTCAGCACTGATCTCTGTGCTCTAGAGCCCAGTGTGTGTCGAGACCCTACGCTACTCATGGCGGCCTCTGTAGCTGAGATATCCTGCCTGATCATCAACTGACACATTTGGGTGTGAGGCCAGCTTGTTTTGCATTTCCACCCCTCCTATCTGTCTCTATCTGGCCTCTTCTTTATATCCTTAGTTATAAGACTTCAGTTTGGTTGGTCTTCATATGGTTCCCCAGGTTGATTGTTTTATAATCTAGTTGCAATTTTGATGTGGACATGGGAGGAGATGAGCACAACTTTTACCTACTCTGCCATCTTGGCTGGAACTCTGCCCAGTTGAATTTTTATAATATTACCAAGACCATTCAGCGGGAAAAGAATAGTCTCTTCAACAATAGTGTTGTGACAACTGGATTTCCACAAGCAAAAAGTAAAATTGAACCCTGACCTCACACAATATACAAAAATTAATTCAAAATAAATGGACCAAAATTCATAAATATAAGAGCTAAACCATAAAACTCTTAGGAAATGAAATACATAAGAGTAATTCTCCATGATTTTTGCTTTTTAGCTATGACACTAAAAGCATGAGTAACAAAGAAAAATAGATAAACTGGAATTTTTTACAAAAATTGAAAACTTTTATGCATCAAAGGACATTATCAAGAAAGTGAAAATACAACCCAAAGAATGGGAGAAAATATTTGCAAATCTTATACTTTGTAAGTGTTTAATATCCAGAATATATAAAGACTACTACTATTAGGACAAAGTTCTCTGAATGATTCCTGTACATGAGTCATAACTCCACAGCTAGATTACCAGTTCTCAAAGTGCTGTAATGAGTTCTCCTGTGTCTACTGTAAGACTGATCACATAGTAGGACTTTTAATAAGTGGGTACTTGATGAACAGAACTAGTTATTCTTGCCCATGATGTTATATTTCATGGCAAGAGTAAACCCTTTCATTTTCTTGACATAAACAACTCAGCTTTCATAAATATTTATAGTCCCTCATGTCCTACCAATGCAGTTGTGTGCTTGAAACTCCATCCTATAAGCTGTCCTACTCAAAATTTTCCTTTTTAAACAGTGACCACAGGAGGTTTCAGTTGATTTTGATGATCAAACTCACAGGTGATCCAGAGATAAACTCCTATACACTGAATGATGTGTGCTATCCAAAATTGCCTGGACATGTTATAATTTTCAGCCAGAACCAAAATAGTGCAAGTTAACAGACACTGATGTAGTTATTTCATCATATTCCATTCTACTTTAGGAATCTCTCTTGAAAATAATATGAATTAGACAACATTTTATGTATAAAGATATCTATCACAGTGCTTTTAAAATACAGAAATAGCATTTTTTAAATTTCTAAACAACATATTTCAAAAATTAGATTTACTGGGGTGACCATGGTTAGTAAAATTATACAGGTTTCAAAAGTACAATTCTATAATAAATCACCTACATATTTCATTGTGTGCTTACCACCACACAGAGTCAGTTTTTCTGTCACCATATATTTGACCCCCTCTACCCTCTTCTATCATCCCTCCTCTCCCATTACCCTCTGGTAACCACTAAACTGTTGTCTGTGTCAGTGAGTTTTTGTTTATTTATTTCTTTGTATTTTGTTTCTTTGTTATGTTCAGTTTTTGTTTAAGATTTTATTGGGGAATTGGGGGAAGGGAACAGTGTTGGGAAATTGAGAGAGGGGTCCACCCAAGTTATTGTTCTTCAGTATTTGTTGTGGAGGGCGCCAGTCACCATCTGGCTTCCCGTCAGCAACTCATGGCCTCTAACCTCAAGGTGCTGTGTTCAATCTTAGTTGCAGGTGGGCGTAGCCACCATCCCGTGCTGGAGTCAAACCAGCAGCCTTGTTGCTGGAGCACATGCCCTATCCACTGAGCCATCTGGGTGGCAGCTCAGCTCAAGGTTCCAAGCTCAATCTTTAGTTGTGCGTGGGCATAGCCCACCATTGAACAGGCAATCTTGCTACACCAGCTGAGCCATCCTGCCACCTGTTGGCAGCTCAGCGACAGCTCAGTAAGGGTGCAGCATTCACTGGCTCATGTAGGAATCGAACCGGCTGTCCATTACTCAGAACACGCGCTCTAAGCCAACTCTTAACCAACTGAGCCACTCGGCCAGCCCTGTTGCTTTCAGTTTTATATCCTAAATATATATGAGTGAAGTCATATGCTTCTTGACTTTTTCTGTCAGACTTATTTCCATAGCATAATAATCTCAAGATCCATCCATGTTGTCACAAATGATACTATTTCATCTTTTCTTATGGAAAAGTAGTATTCCATTGTGTACATACCACATCTTCTATATCCAATCATCTATTGAATGAAACTTTGGTTGTTTCCATGGAATGTTGAAAGCTGCTGAGTAACAATTAAATATAGTGAAAAATATTCCATGTGGAAATAACCAATGTTTATATGTTTATATATTGATTTCATTTATATTACTATAAATGCTTTTTTCTTACAAAACCATAATTATAAACATGTAATATCTTCAGTACTGCTTTTCTCAAATAGCATAAATTGTTATCATGTACCCATTACAATAAACAGACAATCACTAAAACTATGTTTTAAAGAGTCCTATTGCATTCTATAACTTTATTTACACATTCTTTTAGTGTTAGGCATTTTGTTTGGGCGCTGAATACCATTATATATACATATATGTGCATATTATCTTAGGGTATATATATATTTTTAATTAAAGATTATTGGGATGACAATGGTTAGTAAAGTTACATAGGTTTCAAGTATACAGTTCGGTAAAACATCATATATATATATATATATATATATATATATATATATATATATATAAAACATTATGTGTTCGCCACTCATAGTCAGTCACCCTTCCATAACCATACATTTGTCCTCTTTTACACTCATCTACCCCTCCAACACCCTCTGGTAGCTACTAAACTATTGTCAATGAGTTTTTGTTTCTTCATTTGTTTCTCTTGTGCCTTGTTTTCAGTTTTATGTGCCACATATCAGTGAGTTCAAATGGTTCTTGACTTTTTCTGTCTGATTTATTTAACTTTGCATAATAATTTCAAGATCCATTCATGTTGTCGAGAATGGCACTATTTCTTCTGGCAGATAGTATTCCATTATGTATATATACCACTTCTTCTTTATTCAATCATCTATTGAAGGACACATTGGTTGTTTCCATGTCTTGTCCAACATAAAGCTACGATGAACATCAGTGTACATATGTCTTTACCAATGTAAGTTTGTAGGATTTTTGTTTAGATATACAGGAGAGGGATTATTGGGTTATATGGTAATTCCATTTTTAATTTCTTGAGAAACCTCCACACTGCCTTCAATAGCGGCTACACCAATCTACATTCCCAACAATAGTGTATGAGGGTTCCCATTCGGTTGGTTACCTCTTTATTTTGTCCATGGTTTCTTTTGCTGTGAAGAAGCTTTTTGGTTTGATATAGTTCCATTCATTTGTTTTAGCTTTTATGTCCCTTGCCTTTGATGTCAAATTCAAAAAATCCTGTTTGAACCCAAGGTCCATTAGTTTAGTACCTATGTTTCCTTCTATGCAATTTATTGTTTCAGGTCTTCTGTTTAGGTCTTTGATCCATTTTGAGTTTATTTTGGTACATGGTGACAAACAGCAGTCTAGTTTCATTCTTTTGCATGTGGCTTTCTGATTCTCTCAGTACAGTTTGTTAAAGAGGCTGTCTTTTCTCCACTGTATGTTTTTGGTTCCTTTGTGAAAAATTATCTGTCCATATATATGTGGGTTTATTTCTGGGTTTTAAATTCTATTCCATTGGTCTCTGTGTCTGCTCTTCTGCCAGTGCCATGCAGTTTTGATTATTGTCACTTTGTAGTACAAGCTAAAGTCAAGGAGTGTGATGCCTCCAGGACTATTCTTTTCCCTTAGGATTTTTTGTCTATTCGGGGTCTTTCATGGTTCCATAAAAATCTTATGATTTTTTGTTGTATTTCTTTAAAAAGCACCTTTGGGATTTTGATGGGTGCTCCATTAAATCTGTATATTGCTTTGGGTAACATGGATATTTTTTTTGAGGGCAGTGTCACTGGCCCTCATATGTGGGACCGAACTGGGGCCACCGGCCTCCCAAGCCAGTGCTTAACCACTACGCCACTCGGCTGGCCCAACATGGCCATTTTAACTATGTTGATTCTTCCAATCCATCAACATGGAATGTCTTTCCATTTATTTTTATCTTCTTCAATTTCTTTTAAAAACATCTTATAGTTTTCAGTGTATAGGTCTTTCACATATTAGGTTAAGTTTATTCCCAGGTATTTTATTCTTTTTTCAGGCAATTGCAAGAGGAATTTTTAAAATTTCTTTTTCTGAGAATTGATTTTTAATATATAGGAATGCAATGAATTTTTGTACATTGATTTTGTAGCCAGCAACTTTACTGTATTTGTTTATTTTTCCTAATAGCTTTTTGGTTCAATCTTTAGGGTTTTCTATATAGAGTATCATGTCATCTGCAAAAAGTGCCAATTTAACTTCTTTATTCCCTATTTGGATGCCTTTTATTCCTTTCTCTTGCCTGATTGCTCTGGCTAGGACTTCCAATACTATGTTGAAAAGCAGGGGTGATATGCAACAGCCCTGTCTTGTTCCTGAATGTTAATTATGATATTAGCTGAGGGTTTGTCATCTATGATCTGTATTATGTTAAGGTATTTTTCTTCTATCCCATTTTATTAAGTGTTTTAATCATAAGTTGGTGTATCTTGTCAAATAATTTTCTGCATCTATTGATACAGTCATATGATTTTTGCCCTTTATTTATGTGGTGTATCACATTGATTGATTTGCATATGTTGAACTATGCTTGTACCCCTGGGATGAACCCCAATTGTTCATGATGTATAATCTTTTTTTTTTGAGGGCAGTGTCACTGGCCCTCATATGTGGGACTTAAACTGGGGCCGCTGGCATCTCAAGCCAGATCTTAACCATTGCGCCACTTTGCCGGCCCCATGATGTATAATCTTTTTAATACATTGTTGTATTTGACTTGCTAGAATTTTGTTTAGGATTTTTGCATCTGTATTCATGAGGAACATTGGTCAGTAATTTGCTTCTTCTGTGTCAGCCTTACTAAGTTTTGGTATCAGGGTAATGCTGGCCTCATAAAATGAGTTAGGGAGTATTGTCTCTTCTTCAGTTTTTTGGAAGAGTTTGAGGAGGACAGGTGTTAGATCCTCTTTGAATGTTTGGTAGAATTCACCAGTGCAGCCATCTAGTCTTGGACTTTTGCTTTTAGGAAGGTTTCTGATGAATGATTCAATTTCCTTTCTGTGGATAACTGTATTTAGATTTTCCAGTTCTTGATTCAGCCTAGGTAAACTATATGTTTCTAAGAACTTTTCCATTTCTTCTAGGTTATTGAATTTGGTGGCATATATTCCCTCATAATATTCTTGTATGATCCTTTGTATTTCCATGGCATCCGTGGTAACTTCCACTCTTTCATCTGTGATTTTGTTTATTTGTGTATTTTCTCTTTTTCACTTAATGCGTCTAGTCAAGGGTTTGTCAATTTTATTAATCTTTGCAAAGGACCAGCTCTTTGTTGGCTTAACTTTTCTATTTTCTTTTTGTTATCTATTTCTTTGATTTCTGCTCTGAGTTTCATTGTTTCTTTCCTTCAGCTGACTTTGGGTTTCATTTTTTCTTCTTTTTCATGTTCTAAAAGGTGTGTGTGAAGTTTTGTTTACCTGGGATTTTATTTCTTCTCGAGTTAGGCCTGTAATGAATACATTTCCTTCTTGTTACTGCTTTCACTGCATCCCCAAAATTTTGGTAGGATATATTTTCATTCTCATTTGTTTCTATGTATATTTTGATCTCTTCTCTTATTTCTACTTTCCCCTGTCATTCTTCAAAAGTATTCTGTTTAATCTCCACATATTTGAGGTTTTTCTTGCTTTCTTGTTGAAGTTGATATCAAATTTAAAAGCCTTGTGATCAGAGAATATGCTTGGTAAGATTTCAATCTTCTTAATTTGCTGAGGCTAGTTTTATGTACCAATATATGGTCTATCCTTGAGAATGTTCCATGTACACTAGAGAAGAATGTATATTCTGATCTTCTAAGAGGAAATGATCCATAAATGTCAATTATGTCCATTTCATGTATTGTGTCATTTAAGGCTGATATTTCTTTATTTATTTTCTGTTTGGATGATCTATCCATAGCTGTCAATGGTGTATTTAAATCCTTGGTCAATTTCTCCCTTTAGTGCTGTTAGTAGTTGCTTTGTATACTTTGGTGCTCTTTGAATGGGGGCATAAATATTGATGACTGTTTTGTCTTATTGTAGTCCCCTTGATCATTATACAATGTCCACCTTTGGGGCTGGCCGAGTGTCACAGTGGTTAAGTGCTGGCTTGGGAAGCCAGTGGCCCCTGTTCAGGTCCCAAATATGAGGGCCAGTGACATGGCCCTCAAAAAAAAAGTCCATCTTTGTCTCTTGTTCGTTTTTTATCCTGAAGTCTGTTTCATCTGATATAAATATGAATACCCCTGCCTTTCTCTCAATACCATTTGCTTGGAGTGTCAAATTCCACCCTTCAACTTTGAGTCTATATTTGTCCTTGTAGCTGAGATTTGTCTTTTGGACAAAGCATATGATTGAATTTAGTCTTTTGATCCAATCTGCTACTTTGTGCCTTTTTATTGGTGATTCATTCCATCTACATTTTTGGTGATTATTGATATATGAGGATTTGCTATCATTGTATCTTTGGTTTTCTAGTAGGACTGTGTCTCCATTGTTTATTTGCCTTTTTGTTGCTGTCTGTTATTTCAGTGTTGCGGTATTCTCTGATTTTTCCCCCCTCTGTTTCTCCTATTTTTATGATATATATTTCAGTTCTGGATTTTTTTGATTGGTTATTATTAAACTTTTGTAAAAGAAGGATTCATATTTAGAGTATTCCATTTTCTTCTTCATGCTTCCTTTCTCTTTCGCCCTTTTTTCAGTTCAGACCTTTACTCTCTCCCCTTTTATGTTTTTGTTGTAACAAATTATCCCTGTTTATGCTGTCAGTTGATTTCTGCATTGCAGTAGCAAAATGTCTTTCCCTCTTTTTTTTGAAAATTTTTTTCTTCTTTTACCATGTATGTTTTGTTCATGTGTATAATGTCCTATTTTGTGTAGGGGTTGCCTTTTTCTGCATCCGTCTGTCTGTTCATAATAGTCTTCATTATTTTGTATTCCTTTCCTTTTTTCTGTCAGGTCGAATGTTCTTCTTCACTATTTCTCGTAGTGCAGGTCATCTGTTAGAAAATTTCCTTAACTTCTGTATGTCTGGAAAGGTCTTTATTCCTCCTTCTTAGTTAAAGACTATCTTTGCTAGATATATTATTTTTGGCTCATAATTTCTCTCTTTCAGTACTTTGAATATTTGTTTCCCTCCCTCCTAGCTTGTAGAGTTTCTGCTGAAAAATCTGATGATAATCTAATGGGCTTTCCTTTGTAGGCTACTCTCTTCTTTTCCCTGGCTTCCTTGAGGATTCTTTCTTCATTGTTAATTTTTGACAGCTTCAGTACAATGTGCCTTGGATAAGGCCTATTGGGATTGAGGTAATTAGGCGTTCTAGTTGCTTCATCGATTAGAGTATCAAATTCTTTCCACAAGTTTCAGAAGTTCTCATTGACTATTTGTTTGAATATACTCTCTGTCCCCTTCTCCCTTTCTTTCTTACTGGTATGCCCATTGTTTTTGTATTGCTCTTTCTGATGGAGTCAGAAAGTTCTTATAGATCTCTTTCATTTCTTTTCAATTCTCAAGTCTCTTTCTTTTTCCATCTGTGTCATTTTCAGATTTTTGTGTTCAGTGTCATTAATTCTTTCTTCCATATGGTCAGCTCTATTACTGAAGCTGGCTATTTCATTCTTCATTTCTTTTATTGAGTTCTTAATCTCCAGAAATTCTATTTGGTTCTTTGTTAAAAGTTCAATCTCTTTGGTAAAATGTTCTTTTTGTTCTTTGATTATTTTTCTGAATTCTTTAAACTGCCTGTGCAAATTTTCTTGAAATTCATTGAGTTTTTTTAGAACCGCAATCTTAAATTCTCTGTCATTTCACTCACATATTTCCATGTCTTTGATTTCATTTTCTGGAGCTTTTTCATTTTCTTTCTGAGCTGCCTTGTTACCTTGTTTATTCATGACAATTAATGAATCATTTATTTTCTTCCTAATCATCTACCATTGTGGGTTCTGCAACAGATTGATAAGAAGTTGTTTCTCTTTTGCATTCCAGTAGGTGATTGTGGGATGTTTTATTTTCTCTCACACTGCAGCCTTTTATTCTCTCTGATGTTGTAGCATTATATTTTCCCTTGCACTGTTCTGGCTTCTCACATCGTAGTGGATGGGTCCCAGAATGGTGGACTTCTCCTCTTTGAGCAGGTTGCTTGTGTTTCATGACACTAACTCTATGGAATGATGTGCAGAACTTCTACTAAAGCTGAAGTCCCAAAGCTCTTCCTGAACCAGTTTCAGAGTCTGTGTGTTTTAAAGGCTCTGTTTACCTCTGCAGGGATGCATCCAGGTAGGTGGAGGCAGAGGTGAGGTGGGTTGTGAGAGGGGCTCTGAACAATGATACTGACTACCAACATAGTTGTCTTGTCCCTTTCACCAGAATTGCTGTGAGTCTGTGGATGTGGAGCTGCAGTTCTCAGAGCTGTAAATATTTTGTTTCTTTGATCTGACACTGCTACAATTCTGTGTCTAACACTGGGATGGTGGGGTGGTGCGAGCTCTGGGAGGGTGAGAAGGAGACAGCTAGGCTCCCTGCCTATGTTTTCTGTCTTCTGTGTGACAATGAGGGCTTAAATTAACATTCTCACCCTTCTTCACTCAGCCTTTGCTCCAAGGTCTCTTCACAGCAGAGAAGGTAGGGTTCAGCTATGTTATATGCTGTTTCCTCAGTTGGGACTGTGGGCCATAAGGGGAACACTACCAGTCTGAGATGTTTCCTCTCCCATGACTGCAGTAGCTCAGGAATGCAGGGAGCACTGAGCTCCAGTCATCATCCTGAAGCCCATGGTCCTTGTCTCTGCACTTCCCCCTTTCCTCCTCCCCTGCTCACCTAATTTGCCCACCTTTAGATTATATAAATTGCACATCTCTTAATCTTTCCTCTATGTTACACTGGGAGTCTTTTGTGGAATTATAGCTGTTCAATTTGTTGTACATTCCAGGAGAGATTTTAAGAGGCTCACCTCCTGCCACCATTTCTGTGATGCCAGAAATGGCTTTTTTTTTTTTTTTGAAGATTTTATTGGAGCATTGGAGAAGGAGAACAGTGTTGGGGAATTGGGGGAGGGGACCAGCCACGTTGTTGTTCAGTCTTTGTTGTGGAGGGCACCAGTCGCCATCTGACTTCCCGTTGGCAGCTCGTGGACTCTAAGTTCAAGGTGCTATGTTCAGTCTTAGTTGAAGGTGGGTGTAGCCACCATTCCATGTGGGAGTCGAACCAGCAGCCTTGTTGTTAAGAGTGCACACCCTATCCACTGAGCCATCCTGGCGGCAGCTCAGCTCAAGGTACACAGTTCAATCTTTAGTTGAGGATTGGCATAGTGCACCATTAAGCAGGCAATCTTGTTGTTACACCAGCTGAGCTATCCTGCCACCTGTTGGCAGCTCAGCGACAGCTCAGCTAAGGTGCAGCATTCACTGGCCCATGTGGGAATGGAACCGGTGGCCCCATTGTTCAGAGCAGGCACTCTAAGCCAACTCTTAACCAACTGAGCCACTAATCCAGCCCCTTATAGTATATTCATAAAGGAGAAATTGTTATATTAAAAAGTGTGCTTATATATCAGGCATTTGATATATAGATGGCCCTTGACTTACAATGATTTGACTTACAATTTTTTGACTTTATGATGGTGCAAAAATAGTATGCAATCAGTGGAAACCATACTTCGAATTTTGAATTTTGATCTTATTTTTTGGCTAGAGATATGAAATGTGATACTCTATGGTGATACTGTGCAATGGAGGAGAAGTAGGCCCCTGTTGGCACCTGCAGAGTTGAGGCCTTTCTGAGTCCCCAGCCTCACCTTTCCTAGACCTACCCATAGCTTAACAATAGGTCACTCCCCTGTGGCTTGAGCTCATAATGTCCCTTGTCACACTCAGTTCCCTGTTTTATAAAATTACTTTGAAACTTATGATTAATACCCTTAGGCTTATTGATCACAATCTCTATGGTCCAGCAGTCTTTCCAGGTTAATCGTATCATTGTTTCTGGGTTGCTGCTCTACCAGAGAATCATGTGGCCAGGAGGAAGTCTCCATGCATACCCCCAGAACCATCACATAGCCTCTGGAGAAACACCCAGATTTTCTCTCAAATACTCCAAGTAGGACTGAGAATGCTAAGGTAGTTTTTGGAGGTGTTAACACACTGCATTCTCAAACCACTACTGATCTGATAATAAATGTTTATTTTACGGCCCAATCCCTGTGTTGATCTATTGGCTGAATGGCACAGGCATCATGAGCCTTGGGCTCACTCAGTTGATCTGCAGTTTCGGCAGCGGGCCACAACTCACAGTCAAGGTCATGATCACAAGGGTAAACAATTGATATTCCACCACATACAGTGTTGCTAGTGTGTTTTGGACATTGGGTTTTGTGTTTTTCTATATTATCATGTATGCAAAACACTCATCTACGTCTCCTGTAAAGAAAAGGAAGGCAATTCCTCTTGAGATAAAACTCAAGAAATTGCCCATTTATAGGCACATTGAAAATAAGTTAGGTTAAGCTATGATGTTCAATAAGTTAGATATATTAAATGCATTTTTTATTTACTATATTTTCAACTTACAATGGGTTTATTGGGGCATAACCCCATTGTAAGTTGAGGAGCATCTGCATTGCAAAATACATCCTCAGAGAGGTTGTACAAGTTTATATTCAGTACAAAATATCTGATTTTTATTTTGATGTTGATTTTGTAATTACTAGTAAGAAAGAACAGTTTATATTATCACTTAATAAACTGTATTTTTTGAAAATTATCTCTTAATGTTTGTTATACATTATGCCACTAAGGTTTTAAATTCGTATACTTTTTTATACATTTATGAATACCAATCATTATTTAAAAGGTTTTGTCACAAAATGTCATGTGGTATTTTTTCAAATATGGTGATTTTTGACATTCAGAATTTCTAATTTTTTTTGTTTGAGGGCAATGTCACTGGCCTTCATATGTGGGATCCAAACCGGGGCTGCTGGCTTCCCAAGCCAGCACTTAACCACCAAACCACTCGACCAGCCCAAGAATTTCTAATTTTTATGTAATCAAATATATTCATGTTCCTTTGTGCTTTCTGATATGATTATGATTTCTTTGCCCTTCAGTGAAAATTTACCTATGTTTGCCTCTAGATGATACTGGCATTTATTATTATGTATAACCCTTTAATTCTTATGGAATTTATTTTGTTGTGTTCTGAGAGATATAAGTATAATAGTACTGTTTTTTTTTCAGATAGATAATATATTGCCACAACACATTACCTGAATGTCTCAGCATCAACATTATTTAACATATTTAAAACAGAAAAATTGAAAACATAAAATCTATCAAGTGAGAAATTACTAAATGCTACTCAATGACAAATAAAAATTATTGCAAAGTAAAGGACATAGTTTACAATTTCTGAAATATTTTAAGGTCATGGAAACATTCTCTGACATAATGTTAAATAAAAGCATCAGAACGTAAAAACAGTTATACATGTTTTAGACCATTCATGCTGCTATGACAAAATATGCAGAATGGGTAGCTTATAAACAATGTACATTTATTTCTCACAGTTCTGGAGGCTAGAAGTCCAAAATAAGGGTGTCACCATGGCCAAGTGAGGTTGTGTTTCCAGGTTGTAGACTTTTCATTGCAACTTCACATGGGGAAAAGGGTATGGATCTCTCTGGGTTCCTTATATAAAAGCATTAATGCCATTCATAGGGTCTCTATTCTCAACAACTAAGCACCAACTGAAAGCCCCATCTCTTGATACCACCACTTTGGGCATTAGGGTTTCAACACATCAATTTGGAAGGGAGGGGGACAGAATAATTCAGACCATAGAAAGACAGATAATATCCATGATATAAATATCAAAAGTGCAAGGAAATAAACCAAAATAGCTGTTGCCTTAGAGCTACCGAACCAGTTGTTCCCCCACACAGATCCCTAAAAAAGATAAAGGAAGTGTCTCACCACAATGAGACTGGGAGAAATTATTCCCATAAAGCTTCCTTAGGTGGCATCCCAGAATGCTGGGACCCAATGAAATGATATCAGTTTTTGGAGTATACTGTGGAAGGGAGTCAAAGGAATTGTAATAGATATGTACAATATGGGGGGGAGGAGTTGGGTGGGGAACTGGGGGAGGGGTGTTGTCACTTTGGGGGGTAAAGAGTATAACTATTGCATTGTGTTGTACACCTGAAACTAATAAAAAAAATGATAGGGCCAGCCGAGTGGCGCATTGGTTAGGAGCTGGTTTTGGGATGCCAGTGGCCCCGGTTCGGATCCCATGTATGAGGGCCAGTGACACTGCCCTCTACAGCTAACAACAGCTCCACCTGGAGCTGGGCTATGCGAGCCCCGGCAATGGTGTGGGCTGCAGCCCCTGCTGCAGTGGGCTGCCATAGGCTACAATGAGTGGCCGGCAACCAGTGTGAGCTGCCAATAGCCGCGGTGAGCGACATCCAGAGGCCAGCGACCCGTCTGCCTCATCCGGGATGAGCGCAATGACGATGCCAGCATGGGCCAGTGAAGCAACATCCTCCACAACTAGACTGAAGAACAAAAAGAGAACAACTTGTCTGTTCCCCTTCCCCGATTCCTCAACACTGTTCCCCTCTCCCAATTCCCCAATAAAATCTTTAAAAAAAATAAAATGATAAAAAAATGCTAAAACAAAAAAAAAAAAAAAGAAATGATATCAGTTCTCTCCCTTAATGGATGGTTTCATACCAATGACTCCATCCCCTGGGGTCATGTGTGTGTATGAAGGCACAGTATGTGTTGGAATACAATGATAATGAATTGGGGAAGCAGCCAGCAGGCATGAAACTCACAGACCATGGAAAAAATCAAGTTTCACTTCCTCATATGATCTCTAATGAAGGCTACATGTTGGACTGACTCGGACACTCAGTCCCTGAGGCTGCAGTCCTTTGGACCCACTTATAATCTCTTCTTGGCTCCTGTCTTTCTTAACCCTGCATCTCCCTTTTTTAAACCCACAGCTCTTGTCATGTGGGATGTGACAATTGGTGCTTAACATGGGGCACAAGACAGAAGGTTGACTACGAGTTGGAGCTAAATGGGGAACAATGGCACAAGGCCCCAGAGACATCACCACAACTACAGAGAGAAAGTAGGGAAGATCCTTGAAAAATTCAACCAAGGTAAAAAGGGGGAAATTAACAAACTCTGTGTGCAAGGAAGTAAATGTGTGTGTTTGCTTGTGGTTCTTGTAGGCTAAAGCTAAGGAACTTGATTGAACCCTAATCTATAGATCCATGGTTGTGTCATAAGACAAAATGGTGACTTGGTGTCTGATGGCATCAACCAGCCCCGGGGTTTATACAGGTGCACCTTAGCCAAGATGGACCTTAAAGTCCCATGAGGGGTGAGGCCAGATGGGCATCTGAATGAACTTTGAGTAAAACCTCTCTCTCTCTTTACTAACGAAATGGGAAATGCCAATAGTCCACACAGACCTTACATCTGTTTACTCAAGCAGCTTCTTAAGGCTGGTGGAGTCAAAGTTTCAGATCAAAGGTTAGAAGAACTTTTATAAGTAATTGAAACTCATTATTCTTGGTTCCCAAATTTAGGGACATTAGATTTAAAGACATGGGAGAAAGTAGGTACAGAACTCCGTGGATTATACCATAAAGGAGTTCATCTCCCAGTTACAATTTGGACTATGTGACATCTAATTCGGTTAGGTTTAGAACCTTTGCAGACAGATACAGAAGATGAAGGGGAAGGGACAATTCAGATTCAGGAGATAGAAGGAAGGAAATAGAGAAAAAAGAGGAAGGGTCTTTGCAGGCCCCCACAGTTATTCCTAAATCTTTATATCCATCTTGAAAAGACTGCTGCCTATCCTCAGCTCTATTTGATTTGCCTCTGCCGTCTCTTTCAGTTATGGTGTGGGAGTGGGAGCTCTCCTTAAAACTAGCGAAAAATAATAATCATTTTCTTTCCACTGTGTGCTCACTTCCCCCTCCATCATGTGGCTCTTGTGCACCATTTTCAGCAATAGAGAAAGGCAAAAGACTGGCATGGCTAAAGGGAGACTAACACGGTTTAGCTTATCCAGTAGTCATTCATGAGCACATTGATCCTGATGCAGATCCAGACAATCCTCACAGAATTCAGGAATATCAGTATGAAATCTTTTCTTTCAAATTTTTACGGAAATTAAACAAGCTGTAACTCAGTAAGTCCCTGCATCTCCATACACAGTGGTTCTTATAAGGGACATAGCCAATGGCAGTCGGTTAATTCCCGTAGATTGGAACACTATGGCTAAACTTGTCTCTCATATTCTCAATTTTTACAATGTAAGACATGGTGGATTGGGCCGGCCGAGTGGCATGGTGGTTAAGCGCTGGCTTGGGAAGCCAGCGGCCCCCGTTCGGGTCCCACGTATGAAGGCCAGTAACACTGCCCTCAAAAAAAAAAAGACATGGTGGATTGATGGTACAGAGACTCAAGACAGACATAATCAGGCTCATAATAGTGCTATTACCAAAGATCAATTATTAGGAAGTGGTGATTTGACATAAACTCCAAACAGAATAGGAATGAATAATCAGGGTGTTGCTCAGATAAGAATATTTGTTTGATGGCATGGGAAAAAATAGAAACAGACAGTAAAGCCCCAACATCTTTCAAAAAATCTTACAAGGCCTTAGAGAGCTATATTCTGATTTTGTGGCCCACTTACAAGATGTTACCAGTAAACAAGTAATCAATCAACAAGCAGCTGACATAATTTTACAAATTTTGGCTTATGACAATGCTAATAAAGATTGTTAAAAGGCCATAGGAACAATAAAAGAAAAAAACAGATACAATAGAATATATCCATCTATGTCAAGGAGTAGGAACAGAACAGTTTAGGGCTACTACGCTAGCTCAGGCTATGTCAGGAATAAAAACTGGACAAAACAAATTTCTAGACACTTGGCTACAATTGTGGGAAAACAGGTCATACAAAAAAATGCCAAAAGAAAAATAGAAACAGTTTCCATTCACCTAACAAGTATACTTCCATGGGACTTAAACAACCTGGATTGTGTTCCAGATGCCAAAAAGGAAAATATTGGGCCTCAGAATGTAGGTCAGCTTTTCATAAAAATAAATCTCCTCTTCAGGGAAATGAGAGGAGGGGCCAACCCCAGGCTCTGACACTAACCAGGACTTTCATGACACAGGCTGCTCCTCAACATTATCAGACAGGGCCTCCTCCAGACTTTCAGTTCAAAAATTAAGTCTGGCAACAGAAGGGAGTGCCACACTAGACATCTGCTCAGCAAAAGATATCTTATTACTTCCTGGGGAGTCTCCTTTACGTGTATCAACAGGAGTCTTTGAACCATTTCCTCCAAATACAGTTGGACTTCTCAGTCATTCTAGTCTAACATCAACAAGAGTTACTGTTCAGGCTGGCTGAGTGACATGGTGGTTAAGCACTGGCTTGGGATGCCAGCAGCCACAGTTCAGGTCCCACATATGAGGGCCAGTGACACTGCCCACAAAAAAAAAAAGAGAAAAAAATTACTGTTCATACTGTTATTATTGATCCTGATTATAAAGGAGGGATTCAAATTATAATGTCATCATCCATTCCCTGGTCAGCTAAAAAGGGATAAAAAGTTACACAACTACTTCTGCTTCTGTATATCCTCCCAGGAAAAAGGGGAACACTAAAAAGAGGAACTGCAGCTGGGTCCCCTTTTCCCCACAGCCCCGCCAGCACTTGTTGTTTGTTGATTTATTGATGACAGCCATTCTGACCGGAGTGAGGGGGTATCTCATTGTGGTTTGTATTTGCATTTCCATAATGACCAGTGAGGTTGAACATTTCTTTATATGCCTGTTTTCCTTCTGTATGTCCTGGTGGGATTGCAGATTGGTGGAGCCACTATGGAAGTCAGTATGGAGGTATCTCAAAAAATTGGAAATGGAGCTACCTTTTGACCCAGCAATTCCACTCCTAGGTATTTATCCTGAAAAACCCAAGACACTAATTTGAAAAAATATATGCACCCTTATTTTCATTGCAGCGCTGTTTACAATATCCAAGACTTGGAAACAACCGAACTGCCCATTGGTAGATGACAGGATTAAGAAACTGTGGTACATTTATACAATGAAATATTACTCTGCTATAAAGAAGAATGAAATCGTCCCATTTGCAATGATATGGATGTACTTAGAGACTGTTATGTTAAATGAAATAAGTCAGTTGGAGAAAGACAAGTACCATATGATCTCACTTATATATGGAATCTGAAAAACTGAATGAATGAGCAAATTAAACAGAAACAGTCTCATAGATATAGAGGAAAAACTGAGGGTTGCTAGTTGGGAGGGGGTATTGATGAGGGAGAAGGGGAAGGGATTAGACAGCATAAATAGGCTACTACAATTTTGCCACAGGGATATGAAACACAGTTCAGGGAATATAATTAATAATATTGTAAATATTTTGTGGATGGAGTAGAGGCTTGATCACTGCCCTGTACATCTGAAGCTTATGTTGTATAATATTGTATACCAACTGTAATTAAATATATATATATATAGTCACGGGATGTGGATTATACTGTGGAAGGGAGTCAGAGGAAGTGTAATAGATATATACGATATGGGGGGAGGAGTGGGGTGGCGAATTGGGGAGGAGGGCTGTCGCTTTGAGGGGTAAAAAGTATAACTATTGCAATGTGTTGTACACCTGAAACTAAGTAAAAATAAAAATTTTTAAAAAAGAGGAACTGGTGGATTTGGAAGTAATGGACAAACAGATATTTTTATTTTATTTTTTGTTTTTAAGATTTTACTGGGGAATTGGGGGAGGGGAAGAGCACTGGGGAATCAGGGAAGGGGAACAGACAAGTTGCTGCCTTTTTTTGTTGTTGTTCTTGTTCTTCAGTCTAGTTGCGGAGGATGTTGCTTCACTGGCCCATGTTGGTAACATCATTGCACTCTTCCCAGATGAGGCAGATTGGTTGCCGGCCTGTGGATGGTCACTCACCGCGGCTATTGGCAGCTCATGCTGGCTGCCAGCCGCTCACACTGGCTGCTCGCCACTCACTGTAGCCTATGGCAGCCCACTGCACCAGGGGCTGCAGCCTACACCGTCGCCAGGGCTAGCAGCCCAGCTCCAGGTGGAGCTGTTGTTAGCTGTAGAGGGCAGTGTCACTGGCCCTCCTATATGGGATCCGAACCGGGGCTGCTGGCATCCCCAAACCAGCTCTTAACCAATGCGCCACTCAGCCGGCCCCAAACAGGTATTTTTCTAACAGAAAAGATTTCAGAAATTCATCCTGTTTGTCAAATTGAAATACAAAAAATTTAAAGGTCCTTTAGATATCGGAGCTGATGTTTCTGTAATTAATTTTCATGAATGGCCAAAGAACTGAAAAGTACAGGAACCAAACATTGATATTGTTGGGGTAGGGCAAGCTTCAAGTTTGTGTCAAAGTGTCTGTATTCTCCCCTGCCTTGGAGCTGAAGGACAAAAAGGATTTTTACAACCTTATATTGCCAATATTTTAATTAATTTATGGGGCTGAGATCTGCTTACCCAATGGGAGACAGAAGTCTGGATATCCCCTGGGCAATATAGTCCTCAAAGTCAAAAGATGATGAATCAAATAGGATTTAAACAAAAAAAAAGGATTAGAAAAATTTAATCAAGGAATTACTCAGTCTATTCAGCCCTTGTCCCAACAAGGATGAGAGGGATTAGGACATAAAACAGAGACACAAAAATATTTTTTATAGGGGCCACGTTTGCTGAACTACAGACTCCTGTGCCCCTTAAATGGACTAATAACAAGCCTTTTTGGATAGAACAGTGGCCCCTTTCTTATAAAAAATTAGAGGCTTTCACAAAATTAGTACAAATTCATTTGAAACAAAACCATATAAAACCTTCAACTAGTCACTGAAATTCTCCAGTATTTGCAATTAGGAAAAAATCAGAAAAATGGCCAATGCTCATTGACCTCCAAGCTGTTAGTGCTCTTTAACCTGAACTCCCACAACCTTCCATAATTCAAAAAAATTGCTTTTAATAGACATTGATATTCAGGATTCTTTCTACACAGTCCCTATACACCCTCAAGATTTTCCTCGATTTGGGTTTTTTGTTCCGTCCACTAATAATAAGGAGCCAATAAAAAGACATCAATAAAAACGTCAGCCACAGGGAATGCTTAATAGACCTACTATTTATCAGTTTTTTGTAGCTAGAGCAGTATTGCCAGTAAGCACTAGTTTCCCAGATTGTTACATTGTCCATTATATAGATGACATCCTCTGTGCTGCGTCCTCCGCAGAAAACTTAGCAGAATGTTTTGCCTTGCTGAAACAAACAACTTAACACTACAGGACTTTGTATTGCTCCAGATAAAATTCAATCTACCACACCAGTATAATATTTAGGAACTATTGTGGATAGACAGACTATTAGATCTCAAAAAGCCCAAATAAAAATAAACTGAAATAGTCTTAGAGACACAAAGGAAAAACTGATGAGTGCTAGATGGGACGGGGGCAGACATAAGGGAGAAGGGGAAGGGACGAGGCAACATAAACTGGTAATACAATACTACCACAGAGACAGAAGAGACAGTTTAGGGAATGTAATCAATAATGTTGTAAATATTTTTTAGGGGATCAGATGGACTCATGTCTTGTTAGGGAGACCACTTCATCGATGGTGTAGTGGCCTGACTACTGCACTGTACATCTGAAGCTGCCACTGATTAATATTAGATGTTGTCTATAATTTAACACATATATAATCATGGGATGTGGAATATAGAGTGGGAATGTAGTCAATGGAGTTGTAATAGATATGTATGATATCAGGGGTGGGCGGACAGAGGAAGGGCAGGGGGTAATCACTTTGTAAGGGGTGAAAAAGGTAACTATTGCATAGTTTTGTACATCTGTAACTATTAATAATAATAAAAGTAATTATTAAAAAAGAGATCAAAATTTGACTTTAAATGATTTACAAAAATTGTTAGGAGACATTAATTGGTTACATTCTACTTTAGGCATCCCCACTTATGCTCTTAGTAATTTATTTGGCCTTTTGCAAGGATCTCCTCAACTAAATAGCCCTCACACATCAACTCGTCAAGCTAAACAAAAATTAAAATCAGTAGAACAAAAAATACCAAAAGCTCAAATTCAACATATAAATCCAGCTCAACCCTCACAAGGTCTTAATTTTTCCCACTCCACATTTGCCTACAGCAGTAATAGTTCAACAAAATGACCTTGTCGAGTGGCTTTTCTTGCCTAACAACTTTGTTAATTCAATCCTGAGCTATGAAAAATTAATTTCAGAACATCTCACAAGCTCCTGTCAAAATTTTACATCTCAATGGACAGAAACCCAGTCAAATAGTGGTTCCCTTTAAAAAACAACAAGTAACATATTTAAATAGTCATTCTGATTCATGACAGGTCACTATTAACAATTTTTATAAAATAATTGACAATCATTATCCAAAAAATAAATTATTTCAGTTTCTTCAAAAGACTAATTGTATTTTACCTAAAAAAATTAAACAGATGCCCATTTCTCAGGATGTCACAGTTTTTACTGATGGGTCTAACAATAACAAAACAACAATTGTTAGTGAAAAAGACAATCAAGTAATACAGACTAATTGTACCTCAGCTCAGAAAGCTAAATTAGTTGCTGTTTTAACTGCTTTAAAAATGTTTCCTAGTCCTTTAAATATTGTCTCAGATTCTGCCTATGTGGTACACACTGTACAAAGTATTGAGACCACATTGCTTTCTCATAGCCCTAATCACTCTCTTCAGATTTTATTTTCTCAGGTCCAACAGATTGTGAAAAACCGCCAACATCCATTTTTTATTACACATATTCATACACATAGTTCATTACCTAGTCCTATGACCTGTGGCCGTGCTCTCACTGGTTCCTTGATAAAAAGTGCTCACATTGCTGAGACAACACATTTTCATTCTTTAACTCATACTAACATTGGCGGTCTCTGTTCCCATTTTTCTCTTACCAACAAACAGGCTCAACATATTGTCCAGACCTGTCCAATTTGTCAAATTCTTAATACTCCACAGAAATACCCTAAAGGAGTAAATTCTTGGGGTCTTGTCCCAAATGCTATATGACAAATGGATGTTACTCATGTCCCCTCCTTTGGATGGTTGTCCTTTTTACATGTCTCTGTGGACGTTACATCTGGCTTTCTTGTGGCTAGATAGGTGAAACTACAACACATTCCTGTCACCATTTATTAATATGTTTTTCTATTATGGGACTTTCACACTCCATCAAAACCGATAATGCTCTTACATATACCACTACAAAATTTGCTGAATCCTGTGATGTTTAAAAAATTACTCATACCATTGACATCCCATACAATCCCCTGGGCCAGGCCATTGTTAAACAGGCCAATTCAACCTTAAAAAACATGTATTAAAACAAAAATGGGAAGACAGAAAAGAGTCCCCACAGATACAATTAGCTAGAGCTATGTTTACTTTAAATTTTTAAAATTCATCTGGTTAAAGCAATGAACCACACCTTGGGTGTACTACAGCTGAGAGAAATTTTATTCCTTTTGTTTTTTCTTGAAGGCAGTGTCACTGGCCCTCATATGTGGGACCTGAACTGGGGCCGCTGGCTTCCCAATCCAGTGCTTAACCACTGCGCCACTCAGCTGGCCTGAAAGACATTTTAATAGTCTCCACAGCCTGAAATCATTGGAGAATGTCCCCGTCTGGTGGAAGGACAAACTAATCAATGGCAGTTGGGAACTCTACTGACATGGGGACGAGGTTTTGCTTGTATTTCTCCAAGTCCAGAAGAAAGACCTCTGTGGGTAATTGGCCAGTGTATCAAACCATACCATGAGTGATGGCCCATGGAAGAGAATACACGCATGGATGAAACTGCCGTTGGGGTACAAGGAACCACCGACAATTGAGATGTCCAATCTCTCATTCCAGACCTCTTGAGTTGGCATTTGTAATATGCCGTGGTCCCTCCACTTACAGTCATTATTCAAACTCCTGCTTCTCAACCTCAAACCTGACAAACAAAAAATGCCCAGCTTCCAACTTGGAGGCAATTAAGGAAGCTGACCCAAATAGCAGAAGGTAGGTAAAGCAAAAAGGGCACCTTCAAGACTGACACCAGTTTGGTGGTGTCCATGCTGGCAGTACTAACTATTGTACGTTATCTCCCACCCGGTATTGTAGCAGACAATTTTACTTATTGGGCTTATATTTCTAACCCTATGTTATTGACTCCTGTCATTTGGAATGATGATTCTCCTTTAATTTATATTAATGACAGTTCTTGGTTTCCTGGACCCAAGGATCAGAGAGGTCCAGAATTTCCTGAGGAGGAAGGATGAAATTTTACTTTTTCTGGCCATACATCTCTAGGATATTTACATACACCTCCTTGTATTGGTTCTGTCCCTCCATGTCTTTCTCTCTCTGATCAAGCCTGGGCACTCCCCAGAGGAGAGGTGAATGACACATAAAGATTTGTTCATGATTACCGGAAAGGGATTTGTAACACAACAACTCAGTACTCATAATTCTCCTCTATCCATCACTTCATGTCTTCAAAATAATAGTTGGATTGATGCCCAATCTTGTATTCATTGGAAAGAATGTCGAGTAAGCCAAGCTTGGGTAACAGTTGAAAATTCTTATGGCAATATTCTGCATTGGGGTCCCTTTGAGACTGCAATTCATGCCTGCTCCCAGTCAAAATGTTCTGAACCTCAGCAAATGAGAGAACAGATATCCTATTATGGCTTTCCCCAAATTATTGAATCACGATTTAATGTTTCTATCTTTTGGAAAGATAGGGCCCTTGCCCCTCCTCAATTAAGAATGATTAAGCTCATCAGACTTTATGGAAAGTGGCCTTAAGCCCTGGACAGGATAAGAATTGGGAAGGAAACCTTACTAAATAACAAAAAATATACTTTTCAGTTTGAAAACACTACAATATTTTATTTACAAGCATGCCTTAAAAATCCTTTTGTCTTTTTGGTAGGAACTATAACTATTAATCAAACAGCAAAGTTAGTTTAGTGTCCTCAAAGCTGTTTGTATACATGTATTAATTCTTTAATTTATGATGCATCCCCAAAACAGGTTATGATACTAAGGAGTAGACAAGGGTTATGGCTCCCTGTCCAACCTCCTAGAGTGTGGGAAGGTTCTTCTAATGTACATATTATTTTACAATTGCTTCATAGGTTTTTACATAGGACTAAGTGAGTTATAGTCCTTCTGATTGCAGCCATAATAGTAATTATAAGTATAATTACTGTGGCTGCTGTTTCTGTAGTTGCTTTATACCAAACAGTACAGACAACTCTATTTGTACAGGATTGGCAGGAAAATGCCAGTAAAACTTGGAATCAACTATTAAGGATTGATCAAAAAATTAGTATTAGATTAGCTGATTTAGAGACAACTTGTTTTTCTTGGAGACCAATTTAAAAACCTCCAAACTATGATTACTTTAAAATGTGATTGGAATGTATCTACTTACTGTGTACCTCTTTTTTCTTACAATCAAATGCTCACCCCATGGTCGGAGGTGAGAGCACACCTCCTGGGACATGCTCCCAATCTTACTGTAGATATCCTACAGCTACAAATGAAGTGGACTAGATGTCTAATGCCAAGATCCAGCTCCTCCCAGGAGAGGAGTCACTCTCTGTGTTGCAGGAGAGCTTTCTGCTCTGAACCCCCATACTTGGGTAAGAAACCTAAGTGGAGGATTTATGGGTGCAATTGCACTTGTTAATTATTCTTTTGTTCTGCTTAGCCCTCAGATGTGGACAACAAGGCCTCTGATGAATCCTAAAGGAAAAAAACTGCCAAGTCTGTGTATCTCCTACTACAAAAACAAAAAGGCGGAGATGTTGCCTTACAGCTGCCGAATCGGTTGTTCCCCTGCACCGATCCCTAAAAAAGGTAAAGGAAGTGTCTCAACACCATGAGACAGGGAGAAATTATTCCTGTAAAGATTCCTTAGGGGATGTCCTGGAATGCTGGGACCCAATGAAATGACATCAATTGTCTCCCTTAATAGATGATTTCATACCAATGACTCCATCCCCCGGGGTCTTAAGTGTGTGTGTATGAAGGCACAGTATGTGTTGGAATACAATGATAATGATTTGGGGAAGCAGCCAGCAGGCACGAAAACTCACAGACCATCGAAAAAAATCAAGTTTCACTTCCTTGTATGATCTCTAATAAAGGCTACACATTGGACAAACTCGGGCACTCAGTCCATGCGGCTGCATTTCCTTGGTCCCACTTGTAATCACTTCTTGGCTCCTGTCTTTCTTAACCCTGCATCTCCCTTCTCGAAACCCACAGCTCTTGTCAGTAGGGATGCGACAAATAGCAACAATTATTATATAATATATAACAATAATATACATTGTTGGATTATGTTTTTTTTTGTGTGTGTATGTTCTGCATTTTACAAGTGACATGTAATAGTATGCATTACTTACACTGTTCTTAGGTAATAAGAAAAGTCAACATTCTAATAACACCTCAAAGGAATTCAAACTGGGAAGGATCTAAAGTGAATAAGATTCTTGGAGTTTTAATTGATACAAGATTAATGTAAAATAATTATCAATGTGAATGAGCTATCGGGGCATCTACATTAACAGAACTATAGTATCCCATTCATGGGTAGCAATAGTCTGACACATTTCTGTAAAAACAGGTGATACTGCATTTGGTTCTGGGTTCTGAATCTTAAAGAATATTGACAAATTGGAATGCATTAAGAAAAAATTTACCAGAGTAATTAGATTTACATATATATATATATATATATATATATATATATATATATATACACACACACACACACACACACACACACACACACACACACACACATATCTTCAAAGATGCCAATCGGAAAAAAAAAAAGATGCCAATCAGGGCAAGACTAAAATAAAAGGGAAATTAATTTTCAAATATTTGAAGGGTGTCTTAGGCAAAAGGCAGTTTTTTTTCACTCAAAACCCCCAGAAAAAAAAGACAGAACTGAAATTGAAGCTAGAGAAACAAATTTCACTATAGTAGTTTCAGACAGAAACTAGATTGTCACATGTCAGTATCACTATAGAAAGGTTGCTGTTTTAAGTGGCAAGGTAGATTTGATGACCAAAAATACTTATTTCAACCTTGAGATTCTCTGTCTCTAAGATTATCTGATCACCTTTACTTAGGGAAACATACTTCTTTTTTTTTTTGAGGGCAGTGTTACTGGCCCTCACATATGGGACCCGAACTGGGGCTGCTGGCTTCCCAAGCCAACGCTTAACCACCACACCACTTGGCCAGCCCTGGGAAACATATTTCTTCATACCATTTATTATCATTCAGAATATGAGAAATTCAAATTTAACTTACTTATTCATATGGCATTTCAAACATTTTTTATGATGAAAATTGTAATGTTCAGGTCCTCTGTTGCAAAGATATATGTGCTCTGATGTTCATTGTAGCTTTATTTATGGTGGCCAAGACATGGAAACAACTAATGTGTCCTTCAATAGATGATTGGATAAAGAAGATGTGGTAGGGCTGGCTGAGTGGCGCGGTGGTTGGGCGCTGGTCTTCGGAAGCCACATATGAGGGCCAGTGACAATGCCCTCAAAAAAAAAAAAGAAGATGTGGTATATATATATATACACAATGGATACTACTGTGCCATAAGAAAAGATGAAATAGTGCTATTTTTGACAACATGGATGGAACTTCAGATTATTATGCTAAGCAAAATAAGTCACCCAGAAAAAGTCAAGAACCACATGAATTCACTGATATGTGGGATGTAAAACTGAAGCCAACAAAAGAACAAGACAAACAAATAAAGTAGCAAAAACACATAGACACAGACAGTAGTTCAGTGGTTACCAGAGGGTAAGGGGGTATTAGAAGAGCGTAAAGGGGGGTCAAAATATGGTGATAGAAGGAGAACTCACTTTGGGTAGTGAAAAAATAATGTGATATATAGATGATGTATTACAGAATTATTGACTTGAAACCTTTGTAACTTTATTAACAATTGTCATCTCGATAAACTTTAATTAAAAAAAAGAAAAGGAAATTAAAATGGAAAAAACTAATATTTATATGATGAAAAATATGTATACTAATGCTACAAAAGTGTTTCCAAAAAATAAAAAAATTAAGTTAGAACATGTTTTGAAATTTCATAACAATCCTTTGGAGAGTCATTCAGATAATGGTATTTCAATTAGTGTACGATATATTTATTATGTTACTCTTCACAGGACACTAATAATGCTCTATACATGACAGAAAATATAAATCACAGACCAAACTCATAATACAATAACATCACCATGGATCAAATGTTATGATTACTCTCATAATTCATAGAGAAAATATCATTATGATTTAAGAATTAAATGTTACTCAGACCTTATTTATTATGATGAAAGATGTGTGATTATACTTCTTGAAAGGCATTCAATCTAATGACAGAGAGTACAAAGCAACACAAGTGTTCTACCAGGCCGGCCGAGTGGCGCGGTAGTTGGGAGCTGGCTTGGGTCACCAGCGGCCCCTGTTCGGATCCCACATATGGGGGCCAGTGACACTGCTCTATAGAAAAAAAATAAAAAACAAGTGTTCTACCAATGAGAATTTGAGTTATTTATCCATTTGGCATAAAATTTCTGTGAACACACAACGTGATATATAGATGACGTATTACAGAACTGTACGCCTGAAATCTATATAACATTGCTAACAATTGTCACTGCAATAAACTTTAATTAAAGAAACAAAACCAATGGGCTGACTGAGTGGCTCATTGGTTAAGATTTGGCTTGGGAGCCTGAGCTCCAAGCAGCAGGGCTGCTGGTTTGGATTTCACATGGGCCAGTGATGCTATCCTCTATAGCTAAGAGGGTGAACAACAGTTCGACCTGGAGCTGGATTGCGGTGAGTCAACAGCGACAGTGTAGGCTGCAGTGGGGCTGCAGTGGGCTGCCATAAGCTACTATGAGTGGCTGGCAGCCAGCATGAGTGGCCAGCAGCCGGTGTGAGCTGCCATGGGTGGGCATGAGAGGCAGTCTAAGGGCCGGCAACTGATATGCTTCAGCCAGAAAGAGCACGATGATCACAATACCAACATGAGCCAGGGCCGGCCGAGTGGCATGGTGGTTAAGCACTGGCTTGGGAAGCCAGCGACCCCGGTTCGGGTCCCACATATGAGGGACAGTGACACTGACCTAAAAAAAAAAATAATAATAATAAATAAATAAATACCAACATGGGCTAATGAAGCGATGTCCTCCACAACTAGACTGAAGAATGAAAGAACAACTTGTTGTACCATTTCCCCAATTCCCCAATAAAAATCTTTCTTTTTTTTTTTTTTTTTTTTAATTTAATTTTATTTTATTTTTAATTAGTTTCAGGTGTACATAGTTATACATTTTACCCCTCAAAGTGACAAACCCCCCACCCCCAATACACCACCCCACAACCCCCCATATCATATATATCTATTACTCTTCCTCTGACTCTCTTCCACAGTATAATCCACATCCCGTGACTATCTATATATATTCAATTACAGTAGGTATACCACCTCCACTTTAGTAATACAGTGCAGTGATCAAACCTCTACTCCATCCATGAAATGGTCTCCCTAACAAGACCTATGATCATCTGACATTCCACAGAATATTTACAACATTATTAATTATATTCCCCAAACTGTTTTTCCTATCCCAGTGGCAATATTGTAGTTGCCTATTTTTGCTGTCTAATCCCTTCCCCTTCTCCCTCATTCCCATTCCTCTCCAAATTAGCAACCCTGATTTTTCCTCTATATCTATGAGACAGTTTCTGTTTACTTTGCTCATTCATACAGTTTTTCATATTCCACATATAAGTGAGATCATATGGTATTTGTCCTTCTCTGACTGACTTATTTCACTCAACATTATAGTCTCTAGGTCCATCCATATCATTGCAAATGGCACAATTTCATTCTTCTTTATAGCGGAGTAATACTCCATTGTATAAATATACCACAGTTTCTTAATCCAGTCATCTACTGATGGGCATTTTGGTTGTTTCCAAGTCTTAGCTATTGTAAATTGTGCTGCTATGAACATCGGGGTGCATAACTTTTTTTGAATAAGTGTCTTGGTTTTTTCAGGATAAATACCTAGGAGTGGAATTGCTGGGTCAAAAGGTAGCTCTATTTCCAGTTCTTTGAGATACCTCCATACTGACTTCCATAGTGGCTGCACCAATCTGCAGTCCCACCAACAGTGCAGCAGGGTCCCCTTTTCCCCACAGCCCCGCCAGCACTTGTTGTTTGTTGATTTGTTGATGATAGCCATTCTGACTGGAGTGAGGTGGTATCTCATGGTGGTTTTTATTTGCATTTCCCTAATGACCAGTGAGGTTGAACATTTTTCATATGCCTGTTGGCCTTCTGTATGTCCTCTTTAGAGAAATGTCTCTTCATATCTTCTGCCCATTTTCTAATTGGGTTGTTTGTTTTCTTGGTGTTGAGTTTCATGAGTGTTTTATAAATTTTGGATATTAACCCCTTATCAGATATATCGTTGGCAAATATATTCTCCCATTCAGTAGGCTTCCTTTTAGTTTTATTAATGGTTTCCTTTGTTGTGAAAAAACTTTTAAGTCTGATATAATCCCATATGTTCATTTTTTTCTTTTACTTCCCTTGCCCGTAGGGATGTATCAGTAAAAATATTGCTCCGGGTAATGTCTGCAAATGTACTCCCTATATTTTCATTTAGGATTTTTATGGTTTCAGGTCTTACATTTAAGTCTTTAATCCATTTTGAATTTGTTCTTGTATAAGGCGTAAGGAGATGATCCAGTTTCATTTTTTTGCATGTGTCAGTCCAATTTTCCCAGCACCATTTATTAAATAGACTATCTTTACTCCAGTGTAAATTCTTGCTTCCCTTGTCATAGATTAACTGTCCGTAAATGCTTGGATTTATTTCTGGGCTCTCTGTTCTGTTCCACTGATCGATGTGCCTGTTTTTATGCCAATACCAAACTGTCTTGATTACTGTGGCCTTGTAGTAGGTTTTGATGTCTGGTAGCGTGATCCCCCCGACTTTGTTTTTATTCCTTAGAATTGCCGAGGCTATTCTGGGTCTTTTATGATTCCATATAAACTTTAGGATTATATTTTCTATTTCTGTGAAAAATGCCCTTGGTAGTTTGATAGGAATTGCATTGAATCTATATATTGCTTTAGGCAGTATGGACATTTTAACTATATTAATTCTTCCTATCCATGAGCATGGTAGGTGTTTCCATTTATTTGTATCTTCTATGATTTCTTTCTTCAGTGTCTTATAATTTTCTGAGTACAGATCTTTCACTTCTTTGGTTAAATTTATTCCTAGGTATTTTATAGTTCTTGACGCAATTGTAAATGGGACAGTTTTCTTAATTTCTCTTTCCGTTAGTTTATTATTGGTATATGCAAATGCCACCTATTTCTGAACATTGATTTTATATCCTGCTACTTTACTGAATTCGTCTATCAGTTCCAATAGTTTTTTGATGGAGTCTTTGGGGTTCTCTATATACAGTATCATGTCATCTGCATATAATGACAATTTTACTTCTTCCTTGCCAATTTGGATGCCTTTTATTTCTTTTTGTTGTCTGATTGCTGTGGCTAGAACTTCCAGCACTATGTTGAATAAAAGAGGAGAAAGTGGACAGCCTTGTCTTGTTCCTGATCTTAAGGGGAATGGTTTTAGATTTTTCCCCATTGAGTATGATGTTAGCTGTAGGTTTATCATATATGGCTTTTATTATGTTGAGATATGATCCCTGTATTCCCACTTTGCTAAGGGTTTTTAACATAAATGGCTGTTGGATTTTGTCAAATGCTTTTTCTGCATCTATTGAAATGACCATGTGATCTTTATCCTTCATTTTGTTGATGTGGTGTATCACATTAATTGATTTACGGATGTTGAACCAGCCTTGGGCACTAGGGATGAATCCCACTTGATCATGATGTATGATCTTCTTAATATATTGCTGAATTCTGTTTGCTAATATTTTATTGAGAATTTTTGCATCTATATTCATCAGGGAGATTGGCCTGTAGTTTTCCTTTTCTGTGATGTCTTTATCTGGTTTTGGAATCAGGGTGATAGAGGCTTCATAAAAAGAGTTTGGGAGCCTTCCCTCCTTCTGGATTTTTGGAATAGTTTGAGAAGAATAGGTGATAGTTCTTTTTGAATGTTTGATAAAATTCACTTGTGAAGCCGTCTGGTCCAGGGCTTTTGTTTTTTGGGAGCTTGTCAATTACTGATTCAATTTCCTTGGTAGTAATCAGGGTATTTAGATTTTCTGTTTCTTCTTGCGTTAGCTTTGGAAGGTTGTATGTTTCTAGAAAATTATCCATTTCATCCAGATTGTCAAATTTGTTGGCATATAGTTGCTCATAGTAATTTCTTAGAATTTTTTGTATTTCTGTGATGTCTGTAGTCATTTCCCCTCTTTCATTCCTGATTTTGCTAATTTGAGTCCTCTCTCTTTTTTTTGATGAGCCTGGCTAGAGGTTTGTCAATTTTGTTTATCTTCTCAAGAAACCAGCTCTTGGTTTCATTGATCGTGTGAATTGTTTTTCTGTTCTCTATATTGTTTATTTCTGCTCTGGTCTTTATTATCTCCTTTCTTGTACTCCCCTTAGGCCTCTTTTGCTGTTCTTTTTCCAGTTCCCTTAGGTGTAAGGATAACCTGTTGATTTGAGATTTTTCTTCCTTCTTTAGGTAGGCCTGCACTGCTATAAACTTCCCTCTTAGGACTGCTTTCGCAGCATCCCAGAGATTTTGGGTCGTGGTGTTTTCATTTTCGTTTGTCTCGAGGTATCTTTTGATTTCCTCCTTGATCTCATTTGTGACCCACTCACTATTTAATAGCATATTGTTTAGCCTCCATTTATTTGTCAGCTTCCCGGATTTCTTCTTACAATTGATTTCTAGTTTCATAGCATTGTGGTCAGAGAATACAGTTGAAATGATTTCAATCTTCTTAAATTTATTGAGACTTGTTTTGTGGCCTAACATGTGGTCTATCTTAGAAAATGTTCCATGTGCACTTGAAAAGAACGTATATTCTGTAGCTTTGGGATGAAATGCTCTGAAAATGTCTGTTAAATCCAGCTGGTCTAATGTGTCATTTAAGGTCGCTGTTTCCACATTGATTTTCTGTCTGGAGGATCTGTCCATTAGTGACAGCGGGGTGTTGAAGTCCTCTACTATGATAGTGTTACTGTTGATCTCTGTCTTTATGTCTGACAATATCTGTTTTATATATTTAGGGGCTCCTATGTTAGGTGCATAGATGTTTACTAGAGTTATTTCCTCTTGTTGGATCGATCCCTTCATTACTATGAAGTGTCCTTCTTTGTCCTTTGTTATATTCTTCAATTTAAAGTCCATTTTATCTGATATAAGTATCGCTACTCCAGCTTTTTTCTCAGTACCATTTGCATGAAATATTTTACTCCATCCCTTTACTTTCAGCCTGTATGAGTCTTTGGATCTGAGGTGAGTCTCTTGTATACAGCATATACTGGGGTCTTGCTTTCTTATCCATTCAGCCACCCTATGTCTTTTTATTGGAGCATTTAATCCATTTACATTTAATGTGATTATTGATAGGTGTGTATTTATTGCCATTTTCTTATTTGTGTTCGTAGTCTTTCATAGGTTGTTTTTCTCTTCTACTTAAAGAAGCCCTTTTAGCATTTCCTGCAAAGCTGGCTTGGTGGTAATGAATTCCCTTAACTTATGTTTTTCTGCAAAGCTCCTTATCTCGCCTTCGATTTTAAATGATAACCTTGCTGGATACAGCAATCTTGGTTGTAGGCCTTTATTTTTCATCACTTTGAAAACCTCCTGCCACTCTCTTCTGGCCTGCAAAGTTTCTGTAGAAAAGTCAGCTGATAATCTTATGGGGGTACCCTTGTAAGTAACTTGCTGCCTTTCCCTTGCTGCTTTAAGGATTCTGTCTTTGTCCTTAACCCTTGCCATTTTCACTATAATGTGTCTTGGAGTGGGCCTGTTTGGAATCATCCTGTTTGGAACTCTCTGCACTTCCTGGGCTTGTATTTCAATGTCCTTTGCCAGGTTAGGGAAGTTTTCAGACATTATTACTTCAAATATATTCTCAATCCCTTGCTCCCTCTCTTCTCCTTCTGGTACTCCAATGACCCTTAGGTTATTGCGTCTGATGTTGTCCCCAGCTCTCTTAAACTATTTTCCATGTTTTTCATTCTTTTTTCTTTTTGTTGTACCGCATGGGTGATCTCTGCTATTTTGTCTTCTAAATCACTGATTCGATTTTCTGCTTCATCCAGTCTGCTAGTGATTCCATCAAGTTTGTTATTTAATTCAGTAATTGTGTTCTTAAGTTCTAGCTGGTTGCTTTTCATGATTTCTCTATCCTTCTTTATATTTTCATTAATTTCCTTGAACATTCTAATAATCAGTGTTCTGAACTCTGTCTCCGATAGGTTGGTTACCTCTATTTCCTCTATTTCCACTGATTCAGGAAGTTTCTTCTGTTCTTTTATTTGTGTTATGTTACTTTGTCTCCCCATTCTGGCTTACTCTTTGTGTTTGCTTCAATATAACAGATAGATACCCCAGATTTCACAGTCTTTTCTGGGTAAACTTATATGGTGTGTATCCTTTATATTTGAATTACTCAGTCTCCCTATTCTCCTGTGCTTGTATCTGAGGTGTTCCTTGTGTCGTGCGTCCTCACTTGTTGAAGTTTTAGTTTTGATTACTTTTGGTTTGTCATTAGGTGGGATTGACTCCCAGATTGATTAGCTGTGAGGATCAGCAGCTTCTGCAGTTTATGAGCTGCTGTGAGAGGATTGACCCCTCTGATGAAACTTGGACCCTATGGGTCTTAGTACCTGTAGTAACTTCTTTTTGGGTGTGACTCTTGTATGTCAAACCCAGAAATGCTCTGGTTTTATCTAAAGTTGGCCTCCGGGTATGATGATTCTTGTGTCTGTTTGTTTGGACCCACTGCTGCAGAGTGATTTTAGAGCATAACAGATCAACAAGAATAACCTCCGCAGCCACCAAAGGAAACCAAATGCTCGCACAATTAAAAACAACCAACCATCAAACTACAGTCAACTTGTACAGAAATATCAATCATACTAATGAAGGAAACAAACAGAAACAAAACAAAAACCGCATACTCAATAATAACAGAAGAGGAAACAAAATAAAATACAATATCCTAAAATAAAAAATAGAATAAACATGAGAAACCGATTAGCTATACCTAAAAAATAAAAAATAAAAATAAACTAAAATAGTAATAAAAGAAGTAAGAAAAATTTAAAAAAATAAAATTTGCAGAAAAAAGGAAAAGAGGAAAAGTATAGCAGTGAGAAGAATGAATAAAATAAGAGAGAAAGTGAGGGTGGGGAAAAAAGGAAAAGAAAAGAAAGAAAAAGAAAAAGAAAAAAGGAAAAAAAATATATATATATATATTTGTCTACACACCCATATATATGGACATATATTCACCTATATACACCTATATATATATGCCTATATTAAAAACTACAATATGATTATAATGAAATAGAAATAAAAACCAAAAACAACCAAGATAAGCAGCCAATAAAGGGAAAACAAAACAGAATAAAACCAAACAAACCAAAAATACCCGTGCTGGTCTAGGCTAAAGTCCACCAAGCTCTCTTCAGTTTGTCTGCTGTACAAAAATTCCTGTGCGTCTTGTGGGAACAGTAGGCCACCTGATGCCTAGCGTAATCCTAGCACTGCAGGTTTGCTGTACTTGAGTGTGGTTGTGACGTGTGATTGGTGGTTTTTACAAAGTCACTGCCTTTTTGCTTTTGCCTGTCCCAAGGCAGGCTGCACCCCAAAGGCTCAATGAGTGTCTCTGGGCACCCTTTGGGTTGACAGCCGTGGAGAATTAAAGAATTCCTCACTACCAAAAGCCTGCTGCTAAGAATCTGTTAATTAGTGCCTCAGCAGATGAACCTGCCCTGCCTCCCAAGCCTTGCCTAAAGCTGGGCGCGTCGTGGGTAGTCTCACTCTGCTGCCTTTACTGGGTGGAAATTCTCAACCCCCTGCAGGTAAGGATATCTTCCTAGTCTGTCCCTATTGCTCCCTTCAGGAGTCAGTTTAAGACTGTCTTGGCGGGGGACAAAGTTTGTGGGAGTGGGTGAGTTATTGGTTTTTTTTTTTTTTTTTGCTTTCTGTTCAAGAGTAGAAAAAGGGAAAAAAAATAAAAAACATAAAAATAAACAAAGCCACAGTTCCAACACTGTTTCAAGCTAAGGCCTTTGCCTCTTATGCTCCAGCGGAGTTCCTGCTGCTCTCCCAAAGGGTCTGCCGGGATTTAGGGAATTGCGCGCACCCTACCGTGTGGCCAAGATCTCCGCTCCGCGTCTCTCGGGGACCTGTGTCTCCACCCGGCGCGCTGCTTGTCCGAGCGAGTCCTCTTTTTCCCCTGCTCCCGGGTTCCAGGCTTCTGCCTCGGAGCCGGCGCGCCCGCACGGATCTCCTGCTGCTCTCCCAAACTGTCTGCCGGGATTTAGGGGACTGCGCGCACCGTGCCGCGTGGCTCCGATCCCCGCTCTGTCTCTCCGGGACCTGTGACTCCGGCTGGCGCGCTGCGTCTCCGCGGGCGAGTCCTGTGTTTCCCCTGCTCCCGGGTTTAAGGCTTCTGCCTCGGAGCCGGCGCGCGCGCCCGCGCCGTTCTCCTGCTGCGCTCCTAGAGGGACTGCCGCCGGGGTTTAGGGGACTGCGCGCACCTTTCCACGCGGCTCCGATCCCCGCTCCGTCTCTCCGGGACCTGCGTCTCCGCCCAGCGCGCGCTGCTTCTCCGCGGGCGAGTCCTCTGTTTTCCCCTGCTCCCGGGTTTCAGGCTTCTGCGCTCCGCGGGACCCGGTGGGCACAGAGACTGATCCCTGAACCGGGAGGGTGCAGGGACTGATCTTGCCCTGCCGCTGCGGGGCTCTGCACCCTGCTTCCTGGGGACCTGGCGAGCCGCGGGTGCAGCTCGTACCTCTGCACAGTCGTCTCCTCTCTCTCCTCCCGCACTTGCCCGGCCTGAGCTTCTGCCTCAGACCGCAAACCAACGCGCTCTTGCTGAACTCCAGGTGGGCCGTGGGCCACAGGGAGCGAGCCGGGGAACACTCACCGTGACTCAGCAGCCGCGGGTGCGGGCTGCACCTCACGCGTCTCGCCGCCTTCTTCCCCTACTCGCCCAGCCTGCCCACCTTCCAGCAATCCTTGTGTGGAACTCTTAGTTGCTCTGTGTGATGAGTAGATGTCTCTTTGAAGCGTATTAGAAGTTCAAATTGTGGATATTTCCAGGGGAGATTTCATGGAGCCCTCCTCACAGCCGCCATCTTGCCCCTCCCTCCATAAAAATCTTTCTTAAAAGATCAAAAACTAAACAAAAACAAACTTCTGTGTGCAGATCAGAACTGTGTCAGATTTGTCAATGTGTAGCCCACATGGGAGGTTCCTAGTGAATTACCAATGAACATTACTGAATTTATATATATTTTCTTTTTTTCTTTTTTTTTTCAGGGCAGTGTCACTGGCCCTCATATGTGGGACCCGAACTGGGGACGCTGGTGTCCCAAGCCAGCGTTTAAGCACCTCGCCACTCGGCAGGCCCAATATTTTCTTTTTTTAAATTAACGTTTATTGGGATGACAACTATTAGTAAATTTACATAAGTTTCAAGTGTACAATTCTGTAACACATCATCTATATATCACACCTCCCAGAGTCAGTTTACTTTCCATTACCATATTTTTCAACCCTTTTACCCTTATCTACCACTCTCATCACCCCTTATGCTCTGGTAACCACTTAACTATTGTCTGTGTCTATGAGTTTTTGTTTCTTCATTTGTTTGTCTTTATATACCACATATAAGTGAAAACATATGCTTCTTGACTTTTTCTGTCTGACCTATTTCACTTAGCATAATAATATCAAGATCCATCCATGTTGTTGCAGAATTACTGAATATTAATGGATATCAGGTTAGTAAAGTTACATAGGTTTCAAGTGTACAGTTCTGTAACGCATCATCTATATATCACATTGTGTTCACCACTCAGTCCTGATTTTTGAGGGAGCTCAGAGAGTAACCAGAGTGTACCTAAAACTCTATGCTGAGGAGAAACATAGTTTTACTTGTTGCTCTCCAGACCCCAGCACTTTTACTTCACATGGCCAAGTATGATGATTATTGAGTGGAATAGTATGTGTGAGCTCAGGGAAAGGAAAATAATATTAACATCAGATTAAATACAATGGGCAAAAGAGATCTTTAGTCAAACAAAATAATTTACTGTATGATTTTAGAAAATATGCTTTGTCATATTATTCTTGTTTGTTCTTTTTAATGAATACAGACAGCTGTTAGCTGCCTATATTTTGATCCAGGAATGAAAATAAGGCTGAAATGTAACTTCTCCTCAGTTATCAAACACGTAGTCAATTTCTGCTTGAACCAATTGCTGCATTTGACATATGTCGACAAGACAACTCACCAGAGATGTTGGAATTGAATTTCTAGTATACATAAAGGCAATGACACATCACTCACAGACATAACATAGACAATAAATAATGGTAGTATAATTGCAAAGCAGGAAGCAGGCTGATTATCTTTTTTGTTTTTTTTTAGGGCAGTGTCACTAGCCCGCGTATGTGGGACCCAAACCAGGGCCGCTGGCTTCCCAAGCCAGCGTTTAACCACAGCGCCACTCAGCTGGCCCCCAGGCTGATTATCTTTTTTTTTTTAAAGAATTTATTGGGGAATTGGGGGAGGGGAACAGTGTTGGGGAATCGGGGAAGGGGAACAGACAAATTGCTGTCTTTTTGTTCTTCTGTCTAGTTGCGGAGGACATTGCTTCACTGGCCCATGTTGCTATCATCATTGCGCTCTTACTGGATGAGGCATATCGGTCGCCGGCCACTGGATGGTCACTCACTGTGGCTATTGGCAGCTCACACTGGTTGCCAGCCACTCATGCTGGCTGCTGGCCACTCACTGTAGCCTATGGCAACCCACTGCAGCAGGGGCTGCAGCCTACATCATTGCCAGGGCTCGCAGCTCAGCTCCAGCTGGAGCTGTTGTTAGTTGTAGAGGGCAGTGTCACTGACCCTCACATGTGGGAACTGAACCGGGGCCGCTGGCATCCCAAAACCAGCTCTCAACCAATGTGTTACTCGGCCGGCCCCAGGCTGATTATCTTTAACAAATACATCTTGAGCACTTAGCTTCTTGCCTATCATAGATTGTGGGATATAGCAAACAATAGGATCTTGATAGTGACTGCAAATTTATTTTTGAAACTAGAACACTTAAGGACATCACTATTAAATGGTAATGGAATAACAAGCGGTAAATAAGGGCTGCCTTGAGAAAACTGAGATGTACAGTCATTCTGGATTTTTAAAATACAGTCTGTTGTTTTATGGAATTAGCATCTTAAAACTCTCAGTGTGCACAGTAGCATATGACCAAATACAAGATGATGTGAGTTCGAAAAAAGTAAGAGTTCTAAGAACTATAATATCTGAGAAAGTAATATTTGAAATCTGAACAGATGAGAATCTTTTGACTAGACATAGACATCAAGGTAAAGGAGAGGTAGAAACTGGAAGAAGACTTTAAGAGTTGAAAGGCAGAAGTGAAGCGGAAATAAAGGGTGCCTGAGGATTTATGCCTGACCTGAGTTTATGCTTATTTCAGTGAAATGGATTTCTCAATAGAATTTTTTAAAAAGATGACTCCATTCACTTTCCTTGAATAAGTGTTCTTAATAGGCAGCACTCCTTATTTCTCCTTGAAAGAAGTGTTTCCCTCTTTAGAAAACCAACTCCATTATGGATTTCTTACATGTCAGGCTCAAAAGGCAGGGATATTATTATATCAGAAAGTAGTATGCAGCAGGAGCACTTTTAAATTACTAGGAGAATAATAGTTTGCAATCTTTATTTAAATCATTAAACTTTTCTGCCTCTAACATTCCCTCCCAGCATGAGAAGAAAATTGCAAATCTCATCCCTTTGGAAAGAAAAAAAAATGGCTGATGAACTATTAATAAAGATTATAACAAAGTAAGCACTATGACTCAGATTGTAGAGAACGATGGGATTGAGTTGGTGAACAAATTTACCCAGCAACAGGGCAAGTTATGCAGATATTTTAAAGAAGATGGCACCACATTTGAAAACTGCAGGGAGTCTTGGAGTGAGGCTGCATGGGATGTGGCGGGAGGTATTTCAGAGAAGAGAGTTGTTTTATTACAATTAAATAATAGGCAATAGGAAGGGGACTTCCAATGAAAAGCTCACAGCATATTTACACTGTAGCATGGAGGCCACCATTTCCTCCCTGAAATGGTCACATTTCCCTCTGTCTTTATGACCATCATAGGAATTGATTTAAGCCATCCATGTTCCTCAGTACAAAGCAGCAGTGCTGAGGCTTTCAGATCATATGCATATGTAACTGGCTAAAGTGGATTTTATTTTTAAAAGCAAATAGTGATACCTACTCTCCCCATGGCAGACTCGCCAGAGCCTGGTGAGCTGGGGAAAGGGATACCCATTCAGCTCCTAGGAATTTTAGGTGTTAAAAATATTCACTGCAAAAGATTCAATATTATATGGTTCATTAGGGTCTGTTGTGGCTGGCCTTGGATATTTTTTGTTATCTGTTAGAATTAGAAGATTATGTGATGTTGAAGTAGGAGGATTTACCTTGGTGACCTTAGGATGCTGATTCCATTGTAGGTATAATTATGCAGAGCTAAGAATACAGCAAAGAATTGCCAGAGAATTAATTTTAAAAAAAGATTTTATAAGAATGTACCCACCTTGATCCTGAAAGAAAAAACAACAGCAACAACTGAGCAGAGTCTTGAACATATAAAACACAAACACAGCTCAGTAAATTCAATGTGAACAAAGTTGAGATCAACTATATAAAACATTATATGTATCAGGAGAAGGCTTTTAATCAAGGAAATAAAGTGTGTGTAAGTTGTAAACAAATAAACAAATAAACAAACAAAGAAAAAGCACTTAGTGAAACTTGGACATTTCCAGTGATAGGTGAAACAACATCACTCAGAAAAAATCCTACCCAATTTCTGGATTTTTGTTTTAGACTGTATTTGTTTAAATGCTATAACAAAAACCCATTACCGGTTGGCTTAAACAATAGTCATTTATTTTCTCACATTTCTGGAGGCTGGAAGTCTGAGATTATGTTCTGGTGAGAACCCTCTTCCTAATGTGCAAACAGCCTCCTTCTTACTGTGTGCTCACAAGGCCTTTCTTCGGTGTGTGCATGTGGAGATAGGGGGTTCTGGTGTCTCTTCCTTTTTTTTTTTTTGGATGGCAGTGTCACTGGTCCTCCTATGTGGGACCCGAACCAGGGACGCTGGCTTCCCAAGCCGGTGCTTAACCACCGCGCCACTTGACCGGCCCTCTCTTCCTCTTTTTATAAGGTTCTGGTCCCATTATGGGGGCTCTACCCTTATGACCTCATCCTAATCCTAATTATGTCCCAAAGGACCCACTTCAAAATGCCATCACATTGGGGGATAGGTCTTCAATATACGAATTTTGAGAGCACACATTTAGTGCATAACAAAGACCTAGCTTGTGATAGAGTCTTGAGGAAATGTCAGAAGGGACCCACTCACTCTTACGTAGAATCAACACATGCCTTATGTTCCCCAAACTTCTCTAATCTCAAGGATTATTTACCTTTTACCTCTGCTAATACAGAGATAGATTGAGAGAGAGAGAGAGAGAGAGAGAGAGAGAGAGAGAGAGAGAGAGAGATTTAACTCTAGCTCTAGCAAGGTAACTGTAATATTCAACAAGCTGAGGGAATGTCCATAGAAGCCACTGTATATCATATCTGGTAATCCCTCAAGATTTGCAAAATGGCTTCCGGGTGAAGGATTGCTGCACATGCATATGTAGCATCTTATTTTGCTTGGGCTGCTAAAACAAAAATACCATAGATTGGGTGGCTTATAAACAGAAATTTATTTCTCACAGTTCTGGAGGCTGGGACATCCAAGACCAAGGCATTGGCAGATTCAGTATCTGTTGAGAACTTGTTTACTGGTTCACAGATGGCTATGTAATTGCTGTGTCCTCACATGGTGAAAGTCATGAGGAGTTCTCTTGGTTCTCTATCATAAGGGCACTAATTCCATTCATGAGGGCTCCACTCATGACCTAATTTCCTCCTAAAGTCTCCACCTCCTGATACCATCACATAGGGGTTAACTTTCAACAAACAAATTTTGGAGGTACACAAAAATTCAATCTACAGCATGTGGTTTTCAAGTTGTGCTGTTGTTACCCTCTCTCTTCACCTCTAGGAAGTTTCTATCATTATCAGTATTCTAACTCTACCACACCATAAATAGTCCATGTGCCAAAGAGAGATAATTCACATGAGTAAATTTCAACATTATTGTAGAAATAAAATTGGATACCATACATAAATCAGGAGATATAACCATTTTTTTTGAAGACATTGTTACTGTCCCTCATATGTGGGACCCGAACTGGGGCCGCTGTCTTCCCAAGCCAGCGCTTAACCACTGCGCCATTCAGCAGCCTGATATAACCATTTTTATAAGTGAAGAATTTGAGGCCTAGTGAGACCTTCAGTAACTTATTCACGGTCAATAAATAAGTTACCAAGGAAACACAAAGAATAATCCAGGTCTCCTGAATCCTAACAGAGTTCCTTTCTTCAAAAGCATACTGCTGGGCCGGCCGAGTGGCGCGGTGGTTAAGTGCTGGCCTGGGAAGCCAGCTGCCCCGGTTCGGTCCCACGTGTGAGGGCCAGTGACACTGCCCTCAAAAAAAAAAAAAAAAGCATACTGCTGACCTGAAAGCTTAAAAGACCCCTAGGGCCTCCTTTGATAGGTATAAGCTACAAGGTAACTGAGGTCACTTTTATAAAGGAAAGGGAATTAAAGAAGATATGATTGCTGCTACTTCTCAAAGATTTGCAGTTCAGTTATATCTGTTACAGTGAATAACTCATGAAACAAAGGACACAGGTGACAGACAGTCACAAGGGTAGAGTGAGGCCATCCTGACTTCAATTTTTTCAAAGGCAAAAGAGAAGCTTTATTACTATTTTAAAGGATCTTAAAAGATTGTTATGGTACTGTTGCAAAGTGCCAATAGATAACAAAGTTAAAGAATAGGCATTATTTATTACTCTGAGGGTTTAATAAAGAGGAAGAACAGGGGTGTCAATGTACAAGTTTGCACTGCAAAAGACTGATTGAATTTTGTTTTAAAACAATTATTTTCTATTAGTAAATACATTAAATAAATACATTTAAAATTCTATGGCTTTTACATAAAACTGTGAGCCTTCCAGAGTACCCTTCATTCAATTAAACTATTGGCATGGGTCGGGGCCCTGGTAGGCTATGCATTTCATATACATTGGCAATATTCAAGCACTGTTTTTCTTTTATTAACAAATACTAAAGACTAATTAGCTAAGAGGAACACAAGTTCTAACATGAAGTATGTCAATATCAGAGGTGTAAACATGCCGTAATTAATGAATTTATAATCATTTCCCTCTGATTTATGATATTAAATCAAATATGATGTTTACAAAGTATAAGATAGATGTATACAAAACAAAATCTAGTTTCAACACACACATACAAATGTAGACAGAAGCAGGAATATTAGACTTCCAGCAACTTCAGCCCGGAACCTAGAAATATTGGGTTGTCAGAATTTTTCTATGTTTTTTGTTGCAAAATTGCTTCATGACTTTTCTGACAAACCAATAGATAGATAGATAGATAGATAGATAGATAAATAAATAAATAAATAAATAAACCCGAAACAGTTCTCAAAAAAGTGCAAGTATTTTATTCCATAGAATTATTTTACCTCTTGCTCAGATTCAATATTGATATACCTGTATTAATATATATTCTAACTATATATCTTTGTATACAAGCAAAATAAACTTATTCATTCTCCAATCTATAAAAGATTAGAAGTAGCTAATTAGAAGCTATCAATAAGTAAAAAAACTATCATTTCAGGTTGACATACCACAATTACCACAATGAAAAATGACACTTTTTTTTTTTTTTAGCTGAGCCACCCTGCCACCTGTTGGCAGCTTAATGGCAGCTCAGTTCGGGTTGGGCATCGAACAGCTGTTGTTCAGAGCTTAGCTCACACTCTTGAGCAAGCTCTTAACCAACTGAGCTACTAGGCTGGCCCAAAAAATGACATTTTTGAAACAAGCTAGAGGATAAAACCTCTGAGAGTATACCCACATATTAAAAACTCTGCAATTTGGGGCCATTTGTAGTATGGATGGCATATCTCAATAAACACCAAAGACATGATAATATGTTACATGTCCTGATGTTTGATGGTCATATTGATCCATTTCTTCAGTCATCAACAACAGAAATTATACACTGTTAGATTATATTATCTTGATATGAATTTATATAAAATATAATAAATTTCTTTCTGAATTTCTAAAAATTTCAGTTCTTTTATTTCTGGTTTAAATTTTTTTAATTAAAATTTATTTGGGTTAATTGATTTGTGGATATTAAACCAACCTTGCATACCAGAAATGTATCCCATGTAATCATAGTGTATGATCTTTTTAATGTTATGCTGAATTCGGTTTGCTAGTATTTTGCTGAGGATGTTTTCATCTATGTTCATTAGGGATATCAGCCTGTAGTTTTCTTTTTTTGTAATATCTTTGTCTGATTTTGGGATCAGAGTAATAGTGGCCTCATAAAAGGTAGTTGGGAGCCTTTTTTCCTTCTGTATTTTTTGGAAAAGTTTGAGGAGAATAGGTATTAATTCTCTTTTGTACGTTTTGTAAAATTCACTTGTGAAGCCATCTGGTTCAGGACTTTTGTTTGTTGGAAGCTTGTTGATTACTGATTCAATTTCTTTGGTAGTAATCAGTCTATTCAGAATTTCTGTTTCTTCTTGGTTCAGATTTGGTAGATTGTATGCTTCTAGAAATTTATCCATTTTTTTTCCAGATTGTCAAATTTGTTAATATAGTTAAAATGTCAATACAACTTAAGGCAATATATAAATTTAATGGAATTCCAATCAAACTACCACGGACACTTTTCTCAGAAATAGAACATATAATCCTAAAATTTATATGGAACCACAAAAGACCCCGAATACCCATGGCAATCTTGAGTGATAAGAACAAAGTGGGAGGGGTCATGCTACCTAACATCAAAACATACTACAAGGCTACAGTAATAAAAGGAGTATGGTACTGGACTAAAAACAAATACACAGAGTAATGGAACAGAATAGAGAGCCCAGAAATAAACCCATCCATATTCAGTCATTTAATCTATGACAATGGAAGCAAGAATTTACATTGGAGTAAAGATAATCTATTTACTAAATGGTGTTGGGAAAATCGGATTGACACATGTAAAAAAATGAAAATGGACCACTTACACCATATATGAGAACAAATTCAAAATGGATTAAAGACTTAAATGTAAGACCTGAAAACCATAAATTTTCTAGAAGAAAACATGGGGAGTAAATTTGCAGACACTACCCTCAGTAATATTTTTACTGATATATCCCCTCAAGCAAGGGAAATAAAAGAAAAAATAAACACATGGGATTATATCAAACTTAAAAGTTTTTTCACAGCAAAAGAAATCATCAATAAAAAAGGCAGCCTACTGAATGGGAGAAGATATTTGCCAATGATATATCTGAAAAAGGGTTAATATTCAAAATTCATAAAACACTCATTCAACTCAACACCAAAAAACCCCCAAACAACCCAATTGAAAAATGGGCAGAGGATATGAAGAGGCTTTTCTCTAAAGAGGACATACAAATGGCCAACAGGCATGTGAAAAAAAATGTTCAACCTCACTAATCATTAGAGAATTGTAAATAAAAACCACAATAAGATACCACCTCACTCCGGTCAGAATGGCTATCATCAATATATCACCAAACAACAAGTGCTCGCGAGGTTGTGGAGAAAAGGGAACCCGGGTGCACTGTTGGTGGGACTGCAGATTGGTGCAGCCATTATGGAAACAATTATGGAGGTATCTCATAAAACTGGAAATGGAACTACCATATGACCCAGCAATTCCATTTTTGGGTATCTACCAAGAGAAATCCAAGACACTAATGAAAAAACATAGATGCACCCCTATGTTTATTGCAGCACTAGTTACAATAGCCAAGACTTGGAAACAACCAAAATGCCCATTGATAGATGACTGGATTAAGAAACTGTGGTACATTTATACAACGAAGTGTTATTCCACTATAAAGAAGAATGAAATCATACCATGCAGTAATATGGACTGGTGTAGAGAATATTATGTTAAGTGAAATAAGTCAGTAAAAGAAAGACAAATACCATATGATCTCAATTATATATGGAAACTGAAAAACTGAATGAATGAGCAAAGTAAACAGAAAGAGACTCATAGATATAGAGGGAAAACTGATGGTTGCTAGTTGGGAGGGGAGTGGGGATGAGGGAGAAAGGGAAGGGATTAGACAGCATAAATTGGTAACTACAATATTGCCACAGGGATATGAAAGACATTTCAGGGAAAATAATTAATCAAGTTGTAGTTATTTTGTGGGGTGTCAGATGGCCACATGTCTTGTTAGGGAGACCACTTCATGGATGGAGTAGAGGCTTCATCATTGCACTGTACACCTGAAGCTGATGTTGTATAAGATTGTATGCCAACTATAATTGAATATATATATAGTCACGGGATGTGGAGTATATTGTGCAGTGGGGTCATGGGAAATTTAGTAGATGTTTATAATATGGGGGGAGTGGGGCGGTGAATTGGGGTAGGGGAATCGTCACTTCGAGGGATAAAAGTTATATCTAGTGCACTGTGTTGTATACCTGAAACTAATTTTTAAAAAAGGTTTATTTCACAATAAAATAATTAAAAAATATATATCAATAGTTTGGAAAATTGAAATAAAAAAGAGAATCTATTGGGGTGACAGTGGTTAACAAAATTACATAGGTTTCAAGTGTACAATTTTGTAACACATCATCTATGTATATCACAGTGTATGTTAACCACCCAGAGTCAGTTCTCCTTTCAACACCATATATTTGACTCCCTTTACCCTCATCTACCACTCCCCTCCACCTTACCCTCTGGAAACCACTAAACTATTGTCTGTGTCTATGAGTTTTTGTTTCTTCATTTGTTTGTCATGTTCTTTTGTTGCTTTCAGTTTTATATCCCACATATTAATGATATTATTGCAGCTTTATTTACAGTGGCCAAGAAATGAAAACAACACAAGTGTCCTTTGATAGATCATTGGATAAAGGTGTGGTATATATACAAAATGGAATAGTACTTTACCATAAGAAAGAATAGAATAGTGCCACTTGTGACAAAATGGATGGGTCTTGATATTATTATGCCTAGTGAAATAAGTCACAGAGAAAAAGTCAAGAACCAGATAACATTTCAGTTCTTATGTTTTTGGGAAATTAACATTTTTAGAACATCTCCATTGATAATGCTAGTTTACAATAAAATTACCATGTTTATATGTGTGTGAGAGAAACATGTGGATTCTTGGTATGGAGGAAAAATATAGCTTGGATGCCTGAATAAACAGATGCAGAGCCATTCCTAGATTCTGGGGTAGTATAACTTGAGTAAATATTTTTTGTGTGGCATCTGACTGTATAAACAATTTAATTTCAAAATGAATATTATAAAATCAAAGGGCCCATATGATGTATAGTGATTTATTGGTGAATATTAAAATGTTGAATTCATAAAATAGATTTAGAAAAATTGATAGAAAAGATACACTTTTGTATTTGCTTATTATGCAAAGAATACATGTAAAGAATCTTAGTGTGTCCAGGAACTATTTCTCTATTTTCAGGTCCAAAAACAATCTCTGTGTATTTTATTGTCAATTGTGTCATTCCTGGTTAATTTCATATCTCTCATCATGAAAAGGAATAGCAACACTGGTATTAATCACAATACCATGACTCTTCAAAACCAGTTTATAATGAAATAAGGTAGATTTTCTTGTCTCTGCAGTCCCCTAGATGCCATTTATTTAATGCTAGTGGTACTATCACTCATAACACTACATGATCCATCTTGCTTCTTCTGAATACTGGTTTCCAGTGAATCGGTTTAAAGATATTCCCATACCCTATTGATGATGATCCAAAATGCAAGTCTTAGAATATGCAGAATACTGTGAACAATAATTTGTTTTCTGGGCATGTTAAATTTATCATTTAGTATTATAGTATAAGCATATAAATACATCTTCCAATAATGTCTTTTTTTAACTCTTCAGGCCATAATCACTACCATATAAATTCAGAATGTCCTGAAAATTCTCCCTCCAAAATATATCCAGAATCTGACCACTCTTTTCTGACTCAACTTCTATTGTTCTAATCCTAGCCATCATCACTTCTCATTTAGGATACAGACACTCAATACCCCACAACAGGTTTCCCCAATTTTACTCCTGTTTCTTTGTATTCTTTTTTACATAGCCATCAAATATTCTTGAAAGAGATCAAGCCACACCTATGCTTCAAACAGTCTAATGGCTTCTCATAAATATTTGAATAAAATTCAAATTCTTAACAATGTGCAAAAATTGCCTTGATGATCTGCTCTTGCCTACCTCTCTAACTTCATTTCTTACCCCACTCCAACCCATAGTACACTCCATACATATTTATTGTGCTCACCACTATAGGGCCTTTGCATACTCTGTTCTTTTTTTTCTTGTTTTTCAAATTAAAATTTATTGGAGGTTACAACGGTTAGTAAAATTACATAGGCTTCAAGTGCACAATTCTATAATATGTCATCTAATAAACTATTATCTGTTTCTATGAGTTTTTGTTTCTTTATTTGTTTGTCTTTTTCCTTAGTTATCACAGTCTCTGACTTCAGCAAGTACTACAGAGCAACAATAATCAAAACAGCATGTTATTAGCAGAAAAACAGACACACAGAATAGTGGAATAGAATTGAAAACCCAGAAATGAACCCACATAAATATGGATAGATAATTTTTGACAAAGGACCCAAAAATTTACAATGGAGAAAAGAAAACCTCTTCAATAAATGGTACTGGGAGAATTGGAAAGCCACATGTATAAGAATGAAACTAGACTGCTATGTGTCACCATGTACGAAAATCAAATCAAAATGGATCAAAGACCCAAACATAAGACCTGAAACAATAAAGTGCATAGAAGAAAACATAGGTACTAAACTTGTGGACCTTGTTTCTTCTTTTCCACTTAACAAATCAATCTCTACTATATTCCCTTTTACTTTTATTAAAAAAGATTTTATTGGGAAATTGGGGGAGGGGAACAGCATTGGGGAATCAGGGAAGGGGAACAGATGAGATGATGTCCTTTTGCTCCTTTTTTTTCTTTTTTAGCTGAGCCATCCCGCCACCTGTTGGCAGCTCAGCAGCAGCTCAGCTTGGGCTGGGCATCAAACTGTTGTTGCTCAGAGCTCAGCTCGCACTCTTGAGTGAGTTCTTAACCAACTGAGCCACTCGGCCAGCCCCTGTTCTTTTGTTCTTCAGTCTAGTTGTGGAGGACATTACTTCACTGACCAATGTTGGTATTGTGATCATTGAGCTCTTCCCAGCTGAGGCAGATCAGTCACTGTCCATTGGACTGCTACTCATGGTGGCTCATGGCGGCCCACTGCAGCCTCACTGAAGCCTTCACCATTGCAACCCAGCTCCAGGTCAATCTGTTGTTCACCATATTAGCTGTAGAGGGTGCAGTGTCACTGGCCCATGTGGGAATTGAACTGGAGCCCCTGCTGCTTAGAGCTTGCACTCCCAAGCCACCTCTTAACCAGTGAGCCATTCGGCTGGCCCCGTTTTACTTTCTTCATAGAACTCATCACTTACTGAAGTTGTCTTGATTATTAAATTGCTTACTGTTTATTTCCTTTCTTTTCCACTGGATGTAAGGTCAATGAGAGCAGGAATACCTATCATGTCCACTATGGTAGTCCCTGTAACTATGGTAAAGTTAGAATTAGAACCTAGATCCAAAGACTCAGTCAAATTCTTTCTTCAAGAGTCTTAAATTCTATTTTGAGTGACATGAAACATATTATGAATGATGCAGGATAGTCCTCAGTTAGGTATTTATTGTTTGAAATTAACTGAAAGTGATAGAAGATGTCAGAAAAGACTAAGATTAATATAGCCAGGCATTTTAAGGGTAGATATTTTGTCCAGATGAGATGGATTAAATGCCTTCATTTCAGAGAGCAAAACAAACATAAAAGTTAAAAGTAAAATTTACATGCATGGTATCATTGTTTTATATCAAAAATTTATACAAAATTTACTTTGTAATAAAAGCTCAAGTAAAAACATCCCAAATTTTGATTCTTGCCATGTAAGTCAGTGCTGTTTTGTTTTCAGCAAAAAGAAATTCACAACTCAAGTAGTTATATTCTGAAATATATAAATTTGAAAAAGGACCACTTCAAAAATAGATTTTCGGGCCAGCCAAGTGGCGCAGTGGTTAAGCGCTGCTTTATCGCTGGTTTGGGAAGCCAGCGGCCCCGGTTCATGTCCCACATATGAGGGCCAGTGACACTGCCCTCAAAAAAAATTAGATTTTGTTCTTCCCATTGGACTCCCAGAAGTGACTGTGAACTAGGAAGTGACCCTGGATTACTTCAGTCTCTAATATGTTACAATTAAAACTGATCTTAAGTATATTCAAATTTATTAAAAAGGGGCATGAAAGTTTCAGGAAGAAAATGATTTTGTCATTAACATGCAAACCAATCTTGTGGTTTTCATCAATCTGTGCAAAAAATATATAATGTAAATGTATAAGGAATGAATTATCATTTGGACTGTGTGGGCTGCCTACAACAGGAGACAGAGTTGTAAAGTGCTAAGAGAGCTTTTTATATATCTGATCAGGAAAAATAAACCATAGGATCAATAGAATAAACTGTTCTGGGATATATGCAGCCAGAAACAAAGACTCAAGACAAGGGTATAAAAGATTGGAGAGAGGAAAAAAAATTCCTAGGCATAGACTCAGACTGACAGAGGCAATGACAATAGGAAAGATATATACTTGCATTAAGAAAGCTGAATATTAAAAAAAAGAAGTTATTGTGGGCCGGCTGAGTGGCGCGGTGGTTAAGCACTGGCTTGGGAAGCCAGCGGCCCCGGTTCGGGTCCCACATATGAGGGCCAGTGACACTGCCCTCAAAAAAAAAAAAAGAAGTTATCAACAAATCTACAAAAAAAAAGAAAGCTGAATATTATGTGATTTGACTCAAAATATATTAAAGTTTATGATGAGGCATTTATCCTGGATTATACATTCACATACATTATTTGTGCTGGAAATTTCAAATCTTATGTGATGGTAACAATGCATTAACTTGTGATCCTGAAACAAGAAAGGGAACCTATGCTCAAAGCCTTCAGCCTGCTTAGGGTGATGACTGTGAGATGAAGTGTACCATCTTACCAAAGACTAGTCTGACTTCCCAAACTAGGCTAGCACATGTACTGAGGTATTTTTAAACAAATATATGGGAGTGTTTTACGTGATAATAATTCTTATTATACAATAAGAATACATCACTTTTTAGGGAAGAAAATACTAAACATCAATAACCCACCACACAAGAGCCAGCCGAGTGACGGTAATGGTGATGGTGACGGTGATGGTGAAGGCTGCTGTGGGATGCTGTTAGCTACTGTGAGTGGATGGCAGCCAGAGTGAGCTGCCATGAGCCACCATGAGTGGCCATCCAAGGGCTGATGACTGATCTGCCTCAGCCAGGAAGAGCACAATGATCACAATACCAACATGGGGCAATGAAGCAATGTCCCCCACAACTAGGCTGAAGAACAAAAGGACAGCAAATTGTCTGTTCCCCTTCCCTTATTCCCCAACACTGTTCCCTCCCACAATTCCCTAATAAATAATCTTAAAAAACATAAATAATAATCTCACCACCCAGAGATAAACACCATTATCAATTGGTATATTTCCTTCCATTCTTTGTATTCCCATTTACAAATATGCCCAATGTCATCTGGTTTGGAGTACCAAATAAAGTCACACATCTTCTAATATTCAAAGTAATATAAGTCTGGATCTCATACAGTTTCAATCAGTCCTTTTATTCTCTTACACATTACTTTCTCCAATATTTCTCAGAATGCTTGTATTGGGCACAATACTTCTGTTGAATTCTTGATCCAAACTGCACACAATGAGAAGCAGGCAATTTTCCAAATGGAAACCAAACTGCTATTAAAAAGGGTGAATGAATACTGGTTGGTCAATGGGTGCCCAAAACAAATGTGCACTGTATTTCCATGGGTTCCTCCCAAAAAAGGGACTCTGAATTTCAGGCAGTGTTTTTTTTGGTGTATCACACAGTGGTTGAAGCTTTCATCTGAAGAATTGAACTGTATAATACAAATAAAACAAATACTAAGCAAGTGTTTACCTCTCCTTTAGCCTATTTTGGGTATATTCTTTCCTTCAGTTATGTTTTTTCTCCTCCTTATTGTAATTGTTTTCTTAAACTACAATTTCAAAATAAACTAGAGCTTGAGCTAGCCTTTTTGATGTCTTTTATGAAGAATTAACCATCTTGTTTTCATTTGGTTTTGACCATTCACTTATTTCCATAATGATTTTAAAAAGCAGCTGAAAGGAAGCAGAAAATTATAATCTTAAACAAGAGTAGGGGTGAGGACAAAAAGTATTAAAGTAGACTTGCATAAGTGTCATTGAGAATGTGTGGTGCATTATATTGATGGTAATCAATTCCAATATTGCCACTATAGAATTACCATGCTCTGAAGGAGGTAAAGTGGCCTATGTAGGACAAATGCCAAATCTCCAAATGGTGTGATGCATTGTGAATGCATTATAGACTTCTGGCAGGAATTAGAGCATCTTCCCATTTAGAGTACATGCCCAGATGCTGACAATCTCATATTAATAATTTGGAGTTTGGGGTCCTACCAAATCCAACCATCTTGAGCAAAATTGTTAAATCAGTAACATATAATTGCATAATCCACCATTTTATCTTCCATATATCCAGCCTCCTTTGTGATGCGTCAAAAACCTTAATAATTTCCTCATAATAATTAGGACTCCTTGCTGTGGTAGAGTGTTGGAACTATGTTCTGCCCTTTTGAATTTTTCTCATATCTTTCTCTTCTTGCAAACATTTCTACTTACATTTCATTTTCTTGGGATTCTCCAAGAAAATGGGCAACATTTCCAAGAAAATGGAGGAATGATTCCATGGCAACATTTTAATGGGATTTTTTAATATCTAGCCCAATCATCTTCAGCTATTTCTTAATCTCAGAACACTTTGCTCAAATAATGATCTACAGGTTTGCTAGTACTGTGAATGTGGACTACACATATATAAATGAGGAATTTGTAGTAAAATTTGTGGACTTGGAAAATTTTCTGATTATAAAAGCAACACATGATATTTGCAAAATAAAAAAGAAAGAGTAATGTAGAACATATAGGGAACAAAATGAAGATCAGCCATATCCCATCACCTAAAAGTAGCCACTGTTAACATTTTAGTGTATATTCTTTAAAACTATACATTTGGATGAAGAATCTGATGCTGAAACTTACATGAACACTGTGGAGATTAAATAATTGAATAATATAATTAAAGTGCCTACTGTGATGCCTAGTATCACAAGAATCCCTAGTATCAGATGCCTAGTATCAGAGGAAACTAAATAAATATAACTATAGTTTGTGAATTTCACATATTATGTCTCATGCAATTACCCATGCCATCTTACTTATATAAATGAAATAAAATCAACAGTGTTATAGGCTGAATGTTTGTGATATCACAAAATTCATATGTTGGAATCCTATTCCCCAATATAATGGTATTTGGAGGTGTGGCCTTTGGGAGGTGATTAGGTCATTAGAGTGGAGCCCTCATGAATGGGATCAGTGCCTTTATAAATGAGACCCCAGAGAGCTCTCTGGTCCCTTCCACCATATGAGGATACTATGAGAAAATATCATCTATGAACCAACTGAGACAAGCAGTGTTAGCATTATTTTCTCTAGATATAGGTGATTCTTGTTAAGAATAGAGATTTCCAGGCCCTGAGTACTTGCAAAGTTTTTAATTCAATAGAGCTGAGTAGGGACCTGGCTTTTTGTATGTGCCAGTATTTTAACACACTAATTTGGTACAGAGATTTAGAAACCTTTATTTTAGAGATACCACTGAATGAACTTTCAAAGAGCATGATGTCAACCTTCTGAAAATATTGACTAAATTTTTAAAAAACTCACTGCAAGGTAGGCATTGGTGGTGATTCTGAGTCATCTTGATGCACAGCCTTGAGAATCCTTTCCCTACACCCAATATATATATTTTCTCATATGTGTATGTCTTTGTGTGTGCTCCTATTGTCTTCTACTCATGTGTTGTCTTGAATTCATGCTCTTTTTTTTGGCAGCCCCAGGCAAGTAAATTTGCATTCTTGATGTCTTTGTGTAGCCCGATATTATTTAGCATAAGGTGTTGCACCCAGCCACAGATCAATGAATATTATTGACTCATGAAATGATGAGTTTGAAGCAACGCATCAGTACTACATTTTTTCCTAAGGGAAAATAATGGAATACACTTATTTTCAACAACCTCCATCTGCCCGTTTTTGAAATGACTACTACCCTCTGGGCAGAGTGAAGAGTGGTTCCCTTCATCCTCTATCCGATTCATCCTTCTCCATCCCCTCCTGACTGTAGTCCACAAGACTAACATTATTTGTCAACTAGTATAATGTGAGCCATTGCAAAATTCACAGAAATTCGCCTAAAATTAATCTATTGTATCTTTATTTGGCCCCGGATTAATTCATTACAGAAGTTCCTTTACTATTCTCTTCTAGAAGCTCTGAAAGGATAGAATATCCAGAACTCTCTTCAGCTTCCAATTCTTACACTGTAGTTTTTATTAATGTACTCTCTGGAATCAGACTGCCTGGAGTACAGTGCATGTCTTGACACTCACTATCTGTTTAACCTTTGGCAAGGTTCTTACCTTCTCTATGCATCAATTTTCCCATCTGTTAAAAAAAGTGGGGGCATAATATCAATATCTATCCCACAAAGTTTTTGTGAAGGTTAAATTTCATAATGTTCATAAAGAACTTAGTTAGCATTTTGACTGACACATGATGAGAGCTCTTCAAATGTTAAGGAAGGGTGGTGTTATCATTGGCAGTGGCAGAACTGTGCAAAATATGCTAATTTCTGGATCATCCGAGACAAACGATCACATATGGCTGTTGTGACAGCAGAGGTCAAGGTGGAGAAGCGGTACTGAATCTGGGACACCAACAACCAAGCACTTGAAAGAGAAACCTGATAGAGAGGTTCAGGGTCTGGCTTTCCTACCAGATTATTACATACTTTTAACAAGGACCCACTTATGCAAGCAGTAATGATTACTTTTGGCAAGATCCAAGAGTGGGAATTACAGTCTAACATCAATGTTCACTTACCAAGATGTGTTATGAGAAATTCTGGATTGCTGGTGCTTAACTGATAAACACTTATTGACTTGATTTTTTTTTTACCCCCAAGCAGCAAACTAGTTAATTGGGTGCCCAATTAGCTCTCCCAGTGTGGATATGAGATGAAAGAAGTCTATGATAAACTAATAGTGGCCTTTCTTGGTAAATTGTAAGGACCACATCAGCTCCACCACACTTTATGGTCAGTGCCACTATGAAGCATCTCTGTGGACAACAGCTCTGTTATGCAGTCGGAAAGGAATAGAGGTGGCAGCAAATAACGCTGGTCATGAATCATCCCAGTTGTATCCTTATACACTCCATAATACAAATAGATCTCCCCCCTCCATCTTTGAAAGCATCATTATGTAGGGTGTGTTAACTAACCTTAATGTGGTAATCATTCCACAACATATATGTGCATCAAATCATTGCATTGTACACCTTAAACATACACAATGTTATATGTCAATTATATCTCAATAAAGCTGGGACAAAAAAGAGCTGTATTGGGCCGGCCAAGTGGCGTGGTGGCAAGCTCCGGCTTGGGAAGCCAGCGGTCCCAGTTCAGGTCCCACATATGAGGGCCAGTGACACTGCCCTCGGTGAAAAAAAAAGTCTATGGAGGGCCGGCTGAGAGGCTCAGTTTGTTAAGAGTAGACTTAGAGTGTGTTCTCTGAGCAACAGGGCCACAGGTTTGATTCCCATATGGGCCAGTGAATGCTGTGCCCTACCTGAGCTGCCAACAGGTGGCAGGATGGCTCAGCTGGTATAACAACAAAATTGCCTGTTCAATGGTGGGCTATGCCCATATGCAACTAACACTGAACTCGGCACCTTGAGCTGAGCTGCCCCCCAGATGGCTCAGTGGATAGAGCATGTGCTCTTAACAACAAGGCTACTGGGTTTGACTCCTGCATGGGATGGTGGGTATGCCCACCCACAACTAAGATTGAACACAGCACCTTGAACACAGCAGCCACAAGGTGCTGACAGGAAGCCAGATGGTGACTGATGTCCTCCACAACAAAGATTGAAGAACAACTTGGCTGGTCTACTCTCCCAATTCCCCAACACTGTTCCCTTCCCCCAATTCCCCAATAAAATCTTTAAAAAAAGTCCATGGATGTTGTAGAAATCCACATTTACAGCTTGAGTAAATGAGGTCATGGTATAGAAAGTAGAATATCGCTAACTGTATCAGAGGTTTCAGCTGAGAACTCTTCATGAATTAAACTTTAGAATGCAATGTGCACTCCAGCCTTTCATACTTCCTCTGCCTTCCAGGTCATGAAAAACAATTCATCTAAATCTCCTGGCTATTTATCTGCACTTCTCTTGTCTGATCATTGAGATCATAAGCTTCTGTGACAAAGCTCTTCATAAAGAAAAAAATAATAATTTACAAACAGATGTATAGCCAGATGCCTTTAGACATGATTTAAGGTGACATTTTTTGTAGTTTGATACCTGCAGTAAACAAATCACACTGCTTTCCCAGTGGTAAAAAATATTATTAAGTCTCAATGTTTTGTTAACCATTGACCTAATATTTGATGGGAATAAAACGAAAATTGAAGTACCATGGATAGGAAGAATAACTCTATCTGTCTACATTTGACACATGAATGAATAGAAGTTGTTACCACTACTCAACACCTTTCTTTTTTAAGGATCTCAGACAGAAATTTGTGTATGACAGAATATTTTAATTGGGCAATTTTATAAAATGCAAATTCTATCTGACGTACAAAGGCAAAAAGTCATAAGGGAAGTTAACCAAGCAAAAATCAAACCAACCAGGGCCGGCCAAGTGGCGCGGTGGTTGGGAGATGGCTTAGGAGGCCAGCGGCCCCAGTTTGGGTCCCACATATGAGGGCCAGTGACACCTCCTTCAAAAAAAAATCAAATCAACCAAACAAGCAAAAACAAAAACAAGAAACAGACCTCTGTTGGCCTACTCCTTTGGTGCCTCATTTAAATCCAAGTTTTCAATGTATTTTATGGTGAGATGTTTATGAATGCGTGTGTGTGTGTGTGTGTGTGTAAAATTAAAAAAGAAAAGGAAGAAAACAATAAGTAGAAGGAGAGGAATAAGAGGAGGGAAACAGTGGCACAGATGGAGAGAGACAGAATTGCAAAATATGTTCAACATCATATGCACCTTTGGGGACTGTGGCTAATATTGTCCTTTAATTTACCCCATAGTCATTTACTCTACTTCCTCCCTATAAAATTTTGTTCATTAAAATATGTCTAGGACTTCTGGTAAAATGGCAGAATAGACAGATGCTGCACTAACTACCTCCCAGGATCACACCAAAATTACAAACAAATCATACAGCATTAAACTCTGGAGGTCCCCGGAACACTAGATGAACAGAACCACTAAACAAAGAACTTAAACAGAAGGCCACATTGGGTCTGGAAGGATGGGCAGAGATGAGAGAGGGCGAACCCTGTGAGGGAAGCCCCAACTGTGGGGAGACTTCTCTGGGTGGGAGAAAGACCCTCCGACTGCACACCAAGCTCTCCAGCCCAGAGTTCCTTTGCTGGGAAGAGGAGTTCCAAGATAGCTGGCAATAAGTTGGTGAGGACTCTCTTTGCTCAGCTCAGTGAGGCTAAGAGCGGCTAGAGAATCAGTGAGGCCGGCGCACAGGCTTGCTTGCTGGTGAGCACATACCTGGTTCCAGGTGGAGGGAATGGCTGTGTGAGCTGGGCCCAGGAGCCTGCGGGGATGGACTGACTGAGCACCTTTGGTGCAAAGGCTGGAGGTTTTTGGACTATTGTTCCCCTGGTGTGGAGCCTGCATGTGAGAGATGTAAGGAGGGCGCCATTTTGTCAGGGTTGGGCCCTCCCACAGAGGATCAGGTCTGGGACCTCATTGGTCTGGTGGAATTGGCACAGAAGTGCGTGTGTGCATGCATGCGCATGCAGCCTTGGATGCCCACCCTCCGCCCCTCTTATACTGCGTTACCAGAGAAACGCTTGGTGGGTGCCCTCTGGCTCCAACATGCTGCTCACTGAGACACGGGAGTGCGCGAGCCGCCTCGGATCCCCACTCTCCGCATGACTTGTGCTGGGTTGCAAGGGAAACACCTGGTGTGCGTGCTCTGGCTCCAACAGACTGCACATTGAGACGCGGGAGTGCGCAAGCCGCATGGGGTCCCCGCTCTCTGCACTGCGCTTACAGAGTGGCCAGGCTGGTGATTGGTTGTCAGGCTGTTTGGCCTGATCTGCGAGCAGCTGATTGGAACAGACTGAGACTGGGAGTTTTCCTGACAATGTTGGGCCATGAGCTGTGTGCCTGCGTGATCCAGTCAGGGATCTCCTGGTGATCTATCTAATACATCAAAGCAATCCTAGAGAGACAGCCAGAATGGGGAAACAAAGAAACATGTCACAAGTAAAAGATCAGAAGAAACCTCCAGAAATGGAACCAAAAGAAAAAGAGGGATCCAGCCTTTCAGAGACAGCGTTTAGAACATTGATGATAAGAATGCTTAACAAACTTACTAAGGACATAAGGAAAGATAGAGAAATCATAAAAAACAACCAGTTAGAACTAAAGAATACAATAACTGAAATGAATAACACACTTGAAGGAATCACCAGTAGAATAGATGAAGCAGAGGAGCGGATCAGCTATTTGGAAGACAAAATAGAAGAAATCACCAGCTAGTACAACAAAAAGACAAAAGAATAAAAAACAATGAAAATAGTTTAAGAGCCCTATGGGATAAGGTGAAGTGCAACCACCATCCACTCATAGGAATACCAGAAGGAGAAGAGAAGAAACAAGGGTTCGAGAATGTATTTGAAAAAATAATGACTGAAAACTTCCCTACCCTGGTGAAGGAAATCAACATACATGCCCAAGAAGTGCAGAGGGTTCCAAACAAGCTGAACCCAAACAGGTCCACACCAAGACACATCATAGTTAAAATGGCAAAACAGAGACAGAATTCTAGGGGCAGCAAGAGAAAGACAGCAGGTTACATACAAAGGAACTCCTATTAGACTAACAGCTGACCTGTGTACAGAAATTCTGCAGGCCAGAAGGCAGTGGGTGGAGATATTCAAATTGACACAAAATAAAGGCCTACAAACAAGATTGCTATGCCCAGCACAGCTATCACTTAAAATTTAAGGAGAAATAAAGAGCTTCTAAGAAAAGTATAAGCTTAAGGAATTCATTACCACCAAGCCAGCATTGCAAGAAATGTTAAAAGGGCTTTTTTAAACAAAAGAAAGGGGTAAACAAGCTAACCCAGGGAGACCAGGAATACAAATAACAAAATGGCAATACATATATGCACCTATCAATAATCATTTTAAATGTGAATGGGCTAAATGCTCCAATCAAAAGACAGAGAGTGGCTGAGTGGATAAGAAAATAGGACACATGTATATGCTGTTTACAGATGGAATAAGATATTTCATGCAAATGGAAATGAGAAAAAAAAAGCTGGAGTACCAATACTTATTTTGGACAAAATAGACTTTAAAATGACTACAATAAAGACAAAGGGCACTATAACCCTAATGAACATCTACTCACCAAACATAGGAACCCCTAATTAAATATAACAGATTTTGACAGACCCAAAGACAGAGATCAACAGTAACACTATCATAGTAGGGGACTTCAACACCCCATTGTCACCAATGGACAGACCCTTTAGAGAGAAAATCAACACAGAAAAAGGGGTCTTAAATGACACTTTAGACCAGCTGGAATTTTTAGAGTATTTGACCCTGAAAAAACAGAATTTACATTCTTCTGAAGTACACATGGGACATTTTCCAAGATAGACCATGTTAGGCCACAAGACAAGTCTCAGTAAATTTAAGATTGACGTCATATCAAGCAGATATAAAGGAACAACTGATGGTTGCTGGCTGGGAGAGAGTGGTGATGAGGGAGAGGGGGAAGGTTTTCTACAGTGTAGGTGGGTGACTACAATGTTGTCGCAAGGATATGGGGGCAGTTCTGGGAATGTAATTGATAATGTTGTGAAGAGACTATTATGTCAAGTGAAATAAGTGAGTCGGAGAAAGACAAGTACCATATGATCTCACTTATATGTGGAATCTGAAAAACTGAACCATCAAAGTAAACAGACTCATAGATATAGAGGAAAAACTGCTAGTTGGGAGGGGGGTTGGGATGGAGGTTAGGGGAAGGGATTAGTCAACATAAATAGACAACTACAATATTGCCACAGGGATTTGAAACACAGTTCAGGGAAAATAATAATGTTGTAAAAGTTTTGGATGGCGTAGAGTCTTTATTACTGCACTTTACACCTGAAGCTGATGTTGTATAATATTGTATGCCAACCGTAACTGAATATATAGATAGTCACGGGATGTGGAGTATACTGTGGAAGGGAGTCAAAGGAATTGTAATAGATATGTATGAAAAGGGGGGGGAGTGAGGTGGCGAACTGGGGGAGGGTGGTTATCACTTTGGTGGGTAAAGAGTATAACTATTGCATTGTGTTGTACACCTGAAACTAATAAAAAAAAATTGCCTAGGCCCAGGAAATGAATCATGATTAGTCTAATGAGTTATGACAATCCCGTTTCCATTTCCCAATGAATGGCTTAGTTGGGGACATATGATACAATTCTGACTGGCTAACAGAATTCAAAAAGAAGTCTGCTGGGAGATTCTAGAGAAAATATTCCTTCCTTCGAATTTCCAAGCAAGCTTAGATTTATGATGATTAATATTCTGGTACCAGGCATGTTTTAGCTTTAACAAAATTCAGGCTTTTGTTTTGCTGTGTTCCTTCCTGCTTTGTACATTCCCATATGAATACATGATACATGGAGCTAATACCATCACCTAGTGACCACCAGGGAATGGCAAAAGTAATTCCACTGATGCCTACCACGTGCCCTGACATCATCATTCTGTGGAATTAATTTCAGCAACAACTACCTCTAGACATCTCATTTAAAGAACACTTAATGTTCTCATGGTTAAAACCACCATTTGTCTGTTTTCCTGTTACTTGTAGCCATAAACATTTTCAATAATATAGGAAATCTGCCCCAAAATGTGAAACACTTTTCAATGGTAGGAATAAAAATCAAACACCAATATTTATTATATTGGAGAACATAAATTTCCAAATCTGGCTCTCCTTCATGATTCATCTCACCTTTGAGTCAGCCTTAAAGTGTTCCCACTCTTGGTCATGTTTGTCCTGTGTCTCTCTAAACTATCCCAATATACAGAAAATACACTGTGACACTTTACCATGCACTTTATTTCTGTCATCTAAATTCATGACATCTCTCCAACAAAATTGTAAACGCTTTAATGGTTCTGTTTGGTTCTTATAACCAACACAACACCTAGAAAAATGGTGCTTTTACTTATTCAATTCAATTGTAACCCTTTTCTCTGTCCTGCTTATGATTCAGACTGAAACTCAATTTCCCCCTTGTCTATGAAAAAACATCCAGCCTAAGAGAAAGGTTGTAAGAGTTTATTTGAGCCAAAATGACAACAATTGTAGGGAAGTGAAGTCTCAATGGATTAAGAAAATGCTCTGGAAAATGGTGGTTTTGAAGTTTATTTTATACATTGGAATCAAAGGAGGAGGGTTACATGAAATTCATTGGTTGCAGATTAAGGAAATGGGAGAAAACAAAGCAGGGAAATAACTGGGATTGGATAAAAAGTAAAGTGGAGAGATACACATTTCTTTTACATTCGTGGGTACGAATTTAACAATTAGTAGCATTTTACAGCACATAGAGATGGTGTTTTGGAACAAGATAACAATGAGAGGTTGTGTAGTTTCCTGCTCTGGTGTGGTGGATTGTGCCCCCTGGGGGTCCAGAAAAAGGGATTGCTCTGATATTGCAAAGGCATGTTATCTTAGATGCAAAAAGATAACAGACAGGCTCACTTCAGGTGAAGATTGACCTTTGTCAATGAAGCTACAGGACAAGGATGTGACTACAGGACAGGACTTACTTTTAGTTAGGAATTTTTATATTCAGACTATCTTATGTGGTTATTTTCAGTCTCCTGAGCTTGTCAGGTTTAACCTGTGGCCCTTTTTCTGGCCACACCCTTTAAGATGGATATTCGTGGGAGTATGATCCTTTCTATCAGGTTTTAGAGGGAGAGTCTTCTACTCCATTACCTATTCTCCATTGCAGCTTCATATAAGTATATTTTAAATGAATGCTGCCATCAGAGTAAGTGTCAGCATTTTTATTATCTAAGACCTCTGCTTTGCCAGTCAATCTGTCATTTTGTAACTCATGTCATTTTTGTGCACAACAGCTTGAGAGTAAAGTAAAATAAGTGGCATATGAGTGGATATTTTAGTGATCCAAACAATGACATTGCTACCACGTGAAGTCAATTAAAAAGACTTGACTATGGCCGGCTGAGTGGAGCAGTGGTTAAGCGCTGGCTTGGGACGCCAGTGGCCCCAGTTCGGGTCCCACATATGAGGGCCATTGACACTGCCCTCAAAAAAAAAAAAAAGCCTTGACTAAATTTACAAACGTTACCATTACCATTATTCCAACTAATAGCAAGGCCTTGAGGATTATGAAGAATCTCAAATCCTTTTGAGTATTTGCATGCACTTTTCTTTGGCCTTAGGTTATAGGTTAATTAAGCAACTGTGCAGCTAAAATGAATAAAACAAGTAATGCATATGCTTTTACAGGCTGTGCAACATTCTGAGTTTAAGAAATTATGAAGTCAGAATCAATTTTTAAAAGGTCTGGGTTGACTCACAAACTTTTTTCCCTGGAAATATTCAGGTTTTGCAAATATATAGATAATTCCAAATCTACATCTTCAACTGAAACACTGGATTTTTGGTATTGCACAAAAGTAGATGTTTTGGCTTCTATTCCTCTTACTATATATTAGGTACATGTTTTCTCCCTTAATTATCAGTAACCTAAAATATATTCATGTGAGAAATGATGTATCATCCTCACCAATTAGGGCTTGAGTCCATGACTTCCAAAGGGACTCTATTTTGTTTTTGATTATTTTTTATTCTATCCATTCTTTTTATCATGATCATTATATCTTATGTAAATTAATCAAATATGTCTTTGAGCAAGCCTAAAATGAATATCAGGAAAAATAGGCAATTAGAACTTTAGCACCTGCACAATTCAGTTGCAAAGCACTTTAAACAACAGTGCTAAATGTGCTATAGACAAGCAAATGTTTATGTTAAATATGGTTTAATCCTTTTTTCCAGGAAACTTACATCACAAAAGTACAGCTGGAGGCTACAGTGACCCATTGATAACCACAGCTGGATTTGCTATCATGGAACACATCAAAATCAGCTTGGCTCTTTTGAAAAGATCTTTCTGGATCTCTTTCTTTCTTCTCATTTAATTTTAGGGGAACTAACTAGTTTAGTGATGTCAGCAAAGGGAAATGCTTTTCTTTGACTTTACCAATTCTACAGGACTGGAATAATGGAATCCCTGGCTATTCACATGTTGTGATGGATTAGGGGTTGCTGATTTGTCTCTTCCTCTTCCCCATGCTTTCTTTACTGGGATGGCTTTGGATTCCCTTCTCAAAGTCATTCGTTTGATATAAAACAAAACCTATAGCAACCTACATATGACATTTAAGTGTATTTTTCTTGTATGAAATATGCCAATGTGTTAAACTGATTATAATTGACTAGCAGAAACAAAAGGATGGTAGGTTAGTGTGAGAGAATGAAATGCCAGCACTCAACCAAAATTCAAGCAAGCATACTTTGCTCCCTGCTTAAGAGGAGGCAGGAATGGAGTCAAATTAGCCACAACTGATATTGCATTCATCTTTGTTCAGAATTTGGCACCATTGCTCTCCTTGCTTATGATTCATTTTCTTATTTATTAAACATGGCCATCCAATGACAATCTGATGTATAGTGTTCTACTGTTGTGTTACAAATTACCACAAATTTACAGTCTTAAAACAACATCCATTTATTAGTTCAAAGCTCTGTGAGTTAGAAGTTCAAGCAGGCTTGCATGGGTTCTGTATTCTAGGTCTCACAAGGCCGAAATCAAGGTATGTCGACAAGAATGGGCTCTTATCTGGAGTACATGGAGGAAAACTCACTTCCTAGCTCACTTAGAATTTTGGCAGAATTCAGTTCCTAGTGGTTATAAGACTAACTTTCCGATTTCCTCTGATTCTTTCACATGGTCCCCTCTAAATCAAAGTGAGCAGCAGCATGTACTTGGAAATTCTCTGAATTCCTCTTCTGCTGCCAGCCTGAGAAAATTCTGCTTTTCAAGGAAGGGAATTGTGTGATTAGATTATGCACATCCAGATGATCTCCCTTTTGCCATGTAATGTGACATAATCAAACTAATAACACCAAGAAACTCTCATTCATTGCTGAAGAGAATGCAAAATAAGACAGTGACATTGTAAACAAGCTTGGCAGTTTTTTACAAAGCTAAACATATGAGTAAACTTACCATTTGATTCAGTCAGTAATTGCTCTCATACGAATTTTCCCAACTGATTTGAAAACATGTCTAGAGAAAACCTCTGCATAAATGTCTATAGCATGGTTATTAATAATCATCGAAACCTAAAAGAAACCAAGATGCAATTCAATAGATGAGGGAGTAAGCAAACTGTGGTTTATACAATGGAATGCTACTTAACCATCAAGAAAAATGTATTATCAATTCACACAACAATATGGGTGAATCATAAAGGCATATTGCTAAGTGAAAGAAACCGGTTTGGAAACGCCTCATACTATATAATCCCAGTTACATGACATTGTGAACAGTAAACAGATCAGTGGTTGTCAGGGGTTTATATAGGAGGGAAGGGTAAATAGTTGAAGCACAGGGGACTTCTTTTTTTTTTTAAGGGCAGTGTCACTGGCCCTCACATGTGGGACCCGAACCGGGGCCGCTGGCTTCCCAAGCCAGCTCTTAAACACCGTGCCACTCAGCAGGCCCCACAGGGGAGTTCTTAAGGTGATGAAACGACTTTGCATGATACAGTAATGATGAATACATGACACTATGCATTTGTGAAAATCCATAGAATTTTACAACACAAAGAGTGATCCTTAATGTATATAAAATTTTAAAATAATTTCAGAGGTCATGGGATACAAGGAAGTGATGCACACTATGATAGAGAATCTAATTGCATTACAAATATGACATAACCTCCGAAGGGAGTGAAGGAAAAAGTGCTTACCTAAGTAACTGAAAATGAGTAAAGTCTCTAAAACTAAAAGTAAATGAATATGTATATAAGCACTATATTCTAGTTAGTAAAGTTTTGTCCCATATGAGTAAGTATTAACAATTATAATCATACTATACATGTAGGCTGGACTTGAACAATTAAGTAAATTGATGGTGGGTAGTGGGAGTCAGGGTTTTCACTGTTGTGAGAGTGTAGTTAAGCAATAGAAAAAGGCTGGTATGATGCATGTGGCAATTAATTAGAGTTGAAGACATCAATAAGAAGTCATGTTTAGGGCCGGCCGAGTGGCGTGGTGGTTAAGCGCTGGCTTGGGAAGCCAGCGACTCTGGTTCGGTCCCACATGTGAGGGCCAGTGACACTGCCCTCAAAAAAAAAAAAAAAGAAGTCATGTTTAGTTTAAAAAAGATAAAGGTGGTTACACATAGAAATTTTTAGTGCATACTATATCATAGTATGCACACATTTATTTCCTTGCACTGTTAGATAAGAGGGCCTATAAGCTATTAACCCTAGTAGAAATAAGCATGCTAATATCAAGATTTGGGTTTCTATGGAAATAAGTAAAGACCAACCAAATGAGAAGTGGTAAGGTTATTCAGAGCAGAGCTTGCTAGGGAGTCAGCCCCCATTACTTACATTTTGACAGACTCAAAGGCTGGCAGAACATTAGAAAAGCTTTATAGTGGAAAAAAGGGAAATCTTCAGCTATGTCCTGGTTGGAGACTGATAGTATGGAGAAGCTAAAAGTAGGCAGACTAATTATAAGTGGGATATCCTATGTGATTATTTTTGGGTGCATAGTCATAGTTGGTTCTCTCTGGTTGGTTCTAAATTGGAAGTGGAGACAAAAATTAGGGAAGTTATCAGTTATTAATCAAGTCCTAGCCATTTTAGGACAATTGCTATAGAGAATTTTGTTTGGTTTCCTGAGCAGGCTGCTAAAGGTGGTCTAACTTTCTGCAAGCCTGACTATTAGATAGTAGGGTGGCTTCCTGAGCTTGTTACTGTACTAGATAATGGGTTGATTTTCTGGGCTGGTTTATATAGCTTGTGAGTCAGAGTTCCATTTTTATATATGATCTGGCTGTTGTCTCTTTATATATTAAGCCTTTCATTTTTAATACCATTCTATAATAAAAAGAACTAGAGAGCATTGTACAAATAACTGATTATAGAATTGGGTTAAAAAATATACAAAATGAGCTTGGAGCATATTTTAGTACCGTAGAGTAAGGGAGTGGTGATGATGATGATGATGAAGATGATGATGATAACAACCACCCTATAATAGTGGTAGTATGTCAAAGGGACACAGGATTCAATTGAAGGAGTTTCCAATGGTTAAAGCTGAAATAATTTGAGCAAAAATTAATATTTGATAAAAATAAAAACAAGTATTAGATTATAACTCAAATTATAAAATAAATACCCATGATTCTATACCAATATAAATGATTGAATAAACAAATAAGTGAGGAGAAAGACAAACTTACATTTTAATATTTTCTCAATATTTATTATGTTTTCAAAACTATTTAATAATGATAGTTTATACATCCTATTTTAGTAGTTACCAGAGGGTAATGGCAGAGGGTAAAAGGGATCAAATATATGGTAATAGAATGAAAATTGACTCTGGGGGTGAATATACAATGTGATATGTATAGATGATGTATTACAGAATTTTACACCTGAAATCTATGTAACTTTGCTAACAATTGTCACCTCAATAAACTTTAATTAAAAAAAAAAAGAAAGGAAAAAAGGAAAAACATCCTGACTTTAATATAAGAGAAACTTGGGATGGCTGAGTGGCTCTGTTGGTTAAGAGCTCACTCAAGAGTGCGAGCTGAGCTCTGAGCAATAGTAGTACGATGCCCAGCCCGAGCTGAGCTGCTGCTAAGCTGCTATCAGGTGGTAGGATGGCTCAGCTAAAAAACAAACAAACAAATAAATAAATAAATAAATAAAATAAGACAAGCTTTCTATGCAAAATTCCAAATGATTTATGTTGATATTTTTTCCCAAGGAGGTGGATCATCCATCCCCACTCCTCAAGTGTGGGATGCACATAGTGACTTTTCCCCAAAGAGTGTAGTATGGAATGGGGTGGGGAGAGGAGAAAAACTTAACAATGGAGAAACCTGACAAATACTATTTCAGCCAGCTGATCAAAGTCAAAAATCATAAATGATCAAAAATCATAAATAATGTTGATAATACGTACCCTTCACATGATGTGATGAGAATGGCACTTTACTTTTCTGGTTTTTACAACATTTTTTTTTTTAAATCTGAGCCATCCTGCCACCTGTTGGCAGCTCAACGGCAACTCAGCTCGGGCTGGCCTCGAAGAGCTGTTGCTCAGAGCTCAGCTCGCACTCTTGAGCGAGCTCTTAACCAACTGAGCCACTCGGCTGGGCCTACTTTTCTGTTTTTTATTCCCAAAGCATATAACCCCATTTTAATGACAAGTAAAACATTGGATAAATCCAAATTGAGGGAATTCTGCAAAACACCTGACCAGTATTTATCAAAACTGTCAATATCATAAAAAACAAGGAAAATCTAAGAGGAGCCTAAGGAGACATGAGGATTAAATGTAATGTGGGATCTTAGATAAGAGCCTGCTATGGAGAAAGGGACATAAGTGAAAACTAAGAAATCCTGAATGAAGAAAGGGCTTTAGTTAATAATAATAATAATAATAATAATATATCAATACTGCTTCCTTAGTTATTATAAATGTATTATACTATGGAAAATGTGAACAATAGGATGTGGGATATGTGAAAACACTTTGTATTATCTTTACAACTTTTCTGTAAATCTAAAACTATTCTAAAATTTAAAGTTTGTTTAAAAACAGACTGTGGTCTCTACTGTGAGGACAGAGAAAACAGTGTGCTGGGCTTTAGAATTCTACCTCTGATATAACATGACTACTGAGAAAGCAAAAACTCTGTTGGATTCTTCCAGTGTCAACAGGAGCTTACATACTACAGAGTGAGCACTGATGAATACCTGAGGCAGGGGATTGAACAAAACACTTTGGGAGTGACCCCACTCACTGCTGAGGTGAGATCAAGCAGTATCCAGTGACCTTAAGGTAGGAGAGGCTGAAAAAAGTGTATTACGGAAAAAGCGTACTATGCACTCATACAATAGTGCATAGCAGTTCATCGGATTACTTCTAGAGCAGCCCAAATATGAAAGGAAGCTACCTTTGGGACTTATTATTTGGGGCACATTATGTGGTTGTTGGTCAATGGGGAATTATACCTTGCAGGGGACTACATCCGGTAGAATGCACTTTGAGCTTTGTAAACAAAAAAAACCCCACAATATTAGCTTTTTAAATAAAATGCCACAGAATGTAAGAAGATGGATCTGAGGAAGGCCATTCCCACATTGGTATGAACTGAGCAAAAATATAGCTCTGCCTTGATTGATAATTTGGGAATAAAGAAGATAATCCAGGATAAATTATTTTTGTGAACCTGAAAGAATGCACAGATTTAACAAAATTATATTGTGGGTGATACACTCAGGATAAGTGCTTAATGGGGAAACAGACATAGTGACATGAATAAAGAGAGGCCTGGCACAGAAAAAAATAATCATTTTCACCTTTTTGGGATTAAGTCCTCCATAGAGAAATCAGTCTAATAAAATACGATCTAGGGGAAAACCTAGCATAAACCTCAGTCTGATCTTTTTGTTTCTGCTCTGGGCTGATATCCAGGTTGTTTTAAAACAACTGACTATGGACTAAAATGAAATTGGGCATGTGGATTTTTTGAGACCAATAGGAAGTGTTTTATTAATCTATAACTCAGGGTACATTTGTAGAGCACTTTATGGTTATTTTTATTTTTAAAATATGTCCATTTCTTATACATTACTTCACTTATATTTTGATCCTTACAACTGTAAGAAGTAGAAAAAATTTTATGATGTTCATTACAAAAATATATGAAAACTGAGGAGATATAGTAATTAGTTTAAGATAACACAAACAGTTATGTTCAAAATTATGAACATATACTTTGACTCAGGTTTCTTGACTCTTGGTCTAGTTATCTTTTCCTTCTGTTATGCTCTTTTCATACATATCTTAGGATGTGAATCTGACTGGTTTTGCCCACTTCACATGCTGCCTTAAAATTTCACGGAAAATACTTTGAGTGAGCACAAAATACAGCCAGCAGTGATGCTTTATGTAATTGGAACTGAAATAGGAGGGAAATAATCTAGGCTATAGCACAAAATGGCATTTGATTTTTTTCCTCCTGTCAGTATAACCTGTTACTTGCAGCAGCTCATAGCATCTGTCAACTGAGACCACATCAGGGGCAATTGGCTAGAGATGTGTCACAAGGACCTTGGTGAGGATGCACTTTCATCCTGAAATGTCAGTGATATAAGGACATTTTTTTGTAACTTCACCCCCTTGACATAGTTGCAGCATCAACTAAGCAATTTCTCAGATTCCAAATCAGGAGATTTGACATCAGGAAAACTTATTCAAACCAGGATATTCAGTTCAGCGCTTGAGTAATTAGACACCAATGATCTGGCTCTCAGGGTATTCATAGGTATTTGCTTAATTTATCTCCATCATTTAAATGGAAATTTAGTGTCATGGAAGGTAAGGGATAAGGAAACTATTAAGAGAGGAACAGCCCCTGTAACTGGATGTACTACAAATTATCCCAATTACCAAATGGCTTCAGACCTCTTTTTTTCCTCTGTCATACGAGGGAAAAAATCTGGACAGCAAAATCGGTGATGCTGAGAGAAATGATGGCTGTCTATAAGAGGAAAGCAGGGGCATCAAACCCTACACTTAGAGTAAAACAACGTTTGGAAAAAAAGCCCAAGTTTAGAGTGATCTCAGGTCTGATTTCATTGTTATTGTTGAAGTAGTTTCAGATATTTTAAATGTCTAACCTGGATTCCTCAGATAACAATGCTATGTCAAATTACCCATATGATTTGACCTATTTAAAATAAACTACAATAAAAAGGAGAAAGTTGAATATTCAAATATTTGGATTTTTAAGTTTGTAACAAATTGTTTCAGCATCAGAGATAGCCAGCATGGTAATAGATTTAAAATGCATGTGGATCTGGCTGATAGAATTGTGGGTGATTTTTAAAAATATTTTTTGGTTATTTGTTTTCTAATTTTGGTGAATGAAAATATATTGTTTGTGTAACTTTTTTAAATGTAAAAAAATAAGTAAAACTTTATCCTTTATCATCAAATTGTATACCAGAAGACTTGGAAAACCTTCAAAGTTTCTCAAAAGATCCTCTGCTTCATCCCACCTGAGTCAAATGCCTTTGGCATTACAAAGCACTCAATTGCTTACCCCTTTATTTTGCAATAGGGCAACAAAAACCCAGGGCAGGTAAATATTTTGCTCCAGGCACGTAGTTAATTGGTGGCAGAGACTAAGAAGAGTCACTGAAACTTAACACCATTGACATTTCATCTTTTTCTTACTTTCCTTCTCTGCAAACCACTTAAAACCACCATTCTTTCTATGACTCTATCTTCCTCAAGGTCTATGTTTAAGGAATTCTGCTATGGACAAATGGTTTGAATATTCTATAACCCTGGAAACACACTGTTTGGGAAAAGTTTTATTTATCAGCCTTATCTGTACACATAAGCAGCTTATATTACATATTGTAAAGAAAAAGGTACTCTGTCAAAAAAATATGCTGACTAAACAATTGCCCTCATTATTCTTCCACAATGCTTCTCACATCCCTATTCTGTCATGCCTCTGGAGCCATAGATGCAATATTCAATCAGTCATGCATAAGAAACTTTTAACAACAAACCTATATGATGGGAAGTGCTTGTAGGATATGGAGATTAGAGATAAACAAACCTTGCCCTTCTTTTGAGGAGCTGACATAATAGCTGTGAAGAAAAGCAAGTAAACAGACTATTAAAATTGTTACATAAATGTCTTACCATTATGTTGTTTTGTACACCTGAAAGTAATTTTAAAAATTGTGATATATTATATGCACATGTTAACTTTTGAAAAATAAATGTTATTTAAAAAAAATTGTGATATAGAATGAAATCTTACCATTTGCAACAACATAGATGGACCTAAAGGGTAGTATACTAGTGAAATAAGCCAGACTGAGAAAAACAAATACCATATGACATTTATATGTGGAATCTAAAGAACAAAATAAACAAACAAACAAAACAGAAACTGACCTATAGATAGAGAGAACAAACTGAGTTAACTAGATTGGGAAGGGGTTGGGGATTTTGTGGGAAAGGTGATGGGATTAAGAAGTACAAACTTGTATTTCCAAAAGAGTCATGGGACTATAAAGTACAGTATGGGGAATATAGTCAATAATATTATAAAAAATATGTATAGTGTCAGATGTGTAGTAGACTTATTGGAGGGATCAGTTCATAAATTATGTAAATGTCTAACCACTATGCTGTACAGCTGAAACTAACAGAAAATATTATTAAATATCAACTATAGTTAAAAAATAGTCATAGAGAATAGTCAATACTATTCTAATTACTATGCACCATGTCACATGGATAATAAACTTATTAGGGTTATTATCACTTTGTGAGGTATATAAATGTCTAATCACCATGTTGTTTTGTACACCTGAAACTAATTTTAAAAATTGTGATATAGAAATAGATGCCATGAGAATGCAGAGTAAAGGCACTTAACTTAGTAGGGGATAATCAAGGAAGGAAGTGACATCTAACATACATTTTAAAGGATAAATAGGCAGATAAATTGGGGAAAGTTGAGAGAGGCATCTTTAGCAGAGAAAACATAAAGGCTCAGACACATTAAAGCACACAGTTCTTTGAGGAGCTGAGAGTGTTACCCTGCGAAAGGTCTGGCTGTTCATGGCATGAAAGCCAAAACTCAAGAGGTGAGGTTGGTGGAAAGAAAGGTAGGATTTATTCCAAAATGCCAGCATTAAAGGAAAACAGTGGACTCCATGTGACAAAGAGTGCCTTCTTTCCCTTAATATTGCCACAGGTTCTACAGATACCCAAGGAGGGGCAGAACAAAGAAAGGAGAAGTTGGTCAGGTAACCTCAGGAAAAAACACTTCCTAAAGGCATGTCTGCCGCAGGGTCAGGAATGAATACCATACAGATGCAAAAATCCCCTCCAAAGTTACCAAGCCAGATGTGCATACTGGCTTAAAGTAAACAGAACCATTGGAACTGGTAGGCATAGTAAATGTACAATAAGCAGAATCATCAAGCCTTATGGAAAGAGGAGGGAAGCAAAGAAAGGCAAAAAAAAAAGACTTTTAAAAAGTCCCAAGGCACACTGCAGTAAAATCAAATTACATCGGATGTTTACATTTTAAACAATAGAATATAGGGTCACCATTGTAAGAGTAGTCAGCACAACTAGGGAAAGCATGACATAATGGAGTAGTGACAGATGAGGAAGGAAAGGTAAACAGGGGTCAAGTTCTTAAGGTCCTTATGGACCATCTTAAGGAGTTTGGACTCTCTCTAAAACTGTCTATAGTCACTGAATGATTGTAAACAGGAGAATGCATTAGAAAACAGAATTATGGAAAACAGGCCCAGTTAAGTACACTGTCTGCTAACCAGGATTGGGTAATGGTAAATCCTGTTCATCTTGGGACTTTAGAATACACAGGCTCATGTCTTTAGAGTAGAACTCATTTCTCCCAATGGTGTGTTCCTTCTTTGTGTTTGTGCCACCTTCTTTATTTGTCCACTTTGAGTCCTGATAGCAAGCAAGCAAGACCTCATAACTGGGACCTCTATTGGACATATACTGGGGGTGCCAAAAAATGTATACAAGTGGAAACCTTGGCCAACATTGCTCAAACAGTAGTTTGCGTAATCAGAAGTGTCTGGATATTGATGGTAACTACTTAGAGCACCTCTTGTAATTGCAGAAGTCAAACATGACTTGTATTCATCTTTTGTTATCAGTATATATTAAGTATTATAATGTTAATACAGTTCTCCTTTCTTAAAATGTGTGTAGATATTTTTGGTATGCTCTGTATATTGTCCCTATGCTAATATAGCCTGATATCAAATAATAGATCACTCATAATATCAGCTTGGCTTAACCTTATAGTTACTCTATTCCCTTTAACTTCTTGTCAGTTACATATTGTATTAATTACCTAGAAAGTCAGCCACTGTTAGTAAAAATGTTATCTCTTCCATGAAGAGCTTAAATACATCCCATGAGATAGAGTAGAGCCCCATTTTTGCATAAACATTTAAGGTATGTGTTTATTCCCCAACCTTTACATCTAATTGTCAATCAGCAGGGTATAACCAGCAATAGAACATCTGCTGGCATTTCTCAGCCATTGACATAGCCTTTGGGCAGTAGTCAGGCTGAAAATAGAACCATCTGCAATAATATTTCATTCTGGTTTCCATCTGGAAGAGCTATCAAAACTACAGAGGGTTAGCAATTGCATGAAGGGAGAAAAGAGCTCAACTGTCAATGTATTAAAGTTGCACCTGATTTGAAAGAATGGTGTACCAGTGTTCAGCGAAACTGCAGATGAATAAGTTGAGTGAGTGTATTTTCTACCTAAATTAGCTAAGGAAGACTGTGACATAAACAGTATTTTAAGATATCACTTACCATAGCTTGCTGCTACTCATTGACTTTAGGAAAAGACCTCCATCTTGTAAAACAGTGCTTCAGAAAAACAGTGAATGGTAATGAAGTGCTTAAAAGTAACTGGACTGGTGCCGCTTTAAGATGCCATGGTATAACTGGTACCTGGAACCAGTTTTTCAGTACCTCAATAAGTTATTTTGGAGAAGTTTCTTAAAATCTCCATAGACTTTTTTTCTTCACATAAAAATGAGATGATATATATATATATATATATATATATATATGTATATAACATGTTAATGAATGTCTGCATATGAGTGAATCATTGAATGAATCAGAACTTGAGAGTTGGAAGGGATCTTAATGCTCATCAATTCAACCCACTCCTTTTATAGATAAGAAATTTGAGTCCATAGCAGGAAAGTGACTTGCCCATGTCAATTTTCCACTGAGAACCGTCTCCCACTCAGTTTGACTCCCACTTCCATTGACCATTTTGCTTCATGTTAGTTAGAAGAGGGGTGAGAGAGAAAAACTTGGTAGGAGAAAAATGAAGTGGAGTGAGCAAAACTCCTGAGCCCAGACAACAGAGAACAGTGCTAGCAATAAAAAAACGTTAGCACTCAATGTGCTACTTAATGACATTATAGTGGATGAACCTAAGAATACCAGTACTTTGACCCAGACCACTACCAACTGCTCTCTAAAATATTCACATGCAACAAGGAACAGTGACAATGGAAGGCAAAGTAGTATTTGCTGGCACTTTGACCACAAATCCCACTGCAGAAAATTATCATGAGCTGGGATGGACCACATAGAATGCTCCCTTGTACATGATAGTTAGGTTTTTTATTAAATTAAACCATGTGGCCTGATCTGTAGAATTTAATCACTTGCTAACACCTCCAAATGTACTTTTATGTACATTAACAATTTAATGGTGGATGATGGTACCATTTGCTATCCAACCTAAATATAGTTAGATAGCACCAAGAAATTGTGTCCTTGTGAATATTAATTGACACTCATTACCTGCTTTTGCCCTCCCTGTCTGATCCATTTTAAACTCTTTAAAGCCATAGCCTAGCAACATAGATAGAAGTGAATGTCACTGCTCTACCTTATATCAAATGCCCAAGGTCTCACTTTCTTTTTTGGGATACCAAAGTATTATATAATTTTAGCATATGAGATTGCTAAGAAAAACAATGAGTACTGCATTGTATTATTATTTATTTATTTATTTATTTATTTTTAATGATTTTATTGGGAATTGGGGGACGGGAAGTGTGTTGGGGAATTGGGGAAGGGGACCAGACAAGTTGTTGTTCTTCAATCTTCATTGTGGAGGGCACCAGTTGCCATCTGGCCTCTTGTTGGCAGCTCGTGGGCTCTGAGCTCAAAGTGCTGTGTTCACTCTTAGCTGCGGGTTGGTGTACTCACCATCCCATGTGGGAGTCAAACCAGCAGCCTTGTTGTTAAGAGTGCATGCCCTCGGGCCGTCCGAGTGGCGCATTGGTTAAGAGCTGGTTTTGGGATGCCAGCGGCCCCGGTTCGGATCCTACGTATGAGGGCCAGTGACACTGCCCTCTACAGCTAACAACAGCTCAACCTGGAGCTGGGCTGTGTGAGCCCCGGTGATGGTGTGGGCTGTAGCCCATGCTGCAGTGGGCTGCCATAGGCTATAGTCAGTGGCCGGCAGCCAGCGTGAGCGGCTGGCAGCCAGCTTGAGCTGCCAATAGCCACAGTGAGCGACACCCAGAAGCCAGCGACCAATCTGCCTCATCCGGGAAGAGCGCAATGATGACACCAACATGGGCCAGTGAAGCAACATCCTCCGCAACTAGACTGAGGAACAAAAAGACAGCAACTTGTCTGTTCCCCTTCCCCGATTTCCCAACACTGTTCCCCTCCCCCAATTTTCCAATAAAATATTAAAAAAAAAGAGTGCATGCCCTATGCACTGAGCCATCCAGGTGGCAGCTCAGCTCAATGTGCTGAGTTCAATCTTTAGTTGCAAGTGGGCATAGCCCACCATTGAACAGGCAATCTTGTTGTTACACAAGCTAAGCCATCCTGTCACCTGTTGGCAGCTCAGCAACAGCTCAGCTCAGGCACAGCATTCACTGGCCCATGGGGGAATTGAACCGGCAGCCCTGTTGCTCAGAGCATGCACTCTAAGCCAACTCTTAACCAAATGAGCCACTCGGCGGGCCCCCCTATTTTTAGTTTTAATCTATGTACCATTCACCTAACGAAATTACTTAAATAAAAATTCTTCTCATTGGATCCTAAGCTATTGGAAATGTATGAGCATTTTACTTTGTTAATTAAAATAACAGCCTAGTGTTCTTGACCAAGTCCACTTTGTTTAATGTAGATTTTTAAAACATTTTCAATTAAATTTGTTCAGGTGACAATGGTTAGTAAAATTGCATAGGTTTCAAGTGTACAATTCTGTAATACATAATCTACATATCACATTGTGTGTTCACCACACAAATTCAGTTCTCCTATCACCATATGTTTGACTCCCTTTAGCTTCTTCTACTATTCCTCCTCCCCCCTTACCCTTTGATAACCACAAACTATTGTCTGTGGTTATGAGTTTTTGCTTCTTTATTTGTTTGTCTTGTTCCTTAGTTGCTTTCAGTTATATATCCCACATATGAGTGAAGTCATATGGTTCTTGCCTTTTTCTGTCTGACTTTTTCACTTAGCATAATAATCTCAAGATCCATCCATGTTGTTGCAAATGCCAGTATTTCATCTTTTTTATGGCAGAGTAGTATTCCATTGGATATATACACTACATCTTCTTAATGTAGATTTAGTGAGAGTCATTTTCAAACCCAAACTGCTCTTCTTGGCCTATTGTTTACAGTTCCATTATAACTTGATAACTCCTGGTATGGTTTGCATGTTAAGAGGCAATGCTGGGCTGGCCGAGTGGCGCAGTGGTTAAGAGCTGGCTTGGGTTGCCAGTGGCCCCAGTTCGGATCCCACATATGAGGGCCAGTGACACTGCCCTCAAAAAAAAAAAAAAAAGAGGCAATGCTTTTTTAGTCAAAGCTGGAGGAGATTCTGAAGACAATCACATGGGTTCCTTGCAATTAGAGGTTTAATCCAACCCTCAAGCTATTTCTCAGTAGGTAAAATAAACATACAGATCATTGCAGAAAACTGAAGTTCTGTCTTAAAGTATCTGAAAAATTTTAGGGTCGGCCGAATAGCGTGGTGGTTAATAGCTGGCTTGGGACGCCAGAGGCCCCTGTTCGGATCCCACATGTGAGGGCCGGTGACACTGCCCTCAAAAACAAACAAACAAACAAAAAAAACTGAAACATTTTCTCTGTTTTACATGCACTTTTGTGTTTCTTAACAAAGAAAAGGCATTTAACAAGCAGACATCATATAACAGTTCTCAATGGCATTGTGAAAGGTGTCATAAGATTTACTACTAGTTTTGAAGTGGAAATGTTTGCAAACTCTGCTTTTAAAAAATTAATTAAAGTCAACTCAAGTTTATCTCCTCTTTCTTTACTTGCACTTGGATATATGGAAAACAAAGTAGAATTATGGCTAAGGCCAAGTAATTCTGCATTTTCTATGTCCATTAAGGAGGGTTGTAAGAATAACTATCATTTGCTGGTTGACGGATGTAAGCCTTGGCCTAAGAGTCAGGAATACAGTAAATCCTCACTTAATGTTCTCAGTAGATTCTGTAACTGTAATTGAGACAACACACAATGAAACAAATTTTACAGTAGGCTAATTGATGTAAACAAGAGTTAAGTTCTTACCGCATTTCACCAACATTTTAACAAAACTACGTTGAAGGAAATTACATTAATAGAAAATGTGTTGTACTAGGTCCAAAACCTATTTCCATCACTTACCAGTAATGTGAATTTCCCTCCTCAGGGCTTCAATTTCTTAATTATACTGTAAAGAATAATATGTAACACAAAATTATTATTGGGGATTTTTTTTAACTAATTTTTTTTACAACAAAATGCAATAGTTATACGTTTTACCTCTCAAAGTGACAATCCCCACCGCCAACTATCACTTCCACTCCTGCACCCCCATATCATACTATCTATTACAATTCCTTTGACTCCCTTCCACCGTAAAATCCACATCCCGTGACTATCTATATATTCAATTACAGTTGGCATATAATATTATACAATATCAATTTCAGGTATACAGTGCAGTGATCAGGCCTCTACTCCATCCATGAAGTGGTCTCCCTAACAAAACATGTGACCATCTGACACCCCACAAAATTTTAACAACATTATATTTCCCGAATGGTCTTTCATATCCCTGTGACAATACTGTAGTTACCTATTTATGCTGTCTAATCCTTTCCCCTTCTCCCTCATCCCCACCCTTCTCCTAACTAGCAACTCTGTTTTTCCTCTATATCTATGAGACTGTTTCTGTTTCTTTTGCTCATTCATTCAGTTTTTCAAATTCCACATATAAGTGAGATCATATGGTGTTTGTCTTTCTCTGACTGACTTATTTCACTCAACATAATATTCTCTAGGTCCATCCATATCGTTGAAATGGTACGATTTCATTCTTTTTTATAGCGGAGTAATACTCCATTGTATAAATGTACCACAGTTTCTTAATCCAGTCATCTACCAATGGGCATTTCGGTTGTTTCCAAGTCTTCACCATTGTAAATAGCGCTGCAATAAACATAGGGATGCATATATTTTTTCGAATTAGCGTCTTGGATTCCTCTGGGTAGATTCCCAAGAGTGGAATTGCTGGGTCATACGGCAGTTCCATTTCCAGTGTTTTGAGATAACTCCATACTGATTTCCATAATGGCTGCACCAATTTGCAGTCCCACCAGCAGTGCACTAGAGTTCCCTTTTCTCCACACCCTCGCTAGCACTTTTTGTTTGATGATTTGTTGATGATAGACATTCTGACTAGAGAGAGGTGGTATCTCATTGTGGTTTTTATTTGCATTTCTCTGATGGTTAGTGAGGTTGAACATTTTTTTCATATGCCTGTTGGCCATCTGTATGTCCTCTTTAGAGAAATGCCTCCTCATATCCGCTGCCCATTTTTTAATTGGGTTGTTTCTTTTTTTGGTGTTGAATTGCATGAGTGTTTTATAAATTTTGGATATCAACCCCTTATCAGATATATCATTGGCAAATATCTTCTCCCATTCAGTAGGCTGCCTTTTTGTTTCATTGATGATTTCCCTTGCTGTGAAAAAACTTTTAAGTTTGATGTAATCTCATATGTTCATTTTCTCTTTTACTTCTCTTTCCCGAGGGGATATATCAGCAAAATGTTACTCAGTAAAATGTCTGCAGACTTACTCCCTATATTTTCTTCTAGGAATTTTATAGTTTCAGGTCTTACATTTAAGTCTTTATTCCATTTTGAGTTTGTTCTCATATATGGTGTAAGTAGGTGGTCTCTTTTCATTTATTGCACGTGTCAGTCCAATTTTCCCAGCACCATTTATTAAATAGACTATCTTTACTCCAGTGTAAATTCTTGCTTCCATTGTCATAGATTAAATGACCGTATATAGATGGGTTTATTCCTGGGCTCTCTATTTTATTCCATTGGTCTATGTGTCTGTTTTTATGCCAGTACCATACTGTTTTGATTATTGTAGCCTTGTAGTATGTTTTGATGTCAGGTAGTGTGATGCCTCCCACTTTGTTCTTATTTCCCAACATTGCCATAGCTATTTGGGGTCTTTGTGGCTCCATATAAATTTTGGAATTATATGTTCTATTTCTGAGGAAAGTGTCTTTGGTAGTTTGATTGGAATGGCATTGAGTCTATATATTGCCTTAGGTAGTATTGACATTTTAACTATATTAATTCTTCCTATCCCTGAGCATGGTATGTATTTCCATTTATTTGTATCTTCTTTGATTTCTGTCTTCAGTGTCTCATAATTTTCTGAATACAGGACTTTTACTTCTTTAGTTAAATTGATTCCTAGATATTTTATTGTTTTTGAAGCAATTGTAAAAGGGATTTATTTCCTGATTTCTTCTTCTGATAGTTTATTATTGGTGTACAGAAATGCCACTGATTTCTGAATATTAATTTTGTATCCTGCTACCTTGCCAAATTTGTGTATCAGTATTAGCAGTTTTTTGATGGAGTCTTTGGGATTCTCTCTATATAGTATCATGTCATCTGCATATAATGACAATTTTACTTCCTCTTTTCCAATTTGGATGTCTTTTATTTCATTTTCTTGTCTGATTGCTGTGACTAGAACTTCCAGAACTATGTTAAATAGAAGTGGTGAAGCAGGCAGGCTTGTCTTGTTCCAGATCTTAAGGAGAAAGCTTTCAGCCTTTCCCCATTGAGTACGATGTTTGCTCTGGGCTTATCATATATGGCCTTTATTATGTTGAGATATGATCCCACTATTCCCACTTTGTTAAGAGTCTTTATCATAAATGGCTGCTGGATTTTGTCAAATGCCTTTTCTGCATCTATTGATATGATCATATAATTTTTATTTTTCATTTTGTTAATGTGATGTATTACGTTAATAGATTTGCAGATACTGAACCAGCCTTGCATACCAGGAATGAATCCCACTTGATCGTGGTGTATGGTGTTTTTAATGAGATGCTGAATTCGGTTTGCTAGTATTTTGTTGAGAATTTTTGCATCTATGTTCATTAGGGATATTGGCCTGTAGTTTTCCTTTTTTGTAATATCTTTGACTGACTTAGGAATCAGAGTGATAGTGGCTTCCTAGAAAGAGTTTGGGAGCCTTCCCTCCTTCTGTATTTTTTTGGAATAGTTTGAGGAGAATAGGTACTAATTCTTTTTTGAATATTTTGTAAAATTCACTTTTGTAACTATCTGGTCGAGGCCCTTTTTTTGTTGGAAGATTGTTGATTACTGATTCAAATTCTTTGGCAGTAATCAGTGTGTTCAGAGTTTCTGTTTCTTTTTGGTTCTGACTTGGTAGATTGCATGCTTCTAGAAATTTATCCATTTCTTCCAGATTGTCGAATTTGTTAGCATATAGTTGCTTATAGTATTTTCTTAAAATTTTCTGTATTTCTGTGGTATCTGTTGTCACTTCTCTTTCATTTCTGATTTTATTAATCTGGGTCCTCTCTCTCTTTTTCTTGGTGAGTCATGCTAAGGGTTTGTCGATTTTGTTTATCTTTTCAAAAAACCAACTCTTGGTTTCATTGATCTTTTATATTGGTTTTTTTGTTTTCTATTTCATTTATTTCTGCTCTGGTCTTTATTATTTCCTTCCTTATGCTCCCTTTAGGCTTGTTTTGCTGTTTTTTTTTTTTTTTTTTTTTTTTTTTGAGTTCCCTTAGGTGTAAAGAGAGTCTGTTGATTTGAGATTTTTCTTCCTTCTTTAGGGAGGCCTGCACTGCTATGAACTTCCCTCTTAGGATTGCTTTTGCTGCATCCCAGAGATTTTGGGTCATTGTGTTTTCATTTTCATTTTTCTCGAGGTGTCTTTTGATTTCCTCCTTGATGTCATTTTTGACCCACTCACTATTTAGTAGCAAGTTATTTAGCCTCCATATATTTGAAAGTTTTCCAGATTTCTTCTTATAATTGAGCAAAGAGAGTCCTCACTAATTTCTAATGCCCACTATTGTGGAACTCCTCTTCCTGGCAAAGCATCTCTGGGCCAATGAGCTCGGTGTGAGCCCAAAGGGTCTCTCCCCCAACTGGAGAAGCCTCCCCACACAGCTGGGGTGTCCTTCATGGGGCTCGCACTCTCTCGTATGTGCCCCTCCTACCAGACTTGATATGGCCTCCTCTTTATATCTTTCGTTTAGAGATTCTGTTCATCTAATGTTTAGGGGACTTCCAAAGTTTAATGTTGCATAAATTATTTGTAATTTTGATGTGATCCTGGGAAGCAGTTCAGAGAGCATCCGTTGATTCCACCATCTTACCGGAACCCCCCCTTATTGGGGATTTTCTTATTTGTTTTTAGTTGAGCTCAGGCAAACTTTGGGTTTTAATACCTGCTCATGAAGAAAAATATTAAACAAAATATTCATAGTGTTTATAGTCAACATGTTCCTTTTAGTCTTTTAAAAATATCTGTATCAATGGCAGAAAAGAATCAGTGATGCAGACAAGTTGAATTTCTAGATCACTGGGGCACTGGTTTTATTTTTGAACTTTATTGAAGTATAATTGGTATATATCATGGTGTAAGATTAAGGTATACAATATGATGATTTGATACACATATATTATAAAATGCTTTACTAAAATAAGATTAATTGATCCATCCTTTACCTCACATAATTTTTGTTTTGTTATTGTAGTAAGAATGTTAAAATTCTACTCTCATAGCAACTTTGAAGTAAAAAATACAGTATTGTAAACTATAGTCACCAGGCTGTACATTAAATCCCCAGAATTTATTCATTTTATAACTGCAAGTTTGTACCCTTTGACTAACATATTCTTATTTCCCAATTCTTTAGCTCCTGGCAACCACAACTTTAATTTGTCTCTGTGTTCAGTATTTTTTGATTTGTCACATAAGTAGGATCATACATTAGTTGTCTTTCTTTGTCTGACTTATTTCACTTAGCATAATGCTCTCAAGGTCCATCCTTATTGTTGCAAATGGCAAAATTTCCTTCTTTTTTGTGACTGAATTATATGGATATAGATATATATATAGATATAGACATAGATATAGATATAGATCATGTCACATTTTCTATATCTATTAATCCATTGCACTTAGGTTTAGGTTGTTTCCATGTCTTAGCTACTGTGAATAATGTGCAATGAACATGGGAGTGCACATACTTCCTCAAGATAGTGATTTCATCTCTTTTATATGTATACCAAGACTAGAATTGCCAGATTATATATTTATGATTCTTTTAATGTACAAGTTATTCATTAGAGTGTTATTTATAAAAAAAACATGGAAAACATATACATAAGATATACTTGGACATAAATTATCATACATCTGTTGAACACTATGAATCCATTAATATGACAGTAACAATAATATTTATTGATAAAGGGAAATATTTATAACATATTAATTGAAACATTAAGGTTACAAAATATGCAGTCTATCTCCAAATTTGTAAAAAGTATACATGCAGGTAGGTAAATAAAAAACTAACTGGATGGGCCGGCCGAGTGGCATGGCAGTTAAGCTTGGGAAGCCAGTGGCCCCTGTTCAGGGCCCACATATGAGGGCCAGTGACACTGCCCTCAAAAAAAAATATCTTCCTTCCTTTGGGCCCGCCGAGTTGCACGGTGGTTCAGCGCTGGCTTGAGAAACGAGTGGCCCCAGTTCGGTCCCACATGTGAGGGCCAGTGACACTGCCCTCAAAAAAAAAAAAAATATCTGGAGGGCTGGCCAATTGGCATATTGGTTAAGAGCTGGCTTGGGACGCCAGTAACCCCAATTCAGATCCCACATCTGAGGGCCAGTGACACTGCTCTCTACAGCTAACAACAGCTCCACATGGAGCTGGGTTGCAAGCCCCTGCGATGGTGTAGGCTGCAGCCCCTGCTGCAATGGGCTGCCATAGGCTACAGTGAGTGGCTGGCAGCCAGAGTGAGCCACCTGCAGACAGCGTGAGCTGCCAATAGCCACGGTGAGCAGCTTTCCAGTGGCTGTCAACTGATCTGCCTCATCCAGGAAGAGCACAATGATGATACCATCATGGGCCAGTGAAGGGACGTCCTCCGCAACTAGACTGAAGAACAAAAAAGGACAGCAACTTGTCTGTTTCCCTCCCCCAATTCCCCAATAAAATCTTTAAAAAAAAAAGACTAACTGGAGAGTATACCCAAACTCTTTTATGATTATTTCTCCGTGGTAGGATTAACACTGATTCTGTATGTGTTTCTGTATTTCTCAAAATTTTCAAAAAAAGAAAGTGCGTATTTTGTAATTCAAAAAAATAGTCACAAACTTTTTTGTTAAATGTATTTTTTTTTGAGGACAGTGTCACTGGCCCTCATATGTGGGACCCGAACCAGGGCCGCTGGCTTTCCAAACCAGCACTTAACCACTGTGCCACTCGGCCGGCCCTAGTCACAAACTTTTAAGTGAATTGGATTTTGAAGGTGATTACAACAGAGAAATTTCAAAAACGTTTTGGCCTTGTTTAGATTATCATGTAAAAAGCTTTATGTGATGATTACTTGGGACTATCTCTATGTCTTGTCAGTTTCTAAACAAGTAATCCTATAAAAATGTATTTTACATATGTGTTTAAATATAGGGAACATTTCCCCAAAGGAAAAAAATAATCCAAATAATCTATATGGAAGCATCTGTGTGCTTACATTCTACACACTGAAGAATACAAAATGAATGAGAAAGAGTTGGGATGCCAGGGTTTGCAGAGATTAGCTGGCTTGGTCACCCACGGTTGCCCATCTATGTAGAGGCAGAGCCAGGAATGAAAAAACGACACATTGAAGGCCAAGGATTTTTTTTTTAGAGGGCAGTTTCACTGGCCCTCATATGTGGGATCCGAACTGGGGCTGCTGGCGTCCCAAGCCAGCTCTAAACCATCGCGAATCTTTAAGCCCCAACATTGACTCTTATACTGAGCCAAGCATGTGCCATGCACACCATGTGGGATTGACCTCCTCTCTTCCCATGTGTCACCAGTCTTGGAGACTCACAGATTTGTGCCAATCTTCACCAAGGGAAAGATCCCTTTCCCCTTTAGTCACTGTACACTGAGGCCTATCACTGTTTCCAACTTGCCTCATCCTCTTTTTCCTTTTAGTTTTAGTATTAATAAGATTAATCTTATACAACATGTGAAAACTCCCAGAGTTTACAAGGTTTCCTGTAAAACAGAGCATTCCTCAAACCCTCCTCAACTTTTTGTCCTCCCCAGAATGAACCACTTTCATCTCTTTTACCTAATTATGTTATCCGTTAGCTCATGACTCTAAGCAGCATACTCCATTGCTATTTCTTGATTTTTCAGTTTCTACCATTAACTGACTTCAGCGATGAGACGATGTATTTTTCACCCTCCTCTCACGCTCTCCTTATATGCACAGTTTTCTTTCTTTTTTTCCCCTATGTACAGTGCAGTGATAATGCCTCTACTCCATCCATGAAGTGGTCTCCCTAACAAGACATGTGAACATCTGACACCCCACAAAATGTTTACAACATTATCATATTCCCCGAACTGTGTTTTATATCCCTGTGGCAATATTATAGTTACCTATTTATGTGGTCTAATCCCTTTTCCTTCTCTATCATCCCCACCTGCCTCCCAACTAGCAATCCTGTTTTTCCTCTATATCTATGAGTCGGTTTCTTTTTACTTTGCTCATTCATTCAGTTTTTCTATTCCACATATAAGTGAGAATATATGGTATTTGTCTTTCTCCGACTGACTTATTTCACTTAACATAATAGTCTGTAGGTCCATCCATATCTTTGCAAATGGATGATTTCATTCTTCTTTATAGCAGAGTAATACTCCATTGTATAAATGTACCACAGTTTCTTAATCCAGTCATCATCTACTGATAGGCATTTCAGTTGTTTCCAAGTCTTAGCTATTGTAAATAATGCTGCAATAAACATAGGGGTGCACATATTTTTGTTTGTTTGTTTGTTTTGTATTTTTTTGAGGGCAGTGTCACTGGCCCTCATCTGTGGGATCTGAACCGGGGCCGCTGGCATCCTAAGCCAGCTCTTAACCACCGTGCCAATCGGCTGGCACTACACATATTTTTTTGAATTAGCATCTTGGATTTCTCTGGAAATATACCTCAGATTGGAATTGCTGGGTCATAAGATAGTTAAATTTACAGTTTTTTGAGAAACCTCCATAATGATTTCTATAGTGGCTGCACCAATCGACAGTCCCACCAACAGTGCATCATGGTTCCCTTTTCTCCACACCTCAACAGCACTTGTTTGTTGATTTATTGATGAAAGCCATTCTGACCAGAGTGAGGTGGTATCTCATTGTGGTTTTTATTTCCATTTCACTGATGATTAGTGAGGTTGAACATTTCTTCATATGCCTGGTGGCCATCTGTATGTCCTCTTTTGAGAAATGCCTCTTCATATCCTCTGCCCATTTTTAATTGGGTTGTTTGTTTTTTGGGTGTTGAATTTCATGTGTGTTTTATAAATTTTGGATATTAACCGGTTATCAGATATATCATTGGCAAATATCTTCTCCACTTAACTAGGCTGCCTTTAAGTTTTATTGATGATTTCCTTTGCTGTGAAAAAACTTTAAATTTGATGTAATCCCATATGTTCTACTTTTCTTTCCCTAGCCCGATGAGATATATCAGTAAAAATATTGGTCAGGTTAATATCTGGAAATTTACTCCCTATGTTTTCTTCTAGGAGTTTTACGGTTTCAGGTCTTATATTTAAGTCTTTAATACATTTTGAGTTTGTTCTCGGATATGGAGAAGGAGGTGGTCCATTTTCATTTTTTTGCACATGTCAGTCCAATTTTCCCAGCATCATTTATTAAATAGACTACCTTTACTCCAATGTAAATTCTTGCTTTCAGTGTCATAGATTAAATGACTCTACATGAATGGGTTTATTCCTAGGCTCTCTATTCTCTTCCATTGTTCTATGTGTCTGTTTTTATGCCAGTACCATACTGTTCTGATTACTCTAGCCTTGTAGTATCTTTTGATGTCAGGTAGCATGATGCATCCAACTTTGTTCTTATTTCTAAAGATTGCAGTGGCTATTCGGGGTCTTTGTGGTTCCATATAAATTTTGGAATTATATGTTCTATTTCTGAGGAAAGTATCTTTGGTAGTTTGATTGGAATGGCATTGAGTCTATATATTGCCTTAGGTAGTATTGACATTTTAACTATATTAATTCTTCCTATTCATGAACATGGTATGTATTTCCATTTATCTGTAACTTCGTAAATTTCTCTCTTCAGTGTCTCATAATTTTCTGAATACAAATCTTCCTTCTTTACATAAATTTATTCCTAGATATTTTATTGTTTTTGAAGTAATTGTAAAAGGGTTTGATTTCGTGATTTCTTCTTCTGATAGTTTATTGCTGGTGTATACAAATGCAACTGATTTCTGAATATTAATTTTGTATCCTTCTACCTTACCAAATTGGTAAATCAGTTCTAACAGTTTTTTGGTGGAGTCTTTGGGATTCTCTCTATATAGTATCATGTCATCTGCATATAATGACAATTTTACTTTCTCCTTAAAATTTGGATGCTTTTTATTACATTCTCTTGTCTGATTGCTATGGCTAGAACTTCCAAACTATGTTGAATATAAGTGGGGAAAGCAGGCAGCCTTGTCTTGCACCTGATCTTAAGGGGAAAGCTTTTAAACTTTCCCCATTGAGTATGATGTTTGCTGTGGCCTTATCATATATGGACTTCATTATGTTGAGATATGTTCCCACTATTCCACCTGGCTAAGAGTTTTTATCATAAATGGCTGCTGGATTTTGTCAAATGCTTTTTCTGCAACTATTGATATGATCATATGATTTTTAATTTTCATTTTGTTAATGCGTTGTATTACGTTATTTGATTTGTGGATATTGAAAAACCCTTGCATACCTGGAATGAATCCCACTTGATTGTGGTCTATCTTTTTTTTTTTTTATTAAGCTGAGCCATCCTCCCACATGTTGGCAGCTCAGCGGCAACTCAGCTCAGGCTGGGCATCGAACTGCTGTTGCTCAGAGCTCAGCCCGCACTCCTGAGCAAGCTCTTAATCAATTTCGCCACTCGTCCGGCCCTATGATCTTTTTAATCTGATGCTGAATTCGATTTGCTAATATTTTGTTGAGAATTTCTACCTCTATATTCATTAGGGATATCGGCCTGTAGTTTGCCTTTTTTGTAATATCTTTGTCTGATTTTGGAATCAGGGTGATAGCGCCTTCATAGAAAGAGTTTGGGAGCCTTCCCTCCTTCTGTATCTTTTAGAATAGTTTGAGCAGAACAGGTATTAATTTTTTTTTAATGTTTTGTAAAATTCACCTGTGAAACCATCTGGTCTAGGGCTTTTGTTTGTTGGAAGCTTGTTTATTACTGATTCAATTTCTTTGGTAGTAATCAATTTGTTCAGAGCCTCTGTTTCTTTTTGGTTCAGACTTGGTAGATGGTATGCTTCTAGAAATTAAACCATTTCTTCTGATTTTCAAATTTGTTGACATAAGTTGCTTGTACTATTTTCTTAAATTTTCTGTATTTCTGTGGTATCTGTTGTCGCTTCTCCTCTTCCATTTTTGATTTTATTAATTTGGGTACTTTCTTTTTCTTGGTGAGTCTGGCTTAGGGTTTGTCAATTTTGTATGTCTTTCCAAAAAACCAACTCTTGATTTCATTGATCTTTTGTGTTGTTTTTATTGGTATCTATTTCATTTATTTCTGCTCTGGTCTTTATTATTTACTTCCTTGTAATCTCTTTGGGCTTCTTTTGCTGTTATTTTTCCAGCTCCCTTAGGTGTAAAGATAGCCCATTGATTTGAGATTTTTCTTCGTTCTTTAGGTAGGCCTGCACTGCTATGAAATTCCCTCTTAGGACTGCTTTTGCTGCATCCCAGATATTTCGGTTCGTGGTGTTTTCATTTTCCTTTGTCTCGAGGTATCTTGATTTTTTCCTTGAGCTCATTTTTTACCCATTCACTATGTAGTAGCATGTTATTCAGCCTCCATGTATTTGTGTGCTTTCCATATTTCTTCTTATAATTGATTTCTTGTTTCATAGCATTGTGGTCAGAGAAGACGCTTGAAATGATTTCAATCTTAAATTTATTGAGACTTGTTTTGTGGCCTAACATGTGGTGTATCTTGGAAAATGTTCCATGTGCACTTGGGAAGAATGTATATTCTGTAGCTTTGGGGTGAAATGATCTCAAATGTAGATAAAACCCAGCTGATCTAAAGTGTCATTGAAGGCCATTATGTCCGTGTTGATTTTCTGTCTGGAGGATCTGTCCATTGGTGACAACGGGGTGTTGAAATCCCCTACTACGATAGTGTTATTGTTGATCTCTGTCTTTATGTGTGTCAAAATCTGTTTTATACGTTTAGGAGCTCCTATGTTGGGTTATGTTTACTAGGGTTATGTCCTCATGTTGAATCGATCCCTCTGCTATTATGTAGTGCCCTATTTTGTCTTTTATTGTAATCTCTACTTTAAAGTCCATTTTGTCCAAAATATGTATAGCTACTACAGTTTTATTCTCATTTCTATTTGCATGAAATATCTTATTCCATCCCTTTGCTTTCGGTCTGTGAATGTCTTTTTGATCTGACATGAGTCTCTCGTAGACAGCAGATGCATGGGTCCTGTTTTCTTATCCAGGCAGCCACTGTATGTGTTTTGATTAGAGCATTAGCCCATTCACATTTACAGTGATTATTGATAAGTGCATATTTATTGCCATTTTGCTATTTGTATTTCTTGTCTTCCTGGGTTAGCTTGTTTTCCCCTTTCTTCTGTTTAAAAAAGCCCTTTAAACATTTCCTGCAATGCTGGCTTGGTGGTAATGAATTCCTTAAGCTTATTATTTTCTGAGAAGCTCTTCATTTCTCGAATTTTAAGTTATAGCAATGCTTTGTAGAACAATCTTGGTTGTAGATTTTTATTTTGTGTCACTTTGCATATTTCCTGCCACACCCTTCTAGCCTACAGATTTTCTATAGAAAAGTCGGCTGTTCATCTTACAGGAGTTTCTTTGTATGTAACTTGCTCTCTTCCTCTTGCTGCATTTAGGATTCTGTCTTTGTCTTTCAGCTTTGCCATTTTAACTATGATGTGTCTAGGTGTGGGCCTGTTTGGTTTCAGCTAGTTTGGAACTCTCTGAACTTCCTGGGCTTGTATGTCAATTTCCTTCACCAGGGTAGGGAAGTTTTCACTCATTATTTCTTCAAATACATTCTCAATTCCTTGCTTCTTCTCTTCTCCTTCTGCTATTCCTATGATGTGATTTTGGTTTTGCTTCATCTTGTCCCACAGGTCTCTTACTATTTTCATTCTTATTTATTCATTTTTCTGTTTGTTGTTCCAGCTACGTGATTTCTGCTATTTTGTCTTCCAATTCGCCAACCTGATCCTCTGCTTCATCTAATCTACTGGTGATTCCTTCGAGTGTGTTCTTCATTTCAGTTATTATATTCTTTCGTTCTAACTGGCTGTTTGTTTTTTTTGTTTCCCCTTTCCTTCTTCATGTCCTTGCTCAGTTCCTTAAACATTCTTATCATCTGTGTTCTAAACTCTGTCTCTGAAAATTCGGATACCTCTGTTTCATTTAGTTCTCTTTCTAGAGTTTTCTTCTGATCTTTTACTTTGGACATGTTTGTTTGTTTCTTCATTCTGGCTGTCATTCTGTGAATACTTTGATTTATTAGACAGACCACCTAGAAAGAAGACAGAAAGAAAATGAGTTGAGGGGCCTCTACGTCCTCTTTTTTATTTTATTTTTTTGTTGGCAGTGTCACTGACCCTCATATGGGGGACCCGAACCGGGGCCACCGGGTTCCCAAGCCAGTGCTTAACCCCCGTGCCACTCTGTTCTCTTTAATGTGCAGACCACTTGCTCAACAATAGAGAGTCTCTGGGTGACTCAGCACCAGATGTTGGGGAGAAGGGCTTAACATGTCATGCACCGAGCTCTTTCTCAGGCTTGCAATGAGCTTTCTTCAGTTAGCTGCTTGTAGGTTCTGGAACCATGCACACTACCTAAAAATCTTCACAAGTTATTGCGGGTTTTCTGCTGTTGCAAAACCCTCTGTGGCCTGTGATGGTGTTGGCCTGGCACCAGAGGCTCAGAGTGCCTCTGACATTGCAGCTCTAGGTCAGTGGGGCAGGCCCCCAAGGCACCACTGGATGTGGTCAGTGGCCCCCACCAAGTCAGAGCAGCATGCAGTCTGCACCAGCCACCAGCCCACACAATCTCCCCAGGAAAGCCCCGATCGGATCACGCAGGCGCACAGCTCCTGGCCCAACACTCTCAGGAAAACTCCCCATCTCAGCCTGTCCCAATCAGGCCTTTTCAGATTAGGCTAAGCAGCCCAACAGTGAATCCCCAGCCTGGCAACTCTGCACAAACAGTGCGGAGAGTGGGGACCCAAGGCAGCTCGTGCACTCCTGAGTCTCAGTGAACAGCCTGATGGAGCTGAAGAGCACCTGCCCTGGGTTTCCCTGGCTAGGCAGCACAAGCAGCGCCTGAACACGTGCACTCCTGTGCCAATTTCACCTGACCAGTGGAGTCCCAGATCTGACCCTCTGTGTGATGGCCCAACCCTGAATAAATGGCGCCCTCCTGTACACTACTTGTGTGCAAGCTCCACACCAGTGGAACAATGGTCCCAAAACCTCCAGCTTCTGCACCAAAGGTGCTCAGTTCAGTCCATCCCTGCAGGCTCCTTGGCCCAGCTCACACAGCTACTCCCTCCAACAGGAACCGGGTGAGTGCTCACCTGCAAGCAATCCCATGCGCTGGCCCCATTGATTCTCCAGTGGCCCTCAGTCTCACCGAGCCTAGCAAAGAGAGTCCTCACTAATTACTAATGCCCGCTCTCGTAGAACTCCTCTTCCTGGCAAAGCAACTCTGGGTTAGGGAGCTCGGTGTGGGGCCGGAGGGTGTCTCCCCCAGCCGGAGAAGCCTCCCCACAGCTGTGGCGTCCCTCGTGGGGCTCGCCCTCTCTCTTCTGAGTCCCTCCTACCAGACTTGACGTGGACTCCTCTTTAGGTACTTCGTTTAGAGGTTGTGTTCATTTAGTGTTCAGGGGACTGCTGAGGTTAAATGTTGTATAAATTATTTGTAATTTTGATGTGATCCACGGAGACAGTTGGGACAGTGTCCGTCTATTCCGCCATCTTACTGGAGGCTCCTATCCCATCAGTTTTGATATGTTGTGTTTCTATTTTTTTTTGTTGATATTTGTTTTTATTCCACTGGCCCCCACTACACGATAGGGTTGGGTAGAGGAAGAGAACATAAGTTACTCTAGCACCCCTGGATCTGGTCCCTTCTCAGACAAATGTGTCTGATCAACCAATGAATAGGACACTTTTGCAAACGGATGTGTTGATATTTTGTTATTTCCCTTTTGATTTCATCTTTGACCCATTGGTTGTTCAGGAGTGTGTTGTATAATTTCCACATATTTGTGAATTTTTTAAAATAAAGTTTATTGGGATGACAATTGTTAGTAAAGTTAATAGGTTTCAGGTGTACAGTTCTGTAACATACCATTTATATATCACATTCTCTATTCACCACCCAGAGTCAGTTCTCCTTCCATCACCACATCTTTAATCCCTTTCACCCTAACCTACAATCCCCCTTCCCCTTCCCCTCTGTAACGACTAATCAATTATCTGTGTCAATGTGATTTTTTTTCATCATTTGTTTCTTATTCTTTTGGTGTTTTCAGTTTCGTATACCACATATCAGTGAAATCATAAGGTTGTCTACTTCTTCTGCCTGATTTATTTTCCTTAGTATTATAATCTTAAGATGGATCCATGTTGTCACATGTGACACTATTTCATCTTTTCTGATGGCAGAATAGTATTCCACTCTGTATATATACCACAACTTCTTTATCTCATCATCTATGGAAGGACATTCTGGTTGTTTCCATGTATTGACCACTGTAAATAATGCTTCAATGAACATCAGAGCACATATATCTTTATGCGGAAATGTTTTCAGATTTTTTGGGTAGATGCCCAGGAGAGCGATTGCTGGGTCATATGCTAATTCTATTTTTAAATTTTGAGGAATCGCCACACTGCTTTCTGTATTGGCTGCACCAATCTGGTTTCCCACCAACAGTGTATAAGGGTTCCTTTTTCTACACAACCTCTCCAACACTTGCTATTATTTGTCTTGTTGATAATAGCCATTCTAAAGGTGTGAGGTGATACTGCCTTGTGGGTTTTATTTGCATTTCTCTGATGATTAGTGATGCTGAGCTTTATTTCATATGTCTATTGGCCATTTGCATGTCCTCTTTGTAGAAATGTCTATTCAGATCCTTTGTTCATTTTTTAATTGGATTTTTTGTTTTTTTGTTGTTGAGTTGTATAAGTTCCTTATATATTTTGGATATTAGAACCTTACTGAAGGCGTTGTTTGAAAAAAATCTTCTCCCATTTGGTTGGCTGCCTCTTTATTTTGTTGATGGTTTCTTTTGCTGTGCAGAAGCTTTTTAGTTAACATAGTTTCATTCATTTATTTTAGCTTCTACTTCCCTTGTTTTTGAAGTCAAATTTATACAAAATTCTTTGAACCCAGATCCATAAATTTATTACCTATGTTTTCTTCTATGCAGTTAATTGTTTCAGGTCTTATTTTGAGGTCTTTGATCCATTTTGAGTTATTTTTGCTAAACGGTGACAGAGAGCAGTCTAGTTTCATTCTTTTGCACGTGGCTTTCCAAGACTCTCAATACCATTTATTGAAGAAGCTCTCTTTTTCCATTGTATGTTTTTGGCTTCTTTGTCAAATATTATCTATTGATATTTATGTGGGTTTATTTCTCAGTTCTCGTTTCTATTCCTTTGGTCGGTGTGTCTATTTTTCTGCCAATACCATATGGTTTTGATTATTGTTGCCCTGTAGTACAAGCTGAAGTCAGTGAATGTGATACCTCCAACATTGTTATTTTTTCTTAGGATTGCTTTGGCTATTCAGAGTTTTTGTGGTTTCATAAAATCTGATGATTTTTTTGTTCTATTTCTTTAAAAAATGCCATTGACATTTTGATGGGGATTGCATTAAATCTGTATATTGCTTTGACTAATATGGCCATTTTAACTATGTTGATTTTTCGAATACATGAACACAGATTATCTTTCCATTTCTTTGTGTCTTCTTCAATTTCTTTAAAAAATGTCTTATACTTTTCAGTATAAGGTCTTTCACATTCTTGGTTACGTTTATTCTTAGGTATTTTATTCTTTTTCTTGCAATTGCAGAAATAGTAGTTTATGTTTTTTTTCTTTTTTCTGAGGTTTCATTGTTAGCACATAAGAATGCAATGCACTTCTGTATGTAGATTTTGTACCTGGAAACTTTCCTCTATTCATTTATTGTTTCTAAAAGCTTTCTGGTAGAGTCTTCAGGGTTTTCTATACATAGCATCATGTCATTTGCAGAAAGTGACAATTTAACTCCTTCATCCCTATTTGGATGTCTTTTTTTTTCCTTTCTCTTGCCTGATTGTTCTGGCTAAGACTTGCAATACTATGTTGGAAAGCAGAGGTGATAAGGCACAGCTCTGTTGTGTGCCTGAATGTAGAGCGAAGGGATTCAGTTTTTCACAATTAATTATGAGATTACCTGAGTGTTTGTCATATATGACCTTTATTTTCTTTATTATATGCAGATATTTTCCTTCTATACCCATTTTATTCAGTGTTTCAATCATAAATGGATCTTGTATCTTGTCAATTTTTTTTACATCTATTCATATAATCATATAATTTTTGTCCTTTATTTTGTTTATGTAGTGTTGGATTTGTTCGATTTATTTATGTTGAACCATACTTGTGCCCCTGGGATGACCACAGCTTGGTCGTGGTGATAATTATTTTGATGCATTGGTGCATTCAATTTGCTAGAATTTTGTTTAGGATTTTTGCATCTGTGTTCATCAGAGATATTGGTCTGTAATTTTCTTTATTGTATTATCATTATCAGGTCTTTGTATCAGGGTAGTGTTGGCCTCATAAAATGAGTTAGGGAGTATTATCTCTTCTTCAAATTTTTGGAAGAGTTTCAGAAGGATACGTGTTTACATCCTCTTTGAATGTTATGTATAATTCACTAGTGAAGCCATCTGGTCCTGGACTTTTGCTTTTTGGAACGTTTTAGATGACTGATTCAATTTCTGTACTGTTGATCAGTCTATTTAGATTTTCCAGTTCTTCATCAGTCAGTCTACGAAGGTATATATTCCTAAGACTATATCTATTTCTTCTACGTTATTGAATTTGGTGGCATATAGTTCTACATAGTATGCTTGTATAATCCTTTGTATTTCCGTGGCAACCGTGGTAACTTCCCCTCTTTCATTCTTTTTCTTTTTTTTTAACTTAGTCAGTCTAACCAAGGGTTTGTCAATTTTGTTAATCTTTTCAAAGAACCAACTCTTTGTTGCATTGATTTTTTCTATTGTCTTTTTGTTCTCTATTTCGTTTTGTAAAATTTATTTTATTTTATTTTCATAAAGATTTTATTGGGGAATTGGGGGAGCAGAACAGTGTTGGGGAACTGGAGGAGGAAACCAGCCAACTTGTTCTTCAGTATTCATTGTGGAGGGTGCCAGTTGCCATCTGGCTTCCTGTTGGCAGCTTGTGGCATCTAAGCTCAAAGTGCTGTGTTCAATCCTAGTTGCGGTTGGGCATAGCTACCATCCCATGCAGGAGTCAAATCCAGGAGCCTTGTTGTTAAGAGCTCATGCCCTATCCACTGAGCCATCTGAGCAGCAGCTCAGCTCAAGGTGCCAAGTTCAGTCTTAGTTGCAGGTGGGCATAGCCCACCATTGAACAGGCAATCTAGTTGTTACACCAGCTGAGCCATTCTGCCACCTGTTGGCAGCTCAGCGACAGCTCAGCGAGGGCACAGTGTTCACTGGCCCATGTAGGAATTGAGGCAGCAGCCCTGTTGCTCAGAGCACGTGCTCTAAGTCAACTCTTAACCAACTGAGCCACTCAGCCGGCCCTGTTCTCTATTTCATTTAGTTCTGCTCTTATTTTTATTCTTTCCTTCCTTCAGCTGACTTTGGGTTTCATTTGTTCTCCTTTTTGTATTTCTTTAATGTAATGTGAGGTTATTTGTTTGGGATTTTTCTTCTTTCTTGGGATAAGCTTGTAATGATATAAATTTCTCTCTTAAAATTGTTTTTGCTGCACCCCCAAAATTTTGGTTGGATATATTTTCATTCTCATTTGTTTCTGTGTATCTTTTGGTCTCTCCTCCTACTTCTTCTTTTACCCATTCTTTCTTTAAAAGTGTGTTGTTGGGCCGGCTGAGTGGCGTGGTGGTTAAGTGCTGACTTGGGAAGCCAGCAGCCCTGGTTCGGGTCCCACATATGAGGGCCAGTGACACTGCCCTCTAAAAAATAAAAAAAGTGTGTTGTTTAGCCTCCACATATTTGTGGTTTTTCCTGCTTTCTTTTTGCAGTTCATATCCAATTTCAATGCTTTGTTATCAGAGAATATGCTTGATATGATTTCAATCTTCTTAAATTTGCTGAGGCTAGTGTTATGTCCCAATATATGGTCTAATCTTGAGAATCTTCCATGTGCAATATAAAATAATGTATAGTCTGATGTTCTAGGATGAAATGCTCTATTAATATTAATTATGTCCATTTCATCTATTGTGTCATTTAGGGCTGATATTTCTTCATAAATATTGATGACTGTTATGTCTTCTTGTTGTATAGTTCTCTTTATCATTATGAAATGTCCATCTTTGTCTCTTGTTACATTTTTTTATTCTGACGTCTGTTTCATGTGATATCATTACAACTACACCTGTTTTTCTCTGAATACCATTGGCTTGAAGTGTCAATTTCCACCTTTTCACTTTGAATCTGTATCTGTCCTTGTAGCTTAGGTGTGTCTCTTGGAGGCAGCCTATGGTTGAGTTTAGTTTTTTTATCCAATCTTCTACTCTGTACCTTTTTATTAGTGAGTTCAGTCCATTTTCATTTATGATTATTATTGATATATGAGGATTTCCTATCATTCTATCTTTGTTTTTCTGGTAGACCTTCGTCTTCATTTTTTCTTTGTCTTTTTGTTGTTGTCTATTCTTTCAGTGTGGTGGTATTCCCTGATTTTTACATGTGATTTTTCTTATTTTTTATGTTATATATTCCAGTTCTGGATTTTTTTCTTGAGTGTTTACCATCAAGTTTATGTAGAAGAAAGTTTCACATTTAAAGTATTCCATTTTCTTCAGTATGCTTCCTTTCTCCATTACTTTTTGCCATTTCAGACCTTTACTTTCTCCCCTTTTATGTTTTTGTTGTCACAAATTATCTCTATGCTGTGAGTTGATTTCTGCACAGCAATAGCTAGTTGTGTTTTTCCTCTTCTTTTTTTTTTAAGGGAAGTGTCACTGGCCCTCATATGTGGGATCCGAACTCGTGCAGATGGCATCCCAAGCCAGTTCTCAACCATCACGCCACTTGGCTGGTCCTCCTCTTTTTTTTAAGTGCTTTTTTTCTTCTTTACCCTGCATGATTTGTTTAAGTGTATGGTGTCTTATTTGGTGTAGGGGACATTTGTGAATTTTTTATTGATTTCTAGTTTCATTCCATTGTGGTCAGAAAAGATACTTTGTATGATTTCAATTAAAATAAATGTTTTTGAGACTTATTTAGTGACTTATCATATAATCTGTCCTGGAGAATGTCCATTGTACACTTTAGAAGATTATTTATTGTGCTGCTGTTGGATTAACATTCTGAATGTATCTGTTAGCTCAATTTGTTCTATAATTCAGGTCCAATGTTTCCATATTAATTATTTCTTTGGATGATCTATCCATTGTTGAAATTGAGTTATCAGAGTCCCTTACCATTATTTTATAGTCTGTCTGTTACTCCCTTTAAATCTGTTAGTTTTTGCTTAATATATTTAGGTGTTCTGATGTTGAGTGGATATATATTTACAATTGTTATGTCTTCTTAATGAATTGGCCACTTAATCATTATATAATGACTTTCTTTGTCTCATGTTACACTTTTTGGCATAAAGTCTATTTAGTCTGATATAAGTATAGCTACTCCTGCTCTCTTTTAATTTCCATTTGTGTGAAATATTTTTCCCCTCCCTTTATTTTGACCTTGTACGTGTCCTTGAAGTGCAAGTGAACCTCTCGTAGGAAGCATAAAGTAGGGCCTTGTTTTACATTCATTCAGCCACTCTATGGCTTTTTTTGGGGGGAGGTTTGGGGATGGGAACAGTGTTTGGGAATTGGGGAGGGGAACCAGCCAAATTGCTGTTCTTCAATTTTATTTAAGTAGGGCACCAGTCGCCATGTGGCTGCACGTCGGCCTCTAAATTCAAGGTGCTGTGTTACAATCTTAATTGAGGTTGGGCATAGTCACCATTCCATGTGGAAGTTGAACCAGCAGCCTTGTTGCTAAGAGCATGTGCCTTATCCATTGAGCCATCTGGGAAGCAGCTAATCTCAAGGTGCTAAGTTCAGTCTTAGTTGTGGGTGGGCATAACCCACAATCAAGGAAGCAGTCTTGTTGATAGAAGCATGTGCTCTTACCATCTGAGCCATCCTGCCACCTGTTGGCAGCTCAGCAGCAGCTCAGCTTGGGCACAGCATTACTGACCCGTGTGGGAATTGAACTAACAGCACTGTTGCTCAAAGCTTGAGTTCTTAAGCTAACGCTTAACCAACTGAGACACTAGGCCAGCCCTATATGGCTTTTGATCGGAGGATATAATCTATTTACATTTAAAATAATTACTGATAGGCCAGGACTTACTATTATGATTTTGTTCATTGTTTTCTGGCTCTTTTGTAGTTTATTTCCTCATTTCTTCCTTTCTTGCTATCTTCCTTTGTGAATTGATGATTTTCTGTAATGGCATACTAATTTTATTCTCTTTATCTTGTGCATTTCCTATAGATTTCTGTTTTGTGGTTAATTTGAATCTGATTTTAAACATCTATAAATATAATGGCCTATTTTCACTTGATAACAACTTAACTTTGATTGCATACAAAACGTTCTGATCTATAATTCCCTTCTCCCACATTTTATGTATTTGATATCACAATTCGTATATTTTTGTATTGTGTATCCATTAGCAAATTATGATAGTTATAGCTATTTTTGATACCTTTATCCTTCAGACTTTATAATAGAGTTAAATGGTTAACCCACCACCATATTACAGTACTCAGAATACTGAATCTGATTATATGTGTGCCTTTACCAGTGTGTTATTTTTATATATTTTCATGTTGTTAGTGTTCTTTTTTAAAATTTTTAATTTTTTAATTTAGTTTTTACAACAGTGCAATAGTTATACTTATTTATTTATTTATTTTTTATTTATTTTTAATTAGTTTCAGGTGTACAACACAGTACAATAGTTATACATTTTATCCCTCAAAGTTTCATATTTTTACCCCTCAAAATACCAACTCCTCTCCCCCAATTAACCGCTCACTCCCCACCGTATTATAATATCTACTACAACTCCCCTTACCCCACTCCCACACTGTACTCCTCATCCTGTGACTATATGTATACATTCAATCACAGTTAACATTCAATATTATACAACATCAGCTTCAGGAGTACAGCGCAGTGATCAAACCTCTACCCCATCCTTGAAGCAGTCTCCGCAACAAGACACATGACGATCTGACACCCCACAAAGCATTCACAGCATTATCAATTACATTCCCAGAACTTCCCCCCATATACCTGTGGCAATATTGTAGTCACCCACCTACCCTGTCCAAAACCTTCCCCGTCTCTCTCATCCCCACCCCCTCCCAGCCAGCAACCATCAGTTTTTCCTTTATATCTTTTTGATATGATTTCATTCTTCTTAAATTTACTGAGACTTGTTTTGTGCCCTAGCGTGGTCTACCTTGGAAAATGTCCCATGTGCACTTGAGAATAATGTATATTCTGTTGTTTCCGGGTGAAATGCTCTAAAAATATCATCGGTCATTATTTCTTGAAATGAGCATTCTATTCCTTTCTCTGTCTCCTCTTCTTCTGGAGCTCCAATGATGGAGGCTGATGTGTTCTACTCCACCATCTTAGTGACGTTTTTCTCTTGGCACTAGTTTTAATTCGTATTGAGCTGGACACCATTTTGTCCATTACAGTCAAGAAAATTGTACACAATCTTTCTCTCTGTTATGTAAAGCTCTGGAATATATTTTCTTCTGTAGAACGGCTTATGTACAATGTGAAGATGCAGATGGGCATTGTTGGTTGAATGTATTAAGACAGTTTGCAAAATAACTCCCCATGTACAATCTCCAATCATTCTTCTTTTATTCTCTCTATAATCTCTTTTAGTTGTATTTTCTCCACCCTACTGTGAGAAAACTGTTCTTGATAAGGTTCCCATTGACCTATTCTTTGCTAAATTCAATGGTTAATTTCTATGTATCATCTTACCCAATTCATCACTCTCTCCTTCCAGGAAAAAAAAGTTTTAACTTCATTCCAGACACCACATTCTCTTTCACTGACCACTCGTCTTCAATGTCTTTTGCTAGTATTTCTTTGTGGTGGAATCTGGCTAGCTATTTATTAAATTCATTTCTTCTGCTTTCTTGGCACACACTTTGACTACTCTTTGCAGCCTCCTTGCAGTTCATTGAAGCCACAGAAATTAATTTTTATAATGGAAAATGAACGCGAGTTATGTGCTTATATTTGTGCTCTATTTTTCTGACTCCTTAATATTACAATTCCTCAGGCATTAGTCTATACACCTCTTATATTTTCTATATATACTTTCCTCCTTTGGGTGGTCTCATCAAGGCTATATTCTAATGATTCACAAATTTACATCTTGAGCTTGTACCTCTCCCCTAAAAGCAGACCTGTTTTATACAGTTGTTTTACCTGGCATCTCTAATTGATTCTGAAACTTAGTATGTCCAAAATTGAACTTATAATCATCTTCCTTAAACTTGTTCTTTGCAATATTTTTTATTTCAGTTATTTACCAGTGCATTTTTCTACACACAAGGCCAAAATCCTTCAATATTTCCTTGACCCATCTTTTTCTTAATATCCTCACATCAAATTTGTCTGAAAATCCTTCGTGCAACTTTTGAAGCATTGGTTGTGCCACATGGGTTCGATTGTTTTCTTGGAGAAGAATTGGGCCCTTTCTGTTGACCAATGTAATCTGCAGGTGTTGAAGTTTTTGGTGCATCTCATCAATTTTTCAGATGTAATGGTTTCACCAGGATTCAGAAAGCTACAGTGGTTCACACCAGCAGCAGACCAACATTGACCATGACCTTTATTTGGTGTAAGTTTGGCTTTGGGGAGTGCTTTGGAGCTTCTTTTCAGTCCAATCACTGAACTGGTCATCATTGGTTGTCGTATAAAATCCACTTTTCATCACATGTTCACAATCTGATCCAGAAATTGTTTGTTGTTCTTGCGTAGAATAAGAGATGACACTTCAAATCAATGATTCTTTTGGTTTGTGGTCAGCTCATAAGGAACCCACTTATCAAGCTTTTTCACCTTTCCAATTTGCTTCAAATACTGAACGACCATGAATAGTCTATGTTGAGTTCTTCTGCAACTTCTAGAGTAGTTGTAAGAGAATCAGCTTTGATGATCACTCTTTATTGGTCATTGTCAACTTCTGATGGCCTGCCACTACACTCCTCATCTTCAAGACCCTAGTCTTCTTTGTAAAACTTCTTGAAGCACCACTACATTGTACATTTGTTAGCAGTTTGTGGGCCAAATGCATTGTTGATGTTGCAAGTTATCTCCACTGCTTTATGGCCAATTTTTAACTCAAATACAAAAATCACTCAAGAGCCTGCCACATTGCTCAGTTGGTTAAGAATTAACTTAAGACTCGAGCTCTGAGTGACAGGGCTGCCGGTTCAATTCCCACATGGGCCAGTGATGTTGTGCCTGAGCTGAGCTGCTGCTGAGCTGCCAACAGGGAGCAGGATGGCTCAGCTGGTGAGAGTGCATGCTCCTAACAACAAGACTGCCTGTCTGATGATGGGCTATGCCCACCCACAACTAAGAATGAGCTGGGCACCTTGAGCTGAGGTGCCACCCACATGGCTTAGTGAACAGAGTGTGTGGTCTTAACAACAAGGCTGCTGGTTCAACTCCTGCCGCATCCTGCATGAGTTTCTTAAAGTCAAAGGTTAAGAAAGAGGGAAAGGTTAAGAAAGAGGGAGAGAGACACAAATAAGAGCAAAATGCAGTTTGGGGCCGAGGACTTTCAGCTTCATGGACTGAGAGCCCCAAATCGGGCCTGACTGCTCCTTTTATTATCTTACACATAACCAAAAATCAATGTAGCTTCCGATGTCTATGAGTCCAACACCGGAAAACATAGCTCAGGGCCAAATCAACCACACTAACAAGTTTCCATTACTGGAGGTCCCATGAGGTTATTGTCATGCACCTCCTAAGAGACAGAAACTTCCTCTGCCAAGGCTTACTGATAAAAATGCACAGAGTACAGATGTCAAATCAATAGGTCATTTCACATTCAGGCTTCCAGACCCTGAAGCAAGGGGTTCATGCCCCTTCCTCTACATGATTCCTCCCATGGCTTCCATGTGACCTTGCCTGGCTTAGGTCACCCCTCCCTTGAGGGATCTTACCCATCATTGACTAACCAGCCATCCTTTGGCACCAAGTGGGGACACATACAGTAAGCATAATATTGTAGATATGATCTGTCTTTATGGAGTGGTGCATGGGGGCAGACAGGCAGGCTATCATGTGATAGACTCCCACATGAAATGGTAGCGACACCCACCTGCAATAAAGACTGTAACACAGCACCTTGAGCTTAGAGTCCACATGCTGCCAACAGGCAGCCAGATGGATACTGGCGCCCTCCATAACTAAGATTGAAGGACAAAAACTTGGCTGGTACCCCTCCCCAATTCCCCAATTAAAAAAATCACCCAAATTTGCTTTTTTCTAACATCATATCCATAGTCTAAAATACATATAAGATAAATAGGAAGTAATTCCATTAACAAAAAACATAAAGTGAGACACACATTTATTTAAGAATGTATTCCAATATTAACGGCAAATTTCAACAATGAAAAAACTGCAATTGTGTTTGCACCAAACATATCACTAACAATATCACTCCCTGATTAGAAACCTCTCATTTCATAGATATTAAAGGGTAGCATCTGTACAATCACCTATGAGGCTACTTAATTTGAATTTTACTCCTTTGTTTTTCTTACTACTGTCTGCCTTACCTGCATTGACATCTTCATTGTTCCCTGAACATACCAGTCATACACCTATTGCGAGTCCCTTTGTACTTCCTATTATTATTGCCTAAAATTGTCATTCCCAATATATCAGAACAGTTAATCTCCTCACTTTATTTATTTTTAAATTAAATTCATTGGGATGACAATGGTTAATAAAATTACATAGTTTTCAAGTGTACTATTCTGTAATCCATCATTTACTCAAATTCAGCCTTCTCAATTAGGCCAATCCTCTCTACCCTATATAAAATTGCAAACACCCAAGCCACCTCAACCTCACAGACACTCTCTATCCTCTCTCTGCTTTCTTTTTCTCCAGATCACTTATCACCAACTAGTGTACTAATATATTTTACTTAGTAAGTATTTTGTTATTTCGTTATTATATTCCACAAAGTAGGACTCTTTTTTAGTGCTGTACCCCCAGTATCAAACACAAGCACATAGTAGGTTCACAATAAATATTAATTAAGTGGATGCATTTTGTGTCACTGCTCTCTTAAATTTTCTGATAATAATCAAGCAGAACTTCCTCCACTATCCACAGATCCTCATAGCAAATAGCAAGGCAAGAAGCCATCCCTTTCAGTGTCAGCTGTCTCTGTTTTCATGGCAGATATAAACCCTCAAGCTACTCACCAATGTGGCTTATGACAGCTAATTTCCATGCCAATAGCATTGCCATTAATCACAAAGCTACACTATTGTGCTATCCAGGCTGTAGCTAAAATATCTGTCCCAGGGTTGCTTGGCCTGGCAGAATCCATTTCCACTGACTTCTCTTCAATACCTTAACATCCTATTTGAGCTTCTTTTATAGTAATAGGGACTGATAAATAACTATTATGTGTCCGGCATTGCAGGTTTTTGTTTCTTCTTTCCTGAGATATACCTGATTAGTTTGTACAGCAAACTCTTTGTAGGGAGGAGATATTTTGTTTTGATTTTTTTTTCTAGTTTTATTACCACTATCCATATTATGCTGAAATCTATAAGACACTTATTTGCAGCTACTTACAATTTTTTTTTGCATTTGGTCACTGTCTCTCTACTTGTAGTTTATTTTCCCTTAGTGATATGGTCTATCAGCACATATTAACACTTTCTTGAATATTCCATTTTGAGTGAAACATAATATGAGTAAACATTTTTATAAAAATAAAATAATTTTATGTATTTAGGATTACTGCATGTTAGAGTTCTAAGTACATTTAGAAATCACATTTTCTGACATATTCATTTTCTAGATGGGGAAATTGAGTCCCAAAGAATCTGAGTCACTACAGTTACTGAGTGACTATATTTGCAAATTGCTTGTACAAATATCTGCATGTTTCAATAACTCTCTAGGGCAATAATTATTATTCTAATTTTACATATAAGAAAACTGAAAACTGGGGCTCTGAAAGTTTGACTGATTTCCAAATGTCACACATACAACACAGGCAGGATTCCTGATCCTACGCTCTTCCCCATTATACCCCATTGCTTCCTAGACATAACCTCAGGGAAAAAAAGAAGTGCTGAGATCTTAAGTTTGTGGTATGTAAAGAGTGAGAAAGAAGGGTTGTGAAGGGAACAAGATGATCCAAAGTGAAATTGATTATTTTCATGAAGAACAGTCTATTTTTACATCTTTGTCACTGGTCTTTTACAGCTGGTGTGGTGCTGATAATTTGCTGAAGGCGTAAGTGACACAAAGATTGGCTTAGCCACAAAGCAGCATGAGTGAGTCCATTGGTCCATAAAGGAGACATTATATTATCCCCATGCGGTTTCAGCACTGCCAGTTGTCAAACACAGGTAGTGGTCAAGGCAATGTCTTGTAAGTCTTTGTGGATAAGTAAGAAAAAATTAGACTAGCTGTCCCTGTTTCGTGAGAGTGTTTGCTTTCTGAATTCTAAGGTCAAAAGGAATATATTATATTCCATCACTTAGACTTCCCTTCTTTTTCTCATATATTTTTACTGTTAACATTAAAAAGCAGCAACTTTGTATTATAAAGTACATCTATATTGTGCATGTATTGCACTAACATTTGTAAACTCTGGCATAGCTCGAGTTCAAGTATAAAGTCTTCCCAGCCAGTATGTTGTTCTAGTCATAGCAAAACACTCTTTCAGCATAGGGTTTCCAGAAACTTGATAAGAATACCTGAAGTGCTATGAACAGTGGTTAATATCTATTTAACGCAACACGATTATGCTTTTTTGTCTATGTATTCTCATATGGATTTCAGAAGTTCCAGATATCTTTCAGGAATGTACCAAAGGTACCATTATTAAGCTATATTACATGTTTCTTCAAGGTACAATATTTGGCCTGGGTAATGGAATTCAACCAGTTATTTTACACAGTTATATGAATTTAATATTTTCCTTTTCCCAGCAATGACTTTGGCTTATTCAACATTTTCATCTTTAAATAAATGTAAGTATTAAACAATATATTATCTACAGGCAAAAGGATAAACAAGAAAATAACAAGACTTGAGTACTAGTTCTGTCTTATATTGTTTCATAGTCAGTTATACTTCAGCAAATTTATCTGTATAATGAGACTAATACCCCTCAAAAAGATGACGAAGAAGTAGGAGGAGGAGGGGAGGAAGGAGAAGGAGAGGAAGAAGAAGAAGAAGAGGAATAAGAGGAAAAAGAGGAAGGAAGGAAGGAAGGAAGGAAGGAAGGAAGGAAAGAAAGAAAGAAAGAAAGAAAGAAAGAAAGAAAGAAAGAAAGAAAGAAAGAAAGAAAGAAAGAAAGAAAACCTCATGAAATTCCTTTCTACCTCTGAAAACATTAAAGGTGTTACTTCCAAAGTGCTTCTTTCAAGTGAACACCCCCACTGATTAGTACAAGTTCGTCCTCATGGAAAATGGCTTTGAAAGTTGTATTTGAACTTCCCAGCTTAACCAGTAGTGCACAAGAAAGAAGTGAGCAGAACTGTTCTTACTTGCACAAGCGTGTTTAGAAAAGATGTATAGTCCTTAATACAACCTATTAGAAGACAGTCGGGGTTTGCATCCTAATGCTGCAATTTCTTAACCCTGTAACCCTGAGCAAGTTACTTCACCTCTCTAATCCTCTGTATTTTCATCTGGGAAATGGGAATTAGATCAAAGTCGCACTACACAATTGCTGTAAGTATTGAATACGACCATGTATACAAAATACATAGCATGGTGCCTGACATATAGTAGGTACTCAACAAATCATACATATTTTTATCATTATGGGCTTTAATGCTTGACATCTTAATTTGTTGGTTGGGTCATCTGAGCAGGAGTACAGAAGTCATTTGTCAAACATAAACACTTAGCACCTTGGTGACCTTTTGCAAGAGAGTCTTTCTGTATAAATAGCATGGAGAGTCTCATTATCACTGTATCTGAGTAGAACATTAGAGCTTTAGCTGTTCAATTTTCTAGCTCTGTGAACTAGGCCACAGTTATAAGTTACTTAGAACTTCTTTGTCCCTTAGTTTCCTCTTTCACAAAATGGAAATAGTAATGGCATCTAGCTCATAGGGTTGTTGAGATGATTAAATGAAATTGTTTATTATAGACCTTAAGAGATCCAGCACAATGTACAAACTTAAGAAATGTTAGCAATGATAATGGCATAAAAGGCTCATCCCCGGTGCTCAAAATCTATTTGATATTCCTTTGGTATAATGAATGGAATATTCATATGCAATTATACACATAGTCTTGGGAAGAAAATTATACTGAGTGCGAAAAAGCTGCTCCATTTATGAAGCAACTACTATATCAAGGTACCCTTCTAGGTGCTCTGTAGACATTATTTTCATCTTCATATAAAGCAATGAATTGTGGTGGACATGATTATTCCAATTTTAAAAACATATTAACTTAGATATTTTAAGAAAGCTACTCAAAACTAAAGCAAGAAAGCAAGCAAGCCACTCAAGACCACACATCTGAGAAATGCAGTAAGAAATATGCAGCATTGGGATACATACCCAGGCCTGTCAGACAAAAAAGAGTGTTGTTTTTTTTTTCACTACACCTTTAATGTATCATTATGAATTTTTTGACCAGATTGGCTAGCTGTCATCTGTATAAGAGGGGGTCCCCAAAGGATAAAACAGAGGACAACAAAGTTCAAAATGGAAGAACAAAAAAAGACAGCTGAAACATAGTTTGGCTTCAGGCCAGTCCTGTCCAAGGCTCTAGTCTCTGACACCTTGTTTAGTTGACTCAAGATACACTGTTGTCTTTTTTTGCCCTAGGCATGTATGAATTTTTCAACCTATAGAAACTTATGCTAATTCTCAAGATTTTAATTTTCATGGTACAGTGTGAAATGTTCTGAGTTTCTTCTTTGCTCTGCTTGTTGACTTGCTCTCTTTTTCTTTTTAATTCACATAAATCTTCCTTTCACTTTTTTTTTTTGAGGGCAGTGTCACTGGCCCTCATATGTGGGATCTGAACCGGGGCCACTGGCATCCCAAAACCAGCTCTTAACGAATGCGCCACTGGGCCGGCCCACAAATTTGTACTTCTTAATCCCTTCAAATTTTTCACCCAGCTCCGTAACCCCCCTCTCATTTGACAACCATCAATATATTTTCTGTATCTATGAGTTTGTTTCTGTTTTGTATATTTTGTTCTTTAGATTTCACATATAAATGAAATCACATTGTATTTGTTTTCTCTGTCTCACACTCCACTCAGCACAATACACTCCAGGCCCATCCATGCCACTGCTGATGGCAAGAACACATTCCCTTCCATGGCTGAGCAATATTCCATAGTATGTATTCATATGAACTGCCTTCCTTTTTTTTTTTTGAGTGCAGTGTCACTGGCCCTCATATGTGGGACCGAACCGGGGCCGCTGGCTTCCCAAGCCAGTGCTTAACCACCGCGCCACTCTGCCGGCCCCTGTACTGCCTTCTCTTTATCCACACTTCCATTGACAGACACCCAGGCTGCCTTCACATCTTGACCATTCTAAACAATGCTGCATTGAACATATGGATGCACACATCCCTTGAAGTAGTGTTTTGGGTTTCTTTGGATAAATATCCAAAAGTGAGATTGCTGGGTCCTTCTTTGTCTCTTGTTATAGCCTTTGTTTTAAAGTCTATTTTGTCTGGTATAAGTATTGCTTCTCCAGCTTTTTGTTTCTTTGTTTCCATTTCAATGAAATACCTTTTTCCATCCCTTTACCTTAGTCTGTGGGTATCTGGATCTGAAGTGAGTCTCTTGTAGGCAGCCTATGTAAGGTACATTCAGCCACCCTATACTTTGATTGGAGTATTTAATCCATTTACATTAAAAGTAATTGTTGATAGATATATAGCTATATCTATTTTATTATTCATAATTTTGATCTTTTATTTCTATCCCAAAGAAGTCCCTTTAACATTCTTTGTAATACCAGTTTGGTGGTGATGGACTCCTTTTCATGTCTGGCAAGCTGTTTATCTGTCTTTTTTTTTTAAAGATTTTATTGGGGAATTGGGGGAGGGGACCAGTTTTGGGGAATTGGTGAAGGGGACCAGCCATGGTTTTGTTCTTCAATCTTCATTGTGGAGGGCGCCAGTCGCTGTCTGGCTTCCCGTCAGCAGCTTGTGGCCTCTAAGCTTAAGATGCTGTGTTCAATCTTAGCTGTGGGTCGGCGTAGACACCATCCCATGTGGGAGTCAAACCAGAAGCCTTGTTGTTAAGAACACATACTTTACCCACTGAGCCATCAGGGTGACAGCTCATCTCAAGGTTCCAAGTTCAGTCTTAGTTGTGTGTGGGCATAGCCACCATCCCATGTGGGAGTTGAACTAGGCAGCCTTGCTCTTAAGAGTGAACATCCTATCCACTGAGCCATCTGGATGGCAGCTCAGCTCAAGGTGCTGAGTTCAATCTTTAGTTGTGGATGGGGATAGCCCACCATTGAACAGGCAATCTTTTTTTTTCCTTTACATAAATCTTGGTTTCTTCATTTATTCTTAAAAAACAGAAACACATACACACTAAACCACCCTGAATAAGTTAAAATATCATGTGCCTATTATGGAAAAGTTGTAAAATACAAGAAAACAATAGAAAAGAGTCTGTCATCCATTTCACCACATAATAATGATCACTGTTGTCTCCTATCTATATTATTTTCCTTGTTAAAATCATATTATGTCCATAGTTTGCTCGTTTCATTGTGGTAAAATAAACCAAACAAAATTTGGTTTATTTTAAATACAATCACATTATTGTGCAACCGTCACCACCATCCAGCTTAGAACTTTCATCTTCCCAAATTGAAACTGTGTACCCATTGAACAATAATGCTTTCTTCCCCCTCCCTAGAGTTTATTTTTATTTGGGTTTGTAGCAAAGTGGAATTGGCTTTCTTCGGAATGCTTACTTAGTCCAAGTTAGCATTTCCATTTATTTTCAAGTGGTTTTGTAGATCCCATGGCACATCCTTCCTAGAGCTCTGGTGTTGTCAGGTGTTTCAGTCAGGGTGGATTCCAGGTTGATAACATTTCTTTTTTTTTTTTAAATTAGTTTCAGGTGTACAACACAGTGCAATAGTTATACATTTTACCCCTCAAAGTGACAACCCCCCATCCCCGATTCACCACCCCACTTCCCCCCATATCATATATATCTATTACTCTTCCTCTGACTCTCTTCCACAGTATAATCCACATCCCATGACTATCTATATATATTCAATTACAGTAGGTATACAACCTCCGCTTTAGTTATACAGTGCAGTGATCAATCCTCTACTCCATCCATGAAATGGTCTCCCTAACAAGACCTATGACCATCTGACATTCCACAGAATATTTACATTATTAATTATATTCCCCAAACTGTTTTTCATATCCCAGTGGCAATATTGTAGTTGCCTATTTTCGCTGTCTAATCTCTTCCCCTTCTCCCTCATCCTCATCCCCCTCCAATTAGCAACCCTGATTTTTCCTCTATATCGATGAGACAGTTTCTGTTTACTTTGCTCATTCATACAGTTTTTCAGATTCCACATATGAGTGAGATCATATGGTATTTGTCTTTCTCTGACTGACTTATTTCACTTAACATAATAGTCTCTAGGTCCATCCATATCATTGCAAATGGTATGATTTCATTCTTCTTTATAGCGGAGTAATACTCCATTGTATAAATATACCATAGTTTCTTAATCCAGTCATCTACTGATGGGCATTTTGGTTGTTTCCAAGTCTTAGCTATTGTAAATTGTGCTGCTATGAACATAAGGGTGCATAACTTTTTTCGAATTGGTGTCTTGGTTTTTTCAGGATAAATACCTAGGAGTGGAATTGCTGGGTCAAACAGTAGCTCTATTTCCATGAACAGGCAATCTTGTTACACCAGCTGAGCCATCCTGCCACATGTTGGCAGCTCAGTGACAGCTCAGCTTGTGCGCAGCATTACTGGCCCATGTGGGAATCGAACTAGCAGCCCTGTTGCTCAGAGCTTGCTCTCTAAGCCAACTCTTAACGAACTGAGCCACTCGGCCATCTCTGTCCTTTAATTTTTAATGATAGCGAGGCTTTATAGAGTACCCCTTGGTTGTAGGTATTTCCTTCTCACCATGTTGAATATTCCATCCCAATCCCTTCTTGCCTGCAAAGTTTCTGTTGAGAAATCATCTAGCCATACAATGGGAGCTCTCTTTTTTTTTTTGGAGGGCAGTGTCACTGGCCCTCATATGAGGGATCTGAACTGGGGCCGCTGACTTCCCAAGCCAGCGTATAACCACCGCGCCACTCGGCTGGCACCTCTCTTCTGGTTTTTAAACACCACACAGTGATTTGCAGCCAGTGTGTTTCATGTCTCTGCCCCTCCTACCAGTCATGATGTGACTTCCTTATATCCTTTAAATATCTGTTCAGTTAGACGTCAGATGATTCTCCAGGTTGATTGCTCTATAATTTAGTTGTAATTTTAATGTGTTCATGGAAGGAAGTAGGCACATTGTTTTCTGCTTTGCCATGTTGGATCTCCACATTTTATTTAATTTCAAATCTAGAGAGAAGTTGCAGTGATTCACAAATTTTACACATACTGACACATTAATTTATATTTTTCCAGATTTACTTTACAATACTCTCTCCTTTACTTTTTTAAAAAATTCTTTTATTGTGAAATAAACATTTTTTCAAATTAGTTTCAGGTGTACAATACAGTATAATAGTTATATTTTTTACCCCTCAAAGTGACAACCCTCCTCCCCCAGTTCGGCACCCCATTCTTCCACCTATATCATACATATATATTAAAATTCCTTTGACTCCCTTCCACAGTAAACTCCACATCCCATGACTATCTATATATTCAGTTACAGTTGGCATACAATATTATACAACATCAGCTTCAGGTGTACAGTGCAGTGATCAAGCCTCTACTCCACCCGTGAAGTGGTCTCCCTAATAAGACATGTGACAATCTGACACACCACAAAATTTTTACAGCATTATTATGTTTCTGAATTGTGTTTCATATCCCTGTGGCAATATTGTAGTTGCCTATTTATGCTGTCTAATCCCTTACCCTCTCCCTCTCCACACCCACTCCCAACTAGCAACTATCAGTTTTTCCTCTATATGTATGAGTCTTTTTCTGTTTACTTTGCTCATTCATTCAGTATTTCAGATTCCACATATAAGTGAGATCATATGGTATTTGTTTTTCTCCGACTGACTTATTTCACTTAACATAATAGTGTCTTCACAACATTATCAATTACATTCCCAGAACTGTCAACCATATTCTTGTGGCAACATTGTAGTCACCCACCTACAATGTCCAAAACCTTCCCCCTCTCCCTCATCCCCACCCCCTCCCAGCCAGCAGCCATCAGTTTTTCCTTTATATCTGTTTCACATGATTTCAATCGTCTTGAATTCACTGAGACTTGTTTTGTAGCCTAACATGTGGTCTACCTTGGAAAATGTCCCATGTGCAATTGAGTATAATGTATATTCTGTTGTTTCAGAGTGAAATGTTCTAAAAATATCGATGAAGTCCAGCTGGTCTAAACTGTCATTTAAGGCTATCCTTTCCATGTTGATTTTCTGTCTAGAGGATCTGTCCATTGGTGACAATGGTGTGTTGAAGTCCCCTACTATGATAGTGTTACTGTTGATCTCTGTCTTTATGTCTGTCAAAGTCTGTTTTATATAATTAGGAGTTCCTATGTTGGGTGCATAGATGTTTATTACGGTTATAGTGACCTTCTTTGTCTTTTTTTTTTTGAGGGAAGTGTCACTGGCCCTCACATGCAGGACCCGAACCAGGGCCGCAGGCTTGCCAAGCCAGTGCATAATGACCTCTCCACTTGACCGGCCCACCATTTTTGTCATTTATTGTAGTCTTCATTTTAAAGCCTATTTTATCTAAAATAAGTACTGTTACTCCAACTTTTTTTCTCATGTCCATTTGCATGAAATATCTTATTCCATCTGTAAACACCATATAAATGTGTCCTATTTTCTTATCCACTCAGTCACTCTCTGTCTTTTGATTGAAGCGTTTAGCCCATTCACATTTAAAATGATTATTGATAGGTGCATATGTATTGTCATTTTGTTATTTGTATTCCTGGTCTTCCTGGATTAGCTTGTTAACCCCTTTCTTCTGTTTAAAAAAGCCCTTTTAACATTTCTTGCAATGCTGGTTTGGTGGTAATGAATTCCGTAAGCTTATTCTTTTCTGAGAAGCTCTTTATTTCTCCTTCAATTTTAAGTGAAAGCCGTGATGGGTAGAGCAATCTTGCTTGTAGGCCTTTATTTTGGGTCACTTTGAATATCTCCTGCCACTCCCTTCTGGCTTGCAGTGTTTCTGTAGACAAGTCAGCTGTTAGTCTAATAGGAGTTCCTTTGTATGTAACCTGCTGTCTTTCTCTTGCTGCTTTTGGGATTCGGTCTCAGTCTTTAACCTTTGCCATTTTAACTATGATGTGTCTTGGTGTGGACCTGTTTGAGTTCAGCTTGTTTGGAACCCTCTGCACTTCCTGGGCATGTATGTCAATTTCCTTCACCAGGGTAGGGAAGTTTTCAGTCATTATTTTTTCAAATACATTCTCAACCCCTTGCTTCTTCTCTTCTCTTTCTGGTATTCCTATGTTATGGTGTTGTTTTGCTTTTTCTTGTCCAATAGGGTTCCTAAGCTATTTTCATTGTTGTTGTTTTTTCCCTTTGGTCTTTTTGTTGTTCCAACTGGGTGGTTTCTGATATTTTGTCTTCCAAATCGCAGATGCGATTCTCTGCTTCATCTCCTCTACTGGTGATTCCTTCGAGTGTGTTCTTCATTTCAGTTACTGTATCCTTTAGTTCTAATTGGTTGTTTTGTATGATTTCTCTATCCTTCCTTATGTCCTCACTAACTTCGTTAAACATTCTTATCATCAGTGTTCTAAACTCTGTCTCTGAAAGGTTGGATCCCTCTATTTAATTTAGTTCCATTTCTAGAGGTTTCTTCTGATCTTTTACTTGTGACATGTTTCTTTGTTTCTCCATTCTGGCTGTCGCTCTGGGATTGCTTTGATGTATTAGATACATCACCAGGAGAGCCCTGGCTGGATCACATAGGCACACAGCTCACAGCCCAACACTCCCAGGGAAACACCAGGTCTCAGCCAGTCCGAATCATCCACTCGCAGATCAGGCTGAGCAGCCCAACAACCAATCACCAGCCTGGCAACTCTGCACATGCAGTGCGGAGAGTGGGGACCCGAGGCGGCTCTTGCACTCCCATGTCTCAGTGAGCAGCCTGTTGGAGCCAGAGTGCGCTCACCAGGAGTTTCCCTGGCAACTCCTGGTATAAGCTGGGCAGAGGGTGGGGATCCAAGTCCACATGCACATACATGCACACATGCACTTCTGCACCAATTCCACCAGACCAACGAGTTCCCAGAACAGACCCTCTGTGGGAGGGCCCAACCCTGCCAAAATAGCACCCTCCTCTATACCACTCGCATGCAAGTTCCACACCAGGGGAACAAAAGTCCCAAAACCTCCATCCTCTGCACCAAAAGTGCTCAGCTCACTCTGTCCCCGCAGGCTCCCAGGCCCTGCTCACAGAGCATCACCCTCCACCAAGAAACGGGTGAGTGCTCACTGGCATGCAAGCCCATGCGCCAGCCCCACTGATTCTCTAGCTGTGCTCAGCCTCACTGAGCTGGGCAAAGAGAGTCCTCACTAATTTCTACTGCCAGCTATCGTGGAACTCCTCTTCCAGGCACTGGAACTCTGGACTGGTGAGCTTGGTGTGTGGCCAGAGATTCTCTGCCCCAACCAGAGAAGCCTCCCCATGGCTGAGTCTCCCCTCTCGGGGTTCACCCTCTCTCGTTTCCGCCCCTACTACCAGATTGATGTGGCTTCCTCTTCAAGTTCTTCATTTAGAGGTTCTGTGCATCTATTGTTCCAGGGATGTCCGGGTTGAATGTTATAAATTATTTGTAATTTTGGTGTAATCCTGGGAGGCAGTTAGCATAGCGTCTGTCTATTACACCATTTTACCGGAAGTCTCTCCTTTACTTTTTGAGACTAACTTACAGGCATTGTTCCCCTTTGCCCATAAATACTTCAGTATGTATTTCGTAAGAACAACACATTATTTTACATAATTAGAGCATTATTGTATCAGAAAATTTAATTTTGTATTATTTTATTATTTACATAGTCCAAAATCAAATTGTGTCAATAATTTCAATAATGTCTTTGTAGTTATTTTTCCCAGTCAAGGATCCATTGTAAGATATCATACATTGCATTTAGGTGTCATGTATCTTTAGACTGCTTTAATTTGGAACAGTTTGTCAGCCTTTGTCCTTCCTGACCCTGGTATTTTTTTTGTGAGGGCAGTGTCACTTGCCCTCATATATGTGAGCAGAACTGGGGCTGTTGGTGTCCCAAGCCAGCTCTTAACCACCATGCCACTTGGCCAGCCAAGTGACCTTGGTATTTTTTAAGAGTACAAACCAGTTACATTGTATCATGTACATCTTTTTGGGTTTACTGATGTTTTTTCATGATTAAATTTCAGTTATACATACATAATTGTTACCACTTTCACATCCCCATAACATCCTTATCCCTTTTTGCAAGAACAAGCCATATCTACTTTATTGTTGAAAGTCCCACAACTCTCTATTTAAAACTGTGACCCACTGATGGTCAACACTAGATCCCTGAAATTTCTCTTTGTGCAATCTTTTTTGACTCCCTTGTCATAAAGATGGGTGAATTTGTGTATGAAGAAACATTCATTGGACATTTACCATGAATCTCCATATCAGCCATGTGAGGTAGAAATTAATTATCCTATTTTGCATACAAAGAAGTGAAGATTTGTGTTAAAATATGTATTTAAAGCTAAGTCTTTATTAAGCATTCTCTTCCTTTAGGCAGAGTTTGGAATTTTATACATCTCTTATAATATTGAGTCAATTCAGGGTAGCTGAATTCATTCTAGCTCCCTCTGCCTCCCCACCTCTTGGAGGGACACGACTGCAAATTTAGACCTTCATATGTGCACCAAAGAAATGTGAAGGTGCTGCTTTGTGCTTATCACTCCACTTGAAGGAAAAAAAAGCAATGTGGTTCTATGGAGAGATTGTTGTTTTATTGTTCATTCTCAAGGAAGGCACTAGTTAGCCTGAGAACATATTAAGTAGTTCACACATTTCATAAATTCAGTGGGTTCTATCACTGAGCAATCAACTGTTCTTGCGTCGCTTAAATTTTCAACTTTACAGGGAAGCTGAACATAAAGTTTAGCCAAAGTTTGGTCAACAAAGTGGTAGATACCCAAAGTCAGGTAACACATCTGCTTAAGCTTAAGTGAAACCCAAATGGATACCAGTTTCCTTTCAGGGGACATCATCAGGCAATAAAAGACCATCCAAATAATTTGGTGAAGACCTTTCTTAAGGGTTTACAGTGAGCATTGTGATGAGAGCCAGTTTATTTGGGTGACAGTTATTATTATTTTTATTATTATTACTATTATTATTTATTACTATTTTTTGAAACTCCAACCCAGCAATGGATTCTCTGAATTTTTTTTTAAATGTTTGAGAGCCATTTAACAGATGAGGACACTGAAGCCCAGGGTAGTCAAGTGAATTTTCAAAGGTTACTTAAGAAATTTAGGATTTATTCTTAATTAATACTTAAATTCCTGGACCCTTCCCATTTAGGACCCATCACACTGCTCTTCATATTAGATCACAATAATTTGGAAATGTCACCCTGGGCCATGCTCTATCTCAGATAGAGAAATGGCTATCTATGCTGCCACCAATTAGATAAGTGTTGACCATCCTAATCTCTTCCCTTAGCAGTAAACTATGTGTTAAAATAATATGGTTTTCCTGCTGCATTGTTGGTGGGATTGTAGATTAGTGCAGCCACGATGGAAGTCAGTATGGAAGTATCTCAAGAAACTAGAAATGGAACTACCTTTTGACCCAGCAATTCCACTCCTAGGTATTTATCCTAAAAAAAACCAAGACACTAATTTCAAAAAATATATGTACCTCTATGTTCATTGCAACGCTATTTACAATAGCCAAGACTTGGAAACAATCAAAATGCCCATCAATAGGCGACTGGATTAAGAAACTGTGGTACATTTACACAATGGAATATTATGCAGCTATAAAGAAGAAAGAAATCGTACCATTTGCAACGATATGGATGGACCTAGAGAACATTATGTTAAGTGAAATAAGTCAGCCAGAGAAAGACAAATACCATATGATCTCACTTATATGTGGAATCTAAAGAACAGAATAAATGAGCAATGTAAACAGAAATAGTCTTAGAGACACAAAGCAAAAACTGATGAGTGCTAAAGGGATGGGGATGGGAGAAGGGGAAGGGACGAGGCAACATAAACTGATAACTACAATACTACTGCAGAGACAGAAGAGACAGTTTAGGGAATATAATCAATAAGGTTGTAAACATTTATTTTTAGGGGAACAGATGGATGCATGTCTTTTAAGGGAGACCACTTCATGGACGGTGTAGTGGCCTTACTACTGCACTGTACATCTGAAGCTGCCGTTGAACGATATTATATGTCAACTATAATTTAACACATATATAGTCATGGGATGTGGAATATACTGTAGGGATGGAGTCAATGGAATTGTAATAGATATGTATGATATCGGGGTTGGAGGGGCAGATAGGGGGTGAGGGGAGTCACTTTGTAAGTGGTGAAAACAAATAACTATTGCATTGTTTTGTACATCTCTAACTAATAATAATAATATAAAATTAAAAAAATAAAATATAAAAAAATAAAAATAATAATATGGGTTTGTTTTCTTTTGTTGTTTTTTTTTTTGAGGGCAGTGTCACTGGCCCTATTATGTCAGACCGAACCAGGGCTGCTGGCTTCCCAAGCCAGAGCTTAACCACCACGCCACTTGGCCGGCCCTAATAATATGGTTTTGACAACCAAGAATAATTCTATTTTTATTTTACCTTTTGCACCTCTACAGAGAATTATGCTTCTTCTACATTGTGAAATTTAGATTTTCATCCATCTTTCTTATAAACTTTGATGATCATTTCCTACATAGCCAATCTTGTGCTTAACATTGCATGTGGAAATGACACATAAGAATTCATCACTTTGAGACTTCCAGTAAAATGGCGGAATAGACAGACGCTGTGCTAACTACCTCCCAGGATCACATCAAAATTACAAAAAAGTTATACAGCATTCAACCCCGGAGGTCCCCAAAACACTAGATGAACAGAACCAATAAATGAAGAACTAAAAGAGGAGGCCACGTCGGGTCTGGAAGGACGGGCGGAGACGAGAGAGGGCAAACCCTGTGAGGGAAGCCCCAGCTGTGGGGAGGCTTCTCCGGTTGGGGGAGAGACTCTCCGGCCGCACACCAAGCTCACCAGCCCAGAGTTCCTTTGTCGGGAAGAGAAGTTCCAAGATAGCTGGCAGTAATTTAGTGAGGACTTCATTTGCTCGGCTGGGTAAGGCAGAGAGCAGCTAGAGAATCAGTGGGGCCGGCACACAAGCTTGCTCAGCGGTGAGCAGTTACCTGGTTATTGGTGGAGGGAGTGGCTGTGTGAGCTTGCTGGGATGGACTGAACTGAGCACCTTTGGTGCAAAGGCTGGAGGTTTTTGGACTATAGTTCCCCTGGTGTGGAGCCTGCATGAGAGTGGTGTAAGGAAAGCCCCATTTTTGTCAAGGTTGGGCCCTCCAACAGAGGATCAGGTTCGGGACCTCATTGGTCTGGTGGAATTGGCACAGAAGTGTGTGTGTGGCCTTGGATCCCCACTCCACCCGCCTTATACTGCGTTGACAGGGAAACGCTGGGCGGGTGCCCTCCGGCTCCAACAGGCTGCTCACTGAGACCCAGGAGTGCGCGAGCTGCCTTGGATCCTGACCCTCCACACGGCTTGTGCTGTGTTGCCAGGGGAACACCTGGTAGGTGTACTCTGGCTCCAACAGGCTGCACACTGAGATGCGGGAGTGCACAGGCCGCCTTGGGTCCGGCTCTGTGCACTGCGCTTGCAGAGTTGCCAGGCTGGTGATTGGTTGTCGGACTGCTCGGCCTGATCTGTGAGTGGCTGATTGGGACAGCCTGAGACTGGGAGTTTTCCTGGGAGTGTTGGGCTGTGAGCTTTGTGCCTGCGTGATGGAGCCAGGGCTCTCCTGGTGATCTATCTAATACATCAAAGCAATCCCAGAGCGACAGCCAGAATGGGGAAACAAAGGAACATGTCACAAGTAAAAGATCAGAAGAATCCTCTAGAAATGGAACTAAATGAAACAGAGGGATCCAACCTTTCAGAGACAGAGTTTAAAACACTGATATTAAGAATGTTTAAGAAACTTAATGAGGACATAAGGAAGGATAGAGAAATCATAAAAAACAACTAGTTAGAACTAAAGAATAAAATAACTGAAATGAAGAACACACTCGAAGGAATCACCAGTACAGTAGATGAAGCAGAGGAGAGGATCAGCGATTTGGAAGACAAAATAGCAGAAATTATGCAGTTGGCGAAACTAAAAGACCAAAGAATGAAAAACAATGAAAATAGTTTAAGAGCCCTACGGAACAAGATGCCGTGCAACCACCTTAGAATTATAGGAATACCAGAAGGAGAAGAGAAGAAACAAGGGGTCGAGAATATATTTGAAAAAATAGTGACCGAAAACTTCCTTACCGTGGTGAAGGAAATCAACATTCATGACCAGGAAGTGCAGAGGGCTCCAAACAAGCTGAATTCAAACAGGTCCACACCAAGACACATCATACTTAAAATGGCGAAAGTTAAAGACTGAGACAGAATCCTAGAGGCAGCAAGAGTAAGACAGCAGGTTACATACAAAGGAACTCCCATTAGACTAACAGCTGACTTGTCTACAGAAACTCTGCAGGCCATTAAGGAGTGGCAGGAGATATTCAAAGTGACCCAAAATAAAGGCCTACAAGCAAGATTGCTCTACCCATCACGGCTTTCACTTAAAATTGAAGGAGAAATAAAGAGCTTTTCAGAAAAGAATAAGCTTAAGGAATTCATTACCACCAAACCAGCATTGCAAGAAATGTTAAAAGGGCTTTTCTAAACAAAAGAAAGGGGTAAACAAGCTAACCTAGGTAGACCAGAAATACAAATAACAAAATAGCAATACATATGCACCTATCAATAATCATTTTGAATGTGAATGGGCTAAATGCTCCAATCAAAAGACAGAGAGTGGCTGAGTGGATAAGAAAATAGGACACATGTATATGCTGTTTACAGATGGAATAAGATATTTCATGCAAATGGAAATGAGAAAAAAAAGAGCTGGAGTAGCAATGCTTGTTTTGGACAAAATAGACTTTAGAATGACTACGGTAAAAGACAAAGAAGGGCACTATAATCGTAATAAACATCTATGCACCCAACATAGGAACTCCTAATTACATATAACAGATTTTGACAGACCCAAAGACAGAGATCAACAGTAACACTATCATAGTAGGGGACTTCAGCAGCCCATTGTCACCAGTGGACAGACCCTTTAAACAGAAAATCAGCACAGAAAGATGGGCCTTAAATGACACTTTAGACCAGGTGGACTTCGTTGATATTTTTGGAGCATTTCACCCTGAAAAAACAGAGTGTACGTTCTTCTCAAGTACACACATTGGACATTTTCCAAGATAGACCACGTTAGGCCAGAAAACAAGTCTCAGGAAATTTAAGATTATTGAAATCATATCAAATAGATACAAAGGAAAAACTGATGGTTGCTGGCTGGGAGGGAGTGGGGCTGAGAGAGAGGGGGAAGGTTTTGGACAGCATAGGTGGGTGTCTACAGTGTTGCTGCAGGGATATGGGGGCAGTTCTGGGAATGTAATTGATAATGTTGTGAAGAGACTATTATGTTAAGTGAAATAAGTCAGTCGGAGTAAGAAATGTACCATATGATCTCACTTATATGTGGAATGTGAAAAACTGAATGAACAATCGAAGTAAACAGACTCATAGATATAGAGGAAAAACTGAGGGTTGCTAGTTGGGAGGGTGGTGGGGATAAGGGGGAAGAGGAAGGGATTAGACAGCATCAATAGACAAATACAATATTGCCACAGGGATGTGAAACACAGTTCGGGGAATATAATAATGTTGTAAAAATTTTGGATGGAGTAGAGGCTAGATCATTGCACTGTATACCTGAAACTGATGTTGTATAATATTGTATGCCAACTGTAACTGAATATATAGATAGTCACGGGATGTGGAGTATACTGTGGAAGGGAGTCAAAGGAATTGTAGTAGATATGTATGATATGGGGGAGAGTAGGGTGGAGAACTGGGGGAGGGGAGGTTTTTACTTTGGGGGGTAGAGTATAACTATTGCATTGTGTTGTACACCTTAAACTAATTAAAAAAAAAAAAAAAACAACAAAAAAAGAATTCATCACTTTGAGTCATATCAGATTTCATCTGAATTGTCTGATGTTCTTTAACAGGTTTTTCACTGGTGGGCATTTTTTTCACCTTTCCTTATTTTCTGCTGCCATTACTGCTTTCTGTCATGCTCAGGTTCCCATTTGCTATTTATGTACCTGGTTTACTTGTCTCAGTTCTCATGATAGCAGCCTACTGTAAATCCCAGCCAAATGTATCCACCCATATAAATATTATTTTCTTATTTATCTATTATAGCTAGATTCTTGTGAGCACTCTGCTCTATGTTTAATTTTATCATGTTTCTCTTGTTTACAGAAAGTGACGTTCCTCCTGCAAAGAGCAAGTCCTAGTTTTGTTTTTTTACTTTAATATCCATAAATGATTATAATTTTTTCTTTCAATATTTGAAAGAAAAAATACAATATTAAGAGTTTGAAGGAATGTTCAATATTATATAAGCTCATCTCAAAATTTATAGATGATACAACTGAAACTCAAGTTGTAACTTTGCTAAGGTCTCAGTGCCAAAGATGCCTAAATAAATGTCACCCCACTATGTCCAACATCTTGAGGGGCCTGCATGTATAGTCCACTAATAGAAAGGAAGCAAAATTTCTACCAGTTAATTACAAATACAAAATAGCAGCTGAAGAATGGTGAATATTGCTTTTCCCTTCCCAGCTGGCCAACTTGTAATTCTAAATGAGTACTGAGAGCTGCCTCTGTTTCTAGTCTCACTTCTCTTTTCCTCCTTTCTCCCCTTTCCATCCAGGTCATGAATAAGAAGTATATTACTGATGACTGCATTATGGGATGACCTCTCTGTGCTTATATTCTTTCAAATGGAGCACCTGCAAGACAAATAAATCCCGACCTTGCTAATACAGTTTTCTTTTCACATGTCTTGATGAGTTATTATATGAATAGTCTCTTTTATTTATTTTTATTTTTATTTTTTTTAGATGAGCCATCCTGCCACCTGTTGACAGCTCAACGGCTACTCAGCTCGGGCTGGCATCGAACCGCCATTGCTCAGAGCTCAGCTTGCACTCTTGAGTGAGCTCTTAACCAACTGAGCCACTCGGCTGGCCCTGAATAGCCTCTTTTAACTATATCTATATAGTACTATGGTATTATTTCCATGAGGTAATGTTAAATTTTAAAAAAGGAAGGTAGAGAAAAAGTCATATATTTTTAAAAAATAATGAAACAAATCAGGATAGCTAAACACTGACAGAATATTTTATAAAATTAGAGAATTGTGGTTCATTTCTTCAGATGTGATCATAGTATTGTGGTGATCACTTCAAAAGTCCAGTTAATATCCATCCCCACACGTAGTTACAAATGTTTTTTTTTCTTGTGATAAAGACTTTTAATTTCTACTCTCTTAGCAACTTTCAAATATACAATACAGTATTGTTAACTATAGTTACCATGCTGTACATTACATTCCCAGAACTTATTTGTCTTATAACTAGAAGTTTGCACCTTTTTTCTTGAGGGCAGTGTCACTGGCCCTCATATGTGGGACCCGAACCAGGGCCGCTGGCTTCCGAAGCCAGCGCTTAACCACTGCGCCACTCAGTCGGCCCGAAATTTGCACCTTTTGACAACCTTCCCCCATTTCCCCCACCTCACTCTCTGCCTCTAACAACCACCAATCTGTTCTTTGTTTCCATGAGGTTATTATTATTATTTTTAGATTCCACCTATAAGTGGGTTCATCATATGGAATTTGTCCTTCTTTGTCTGATTTCACTTAGCATACTGCCCTCAAGGTCTATCTATGTTGTCAAAACTTCCATCCTTTTTAATCTGAGTTATTTTTTTTTACACCTTAGTTTCTGCCTCCCTTTACCTGGACAAACTGAGCCTCACCTTGAGGACAATCTGTGAGCCCTTTTTATTATTTCTTTTGGAGCAAAAGCAAAACACAATTATACTTCTTAGCTCCATATCATCTTTGGGTCCTACTCAGATATGTCTTAGCACATTTCTCCAAAATTATTCATCCAAACATTACTGCTTACCATGCTATCTACTCTACCAGTGTTTATTCTCTGATTTTTTCATGGTCCTAACCAACAGATATATTGAGGTTCTTCCTTGGGAGGAGTAATGTCCACTCACTTGTGATCATATCTAGCTTATTTTATCCATGTATACCTGAAACTTTAAGGGTTTGCCAAACATTATCTTGTTTAATCTTTACAATCAATCTTTGAAACAGTCACTATCATTAGTTCCATTTTATACACAATGTACCAGGCTCATAAAAATCAAGGAACTCGTTCAAAACCATGTAATTGATAAGTGTCAGAGCTAAGGTTTGAATACAGAAATCTGCACTATATACTGCCTCCCATTTACTTGCAGCCTTTATTATCAGTTAGGGCCCAGCCCTGAGATTCAAAAACCAAACATTACCATTTTTAGGACTTGACTGAGGTGTTTATTTTCCCTGTTAGTCATATAGAGCAGTAGTTGAATCAAGAGTTCCCAGATCAGGAGTGGTATTTTAAAGTGTCCAAAGTACTTAGTAGAGTAAATATAAAGTACCTGGCTCATTGATTCTGCTCAGTGAATGGCAGCTATGATTACAATTTTAATAATAATAATAATAATGAAAAAGAAGTACTGAATGTAATGGATAATTTAAAAATAAAAGGCATTATTTGATACAATTTTACAAAAGTTGAGATGAGAAACTAAAGCCTGAGTGGGATTTATTTTTCTGTATTATCCTTTGGTTGATTTCCACTGAGAATGAGAGGTGTAGCAAGGTAGATGGTCAGATGCTGCTCTGGGAATCTCTCTAAATAGAAATGTTCAACACTTGGCAGTAAGAAGTCCCAGGAGTTAGGGTCACTGTGTCCTGAGCTACAGATGTCTCACTCACTGCAGCTTCATAAGTATTCCTGATGGACCCACTCTGGAATAATATTGAATATGCTCTGGGGTATATATACTATCCACGCTGATTTCTTTGCCTAAATTTAGTCAACTAAATTGAGGGGAAGACCTCAATGGACTGAATTTCATGAAAAATAAAAGAAAAGATTTTGGGGGCCTACAGAGTGACAAATAACCACCTTCTGCTTTTCTCTTTTCTGTAGGTTTTAGAAAAATTTTATTAAGTGCTTCTTGTGTGCCAGGCATCATTCTGTGGAACTACCAATAAGGCACTGTGGCTATAGCTGGCATAAATAATAAAATTTCCTCATCTGTCTCAAGTCCCTCCTACTGTGACTACAGGCTACTGAGGACCTGAAATTTCCACCATTATATGAACCAAGTGAGGGCCAGCCGAGTGGCTCAGTTGGTTAAGAGTTGGCTTAGAGCGCATGCTCTGAGCAACAAGGCTGCCGGTTTGATTCCCACATGGGCCAGTGAATGCTGCACCCTAACTGAGCTGTCACTGAGCTGCCAACAGGTGGCAGGATGTCTCAGCTGGTGTAACAATAAGGTTGCCTATTAAATGGTGGTCTATGCCCACCCACAACTAAAGATTGAACTCAGCACCTTGAGCTGAGCTGTTGCTTGGATGGTTCAGTGGATAGGACGTGCAGTATTAACAACAAGGCTGCTGGTTCAACTCCTGCATGGAATGGTGGCGACACCCACCCGCAACTAAGACTGAGCACAGCACATTGAGCTTAGAGCCCACGAGCTCTAAGCTGGGAAGCCAGATGGAGACTGGTACCCTCCACAATGAAGACTGAAGAACAACAACCTGGCTGTTCCCCTCCCCCAATTCCCCAACACTGTTCCCCTCACCAATTCCCCAATAAAATCTTTAAAAAAAAATTAAGCAATTGAGTTTAATGAACACTTATTGACTGTCAGTTCTGTATAAGACACTGGTAAATGCTGAAAAATATTGATATTGCTCGGTCCTCATGGAGTTCACAGTGCGCTCTTCCTCTTCTATGTCACCTTGGAGGTCACATGTTTCAGATATTAGTTACAAGATGGAGCAAGATAGTCTCATCTATCTTGTGTGTGAGGTAAGCAAGAAATATACTTCTATTATGTTCAGTCTCTAAGATTAGAAGTTTAATTTATTACCACAACACAGGCTATTCCAGGAGTTACCAAACTATAGCCAGTGGGGTCAAAAATAGACTGCCATCTGTTTTTGTAAATAAAGTTTGTAACAAAACCACACCAAAATATTTATATATTGTCTCTGTGAGTAGCTATAGTTGCAGAGTTGAATAGCTGCTATAGACACTGTGTGCCCTACAAAGCCTAAATTATTTACTTCCTGGCCCTTACAAAAGCTAAACAAACAAACAGACAAAAGGTGGAGAGAAGTAGACCCAGGCATACTGGTTAATAACTCACGCTGTTCATTAGGCACCAAAAAACCAAACTTTATTATTTCCTCAGCTTCAAAAACTGAAATGCCTGCATTCAAATCACACCAATATGCTCCAAAGTCTCTTTAATTGAAAGTATGTGATGGGATCCAATGTAACTTTTATCTAGCTATAATTGACATAAGAGGAGGAGATTAGGGGTTTAAGGAATATTTTATTTTAAAGACAGACTTGAAGAGGCTGTGGGAGTGATTGCCAGCTGTCAGTTGACTGTTGCCTGGAGAGAACATTTTGTCATTAGCAAATCTGAATCCCAATATGGCCCAGGACAATATAATGAAGGCTTTGTCCCTCCTCTATCCCCACCTCCCTACCCCCACACCCTTTCTCCCTGGCAGTTATTATCTCCATTCACTGATAAAAAATTAGTACTCAGCACCTACTGGAAACATGCACTACAGAATTGATCCAATATAAGGCCGACATTAAGGGCTTTTGTATTAACAAACATGTATTTTCATCCCACATACAAATAAAGCATTTGAGCTTGCAAGAATCAGTGGTATTATGCATGGAAAAGGCTGGCATTCCAAAAGAAGCCACCGGGAGTGTGGGGGAAGCACCCTGGTTAGCTTACTAGATTTAGCCATGCATAGCTCTCTGTGGTGGGAAAAAAATTGGGGACAACAGCTTCATTTTTTTATGAGAAGAGATATTCTACTTATTTCTGAAGGGGCTCTAGGTGGGCTTGGTGGGATATTCTGAGATTCAGAAAGAATTTTGGAAAAACCTTCAGGTTAATCCTACCTAAGGGTAGATGTTTACACAGAAGTTTGTCCTCATACATCTCAGCTATTGTGAAAGGATATGGTATCATTGTACATTAGAGTGCAGTTAATTTCTTAGTTTGTCTGGGCATTGCAGCAGGGGGATGGTGGACTAGTATACGCATAGGGACAACCTATGTCCTGTTTCTGTCATGAGCCTCCAAAATTAATCCTGTTTTTTTGGAAGTAAAATTTTAGATGTCATTCTCTATGGATATCTCTGTGATTATCAGAGTCCCCTACCATACTTGCTTACTTCTTAAAGAAAAATTAGAACAAAAAGAAAAAAAAACAACTCCTATTAGGTCACTTATTCTGTGGATCATGTACTGAGATTAGAAACACTCTCAGTGTGGTTGATTTGCAAATTCTGTCACCCTCTAGGCGAGAATTCTTGTTTTCTGTTTACCACTTCATGTTTGTTGACATGTTTTCTCACTGTGGGATGATTTTTTTTTCAGTTTTTACTTTGAAATAATTGTAGATTTAAAGGAATTTGCAAAAAAAATGTAGGTAGGTCATATGTACTTTCCACCCAGTTTCCTCCAACTATGGATTGATTTTGTCCTGCTATTAATCACATTTATTTGATACAAGATCTCTTGAATGCCTCCTTTCCCCAACACATCCTGCAGAGGGAATTTGGTCACTTACATGACATAGGACATTCCAAGATGAAAGTATAGAAATAACTGGTTAATATTTCAGTAATACTATCTGCTGTATATCTTTAAGTCATCTTATGATTTTAGTTCATAAAAAGATAGCAATAAATGAAACCAATAACACAAAAAATTATAAAAACTATCTTGAGGGTGAGCATTTTCAAAGTTGAGGGTATTCCTTGAAAGCTTGAGTTATATTTCATGTGAGTGTCTTACACATCATCGTGACTGTTATTAATGGAATAACTGAAATAGTTTTTGAAGTTCAGTATGATACAGCCTCTTAAACTACAAAATCATACTAATGTACCCTTTTGTTGTCATGTAATACAAGGTTTGTTTATTTGGTGACAGTCTTAATATTCTCAAATTTCTTATTTATGTTTGTACATCACTGATGTAATTCCATATTGTGCAATTTAAAAATCAAGATCGGGCCGGCTGAGTGGCGCGGTGGTTAAGCGCTGGCCTGGGTAGCCAGTGGCCCTGGTTCGGTCCCACATATGAGGGCCAGTGATACTGCCCTCAAAAGAAAAAATAATCAAGGTCATTCTTCCTATCTCTTTTAATGAATTTATGACTATCCACTGCTCTTCGTTCTCCATCTTTGTTTTTCTAGATTAAATAAGGTTCATCTTATTAACCAGCCCTTGTGAGTAGTCCCTTACTTGGTCAATTTAGATATATCTCTCTAGGACTACTCCAACAAATTTATAACTGCCCCTGCTTCCAGAAATAAACGTACATTTGCTCTTTGGCTCCAAATCTGTAGGTGGAGAAATGTTTCTGAATATGAGCAGAAGAAAGTGTGTGTGTGTGTGTGTGTGTGTGTGTGTGTGTGTGTGTGTCTGTGTATGTATACGTGTGGGGGAGGCAGTTATGGTGGTGGGTGATGTAATTTAAGTGTCACCATTTAAATAAAATATGCTGATTTCTTAGGGTAAAATACAAAAAAATAGGAAAATTGCTTTGGATTTCCTGATATTCTGCTGAAAAATATAGTATTTCATTGGAATTATTAAAATAATTCTTTAAAAATCTCACTATACATATTTAATTTTCACTCATGCATTTGAAAGTATGCATACATTTTATGATATACTTAGGAGGTTTTGCATGACTGTATACATATACTTGGGTGAATCACTAAGTCAGTGGTAGGTATTATATCCTGTGATTCCATAATATCAAATACTGAGTAGATGAGGCAGGAATATGCAAAGAATATTTTCTTTTAAACATTACAATAGACATGCCTGCAAAATAAAGCATAATAAGGCAAACACTCTGCTAGTTCATTGAGATTTAAGGCTATTTAGAATTTGTGTACAGCTGTTTAATGGAAAAAAAATAGAAAAAGAAATAAGGAAGAAAATAATTCATTAATGAAGATGGTTAGACAAAAAATGATAAGATCTTTCTCTACTTTTTATTTTGAGGGCAGTGTCACTGGTCCTCATATGTGGGACCTGAACCAGTGCCGATGGCCTCCCAAGACAGTGCTTAACGACCACGCCACTCGGCCGGCCCGAACTTTCTCTGCTTTTTAACTTCCTTTTACTAACAAATATCCCTAAGATATCTGCATCAATCTATGCAGTAACTATTTTCTCACCAAGATTGAAAAATAATAAGTTGTAGGACTGGGGATTAAATTTGGAACTATTTATTTCCAACAGGCAAACCTTGGATAAATGAGGATTCCTTTGACAATTTTGAGGTCTTAATCTACCTTCCTGCTCTTTTAATATCCAAACCTTTAGCCATCACACATAATCAGTCTCTCCCCTCTTTATTTCTCCTTTCTCTCCTTTCTAGTTTCCTGACTGATTTATAAGAGTAATGACCAACTACAAATATTTCTTAGTTCCTTTGGTATCTACAAAGAATTACTTCTATCCTGGGGCAAAAATCACACAAGGAAGAGTCTGGTGAGACTCCCTGGAAGAAAATATAGAATTCTGAGTTTAGGACTCTGATTCAAGATATGGCAGATCCTTTATGTATTGGAAAACTGGCTAATTTGTTTCAGTCATAATGCTATTGAGACTAATGTTAGAAGATTATAGATATTTTTAAACTATAGGAGACCCTAGAGACTAAACAAGATTTTATAAACTTTCAAAATAGGAAAATATATTAAATTTCATTTAGTCCACATTGCTCAATAGATGTTTCAATTCCTCTATTATTTCCCTATCAAGAAGTTACCAAGCTTCTGCTTAAACACATTTAGTAATCAGGAGCTCACTACCCTTGAAGTTGTGTATATTTTCTTTGGATAGCCCTGGCTTATCGTTCGAAAATTTGGCTTATACTGATCAAAAATCTGTTCTACAGATTCTATTTATTATTTCTAGTTCAAATCTAATGAGGATCACAGAACACTGTTCTCTCATCTTCATAATAATTCTTAAAATATTTGATAATTACTTCCATCTCTTCCTTGAATCACCTCTTCTTTAGACTCTGTTTATTATAAGACATTATTTTATGTCTCTATTATACTTGTGGTTATTCCTTTTTAAAAACATGATGCCTGGTATTGCATTCTATATAAAACGGAAAGGCTAAGAAAACAAATTTTAGTATAAAGTGTTATATCTAAAAATAAATTATGACTATCAGGGTTTGGGGGGGAAGTAGTTGCAGGGGATGAGTAGGGAGGAAGTGGGGGAGTAGAACGAACTAATTGTATATCAGTAGGAAGCTACTATATTATTTTTAAAGTTTATAAATTAGAATAACACAAAAAGCACATGTTGTGTTTTGGTAATAATCAGCAGGAAACCCCCAAAGAGAAATGATTAAAAGTAATTACTTCTCTGAGACTGAGACCAGGGTTTGAGAGATACAGACAGTTCTTTTTTCCCATTTTCCCTCTTCTTTATTGTTTGAATCTGTACTACTCTGGGCATATACAGTTCCATGATTCTTTATAAGTAAGTTAAAACCCTAAATGCTTTGAGAGAGAAAAGTTTTTACCTATCATTTGGTCATTAAGCCTGATTTAATATGAAAAATTTAGTAATATTCAGCAAAGTCTAGACTGATGTAAAGCTGTTTATAATCTACATTATTGTAATGTAGTATGCATATTTATTGATCTTGTTCCAGAAATATTAATTTGTTTGATTAGGAGGTGTTTTCCCAGGTCCAATTGAGTGTGTTAAATAATATAGTGTGTATCAATGTGTTATCTTTGTAAATACTGAACATTTTTGAATTTTTGAAACATATATGACCTTAAAGTGTTTTAGATATGGTATTGTGACCCTATAATACTTTATAATAATAAAAAAGAATGGTAAAGCTTCTCCGGTCAATATGTCAGAGTAAGTAAATGCTGTGCTTGCCTCTTCTCAAAACCACATCAAAATTACAACTAAACTATAGAACAACCATCATTGAAAATAGCTAAGTCAAATCTCTACAAGTAAAGACATGCAAAAGAAGTCATCTTGAGACTGGTAAGAGGGGCAGAGAGCAGGTTGAACCAATACCAAGTGTGACCATTAAAAATGGGGAGAGATGTCTTGGCTGCAGAGGTAACATTTGGAGGAGAAATGGGTCCTAGACTCACATCAGGCTCACCAGCCCAGTTTTCAAGTACCAGAAAGACAAGTCCCCATAACTTCTGGCTGTGAAAAACACTGGAGATTGTGGCTGAGTGAGACACAGGCAGCTGGAGTCCAAGGTGCACATCTTAAAGGGCCTGTGCATGGATTTACTTGCCAATGGACTCTCTCACTCTCAACTCCAGCACTAGGGCAGCCACTCTAAAGGTGCCAGGGACATACTTGGAGGAAATGAGTTTCTGGATTCAGAGTGAGAGCTGAAGGGACAGCTTTTTTTCAGATGGAGAAGCTGACTGAAGCCAGTTTCTTTGTTGAGCAATTTCCTTCCACTTACAAGAGTGCAGATGCAGGTGGCTGCCATATCTGAGTCTCTATCAACTGGGCAAACACAGTTTGCTCACCCCACCCTGATGATTAATTGAGACTCCGGCCCACCGTTATTGAGCACACCGAAGCCACTTCCAGTGGCCTTTCCATACAAATGGCCTCCCTTGGCTTATGCTGTGGACTTTCTTTAAATCTCTCAAATGTTAACAAAACCCAAAAAAGCAGCATATGACTTAGCAGGCCTAAGCCCAGCATTAGCAAAAGCTGGCCATGGGTTGGGCCTCGGCCTTTTAAAGTACCTCCTAGCCCTGCATGGGTGGCAGCCATCTGCAAATTGCTTTATGGTTCATGACAGGTGGCTATGGGCAGGGCACAGGCTGAGACTAAACTAGGCCTGTTGTGGGGTTCCTCCTAGAAGGTCCTGGGGCTGACATGCTGGAGCATCACCCAGCCACCTCCAAGGATAACGCACCAGATGAGCAGACTTGGCAGGCACTAGCTATCTGATAAAATAAATTCCATTTTGTAGGGTCAACCCTTGCACAATAGTTCATCCACTGTAGTCACAGACAGTCCTCACAACAAATCAGCCTGTGGCTCATTCTTTTCCATTGATGTGAAAACAGCAACCAAGGATGAACTACAATAGGAAGGCAAACACAATTCACACAAGGGACCCATTTGGAGCACTCAGCTCAGGTGAGGAGGGAGATTGTGCCACTGGGCCCCACAGGACACTTACTACATAAAGTCAATCTACTAAGGCTAGGAGACATAGCAACTCTACATAATACATAGAAACAAACACAGGGAGGCAGCCAAAATGGGGAGAGAAAGAAATGTCACAAATGAAGGAAAAGAACAAATCTCTAGAAAAGGAACTAAACAAAAAGAGACAAGCAATCAACCAGATGCAGAAACCAGAACACTGGTTATAAGGATGCTCAATGATTTTAGGGAGAACTTCAACAAAGAGATAGGAAATATAAAAATGGAGATAGAACACAAAAAGGAAACAATCAGAAATAAAAACTGTAATAATTGAAATTAAAAATACATTACAGTGACTCAACGGTGGATTAGATGAAGCAGAGAATTGAATCAGTGATTTAGAAGATAAGGTAGCATAAAACACCCAATCAAAATAACAATAAAAGAAAGAAAAAAATGAGGATTGTTTAAGGGATTTCTGGAACAACATCAAGCATAACAACATCATATCATAGGGGTACCAGAAGAAGAAGAAGAGAGAGAAAGGGATTGAAAACATGTCTAAAAAAATAGTGATCTAAAACTTCCCTAACCTGGCAAAGGAAATAGACATACAAGCCTAGGAAGTGCAGAGAGTCCCAAAGAAGATAAACCTAGATGAGGCCTACACCAAGACATATCATAATTAAAGTGCAAAATGTTAGACAAAGAAATAACCTTAAAAGCAGCAAGATAGAGTGTTTCCGGTAAAATGGTGGGATAGACGGACGCTTTCCAAACTGCCTCCCAGGATCACACTAAAATTATAAATAACTTAGACAATATTTAACCTCGGAGGTCCCCTAGACATTGGATGAACATGGCCTCTAAACAAAGGACCAGGAGAGGAGGCCACAGCAAGTCTGGTGGGGGATGCAGACGAGAGGTGGAGACCCATGGGAGACGTACCAGCTGTGGGGAGTCTTCTCCATTTGTGGGAGAGACCCTCTGGCCACACACCGAGCTCACTAGCCCAGAGTCGCTTTGCCAGGAAGAGGAGTTCTATGATAGCCGGCAGTAGAAATTAGTGAGGACTGTCTTTGCTCGGCTCGGTGAGACTGAGGGCAACTGGAGAACAAGAGGGGCCAATGCACGGGTTCTCTCGCTGGTGAGCAATCACCCAGTTCCTGCTGGAGGGAGTGGCTGTGAGGGCCACGCCCAGGAGCCTATGGGGAAGGACTGAACTGAGCACCTTTGGTGCAGAAGCTGGAGGTTTGGGGACCATTGTTCCCGGATGTGGAGCTTGCAGATAAGCGGTGGCCAGGAGGGCGCCATTTTGTCAGGGTTGGGCCTTCCCACAGAGGGTCAGATCTGGGACACCATTAGTCTGGAGAACTTGGCACAAGAGTGCATGCGTGCATGCGCATGCGGCCTTGGATCCCCACCCTCCACCCTGCTTGTGCTGTGTTGCCAGGGAAACACCTGGCAGGTGCCCTCTGGCTCCATCAGTCTGTTCACTGACACTCAGGAGTGTGCGACCTGCCTTAGGTCCCTGCTCTCTGCACTGTTTCTGTGGAGTTTCAAGGCTGGGGATTGGCTTTTGGGCTGCTTAGCTTGATCTGCGGGCAGTTGACTGGGACAGGCTGAGACGGGGAGTGTTCCTGAGAGTATTGGGCAGGGAGAGGAGCAACTGCATGATTCGATCGAGGCTTTCCTGGTGAGTTTGTGTGGACTGATTGCTGGTGCAGAGTGCATGCTGCTCTGACCTGGTGGGGGCCACTGACCACATAAAGTGGTGCCTTGGGGGACTGCCCCACCCACCTACAGCTGTGTGGCAGAGGCACCCTGTGCCTGGCCCACATCTCCGCAGGCCACAAAGGGTTTTTTTGGCAGTAGCAGACAACCTGCAACAACCTGAGAAGATTTTTATTTTTTGGGAGTGAGCATGGTTCCAGAGCACACAGCAGCTAATGTGGAAAACGCACTGCAAGCCTGAGAGGGAAGCAGGCACATAACACATTAAGCTCTTCCCCCCAATAGCTGGCGCTGAGTTGATCAAAGAATATCTATTGCTGAGCAACTGGTCTGCAGGTTAAAGAGGACGGAGAGACCCCCACCTCTTTTTTTTCCTTTTCTTCTTTTCTCTTCTTTCTAGGTGATCTATCTCATACATCGAAGCATTCACAGAATGACAGCCAGAATGAAAAAACAAACAAACATGTCCCAAGTAAAAGATCAGAAGAAAACTCTAGAAATGGAACTAAATGAAACAGAAGTATCCAAACTTTTAGAGACAGAGTTTAGAACACTGATGACAAGAATATTTAAGGAACTTATCGAGGACATAAAGAGGGATAGGGAAATCATAAAAAAACAAGCAGTTAGAAATAAAGAATACAATAACTGAAATGAAGAACACACTTGAAGGAATCACAGGTAGAATAGATGAAGCAGAGGAGCGGATCAGTGAATTAGAAGACAAAATAGCAGAAATCACCCAGCTGGAACAACAAAAAGAAAAAAGAATAAAAAAGAATGAAAATAGTTTAAGAGACCTCTGGGAAAACATGAAACACAACAGCCTGCACGTCAAAGGAATACCAGAAGTAGAAGGGAAGAAGCACGGGATTGAGAACGTATGTGTTTTTTTTGTTTTTTTTTTTTTTTTTTTTTTTTTTAGCTGAGCCATCCTGCCACCTGTTGGCAGCTCAACGGCAACTCAGCTTGGGCTGGCCTCGAACAGCTGTTGCTCAGAGCTCAGCTCACACTCTTGAGCGAGCTCTTAACCAACTGAGCCACTCGGCCGGCCCGAGAACGTATTTGAAGAAATAATGACTGAAAACTTCCCTACCCTGGTGAAGGAAATCAACATACAAGCCCAAGATGTACACAGAGTTCCAAAGAGGCTGAATTCAAACAGGCCCACACCAAGTCACATCATATTTAAAATGGCAAATCTTAAAGACAAAGACAGAGTCCTAAAAGCAGCAAGAGAAAGACAGCAGGTTACATACAAAGGAACTCCTCTAAGATTAACAGCTGACTTTTCCACAGAAACTCTGCAGGCCAGTAGGAAGTGTCAGAAGGTATTCAAAGTGACATAAAATAAATGTCTACAACCAAGATTGCTCTACCCAGCACGGCTATCACCTACAATTGAAGGAGCGATAAAGAGCTTCTCAGAAAAGAATAAGCTTTAGGAGTTCATTACCACCCAGCCAGCATTGCAGGAAATGTTAAAAGGGCTTTTTTAAACAGAACAAAGGGGAAAACAAGCTAACCCAGGAAGACAAGAAATATAAATTAAAAAATGACAGTAAATATGCACCTATCAGTAATTACTTTAAATGTGAATGGGCTAAATGCTCCAATCAAAAGTCACAGAATAGCTGAGTGGATAAAAAACAGAACCCATGCATATGCTGTCTCCAAGAGATTCATCTCAGATCAAAAGACACACACAGACTGAAAGTAAAGGGATGGAATAAGATACGTCATGCAAATGGAAATGAGAAAAAAGCTGGAGTAGCAGTACCTATTTCGGACAAAATAGACTTTAAATGAAGACTACAATAAAAGATAAAGAGGGGCACTACATAATAATAAAGGGATCAATTTAACAAGAGAACATAACCCTAGTAAACATGTATGTACCCAATATAGGAGCTCCTAAATATATAAAACAAATTTTGACAGACATAAAGGCAGAGATCAACAGTAGGGGACTTCAACAACCCGTTGTCACCAATGAACAGTTCCTCCAGACAGAAAATCAACACGGACATAGTCGCCTTAAATGACACTTTAGATCAGCTGGATTTAATTGATATTTTTAGAGCATTTCACCCGAAAGGTACAGAATATACATTCTTCTCAAGTGCACATGGAACATTCTCCAAGATAGACCACATGTTAGGCCACAAAACAAGTCTCAACAAATTTAAGAAGATTGAAATCATATCAAGTGTCTTCTCTGATCACAATGCCATGAAACTAGAAATCAATTATAAGAAGAAATCTGGAAAGCTTCCAAATACATGGAGGCTAAATAACATGCTACTAAATAGTGAATGGGTCAAAACTGAGATCAAGGAGGAAATCAAAAGGTACCTCAAGACAAACGAAAATGAAAACACCATGACCCAAAATCTCTGGGATGCAGAAAAATCAGTCCTAAGAGGGAAGTTCATAGCAGTGCAGGCCTTCCTAAGGAAGGAAGAAAAATCTCAAATCAATAGACTATCTTTACACCTAAGGGAACTCGAAAAAAGCAGCATAACAAGCCTAAAGGGAGTATAAGAAAGGAAATAATAAAGACCAGATCTCAAATAAATGAAATAGAGAACAAAAAAAAACAATCCAAAAGATCAATGAAACCAAGAATTGTTTTTTTTAAAAGATAAAAAAAATCGACAAAACCTTAGCATGACTAACCAAGAAAAAGAGAGATAGGACCCAAATTAATAAAATCAGAAATGAAAGAGAAGTGACAACAGATACAACAGAAATACAGAAAATTTAAGAAAATACTATGAGCAACTATGTGCTAACAAATTTCACAATCTTGAAAGAATGGATAAATTTCTAGAAGTATACAATCTACCACGTCTGAACCAAATAGAAACAGAAACTCTAAACAGACTGATTACTGCCAAAAAATTGAATCAGTAATCAATAATCTTCCAACAAACAAAAGCCCTGAACCAGACGGCTACACAGGTGAATTTTATAAAACTTCAAAAAAGAATTAGTACCTATTCTCCTCAAACTATTCCAAAAAATACAGAAGGAGGGAAGGCTGCCAAACTCTTTCTAGGAAGCCACTATCACCTTGATTCCTAAGTCAGACAAAGATATTACAAAAAAGGAAAACTACGGGCCAATCTCCCTAATGAACACAGTTCCAAAAATTCTCAACAAAATACTAGCAAACCGAATTCAGCATCTCATTAAAAAAATCATACACCACGATCAAGTGGGATTCATTCCTGCTATGCAAGGCTGGTTCAATATGCACAAATCAATTAACATAATACATCACATTAACAAAATGAAAAAATAAAAATCATATGATCATATCAATAGATGCAGAAACGGCATTTGACAAAATAAAGCGGCCATTTATAATAAAAAACACTTAGCAAACTGGGAATAGTGGGATCATATCTCAACATAATAAAGGCCATATATGATCAGCGCACAGCAAACATCGTACTCAATGGAGAAAGGCTAAAAGCTTTCCCCTTAAAATCTGGATCAAAACAAGTCTGCCCACTTTCACCACTTCTATTTAACATAGTTCTGGAAGTTCTAGCCACAGCAATCAGACAAGAAAATCAAATAAAATGCATCCAAATTGGAAAGGAAGAAGTAAAATTATTATATGCAGACATCATCACTTTATATAGAGAGAATTCCAAAGACTCCCCCAAGAAAATGTTAGAACTGATAACTGAATTTGGATACAAAATTAAAATTCAGAAATCACTTGCATTTCTATACACCAATAATAAATTATCAGAAGAAGAAATGAGGAAATCAATCTTTTACAATTGCTTCAAATACAATAAAATATCTAGGAATAAACTTAATTAAGAGGTAAAAGAACTTTAATCAGAAAATTAGGAGACACTGAAGAGAGAAATCAAAGAAGATACAAATAAATGGAAATACATACCATGTTCATAGATAGGAAGAATTTGTATAGTTAAAATGTCAAAAAAAATGTCAATACTACCTAAGACAATATATAGATTCAATGCAATTCCAATCAAACTACCAAGGACATTTTTCTCAGAAATACAACATATAATCCTGAAATTTATATTGAACCACAAAAGACCCTGAATAGCCATGGCAATCTTGAGAAATAAGAACAAAATGAGAGGCATCACACTACCTGACATAAAAATATACTACAAGGCTATAGTAATCAAAAGAGTATGGTACTGGCATAAAAACAGGCACACAGACCAATGGAGCAGAATAGAGAGCCCAGGAATAAACTCATCTATATATGGTTATTGAATCTATGACAATGGAAGCAAGAATTTACATTGGAGTAAGGGTAGTCTAATTAATGAATGGTGCAGGGAAAATTATACTGACATGTGTAAAAAAATGAAAATGGACCACCTACTAGCACCATATATGAGAACAAACTCAAAATGGATTAAAGACTTAAATGTAAGATCTGAAAATATAAACCTCCTAGAAGTAAACATAGGGAGTAAATTTTCAGACATTACCCTGAGTAATATTTTTACTCATGTATCCCTCAGGCAAGGGAAATAAAAGAAAAAATGAACATATGGGATTACATCAAACTTAAAAGTTTTTTCACAGCAAATGAAATCATCAATTAAACAAAAAGGTAGCCTATTGAATGGGAGAGCATAACCGCCAATGATATATGTGATGTGGGATTGGTATTCAAAGGTTTTAAACACTCATGCAATTCGACACCATAAAAACAAATAACCCAATTAAAAATGGGCAGTGGATATGAAGAGACATTTCTCTAAAGAGGACATACAGATGGCCAACAGGCATATGAAAAAAATGTTAATCCTCACTAATCATCAGAGATATGCAAATGAAAACCATAATGAGATACCATCTCACTAGGGTCAGAATGGCTATCATCAATAAATCAACAAACAACAAGTGATGGCGAGGTTGTGAAGAAAAGGGAACCCTGGTGTACTGTTGGTGGGACTGCATATTGGTGCAGCCATTATGGAAATCAGTATGGAGGTATCTCAAAAAACTGGAAATGGAACTACCGTATGACCCAGCAATTCCACTCTTGGGTATCTACCCAGAAGAATCCAAGACACTAATTCGAAAAAATATATGCATCCCTATGTTTATTGCAGCACTATTTACAATAGCCAAGACTTGGAAACAACCTAAATGCACACAGGCAGATGACTGGATTAAGAAGCTGTGGTACATTTATACAATGGAGTATTACTCAGCTATAAAGAAGAATGAAATTGGGGCCAGCTGAGTGGTGCATTGATTGAGAACTGGCTTGGGATGCCTGCGGCCCCGGTTCAGATACCACATATGAGGGCCAGTGATACTGCCCTCTACAGCTAAGATGGTGAACAACAGTTCCACCTGGAGCTGGGCTGCTGTTTGTCCCGGGACAGCACAGCTGCAGTCCCTGCTGCAGTGGGCGGCCATAGGCTACAATGAGGGGCTCGCAGTCATAGTGAGCAGCTGGCAGATGGTGTGAGCTGCCAAGAGCTGCCATGAGCGGCCATCCAGAGGCTGGTGACTGATCTGCCTCACCCAAGAAGAGCGCAATGATAATACCAACATGGGCCAGTGAAGTAATGTCCTCCACAACTAGACTGAAGAACAAAAGGACAGCAACTTGCTGTTCCCATTCCTTGGTTCCCCAACGGTATTCCCCTCCCCCGATTCCCCAATAAAATCTTTTTTAAAAAAGCATGAATTCGTACCATTTTCAACGATATGGATGCACCTAGAGTCACTTATGTTAAGTGAAATACGTCAGGCGGAGAAATACATTTACCATATGATCTCACTTATATGTGGAATCTGAAAAACTGAATGAACGAGCAAAGAAAACAAAAGCAGACTCAAAGATACAGGGGAAATACTGATGGTTGCTAGTTGGGAGGGGAATGGTAATGAGGGAGCAGGGGAAGGGATTAGATAGCATGGATGGGTAACTGCAGTGTGGGCACAGGGATATGAAAGACAGTTTGGGGAATATAATAATGTCAATATTTTCTGGGGTGTCAGATGGTCACATGTCTTGTTGGGGAGACCACTTCATGGATGGAGTAGAGGCTTGCTTGATCACTGCACTGTACACCTGAAACTGATGTTGTATAATATTGTATGCCCACTGTAATTGAATATATAGATAGTCAATGGGATGTGGAGTATACTACGGAATGGAGTCAAAGGAATTGTAATAGATATGTATGATATGGGGGGGAGGAGTGGGGTGTCAAATTGGGGGATGGTGGTTGTCACTTTAAGGGGTGAAAAGTATAACTATTGCACTGTATTGTACACCTGAAACTAATTTTTAAAATGTTTATTTCACAATAAAAGAATTTTTGGAAATGTTATATAAATGGAATAAAACAATATATAGCCTTTTGGGATTGGTGCTCTCCCCCACAGCATTACTCTCTTAAGAGTAATCCAATTTGTTGTGTTTATCAATAGTTCATTGCTTTTTTTTGAGGGCAGTGTCACTGGCCCTCATATGTGGGACCAAACCGGGGCCACTGGCTTCCCAGGGCTTAACCACTGCGACACTCGGCCAGCACTCAATAGTTCATTGCTTTTTATTCCAGAGAATTATCCTGAATGTACCAGAGTTTCCTTAACCATTCACTATTTGGTATCATCTGGGATACTTCCAGTTGAGGCTGTTGTGAATAAAGATGCTACAAACATTTGTGCATACGTTTTGCTTAAACATTAGTCTTCATTTCTCAGAGATAATGTCCACAACTACAAATGATAAGTTGTATCTTAGTTGCATGTTTAGTTTTTTAAGAAACTGGAAAAGTTGTTTTCCAGAGTGACTGTGCGACTTTATATTTCCACCAGCAATGGATCCAGTTCCTCTAAACCTTTGTCAACATTTTGTGTTATAACTAGTTTTTATTTTATCAATTCTTTTTAGGCATGTAGTGATATTGTTGTAATTTTTTTTAATTACAGCATATTGGGGTGACAATTGTTAGCAAATTTACATAGATTTCAGGCATACAATTCTGTAATACATCATCTATATATCACATTGTGTGTTCACATACCAGTCAGTTCTCCTTCCATTGTCATATATTTGACTGTGTTTACCCTCATCTACCACCCCCCTATCCCTTACCCTCTGGTAACTACTAAATTATTGTCTGTGTCTATGAGTTTTTGTTTCATTACTTGTTTGTCTTGTTCTTTTGTTGTTTTCAGTTTTGTATACCACACGTCAGTGAAATCATTAGGTTCTTAATTACAATTTGTGTTTATTACTGATACTTTCTATTTTTCACTGACTTTCCATTTTTTCATCTGTTTCAAACATACTCATAATTATCCGATGAAGCATTTATATTAGGGCTACTTCAGAAACTTTGTCAGATAATTCTAACATATCTGTCATTTCTGTATTGATATTAATCAATTATCTTTTTTCATTCATCTCAATATTTCTGGCTCTTGGAATGAGTAGGTTTTTTGTTTTTTTTGTTTTTTTTTTGAGGACATTGTCACTGGCCCTCATATGTGGGACCGGAACCGGGGCTGCTGGCTAACCAAGCCAGCGCTTAACCACCACGCCACTCGGCTGGCCCCAGTTTTTTTTTTTTTTTTAATTGAAATCCGTATACTTTGGTAAGTTTGTTTTTAGACTCCAGTATTATTTAAATTTTGTTTAGTTGTTTTTAGTTGGACTTTTCTGACACTGTTCTGGGATGGGCCAGGTGTATGCCACCTTACTGCTGTCAGGTGAAGTTGTAATTCTAGATTCTCCATTTGATTTCTACTGACACTCAAGAGGAGGTCTTCCCTTGCTTTCCACTAATACCATGGAGTGACCTCATTACAATCAGTGATGAGGATGAAAGTCCCAATACCCTACTTGACCTTATTTAATGTCAGCCTAGCAAAAGTGTTGGGGAACATTGATACATTCTAGCAGGGATGAAAATCTAGTCTTCCCTCTCAAAATTTGCTGATGTCAGTAGTGGTGGGGACATTTTTCTCTCTGTGGTATTTGGCTGGAGTAAAGTCATTATTGCTTAATAGTTTTCCATCTAGGCTGCTCCTTTCTCAGTCCTTCGACTAGAGAGAACAGGTTTTGGTAGACAGGGAAGAGCCTTTTTTAATTTGTGCCTCTTGGTATAAACATACTGTTGACTTCTTCAGTTCCAACTCAGGATATATGAAGCAAAAAGTATATCCAGGGATCTCACCACCATGTTATTCCTTGTGACCTGAGATAATGAGCCAGTCGATCTTTTTTTCTCCACATTTTATAGGCTTCTAATGATTGTGTGTTTATTCCTCATAGATTTTTATATTTCCTGACCTTTTATAGTTCTGTTGCCCATCTCGAATATGACAGCAGTTATTTTTTATTTATTTTAATTATTTTATTAAGAAATAAACATTTTTTTAAATTAGTTCCAGGTGTACAACACAGTGCAATAGTTATAATTTTTACCGCTAAAAGTGAAAACCACCCTCTCCCAGTTCGCCACCACACTCCCCCCCATATCATACATATCTATTATAACTCCTTTGATTCCCTTCCACAGTATACTCCACGTCCCGTGACTATCTATATATTCAATTACAGTTGGCATACAATATTATACAACATCAGCTTCAGTTGTATATTGCAGTGATAATGCCTGTACTCCATCCATGAAGTGGTCTCCCCAACAAGACATGTGACCATCTGAAACCCCACAAAATATTTACAACATTATTATATCCCCCGAACTGTGTTTCATATCCCTGTGGCAATATAGTAGTAACCTTTTTATGCTATCTCATCCCTTCCCCTTCTCCCACATCCCCAACCCCCTCCCAACTAGCAACCATCAGGTTTTCCTCTATAATTTGAGTCTGTTTCTGTTTACTTTACTCATTCATTCAGTTTTTCAGATTCCACATATAAGTGAGATCATATGGCATTTGTCTTTCTCCGACTGACTTATTTCACATAACTTAATAGTCTCTAGGTCCATCCATATTGTTGCAAATGGTATGATTTCTTTTTCTTTACAGCATACATGTAGCACAGTTTCTTTTCTTTTTTTTTCTTTTTTTATTAGTTTCAGGTGTACAACACAATGCAATAGTTATACTCTTTACCCCCAAAGTGATCCCCCTCCTCCACTTTGCCACCCCACTCCCCCTCCCATATCAAACATATCTATTACAATTCCTTTGACTCCCTTCCACAGTATACTCCACATCCCGTGACTATCTATATATTCAGTTACAGTTGGCATACAATATTATACAACATCAGCTTCAGGTGTACAGTGCAGTGATCAAGCCTCTTCTCCATCCAAAATTTTTACAACGTGATTACATTCCCCAAACTGTGTTTCATACCCCTGTGGCAATATTGTAGTTGTCTATTGATGCTGTCTAATCCCTTCCTCTTCCCCCTTATCCCCATCACCCTCCCAACTAGCAACCCTAAGTTTTTCCTCTATAACTATGAGTTTGTTTATTTTGATCATTCATTCAGTTTTTCAGATTTCACATATCAGTGAGATCATATGGTACGTGTCTTTCTCCGATGGACTTATTTCACTTAACATAATAGTCTCTTCACAACATTATCAATTACATTCCCAGAACTGCCCCCATATCACTGCGGCAACATTGTAGTCACCCACCTACTCTGTCCAAAACCTTCCCCCTCTCCCTCAGCCCCACTCCCTCCCAGCCAGCAACCATCAGTTGTTCCTTTATATCTGCTTGATATGACTTCAGTCTTCTTAAATTTACTGAGACTTGTTTTGTGGTTTAACGTGGTCTACCTTGGAAAATTTCCCATGTGTACTTGAGAAGAATGTATATTCTGTTTTTTCAGGGTGAAATGCTCTAAAAATATCAATGAAGTTCCAGCTGGTCTAAAGTGTAATTTAAGGCCCCTCTTTCTGTGTTGATTTTCTGTCTAAATGGTCTGTCCATTGGTGACAATGGGGTGTTGAAGTCCCCCACCATGACAGTGTCACTGTGGATCTCTGTCTTTATGTCTGTCAAAATCTGTTATATGTAATTAGGAGTTCCTATGTTGGGTGCATAGATGTTTTTTAGGGTTCTAGTGCCCTTCTTTGTCTTTTATTTTAGTCATTTTAAAGTCTATTTCATCAAAAATATGTATTGGTATTCCAGCTTTCTTTTTCTCATTTCCGTTTGCATGAAAGATCTTATTCCATCTGTAAACAGCATATACATGTGTCTGATTTTCTTATCCATTCAGCCACTCTCTGTTTTTTGATTGGAGCATTTAGCCCATTCACATTTAAAATGATTATTATTTTTTTGTTAGTTTTTTTCTTTTTCTTTTTCTTTTTTCTTTTTTGATGGCAGTGTCACTGGCCCTCACATGTGGGACCCGAACCGGGGCTGCTGGCATCCCAAGCCACAGCTTAACTACCGCGCCACTTGGCCGTCCCTAAAATGATTATTGATAGGTGCATATGTATTGTCATTTTGTTATTTGTAATCCTGGTCTTCCTGGGTTAGCTTGTATACCCCTTTCTTTTGTTTAAAAAAAAAGCCCTTTTAACATTTCTTGCAATGGTGGCTTGGTGGTAATGAATGCCTTACGCTTATTCATTTTTGAGAAGCTCTTTATTTCTCCTTCAATTTTAAGTGATAGCCGTGCTGGGTAGAGCAATCTTGGTTGTAAACCTTTATTTTGTGTCAATTTGAATATCTCCTGCCACTCCCTTCTGGCCTGCAGAGTTTCTGTAGACAAGTCAGCTGTTAGTCTAACAGCAATTACTTTGTATGTAACCTGCTGTCTTTCTCTTGCTGCCTCTAGGATTCTGTCTCTGTCTTTAACCTTTGCCATTTTAACTATGATGTGTCTTGGTGTGGACCTGTTTGGGTTCAGCTTGTTTGGAATCCTCTGCACTTCCTGGGAATGTATGTTGATTTCCTTCACCAGCGTAGGGAAGTTTTCAGCCTTTATTTTTTCAAATACATTCTTGACCCCTTGCTCCTTCTGGTATTCCTATGAGTGGATGGTGGTTGTGCAGCATCTTGTCCCATAGGGCTCTTAAACTATTTTCATTGTTTTTTATTCTTTGGTGTTTTTGTTGTGCCAACTGGGTGATTTCTGTGATTTTGTCTTCCAAATCGCTGATCCGCTCCTCTGCTTCATCTACTCTACTGGTAATTCCTTCGAGTGCGTTCTTCATTTCAGTTATTGTATTCTTTAGTTCTAACTGGTTGTTTTTTATGATTTCTCTGTCCTTCCTTATGTCCTCACTAAGTTTGTTAAACATTTTTATCATCAGTGTTCTAAACTCTGTCTCTGATAGGTTGGATCCCTCTGTTACATTTGGTTCCATTTTTAGAGGTTTCTTCTGATCTGTTACTTTGGGCATGTTTCTTTGTTTCCCCATTCTGGCTGTTGCTCTGGGATTGCTTTGATGTATTCGGTAGATCACCAGGAGAGCCCTGGCTGGATCACGCAGGCACAAAGCTCATGGCCCAACACTCCCAGAAAAACTCCCAGTCTCAGCCTTTCTCAATCAGCAGCTCACAATAAGGCTGAGCAGCCCGACATCCAATCACCAGCCTGGCAACTCTGCAAGCACAGTGTGGAGAGCCGGGACCCGAGGAGGCTTGCAACCGCCTGCATCTCGGTGAGAAGCCTGTTGGAGCTGGAGGGCACCCTCCCAGCATTTCCCTGGGAATGCAGTATAAGCCGGTCAGAGGGTGGGGATCCATGGCTGCATGCGCGCGCATGCACACATGCACTTCTGCACCAATTCCACCAGATGAATGAGGACCTGGACCTGATCCTCTGTGGGAGGGCCCAACCCTGACATAATGGCGCCCTCCTTTACACCACTCGCATGCAGGCTCCACACCAGGGGAACAACAGTCCAAAAACCTCCAGTCTTTTCACCAAAGGTGCTCAGTTCAGTCCATCCCCACAGGCTCCTGGGCCCAGCTCACACAGCCACTCCCTCCATCAGGAACCAGGTAAGTGCTCACTGGTGAGCAAGCCTGTGCGCTGGCCCCACTGATTCTCTAGCTGCTCTTAGCCTCACCGACTTGAGCAAAGATTTTCCGTACTAATTTACTGCCAGCTATCTTGGAACTTCTCTTCCCGGCAAAGGAACTCTGGGCTGGTGAGATTGGTGTGCGGCCGGAGGGTCTCTCCCCCAAATGGAGAAGCCTCCCCACAGCTGGAGCTTCCCTCACAGGGTTCACCCTTTCTGGTCTCCACCCGTCCTACCAGACTTCACGTGGCCTCCTCTTTAAGTTCTTTGTTTAGTGGTTCTGTTCATCTAGTGTTCCGGGGTCCTCCAGGGTTGAATGCTGTATAACTTGTTTGTAATTTTGGTGTGATCCTGGGAGATAGTTAGCACAGCGCCCGTCTATTCTGCCATTTTACTGGATGTCCCACAGTTTCTTAATCCAGTAGTCTACTGATGGACATTTTGGTTGTTTCCAAAATGGATATTGTAAATAGGGCTGCAATAAACATAGGACTGCATATATTTTTTTGAATTAGTGTATTGGATTCTTCTGGGTAGATACCCAAGAGTGGAATTGCTGATTCATACAATAGTTCCATTTTCAGTTTCTTGAGATACCTCCAATCTGATTTCCATAATGGCTGTACCAATCTGCAGTCCCACCAACAGTGCACCAGGGTTCCCTTTTCTTCAGTCCCACCAACAGTGCACCAGGGTTCCCTTTTCTTTCTTTTTTTTTTTTTAAAGATTTTATTGGGGAATTGGCAGAGGGGAACAGCGTTGGGGAATCGGGGAAGGGGAATAGACAAGTTGCTGTCTTTTTGTTCTTCAGTTTAGTTGCGGAGGATGTTGCTTCACTGTTGGTATCGTCATTGCGCTCTTCCCGGATGAGGCAGATCAGTTGCTGGCCTCTGGATGTCGCTCACCGCGGCTATTGGCAGCTCACTCTTGGCTGCCAGCCGCTCACGCTGGCTGCGGGCCACTCACTGTAGCCTATGGCAGCCCACTGCAGCAGGGGCTGCAGCCCACACCATCCCCGGGGCTCGCACAGCCCAGCACCAGGTGGAGCTGTTGTTAGCTGTAGAGGGCAGTGTCACTGGCCCTCATGTGGGATCCGAACCGGGGCCGCTGGCATCCCAAAACCAGCGCTTAACCAATGCGCCACTCTGCCGGCCCAAGGTTCCCTTTTCTTACAACCTCACCAGCACTTGTTTGTTGATTTATTGATGATAGTTGTTCTGACCAAATTGAAGTGGTATCTCATTGTGGTTTTATTTGCATTTCTCTGATGATTAGTGGGGTTGAACATTTTTTCATAAGTCTGTTGGCCATCTGTATGTCATTTTTAGTGAAATGCCTCTTCATATCCTCTGACCATTTTTTAATTGGGTTATTTGTTTTTTGGTGTTGAGTATCATGAGTGTTTCATAAATTTTGGATATTAATCCCTTATCAGATATATCCTTGGCAAATATCCTCAATTCTGTAGGCTGCCTTTTTGTTTAATTGATGATTTCCTTTGCTGTCGAAAAACTTCTAAGTTTGATGTAATCCCATATGTTCATTTTTTCTTTTATTTCCCTTGCCCGAGGGGATATATCTGTAAAAATATTACTCAGGGTAATACCTACAAACTTACTCCCTATATATTCTTCTAGGACTTTTATGGTTTCAGGTCTTACATTTAAGTCTTTAATCCATTTTGAGTTTGTTCTCATATTTGGTGTAACTAGGTGGTCCGTTTTCATTTTTTTTGCATGTGTCAGTACAATTTTCTCAGCACCATTTATTATAGACTACCTTTACTCCAATGTAAATTCTTGCTTCCATTGTCATAGATTAAATGACCATATATGGATGCATTTATTCCTGGGCTCTCTATTCCGTTCCATTGGTCTATGTGTGTGTTTTTATGCCAGTACCATAGTGTTTTGATTACTGTAGCCTTGTGGTATGTTTTGATGTCAGGTAGCGTGATGCCTCCCACTTTGTTCTTATTTCTCAAGATTGCCATGGCTATTCTGGGTCTTTTGTGGTTCCATATAAATTTTAGGATTATATGTTCTATTTCTGAGAAAATTGTCCTTGGTAGTTTGATTGTTTGATTGATTCTATATATTGACTTAGTTAGTATTGACAGTTTACCTATATTAATTGTTCCTATCCATGAACATTGTATGTGTTTCCATTTATTTGTCTCTTGTTTGATTTCTCTCCTCAGTGTCTCATAATTTTCGGAGTACAGGTCTTTTACTTCTTTAGTTAATTTTCTGCCTAGATATTTTATTGTTTTTGAAGCAATTGTGAAAGGGATGGATTTTCTGATTTCTTCCTTTCATAATTTATTATTTGTGTATAAAAATGCAATTGATTTCTGAATATTAATTTTGTATCCTGCTAACTTACCAAATTCAATTATCAGTTCTAACAATTTTTGGTGGAGTCTTTGGGATTTTCTCTATATAATATCATGTCATCTGTATATAATGACAATTTTACTTCCTCCTTTCCAATTTAGATGCCTTTTATTTCATTTGCTTGTCTGATTGCTGAGGCTAGAACTTCCAGAATTATGTTGATTAGAAGTGGTGAAAGAGGGCAGCCTTTTCTTGTTCCTGATCTTAAGCGGAAAGCTTTTAGCCTTTCCCCATTGAGTACAATGTTTGCTGTGTGCTTATCATATATAACTTTTATTATGTTGAGGTATGATCCCACTATACCCACTTTGCTAAGAGATTTTGTCATAAATGCTTCTGGATTTGTCAAATGCTTTTTCTGCATATATTGTTTTATTTTTCATTTTGTTAATGTGATGTATTACGTTAATTGTTTTGAGGATATTGACCCAACCTTGCTTACCAGGAATGAATCCCACTGATCATGGTTTATGATCTTTTTAATGTGCTGCTGAATTCGGTTTGCTAGTATTTTGTTGAGGATTTTTGAATCTAAGTTCATTAGGGATGTCGGCCTATAGTTTTCCTTTTTTGTAATATCTTTGTCTGACTTAGGAATCAGGGTGATAGTGGCTTCATAGAAAGAGTTTGGGAGCCTTCCCTCCTTCTGTATTTTTTGGAATAGTTCGTGGAACATAGGTATTAATTCTTTCTTGAATGTTTTGTAATATTCACCTGTGAATCTATCTGGTCCATGACTTTTATGTTGGAAGCTTGTTGATTACTGATTCAATTTCTTTGGTACTAATCAGTCTGTTCAGAGTTTCTGTTTCCTTTTGTTTCAGATTTGGTGGATTGTATGCTTCTAGAAATTAATCCATTTCTTCCAGAATGTCAAGTTTGTTGGCATATAGTTACTCGAGTATTTTCTTAGAATTTTCTTTATTTCTGTGGGATCTGTTGTCACTTCTTCTCTTTCAGTTCTGAATAGATTAATTTGGGTACTCTCTCTCTTTTTCTTGGTGCGTCTGTCTAACGGTTTGTCAATTTTGTTTATCTTTTCTAAAAACTAACTCTTTGTTTCATTGATTTTTTATTCTTTATTTGTTCTCTATTTCATTTGTTTCTACCCTGATCTTTATTATTTCCTACCTTGTACTTCCATTGGGCTTGTTTTGCTCTTCTTTTTCATATTCCTTTAAATGTAAAGATAGTTTGTTGATTTGAGTTTTCTCTTCCTTCCTTTGGTAGGCCTGCACTGCTATGAACTTCCCCTTAAGACTGCTTTTGCTGCATCCCAGAGATTTTGGCTGGTGGTGTTTTCATTTTCGTTTGTCTTTAGGTATCTTTTGATTTCCTCCTTGATCTCATTTTTGACCCACTCACTATTTAGTAGCATATTATTCAGCCTCCACGTATTTGTGTGCTTTCCAGATTTCTTCTTATAATTGATTTCTAGTTTCATAGGGTTGTGGTTAGAGAAGACACTTGATATGATTTCAATCCTCTTAAATTTGTTGAGCCTTGTTTTGTGGCCTAACAAGTGGTCTATCTTGGAAAATGTTCCATGTCCACTTGAGAAGAATTTTTATTCAGTTGCTTTGGGGTTAAATGCTCTAAAAATATCGACTAAATCCAACTGGTCTAAAGTGTCATTTAAGGCCACATTGTCCATGTTGATTTTCTCTCTGGAGGATCTGTCTGTCCGTTGGTGACAATGTGGTATTGATGTCCCCTACCATGATAGTGTTACTGTTGACCTATGTCTTTATGTCTGTCAAAATAGGTTTTATATATTTGGGAGCTCCTATATTGGGTGCATAGATGTTTACTAAGGTTATGTACTCAAGTTGAATCGATCCCTTTACTATTATGAAGTGCCCTTCTTTGTCTTTTATTATAATCTTCATTTTAAAGTCTATTTCGTCTGAAATAAGTATTGCTACTCCAGCTTTTTTCTCATTTCCATTTGCATGAAATATCTTATTCCATCCCTTTACATTCAGTCTGTGTGTGTCTTGTTTTGTTTTGTTTTGTTTTGTTTTGAGGGCAATGTCACAGGCCCTCATATGTGGAACCCAAACCAGGGCCACTGGCTTCCCAAGCCAGTGCTTAACCATCATGCCACTCGACTGGCTCTGTCTTTTGATATGTGATGAGTATCTTGTAGACAGCATTTGCATTGGTCCAGTTTCTTATCCACTCAGCCACTCTGTGTCTTTTTGTTTGTTTGTTTGTTTTGTTTTTTTAGAGGGCAGTGTCACTGGCCCTCACACGTGGGATCTGAACTGGGTCCGCCGGCCTCCCAAGCCAGCGCTCAACCACCATGCCACTTGGCTGGCCCCACTCTGTGTCTTTTGTTTGGAGCATTTAGCCCATTCACATTTAAAGTGTTTATTGATAGGTGCATATTTATTGCCATTTTGTTATTTGTATTTCTTGTTTCCTGGGTTAGCTTGATTTTCCCTTTCTTCTTTTCAAAGAAATCCTTTTAACATTTCCTGCAATGCTTCTTGGTGGTAATGAATTCTTTTAGGTTATTCTTTCCTGAGAAGCTGTTTATCTCTCCTTAAATTTTAAGTGATAGCCGTGCTATGTAGAACAATCTTAGTTGTAGACCTTTATTATGCATCACTTTGAATATTTCTTGTCACTCCCTTTTGGCCTGCAGAGTTTCTGTAGAAAAGTTAGCTGTTAGTCTTATAGGAGTTTCTTTGTATATAACCTGCTGTCTTTCTCTTGCTGTTTTTAGGATTCTGTCTTTTATTTAAGCTTTGCCATTTTAACTATTATGTGTTTTGATGTGGACCTGTTTCAGCTTGTTTGGTACTCCCTGCACTTCCTGGGATTTTATGTCAATTTCCTTACCAGGGCAGTGAAGTTTTCAGTCATTATTTCTTCAAGCACTTTCTTGACCCCTTGCTTCTTCTCCTCTCCTTCTGGTATTTCTATGATGCAATTGTTGTTTTACTTCAGCTTGTCCCACAGGACTCTTAAACTATTTTCACTCTTTTTTCTTTTTGTTGTTCTGAATGGGTGATTTCTGCTATTTTGTCTTCTAATTCGCTGATCCGATCCTCTGCATTGTCTAATTACTGGTGATTCCTTCGAGTGTGTTCTCTATTTCAGTTAACATATTCTTTAGTTCTAAGTGGTTTTTTTTTTCATGGTTTCCCTATCCTTCTTTATGTCTTCCAAAAGTTCCTTAAACATTCTTATCACCAGTGTTCTAAACTCTGTCTCTGAAAGTGTGGATACCTCTGTTTCATTTAGTTCCATTTCTAGAGTTTTCTTCTGATCTTTTACCTGGGACATGTTCCTTTGTTTCTTCATTCTGGCTGTCATTCTGAGATTGCTTTGATGAATTAGATAGATCATCTAGAAAGAAGAGGAAAAAGAAAAAAATTGAAAAAAAGAAAAAAAATATTGTTGGGCTCTCCATCCTCGTTAGTCTGCAGACCACTGTCTCAGCAATAGAGAGTCTCTGGGTGACTCAGTACAAGCTGTTGGGGGTAAGGGCTTAATGTGTTTTGTTCTGACCTCCCTCTTAAGCTGGCAGTGAGCTTTCTGCAATTAGCTGCTGTGCGCTCTGGAACCGTGCTCACTACCAGAAATTTTCACAGATTGCTTCAGCTTGCCTTATGCTGCATAAAATCCTCTCTGGCCACAGAGTTTGGGGCCAGGCTCCAGGGGCTCTTGTACCTCTGGCAACACAATTCTAGGTGTGCTTAGCAGGTCCCCATTTCACGATGGGATGTTTTCAGTGGCCCCTACTATGTCTGAGCAGCATGCACTCTACACCAGCAACCAGCCTACACAAACTTGCCAGGAAAGCCCTGACCGGATCATGCAGGTGCACAGTTCCTGGCCCAACACTCTCAGGAAAACTCCCCGTCTCATCCCATCCCAATCAGCTGCTCTCAGATCAGGTTGAGAAGCCTAACAGCCAATCCCCAGCATGGCAACTCTGCAAAAACAATCTGGAGAGCGGGGACCAAGGCAGCTCACACACTCATGTGTTACCAAGCAAAGCCTGACGGAGCCAGAGGGCACCCTCCTGGTGTTTCCCTGGCTATGCAACACAAGCAATGCAGAGGGTGGGGATCCAAGGCAGCTCATGCACTCTCACTTCTCAGTGAGCAGCCTGATGCATCTGGAGCACACACGCCCAAAGTTTCCCTGGCAATGCAGTACAAGTAGGGCGGAGGGTGGGAATCCAAGGCCGCATATGCACAGATGCACACACTTCTGTTCCTTTTTCACCAGACCAATGCGGCCCCAGATCTGAACCTCTGTGAGACAACCCAAACTTGAAAAATGGCACTCTCCTGTACACTACTTGTGTGCAACCTCCACACCAGGGGAACAATGGTCCCAAAACGTCCAGCTTCTGCACCAAAGGCACTCAGTTCAGTCCATCCCTGTAGGCTCCTGCCCCCAGCTCCCACAACTCCCTCCACCAGGAACCAGGTGAGTGCTCACTGGCAAGTGAGTCTGTGCCCTTTCCCCAGTGGTTCTCCAGCCGCCCTCAGCCTCACCAAGCTTAGCAAAGAGAGTCCTCACTAATTTCTACTGTCAGCTATCATAGAACTCCTCTTCGTGGCAAAGAAGTTCTGGGCTGGTGGGCTTGGTGTGGGTCCAGAGGCTCTCTCCCCCAACTGGAGAAGCCTCCCCACTGCTGGAGCATCCCTCACGGGGCTCACCCTCTCTTGTCTCCACCCCTCCTACCAGATTTGACATGGCCTTCTCTTTAAGTCCTTCGTTTAGAGGTTCTGTTCATCTAGTGTTAAGGAGACTTCCGAGGTTAAATGTTGTATAAATTATTTGTAATTTTCATGTGATCCTGGGAGGCAATTGGCACAGCGTCTGTTTATTTTGCCATCTTACCAGAATTCCCTGGCTTATTTTATGACACCCCCCTCTTACCCCCTAATAGTACTGATAGCTAAATTCTCACATTTCAGGTTCACTGACTACTTATTCTCAGGTTGTTGCCTCCTTTTTTTCTCTTCTACTATTGGAAACTATTTTAAGGATAAGATTGTATCATTTGTTTTAATGTCTTCATACTTTTCTTCCTGCTCTTCCCCATTTCTCCTTTTCCTAACTGATAAATTTCTTACTAATCCACTAAGATACAGCTAACATAAAACTCTACTTTGAAGCCTTTCATGAATGTCCCCTGCAAAGATTATCACCTCTTTTCCAAAAACACATTGTGCATTAATTTGATCAATTATGACACTTATCCGTTCATATATGGCTTTCATCTCTTTTAGGTAGTGAATCCTGAAGGGCAGGGACCATTCCTCATCTACTTCTGTACCCCATGTATTTATCACAGTTATGCTAATTTAATGACCATCAAAATTACTTTTTATATCTATATACTGGACATTTTGCTAGGTGCTGAATATTCACCATAGTCCCTGCCACCAAGTTTATATTCTAGTGGAGAAAAACAGATGATAAATATGTAAAACAAACACAATAGCCTCAGAAAGTAGTAAGTGTTAAAAACAAATGAACAAAAATTATGTTAATCGAAACTGTGGAAGTAGATAAGATTCTAGGAAAATGTGTAGTATGTGCAAAACACAAGGCCTAGGACAGAATCCTTGGTAATGCCAACTTTCAAAGCCATTCAATAGATCAGGATAAGAATGAATAGTCAGATAAGTAAGGGAGAAACAGATGAGAGTGGTAGTCCTTCCTTTTTACCCTCCCCCCTCCACATGAAATCACTAGGCTGACTCTTCGTCCTCTATGATTGGAGTTGTAGAGGAAAGCACACACAAGTGTCCAAAAGGGACTTACTTGACTACTGCTAATGTCATCTGATATTAACACCCTGTGTAATGGCCAATATTGAAAATATAATTCCTTCCCTTCTTGGATACATTTGTGCATTTCTCCAATATTCTACAATTGAGGAGATAGAGTTATAGTTTCTTTCAGGATAGCTCCAGCATCTTGTCTGAGGTATCCTTACACCTGGCAGGAAGTCTTCTTCAGAGGTATTCTTTTATAGTATAACTCACCGCTGTTTACTTTTGTGGGGCCCACATATGACACACAAGAAAATCCAACCTTTTCTGTCATTAATGAAAATACAAATTATTCTCAAAGCAGTACATTCTCTTTGTATTCTACAAATACCTGGGCTACATAGCCACAGCATTTTGACTTTAGATATTTTCTAGGCACACGTCAGGTAACAGTCCTTATAATAGTCAAATTCAAGGTGATACATGTCAAACTCTTGAGGTGTGCCTCACCCTAATTTGTCTTGAGATGGTAGCTGGGAAGGTAAAAGAGACCATCACCCTCCCTCCATAATGTAAACATTCTTGAATTGTTATTTGATTCAAGTATTTTGTTTAATTATAAAGTGTAATTTTAAAGAGTAATATGAGGTGTGGTCTAATAATACAGTGACTGCTTAAATAAAAATATATATGTATATATGTTATAGTAAAAGATACATTGCCATTAATCCCCTTCAAAATACTCCTCCTGTCTTCAAATGTACTTATCCCATCATTCTTGTCACTTTCTGAAGCAGTACTGGAAGTCCTATTTCATGAGTGTCCTTAGTTGCACTGTCGTGGCTTCCTTGATGTCCTTAATCATTTTGACTTCTGGGAAGAGCCAGAAATCTTATGGTGCCAGATGCTGTGAATAAGGTGGATGAGAACACACTGTAATTTTTTTACTTGACAGAAATTGTTGTATACCAGAAACAATGTGTAACACAAGGCATTGTCGATGGAGGATGAAGTAAAAACACTCATGAAAGAGGATTTCAGAACTGCTTTGGAAAGTGGCAAGAATGATGGGATAAGTGTGTTCAATTCAGGAGAAGTATTTGAGGGGGATTAATGGCAATGTGCTTTTTACTCTAATTTTTAAAAATATAAACATTCACCATATTTTGTGATCACACGTCATAGATCGAATTGTCAGCCCTTAACAGTTTAGTAAGAATAAGTATAATAGCTGAGTCTCAATCACCTATAAAGTTCCTGAATAAATGAAACCACAAGGCAAGTACCTATTATTGAGGGAAAAGTGTAGAAAAAGGACAAAGTCCAGAGTATGGGAAGGGAGGCCTTGGGGAAGAAGACATTACTGGAAGGACAAAGAGGGTCAGAAACAGAGAATTATAATTCTCTACATTTTCAATTTTACCTGGAACAGTTTCCTAAAGGCATTTATTTCTTTCTGTTTTAAAAACATGATTTAATTTATGAATAGATAGTTCAAAGGTTGCTGCTAGAAATTTCCATTTCCATAGTTAATTGTGTATATATCTGAGCATGTGTGTAGAATATACAAGTATATTTAGAAATGGAGTTAGTGGGTCAAAAATATGTGTGTGATGGTTAATTCTGTGTTAACTTGATTGGGCCAAGGAATGACCATAGATATTGTTAAATATTATTTTTGGGTAGGTCTGTGAGGGTGTTTACAGAAGAGTTAGCATTTGAATTTTCAGGATAAGTAAAGCAGATTGTCCTCCTAACCAATGTGGGTGGGCATCATACAATCCATTGAGGGCCTGAATAGAACAAAAGGTAGAAGGTTGAATTTTCTATCTCTGCCTGACCACTTGAACTTAAATTTCCATCTTCTCCTGCTCTTGGACTGAAACTTACACCATGAGCATTCCTGGCTCTCAGGCCTTCGGAATTGGACTGAAATTTATATATACTACCAGCTTTCCTGGTTTCCTGGGTCTCCAGCTTATTGATGAGAGATCGTGGAACTTACGAACCTTCACAATAGCATGAGTCAATTTGTTAGAATTTATATATATATATATTCCTATTGTTTCTATTTCCCTAGAGAATCCTGACTAAGGCAATGTGTATTTGTTTTGTTTTGTTTTTTTTTTTTTTTTTTTGAGGGTAGTGTCACTGGCCCTCATATGTGGGATCCGAACCGGGGCCGCTGGCGTCCCAAGCCAGCGCTTACCCACTGCGCCACTCGGCCGGCCCAAGCAATGTGTATTTGTAATTGTGATTATAGCTTAGTTTTCCTTCATAAAGGTTGTGTAATAGTGACACCACATCATCTGTTGTTAGATTTAAACCTCTAGTGAAATTTGATTTAACAGTGTAGTTTAGCTTGGGATTTTTTGAAAGTTTTTCTTTTCTTCAAGTCCTAGCCCTTCAGCCCAGGCAAACTTGAATGATTCTGTTTAATATACATTTACAATGCATACCAGTTTTAATGGTTCTGTATGCATACCAGGCTCAATGACACTGATTCCTCAAGGAAACCTCTAGGATATTGACTTGAAAGAAATCTTTGTATCTGCATAAGATCAACTCCTATCCCTGAAACAAACCACTTTCTGGGAAATGCCTTTTTCCGGGAATTGCCTGACCAACTTTCCCTTTCCATTGTTCTGCCTCTCCTTACCTTCCTATAAAATGGTTTGGCCATGCTGGGGAGGGAGTTGTCCTTTGAATAGGAATCCACCATCCTCTCAGAATGCCAACATTTTGAATATATCTGCCTTTTTTTCCACCAACCTCACCTCTCGAGTTTTGGCTTTCATGTTGTGAGCAGCTGGATGGTAAGAATTGTACCAATTTAAGAATGTTTTCCCAAACCCTCATCGGCACACTTTTTAATTTCTGCAATTCTTTAAGGTGAAAAATAGTATGTTGTAGTTTTAATTTACATATATTTTAAATCATGAATGGAACTGAAAGTCTTTTCATATATTTAATAGCTATTTGTATTCTCATTTCTGTGAAAGACTTATTCATATATATTTTTAATTAATTTATTTATTTCAGTTATAGTTGACATTCAATATTATTTTATATTAGTTTCAGGTGTAGAACATAGTGGTTAGACATTTGTATAACTTATGCAGTGATCCCACGATTGGTTTAATGCCCACCTGGCACTATACATAGTTATTACAACATTATTGACTATATTCTCTGTGCTGTACTATACATTCCTGTGACTATTTTGTAACTACTAGTTTGTATTTTTATCATTTTCTATTTTAATTTTGTTTATTTCCTTATTGATTTTTAGGAATTCTCTGTGTAATAATAAAATAAGTATTTGAATTGTGACATGAATTATAAATTTTTTCCCCAGTTTGTTGTCATTTTACTTTATTTTTATTCATATTTTTAGAATTTTATTTAGTTGTATTGATCAGTTTTTAAAATGTTGTTTTTTTTTAAATTATGTTTCCTGGGTTTTTATCAACCTTAGGTATTTACTACTCTATAGTTGAAAAAATTCCCCTTATTTTTGCTTAGTAATTTTATAATTAATTTCATAAATTTAAATCTTTGATCAACCTGGAAGTTACTTTTCGGTAGGATATGAACTAGAGTCCCAACTTTAACTTAATTGCACATGGCTACCCAGTTGTTTCCACACCATCTGTTTAATACAGGTTAGTTAGTGTAACAAACCGGCAGTTAAAAATTCCCAGGTAGGATGAGCAAAAGATAAACATATTTCCAAGGCCTCTGCCCTCAGTCCTGACCCCCAAATCCACAGCCTTGAGACAATTTACTCCTTCCAAACCAAGGGCATCAATTACACACTGAGACAACTAAAACTATCCTAAAAAGTATTTTCCAGGATGAAACAGCCAACAAAATAAAGCTAACCTGTCCAAACAGGTACCATTTTTCTCCCCAGATAGTTCTTGGAATAGCATATAAATAGAAGCCTCCCCAGTAGTCAGCGTGCACTCCAGTTTTGGATGCTCCCTCTCTTTTAGAGAGCTGTATCTCTTTATTCTAATAAACTGTGCTTTACTGCAAACTTTGCCTCTCTGGTCCGTGTCTCCATTCTTCAGTGCTGTGAGACCATGAATCCCAGCATCAATGCACAAATCATCCTGCATCATGTTGAATCTTCTCCACTTGTTTGGAACAATTGCTTTTTAATCTGTCCAACAATCTTTCTGTGTATACATTAACAAGAATTTACTTAGCTGAGTCATTGTTACCATTAACTTTTCTTAATTCTAGCATAATGTAACCTATTTTACATGAAATAAGTGACTGGGAAGGCCTCTGAATCCCTTCCCAGATATTGGGAATGCCTCTGAAATAGCAAAGAATTATGGAGAAAGATGGGATCTTAGAGTTTGTCTAGTCCAACTCCACTTACAGATGGGAAGACTGAGTTAGAAAGAAGAAAAGTTAGTTTCCCTAGGTTAAACAGAGTTGTTACTCACTTGATACTGTTGTTAGTAATGTGTCATCACATACACTAGATGATTCGTTTTACCTAAAGATTCATTTTACCTAAAGTTAGTAATGTGTCATCACATACACTAGATGATTCATTTTACCTAATCTCTAGAAAACCTCAAATTCTAAAGACACCAAGCTAAAAAAAAAAACACAATTTGAGTCTGGAATGGATCTCCACATATACATGAAATCATCAGCTCAAGGTGATTATGGCAGAATAATGTTCTCAATGAAAAAAGAAAATCTTTGAGAGGGTTTACAAAAAGCAGCTGCACTTGGAGTATACATAGTGTCTGTGTATGTATGGACACTCTTGTCAACTGTTTACCAATTCTCCACTTTAGATTATATAGTGGGTCCTGGTATCTGAGCCAATGGGAAAACAAAAGCTTTTTAAAAGTGAGTTTAAGCATCTTAGCATGACTTAAAAAATAACAATAAAGCAAAACAACATTAAACACACACACACACACAAAAATCAAAGCAAATGACAATGGTATTCAACTAAAGCAAATATAAGTATTTATTCAACAAATATTTGAGTACCTACTATGTGCCTAATAGTTAGAGTTTGGGTTATAGCAACTAATCAGAGAGACAACATCTAGCATGCAGAAAAAAAAATATGGTAATGGATTAAATAGGAATGAGGAAGGAGCTACTTTGGATTGAATTGTCAGAGTAGGTCTACATGAGAAGGTGACATTTAAATTTGTACTGTAATGGCAACAAGGAACCAGCTCTGTGAAAATATGAGGAAGAGTATTACAGGCAGAGGGAAACAAAAGTGCAAAAGCTACATGGTTATAATCTGCACGGGCATTTGAAAAATGTAAAGAAGGCCACTGTATTGTAGTGTAGTGAATGAGGGAAGAGTGTTACAAAATGAGGTTTAAGATGTAGGCAGAAATTAGATTTGTAGGACTGTAAGTGTAGGACTGAAGTTTGATTTTACTCTATATGCAATGGTAATTGGAAGCCATTAGTGTGTTCTGAGTAGGAGAGTGCTATATGAATTACAATTCTAAAATATTATATTTTACCCTATAGATAATAGAACATGGAGAGTCAAACATGGAAGCACAGAAAACATTTAGGACTCTGTTACAGTAGTCCAAATGAGAAATGATGGTGGCTTGGATTGGATGGTAGACATCAAGACACATGGTCAGACTCAATTTATCTTCTGGAGTAGAGAAAGCAGGACTTGTTGATGTATTAATGAAAAGATGTGTAAGTGGAGATAAAAATCATAATCAAATTTAGGTTTTATAGACACAAACAACAGCTCAGTGGTTATCAGAGGGTAAGGGGGGCAGGAGGATGGTAGAAAACGGTAAAAGGGGTCAAATATATGGTGATGGAAGGAGAAGTGACTCTGAGTTGTGAGGACACAATGTTATATATAGATGATGTATTACAGAATTGTACACTTGAAACCTATGTAATTTTACTAACCATTTACTAACCATTATTTGTCACCTCAATAATTTTAATTAAAAAAATCATAGAATTCGCTTGAGCTAATGATGACATTCAGTTATATGGGGATGAGTGAGACCTTTTTCTGCAAGAGAGGGAAATCAAGTATTCAGCTATAAAAATGTTAAATTTGAATTGTTTTTTAGAAAATGATCATTGAATTAGAACACAAATCATTTTCCATATCTCCCACACTTGCTAAAACCTTTGAAACATTTTTGGAATTTATGTAGGGATTGCTTCAGTAAATATCATTCTTACATACCCAAAATCTTGAATTTTCAAATGAAATGAAGTTCAATATCTGGAGATTAACATGCTTCCTGATAATATAACTAAAATGTAAAAAGTCAAATTCAGATCTTATAAGGGACAGATTTGTCAAATGAAAATATTTATCAAATAGAGAATAACTCTGGTATGAAGTGTGATCAAAAATATGATGAATGTTTAAATTAAAATAGTTTAATTTAATGTTTAATTAAATTTAAATGTTTAAATTTGTTTCCATGACAGTGCAACTAAAGACACTCACCAAAGAAGACTTCCTGAACTGCTTCAAAAAGTGGCAAGAACAATGGGATAAGTGCATTCAATGCAGGGTAGAGTATTTTCAGGGGAATTGGTGGTAATATGTTTTTTACTGTAACAAATTTTTCTTTAAACATTCACCATATTGTTCAACAACACTTCATATATATGTAAACCTAACTTTTGATGCTGGGGTTACTTAGTTACCCCAGCCTCTACTCACAAACCACATGATAACCAACTGAAATTACCTCTTCCTTATAAAAAAGTCAAGGCTGGCTGAGTGGTTCAGTGGATAAGAGTTAGCTTAGGAGTGCAATCTCTGAGCAACAGGGCCACTGGTTTGATTCCCACATGGGCCAGTGAAGGTGTGCCTGAGCTGAGCTGCCGCTGAGCTGCCAACAGGTGGCAGGATGGCTCAGTTGGTGAGAGCCAGCTCCTAACAACAAGATTGCCTGTCACATGGTGGGTTATACCTGCCAGCAACTAAGACTGAAATTGGCACCTTGAGCTGAGCTGCCACATGGATGGCTCAATAGATAGAGCATGCAGTCTTAACAAGGCTGCTGGTTTGACTCTGGCATGGGATGATGGCTATGCCCACCCACAACTAAGATTGAAACACAGCATTTTGAGTTTAGGGGCCACAAGCTGCCAACAGGCAGCCAGATGGTGACTGGTGCCATCCACAACTAAGGCTGAAGAATAACACCTTGGCTGGTCCCCCTCCCCAATTCCCCAGCATTGTTCCCCTCCCTCAATTCCCCAATGTCAAAAAATCAATATAATTACAACACAGAAATGGCAGCATGAAAAGTGCTTCTTGAAATCTGCCCTGGAAGTTACAACAACTTGAATAATTATAATTCAACAAAAGGTAATAAACAACACATGAGTGCATCTAAGAGATCCACACATAGAATCATCTGAAGGTGGGCTAGTTGGATGAACAGGGGAGGTGGGGAAAGGGAAGTGCAAGAAACACAGGCAGCAGGCCATAGCCCATGGATTCTGGATGCAGCAAACTCCATGTGACCCACAGTACTGCCTGAAAGATCTGCATATAATATGGCTGACACCAATGTTTGGGGAATAGACCTCAAGTGAGAACTGTGGTTTAAGCAATCACTGCCAGACACAAAACTGAAAACAAGCACATGGAGCCTGGCCAACTGCCTTGCCCAGAGTATGCCACATCCCCACCCTCCCAGTGTCAGAACAGGCTCTAGAGGAAGCAGTAGCAGTGTCAGGTTAAAGAACAGAATATCTACAGTTCTGACAACTGAAAAACATTCTGAGAGCCAGAGATACACAGCACACAACTAATTCGAGCAATAGGGAAAGAGCTGTAGGGACAAGAGAGCTATAGTCTGGTAGGTGCCATTGCTCAGATCCAGAAATGTACCAGCCACCTTTCACAAACCACCCTGCCGCTAGTTTTTGGGGCTGACTCCTCCAAGTTCAACCAGAACTGCTGAGACACACAATCTGCATCAGGCTACAGGGCCAACACTTGGATTATAAAAGCTCGGAACTCTATTGCCCTCTACATCCTCCACAGAGGTAATGCCCTGAGACCCAGGTAAACTACTCACAGAGAAGCCCACCATTCAGAGAACCAATCCCCTCCCCATCGTGTGAGACTCCAAAACAGTACAAAAAAACATATATAACACTACAGCATGAGAGAAAATAAAAGGCTGTGGCGGGAAAGAAAACAAAACATTCCAGCAACACCTACTGGAAAACAAAAGAAAGTCATCTTCATATCAACCTGCTTCAGAACCCTCTCCTTTAGAAGTGCAGGAGGAGAAATAATAATTCATTAATTGCAATGAATAACCAAGATAACAAGGCAGTTCAGAAAGAAAATTAAAACTCTCCAGAAAATGAGCTTAAACACATGAAAACCTGTGATCTAAATGACAGAATTCAAGATTACTGTTTTGAAAAAAACTGAATGAGATGCAAGAAAACACAGATAGGCAGTTTATTTAACTCAGAAACACAATCAAGAACAACATGAACATTGTACAAAGTAGATTCAAATTTTAAAAGATAACCAATTAGAAATTCTGAAGATGAACAATTCAATATAAAAGAAATGAAGAATGAAATAACCATCCAGTACAGCTGACTAGATGGAGGAAATAATTAGCGATATAGAAGATAGAAATATGGAAATTACACAGATGTAAGAAGAGAGATATTCTAAAATTTAAAGACATGAAAGAACTCTACAAGAATTTTCTGACTTCATCAAAAAGAGCAACTTAAGAATAATGGGGACTTCTGGTAAGATGGTGGAATTGACAGATGCTGTGCCAACTGCTTCCCAGGATAAAACCAAAATACAAATAATTTATACAACGTTCAACCTTGGAATTCCCCTGAAAACTACATGAACAGAACTTCTAAATGAAGGATTTATAGAGGAGGCCATGTCGGGTCTGATAGGAGGGAAGGAGATGAGAGAGGGCGAACCCAGAGAGGGTGACACCTCAGCAGTGGGGAGGCTTCACCGGTTGGGAGAGAGACCCTCTGGTCCCACACTGAGCTCACTAGCCCAGAGTTACTTTGCCAGGAAGAGGAGTTCTATGATAGCTGCAAATTAGTGAGGACTCTCTTTGCTCAACTCGGTGAGGCTGGAGCTGGTGCATGGACTCACTCACTGGAGAGCACTCACCTGGTACCTGGTGGAGGGAGTAGCTGTGTGACCAGGGCCCAGGAGACTGTTGATGGACTGAACTGAGCTCCTTTGGCACAGGAGCTGGAGGTTTTGGGGACCACTGTTCCCCTGGTGTGGAGCTTGCACATGAGAAGTATACAGGAGAGCACCATTTTGTCATGGTTGGGCCCGCCCACAGAGAGTCAGGACCTGGACTGCATTGGTCTGGTGAAATTGGCGCAGGAGTGTATGTGTCATGTGCATGCATATGGCCTTGGATTCCCACCTTCTACCCTACTTGTGTTGTGTTGCCAGGGAAACGCCTGGAGGACATGCTCCAGCTTCATCAGGCTGTTCATTGAGACATAGGAGTGCATGAGCCACCTTGGGTCTCTCCTCTCCGCACTTCTTGTGCAGAATTGCCAGGCTGGGGAATGGCTGTTGGGATGCTTAGCCTGATCTGCAAGTGGCTGATTGGGACAGGCTGAGAATGGGGGTTTTCCTGAGAGTGTTAGGCCAGGAGCTGTGTGCCTGAGAGATCCAGTCTGGGCTTTCCTGGCAAGTTTGTGTGGGATGATTGCAAGTGCAGGAGTCCATGCTGCTCTGACTTGGTGGGGGCCACTGACCACACCCTGTGGTACCTGGATCTGTGTTGCCAGAGGCACCCTGAGCCCCTGGTGCCTGGTCCCCACCTCTACAGACCACAGAGGGATTTTTTTTTTTTTGCAGTGGAAGACAAGCTGCAACAACCTGTGAAGATTTTTTGTAGTGAGTATGGTTCCAGAGCACACAGCAGCTAATTGCAGAAATCTCACTGTAAGCCTGGGAGGGTGGCCGGCACATAACACAGTAAGCCCTTCCTCCCAAGAGCTGGTGCTGAGCCACCCAGAGACTCTCTATACCTGAGCAAATGGTCTGCAGATTAAAGAGGGTGGAGAGGCACCGCACCTTTTTTTTCCTTTTCCTTCTGTTTTTTCTTTTCTTTTTTCCTTTTTTCTTCTTTTTCTTCATTATTTTTCCTTTTTTTCTTTTCTTTCTTCTTTCTAGGTGATCTATCTAGTACATCAAAGCATTCACAGAAGGACAGCTGGAATGAGAATGAGGAAACGAAGAAATATTTCCCAAGTAAAAGATCAGAAGAAAACTCTAGAAATGGAACTAAATAAAACAGAGGTATCCAAACTTTCAAGGACACAGTTTAGACACTGATTGCAAGAATGCTTAAGGAACTTTGTGAGGACAAAAAGAAGGATAGGGAAACCATAAAAAACAACCACTTAGAAATAAAGAATACAATAACTGAAATGAAGAACACGAAGGAATCACCAGTAGATTAGATGAGAAAGAGGATTGGATCAGCAAATTAGAAGACAAAATAGCAGAAATCACCCAGCTGGAACAACAAAGAGAAAAAAGAATGAAAATAGTTTAAGAGACCAGTGGGACAAAATGTATTGCAACAATAAACACATCATAAGAATACCAGACGAAGAAGAGAAGAAACAAGGGATTGAGAATGTATGTGAAAAAATAATGACTGAAAACTTCCCTAACCTGGAGAAGAAAATAAACATAAAAAGGCCAGGAAGTGCAGAAAGTTCCAAACAAGCTGAATCCAAACAGGTGCACAGGCAAAAAAGTTAAAGACAAAGACAGAATCATAATAGTGGGAAGAGAAAGACAGCAGGTTACATACAAAGGAACTCCTATTAGACTAACAGCTGACTTTCCTACAGAAACTCTGCAGGACAGAAGGGAGTGGCAGGAGATATTCAATGTGATGGAAAATAAAGGTCTACAACCAAGATTGCCTACCCAGCATGGCTATCACTTAAAATTTAAAGAGAGATAAAGAGCTTCTCAGAATAGAATAAGCTTAAGAAATTCATTATCACAAAGCCAGCATTGCAGGAAATCTTAAAAGGGCTTTTTTAAATGGAAGAAAGGGGAGAACAAGCTAACCCAGGAAGACAAGAAAAACAAATAACAAAATGACAATCAATAATGACTTTAAATGTGAATGGGCTAGGGCCGGTTGAGTGGTGTGGAAGTTAAGTGCTGGCTTGGGAAGCCAGCAGCCCCAGTTCGGGTCCCACATATGAGGGCCAGTGACACTGCCCTCAAAATAAATAAATAAATAAATAAATAAATAAATAAATAAATAAGAAATAAAAAAAATAAATATGAATGGGCTAAATGCTCCAATCAAAAGACATAGAGTCACTGACAGGATAAGAAAACAGGACCCATGCATATGCTGTCTACAAGAGACTAATCTCAGATCAAAAGACACACACACACTGAAAGTAAAGAGATGGAATAAGATATTTCACACCAATTGAAATGAGAAAAAAGCTGGAGTAACAATACTTATTTCTGCAAAAATAGACTTTAAAGCGAAGACTACAATAATAGACAAAGAAGGGTATTACATAATAAAAAGGGATTGATTCAATAAGAGGACATACCCCTAGTAAACATCTATGTAAACAACATAGAAGCTCCTAAATATATAAAACAGATTTTGACAGATATAAATACAGAGATCAACAGTAACACTATCACAGTTGTTGATTTCAACAACCCATTGTCACCAATGGACAGATCCTCCAGACAGAAAATCATAGTGGCCTTAAATGATGCTTTAGTCTAGCTGGATTTATCGATATTTTTGGATAATTTCACCTGAAAGTAACAGAATATGCATTCTTCTCAATTGTACATGGAATATTCTCCAAGATAGACCACATGTTAGGTCACAAAACAAGTCTCAACAAATTTAAGATTGAAATCATATCAAATGTCTTCTCTGACCACAATGCTATGATACTAGAAATCAATTATAAGAAGAAATCTGGAAAGCTTACAAATACATGGATGCTAAATAACATTATACTAATGCGAGTGGGTAAAAATGAGATCAAGGAGGAAATCAAAAGATACCGTGAGATAAACAAAAATGAAAACACCACCACCCAAAGTCTCTAGGATGCAGCGAAAGTAGTCCTAAGAGGGAAGTTCATAGCAGTGCAGGCATACCAAAAGAAGGAAGAAAAATCTCAAATGAACAGACTATCTTTACACCCAAGGGAACTCGAAAAAGTACAGCAAAACAAGCCCAAAGGGAGGACAAAGAAGGAAATACTAAAGACCAGAGCAGAAATAAATGAACTAGAGACAAAAGGAAAATCAATACAAAAGATCAATGAAACCAGGAGTTAGTTTTTTGAAAAGATAAACAAAATTGACAAACCCAGGGCCCAGCCAAGTGGCGTGGTGGTTAAGCACTGGCTTGGGAAGCCAGCGGCCCCGGTTCGGGTCCCACATATGAGGGCCAGTGACACTGCCCTTAAAAAAAAATTGAAAAACACTCCAAAAAAATGGAGAGTGGACCCAAATTAATAAAATCAGAAATGAAAGAGAAGAAGTGACAACAGGAGTGACAAAAGAAGATAACATAGAAATAAAGAAAATTTTAAGAAAATACTATAAGCAACAACATACCAACAAATTTGACAATCTGAAAGATATGGATACATTTCTAGAATCATACAATATAACAAGTTGAGCCAAAAAGAAACAGGAACTCTGAACAGACTGATTACTACCAAAGAAATTGAATCACTAATCAATAAGCTTCCAACAAACAAAATTCCTAGACCAGATGGCTTCACAGGTGAATTTTATAAAACATTCAAACAAGAACTAATACCTATGCTCCTAAAACTATTCCAAAAACTACAGAAGGCTTCGAAGCACATTTTATGAGGCCAGTGTTACTCTGATTCCAAAATAAGACAAAGATGTTACGAAAAAGGATAAACTACCGCCCGTATCCCTAATGAACATAGATGCAAAAATCCTCAAAAAAATACCAGCTAACTGAATTTAGCATCACATTAAAACGATTATACACCACGAACAAGTGGGATTAATTCCTGGTATGCAAGGTTGGGTCAATATCCGCAAATGAATTAATGGACTACATCACATTAACAAAATGAAAAATAAAAATCATATGATCATATAAACAGATGCAGAAAAAGCATTTGACCAAATCCAGCAGCCATTTATGGTAAAAACTCTGAGCAATGTGAGAATAGTATAATAAAGGCATATATGATAAGCCCACAGCAAACATCATACTCAATGTGGAAAGGCTTAAATCTTTCCACATAAGATCAGGAACAAGACAAGGCTGACCACTTTCACCACTTCTATTCAACATAGTTCTGGAAATTCTGGCTACAGCAATCAGATAAGAAAATGAAATAAAAGGCATCCAAATTGGAAAGGAAGAAGTAAAATTGTCATTATATGAAAATGACATGGTACTGTATAGAGAGAATCCCAAAGACACCAGCAAGAAAATGTTAAAACTGATAAACAAATTTAGAAAGATAGCAGAATGCAAAATTAATATTCAGAAATCAGTTGCATTTGTATACACCAATAATAAACTATCAGAAGAAGAAATCAGGAAATCAATCCCTTTTACAATTGCTTCAAAAACAATAAAATATCTAGCAATAAATTCAACTAAAGATGTAAAAGTCCTGTACTCAGAAAATTATGAGACACTGAAGAGAGAAATCAAAGAAGATACAAATAAATGGAAATACATATCATATTCTTCAATTGAAAGAATTAATATAGCTAAAATATCAATACTACCTAAGGCAATATATAGATTCAGTGCAATTCCAATCAAAATACCAGGGACGTTTTACTGAGAAATAGAACATATTATCCTAAAATTTATAAGGAACCATAAAACACCCCAAATAGCCATGGCAATCTTGATTAATAAGAACAAAGTGGGAGGCATAATGCTACCTGACATCAAATCATATTACAAAGGTACAGTAATCAAAACAGTATGGTACTGGCATAAAAACAGACACATAGAACAATGGAACAGAATAGAGAGCCCAGGAATAAACCCATCCATATACAGTCATTTAATCTATGATACTGGAAGCAAGAATTTACTTGGAGTAACGATTCTGTATTTAATCAATTGTGCTGGGAAAATTGGACTGACACGTGCAAAAAAACGAAAATGTACCACCTACTTACACCATATATGAGAACAAACTCAGAAGGGATTAAAGACTTAAATGTAAGACCTGAAACCATAAACCTCCTAGAAGAAAACATAGGGAGTAACTTTGCAGACATTACTCTGAGTAAAGTTTTTACTAATACATCCCCTCAGGCTAGGGTAATAAAAGAAAAAATGAACATATGGAATTACATCAAACTTAAATGTTTTCTCATCAATAAAACAAAAAGGCAGCCTACTGAAGTGGAGAAGATATTTTGCAATGATATATCTGATAAGGGGTTGATATCCAATATTTATAAAACACTCATGAAACTCAACACCAAAAAAACCAAACAACCCATTTAAAAAAATGGGCAGAGGATGTGTAGAGAAGTTTCTCTAAAAAGGGCTTACAGATGGCCAACAGGCATATGAAAATATGTTCAACCTCACTAATCATCAGAGAAATCCAAATTAAAACCACCATGTGATATCACCTCACTCTAGTCAGTATGGCTATCATAATTAAATCAACAAACAACAAGTGCTGGTGAGGTTGTGGAGAATAGGGAACCCTGGTGCACTGTTGGTGGGACTGCAGTTTGGTGCAGTCATTATGGAAATCAGTATGGAGGTCTCTCAATAAACTGGAAATCGAAGTACCACATGACTCAGCAATTCCACTCTTGGGTATCTACCCTGAAGAATCCAAGACGCTAATTCAAAAAAATATATGCACCCCTATGTTTATTGCAGAGCTATTTACAATAGCCAAGACTTGGAAACAACCAAAATGTCCATCAGTAGGTTACCGGATTAAGAAACTGTGGTACATTTAAACAATGGAGTATTACTTAGCTGTAGAGAAGAATGATATCGTACCATTTGCAATGATATGGATGGACCTAGAGACTATTGTGTTTACTGAAATAAGTATCTTGGAAAAGACACATACCATATGATCTCACTTATATGTGGAACCTAAAAAACTAAATGAACAAGCAAAGTAAACAGAAACAGATTCATTGATATAATGGAAAAACTGATGGTTGCTAGTTGGGAGGAAGTGGGGATGAGGGAGAAGGTAAAGGGATTAGACAACAAAATTAGGTAACTACAATATTGCCACAGGGATATGAAAGACAGTTTGGGGAATATAATTAATAATGTTGAAAATATTTTGTGGGGTGTCAGATGGTCACATGTCTTGTTAGGAAGACAACTTCACGGTTGGAGTAGAGCCTTGATCCCTGAACTGAACACCTGAAGCTGATGTTGTATAATATTGTATGCCAACTGTAATTGAATATATAGATAGTCATGGGATGTGGAGTATAGTGTGGAAAGGAGTTAAGGGAATTGTAATAGTTATGTATGATAAAGGGGAGGGGTGGTGAATTGGAGGAGGGGGATTGCTAATTAAGGGGTAAAAAGTATAACTATGGTACACCTGAAACTAATTTTTAAAAATTTTTATTTTACAGTAAAAGAATTTAAAAAAAGCATAAAGATAAAAGAATAATGTGTATACATGTTGGAAAAGAGAGGGAGAAGGGAAAAGAGATTTTATTAAAATATACAGTTGATGAGAACTTCCCACACTTGTGGAAAGAACTGGATCCTCAAATCTATGAAGCAAACAGAATAGCTAATTACCTCAATCCCCAAAGGCTTTCTCCAAGGCACATTGTATTAATTTTGTTAAATATTAATGACAAAGAAAGAATTCTTAGTGTTGAATTGCATGAGTGTTTTATAAATTTTGGATATCAACCCCTTATCAGACATATCATTGGCAACCCAATTAAAAAATGGGCAGTGGATATGAGGAGGCATTTCTCTAAAGAGGACATACAGATGGCCAACAGGCATATGAAAAAATGTTCAACCTCACTAATCATCAGAGAAATGCAAATAAAAACCACAATGAGATACCATCTCACTCCAGTCAGAATGTCTATCATCAACAAATCAACAAACAACAAGTGTTGGCGAGGGTGTGGAGAAAAGGGAACCCTGGTGCACTGTTGGTGGGACTGCAAATTGGTGCAGCCATTATGGAAATCAGTATGGAGGTATCTCAAAACACTGGGAATGTCACTGCCGTATGACCCAGCAATTCCACTCTTGGGCATCTACCCAGAGGAATCCAAGACGCTAATTCGAAAAAATATATGCACCCCTATGTTTATTGCAGTGCTATTTAGAATAGCAAAAGACTTGGAAACAACTGAAATGCTCATCGGTAGATGACTGGCTTAAGAAACTGTGGTACATTTATACAATGGAGTATTACTCCGCTGTAAAGAAGAATGACATTGTGCCATTTGCAACGATATGGATGGACCTAGAGACTATTATGTTGAGTGAAATAAGTCAGTCGGAGAAAGACAAGTACCACATGATCTCACTTATATGTGGAATTTGAAAAACTGAATGAATGAGCATAAGAAACAGCAAGAATCTCATAGATATAAAGGAAAAACAGGGTTGCTAGTTGAGAGGTGAGTGGGGATGAGGGAGAAGGGGAAAGGATTAGACAGCATAAATAGGTAACTACAGTATTGTCACAGGGATATGAAAGACAGTTCGGGGAATATAATGTTAAAATTTTGTGGGGTGTCAGATGGTCACATGTTTTGTTAGGGAAACCACTTCATGGATGGAGTAGAGGCTTGATCACTGCACTGTATACCTGAAATTGACGTTGTATAATATTGTATGCCAACTGTAATTAAATATATAGACAGTCACGGGATGTGGATTATATGGTGGAAGGGTGTCAAAGGAATTGTAATAGCATGATATGGGGGGGAGGAGTGGGAGGGGAGATTTGGGGGAGGGGGGTTGTCACTTTGAGGGGTAAAACGTATAACTATTGCACTTTGCTGTACACCTGAAGCTAACTAAAAATATATATAAATAAAAAAAATAAATAAATTTAAAAAAAAAAGAAAGAATTCTTAATACAGCCAAGGTGGAAAGAAACCCAGTAACCTAAGAGAAAGCCCATTAGATCATCATCAGTCTTTCCAGCAGAAACTCTACAAGCAGAAGGGAGTGGAACAAAATATTCAAACTAGAGATGACATCATAGAAGACATTTCATAATGAATAATGGATTAATCCAACATGAGGACATAAGCCTCGTAAATATTTATGGACCCCACACAGAAGCATCTAAATACATAAAGCAAATATTGACGGGCATAAAGGGAGAGATCATTAGTAATATAGCTATTGTTGGGGACTTTAACAGCCTATTGACATCAAGGGATAGATCTTCCTGACAGGACAAATAAACAATGAAACAGAGGCCTTAAATAACACAACTGGTGTGCATGTCATAGAAATGGTGGCATGAGGTGAGCCTCTTGAAATCTCCCCTGAAATTTACAGTTGAACAACTATAATCCCACAAAGGACTCCCTGCACAGCAGAGAGGCACAACTGAAATCTAAAGGTGGGCAAATCAGGCAAGCAGGGGAGGAAGGAAAGGGGAAGAAGGAAGATGTGGGTCACATGGGTGCAAAGCACAGACCTAAGTTCAGAACTCTGAGCTACCTGAATTCTGGAGCTACCACAGTGGTGGGAGAGGTAAAAATTTAGAATGCTACCACTCCCTTTCTTTCCCACAGTCCCACCTGAGGGATTAGCATATAACAGGACTGAAACCAACACTCACAGGAGACAACTCAGAGGAAAGACAAAGGGAAGAAGGGTGAAGATGGTGGTTGAAGCCCACACTGCCAAGCATAGGACAGAAAGCATAAGCACAGAGCCTAGTGGCTCCCTCCCCACCTGCCCAGAGCTCACCCTGCCCCCACCTGCCTAGCACTAGAAATGGAAGAATAGCAGTGTCATATAAAAAATAGAATATTGGGCTGGCCGAATGGCACGGTGGTTAAGTGCTGGCTCGGGAAGCCAGCGTCCCCAGTTCGGTCCCACATATGAGGGCCAGTGACACTGCCCTCAAAAAAAAAATAGAATATTTGCAGTTCTGAGAACTGTGGTCCATAGCCACGGACTTGCAGCCCAACTATGGGGTTTTCTGAAAAGTCATGACACATCTTTGCAATGAAAAATATAGAAAAAATATGTCATGACTGTTTTTTTGTTTTGTTTTGGTTTGTTTTGTGTTTTTTTTTTTGAGGCCAGTATCACTGGCCCTCATATGTGGGACTGAACTGGGGCTGCTGGCTTCCCAAGCCAGCACTTAAATACTGCACCACTCGGCCGGCCCTGTCATGACTTTTCTGACAACCCAATAGTTCTGGCAAAGGGAAGAGAACCTTGGATGCAGGAATGGCTGTGCTGGTGGTGGCAGCCATTGCTGAAATCCACCTCTCACAACCAACCCCACCTGTGCCCCGACCTACCTGGGTGGATCCCTGCAGTGTTAAACAGAGCCACTGAAATACATAGGCCCTGAATCTGGTGCAGGAAGAGCTTTGGAATTTCCGAAGCTCTCCACAACCCCCCATTGAGGTGATGCCCTGAGACTCAGGTGACCTGCTCACTGAGGAGAAGCCCACTTTCCAGGAAATCCCCCCATTTAATGAAAAGCTGTAACAGTACAGAGAAAATATAACATTACAGCATGAGAGAGAATAAAAGGCTGCAGTAGGACAGAAAATAAAGCATTTTAACAACAGCTACTGGAAAGCAAAAGAAAGACCTCTTCCTATGAAACTGTTGCAGAACACAGTCCTGTAGATGCCTAGGAAGAGAAATAACAATTCATTAATTGCATGAATAAACAAGGTAACAAGGCAGCTCAGAAAAAAAATGAGAAGTCTCCAAGGGCCAGCCGAGTGATGCAGTGGTTAAGTGCTGGCTTGGGAAGCCCTGGTTCAGTCCCACATATGAGGGCCAGTGACAATGCTCTCAAAAAAAAAGTCTCCAGAAAATAAACTTAGAGACATGGACATATGTGACTTAAATGACACAGAATGCAAGATTGAAGTTCTTAAAAAAACTCAATGAGCTGTAAGAAAACACAGACAGGCAGTTTAATGAACACAGAAACACAATCAAAGAGAAAAATAAACATTTTACCAACGAGATTGAAATTTAAAAAAGAACCAAAAAGAATTTTTGAAGATTAAGAACTCAATAAAAGAAATGAAGAATGAAATAGCCAGATTAGGTAATAGAGCTGCCCAGTTGCAGGAAAGAATCAGTGACATTGAAGATCGATCTGGAAATGACAAAGATGGAAGAAGAGAAAGACTTGAGAGTTAAAAGAAATGAAAGGACTCTACAAGAACTTTCTGACTTGATTAAAAAGACCAATATAAGAATAATGGGCATACCAGAAGGAGCAGAAAAGAAGATAACAGAGAGTATATTCAAACAAATAGTTGACAAGAACTTCCCCAACTCATGGAAAGAACTGGATCCTCGAATCCAAAAAGCAAATAGAACACCTAATTATCTCAATCCCAACAGGCCTTCTCGAAAGCACAGTGAACTGAAGCTGTCAAAAATTAACGACAGGGGTTGGTGGAGTGGCGCATTTGTTAAGAGCTGGCTTGGAACACCAGTTCTGAGCAGCAGGGCCCCAGTTTGGATCCCACATTTGAGGGCCAGTGACAGTGCCCTCTATAGCTAAGCTGGTGAACAACAGTTCAATTTGGAGCTGGGCTGACATGAGTCACGGACATCGGCATAGGCTGCAGCCCCTGCTGCAGTGGGCTGCCATAAGCTACTGTGAGTGGCCAACAGCCAGAGTGAGCAGTCAGCAACTGATGTGAGCTTCCAAGAGCCCCTGTTAGTGGCTGTCCAGAGGCCGGCGACCAATCTGCCTCACCCAGGAAGAGCGCAATGACAATACCAACATGGGCCAGTGAAGCAACGTCCTCCACAGCTAGACCGAAGAACAAAAAGGACAGCAACTTGTGTGTTCCCTTTCCCCGATTACCCAATGCTGTTCCCCTTCCCAAATTCCCCAGTAAAATCTTTACACAAAAATTAATGACAAAGAAAGTCTCCTCAAGGCAGCCAGGGTAAAGAAGATTGTACCCTACACAGGAAATCCCATTAGATTGTCATCAGATTTTTTCAGCAGAAACTCTACAAGCCAGGAAGCAGTGGTGTCAAATGTTCAAACTATTGAAAGAGAGAAATTATGAGTCAGAACAATATATCCAGCAAAAATATGCTTTAGATATGATGGAGGAATAAAAACCTTTCTAGACATACAGAAGCTGAGGGAATTTTCTAACATATGACCTGCAGTACAAGAAATACTGAAGGAGGTCCAGCCGAGTGGTGCATTGGTTAAGAGCTGGTTTTGGGATGCCAGCAGCCCCAGTTCGGATCCCACATATGAGGGCCAGTGACACTGCCCTCTACAGCTAACAACAGCTCCACATGGAGCTGGGCTGTGCGAGCCCTGGCGATGGTGTAGGCTGCAGCCCCTGCTGCAGTGGACTGCCATAGGCTACAGTGAGTGGCCGGCAGCCAGTGTGAGCAGCCAGCAGCCAGTGTGAGCTGCCAATAGCGAACGATCTGCCTCATCTGGGAAGAACGCAATGATGATACCAACATGGGCCAGTGAAGCAACGTCCTCCGCAACTAGACTGAAGAAAAAAAAGACAGCAACTTGTCTGTTTCCCTTCCCCGATTCCCCCTTGCTGTTCCTGTCCCCCAAGTACCCAATAAAATCTTTAAAAATATAAATAAATACTGAAGGAGGTGATTTGACCTGACAAAGACACACAAAAAATAAAACCATGAGTTAGTATTATGAATAGACAGAAGCATGAAATGGCAACCCCTACACCAAATAAAATGCTATACATAATATTAAACATAATATACAGGGTAAAGAAGATTAAAAAAAAAATAAAAAATAAAGAACAGGAAAAAGACAACTTTCCACTGCAGTGCAAAAATCAACTCATAGTATAAATAGTGATAATTAGTGACAATATAAACGTAAAAGGGGAGAGAGGAAAGTTCTGAACTGCCACAAGGGAGTGGAGAAAAGAGGCATGGTGAAGAACATTGAATACTCTAAATATGAAACCTTCTTTTACATAATCTTAATGGTAACAACACAAAAAAATACCAGAACTGACATATATAACACAAAAAAAGAAGAAACAGAGGGAAAAATCCTAGAATATCACCATGCTGAAACTATAGACAGAAACAAAAAGGCAAAGAAACAAAGGAGACACAGTCCTACCAGACAACCAAAGATAGAATGATAAAAAAATCCCCATATACCAATAATCATCATCAATGTAAATGGACTTAACTGAACCATAAAAAGACACAGAGTAACAGATTGAATAAAAAAACTCAATGAATCCATATGGTGCCTCCAAGAGACATATCTCAGCTACAAGGAAAAAATACAGGCTCAAAGAGAAAGGGTGGAAATTGACATTCTAAGCAAATGGTATTCAGAGTAAAGCACGTGTAGTCATACGGATATCATATGAAACAGACTTCAGGGTAAAACGTAACAAGAAACAAAGATGGACATTTCATAATTTTAAAGATGACTGTACAACAAGAAGACATAACAGTGGTCAATATATATGCCCCCAATCAGAAAGCACTGAAATATATAAAGCAACTACTACCAGAAATAATGGGAGAAATTGACCAAAACACAATTATAGTAGGGGACCTAAATGCACTATTGAAAGCTATGGATAGATCACCCAAACAGAAAATAAAGAAATTTCAGCCTTAAGTGACACATTAGATGAAATGGACATAATTGCCATTTATAGAGCACTTCAGAAGATCAGACTATACATTTTTCTATCCTATCCTAGAACATTAGACTATACAATTTTTTCTAGTGTACATGGAACATTCTCAAGGATAGACCATATATCAGGATATAAAACTCGTCTCAACAAATTTAAGAAGATTGAAATCATGTCAAGCATATTCTCTGATCACAAGGATTTGTAATTGGATATCAAATGCAAAAAGAAAGCAGGAAAAATCACAAATATGTGGAAATTAAACAACATACTTCTAAAGAATGACTGGGTCAAAGAACAAATAAGAGGGGAGATCAAAAGATACATAAAAACAAATGAGGATGAAATTACATTCTACCAAAATTTTAGGGCTGTAGTGAAATCAGTTTTAAGAGGGAAATTTATATCGTTACAGGCCTATGTCAACAAACAAGAAAAAAATGGGAGAAATAGCATCACATTACACCTTAAGGAACTAGAAAAAGAAGAACAAATGAAACTCAAAATCAGCAGAAGGAAGGCAATAATAAAAAACAGAGACAATAGAAAAAAATTGAACACAGGGCTGGTACTTTGAAAAGATTAATAAAATTCACAAACCCTTGACTAGAGTCACTAAGATAAAAAGAGAAAAGACACAAATAAGCAAATTCAGAAATGAAAGAGGGGAAGTTATCATGGAAGCCTCAGAAATAAAAAGGATTATCAAAGAATACTATGAAAGGCTATATGCCACCAAATAACCTAGAAGAAATGGACATGTTCTTAGAAATCTATTGGAAAGTCTAAATAGACCAATCAACAGTAAGAAAATTGAATCAATCGTTCAAAACCTTCCCAAAAACAAAAGTCCAGGAACAGATGGCTTCATTAGTGAATTACATTAAATATTCAAAGAGGATCTACTACATTTTCTACTCAAACTCTTCCAAAAAACTGAAAAAGAGACAATATTCCCTAACTCATTTTATGAGGCCCACATTGCCCTAATACCAAAACCTGGTAATGATACCAAAAAAAAAAAGAAAAAGAAAGAAAGAAAATTGAGGACCAATATCTCTAGCAAATACAGATAGAGAAAACTTAAACAAAATTTTAGCAAATCTAATGCGACAATACATTAAAAACTTTATATATCATGACCAAGTGGGGTTCATAACAGGGTCACAAGAATGGTTCAACATAAGCAAGTCAATCAATGTGATACAACACATAAAGAAAAAAGTAGACAAAAATCTTATGATTATACCAACAGGTACATAAAAAACCTTTGAAAAAATACAGCATCTATTTATGATTAAAACATTGAATAAGGGGCCAGCCGAGTGGCGCGGTGGTTAAGCGCTGGCTTGGGAAGCCAGTGGCCACGGTTCGGGTCCCACATGTGAGGGTCAGTGACACTGCCCTCAAAAACAAAACAACAAAAACAAATGACAAAAACATTGAATAAAATGGGTACAGAAGGAAAGTACCTTAACAAAATAAAGGCCATATATGAAAAACCCTCAGCTAATATCATTATTAACAATGAAAATCTGAAGCCCATTGCTCTATGTTTAATAAGAAGACAGAGCTGTCCCCTATCACCTCTGGTTTTCAACACAGTATTGGAAGTCCTAGCCAGAGTAATCAGGCAACAGAAAAGTATAAAATGCATCCAAATAGGGAAAGAAGAAGTTGTCACTTTTTGCAGATGACATGATGCTATATATAGAAAACCCTAAACACTCTACCACAAAGCTATTAGAAACAATAAATGCATACAGTAAAGTTGCCAGCTACAAATCAACTTACAAAAGTCCAATGCATTCCTATATACTAACAATGAAACCTCAGGAATAAAATAATTACTTTTGCAATTGCAACAAAAAGAATAAAGTACCTAAGAATAAACTTATCCAAGGATGTGAAAGACATATACACTGAAAACTATAAAACATTTTAAAAAGAAATTGGAGAAGGCACAAAGAAATAGAAAGACATTCTGTGTTCATGGATGGGAGGAATCACAATGGTTAAAATGGCCATATTCAGGCCGGCCGAGTGGTGCGGTGGTTAAGCGCTGGCTTGGGAAGCCAGCAGCCCGATTCAGTCCCACATATGAGGGCCAGTGACGCTGCCCTCAAAAAAAACATGGCCATGTTACCCAAAGCAATATACAGATTTAATGCAATCCCCATCAAAATCCCAATGGCATTTTTTAAAGAAATAGAGCAAATAGTATCAGATTTTTTGGAACCAAAAATGACCCCAAGCAGTCAAAGCAACCTTAAGAAAAAAGAACAATACTGGAGGTATCACACTCCCTGGCTTCAGCTTGTAGTACAGGGCAGCAATAACAAAACAATATTGTATTGGCAGAGAAACAGACATAGAGACCAGTGGAGTAGAATTGAGAACCCAGAAATAAACCCACATAAATATGTTCAGATAATTTTCAAAAAGAAGCCAAAAACATACAAAGGAGAAAAGACAGCTTCTTCAATAAATAGTGCAGGGAGAATTGGAAAATATTGAAACTAGACTGCTATCTGTCACCATGTATCAAAATCACCTCAAAATACATCAAATTCCTAAATGTAAGACCTGAAACAATAAGCTGCATAAAAGAAAACATAGGTACTGAACTTATGGACTTTGAGTTAAAAGAGCATTTTATGAATTTAACCTCAAAGAAAGGGAAGTAAAAGCCAAAGTAAGAGGAAACCACCCGAATGGGAGAAGATTTTTGTAAACAACACCTCCGATAAGGGGCTAATATCCAAAAAAATATAAGGAACCTATACAACTCAACAACCAAAAGACAAACAATTCAATTTAAAAATGGGCAGAGGATGGGCCGGCTGAATGGCGCGATGCTGAAGTGCTGGCTTCGGAAGCCAGCAGCCCCAGTTCGGGTCCCACATATGAGGGCCAGTGACACAGCCCTCAAAAAAAAAAATTTGCAGCGGACCTGAATAGACATTTCTCCAAAGAGGACATTCCAATGGCCGATAGACATATGAAAAATTGCTAAATATCACTAATCACCAGATAAATGCAAATAAAAACCACATTGAGATATGACCTCACACCAGTTAGAATGCTATCATCAACAAGACAAATAATAGCAAGTGTTGGAGAGGCTGTGGAGAAAAAGGAACCCTCATACACATTGGTGGGAATACAGATTGGTGCAGCCACTATGGAAGGCAGTGTGGAGATTCCTCAAAAAAATTAAAAGTAGAATTACTATATGACCCAGTAATCCCTTTCTTGGGTATCTACCCAAAATTTTGAAAACATTTATCCATAAAGATATGTGTACTCTGATGTTCATTGCAACTTTATTTACCATGGCCAAGACATGGATACAACTAAAATGTCCTTTTATGCATTAATTGATAAAAAAGTTATGATGTATATACATAATGGAATATTATTCTGCCATAAAAAAGATGAAATTGTGTCATTGCAACGATCTGGATGGATCTTGAGATTATAATGCTAAGCGAAATAAGTCAGAAAACAAAAGTGAAGAACCGTATGATTTCACTGATCTGTGGTATATTAACTGAAAACAACAAAACAAAAAAAATTAAGAAACAAAGCTGATAGACAAAGACAATAGTTTAGTGGTTACCAGAGTGTAAGTGGGAGCAGGGATTAGTAGATTAGTGTAAAAGAGATCAAATATATGCTGATGGAAAGAGAACTGACTCTGGATGATGAACACACAATGTGATATATAGGTGATGTACTACAGAATTGTGTACCTGAAATCTATGTAACTTTGCTAACAATTGTCACCCTAATAAAATTTAATTAATATATATATATATATATATATATATATATATATATATATAATTAAAAGACAGGAATTAGGGGCAGCCAAATGGCATGGTGGTTGGGAGCTGGCTTGGGAAGCCAGCGGCTCTGGTTCGGATCCCACATGTGAGGGACAGTGACACAGCCCTCAAAAAAAAAAAAAGGAGAGAGAGAGGAATTATCTTCCAAGAATTATATATCCAGCAAAATATCCTTTAAATATGAAAAAAGAATAAAGAAAAGTTGATGGAATTTTTTTCACACCTACCTCTATTACAGGAAATACTGAAAGAGGCTATGTGACCTGGAGAAAGCAAAATCAAACAAAAAGTAAACAGAACTACAAGTAATATTACAGACAGACTGAGAGGTGCAGGAATTGGCAGCCCCTTCACAAAGTATGCACTATACACTTAAACATAACATAAAGGGTAAAGAAAATAAAAACATTAAGGAAAAGAAAAGAGAAAACGAAGAAAAAGACAACTTGCTACTGCAATTTAGAAATCAATTTAAAGCATATGTAGGGATTACTTGTGACAACAAAAACACTAAAGGGGAGAGCATAAAAGTGTGAATCTGGAAAGGGGAATGGAAATAAGTCAAGAAAAAGGGTATATATATATATATATATATATATATATATATATATATATATATATATATATATAGTTTGTTTTAGATACACTGAATTGTATCTACTCAAAAAGAAAATATCCAACACTGAGATACATAACATAAAAAACGAAGAGAAAACTCATAGAACACCCCCACTCTAAAATAACAGACTAACAGACAGTAACAAAAGGAAACAATGGAGACTCTGAGTTACCAGAAAAAAAATGGATATAGGAAATCCTCATATATCAATAATCACTCTAAATGTAAATGGATTGAACTCACCAATAAAAAGGCACAAAGTATCAGCTTGGATCAATAAACAAAGCCAAACCTCAAGAGGCACATCTCATCTACAAGGACAAATGTAGACTCAAAGAGAATGGGTAGACATTGATACTCCAAGCAAATGGTAGTCAGAGAAAAGCAGGTGTAACCATACTTATATCAGATGAAACAGATTTTCAGAATATAAAAGGTAAAAAGAGACAAAGATAGACATTTCATAATGATAAAGGGCATAATATAACAAGAAAACATAACACTTATGCCCCCAAACAGGGAGCATCAAAATATACAAATCTACCATTGACTAAACTAAAGGGAGAAATTGACCACAACACAGAGTAGGGAACCTAAATACATAATTGACAGCTATGGATAGATCATCGAAACAGAAACTAAGTAAGGACGTATCACCCTTAAAAGACACTTTAGACCAAAGGGACATTTATAGAGCACTTCATCCTAGAACATCAGACTACACATTATCTTCTAGTGTACATAAAACATTATCTAGAGTAAACCATATATTGTGACATAAAACTAGCCTCAGCAAATTTAAGAAGACTGAAATCATACCAAGCATATTCCTTAATCATAGGACTTTGAAGTTCGATATCAACTGCAAAAATAAAGCAGGAGAAAGCACAAATATGTGGAGATTAAACAAAATGGTTAAACAAAAAGAATGACTGGGTCAAAGAAGAAATAACAGAAGATTTCAAACATACACAGAAACAATTAACAATGAAAATACATTTTATCAAAGTTATTGGGATGCAGTAAAAGCAGTAATAAGAGGGAAATTTATATTGTTACAGGCCTATCCCAACAAATAAGAAAAATCTCAGGTCAACAAACTCATATTACACCTTACAGAGTCAGAAAAGAACACATGAACTCAAAGTCAGCAGAAAGAAGAAAACAATAAAAATCAGAGCAGAATTACATGAAATAGAGTACACAAAGACAATAGAAAAAAATAATTAATGCAACAAAGAGCTGGTTCTTTGAAAAGATTAATAAATTTGACACACCCTTGTCTCAATTCACTAAGATAAAAAAAAGAAAAACACAAATAAACAAAATCAAAAATGAAAGAAGAAAAGTTACAATGATTACCACAGAAACACAAAGGATCATACAATAATACTATGAAGAAGAATATGCTACCAAATTCAGTAACCTGGAAGAAACTCACAAGTTGTGAAAAACACATAACTTTCTTAGGCTGAATCAGGGAGAACTGGAAAATCTAAATTGAATTGTCAACAGTAAGAAAATTGAATCAGTTATCCAAGACCTTCCCAAAAGCAAAAGTCCAGGACAAGCTGGCTTCACTAGTGAATTCTACCAAACATTCAAAAATGATGTAAGAATTGTGCTCCTCAAACTTTTCCAAAAAATTGAAGAGGCGATACTTCCTAACTCATTTTATACGGACAACATTACCTTGTTAACAAAACTTGGTAAGGATAACACACACACACACACACACACAAAAAAAAAAAAAAAAAAAAAGTACAGATTAATATCTGATGAATAGAGATTTAAAAATCCTAAACAAAATTCTAGCAAATTAAACACAACAATGCGTTATAAAAGATTATACATCATAATTAAGTGGGGTTCATTTCAGAGGCACAAGGGTGGTTCAACAAACCTAAATCAATCAATGTGATACACGACATAAACAAAATAAATGATGAAAATCATATGATTATATAAATAGATGAAGAAAATTCACTTGACCAGATACAATATCCATTTATGATTAAAATACTTAATAAAATGGGTTCAGAAGGAAAATACCTTAACATAATAAAGGCCATGTATGGTAAAGACTGTTAGGTTAGTGCAAACATAATTGTGATTTTGCCTCGTTGAAATTTGCCTTTGATATTGGAATACATTCCAAAATGAATGTGGTTATGTTATACATCATTTTATTTTTATTATTTTTTTAAGATTTTATTGGGGAATTGAGGGAGGGAAACGGCATTGGGGAATTGGAGAAGAGGAACAGACAAGTTGCTCTCTTTTTGTACTTCAGTCTAGTTGCGGAGGATGTTGCTTCACTGGTCCATGTTGGTATCATCATTGCACTCTTCCTGGATGAGACAGATCGGTCACCAGCCTCTGGATGGTTGCTTACCATGTCTATTGTCAGCTCATGCTGGCTGCCAGCTGCTCACGCTGGCTGCTGGCCACTCACTGTAGCCTATGGTAGCCCACTGCAGCAGGGGCTGCAGCCTACACCGTCGCCGGGGCTCGCAGCCCAGCTCCATGTGGAGCTGTTGTTAGCTGTAGAGGGCAGTGTCACTGGCCCTCATATGTGGGATCCGAACTGGGGCCTCTGGCATCCCCAAACCAGCTCTTAACCAATGCTCCACTCGGCCGGCCCATACATCATATTAATATGCACTTTTCACTTTATGTTTTCTTGCTAATGACTTATTACTTGCTCTTTATTTTATATGTATTTTAAACTATGGAAATGATGTTACACAAAAAGCAAATCTGAGTAATTCTCTTTTTTTAAAATTAAAGTTTATTGGGGTGATAACTGTTTGCAAAGTTACACAGATTTAAGGTGCTCAATTCTGTAATACATCATCTATATATCTTACTTGAGTTTAAAATGGGTCCTAAAGCAGCGGGACAACTCACAACATCAACAATGCATTTGGCCCAGAAACTGGTAATGAACTTACATTGTATTGGTGGTTCAAGTTTTGCAAGGGAGACGAGAGCCTTGAAGATGAGGAGCATAGTGGCAGGCAATTGGCAGTTGACAATGATCAATTAAGAACAATCATGGAAGCTGATCCTCTTACAACTACATGAGTTGCCAAAGAACTCAATGTCAACCATTCTACCATCATTCGGCATTTGAAACAAATCGGAAAGCTGAAAAGCTTGGTAAGTGGGTGCTTCATGAGCTCACCACAAATTAAAAAAAAATCATTGTTTTGAAGTGTCCTCTTATCTTTTTCTATGCAACAACAATGAAACATTTCTCAATTGGATTGTGACATGTGACAAAAAGTGGATTTTATACAACAGGTGTTGAGCAGCTCAGTGGTGGACTTGAAGAAGCTCCAAAGAACTATCAAAAGCCAAACTTGCACCAAAAAAGGCCATGATCACTCTTTGATGGACTGTTGCTGGTCTAACCACTACAGCTTTCTGAACTACAGCAAAACCATTACATCTCAGAAGTATACTCAATAAATCAATGAGATACACTGAAAACTGCAATACCTGCAGCTGGCATGGTCAACGGAAAAGGCCCAATTCTTCTAAACGACAATGCCAGTCCCTATGTTTCACATACAATGGTTTAAAAGTTGAATGAAGGGCCGGCTGAGTGGTGTGGTGATTAAGAGCTGGCTTGGGATGCCAGAGGCCCTGGTTTGGATCCCACATATAAGGGCCAGTGACATTGTCCTCTTAAAAAAAAAGGTGAATGAATTTTGCTACAAAGTTTGGCCTCATCCACCATATTTACCTGAGCTCTTGCCAACAAAGTATCACTTCTTCAAGCATCTTGACAACATTTTGCAGGGAAAATACTTTCACAAATAGTAGGATACAGAAAATGCTTTCCAAGAGTTCATTGAATCCTGAAGCACAGATTTTCATGCCACAGGAATAAACAAACTTATTTCTCATTGGCAAAAATGTGTTGATTATAATGGTTCCTATTAATAAAGATGTGTTTGAATCTAGTTATAATGATTTAAAATTCACTATCCAGACTTCCGGTAAAATGGTGGAATAGACAGATGCTGTGCTAACTACCTCCCAGGATCACACCAAAATTACAAGCAAATTATATAGCATTCAACCCTGGAGGTCCTCGGAACACTAGGTCAATAGAACCACTAAATTAAGAACTTAAGGAGAAGGCCACGTCGGGACTGGTAGGATGGGCAGAGACGAGAGAGGGTGAATCCCGTGAGGGAATCCCCAACTGTGGGGAGGCTTCTCCGGTTGGGGGAGAGACCTTCTGGCCACACACCAAGCTCACGAGCCCAGAGTTCGTTTCCCAGGAAGAGAAGTTCCAAGATAGCTGGCAGTAAGTTAGTGAGGACTACCTTTGCTCAGCTCAGTGAGGCTAAGAGCGGCTAGAGAATCAGTGTGGCCAGCACACGGGCTTGCTTGCCGGTAAGCACTTACCTGGTTCCAGGTGGAGGGAGTGGCTGTGTGAGCCGGGACAAGGAGCCTGCGGGGACCGATTGAACTGAGCAAATTTGGTGAAAAGATTGGAAGTTTTTGGACTATTGTTCCCCTGGTGTGGAGCCTGTATGCGAGTGGTCTAAGGAGGGCGCCATTTTGTCAGGGTTGGGCCCTCCCACAGAGAATCAGGTCCAGGACGTCATTGGTCTGGTGGAATTGGTACAGAAGTGCGTGTGAGAGTGTGCGTGCATGCATGCGGCCTTGGATCCCCACCCTCCATGCAGCTTATACTATGTTGCCAGGGAAAAGCTGGGCGAGTGCCCTCCATCTCCAACAGGTTTCTCACTGAGATACGGGAGTGCGCAAACCACTTCGGGTCCCCGCTATCTGCCCTGCACTTACAGAGTTGCCAGGCTGGTGATAGGTTGTCAGGCTGCTCTGCCTGATCTGCGAGGGGCTGATTGGGACAGGTTGAGACTGGGAGTTTTTCTGGGAGTGTTGGGCCGTGAGCTGTGTGCCTGCGTGATCCAGCTAGGGCTCTCCTGCTGATCCATCTAATACATCAAAGCAATCCCAGAGTGACAGCCAGAATGGGGAAACAAAGAAACATATCACAAGTAAAAGATCAGAAGAAACCTCTAGAAATGGAACCAAATGAAACAGAGGGATCCAACCTTTCAGAGGCAGAGTTTAGAACAATGATGATAAGAATGTTTAACAAAATTAGAGAGGACATAATGAAGGATAGAGAAATCATAAGAAACAACCAGTTAGAACTAAAGAATACAATAACTGAAATGAAGAACACACTCGAAGGAACCAGCAGTAAAGTAGATGAAGCAGAGGAGCGGATCAGCAATTTGGAAGATAAAAGAGCAGAAATCACCCAGTTGGCACAAAAAAAAGACCAAAGAATAAAAAACAATGAAAATGGTTTAAGAGCCTATGGGACAAGGTGAATCGCAACCAACCTCACATCATAGGAATACCAGAAGGAGAAGAGAAGAAGCAAGGGGTCGAGAATGTATTTGGAAAAATAATGACTGAATACTTCCCTACCCTGGTGAAGGAAATCAACATACATGCCCAGGAAGTGATAAGGGTTCCAAACAAGCTGAACCCAAACAGGTCACACCAAGACACATCATAGTTAAAATCGCAAAGGTTAAAGACAGAGACAGAATCCTAGAGGTAGCAAGAGAAAGACAGCAGGTTACATACAAAGGAACTCCTGTTAGACTAACAGCTGACTTGTCTACAGAAACTCTGCAGGTCAGAAGGTATTGGCAGGAGATGTCCAAAGTGACACAAAATACAGGCCTACAACCAAGATTGCTTTACCCATCACGGCTATCACTTAAAATTGAAGGGGAAATAAAGAGCTTCTCAGAAAAGAATAAGCTTAAGGAATTCATTAGCACCAAGTCACCATTGCAAGAGATATTTAAAGGGCTTTTTTAAACAAAAGAAAGGGGTAAACAAGCTAACCCAGGAAGACCAGGAATACAAATAACAAAGTGGCAATACTTATGCACCTATAAATAATCATTTTAAATGTGAATGGGCTAAACGCTCCAATCAAAAGACAGAGAGTGGCTGAGTGGATAAGAAAATAGGACACATGTATATGCTGTTTACAGATGGAATAAGATATTTCATGCAAACAGAAATGAGGGAAAAAAAGCTGGAGTACCAATACTTATTTTGGACAAAATAGACTTTAAAATGACTACAATAAAAGACAAAGAAGGGCACTATAACACTAATAAACATCTATGCACCCAACATAGGAACTCCTAATTACATATAACAGATTTTGACAGACATAAAGACAGAGATCAACAGTAACACTGTCATAGTAGGGGACTTCAACACCCCATTATCACCAATTGACAGACCCTTTAGACAGAAAATCAACACAGAAAGAGGGGCCTTAAATGACATTTTAGACCAGCTGGACTCCACTGATATTTTTAGAGCATTTCACCCTGAAAAAACATAATATACATTCTTCTCAAGTACACATGTGACATTTTCCAAGATAGATCATGTCAGGCCACAAAACAAGTCTCAGTAAATTTAAGAAGATTGAAGTCATATCAAGAAGATGGAAAAACTGATGGTTGCTGGCTGGGAGGGAATGGGGATGAGGGAGTGGGGGAAGGTCTTGGACAGCGTAGGTGGGTGACTACAATGTTGCAGCAGGGATATGGGGGCAGTTCTGGGAATGTAATTGATAATGTTGTGAAGAGACTATTATTTTAAGTGAAATAAGTGAGTCGGAGAAAGACAAGTACCATATTATCTCACTTATATGTGGAATCTGAAAAACTGAATAAACAAGCAAAGTAAACAGACTCATAGATATAGAGGAAAAACTGAGGGTTGCTAGTTGGTGGAGGGGGATAAGGGGTAAGGGGAAGGGATTAGATAGCATAAATAGAAAACTACAATATTGCCACAGGGATATGAAACACAATTCGGGGAATATAATCATGTTGTAAAAATTTTGGATGGAGTAGAGGCTTGATCACTGCACTGTACACCTGAAGCTGATGTTGTATAATATTGTATGCCAACGATACCTGAATATATAGATATTCACGGGACGTGGAGTATACTGTGGAAGGGAGTCAAAGGAATTGTAATAGACATATATGATATGGGGGGAAGTGGGGTGGCGAACTAGGGGAGGGGGGTTGTCACTTTGGGGGTTAAAGAATATAAGTATTGTATTGTATTGTACATCTTAAACTAATATAAAAAAATTCACGGTACAAAACCGCAATTACTTTTGCACCATTCAAATAATATAATTAACAGTGAAAAACTGAAGCCTTTCACTCTACGTTCAGGTACATGACAGGGGTTTTCCCCATCACCACTGTTTGTTCAATATACTATTGGAATTCCTAGCCAGAGCAATCGGGTATATGTACTGCGATGTACAGTGCAGCTTTAATTACAGTGGCCAAATCATGGAAACAACCAAAATATCCTTGAGTAGGTAACTGGATAAAGAAAAATGGAATACTACTCTGCCATAAGAAAAGATGAAACACTGCCATGTTGACAACATGGATAGATCTTGAGATTCTTATGCTAAGCAAACTAAGTCAGGCAAAAAAAAGTCAAAAACCACATGACTTCACAAATATGTGGGATATAAAACTAAAAGCAACAAAAGAACAAGATAAACAAAGAATTAAGAAGTCATAGACACAGACAACAGCTTAGAGGGGAAGGGGGCAGGGTGGTTGGTAGAAGAGGGTAAAGGAGGTCAAATAAAGTGTGATGGAAGGAAAACTGATTCTGGGTGGTGAGCACACAATGTGATACAAAGATGAAGAATTATACACTTGAAAGCTATGTAATTTTACTAACCATTGTTATCCCAATAAATTTAATTTAAAGATATCAATATGTATTTACAATTAAAACTTTTGCATTGATGCTGCTTTAGAAAAAGGGTATTGAATATTTCTTATAAATACCCAAAATGTCCCCAATTTAACCCTGTAGTCTTATATCATGTGCAAATAACATTAACAATAGATCATCTCTAAGTTTTATAATCATAACAAATACTTCAACCATTTTAGTATACTGTTCATTTATTCTGAAACCTACCACTTTTTTTTCTTTCTGCTCTCTGAAGAACGATTCATAAACCATAAATGTTCCCACTTCCCAGGAAGAATGATAGAATTCTTGGGTTATCAAATTAACCAAAATGCAATCATATACAAGGTGGAGAAAAAAGTAGGCATTTGCCTCTCTGGGTGACTAGTTAGAGAAGAATAAGAAATAAATGAGCTAATACTAAGGGTGATTTTTAAGCATATTCTTCCATTGGATACTATATTGTAGGTTTTATTTCCTTTTTAAATTAGTTTGAAACCACATTAGATGTTTTAAATCCATGTTGTATCCTACATATTGATAACCTTGTGAATAGCCTAAGAAAGTGCATCTGACTCAACTTTCAAATCTAAATCTATTTTTTAAATAGAGCACCTTTCTCAGAATCTGTTGTGGTTCTCTAGAGAAGATCCAGAGAAGCACATGAAATGTCCCACACCTGCCTAGGCTGAGGTATCTCACTTGAGAAGCTTTAGGAAGTAGTAGACACACCCACTTTTCAGTGAGAAACCTCTCAGACTCATGTCTTTCCCCAGACTACAGGCAATGGTAACTATCAGAGAACTTTATCAAGAAAGGTACAAATGGAACTATTAACAAGCAGTTGACATGTATCTGCGGATAAAAATTGATCATTTCACATATGGTCTTGGCTTGTGAAGGATGTAATTTGGGATTAAAAATAAACATACTGGAACATACATCCTGATCAGAAACATTCATATGCACAGCTGGAAACAGATGCTACAATTTGAAAGTATAATTTAGCTTTACCATCTCTTTTTGTAGAATACAAGCATAGCAAATTCTTTGCTTTTAAATGTGAAGGTTCAGAAAGTGTTAGGAGGAGAAGAAATATTAACTATTATATGAATCAAATACCACACCACACACCCAGAAGTCATTTCTGAATTTAGGATTAAAGAAAGAAACATAGGGGAACTGAAGTACAAATGAAAATCAGACTTGCAAAGGTAAAAAAAAAATTATATTCTCATGCAAGCCAAGAAAATACTTAATCTTCTAAGACAACTATTGTTTCCTTGAGTTAAATAGGGATGCCTGTTGAGATACAGAGGGTTAATTGGTAGGTATTTAAGACAAAACAGGTGTGGGATTGGAGGGGACAAAGTTTTTCTGCAAGTGAATGATTTGCAATACTAATGAAGCTCCTTTTTCCTAACAATCCCTACCACTTAGTAGACATTATGTGAATGGTTTCTCCAAATACACATGGACAAGACATTGGCATTTGTTGACAGAAAAACCCGTGTAAATGAACACATTTCTGCTCTACAGGAGAGTTAAATTTAAAAAATATATATATTCTTGTTATTTATTTCAACTTTAATAATAAGTTAAAGTAAATTTAAATGATTCACCAAATCAATTTATAATTCAAAATGCAGAAATTGTATGGCTGAAGCTACATGGTTCAGACATAATTGGCATTAGTACTTTGGAACATCCCTGAAGGGTACAGTACTGTCATTCCTTGTGTTTTGTGTATGGTTTTAAATATATATACTGGGGGTGCCAAAAATTGTGTACAATTGGACACTTTGGTAAACGTTGCTCAAGCAGTAGTTCACCATAATCAAAAGGTTCTAAATGCTGATGGTAACCACTTTGAGCACCTCTTATAATTGCACAAGTCAAACGTGACTTGTACTCATCTTTTGTTATGGTACATATTGAGTATTACAATTTCAATACAGTTTTTTTTCTTTCTTAAAAACGTGGATAGGGCTGGCCGAGTGGCGAATTGGAAAAGAGCTGACTTGGGATGCTAGCGGCCCCGGTTCGGATACCACATATGAGGGCCAGAGACACTGACCTCTACAATTAAGAATAGCTCAACCTGGAGCAGGGCTGTGAGCCCCAGCGATGGTGAAGGCTGCAGACCCTGCTGTAGTGGACTGCCATAGGCTACAGTGAGTGGCAGGCAGCCAGCCAGCGTGAGCTGTCAATAGTGACAGTAAGCGACCATCCAGAGGTCGGCAACTGATCTGCCTCATCCGGGAAGAGCGCAATGATGATACCAACATGGGACAGTGAAGCAATGTCCTGCATAACTAGACTGAAGAACAAAATGACAGCAACTTGTCTGTTCCCATTCCCCGATTCCCCAATGCTGTTCCCCTCCCCCAATTCCCCAATAAAACCTTTTCTTAAAAATGTGTAAACTTTTTAATATATATATATTTATATTTATTTATATTTATATTTATTTACTATATATATATATATATATATATATATATATTCAATATTATTCTACTTCAGCACCAGTTGTTCAATACAGTGGTCAGGCATCTACACAATCTATGAAATAATCCCTTGAAAAATCCAGTACCCATCTGGCAACCTACATAATCATTTTTTTTAATTCTTTTATTGTGAAATAAACATTTTTTTAAAAAAGTTTCAGATGTACAACACAGTGAAATAGTTATACTTTTTACCCCCTAAAATGAAAACATCTATCCCCCAGTTTGCCACCCCACTCCTCACCCTCATATCATACAAATCTATTAAAATACCTTTGACTCCTTTTCACAGTATACTCCACAACCCGTGACTATCTATATATTCAATCACAGTTCGCATACAATATTATGCAACATCAGCTTCAGGTGTAAAGTGCAGTGATCAAGCTTCTACTTCAACCATAAAGTAGTCTCCCTAACAAGACATGTGACCATCTAACACCCCACGAAATACTTACAACACTATTATATTCCCTGAACTGTATTTCATATCCCTGTGGCAATATTGTATTAACCTATTTATGCTATCTCATCCATTCCTCTTATCCCTCATCCCCACCCGCTCCTAACTAGCAACCATCAGTTTTTCCTCTATATCTATGAGTCCATTTCTGTTTACTTTGTTCGTTCATTCAGTTTTTCAGATTCCAAATATAAGTGAGATCATATGGTATTTGTCTTTCTCTGACTGACTTATTTCACTTAACATAATAGTCTTTAGGTCCATGCATATCATTGCAAATGTTATGATTTCATTCTTCTTTATAGCAGAGTAATACTCCATTGCATAAATGTATCACAGTTTCTTAATCCAGTCATCTACCAATGGGCGTTTTTGTTGTTTCCAAATCTCAGCTATTGGAAATAATGCTGCAATAAACATAGGGGTGCATATACTTCTTTGAAATAATGTCTTGGATTCTTCTGGGTAGATACCCAAGAGTGGAATTGCTGGATCATATGGTAGTTCCATTTCTAGTTTTTTGAGATACACCCATACTGATTTCCATAATGGTTGCACCAATATACAGTCCCGGCCCACCAACCATGCACCATTGTATGCTTTTCTCTAAAACCTCACCAGCACTTGTTGTTTGTTGATTTATTGATGATAGCCATTGTGTCCAGAGCGAGGTGATATCTTCCTTTTTTTTTTTTTTTGAGGGCAGTGTTGGTGGCCCTCATAGGTGGGACCAAGCCGGGGCCGCTGGCTTCCTAAGGCAGCACTTAACCACCGCGCCACTCGGTCATCCCGAGGTGGTATCTTATTATGGTTTTTATTTGCATTTCTCTGATGATTAGTGTGGTTGAACACTTTTTCATATGCCTGTTGGCGATTTGTATGTCCTTTTTAGAGAAATGCCTCTTCGTATCCTCTGACCATTTTTTAATTGGGTTTTTAGTTTATTTGGGGTTGAATTTCATGAGTGTTTTATAAATTGTAGATATTAACCCCTTATCAGATATATCATTGGGAAAAACGCACTCCCATTTAGTAGGTGAACTTTTTGTTTTACTGATAATTTCCTTTGATGTGAAAAAACTTTTAAGTTTGATGTAATCTGATATGTTCATTTTCTCTTTTATTTCTGTAGCCCTAGAGAATATATCTGTAAAAATATTACCCAGGAAAAGTCTGCAAATTGACTCCTATTGATTTCTTGTAGGAGTGCTATGGTCTCAAGTCTTACATTTAAGTCTATAATCCATTTTGAGTTTCTAGTCATATGTGATGTAAGTAGGTGGTCCATTTTCATTTTTTTGCACGTGTCAGTCCAATTTTCCCAGCACCATCTTTTAAATAGACTACCTTTACCCCAATGTAAATTCTTGCCTCCATTGTCATAGATTAAGTGACCATAATTTGATAGCTTTATTCCTGGGCTCTCTATTCTGTTCCATTGGTCTATGTGTCTGTTTTTATGACAGTACCATACAGTTTTTTTTCCGTTTTTTTATTAGTTTCAGGTGTACAACACAATGCAATAGTTATACACTTTACCCACCAAAGTGACAACCCTCCTCCCCTAGTTCGCCACCCCACTCCCCCCCATATCATACATATCTATTACAATTCCTTTGACTCCCTTCCACAGTATACACGACATCCCATGACTACCTATATATTCAGTTACAGTTGACATACAATATTATACAACATCAGCTTCAGGTTTACAGTGCAGTGATCAAGCCTCTACTCCATCCAAAATTTTTACAACGTGATTATATTCCCCGAACTGTGTTTCATATCCCTGTGGCAATATTGTAGATGTCTATTTATGCTGTCTAATCCCTTCCCCTTCTCCCTTATCCCCACCCACCACCCAAATAGCACCCCTTAGTTTTTCCTCTATATCTATGAGTCTATTTACTTTGATTGTTCATTAGGTTTTTCAGATTCCACATATAAGTGACATCATATGGTACTTGTCTTTCTGTGACTCACTTATTTCACTTGACATAATAGTCTCTTCACAACATTATCAATTACATTCCCAGAACTGCCCCCATATCCCTGCGGCAACATTATAGTCACCCACCTATGCTGTCCAAAAACTTCCCACTCTCCCTCATCCCCACTCCCTCTCAGCCAGCAACCATCAGTTTTTCCTTTATAACTGCTTGATATGACTTCGATCTTCTTAAATTTACTGAGACTTGTTTTGGGGCCTAACATGGTCTATCTTGGAAAATGTCCCATGTGTACTTGAGAAGAACGTATAGTCTGTTTTTTCAGGGTGAAATGCTCTAAAAATATCAATGAAGTCCAGCTGGTCTAAAGTGTCACTTAAGACCCTCTTTCTGTGTTGATTTCTGTCTAGAGGATCTGTCCATTGGTGACAATGGGGTGTGGAAGTCCCCTACTATGATAGTGTTACTGTTGATCTCTGTCTTTATGTCTGTCAAACTCTGTTATATGTAAGTAGGAGTTCCTATGTTGGGTGCATAGATGTCTATTAGGGTTATAGTGCCCTTCTTTGGTTTTTATTGTAGTCATTTTAAAGTCTATTTTGACCAAAATAAATATTGGTAATCCAGCTTTTTTTTCTCTCATTTCCATTTCATGAAATATCTTATTCCATCTGTAAACAGCATATACATGTGTCCTATTTTCTTATCCACTCAAACATTCTGTGTCTTTTGATTGGAGCATTTAGCCCATTCACATTTAAAATGATTATTGAGGGCCGGCCGAGTGGCACAGTGGTTGAGCACTGGTTTGGGAAGCCAGCGGCCTCCGGTTTGGGTCCCACATATGAGGGCCAGTGACACTGCCCTCAAAAAAAAACAAAACAAAAAAAAAACAAAAAAAAACAAACCAACAAAAAAAAAAGATTATTGATAGGTGCATAAGTATTGCCATTTTGTTATTTGTATTCCTGGTCTTCCTGGGTTAGCTTGTTTACCCCTTTCTTTTATTTAAAAAAGCCCTTTTAACATATCTTGCAATGCTGACTTGGTGGTAATGAATTCCTTAAGCTTATTCTTTTCTGAGAATCTATTTCTCCTTCAATTTTAAGTGATAGCCATGCTGGGTAGAGCAATCTTGGTTGTAGACCGTTATTTTGTGTCATTTTGAATATTTCCTGCCACTCCCTTCTGGCCTGTAGAGTTTGTGTAGACAAGTCAGCTGTTAGTCTAACAGGCGTTTCTTTGTATGTAACCTGCTGTCTTTCTCTTGCTGCCTCTAGGATTCTGTCTCTGTCTTTAACCTTTGCCATTTTAACTATGATGTGTCTTGGTGTGGACCTGTTTGGGTTCAGCTTCTTTAGAACCCCTTGCAATTCCTGGGGATGTATGTTGATTTCCTTCACCAGGGTAGGGAAGTTTTCAGTCATTATTTTTTCAAGTACATTCTCGACCCCTTGCTTCTTCTCTGCTCCTTCTTGTATTCCTGAGTCGAGGGTGGTTGTGCACCACCTTGTCCTATAGGGCTCTTAAACTATTTTCATTGTTTTTTATTCTTTGGTCTTTTTGTTGTGCCAACTAGGTGATTTCCGCTATTTTATCTTCCAAATCTCTGATCCGCTCCTCTGATTCATTTACTCTACTGGTGATTCCTTTGAGTTTGTTCTTCTTTTCAGTTATTGTATTCTGTAGTTCTAACTGGTTGTTTTTTATGATTTCTGTATCCTTCCTTATGTCCTCACTAAGTTTGTTAAACATTCTTATCATCATTGATCTAAACTCTGCCTCTGAAAGGTTGGATCCCTCTGTTTCATTTGGTTTCATTTCTAGAGTTTACTTCTGATCTTTTACTTGTGACATGTTTCTTTGTTTCCCCATTTTGGCTGTCGCTCTAGGATTGCTTTGATGTATTAAATAGATCAGCAGGAGAGCCCTGGCTGGATCATGCAGGACCACATCTCACGGCCCAACACTCACAGGAAAACTCCCAGTCTCAGCCTGTCCCAATCAGCTGCTCATAGATCAAACTGAGCAGCCCGACAACCAATCACCAGCCTGGCAACTCTGCAAGCGCAGTGCGTAGAGCTGGGACCCGAGGCAGCTTGTGCACTCCCACATCTCAGTGAGAAGGCTGTTGGAGCCGGAGCACGCCCACCAGGCGTTTCCCTGGCAACGCAGCACAAGCCGTGCGGAGGGTGGGTATCGGAGGCGGCTCGCGCACTCCTGGGTCTCAGGAGCAGCCTGTTGGAACAGGAGGGCACTGGCCCCGCGTTTTCCCTGGCAATGTAGTATAAGCCGGGCAGAGGGTGGGGATCCAAGGCCGCATGCATGCGCGTGCACGCACACACGCACTTCTGTGCCAATTGCACCAGACCACTGAGGTCCCGGACCTGATCCTCTGTGGGATGGCCCAACCCTGAGAAAATGGCGCCCTCCTTACACGACTCGCATGCAGTCTCAACGCCAGGGGAACAATAGTCCAAAAACCTCCCGCCTTTGCACCAAAGGTGCTCAGTTCAGTCTGTCCCCGCAGGGTCCTGGGCCCGGCTCTCACAGCTACTCCCTCCACCAGGAACCAGGTAAGTGCTCACCGTTGAGCAATCCCGTGCTCCAGCCCCATTGATTATCTAGCAGTTCTTAGCCTCACTGAGCTGAGCCAAGAGAGTCCTCACTAATTTACTGCCAGCTATCTTTGAACTTCTCTTCCCAGCAAAGGAACTCTGGGCTGGTGAACCTGGTGTGTGGCCGGAGGGTCTGTCCCCAATCCAGAGAAGCCTCCCCACAGCTGAGTCCTCCCTCACGGGTTTCGCCCTCTCTTGTCTCCGCCCATCCTACCAGAACCTATGCGGCTTCCTCTTTAAATTCTTCATTTAGTGGTTCTGTTCATCAAGTGTTCCGGGGACCTCCAGGGTTGAATGCTGTATAATTTGCTTGTAATTTTGGTGTGATCCTGGGAGGTAGTTAGCACAGCATCTGTCTATTCCACCACTTTACCAGAAGTCCCCATACAGTTTTGATTACTGTAGCTTTGTAACATATTTTGGTTTCAGGTAGCATGATGTCTCCCACTTTGTTATTTCTCAAGATTGCCATGGCTATTTGGGGTCTTTTGTGGTTCCATATACATTTCAGGATTATATGATCTATTTCTGAGAAAAATGTCCTTAGTTGTTTGATTGGTATTGCATTGAATCTATATATTGCCTTTGGTCGTATTGACATTATAACTATATTAATTCTCCCTATACATGAACATGGTTTTTCCATTTATTTGTATCTTCTGTGATTTCTCTCTTCAGTGTCTCATAATTTTCTGAGTACAGGACTTTTACTTCTTTAGTTAAATTGATTCCTAGATATTTTATTGTTTTTGAAGCAATTATAGAAGGGATTGATTTCCTGATTTCTTCTTTTGGTAGTTCACTATTAGTGAATACAAATGCAACTGATTTCTGAATATTAATTTTTTATCATGCAGCTTGCCAAATTCGGTTATCAGTTCTAGAAACTTTTTGGTGGTTTCTTTGGGATTCTCTCTATATAGTATCTTGTCATCTGTATATAATGAAATTTTTACTTCCTCTTTTCCAATTTGGATGCTTTTTATTTCATTTTCTTGTCTGTTTTTTGAGAACTATGTTAAATAGAAATGGTGAAAATGGGCAGCCTTGTTGTTTTTTTGACCTTAAGGGGAAAGCTTTTAACCTTTCCGTTTTGAATATGATGTTTGCTGTGGGCTAATCATATATGGCCTTTATTATGTTGAGATATGATCCCACTATTCCCACTTTGCTAAGAGTTTTTATCATAAATGGCTGCTGGATTTTGTCAAATGCTTTCTCTGCAACAATTGATATGATCAGATGATTTTTATTTTGCATTTTGTTAATGTGATGTATTACATTAATCGATTTACGAATATTGAATCAACCTTGCATACCAGTAATGAATCCCACTTGATCGTGGTGTATGATCTTTTTAATGTGTTGCTCAATTCGGTTTGCTAGTATTTTGTTGGGGATTTTTGCATCTGTGTTCAATGGGGATATTGGTCTGTGGTTTTCTTTCTTTTTTTTTTGAGGGCAGTGACCCTGGCCCTCATATGTGGGACCTGAACTGGGGCCAGTAGCTTCCCAAGGCAGCGTTTAACCAGTGAGCCACTTGGCCGGTCCCCAGTAGTTTTCCTTTTTTGTAATATCTTTGTCTGACTTTGGAATCAGGGTGATAGTGGCTTCATAGAAAGAGTTTGGGAGGCTTACCTCCTTCTGTATTTTTGGACTAGCTTGAGGAGAATAGGTATTAATTCTTTTTTGAATGTGTTGTAAAATTCACCTGTGGAGCCATGTGGTCCAGGGCTTTTGTTTGTTGGAGCTTGTTGATTAACTGATTCAATTTCTTTGGTAGTAATCAACCTGTTCAGAGTTTCTGTTTCTTTTTGGTTCAGACTTGGTATATTGTATGAATCTAGAAATTTATCCATTTCTTTCAGTTTGTTGAATTTGTTGGCATATAGTTGCTCATTGTATTTTTCTCAAAATATCCTGTATTTCTGGAATGTCTGTTATCACTTCTCCTCTTTCATTTCTGATTTTATTAACTTGGGTCCTCTCTTTTTCTTGGTCAGTCTGGCTAAGGGTTTTTCGATTTTGTTTATCTTTTCTAAAAAACAATTCTTGGTTTCATTGATCTTTTTTATCTTTTTTGTTCTGTATTTCATTTATTTCTGCTCTAGTGTTTATCATTTCCTTCCTTGTACTGCCTTTGGGTTTGTTTTGCTGTTCTTTTTCCAGTTCCCTGAGGTGTAATTATATTCTGTGGATTTGAGATTTTTCTTCCTTCTTTAGGTAGGCCTGCAATGCTATGAATTTCCCTCTTAGGACTGCTTTCGCTGCATCCCAGAGATATTGTGTCATGGTATTTTCATTTTCATTTGTCTACAGGTATCTTTATCATTATTATTATTATTATTATTATTTTATTATTATTTTAAGGGCCTGAACTGGGGCTGCAGGCTCCCCAAGCCAGTGCTTAAGCACCGTGCCACTTGGCAGGCCCTCAAGGTATCTTTTAATTTCCTCCTTGATGTCATTTTTGACCCATTCGCTATTTAGTTGCATGTTATTCAGCCTGCATGTATTTGTGTGTTTTCCAGATTTCTTCTTGGAATTAATCTCTAGTTTCATAGCATTGTGTTCAGTGAAGACACTTGATATGATTTCAATCTTCTTAATTTTGTTAAGACTTGTTTTGTGGCCTAACATGTGTTCTATCTTGGACAATGTTCCATTTGCACTTGAGAAGAGTGTATATTCTGTAGCTTTAAGGTGCAATGCTCTAAAAATATCAATTAAATCCAGGTGGTCTAAAGTGTCTATTGAGGCCACTGAGTCCGTCTTGATTTTCTATTTGGAGGATCTGTCCATTGGTGACAACGGGGTGTTGACATCCCCACTATGATAGTGTTACTGTGGATCTATGTCTTTTTGTCTGTCAAAACCTGTTTTATATATTTAGGAGTTCCTATGTTGGTTGCATAGATGTGTACTCTTGTTGAATCAAAACATTTATTATTATGTAGTGCCCTTCTATGTCTTTTATTGTAGTCTTCAGTTTAAAGTCTATTTTGTCCAAAATAAATATTGCTACTCTTGCTTTTTTCTCATTTCCACTTCCATGAAATATCTTATTCCATCCCTTTACTTTCAGTCTGTGTGTGTCTTTTGATCTGAGATGAGTCTCCTGTACACAGCATATGCATGGATCCTGTTTCTTATCCACTCAGCCATTCTTTGTCTTTTGATTGGGGCATTTAGCCCATTCACAGTTGAAGTGAATACTGATAGGTGCCTATTTCGTGCCATTTTGTTATTTGTATTTCTTGTCTTCCTGGGTTAACTTGCTTTCCCATTAATTCTGTTTAAAATAGCCATTTTAACATTTCCTGGAATGCTACCTTGATGGTAATGAACTCCTTAAGCTTATTCTTTTCTGAGAAGCTCTTTATCTTTCCCTCAATTTTAAGTAATAGCTGTGCTGTTTAGAGCAATTTTGGTTCTGGACCTTTATTATGCGTCACTTTGAATATTTCCTGCCACTCCCTTCCAGCCTGCAGAGTTTCTGTGGAAAAGTCAGCTGTTAGTCTTATGCGAGTCCCTTTGTATTTAACCTGCTGTCTTTCTATTGCTGCTTTTAGGATTCTGTCTTTGTCTTTAAGCTTTGCCATTTTAACTATGATGTGTCTTGGTGTGGGCCTGTTTGGGTTCAGCTTGTTTGGAACCCTCTGCACTTCCTGGGCATGCATGTTGATTTCCTTCACCAGGGTAGGGAAGTTTTCAGTCATTATTTCTTCAAATATATTCTCAATCCCATGCTACTACTCTTCTCCTTGTGGTATTCCTATGAATGTATTGTTGTTGTGTTTCATGTTGTACCAGAGACCTCTTAAACTATTTTCATTCCTTTGTATTCTTTTTCCTTCTTGATGCTCCAACTGGATGATTTCTGCTATTTTGTCTTCTCAGTCGCTGATCCCATCTGCTGCTTCATCTATTCTACTGGCGATTCCTTCAAATGTGTTCTTTATTTCAGTTATTGTATTCTTTAGATATAACTGGTTGTTTTTTATGGTTTCCCGATCCTTTTTTATGTCCTCGCTAAGTTCCTTAAACATTCTTTTTTTTTTTAAGATTTTATTGGGGAATTACGGGAGGAAAACAGCGCTGGGGAACCAGGGAAGGGGAACAGACAAGTTTCTGTCTTTTTGTTCTTCTGTCTAGTTGTGGAGAACATTGCCTCACTGGCCCATGTTGAAACCGTCATTGCGCTCTTCCCGAATGAGGCAGATCTATCACTGGCCTCTGGATGGTCATTTACCATGGCTATTGGCAGCTCACACTGGCTGCCAGCCACTCATGGTGGCTGCTGGCCACTCACTGTAGCCTATGGCAACCCACTGCAGCAGGGGCTGCAGCCTACATCAACGCTGGGGCTCGCCCAGCCTAGCTCCAGGTGTAGCTGTTGTTAGCTGTACAGGGCAGTGTCACTTGCCCTCATATATGGGATCCGAACCAGGGCTGCTGGCTTCCCCAACCAGCTCTTAACCAGTGCGCCACTCGGCCAGCCCTCCTTAAACATTCTTATCATCAGTGTTCTAAACTCTGTCTCTGAAAGTAGGGATACCTCTGTTTCATTTACCTCCATTTCAGACAACTTGCTCAGCAATAGAGAGTCTCCTAGCAACTCAGCACCAGCTGTTGGGGGGAAGGACTTAACGTGTTATGCGCTGTTCTCTCTCAGGCTTGCAGTGATCTTTCCGCAATCAGCTGCTGTTTGCTTGGAACCGTGCTCACTACCAGGAATCTTCACAGGTGTTGCAGGTTGTCTGCTGCTGCTGCTGCAAAAAAAACCCTCTGTGGCCTACGGAGGTGTGGGCCATGCACCATGGGCTCAGGTTGCTTCTGCAATACAGCTCCAGGTGGGCAGGGCAGGCCCCGAAGGCACCACTGAATGTGGTCAGTGGCCCCCATCATGTTGGAGCAGCATGCACTCTGCACCAGCCACCAGGCCACATAAACTTGCCAGGAAAACCCCGACCGGATCATGCAGGTGCATAGCTCCCTGCCCAACACTCTCAGGAAAACTCCCAGTCTCACCCTATCCCAATCAGCTGCTCAAAGATCAGGCTAAGCAGCCCAACAGCCAATCCTCAGCCTGGCAACTCTACATAAACAGTACGGAGTGTGGGGACCCACGGTGGCTCACTCACTCCCACATCTCAGTGAGCAGCCTTTTCGAGCCGGAGGGAACCCGCCCAGCATTTACCTGGCAATGCATCACAAGCAGGGCGGAGGGTGGGAATCCAAGGCCGCATGTACATGTGCGCCCACATGCACTCCTGCGCCAATTTCACCAGACCAATGTGGTCCCCGATCTGACCTTTGGTGGGAGGGTCCAACCCTCTAAAAATGGCGCCCTCCTGTTCACCACTCACACACAAGGTCCCCACCAGGGGAAAATGGTCCCCAAACCTCCAGCTTCTGCTCCAAAGGTGCTCAGTTCCATCCTTCTCCGCAGGCTCCTGGGCCCGGCCCACACAGATGCTCCCTCCAACAGGAACTGGGTGAATGCTCACCAGCGAGCAAGCCTGTGCACCAGCCCCAATGCTTCTCCAGCCCTCACCCCCAGCCTCACGGAGCTGAGCAAAGAGAGTCCCCACCAATCTCTACTGCCAGCCATCGTATAACTCCTCCTCCCAGCAAAGCAACTCTGCGCTAGTGAGCTCAGTGTGGGGCCGGAGTGTCTCTCCCCGGAGAAGCCTCCCCATGGCTGGGGCATCCCTCACAGGGCTCACCCTCTCTCGCCTCCACCCCTCCTACCAGACTTGATGTGGCCTCCTCTTTAGTTTCTTCATTTAGAGTTTCTGGTCATCTAGTGTTCAGGGGACTTCCAATGCTAAATGTATAAATTATTTGTAATTTTCATGTGATCCTGGGAGGCAGTTGGTACAGCGTCTGTCTATTCTGCCATCTTAAATCCCTACATAATCTTTACATCATTATTGATTACATTTCCCATACTCTATTTTACATTCTGTTGGTAATTCCAAGATCTGATACCATTTATATTGACTGTTTCCTGTTCCTCTGTACAAGCTATTCTTTCCTGTTTCTCTGTATGTCTTGTATTTTTTTTGCTGAAAACTGGACATTTAGAAATTATAATGTGGCAACTCTGAAAATTAGATTCTGGTCCTTCCTAAATGTTTTGTTGTTTTAGCTGTTTTGTTCTGCTGTTGTTAATTTTATTTTGACTTTTCTGTTCTCATTCTGTAAATTTTGTATTCATGTTGTATATTGCTATTGATGCTTGTGGTTGCTGAGCTTAGTTTTCAAATAATTATACAGAGAGAGGTTTACTGAAAAGCTTCAAACTATAATAATATTTTCTATTAGAGTTTGGTGAGGGACTCTGTGTGCATACTTTGGCTCACTTTCAACACTCAGCCCTGCAGATTCAACTCCACTCTTGTGTTCACTTCCTGTTTATGCAATGCCCCAAGATTAGCTAAGAGCGAGAGATTAAGGCCTTCTCATTTCATTCCTGGGTATGTTAACAGCCCTACACGTGCTTGTGACATGCTATATTCTCAGGAATATGTCAGATATTTTCAAAACCTCCAATGCACATCTACTTTCTAAACTTTTCCTATTAAGCTTTTTTTTTATTAGCCTATTGTTTGACCCAACTGTCATTATACAGTCATGATGTTAAAAATTGGTTTTGATTGTTTTTCACAAACATGCCTGGGTAAAAGACTGTTTTCACTGGGAGAAGACTGAGTCAGGATAAAAAGGACAGCCTTGTAAGTGGAATCTTCCAGGCAACCTTCAGACAAATCAAATAATAGCAATTTCTTGGAAATGAAGTTTTGTAGAAGCTGTAATCCTAATCTGCTCCCTCCAGTGGAAACCACTCTTAGTTTTACTGTGTTGCAAGCTATTGATTTTTTTAAATTAAAATTTTTTGAGGTGACTATGGTCAACAAAACTATATGGGTTTCAAGTGTACACTTCTATAATACATCATCTATATATTTCATTATGTGTTCACCACTCACAGTCAGTTCTCCATTCCATCACCATATATTTGACCCCCGTACCATCTTCTACCATCCCCCCTTACCCTCTGGTAACCACTAAGGTGTTGTCCATGTCTATGTGTTTTTTTTATTTGTTTGTCTTGTGCCTTTGTTGTTTTCAGTTTTATATCTCACATATGAGTTAAGTCATACGGTTCTCGACTTTTTCTGTCTGACTTATTTCACTTAGCATAGTAACCTCAAGATCCATTCATGTTGTTGCTAATAGCAGTATTTAATCTTTTCTTATGGCAGAGTACTATCCGTTGTGTATATATACCACATATTCTTTATCCAATCATCTATTGAAAGACACTTTGGTGGTTTCCATGTTATGTCCACCATAAATAAAGACGCGATGAACATTGGGGCACATATATCTTTAAGGATAAATGTTTTCAGATATTTTTGGGTATATACCCAGGAGAGGGATTGCTGGGTCATATGATGATTCTATTCTTAAATTTTTGAGGAGCCTCCACACTGCCTTCTATAGCAGCTGCACCAATCTGCATTCCCACCAACAGTGTATGAAGGTTCCTTTTTTTCCGTAGCCTCTCCAACACTTGTTATTATTTGTCTTGATGACAGCCTTACTAACTTGTGTGAGGTGATATCTCATTGTGGGTTTTATTTGCATTTCTTTAATAATTAATGATGTTGAACATATTTTCGTATGTCTATTGGCTATCTATAAGATCTCTTTGGAGAAATGTCTATTCAGGTCCTCTGCCCATTTTTTACAACTAAATATCAAAAAAAAAGCAATAAGCCTTTCCTAGTAGAGCATACTTATAGAAAGGATTAAACTTATTTATTTGATGAAGATGGGAAAAGAGGAGGGGGAATTAAAATATTCAATGTACCAAGGGCTTTATGTTTATTGTATCATTTAATCCTCAAAACAAATTTGTGATATTGGTATAATACCCATTTTGGAGGTAAATAAAATGAGTTTATAAAAACAGTAATTTAGTTACATGAATGACACAACTAACTGGTGAATAAACAGGGATTAAAGACAGGTTTTCCAATTACAAAGCCTGTGTAACTTCTATTATACCAAGCTAATCCTTCAACATTTTAAGTTGGCTGATATTCCAAAGATAATTGTCATTGGGAAAGCTTCAGTGGTTAAAAAAGAATAAATTTTAAAAAGGAAAAAGACAAGGATATCACTTCAACCACCCTTTGGAGGAGTGCTAAAAATCTACCATCATAAATATATTCTCTTTTTAAAAATCCTTTATATCAGGGCTGGCCAAGTCACACATTGGTTAAGAGCAGGCTTGGGATGCCAGTGGCCCTGGTTAGGATCCCACATATGAGCGTCAGTGACACTGCCCTCTACAGATAACAACAGCTACACCTGGAGCTGGGCTGCTAGCCCTGGTGATGGTGTAGGATGCAGCCCTTGCTGCAGTGGGCTGCCGTAGGCTACAGTGAGTGGCCGGCAGCCAGCATGAGCATTTGGCAGCCAGTGTGGGCTGCCAATAGCCAAAGTGAGCGACCATTCAGAGACCTGTGACCAATCTGCCTCATCCGGAAAAAGAGCAATGATGATACCAACATGGGCCAGTCAACAACTAGACTGAAGAATAAAAAAAGACAGCAACTTGTCTGTTCTCCTTCCCTGATTCCCCAACGCTGTTGCCCTCCCTCATTTCCCCAATAAAAATCTTAAAAAAAAATCCTTTAGGGCCGCCCAAGTGGCACGGTGGATAAGCGCTGGCTTTGGAAGCTAGCAGCCCCAGTTTGGGTCCCACATATAAGGGCTAGTGACACTGCCCTCAAAAGAAAAAAAATCCTTTATACCAATTAAAAAGGGAAAATAAAGGAACCTTGAAGAGCACATTATGTGTGCAAGAATTCTCCAAATTTCAGTCCATAGAATATTTGCACTGAGGGATTTTTAAAGGATTGTTTAAAAAATTCCTTAAGAATTGTTTAAGGATCTTAGAGTTAAGGATTGTTTAAGGATCTTAGAGTTAACTTAGTTTGGCAAGATTCTGGGTTAAACAAAGTTAAGATTTCTTCACTGTTGAAATTTTGTAAGATTATACTATGTTAACATGGATAGCAACATTCCAAGAGGACCTGTGGAAACAGAGGTCTCTTAAATGTATCTTCCCCCAAGGAATTTACTTTACCAAATTTGTTCCACAGAACATCAGTTTGAGAAATAGTTTTCTCTGTTGTTTTGGTGAGTGACAGCCAAGGTGAAGCAAGTTTGCTAAGAAAACAGAGGCAAGTGCTTGAGCCTCTGAAAGCCAAACACATGTCTCTAAAAATTAAAGATTTCAGGGAGCCTAGAGCCCCCTCTAACAAACTGTGTATTTTATAAATTTGCATAGGGTTGACTGCACTTGAAGAAATACCAAGGAAACAACACTTTTATTGTCTGATCACACAACATATAGTTTTATTTCTCTAGACTACCATATGATGACTACCTGCAAATTGGTGTAATGAATTTGTTTCCATGGCTATTTCAGTGTGACCAGTGAAAATTCAATAGCAATTCTTTCCATTGGTTCAGTATGTAACAACAGCACTCAACAAACCAAATGCAGGTGGCCAACCCACAGAAACAGCTGAGGACATTATGGCAACATGGACCAAACTGAATAAGTATAGCTGCCATTCATTTGCTAGTATCACTCATGTATATTTAGAGCAAGTGGCTGTTCAAATGCCATGACTTGAGCCAGACTGATTCCAAATATCTTCCCCCAAAACTCCTAATAAATCATAGTTCTTGGAATTCTTCCACTAAAGACATATCATTTAGGGGCCGGCCGAGTGATGCATTGGTTAAGAGCTGGTTTGGGGATGCCAGCGGCCCCAGCTTGGATCCCTCATATGAGGGCCAGTGACACTGCCCTCTACAGCTAACAACAGCTCCACCTGGAGCTGGGCTGTGCAAGCCCCAGCGATGGTGTGGGCTGCAGCCCCTGCTGCAGTGGGCTGCCATAGGCTACAGTGAGTGGCCAGCAGCCAGCATGAGCGGCTGGCAGCCAGCGTGAGCTGCCAATAGCCTCAGTGAGCGACCAGCCAGAGGACGGCGACCGATCTGCCACATCCAGGAAGAGCACAATGACGATACAAACATGGGCCAGTGATGCAACGTCCTCCACAACTAGACTGAATAACAAAAAGACAGCAACTTGTCTGTTCCCCTTCCCCGATTTCCCAATGCTGTTCCCCTCCCCCAGTTCCCCAATAAAATCTTTAAAAGAAAAAGACATATTATTTAGGTTAAGTATTGCCCCTCTATACATCCATTTAGAAATCAAAATACCTCCATGGGTCGGCCGAGGGGCGCGCTGGTTAAGCGCTGGCTTGGGAAGCCAGTGGCCCTGGTTCAGTCCCACATGTGAGGGCCAGTGACACTGCCCTCAAAAATGAAACGAAACAAAACAAAACAAAACAAAACAAAATCCTCGAGAAGAGTAACATATGAAATTCCTTATCTCAATTTTCCTATCAGATACTTTTCTTCTGTAATAAGAGGAACAGTGTCCCACATATGGGAATTGGATAATTGGTTGTTGTAGGACACCAAAAGAAAACTTTACTTCTCACTTTGACCATAGACACTGAACCAAACAAGAAAATCAATAAAACAAAACAAAACAAAAGGCCTCTTTGGCCCCTTGTTTTTCCTCTTCCCTAATATCCAGAAACCTCTATAGATATGGATAAAAAATAAGATCAGCAATCTTGATATTCTAGTGTCATGGCCAGTGTTGATAAAATTTCTGCCATAACCGTCATTTAGAAAAGCCTCTCAAATATATATTTGGGGAGAAATGTAAGACCCATGGCATAACTAAGGGTTAAAATATATTATACTAACTGTAAAAGTAGAAAGGTTTTCCAAGAGAGAAAAAATAAGTGTAAACTAAAACAATCAGGAATACTTACTAGAAGGGGGAAGACTTGAGCTGACTTTCTGAGTCCCCAAACCCAAAATAAGATACAGGAGTGGTAGTTGTTTCACAGGATCAATCAGTTACCAAATTCATTTCATCTCTTGTGCTAATTTCAAAAAACAGATAGTGGCTGCCTGCTTCCTAGAGCACTCTGTTGACAAGGATGTTGAAATTGCTTCCAAGTTTGGCATAAAATAGTGCCAAGATCAATTAAAGGATGTATGCCATGAGCTACAACCATCTTATCTGGGTATGGAAGCAAAAGCTCTCCAAGGAAAATTTTGAGCTGATACTGATCAGATCAAGCATCTGAACCCCACCTAGCCTAGCAGAAATCAGTAGAATATGTTCCTCACCACTGTGAAATTCTTATTCCCTATATTTGAAGAATTTTAAATGGGGACTCTCCATTACCATCTCTCAAAATTACCTCTTTTAACAGGTAGGCAGGTGCCACCTTGTAACATGGAAATTTTTAATTTTCAGTTTAGTTGATTGCAAGCCATGTTTAATGGTTTAAAAAATAACATGGACTCAGATCGAAAAATTATGTATGCAGTGAGAATGTTAAAACACAGCCTGTTTAAATGTCTGAGAACTAAAAGGATCTATCTCCATTTAGTGCCAATTTCTGGCTGCACACCAGGTGGGTGTACTAACGGCTGTGGTTCTGTGGGTTCTAAGAGGAATTAGAGAGGAAGAAAAGCTCTCTCTTAATGCTGCTCCTTACTACTTTAAGCATGGCTCTTATCATAATTATATCTCCTGAAAAATCAGAGAATTCTAAGTCTTTTCACTATATCCTTGGTATTTATGAATTTAAGATTATATTTAAGTATACTATTTTGATCGAGTTTTGCTTTACTCCCAACAAATTGGCATGTTTCCCTTTAAGAGAATACTTTGCATTCTGTTGTCATAGCAACAAAATGGGCTAATAGGCAGAAAAACTGACATTTTCCCAGGATGTTTATTATTTCATGATGCGGACACCATTTCCCCCATCAGTACTAAATGGTCTCTCCATTCAAATGTAAATTGACCATAAAAAGATAAAAGGATCCGATTTTACTGGCCAAGAAAAGTGTCTGTCTTTGCCTTGTTTTGTTCTTTCTTTCTTTCTTTCTTTCTTTCTTTCTTTCTTTCTTTCTTTCTTTCTTTTTCTTTCTTTCTTTCTCTTTCTTTCTTTTGTGCTTCTGATTTCATACACCCATAAGGAGGTTCTCTTTAAATGTTGAAGGGACATTTGCTATTTCACCAAAATCTGGGATCTTTCTTATGAATATGATATGTCAAAAGAGAGGGAAAAATGTTTTTGCAACCGAAAGAATAATCCTGGCTAACCTACAAATAATTTTACACTTCTCAAAGTTTTTCATGAACATCTCAACCAGGTGTTTTTGGGTTTTTTTTGGATTCTATACAGACTCAAGAAGAGATGACTTCTCAACACTCTTCAAAACAAAGGCACACACAACCAGCTTGCTTTCATTTTAAAAATAAAACAATCATACTCCTATCAAGAGGGAACCATAAAAAGATTGTTTTCTATGCATATAGGTCTCTGTGAGACAAGAGAAGGTAGGCTTCCCATTAACCTCATCCAACCACTCTTTCCTCAGAAAACATGTTTAGCATATGTTTTTTTTCTTTCCAGAATATATATATCAGAGGTGAGAGTATCAGCCCATTCTACAGATGTATGGTATAAAACCATAGAAGTAAAACACATTTAGTGAACTCTTCTTTCTTTGTTATTTATGTGTTTAGAATTTTTAAGTAAATAAAGATTAATCATTTATTTTTCAGTATTTATATAATCTAAGAGATAGGGGTAATAATTAGATCTAAATATAAATGTATACTCATTGAAAGACTAAATAATTGTATGAATTTAAAGAATGTTTTCTTGAAAGCTTTCGAAAAACTTTCCAAGTTTAACACAACGGCAAGCCATTAGAATTTTGAAAAACTTTTATATCATTAATTGATCCTACAAATAGTCAGAAGGCTGTGGGAAAGGTACGGATTTTGCCCTCATTTCTCCTAACTGGGGCAAAGACTTCTATAATTTTTTAAAATTTTTATTATTATTGTTTAAATTAGTTTCAGGTGTACAACCCAATGCAATAGTTATACTCTTTACCCCCCCCAAGTTGACAACCCCCCTTCCCCAGTTCACCACTCCACTCCTCTCACACATATCATACATATCCACTACAATTCCTTTGACTCCCTTCCACAGTATACTCCACATCCTGTGACTATCTACATGTTCAGTTACAGTTGGCATACAATATTATATAACACCAGCTTCAGGTATACAGTGCAGTGATCAAGCCTCTACTCTATCCATAAGGTGGTCTCCCTAACAAGACATGTGACTATCTGACATGCCACAAGATTTTTACAAGATTATTATATTCCCCGAATTGTGTTTCATATCCATGTGGCAATATTGTAGTTGTCTATTTATGCTGCCTAATCCCTTCCCCTTGCCCCTTATCCCCACCCTCCTCCCAACTAGCAACCCTCAGTTTTTTCTCTATATCTGTGAGTCTGTTTACTTTGATCGTTCATTCAGTTTTTCAGATTCCACACATAAGTGAGATCATATGGTACTTGTCTTTCTCTGACTCACTTATTTCAATTAACATAATAGTCTCTTCACAACATTATCAATTACATTCCCAAAACTGCCCCCATATCCCTGTGGCAACATTGTAGTCACCCACCTACGCTGTCCAAAACTTCCCCCTCTCCCTCAGCCCCACTCCCTCCCAGCCAGCAACCATCAGTTTTTCCTTTATATCTGCTTGATATGACTTCAATCTTCTTAAATTTACTGAGACTTGTTTTGTGGCCTAACGTGGTCTATCTTGGAAAATGTCCCACGTGTACTTGAGAAGAACGTATATTCTGTTTTTTCAGAGTGAAATGCTCTAAAAATATCAACAAAGTCCTGCTGGCCTAAAGTCTCATTTAAGGTCCCTCTTTCTGTGTTGATTTTCTGTCTAAAGGGTCTGTCCATTGATGACAATGGGGTGTTGAAGTCCACTACTATGACAGTGTTACTGTTGGTCTCTGTCTTTATGTCTGTCAAAATCTCTTATATGTAATTAGGAGTTCCTATGTTGGGTGCATAGATATTTATTAGGGTTATGGTGCCCTTCTTTGTCTTTTATTGTAGTCATTTTAAAATCTATTTTGTCCACAGTAAGTATTGGTAATCCAGCTTTTCTTTTCTCATTTCCATTTGCATGAAATATCTTATTCCATCTGTAATCAGCATATTCATGTGTCCTATTTTCTTATCCACTCAGCCACTCTCTGTCTTTTGATTGGAGCTTTTATCCCATTCACATTTAAAATGATTATTGATAGGTGCATATGTATTGCCATTTTGTTATTTGTATTCCTGGTCTTCCTGGGTTAGCTTGTTTACCCCTTTCTTTTGTTTAAAAAAGCCCTTTTAACATTTCTTGCAATGCTGGCTTGGTGGTAATGAATTCCTTAAGCTTATTCTTTTCTGAGAAGCTCTTTATATCTTCTTCAATTTTAAGTGATAGGCATGATGTGTAGAGCAATCTTGGTTGTAGGCCTTTATTTTGTGTCACTTTGAATATCTCCTGCCACTCCCTTCTGGCCTGCAGAGTTTCTGTAGACAAGTCAGCTGTTAGTGTAATAGGATTTCTTTGTATGCAACTTGCTGTCTTTCTCTTGCTGCCTCTAGGATTCTGTCTCTGTCTTTAACGTTTGCCATTTTAACTATGATGTGTCTTGGTGTGAACCTGTTTGGGTTCAGCTTGTTTGGAACCCTCTGCACTTCCTGGGAATGTATGTTGATTTCCTTCACCAGGGTAGGGATGTATTCAATCATTATTTTTTCAAATACATTCTCTACCCCTAGCCTCTTCTCTTCTCCTTCTGGTATTCCTATGATTTTAGGTTTGTTGTGCAGCATCTTGTCCCATAGGGCTCTTAAACTATTTTCATTGTTTTTTATTCTTTGGTCTTTTTGTTGTGTCAACTAGGTGATTTCTTCGATTTTGTCTTCCATATCACTGATCTGCTCCTGTGCTTCATCTACTCTACTGGTAATTCCTTCGAGTGTGTTCTTCATTTCAGTTATTGTATTCTTTAGTTCTAACTGGTTGTTTTTTAAGATTTCTCTATCCTTCCTTATGTACTCACTAAGTTTGTTAAACATTCTTATCAAAAGGGTTCTAAACTCTGTCTCTGAATGGTTGGATCCCTCTGTTTCATTTAGTTCCATTTCTAGAGGATACTTCTGATCTTTTACTTCTGACATGTTTCTTTGTTTCCTCATTCTTGCTGTTGCTCTGGGACTGCTTTGATGTATTAGATAGATCAGCAGGAGAGCCTTGGCTTGATCACACAGGCACACAGCTCACAGCCCAACACTCCCACGAAAACTCCCAGTCTCAACCTGTCCCAATCAGCCCCTTGCAGATCAGGCCAAGCAGCCCGACAGTCAATCACCAGCCTGGCAACTCTGCAAGCGCAGTGTGGAGAGCCAGGACCTGAGGCGGCTTGTGCACTCCCAGGTCTCAGTGAGCAGCCTGTTGGAGCTGGAGGGCATCCACCCAGTGTTTCCCTGGCAATGCAGTATAAGCCGGGCGGAGGGTGGGGATCCAAGGTCGAATGTGCACGTGCCCACGCACACACGCACATCTGTGCCAATTCCACCAGACCAATGAAGTCAGGGACCAGACCATCTCTGGGATGGTGCAACCCTGACAAAATGGCTCCCTTCTGTACACCACTCATTTGCAGGCTCCACACGAGGGGAACAATTGTCCAAAAACCTTCAGCCTTTTCACCAAAGGTGCTCAGTACCGTCCATCCCCCAGGCTTCTCGGTCCGGCTCACACAGCTACTCCCTTCACCAGGAACCAGGTAAATACTTACTGGTGAGCAAGTTCATGCACCAGCCCCACTCTTTCTCTAGCCGCTCTTAGCCTCACTGAGCTGAGCAAAGAGAGTCCTCACTAATTTACTGCCAGCTATCTCGGAACTTCTCTTCCCAGCAAAGCAACTCTGGGCTGGTGAGCTGGGTGTGGGGCCGGAGGGTCTCTCCCCCAACCGGAGAAGCCTCCCCACAGTTGGGGCTTCCCTCACAGTGTTCGCCCTCTCTCGTCTCTGCCCCTCCTACCAGACTTGACTTGGCCTCCTCTTTAAGTTCTTCATTTAGTGGTTCTGTTCATGTAGTGTTCCAGGGACCTCCAGGGTTGAATGCTGTGTAATTTGTTTGTAATTTTGATGTGATGCTGGGAGGTAGTTACCACAGCATCTGTCTATTCCACCATTTTACTGGAAGAAGACTTTTATAATTTGATACACACACATTCTTACCTTAATAAGTAGAGACTAAAACAAAAACTATGCTCGCTCTTTCTTACATTCTTCATTGTTATTGTTTTGAATGTTTGATTAGTTTCAGTTGTGCAAAACAACATAATGATTACACATTTACACACCTCACAAAGTGATAAACCCAACAAGTCTATAGCCATCTGATACTGTACATAACTATTACAACAGCACTGACTATATTCCCTAGGCTGTACTTTACATCCCATGATGATATACTGGGTGTGCCAAAAAATGTATGCAAGTGGACACTTTGGTCAGTGTTGCTCATACAGTAATTTTTCATAATCAGTAGTGTCTGGGGCCGGCCGAGTGGCGCGGTGGTTAAGCGCTGGCTTGGGAAGCCAGTGGCCCCGGTTCGGTCCCACATATGAGGGCCAGTGACACTGCCCTCAAAAAAAAAAAAAAAAGAAGTGTCTGGACAATGATGGTAATCACTTTGAGCACCATTTGTAATTGCAGAAATCCTACGTGACTTGTATTCATTTTTTGTTATTGGTACATATTGAGTATTAAAATTTTAATACAATTTTTCATTTCTTAAATTGTGTTTCTTTTCTCTCTCTCTCTCTCTATATATATATGTATATATATATATATATTTATATGCATGTGTGTGTATATATACATGTATATGTATATATTAGTTAACATTCAATATTATTTTATATTAGTTTCAGGTATACAGTGCAGTGATTAGATATTTATATAATTTATGAAGTGAACCCCTTCATAAGTCTAGCACCCCTCTAACATCATACCTAGTTTTTACAAAATTATTGACTATATTCCCCAACTGTATTTCACCTGCCCATGACGATTTTGTGAATAAACTATTTGTACTTCTTAATCCCTTCACATTTCTCACTCATGCCCCCAACCCCTTTCCCATCTAGCAACCATAACTTTGCTGTCTGTGGGTCTATTTCTGTTTTCTTTGCTCTTTCTGTTCTTTAGATTTCACACATAAGTGAGTTCATATGGTCTTCATCTTTCTCAGTCTGACTTATTTCACTTAGCATTATATTCTCAAGTTCTATCCTTGTGGTTGTAACTGGTAATATTTAATACATTTCTATGGCAGAGAAATACTTCATTGCTAAATGTAGCACAATTTTTTTATACAATCATCTATTGATAGGCATTTGACTTATTTCCATATGTTGGCTATTGTGAATAGCACTGCATTAAACACTTGGGTGCATATATGTTTTTTGAAATAGTTTTTTGGATTTCTTTGGATAAATACCCAGGAATGGAATTGCTGGGTCATAAGGTAGCTCTGTTTTTAATTTTTGAGGAACCTCCATACTGTTTTCCATAGTGGCTGCACCAATTTGCATCCTATGAACACTGTACAAATGGTCCTTTTTTTTTTGAGGGCAGTATCACTGACCCTCATATGTGGGACCCGAAGCCGGGCCGCCAGCCTCCCAAGCCAGCGCCCAACCACCGCACCACTCTGCCGACCCCAAATGGTCCTTCTTTTATACATCTTTTGCAACACTTGTTGTTTGTTGATTTATTGATGACAGCCACTGTGACAGGAGTGAGGTGGTATCTCATTATGGTTTTTATTTGTATTTCTCTGATGATTAGTGATGTTGAGCATCTTTTCAATGTCAATTGGCCATCTGCATGTACTCTTTGGAGAATTGCCTATTTACATCATCTGCCCATTTTTTAAGTTAATTATTATAATTATTATTATACTTTTAATTTTTGTGTTGAGTTGTATGAATTTTTAAAATATAAAATTTGGATATTAACCCCTTATCAGATGTATCATTAGCAAATATCTTTTCCCATTCATTAGCATGTCTTTTCATTTAGTTGATGGTTTGTGAAAAATCTTTTTAGTTTGATAAAGTGTCGTGTATTTATGCTTTATATTTATTCCCTTGTCTGAGGAGATATATCAGTAAAAATATTACTAACGGTAATGTCTGAGAGTTTATTTCTTTTTTTTCTTTTTTTTGAAGGCAGTGTCACTGGCCCTCATATGTGGGACTGGAACCAGGGCTGCTGGCATCCCAAGCCAGCTCTTAACCACCGCACCACTCAGCCGGCCCAAGAGTTTACTTCTTATATTTTCTTCTAGGAATTTTATGGTTTCAAGTCCTACATTTAAGTGTTTAACCTATTTTGAGTTTATTATTGCATATGGCATAAGAAGATGGACCAGTTTCTTTTTTATTAAGATTTTTATTCAAATGTAGCTAATATACAATATTATCCTATTTTCATGTGTACACAATCATTAGTCAACATCTATATACCTAAAAAAAGTTATCACCATAAGTCCAGCAACTGTCTGACACCAACCATACTACTCTATCACAATGTTAGTGACCATATTCTGCATTCTAGAATTACATCCCCATTATGTATTTGTTTTATAACTGGAAATTTGAATTTCTTACTCTCCTTCAACTTTGACCCCTTTTGTTAATTTTTCAATTACAGTTGACATTCAATATTATTTTCTATTAATTTCAGGTGTATAGCATAGTAGTTAGACATATATATATATATATATATATATATATATATATATATATATATATATATATATATATATAATTTAAAAAGTGATTACCCTCACTCGTCTAGTACCCACCTGGCACTATACATAGTTATTACCATATTATTGATTATATTCCCTATGCTTTACATTCTGATGACTATTTTGTAAATACAAGTTCATGGTTCTTAATTATTTCACGTGTTCATTCTGACCCCCTTTTATCTATCAACAAATATAGCACCCATCTGACACCATACATAGTTCTGGCATTATAACTTACTATATTCCTTATGCTATACCCTTCATCCCCATGACTACTTTGTAACAATGAATTTGTATTTCTTAATCCCATCCCCTTTTACATCTATCCCCAACCCCCCTCCCATCTGGCAGCCATCAAAATGTTCTCCATATCTATGAGACAGTTTCTGCTTTGTTTGTTTGTTTATTTTGTTCTTTAGATTCCACATGTAAGCAAAACATATTGCATCTGTCTCTCACTGTCTGACATACTCCCCTCAGAACAATACCCTCCAGGTCCATCCATGCCACTGGAGATAACCAACACATTCTCTTCCATGGCAGAGCAATATTCCATTGTATATATCTACCACCTCTTCTTTACACATTCATCCATTCATGGACACTCAGGCTGCCTCCACATTAGCCATTGTAAACAATGCTATAATGTACATATAGATGTCCCCTCGAAGTAGTGTTTTGGGTTTTTTTAGAGAACTACCCAGAAGTGTGATCACTGGGTCACTTATTGTAGCCTTTGTGTGTGTGTGTGTGTGTTTTTTTTTTGAGGGCGGTGTCACTTGCCCTTGTATGTAGGGCCCAAACCGGGGCACCACTTGGCAGGCCCTGTTTTTTGTTTTTAAGAGGGCAGTGTCACTGGCCCTCATATGTGGGATCCGAACCTGGGCTGCTGGCATCCCAAGAAAGCACTTAACCACCGCACCACACGGCTGGCTCTGTAGCCTTTATTTTGTCTGGTTTAAGTATTCTTAAGACAGCTTTATACTTTGTTTCCTTTTACATGAAATATCTTTTTCCCATCCCTTCATTTTCAGTCTTTGTATGTGTTTTGATCTGAAGTGAGTCTTGTGTAGGCATCATGTGCAAGGGTCTCGTTTTCTTATCCATTTAGCCACCCTATCTTTTGATTGGAATATTTAATCCATTTACATTTAAAGTAATTTTTGATAGATATGTAGTTTTTGTCATTTTTTTATTCATATTTTTTATTTTCTTTTTTATTATATTAAGAAGTCCCTCTAACATTCATTGTAACACTGGTTTTTTGGTGAGAAACTCCTTTAGCTTTATCTTGCCTGGGAAGCCCTTTATCTGTCCTTCCATTCTAAATGACAGCTTTGCTGGGTACAATAATCTTGGTTATAGGTCCTTGCTTTTCATTACTTTGGACATTTCTTTTCCTTTAAGATTTCATTGGGGAATTTGGGGAGGGAAACAGCATTGGGGAACTGGGGAAGGGGAACAGACAAGTTGCTGTCCTTTTGTTCTTCAGTCTAGTTGTGGAGGATGTTGCTTCATTGGCCAATGTTGGTATCATCATTGAACTCCTCAGGTGAGGCAGATTGGTCGCCTGCCTCTGGATGGCCGCTCACAGCGGCTCTTGGCAGCTCACCCTGGCAGCAAGCCACTCACTGTAGCCTATGGCAGACTACTGCATCAGGGGCTGGAGCTATGCCATCCCAGGGACTCACAGCAGCCCCAGCTCAAGGTGGAGCTGTTGTTAACCATCTTAGCTATAAAGGACAGTGTCACCTGCCCTCATATGTGGGATCCGAACCAGGGCCGCTGGCATCCCAAGCCAGATATTAGCCAACGCATCACTCGGCCGGCCAAAAATAGTTTCAGATTTCTATTTCTTTTTTTAACTGAGCCATCCTGCCCCCTGTTGGTAGCTCAATGGCAGCTCAGCTTGGGCTGGGCATTGAACTGCTGTTGCTCAGAGTTAAGCATGCTATCTTCGTTTTGTTTTGTTTTTTAAAGATTTTATTTGAGAATTGGGGGAGGGGAAGAGCATTGGGGAATTGGGGAAGGGGAACAGACAAGTTGCTCTCTTTTTGTTCTTCAGTCTAGTTGTGGAGGACGTTGCTTCACTGGCCCATGTTGGTATCATCATTGCGTTCTTCCTGAATGGGGCAGATCGGTTGCCAGCCTCTGGATGGTCGCTCACTGCGGCTATTGGCAGCTCACACTGGCTGCCAGCCGCTCATGCTGGCTGCCTGACACTCACTGTAGCCTATGGCAGCCCAATGCAGCAGGGCATGCAGCATACACCATTACCAGGGCTCGCACAGCCCAGCTCCAGGTGTAGCTGTTGTTAGCTGTAGAGGGCAGTATCACTGGCTCTCATATGTGGGATCCAAACTGGGGCCACTGGCATCCCCAAACCAGCTCTTAACCAATGTGCCACTCGGCCAGCCCCAAGCTCGCACTCTTGAGTGAACTCTTAACCAACTGAGCCACTCAGCTAGCCCTACATTGGATATTTCTTGGTAATCTGTTCTGGCCTGCAAAGTTTCTATTTAGAAATCAGCTGACAGTTTTTTTGGGAGCTTCATTGTAGGTAACTCATTGCATTTCTCTTGATGATTTTAAGATTGTCTCTTTGTCTTTAACTGTTGGCATTTGAATTATAATGTGTCTTGGTGTAGCTCCCTTTGGGTTCATCTTGTTTGGGATTCTGGGCTTGTATATCTCTTTCTTTTACCAGGTTAGAAAAGTTTCCAATGATTATTTTTTCAAATATATTTTCTTTCTTTTTTAATTTATTTTTTTCCACATTTTTTATTAGTTTCAGGTGTACAACACAATGCAATAGTTATACTCTTTACCCCCCAAAGTGTCAACACTCCGTCCCCAGTTCGCCACCACACTCCCTGCCCGTATCATACATATCTATTACAACTCCTTTGACTCCCTTCCACAGTATACTCCACATCCTGTGACTATCTATATATTCAGTGACAGTTGGCATACAATATTATACAACATCAGCTTCAGGTGTACAGTGCAGTGATCAAACCTCTACTCCATCCATGAAGTGGTCTCCCTAACAAGACATTCAAATACATTTTCAATTCTTTTCTCACTCTCTTCTTCTTCTTGTACCCCTATAATGATAATGTTGGTATACTTGATCTTGTCCCAGAGCACCCTTAAATTCTAATTTTTTTTGGATAGTTTTTTGTTGTTGTTCTGATTGGGTGTTTTCTTTTACCTTATCTTCTAAACAGCTAATTCAGTTCTCTGCTTCATCTCATCTATTTTTTTTCATTTTTTTTGTTTTGTTAGTTTCAGGTGTACAACACAATGCAATAGTTATACTCTTTACCCTCCAAAGTGACAACCCCCCTCCCCCAGTTCGCCACCCCACTCCCCCCCAATATCATACATATCTATTACAATTCCTTTGACTCCCTTCCACAGTATACTCCACATCCTGTGAATATCTATATATTCAGTTACCATTGTTATACAGTATTTTACAACATCAGCTTCAGGTGTACAGTGCATTGATCAAGCCTCTACTCCATCCCAAATTTTTACAACATTATTACATTCCCTGAACTGTGTTTCATATCCCTGTGGCAATATTGTAGTTGTCTATTTATGCTGTCTAATCCCTTCCCTTTCCACCTTATCCCCAACCCCCTCCCAACTAGCAACCCTCAGTTTTTCCTGTATATCTATGAGTCTGTTTACTTTGATCGTTCATTCAGTTTTTCAGATTCCACGTATAAGTGAGATCATATGGTACTTGTCTTTCTCCGACTCACTTATTTCACTTAACATAATAGTCTCTTCACAACACTATCAATTACATTCCCAGAACTGCCCCCATATCCCTATGGCAACATTGTAGTCCCACCTACGCTATCCAAAACCTTCCCTCTCTCACTTTTCCCCACTCCCTCCCAGCCAGCAACCATCAGTTTTTCCTTTATATCTGCTTGATATGACTTCAGTCTTCTTAAATTTACTGAGACTTGTATTGGGACCTAACGTGGTCTATGTTGGAAAATGTCCCATGTGTACTTGAGAAGAATGTATATTCTGTTTCTTCACAGTGAAATGCTCTAAAAATATCAACGAAGTCCAGCTGGTCTCAAGTGTCATTTAAGGCCCCTCTTTCTGTGTTGATTTTCTGTCTAAAGGGTCGGTCCATTGGTAACAATGGGGTGTTGAAGTCCCCAACTATGATAGTGTTACTGTTGATCTCTGTCTTTATGTCTGTCAAAATCTGTTATGTGTAATTAGAAGTTCCTATGTTGGGTGCCTAGATGTGCATTAGGGTTATAGTGCCCTTCTTTGGCTTTTATTGTAGTCATTTTAAAGTCTATTTTGTCCAAAATAAGTATTGGTACTCCAGCTTTTTTTTTTCTCATTTCCATTTGCATGAAGTATATTATTCCATTTGTAAACAGCATATACATGGGTTCTTTTGTTTAAAAAAGCTCTTTTAACATTTCTTGCAATGCTGGCTTGGTGGTAATGAATACCTTAAGCTTATTCTTTTCTGAGAAGCTCTTTATCTCTCCTTCAATTTTAAGTGATAGCCATGCTGGGTAGAGCAATCTTGGTTGTAGGTCTTTATTTTGTGTCACTTTGAATATCTTGTTTGGAACCCTCTGCACTTCCTGGGCATATATGTTGATTTCCTTCACCAGGGTAAGGATGTTTACAGTCATTATTTTTTAAATACATTCTCAACCCCTTGCTTCTTCTCTTCTCCTTCTGGTATTCCTATGAGTCGAGAGTGGTTGCATACATCTTGTCCCATAGAGCTCTTAAACTATTTTCATTGTTTTTTATTCTTTGGTCTTTTGTGCCAACTGGGTGATTTCTGCGATTTTATCTTCCAAATCGCTGATCAGTCCCTCTGCTTCATCTTCTCTGTGAATCCTTCAAGTGTGTTCTTCATTTCAGTTATTGTATTCTTTAGTTCTTTTTTTTTTTATGATTTCTCTATCCTTCCTTATGTCCTTACTAAGTTTGTTAAACATTCTTGTCATCAGTGTTCTAAACTCTGTCTCTGAAAGGTTGGATCTCTCTGTTTCATTTAGTTCCATTTCTAGAGGTTTCTTTCGATCTTTTACATGTGACATGTTTCTTTGTTTCCCCATTCTGGCTGTCAGTCTGGGATTGCTTTCGTGTATTAGATAGATCATCAGGAGAACCCTGCCTGCATCATGCAGGCCCACAGCTCACGGCCCAACATTCCCAGGAAAACTCCCAGTCTCAGCCTGTCCCAATCAGCTGCTCGCAGATCAGGCCGAACAGCCTGACAACTGATCAGCAGCCTGGCAACTCTGCAAGTGCAGTGCAGAGAGCGGGGACCCGAGGCAACTTGAGCACTCCTGCATCTCAGTGGGGAGCCTGTTGGAGCCAGAGCACACCCACCAGGCATTTCCCTGGCATCACAGCACAAGCCCTGGGGAGGGTGGGGATCTGAGGCAGCTCGTGCACTCCTGGGTCTCAGTGAGCAGCCTGTTGGAGCCGGAGGGCACCTGTCCAGTGTTTCCCTGGCAACGCAGTATAAGCCAGGCGGAGGTTGGGGATCCAAGGCCGCATGCGCGCGCAAGCATACACACACTTCTGTGCCAATTCCACCAGACGAATGAGGTCCCGGACCTGATCCTCTGTGGGAGGGCCCAACCCCAACAAAATGGCTCCCTCCTTACACCACTCGTGTGCAGGCTCCATACCTGGGGAACAATAGTCCAAAGACCTCCAGCCTTTGCACCAAAGGTGCTCAGTTTAATCCTTCCCCACAGGCTCCTGGGCCGGCTCACACAGTCACTCCCTCCACCAGGAACCAGGTAAGTGCTCACCTGCGAGCAAGCCCATGTGCCAGCCCCACTGATTCTCTAGCCTCTCTTAGCCTCATCACGCTGAGCAAAGAGAGTCCTCACTGATTTACTGCCAGCTATCTTGGAACTTCTCTTCCTGGCAAAAGAACTCTGGGCTGGTGAGCCTGGTGTGCGGCCAGAGGGTCTCTCCCCCAACCAGAGAAGCCTCCCCACAGATGGGGCCTCCCTCACAGGGTTCGCCCTCTCTTGACGCCTCCTGTCTTACAAGACCTGACGTGACCTCCTCTTTAAGTTCTTCATTTAGTGGTTCTGTTCGTCCAGTGTTCTGGGGACCTCCAGGGTTGAATGCTGTATAATTTGCTTGTAATTTTGGTGTGATCCTGGGAGGTAGTTAGCACAGTGTCTGTCTATTCTGCTATTTTACTGGAAGTCCCTCATCTCATCTATTGTTGATCCTTCCCATGTATTCTTCATTTTAGTTGTTATATACTTTATTTCTGATTGGTTCCTTTTCATGTGTTATATATCCATTGTTATGTTTCCTATTTCTTATTGAGGTTCTCCCTAAAGTATGTGGGCTTCCTTATACCACTTTTTGGAACTCTGAATCTTGTAGATTGCTTGTCTCCATTTTGTTTACTTATTTTTCTGAAGCTTTCTTCTGTTCTTTTATTTGGAGAATGTTTTCTTGTCTCCCATTTTGGCTGCCTCCCTGTGTTTGAGGGAGGCAGCTATGAGGGTGACTGTGCCTCATGGTCTTAGTAGAGTAGCATTATGTAGTAGATGTCCTGTGGGACCCAATGGTGCAGTCTCCTTTGTCACCACAGCTGGGTGTTTCTGGTATGTCCCTTGTATGTGCTGTGTGTACCCTCCTGTTGTATGTAGTTGAGACTTGATTACTGTTTGCACCTCAGTTGGTGGAATTTACCCTCAGGCTGATTGATTGTGAGGACTGGCTGTGACTACAATGGAGGAATGGTTGTTCCTTACAACATTAGGTGGTGACCTTGCAGAGCAGGGTTTGCATTAACATGGACCTCTTGCATGCCTAGTCTGCCCTTTGTGTGTGACTTTCTTGGAGATGGCACGTTGAAGCTCCAGCCAAGTCTGAAGCTGGCCACTAGGCCTGCCAGTTCCAGGGCCTCCTGGGAGGGGATCAGCTGCAGGCCAAGTTCAACCACAGTCTGTACCCTGCCCAGGGACACGTGGCATGAGCCACAAAGCAATTCACAGATGGTCACCACCTACATTGTTCTTGGAGGTGCCTTGAGAGGGCAAGCCATGAACCCAGGCTGGCTATCACTAGTGCCAGGCTTAGGGCTACTCAGCCAGAGGTGTAAGACATACTGAAGCCAGATGCTGCTTGTTTAGGTTTTGTGAACTTTTGAGAAATTTTAGGAGAGTCCACAGCATGAGCTAAGGCAGACCATTTATATCAAAAAGTCAAAGGGAGTGGATTGGGTATGCCCGAATGTTGGGTTGGGCATGGTCTCAGTGAATCACTAGGATGGGCCAGAAAAAAGTGACAGCCAGTTTGCTGGAGACTCAGATATGTTGTCTGCCTGTGTCTGTATACAGGGAGAGTGGAGGGCTCAACAAACAACAATGGCTGCTGCCAGCTCCTCTGTTTGGAAGAAAGCTGCCCCTCCAGCTTTCAATCTAAATGTTCCTCCACATATGTCACTGGTGCCTTTGGATCTGGTGCTCCACTCCTGGAGCTCAGAGTGAGTGATTCCATCAGAAAATAAGTCTGTGTGTGTTCCCTTTAATGGTAGCACCTGGGAGTGCAGCTGCCCTCCATCTCACACAACCACAATCTTTTCTGGTTTCATGGCCAGAAGTTATGCAGATGTCTCTCCCCTGAATTGAAACCCTGAATTGGGGAAGGATTATGACCCCTCACTTTTAAGGGAGGGAATTCTGCAGCCAAGATATTCCTCCCAATTTTAATGGTCACAGGTGGATGTTGGACCATCGCATTCCATGTCTCTGTCTCTTCTACCAGTCAAGGTGGCTTCTTCTGTATGTTCGTAGTTGTCAGGCTTTGGTTCAGCCAGACTTCAGTTATTCTCAATAACAGTTGTTCTCTGGTTTAGTTGAAATTAATGTGGTGCTGAGAGGAGGTGAGCACAGCATTTACCTACTCTGTGATCTTGGAAGGTGGTCAGGTGTTATTTACATGTATCTGTCCAGTTTCTCCAGCACCATTTATTGAACAGATTGTCTTTACTTTAGTATAAATTATTGCTTTCTTTGTCATAAATTGAATGACCATATAGGAATGGAGTTATTTCTGGGCTCTCTCTTCTGTTCTATTGAGCTATGTGTCTGTTTGTATGCCAATACCATGCTGTTTTTTTTTTTCTTTTTTGAGGGCAGTGTCACTGGCCCTAATATGTGGAACCCGAACCGGGGCCGCTGGCTTCCCAATCCAGCACTTAACCACTGCGTCACTCGGCCGGCCCAATACCATGCTGTTTTGATTACAATTGCTTTGCAGTATAATTTGATATCAGGCAGCGTGATATCTCCAACTGTGTGTTTCTCTCAGCATTGCCATAGCTAATCGGGGTTTTTTATGGTTTTATGTAAATTTTAGTATCATTTGTTCTACTTTTGTAAAAGATGCCATTGGTATTTTGACTGGAAATGCGTTAAACCTGTAAATTGCTTTGGGTAGTATGGACACTTTAACTATATTAATTTTTTTATCCATGAGCATGGTATATGTTTCCATTTATGTATATCTTCTTAATTTCTCTCTTCAATATCTTATAATTTCTGAGTACATGTTTTTTTACTTTCTTGGTTAAATTTATTGCTAAATATTTTATTTTTTTATTGCAATTGTAAATCAAATTATTTTGATTTCTCTGTCTCATAGTTGATTATTGTTGTATAAAAATGCAACCAATTTCTGAATATTAATTTGTATTCTGCAGCTTTACTAAATTCATTGATCAGTTCTAATATTTTTTTGGGGGAATCTATTGTGTTTTCTATATACAATATCATGTCATCTGCAAATAAGGACAGTTTTACTTCTTCCTTTCTAATTTGGATGCCTTTTATTTCTTTCTCCTGTCTCAGTGCTGCAGCTAGGACTTCCAGTACTATGATAACTAAAAGTGGTCAAAGTGGGCATTCTTGTCACGTTCCTCATCTTAAAGATAATGGTATTAGTTTTTCCCCATGGAGTATAATATTAGCTCTGGGTTTGTGATATATGGCCTTTATTATGTTGAGGTATGTTCCCTCTATTCCCACACTGCTGAGGGTTTTTATCTTAAATGGATGCTGAATTTTGTCAAATGGTGTTTCTGCATCTATTTACATGACCATATGATTTTTATTTTTTATTTTGTTTATGTGGTGCATCACATTAATTAATTTGCAGATAATGAAACAAACCTCACAAACCAGTATCACTTGATCCTGGTGTATGATCTTTTAAATGTATTATTGAATTCAGTTTACTCATATTTTGTAGAGGATTTTTACATGTATGTTCATCAGGGTATTGGCCTATAATTTTTTATTTTTGTAGTGTCTTTCTCTGGTTTTGAAATCAGGGAAATGGTGGCTTGGGAACTGCACGTCCCCTTGAATTTTCCTTTTTCTTTTTTTTTTTTTGGTCACTATTTCATTTATTCCTGATCTGACCTATATTAACTCATTTCTTGTACTCACTTTGGGTTTTGTGTGCTATATTTTTCCAGATCCTTTAGGTATAAAGGTAGAGTGTTTGAGATTTTTCTTGTTTCTTGAGGAAGGCATACATTGCATTGAATTTCCCTCTTAGAACTGCTTTCTCTGTGTTCCATAGATTTTGGGACATTGTGTTTTCATTTTCATTTGTTTCCAGGTAATTTTTTATTTCTCTGTTGATCTCATTGGTGACCCATTAATCATTAGTGGCATGTTATTTACCCTCCATGTGTTTGTGTGTTTTTCTGGGTTTTGTTTGTTTGCCTTGTATAAGATTTCTAGTTTTATTCCAATGTGGTCAGAAAAGACACAATATATAATTTTAACCTTCTTAAATTTATTGAATGTTCTTTTGTGGCCTAACATGGCCAATCATGGAAAATGTTTCTTGTGCCCTTGAAAAGAATGTATAATTTGATGTTTTGGGATGAAATGTTCTAAAATTATCAACTAAATCCATCTGGTCTAGTGTGTCATTTAAGGCCACTGTTCTTGTGTTCATTTTCTGTCTAGAAGATATGTCCATTGGTGTCAGTGTTTGGTACAAATCCCCTACTATGGTAGCAATACTGTTGATGTCTGCCTTTCCATCGGTCAATATTTGCTTTACATATTTATGTGCACCTACATTGGGTGCATAAGTGTTTACTAGGATTATGTACTCTTTTTTTAAACCTTTTATGGTAAAATAAACATTTTTAAAAAATTATTTCCAGGTGTACAACACAGTGCAATAGTTCTACTTTTTATCCCTCAAAGTGACAACTCCCCTCCCCCAATTCACCACCCCAATCCCCACCCACATATCATACATATCGATAACAATTCCTTACATTCCCTTCCAAAGTATACTCCACATCCCATGACAATCTACATATTCAATTATAGTTGGCATACAATATTATACAACATCATCTTCAGGTGTAAAGTGCAATGATCAATCCTCCACTCCATCCATGAAGTGGTCTCCCTAACAAGACATGTTACCATCTGACACCCCAAAAATATTTACAATATTATAATATTCCCAAACTGTCTTTTATATCCCTGTGGCAATATTGTAGTTACCTATTTATGATGTCTAATCCCTTCCATTCCACTTCATCCCCACCACCCTCCCAACTAGCAATCATCAGTTTTTCCTCTATATCTATGAGTCTGTTTCTGTTTACTTTCCTCATTCATTTAGTTTTTATGATTCCACATATAAGTGAGATCATATGGTATTTGTCCTTCTACGACTGACTTAATTCACTTAACATACTAGTCTCTAGGTCCATCCATATAGTTGCCAAATGGTATGATTTCATTCTCCCTTACAGTGGAATAATACTCCATAGTACAAATGTACCAGAGTCTGAATCCAGTCATCTACCGATGGGCAATTTGGTTATTTCCAAGTCTCGGCTACTGTAAATAATGCTGCAATAAACAGGATATATTTTTTCGAATCAGTGTCTTGGATTCCTCTAGGTAGATACCCAAGAGTGGAATTGCTGGGTCATACGGTAGTTCCATTTCCAGTTTTTTGAGATAACACCATACTGATTTCCATAATGGCTGCATCAATCTGCAGTCCCAAAAACACTGCACCAGGGTTCCTTTTCCTCCAAAACCTTGCCAGCACTTGTTGTTTGTTGATTTATTGATGATAGCCATTCTGACCTGAGTGAGTAGGTATCTCATTGTGGTTTTTATTTGCATTACTCTGATGACTAGTGAGGTTGAACATGTTTTCATATGCCTGTTGGCCATTTGTATGTCCTCTTTAGAGAAATGCCTCCTCATATCCTCTGCCCATTTTTTAATTGGGTTGTTTGTTTTTTTGGTGTTGAATTGCATGAGTGTTTTATAAATTTTGTATATCAGCCCCTTTAGATATATCATTGGCAAATATATTCTCCTATTCAGTAGGCTTCCTTTTTGTTTTATTAATGGTTTCCTTTGCTATGAAAAAACTTTTAAGTGTGTTGTAATCCCATATGTTCATTTTTTCTTTTATTTCCCTTGCCTGAGGGGATATATCAGTAAAAATAGTACTCAGGGTAATGTCTGCAAACTTACTCCCTATGTTTACTTCTAGGAGTTTTATGGTTTCAGGTCTTACATTTAAGGCTTTAATCCATTTTGAGTGTGTTCTCTTATATGGTGTAAGCAGGTTATCCATTTTCATTATTTTGCATGTGTCAGTCCAATTTTCCCAGCAACATTTATTAAACAGACTATCTTTACTCCAACGTGAATTTTTGCTTCCATTGTCATAGATTAAATGATCATATATGGATGGGTTTATTCCTCGGCTCTCCATTCTGTTGTATTGATGTATGTGTCTCTTTCTATGCCAGTACCATACTCTTTTGATTGCTGTAGCCTTGTAGTATCTTTTGATGTCAGGTAGCATGATGCCTCCCACTTTGTTCTTATTTCTCAAGATTGCCATGGCTATTCAGGGTTTTTTGTGGTTCCGTATAAATTTTAGGATTATATGTTCCATTTCAGAGAATAATGTTTTGGTAGTTTGGTTGGAATTGCATTGACTCTATATATTGCCTTACATAGTATTGATATTTTAACTATATTAATTCTTCCTATCCATTAACATGGTATGTATTTCCATATATTTTTTTCTTCTTTGATTTCTCTCTTCAGTGTCTCATAGTTTTCTGAGTACAGGTGTTTACATCTTTAGTTAAATTTATTCCTAGATATTTTATTGATTTTACAGCAATTGTAAAAGGGATTGATTTCCTCATTTCTTCTTCTGATAGTTTATTATTGGTATATACTAATGCAACCGATTTCTGATTATTAATTTTGTATCCTGCTACCTTACCGAAGTCATTTGTCAGTTCTAACAGTATTCTGTTGGAGTATTTGGGATTCTCAATATATATAGTATCATGTCATCTGCATATATTGACAATTTTACTTCCTCCTTACAAATTTGGATGGCTTTTATTTCATTTTCTTGTCTGATTGCTGTGGGTAAAACTTCCAGAACTATGTTGAATTGAAGTGGTTAAAGTGGGCAGCCTTGTCTTGTTTCTGATCTTAAAGGGAAAGATTTTAGCCTTTCCCCATTGAGTATGGTGTTTTCTGTGGGCTCATCATATATGGCCTTTATTATGTTGAGATATGATCCCACTATTCCCACTTTGTTAAGAGTTTTTACCATAAATGACTCCTGGATTTTGTCACATGCTTTTCTGCAACAATTGATATGATAATATGATTTATATTTTTCATTTTGTTAATGTGATGTATTATGTTAATTGATTTTCAAATATTGAATCAACCTTGCATACCAGGAATGAATCCCACTTGATCGTGGTATATGAGCTTTTAAATGTGATGCTGAATTCGGTTTGCTAGTATTTTGTTGAGAATTTTTACATCTATGTTCATTAGGGATATCAGTCTGTAGTTTTCCCCTTTTGTAATATCTTTGTCTGACTTTGGAATCAGGGTGATATTAGCTTCATAGAAAGAGTTTGGGAGCCTTCACTCCTTTCATATTTTTTGGAATAGTTTGCAGACCATAGATGTTAATTCTTTTTTGTATGTTTTTCAAAATTCACCTTTGAAGCCATCTGGTCCAGGACTTTTCTTTGTTGGAAGTTTGTTGATTACTGATTCACTTTTTTTGGTCGTAATCAGTCTCTTCAGAGTTTCTGTTTCTTTTTTTTTTCAGACTTGGTAGATTATATACTTCTAGAAATTAATCCACTTCTTCCAGATTATCAAATTTGTTGGCATACTGTTGCTTGTAATATTTTCTTAAAATTTTCCCTATTTCTGTGGTATCTGTTGTCACTTCTCTTTCATTTCTGATTTGATTAAGTAGGGTCTTCTTTTTTTTTCCTTGGTGAGTCTGGCTTAGGTTTTGGTGATTTTGTTTATTTTTTCAAAAAACCAACTCTTGGTTTCTTTGATCTTTTGTATTTTTTTTTTGTCTCTCTTTCCTTTATTTCTGCTCTAGTCTTTGTCATTTCCTTCGTTGTATTCCTGTTGGGCTTGTTTTGCTGTACGTTTCCCAGTTCCCTTAGGTGTAAGGTAGTCTGTTGATTTGAGATTTTTCTTCCTTCTTTAGGTAGGCCTGCACTGCTATGAACTTCCCTCTTAGAACTGCTTTCACTGCATCCCAGATATTTTGGGTCATGGTGTTTTCATTTTTGTTTGTCTCGAAGTATCTTTTTATTTCCTCCTTGATCTCATTTTTGACACATTCGCTAGTTAGTAACATGTTATTCAGCCTCCATATATATGTGTGTTTTCCAGATCTTCTTGGAATTGATTACCAGTTTCATAGGATTTTGGTCAGAGAAGACATTTGATATGATTTCAATCTTCTTAAATTTGTTGAGACTCGTTTTGTGGCCTTACATGTGGTCTATCTTGGAAAATGTTCCATGTGCACTTGAGAAGAATGTATATTCTGTTGCTTTGCGGTGAAATGCTCTAAAAATATCCATGAAATCCAACGGATTTAAAGTGTCATTTAAGGCCACTCTGTCCGTGTTGATTCTGTATGGAGGATCTGTCCATTTGTGACGATTTGATTTTGAAGTCCCATAGTACAATACTGTTACTGTTGATCTCTGTCTTTATGTCTGTCAAAATCTGTTTTATATACTTAGGAGGCCCTATGTTGGGTGCATAGATGTTTACTAGGGTTATGTCCTCTTTTTGAATGGATTTCTTTATTATTATGTAGTGTCCTTCTTCGTCTTTTATTGTAGTCTTCATTTTAAAGTCTATTTTGTCCAAAATAAGTGTTGTTACTAAAGCTTTTTTTCTGATTTCCATTTGCATGAAATATCTTATTCCATCCCTTTACTTTCAGTCTGTGTGTGTCTTTTGCTCTGAGATGAGTCTCTTATAGACAGCATATCATAGGTCCTGTTTTGTTATCCACTCAGCCAATCTATGTGGTTTGATTGGAGCATTTAGCCCATTCACATTTAAAGTGATTATTGATAGATGCATATTTATTGCCATTTTGTTATTTGTATTTCTTGGCTCCCTGTGTTAGCCTATTTTATCATGTCTTTTATTTTAAAAAGCCCTTTTAATATTTCCTGCAATGTTGGCTTGGTGGTAACGAATTCCTTAAGCTTATTCTCTTCTGAGAAGCTCTTTATCTCTCCTTCAATTTTAAGTGATAGCCTTGGTATGTAGAGCAATCTTGGTTGTACACCTTTATTATGTGTCACTTTGAATATTTCCTGGAACTCCCTTCTGGCCTGCAGTGTTTCTGTAGAAAAGTCAGCTGTTAGTCTTATAGGAGTTCCTTTGTATGTAATCTGCTGTCTTTCTCTTGCTGCTTTCAGGATTCTGTCTTTGTCTTTAAGCTTTGCCTTTTTAACTATGATGTGTCTTGGTGTGGGCCTGTTTGGGTTCAGATTTTTTGGAACTCTCTGCACTTCCTGGTATTGTATGTTGATTTCCTTGACCAGGGTAGGGAAGTTTTCAGTCATTATTTCTTCAAATACATTCTCGATCCCTTGCTTCTTCTCTTCTCCTCGTGGTATTCCCATGATGCGACGTTTTTAAGGTTCATGTTGTCCCAGGGGTGTCTTAAACTGTTTTCATTCTTTTTTCTATTTGTTGTTCCAACTATGTGATTTCTGCCATTTTGTCTTCTAATTCGCTTATCTGCTCCTCTACTTCATTTATTCTTCTCGTGATTCCTTTGAATGTGTACTTTATTTTAGTTATTGTATTCTTCTGTTCTAACAGGTTTTTTTGTTTTGTTTTGTTTTTTTGAGGGCTGTGTCACTTGCCCTCATATGTGGGACCCGAACCGGGGCTGCTGGCTTCCAAAACCAGCGCTTAACCACTGCGCCACTCGGCCGGCCCCTAACAGGTTGTTTTTCATTATTTCCCTTTCCTTCTTTATGTCCTTGCTAAGTTCCTTAAATGTTCTTATCATCTGTGTTCTAATTCTGTCTCTGAAAATTTGGATACATTTGTTTCATTTATTTCCATTTCTAGAGGTTTCTTATGATCTTTTACTTGGGACATCATTCTTTGTGTCTTCATTCTGGCCTTCGTTCTCTGATTGATTTGATATATTAGATAGATCACCTAAAAAGAAGAGAAAGATCATCAAAAAAGAAGAAAGAAAAAAATAGGTGGTGGGGACTCTCTGTCCTCTAATCTGCAGACCACTTGCTCAGCAATAGAGAGTCCCTGAGTGACCCAGTACCAGCTGTTGGGGGGAAGGTTTTAAAATGTTATCATCTGGCCTCCCTCTCAGGCTTGCAGTGAGTTTCCATGATTAGTTGCTGTGTGCTCTGGAACCGTGCTCACTACAAAAAAACTTCACAGGTTTTGTGGGTTGTCTTCTGCTGCAAAAAACCTTCTGTGGCCACGGAAGTGGGGCCAGGCACCCGGGTCTCCGGGTGCCTGGGCCACACATCTAGGTGGGTGGGGCAGGACCCCATGGCACCACTGGATGTTGTAAATGGCACCACCATATGATAGCAGCATGCAATCTGCACCAACAACCAGCCCACACAAACTTGCCATGATAACCCCTACCAGATCATGCAGGTGCACAGCTCCTGGCCCAAAACTTTCAGGAAAAATCCCCATCTCAGCCTGTCTCAATCAGCTCGCAGATCAGAATGAACAGCCCAACAGCCAATCCACAACCTGGCATCTCTGTACAAGCAGTGCAGAGAGTAGGGACCCAAGGCATCTCGCACACTCCCATATCTCACTGAGCAACCTGTTGGAGCTGCAGTGCACCCACCTATTGTTTCCCTGACAAGGAAGCACAGGCAGGGCTGAGAGTGGGAATCCAAGGCCACATGCACACACATGCATACATGCACACCTGCGCCAATTTCACCAAACCAATGCAGTCCTGGATCTTATCCTCTTTTGGAGGGCCCAACAGCGAGAAAGTGGCGTCCTGTACACTATTCATGGCGAACTCCACACCAGGAGAACAATGGTCCCAAAACCTCCAGCTTCTGCACCAAAGGTACTCAGTTCAGTCCGTCCCCGCAGGCTCCTGTGCACGGCTCACATATCCACTCCCTCCACCAGGAACTGGGTGAGTGCTCACCAGCATGCGAGTCCATTTGCCAGCACCACTGGTTCTCCAGTCACAGTCAGCCTCACAGAGCCCAGCATAGAAAGTCCTCTCTAATTTCTACTGCCTGTTATTGTAGAACTCCTCTTCCCGGCAAAGCAACTCTGGGCTAGTGAGCTTGGTGTGGGGCTGGAGGGTCTCTCCCTCAACCTGAGAAGTCTCCGCACTGCTGGGGCATCCCTCACGGGGCTCGCCCTCTCTCATCTCCACCCCTCCTACCAGACTTGACATGGCCTTCTCTTTAGGTCCTTCATTTAGTAGTTCTGTTTATTTAGTGTTCACGGGACTTCTGAGGTTAAATGTTGTATAAATTATTTGTAATTTTGGTGTGATCCTGGGAGGCAGTTTGCAGTGTCCATCTATTTCGCCATCTTACCATAAGTCTAGGATGATGTACTCTTGTTGGATACTCCCTTTATTATTATGTAGTCTCCTCCTTTGTGTCTTATTGTAGTATTTGTTTTAGTGTATTTATACCAATAGAAGTATTGATCCCAGTTTGTTGTTCTTTTCATTTCAATTTGTGTGAAATATCTTTTTCCATCCCTTTACTTTCAGTCTATATGTATCTTTTGTTCTGAATTGGGTCTCTTGTAGACTGCATATGCATGGGTCTTCTTTTATCATCTCAACTACCTTGTGTCTTTTGATTGAGCATTTAATCCATTTACATTAAAAGTGAATATTGGTAGGTACATTGTCATTGCCATTGTGTTATTCATATTTTTTATCTTCCTTTGTTTGTTTTCTCCTTTCTTCTGCTTAAAGCATTGATAGGTACATTGTCATTGCCATTGTGTTATTCATATTTTTTATATTCCTTTGTTTGTTTTCTCCTTTCTTCTGCTTAAAGCATTCCTTTTAGCATTTCTTAAAATACTGGCTTGGTGGTATTAAATTCCTTTAGCTTTTTCTTGTCTAGGAAGCTCTTTATTAGTTTCAATTTTAAATAATAACCTTTTTGGTTAGAGTAGTCTTTGTTGTAGGCCCTTGTTTTCATCATTTTGAATATTTTCCACTATTTCCAACTGGCCTGCCAAGTTTCAGTTGATAAAACAACCAATAATCTTATGAAAGTTCCCTTGTTAGTAACTAGTTGCCTTTCTCTTGGTGATTTTATAATTGTCTATTTGTATTTAACCTTTGCTGTTTTAAATTGATATGTGTTTATGTGGACCTGTTTGGGTCCATCTAGTTTGGGACTCTGCACTTCCTGGGCTTGTTTGTCTATATCCTTCGTCATGTTGGGGAAGTTTTCAGTTTTTATTTCTTCAAATAGGTTCATCCCTTGTTCCCTCTCTTCTCCTTCTGGTACTCCTATGATGCAAATATTTTTATGGTTGATATTATCCCAAGAGTCTCTTAAACAATCTTAACTTTTTTCTTCATTTCTCTTTTTACTGTTCTGATTGTGTGTTTTCTGCTATCTTGTCTTCTAAGTTGCTGATTTGATCTTCTGCTTCATCTAAACCACTGTTGATTCCTTCTAGCATATTCTTCATTTCAGTTATTATATTCTTTATTTCTGACTGATTCTTTTTTATGGTTTCTATATCTTTATGCTTACTATCTCTGTTGAAATTCTCACTAAGATCCTTAATTATTTTTATAACCAGTGTTTTAAACTCTGTCTCTGATTTGTTGATTGCCTCCATTTCATTTAATTCCATTTCTGGAGGTTTCCCCAGTTCTTTTATTTGGGACAAGTTTATTTGTTTCCTCATTCATGCTGCTTCCCTGTGTTTGCTTCTATGTATTAAGTATATCTCCAATAGTCCCTCAGTCTTTCTTGGTTGGCCTTTTGTGGTATTTGTCCTGTGTGGTCCAATGGCACAGTCTCCATTATCTCCTGTGCATGTGTTCCAGAGGTGTCCCTTGTGTATGTTGTGAGTATTTTGCTGTTATAGTTGAACTTAGATTGCTTTTGGCGCATGAGTAGGTGTCACTGACTCCCATACTGGCTGACTGTGAGGATTGGCTATGACCACAGTGTATGAGCTGCTGTGTGTGGGTTGAAACTTCTGAGTGGATTTGCCCCTGCAGGCTGTTGTGTCTATGGAGTCCACCCTTTGGGTGTAATTCTTGTGGGGCTAACCAGGTACTGATCTGTTGTGGTCTGAAGCTGGCATCTGGGTGTGTTTTCTTTGGTATCTCTTGGGAGGAGCTCCCATGCAGCCTTATTTTAACCTTGCCTGTGACTGGCCAGGGGTTACATGGTAAAAACTACACAGCTATGTTTGCTTGATTTCTGTCTGTGCTGTAGCAGGAGGCATGTGTGGATGACTGTGCTGTTAGCCAAGACCAGCTGCCACCAGCATTAGGCTTGGGACAGCTTAGCAAAAGGCCCATGACTGCCTAGGCCTCTTATCACCTTCATGCTGCCCATAAGGCTCAGCCATTGAAAGATCCTCCTTAGGTGCATAGACCAAGCTAGGCTTGTTGACCCAGTATTGAGTGTGTCCCTGTCAATGCATTCTTAGGTGGGTGGTGTGGGTTCCAGGGAGTTACAGGATGGTGTGGATGGTGATTTTCACAAAGTTAATGCAATTTGAGTTCTTGCAAAAGTGTGAAGCTTATGACCACTTCACAAAGTAAACCCTGAGAACACTGTTGTGAGCCGCTGTTTACCTCAGGCATGTAGGTCACCAAGAGAAGCACAAGAGAGCCTATGGTGAAGATTTTGGCTTACTGCTCACCACCAAAAATTACTCATGCCACCACAGGGCATCTGCTGCTGTGCAAGGCTTCCAAAGCTTATGAGGGGGGCCAGGTGCTCAGTAGACATGAGTTCACCCAACAATGCAGCCCATGTGATCAGGGATTGTTTCCAGGGAGATACATGTTGTGGGTGGTGGTTTATGCAAAAGTAATGAAGTTTCAGTTCTTGCATCAGTGCCAGCTTTGAATCACTTTGCAAAAATGCCCTGAGAACACTGTGGAGCTTACTTCAAGCCCCATGTCTCCAAGAGCCACCCAAGAGTGGCTGTGGTACGGGGTGTTACTCACTGCTCACCACCAAAAGTTCCCTGGGCTGATGTGGGTTGTCTGTTTCTGAAAAAGGCTTCTGAAGCTAGTGGGGTGGGGCCAGCATCTCAGCAGCCAAGAGTGCCCTTGATAATGCAGCACCAGCAGTGTGGGATGGGGACCTGGTGCCTCACCAAACTGGTATTCACGTGTTGATTTTACCAGACCAATGTGGTCCTAGATTTGGCTCTTTGTGGGAGAGTATAACACAGTAAAATTGGAACCTTCTTGTAGACTACATGTGAGGCAGGGTCCACACAAGGACAACTGCTGGTCCCCTCAGCTCTCAACTTGAGGCCACACAACTCAGTCTTTCCTTGTATGTCTTTGGCACCTTTCTAGATGCCACCTCTCCATGTGAGACCAGGTGAATGTTCACAAGCAAGTGAGTCTCTGTGCCCCTGAGAGGGCATCTGGTTTCCAGTAGCCTTCCATCTCACAAGATCAGGCAGACAGAATTCTCACTGATCTTCACTGCCAGATATTGTGGGAATTCGTCTTCCCAGCACAGGACCCCAGGGTTAGGGAGGCTGGGACCCTTCCCTCCTAAGGCCTCCCAGTGTTCAACCACTATCTGTGGGTTTGGGGTATGCCTGTTTCACCTCTCCACCTCTCCTACCAATTTCGATGTGGCCTCCTCCCCAAATCCACAGTTATAGGGCTTCTGTTCATCTACTCTTCAGATGATTCTTGAGGTTGACCATTCTATAATTCATTTGTAATTTTGGTGTGATCCTGGAAGGTAGTAGGTATAGAGGTTACCTAATCTGCCATCTTGGACCTTCCTCCTAAATATATAGCTTTTTTTTTTAGCTGATCCATCCTGCCACTTGTTGGCAGCTCAACGGCAACTCAGCTTGGGCTGGCCTCGAACAGCTGTTGCTCAGAGCTCAGCTCGCACTCTTGAGCGAGCTCTTAACCAACTGAGCCACTCGGCAGGCCCTATATAGCATTTTAAATGTCAATGTTTAACATTTATGTTCTGTCTTAAAACAACTATTCCTATAGTTGTTTTTTTCTTAGTTCTATATTTAAATTGATTCAGTGTTCAATATTTAAATTGATTCAGTGATCAGTAAACGTTTTGTATATGGGAAATCTATTTTGATTCATCTTTGATTAGCTGGATTTTATTGTTAAGCAGCTTTTTCACTAATAGTCTACATTTTCTTTCTTTCTTCATTGATATAAATGTATAAATTTTATACTGTGATCATATATGATTACTCTACAATGGTAAAAGGGTACGGCAATATAGTTAGATTCTCAATCAATAAAATCAGACACACCTTCGATTGAGTACTTACTATGCCACTCACTAGCTATATAATCCTGGAGAGATAAACTTAAGCTCTCTGAGCTTTAGTTTCCTCACCAGTGAAACATAGCTTACATCAGTGTTAGTTTCATTTATCCTAATTAATATTAAATAATATAGTTCATATTAATTGTTTATCCCAATATTTTGCATATGGTAGGTATTTACTGAATGTTAGCTAATGTTATTAATACAGGAGCAATAGCTAAGCATGGATATCCCCTGGACAGTTGCTATTTCAATTAAGTCCTTGATATGAGCATATTTATTGGTATTTGGCTCTTTGATTTCCTAAAAAGGGGAGGATGGAGAGATCATTACAGGGCAACCAAATCATCAAATCTGCCAGCCAATGAGTTTTATCACAACCACAATAGCTTCACAGAATCTAGACTAGGAGAGCATTTAATAGTCACCAAGTTAGAAATTTTTTTTTATATATTTATATATATATATAAAATCAAGGTCTATACATATCTTGATCTTAAAAATCAGCAATAAAGAATTCTATATTTAAGTTGCTCTTTCTTCGGTCTAATCGGAAACCCTCTGGTTAATATTTAAAATATTTTTTTTCCAACAGACTCTGTGGCAACTGCCTCCCAGAATCACACCAAAATTACAAATAATTTATACAACATTGAACCTTGGATGTTCCCTGAACACTAGATGAACAGAACCCCTCTAAATGTAGGACTTAAAGAGGAGACCACGTCAAGTATGGTAGGAGGGGCAGAGATGAGAGAGGGCGAACCCCGTGAGGGACACCTCAGTTAAAGAGAGGCTTCTCTGGTTGGGGGAGAGACCTTTAGGCCCCACACTGAGCTCACCAGCTCAGCGTCACTTTGCTAGGAAGAAGAGTTCCACAATAGCTTGCAATAGAAATTAGTGAGGACTGTCTTTGCTCAACTCAGTGAGGCTGAGGGTGGCTGGAGAACCAGTGGAGCCAGCACACAAACTCACTCGCTGGTGAGCACTCACCTATTTCTTGTTGGAGGGAGTAGCTCTGTGAGCGGGACCCAGGAGCCTATGGGAACTGACTGGTCTGAGCACCTTTGGCCTGGGGGCTGGGGGTTTTGGGATCATTGTTTCCTTGGAATGGAGCTTGCATATTAGTAGAGTACAGGAGGGCGCCATTTTTCCAGGGTTGGGCCCTCCCGCAGAGGGTCAGGTCTGGGACCACATTGGTCTGGTGGAATTGGCACAGGAGTGTGTGTGTGTGTATGTGTGTGCATGTGGCCTTGAATCTGGCATGAAAATGCCTGGTAGGCATGCTCATGCTTCAACAGGATGCTCATTGAGGTGCAGGAGTGCACCAACTGCCTTGGGATCCCGCTCTCCACACTACACGTGCAGAATTGCCAGGCTGGTGATTGGCTGTGAGGCTGCTTGGCCTGATCTGTGAGCAGCTAACTGGGACAGGCTGAGGCTGGGAGTTATTTTTGGAGTGTTGGGCCATTAGCTGTGTGCCTGCATGATTCAGCCAGAGCATTCCTGGTGAGTTTGTGTGGGCTGGTTACCTGTGCAGGAGTGCATGCTGCTCTGACTTTGTGGGAGCTACTGACCACACCCCATGGTGCCTTGGGGGCCTGCCCCATCCACCTAGAGCTGTGTTTCTGGGGGCACCCGGAGCCCCTGGTGCCTGGTCCCCACCTCACCAGATCACAGAGGGATTTTTGCATCACCAGGCATCCCACAACAACCTGTGAGGATTTTTGGTGGTGAGCACAGTTCCAAAGCACATGGCAGCTAATTGGAGGGAAGCTCACTACAAGCCTGAGAGGGAGGCCAGCGAATGATGCATTGATCCCTTCCCCTAAACATAGCCAGTGCTGTTACCCAGAGACTCTCCATTGCAGAGCAAGTGGTCTGCAGATTAAAGCAGGTGGAGAGCTATTTCTTTTTATTGTACATTTTTTTGAGGGCAGTGTCACTGAAACTCATATGTGGGACCTGAACTGGGGCCGCTGGCTTTCCAAACCAGTGCTTAACCAGCGCGCCACTTGGCCGGGCCAAGCCATTTCTTTTTTAAATTTATTTTTTCCTTTATTTTTCTTCTTATTTATTTCCCTTTTTCTTTATTATTATATTTATTCTTTTCTTTCTCTTTCATTTTTTTGGTTCCTTTTTCTTCTTTTCTTTTATCTCTTTTCCTTTTGTCATTGTTTCTCAGACTTGTTTATCTGGATATTGCTTTGGTCACTGTTTTTTGTTTTGTTTTGTTTTGTTCTCCTGTTTTTGTGTTTGTGTCTCTTTTATATACTTTTGCTTCTCCTGTCTGATCATTGCTTATTGAGTTTCTGTGGGAGTGTATTTGTTTTTTTTGGTGTTGTTGGGTTGCCTTGCTTTGTTTTTGTTTTATGAAGTGGACATGGACCTAGCACTGGTCCAGGATCTGAGAATACACTGAATTTGTAGAAACTACTGACCACATCCTTTATGCACCTGTAACACCACCATGCCCACCTACAGCTGCATTTCCAGGGGTAATCAGGTCGCCGAGGTGACTGGTCCCAACTCCACAAACTGTGGAAAAGTGTTTTTACAACAGAAGGTGGTCTGCAGAACACTGTGGTCATTTGAGTAATGTTCAGTGACCACAAACTTGCACCACAGCCACCCAGGAGCAGCTTTTGTGAATTTCCATGAGGTGGAGGCTGGCTAGAGTGCCCTTTGGATGCTATACATAGGGGTCACAGGCCAGGTATTGGTTTAAGACTAGAATCTGCATTAATATCTTAAAGACCACCAATCACTTCATATAACTCACTTGAACTTCATCCTACCAAACTAGTGCCATGTCACAGAGGCACCGTCGACACATAGTCAAACAGCCAGACACACACCCCTAAATAGCCTCTTTCAATTCTTGGGCCTTACTGGCATCTGACTGGTGGCAAGAGGCCTAGGGGGCCCTGGGTATTATCCTAAACTGTCTCAGGACCAATATAGGGGCCTGCCAGTTTCAGTTCACACAGAGGCCATACCCACATGACCCAGGGCCAGCACAGGCAGTCACCAACTGCATACAACCTTGAGGCACCTAACAGGTAGCCATGGACTGGGAAGAGGTGGGTCTGAAATGGCTCTGAGTAGAAAACATGCCCAAGAGATACAAGAACCAATACACGCAGAGGCCAGTGTTAGACAAAACAAGAGAACTACCTGGATGAACCTACCTACAAGTGGCATTCTCAAAGGACATTTTCCACAGGCATAAGAACCCACAGTGGCCAAGCCTCCTCTGAGGGGATCAACCTTCACACAGTATCTCATACATTGTGAACATATCTAATTCTAACAGCTAATCAGTCTGCGTGTCAATAACACCCTCTGACAATCCAAAAGGAATTAAAAAGCAACTTCAACAGTACCACATCTGGAACACACGGGACAGGAGAATAGGGAGACTGTGCAATTTGAATATGAAAGACATATGACAAGAGCACCCAGCAATGACTGAGAAGCATAAGTGATCTATCTAATACAATGAAGCAATCACAGAGCGAGATCCAGAATGAAAAGAAACATGTCCCAAGTAAAAAATCAGAAGAAACCTCTAGAAATGGAAGTAAATGAAACAGAGATATCCAAACTTTTAAAAACAGAGTTTAGAACACTGAAGATAAGAATGTTTAAGGAACTTAGCAAGGACATAAACAAGAATAGGGAAACCATAAAAAACAACCAGTTAGAATTAAGAATACAATAACTAAAATGAAAAACACACTCAAAGGAATCACCAGTAGAATAGATGAGGCAGAGGATTTGATCAGTGATTTAGAAGACAAAATAGCAGAAATCACCCAGTTGGAACAACAAAAACAAAAATAAAATAAAATAAAAACAATGAAAATAGTTTAAGACACCTGTGGGACAACATCAAGTAGAACAACAGCACATCATGGGAGTACCAGGAGGAGAAGAGAAGAAGCAAGGTATCGAGAATGTATTTGAAGAAATAATGACTGAAAACTTCCCTACCCTGGTGAAGGAAATCGACATACAAGCCCAGGAAGTGCAGAGAGTTCCAAACAAGCTGAACTCAAGTAGGCCTACACCAAGACACATCATAGTTAAAATGGCAAAGTTTAAGAAAGAGACAGAATCCTAAACGCAGCAAGAGAAAGACAGCAATATACATGCAAAGGAACTCCTATAAGACTAACAGTTGACTTTTCTTCAGAAACTCTGCAGGTTACAAGGCAGTGGCAGAAAATGTTCAAAGTGAGCAAAATAAAGCTCTACAACCAAGATTGCTCTACCCAACAAGACTATCACTTAAAATTGAGGGAGAGATAAAGAGCTTCTCAGAAAAAAATAAGCATAAGGAATTCATTTCCACCAACCCAGCATTGCGGGAAATGTTAAAAGGTCTTGTTTAAACAGATGAAAGGGGAAAACAATCTAACTAAGGAAGACCAGAAATACAAATAACAAAAGGGCAATAAATATGCCCCCATCAATAATCACTTTAAATGTGAATGGGCTAAATGCTCCAATCAAAACACATAGAGTTGCTGAGTGGTTAAGAAAACAGGACCCGTGCATATACTGTTTAAAGGAGATTCATTTCAGATGAAAAGACACACACAGACTGAAAATAAAGGGGTAAAGTAAGATATTGCATGCAAATGGAAATGACAAAAACCTGGGTAGCAATACTGATTTCAGACAAAATAAACTTTGAAATGAAGACTACAATAAAACAAAAAAGGGCACCACATAATAATAAAGGGATTGATCCTACAAGAGAACATAACCCTAATAAACATCTATGCACCCAACATAGGAGCTCCTAAATATATAAAACGTATTTTGAGAGACAGAAACAGATCAACAGTAACTATATCATATTAGGGGACTTCAACACCCCATTGTCACCAATGGACAGATCTTCTAGACAGAAAATCAACACAGACGACAGTAACCTTAAATGACACTATAGACCAGCTAGATTTAATCGATATTTTTAGAACATTTCTCCCAAAGTAAATGAATATACATTCTTCTCAAGTGCACATTGACAATTTTCGAAGAGAGATCGCATGTTAGGCCACAAACCAAAATCTCAATAAATTTATGAAGATTGAAATCATATTAAGAATCTTCTCTGACCACAATGCTATGAAACTAGAAATCAATTATAAGAAGAAATCTGGAAAGCACACAAATACATGGAGGCTGAATAACATATTACTAAATAACTAGTGAGTAAGAAATGACATCAAGGAAGATATCAGGTCAATCTTTTTTTTTTTGAGGGCAGTGTCACTGGCCCTCATATGTGGGACCTGAACCGGGGCCACTGGCTTCCCAAGCCAGCGCTTAATCACTGTGCCACTTGGCTGGCCCCAGGTCAATCTTGAGATGAGTAAAAATGAAATAAAACAACACAAAATATATGGGATGCAACAAAAGCTGTCATAAGAGGGAAATTCATAGCAGTACAGGGCTACCTAAGGAAACAAGAAAAATCTCAAATCAACTGACTATCTTTACACCTAAGGGAACTTGAAAAAGAACAGCAAAAGAAGCCCAAAGGGAGTACAAGGAAGGAAATAACAAAGAACAGATGAGAAATAAATCAAATAAAGATGAACAAAACAATTCAAAAGCTCAATGAAACTAAAGGCTGGTTTTTCTAAAAGATAAACAATATCGACAAACTCTTAGCCAGAATCATCAAGAAAAAGAGAGAGAAGACCGAAATTAATAAAATCAGAGATGAAAGAGAAGTACCAACAGATACCACAGAAATACACAAAATTTTAAGAAAATACTATGAGCAAGAATATGCCAACAAATTCGACAATCTGAAAGACGGATAAATTTCTAGAAGAACACAATCTTCCAAATCTGATCCAAGAAGAAACAGAATCTCTGAACAGATTGATGACTATCAAAGAAATTGAATCAGTAATCAAAAAGGTTCCAACAAACAAATATCCTGGACAGCATGGCTTCACATGTGAATTTTACAAAACATTCAAAAAAGAATTAATAGGACTGGCTGAGTGGTTCAGTTGGTTAAGAGCTCACTCAAGAGTGCAAGCTGAGGGACGGCTGAATGGCGCAGTGGTTAAGCGCTGGCTTGGGAAGCCAGCAGCCCCAATTTGGGTCCCACATACGAGGGCCGGTCACACTGCCCTCAAAAAAAAAAAAAAGAGTGGGAGCTGAGCTCTGAGCAACAGCAGTTCGATGCCCAGCATGAGCTGAGCTGTCGCTGAGCTGCCAACAGGGGGCAGGATGGCTCAGCTAAAAACAAACAAATAAAAAAATCTAAACAAAGAAAAAAAAGGAATTCATACCTATTCTCCTCAAAGTATTCCAAAAATACAGAAGGAGGGAAAGTTCCCAAACACTCATGCAATTCAACACCAAAAAAAAACAAACAACCCACTTAAAAAATGGGCAGAGGATATGAAGAGGCTTTTCTCTAAAAAGGATAGACAGATGGCCAACAGGCATATGAAAAAATGTTCAACCTCAATAATTATCAGAGAAATGCAAATAAAAACCACAATGAGGTACCACCTCACTGCAGTCAGAATGGTTATCATCAACAAATCAACGAACAACAAGTGCTGGCAAGTGTGTGGAGAAAAGGGAACTCTGGTGCACTGTTGGTGGGACTGCAAATTGGTGCAGCCATTACGAAAATCAGTATGGAGGTATCTCAAAGAATTGGAAATGGAACTGCCATGTGACCCAGCAATTCCATTGTTGGGTATCTACACACAGGAACACAAGACGCTAATTCGTAAAAATATATGCATCCCTATGTTTATTGCAGCGCTATTTACAATAGCCAAGACTTGGAAACAACCAAAATGCCTATCCTTAGATGACTGGGTTAAGAAACTGTGGTACATTTATACAATGGAGTATTACTCTGCTATAAAGAATCATGAAATCGTACCATTTGCAACGATATGGATGGGCCTAGAGACTATTATGTCATGTGAAATAAGTCAGTCAGAGAAAATCAAATACCATATGATCTCACTTATATGTGGAATCTGAAAAACTGAATGAATGAGCAAAGGAAATAGAAACAGTCTCATAGATATAGAGGAAAAACAGTGTTGCTAGTTGGGAGAGAGGTGGGGATGAGGGAGAAGGGTAAGGGATTAGACAGCATAAATATGTAACTACAGTATTGTCACAGGGATATGAAAGAGAGTTTGGGGAATATAATAAAGTTGTAAAATTTTTGTTGGGTGTCATATGGTCACATGTCTTGTTAAGGAGACCACTTCATGAATGGAGTAGAGGCTTGATCACTGCACTGTATACCTGAAATTGATGTTGTATAATATTGTATGCCAACTGTAATTGAATATATAGATAGTCACGGGATGTGGATTATACGGTGGAAGGGAGTCAAAGGAATTGTAATAGATAGTATGATATTGGGGGGAGGAGTGGTGTGGCGAGATAACATTGTATATTCATACAATGGAATACTAATCAACAATTTTAAATGAAGTAGTTATTGATACATGCCAGAAATATAAATAAATTCCACAGATATTTTGCTGAGAAAAAAAAAAACAGACACATTGGGCCGGCCGAGTGGTGCGGTGATTAAGCGCTGGCTTGGGAAGCCAGCGGCCCCGGTATGGTCCCACATATGAGGGCCAGTGACACTGCCCTCAAAAAACAAAACAAAACAAAACAAACAAAGAAAACAAACAGACACAGAACAGTACGTACTGTATGAATGTATTTATACACACATGAATTTCTAAACCATGCAAAACTGCTTTATGCAGCAGTTCTCAAACTTGGTCATGAAAGAGAGTCACCTGGAAAGCATGTTAAAACATTGTTTTCTGGGCCCCACTCTCAGGGTTTCTAATTAAGTTGAAATTAGGTGGGGCCTGAAAATTTGCATTTCTAACAAGTTCCAGGTGATGCTGATGCTGTCCGTCTTGGATCCACACTTTAAGAAGCACTAATATGTAGTGATAGAAGCCAGAATAGTGGTTACCTTTTGGGAAGAGCTAAAGGGGTTGGTGTTGACTGGAAAGAACTTTCTGAGATGATAGTAATGTTCTATATCTTGACCTGGGTAGTGGTCATGTAGGTATATACATAGATAAATTATTATCCAGCTGTTTCCTTCAGATTTGTGTCTTTTACTGAATACAAATTTTACCTTTAATTAGAGGAAAGAATATGAGCAGTGGAATCAAACAAATGAAGTTTAAATTCCCACCCCTGCAACTTACCAATTACGTGACATTTGGCAAGTTATTTTATGTACTCAAGCCTTACTATTTTCATGTATAAAATAGAGTTCATAACAGTACTACCTCAAAAGGTTGCTGTGAGAACTCAATAAGATGGTCCTTCTAGGTGCTGAGCACAATGCTTGGCACAGAGTAAACACTGTAAATGTTTGCTTATTTTTAAATGTGAGTCTAAATTAAAAGGGATGTAACTTAGATTTAAAGTTGTTTTTTACTTGTAGTTAGAAATTTATTTATTTATTTATTTATTTATTTATTTATTTATTACTTTTAGACATTGATTTTTTAAAGAAATTAGTTTCAGGTGTACAACACAGTGCAATAGTTATACTTTTTACACCTCAAAGTGACAACCCCACTCCCCCAATTCGCCACACCACTCCCCCAATATCATACATATCTATTACAATTCCTTTGACTCACACAGTATACACCACATCCCGTGACTATCTATATGTTCAACTACAGTTGGCACACAATATTATACAACATCAGCTTCAGGTGTACAGTGCAGTGATCAAGCTTCTACTCCATCCATGAAGTGGTCTCCCTAACAAGACATGTGACCATCTGACACGCCACAAAACATTTACAACCTTATGATATTCCCCAAACTGTCTTTCATATCCCTGTGACAATACTGTAGTAACCTATTTATGCTGTCAAATCCCTACCCCCTCTCCTCCATTCGCACTCCCCTCCCTACTAGCAACCACCAGTCTCTCCTCTATATCTATAAGTCTTTTTCTGTTTAATTTGCTTGTTCATTCTGTTTTCCCAATTCCACATATAAGTGAGATCATATAGTATTTGTCTTTAACTGACTGAATTATTTCAATTAATGTAATAGTCTCTAGGTCCATCCATATCATTGCAAATGGTACGATTTCATTCTTCTTTATAGTGGAATAATACTTCATTGTATAAATGTACCACAGTTTCTTAATCCAGTTGTCTACCAGTGGGTACTTCTGTTGTTTCCAAGTCTTGGCTATTGTAAATAGCGCTGTAATAAACATAGGGGTGCATATATTTTTCCAAATTAGTGTCTTGGATTCCTCTGGGTAGACACCCAAGAGTGGAAATGCTAGGTCATACGGTAGTTCCATTTCCAGTTATTTGAGATACTTCCATAATGATTTCCATAAGGGCTGCACCAATCTGCAGTCCCACCAACAGTGCACCAGGGTTCCCTTTTCTCCACAACCTCGCCAGCACTTGTTGTTTGTTGATTTATTGATGATAGCCATTCTGACCGGGAGTGAAGTGGTATCTCCTTGTGGTTTTTATTTGCATTTCTCTGAAGATTAGTGAGGTCGAACATTTTTTCATATGCCTGTTGGCCATCTGTATATCCTCTTTAGAGAAATGCCTCTTCATATCCTCTGCCCATTTTTTAATTGGGTTGTTTGTTTTTTTGGTGTTCAATTTCATGAGTGTTTTTTATAAATTTTAGATATTAACCCCTTATCAGATATATCACTGGCAATCATCTTCTCCCATTCAGTTGGCTGCATTTTTGTTTTAATAATGATTTCCTTTGCTGTGAAAAAAAAATTAAGTTTCATGTAACCCCATATATTCATTTTTTTTTTAATTTCCCTTGCCTGAGAGGATATATCAGTAATACTATTACTCAGGGTAATGTTTGCAAATTGACTCCCTGTGTTTTATTCTAGGAGTTTTATGGTTTCAGGTCTTACATTTAAGTCTTTAATTCATTTTGAGTTTGTTCTCATATATGGTGTAATTAGGTGGCCCATTTTCATTTTTTTGCACGTGTCAGTCCAGTTTTCCCAGCACAATTTATTTTTTTTTTATCTTTTTCTTTTCTTTTTATTTATATATACTTTTAATTAGCTTCAGGTGTACAACAAAGTGCAATAGTTATACTTTTTACCCCTCAAAGTGACAACCTCCTCCCCCAATTCTCCCCTCCCACTCCTCCTCCCCATATCATACTATCTATTACAGTTCCTTTGACTCCCTTCCACCATATAATCCACATCACGTGACTGTCTATATATTCAATTACAGTTGGCATACAATATTATACAACATCAATTTCAGGTATACAGTGCTGTGATCAAGCCTCTACTCCATCCATGAAGTGGTCTCCCCAACAAAACATGCCAGCACAATTTATTAAATAGACTACCTTTAGTCCAATGTAAATTCTTGCTTCCATTGTCATAGATTAAATGACCATAATTTTGTTGGTTTATTCCCGGGCTCTCTATTCTGTTCCATTGGTCTATGTGTCTGTTTTTATGCCGGTACCATAATCTTTTTTTTTGTTTGTGTGTGTGTGTGATACACATAAATGGATGTTTATTTTTTAACTCAACAATATAATTCTTTTTTTAAGTTTTATTTTATTATTATTATTGATTACAGATGTACAACGCAATGCAATAGTTATTTTTTTTCACCCCTTACAATGTGACTTCCCCCACCCCCCTCCTCTGCCCTCCCACACCCGATATCATACATATCCCTTACAATTCCATTGACTCCATCCCTACACTATATTCCACATCCTATGACTATATATGTGTTAAATTATGGTTGACATATAATATTATTCAGCGGCAGCTTCAGATGTACAGTGCAGTGGTAAGGCCAGTATGCCGTCCATGAAGTGATCTCCATAAAAGGACATGCATCCGTCTGTTCCCCTAAAATAAAAATATTTACAACCTTATTGATTATATTCCCTAAACTGTCTCTTCTGTCTCTGCAGTAGTATTGTAGTTACCAGTATATGTTGCCTCGTCCCTTCCCCTTCTCACTTCCCCATCCCATCTAGCCCTCATCAGTTTTTTCTTTGTGTCTCTAAGACTATTTCTGTTTACATTGGTCATTTATTCAGTTCTTTAGATTCCACATATAAGTGAGATCATATGGTATTTGTCTTTCTCTGACTGACTTATTTCACTTAACATAATGTTCTCTAGGTCCATCCATATTGTTGCAAATGGTACGATTTCTTTCTTCTTTATAGCTGTGTAATATTCCATTTTGTAAATGTACCACAGTTTCTTAATCCAGTCGTCTACCGATGGGTATTTCGATTGTTTCCAAATCTTTGCTACTGTAAATAGCGCTGCAATGAACATACGGGTGCATATATTTTTTCAAATTAGTGTCTTGGGTTTTTCAGGATAAATGCCTAGGAGTGGAATTGCTGGTTCAAAAGGTAGTTCCATTTCCACTTTTTTGAGATAACTCCATACTGACTATATGGGATTATATCAAACTTAAAAGTCTTTTCACAACAAAGGAAACCATCAATAAGACAAAAAGGAAGCCTACTGAATGGGAGAATATATTTGCCAATGATATATCTGATAAGGGGTTAATATCCAAAATTTATAAAACACTCATGCAACTCAACACCAAAAAAACAAATAACCCAATTAAAAAATGGGCAGAGGAAATGAAGAGACATTTCTCTAAAGAGGACATACAGATGTCCAACAGGCATATGAAAAAATGTTCAACCTCACTGATCATTTGGGAATTGCAAATAAAAACCACAGTACCATAGTCTTTTGATAACTGTAGCCTTGTAATATGTTTTGATGGCAGGTAGCATGATGCCTCCCATTTTGTACTTATTTCTCAAGATTGCTGGGGCTATTCAGGGTCTTTCAAGGTTCCATATAAATTTTAGGATTCTGTGTTCTATTTCTGAGAAAAATGTCCTTGATAGTTGATTGGAATTGCATTGAATCTATATATCGCCTTAGGTAGCATTGACATTATTTTTTTTTTGAGTGCAGTGTCACTGACCCTCATATGTGGGACCCGAACCGGGGCCCCTGGCGTCCCAAGCCAGCGCTTATCCACCCCGCCACTCGACCGGCCCAGCATTGACATTTTAACTATATTAATTTTTCCTATCCATGAACATGGTATGTATTTCCATTTATTTGTATCTTCTTTAATTTCTGTCTTCAGTGACTCAATTTTCTGAGTACCGGTCTTTTACTTCTTTAGTTAACTTTATTCCTAGATATTTTATGTTTTTGAAGCAATTGTAAAAGGGATTGATTTACTGATTATTTGTTTATCAGTTCTAACAATTTTTTTGTGGAGTCCTTGGGATTCTCTATATATAGTATCATGTCATCTGCATATAATGACAATTTTACTTCCTCCTTTCCAATTTGGATGCCTTTCATTTCATTTTATTGTATGATTGCTGTTGCTAGAACTTCCAGAACTATGTTACACAGAAACGGTGAAAGTGGGCAGCCTTGTCTTGTTCCTGATCATAAGGGGAAATTTTTTTTTTTTTTTTTTTTTTTTAGCTGAGCCATTTTGCCACCTGTTGGGAGCTCTGCGACAGCTCAGCTCAGGCCTAGCATTCAACTGCTATTTCTCAGAGCTCAGCTGGCACTGTTGAGCTGCTCTTAACAAACTGAGTCACTCTGCAGGCCCTAAGGGGAAAGCTGTTAACCTTTCCCCATTGAGTACGTTGTTTGCTGTGGGCTTATCTTATATGGCCTTTATTATGTTGAGATATGATCCCACTATTCTCACTTTGCTAAGATTTTTTTTTATCATAAATGGCTGCTCAGTTTTGTCAAATGCTTTTTATGCATCTATTGATATGATCATATGATTTTTATTTTTCATTTTGTTAATGTGATGCATTACATTAATTGATTTGCAGATATTGAACCAACCTTGCATACCATGAATGAACCCCACTTAACCGTGGTGTATGGTCTTTTGAATGTGCTGCTGAATTATGGTTTGCTAGTATTTTGCTGAGAATTTTTGCATGTACATTCATTAGGGATATTGGCCTGTAGTTTTCCTTTTTGGTAATATCTTTGTCTGATTTTGGAATCGGGGTGATAATGTCTTCATAGAAAGAGTTTGGTAGCCTTCCCTTCTATATTTTTTGGAATAGATTGAGGAGAACAGGTATTAATTCTTTTTTGAATGTTTTGTAAAATTCACCTATGAAGCCATCTGGTCCAGGACTTTGGTTTATTGGAAGCTTTGATTACTGATTCAATTTTTTTGGTAATAATCAGTGTGTTCAGAGTTTCTGTTTCTTTTTGGTACAGACTTGGTACATTGTATGCTTTTAAAAATTAATGCATTTCTTCCAGATAGTCAAATTTGTTGGTATATAGTTGCTCGTAGTATTTTCTTAAAATTTTCTGTATTTCTGTGGTATCTGCTGTCACTTCTCCTCTTTCATTTCTGATTTTATTAATTTGGGTCCTCTCTTTTTCTTGTTGAGTCGTGCTAAGGGCTTGTCGATATTTTTTATCTTTTCAAAAAACCAACTCTTCGTTTGATTGACCTTTTGTATTTTTTTTGTCTCTCTTTCATTTATTTCTGCTCTAGTCTTTATTATTTCAATCCTTATATTCCCTTTGGGCTTCTTTTGCTGTTCTTTTTCCAGTTTCCTGAGGTGCAAAGACAGTCTGTTGATTTGAGATTTTTCTTCCTTCTTTAGGTAGGCCTGCACTGCTATGAACCTCCTGCTATGAACTTCCTTCTTAGGACTGTGGTAGCTGCATCCCAGAGATTTTGGTTTGTGGTGTTTTCATTTTCGTTTGTCTCGAGATATCGGTTGATTTCTTCCTTGATCTCATTTTTGACCCACTCACTATTTAGTAGCATGTTATTTAGCCTCCATGTATTTGGAAGCTTTCCAGATTTCTTCTTATAATTGATTTCTAGTTTCATAGTATTGTGGTCAGAGAACACACTTGATATGATTTCAATCTTCTTAAATTTGTTGAGACTTGTTTTGTGGCCAAACATATGGTCTATCTTGGAAAATGTCCCTTGTGCACTTGAGAAGAATATATATTCTGTTTCTTTGGGGTGAAATGCTCTAAAAACATCAATGAAATCCAACTTGTGTAAAGTGTTATTTAAGGCCACTGTGTCTGTGTTGATTTTCTGTCTGAAGGATCTCTCCATTGGTTACAACGGGGTGTTGAATTCCCCTGCTATGATAGCGTTACTGTTGATCTGTCTTTATATCTGTCAAAATCTGTTTTATATATATAGGAGCTACTATTTGGGGTACATAGATGTTTATTAGTGTTATGTCCTCTTGTTGAATTGATCCCTTTATTATTATGTAGTGCCCTTCTTTGTCTTTTATTGTAGTCTTAATTTTAAAGTCTATTTTGTCCAAAATAATTACTGTGACTCAGCTTTTTTCTCTTTCCACTTGCATGAAATATATTATTCCATCCCTTTACTTTCAGTTGTGTGTGTCTTTTGATCTGAGATGAATCTCTTGTAGACACCATATGCATGGGTCCTGTATTCATATACACTGAGCCACTCTGTGTCTTTTTATTGGAGCATTTAGCCCTTTCACATTTAAAGTGATTATTGATAGGTTCATATTTAATTCCATTTTGTTATTTGTGTTTCTTTCATTCTGGGTTAGCTTGTTTTCCCTTTCTTTTATTTAAAAAAACCTTTTAACATTTTCTGAAATGCTGGTTTGGTGGTAATGAGTTCCTTAAGCTTATTCTTTTCTGAGAAGCTCTTATCTCTCCTTCAATATTAAGTGATAGCTATGCTGTATAGAGCAATCTTGGTTATAGACCTTTTTTGGGGGGTCACTTTGAATATCTCCTGCCACTCCCTTCTGGCCTGCAGAGTTTCTGTAGAAAAGGCAGCTGTTAGTCTTCTGGGAGTTCCTTTGTATGTAACCTGTTGTCTTTCTCTTGCTGCTTTTAGAATTCTGTTTTTGTCTTTAACCTTTGCCATTTTAACTATGATGTGTCTGTGTGGGCCTACTTGGGTTCAGATTATTTGGAATTCTCTGCACTTCCTGGGCTTGTATGTTGATTTCCTTCACCAGGGTAGGGAAGTTTTCAGTCATTATTTCTTCAAATACATTCTCAATCTCTTGCTTCTTCTCTTCTCCTTCTGGTATTCCTATGATGAGCTTATTTTTGCACTTCATGTCCCAGAGTTCCCTTGAAATATTTTCATTTTTTCTTTTTGTTTTTCAACGGGGTGATTTTTGCTATTTTGTCTTATAATTCGCTGATCCAATCCTCTGTTTCATTTAATCTACTGGTGATACCTTCAAGTGTGTTCTTTATTTCAGTTATTGTATTCTTTAGTTCTAACTGGTTGTTGTTGTTTTTTTTTCTTTTTTTTTTTTTGAGAGCAGTGTTACTGGCCCTCATATGTGGGACCGAACCGGGGCTGCTGGCTTCCCAAGCCAGCACTTAACCACCATGCCACTCGGCCGGCCCTAATTGGTTGTTTTTTTATGGTTTACCTATCCTTCTTTATGTCCTCACTAAGTTCCTTAAACATTCTTATCATCAGTGTTCTAAACTCTAACTGAAAATATGGAACCCTCTGTTTCATTTGATTCCATTTCTAGAGTTTTCTTTTGATCTTATACTTGGGACAAGTTTTTTTGTTTCTTCATTCTGTCTGTTGTTCTGTGATTGCTTCGATTTATTAGATAGATCACCTAGAAAGAAGAGGGGGAAAAAAAGGTTGTGATGCTCCCTGTCCTCTCTAATCTGCAGTCCACTTGTTCAGCAATAGAGTCTGTGGGCAACTCAGTACCAGCTGTTGTTGGGAAGGGCTTAATGTGTTATGCGCCAGCCTCTCTCTCAGGATGGCAGTGCTCTGTTACCATACTAACTACTAGAAAACTTCACAGATTCTCGCAGGTTGTCTGCTGCTGCAAAAAAAACCCTCTGTGGCCTGCAGAGTTGGGGGCCAAGCACCAGGAGCCCAGGGTGCCTCTGGCAACACAGCTGTAGGTGGGAGGTGCAGGCCCCCAAAACACCACTGGATATGATCAGTGGTCTCCAGCAAGTCAGAGCAGCATGCACTTTTGCACCGACAACCAGCCCACACTAACTTCCCAGGAAAGCCTTGACTGTATTACGCAAGTACACACCTCCCAGCCCAACATTGTCAGGAATACTTCCAGTCTCAGCCTGTCCCAATCTGCCACTCTCAGATCAGGCTGAGCAGCCCAACAGCCAATCCCTAGCCTGGCAAGTCTGCACAAACAGTGTGGAGAATGGGGACCCAAGATGGCTCACTCATTCCTGCATCTCAGTGAACAGCCTGATGGAGCTAGAGCTCACACACCCCTGGTGTTTCCCTGGCTATGCAGCTAAGCAGGGCAGACGGTGGGAATCCAAGGCCACATGAGCACTCATGCACACACACACACTCCTGTGCCATTTGCACCAGACCAATGCAGTCCCTGACCTGATCCTCTGTGGGAAGGCCCAACCCTGAAAAAATAGCGCACTCCTGTACACTACTCATGTGCAAGATCCACACCAGGGGTAACAATGGTCCCAAAACCTCCAGCTCCCACTCCATAGGTACTCAGTTCACTCCATCCCTGCAGGCCCCTGGGTCTGTCTCACACAGCTACTCCCTTCACCAGGAACTGGGTGAGTGCTCACTGGCGAGCGAGCCCATGCCCTGGCCCCTCTGGTTCTCGTTTTGCCCTCAGCCTCACTAAGCTGAGCAAAGAGAGTCCTCACTAATTTCTACTGCCAGCTATCTTAGAACTCCTCTTCCTGGCAAAGCAATTCTGGGCTAGTGAACTCGTTGTAGGGCCAGAGGGTTTCTCCTCACCAGAGAAGCCTCCCCACCACTGAGGCATCTCTCACAGAGCTCGCCCTCTTTTGTCTCTGCTCCTCCGACACGACTTGAAGTGGCCGTCTCTTTAGGTCCTTCATTTAGAGGTTCTGTTTATCTAGTGTTCAGGGGACTTCTGAGGTTAAATGTTGTATAAATTATTTGTAATTTTGGTGTGATCCTGGATGGCAGTTGGCATAGCATCTGTCTTTTCCGCCATTTTACCAGCAGTCAGATTTGAAGTTTTAATTTAGGGTTTAAAGTCTCCCTCTATCTCCCTGTATCTCTCTCTCTGCCTCTCTCTGTCTCTGTCTATCTCTCTTTTCTCTCTCTCTCACACACACACTCCTATCCCTCTTCTCTATTTTCACTGGTCTTCTTCATCTAAGAAAAGATCTGATTCTTTAGCATCATCTTGACTAATGACATTGCACTGAACATAACTATTTATTTATCCAAAATAATGCCAGAAGTACCTGGCCTGGGGTCACCTGTTTCCCTGCTCATCATATGAGCAGCTATACCAATCAAGACAGTTGCACGCTGGAGCTCACCATGGGCATAGATCGTTCCCCTAATGTTACTGAAACTCCATGGACTAGGTAAACCAACCATGAAATCCAGTTCAACTTGGGTAAATAAGTTATAAATATTACTCAATGAAGATATTCTGTCAGGAAATAATTGAGGCAATGGTTAACTCCAATGACACAAACTGAAGGCAAATCTGCCCAGGTCACTGATTCTAGCTCTTTGTCCCTGTTTTCAGTGCTGCTGTAACTCAGAGCTTCCAAATTTCTTGATTTTAGGCTCTTCAAAGAATGCTATCTCTTAAAATTCACTCTAATAGGGGTTTTTATCTGATTAATTACTGCCCCTTTCATCTCACCATGTCAAGTAAACCACAGCATTTAGTTAAATTCCAGGAATACTGACTGAGCTCTTACTCTGTGCCAAGCAAGGTACTGCCTGATATAGTTACAGACACAAAGTGATCCCTATCCTTGAGTATTCTATATATATAGAGAGAGTAAGAAATCCATCTAAGTAGACAATGATAGATAAAGTAAGGTATATTAAAGTAACACTGAAGAGAAGTATCTTAATCTATATTGGAAAGAAAAGTGTATGGGAGAATGCTAAGAAATGCTTATTGGAGCATTTGGAAGAAATCTCCTTTTGAGAATGGAAGAAGAAATAGGGCATTGCTTTAAAGTTTTGATTGAGATGGGAAAGGGAGTTTATGCACCAGATTTTATATGCAGGCTGGTATGAAATATCCCAGAAGATGTTTAAGAAATTATGGGCCTTGTTAGGCTTAGAAATAAGCATCGGTTTAGCCATTTTGTCAAATGTCAGAACTTATCTAAGAGAGTTGAATCAAGGATCTTCTCTGCTTTTTGTGTGTTTCTATCTTACATGACTCAACTCCCAAATTAACCCTCAAATTGTGTTACTATTAAACTTTGAAAAGAGCCCCATGACACACACACAGCTCAGAAAGTTGTATACAGCTATGAGTTCTGCTCTGTTCTTCTCTACCTTACTTCTACCCAACTAAGGAAAAAGAAAACGTTCATAAATTAGGGAGTTGAAGGGGCAAGAATAGGTTAATAAAATATGTTGCTTTTGAAGATTTATTTTGTGCTTATTAATGGGGAAAGAGCAGCTTTGCTTTCATTATGAAGCCCTGCAATTGATTAGACAGAGTGAAGACTCATCAATTTTCCCAGTGTTTTTATTAAAATGAATAAGACATTTTGTTTTTCACAAGATAATTATGCAATTGTACAGCACATTTTTCCACCCCTAGATTTTATAAGGTTTTTCCTGCTGGCAGGCCTGTTATATAACCCTAACTCTGGCCCTATATAATTTATCATGTCACATTGATACTAACTCACTGTTCTCCAAGTAAGCATGTGAAATGCCCTGCCTAAAAACTGGGGTCCATTCTCAAGATTGTATTAGGAGTCCAACCATTCAGTCACTGGTCGTGAAAATGGAAACCTTTGAGCAAATTAAATATTTTTCCCTCTCCACTCATGTTCATGTTCAGGAAGGAAAAAAGCTGACCAAATTCTTCCAAAACTTTATATTAATAAATAAAACATAAACAAAAGTATCTGGAAGTGAAATTGTGTGTGTGTGTGTGTGTGTGTGTGTGTGTTTAGAAAAAGAGAAAAGGGGGAACCAAACCTATATGAACATCCCTAAATTCTTTACATCAATCACAATCAAAGGGACTCCTTTAACCGGGTGACACGTTTTGACTCAATAGAAAGTAACATCCTGCCATATATGTATTTTGGCCTCCAAAATATCAACTGACCTTGATCAAGTTAATTCATTTTTCTGGGCTTCACTCTAAAAAGAGTGAAGAGAGAGCACTGAAAGGTCCTTCCAGCTGTGATGTTTCATATAACCTTAGACTGGTGTTACTTCACATTAATGATAGATGACCCTGAGGCACAGAATACTACATTGATTCTCCTCATCTAGTCTGTAGATGTTTTACATGCAGCATAGGCAACAAAACCCCTTTAGTTGTGATGGTTAGGATCAGGACTGCTGCAATGCCCAAGCCCAACTCTGAGGATTAACATATATGCAGGGGTCTAGATGCGTTTCTAGACTTTGTTTTATTCTCTAGTCACAAACTGTTAAAATACTTACTACCTGCTGCCCCACTAAGCATATTCTTGGCTACAGAAGAATCAAGTGAGAAAGTGGGCTGTCGCTCGAACTCTAAGCACTGGTCTTTGAGTCCTCGAGACTACAATGAATACTCCTTCTTCTTGACACTTCTGTATCATTCTTCCTCTGTAGTGCTTTTTCGTGTGTACTTGTGAGTGTGTGTGTGTATGTGTGTGTGCGTAAAACAGAAATAAAGAAACAGAGACACAGAAAAAGAGACAGGGAGTATCTCCCCCAAAAGTCTCTAAACTCTTTGAGAGCACAAACTGTGTCATATACCTCTTTCCTCTGGGTGACAATGTAGAATACTACTTAAGCATGCTGGCCCTGAAGCCACATTCTCTGGTTTCAAATCCCAGCTCCATCACTTAAAGATGAATGAAATTTAACTAGTTTTATAATCTCTCCATCTCTCAATTTTTTGATCTGTAAAATGGGGATGAAAATAGTTTCTACCTCTGCTATAGACTGAATATTTGTGTATCTCCCCACACTTCACATGTTAAAATACTAATCCCCAAGGTGATGGTATTTGAATGTGTGGCCCTTGGGAAGTGATTAGGTCATGAGTGTGGAGACTTCATGAAAGACATTAATGCCCTTATAGAGATCCTAGAGAGCTTCCTCACCCCTTATGCATTATCAGGGCAGAGCAAGAAGACAGCCATCTATGAACTGAAAAACAGGCCCTCACCAGACACTGAGTAGTCTAGAGACTTGATCATGGATGTCTCAAACTTTTCTCTGTGAGAAAAGAATTTTTATTTTTTATAAGACACCCAGTATATGATATTTTTGTTATGGCAGACCAAAGAGACTGAAACAACCTCATAATGATCTTGTGAAGTTCATATCTGCTCATATATGTAAAGCATTTAGAACATTTCCTGGCACAAAAAAAGTGCTTAATAAATGTTAACAACAATCATTGTTATCTGAAAACTCTGAGAAAATGCACACCAAGCATGGGCTAAAAGTTACTGAGCGAATCTATCACATACATTTGTTTTATTATTTTATGACTTTTAAAAAATATTACAAGAGAAAAACATGTTCATCTAAAGAATTTAAATGATTCAGACATCTATAAAGTAAACAGAGAAAGTGACCTTTTAAGACTCCCCCAACCGCTGGCCGAGTGGTGCAGTGGTTAAGCGCTGGCTCTGGAAGCCATTGGCCCCGGTTTGGTCCCACATGTGAGGGCCAGGGACACTGCCCTAAAAAAAAATAGACTCCCCCTACCAATGGCACTCACATCCCCATTCCCCAGAGGAAACTCCTATCTTTCCAGACTTTTTATATGCAAATATAAGTATACACCAATGTTTTAAATTTTATAAAACATCACCTCACACCCATCAGAATATCTATCACCAATAAATCATCAACCAACAAGTGTTGGAGAGGATGTGGAAAAAAGGGAACACTCATGCACTGCTGGTAGGATTGCAAATTGGTCCAGTCACTATGGAAAACAGTATGGAGGATTCTCAAGAAATTAAAAATAGGGCCGGCCGAGTGGCGCGGTGGTTAAGTGCTGGCTTGGGAAGCCAGCAACCCTGGTTCGGTCCCACATATGAGGGCCAGTGACACTGCCCTCAAAAAGAAAAAAATAAATAAATTAAAAATAGAACTAACTTATGATCCAGCAATTACATTTCTGGGTATTTATCCAAAGAATTCCAAAACACTAATTAGAAAATATATATGTTCCCCTATGTTAATTGCAGCACTATTTACAATAGCCAAGATATGGAAGCTTCTTTAGGTCCCAACAATAAATGATTAGATAAAGAACAGGTGGTACAAATACACAATGGAATATTACTAGGCCATAAAAAATGAAAGGACTGGCCTAGTGGCTCAGTTGGTTAAGAGCTTGCTCAAGACTGCTAGCTCTGAGTAACAGGGTCACTGGTTTGATTCCCACATGGGCCAGTGAGCTGCACCTGAGCTGAGCTGCCATTGATCTTCCAACAGGTGGCAGGATGGCTCAGCTGGTGAGAGGATGTGCTCCTGACAACAATGTTGCCTGTTCGAGATGGTAGGCTAAGTTCACCCACAACTAAGACTGAACTTGGCACCTTGAGCTGAGCTACCACCTGGGTGGCTCAGGGGATAGAGTGAGTGCTCTTAAGATGAGGCTCCTAGTTTGACTCCCACATGGGATGGTAGCTAAGCCAACCTGCAACTAACTGAACACAGCACCTTGAGCTGAGTGGTGTTACGGGACTTGGAACTGAGCCTGCTGCACCCTCCACAATTAAGATTGAAGGACAATAATTTGGCTGGTTCCCTTCACCAATTCCCCAACAGTGCTCCCCTCCCCCAATTCACCAATGAAAATCTTTAAAAAAAAAAAGACATCTTACTGTTTTAGACAACATGGATGGACCTAGCGGGTATTTTTCTAAGTGAAATAAGTCAGGGAGAGAAAGACAAATACCAAATGATCTCACTTATATGTGCAATCTAAAGAACAAAATAAATGAATAAGCAAAACCGAAAGAAACATATAGGTATAGAGAAAAAACTGATGGTTGCCAGATGGGAGAGGTTTGGGGGCTGAGTGAGAAAGGTGAAGGGGTTAAGAAGTACAAATGTGTAGGTACAAAATAGTCACAAAGATGTAAAATACGGCAAAGGGAATACAGTCAATAGTATGATAATAACTATGTATAGTGCCAGGTGGGTACAACAGTAATTAGGGGAATAACTTCCTAAATTATATAAATATGTAACCACTATGCTATACACCTAAAATTAATATAAAATATATATTTTTTTTAAATTTTATTGGGGAATTGAGGGATGGGAGCAGCATTGGGGAATCGGGGAAGGGAAACAGACAAGTTGCTGTCTTTTTGTTCTTCAGTCTAGTTGCAAAAGACATTGCTTCACTGGCCCATGTTGGTATCGTCATTGCGTTCTTCCTGGATGAGGCAGATCAGATGCCAGCCTCTGGATGGTTACTCACTGTGGCTATTGGCAGCTCTCACTGGCCGCCAACCGCTCATGCTGGCTGCCAGCCACTCACTGTAGCCTATGGCAGCAAACTGCAGCAGGGGCTGCAGCTAACACCATCGCCAGGGCTCGCAGCCCAGCTCCAGGTGGAGCTGTTGTTAGCTGTAGAGGGCAGTGTCACTGGCCCTCATATGTGGGATCCGAACCGGGCCCGCTGGCGTCCCAAAACCAGCTCTTAAGCAATGTGCCACTTGGTCGGCCCTAAAATATTTTTGAATGTCAACTGTAATTAAAAAATTTAAAAAATAGAGTGACATCACAAAAATGGCAGCATGAGGAGTGGTTCTTGAAATTTCCACTGGAAGTTACAACAAATTGAACAGCTATAATTCAGCAAAGGATTCCCAGCACAACACACAAAGATGTCTGAGAGAAGGGTACATCGATTCACCTGAAGGTGGGCAAATTGAAGGAACAGTGGAGGAGGGAAGAGGGAAGTGCTGAGACAGGGCATCAGGGCCACAGGATGCAGAATGGAGTTCACTGCAGTCCAGTCCCTTCTCCCAGATATCATGGGAGAAGGACGGATTCAGGCTGTAGGTGTAGCCCCTGTGGCCTAAAGTCCTTCCTGAGGAATTGGTATGCAATACGGTCAAACCCAGTGATCATGGCAGAGACCGTGGAGCAAAGATCAAATACAGAAGGGTGAGGACAGTGGCTTAAGCCATCACTTCCAGGCAGAAAAGAGAAAACAAATACACAGAGCCTGGCTGCGTTCACCCCACCCTCCCAAAACTCGCCTGACCCCCACCATCCCAGCGTTAGAAATGGGCTTCAGAAGAAACAGTAGCAGTGTCAGTTTAAAGAACATAATATCTTCAGTCCTGAGAAATGCAGCAACAGTCCCAAAGCCATGGACTCACAGCACAAATGATTCCAGTGAAGGAGAAAGAACTGTAAGTGCAAGACAACTTTGGATTGATAGTCACCATTGCACAGAACCGCAAATGCACCAGGACCTCTCACAGATCACCCCACCCCCAGCTTTCTGCATGGATACCTATGGGGGCAACAAGAACCACTGAGAAACACAGGCCCTGCATTGGGCTGAGGGGCAGCACTTGGATTTCAGAAAGTCAGAACTCTATCACTCTTCACATCTCCCACAGAGGTGGTGCCCTGAGACCCAGATGTCCTGCTCACAGAGGAGAAGCCCATGTTCCAAGAAACCAAACAAAATGTGAGAATCAGGAACAGTGCAAGAGAAAAGGTAATGCTACAGCATGAGAGAAAAAAAATTAAAATGCTGCAAAGGGAGATAAAATAAAAAATTCATGCAACACCTACTGGAAAACAAAAGAATGACCTTTTTACATCAATCTGCTGCAGAAGCCAATCATGTAGATGCCCATGAAGAGAAATAATAATTCAGTGATTGCCATGAATAACCAAAGTAAAAAGGAAGCTCATTAAGAAAATGAAAACTCTCCAGAAAATGAACTTAAAGACATGGAAACATGGAACTTAAATAACAGAAAATTCAAGACTGCAGTTCAAACAAAACTCAACAAGGTGCAAGAAAACACAGACAAACAGTTTAATGACCTCAAAAACACAAAGAACAAAATGAACACTGAAACAAAGAAATTTCAATTTAAAAAAAAAGAAAAAAGAAATTCTAGAGATAAAAACCTCAATAAAAGGAATGAAGAATAAAATAGACAGTTTAGGTAGTAGAACTGACCAGATGGAGGAAAGAATCAGCGACATCGAAGATAAAAATTTTGAGATGACACAGATGGAAAAAGAGAGAGACGAAGTTAAAAGAAATGAAAGAATTCTACAAAAACGTTTCCTCCATCAGAAAGAACAACATAGGGGGACTTCCGGTAAAATGGCGGAATAGACAGACGCTGTGCTAACTACCTCCCAGGATCACATCAGAATTACAAAAAAATTATACAGCATTCAACCCTGAAGGTCCCTGGAACACTAGATGAACAGAACCACTAAATGAAGAACGTAAAGAGGAGGCCATGTCGGGTCTGGTAGGACGGGTGGAGACGAGAGAGGGCAAACCCCTTGAGGGAAGCCCAACTGTGGGGAGGATTCTCCGATTGGGAGAGAGAACCTCCAGCCACACACCAAGCTCACGAACCCAGAGTTCCTTTGCCGGGAAGAGAAGTTCCAAGATAGCTGGCAGTAAATTAGTGAGGACTCTCTTTGCTCAGCTCTGTGAGGCTAAGAGTGGCTAGAGAATCAGTGGGGCTGGCGCATGAGCTTGCTCGCCGGTGAGCACTTACCTGGTTCCTGGTGGAGGGAGTAGCTGGGTGAGCTAGGCCCAGGAGCCTGCGGGGATGGAGTGAGCTGAGCACTTTGGTGCAAAGGCGGAAGGTTTTTGGACTATTGTTCCCCTGGTGTGGAGCCTGCACGCGAGTGGTGTAAGGAGGGTGCCATTTTGTCAGGGTTTGGCCCTACCACAGGGGATCAGGTCCGGGACCTCATTCGTCTGGTGGAATCGGCGCAGAAGTGCGAGTGTGTGTGTGTGCACGCGCATGCAGCCTTGGATCCCCACACACCGGCCGGCTTTTACCGCGTTGCCAGGGATACTTTGGGCAGGTACCCTCCAGCTCCAACAGGCTGCTCACTGAGACCCGGGAGTGCACGAGCTGCCTCACATCCCCACCCTATGCACGGCTTGGGCTGCATTGCCAGGGAATTGCTTGGCTGCTGTGCTCTGGCTCCAACAGGCTGCTCACTGAGATGCGGGAGTGTGCAAGCTGTCTCTTTCCTGGCTGTCTGCACTGTGCTTGCAGAGTTGCCAAGCTGGTGATTGGTTGTCGGGCTGCTCGCCTTGATCGGCAAGCGGCTGATTGGGACAGGCTGAGACTGGGAGTTTTCCTGGGAGTGTTGGGATGTGAGCTGTGTGCCTGCGTGATCCAGCTAGGGCTCTCCTGCTGATCTATCTAATACATCAAAGCAGTCCCAGAGCGACAGCCAAAATGGGGAAACAAAGAAACATTTCACAAGTAAAAGATCAGAAGAAAACTCTAGAAATGGAACCAAATGAAACAGAGGGATCCAACCTGTCAGAGATAGAGTTTAGAACACTGATGATAAGAATGTTTAACAAAGTTAGTGAGGACATAAGGAAGGATACAGAAATCATAAAAAACAACAGTTAGAACTAAAGAATACAATAACTGAAATGAAGAACACACTCAAAGGAATCACCAGTAGAGTAGATGAAGCAGAGGAGCAGAACAGTGATTTGGAAGACAAAATAGTAGAAGTCACCCAGTTGGCACAACAAAAAGACCAAAGAATAAAAAACAATGAAAATAGTTTAAGAGCCCTATGGGACAAGATGCATGCAACCACCTTCGACTCATAGGAAGACCAGAAGGAGAAGAGAAGAAGCAAGGGGTCGAGAATGTATTTGAAAAAATAATGACTGAAAACTTCCCTACCCTGGTGAAGGAAATCAACATACATGCTCAGGAAGTGCAGAGGGTTCCAAACTAGCTGAACCCAAACAGATCCACACCAAGACACATCATAGTTAAAATGGCAAAGGTTAAAGACATAGAGAGAATCCTAGAGGCAGCAAGAGAAAGACAGCAGGTTACATACAAAGGAACTCCTGTTAGACTAACAGCTGACTTGTCTATAGAAACTCTGCAGGCCAGAAGGGAGTGGCAGGAGATATTCAAAATGACACAAAATAAAGGCCTACAACCAAGATTGCTCTACCCAGCATGGCTATCACTTAAAATTGAAGGAGAAATAAAGAGCTTTTCAGAAAAGAATAAGCTTAAGGAATTCATTACCACCAAGCCAGCATTGCAAGAGATGTTAAAAGGGCTTTTCTAAACAAAAGAAAGGGGTAAACAAGCTAACCCAGGAAGACCAGGAATACAAATAACAAATTGGCGATACATATCCACCTATGAATATTCATTTTAAATGTCAATGGGTAAATGCTCCAATCAAAAGACAGAGAGTGGCTCGGTGGATAGGAAAATAGGACAGATGTATATGCTGTTTATAGATAGAATAAGATATTTCATGCAAATGGAAATGAGGAAAAAAAAGCTGGAGTAAAAATACTTATTTTGGACAAAATAGACTTTAAAATGACTTCAATAAAAGACAAAGAAGGGCACTATAACCCTAATAAACATCTATACACCCAACGTATGTAATCCTAACTACATATAACTGATTTTGACAGACATAAAGACAGAGATCAACAGTAACACTATCATAGTAGGGGACTTCAACACCCCATTGTAACCAATGGACAGACCCTTTAGACAGAAAATAAACACATAAAGAGGGGCCTTAAATAACACTTTAGGCCAGCTGGACTTCGTGGATATTTTTAGAGCATTTCACCCTGAAAAAACAGACTATGCATTCTTCTCAAGTACAGGTGGGACATTTTCCAAGATAGACCCCGTTAGGCCACAAAACAAGTCTCAGTAAATTTATGAAGATTGATTTCATACCAAGCAGATATAAAGGAAAAACTGATGATTGCTGGCTGGGAGGGAGTGGGGATGAGAGAGAGGGGGAAGGTTTTGGACAGCATACGTGGGTGACTATAATGTTGCCACAGGGTTATGGGGACAGTTCTGGGAATGTAATTGATAATGTTGTGAAGAGACTATTATGTTAAGTGAAATAAGTCAATCAGAGAAAGACAAGTACCATATGATTTCACTTATATGTGAAATCTGAAAAATTGAATGAACGATCAAAGTAAACAGACTCATAGATATAGAGGAAAAACTGAGGGTTGGGTTTGCTATTTGGGAGGTGGGTGGGTATAAGGGAGAAGGGGAAGAGATTAGACAGCATAAATAGACAACTACAATATTTCCACAGGGATATGAAACACAATTTGGGGAAAATAATAATGTTGTAAATATTTTGTGGCATGTCAGATAGTCACATATCTTGTTAGGGAGACCACTTCATGGATGGAGTATAGGCTTGATCACTGCACTGCACACCTGAAGCTGATGTTGTATAATATTTTATGCCAACTGTAACTGAATATATATAGTCACAGGATGTGGAGTATACTGTGGAAGTGAGTCAAAGGAATTGTAATAGGTATTTACGATATGGTGGGGGAGTGTGGTGGCGAATTGGGGGATTGGGTTGTCACTTTGGGGGGTAAAGAGTGTAAGTATTGCATTGTGTTGTACACCTGAACCTAATTTAAAAAAATGGGAAAAAAAAGAAAGAACAACATAATAATAATGGGTATACCAGAAAGAGAAAAGCAGAGAAGGGAACAGAGAATATATTCAAACAAAGAGTTAATGAGAACTTCTCAAATGTGTGGAATGAACTGGATCCTTCAAGCCAAGAAGAATATAGAGCACATAATTACCTTAATCCCAGCAGGTCTTCTCCAAGGCACATTGTATTGAAGCTGTCAAAATTTATTGAACAAAAAAAAATAATTTCTCAATGTAGCCAAAAAAAAAAAATGGTAACCTATGAAGGAAAGCCCATTAGTTTATCATCAGATTTTTCATCTGAAACTCTAGAAGCCAGGAGGGAGTGATATCAGATATTCAAACTATCAAAAGAGAGAAATTATGAGTCAATAAAATATATCCAGGGGCCGGCTGAGTGGCCTGGTGGTTAAGAGCTGGTTTGGGATATCAGCGGCCCCGGGTCAGATCCCACATATGAGGGCCAGTGACACTGCCCTCAAAAAAAAAAAAAAAAAAGTAAAAAGAAAAAGAAAAAAAGAAAAAAAGCATAAATCCAGCAAAGTTATCCTTTAGATTTGAAGGAGGAATAAAGGCCATTCCAGACATACAGAAGCTCAATGAATCTTCTGACACACAACCTGCATTACAAGAAATACTGAAAGAAGCTATTCTTACTGACAGACACAAAAAAGAATACAAAACTATATACAATATTACAAACAGACAGAAGCATGAAATGGGAGACCCTACACAAAATAGGACACTATACACTTAACCATAACATAGACAGTAAAGAAGGTAAGAAAATTAAAATTAAACATAAAAATGAGAAAAAGAAGGAAAATACAACTTGCTACTGCAACTCAGAAATCAATTCACAACATAATTAGGGATAATTTCTGACAACAAAAACCTAAAAGAACAGGGCGTAAAACTCTGAACCTGCAAAGCATTCAACATACAAAGTATGCTGAAGAAAAATGACTACTGTAAATATGAAATGTTCTTTTACATAATCTTAATGGTAACCACTAAAAAAACAAAATCCAGAACTAAGATATATAACATAAAAAAAGAATAAACAGAGGGAAACATCATAGAACACCACCACACTGAAATAACAGACAGCAACACAAAGGCAAAGAGACCATGGAGGCACTGAGCCACCAGAAAACACAAGATAGAATGATAGGAAATCCTCATATATCAATAATCACTCTAAACGTAATTGGACTAAACTCACCAATAAAAAGACAGAGTACAGATTGGATTATAAAACAAAACTCAACCATATGCTGCCTCCAACAGACCCAACTCAGATACAAGGACAAATATAGACTAAAAGTTATAGGGTGAAAATTGATACTCCAAACAAATGGTATCCAGAGAAATGCAGCTGTACCCATACTAATACAGGATGAAACAGACCTCAAGATAAAAATGTTAACAAAAGGGCTGGCCGAGTGGCGCAGTGGTTAAGCGCTGGCTTGGGAAGCCAGCAGCCCCGGTTCAGGTCCCACATATGAGGGCCAGTGACACTGCCCTCAAAAAAAGAAAAAGTTAACAAAAGATAAATATGGACATTTCATAATCATAAAGGGAACAATACAACAAGAATACATAACACCCATCAATATATATATGTCCCCAGTCAGAGAGCACCGAAATATACAAATCAAATACTAACAGAAATACAGAGAGAAAATCTCCAAAACACAATTATAGTAGGGAACATAAATACATCATTGATAGCTATGGATAGATCATCCAAACATAAATGAGGAAAAATCAGCCCTAAATGACACATTAGACCAAATTCACATAATTGATATTAATAGAGCACTTCATCTTAGAACATTAGACTATACATTCTCTTATAGTGTTCATGGAACATTCTCAAGGATAGACCGTATATTGCAACATAAAACTAGTCTCAGCAAATTTAAGAAGATTGAAATCATACCAACCATATTCTCTGATCACAATCTTTGTAATTTGATATCAATTGCAAAAAGAAAGCAGGAAAAAACACAAATATGTTGACATTAAACCACGATTTTTTTCACATTTTTATTAAAACTATAGCTAACATACAATATATTAGTTTGAAGAATACACCATAGTTTTCAGCACATGTATACCTGAATCGCCATGATAAGTCTAGCAACCATCTGTCATTAAACAACATGGTTTTAAAGACCGACTGGGTCATAGAAAAAATAAGAGGAGAGATCAAAAGATACATAGAAACAAATGAAAATAAAAACACATCTTATGAAAATTATTGGGATGCAGTGAAAGCAGGGAAACGAGGGAAATTTATATAATTTCAGGCCTACCTCAAGAAAGAAGAAAACTCTCAAATAAACAAGCTCACAATGCACCTTAAAGAACAAGAAAAAGAAGAACAAATTAAATCCAAAGTCAGCATAAGAAAGAAAATAATAAAATCAGAACAGAACTAAATGAAATAGAGAATAAAAAGACAATAGAAAAAAATAATGCAAGAGCTGGTTCTTTGACAAAATTAATAAAATTGACAAACCCTTGACTAGACTCACTAAGATAGATAGAGAAAAGACACAGATACACAAAATCAGAAATGAAAGAGAAGTTACCACAGATGCTACAGATATACCAATGATCATCCAAGAATACTATGAAGCTCATATGCTACCAAATTCAATAACCTAGAAGAAATGGACAAGTTCTTAGAAATATATAGCCATCCTAGGCTGAATCACAAATAACTGGAAAATCTAAAAGGGTCAATCAAAAGTATGAAAATTGAATGATTCATCCAAAATTTCCCTGAAAGAAAAGTTCGAGAACAAATTGTTCACTAGTGAATTCCATTAAATATTAAAGGGGATCTAACACCTGTCCTCTTCAAAATTCTTCCAAAAATTTGAAGAAGAAGCCATATATCTTAACTCACTTTAAGAGGCCAACAGTACCCGATATCAAAATCTGCTAAAGATAACACAAATAAAGAAAATTATAGACCAATATTTCTAATGAATACAGGTGCAAAAATGCTAAACAGAATTCTAGCAAATAGAATACAACAATGCATTAAAAGATTATACACCACAATCAAGTTGGATTCATCCCAGGGGCACAATGATAGTTGAACATATGCAAATCAATCAATGTGATACACTGCATAAACAAAATAAAAGATAAAATCATATGATTATATCAGTAGATACAGAAAAAGCATTTGACAAGATACAACATCCATTTATGATTAAAATAATGAAATGTGTATAATAGGAAAATACCTTAATGTAATAATGGCCATATATGACAAACCCTCAGCTAACATCATAATTAATGGTGAAAAACTGAAACTTTTGCTCTAAGTTCAGGAACAGGACAGGGACACCGATTGTCACAACAGTTATTCAACAAAATATTGGAAGTCCTAGCCAGAGCAATCAGGTAAGAGAAAGAAATAATAAGCATCTGAAATGGGAATGAAGAAGTTAAATTTTTGCTTTTTGCTGATGACATGATTCTTTATGTAGAAAACCCTAGAGACTCCACGTAAAAGTTATTACAAACAATAAATGAATACAGTAAAGTTGCCGTCTACAAAATTAACATACAAAAATCTACTGCATTCCTATATACTGGCAATTAAATGTGAGATAAAGAAATAAAACACAATTCCTTTAGCAATTGTAACAAAAACAAAAAAATACCTAGTAATACAATTAATACAAATGTGAAGGACCTATACACTGAAAAATATAAGACATTTTTAAAAAGAATTGAAGAAGACATGGGAAGACATTCTGTGTTCATGTATTGGAAGAATCAACATAATTAAAATGTCATATTACCCAAAACAATACACAGATTTAATGCAATCCCCATCAAAATCCCAATGGCATTTTTTAAAGAAATAGAATAAAGAAATCATTAGATTTGTATAGAATCACAAAAGACACCAAATAGCCACAGCAATCCTAAGAGAAAAAATAACGTTGGAGGTATCACACTCCTTGACTTCAGCCTGTACTACAGAGTAATGATCATCAAAACAGCATGGTACTGGCATAAAAACAGATACTCCAACCAATGGAATAGAATTGAAAACCCAGAAATAAATGCACATAAATATGGACAGATAATTTGCTACAAAGGACCTGAAAACATATACTATAGAAAAGAAACCCCCTTCAATAAATTGTGCTGGGAAAATTGGAAAGCCACATGCCAAAGAATGAAACTAGGCTGCTCTCTGTCACCATATACCAAAATTAACTCAAAATGATTCAAACGCCTAAACATAAGACCTGAAACAATAAACTACATAGGTACTAAACTTATGGATCTTGGGTTAAAAGAGGATTTTGTGAATTTGACCTCAAAGACAAGAGAAGTAAAAGCTAAAATAAATTAATGGGATTATGTCAAACTAAAAAGCTTCTGCACAGCCAATGAAACTCAACAAAACAAAGAGGTAACCAACCAAATGGGAGAAGATATTTCTGAACAATGCCTGCAGTAAGGGGCCAATAAAAAATATATAAGGAACTCGTACAACTCAACAACAAAAAGACAAACAATCCAATTACAAAAATGGGCAGAGGAAGATGGTGGAATAGATGGATGCTGTGCCAACCGCCTCCCAGGATCACATCAAAATTACAAATAATTTATACAACATTCAACCTTGGAAGTCCACTGAACACTGATGAACAGAGCCACTAAACGAGAGACCTAAGGGGAGGAGACATCAGGTCTGGTGGGAGGGGCAAAGATGATAGAGGGCGAGCCCCGTCAGGGATGCTTCAGCAGTGGGGAGGCTTCTTGGGTTGGGGTAGAGTTCCTCGAGCCCCACACTGAGTTCACTAGCCCAGAGTTGCTTTGCCAGGAAAAGGGATTCTATGATGGCTGGCAGTGGAAGTTGGTGAGGACTCTGTGCTCAGCTTGGTGAGGCTGAGAGTGGCTGGAGAAAGATGGGGCTGGTGCATGGGCTCGCTCCTTGGTGCGCATTCACCCGGTTCCTGGTGGAGGGAGTAGCTGTGTGAACCGGGCCCAGGAGCCTATGGTGAAGGACTAAACTGAGCACCTTTGGAGTGGGAGGTGGAGGTTTTAGGGACCACCGTTCCCCTGGTGTGGAGCTTGCACATGAGTAGTGTACAGGAGGGCACCATTTTGTAAGGGTTGGGCCCTCCAACAGAGGGTCAGGTCCAGGACCACAATGGTTTCGTGAAATTGGCGAAGGAGTTCTTTGGTGCGTGCTCACACATGAGGCCTTAGATTCCCACCCTCTAACCTGCTTGCACTGCATTTCTAGGGAAATGCCAGGTAGGTGTGCTCCAGCATCATCAGGCTATTCATTGAGACACAGTAGTGCATGAGCTGCACTGGATCACCACTCTCTGCACTCCTTGTGCAGAGTTGCCAGGCTGGGGATTTTCTGTTGGGCTGCTCAGCATGATATGTGAGCAGCTTATTGGGACAGGCTGAGACTGGGAGTTTTCCGAGAGTGTTGGGCCAGGATCTGTATGCCTGCATGATCCAGCCAGAGCTCTCCTGGTGACTTTGTGTGGGCTGGTTGTCAGTGCAAGAGTGCATGCTTCTCTGATTTGGTGGGGACCATTGATGACATCCATGGTGCCTTGGAGGCCTGCCCCACCAACCTAGAGCTGTGATGCCAGAGGCACCCTGAGCTCCTGGTGCTTGGCCCCCACATCCACAGGCCACAGAGGGATTTTGCAGCAGCAGACAACCTGCAACAACCTGTTATGATTTCTGGTAGTGAGCACAGTTCCAGAGCGCACAGGAGCTAATTGGGGAAAGCTCACTGCACGGCTGAGAGGGAAGCCGGTGCATAACACGTTAGCCCTTTCCCAAACAGCTGGTGCTGAGTCTCCCAGAGATTCTTTATTGCTGAGCAAGTGGTATGCAGATTAAAGAGGAGGGAGAGCCTGCCACCTTTTTCTTTTCTTTTCTTTTTTCTTCTATTTTTCCTTTTATTTTTTTCTTCTTTTTCCTTTTTTACTTTTCATTTTTCTTCTTTGTTACTTTTTTCCTTCTTTTATCTTCTCCTTTTTTTCATACTTTGCTTCTTTTTTTGCTTTATTCTTTTCTTTCTTATATCTAGGTGATCTATCTAACACAGCGAAGCAATCACAGAACGACAGCCAGAATGATAAACAAAGAAACATGTCCCAAGTAAAACATCAAAAGAAAAGTCTATAAATGGAACCAAATGAAAAAGAAGTATCCATACTTTCAGAGACAGAGCTTAGAACACTGATGATAAGAATATTTAAGGATGGACTGGCCGAGTGGCACGGTGGTTGGGCACTGGTTTGGGAAGCCAGAGGCTGTGGTTTGGGTCCCACATATGAGGGCAAGTGATACTTCCCTCAAAAAAAAAAGAATGTTTAAGGAACTTAGGAAGGACATAAAGACAGATAGGGAAATTTAAAAAAAAGCAACACGTTAGAAATAAAGAATACAATAACTGAAATAAAGAACACACTCGAAGTAATCACCAGGGGAATAGATGAAGCAGAGGATACCGGAAATCACCCAATTGAAACAACAAAAACAAAAAAAAGAATGAAAAAAATGAAAATAGTTTAAGAGGACCAGCCGAGTGGTTAAACGCTGGCTTGGGAAGCCAGAAGCCCTGGTTCAGGTCTCACATATGAGGGCCAGTGTCACTGCCCTCAAAAAAAAGAAAAAGAAAATAGTTTAAGAGACCTATGGGACAACATGAAATGCAACAACAATTGTATCATACGAATATCAGAAGAAGAACAGAAGAAGCAAGGGATTGAGAATGTATTTGAAGAAATAATGACTGAAAACTTCCCTACCCTGGTGAAGGAAATCAACATACAAGCCCAGGAAGTGCAGAGAATTCCAAAAAAGCTGAACCCAAGTAGGCGCACACAGACACATCATAGTTAAAATGGCAAAGGTTAAGACAAAACAGAGTCCTAAAAGCAGCAAGAGAAATACAGCAGGTTACATGCAAGTAACTCCTATAAGACTAGCAGGTGACTTGTCTACAGATACTCTGCAGGCCAGAAGGGAGTGGCAAGAAATAGTCAGAAAGATGCGAAATGAAGGCCTACAACCAAGATTGCTCTACCCAGCATGACTATCACTTAAAATTGAAGGAGAGATACAGAGATTCTCAGAAAAGAATAAGCTTAGGAAATTCATTATCACCAAACCAGGATTGCAGGAAATGTTAAAAGGCTTGTTTCACCAGAAGAAAGGGGAAAACAAGCTAACCCAGAAAGACAAGAAATACAAATAACAAAATGGCAATAAATATGCACCTATCAGTAATCACTTTAAATGTGAATGGGCTAAATGCTCCAATCAAAAAACACAGAGTGGCTGAGTGGATAAAAAAACAGGACCCATGCATATGCTGCCTACAAGAGACTCATCCCAGATCAAAAGGCACAGACATACTGAAAGTAAAGGGATGGAATAAGATATTTCATGCAAATGGAAATGAGAAAAAAGCTGGAGTAACAATACTTATTTCGTAAAAAATAGACTTTAAAATGAAGACTAGAATAAAAGACAAAGAAGGGCACAACATAATAAAAAAGGGATCGGTTCAACAAGAGGATATAACCCAAGTAAATATCTATGCACCCAATATAGAAGCTCCTAAATACGAAACAGATTCTGACAGACATAAAGACAGAGATCAACAGTAAAAGTATCGTAGTAGGGAATTTCAACACCACATTGTCACCAATGGACAGATACTCCAGACAGAAAATCAATGTGGAAAATGCGACCTTAAATGACACTTTAGACCAGCTGGATTTAATTGATATTTTTCTGACAATTCACCACAAATCAACAGAATATACATTCTTCTCAAGAGCACATGTAACATTTTCCAAGATAGACCATATATTAGGCCACAACACAAGTCTTAACAAATTTAAGAAGATTGAAATCATATCAAGTGTCTACTCTGACTACAATGTTATGAAACTAAAAATCAATAACAAGAAGAAATCTGGAATACACACAAACACATGGAGGTTGAATAACATGCTAGTAAATAGCAAGTGGGTCAAAAATGATATCATGGAGGAAATCAAAAAATACCTCGAGACACACTAAAATGAAAACAGCATGACCCAAAATCTCGGGGATGCAGTGAAAGCAGTCCTAAAAGGGAAGTTCACAGCAGTGCAGGCCTACCTAAAGAAGAAGCAAAATCTCAAATCAACAGACTATCTTTACACCTCAGGAAACTGGAAAAAGAACAGCAAAACTAGCCCAAAGGGAGTACAAGGAAGTAAATAATAAAGACCAGAGCAGAAATAAATGAAATATAGAGCAGAAACAATACAAAAGATCAATGAAAACCAGAGTTGCTTTTTTGAAAAGCTAAACGCAATCGACAAACCTTTAGCCAGACTCACCAAGAAAAAGAGAGAGCGAATCCACGTTAATCAAAAACAGAAGTGAAAGATGAAAGGCGACAACAGATACCACAGAAATACAAAAATTTTAAGGAAATACTACGAGCATCTATATGCCAACAAACTCGACAATCTGGAAGAAATGGATAAGTTTCTGGAAGCATACAATCTACCAAGTCTGAACCAAAATGAAACAGAAATTGAACAGACTGACTACTGCCAAAGAAGTTGAATCAATAATGAAATTTACCAACAAACCAAAGTCCTGGACCAGATGGCTTCACAGGTGAATTTTACAAAACATTCAAAAAAGAATTAATACCTATTCTCCTCGAACTATTCCAAAAAATATAGAAGGAGGGAAGGCTCTCAAACTCTTTCTATGAAGCCACTATCACCCTGATTCCTAAGTCAGACAAAGATATTACAAAAAAAGGAAAACTACAGGCCGATATCCCTAATGAACATACATGCAAAAATTCTCAATAAAATACTAACAAACCGAATTCAGCATCACATTAAAAGGATCACACACCACGATCAAGTGGGATTCATTCCTGGTATCCAAGGTTGCTTTAATATCCATAAATCAATTAACGTAATACATCACATTACCAAAATGAAAAATAAAAATCATATGATCATATCAATAGATGCAGAAAAGGCATTTGACAAAATCCAGCAGCCATTTATAATAAAAACTCAGCAAAGTGGGAATAGTGGGTTCATATCTCAACTTAATAAAGGCCCACAGCAAACATCGTATTCAATGGAGAACGGCTAAAAGCTTTCCCCTAAAGATCAGGAATAAGACAAGGCTGCCCACTTTCACCATTTCTATTTAACGTAGTTCTGGAAGTTCTAGCCACAGCGATCACACAAGATAATGAAATAGAGAGCATCCAAATTGAAAAGGAGGAAGTAAAATTGTTATTATAGGGCCAGCCAAGTGACGCGGTGGTTAAGCGCTGGCTTGGGAAGCTGGCGGCCCCGGTTCAGGTCCCACATATGAGGGCCAGTGACACTGCCCTCAAAAAAAAATTGTTATTATATGCAGATTACATGATACTATATAGAGAGAATCCCAGAGACTCCACCAAAAAATTGTTAGAATTGATAAACGAATTTAGAATGGTAGCAGGATACAAAATTAATATTCAGAAATCAGTTGCATCTGTATACACCAATAATAAACTATCAGAAGAAGAAATCAGAAAATCAATCCCTTTTACGATTGCTTCAAAAACAATACAATATCTAGGAATAAATTTTACTAAAGAAGTAAAAGTCCTGTACTCAGAAAATTATGAGACTCTGAAGAGAGCAATCAAAGAAGATAAAAATATATGGAAATACAAACCATGTTCATGGATAGGAAGAATTAATATAATTTAAATGTCAATACTACATAAGGCAATATATAGATTCAGTGCAATTCCAATCAAACTACCAAGGACATTTTTCACAGAAATAAAACACATTTTCCTAAAATTTATGTGGAACCATAAAAGACCCCGAATAGCCATGGCATTCTTGAGAAATAAGAACGAAGTGGGAGGCATCACGCTACCTGACATCAAAATGTACTACAAAGCTACAGTAATCAAAAGATTATGTTACTCGCATAAAAACAGACACATAGACCAATGGAACAGAATAGAGAGCCAGGGAATAAACCCATCCATGTATGGTCATTTAATCTATGACAATGGAATCAAGAATTTACATTGGGGTAAAGATAGTCTATTTAATAAATGTTGCTGGGAAAATTGGACTGACACATGCAAAAAATGAAATGGGACCACCTACTTACCCCATATACGAGAACAAATTCAAATGGATTAAAGACTTAAATGTAAGACCTGAAACCATAAAACTCCTAGAAGAAAATATTGGAAGTAAATTTGTAGATATTACCCTGAGTAAACTTTTTACTGGTATATCCCCTCAGGCAAGGGAAATAAAAGTAAAAAAGGAACATATGGGATTACATCAGACTTAAAAGTTTTTTCACAGCAAAGAAATAATTAATAAAACAAAAAGGCAGCCTGCTGAATTGGAGAAGATATTTGCCAACAATATATCTGATAAGGGGATAATATCCAAAATTTATATAACACTCATGAAACTCAACACCATAAGAATAAACAACCCAATTAAAAAATGGGCAGAGGATATGAAGAGGCATATCTCTAAAGAAGACATACAGATGGCCAACAGTCATATGAAAAAATGTTCAACCTCACTAATCTTTAGAGAAATGCAAACAAAAGCCACGATGAGATATCACCTCACTCCGGTCAGAATGGCTATCATCAATAAATCAACAAACAACAAGTGCTGGCGAGGTTGTGGAGAAAAGGGAACACTGGTGCACTATTGATGAGACTGCAGATTTGTGCAGCCATTATGGAAAACAGTATGGATAAAACTAGAAATGGAACTAACATATGACTCAGCAATTCCACTCTTGGGTATCTACCCAGAAGAATCCAAGACATTAATTCAAAAAAATATATGCACCCCTATGTTTATTGCAGCGCTATTTACAATAGCCAACCCTTGGAAACAACCAAAATGCCCATCGGTAGATGACTGGATTCAGAAACTGTGATGCATTTACACAATGGAGTATTATTCCGCTATAGAGAAGAATGAAATCGTACCATTTGTAATGATATGGATGGACCTCGAGACTATTATGTTAAGTGAAATAAGTCAGTTGGAGAAAGACAAATACCATATGAACTCACTTATATGTAGAATCTCAAAAACTAAATGAATGAGCAAAGTAAACAGAAACAGTCTTATAGATATAGCGGGAAAAATGATGGCTGCTAGTTGGGAGGGGGATGGAGATGAGGAAGAAGGGGAAGGGATTTTACAGTATAAATAGGTAACTACAATATTTCCACAGGGATATGAAAGACAGTTTGGGGAATATAATTAAAAATGTTGTAAATATTTTGTGGGGTGTCAGATGGACACATTTCTTGTTAGGGAGACCACTTCATGGATGGAGTAGAGTCTTGATTACTGCACTGTACACCTGCAGCTGATGTTGTATAGTATTTTATACCAACTGTAGTTGAATATATAGATAGTCATGAGATCAGGAGTATACTGTGGAAGCGAGTCAAGGGAATTGTAATAGATAATGTATGATATGGGGTGGCTAATTGGGGATGGGTGTTGTAACTTTGCAGGTTAAAAATTCTAACTATTGCACTGCATTGTAAACCTGAAATTACTTTTTTTTAAATGTTTATTTCACAGTAAAAGAATAGAAAAAAAATGGGCAGAGAACATGAACAGAAATCTCCTAACAAGACTTAATGGCCAAAAGATATGTAAAAAAATGTTCAACTTCACTAGATATTAAGGAAATGTAAATCAAAACCACAATGAAATATCAACTCACACCTATTAGAATAGCTCTCATCAATAAGACAAATAAATAACAAGTGTTAGAGAGGCTGTGAAGAAAAGGGAACCATCATACACTGTCGGTTGGGAATGTAAATTGGTACAGCCACTATGGAAAAATGTATGTAGGTTCTTCAAAAAATTAAAAATGGAATTACCATATGACTCAGCAATCCCTCTCCTGGGTATCTACTAAAAATCTGAAAAAATTTATCTGTAAAGATATATGTACTGTGATGTTCACTGTAATATTATTTAAGGTGGGCAAGACATGGAAACAACCAAAATGTCTTTTGATAGATGATTGGATAAAGAAGATATGGTATATATACATAATGGAATATTAATCTACCATAAGATAAAATACTGCCATTTGCAGTATTTTGGATGGTTCTTGACATTCTTATGCTAAGCAAAATAAGTCAGGCAGCAAAAGTCAAGAAACATATGACTTCACTCATATGTGGGATACAAAACTGAAGGCAACAAAGAAACAAGACAAAAAAATACAAACCAAAAACTCATAGACACAGATAACTGTTTAGTGGGTATTAAAGGGTAAGGGGGTAGGGGGAATAGTAGAAAAGGATAAAGTGGGTCAAATATATGGGGATTGAAGGAGAAATGACTCTGGGTGGTGAACACATAATGTGATATATATGCATGATGTATTATATAGTTGTTCACTTGAATCCAATCTAGTTTTGTTCAATTCAGTCTGAATCATAGAAGTACTTCCATATCTCTGCATTCAATATACTTCATTTTCAAATGTCTCCATAATATTTCATCACATCAATGTGCTGTAATGTTCAACCGTTCTCCAACTGATGAGCAGTCAGGCTGTTACAAAAAAATCTACAATAACTAACTTTTGTTTATGTTCCAAATGTATATGGAGGCATTTCTCTGGGATATATGCATATAATTCGAATTGTTGTGCTGATGTAAAAGCCCATTTTAATATTCTGTAGAAACTACCAAACCATTTTTTCAAAAGGCTATCCCTATTTTCCTTCCCACCAGCAGTGTGAATGCATCCTCCCCATCTTCTCCAACATTGAAGACTGTTTATTTTTGTCTGTTTGAAGAGATTACAATAATATGGCAGTATTTAAATGGAAATTTTTCCTGATTGCTAGTTGCAACTCATACTGGAAATCTTATAGGACTTCCTCTGTCTGAGTTATTTCACTTAGCATAATAATCTGGTGGGATATAAAACTGAAAGCAACAAAGGGACAAGTCAACCAAGCAAAGAAACAAAAAGTCATAGACACAGACAACAGCTTAGTGGTTAACAGAGGATAAATGGAAAGGGAGATGGTAGAAGAGGGCTAAGGGGAGCACATATATGGTGATGGAAGGAGAACTGACTCTGGGCGGTGAGCACACAATGTAATATATAGACGTATTATAGAAATGAACATTTGAGACCTATGTAATTTTACTAACCATTTTCACCCCAATACAATTAATGTAAATAAAAAGAAAATCTTATAAAAATAAGCAATCACTTTCTTGGTAAACAGGGATGGCTCTAGTGTATTAGGAATGTGCTGAAAATATTTTATATGCTTTGCCATATTTTATATTGACAAGAGTGACAATGTCAAATAGATTGGGTGTCCTATGTTGCCATCATTTTTTGGTGGCTATCTAATTCTTCCAAGCACTACAGTGACTTTGTGCCCTGAGACATTATGCACAAATCATTTGTAGAGATTGTATTCTTTGTCTAAAAAATTGCAACATGCTTTCAGTGCTGTTTTATCTTCATTAGGATTGATTTTCATGTGCTACAGCTCCTGTCATTCTATGTTTAATCTCTCTTCTCTATCTTAACACAGCTCTTTCATCCAGGGAAAAGAATGGAACTAACATTTTCCAGCACTTATTATACATCAGATACTGTACTAGGCACTTTAGAAATCTTACCATACTGAAACTTCACAATAACTGTGATGCAGGGCAAGTACTGTTATCATCTTCATTTTACAGATGAGAGAACTGAAAATGAGGAACAGAGAGGTTAAGTAACTTGTCCAAGGTTGTTTCCGAAGACCATGCCTCTTCCACTGCACCATAGTGTCTTTCAATTTTCTTGGAACTTTCATATTTTTGCATTGCCAGAATTTTTATTTAAGAACACCTGGATGGGGGCTGGCCGAGTGGCGCTGTGGTTAAGCGCTGGTCTTGGGAAGTCAGCAGCCCTGGTTCGGTCCCTCATGTGAGGACCAGTGACAATGTCCTCAAATAAAACAAAACAAAACAAAACAAAACAAAACAAAAAAAACACCTGGATGAAATCTTTTGCAAAATTAATCAACCAGATAATTCCCAGTATAAGCAAACTGTTGTTCTGTGTTTCTGAGGTTAGAAAGACGTTTCAAAAGTGTTTTTTTGGGGGGCCAGCTGAGTGGTGCATTGGTTACGAGCTGGTTCTGGGATGCCAGCGACCCAGTTCAGATCCCACATATGACGGCCAGTGACACTGCCCTCTACAGCTAACAGCAGCTCCACCTGGAGCTGGGTGAGCCCCAGCGACGGTGTAGGCTGCAGTCCCTGCTGCAGTGGGCTGCCATAGGCTACAGTGAGTGGCCTGCAGCCAGTGTGAGCGGCCTGCAGCCAGTGTGAGCTGCCAACAGCCACAGTGAGCGACCATCCAGAGGCCGGCAACCGATCTGCCTCATCCAGGAAGAGCGCAATGACAATACCAACATGGGCCAGTGAAGCAACATCCTCTGCAACTACACTGAAGAAAAAGAGGACAGCAACTTGTCTGTTCCCCTTCCCCGATTCCCCAAGCTGTCCCCCTCTCCCAATTCCCCAATAAAATCTTTAAAAAAAAAGTGTTTTTTTCTTTTTACTACAGGTTTTAGGTTTGTTTAATGAACTTTCTTTGAACTTTGCTCAGGCTGCTGAGCATTCAATTATGGCCCCTTGTCTCACTGTTTGGGATGCAAGTATCAGTGATCTCACGGGGGAGGTAAATAATTAGTGCTACAGAAATAATAAAAATTGGCTGCTCAGAAATTCTGTCCTTGTCAAGAAAGAGGGGCTCAGAGTCAGGCTGTGGATTAAAGAGAGGTAAAGTCAATTCTTAACTCTCTTGCTTGCCCCTCCCCCAGGAGTTGGAAGTGCTTTCTTCCTCAGTTACCCAGAGCCCTAATGTTAACTTTTCCTACCACCTCTTCCAGCAACCACCTTCAAAACAGTCAAAAGATTCTCTCACCTTCCTGGCTCATGTTTCAGATTTAACCTTTGAATAAAATTAAGTAGCTCAGGGCTTCCTTGGAACTCACATCAGTGGAAAAACTACTGCTAAGGAACTTATGGCATCTAATGTCTCTCCCAAAGAGTATTGACATTTTAACAGTAAACTTCCAAAGATATCATGCCTTAGCCCAAAGATGAAGAGTTTTCAAAGCTACCTTATTTTCCCTTATTGTGACTGAGGGCAGACACCGTTGGAGACAGTACAGGTTAATCTGGTCTCCTCCTGTTCAGGCATGCATACATACCCACAGAGGGCTGCTTTGCCCCCACAACACTCAACACCTAAGAGTAAAGGTTCCTGATCCTAACAATCACATTCATTTTTATGACAAATTACCATTAATATATTTCTAAAACAAAGGTAGCAAACTCCTCTAGTATTGTACCCTTGAGTGTTAATAAGGTCTTTCAATGGTCAGATTTCAAATTCCTCTCTGAATCATACATTCTCATCCTATCCAGATTGTCTCATTTATCCAATGGCATAGATCTTTGATTGGAAAAGATGTATTAATAAATATGCAGGTACATTGGACCTGGTGATTTGTTTCTCTGAGAAATTATATATCTTTGTCAAACTATATATGAATCCACCTTTACAGTCCAACATAGAAAGCGATGTTAATGTTTGGCTAGGCTGAATATTTTAGCAATCTTCAAATCATACCAGCTAGGTAGTTATCTACCTGGGTAACTAGCCACAAAGTTGTGACTAGCCCTGGTTTAATTAACCTGACTAAAAGAGAGGTATCACAGCTAAGAATATAGTTTCTGAAGTCAGGCATACTTAAATTTCAAATCCTAGCTCAGTCAGTTACTAGTATATAAACCTGAGAGGCCATGTAGTAAGAGTCTAAGGCTCAGTTTTCTCACTTGTAAAATGAGGATAATATTATCATAGTGTTTACCTCATAATGTAGTTTGTAAAGATTAAATTAAACAACAGCATATATTTAAAGTTCCTGAGATAGAGTAAGCACAAACTTATCACTGGCTATTGATAATTACAATACCAATTTAACAAGAGATATTTCCCTACACACTACATTCTTTGGAATGGGGATCCAGGGTTGTATAATCTACAGACCTGCTCTAGAGCAATTAATTATCTGTATGCTCATATCTTAGATTGATAAAATTGTCTGAAACTTACCACCTAATAAGACCTGTTAAATTTAGGTCCTCACCTATAGATGCTTTTGTTGTATTCTACCAGCCCATTTCACCATAAATTGACCTTGTGCCTTCAGATCATACATTATAGAGCTTACTTAGTAAGCCAGATGAGGGAGACGCTTGCCAAGCATCACTTTTAATAGAACTGTGGCAGCCTTTGACCTTTACCTAGTATTTGCTAAAGAAAATCCCTGGAAAGCAAAAAGCTGTTCAAAATCCTCTCCAGTTTTCTAAGATGAGGAAGATTCTACTATCCTTAGGCTGAGCGCTAAAAGACTGCCTAGTTGTAATTAACAATTTTCTTCAGTTTACATGAGAGCAGTTTACATGAGACTTTTTTTTTTTTTTTAGCTGAGCCATCCTGCCACCTGTTGGCAGCTCAACGGCAACTCAGCGGCAACTCAGCTCGGGCTGGCATCGAACCGCTGTTGCTCAGAGCTCAGCTCGTACTCTTGAGCGAGCTCTTAACCAACTGAGCCACTCGGCCGGCCCTGCCAACCACCGTTTAAACCAGATATTTGATATCTACCAGGCACTTACTGGAGTTTACTAGAAATATTTCCTTTAATAAATTATAAGGCACTATAAGACTCATTCTGGGACTCTTAGAGATAATTTTTCCAAGGGAAATCTCAATGTGTGGCATCCTGAGATAAGCAGAATCAATTCAAGCCTGTTCAATGCCATATTTCAGTGACAGAAGCTGTTTCTATATAAAAGGAAAATGACTGGCAATCTCAAATAAGATCAGTAAAATCCCAAGTGGAGCTGAATCTCTTAGGATGCAGGTTTGGTAAACTTTCCTTCTGATCTCCTATGAACTCAATGCATCATCACCAATTACATATATATATATATATATATATATATATATATATATATATATATATAGTCTGCTTTAAACTTCCTTTGGTTCCTACAGGGTAAAGTGTCAAGTCATTGACTTTGATACTGGTGAAAACTTAATTTTAGATCCCTTATCCCACTGTTTTCACAACACACTTTAGCTATTTTGAACTTCTTACAATTCCCAGACACTCTATGATCTTTCACAGCTCTCCACATTTGTTCATGCAGTTTCCCCTGCACAGAATGATTTTCTTATGAATCTTTCACATGAATCTCATGAATTCTTAATCATTGTTCTAGATACACCTTAAATGTAACCTCTTTTTTTTTGAGGGCAGTGTCACTGGCCCTCATATGTGGGACCCGAACCAGGGCCGCTGGCTTCCCAAGCCAGCGCTTAACCACCGCGCCACTCGGCCGGCCCTTAAATGTAACCTCTTATATTAAGTCTACCCTGGCACAGAAAATTCTGAAAAGTTGCTGGAATTCTGTCCTCTGGCTCAGTGGGAACTTCAAGACTATTCTATAGAAGAAACCGCTTGAAGGATATGTGTAATTCTTTCATAATAAACTAATAATTGGCTCTAGAATGGCAGAAATATTATCTTTTTTCCAGACATCTTATTGACTTTTGAAAATAACAACTTCAACAAAGAGACGGGAAAAATAAAAAAGAACCAGTCATAAATAAAAAAGTACAATAACTGCAATGAAGAATACATTGGAGGGAATCAATGGTAGATTAGATGAAGCAGTGGTTCAAATCAGTGATTTAGATGTAAGGTAGCAGAAAATACCCAATCAAAATAGAAAAAAATAGAAAAAAAATCCAACAACATGAGGAGAGTTAAGGGACCTTTAGGATAACATCAAGCATATCAACATTTGCATTATAGGGGTACCAGAAGGATAAGAGAGCAAGGAATTGAGAACCTATTTGAAGAAATAATGACAGAAAATTTCCCTAACCTGGCGAAAAAAATCGATATACAAGCTAAAGAAGTGTGGAGAAGCATAGAGTCCCAAACAAGTTGAACTCAAAGAGGACCAAACCAAGCCATATCATAATTAAAGTGCCAATGGTTAAAGACAAAGAGAAAATCTTAAAAGCAGCAAGAGAAAAGCAGTGAGTTACCTACAAGGGAGCTCCCACATGACTATCTATCCGCTGATTTCTCAACAGAAACTTTGCAGGCCAGATGGGATTGGCAGGAAATATGCAAAGTGATGAAAAACAAGGATCTACAACCAAGAGTACTCTACCTAGCAAAGCTGTCGTTTAGAATTGAAGGACAGATGCAGGACTTCTCAGACAAGAAAAAGCTAAAGTAGTTTCTCACAACCAAATCAGTGGTATAAGAAATGTTAGAGGGACTCCTTTAAAAAAGAAAAACATTTAGGGCTGGCAGAGTGGCGTGGTGGTTAAGCGCTGGCTTGGGAAGCCAGCAGCCTCGGTTCGGTCCCACATATGAGGGCCAGTGACACTGCCCTCAAAAGAAAAAAACATTTAAAAATTGTTCTTTTTCTTTATTTTTAAATTAGTTTCAGGTGTACAAAGCAATGCAATAGTTAGACATTTACATCCCTCAAAAAGTGATAAGCCCCCAATCTAGTACCTCTCTGTTGTGGAGGACATTGCTTCACTGGCTCACGTTGGCATTATCATTGTGCTCTTCTCAGGTGAGGCAGATCAGTTGCTGGCCTCCAGACGGCTGCTCATCATGGCTCTTGGCAGCTAACACTGGCTGCCGGCTGCTCACGCTGCCTACTGGCCACTCACTGCAGCCCATGGCAGCCCACTGCAGCAGGGGCTGCAGCTATACTGTCCCCGGGGACTCACATCAGCCCAGCTCAAGGTGGAGATGCTCTTAACCATCTTAGCTGCGAGGGCAGTGTCACTGGCCCTCATATGTGGGGTCCAAACCAGGGCCACTGGTATCCAGAGCCAGCTCTTAACCACCGCGCCACTCAGCCAGCCCTGTGCTGCACTTTAAATCTGTAAATACACATGTATATATATCCAAAAAAAAATACACATTTTGAGAAAGAAAAAAAAAGCATTAAATTTGTAATACACAATATATACCAATAACAAAGGATGAATAGAAGTCACGTTTCACTTCTGCAATTACAAGAGGTGCTCAAATTGGTTACCTTCATCATCTAGACACTTCTGATTACGGCAAACTACTATTTGAGCAACATTGACCAAAATGTCCACTGTTGTCGCTGTGCATGCCATTTCAATTCCTTCCCAAATATCCACAAGTGTAGCCAGTTTTCTATGGTACACCACATCCTGTAAGAGCCCCCATAGGTATTAGCCAAAGGGTGTTAAGTTAGCAGAATGTGGGAGAAACTGAACTGCACCTTTTCTTCCTATCCATTGTCCTGGAGAGTTCAGGAATGCAGTCGCTCTCCTCCTGGGCCTGTACACTTCTGAATTTTGGGAATATATTTGGGAATACATATATAATATATATAATATGTATTATTATATATATTTGGGAATACATATATAATATATATAATATGTATAATTAAATATATATGTATATATATTTAACATTCAATACTATTCTACTACAGCCTCGGGTGTATAGTGCCATGGTCAGGCATACACACAGTTCATGAAGTGATATTCCCGATAAGTCCAGTACCAAAATTGTACCGTACATAAAGCTTAAAAATTATTGGGCCAGCTGAGTGGCACGGTGGTTAAGTGCTGGCTTGGGAAGCCAGCATCCCTGGTTCGGGTCCCACATATGAGGGCCAGTGACACTGCCCTCAAAAAAAAAAAAAACTTACAACATTATTGATTTTATTCCCCATATTGTATTTTGTATCCCCATGACTGTATTGTAACTGCTAATTTGTACTTTCTAATCCCTTCACCTTCTCCTTCAAATCCACCATCTCCTATCTAGCAACCATCAGTGTTTTTCTCTATGTCTCTGTCTATTTCTGTTTTGTTTGCTTGTTTATTTTGCTCCATAGTTTCCACATAAAAGTAAGATCATATCGTATTTGTCTTTCTTAGTCTGACTTACTTCACTTAACATAATATACTCTAGGTCTATGCATGTTGAAACAAATGGTAAGATTTCATTCTTTTTTATGGCCAAGTAATACTCCATTGTATAAATGTACCACAGTTTCTTTATCCTATCTTCTATTGATGTGCATTTTTGTTGTTTCCATATCTTGGCTATGATGAGCACTGCAATGAACATAGGGGTATGTATATATTTTTTTATTTAGTGTTTTGTATTTCTTTGGATAAATACCCAGCTGTGGAATTGCTGGGTCATATGAAAAGATGCACAACGTCTCTAATCATTAGAGAAATGCAAATAAAAACCACAATGAAATACCACCTCACCACTGTTAGAATGGCTATCATCAATAAATCAACAATCAAGGCCTGCTGAATGGCTCAGTTGGTTAAAAATGCAAGCTCTGAGCAACAGTCCCTGGTTCGATCCCCACATGTGCTAGTGAGCTTCACCCAAACTGAGCTGCTCCTGAGCTGCCAACAGGTGGCAGGATGGCTCAGATGGTGAGAGCATATACTCCTAACAACACGTTAACAGTTGAACTCCTGCATAGGATGGTGGACTATGCCCACCCACAACTAAGATTGAACACAGAACCTTGAGCTGAGCTCTCCTGACGTGCCAACGTGCAGCCGGATGGCGACTGGACTTGGAGCTGAGCTAGCTTCGCCCTCCACAAATAAGATTGAAGGACAACAACTTGGGTGTTCCCTTTCCCCAATTCCCCAATAAAATCTTTAAAAAAATAAAAATGAAAAAAAAAAAAAGTCCACAAACAACAACTGTTGGTGAGTATGCGGAGAAAAAGGAACCCTCATGCACTGCTGTTGGGATTGCATATTGGTGCAAGCAGAATTGAGGTTCCTCAAAAAATTGAAAATAGAACTACCATATTTTTGTTTTTTTAATAAAGGCTGTGACTATGTATATAAAGCAGAATTATCATTTAAAAAAATTCAAGCAATCAAATAAAAATAGAGATAAAACTGATACCTGGATTTGGTGCTCCTGCCGACCTGAAATAAATGATATTAAAAAGCATAGTCAGGGCCGGCTGAGTGGCGCATTGATTAAGAGCTGGTTTTGGGATGCCAGCAGCCCCGGTTCGGATCCCACATATGAGGGCCAGTGACACTGCCCTCTACAGCTAACAACAGCTCCACCTGGAGCTGAGCTGTGCAAGCCCCGGCGATGGTGTGGGCTGCAGCCCCTGCTGCAGTGGGCAACCATGGGTTACAGTGAGTGGCTGGCAGCCAGTGTGAGCTGCCAATAGCTGCAGTGAGCGACACCCAGAGGCCGGTGACTGATCTGCCTCATCCGGGAAGAGCGCAATGACGACACCAACATGGGCCAGTGAATCAACATCCTCCGCAACTAGACTGAAGAACAAAAAGACAACAACTTGTCTGTTCCCCTTCCCCGATTCCCAACCCTGTTTCCCTCCCCCAATTCCTCAATAAAATCTTTAAAAAAAAAAAAAAGCATAGTCAGGCTGGTAGCTTGTACCTCCCATTTAAGCCAGACAAACTGGGTATAATAATAATCCATTAATATAGATTTGTACATGTTGCTTTCTTATCAATTGACTCATTTAATTTTCACAATAACCCTCACAAGTTGGTAGGGATATTTTACCATATTTCTTTGTCTCTAATATGCTATAAATTATAAGATAAACTATTAATTTAATTTTAGTTTTTCTCAGAAAAATAAATGTCATTTAACGTTGATTATAAGATATACTCTGATCCATTTCACAAGTTAGAGTGTGAAAACAAAACTTATCTTAGACCTGAGGCCATGTGGTATGGTGAGACCCAGAAGATTAATATTCATGTAACATAGTCACTCAGTCGGAGATCCAAAAAGAAATTGGATTATTTTGATTGGTAGGTCAGTCTTCTTTTTATTCTATTAAATTTGAATAATGTCAGTTCAATGTTATAATTATAATCTCATAAAAATGTTAATAATGGAAGGAAAGCTTCTGTACTTAACTCAATTTGAAAAACTCAGAGTAAAATATAAATAGGATTCTTTACTGTATAACTTCTCAGAGATTTCACTATGCTAATTATGTACATTGTGAATTTCCAAAATCTGACTATAATATACAGCATTGCACAGCTTTTTGACCATAGAACAGTTTTCCCCCTCTTATACCGTATCTTGTGGATGTAGTGGACTATATAACACACTTTGAAAAACTATACCATACTAAGATAAAAATTCAGCTTCCAAAAGGCATGAACTACTGCTCCCAATTTGTTAACTATCAAATTCAAAGATCATATATGGTAAAGTACTAAATGGTAGATTTTATTGCCTAACTCTTGATCCAATTTGGCTGTTAAGTGTGCTCCTTTCGGGGAAACCCAGTTGGGACCCCCTCTCATTTTGAGAGCTGTTACTTTCTACTCTAATAAACTCTTCTCTGCTACAAACTTTACCTCTCGTCTGTGTTTCCATTCTTTGGCTTCACAAGACTACAATCCTGGCACAAGAAATAGCCTACATCATTTGGAGCTCATCCAGGATTAAAGAGAGGTAAATATGATCTGTGCTTTTCTGTTTGCCTTGCCTACTTATGGGCCTTCAACAATATTTTCCTGTCACACAAACATTGGGCCTCTGACAGCCAGGTAAAATGACTAGTGTGGCTGACAATCATAAGACACGGAGGATGGGTTTAGCAGAAGGGCTCTGGTTTATCCCCTCCAACACTGAGTAGGAAGAATGTTGGCCTTAGCCTGACTGCCTTCTCTCTTGGGGAAAAAAGGGAACCTGAGGACAGCACAAGGTTAGGATGAATGACTCTTGGATGCATCTGAGGAACTCTGGTCACGGCGACTCTGTGACATGTTCCGAAGGCTTCCTGGGTCTTCTCCAGATCCAAAAGCATTAAGGGCACTGGCTGATGGCTCTCCTCTCCCTCCCCTCTATGCTGCTCTGCTGCCTTTTCCTTTCCATGAGAAGGCTGGATATTGGCACGTGGCTAGGTTGTGGGCCTTTGCAGGCATCTGAGGGACTCTTGGTCGTGGCCACTCTGCAGTAGAGTTCCAAAGGCCACACTGGTCCATTCTCAGCCTGACCACCCATATGGTTGCCAGTAGAATGCCTCCTCCACACTTACTGATTTTTTTCAACCTGACACTATATCTCTCCTCAACCCATGAGATGCTGGTCAAGGGCCCCTTCTTTGTGAGACCTCCTCAACTCTCCATGTAAGCCTCAAGACACTTAAGGTAAGACTATGGAACTTAGTCTCTACATCTCCACTGTTTTTGTGCCTTTTATAGTTGCTTTCAACTTTCCAGCAATTACCTAGCAGCCCACCTCCATGATGGGCTCCACCAGTGGGGTCCCAAATATCTGGCCACTTTCCTTTTACACCGGTGCTATTACAAACCATCAGGCAAAATCCTGGAGAAGAGACAACATTTTTGGACTCCCTTTGTCTTAAGGAAGTAGCCTTATCAGAAGCTGATTGAGGCTTCCAATATCTCTATCTACTCCCCCTTACATATTGGGCATCACGGCACCCTGCCACACCCTTTCACATGCACTGTATGCCTTCCCTACAGACCTTAGACATGTACTCCCTCCTTAAACATATTTATATAGAATTCCACCACTACCTTGACTGTGACACCAATTTTTTTTCTGAGGGCAGTGTCACTGGCCCTCATATGTGGGACCCGAACAGGGGCTGCTGGCTTTCCAAGCCAGCACTTAAACACCGCGCCATTTGGCCGGTGCTGTGACACCAATTTTAAAGACACGCAGAGTCAGGTCTGATTCCGCATTTTCGGCCACTGCCTTTATCAGCCCACAGCCCGGTGTCAGAACTCCAGGAGGGAACACACATGGAGATCAGTAGGCCCCCACTCATGGGCATGGGCCAGCTGCCCAGGTAAGGTAAGACTAAATCCTGGCATGCCATGTGCCTACACTTCCCTGAATTACATCCTAAAAAATTTAACCCCCAGTCTCTGATAAAGGGGTGCATCGTCTTCTTTTGTCCATGGTATTTTTTTTTTTAGCTGAGCTATTCTGTGACCTGTTGGCCACTCAACGTCAACTCAGCTCAGGCTGGCATCGAACCACCGTTGTTCAGAGCTCAGCTCACACTCTTGAGCGAGCTCTTAACCAACTGAGTCACTCGGCCTGCCCCTTTTGTCCATGGTTTTAACTTCAATAAATGTTAGAAGATGTGAAAGCCTGGCCTTAGGAAGGAAGTATTAGCTCTAATATTATCACACAACTAGATTTGTTTAATAGGCAGGAAGGCAAATGGTCAAAAGTACCCTATGTTCAAGCTCTTTTCGCTCTGAGAGACAACTCAGAACTTTATTTTTTTTTAAAAAATGCTTAGTTGATTCAGCTCTTTTGTCTGTGGTTTCTTGTCTCCCTCCTCCAAAGGAGGCCAATTCAAAGGAACCTCCAGCAGGATCTCCCTCCCCAGGGGAGGCCCCCCACAGGAGAAACTCAGTCGGAACATGTCCCTTTCTGGGTCTCTTTCCACACCTCTCCCTTACTCTGCTGGTGAAATTCTTATAGGGTCCACCTTCAGTGGGACTCATTGTAGAGAGATGGCTTAAGTCTGCATGTGATAACATTCTAAATTAGCTTACTTAAAATCATGTTATCTCTGCTATCAAATTTGTCAAAAAATAGCTTGTATTGTTGACTTTGCACTTCAAAAAGTTGGGAGCTAATAGAGAGTCACTAAAATAAGGTTTTAAGTAACTTTTCAATAATGATCATATATTGGAGATACTTAGATGTGATTTCTCAACATCTATTGAAAACTTAAGATTTTAGTTTTGCTAAGTTCACCTATTTCTAGCTTCTTGTCACAGAGTGGTCAAAGATATGTTCAGATCTGTTAATAAATGTACCTTATGTTTTATCACAAGCTTATGCTTTTTTTTTAAAAAAGACCTTATTGGGGAATTGGGGGAGTGTTGGGGAATCAGGGAAGGGAACAGACAAGCCGCTGCCTTCCTGTTCCTCAGTCCAGTTGCAGAGGACGCTGCCCCACTGGCCCATGTTGACATAATGACTGCACTCCTCCCGGATGAGGCAGATCGGTCGCCAGCCTCTGGATGGTCACTCACCACGGCTATTGGCAGCTCACGCATGGCTGCCAGCTGCTCACACTGGTTGCCAGCCACTCACTGTAGCTATGGCAGCCCAATGCAGCAGGGGCTCCAGCCTACACTGTCGCTGGGGCTCGCAGCCCAGCTCCAGGTGGAGCTGTTGTTAGCTGTAGAGGGCAGTGTCACTGGCTCTCGTATGTGGGATCTGAACCATGGCCGCTGGCGTCCCAAGCCAGCTCTTAATCAATGCGCCATTAGGCTGCCCCACAAGCTTATGCTTTTTAAGGTTACACAATATCTTCCTGGATTTGCCAGTGAAAATGCTAATTGCTTTTCGTTGTCAGTAAAAATTAATGTTTTAGAGGTTATAGATTCTAATTAGTATTTAAAAATGATGTATGGTTTCAAGGAAAATATAAGATATGGAAATACATTTTTTTTGAAGTAACTGAAAGATGGACTGGAAGGGACTGGGAAGTAATAGGTTTGTGGCTAAATACAACCATTCAGGTAGATTTGAATATCAAAAGTAAGCTAATAGATTTAAGTGTTTTCTTTCTCTTTGCTAAACAGGACAAATTTCTTAGCTGTGTTTCATATTGTCTCTCAATCAGGTTCCTGGTTGCCAGAAAAAAAACTAAAATCTCCACAATAGTGACAACTAAGTTTTACTTACAGTTATGTAAACTGTGTTTTGGGACTGCTAGAGTTCATGTTTCCTCCTCAGCCTCAGAGTATAGGCCAATGTGAAGAAACTTATTCTCCTTAATCTAACAGGATCATAGTGGCCCTGGCCCACTGCTCAGATCCTAAAGAAGGCCAGGATTGTGTTTCAATGTCTTTAACAACCAAGACCGAAAAACAAGGAATAAAGGAACAGTGAGACCAGAGGATGAGAACAAAATCAAAGTTAGACTTTTGGCCACAGTTATAAACAACCCAGGGCTAAAGCCACCTCAGGGCAACCCAAAAGCCCCAGGAGATGAAATGCCAAATAAAGGAGCCTGCTTTTGGGATGTGGAAGTCCAGACCACTGGAACATGGAATGTTCTAATCCTCCAAAGCAATAATTTCCCCTTCGCACAGTACAGGGCACTGGAGAAAAGACTGTGCTCTGCTCTGAAGGGAGCAGGAAACACCTTCCCTCCCCACCAATAGCTGCAATTCCTGTTGAGCCTGACAAACACTCCCAGTGGCTCCCAGGCTGTTCTCATCACAAGGGTGAAACTTTGGGTGACCCTAACATGGCAGGCAAGCCTGTTAATTTATAGAAGTCATTTATCCGGTCTCAACTGCTCACTCTGGACTTCTTTTCATCTAAAAACTGCTCAGTTGTAAAGATATAAAAGCCCCCTAATTTGGGCTCATTTTACTCAGCCTGTTCCTTGCCATTGGTCTATTATACACCTTGGGAAAAATGTAAAATAAACAAATCAAACTTAAAAGAACTCTGAAAAAGATTTATCAAAACTATACAGTCCAGGGCCAGCTTAGTGGCGCATTGGTTTAGAGCTGGCTTGGGACTCCAGCAGCCCCGGTTCAGATCCCACATATGAGGGCCAGTGCCACTGCCCTCTACAACTAAGATGGTGAACAACATCTTGACCTGGAACTGGGCTGCTGTGAGTCCCCGGGGATGGCATAACTGCAGCTCCTGCTGTAGTGGGCTGCCATAGGCTACAGTGAGTGGCCGGCAGCCAGTGTGAGTGGCCAGAAGCCGGTGTGAGCTGCCAAGAGCCACTGTGAGCAGCTGTCCTGAGGCCAGCAACCGATCTGCCTCATCCGAGAATAGTGCAATGATGATATGAACATGGGCCAGGAAGCAATGTCTCCCACAACTAGACTAAAGAACAAAAGGATGCAACCTGTCTATTCCCCTTCCCTGGTTCCCCAATGCTGTTCCCCTCTCCCAATTCCCCAATAAAATCTTTAAGAAAAAACACTATACTGTCCATTGCTTTAGATTTTAACCTCAATTCTGTTATCTTCTATGTTGTTAGCTTGGGAAAGTTTCAACAGTCACTTGAGAAATCTAGGAAACCAAGTTCTAAAGGGAAAAGTAAATACCCCAGTGGTTTTAGGACTTCAGAGAATCAGTAGCTGGGTCTAGTCTCCACAGGACTCCCCCAAAAGGAAGGTTGTCACTTCTACTCCTGTGAGTCTTCAGAAGACCTAACTCCTGGAGGGTAAACAAATGTCACCTGAAGTTAAGATAAATGGGCTTCCAGTCCCATCCCTGAAGCCAGTGATTTCTTTCCTACTGAAAAATCGGTTCATCTAAGTGTGACAGAGGGGGAGAGAATGGCTTTAGGAATTTTGGCATGGCCATGGAGGTCCCTCACAGCAGCTGATGGGCTGAATAGGTGAGGACCTGGGCCTCACAGCCCATGGCTGGCCAGCTTGCCTCAGAGCCATTGCATAGGCTACTCTCCTAGTTCCTGAAGCCACTAAGATCACAATGGGACAAGACTTAACAGACCACCAAGGGCTTTTAAATGGTAATACTAATCTTTGACTTACAGACAATTGCCTCTTAAGCCAACTGGTTTTAACGCAAATTTATGCTGCCAAAACAGATTTACAGAAATAACCCTGGGCAACCCAGATTGGACACTCTTCATTGATGGAAGATCTTTTATGGAAAATGACACACTAAAGGCTGGATATACTGTAGTTACTTTACATAATATCATAAAAAATACAAGCCTCCCATCTGGGGCCAGTTCACAATTGACTGAGCTGATAGCTCTCACCCAAGCACCAGAACTGCTATACACTACCTGCTCCTTTGATATAATCAAGGATGTAAAAATTTTAAAGGATTATATTGTTTCAACCAGTCTGATAACTCACAGTTAATGAAAAATAAAGTTCAAAAGATTCATAATAGTTTCTAATCAGACAAAAAAACAGGATTCTTCAGCCTAGATTTTTCCTTCGTTACATCCTGGCTTTCCAGTCTCAGGATTTAGGAAAACATTTCTCATTTTCTTTTATTTGTTTTTATAGGGATTGCTTCATACTGCTGCCTAAAATTCATCTCTGCTTACAGACAACCCACTGACTGGCTATCATGGCCTATACCACCACAACAACCTAATCTGAATTCACTCATCTACCTTGGACTGTTAGAACCACTTTGGACTACCTCTAACTGTGGGTTCATACTTCATCTCTCCTCAGCAGGAAGCAGCCAGAGTGGTCTTTGCCACTTTTCATAACAGCAGTTAGGGTTGCCTCATGAAGGGTGGATTGAGATAGGAGCATTATAGGCAGTTAGGGAAATGGCCACGGTAGAGGGGATAAGGGTGGAAATCATAACAGAGCCAGGAGAAATAATCTTAATAGCTGACCGATGGGATTAAGTCACAGGACCACACCAGAATGACCAACTTGGGAGGGGGAGGAGCAGATGGTTTTTTTCTCAAGGTCTATAACAAAGAAGTCAGAAGTTTCACCTCCATAGTAGGGGATTAAGACAGATTAGTTAACATAAGATAAGACTGTCTGGAGTCCTTGAAAGCCAGTCTCTGCTAACATGCTCCTCTCAGAGCAGAGACATTGATTAAGCTCTAAGGAAATTAGACAGTTTGGAGAAAACACCTCCTTTGGGCGAGGCAACAATGTAAATCTGATAATAATGCCAAGAGGCCACTCTCGCCAGACATACAAAATGTATAAAAACCAAGGTTTTTTCCCTAACTAGTGGGAAACCCAGTCAGGACCCACTCTCATTTTGAGAGCTGTTATTTTCTACCCTAATAAACCGTGTTCTGCTACATACATTAAAAAAAAAGAATGCTGATTTCATTACTTTTTATGGCTGAGTAATATTCCACTGTATATATACCACCTCTTTTTTATCCATTCATCCATTGATGGACACCCAGGTGGCCTCCATGTATTGGCTAATGTGAATAATGCTACAATTAACACAATTATAATACAAACACACACACACACACAAACACACACCGGGATTGCCAAAAATGTATACAAGTGTACTCTTTTTTTTTTTTTTTTTTTTAGCTGAGCCATCCTGCCACCTGTTGGCAGCTCAACGGCAACTCAGCTCGGGCTGGCCTCGAACCGCTGTTGCTCAGAGCTCAGCTTGCACTCTTGAGCGAGCTCTTAACCAACTGAGCCATTCGGCCGGCTCTACAAGTGTACTCTTTAGTCAACGTTGCTCAAGCGGTAGTTCATCATAATCACAAGTGTCTTATTACTGATGGTAACCACTTTGAGCACCTCTTGTAATTGCAGAAGTCAAACATGACTTGTATTCATCTTTTGTTATTGTTGTAAATACAGAATAATACAATTTTAATAGTATTTTTAAATTAACATCTATTGGTGTGACAATGGCTAGTAAAATTTCACAGATTTTAAGTGTACAACTCTGTAATATATCCTTTATATATCACATTGTGTGTTCACTACACAGATCGTATATTTGACCCTGTTTCCCCTCATCTACCACCCTCCTCTCCCCTTACCCTTTGGAAACCATTAAACTATTGTCTGTGTCTATGAGTTTTTGTTTCTTTTTTTTTCCATTTTATTTTATTATTATTATTATTATTTTATTTTATTTTATTTTTTTAAATAGCTTCAGGTGTACAGCACAGTGCAACAGTTATACTTTTTATCCCTCAAATTGACAACTTCCCTCCCCCAATTCTCCACCCCACTCCTCTCCCCTGTATCATACTATCTATTACAATTCCATTCACTCCCTTCCACTGTATAATCCACATCCCGTGACTATCTATATATTCAATTACAGATGGCATACAATATTATACAACATCATTTCAGGTATACATTACAGTGATCAAGCCTCTACTCCATCCATGAAGTGGTCTCCCTAACAAGACATGTGACCATCTGACACTGCACAAAATGTTTACATTATTATACTCCCCGACTGTCTTTCATATCCCTGTGACAATACTGTAGTTACCTATTTATGCTGTCTAATACCTTCCCCTTCCTCATCCCCACCCCCCTCCCAACTAGCAACCATCATTTTTTGCACTATATCTATAAGACTGTTTCTGTTTCCTTTGCTCATTGATTCAGTTTTTAATATTCCACATATAAGTGAAATCCTATGGTATTTGTCTTTCTCCAACTGACTTATTTCTCTTAACATAATTGGTCTATCCATATTGTTACAAATAGTACGATTTCATTCTTCTTAATAGCAGAGTAATAATGCATTGTATAAATGTACCACAGTTTCTTAACCCAGTCATCTACTGATGGGCATTTTGGTTATTTCCAAGTCTTGGCTATTGTAAATAGCACTGCAATAAACAGAGGTGCATACAGTTTTTTTGAAATAGCGTCTTGGATTCCTCTGGGTAGATACCCAAGAGTGAAATTACTGGGTCGTACTGTAGTTCCAGTTCCAGTTTTTTGAGATACCTCCATACAGATTTCATTAATGGCTGCACCAATCTGCAGTCCCACCAACAGTGCACCAGGGTTCCCTTTTCTCCACTCCCTTGCCAGCACTTGTTTTTGTTGATTTGTTGACGATAGCCATTCTGACCTGAGTGTCGTGGTATCTCATTGTGCTATTTATTTGCATTTCTTTAGAGAAATGCCTCTTCATATCATCTGACCATTTTTTTAATTGGGTTGTTTGATTTTTTGGTGTTGAGTTTCATGAGTGTTTTACAAATTTTGGATATCAACCCCTTATCAGACATATCGTTGGCAAATATCTTCTCCCATTCAGTAGGCTGCCCTTTTGTTTCATTGATGACTTCCTTTGCTGTGAAAAAAACCTTGAAGTTTGATGTAATCCCATATGTTCATTTTTTCTTTTATTTCCCTTGCCCAAGGGGATGTATCAGTAAAAATATTACTCAGGTTAATGTCTGAAAACTTACTCTCTAAGTTTTCTTCTAGGAGTTTTATGTTTTCAGGTCTTACATTTAAGTCTGTAATACATTTTGAGTTCTCGTATATGGTGTAAATTGGTGGTCCATTTTCATTTTTTTACACGTGTCAGTCCAATTTTCCCAGCACCCTTTATTAAATAGACAATCTTTACTCCAATGTAAATTCTTGCTTCCATTGTCATAGATTAAATTACTGTATATAGATGGGTTTATTCCTGGGCTCTCTATTCTATTTTATTGGTCTATGTGTCTCTTTTTATGCCAGTACCATACTGTTTTGATTACTGTACCTTTGTAGTATGTTTTGATGTCAGGTAGTGTGATGCCTCCCACATTGTTCTTATTTCTCAGGATTGCGGTGACTATTCGGGGTCTTTTGTGGTTCCATACAAATTTTAGGATTCTATGTTCTATTTCTGAGAAAAATGTCTTTGGTAGTTTGATTGGAATTGCATTGAATCTATATATTGCTTTAGGTAGTATTTACATTTTAACTATATTAATTCTTCCTATCCATGAGCATGGTATGTATTTCCATTTATTTGTTTCTTCTTTGATTTCTCTCTTCAGAGTTTCATAATTTTCTGAGAACAGTTCTTTTCCTTCTCTAGTGAAATTGATTCCTAGATATTTTATTGTTTTTGAAGCAATTGCAAAAAGGGATTGATTTACTGATTTCTTCTTCTGATAGTTTATTATTGGTGTATAGAAATGCAACTGATTTCTGATTATTAATTTTGTATCCTGCTACCTTACCAAATTTGTTTATCAGTTCTAGCAGTTTTTTGGTGGAGTCTTTGAGATTCTCTATATATAGTATCATGTTCTCTGTATGTAACGACAATGTTACTTCCTCTTTTCCAATTTCGATGCCTTTTATTTCATTTTCTTGTCTGATTGCTGTGGCTAGAACTTCCAGAACTATGTTAAATAGAAGTGGTGAAAGTGGGCAGCATTGTCTTGTTCCCAATCTTTAGGGAAAAGCTTTTAGCTCTTCCCCTTTGAGTGCGATGTTTGCTGTGGGCTTATCATATATGGCCTTTATTATGTTGAGATATGATCCCACTATTCCCACTTTGCTAAGAGTTTTTATCATAAATGGCTGCTGGATTTTGTCAAATGCCTTCTCTGCATCTATTGATATGATCATATGATTTTCATTTTTCATTTTGTTAATGTGATGTATTGTGTTCATTGATTTGCGGATATTGAACCAGACTTGCATACCAGGAATGAATCCCACTTGATCGTGGTGTACGATCCTTTTAATCAGATGCCGAATTCGGTTTGCTAGTATTTTGTTGAGAATTTTTGCATCTATGTTCTTTAGGGATATTGGCCTGTAGTTTTCCTTTTTTGTAATATCTTTGTCTGACTTAGGAATCAAGGTGATAGTGGCTTCATAGAAAGAGTTTGGGGGCCTTCCCTCCTTCTGTATTTTTACTCACTCAATTTCTTTGGCAGTAATCAGTCTGTTCAGAGTTTCTGTTTCTTTTTTTTTTTTTTTTTTGAGGGCATTGTCTCTGGCCCACATATGTGCGACCGAACCGGGGCCGCTGGCTTCCCAAGCCAGCGCTTAACCACCGCGCCACTCAGCCGGCCCCTCTGTTTCTTTTTGATTCAGAATTTGTATCCATCTAGATTGTATGCTTCCAAAAATTTATCCATATCTTCCAGATTGTCGAATTTCTTAGCATACAGTTGCTCATAGTATTTTCTTAAAATTTTCTGTATTTCTGTGGTTTCTGTGGTCACTTCTCCACTTTCATTTCTGATTTTCTTAATTTGGGTCCTCTCTCGCTTTTTCTTGGTGAGTCTGGCTAAGGTTTTTGTCGATTTTGTTTATCTTTTAAAAAAACCAACTCTTGGTTTCATTGATCTTTTGTATTGTTTTTTGTTCTCTATTTCATTTATTTCATCTCTGGTCCTTATTATTTCTTTCCTTATACTCCCTTTATGCTTGTTATGCTGTTTTTTTCCGAGTTCCCTTAGGTGTATAGAGAGTCTGTTTATTCGAGATTTTTCTTCCTTCTTTAGATAGGCCTGCACTGCTATGAACTTGCCTCTTAGGACTGCTTTCACTGCATCCCAGAGATTTTGGGTCATGTTGTTTTCATTTTGTTTGTCTTGAAGTATCTTTTGATTTCCTCCTTGATCTCATTTTTTACCCACTCACTATTTAGTAGCATGTTATTTTGCCTCCATGTATTTGTAAGCTTTCCAGATTTCTTCTTCTTTTTTTTTTTTGAGGGCAGTGTTACTGGCCCTCATATGTGGGCCCCGAACCGGAACCGCTGGCATTCCAAGCCAGCTCTTAACCACCACGCCACTCAGTCGGCCCCAGATTTCTTCTTATAATTGATTTCTAGTTTCATAGCTTTGTAGTAAGAGAAGACACGTGATATGGTTTCAATCTTCTTAAATTTGTTGAGACTTATTTTGTGGCCTAACATGTGATCCATCTTAGAAAATGTTCCATGTGTACTTGAGAAGAATGTATATTCTGTAGCTTTGGGGTGAAATGTTCTAAAAATATCAATGAAATCCAGCTGGTCTAAAGTGTCATTTAAGGCCACTATGTCCGTGTTGATTTTCTGTCTGGAGGATCCGTCCATTGGTGACAACGGGGTGTTGAAGTCCCCTACTATGATAGTGTTACTGTTGGTCTCTGTCTTTATGTCTGTCAAAATCTGTTTTATATATTTAGGAGCTCCTATATTGGATGCATAGATGTTTACTAGGGTTATGTCCTTTTGTTGAATTGATCCCTTTATTATTATGTGGTGCCCTTCTTTGTCTTTTATTGTAGTCTTTATTTTAAAGTCTATTTTGTCCAAAATAAGTATTGCTCCTCCAGCTTTTTTCTCATTTCCATTTGCATGAAATATCTTACTGCATCCCTTTACTTTCAGTCTGTGTGTGTCTTTTGATCTGACATAAGTCTCTTGTAGACAGCATATGCATGGGTCTTGTTTTCTTATCCACTCAGCCACTCTGTGTCTTTCGTTTGGGGCATTTAGCCAATTCACATTTTTTCTTTTTGAGGACAGTGTTACTATCCCTCACATGTGGGACCGAACTGGGGCTGCTGGCTTCCCAAGCCAGCGCTTAACCACCACACCACTTGGCCAGCCCTTTAGTCCATTCACATTTAAAGTGATTACTGATAGGTGCATATTTATTGCCATTTTGTTATTTGTATTTCTTGTCTTCCTGGGTTAGCTTGTTTTCCACTTTCTTCTGTTTAAAAAAGCCCTTATAACAATTCTTGCAATGCTGGCTTGGTGATAATGAACTCTTTAAGCTTATTCTTTTCTTAGAAGCTCTGTATCTCTCCTTCAATTTTTTTTTTTGAGGGCAGTATCACTGGCCCTCATATGTGGAACCCGAACCGGGGCCGCTGGCTTCCCAAGCCAGCGCTTAACAGTCACGCCACTCGGCCGGCCTCTCCTTCATTTTTAAGTGATAGTCCTGCTGGGTAGAGCAATCTTGATTGTAGATCCTTATTTTGTGTCACTTTGAATGTCTCCTGCCACTCCCTTCTGGCTTGCAGTGTTTCTGAAGAAAAGTCAGCTGTTAGTCTTATAGGAGTTCCTTTGTATGTAACCTGCTGTCTTTCTCTTGCTGCTTTTAGGATTCTGTCTTTGTCTTTAAGCTTTGCCATTTTATCTATGATGTTTCTTGGTGTGTGCCTGTTTGGATTCAGCCTGTTTGGAAATCTCTGCAATTCCTGGGCTTGTATGTCAATTTCCTTCACCAGGGTAGGGTAGTTTTCAGTCATTATTTCTTTAAATACATTCTCAATCCCATGCTTCTTCTCTTCTCCTTCTGGTATTCCTATGACATGAGGGTTGTTGTCTTTCGTGTTGCCCCAGAGGTCTCATAAACTATTTTCATTCTTTTTTATTAGTTTTTCATTCTGTTGTTCCAGCTGGGTGATTTATGCTATTCTGTCTTCCAAATCGCTGATCCGCTCCTCTGCTTCATCTACTCTACCGGTGATTCCATCCAGTGTGTTCTTCATGTCAGTTATTGTATTCGTTAGTTCTAACTGGTTGTTTTTTATGGTTTCTCTATTCTTCTTTATGTCCTCACTAAGTTCCTTAAACATTCTTTTTTTTTTTTTTTTTGGTGGGCAGTGTCACTGTCCTCATATGTGGGATCCGAACCAGGACCTCTGGCATCCCAAAGCAGCTCCCAACCACTGCGCCACTCGGCTGGCCCTCCTTAAACATACTTTTTCTCTTTGAGGGCAGTGTCACTGGCCCTCGTATGTGGGACCGAACCAGGGCCGCTGGCTTCCCAAGCCAGCGCTTAACCACCACACCACTCAGCCGGCCCAAACATTCTTATCATCAGTGTTCTAAACTCTGTCTCTGAAAGTTTCGATACTTCTGTTTCATTTAGTTTCACTTCTAGAGTTTTCTTCTGATCTTTTAATTGGGACATGTTTCTTTGTTTTTTCATTCTGGCTTTCGTTCTGTGAATGCTTCGATGTGTTAGATAGATCACCTAGAAAGAAGAGAAAAGAAAAAGAGAAAAAAAAAAACAGGTGTGGGGGCTCTCTGTTCTCTTTCATCTGCAGGCCACTTGTTCAGCAATAGAGAGTCTTTGGGCGACTCAGCATCAGCTTTTGGTGGTAAGGTATTAACGTGTTATGCGCTGGCCTCCCTCTCAGGCTTGCAGTGAGCTTTCTGCAATTAGCTGCTGTGTGCTCTGGAACCGTGCTCACTACCAAAAAAAAAATCTTCACAGGTTGTTGCAGGTTGTCCTCTAATGCCAAAAAACAAAACAAAACAAAAAAAAAACCTATGTGGGCCAGGCACCGGGGGCTCAGTTTGCTTCGGGCAACACAGCTCTAGGTGGGTGGGGGCAGGCCTCCAACACACCACTTGATGTGATCAGTGGCCCCCATCAAGTCAGAGCAGCGTGCACTCTGCACCAGCAATCAGTCCACACAAATTTGCCAGGAAAGCCTAGATCGAATCACTCAGATGCACCTTTCCCTGCCCAACACTCTCAGGAAAACTCCCCATATCAGCCTGTCCTAATCAACTGCACGCAGATTAGGCTAAGCAGCCCAACAGCCAATCCCCATCCTTGCAACTCTGAAGAAGGGCAGTGTCACTAACACTCATATGTGGAACCCGATCTGGGGCCACTGGCTTCCCAAGCCAGCATTTAACCACCACGCCGCTTCACCAGCCCAAAATGACACTTTAGAGCAGCTGTATTTTATCGATATTTTTGGAACATTTCACCCCGAATCAACAGAATATACATTCTTCTCAAGTGCACATGGGAATTTTCTAAGATAGACTACATCTTAGGCCACAAAACAAGTCTCAGTAAATTTGAGAAGATTGAAATCATATCAAGAAGATATAAAGGGAAAACTGATGGTTGCTGGCTGGGAGGGTTGTGGGGATGAGGGAGAGCAGGAAGCTTTTGGACAGCCTAGGTTGGTGACTACAATGTTGCCACAGTGATACGAGGGAATGTTCTGGGAATGTAATTGATAATGTTGTGAATTCTTTGTGGGGTGTCAGATGGTCCCATGTCTTGTTTGGGAGACAGCATCAGGGATGGGGTAGAGGCTTGATTACTGTGCTGTACACCTGAAGCTGATGTTGTATAATATTGAATGTTACTGTGATTGATTGAATGTATGTATATAGTCACGGGAAGAGGGCACAGTGTGGGAGTGGGGTCCAAGGAGTTGTAATAGATATGTATGATATGGGAGGAATGGGGTGGCAGATTGGGGTGGGGGTTGTCACTTTGAGGGATAAAATGTATAACTATTGCACTGTTGTAAGAATAAATTAGAAAAATTAATTTAAATTAAATTTTAAAAAATTAAGAATAGAATGATCATATGATGCCTGCAATCCTTCTCCTGGGTATCTACCCCCAAAATCTGAAAACATTTATCCATGGAAATACATGTGCTGCAATGTTCATTACAGCTTTATTTACAGTGGTGAAGACATGGAAACAACCAGAGAATCCTTTGATGGATAATTGGATAAAGAACATGTCGTATATATACACAATGGAATACCACTCTGCCATACAGAAAGATAAAACTCTGAAATTTGTGAAAACATAGATGGATATTGAAATTATTATGCTAAGTGAAATAAATAAGGCACACAGAAAAAGTCAAGAATCATACGACTTCACTGATATGTGGGATATAAAACTGAAATAACTAAGGAACAAGATAAACAAATAAAGAAACAAAAAGTTGAGCAAAGAAACAGCTAGGTGGGGAGAAAGGGGCCAGGTATTATACCGAGCTGGCCACAGTAGCCAAAAATGGGGAATTGAAAGAGCAATTCTAGAGAGGAGGTTCTGGTAAGATGGTGGAATAGATGGATGCTTTCCGAACTGCCTCCCAGGATCACATCAAAATTACAGATAATTTATACAACATTTAACCTCAGAAGTCCCCTGAACATTAGATGAACAGAACCTCTAAATGAAGGACCTAAAGAGGAGGCCACGTCAAGTCTGGTAGGTGGGGTGTAGACGAGAGAGAGCGAGCCCCGTGAAGCACACCTCAGCTCTGGGGAGACTTCTCCGGTTGGGGGAGAGACCCTCTGGGTCCACACCGAGTTCACTAACCCAGAGTTACTTTGCCAGGAAGAGGAGATCTAGGATAGTGGGCAGTAGAAATTAGTGAGGACTCTTTGCTTGGCACAGTGAGGCTGAGTGCAGCTGGAGAACCAGTAGGGCCAGCGCACGGGTTTGCTCACCGGTGAGCACTCACCCGGGTCCTTTTAGAGGGAGTAGCTGTATGAGCCAGGCCCAGGAGCCTGTGGGGAAGGACTGAACTGAGCACCTTTGGTGCAGAAGCTGGAAGTTTTGGGACCATTGTTCCACTGGTGTGGAGCTTGCACACGAGCGGTGTACAGGAGGCTGCCATTTTGTCAGGGTTGGACCCTCCCACAGAGAGTCAGATCCGGGATCCCACTGGTCTGGTGAACTTGGCGCAAGAGTGGGTGCGTGCGTGCATGCACATGCAGCCTTGGATTCCCACCCTCTACCCTGCTTGTGCTGCTTTGCCAGGGAAACACCTGGCAGGTGCCCTCGGGCTCCATCAGGCTGCTCACTGAGATGTGTGAGTGCATGAGCTGCCTTGGATCCCCACCCCCACCCTTCTTGTGCTGTGTTGCCAGGGTAATGCAGGGATGGTGCTCTCCAGCTGCATCAGTCTGTTCCCAGAGACTCAGGAGTGTGCAAGACACTCTTGCTGATTTAGAATTCTGTCTCTGTCTTTAACCTTTGCCATTTTCACTATGATGTAAGACACACAGTGTGGGCCTGTTTGGGTTCAGCTTGTTTGGAACTCTCTGCACTTCCTGGGCTTGTATGTTGATTTCCTTCACCAGGGTAGGGAAGTTTTCAGTCATTATTTTTTCAAATCCATTCTCAACTCCTTGCTTCTTCTCTTCCCCTTCTGGTATTCCTATGATGTCAAAGTTGTTGTGGTTCATCTTGTCCCATAGGGCTATTAAACTATTTTCATTGTTTTTTAATTCTTTTGTTTTCTTGTTATTCTAACTGCGTGATTTCTGCTATTTTGTCTTCCCATTCGCTGATCCTATCCTCTGCTTCATCTAATCTACTGGTGATTCCTTTGAGTGTGTTCTTCATTTCAGTTATTGTGTCTTTAGTTCTACCTGGTTGTCTTTATGATTTCTCTATCCTCCCAGTCTTAGCCTGTAACAATCAGGTGCTCAGAGATCAGTCCAAGCATCCTAAGAACCAATCACCAGCCTAGAAACTCTGCACATGCAGCGCAGAGAGAAGGGACACAAGACAGCTTTTGCACTCCTGCAGCTCAATGAATAGCCTGTTGGAGACAGAGCATACTCGCCAGGCGTTTCCCTGTCTACATAGCACAAACAGTGTGGAGGGTGGGGATCCAAGGCAGCATGCATGCATAACACACACGCACTCCTGAGCCAATTCCACCAGACCAATGCAGTCCCAGACCTGACCCTCTGTGGGAGGGCCCAACCATGACAAAATGGCACTCTCCTGTACACTACTCATGTGCCACCTGCACACTGGTGGAACAATGGTCCCAAAACCTCCATCTTCGACACCAAAGGTGCTCAGTTCAGTCCGTCCCCTCAGGCTCCTGGGCGCAGCTCACAGAGCTACTCCCTACACCAGGAACTGGGTGAGTGCTCACCAGCAAGTGAGTCCATGTGCTGGTTCCACTTGTTCTCTAGTTGCCCTCTGCCTCACCGAGCTGAGCAAAGTGAGTCCTCACTAATTTCTACTGCCAACTATCGTGGAACTCCTCTTCCCGGCAAAGTAACTCTGGGCTGGTGAGCTTGGTGTGGGGCCGGAGGGTCTCTCCTTCAACTGGAGAATTCTCCCCACAGCTGAGGCATCCCACAGAGGGCTTTTCCTCTCTCGTCTCCACCCCTCCTACCAGAATTGACATGGCCTCCTCTTTAATTTCTTTGTTAAGAGGTTCTGTTCATCTCGTATTCCAGGGACTTCCAGGGTTGAATATTGTATAAATTGTTTGTAATTTTGGTGTGATCCTGGGAAGCAGTTGGCACAGCTTCTATCTATTCTGCCATTTACTGGAAATCCCTATTCTTAATTTTTTGAGGAACCTCCACACTGCTTTCCATAGTAGCTGCACCAATCTGCTTATGAGGGTACTCTTTTTCTCCACAGCCTCTCCGACACTGGTTATTATTTGTCATCAACAAGACAAATATTTTTTTCTTTCCTTAAAATGTGTTTACATTTTTGTCACTGTGCGTGTCTCTGTGTGTGTGTTTGTGTATATTGCTGAAGTGAGAAGTTCCATTCAAGAAAACCTGAAGAAGTATCCATCAACAGAGTCACATCAATCAAAGCAATACTGTTCTAAAGCTTGTCATATAACAAACATAACCTAGAAATAATGTTCTCTAAAGTTAGCCTTCCATTGTGAATATAATATTTGCATAACTTTTGAGATAATAATATCCTTGAAAATGTCTGGCAGATTTTTCTTTTAATTAAAGTTTATTGGGGTAATAATTGTTAGTAAAGTTACATAGGTTTTAGGTGTACAATTCTTTAATGCATCATATATATGTATATGTATAATTTCACATTGTGTGTTCACCACCCAGAGTCAGTTCTCCTTCCATCACCATGTATTTTGATCCCTTTTACTCTTATCTATCTCCCTCCTTCCCTTTTGCCCTCTGGTAACCACTAAGCTATTGTCTGTGTCTATGAGTTTTTGTTTATTTGTTTGTCTGGTTCCTTTGTTGTTTTCAGTTTTATATACCACATATCAGTGAAATCATGTTTTTCAGTAGCACCTACAGAAATGTCTACTAATGACTATAAGCTTTTATTCATTCATCCAACAAATCATTCCTGAGAGCTTAGCAAGTACCAAGCACTATATGATTACTAGGGATATAACAGTAAAAACTATAGGTCAATTCCTTCTCTCATTATGCCCAGTCTAGTTTAGGAAAAAAATGACATATAAAATACAATTTCATAAACACTTTAGTCAAGCCTGGACATGCAATGTGATGCAGAACACAGGAATTTACCTGCACAATTCATGCTTCCTAAGTTCTCAGTCTGAAATACCTGAATCAGGAATGCCAAAGTAGAGGCAAAGGCTTAACTTATTAGAATGATTGGCCCAACACTCCTGCTTACATTGTCAGCAAAGATGCTGCTCTTACTAATGTGACCCCACTGCAGAGACAAACATATCTAACATCTTTTCTGAGGCCACACAATTTTATCTTCATTCACAGTAAAGAATTTTATTTTTACTATATTCCTTATGCTATATTTTACATCCCCATGATGATTTTTAAAATTTTTATTTATTAATTTTTTAAATTAGTTTCAGGTTTACAACACAGTGTAATAGTTATACTTTTTACCCAACAAGGTGACAACCCCACTCCCACAATTCACCACTCTCCTCCTCCCCAAATCATACAAATCTATTACAATTCCATTGACTCCCCTCCCACACTATACTCCACATCCCGTGAGTACACCATGGTAATTTTTTTTATAAAGATTTTATTAGGGGAATTGGGGGAGGGGAACAGCAATGGGGAATCAAGGAAGGGGAACAGACAAGTTGTCCTTTTTGTTCTTTGGTCTAGTTGTGGAAGACGTCGATTTACTGGCCCATGTTGGTATTGTAATCATTGCACTCTTCCTAGCTGAGGCAGTTGGTCGCCTGTCATTGGATGGCCACTCACAGCAGCTCATGCTCACTGCCGGCTGCTCACGCTGGCTATGAGCCATTCACAGTAGCTTATGACAGCCCACTGCAGCAGGGGCTTCACCCTACACCTTTGCCGGAGACTGACAAGAGCCAAGCTCCAGGTTGAGCTGTTGTCTGTAGAGGGCACAGCGTCACTGACCCTCATGTGGGATCCAAACTGGGACTCCCAGTTTCCTCTGTCCTCCAACTTTTGAGTAGGTTTGATCAATGGGAGGCACTGGTGGAAAGAAAATAATAGAGCAAGAATTAGGGGGAGAGGTAGTCTCTCTCCATCTCTGTCTCTGTCTGTCTCTCTCTCTCTGTCTCTTTGTCTCTCTGTCTCTCTCTCTCTCTCCTCATCTATTCTTATTTGTTCTCTTCTCTTTATTTTTATAGTATCTCTGGAAACAGCTGTGTCTCCTCCACCTACACTTGGACAGCCCTTCCTCCATAGCTTTAGGTCTATCTGGGCAGCGCTTGCTTGGATTTTAGCTTCAACCAGATAACCTGGTTTCAAAGTTCTGGCAATACTACCTCCTCCTACTGCCCATTTAGCCCTAAAAGTGGAAGAAGCTTCCTGTTGTTACTAATATCTTGGTGGTCTCACCATCTTCTGCTTGGTTTCTCAACAAGTCTGTTACTTATTTAACCTATCCCTTATATTAAATTTCCTTTAGATACGGTATCTACAGTAGTTTCTGTTTTATTGGCAAGACATGAACAAATAAAGTTTTGTACTCAGTCTAACCTAGAGTACATGGACTAACAAGAGTTTCATTCCATGGGGTTTCGCAAAGGATCTAAGGGATGAATGATTCAATATAAAAGCTGACCTTTTTAGGGCCGGCTGAGTGGCACAGTTGTTAAGTGCTGGCTTGGGACGCCAGCGGCCGCGGTTTGGTCCAACATATGAGGGCCAGTGACACTGCCCTCAAAAAAAAAAAAAGAAAAAAAACCTGACCTCTTTAAATCCTGGTTGGTGTATGGTAGCTCATAATTATGCCCAGGACCCCAGGCTAGACTATAAACTCTATGAGAACAGAATTTGTGCATATTCTGTTAATTGATCTATCCCCAGGATGCAACAAAATGCCTGGCAATAGTAGGAGAATAGTGCATGTTTGCTGAATCACCATTGAAATGTACTTCCTTTTGTTCTCATGTAAGTAAAACTGATAATAAAGTCTGTCTCATAATATTTAATTCAGCTGTAAAATATATTTGCATTATATATATTAATAGCAAACATTGGTTTAGGAATTCTCTGAGTTCAAACCCCAGTCCCATTATTCCATAGCTACATGAATTTGTCCATGTTGTCTAATTTCTCTGATATGCAAAAATGATGATGATGTTGGGATCTCATAGTGTTCTTGTTAGAATTTAGTGAGATTATATATATATATATATATATATATATATATATATATATATATATAGTGCTTAGCACAGGTCTGAAACATGTTAATTACATATTAAATGTTGATATTACTATTGTTGTGTTTTTACTATTATTGTTACTATTGTTATTGTTACTATTATTATTTTTTAAAGATTTCATTGGGGAATTGAGGAAGAAGAACAGTGTTGGGAAATTGGGGGAGGAGAACAGCGAAGTTGTTGTCCTTCAGTCTTAGTTGTGGAGGGCACAGCTAGCTCAGCTCCAAGTCCAGTCATCACTTGGCCACCCATCAGCAGCTTGCAGCTGCTCAGCTCAAGGTGCCATGTTCAATCTTAGTTGCGGGTGGGCATAGCCCACCATCCCATGTGGAAGTTGAACCGGTAACCTTGTTGTTAGCAGCACATGCTCTCACCAGCTGAGCCATCCTGCCACCTGTTAGCAGTTCAGTTTGGGTGCAGCTCTCTGGCCCATGTGGGAATCGACCCGGCAACCCTGTTGTTCAGAACTTGTGCCCTCAACCACCTGAGCCACTTGACTGGCCCAATTGTTGTTATTATTAATCTTCTTTTCTTCTTTATGAAATGAATGATCATGTTGGAAATGTTTCCTCAGGAGGCAGAGACTTTTTTTAACTTATTTTCTTCCTATAAGACAGATTTTCTGCCTATAATACAGCCTCTGCTTTCTCTATCAATTCCTTGAGCCTCACTGCCAATGGAGAAGAATTTGAATTATTTTCCCTGTCCTAAATCTCATACCAGCTCAGTGTTACCACATACTCCATGAGCCTTAACTTCCTTACCATGTCCTGCAAGGTTTAGCTAGTATATATAACTGGGATTCTGTCTCTGTATCCAGATTAAAATTTAGCTTCCCTGGCAGCTTGAGAGCCTGAATCTCTGACTCTGTGTTTACCTTTACAAATGAGGACATATTCCTCATTCCTTGCTTTCAATCAAATGGATCTAATAGAACCATAGTGCTACCATATGTCTGCATATAGAGCTAAACATTGCTTGGAAACTCCTGCTAATGAGCATCCACATACTGTCTAATCATATTGGGCCACCCTCCCCCTTGGAGATTTATGGAAGGTATGCCTGAAGTTGCTACACTGCTATGGACACTATGACATTAATTTCTAACTTGGCTCTTTAAAAACTATTGCTAAACTGATTTAATTCTACAGCCTTGGCCATGTTCTCTTCTGGATTATTTCCTCCCTTATTGGCTCACTGAACTTCTAGTGGGCTTTGTAGCCCAGCATATAAGTATCCTATGCAGTTAGGTACACCCCATAGTTTTGTAAATGAGAATCTTGGATTTATTGTATTCCAAACAATTTAGCTAAGTCTGCTCATTTGGTCATTTCTCTGCATTCCTTCATTCACTCAGCAAATACATATTGAGCATCTAATATGTGTAGTCTCCTAAGAACTGGAGACACAGTGGTGAATTAAAAAAAATTCTATAACATCAAGGAGCTTATCTTCTGCAGGTTTGAGGTTTAACAAGAAAACTCTCTGAAGATTCCCAGGCCTCCTCCTGTTCTTTCTATCCTTCTAGAAAATTATTTAAAATATCATATATCACTAACCTACTGGCTTCCCAAATAATTCTCTTGCAAAAAAAGGAGCAAATTTAGTGCTGACAGTAATATCAGAAGTAAAACTGATGAACACTCTGATCCATTCACATACCCACATGCCTACACCCACACACAAAATTATCAGTACTAACAGAAAATAATTATTCTCATTTCACCAAAAACCATGCTTCAAAATGTCAAAGCATCTATAGATTTAGTTCTATTTAAGAATGGGAAAACTGATTACCAAGCTAATTGAGCTCATCAAGTCAGATATTTGACCACATTATGTAAAGTAGGGAAATAAGTATGATATCAGACCAACCTTCAGGTCAGCATCTACCCACTCTAATATAGCTCACAATCCATTCAGAATGTCCAGTACAATCCCGATAACTAGGATGACCAGGCAAATCGTCCAAGAGTAAAAGGCCCTATCACTTCCCTTTGTTTCATCTTTCATTTTCCATAGGTAATTAACCACCAGGTTCCACTTCAGCAGTACAAGAACTTTTCTAATAATTTATTGTACAAATACATAAGGAGAAAAGGCCTCTAATGACATAATATGCCTTTTATTTATTTATTTAATTAGTTTGAGGTTTACAAAACAATGCAATAGTTATACTTTTCATCCTTCACACAGTGACAACCCACCTCCACCAATCCACTGCCTCCCCTGACATCACACATATCTATTACAATTCCATTGACTCCAATTGGAAGGCAATTTAGATATTTATTTAAGCCATGTTCATGTGCAAGTAATTTCTAATGATGGAAAGCTGCCTTGGGTGGAACTAATTATAATAAATTATTAATGGTGCTTACAAACATTAGATGTTCAGCCAAAGTGATCAATAGATCCAAAGACAAGATTGGCCATAGTTGCAATGTTTAATATGAACTTCTTATGGGGTTAAATAAAACAAGGCCCTTTTTACCATGTTCTACCAGAGAATTAGTCCTCTATGTCCTTGGAGAATGAGTTCTAAATGCACTTGGCTCTCCAAACCAAGTGCATTAAGGTTGTCTCAGCATTGGCAAAGCTGCCTTAAGATAGAGATGTATGAGCCCCTAGAACCCCAGGAATGGGTCTCTGGCCTTTCCCATAACACACTGAATTTTCTGAAAAACAGGGGTGCTACAACAATGTTGAAATATCCTATGTAAGTTTAACTTTTCTCAGAAATAAGTTTTATCTTGGTACAGGGGGTACAAGGCTTAATGGAAACCAGTTAGATGAAAATTTAATTTTTTAAACTGTTCATTTATTTTCACATTCACTATCAATGAGTAAAAAAACAGGCCAGGGCCGGCCGAGTGCCACATTGGTTAAGAGCTGGTTTAGGACTCCAGTGGCCCCGGTTCGAATCTCACATATGAGGGCCAGTGACACTGCCCTCTACAGCTAACAATAGCTCCACTTGGAGCAGGGCTGCAAGCCCTGGCAATGGTGTAGGCTGTAGCCCCTGCTACAGCGGGCTACCATAGGCTACAGTGAGTGGCCGACAGCCAGCATGAGCTGCCAATAGCCTTGGTGAGCAACCATCCAAAGGCCGGCGACCGATCTGCCTCATCCAGGAAGAGCACAATGACGATACCAACATGGGCCAGTGAAGCAATGTCCTCCGCAACTAGACTGAAGGACAAAAAGACAGCAACTTGTCTGTTCCCCTTCCCCGATTCCCCAATGCTGTTCCCCTCCCCCAATTCCCCAATGAAATCTTTAAAAAAAATCAAAAAACAACAGGCAACTATATGACCACATATCAAATACAACAGAAATGCATTTAGAACCATGCAATGTCCATTTTAAAATGGGTTGGAGAATTGGAATCCTTGATGTTCAAAGCAATCTTGCTCAAGAGTGCAGATATTTTTCTGCTTCAGACCTCATCACAAAAGCACCTCATTCCGTGCTTCATAAAATATTCTAAGGTCAATAGGACCTGACACTTTTTCTTGATATTTTGAAAGCATGGACTACAATTAAAACAGGCCATGCAGAGAAATGTTAGTTCCCAGATTGCCAGAGAATGCACCAGGAATACAATTTTTAAATTTATGTTTCCTTGTGTAAGAACTGCAAGAGTAAATCAAATAATTCAGAAACTCTCTTATCTACCACTGAGTTAATAAAATAAAACGTTACATATATAAGTGAAACCATCTCTGTAGTGCAACTTTTCCTGTTCCTGTTCCCTTCCTCTCTCCTCAGCAGTAAACACTATTGTAAATTTGGTGTTTATTATTTCCATTCATGTTTTATACTATTCTTTATAGATATATATTCATAAACAACGTATGGTATTGTTTGTGTTTTATGGGATCACACTATATATTTCCCATAAATTCAATTATTTTATTAATTCAACAGTGTTTTTTTGAGATTCATCCATGTTGATGTGTATAGCTCTAATTGAATCATCTGTACTTGTATAAGTACTCCATTGTTTTCATATGCCACAAGTTCATAGTATTTTCTCTATAGATATATATTCAGGCTTTTCCCACCCTTTTGATATCAGAATTAATGCTCTGTGAGCAAGTCTTCTGACATTCATGTCCAGGAGTTTCTGTAGGGTATAGGCACATCTTCAAACTTACCAAATAATGCCAAATTGTTTTCCAGAGTGATTATACCAATTCACATGCCCGCAAGAAGGGTTTTTCATTGCATATTTTTCAAAAGTTGTTTTTTCCTTCAGAAAGTTCTTACTTTGTTTCCTCAACATTACTTGTTAGTTCAGTTCATATATATATATATATATATATATATATATATATACATATCATTTGTGACATCATAGAAGTGGTGGTGTGTGGTGAGCCTATTGAAATAGCCCTGGAATTTACAAGAAATTGAACAACTATAATTCCACAATGGACTCCCTACACAGCAGACAGGCAAGACTAAGAGATGCACAACTAATATCATCTAAAGGTGGGCAAATTGCGCAAGTGGGGGAGGAGGGAAAGGGGAAGAGCAGAGACATGGGCCACACAGGTGCAAGATGCAGACCTGAGCTCTGAGCTCCCTGCATTTCAGATCTACTTTAGTCATGGGAGAGGGAAGTATTCAGAATGCTTGCACTCCCTTTATAGCCCACAGTCTTCCCTGAAGTATCAACATATAACATGGCTGAACCCAAAGCTCACAGCAGGGACCTCGGAGCAAAGACTGAGGCAAGAAGTGTGAAAATGGTGGTTTAAGCCCTCACTGCCAAGAAGAGGATGGAAGAAACTAACAGGGAACCTGAATTACTCCTCTCTACTCTCTCAGAGTTTGCCCCATTCCCACATTCCCAGTTCTAGATGCAGAACAGTAGCAGTGTCAGATCAAAAGAACAGAATGTTTGCAGCTCTAAAAACTGCAGCCCATAGCCATAGACTCACAGCTCAGTAAGTTCTGGCAAAGGACTGACTGTGCTGGAGGTTGCAGCCATTGTTCAAAGCCACCACTCACAACACACTTTGCCCTTGCCCCCACTCTCAAGTCAGACCCTTCCAAGGGTAAACAGAGCCACTGAAACACACAGGCACTGAATCTGGTGCAGGAAGAGCTTTGGAACTTCAGAAGCTTTCCACATTTCCAACGTACGCAGTGCCCTGTGACCTAGGTGACCCACCTACAGTGGGGAAACTCACCTTCCAAGGAATTCTCCCATTGTGTGATAAGCTGGAACAGTGCAGAGAAAATATAACACAATAGCATCAGGGAGAATAAAAGGCTACAGTAAAAGAGAAAATAAAGCATTCTACCAACACCTACTGGAAAGTAAAGGAAAGACCTCTTCCTGCCAACATGTTGCAGAACCCACTCCTGTAGATGCCTAGGAAGAGAAATACTAATTCAATAATTGCCATGAATAAACAAGGCAACAAGGCAGCTCAGAAAGAAAATTAAAAGTCTCCAGAAAATCAACTTAAAGACATGGAAATATATGCAATAAATGACAGAGATTTCAAGATTGTAGTCCTTAAGAAACTCAATGGATGCAAGAAAACACAGACAGGCAGTTTAATGAACTGAGAAACACAATCAAAGAACAAAATGGACATTTTACCAGAGGGATTGCAATTTTAAAACAGAACCAAATAGAATTTCTGAAGATTAAGTACTCAATAAAAGAAATGAAGGATGAAATAGCCAGCTTAGGTAATACAGCTGACCAAATGGAGGAAATAATCAGTGACATTGAAGATAGAAATCTGGAAATGAAACAGATCAAAGAAGAGAGAGATTTCGGAGTTAAAAGAAATGAAAAACTCTACAAGAAATTTCTGACTCCATCAGAAAGAGTAATATAGGAATAAAGGGCATACCAGAAGGAGCAGAAAGGAAGAAGGCAACAGAGAGTATATTCAAACAAATAGTCAGCAAAAACTTCTCAAACTTGTAGGAAGAACAGAATCCTCAAATCCAAGAAAAAAAAAAGAACATCTAACTACCTCAATCCCAACAGGCCTTCCCCAAGGTACATTTTATTGAATCTGTCAAAAATTAAAAACAAAGAAAGAATCCTCAAGGCAGCTAGGGAAAATAAGATCATAACCTACAAAGGAAAGCCCATTAGATTATCATCAGATTTTTCAGTAGAATCTCTACAAGCCAGAAAGGAGTGGAATAAAATATTCAAGCTATTGAAATAGAGAAATGAGGGCTGGCTGAGTGCTGTGGTGGTTAAGAGCTGGCTTGGGATGCCAATGGCCCCAGTTCGGGTTCCACATATGAGGGCCAGTGACACTGCCCTCAAAAAAAAAAGAAATAGAGAAATGATGAGCCAAAAATACTATATCCAGCAAAGATGTCCTTTAGGTATGAAGGAGGAATAAAGACCTTTCCAGGCCTACAAAAGCTGATGGAATTTTTTAGCATACAATCTGCAGTACAAGAAATACTGAAGGAGGTTATTCAACCTGAAACAAAAAAGCAAAAACATGCAAAACAATGAGTAGTATTATGAACAACAGACAGAAGCAGGAAATTCCAACCCCTACACCAAATAAGAACCTACACACTTAAAACTAATATAAATTGTAAAGAAGGAAAAATAAAACATTAAAAAAACAAAACAGGAAAAAAACAAATTGCTACTGCCACACAGAAATCAACTTACAGAATAAACAGGGATAATTTGTAACACCAAAACATAAAAGGGTAGATAGTAAAGGTCTGAACCGGCACATGGGGATGGAGACAGGAAGTATGCTGAAGAAAACAGAATACTCTAAGTATGAAACTTTCTTTTCCATAAACTTAATGGTAACCACACGGAAAAATTCCAGACTGAAATATATAGCAAAAAAAAAAAGAAGAAACAGAAGGAAAAATCATAGAATCCCAACCACCACACTGAAATAATAGACAGCAACAAAAAGGCAAAGAAACAATGGAGACACTGTCCTACCAGAAAAGCAAAGATATGGGCAGGCCGGGTGGCTCAGTTGGTAAAGAACATGCTCAAGAGTACGAGCTGAGCTCTGAGCAACAGCAGTTTGATGCCCAGTCCAGGCTGAGCTGCTGCTAAGCTGCCAACAGGTGGCAGGATAGCTCAGCTAAAAAAAAAGAAAAGGCAAAGATACAATGATAGGAAACCCTCATACATCAATAATCACACTAAATGTACATGGAGTGAACTCACCAATGAAAAGGCACAGAGTAGCAGGTTGGATCAAAAAAACTAAATCCAACTATATGCTTCCTCCAAGAGACACATCTCAGCTACAAAGACAAATACAGATTCAAAATGAATGGGTGGAGATTGATACTCCAAATAATATTCAAAGAAAAGCAGATGTAGCTATAAGATTAAACAGACTTCAGGATAAAAAAGGTAACAAGAGACACAGATAGACACTTTATACTGATAAAAGAGGCTATCCAACAAGAAGATATAACAGTCTTCAATATTTATACCCTCAATCAGGGAGCACCAAAATATACAAAGCAACCACTACAAAACTAAAGGAAGAAATTGACCAAAACATAATTGTAGTAGGGGATCTAAATACATAATTGACAGCTATGGATAGATCATCCAAACAGAAAATAAGTAAGAAATATCAGCCCTAAATGACACAATAGATGAAATGGACATAATTGACATTTATAGAGCAATTCATTTTAGAAAAACAGACTATTTATTCTTCTCTAGTGTACATGAAACATTCTCAAGGATACACCAAATATTGGGACATAAAACTAGCCTCAAGAATTTTAGGAAGATTGAAATCATACCAAGCATAGTTTCTGATCACAATGCTTTGAAATTGGATATCAACTTCAAAAAGAAAGCAGGAAAAATCACAAATATGTGGAGATTAAACAACATACTTTTAAAGAATGACTAGGTCAAAGAACAAATAAGAAGGGAGATCAAAAGATATATAGATGGCTGGCAGCCAGCGTGACCTGCCAATAGCCACGGTGAGTGACCATCCAGAGGCCGGCAGCCCATCTGCCTCATCCAGGAAGACTGCAATGATGATACCAACATGGGCCAGTGAAGCAACGTCCTCCACAACTAGACTGAAGAATAAAAAGACAGCAACTTGTCTGTTCCCCTTCCCCATTTCCCCAAAGCTGTTTCCATCCCCCAATTCCCCAATAAAATCTTAAAAAAAAAGATACATAGAAACAAATGAGAATGAAAATACATACTACCAAAATTTTTGGGGTGCAGAAAAAGCAGTATTAAGAGGGAAATTTATATAATTACAGACCTATCTCAAAAAAGAAGAAAAATCCCAGATAAAGAACCTCACATTACACCATAAAGAACTAGAAAGAGAATAACAAATGAAACCAAAAGTCAGCAGAATAAGGAAATAATAAAAATCAGAGCAATACATACATACATACATACATACATATATGTATATATACATGCATAAGTCAGAGCATAACTATATGAAATAGAGAAGAAAAAGACAATAGAAAAAAATAATGCATCAAAGAACTGGTTCTTTGAAAAGATTTAAAAAACTGACAAACCATTGGCTAGAATCACTAAGATAAAAAGAGAAAAGACACAAATAAACAAAATCAGAAATGCCAAGGAAATACAAAGGATTATCCAAGAATATTATGAAGGGCTGTATGCCACCAAATTCAGTAACCTAGAAGAAATGGACATGTTCTTAGAAACCTATAGCCTTCTTCAGCTGAATCACGAAGAATTGAAAAATCTAAATAAACAGATCAGCAGTAAGGAAATTGAATCAGTCATCTGAAACCTTCCCAAAAGCAAAAGTCCAGGACCAGATGGCTTCACTAGTAAATCCTACCAAACAGTCAAAGAAGATCTAACACCTGTCCTACTCAAACTCTTCCAAAAAATTGAAGAAGAGACAATACTCTCTAACTTATTTTATGAGGCCAACATTACCTTGATACCAAAATCTGGTAAGGATAACACAAAAAAAGATCATTACAGACCAATATCTCTGATGAACACAGATGCAAAAATCCTAAACAAAATTTTAGCAAATCACATGTACCAATGCATTAATGCATCAAATAAAACATCACTACCAAGTGTGATTCATTCCAGGGGCACAAGATTGGTTCAATATATGCAAATTAATCAATGTCATACACCACATAAACAAAATAAAGGACAAAAATCATATGATTAAATCAATAGATGCAACAAAAGTGTTTGACATGATACAACAACCATTTATGATTAAAATACTTAACAAAATGGATATAGAAGGAAAATGCCTTAACATAATGGAGGCCATATATGACAAACCCCGAGCTAACATCATAATTAATAGTGAAAAACTGAAGTCCTTTGCTCTATGTTCAGGAACAAGACAAGGCTGTCATAATCACCTCTGCTTTTCAAAATAGTATTGGAAACCCTAGCCAGAGCAATTGAGCAAGAGAAAGAAATAAAAGGAGTCCAAATAGGGAATGAAGAAGTTAAATTGTCACTTTTTGAAGATGATATGCTGTATATATAGAAAACCCTAAAGATGCCACCAAAAAACTATTAGAAACAATAAACAAATATAGTAAAGTTGAAGGCTGTGAATTCAACAAACAAAGTCCACTGCATTCCTATATACTAACAACGAAAACTCAGAAAAAAAAATGAAAAAACAATTCCTTTTGCAATTGCAACAAAAAGAATTAAATACCTAGGAATAAACTTAAGCAAGGATGTGAAAGACCTATATACTGAAAACTATAAGACATTTTTAAAAGAAATTGAAGAAGACACAAAGAAATGGAAAGACATTCCGTGTTCAGGGATTGGAAGAATCAACATATTAAACCGGTTATATTACCCAAAGAAATATACAGATTTAATGCAATCCCCAACAAAATCCCAATGGCATTTATTAAAGAAATAGAACAAGACACATCAGATTTGTGTGGAACAAAAAAAGACCCTGAATAGTGAAAGAAATCCTTGGTAAAAAGAACAATACTGGAGGTATCACACTCCCTGACTTCAGCTTGTATTACAGAGCAATAATAATCAAAACAGTATGGTATTGGCAGTAAAATACATACAGACCAATGAATTAGAATTCAGAACCCAGAAATAAACCCACATAAATATGGACAGATTATTTTTGACAAAGAAGCCAAAAACATACAATGGAGATAAGACAGCCCCTCCAATAAATGGTGCTGGGAGAATTGGAAAGCCGCATGTAAAATAATGAAACTAGACTGCTATCGGTCACCATGTACCAAAATTAACTCAAAATAGATCAAAGACCTAAAGAAAAGACCTGAAACAATAAACTGCAAGAAGAAAACATAAGTAGTAAAATTACGGGCTTGGGTTCAAAGAGCATTTTATGAATTTGACCTCAAAGGCAAGGGAAGTAAAAGCTAAAATAAATGAATGGAATTATATCAAACTAAAAAGCCTCTGCACAGCAGAAGACACCATTAACAAAATAAAGAGGCAACGAACCAAATGGGAGAAGATTTTTTGCAAACAACACTTCTGATAAGGGGCTAATATCTAAAATATATAATAAACTCATACAACTCAACAACAAAAAAACCCCAAAGAATCCAATTTAAAAATGGCAAAGGACCTGAATAGACATTTCACCAAAGTGGACATACAGATGGGCAATAGACATATGAAAAAATGCTCAACATCACTAATCATCAGAGAAATGCAAATAAAACCACAATGAAGTATCATCTCAAACCAGTTAGGGGGTGGCCGAGTAGCCCCATGGTTCACAGCTGGCTTGGGATGCCAGCAGCCGGCATTTGGATCCCACATATGAGGGCCAGTGACATTGCCCTCTACAGCTAAGATGGTGAACAACAGCTCCACCTGGAGCTGGGCTGCTGTGATTCCCCGGGACAGCATAGCTGCAGCCCCTGTGAGTGGCCATAAGCTACAGTGAGTGGCCGGCAGCCAGCGTGAGCAGCCAAGAGCCGCTGTGAGCGGCTGTCCATAGGCCAGTGACCGATTTGCCACACGCAATGACAGTACCAACATGGGCCAATGCAGCAACGTTCTCCAAAACTAGCCTGAAGAACAAAAGTACAGCAACTTGTCTATTCCTCTTCCCTGGTTCCCCAGTGCTGTTCCCCTCCCCCAATTCCCCAATAAAAATTTTAAAAAAAGGTTAGAATGGCAATCATCAACAAGACAAATAATAGCAAGTGTTGAAGAGGTTGTGGAGAAAAAGGGACCCTCATACACTGTTGGTGAGAATGTAGTTTGGTGCAGCCACTATGGAAGGCAGTGTGGAGATTCCTAAATATTTTAAAAAATAGAATTACCTGGCCAGCCGATTGGCTCAGTTGACTAAGAGTTGGCTTAGAGCACATGCTCTGAGCAACAGGGCCACCAATTCAATTCCAGGATGGGTCAGTGAACCTTGTGCCCTAGCTGAGCTGTCACTGAGCTGCCAACAGGTGGCAGGATGGCTCAGCTGGCCTAACAACAAGATTGCCTTTTCAGTGGTGGTCTATGCCCACATGCAACTAAAGATTGAACTCGGCACCTTAAACTGAGCTGCCGCCTGGATCACTCAGTGGAAAGGGTGTGTCCTCTTAACAACAAGGCTGCTGGTTCAACTCCTGCATGAGATGGTGGCTATGCCCACCTGCAACTAAGACTGAGCATAGCAACTTGAGCTTAGAGGCCACGAGATGCCTTTGGGAAGACAGATGGTGATTGGCGTCCTCCATAACGAAGATTGAAGAACAACAACTTGGCTGGTCCCCTCCCCCAATTCCCCAACACTGTTCCCCTCCCCCATTTCCCCAATAAAATCTTTTTTAAAAAAATATAATTACCATATGACTCAGCAATCCCTCTCTTAGATATCTACCCCAAAATTCTGAAAACATTTATCCGTAAAGGTATATGTGGTCCGATGTTCATTGCAGCTTTATTTATGGTGGCCAAGACATGGAAACAACCAAAATGTCCTTCAATAGATAAATGGATAAAGAAGTTATGGTAATATGCACAGTGGAATACTATTCTACCATAAGAAAAGACAAAATAGTGCCATTTGATCTTGAGATTATAATGGTAAGTGAAAAGTCAGACAGAAAAATTCAAGAAGCATATGATTTCACTGAGATGTGGCATATAAAACTGAAAACAGCAAAAGAACAAGAAAAACAAATGAAGAAACAAAACTCATAGACACAGAGAATAGTTTAGTGGTTACCAAAGAGTAACGGGGGAGTGGGGTGGTAAATGAGGCTAAAGGGGATTTGATATATGGTGATGGAAAGAGAACTGACTTTGGGTGGTGAACACACAATGTGATATAAACATGATGCATTATAGAATTGTACACCTGAAATCTATGTAACTTTGCTAACAATTGCCACCCCCAATAAACTTTAATTAAAAAAAACATTAATTTTTGGTCCCAAGCCAATGAGTTTTATTAGCTGGGTCCACTTGGGAATCCAAGTGGATCTTTTTGAGCTCCTAATTATCAGTTTAGTCAATCTCAGGACAAAATGGTGAGGTACATGACATTCATCTTTGGTATGTTCTACTCCGTTCTCTGCACTTGCAGCTCCCAGTGATTTGATGTTTCTCTTTAAGTACAGCCATGCTGTTACCAGTCACTACTTCATGCTCCATTTAGCCCCCATTCTCATCACAGCTGCTTGTCATCCACTGACTCATGCATTCATTTATTCAGTCACCCATTCAAATGTTCAACACATACTGAATGGTTAAAATTTTCCAGACACTCTATAATGAAAGGAAAGTGTCAGAGAGGAGAAGACTGGTACCTCTTCTGCTTTATGTTCCAACCCTCGTCCATTTGTTATAAAATTTGATAAATTAAATCACAGTAAGTAATAAAAGAACCTAATTGAGCACCTACTATGAGGTAATGGGTCTGTGGCTGAAAATGACAACATGTTCACTCTTTCATGCAATATGCCCATATGGTACCATAGCCATCAATGACAAAAAAGAAAGTAAGTAGAAATTAAGCTGTTATTTATTGAGTACCAATATGTTTCAGTCACAAAGTTATCTTTTTAATTCTACAACAGTACTGTGGCATAGGGAGCATTATTAATCAAAATTAGTGACAAGGAAATGGAACCTCAAGGAAAATCACTGATTTGTCCAAGGTTTGATAGTAAGAGACTGATCTGAGATTCAAATCCTCATTTTACCCCACTAGTCCAAGAACTGTTATGGATGATGGGAAGAATTTTAAATATCATAAACCAGACAAGGGAAACACACTTTCCCTTTCCAAGCTATAATATTCAGGTCAGACAGACAGGATGTAATTTTCTGATGTGATTTTTGCCAAGAAAACATCAAAAGAATCTTTGATCACTGTGAGGGAGCTGAGGTTCCAATGCCCATTGCAGATGGTGCCTTCCTCAGGACAAGGTCATGATGCACAAGTCTTGATTCACTGTCCAGTCTGATTTCGTATCAAAAGAGCTAAGGACTATACCTCTAGCTTTGATCTTTCAAAAAAAATGTCCCTCATATCCCCTAATGAAGCATAAGGCCAAGGGAGAACTAGCTGTAGGGCCATTGGCAGTCTCTTAATACTGTCTTAAATGCATAGGACTTCTCTTGACTTACTAACTAGAAGGAAAGAAATTGACATTATTGAGTCAATCCCAAAGTATCAAAAACATGGCAGCTAGAAGCAGCTTTGTTGACATTGAAAGGATCCTGGAGGACAGATCTCAGTTTAGATGTCACCTCCTCAGGGAAGTCTTCCCTCATCACCCAAACTCGAACTTGGTGCCCATCTTGTATATTTCCACAGAGTCCCTACCATAACACATAACATGTTTCCCCTACCATTACACATAGCATGGTAATTGTTTGACTACCTCTCTGTGTCTTCTATCAGGACTGTGAGCTCCATAAGAGAAGGTACTATACTTGTCACTTCATTCTTATATTTCACATGCCTAACATAGTTGCTGGTAGAGAATAGGTACTCACTGGGTGTTTTTTTTAAAGATTTATTGGGGAATTGGGGGAGGGGAATAGTGAGGAAGGGGAACAGACAAGTCGCTGTCCCCTTGTTCTTCAGTCTAATTGTGGAGGAAGTTGCTTCACTGGCCCATGTTGGTATCATCATTGCATTCTTCCCGAATGAGGCAGATCTGTCACTGGCCTCTCAATGGTCGCTCACCGCGGCTATTGGCAGCTCACGCTGGCTGCCCGCCATTCACTGTAGCCTAAGGCAGCCCACTGCAGCAGGGGCTGCAGCCTACACCATCGCCGGGGCTCACAGGCCAGCTCCAGGTGGAGCTGTTGTTAGCTGTAGAGGGCAGTGTCATGGCCCTCATATGTGGGATCCGAACCAGGGCCGCTGGCATCCCAAAACCAGCTCTTAACAAGTGCCCCACTCGGCCGGCCCTCACTGGGTGTTTTTTGAATAAATTAATGAATATACAAATGAAATTAGGATTGGAAAATCCATTTCCCTCTCTTCTCAGAATTAGAGACCAAGTAGTGAAGTGGTCTGAGTGAAGCATTATAAGAAACTGGAAAGCAGGACCCCATTGACCCACAAAATATCCATAACACTTAATTAATACTTGCTATGTGCCAGGTACTGTTTTAAGTGACTTTATATTTGATTCATTTAATACTCACAACAATCCTATGAAGTAGGTGCTTTTACTATCTTCATTTAACAGATTGAGGAAACTGAGTCATAGAAAAGTGCAATGATTAACCCAGGATCATTCACCTAGGAAGTGTGAGAGTTGGGATATGTACCCAAACAGAGTGGATACAATGTCTGTGCTCTTAATTACCTGAGGAAACCATAAAAGTTACAAAAGTCTTTCTTGATTTTTGTCCCAAGATAAACTGCTGATAATGCAAGAACTACTGTAAAGTGTAAGTCTAGACCTTAAAATCCTCATTAGATTAGACTGTGTATGCCTTAAAAAACATGAACCTATCTCATGGATCTGTATTTCTGGGCCTAATATATTTTGGTTGCTCTGAAAAAGCATCGTGTGAAGTTCTGTACAGGAAGACCTGTAGCTAAGTCAGATTATCATTGTAGTTTGGGTTAATAATCTTAGATTAGGCTCTGGGAGACAAAAATGGGTTTGTATACCAACTCTAACATTTATTAATGAAGAGATCTTAAACAAAATACTTCAACTCTAAATCTCAGTTTCTCAAGAGATATTAATAGTATCTATCTCAAAGAATGATGTGAGCACCAAATGTGATAAACTATTTAAAATGTTTAGTGCAGTGCCTGATACAGAAGGATTGTTCAATAAATGTTAATAAGTGTTATTTATGAGATTCATTTTCTTCCTCTGAAAAACAGGGATTCTTCTACATATTTCCCAAGATTGTTGTGAGGACTAAAAGAGATAAGGAGAGTAGGCCTACCTAGAGGCTATCTTATGCTATTCCTTCCTTTTATATCCCATTTTCTCTTCCTAGACTGGGAATATCTGTACACTTACCACCATACTAAAACTATTCTTTAAAAGGTCACCTATACCTTCCAAAATGTCAATTCTGATGTTCTTGTCTCAAGTTTCATCCTACTTGCCTTGTCTGCTACATTTTTTCCCATATTTTACTGTTTCTCTGTCTAAATTTATCCCCTCTTGGTCACCCTATAATTGCATTCTGTTGTTGTTGCTGCTGCTGTTACTTCTACCTAGAGTTATATCTCTTATGCTAAAAGTTCTCCTCTGCCAATCCTTCCAGCAGATACTTGCCTAAGTTCTAGACCAGGCACACTGCACTTCCCAATGAGTCCACTCTTGCTGGGCAATCACACCTAATCTTGCAGCTAAAAGAGTTTGCTGTGGATGAGCCCCAACTTTATGATTCTGACCTTAACTTTAACTGAGCTTGAGTCCTGAATCTTTATTTCTTGCTGGAAATCAAGCTGGGAAATCTCTCCTCCTCCTTAAATTAATAACTCATCCTATGTTTCTTATTTTCTTTTTTTTTTTTTTAATTTTTGAGGGCAGTGTCCCTGGCCCTCATATGTGGGACCTGAACCGGGGCCGCTGGCTTCCCAAGCCAGCGCTTAACCACCACGCCACTTGGCCGGCCCTCTTATTTTCAATTAATGATCTTACCACCCTTCCAAGCCACCAGAGATTGAAACTCTAGTAATCCCTTTCAGTTGTCATCATTATCTCTTGTAAAAACTAGAATAACAATTACTACATGAACCTCACTGATTCAAGCCTCAACCAGCTCTATCCCATCTGTCAGCTGGCCACAGCTTCACAGACCTAATAGAGCCACTTCCAGTTCTAGAAGTATGCAATGAATCAATTTATCAGTCAAGTGATAAATTTAAAACTTCAAAATCTTAACCCACAAATCTTATCCTCAAGTATTTTACCAATTCAACCCCCTTATAAATTTAACAATATTATTCTCCTTAACGTTTCCCAAAACTGACCTAACCTTTAGCACAGAATTTTATATTTAAGCTATTCTCTTGCTTAGACTATCCTGCAAAAGTTCCCTTTCCTTCAAAAACATGCATGTTTCAAAAGCAACTCATACTTTTTTTTTATTAGTTTCAGGTGTACAACACAATGCAATAGTTATACTCTTTACCCCCCAAAATGACAACCCCCTCCCCCAGTTCGCCACCCCACTCCCCCCCCATATCATACATATCTACCACAACTCCCCTGACTCCCCTCCACAGTATACTCCACATCCTGTGACCATCGACATATTCAGTTACAGTTGGCATACAATACTATACAACATCAGCTTCAGGTGTACAGTGCAGTGATCAAGCCTCTACTCCATCCATGAAGTGGTCTTCCTAACAAGACATGTGACTATCTGACATGCCACAAAATTTTAACAACATTATTGCATTCCCTAAACTGTGTTTCATATCCCTGTGGCAATATTGTAGTTGTCTATTTATGCTGTCTAATCCCTTCCCCTACCCCCATCCCCACCCCCATCCCAACTAGCAACCCTCAGTTTTTCCTCTACATCTACAAGTCTGTTTACTTTGATCGTTCACTCAGCTCTTCAGACTCCACACACAAGTGAGATCACATGGTACCTGTCCTTCTCTGACTGACTTATTTCAGGCAACATAATAGTCTCTTCACAACATTGTCAATTACATTCCCAGATCTGCCCCCATATCCCTGCGGCAACGTTGTAGTCACCCACCTACGCTGTCCAAAACATACCCCCTCTCCCTCTTCCCCACTCCCTCCCAGCCAGCAACCATCAGTTTTTCCTTTATATCTGCTTGATATGACTTCAATCTTCTTAAATTTACTGAGACTTGTTTTGTGGAGTACCAATACTTATTTTGGACAAAATAGACTTTAAAATGACTACATTAAAAGGCAAAGAAGGGCATTAGAACCCTAATAAACATCTATGCACCCAACATAGGAACTCCTAATTGCATATAACAGATTTTGACAGACATAAAGACAGAGATCAACAGCAACTCATACTTTAACTAACCTAAAATCCCACCTCAATCACATAGTCATCTTAAAAGACCTCACTGACCATTTCTTTCTTTTGTTTACAATCCCATAGCATCTAATTTTTACCTCCATTATGAAGTATTTCCATAGTACATCTCGTGTTATAATTATTCATATCTAGATCTTCCTGGATTGTAAGGATTGGAATATATGGACTGGATTGTAAGCTATTTGAGGACAAAGAAGATTCTGTATGTTTTTTATCTTTATATTGTCTACAGACTCAAACATAGGATTTTATATAAGGTAGGAATGTAGGAAGAAGTGTGTGTGTGTGTGTGTGTGTGTGTGTGTGTGTGTGTGTGTGTGTGTGTACACAGGTTTTAGGATAACTGAGCCTTATGTACTCTGAAAGTCCATGATCTCTGCAATCCTTTTTATCAAAGAAACCCAAGAATTTTGGTTCAAGATGGCAATAGAGGCGATACATCTAAAAAAGAAATAGTTTCCTCTGAAAAAACATAAATGAAAAACTGACAAAGCAACCCCTTCACATTAGGGAAATGAGTGGGAAAACACATAAAAGTGGGTAGGAGAGGCTGAGCCACTATCTCACCATAAACCATAACCCCAGCATGGCAACCCACAATCAGAAAGGAACTCAAAACTTGAAGCTTCTTTTTTTTTTTTTGAGGGCAGTGTCACTGGCCTTCATATGTGGGACCCGATCCGAGGCCGCTGGCTTCCCAAGCCAGAGCTTAACCACTGTGCCACTCGGCCGGCCATTGAAGCTTCTTCTTAAGGACTGAAAGGTTCATAACCCACATCAGCCATCCCAACTTTAAAGACTGGCGCCTAGGAGATGAACCCCTAAAACACCTGGTCTTGAAGACCAATGAAGCTCATGCCCACAAGACCCACAGGGCTGTGGTGAACTGTAGAACATCTCTTAAAGTGCTTATTGCCGAAGTCACCAACCAAGGGCCCAAAGCAGAAGCAGCCCTTTGAAAAGTTCCCAAACTTTATGAGAAAGAGATTCATTTTCTAATTTTAAAGCATTGGTCTAATGGTGAGGGTCCTGATGGAATATTCTCTGGGGACAAATGTTATGCACACTATCTTCCATGCTCTCCCTCTGCCTTGTTAAAGCTTAGGGACACCATCTTTTTTTTTTTTAATTTTCCTTTTCCATTTTCCTTGTTTTTCTTTCTTTATTTTGTGTGTGTGTCTGTACCATCTTTACATTGTTCCTCTGCTTCACTCTAGTCAGTGGGCACCATCTTCACACTGTCATACACCAGAGCACCAGTATCTCCCAGAGGGGACTTTCTACACATGTCTGGTGCCCTGGATTTATGTCTAGTGACTCAGTTTCTGCAGTTGCCACCCAGAGGATTCCCCAGATCACCCAGCTCTGAAAGCCAGGGGGCTTGCATTTCTGGGTCCCATGGGACTGTGAAAATCAGTAAGATAGTTCTTATCCGACTACCACTCACAGGGCACTACACAGATAGAAAATTGAAACATATCCCCAATCTACTTGGGAAAAATGCCTATTGGTGGTACACTAACTTTTGGCTTCTGGTTTGGCACACTTATAGGGGCCCAAAGAAGGGCTCTCAGGAAACATATTGTGGGGGATGTCATCTTTGCACCCTCTCTCCACCTAACTTCTGCTCAACAGTTTCTTATGGAAAGGAGCCTTTCCTTGCACCCTAATTTTTGTGGATGCTGCCATGGGATACCTCTACATTGTCTGGCACTGGTGGACAGCAGGACTTACACTCACAAGTCCCACAGGGCTACAAACAATGGAAAAATAATTCTTAAACAGCTACCAACTCCAGGGCACAGCAAGAAGCAACATACCTAGGAACTTAATCTTCCTGAAAAGAAGTCTATTAGCTTATCATTATAGCTGCAGTCAGAGGGGCAGTGTTCAAATTTAATATACATCTCTAGGATGACTGTAAACTTTTCCTGAGACGTCAGAGAGTGGAAACTATCTTCACACTCTTTCCTTCTGCTGCATTCCAGAGCATCAGCATCTCTCAGATGGGACACTAATGCGTATCTGGTACCCCAGATACAAAATTTGTAAATATTTAGGCACTCAACATAAGAATACCTAGGTATATAGAGCAAATGTTAACAGACCTATAGGCAGAAATTGACAGTATTACAATAATAGTAGGGAGCTTGATACCCCATTGACATCAGTGGCTAGATCATCAAGACAGATAAGTAAGGAAATATTGGCTTTTAATGACATGAAGTTAGAGCAAATAAACTGAATAGATGTATACAGAATGTTGCATCCAAAAACAGCAGAATACATATTCTTCTCAACTACACATGGTACATTCTCCAGGATAGATCATATGTTTAACTACAAAACAAGTCTCAACAAATGTAAGAAGACTGGAATAATACAAAGTATCTTTTTCAACTACAGTGGTATGAAACTAAAAACCAATTAGAAACAGAAAACTGGAAAACTCACAAATATGTGGGGACTAAGCAATATGCTATTGAACAATGAATTGGTCATGAAGAAATCAAAAACAAAATGAAAAAAATATCTTGAGACAGAGAAAACTGGACATACAGCATACCAAAACTTATGGGATTTAGCAGTAGCAGATCTAAGAAGGAAATCCACAGTGATGAATACCTACCTCAAGAAACAAGAAAAAATCTCAAATAAACAACATAACTTTACATTTCAAGGAGCTATAAAAAGGACAAACGAATCCCCAAATTAGTAGAAGGTAGGAATTAACAAAGATCAGAGCAGAAATGAATAAAGTAGAGACTAAAAAGACAATAGAAAATATCAATGAAACAAAGAGCTGGTTCTTTGAAAAGATTTTTAAAAAATTGACAGGGCCAGCCGAGTGGAATGGTGATTCTGCACTGGCTTGGGAAGGCAGTGGCCCCAGTTCAGATCCCACATATGAGGGCCAGTAACACGGCCTTCACAAAAAAAAACTAAAAAATTAGAAAAGAAAAAGAAAATTGACAAACCTTTATCTAGAATAACCATGGGAAAAAAAGAGAAGACTCAAATAAAATCAGAAATGAAAGAGGAGATGTTACTACTGTCACCACAGTAATACAAAGGATCATAAGAGACTACTGCATATGATTATATGCCAACAAATTGGACAACCCAGAAAAAATGGATAAATTGCTAGAAACCTACAATCTTCCATTATTGAATTATGACAAAATAGAATATCTAAACAGATTGAATACTAGTAAGGATATTGAATCAAAACTTCACATAAACATAAGTCTAGGACTAGAGGACATAAATAGTGAGTTCTCCCAAACATTCAAATAATAATAATAATAATAATAATAATAATAATAATACAAGTCCTTCTCAGAATCTTTCAAAAAATAGGCTAGAAGGGCAAAATTAAAAACTCATTGTATGAGGCCAACATTTCCCTGATTAACAAGTAAAAACAGTGCTGGCTGAGTGTTGCGGTGGTGAAGCACTGGTTTGGGAAGCCAGCGGCCTCGGTTCGGGTCCCACATATGAGGGCCAGTGACACTGCCCTCAAAAATAAATAAATAGGGAAGTCCCTGAAACACTAGATGAACAGAACCAGTAAACGAAGAACTTAAAGAGGAGGCCACGTCAAGTCTGGTAGGAGGGGCGGAGACAAGAGAGGGTGAAACCTGAGTGGGACATCTCAGCCATGGGGAGGCTTCTCCGGTTGGGGGAGAGACCCTCCGGCCACACAACAACCTCACCAGCCCAGAGTTTCTCAGGCGGGCAGAGGAGTTCCACAACAGTTGGTAGTAGAAATTAGTGAGTACTCTCTTTGCTCAACTTGGTGAGGCTGATGGCGGATAGAGAATCAGTGGGGCCAGCACACAGGCTCGCTCGCCAGTGAGCACTTAGCTGGTTCCTGGTAGAGAGAGTAGCTGTGTGAGCAGAGCCCAGGAGCCTGTCGGGATGGACTGAACTAAACACCTTTGGTCCAGAAGCTGGAGTTTTGGGAACCATTGTTCCCCTGGTGTGGAGCTTGCACGAGAGTGGTATAAAGGAGGGCACCATTTTGTCAGGGTTGGGCACTCCCAAGGAGGGTCAGGTCAGGGACCTCATTGGTCTCGTGGAATTGGTGCAGAAGTGCATGTGTGCACGCACACATACGGCCTTGGATCCCCACCCTCCGCCCAGCTTATACTGCATTGCCAGGGAAATGCTGGGCGGGTGCCCTCCGGCTACAACAGACTGCTCACTGAGATGTGGGAGTGCATCAGCCGTCTCAGATACCCGCTCTCCGCACTGTGCATGCAGAGTTGCCAGGCTGGTGATTGGCTGTCAAGATGCTCGGACTGATCTGCAAGAGTCTGATTGGGAAAGGCTGACACTGAGAGTTATCCTGGGCATGTTGGGCTGTGAACTGTGTGCCTGCATGATCCACCCAGGGCCCTCCTGGTAATCTATCTAATACATCAAAGCAATCCCAGAGCAACAGACAGAATGAGGAAACAAAGAAACATGTCACAAGTAAAAGATCAGAAGAACCCTCTAGAAATGGAACTAAATGAAACAGAGGGATCCAACTTTTCAGAGACAGAGTTTAGAACACTGATGATAAGAAAGTTTAAGAAACTTAATGAGGACATAAGGAAGGATAGAAAAATCATAAGAAACAACCAGTTAGAACTAAAGAATACAATAACTAAAATGAAGAACACACTCGAAGGAATCACAAGTAGAGTAGATGAAGCAGAGAATCTGATCAGCGAATTGGAAGATAAAATAGCAGAAATCACCCAGTTGGAACAACAAAAAGACAAAAGAATAAAAAACAATGAAAATAGTGTAAGAGCCCTATGGGAGAGGATGAAGCACAACAACTCTAGCCTTGTAGGAATACCAGAAGGAGAAGAGACAAAGCAAGGGTTTGAGACTGTATTTGAAAAAATAATGACTGAAAATTTCCCTACCATGGTGAAGGAAATCAACATACATGCCCGGGAAGTGCAGAGGGTTCCAAACAAGCTGAATCCAATCAGTCCCACACCAAGACACATCACAGTTAAAATAGCAAAGCTGAAAGACAAAGACAGAATCCTAAAAGCACCAAGAGAATGACAGCAGGTTACATACAAAAGAACTCCTATAAGACTAACAGCTGACTTTTCTTCAGAAACTCTGCAGGCCAGACGGGAATGGCAGGAGATATTCAAAGTGACACAAAATAAAGGTCTACAGCCAAGTTGGCTCTACTCAGTGTGGCTATCACAACTGAAGGAGAGATAAAGAGCTTCTCAGAAAAGAATAAGCTTAAGGCGTTCATTACCATCAAGCCAGCATTGCAGGAAATGTTAAAATAGCTGTTTTAAACAGAGGAAAGGGGAAAACTAGCTAACCCAGGAAGACAAGAAATACAAATAACAAAATGGCAATAAATATACATGTATCAGTAACTACTTTATATGTGAATGGGCTAAATGCTCCAATCAAAAGACACAGAGTGACTGAGTCGATAAGAAAACAGGACCCATGCATATGCTGTCTACAAGAGACTCATCTCAGATCAAAAGACACACACAGACTGAAAGTAAAGGGAAGGAATGTTTCATGCAAATGGAAATGAGAAAAAGCTGGAGTAGCAATACTTATTTTGGACAAAATACACTTTAAAATGAAGACTACAATAAAAGACAAAGAAGGGCACTATGTAATAATAAAGGGATCAATTCAACAAGAGGACATACCCTAGTAAACATCTATGCACCCAATATAGGAGCTCCTAAATATATTAAACAGATTTTGAGAGACATAAAGCAGAGATCAACAGTAACACTATCATAGTAGGGGACTTCAACACCCCGTTGTCACCAATGGACGGATCCTCCAGACAGAAAATCAACACGGACATAGTGGCCTTAAACGATACTTTAGACCATCTGGATTCAATTGATATTTTTAAAGCATTTCACCCTAAAACTACAGAATATACATTCTTCTCAAGTGCACATGGAACATTCTCCAAGATAGACCACATGTTAGGCCACAAAACAAGTCTGAGCAAATTTAAGAAGATTGAAATCATATCAAGTGTCTTCTCTGACCACAATGCTATGAAACTAGAAATCGATTATAAGAAGAAATCTGGAAAGCTTACAAATACATGGAGGCTAAATAACATGCTACTAAATAGTGAGTGGCTCCAAAATGAGACCAAGAAGGAAATCAAAAGAGACCTCGAGACAAACGAAAACGAAAACACCACGACACAAAATCTCTCGGATGCAGTGAAAGCAATCCTAAGAGGGAAGTTCATAGCAGTGCAGGCCTACCTAAAGAAGGCAGAAAAATCTCAAATCAAAGAATCTCTTTACACCTAAGGGAACTCGAAAAAAACAAAAACAGCAAAACAAGCCTAAAGGGAGTATAAGGAAGGAAATAATAAAGACCAGAGCAGAAATAAATGAAATAGAGAACAAGAAAACAATACAAAACATCAATGAAACCAAGAGTTGGTTTTTTGAAAAGATAAACAAAATAGACAAACCCTTAGCACGACTATCCAAGAAAAAGAGAGAGAGGACCCAAATTAATAAAATCAGAAATGAAAGAGAAGTGACAACAGATACCACAGAAATACAGAAAAATTTAAGAAAATTCTGTGAGCAACTATATGCTAACAAATTCGACAATATGGAAGAAATGGATAAATTTCTAGAAGCATACAATCTACCAAGTCTGAACCAAAAAGAAACAGAAACTCTTAGCAGACTGATTACTGCCACAGAAATTGAATCAGTAATCAACAATCTTCCAACAAACAAAAGCCCTGGACCAGAAGGCTACACAGGTGAATTTTACAAAACATTCAAAAAAGAATTATTACCTATTCTCCTCAAACTATTCCAAAAAATACAGAAGGAGGGAAGGCTCCCAACCTCTTTCTATGAAACCACTACCACCCTGATTCCTAAGTCAGACAAAGATATTACAAAAAAGGAAAACTAAAGGTCAATATCCCTAATGAACATAGATGCAAAAATTCTCAATAAAATACTAGCAAACCGAATTCAGCATCTCATTGAAAAGATTATATGCCACGATCAAGTGGGATTCATTCCTGGTATTCAGGGCTGGTTCAATATCTGCAAATCAATTAAGTTAATACATCACATTAAAAAAATGAAAAATAAAAAACATATGATCATATCAATTGATGCAGAAAAAGCATTTGACAAAATCCAGCAGCCATTTATGATAAAAACTCTTAGTAAAATGGGAATAGTGGGATCATATCTCAACATAATAAAGGCTATATATTATAAGCCCGCAGCAAACATCGTACTCAATGGGTAAAGGCTGAAAGCTTTCCACTTAATTAACATCAGGAACTAGGTAATGCTGCCCGCATTCACCACTTCTATTTAACATAGTTGTGGAAGTTCTAGCCACAGCAATTAGACAAGAAAATGAAATAAAAGGCATCCAAATTGGAAAAGAGGAAGTAAAATTGTCATTATATGCAGATGACATGATACTATATATAGAGAAACCCAAAGACTCCAATAAAAAACTGCTAGAACTGATAAACGAATTTGGTAAGGTAGAAGGATAAAAAATTCATATTCAGAAATCAGTTGCATTTCTATACACCAATAATAAACTATCAGAAGAAGAAATCAGGAAATCAATCCCTTTTACAATTACTTCAAAAACAATAAAATATCTGGGAATCAATTTAACTAAACAAGTAAAAGACCTGTACTCAGAAAATTATGAGACACTGAAGAGGGAAATCAAAGAAGATACAAATAAATGGAAATACATACCATGCTCATGCATAGGAAGAATTAATACAGTTAAAATGTCAATACTACCTAAAGCAATATATAGATTCAATGCCATTCCAATCAAACTGTCAAGGACATTTTTCTCAGAAATAGAACATAGAATCCTAAAACTTATATGGAGCCACAAAAGACCCCCAATTGCTATGGCAATGTTGAGAAATAAGAACAAAGTGGGAGGCATCACACTACCTGACATCAAAGCATACAACAAGGCTACAGTAATCAAAACAGTATGGTACTGGCATAAAAACTGACATATCGACCAATGCAATAGAATAGAGAGCCCTTGTATAAACCCATCTATATTGTCATTTAATCTATGACAATGAAAGCAGGAATTTACACTGGAGTAAAGATAGTCTATTTAATAAATGGTGATGGGAAAATTGGACTGACACGTGCAAAAAATTAAAATGGACCATCTATTTACACCATATACGAGAACAAACTCAAAATGGATTAAAGACTTATATGTAAAACCTGAAACCATAAAACTCCTAGAAGAAAACATAGGGAGTAAGTTTGCAGACATTACTCTGAGTAATACTTTTACTGATATATCCCCTCGGGCAAGGGAAATAAAAGAAAAAATGAACATATGGGATTACACCAAACTTAAAAGATTTTCACAGCAAAGGAAATCATCAATAAAACAAAAAGGCAGCCTACTGAATGGGAGAAGATATTTGCCAATGATATATCTGATAAGGGGTTGACATCCAAAATTTATAAAACACTCATGCAACTCAACATCAAAAAATCAAACAATCCAATTAAAAAATGGGCAGAGGATATGAGGAGGCATTTCTCTAAAAAGGACATACAGATGGCCAACAGACATATGAAAAAATGTTCAACCTCACTAATCATCAGAGAAATGCAAATAAAACCCACAATGAGAAACAACCTCACTCCAGTCAGAATGGCTATCATCAAGAAATGAACAAACAAGTGCTGGCGAGGGTGCAGAGAAAAGGGAAACCTGGTGCACTGTTGGTGGGACTGCAAATTGGTGTAGCCATTATGGAAATCAGTATGGGGGTACCTCAAAAACTGGAAATGGAACTGCTGTATGACCAAGCAATTCCACTCTTGGGTATCTACCCAGAGGAATCCAAGACGCTAATTCGAAAAAATATATGCACCCCCTACGTTTATTGCAGTGCTATTAACAATAGCCAAGACTTGGAAACAACCAAAATGCCCATCGGTAGATGACTGGATTAACAAACTGTGGTACAGTTTTTTTTGTTGTTGTTTTGTTTTGTTTTGTTTTTTGAGGACCTGAAACTAATAAAATAAAAAAAAAAGAAACTGTGGTACAGTTATACGATGGCGTATTACTCTGCTATAAAGAAGAATGAAATCGTACCATTTGTAATGATATGAATGGACCTGGAGACTATTATGTTAAGTGAAATAAGTCAATCGGAGAAAGATAAATACCATATGATCTCACTTATACTTGGAATTTGAAAAACTGAATGAATGAGCAAAGGAAATAGAAACAGTCTCATGGATATAGAGGAAAAACTGGGTTGCTAGTTGGGATGGGGGTGGTATGAGGCAGAATTGGAAGGGATTAGACAGCATAAATATGTAACTACGGTATTGTCACAGGGATATGAAAGACATTTCGGGGAATATAATAATGTTAAAATTTTGTGGGGTGTCAGATGGTCACATGTCTTGTTAGGGAGACTACTTCATGGATGGAGTAGAGGCTTGATCACTGCACTGTATACCTGAAATTGATGTTGTATAATATTTTATGCCAACTGTAATTGAATATATAGATTGTCATGGGATGTGGATTATACGGTGGAAGGGAGTCAAAGGAAATGTAATAGATAGTGTGATATGGGGGGGAGGAGTCGGGGGAAGAATTGGGGGAGGGGAGTTGTCACTCTAAGTTGTAAAAAGTATAACTATTGCACTGTGTTGTACACCTGAAGCTAATTAAAATTAACAAATTAAAAAAAAAATGGTACCGGGCCTGCCGAGTGGTGCGGTGGTTGGGCGCTTGCTTGGGAAGCCAGCGTCCCCAGTTCGGGTCCCACATGTGAGGGCCAGTGACACTGCCCTCAAAAAAAATGGTACCAAGAGAAAAAGATGGAAATTTCATAATGATAAATGGGACAATATAACAGGTTAAGTGTTACATCTAACACTTATCAATATATATGCCTACAGTTACAGAGTACCAAAATATACAAAGCAACTACTAACAGAACTAAAGGGAGAAATGGACAAGAACACAATTATAGTAGGGGGACTTAATACATCATTGTCAGCTATGGATAGATCATCCCAACAGAAAATACATAAGGAAATATGAGCCTTAAATGACACATTAGTCCAAATGGGCATAATTGACATTTACAGAGTACTTCATCCTAGAACACCAGACTATACATTCTTACCTCATGTACATGAAACATTCTGAAGGATATCCCAATGTGAGGAGACAAAATTACCCTCTGCAAGTTTGGAAAGATTGAAATCATACCAAGCATATTCTCTGACCACAAGGATTTGAAATTGGAGATCAGCTGCAAAAAGAGTGGGAAAAACCACACATACATGGAGATTAAACAACATGATATTAAAGAATGAAAGGGTCACAAAGAAATATTAGGAGAAATCAAAAGACACACAGAAAGAAATAACAATGAAAATACACTGTATCAAAATTATTGGGATGCAGAGAAGCAGTATTAAGAGGAAAGTTTATATCATTACAGTCTTATCTCAAGAAACTGGAAGAATCCCAAATAAAAAACCTAACATTTCATCTTAAAGAACTAGAAAAACAGGAACAAATGACACCCAAAATCAGCAGAATGTAAGAAATCATAAAAATTAGAGCAGAACTAAGAGAAATAGAGAACAAAAAGACAATAGAAAAAATCAATGCCATAAAGAGCAGGTTCTTTGTACAGGTTAATAAAATTGACAAACCCTTGGCTAGACTCACTAAGGTAAAAAGAGAAAAGACACATAAAATCAGAAATGATTGGGAAGTTACCACAGTTACCACAGAAATAAAAAACATCATACAAGAATACTGTGAAGTACTATGCAACCAATTTCAATAACCTAGAAGATACGGACATGTTTTTAGAAATATATACCCTTCATACATTGAATCACAAAAAAATCAAAGAATTTAAATACACTGATCAACAGTAAGGAAATTGAATCAGTCATCCAAATCTCAAAAGCAAAAGTCCAGGACCAGATGGCTTCACTAGTGAATTCTACCAAATATTCAGAGAGGATTTAATACCTGTCCTCCTCAAACTCTTCCAAAAAATGGAAGAGCCAGTGCTTCCTAATGCATTTTATGAGGCTAACATTCCCTGATACCAAAACCTGGTAAGGATAACACACAAAAAAAGATAACTACAGACCAATATCTCTGGGTATTAGATACAGATGCAAAAATCCTAAACAAAATTCCAGCAAACAAAATATAACAATACATTTAAAATATGATCAAGTGGGTTTTGTTGCAGGGGCACAAGGATGGTTCAACATACACAAATCAATAATTGTCATACACCACAGAAACAAAATAAAGGATTAAATCAAACGATTATAGCAATAGATAGACAAAAAGCATTTGACAAGATACAATACTTAATTAAAATTAAAACACTCCAGGCCGGCCAAGTGGCGCGGTAGTTAAGCGCTGCTTGGGGAAGCCAGCGGCCCTGGTTCAGGTCCCACATATGATGGCCAGTGCCTCTGCCCTCAAAAAAAGAAAAAGATTAAAACGCTTAATAAAATAGGTATAGGGCCAGCCGAGTGGTGCATTGGTTAAGACCTGGCTTGGGATGCCAGCAGCCCTGGTTCGGATCCCACATATGAGAGCCAGTGACACTTTCCTGTCATGTCCTGCGTGGCAAGGGCGAGTGGGACACGAGAGGGGCGACGCAGATTAAGGAAAAACAAGAGATAGAAGAAAGATAGGAGCGAGACCAAGGGACTCAGCCAAAGACGACTGAGCCCCGAATCGGGTCAGCGCATAGCTTTTATTGAGAATTTTCAAGGATGCAAACTGCAACAAATCATTAACGGTGGTTTGTAGTTCTCAGGATTTACACAGTCCTCTACTCCCCTGAAAGTGCTCTTTCCAGGGTGTACTGTGACTTACTCTTCCGTTAAAGGATTACCTTGTCTTTATTATGATAATTGCTATGAAACCCAGACTTGGTTTCTGTAAGTCACCTAAAGAATGTTTACTAAAGCTATCTTGACTATCTAGAAATCATCCTAAATTCTAGCAGTTAAACACAATCATAAAACTCACAGTATACTTGAGCTATACCAAAAGACTAGGAGTGGCTGTGTTTAAGGTAAAAGCATCTAAAATCTATTCGTTTGTAAATAACAATACCTAGCAACCAAAAGGGTTTCACACCTCTCTTATCCTACAGAGGGCTGCACCCGTTTCTCAAAGCTTCAGTATCTGCTGCTGCAACAAGGCACTGGGCAAAGGAATTCACACAAGGCTGATTAACAAATCCATGGTCAGCGGATGCCTTAGAGCTGCCTCTTACCCGGAACTCTCATGGCCTGAAGACTTAATCTTCCAGGAGACTATTCACAGTAGGGCCCTTAGGCAAATGCATCAGCTTCTCACAGGCCTGAGTTTTCTGGCCTGAGTTTGTCAGAGGTCTGTGCCTCAGTTTCCAAGGGGCTTGAGTCCCCAATATCTCAGTTCAGGGGTTCCCCACGGAACTACCGCCTGGCTTGGGTTGTCTCCCCTCTTTTAGGAGATCTTACCCGTCATTGGCTGCGTAGTTAGCTCATTGGGGTACCACAGGAACATGTCACAAGTGTAGTCAATATATTGTCTCCTATAGAAGAAAAGGCACATGGGTTCACAGAGGCAGGAGATATTACATGACCAACCATAAGGCAGCATCCCTAATATCCAGTGCTGAGCAGGACAATGTGGCCTTGTCAGACACTGGGGTGCTATCAACTTCCCACACTTTCCTCCACAGCTAAGATGGTGAACAACAGCTCCACCTGGAGCTGGGGTGCTGTGAGTCCCGGCGACAGCATAGCTGCAGCCCCTGCAGCAGTGGGTTGCCATAAGCTACAGTGAGTGTCTGGCAGCTAGCATGAGCAGCTGGCAGTCGGTGTTAGCTGCCAAGAGCCGCTATGAGTGGCCATCCAGAGGCTGGTGACCGATCTGCCTCACCAGAGAAAAGCACAATGATGATACCAACATGGGCGAGCAAAGCAATGTCCTCCATAACTAGAATGAAGAACAAAAGAATAGCAACTCTTCTGTTCCCCTTCCTCAGTTCCCCAATGTTGTTCCCCTCCTGCAATTCCCAAATAAAATCTTTAAATAAATAAGTAAATAAAATGGGATTAGAAGGAAATTACCTCAATGTAATAAGGGCTATATACAATAACCCTCAGCCAATATCATTCTTTTTTTTTCATTTTTTTATTAGTTTCAGGTGTACAACACAATGCAAGAGTTATACTCTTTACCCCCCTAAGTGAAAACCCCCTCACCCAGTTCGCCATCCCACTCCTCCCCACTCCATATCATACATATCCACTACAATTCCTTTTACTCCCTTCCACAGTATACTCCACATCTCGTGACTACCTATTCAGTTACAGTTGGCATACAATATTATACAACATCAGCTTCAGGTGTACAATGCAGTGATCAAGCCTCTACTCCATCCATGAAGTGGTCTCCCTAACAAGACATGTGACTATCTGACACGCCACAAAATTTTTACAACATTATTAAATTCACCAAACTGTGTTTCATATCCCTGTGGCAATATTGGAGTTGTCAATTTATGCTGTCTATTTCCATCCCCTTATCCCTTATCGCCACCCACCTCCCAACTAGCAACCCTCAGTTTTCCTCTATATCTATGAGTCTGTTTACTTCGATCTCTCATTCAGTTTTTTCAGATTACACATATAAGTGAGATCATATGGTAATTGTCTTTCTCTGACTGACTTATTTCACATAACATAATAGTCTCTTCACAACATTATCAATTACATTTCCAGAACTGCCCCCATATCCCGGCGGCAACATTGTAGTCACCCACCTACGCTGTCCAAAAGCCTACCCCTCTCCCTCATCCCCACTCCCTTCCAGCCAGCAATCATCAGTTTTTCCTTTATCTCTGCTTGATATGACGTCAATCTTCTTAAATTTACTGAGACTTGTTTTGTGGCCTAACGTGGTCTATCATGGAAAATGTCCTATGTGTACTTGAGAAGAATGTATATTCTCTTTTTTCAGGGTGAAATGCGCTAAAAATACCAATGAAGTCCAGCTGGTCTAAAGTTTCATTTAGGCCCCTATTTCTGTGTTGATTTTCTGTCTAAAGGGTCTGTACATTGGTGACAATGGGGTGTTGAAGTCCCCTACTATGATAGTGTTACTGTTGATCCTTGTCTTTATGTCTGTCAAAATCTGTTATATGTAATTATGAGTTCCTATGTTGGGTGCACAGATGTTTATAGGGTTATAGTGCCCTTCTTTGTCTTTTATTGTAGTCATTTTGAAGTTTATTTTGTCCAAAATAAATATTGGTACTCCAGCTTTTTTTTTCTCGTTTCCATTTGCATGAAACATCTTATTCCATCTGTAAACAGCATATACGTGTGTCCTGTTTTCTTATCCACTCAGACACTCTGTGTCTTTTGATTGCAGTATTTAGCCCATTCACATTTAAAATGATTATTAATAGGTGCATATGTAATGCCATTTTGTTATTTGTATTCCTGGTCTTCCTGGGTTAGCTTGTTTGCCACTATCTTTTGTTTAAAAGAGCCCTTTAAACATTTCTTGCAATGCTGGATGGTGGTAATGAATTCCTTAAGCTTATTCTTTTCTGAGAAGCTCTTTATTTCTCCTTCAATTTTAAGTGATAGCCATGCTGGGTAGAGCAATCTTGATTGTAGGCCTTTATTTTGTGTCACTTTGAATATCTCCTGCCACTCCCTTCTGTCCTGCAGAGTTTCTGTAGACAAGTCAGCTGTTAGTCTAACAGGAGTTCCTTTGTATTTAACCTGCTGTCTTTCTCTTGCTGCCTCTAGGATACTGTCTCTGTCTTTAAACTTTGCCATTTTAACTATGATGTGTCTTGGTGTGGACCTGTTTGGGTTCAGCTTGTTTGGAACCCTCTGCACTTCCTGGGCATGTATGTTGATTTCCTTTACCAGTGTAGGGAAGTTTTTAGTCACTTTTTCAAATACATTCTCGACCCCTTGCTTCTTCTCTTCTCCTTCTGGTATTCCTATGAGTCGAAGGTGGTTGTGCTTCACCTTGTCCTATAGGGCTCTTAAACTATTTTCATTGCTTTTTATTCTTTTGTCTTTTTGTTCTGTGAACTGGGTAATTTCTGCTATTTTATTTTCCAAATCGCTGATCCACTCCTCTGCTTCATGTACTCTACTTGTGATTCCTTCGAGTGTGGTCTTCATTTCAGTTATTGTATTCTTTAGTTCTAACTGGTTGTTTTTTTATGATTTCTCTATCCTTCCTTATGTCCTCACTTAGTTTGTTAAGCATTCTTATCATCAGTGTTCTAATCTCTGTTTCTGAAAGGTTGAATCCTTCTGTTTCATTTGATTCCATTTCTAGAGGTTTCTTCTGATCTTTTACTTGTGACATGTTTCTCTGTTTCCCCATTCTGGCTGTCATTCTGGGATTGCTTTGTTGTATTAGATAGAACACCAGGAGAGCCCTGGCTGGATCACGCAGGCACACAGCTCACGGCCCCACACTCCCAGCAAAACTCCCAATCTCAGCCTGTCCCAATCAGCTGCTTGCAGATCAGGCCGAGCAGCCTGACAACTAATCACCAGCCTGGCACTTCTGCAAGTGCAGTGTGTAGAGCTGGGACCCAAGGTGGCTCACACACTCAATCATCTCAGTGTGCAGCCTGTTGGAGCCAGAGGGCACCCGCCCAGCGTTTGCCCAGCAATGCAGTATAAGGCAGGCAGAGGTTGGGGATCCAAGTTCGCACGCGTGCGTGCACATGCATGCATGCACTTCTGCGCCAATTCCACCAGACCAATGAGGTCCCGGACCTGATCCTCTGTGGGATGGCCCAACCCAGACAAAATGGCGCCTGCTTACACCACTCGCATGCAGGCTCCACACCAGGGGAACAATAGTCCAAAAACCTCCAGCCTTTGCACCAATGTGCTCAGTTCAGTCCGTCCCTGCGGGCCCCTGGGCCCGGCTCACACAGCCACTCCCTCCAACAGGAACCAGGTAAGTGCTCACCAGTGAGCAAGCCCATGTGCCGGCTCCACTGATTCTCTAGCCGCTCTTAGCCTCACTGAGCTTAGCAAACAGTGTCCTCACTAATTCACTGCCAGCTATCTTGGAACATCTCTTCCTGGCAAAGGAACTCTGGGCTGGTGAGCTTGGTATGTGGCCGGAGGGTCTCTCCCCCAAGCGGAGAAACCTACCCACAGCTGGGACTTCCCTCACGGGGTTCGCCTTCTCCCATCTCCGCCCGTCATACCAGACCCGACGTAGTCTCCTCTTTAAGTTCTTCGTTTAGTGGTTCTGTTCATCTAGTGTTCTGGGAACCTCCAGGGTTGACTGCTGTATAATTTGTTTGTAATTTTGGTGTGATCCTGGGAGGCAGTTAGCACTGAGTCTGTCTATTCCGCCATTTTACCCTAATATCATTCTCAATGGTGAAAAACTGAAAGGATTTTTTCTCTAAAAAGGGGAACAAGAAAGGGATGCCGCCTGTCATCACTGTTATGCAACATAGTATTGGAAGGCCTAGTCAGAGCAATTAGGCTAAAGAAATAAATCAAAGGCATCTAAATTGGGAATGAAGAAGTTAAATTGTCACTTCTTCCAGATGACAAGTTTTTTTGTATAGATAGAAAATCCTAAAGATTCCATCAAAAAACTGGTAGAATCAATAAATGAGTACAGTAAAGTTGCTGTATACAAAATCAATGTACAAAAATCCATTGCATTCCTGTATACTAACAATGACATTCATGAAAAAGAAATGAAAAATGAGTTGCTTTTGCAATTGCAAAAAAAGAATAAAATACTTGGGAATAAACTTAACAAAGAATGTAAAGGACTTATACACTGAAAACTATAAGACATTCTTAAAGAAATTGCAGAAGATACAAAGAAATGGAAACATATTTTATGTTCATGGGTTGGGAGAATCAGCATAGTTAAAATGGCTATCCTACCCAAAGCAATACACAGATTTTATGAAATCCCCATCAAATTTCCAATGACATTTTTAAAGATATAGAACAAGAAGATCAGACTTCCGGTAAAATGGCACAATAGACAGATGCTGTGCTGGCTTCCTCCCAGGATCATACCAGGATTGCAAGCGAATTCTATAGCATTCAACCCTGGAAGTTCCTGGAACACTGGAGGAACAGAACCACTAAATGAAGAACTTAAAGAGGAAGCAGCGTCGGGTCTGGTATGACGGGTGGAGAAGAGAGGGGGTGAGCCCTGTGAGGGAAGCCCCAGCCGTGGGAAGCTTGTCTGGTTGGGGGAGAGACCCTCCGGCCTCACACCAAGCTCACCAGGCCAGAGCTCCTTTGCCGGGAAGAGAAGTTCTAAGATGGCCGGCAGTAAATTAGTGAGGACTCTCTTTGCCCAGCTCGGTAAGGCTAAGAGCTGCTGGAGAATCAGTGGGGCTGGTGCCTGGGCTTGCTCGCCGGTGAACACTTACCTGGTTGCTGGTGGAGGGGGTGGCTGTGTCATATGGGAGTCTGCGGGGACAGACTGGGCTGAGCACCTTTGGTGCAAAGGCTGCAGGTTTTTTGAACTGTTGTTCCCATTGTGCGGAGCCTGCGCGCGGGTTGTATAGGGAGAACACCATTTTGTCAGGCTTGGGCCCTCCCACGAAGGATCAGGTCCAAGACCTAATTGATCTGGTGGAATTGGCGTAGAAGTACGTGTGTGCATGCGCGCATGCCTGCGGCCTTGGATTCCCACCCTCTGCCTGGCTTGTGCTGTGTTGCCAGGGAAACGCTGGGTGGGTGCCCTCCGGCTCCAGCAGGCTGCTTACTGAGACCCGGGAGTGTGCGAGCCACCTCGGATCTCCACCCTCCGCCCAGCTTGTGCTGTGTGGCCAGGGAAATGCCTAGTGGGAGTGATCTGGCTCCAACGGGCTGTTCACTGAGACGCAGGAGTGTGCAAGCCAGCTCAGGTCACTGCTCTCCGCACTGCACTTGCAGAGTTGCTGGGATGGTGATTGATTGTCAGGCTGCTTGGCCTGATCTGCGAGCTGCAGATTGGGACAGGCTGAGACTGGGAGATTTCCTGGGAGTGTTGGGACGTGAGCTGTGTGCCTGCATGATCCATCCAGGGCTCTCCTGGTGATCTATCTAATACATCAAAGCAATCCCAGACCGACAGTCAGAATGGGGAAACAAAGAAACATGTTACAAGTAAAAGATCAGAAGAAACCTCTAGAAATGGAACCAAATGAAACAGAGGGATCCAACCTTTCAGAGACAGAGTTTAGAACACTGGTGATAAGAATGTTTAAGGAACTTAGCGAGTATATAAAGAAGGATAGCGAAACCATAAAAAACAACCTGTTAGAACTAAAGTATACAATAACTGAAATGAAGAACACACTTGAAGGAATCACCAGTAGAGTAGATGAAGCAGAGGAGCGGATCAGTGATTTGGAAGATAAAATAGCAGAACTCACCCAGTTGGCACAGCAAAAAGACCAAAGAATAAAAAACAAGGAAAATAGTTTAAGAGCACTATGGGACAAGGTGATGCACAACCACCCTCGAATCATAGGAATACCAGAAGGACAAGAGAAGAAGCAAGGGGTAGAAAATGTATTTGAAAAAATAATGACTGAGAACTTCCCTACCCTGGTGAAGGAAATGAACATACATACCCAGGAAGTGCAGAGGGCTCCAAACAAGCTGAACCCAAACAGGTCCACACCAAGACACATCATAGTTAAAATGGCAAAGTTTAAAGACAGGGACAGAATCCTAGAGGAAGCAAGAGAAAGACAGCAGGTTACATACAAAGGAACTCCTGTTAGACTAACAGCTGACTTGTCTACAGAAACTCTGCAGGACAGAAGGGAGTGGCAGGAGATATTCAAAGTGACACAAAATAAAGGCCTACAACCAAGATTGCTCTATCCAGCACGGCTATCATTTAAAATTGAAGGAGAAATACAGAGCTTCTCAGAAAAGCATAAGCTTAAGGAATTCATTACCACCAAACCAGCATTGCAAGAAATGTTAAAAGGGCTTTTTAAAACAAAAGAAAGGGGTAAACAAGCTAACCCAGGGAGACCAGGAATACAAATAACAAAATGGCAATACATATGATCCTATCAATAATCATTTTAAATGTGAATGGGCTAAATGCTCCAATCAAACGACAGAGAGTGGCTCAGTAGATAAGAAAATAGGATACATGTATATGCTGTTTACAGATGGAATAAGGTATTTCATGCAAGTGGAAATGAGAAAACAAAAGCTGGAGTACCAATACTTATTTTGGACAAAATTGACTTTAAAATGACTACAATAAAAGAAAAAAGAAGGGCACTATACCCCTAATAATCATCTATGCACCCAACATAGGAACTCCTAATTGTATATAACAGATTTTGACAGACATAAAGACAGAGATCAACAGTAACACTAGCATAGTAGGGGACTTCAACACCATTGTCACCAATGGACAGACCCTTAGACAGAAAATCAACACAGAAAAAGGGGCCTTAAATGATACTTTAGACCAGCTGGACTTCGTTGATATTTTTAGAGCATTTCACCCTGAAAAAACAGAATATACATTCTTCTCAAGTACACATGGGGCATTTTCCAAGATAGACCATGTTAGGCCACAAAACAAGTCTCAGTAAATTTAAGAAGATTGAAGTCGTATCAAGCAGATATAAAGGAAAAACTGATGGTTCCTGGCTGGGATGGAGTGGGGAAGAGGGAGAGGGGGAACGTTTTGGACAGTGTAGGTGGCACTACAATTTTGCCGCAGGGATATGGGGCAGTTCTGGGAATGTATTTGATAATGTTGTGAAGAGACTATTATGTTGCGTGAAATAAGTCAGTCGGAGAAGGACAGGTACCATGGGATCTCACTTGTGTATGGAGTCTGAAGAGCTGAGTGAACGATCAAAGTAAACAGACTCATAGATGTAGAGGAAAAACTGAGGGTTGCTAGTTGGAAGGGGGGTTGGGATGGGGGAAGGGGCAGGGATTAGACAGCATAAATAGGCAACTACAATATTGCCACAGGGATATGAAACACAGTTCGGGGAATATAATAATGTTGTAAAAATTTTGTAGTGTGTCAGATAGTCACATGTCTTTTTAGGGAGACCACTTCATGAATGGAGTAGAAGCTTGATCACTGCACTGTACACCTGAAGCTGATGTTGTATAGTATTGTATACCAACTGTAACTGAATGTGTGGATGGTCACGGGATGTGGAGTATACTCTGGAGTGGATTCATGGGAATTGTGATAGATATGTATGACGGGGGGGAGTGGGGTGGCGAACTGTGGGAGTGGGTTGTCACTTTGGGGGGTAAAGAGTATAACTATTGCATTGTGTTGTACACCTGAAATTAATAAAACAAAAAATGAAAAAAAGGAAATGCACACTTGAAACCTATATATTTTTACTAGCCAATGTTACCCCAAATAAATTTAATTAAAAAAGAAATAAGAGACATTCAAATTCTAAAGAAAAATTGTAAAACTGGCACTATTTTCAGATAACATGTTACTATGTATAGAAACCTAAAGACTCCACCAAAAAAAACCTGTGAAAACTAGCAAATGAATTCAATATAGTTGCAGGATACAGAAATCTGTTGCATTTCTATATACTAACAACAAGCTATCAGAAAGCGATATTAAGAAACAATCCCATGTACAATTGCATCAAAAAGAATAAAATATTTAGGAATAAATTTAAACAAAGATGTCAGTCAATACCTGCACACTGAAAACTATGACACTGATGGAAGAAACTGAAGAAGACAGAAAGAAATGAAAAGATATTCTATGCTGATGTGTTGGAAGAGTTAATATTATTTAAATGCCCATACTACCCAAAGCAACCTATACATTCAATGCAATCACTATGAAAATTATAACAGCATTTTTCACAGAAGTAGATCAAACAATTCTAAAATTTGTATGAAACCTCAAAAGACCCCGAATAGCCAAAGCAGTCTTGAGAAAGAAGAACAAATCTGGAGGCCTCTGATTTCAAACTATACTACAAAGCTATAGTAATCAAAACAGTATGGTACCAGTATTAAAAACAGACACACAGATCAATAGAACAGAATTGAGACTCCAGAAATAAACCCATGCATATATGGTCAGTTGACTTATGACAAAGGAGATAGATATACAACAGGGAAAGCACAGTCTTTTTGTTAAATGGTGCTGGGAAAACTGGACAGCCACATGCAAAATAATTAAACTGAACCACTCACATCATGCACAAAAATTAACTAAAAATGGGTTAAAGCTTATAATTTAAGGCCTGGAAACATAAAAATCATAGAAGAAAACAGAGGTTGTAAGTTCCTTGACATCATTCTTGGGGATGATTTTTTTTTTAAAGATTTTATTTGGGAATTGGGGGAGGGAATCAGCATTGGGGAATTGGGGAAGGGAACAGACAAGTGGCTGTGTTTTTGTTCTTCAGTCTAGTTGTGGAGGATGTCACCTCACTGGACCACGTTGGCATCGTCACTGCGCTCTTCCCGGATGAGGCAGATCGGTTGTCGGCCTCTGGATGTCGCTCACCACGGATATTGGCAGCTCACACTGGCTGCCAGCCACTCACCCTGACTGCCGGCCACTCACTGTAGCCTATGGCAGCCCTCTGCAACAGGGGCTGCAGCCTACATCGTCGCTGGGGCTTGCACACCCCAGCTCCAGGTGGGGCTGTTGTTAGCTGTAGAGGGCAGTGTCACTGGCCCTCATACATGGGATCCGAACCGGGGCTGCTGACATCCCAAAACCAGCTGTTAACCAATGTACCACTCGGCCGGCCCTGGGGATGATTTTTTGACATCAAAAGCAAACGCAAAACAAAAGCAAAGGAATAACAAACAAGTGTGATTTCATCAAACTAAAAATCTTATGCAGATCAAAGGAAATCATCAACAGAATGAAAATACAACCTACTAAATGGGCGAAAATATTTGCAAATCATATATCTTACAAGGGTTTAATATCCAAAACATATAAATGACTCATACAATTTAATAACAACAAAAACACACGATCCAATTAAAAATCTAGCATACGATCTGACAGACATTTTTCTAAAGATTTACAGATGGCCAACAGGTACATGAAAAGATTCTCAACATCATTAATAATCAGGAAATTTCAATTAAAACCACAATGAAATACTATCTCACACCTATTAGAATGGCTGTTAGTAAAAAGAGAAGAAATAGCAAGTGCTGGTGAAGATACTGAGAAAGGGGAATCTGTGCACTTTTGGTGAGAACGTAATGTGGTGAAGCCACTATAGAAAATGGTATGGAGATTCTTCAAGAAATTAAAAAAGGAGTGTCATATGATCTGGCAATTTCATTTCTGGGTATTTATGCAAAGGAAAAAAAAACACACACTAATTCAAAAGATATATGCACTTCATGTTCAATGCAGCATTATTTACAATAGCCAAGTTAAGAAAACAACCTAAATGTTCATCAACAGAGGAATGGATAAGGAAATTGTGGCATATACATATGTACAACTGAATATTATTTACCCACAAAAATTATAATGAAATCTTGCCATTTGCAACAACATGGATGGACATTGAGGGCATTATGCTAAGTGAAATAAGTGAGACAAGAAAGAAAAATATTGTATGATCTCACTTATTTGTGACATCTAAAAAATAAAAAAGCAAAAATGCTCATGGACATAGTTAGCATATTTGTGGTATTCAGAAGAAGGGGTTGATGGTGGCCAAAGTGGGTGAGAAAAGTAAAAAGTTACAAACTTCCAGTTATTAAATAAATAAACCATGGGGATGTATTGTAGCACACAGAATGGGAACTATCATTAAAAACACTGTATTGCACATTTTAAAGTTGCTCAGAGAGTAAATCTAAAAAGTTCTCATCACAAGAAAAAAATTTAAAAAACTCTGTAACATCTATATGACGACTTATTGTGGTGATCATTTTGTAATATAAATAAATATCACATCTTATTTTGTTAACCTGAAACTAATATAATGTTGTATGTCAATTATACCTCAACAAAAAAGAGAAACACATAAGAGCTGACCGAGTGGCTCAGTTGGTTAAGAGCTCATTCAAGAGTGTGAGCTGAGCTCTGAGCAACAGCAGTTCAATGTCCAGCCTGAGCTGAGCTGCCACTGAGCTGCCAACAGGTTGTAGGATGGATCAGCTAAAAAAAAGAGAAAGAGAGAGAAACACATAGAACCACATATGCTCTCTGAGTGGGAGGATTATAGAAGCCTACTTTAGCTCCAGAATCCAGAACCCAGTCTAGTGAATTACCTGGGTAGGAAACTAAACTCATAAACCTCTACCTCACTGTGAGTAGCCTATAAACAGCAAGTAAGTCAGGAACATAGTTTGTTAATTTGGAGTAGCCATCAGCTGAGATAATCTTAGGAATTCATGGGCCTAGGTCACTGTAGCCTTAGATAAATGTATTTAAAATGTCTATATATAAAGTACAGTGGGCACCCTGTCATCATGGGCTTACCATCATTAATTCATCCTTCAAATTTAAAGTGACTCCATTATGGAAAGCATTAATAATTCTCAGCATAATAACAGAGATAAGAGCAGATTACTTTTGAAAACTATTACCTATTTTTCAATAACATATCCTGAACATTGTGCTTAAAGCAATCTCCTGAGCAGAGCTATAAATGGAAACATTTGACAAATGTGGAATCTAAAGAACAGAATAAACAAACAAACAAAACAGAAATAGACTCATAGAAACAGAGAACAGAGAATATGCTTGGTATGATTTCAATTTACCTAAAAATCCTGCAAACATTTATCTGTAAAGATATATATACCCTGATGTTCATTTCATTGCAGCATTATTTATGGTGGCCAAGACATGAAAACCACGGAAGTGTCCTTTGATAGATTATTGGATAAAGAAGATGTGGTAGATATACACAATGAAATACTATTCTGCCATAAGAAAAGATGAAATAATTCCACTTGTGACAACATGAATCAATCTTGAGATTATAATGCTAAGCAAAATAAGTCAGACAGAAAAATTCAAGAATCATATGGGCCGGCTGAGTGGCGCATTGGTTAGGAGCTGGCTTGGGATGCCAGCTCTGAGCAGCGGGGCCCTGGATCAGATCTCAGAGATGAGGGCCAGTGACACTGCCCTCTATAGCTAAGGTGGTGAACAACAGCTCCACCTGGTTGTCTCTATAGCTAAGATGGCCAGTGACAGTGTGGGCTGCAGCTTCTGCTGCAGTGGGCTGCCATACGCTGCAGTGAGTGGCTGGCAGCCATCATGAGCGGCTGGCAGCCAGTGTGAGCTGCCAAGAGCCACCATGAGGGGCCATCCAGAGGCCGGTGACTGATTTGCCTCACCTGGGAAGAGCGCAATAATACCAACATGGGCCAGAGAAGCAACGTCCTCCACAACTAGACTGAAGAACAAAAAAAGACCGCGACTTGTCTGTTCCCCTCCCCTGATTCCCGAATGCTGTTCCCCTCCCCCAATACCCCAATAAAAACTCTTTAAAAAAATAATAATCAGGGCTGGCCGAGTGGCATGGTGGTTAAGCGCTGGCTTGGGAAGCCAGCGGCCCCGGTTCAGGTCCCACATATGAGGGCCAGCGACACTGCCCTCAAAACAACAACAACAGCAACAACGAAAAAATAATAATCATATGACCACTCATATTTGTGATATAAAACTGAAAGCAACAAAGGAGCAAAACCAACAAACAAACAAAAACTCATAGACATAGACAACAGTTTAGTGGTTACTAGAGTGTAAGAAAGGAGGGTGGGTAGTGGAAGATGGTAAAGGGGACCAAATATATGCTGATGAAAGAAATAACTGGGTGATGAACACACAATACAATATGTAGATGATGTATTACAGAAATGTACACTTGAAACCTATATAATTATACTAGCCAATGTCACCCCAATAAACCAAATAAATAAATAAATAAATGGAACAAACTGATGGATCTTAGGTGGAACAGGGTTAGGGGGATGGTGAGAAAGGTAAAGGGATTAGGAAGTACAAATTGGTAGTTACGAAATAGTCATGGTAATGTGAAATACAGTAAGGCAATATAGTTAATAATATTGTAGAAATATGTATAGAGTACTAGGTGGGTACAGATTTATTATGGGATCACTTCATAAATTACATAAAAGAATAACCACTAATCTGTACACCTTAAACTAATCTAAAATAATATTGAATGGCAACTATAATTTAAAAAATATATATAGTCATGAAATTTAAAATATAGCATAGGAAATATGGTATTGCAATAACTATGTATGGTGTAATAAGGGTAGTAGATTTGTTGGGGTTATCACTTTATGATGTGTGTAAATGTCTAATCATGATGTTGCTTTTTACATGTTACACTAACAATAATAAAAAGTACTGGTATGAGCTTATCTCACTTGATAATGCTACAGTCATTGAATGGTTACAATCTAAGCTGCTTCTAACAGTCATAGAGGCTCAGAAACGTTAGTGTCCCCAGAAACTTGTAGAACAGCACCTATCAGATGGGATGCACTCAATTGTAGAATGCATTCCTGATTTTCAGTAAGCTCTGATGGTATGTAGGTGCATCACACAAGGAGAAACAAATGTCCCCATTAAATAGTGTTCTCCTCTTAGTTTGAATATGAAATGGTATACAGCACTGCCCTAATTCTGAATGGTGCTTTCTAATCTCTAAATTGTTGTTCTTGTTTCATTTATTGTAGATGTACTTGTTTCCCCTTATAGTCCAAATGTATTCATTGGCTACTAAGTTGTTTTTCTGCTAAATAATTTTTTTCCTCATAAAAGCAGGATATTTTCCTGTTTTAATGTTGCCAGGTGCTGGCTATATTAGTGAGTATTTAGGTGTTGAAAGTCTGCCTTTTGCAGGAAAGAAAACCTGAAGGGATGTAGCATCTGTTTCCTTGTCTCTCTTGCTGAACTTCTGCACTGGAATGAAAATCCTCTAAGAGAGACATCTCTTCCCAGCTATGCCTTGACACGGTAGAAACGCACTGAGGAAGTTTTCATGGGTTCAAAGCCAGCAAATAGAACAGACGCAGCTACAATGTAAGATAAGCTATAAGGAGAACGGAGCCATCCTTACTTGAGCCCCACCCATTTGAGAAATCATTCTCCCATCATGTGTACATTCAACAAGGTATAATAAACCCCTATTTGGTACCAAGAACTATCCTAAGGCAACATGTCAGTGGAAATTCAAAAGAAGAAGAAAAATGAGCACATAATATGAAAAAAATCCATACATCTCCAAGAAATTATGAAATTGGAATCAAGGGCTAAGTTGTAGGAGTTGTATAGCTAGTACTGGCAGAGGCTAAAAGAAGGGGAAAATAAGTGTGAATCAACATTATCAGGGACAGCTTCATTACAAATTCAGGTGGAGTGGGTATTGGTAGCAGGAACAACTAGTGTTCCTGGTAGCAAGGAAATAACAACTGTACATAGCTTTGTTAAAATAAACTTTTAAAAATATATATTATTTGAACCATTCTTAAGACAAATGGAATTCTGTCTCCTTTACTAAAGGTAAAGCCCATAATACGTTGTTTCTTTCTTTTTTTTAAAGAACAGAAAAACTGCAAAACTGGTAGGAAGAGAAATGACCTCTTTGAACAAAATAAAACATTGTTTGAAAAGAAGCAGCATTGGGGAGGGGCTGGATAAAAGTGAATGAACTGGCATTTTATACAGTTATGGGTTGTCAAGTAACCTCTCCTGAATTAAAACAACAAATAAAGAATCATGTAAAAATAAATGTGGTATGTGACTCTGTATTCGATATTTCCTTGAAGGTGCACTGAAGAATGAATTGAAGAGTTAAGACCACTTGATGCCTACCCTGTCACTCAAAGGAGCAGGAAATTAGCTAGCTAGCTCACATATATCAAGTACTTATATGTTCCAAGCATTGTGCTGAGTGCCTTGTATACACTGTCTTATTTAAAGTTCTCAGCAGTCCTGTAGAGAAAGCCTTTCTATTGTACCTCTGCTGTCAGGGCCAAGTTATTGCCATTCGATTGCATATCTGCAGGCTCAGTATCTGGTGAGAATCATTTTCAGTGGGGTTGGCATTGCAAATTGCACCTAGAGAAGAATAGCACATTTGCAATATATGTTTAGGCTGGAACAGTAAGAGAGGAAGCCAAAAAGGTAAAACAGCACAGAAAGTGCCAAGTGTGTGTGTTTCAGTTATTCCTTTTCTTTTTTAGTGGAGTTAAATAATGTACTGTGTGTTTAGCTGGGGGTCAATAAGCAAAGTTAGCATACTAGGACTCTTGTCATGATTAGGTTTTTGTTTTTTTTTCTCGGAAGGAGAAATTTTATTTCTCCATATTGATTCTGTACCTTTGGGCAAAGAATTGGGGAGTGGAGTATGAGGGTATGATGCTATTGAAGGTCGTCCTGAAAACACTTATGAACCATTTTGCTATTATTAATTCTGTTATTCATTTGTTCTCTCACTTAACAAATATTAGCTGAGCATGTATCAATTACTAGGCATTATGTAAGTTTCTGGGTTTATACAAAGCTCAAGACACAGTTCCTGACCCAAAGGATCTCAGAGGTTAATAACAATAAAGTAAGGTAAGTACATCAATGAGATATGCAAAAGCAATGATAGGAGACAGAAAAGGGGCTCAACCCAGTCTTAGGGTTTAGTGGCATCTCCACCTTACAAACAACAATCCTAATGAAGACAATATATGGGCTCAATTTGATTTTCTGTCATAGCCTATTTCCTTTCTCAGTACTACATTTCTCCAGACCATATTATTTGAAAGTCTAAGATATTTCAAGAGCAAGGGCAATTGTTGGCACTTATGTACCAGATGGTCAGTTAGTCAGTAGCAGCAGAAGGAAGACCTTTAAGAAGACTAAGTGCGGGCTGGCCGTGTGCCGCTGTAGTTAAGTGCTGGCTTGGGAAGCCAGAAGCCCCGGTTCGGGTCCCACATATGAGGACCAGTGACACTGCCCTCAAAAAAAAAAAGAGATCAATGCCCAAGAACAGCCAAAAAGAATATTAAGTCCTACAGGTAACATCCTATGGATGGCAGATGCGGTGGCAGATTGCACCCTGTTGGAAAAACCAGCATCAGCCATTAATAAGAGAGAACTTTTAAGATTTGGGATAGAATTTTGGCCTCAAGTGCCTTCTCTGTATTGTATGTCTTGTGCTAGTAAGGTTAAATCCTACTTTAAACAATTTAGTCACGGAAAGAAAAGAAATTGACATGTATTAATTGCCTTCTATGAACCAGATACTGTGATGTTTTTACTTGTAAACTCCCAATAATCCCAGGAGGTGGTAATCAACAGTTGAATTTTGACAGAGAAGAACAAAGACAAGAGAGGTCAAGTGCCTTATTCAGGGGAACACAGCTATTAGGTGGCAGACTGAAGATATGAATTCAGCTCCAATTCCAATTGTCAACAATATCATATTAAAAAGTAAGCAAATGGTTTGGATGATGGACCATTTATATGCAGAAATTGTTTGGTTTCATTCTTCTGCTTTCCTTGGCTCTGAACAAGTTGTGCTCTGGGTAACAGCTTGTCGGTGCTTAGGGCTAATCTTTGTATTACACAGCCATAAATTCCCTTTACAAAGAGATGTCTCAGTGGATTTGCCACTCTTGTCAATCCCTTCTAGGCAATAGCTAATCAGGTCAGGAACACAGTTGCTGAGACCACAGCCAAATAGAAACTTGTCAAACTGTTTTGACTGTCTTAACATGACTGAAGCACATTAGCAGTGAAAATATTTTGAAAATATTCACAACTACTGAAGCACCAGTTCAGTGTGGTTTCAAACCCTCTTTACTCCCATTCCCACATCTACACTTCCAAGATGTTCTGGGGCTGTTGTAGAGAAGCCATATTATTGGAGTGGAAAAAGTTTTAAAGAAAAGGTTGTGCATAAAAGTGACTCACTGTAAGGCAATTAGACAGCTTCTGCTGGGAGCCTGCCCTGGGCTGACAGCAGAAAAGCAAATCCAGAGTAATATGGCCTGGTTGAAACATTCCCCTAATAACCCTTGAAACAAGCTTTTTGGGGGCTGGGGTACCCAAACTGGTATATGTAGAAATGTCAGTTGGTTAGATATTTTTTTAGAGATTTAATTGGGGAATTGGGGGCGGGGAACAGTGTTGGGGAATTGGGGGAGGAGACCAGCCAAGTTGTTCTTCAATCTTCGTTGTGGCAGGTGCCAGTCACCATCTGGCTTCCTGTCAGCAGCTTGGGGCCTCTAAGCTCAAGGTGCTGTGTTCAATGTTAGTTGCTGGTAGGCGTAGCGACCATCTCATGCATGAGTCGAACCAGCAGCCTGTTGTTAAGAGCGCACACTCTATCCACTGAGCCATCTGGGTGGCAGCTCAACTAAAGGTGCAGAGCTCAGTCTTAGTTGTGAGTGGGTGCAGCCCTCCATTGAACAGGCAATCTTGTTGTTAAACCAGCTGAGCCATCCTGCCACCTGTTGGCAACTCAGTGACAGTTCAGCTACAGCTCAGCTAGCGTGCAGTGTTCACTGGTCCATGTGGGAATTGAACCAGAGGCCCTCTTGCTCAGAGCACATGCTCTAAGCCAACACTTAACCAACTGAGCCACTCAGCCAGCCCCTGTTTTTTTTTTTTAAATGTAGAAAATAAAAGGCAGTTAAACAGGAAATTTCATGATTTATTGCCTCTGCTTCCATTGTTCTCTTTCTAGAATATTTATTTGATTGCTCCTGTGTAAATATAGACTTCATCTTCATGATACCTCCACATACATGCACAGCTTCATTTAGGGCTTCTTTATATGGTGACAGATGGATACTCTCTACAAACACATGCTCATTTTATGGGTGATAGTGTCAAGAATTAGTCACAGTAACAATATCTCCTGATTAAGGTTGTCTTCCTTATATTATAAATAATAACCCCATGACATTTATCCTGGTCGTCAGTCTGCACCAGGAGCACAGCAATATATTTGGGAGAAGCCAAGCAATTCTTTAAAAATAGGGAATCCTGGGCTGGCCGAGTGGCGCGGTGGGTGGGCACTGGCTTTGGAGGCCAGCGGCTCCGGATCGGGTCCCACATGTGAGGGCCAGTCACAATGCCCTCAAAAAAGAATAATAAAATAAAAATAGGGAATCTTTGGCTTTAGTAATAGAAATATTAATGATGATGACAATGTCCATGATGCTGATGATGTTGATGAAGATGGCACTGACAATGGTGATGACACACTTACTCTTATTCCTTATATAATTAGGACTGGCAATTCTTTTCCTTTTTTGATTTTTGTAAATGCCAATTGTTACTTCTTCGTTCCTTCAATATTTTTATCCAGATCCCGAACCTCCACTAATTCAGCACCATCAGTTTGTTCTCTGTATCTATGAGATTGTTTTTATTGTTTGTTCATTTATTTTGTTTTAAATTTTTTTCAATTACAGTTGACATACAATATTATATCAGTTTCATGTGTACAACATAGTGACTAGATTTTTTTTTTGAGCGCAGTGTCACTGGCCCTCATATGTGGGACCCGAACGGGGGCCGCTGGCTTCCCAAGCCAGCACTTAACCACTGCGCCACTTGGCCGGCCCATGACTAGATATTTTTAACCTACAAAGTAATCACCACGATAAATCTAGTACCCATCTGACACTATGCATATTTATTATAATACTTTGAATACATTCCTTATACTATACTGTACATCACCATGACTATTTTGTAACTACAAATTTGTACTTATTAATCCTTTCCACTTTTCACCCATCCCTCCAACACAGAGTAGGTGCTGCTGTGTGGGAACTGTCCCCCTAGAGGAGGATTCTCTTTAGCAGGGCTCTGGTGCCTGCCCAGTAGGCTCTTTTGGTATGTCATTTGTGGAGGCTGTCAGGATGTTGCTCTGGTGTGGTCTGAAGCTGGCCAAAATGTGTTTTGGTGCTGGGGCCTCTTAGAATGGGCTCTGTAGCAAGCCAAGGCCAGCTGCCGTCTGTGCCCTGCCCAGGGCCACTTGGCATGAGCTAAAAAGAGATCTGAAGATAGTTGCCACTTGTACTGGATTTGGAGGTGCCTGGGAGAGACTAAGCTGAGAACCAATGCTGACTACCACCAGTGCCAGGCTTGGGGCTACTTAACAAGAGGTAGGGGGCATGCATAGTGAGCTGGCATTACTTTAGAAAAGTTCCTTTCGAGATGGAACTCCATAGCAATATTTCTAAATTATATTCTTGTCATGGCATACAGAATAATATTGTTTACACATAAAATAACAGGAAAAGACTTCTCACTGTCAGAGTTGAACTGGCTGCCTCAGACCCATCCTAGTCTGCTGAGGATTGGAGGTGGTCAATATCTCAGCACACCTGTAATCCTTGAACATGTGCTGAAAAGCTCTCTAATCTAGATGCCAGCTGACAATGATTATCCTCCTGATTCAGACCCACATGGTAGTTTTCCCAGGCAGCCCAATCTCTATGCACATTTAAATCTTTTAGAGCTAATCTTTAGTAATGTCTTCTTTTGCTAACTTTAGCTTAAGTGACTTTGTCTATCTTTGCCATTAAGTGATATGTTTATTGGCATATTGATAGTCTTTGTGAGCCCTATGTAAATAATGTGCTATCCTAATTACATAAAGACAATGCCACAAGCTCCTCATTCTATCAAAATGGTGAATGGTTTGAGTTTTTCTCTCTGAAACAGGATCGGTTTTCCCTGACCCAGCCAGATAAGAGAGGTGACTAAGAGACTCATAAGACACAGGTGGGACTGGGAGTCCTGTGTGTTACAATAGAAAAATCAGCTTGACTTTGTTTATGATACCTTCTCTGGCAAAAGCTTTATTCCCCTCTCCTTTTTTTTTTCCATCCTGGAAATATCTACTCTAGACATAGGCTCCATCTACTCCAAGAAACCTTCTCTAAGATATACTGTACTATGTATGCTCTATCATAGCATGTACCAAATGTCTCTCACTGATGCTCTCTATATTGGGACCTCCAAATAGGAAGAGACTCTTAGGAATGGCCTCCAATGCCTGGCTCAGTAAAGAAAACTTTTGTTGAATAAAACCATGAATATATGAACTGACCCATATAGACATCAGAGTTCACAACTTTGGACTAATTTATACAATATAACAACTCAAAATGAGAATACAAACTACTGTGCAGTGAGTGCTTCATGTGTATCAGGTGCTTTATGTATGTTATGTCACATATACCCACCAACAAAATATAATGAGTGTTACTAGCCCATCTTACAATAAGTTTAGGAGAAAGGGTATTAAATGATTTGCCAAAGGGAAGTGGCCAAGTCAAGGTTTCAAACCCAGCTCTCCCAGACTCCAAATGCATTGCTTTTATCCACTGAACATCTGTCTGTATTTTTTCTAAATTGTCAATTTGTACATGGTCCATAGGTACAGAACAGACTCTTTAACAGGTAAGGCATTGCTGTACATTGTGGTTTGGTATTTTGGGGAATTCTGATTATGTGTTTTAGCTATCCAAAGATAAAACTGCAGCAGTGAAGCAAAGAGACTTAAAGTATTTTTGAAAACTGCTTAATGAAAAAGGTTTAGAAGGATAAAACCCAACACACATTATCTCTTTAATATTCATAATATTCTATGAGATAGGTACTATTATTACTCACATATTAGAGATGAAGAAACAGAAGTTTCAAAAGTCAAAGATGGGATTTCCTGTCAGGATGGCAAAATAGGTAAGTGCTTTGCTTGTCTCCTCTCATGATCACATTAAAATTACAACTAAATGACAAAACAACCATCATTGAGAATCACGTGAAGTCTAGCTGAACTGAAGTCCTACAACTAATGGCATACAAAAGAAGCCACCTGAAAACTGGTAAAGGGGGCTGAGACACAGAATGGGCTGGTCCAACAAATGGGAGGGATATCTCAGTTACAGAAGTCCTAATGGAAGAGTGAGGGATCCCAGCACAACAGCAGGTTTCCTAGCCCAGAGATACAGTGCTAGAAAGAAGTCCCCATAAATTCTGGCTATGTAAACCAATGGAGTATGTGGCTGGATGAGATTGAGGGTGGCAGGGGTCTCAGGCATTGCTCTTAATTGGCTCACAAACATACTTACTTGCTGAAGGACACACTCTGAAATCCAGCACTGAGGCAGCAGCTCTAAAGGAGCGAGGGACATACAAGGAAGAACTGAGTAATCTGGCTTCAGTGCAAGGGCTGGAGGGACAAATTTCTCCCGGAAAGAAGTGCTGGAAGAATCCATTGTTTCTTTGTTGGATCCTACCCTCTCCTGGTATGCAGAAACAGGCAGTCAGCATATCTGAATCTCCATCAAGCTAGCTTACACCATTTATCTGCCCCACTCAGATGACTTCTTGAGACCCCACCAAGCCCAAATTTTGGGCACAAGCATGCCTCTTCTAGTGACTTCTCCATTCAAAAACCCTGCCTTGGCTCATGCTGTGGATTTTCCTAAAATCTCTCAAAGGTTCACAAAACCAAAACAAGAAGCATCTAACACCAGTGTGCACCATAACTCTGGCTGAGCAGCCCTAAATCCAACATTAGCAACAGCCAGCTTCGGTTTGCAGCTTGGTCTCTCGAAGTACCTCCAAACTCAGAATGGGAGGCAGCCATTTGCATATTGCTTTGTGGTTCATGCAAGGTGGGCTTAGGCAGAGCTCATGCTGAAGCTGAACTTGGCCTGAAGTGGGGGCCTTCCCAGGAGGCCCTGGGGGTGATACTACCAGTGGCTAGCTTCAGACACAGCCAGAGCATCACCCAGCTTTCTCCAAGGACAACACATCCAAAGAGCAGACTGAGTAAGCAGCAGGGCCATGTTAAAGCAAATTCTGCTCTCTACAGTCAGCACCTGTACAACAGTTCCTCCACTGTTGCCATGGCCTGTCCTCACAGCAATCACCCTGAGGATGGATACCTCTCAGTGATGTACAGACAGTAACCAAGGTTCAACTACAAAAGGAGTGCACACACAACCCACACAATAGGCACACCTGGAACACCCAACTCAGGATACCAGGAAGATTGAGCCACTGATTTCCACAACACACCTACTACATAAAACCTCTCTACTAAAACTGAGAAACATAGCAGTCCTACTTACATGGAAACCAACACAGGGAGGCAGCCAAAATGGAGATACAAAGAAACATGTCCCAAATAAGACAAAACAACAAAACTCCAGAAAAAGAACTAAACAAAATAGAGACCAGCAAACTACTATACCAGATGCAGAGTTCAAAACACTGGTTATAAAAGTACTCAATGATCTCAGGGAGAACTTCTAGAAATAGATAGAAAACATAAAAATAAGGATAGAAAAACATAAAAGATAAGCAGTCAGAAATAAAGAATACCAAAATTGAAATAAGGGACCGGCCAAGTGGCTCAGTTGATTAAGAGTTCGCTTAGAGCATGTGTTCTGAGCAACAGGCCGCATGTTTGATTCCGATATGGGCCAGTGAACACTGCGTCCTAGCTGAGCTGTCACTGAGCTGCCAACACGTGGCAGGATGGCTAAGCTGGTATAACAATAAGATTGCCTGTTCAATGGTGGGCTATGGCCACCTGCAACTAAAGATTGAACTTGACACCTTGAGCTGAGCTGCCACCAGGATGCCTCAGAGGATATAGCATGTGCTCTTAACAACAAGGCTGCTGGTTTGACTCCCACATGGGATGGTGGCTATGCCCACCCACAACTAAGATTGAACACAACACCTTGAGCTTAGAGGCCACTAGCTGCTGATGGGAAGCCAGATGGTGACTGGAGCCCTCCACAAAGAATATTGAAGCATAAAACTTGGCTGGTCCTCTCCCACAATTCCCCAACACTCTTCCCCTCCCTCAGTTCCCCAATAAAATCTTCAAAAAAAAAACAAACATGATGCATACTGCCTTTAAAAAAAAAAACAACTCGGCCAGCCAAGTGGCTCAGTTGGTTAAGAGTTGGCTTAGATTGCATGCTCTGAGCAACAGGGCCGCCGGTTCGATTCCCACATGGGCCAGTGAATCCTGCGCCCAAGCTGAGCTGTTGCTGAGCTGCCTACAGGTGACAGGATGATTCAGCTGGTGTAACAGTAAGATTGCCTGTTCAATGGTGGGCTACACCCACTTGCAACTAAGGCTGAACTTGGTACCTTGAGCTGAGCTGCCGCCCAGATGGCTCAGAGGGTAGAGCATGTTCTCTGAACAACGAGGCTGCTGGTTTGACTTCCAAAGGGGATGGTTGCTAAACCCACCTGCAACTAAGATTGAACAGAGCACCTTGAGCTTAGAGGCCACAAGCTGCAGATGGCAAACCAGATGGTAACTTGTGCCCTCCACAATGAAGATTGAAGAACAACAAATTGGCTTGTACCCTCCCCCAATTCCCCAATAAAATATTTTTTTTAAAAAACTGAAATAAAGAATACAATAGAGGGAATCAACAGATTAGATGAAGCAGAGGATTGAATCAATGATAAGACGATAAGGTAACAGAAAACACACAATCAGAAAGGCAATAGAAAAAATACTGTATTTTTCCTTATATAATACACACTTTTTGTGATGAAAAAGTAAGGATGGAGTGATGTCATAGAAATGGAATGTGATGTGGACTTCTTGAGGTCTCCCCTGGAAGTTACCAAAAACTGAATGTCTATAATCCATCAAAGGATTCTCTGTTCATCACACAGAACAGCCAAGAGACATGCAAGATTACTTGAAGGTGGGTAAACTGGGGAAGCAGGGCAAGAGGGAAGGGGGAAGTGCAGAGACACAGTCCACAGCCACAGAAAAATGGGACCCCAGGACACAGACCAGAGATCACAACAGCTAGGCTGTGGGCTCTTTCCCTGTGCACCTCAGTCTAGCTGAGGGATCAGTATATAGGATAGTGGTGCTCAGTGTTCAAGACAGACATCTCAGATGAGAACTGTGGCTGGGCTTTCATGGTCAGACAAAGAACAGATAAAGCACCATACCTGGACGTCTCCCCCCACTCTCTACAGCTCTACTAACCCCACCCTTCCAGAGTTTTAAGCTGGTAACAGAATAGAAAGGAGTAGTATCAGATTACAAAGGAACTGCAGCCCTCAATAACTGAAAAACAACAACAACAAAAATCAAAACAGTTTGCAGCTGTGACCTAAGGAAGAGGCTGGGATGAGTGTGATGCTGATCTGCTGGCCTGGGAGACAAAGGCACCTGCCTACATAGCAGCCACCTTTTCTGAGCAGCTCCCAGTAGAGCAATTGGCAATTAGAGCTGCTGAGACACATGCAGGTGTTAAAAGTGGGTTGCAGTGGCAGATCTGGGCTCTCAGAAGCTCAGAAATCTCATGCCCTCCATACCACCCAAAGGGAGAAGTGCCTTAAGACCCAGAATACCTGCACACAGTGAAGAAGCCCACCTCCCAGTGGCTAGCTGTAGTGTTCTCAGTGCACATTTGTGCAGTCAAGAGCAGAAACTGCACTGACTTTGTAAAAACCACCAACCACACCCCATAGCCCTGCCCACCTACAACTGCATTGCCAGGAGCACTCTGGGCATCAGGTGGCTGATGCCGCCTCCACAAAATGCAGGGGGATTTTCTACAGCAGAGGACATCCTGGAGATAGCTTGGTGGACTGATATATATATTCTCCCACTTTTTTCCCCTTTCTCTCTTCTTTTTTTTCCTTGCTCCACTTTTTTTCCCCTTGTTTTTGTTTTTCTGTACTGATTTTTTTTTGGTCTTTCTATTTTTTTTTTTTTTTTTTTTTTTTTGTATTTTTGATATTTTTGTTTGGGTTGAATGCTGGTTGTCAGTTGGTTTTATATGTGAGTGTATTTGGGATTTTTGTTGTTGTTGATATTCTGTTTGTTGGTTTATTTTGTTCAGAAATCACCCTGCACAAAGGTACAGCCCAAAAGGCAAAAGAATCATCATACCCAGAAGCCAAACCCATACTAAACCAGGGTGTTATTTGGTTTGACCTACAAGTGATGCACCCAAAGAGAATTCTCTACAGGCACAAGTGCCCACAGTGGCCAAGCCTCAACTGAGATGTCAATGCTCACACAGCAGCTCATACACTGTGTGCATAGCCAATTCTCATAGCTAGTCAGCCTGGGAGTCAATCCCACCCACTGACAAGACAAAAGCATATAAACCTCAATTTCAACAAGAGACTACACATCAGACAAGGGACACCTTCTGAACACACACACAGGAAAACTGGGAGACTGTGCAATTCAAATATAAAGGACACATACTGCATAAGACCAACCAGCAAAGACTGAGTGACATAGAGTATCTACCTAATATCAAAGAAAACACACAGTGACTGCCAGAATGAGGAAACAAAGAAACATGTCCTAAATAAAAGAACAGAAAAAACCTGCAGAATTAGAACTAAATGAAACAGAGGTAACTACCCATTCAGAGACAGAGTTTAGAACACGGATTATAAGAATGTTTCAGGAACTTAGTGAGAATCTCAACAAAGACATAGCGAACAAAAAGGATACAGAAATCATAAAAAATAACCAGTCAGAATGAATACAATAACTGAAATAAGGAACACATTTGAAGGAGTTACCAGCAGATTAGATTAAGTCAAAAATTGAATCAGTGATTTAGAAGACAAGACAGCAGAAATCACCCAATTGGAGCAACAAAAATAATTTTAAAAATACTAAAAATAGAGTAAGAGACCTGTGGGATAACACCAACTGCAACAATAGGAACATGATATGAATACCACAAGAAGAAGAGAGGGAGCAATAGGTCAAGAACCTATTTGAATGTAGTTTTTTTTTTTTTTTTGAGGGCAGTATCACTGGCCCTCATATGTGGGACCGAACCGGGGCAGCTGGCTTCCTAGGCCAGAGCTTAACCACCGCGCCACTCGGCCGGCCCTAAGAACCTATTTGAAGAAATAATGACCGAAAACTTCCCTAATCTGGTGACAGGAATTGACATACAAGCCCAGGAAACACAGAGAGTTCCAAACAAGGAAAACACAAACAGACCCACAACAAGACACATTATAGTTAAAATGGCAAAATATAAAGGCAAAAAAGAGAATCATGAAAGCAGCAAGAGTTAGACAGCAAGTTATTTACAAGGGTGTTCCCATCCGATTATTAGCTGACATTTTTTACAGAAAATTTGCACACCAGAAGGAAGTGGCAGGAGATATTCAAAGTGATGACAAACAAAGGCTAACAACCTAGATTGCTTTACCCAGCAAGGCTATCATTTAAAATTGAAGGAGAGATAAAGAGCTTCCCAGAAGTAGAGGAATTCATTACCACTAAACCAGTATTGCAGGAAATGTTATAAGGGCTTCCTTAAGCACAAGAAAGATGAAAACAATATAATTATGAAGATCAGAAATACAAATAACAAAATGACAATAACTATGTATCTATCAATAAGCATATTTAGTGTAAATGGATTAAATGTTCCAATCAAAAGACAGAGTCACTAAATAGATTAGAAAACAAGACCAATGCATATGCTGTATACAAGACACTCAATGCAGATCAAAAGACACATGCAGGCTGAAAGGAAAGTGATGGAGTAAGATATTTCATGCAAAATTAAATGAGAAAAAAAGGTAGAGCAGCAATACTTATATCAGACAAAATAGACTTCAAAATGAAAAATATAGTAAAATACAAAGAAGGGCAGCACATAGTAAAGGGATAGCTCCAAGAAAAGGACATAACCCTAGTAAACATCTATGTACCCAACACATGAGCACCTAAATATATAAAACAGATACTGATTGACATAAAGACAGAGAACAACAGTAACACTATCATAGTAGGGGACTTCAACACATGACTGACACCAAGGGACAGATCCTACAGAAGGAAAATCAATATGAAAAAAAAAGCCTTTAATGATACATTACACCATATGGAATTAACAGACATTTTTAGAACATTTAACCCCAAAGCAGAAGAATATACACTCTACTGGAGAACACCTGGAACATTTTCCAAGATATATTACAAGCTAGGCCACAAAATAAGACTCAATAAATTTAAGAAAATTGAAACCATATCAATCACCTTCTCTGACCACAGTGCTATGATATTAGAAATCAATTTCAAGGACAAAAACTGGGAAACACACAAATACATAGAGGCTGAATAACATGTCACCAAATAATGAATGGGTCAACAATGAGATCAAGGAATAAATCAAAAGATACCTTGAGACAAACAAAAATAAAAACACAAAGACCCCAAATCTATGGGATGCAGCAAAAGCAGACATAAGAGGAAAATTCATAGCAATGCAGGCCTACCTAAATAAATAAGGATAATTGCAAATCAACAGTCAATCCTGACACCTAACAGAACTGGAAAAAGAATGGAAAAATAAGCCCAGAAGAGTACAAGGAAGGAAATAATACAGATCAGAGCAGAAATAATCAATATAGAGACCAAAAAAAACCCCACAAATAATTGATGAAAACAAGAACTGGTTTTTTTAAAGAGATAGACAAAATCGACAACCATTAGCCAGACTCATCAAGAAAAAGAGGGAGGGGCCTAAATTAATACAATCAAAAATGAAAGAGGAGAAATGACAGTAGACACCAGAGAAACATAAGTAAGTAAGTAAGTAAGTAAATAAATAAATAAATAAATAAATAAATAATAAGATACTACAAGCAACTACATGCCAAAAAAATCAGTCAATCTGGAAGACATGGATAATTTTCTAGAAGCATACAACCAGGCTAACTCAAGACAAAAACAGAAAACCTGAATAGAGAGATTACTACCAGTGAAATTGAAACAGTAATCAACAAGCTCCCAACAACCAAAAGCCATGAACCAAAAGGCTTTATAGGTGAATTTTACCAAACATTCAAAAATATATATATCACCTTTTCTCCTAAAACTATTCCAAAAAATCCAGAAGGAATGAAGGCTCTCAAACTCCTTTTTCATGGCCATTATCACCCTGATCCCAAAATCAGACAATGACATTACAAAAAAAAAAAAAAGAAAAGAAAAGGCCAATAGCAATAATGAACATAGATGCGAAAATTCTTAACAAAATATTAGTAAACAGAATTCAGCAATACGTTAAAAACATCATACACTATGATTAAGTGGGATTCATTCTTGGTATGCAAGGATGGATGAATATTTGCAAATCAATTAATGTGATACACCACATTAACAAAATGAAAAACAAAAATTACATGGTCATATCAATAGATGCTGAAAAATCATTTGACAAGATCCAGCAGCCATTTATAATAAAAACTCTTCACAATGTGGGAATACAGGGATCATATCTCAACATATTAACAATTAAAGCCACATATGATAAACTCACAGCTAACATCATACTCAATGGAGAAAAGCTAAAACCATTCTTCTTAAGATCAGGAAAAAAACATGGTTACCCACTTTCACCACATTTATTCAATATAGCCCTGGAAGTTCTAGCCACTGCAATCAGACAAGAAAAATAAATAAAAGGCATCCAAATTGGAAAGGAGGAAGTTAAATTGTCATTATATGCAGATGACATGATACTATGCATAGAGAATCCCAAAGACTCCTCCAAAAAACTATTAGAACTGATAAATGAATTTAGTAAAGTAGCAGGATAAAAAATTAATATTCAGAAATCAGTTGCATTTGTATACACCAATAATAAACTATCAGAAGGAGAAATTAAGGAAACAGGCCCATTTACAATTGCTTCAAAAAGTATAAAATACTCAGGAATAAATTTAATTAAAGAAGTAAAAGACTTGTGCTCAGAAATTTATAAGACACTGAAGAGAGAAATGAAAGAAGATACAAATAAATGGAAACACACACCATGCTGATGGATAGGAAGAATTAATATAGTTAAAATGTCCATACTACCTAAGGCAATACATCAATTCAACACAATTCTTATCAAGCTACCAATGACATTTTTCACAGAAATAGAACATATAATCTTAAAATGTATATGAAACCATAAAAGACCCTGAAGAGCCATTGCAACCTCGAGAAATAAGAACAAAGTGGAAGATACCATGATAACTGACATCAAATCATACTACAAGCCTATAGTAATCAAAACAGCATAGTACTGGCATAAAAACAGACACACAGATCAATGGGACAGAATAGAGAGCCCAGAATTAAATCCATACCTACATAGTCAATTTATCTATGACAATGGAAGCAAAAGTTTACATTGGGGTAAAGACAGTCTATTCAATAAATGGTGCTGGGAAAACTGGATGGACACATGCCAAAAAAATGAAGCTGCACCACCACCTTACACCAGAATGAAATCTTACCATTTGCAGTGATATGGATGGACCTAGAGAACATTTTACTAAGTGAAATAAGTCAGACGTAGAAAGACAAATACCATCTGATCTCATTCATATGTGGAATCTAAAGAATAGAATAAATGAGCAAACTAATCAGAAACAGTCTCAGTGACACAGAGAGAAAACTGAGGGTTGCTAGATGGGAGGAGGGACAGGATGAGGAAGACGATGAGAGGATTAGAAAGCACAAATTGGTAACCACAAGATTGCTACAGGGATACAAAAAACAGTTTGGGGAATATAATCAATAATGCTGTAAAGATTCTGTAGTGTATCACATGGGAACTTGTCTTATTTGGGAGACTACATCAAGGACAATGTAGATGCCTGACCACTGCACTGTACACCTGAAGCTGAAGGTGAATAACACTGAATATCAACTAATATATATATATATATATATATATATATATATATATATATATATATATATATATATATATTCATTCCCAGGATATGGATTACAGCATAGGGAATAGAGTCAATGGAAATGTAACAGCTATATATGATGTCAGAGAGGTAGTAGATTGGGGGAGGGGGCTTTTCAATTTGTGAGGGGTGTAAATGTCTAACTATTACATTGTTTTGTACACCTGAAATTAATTAAAAAAATAAAAATGAGGGCCGGCTGAGTGGTGCATTGGTTAAGAGCTGGTTTGGGATGAAAACAGCCCTGGTTCAGATCCCACATATGAGAGCCAGTGACACTGCCCTCTACAGCTAACAACAGCTCCACCTGGAGCTGGGCTGTGCGAGCCCTGGTGGTGGTGTAGGCTGCAGCCCCTGCTGCAGTGGGCTGCCATAGGCTACAGTGAGTGGCCGGCAGCCAGTGTGAGTGGCTGTCAGCCAGCGTGAGCTGCCAATAGCCATGATGAGTGACCATCCAGGGGCCGGCGACTGATTTGCCTCATCTGGAAATAGTGCAATGACGATACCAACATGGGCCCGTGAAGCAATGTCCTCCGCAACTAGACTGAAAAACAAAAAGACAACAATTTGTCTGTTCCCCTTCCCCGATTCCTCAACGCTGTTCCCCTCCCCCAATTCCCCAATAAAAAAATCTTTTAAAAAAATTAAAAATGAGAATGGACAGTACACATGGGGAGTATTAATTCTGTATATATATAAATGGTTTTAATTTTTTTATTTTTACTTATGAGTTAAAAGTGTAACTCTAGAAATTAATGATATCCATATGTAAAATTATACCCTGGAATACGATAATGAGATCTGTTGAACTTGCAATGATGAGGAGTTCTTGGCCTTCTATGATGTGTAAATACCATAAATTTGTTATCAGTACATAAAATTCCTTGTACCTTGTACCTGTTCTTGTGTTTTGTAATTATTTGTTACATAAAATTTCTTGTACCATAATATTAAAAATAAATGGTAAAATTTCTTTATAATACAAAAAAATTACTTATATGTAAACAAATAAAAATTTGAATTAAAAAATTAAAATTAAAGATTTATTCCCTGAATGTTTGGGCCAGAAATGTGGGTGCATATTATACATGTCAAAATACAGTAATACAAAAAATTGAGAATAGTTTATGGAGCCTCTGGTACAACATTAAGTGTAACAACATTCACGTCATAGGGGTACAGGAAGAAGAGAGAGAGCAAGGAATTGAAACCTTATTTGACACTGCCTTCAGTGTGGAGGTTCCTCAAAAAAATTAAGAATAGGATTACCATATGACCTAGCAATCCCTATCCCTCTACCCCTAAAATCAGAAAACATTTATCTGTAAAGATATATGTGCTCCAATGTTCACTGCAGCTTTATTTACAGTCACCAAGACATGGAAGCAACCAAAGTGTCCTTTGATAGATGATGGGATAAAAAAGATGTGGTATGTATGTATATATATATATATATATATATATATATATATATATATATATACACACACACACAATGGAATATTATTCCTCCTTGAGAAAAGATGAAAGAGTGCCATTTGCAACAACATGGGTGGATCTTGAGATTGTTGTACTAAGCAAAATCAGTCAGACAGAAAAAGACCAGAACCATATGATTTCACTGATATGTGGGATATAAAACTGAAAACAACGAAGGGGAATGATAAATGAAGAAACAAAAACTCATAGACACAGACAATAGTGGTTACCAGAGTGTAAGAGGGGAAGGGGTGACAGATGAGCGTAAAACAGATCAAATATATGGTGATGGAAGGAGAACTGACTCTGGGTGGTGAACACACAATATGATATATAGATGATGTATTACAGAATTGTACTGAAGCCTATGGAATTTTACTAACAATTGTCACCACAATAAACTTTAATTTAAAAAAAGGGAAAAAAAGAAAACTTATTTGAACAAATAGTGACAAATACTGCCCTAAATTAGCAAAGGAAATAAATATACAAGCCCAGGAAGTGTAGAGTCCCAAAAAAGATGAACCCAAGCAGGTAAAAACCAAGACTGATCATAATTAAAATGCCAAAGGTTAAAGGCAAAAAGAGAATCTTAAAAGCAGCAAGAGGGCCAGCCGAGTGGCACATTGGTTGGGAGCTGGCTTGGGAAGCCAGCGGCCCTGGCTCAGATCCCACATGTGAGGGCCGGTGATGCTGCCCTCTGTGGCTAAGATAGTGAATGACAGCTCCACCTGGAGCTGGGCTGCTGTGAGTCCCGGGGATGGCATAGCTGCAGCCCTTGCTGCAGTGGGCTGCCATGGGCTGTATTGAGTAGCTGGCAGGTAGCATGAGCAGCTGGCACCTGCTGTGAGCTGCCAGGAACCACTGTGAGCAGCCGTCCAGTGGCCAGTGACTGATCTGCCTCACCTGAGAAGAGCACAATGATGATGACAACATGGGCCAGTGACCCAATGTCCTCTACAACTAGACTGAAGAACAAAGAGGTTGGAAACTTGTCTATTCCCCTTCCACGGTTCCACAATGCTGTTCCCCTCTCCCAATTTGCCAATAAAATCTTTTTTAAAAAAGCAGCAAGAGAAAGGCAGTTACTTAACTTCAATGGAGCATGTATAAGACTGTCAGCTGATTTCTCAAGAGAAACTTTTACAGGTCAGAAGGGATTATCAGGAAATATTCAGTGTTAAAACAAAGATCCTGCAACAAAGATTTCTCTACGCAGCAAATCTATCATTTAGAATTGAGAAACAGATAAAGAGCTTCCCAGAGAAGAAACAGCTGAAGGGATTGATCTACACCAACCAAGAATTACAAGGAATCTTAGAAAGACTTCTATAAGATAAAATAGATAGTAAATACGGGGGCGGGGTGCTGAAAAATGTATGCAAGTGGACAATTTGGTCAATGCTGCTCAAGCAGTAGTTTGGCGTAATCAGAAGTATCTCTGGCTGGCCAAGTGGCGAGGTAGTTAAGCGCTGGCTTGGGAAGCCAGAAGCCCCGGTTCGGGTCCCACATATGAGGGCCAGTGACACTGCCCTCAAAAAAAAAGAAAGCATATGAACGCTGATGGTAACCACTTTGAGCACCTCTTGTAATTGCAGACATCAAATATGACTTGTATTCATCTTTTGTTATTGGTATATATTGAGTATTACAATTTTAATACAGTTTTCATTTCTTAAAATGTGTACATTTTTGGCACCCTCATATAAATAATAAAATGGCAATAACTACATATCTATCAATAATTACTTTAATTATAAATGGATTAAATGTCCTAATCAAAAGATAGGGTGGCTGGGGGCTGGCCAAGTGGCTCAGTTGCTTAAGAGTTAACTTAAGAGAGCAAGCTCTGACAAACAGGGCTGCCGGTTCAATTCCCACATGAGCCAGTGATGCTGAGCTAGAGCTGAGCTGCCACTGAGCTGCCAACAGGTGGCAGGATGGCTCAGCTGGTGAAAGCACATACTCCTAACAACAAGACTACCAGCTCAAGCTGGTGGGTTATGCCCACCTGCAACTAAAGCCTGAACTTGGCACCTTGAGCTGAGATGCCCCCCGTGTGGCACATGCTCTTAACAACAAGGCTGCTGGTACATTCCTGCATGGGACGTGGCTATGCCCACCCACAACTAATATTGTAACACAGCACCTTGAGTTTAGAGGCCAGAAGCTGCCAGCAGGCAGCCAGATGGATACTGGCACTGTCCAAAACTAAGATTGAAGAACAACAACATGGCTGGCCCCCTCCCCAATTCTCCTACGCTTTTCTCCTCCTCCAATTCCCAAATTAAAAAAAGAATAATAAAATAAAATAAGATTAAAAAAATAGTATGGCTGAATTGATAAGAATACATGACCCTTAAAAGAGACTCACTAGATCAAAAGACACAAACAGACTGAAACTAAAGGGTTGGGGAAAAGATATTTCATGAAAATGGGAAAAAAACAACCTTAAATCGCAATGCTTATACCAGACAAAATAGACTTTCAAACAAATACTATAACAAGATACAAAGAAAAACCCAGTACAGTAATACCACTCTTGGGGATTTATAGGAAGAAACCCAAAGTGATACTTTGAGGGGTCATATGGATCCATATGTTCTTTGCAGCATTGTTTACAATAGCCAAGGTGTGGATGCAGCCAGGGTGTTCATTGATGGATGAATGGATAAAGAGGAGGTGGTCCATATGCACAGTGGAATATTGCTTGGACAGGGAAGTGAATGAGTTCTTGCCATCTTTGGCAGCATGGATGGACCTGGAGGGTATTGTGCTGAGTTAAATATGTCAGACAGATAAAGACAGATGCAGTATGATTTCACTTATATGTAAAATCTAAAGAACAAAATAAACAAATAAAACAGAAAAAAACTCATAGATACAGTGAAATTTTGATGGTTGCCAGATGTGAGGGGGTTTGGGGGTTAAAAGAAGGAAGGGTTAAGTACAAATTGGTCTTTACGAAATAGCCATGGGGACGTAGGGATTATGCTAGTAAGAAATATAGTCAAGGGGCCAGCCGAGTGGCACAGTGGTTAAGCGCTGGCTTGGGAAGCCAGCAGCCCGGGTTCGGGTCCCACATATGAGGGCCAGTGACACTGCCCTCCAATATATATATATATTCAATAATATTGTAATAACTATGTAACTGTGTATGGTGTCATATGGGTACTAGATTTATTGGGGTGATAAATATAAGGGGGATTGAGGGCAGGGTGAAAAAGGTGGAGGGATTAAGAAGTACAAACTGGTACTTACAAAATAGTCATGGGGATGTAAAGCACAGGGAATATAGTCAATAATAAGATAATAACTATGTATAGTGTCAGGTGATTACTAGAATAGTCAGGAAGATGACTTATTAAATTTTATAAATGCCTAATCACTATGCTGAACACCTGAAGTGAATATAAATTATATTGAAATAAACGAACGTAATTCAAAAATTTTAAAAGGGAGGGCCGGCCAAGTGGCACGGTGGTTAAGCACTGGCTTGGGACGCCAGTGGCCCCAGTTCAGGTCCCACATATGAGGGCCAGTGACACTGCCCTCTAAAAAAAAAATTTAAAAGGGGACAAAGATTAAGGGGAATAAGAGGTACAATTTTGAGGCACAAAAGAAATAAATCACAGGAATGTAATGTGCCTCATATGATATATAGTCAGTAATATTGTGATAGTGTATAACCATGTCAGATAGTTTCTGGTCTCACCATGGTGACCGTTTCTTTAGTTATATAAATGTTGAACAACTATTGTGTACACCTGAAACTAATATAGTATTGTATGTTAGCTGTATTTTAATAGAAATATTTTTTTTAAATAAAAAAAGCAGAGTGTACTAATGCTATGGCTACATTCATACATGTTCCCATCAATGAAGAAAAAAACGTATATATTATTTTCTAAAAATAGTGTGTTGTATTATGTTTATATCAGAAAGTGAGGAAAGTTTCAAATTATGGGTAATTATATCTATATATTTTTCTAGTTTGTTAGTGTCTTTTTTATTAATTTCATGTATAAAAAATAACATTGATTGAACATTTGTATACCTCACAATGTGATAACTCCAACAACACTATTACTCATCTGACACTGTACATTGTTATTAAAGTTTTATTGACTATATTCCCTATGCTGTACTTTATATCCAAATGACTATATATATATATATATATATATATATATATATATATATTTTAGTTGAGCCATCCTGCCACCTGTTGGCAGCTCAGCAGCAGCTCAGCTCGGGCTGGGCATCGAACTGCTGTTGCTCAGAGCTCAGCTCGCATTCTTGAGCGAGTTCTTAACCAACTGAACCACTCTGCCGGCCCTGCGTGACTATATTTTTAATTACAGTTGACATCTGATATTATTTTATATTAGCTTCAGGTGTACAGTATAGTGGTTTGACATTTATATAATTGATGAAGTACTTTCCCAATAAGTATAGTACCCATCTGACACTATATTAATTTTTACAGTATTATTGTCTATATTCCCCATGCTGTAGTTTACATCTCTGTGACAATTTTGTAACTACATATCTGTGCTTTCTAATCGCTTTATCTTTTGCACCCAACCTTCCAACTCTACTCCCATCTAGTAACCAAAAGTTTATTTTCTGTATCTATGAGTCTTTTTCTGGTTTCCTTGTTTGTTTATTGTGTTTTTTAGATTCCACATACAAGTGTTATCATTTGGTATTTGTCTTTTTCAGGCTCACTTAATTAATTTAGTGTAATACCTTCCTGCTCTACACATTGCTGCAAATGGTAAGGTTTCATATTTTATGGCAGAGTAATATTCTAATATATATTACACAATTTCTTTTTTTTGTACATATTTTTGTATATAGTTTTGAATATATATTCACAATTTCTTTTTTTTTTTTTGAGGGCAGTATCACTGGCCCTCACATGTGGGACCTGAACCGGGACCACTGGCTTCCCAAGCCAGTGCTTAACTGCCGCGCCACTCGGCCAGCCCTGTACCACAATTTCTTTATTTACTCATCTGTTGATGGGCATTTCAGTTGTTACCATACCTTGGCTATTGTAAATAGCACTGCAGTGAACATAGTGGTGCATATGTCTTTTCAAATTAGTGTTTTGGATTCCTTCAGGTAAATACCAAGAAGTGAAGTTGCTGTCATAAGGCAGTTCTACTTTTAATTATTTGAGGAACCTCCATACTGTTTTCCATAGTGGCTGCTCCCATTTGCAATCCCACCAACAGAACTCAAGGATTCTCTTTTGTCTACATCCTCAACAATACAAGTTGTTTGTTGATTTTTTTTTTGAGGGCATTGTTACTGAACCTCATATGTGGGACCTGAATGGGGGCCGCTGGATTCCCAAGCCAGCACTTAACCACCGTGCCACTTGGCCAGCCCTGATTTTTTGATAATAGGCATTCTCACAGGTGTGGGGTTATATCTCATTGTGGTTTTTATCTGCATTACTCTGATGATTAGTGACACTGAATGTTTTTTCAAATATCTATTGGCCATCTGTATATCCTTTGGAGAAATGTCTATTAAGGTTCTCTACCCATATGTTAATTGGATTGTTTGTTTTTTTGGTGTTAAGTTGTATTAGTTCTTTATAAGTTTTGAATATAAGGCGTTATCAGATGTATTACTGGTGAATATCTTCTCTCATTCAGTAGGATGTCTTTTCATATTGTTGTTGGTTTACTTTGCAGTGCAAAAACCTTTTAGTTTAATGTAGTCCCATTTGTTTATTCTTTATTTTGTTTCCCTTGCCCTAGAAGATATGTCAGTGAAAGTATTTCTGAGGGTAATATCTGAGAGTTTACTGCCTATGATTTTTTCTAAGAATTTTATAGTTTTGGGTCTTACATTTAAGTCTTTAATCCATTTTGAGTTTATTCTTGTATATGTGTAAGAAAATGGTACAGTTTCATTTTTATTGCATGTATGTGTTCATTATTCCTAAAACCATTTATAGAATAAACTATATTTACCCCATTGAATATTCTTGCTTCTGTTGTCATAGATTAAATAACTATATAGTCATTGGCTTTTCTCTGGGCACTGTATTCTGTTCTATTTGGTCTGTGTGTCTCTGATTATGCTAGTACCAAGTTGTTTTGATTACTATGGCCTTGTAGTATAGTTTGATATCAGGTAGTGTGATATCTCCAACTTTGTCCTTCTTTCTCAAGATTGCATTGGCTATTGTCTTTTATGGTTCTATATAAATGTTAGAATTATTTCTTCTATTTCTGTGAAAAATGCCATTGGTATTTTGATAGGTGTTACATTGAATCTATAGTTTGCTTTGGGTACTATTTACATTTTAATGATGTTAATTCATTCTATCCAGGAACATGATATATGTTTCCATTTATTTGTATCTTCTTCAATTTCTTACTTCAATGTCATATAACTTTCTGAGGACAGATCTTTTACTTCCTTAGTTAAATTTATTTCTAGGAATTTTTATTCAATTTTAAATGGTATTGGTTTCTTAACTTGTTTTTCTGACAGTTTGTTATTGTTGTATAAAAGTGTAACCAATTTCTGAATATTAATTTTGTATCTTGCTACTTTACTAAATTCATTTATCCATACTAATATTTTTTTTTGGTGAAATCTTTGGGGTTTCTCTATATAGTATCATCTCATCTGCAAATAGTAACAGTTTTACTTCTTGCTTTCCAATCTGGATGTCTTTAATGCTTTTTCTTGTCTGATTGCTATGGCTAGGACTTCCAGTATTATGTAGAATAGAAGTGGTGAAAGTGCACATCCTGGTCTTCTTTCTGATCTTAAGGAGAATGCTTTTAACTTTTCCTTGTTGAGTATGAAATTATCTGTGGGTTTGTCAAATATGTTGTATATTATGGTGAGATATGTTCCTTCTCTTTCCACTTTTCTAAGAATTTTTATGATAAATGAATGCTGGATTTTGTCAAATTATTTTTATGCATCTATTTCTATTATCATATCATTTTGATTTTTCATTTTGTTTATGTGCTGTATCACGTTAATTGATTTGTGCATATTGAACCAACCTTGCATACCAGGAATAAATCTCACTTGACCATGGTGTATGATTATTTTAATGTACTGCTGAATTTTCTGTGCTACCATTTTGTTGAGGGTTTTTGCATTTATGTTAATCAGGGATATTGGCATATAGTTTTTATTTTTGTAATGCCTTTCTCTGGCTTTGAAATTTGGGTAATTGTGGCTTCATAGAATAAGCTTGGGAGCCTTGCTGCTTACTGAATTCTTTTTGGAAAAATGTGAGAATAACAGGTGTGAATTCATTTTGGAATGTTTGGTAAAATTCACCTGTGAAGACATCTAGTCCAAGACTTTGTTTGTTGTGACCTTGTTGATTACTGATTTGATTTCATTAGTAGTAATAGGTCAGTTCAAATTGTATTTCATCAATATTCAACATGGAATGATTGTATGCTTCTCAGAATTTATCCACTTTTTTTCACTTGATTATCCAATTTGCTGGTATATAACTGCATATAGTATTTAAAACATTTTTCTCTATTTCCTTCGTGTCTGTTGTCAATTTTTGTATTTCATCATATCTATATTTTTTACAGTTTAAAAAAGAAATAATGGAAGTATAAACCAGAAAAACCCCAACCCTATCTTTAAAAAAAAAAAAGATTATCTATAACAGGAACAGGAAAACAGGATGAAAAGGATAGGAAGAGAATGTAGACTTCTTTGATGTACCTTCTTTTTTTTCACTTTGGAAAAATATAAATGTTTCACGTAAGTATAAAATAAAACTAAACTTAAAAAACAATTGTTAAAAACAAAAATAAAATGAAGCAAATTAACTTCATTATCAATCAAGTGTTTGCATGACTACAAAAATAATTATGTTGAAGGACATTATAACACAGTAGTTAGACTATACATATCCAATTGGATGCACCCTAAGAAAATAATTTTTTATTAAAATCTGCAAAGGATCCTCAAATTGCTTTTAGTAATATCTTGGTTAGTAAAATATTGATTGCTTTCAGTAATCTTTTTATTAGTAATTATATATTCATATTATTGATTTGAAATCAAAGAAGAAATTATACTAGTGTGATAAGGACCCAAGACTTTTGCATAAGATAAAAGAGAAGCATGTAATTAAGAAAGTTAAGTAAAACACATAAATTTGAAATGAAAATATAAGTATAAAATCCTGATACATTTTTCTAGCCTTGTCTGCTTAAAATGTTTTAAACATAATGACTATGTTCTGGGTGTTAAAGATACAGCAGCAGACAAGATAGGATGGCCTCTGCAACGCTCAGTGAGGAAAGCATACTGGAAAAAATGCACATACAGCTTAGCAGTTCAGTAGGTCACATTCAGTAGGGTGGATAAATGCAATGATAAGCAAAGCAGAGTTCCTCTATAACACAGGGTAAATAGAAATGGAAGACAAAAGAATAAATTAAAGGTGCACAGTATAGAGGATAGAAAACAGAGATAATTGCTCTTCCTAATAACAGGTGGCACAAATATAAAATAAGCAAGAAGCAAAGATTTAAGGAAGAAAGCCTTCTTGAAATGCACAAAGACCTAAGTCAGCAATTGAAAAGGCATACTAGATATCAGACTAAAATGACTTTCAAGAAGCTGATTCCTAAACATAACCAAATGATGTGGCTTTTTGACCTCCACAGATAAAAAAAAGATCTTATAATTATCCAAAGAATTTTTTTTTCTTTTTTAGCTGAGTCATCCTGCTACCTGTTGGCAGCTCAGCGGCAGCTCAGCTTGGTCTGGGCATTGAACTGCTGTTGCTCAGAGCTCAGCTCATATTCTTGAGCAAGCTCTTAACCAACTGAGCCACTTGGCTGGCCCTCAGATAAATTTTTTTAACTGAAGTTTATTGGGATGACAATTGTTAGTAAAGTTGCATAGGTTTCAGGTGTCCGATTCTGGAATACATTATCTGTATATCACATTGTGTGTTCACCACCCAGAGTCAGTTCTCCTTCCATCAACATACATTTGATCCCATTTACCCTCAACTAGCAATGCCTCCTTGCTTAACCTCTGATAACCACTAAACTGCTGTCTGTGTCTATGAGGTTTTCTTTCTTCATTTCTTTGTCATGTTCCTGTGTGGGTTTCAGTCTTTTATACCACTTATCAGTGAAATCATATGGTTTTCAACTTTTTCTGTCTGACTTATTTCACTTGCCATAATAATTTCAAGATCCATCCATGTTGTCACAAAATGTACTATTTCATCTTTTCTGATGGCAGAATAGCATTCCATTGTGTGTGTGTGTGTATATATATATATATATATATATATATATATATATATATATCAAATCTTTTTATCCAATCATCTATTAAAGGACACTTTGGTTGTTTCAATGTCTTGGTTAATGTAAATATAGCAGCAATGAACATCAGAGAGCATCTATCTTTATAGATCCTTTCAGATTCTTTGGATAGATACCCACCAGAGGGATTGTTGGGTTATATGGTAGTTTTATTCTTGATTTTTCTGAGGAACCCCCACACTGCCTTCCATAGTGGCTGCATCAATCTACATTCCCACCAACAGGGTATGAGGGCTCCTTTTTCTCCACAGCCTCTCCAAGACTTGTTATTATTTCTCTTGTTGATGATAGCCATTCTAATGAATGTGAGATGACATCTAATTGTGGGTTTTATTTGCATTTCTCTGATGATTAGTGATGTTGAGCATTTTTTCATATGTCTATTGGCCATTTGTATGTCCTCTTTGAAGAAATGTCTATTCAGGTCCTCTGCCGATTTCTAAATTGGATTGCTTGTCTCTTTGTTTGTTGAGTTGCATGACTTCCTTATATATTTTGGAAATTAGCCCCTTATCAGAGGCATTATTTGTAAAAATTTTGTCCCATTCATTTGGCTGCCTCTTTATTTTGTTGATGGTTTCTCTTGCTGTGCAGAACATTTTTAATTTGATATAGTCCAATTAATTTATTTTCACTTCTACTTCCCTTGCATTTGAAGTCAAATTCATAAAATCCTCTTTGAACCCAAGGTACATAAGTTTAGTACTTTTGTTTTCTTCTGTGCAGCTTAATATTTGAGGTCTTATGTTTTGGTCTTAAATCCATTTTGAGTTTTTTGGTACATGGTAACAAATAGCAGTCTAATTTCATTCTTTTGAAAGTGGCTTTCCAATTTTCCCAGCACCATTTATTGAAGTGGCTGTCTTTTTTCCATTGTATGTTTTTGACTTCTTTGTCAAATGTTATCTGTCAGTATTTACGTGGCTTTATTTCTGGGTTCTCAGCTCTATCCATTGGACTCTGTGTCTGTTTTTCTGCCAGTACCATATTGTTTTTATTATTGTTGCCCTGTAGTACAAGATGAAGTCAAGGAGTGTGATACCTCCAGCATTGTCCTTTTTTCTTAGGATTGCTTTGGCTATGAGGGGTATTTTGTGATTCCATACAAATCTGATGGTGTTTTGTTCTATTCCTTTAAAAACTGCCTTTGGAACTTTGATGGGGATTGCATTAAATCTGCATATTTCTTTGGGTAATATGACCATTTTAACTATGTTGATTCTTCCAATCCATGAAAAATGGAATGTCTTTCCATTTCTTGGTGGCTTCCTCAATTTTTTTTAAAAAAAGTCTCATAGTTTCCAATGTATAGCTCTTTCACATCCTTGGTTAAGTTTGTTTTTAGGTATTTTATTTTTGTTGCAATCGCAAAAGGAATTGTTTTATTTTTATAAACCATGTGATCTGCACAAGGAGGAGAAATACATCTTCTAGGGGCCCCCCACATTGTGTGAGAAGCCTGAACAATGCAGAGAAAATATAGAACTAGAGTGTGAGAGAGAATAAAAATCTGCAGTCAGTGACAAAACAGAACATTCTACCACCTTTGACTGGAAAGCAAAATAAAGACCTCCTCCTATCAAGCTGTTCCAGAACCCACTCCTGTAGATGCCTAGAAAGAGAAATAATGATTCATTAATTTCCATGAGTAACCAAGGTAACAAGGTAGCTCAGAAAGAAAATGTAAAGTCTCCAGGAAATGAACTTAAATACATGAAAACATGTGACTAAATGACTGAGAATTGAAGATTTGAGTTCTGAAAAAACTCAGTGAGATTTAAGAAAACACAGACAGGCAATTTAATGAACTCAGAAACACAATCAAAGAACAAAATGAACATTTTACCAAAGTGATTGAAATTTTTAAAGAGAACCATGTGGAATTTCTGGAGACTAAGAACTCAATAAGAGGGCCTGCCGAGTGGCGTGGTGGTTAAGCGCTGGCTTGGGAAGCCGGCAGCCATGGTTCGGGTCCCACATATGAGGGTCAGTGACACTGCCCTCAAAAAGAAAAGAAAAAAATGAAGAATTAAATAGCCAGTTTAAGCAATAGAGCTGACTTGATGGAGTAAAGAACCAGTGACATTGAAGACAGAAATCTGGAAATGAAAGAGATGGAAAAAGAGAGAGATATGAAAGTTAACAGAAATGAAAGTGTTCTACAAGAACTTTCTGACTCCCTCAGAAAGACCAATATAAGAATTATGGGCATACCAGAAGGACAAGAAAAGGAGAAGAGAACAAAGAATATATTCAAACAAATACTCAATGAGAACTTTCCAAATCTGTGGAAAGAAATAGATCCTCAAATCCAAGAAGTAAATAGAACACCTAATTACCTCAATCCCAACAGGCCTTCTCCAAGGCACATTATACAGAAGATGTCAAAAATCAATAGCAAAAAAGAATACTCATGGCAGCCAGGGAAAAGAAAATGGTAACCTGCAAAGCAAAGCTGATTGGATTATCATCAGATTTCTTTTTTCAGCAGAAAGTGTACAAGCCATGAGGGAGTGGAATCATATATTCAAACTATTGGAAGAGAGAGATTATGAGACAAGAATAACATATATAGCAAGGATATCCTTAAGATATGAAAGAGGAATAAAGACATTTTCAAACATAGAGAAGCAGAGTGAATTTTCTAATACAAGGTCTGCACTACAAGAAATGCTGAATGAAGCTATGGGACCTGAAACAAAAAAGTGAAAGAATACAAAACCTTACATAGTACTATGAACAGACAGACAGTAGCAGGAAATGGCAACCCCTACACCAAATAGGACACTATACACTTAAACATGCCATACAGAGTAAAGAAGAAGAAAAAAAATTTTTAAAGGGTAAAAAAAGAAAAAGACATCTGCTACTGCAAGTCAAATATCAACTTACAGCATAAGTAGGCATAACTTATGAGAACAAAAACATAAAATGGGAGAGAGTAGGGTTGGCTGAGTGGCGTGTTGTTTAAGAACTGGCTTGGGACACTAGCTCTGAGTAGCAAGATCCTGGTTCAGATCCCACATATGAGGGCCAGTGACACAGCTAAGATGGTGAACAACAGCTGGACCTGCAGCTGGGCTGCCATGAGTCGTTGGCTATGGCATAGGCTGCAGCACCTGCTGCAGTGGGTTGTCATAAGCTACAGTGTGTGGGGAGTAGCCAGTGTGAGCAGCCCACAGCCCGCATGTGCTGCCAAGAGCCACTGTGAGCTGCTGTCCAGTGATCTGAGACCAATCTGCCTCACCCGGGAAGAGCTCAATGATCATAATATCAACATAGGACAGTGAAGTGACATCCTCCACAACTAGACTGAAGAACAAAAGGACAACAACTTGTCTGTTCCCCTTACCCCGATTCCCCAACGCTGGGCCCTTCCCCAATTCCCCAATAAAATCTTTTTGAAAAATGGGGGAAAGTAAATGTATGTACCTGCAAAGTGAATAGATATAAGAAGCATACTGAAGAAAATGGACTACTGTAATACAAAACATTATTTTACATAAATTTGATGATAACCATTAAAAAAATCCCAAACTGAGATATATAACACAATAAAAGAGAAACAGATGGGAAAATCATAGAATACCATCACACTGAAATAATAGACAACAACAAAAAGGCAAAGAAACAACGGGGACAACATCGCAACACAAAACAAAAGACAAAATGGATATATGAATTTGTCCATATTTATGTGGGTTTATTTCTGGGTTTTCAATTCTTTTCCTTTGGTCTGTATGTCTGTTTTTCTGCCAATACCATGCCAGTTTGATAATTGTTGCTTAAATTGTTACAAGCTAAAGTCAGAGAATGTGATACTTCAAGCATTACTCTTTTTCCTTAGGATCGCTTTGGCCATTCAAGACTTTTTGTGGTTCTATACAAATCTGATATTTGTTTGTTGCATTTTTTTAAATGCCATTGGGAAATTGGTGTGGAATGGAAAACCTCATATAACAATAATCCCCCTAAATGTAAATGGACTGAAATAAGCAATGAAAAAGCAGAGTAGCAGATTGGGTCAAAAACAAAATCCAGGGCCAACAGAATGGCTCCCTGGTTAAGAGCTGGCTTGGGATGCCAGCGGCCACAGTTTGGATCCCACAGATGAGGGCCAGTGACATTGCCCTCTACAGCTAAGATGGTGAACAACAGCTCCACTTGGAGCTGGGCTGCTGTGAGTCCCAGGGATGGCATAGATGCAGCCCCTGCTGCAGTGGGCTGCCATAGGCTACAGTAAGTGGCTGGCAGACAGGGTGAGCTGCTGGCAGCTGGTGTGAGCTGCCAAGTGCTCCTGTGAGCGGCCACCCAGAAGCTGGTGACTGATCTGCCTCACCCAAGAAGAGCCCAATGATGATACCAACATGGGCCAGTGAAGCAATGTCCTCCACAACTAGACTGAAGAACAAAAGGACAGCAAATTGTCTGTTCCCCATCCTCGGTTCCCCAATGCTGTTCTCCTCCCCCAATTCCCCAATAAAATCTTTAAAAAAAAATCAACCTCTATGTTGCCACCTAGAGATTAATCTCAGCTACCAGGACAAATATAAACCTGAAGTGGAAGGGAGGAAATTGATATTCCAAGCAAATTGTACCCAGAGAAAAGTGGGTGTAGTCATACTGATATCAGATAAAACAGCGTTCACAATAAAAAAGGTAACAAGAGAGAAATACTGATATTTCAAAATGATAAACGGGGAAATATAATAAGAAAACATAACATTTATCAATACATATGTCCGCAATGAGGGAGCACCAACATATACAAAGCAACTACTAACAAAACTACAGGTTGAAATTGACTAAAACACAATTATAGTAGGAGATATAAATACATCATTGAAAGCTATGGATAGGTCATCCAAACAGAAAATAAATAAGGAAATATTAGCTCTAAATGATACATTAGACCAAATGGACATAATTGACATTTATAGAGCAATTCATCCTAGAACATGAGATTATACATTTTTCTCTAGTGTACATGGAACATTCTCAAAGATAGACTGTGTATTGGTATATAAAACTAGTCTCAGCAAATTTATGAAGATTGAAATCATACCAAGCATATTCTGTTATCACGAGGCTTGAAATTGAATATCAACTGCAAAAAGAAAATACAGGAGGAAAACCTACACATATATATGGAGATTATACAATATGCATTTAAAGAATGGCTGAGTCAAAAATAAGAGGAGAGATCGGGCCGGCTGAGTGGCGCATTGGTTAAGCGCTGGCTTGGGATGCCAGTGGCCCCAGTTCGGGTCTCATATATGAGGGCCAGTGACACTGCGCACAAAAAAAAAAAAAGAAAATAAGAGGAGAGATCAAAAGATATATAGAAACAAATGAGAATGAAAATACACTCTATCAAATTTATTGGGTTTCTGCAAAGCAGTACTAGGAGGGATATATATATATATATATATATATATATATATATATATCATTATAGGCCTATCTCAAAAATCAAGAAATATCCCAGATAAGTGACCTAACATTACACCTTAAAGAACTAGAAAAAGAAGAAAAAAATGAAACCCAAAGTCAGCATGAGGAATGAAATGATAAAAATCATAGCAAAACTAAATGAAATAGACAACAAAAAGATAATAGAAAAAAATGTACCATCAGCTAGTTATTTGAAAAGATTAATAAAGTTGACAACCCATTGGCTAGACTCACTTAAATAGAAAGATAAAAAACACAAATAAAAAAATAAAAATGGAATGGGGCCAGCCGAGTGGCGTGGTGGTTAAGACTTGGCTTGGGATGCCAGTGGCTCCAGTTTGGATCCCCCGTATAAGGGTCAGTAACACTGCCCTCTAATATATATATATATATATATATATATATATATATATATATATATATATATATATATGAAATGAAAGAGAAGTTACCACAGGTGCCACAAAAATACAAAGCATCATCCAAGAATACTATGAAGGACTATGCTATGAAATTCAATACTATGTAAATACTAATACTTATAATATTATAAGAAATAGACAAGTTCTTAGAAACATATAGGCTTCCTAGGCTGAATCACACAGAACTGGAAAATCTAAATAGACTGATCAACAGTAAGGAAGTTGAATCAGTCATCTAAAACCTTCCCAAAAGCAAAAGTCCAGGACCAGATGGCTTCACTATTGAATTCTACCAAACTTTCAGTGGATTTAACACCTGTCCCCATCAAACTGTTCCAAAATTGAAGAAGAGGCAATACTTCCTAATGCATTTTATGAGGCCAACATTATTCTGATACCAAAACCTGCTAATGATAACATACACACAAAAAAAGAAAAACCACAGACCAATATCTCTGATAAACACAGATGCAAAATTCCTAAACAAAATTCTAACAAATTGAATACAACAATATATTTAAAAGATTATACATCACAATTAAGTTGGGTTCATCCCATTGGCACAAGGATGGTTCAACATATGTAAATTGATCAAGGTGATACACCACACAAAAATTAAAAGCTAAAAATCATATTATTATAACAATAGAGGAAGAAAAATCATTTGACAATATACAGCATTCATTTATGATTACAACATTTAATACAATGGGTATAGAAGGAAAATGCCTTAACATAATGAAGGCCATATATGACAAACTGTCAGCTAATATCATAATTAATTGTGAAAAACTTTAGCATCTTTCTCTACATTCAGTAAGAAGACAGTGTTGCCCCCTATCACCACTGTTATTCAACACAGCATTGGGAATCCTAGCTAGAGCAACCAAGCAACAGAGATTTAAAAAAAAAAGGCATCCAAATTGGTAATGAAGGAGTTAAATTATGGCTTTCTGCAGATGACAAGATTCTTCATGTAGAAAACCCTAAAGACTCTACAAAAAAGCTATTATAAACCATAAATGAATACAGTAAATTTGCTGCCTCCAAAATCAATGTAGAAAAAACCATTGCATTCCTATATACCAGCAATGAAATTTCATGAAAAAAGCAATTTTTAAAAAATTCCTTTTTAATTGCAACAAATAGAATAAAATACCTAGGAATAAACCTTACGAAGAATGTGAAGGACTGATACACTTAAAACTATAAGACATTTTAGAATGAAATTGAAGAAGACACAAAGAAATGGAAAGACATTCTGTGTTCATGGATTGGAAGAATCAACAGTGTTAAAATGGCCATAGTACCCAAAGCAATATACAAATTTAATGCAATTCCCATCAAAACCCTAATGGTGTTTGTAAAAAAATAGAACAAAACATCATCTGATTAATATGGAATCACAAAAGACCCTGAATAGACAAAGCAATCCTAAGAGAAAGGAATAATGCTCGATGTATCACACTTCCTGACTTCAGCTTGTACTACAAAGCAACAATCATCAAAATGGTGTGGTATTGTCAGAAAAACAGACATGGAGACACTTGAATACAGTTGAAAGCCCAGAAATAAACCCTCATAAATATGGAGAGATACTTTTTGACAAAGGACCCAAAAATACAATGGAGAAAAGAAAGCCTTTTCAATAAATTATGCTGGATAAATTAGAAAGCCACATGCAAAAGAATAAAACTAGGTTGCTATCTGTCACCATGTACAAAAATTAACTCAAAATAGATCAGAACCTAAACATAAGAACTGAAACGATAAACTGCATAGTAGAAAGCATAGATACTAAACTTATGGACCTTAGACTCAAAGAGTATTTTATAAATTTGACTTCCAAGGCAAGGGAATTAACAGCTGAAATAAATGAATGAGACTTTATCAAACTAGAAATCTTCTACACAAGAAAAGAAACCATTAACACACCTGAAACTAGTAAAAAAAAAAAAAAGAAACCATCAACAAAACAAAAAGGCAACCAACTGAATGGGAGAAGTTTTTTGCGAACAACACCTCTGAAAAGGGGCTAATATCCTAAATAGATAAGGAACTCATACAAATCAACAACATGAAGACAAACAGTCCATTTAAAAAATGGGCAGATAGGGCCAGCTGAGTTGCGCGGTGGGTAAGAGCTGGCTTGGGAAGCAAGCGGCCCCGGTTCAGGTCCCACATATTAGAGCCAGTGACACTGCCCTCAACAACAAAAAAAGGGCAGACGACATGAAAAGAAACTTCTGTCAACAAGATATACAAACAACCAACAGAAATGTGAAAAAATGCTCAACTTCATTAGATATAAAGAAATGCAGGGCCGGCCGAGTGGCTCAGTTGGTTAAGAGTTGGCTTAGAGCACGTGCTCTGAGCAACAGCCCCACTGGTTTCATTCCCACATGGGCCAGTGAACCCGTCGTTGAGCTGCCTACAGGTGGCAGATTGCCTGTTCAATGGTGAGCTACACCCATCCGCAAGGAAACATTGAACTCGGCACCTTGAGCTGAGCTGCCACATGGATGGCTCAGAGGATAGAGAGTGTGCTCTTAATAACAAGGCTGCTGGTTCGGCTCCTGCGGGTGAGCTACGTCTACCCACAACTAAGATTGAACACAGCACCTTGAGCTTAGAGGCCACGAGCTGTTGACGGGAAGCCAGATGACAGCTGGCGCCCTCCACAACGAAGACTGAAGAACAATAACTTGGCTGGTCCCCTCCCCCAATTCCCCTCCCTCAATTCCCAAATTAAAAAAAAAAAAAAGAGGGCCAGCCGACTGGCGCATTGGCAAAGAGCTGGCTTGGGACATCAGCTGCCCAGGTTCAGTTCCCACATATGAGGGCCAGTGACACTGCCTTCTACAGCTAACAACAGCTCCACCTGGAGCTGGGCTGCGAGCCCCTGCGATGGTGTTGGCTGCAGCCCCTGCTGCAGTGGGCTGCCATAGGCTACAGTGAGTGGCCAGCAGCCAATGTCAGCTTCCAGTAGACATGATGAGCAAACATCCAGAAGCTGGCAACCCAATCTGCCTCATTCGGGAAGAGAGCAATGACGATACCAACATGGGCCAGTGAAGCAACGACCTCTGCAACTAGAATGAAGATCAAAAAGACAGCAACTTGTCTGTTCCCCTCCCCCAATTCCCCAAAGCTGTTTCCCTCCCCCAATTCCCCAATAAAATCTTTAAAAAAAAAAAGAAATACAAATCAAAACCACAGTGAGATACCACTTTACACCTGTTAGAATGGCTATAACAAGAGAAATAATAAGTGTTGGAGAGGCTGTGGAGAAAAAGCAACACTCATACACTGTTGGTGGAAATGCAGATTAGTGTAGCCACTATGGAAGACAGTGTTTAGTTTCTTCAAACAATTAAGAATAGAATTACCAGGGCCGGCTGAGTGGCACAGTGGTTAAGCACTGGCTTGGGAAGCCAGCGGCCCTGTTTCAGGTCCCACATATGAGGGCCAGTGACATTTCCCTCAAAAAAAAAATAGCATTACCATATGACACAGCAATCCCTCTTTTGGGTATATAACCAAAATGCCAAAATGTCTGAAAATATTTGTCCATTAAGATATATGTGCTCCAGAGCCAGCCGAGTGGCGCGGTGGTTAAGCACTGGCTTAGAAAGCCAGCAGCCCCGGTTCAGGTCTCACATATGGGGCCAGTGACACTGCCCTCAAAAAACAAAAACAAAAACAAAAGGAAAAGATATATGTGCTCCAATGTTCATTGCAGCTTTATTTACAGTGGTCATGGTAGGAAAAAAGCAAAATCTCCTTACGTAGATGATTGGATAAAGATGACATGGTATATATACACAATGGAAAACTATTATGCCATAAAAAAATGAAATAATGCCATTTGTGACAACATGGATGGATCCTGAGATTCTTATACTAAGCGAAATAAGTCAGAGAGAAAAAGCCAACAACCATATGACCTCAATCACATGTGGGATATAAAACTGAAAGCAACAAAGCAAAACAAATGAATTAAAAAAAAGCAGGGGGTGGCCAGGAGGGTCAGTTATTAGAGCGAGAACTCTGAGCAACAGTGTTGCCAGTTCAATTTCCACAGGGGCCAGTGAGATGCACCTGAGTTGAGCTGCCGCTGAGCTGCCAATGAGTGGCCGAATAGCTCAGCTGGTGAGAGCACATGCTCTTAATAGCAAAGTTGCTGGTTCGTTCCTGCATGGCATGGTGTGCTGTGCCCCCCCAACAACTAGATAGAAAGCAGTGACTTGACTTGAAGCTGAGCTTGCACCATTCACAACTAAGATTAAAGGACAACAACTTGACTTGGAGCTGATTGGCCCTGGAAAAACACAATGTTCTCCTTCCCCAATTCCTGAAAATAAAATATTAAGAAAAAAAAACCCATAGACACAGACAACAGTTAATTTTTTGCCACAGGGAAAGGGGGTAGAGGGGATATTAAAAGTGGATAAATGGAGTCAAATATATGGTTTTGGAAAGTGAACTGAATCTAGATTTTGAGCACACAATGTGATAAATAGGTGTTGTATTATAGAATTGGGCACTTAAAACCTATGCAATTTAACTAACCATTGTTACCCCAAATTTAATGTAAATTTTTTTCAACAGCTTTGTTGAGATATAATTTATATGCAGTTTAATTCCCCCATTTAAAGTGTGTCATTTAATTGTTTTCAGTATATTCAGATTTGTGCAATCATCACCATGATAAATTTTAAAACATCTTTCTTTATTTTTTCTATTTCTGTAGAACAATTTCCCAAAACTCCAAGTTTAAAAAAATAATTTTCATCAGTTCTCAGAGACGCAGGTCCAAATTGCTCCTCGCATTCATTCCAAAAGTGAAAACATCTTTCCTGTTCCAGATAGTGAGGACTTAACTCAACCTTGAGCTGACTTAAAATAAATTATGCCATAGGTACTAGGTATTAGTTTTTGAGATTTGTCCCCTGAGATAATTCTTTTGTATAAGTAAAGAAGCATACAAAGAACAATTGAGGCCCTTCTTTTTTATTGTTGTATATATTTTTTATTTGTCAATTATAGTTGACATTCCATATTAATTAATATTAGTTTCAAGTGTACAGCATAGTAGTTCAACATTTATATAATTTATGAAGTGTTCCCCCTGACTAACCTAATATTCATCTCGCACTATACGTAGTTATTACATTATTGACTTTTCCCCCTATGCTATACTTTACATCTCCATGTGTATTTTGTAACTACCAACAAAATGAATAGACAACCTACTGAATTCAATGAGACCCTCCTACAACAAGGATATAAAGTATATCCTGGTAATGGGGGTAGATAAGGCTTGACTCTTTTTAGGCCAGGAAGGTTGTTCTTAGAGTATTTGTCCAATCACTTGGGAAAAATAAATAATTGTATTTATTGTCCAGTAACAAAATCAATCCCCAAATTTCTTAGACACCGCTGGATTTATACTCAAAATTTTCACATACCATAGTCATTAATAGTGTAAAGATTATATGAGATTCAATGGACTTCTATTCCAGATGGCAGAGTAGATAAACACCTCCTCCCAGGAACACAATGAAATTACAGCTAAATTATACAACACTCAACTTGGAGAATCATCTGAAGACTACCTGAACAGATTGCCTATAACTAATGTTATGAAGAAGCCAAGTTAAGACTGGAAGGAGTGGTGGAGATGCAAAATTGGCCCCTCACCTACATGTGGTGATTGAGAATCAGGAGGGATATCTGGGCTGCAGACATACACCCTGAGAAGCAAGCAGTTAAAGCTCCACCCCATGCTCTCCAGCCTACAACACCAGTGCCAGGAAGAGGAGCACCCCACAACATATATATGTGAAAATCAGCGGGAATTCCATTTGTAATGGTGAGACTAAAAGATGTTGGAAATGCTGGCTTCCTCTTTAAAAACCATGGCACAGACTCTCTCACTCCCAGGCATTCATCCTAGGCTCTGGCAGAGGGACAAATGTTCAAGAGACATACAGGAAGAAAATAGGTTGTGTGGCTTCTGAGTGAGTGCTGTATGGATGGCCACCATTGTCCCTGTGTTGAGCCCTACTCCCATGGAGTTGGTGGGTAGGTGCCAACTTTCCTGTGTTGAGCAATACCTCACATGGCCAAATATGAAACTGCATTGGCCTGGGGACCTTGACTTTCTGGTGACTTCATTGCACCACCCCACCCACCCCACACAACACTTGAGTTTCTGTTGGATTCAGGCAGCTAGCATTGGCGAGTGCTGCAGTCTTTCCTGGACAATTCATGGAGGTCTAAAGACCTCAGGCAAGTGGCAGTTGGCCTTCATGTGCTCTATGTCTTTTGCTGAGTGGCCTCAGGCTCAGCCCTAACACGAACTTTGAATCTACATTAACATGGTGAATATCATTTGCCCCAACCTGGTGACATCCTGAGACCCCACCTCAACCAACATTCATGCAACCTGAGGCTCTTTCAATGGCTGAGCCTTACAGGGAGCCAGAATAAAGTGGCAGGCCTCAGGGTGCCCTGGTCCTTCTGATGAACTGCCCTAGGCCCGGTCCTGTGGTAACAAGCTTTGGTTCCCAGCATGGCCTATCCTATGTGCCTCCTGATTCAGCATAAGCAGTGACCAACCACAGATCATTTTTCATTCCTACCAGGTAGCCTTCAGCTGGTCACAGGCAGCAGATGACCTTGATTTGCACCAGAGCACCTCCCAAGATGTCCCCCAGAAAAACACACCCAGTAGCTAGTTTCAGAAGAAAACAGAACACCACTTGATCAGCCTCACAAGTGGCATACACAAACGGTGGTCACGATAGGGGCAGAGCCACTGCAGCATATCCCACTCCAGTAGGAGTCAGCACCCGTACACAAACTTATACTCTGTGGTCATAGCCAATCCTAATAGCCAATAAGCCTGAGTGTCAATCCAACCCAGTGATTTGCCAACAGCAATCAAGGCTCAACTACAAGAGGGTGGCACACACAAGACACACAAGGGATACAACTGCAGCATGGGACTCAGCTGATCAGGAAGACTGCACTACTGGATTCCACAGGACACATAATACATAAGTTCACCTTGCCAAGAACTGGGGATGTAACAAATCTACATAATACATTGAAATAAGCACAAATAGGCAGACAATATGAGAAAACAGAGAAACATTTCCCAAATGAAAGAACAGGAGAAAACTCCAGAAAAAGAACCATGTAAAATGGAGGCAAACAATGTACCAGATACAGATTTCAAAACACTCGTTAAAAAGATGCTCAAGGAACTTAGTGAAAAAATTAAAAAAGAAATAGTAAGCATAAAAAAGGATTTAGAAACTATAAAAAGGAACAAGTCATAAATGAAGAATACAATAACTGAAGGATCCTGTGGAAGATAGTGGCTGTAAGGAGGGCTCCCTGACGTCTCCCCTGGAAATATCCACAATTTGAACTCCTGTAACTCTTCAAAGGGATGTCTACTCATCACACAGAGCAACTAACAGACACACACAACGATTGCTGGAAGGTGGGCAGACCAGGAGAGTGGGGGAAGACGGAGGCAAGATGCATGGAGGTGCAGCCCGCACCTGTGGCTGCTGAGACACGGGACTTCAGAGAATAGATCAGTGAGTGTTTCCGCTGCTCGCTCCCTGCTCCCCATGGCCTACCTAGAGTACAGCAAGAGCAGGATGGTTTGCCGTCTGAGGAAGAAGCCTCAGGCCAGATTAGTGGGGGAGGAGAGAGAGGAGACAAGGGTGCAGAGATATGATCTGCATCTGCGGCTGCTGAAACACGGGTCCCCAGGAGACAGAGTGAAGAGTGTGGCTGTGACAGGGCGAGATCAATCTGTGCACCCACCTGGCCTAGGGATCAGTCCCTGTGCCCACCCAGTTCCACTGGGAGCACAGCAGGAGCACTGCAGTGCACAGGCTCTGAAGCAGAAGCTTGAAACACAGCTAGCAGAGGAAGAAGAAAATGTGATGCATGGAGACCCAACATGCATCCTCAGCACCAGATACACAGGACCCCAGGAGGCAGAGTGGAGATCTGAGCAGCTACAGAGTGAGCACAGTCCCCTAAGCCCCTACAGTCCCTCCAGGAGTGCAGCAGGAGCTCCACTGGAGCCTCTGAGGCAGAAGACTTAGCTGAAAACAGTGGGGGGACTGATTTTAGTTTGTGTGTTGTTTTGTTTTGTTTTGTTTTTTTCCTCTCTTGGACAGAAAGCAAAAAACAACTGCAGAAATAAGAAACCACCCTCACCCTCCCTCAGAAACCTTGGTCCTGCTGTGCCAAAATCTTAAATTGAACCCTGAATGGAGGAGAGGGGTCAGATTACTGAGGTATTCCTACCTACAGGGAATGGAGAATTTCCACCACAGAAGAGGCTGCAAATAGTGAACCTACCAATCCCACCCCCCCTTTCCTGCATGGCTTGGGAGGCAGAGCAGGATCAGCTGCTGAGGCACCTGCAGAACCCCCCAGCAGGTCGCTTGTTGCAGTGCTGAACTCTCACACCCCCTGCCCCCACAGCCTTCAGCGGAAAGAGTGCCCAAAGATGCACATCCAGCCTTTTGGTTGTGCAGCCTGCCTTGGGGCAGGTGAGAACAGAAATGGCAGTGAATTTGTAAAAACTATCAATCGCAACTCATAACCCCACTGATCCATAATAGACCTGCATTGCCAGGGTCACTCTAGGCACCAGCTGGCCAACTCTGGCCCCAAAAGATGCAGAGGAATTTTTGTACAGCAGAGGACAACCTGGAGAGAGCTTGGTGGACTTGAGCCAAGACCGGCACTGTTTTTTTCTTGTTTTTTTTTTAATTGGTTGCTTGTTTTTGTTGTTTTTCTTTTTAATTATTATCATTTTTTACCTTTTAATATAGGCATATATATGGGTGTATATATGTGAATATGTATGTCCATATATATATGTGTGTGTGTGTGTATTATATATTTGTTCTTTTTCTTTCTTTTCCACCCTCACTCTCTCCCTTCTTTTCTGCATTTTCCACTGCTCTACTTTTCATTCTTCTTTCCTTTTTTTCTGCAATTTTTTTTTTTGGTATTGGTATTTTGTTTCTTGTGTTTATTTTATTTTTGATTTTATTATATTATATTATATTTTGTTTTGTTTTGTCTTATGTTCTTTGTTTTTTTGTGGTTGTTGTTTTCTTCTTTTGTATATTTGATATTTCTGTACAAGTTGACTGTAGGTTGTTGCTCGTTGTTTTTTTTTTTTTTTTTTTTTTTTTTTTACATGTGAGAGCATCTGGTTTCCTTTGGTGGCCATGGTAGTTGTACTTGTTGATCTGTTGTGTCCTAAAATTGCTCTGCAGCAAGGCCCAGCCAAAGGGACACAAAAATCATCATATCCATAAGGTAACTTTACATAAAAACAGAGCATTTCTGGGTTTGAACTACAAGGGTCACACCCAAAGGGAAATAGCTATAGATACAAGAACCCAAAGGGGCCAAGCCTCATCAGACAGACCAACCCTCACACAGCAGCTCATAAACTGTGGACACTGCTAATCCTCACAGCTAATCAACCTGGGAGTCAATCCCACCTACAGACAAGCCAAAAGCATTCAAAAGCTCAACTTCAACAGGAGAAGACACACAACACAAGGATCACCTCAGGTTCAAATGCACAGCAGAACAGGGAGACTGAGGAATTCAAATATAAAGAACACACACCACATAAGTCCACCCAGAAAAGAATGAGAGATTTAGGTGATCTACCTGTAAAATTGAAGTAAGCACAAAGAGTAAGCCAGAGTGGGGAAACAAAGAAACACATCCCAAATAAAAGAACAGAAGAAACTGCCTGAATCCATGGAACTAGAAGAAATAGAGTCAAACAACCTAGTGGAGACAGAGATTGAAACACTGATTATTAAAATGTTCAAGGAAACTAAGGGGAATATAAAGAAGGATAGAGAAATCATGAAACGCAACTAGCTAGAACTAAAGAATACAATTACTGAATTAAAAAACAAACTCAATGAAATTACTACCAGAATGGATGAAGAAGAGGATTGAATCAGTGACTTAGAAGATAAAAATAGCAGAGATCATCCAAGAGGAACAACAAAAAGAAAATAGAATGAAAAACATTGAAAATAGTTTAAGAGAGCTGGGCAACAACATCATTCACAACAATAAGCACATTACACGAATACCAGAAGAAGAGAGGGAGCAAGGGATCAAGAACATATTTGAAGTAATAATGTCTGAAAACTTCCCTAACCTGGCAAAGGAAATTGACATAAAAGACAAGGAAGTGCAGAGAGTTCCAACCAAGATGATCCTAAACAGGCCCACACCAAACACATAGTGAAAATGGTAAGGGTTAAGGACAAAGACAGAATCCTAAAAGTGGCAAGGGAAAGGCAGCAAGTTACTTACAAGGGCACCCCCATAAGATTATCAGCCAACTTTTCTACAGAAACTTTGCATTCGAGAAGGAGTGGCAGGAGGCTTTCAAGGTGATGCAAAGCAAAGGCCTACAAGCTAGATTGCTTTACCCAACAAGGTTATCATTTAAAATAGAAGGAGAGATAAAGAGCTTCCCAGAAAGGAATAAGCTAAGGGAATGCATTACCACCAAGCCAGCATTGAGGAAATGTTAAAAGGGCTTCTTTAAGCAGAAGAGGAAAAAAAAAAAAAAACTAACTAAGGAAGATGAGGAACACAAATAACAAAATGGCAACAACTATGCACACTTTAATAATCACATTAAGTGTAAATTGATTACATGCTCCAATCTAAAAACATAGGGTGGCTGGATGGAAAAGAAAGCAAGACCCCTGCATATGCTGTATACAAGAAACTCACCTCAGATCAAAGGACACATACAATCTGAAAGTAAAACAATGGAGTAAAATATTTCATGCAAATGGAACTGAGAAAAAAGCTGGAGTAGTGATACTTATATCAGATAAAGTGGACTTTAAATTGAAGAACATAATAAAGGACAAAGAAAGACACTTCATAATAATAAAGGAATCTATCCAACAAAAGGACATAACCCTAGTAAACATCTATGCACCTAACATAGGAGCTCCTTAATATATAAAACAGATATTGATAGACATAAAAATGGAGGTCAACAGTAACACAATCATAGTAGGGGACTTCAACACCCTGTTGTCATCAATGGACAGATCCTCCAGGCAGAAAATCCATGTGAAAACAGTGATCTTAAATGACACATTAGAAAAGCTGGATTTAACTGATATTTTCAGAGCATTTCACCCCAAAGCTACAGAATATACATTCTTCTCAAATGCACATGGAACATTTTCCAAGATAAACTGCATGTTAGGCAACAAAAAATTCTCAATAAATCTAAGAGGATTGAAATCATATCAAGCATCTTCTCTGACCACAAGGCTATGAAACTATAAATCAATTATAAGAAAAAATCCAGAAAGCTTACAAATACATGGATGCTAAATAACATGCTATTAAATAGCAAGTGGGTAAAAAATGAGATCAAGGAGGACATCAAAAGATATCTTGAGACAAATGAAAAGAAAAACACCATGACACAAAATCTATGGGATGCAGCGAAAGCAGTCCTAAGAGGGAAGTTCATAGCAGTACAGGCTTACCTAAAGAAGCAAGAAAAATCTCAAATCAACAGGTCATCCGTACACATCAGGGAACTGGAAGAAGAACAGCGAAAGAAGCCCAAAGGGAGTACAAGGAAGGAGATAAGGATGACCAGAGCAGAAATAAATGAAATAGAGACCAGTAAAACAATACAAAACATCAAAGAAATCAAAAGCTGTTTATTTTGAGAAGATAAACAAAATTGAGAAACCTCTAGCCAGGCTCATCAAAAAAGAGAGAGAGAGAGAGGACTCAAATTAGTAAAATCAGGAATGAAAAGGTGAAGTGACAACAGACAATACAGAAATACAAAGATTTTTAAAAATTTACTATGAGCAAGTATATACCAACAAATTTGACAATCTAGAAGAAATGTTTAAATTTCTAGAATCATACAATCTACCAAGCCTGAACCAAAAAGAAACAGAAACTCTGAACAGACTGATTGCTACCAAGAAATTGAATCAGTAAATAACAAGCTCCCAACAAACAAAAGCCCTGGACTAGAGGGCTTCACAAGTGAATTTTACAAAACATTTAAAAAAGAATTATCACTTATTCTTCTCAAACTGTTCCAAAAAATACAGAAGGAGGAAGGCTCCCAAACACTTTCTGTGAAGCCACTATCACCCTTATTCCAAAAGAGGTAAGGACAGCACAAAAAGGAAAAGTACAGTCCAATATCTCTGATGAACATAGATGCAAAAATCCTGAATAAAATATTAGCAAACAGAATTCAGCAATATATTAAAAAGATCATACATCATGATCAAGTGGGTTTCTTCCCTGGTATGCAAGGCTGGTTCAACATCCGCAAATCAAATAATGTGATATACCACGTCAAAAAAAAAAAGAAGAATATGGTGAACACATAATGTGATATATAGATGATATATTACAGAATTTTATACCTGAAATGTATGTAAGTTTGCTAGCAATCGTCACTTCAATAAACTTTATTTTCTAAAAAAAAGAAGAATAAAATTCATATGGTCATATGAATAGATACAGAAAAAGCATTTGACAAAACCCAGCAGCCATATATTTATTTATTTATTTATTTATTTATTTATTTATTTATTTATTTATTGTAGATGGCAGTGTCACTGGCCCTCACATGTGGGATCCGAACCGAGGACGCTGGCGTCCTAAGCCAGATCTCAACCACCGTGCCACTTGGTCAGCCCCCAGCAGCCATTTATGATAAAAACCCTTAGCAAAGTGGGAATACAGGGATCATATCTCAACATAATAAAGGTCATATATGATAAACCAACAGCTAACATCATACTCATTGGTGAAAAGCTGAAACCATTCCCCTTAAGATCAGGAACAAGACAAGGCTGCCCACTTTCACCACTTCTATTAAACATAGTTCTGGAAGTTCTAGCCACAGCAATCAGACAACAAAAAGAAATAAAGGGCATCCAAATTGGCAAGGAGGAAGTAAAATTGTCATTATATGCGGATGACATGATACTATAGAGAGACAACCCCAAAGACTCCATCAAAAAATTATTGTAACTGATAGACGAATTCAGTAAGGGAGCAGGATACCAAATCAATATTCAGAAATCAGTTGCATTTGCCTATACCAAAAAGAAACTATTGGAAGCAGAAATAAAGAAAACAGTTTCATTTACAATTTCTTCAAGTACTATAAAATACCTAGGAATAAATTTAACCAAAGAAGTGAAAGATCTGTGCTCAGAAAATTATAAAACACTGAAGAAAGAAATAAAAAGAAGATACAAATAAATGGAAACACCTACCATGCTCATGGATAGGAAGAATTAATATAGATAATAGTCCATACTGCCTAAAGGAATACATAGATTCAATGCAATTCCTATCAAACTACCAAGGGCATTTTTCACAGAAATAGAAAATGCAATTGTAAAATTTATATGGAATCATAAAATACCCAGAATAGCCATCCATGACAATCATGAGAAATAAGAACACAGTATCACATTATCAGTTATCAAAACATACTACAAAGCTATGGTAATCAAAACAGTATGGTACTGGAACAACAACAGGCACAAGGATCAGTGGAACAGAATAGAGAGCCCAGAAATAAATCCATGAATAAACAGACAGTTCATCTATTACAATGAAAGCAAGAATGTACACTGGGATAAAGACAGTCTATTTAAGAAATGGTGTGGGGAAAATTGGACTGACTCATTCAAAAAACTGACACTGGACAACCTCCATACGCCATATACAAGAACAAATTCAAAATGGATTAAATACTTAAATGTAAGACCTGAAACCATAAAACTCCTCAAAGAAAATATAGGGAGTAAGTTTCCAGACATTACCCTCAGCAACACTTTTACTGATACATCCCTGCAGGTAAGGGAAGTAAAATAAAAAATAAACATATGGGATTATATCAAACTTAATTTTTTTTCCACAACAAAGGAAACCACCAATAAAATAAAAAGGCAGTGTACTGAATGGGAGAATATATTTGTCAATGATATATCTGATAAAGGGCTATTATCCAAAATTTATAAAACACTCATGCAACTCAACACAAAAACACAAAAAACTAATTAAAAAATGGGCAGAGGAGGCCGGCCAAGTGTCACAGTGCTTAAGTGCTGGCTTGGGAAGCCAGGGGCCCCGGTTCGGGTCCCACATATGAGGGCCAGTGACACTGCCTTCAAAAACAAAATGGGCAGAGGATATCCAGAGACATTTCTCTAAAGAAGACATACAGATGGGCAACAGGCATATGAAAAAATGTTCAACCTCATTAAGCATTAGGGAAATGCAAGTAAAATCCACAATGAGATACCACCTCACTGTGGTCAGAATAGGTATCATCAATAAATCAACAAACAACAGGGCCAGCAGAGTGGTGCAGTTGTTAAGTGATGGCTTGGAAAGCCAGCGGCCCTGGTTTGGGTCCCATATATGAGGGCCTGTGACACTGCCCTCAAAAAAAAATGAAAACAAACAAGTGTTGGTGAAGTTGTGGGGAAAAGGGAACCCTGTTGCACTGTTGGTGGGATTGCACATTTGTGCAGTACTACGGAAATCAGTATGGAGGTATCTCAAGAAACTGGAAATGGAAGTTCCTGTTGACACAGCAATTTCACTCCTAGGTATTTATTATGAAATACCCAAGACATTAATTCAAGAAAATGTATGCACCCCTATCACTATTTACAATAACAAAGACTTGGAAACAATCAAAATGCCCAGCAGTAGCAGGCTGGATTAAAAAAATGTGGTACATTTACACAATGGAGTATTACTCTGTTATGAAGAAGAATGAAATCATACCATTCGCAAAGATATGGATGGACCTAGAGAACAGTATGCTAAGTGAAGTAAATCAGTCAGAGAAAGACAAATACCATGTGATACCACTTATATGTGGAATCTAATGAACTGAATAAACAAGCAACTTAAACAGAAATAGTCTTAGAGACACAGAGGAAAAACTGATGATTGCTAGATGGGACGGCATGAGGGAGAAGGGGAAGGGACAAGGCAACATAAACTGGTAACTACAGTATTGCCACAGCGATAGAAGAATCAGGTTGGGGGATATAATCAATAATGTTGTGGTTCCAGTAAGATGGCGGAATAGACGGACCCTCTCCAAACTGCTTCCCAGGATCACATCAAAATTACAAATGATTTATACAACATTTAACCTCAGAAGTCCCCTGAACATTAGATGAACAGAACCTCTAAACGAAGGACCTAAAGAGGAGGCCACGTCAAGTCTGGTAGGAGGGGCGCATATGAGAGAGTGTGAGCCCCGTGAGGGATGCCACAGCTGTGTAGGGAGGGTTCTCTGGTTGGGGGAGAGAACCTCCGGCCCCACACCGAGCTCCAGCACATAGTTTCTTTGCCAGGAAGAGGAGTTCTATGATAGCAGGCAGTAGAAATTAGTGAGGACTGTCTTTGCTCGGCTCGGTGAGGCTGAGGGCGGCTGGAGAACCAGTAGGGCCAGCACACGGGTTTGCTTACCAGTGAGTACTCACCTGGTTCCTGTTGGAGGGAGTAGCTGGGTGAGCCGGGCCCAGGAGCCTGTGGGGAAGGACTGAACTCTAGAGCACCTTTGGTGCAGAAGCTGGAGGTTTTGGGACCATTGTTCCAGTGGTGTGGAGCTTGCACACGAGCGTTGTACAGGACGGGGCCATTTTTTCAGGGTTGGGCCCTTCCACAGAGGGTCATATCTGGGATCCCATTGGTCTGGTGAACTTGGCGCAGGAGTGCCTGCATGCGTGTGTGCTTGCGCATGTGGCATTGTGTCCCCACCCTCTGTCCTGCTTGTGCTGCATTGCTAGGGAAACACCTCACAGGTGCTCACTGAGACACAGGCATGTGCGAGCCACCTTGGGTCCCCACCCTCTGCCCTGCTTGTGTTGCGTTTCCAAGGAAACGCCGGGCGGGTGCCCTCCGGCTTCATCAGGCTGCTCACTGAGATGTAGGAGTGCGCAAGCCGCCTTGGATCCCCACCCTCTGCCCTGCTTGTGCTGTGTTGCCAGGGAAATGCAGAGCAGGTGCTCTCCAGCTGCATCAGTCTATTCACTGAGATTTAAGAGTGCACGACCCACCTTGGGTCCCAGCTCTCCGCACTGTTTGTGCAGAGTTGCATGGCTGGAGATTGGCTGTTGGGCTGCCTAGCCTGATCTGCGGGCAGTTGATTGGGACAGGCTGAGACGGGGAGTTTTCCTGAGAGTGTTGGGCAGGGAGCCGTGCACCTGTCTGATCCGATCAAGACTTTCCTAGCGAGTTTGTGTGGACTGATTGCTGGTGCACAGTGCATGCTGCTCTGACTTTGTGGGGGCCACTGACCACATCAAGTGATGTCTTGGGGGCCTGCCACACCCATATAGAGCTGTGTTGCCAGAGGCACCCTGAGCACCCGGTGCCTGGCCCACATCTTGACAGGACACAGAGGGTTTTTTATTTTTTTGCAGTAGCAGACAACCTGCAACAACTTGTAAAGAATTTTTTTCTTTGGTAGTGAGCACGGTTCCAGAGCACAGAGCACCTAATTGTGGAGAGCTCACTGCAACCCTGAGCAAGTGGTCTACAGATTAAAGAGGACGGAGTGCCGCTCACTTCTTCCTTTTTTTTTTCTTTTTTTTTCTTTTTTTTCTTTTCTCTTCTTTCTAGGTGATCTATCTAATACATCGAAGCATTCACAGAACGACAGTCAGAATGAAAAAACAAAGAAACATGTCCCAAGTAAAAGATCAGAAGAAAACTCTAGAAATGGAAATAAATGCAACAGAGGTATCCAAACTTTCAGAGACAGAGTTTAGAACACTGATGATAAGAATGTTTAAGGAACTTAGCAAGGACATAAAGAAGGATAGGGAAAACATAAAAAACAACCAGTTAGAACTAAAGAATATAATAACTGAAATGAAGAACACACTCGAAGGAAGCCCCAGATGAAGCAGAGGAGCGGATCAGCGAATTAGAAGACAAAATAGCAGAAATCACCCAGCTGGAACAACAAAAAGAAAAAAGAATAAAAAAGAATGAAAATACATTAAGAGACCTCTGGGACAACATGAAAGACAACAAGTGACATGTCACAGGAATACCAGAAGGAGAAGAGAAGAAGCAGGGGATTGATAATGTATTTAAAGAAATAATGACTGAAAACTTCCCTACCCTGGTGAAGGAAATCGACATATAAGCCCAGTATGTACAGAGAGTTCCAAACAGGCTGAGTCCAAACAGGCACACACGATGACACATCATAGTTAAAATGGCAAAGCTTAAAGACAAAGACAGAATCCTAAAAGCAGCAAGAGAAAGACAGCAGGTTACATACAAAGGAACTCCTGTTAGACTAAAAGCTGACTTGTCTACAGAAACTCTGCAGGCCAGAAGGGAGTGGCAGGAGATATTCAAAGTGACACAAAATAAAGGCCTACAACCAAGATTGCTCTACCCAGCACAGCTATCATGTAAAATTGAAGGAGAGATAAAGAGCTTATCGGAAAAAAATAAGCTTAAGGAGTTCATTACCACCTAGCCAACATTGCAGGAAATGTTAAAGGGGCTTTTTTAAACAGAAGAAAGGGGAAAACAAGCTAACCCAGGAAGACAAGAAATGCAAATAACAAAATGGCAAGAAACATGCATCTATCAGTAATTACTTTAAATGTGAATGGGCTAAATGCTCCAATCAAAAGACACAGAGGGGCTGAGTGAATAAGAAAACAAGACCTGTGCATATGCTTTCCAAAAGAGACTCATCTCAGATCAAAAGACACACACAGACAAAGTAAAGGGATGGAATAAGATATTTCATGCAAATGGAAATGAGAAAAAAGCTGGAGTAGCAATACTTATTTCGGACAAAATACACTTTAAAATGAAGACTACAGGGGCCGGCCGAGTGGCTCAGTTGGTTAAGAGCTCGCTCAAGAGTGCGAGCTGAGCTCTGAGCAACAGCTGTTCGAGGCCAGCCCGAGCTGAGTTGCCGTTGAGCTGCCAATAGGTGGCAGGATGGCTCAGCTAAAAAAAATAAATAAATAAAATAAAATAAAATAAAATAAAATAAAATAAAATAAAATGAAGACTACAATAACAGACAAAGAAGGGCACTACCTAATAATAAAGGGATCAATACAACAAGAGGACATAAACTTAGTAAACATCTATGCACCCAATATAGGAGCTCCTAAATATATAAAACCGATTTTGAGAGACAAAAAGGTAGAGATCAACAGTAACACTATCATAGTAGGGGAATTCAACACTCCATTGTCACCAATGGACAGATCCTCCAGACAGAAAATCAACACAAACATAGTGGCCTTAAATGACACTTTAGACCATCTGGATTTAATTGATATTTTTAGAGCATTTCACCACAAAGTTACAGAATGTAAATTCTTCTCAAGTGCACATGGAACATTCTCCAAGATAGACCACATGTTAGTCCACAAAAGAAGTCTCAACAAATTTAGGAAGATTGAAATCATATCAAGTGTGTTCTCTGACCACAATGCTATGAAACTAGAAATCAATTACAAGAAGAAATCTGGAAAGCTGACAAATACATGGAGGCTAAATAACATGCTACTAAATAGTGAGTGGGTGAAAAATGAGATCAAAAAGGAAATCAAAAGACACCTCGAGAGAAATGAAAATGAAAACACCTCGAACTGAAATCTCTTGGATGCAGTGAAAGCAGTCCTAAGGGGGAAGTTCATAGCAGTGCAGGCCTACCTAAAGAAGGAAGAAAAATCTCAAATCAACAGACTCTCTTTACACCTAAGGGAACTCGAAAAAAACAGCAAAACTACCTAAAGGGAATATAAGGAAGGAAATAATAAAAACCAGAGCAGAAATAAATGAAATAGAGAACAAAAAAACAATACAAAAGATCAATGAAACCAAGAGTTGGTTTTTTGAAAAGATAAACAAAATCGATAAAACCCTTAGCACGACTCACCAAGAAAAAGAGAGAGATGACCCAAATTAATAAAATAAGAAATGAAAGAGGAGAAGTGACAACAGATACCACAGAAATACAGAGAATTTTAAGAAAATACTATGAGCAACTATATGCTAACAAATTCAACAATCTGGAAGAAATGGATCAATTTCTGGAAGCATACAAAGTACCAATTCTGAACGTAAAAGAAACAGAAACTCTGAACAGACTGATTACTGCCAGAGAAATTGAATCGGTAATCAAAAATCTTCCAACAAACAAAAGCTCTGGACCAGATAGCTACACAGGTGAATTTTACAAAACATTCAAAAAGAATTAGTACCTATTCCTCTCAAACTATTCAAAAAAATACAGAAGGAGGGAAGGCCCCCAAACTCTTTCTAGGAAGGCACTATCACCCTGATTCCTAAGTGAGACAAAGATATTACAAAAAAGGAAAATTACAGGCCAATATCCCTAATGAACATAGATGCAAAAATTCTCAACAAAATACTAGCAAACCGAATTCAGCATCTCATTAAAAAGATCATACACCACGACCAAGTGGGATTCATTCCTGGTATGCAAGGCTGGTTCAATATCCACAAATCAATTAACGTAATACATCACATTAACAAAATGAAAAATAAAAATCATATGATTATATCAATAGATGCAGAAAAGGCATTTGACAAAATCCAGCAGCCATTTATGATGAAAACTCTTAGCAAAGTGGGAACAGTGGGATCGTATCTTAACATAATAAAGGCCATATATGATAAGCCCACAGCAAACATCATACTCAATGGGGAAAGGCTGAAAGCTTTCCCCTTATCATCATGAACAAGACAAGGCTGCCCACTTTCACCACTTCTATTTAACATAGTTCTGGAAGTTCTAGCCACAGCAATTAGAAAAGAAAATGAAATAAAGGCATCCAAGTTGGAAAAGAGGAATTAAAATTGTCATTATATGCAGATGACATGATACTATATATAGAGAATCCCAAAGACTCCACCAAAAAAATGCTAGAACTGATGCACGAATTTAGTAAGGTAGCAGGGTACAAAATTAATAATTCAGAAATCAGTGGCATTTCTATACACCAATAATAAACTATCAGAAGAAGAAATCAGGAAATCAATCCCTTTTACAATTGCTTGAAAAACAATAAAATATCTAGGAATCAATTTAACTAAAGAAGTAAAAGACCTGTACTCCGAAAATTATGAGTAACTGAAGAGAGAAATCAAAGAAGATACAAATAAATGGAAATACATACCATGCTCATGGATAGGAGGAATTAATATAGTTAAATATCAATACTACCTAACGCAATATATAGATTCAATGCAATTCCAATCAATCTGTCAAGGACATTTTTCTCAGAAATAGAACATAGAATCCCAAAATTTATATGGAGCCACAAAAGACCCCGAATAGCTACAGCAATGTTGAGAAATAAGAACAAAGAGGGAGGCATCATACTATCTGACATCAAAACATACTACAAGGCTACAGTTATCAAAACAGTATGTTACTCACATAAAAACAGACACATAGACCAATGGAATAGAATAGAGAGCCCAGGAATAAACCCATGTATATACCGTCATTTAATCTATGACAATGGAAGCAGGAATTTACACTGGAGTAAAGATAATATATTTAATAAATGGTGCTGTGAAAATTGGACTGACACGTGCAAAAAAAATGAAATTGGACCACCTACTTACACCATATACAAGAACAAACTCAAAATGAATTAAAGACTTAAATGTAAGACCTGAAACCATAAAACTCCTAGAAGAAAACATAGGGAGTAAGTTTGCAGACATTACCCTGAGTAATATTTTTACTGATATTTTATTCCCTTGGGCCAGGGAAATAAAAGAAAAAATGCACATATGGGATTACATCAAACTTAAAAGTTTTTTCACAACAAAGGAAATCATCAATAAAACAAAAAGGCAGCCTACTGAATGGGAGAAGATATTTGCCAACGATATATGTGATAAGGGGTTGATATCCAAAATTTATAAAACACTCATGCAACTCAACACCAAAAAAAGAAACAACCTAATCAAAAAATGGGCAGAGGATATGAGGGGGCATTTCTCTAAAGAGAACATACAGATGGGTAACAGGCATATGAAAAAATGTTCAATCTCACTAATCATCAGAGAAATGCAAATAAAAACCACAATGAAATACTACCTCACTCCAGTCAGAATGGCTATCATCAACAAATCAACAAACAAGAAGTGCTGGCGAGGTTGTGGAGAAAAGGGAAACCTGGTGCACTCCTGGTAGGACTGCAAATTGGTTCAGCCATTACGGAAATCAATATGGAGGTATCTCAAAAAACTGGAAATGAAACTGCTGTATGACCCAGCAATTCCACTCTTGGGTATTTACCCAGAGGAATCCAAGACGCTAATTCGAAAAACTATATGCACCCCTATGTTTATTGCAGCACTATTTACAATAGCCAAGACTTGGAAACAACCGAAATGCCCATCAGTAGATGACTGGATTAAGAAACTGTGATACATTTATACAATGAAGTATTACTCTGGTATAAAGAATAATGAAATCGTACCATTTAAACGATATGGATGGACCTAGAGACTATCATGTTAAGTGAAATAACTTGGTCGGAGAAAAACAAATACCATATGATTTCACTTTTATGTGGAATTTGAAAAACTGAATGAATGAGCAAAGGAAACAGAAACAGTCTCATAGATTCAGAAGAAAAACAGGGTTGCTGCTTGGGAAAGGGGTGGGGATGAGGGAGAAGGGGAAGGGATTAGACACCATAAATAGTTAAATACAGCATTGTCACAGGGATATGAAAGTTTGGGGAGTATAATAATGTGGTAACAATTTTTGTGGGGTGTCAGATTGTCACATGTTTTGTTAGGGAGACCACTTCATGAATGGAGTAGAGGCTTGATAACTGCACTGTATACCTGAAATTGATGTTGTATAATATTGTATGCCAACTGTAATTGAATATATAGATAGTCACGGGATGTGGATTATACGGTGGAAGGGAGTCAAAGGATTGTAATAGATCGTATGATATGGGGGGAGGAGTGGGGGGAGAATTGGGGGAGGGGGTTGTCAGTTTGAGGAGTGAAAAGTATACCTATTGCACTGTGCTGTACACCTGAAGCTAATTAAAATAAAAATATATATAAAAAAATAATAATGTTGTAAATATTTTGTAGGGGACCAGATGGTCTGATGTCTTGTTAGGGAGACTACTTCATGGTTGGTGTAGAGGCCTGACCACTGCCCTGTTCATCTGAAGCTGCTGCTGTATAATATTAGATGCTAACTATAATTTAACACGTATATAGTTATGGGATGTGGAATATAGTGTGGGAATGGATACATTGGAATTGTAATAGATATGTAGCCAACCGGGGGTGGGGAGTCAGTGGATGGGGAGGAGGGAGTCACTTTGTAAGGGGTGAAAAGGACAACTATTGCATTGTGTTTTATATCTGTAACTAATAATAGTAAATAAAATGAAAAAAATGAAATATTTAATAATAATAATAATAATAATAATAATAATAATATAACTGATAGGAAGAATCCACTGTAAAATTCAAAAGAGTTTAGATAAAAAAGACTGAATCCAGAATTTGAAAGACAATGTCGCTGAGAACTTCCAATCAGAATAGAAAAAGTAATAATAAAAGAAAATGAGGATAGTTGTTTTTAAGAATCCACTCAGACAACATCAAATGTTAAAACATTTGCCTGATAGGGATACCAGAAGGAGAAGAGAGAGTGCAAGGGATTGGGAAACTAAAGAAATAATGACAGAAAGTTTCCATAGCTTTGGAAAGATAATAAACATGCAAGTCCATGAAGCACAGAGTCCCAAACAAGATGACTGCAATGAGGTCTATACCAAGACACATCATAATTAAAATGTAAAGTTTAAAGACAAAGAGAATTGTAAAAGCAGCAAAAGAAAGGCTGTTAGTTACCTACAAAGGAGCTCCCATAAGACTGTCAGCTTATTTCTCAACAAAAGTTTCACAGACCAGAAGGGATTGGCACAAAATACTCAAGCGATGAAAAGCAAGGCCCTGCAACCATGATTACTTTACACAGCAAGTCTATCATTTAAAAATGAAGGCAAGTAAAAGATCTTCTCAGACAACAAAAAGCTAAAGGAATTTATCAAAATCAAACCATTATTACAAGACATGGTAAAGGGATTTCTTTAAGAATAAGAAGGGGGAAAAATAAATATTAATAATAACATGGCAATAACTACATACCTATCAATAATCACTGTAAATATCAATGGATTAAATGTTCTGATGAAAAATTAGGATGGCTGGGCCAGCCGAATGACGCATTGGTTAAGAGCTGGCTTGGGACACCAGCGGCTCTGGTTCAGATCCCACATATGAGGGCCAGTCACACTGCCCTCTACAGCTAAGATAGTGAACAACAACTCCACCTGGAGCTGGGAAGCTGTGAGTCCCGGAGACGGCATAGCTGCAGCCCCTGCTGCAGTGGGCTGCCATAAGCTACAGTGAGTGGCCGGCAGCCAATGTGAGTGGCTGGCAGCTGGTGTGAGATGCCAAGAGCCACTGTGAGCAGCCGTCCAGAGGTCGGCAGCAGACCTGCCTCACCCAGGAAGAGCGCAATGATGACACCAACATGGGCCAGTGAAACAATGTCTTCCACAACTAGACTGAAGAACAAAAGGACTGCAACTTGTATATTCTCCTTCCCTGGTTCCCCAACACTGTTCCCCAACAAAATTCCCCAATTCCCTCAATAAATTCTTAAGAAAAATATTAAGATGGCTTAATGGATAACAAAACAAGACCTATACATATACTCTCTACAAGAGACCCCCCCTCTGATTGAAGGACACACACACAGACTAAAAGTAAAGGGATGGAAAAAGATATTTCATGCAAATAGAAACAAAAAGTAGCTGGGGTATCAACACATATATGAGAAAAAATAGACTTTAAAACAGAGGCTGTAATAAGACACAAAGAAGGAAAATTTATAATGATAAAGGAATCAATCCAACAAGAGGACATAATCCTAATAAACACAGGAGCACCTAAATATATAAAGCAAATATTGAAGAAAATACAGGGAGAGACTGATAGTAATATAGTTATAGTAGGGGAATTTAACAGCCAACTGAAATCAATGGACATATCTTCCAAGCAAAAAAATCGACAATCACAAAAAAAACCCCAGAAAAACAAATAAACAAACAAAGAATCCAGCATCCTTAAGAGCACATTGGACATGATGAATTTAACTGATATTTTTAGAGCATTTCATCCGAAAGCAGAACATACATGCAAGTGCACATGGAATGCTTTCCAAGACAGAACACATGTTAGGCCACAAAACAAGTCTCAGTAAATTTAAGAAGATTGAAATCATATCAAGTGTCTTCTACAACTATAATAGCATAAGACCAGAAATGAATTATAAGAACACAACTGAAAAACATACAAACACATAGAGGCTAAATAGCATGCTACTAAACAATGAATGGGTTAACAATGAGATCAAGGAAGAAATAAAAATACACCTTGAGACAAATGAAAAGACAATGACCACAAATATATGGGACACAGTGAAAGCAGCCCTAAAAGGAAAATTTATAGCAAAGCCTTAAGAAACCAGAAAAATCTCAAATAAACAAATTAAAGTTACATCTAATGGAACTAAGAAAAAAAGCTCAAAGTGAGTAGAAAGTAGAAAATAATAAAAATCTGTGAAGAAATAAATGAAGTAGAGTCTAAAAAAAGAAACTTACAAAAGTATAGGTACTAAATTTATGGGCCTTGGAATCAAAGAAGATTTTACAAGTTTGACCTCAAAGGCTAGAGAAGTAAAAACTAAGACAATGAATGGGACTATATCAAATTAAAAAGCATCTGCACAGCAAAAGAAACCATCAACAAAAGAGGCAACCAATTGAATGGGGGAAGATTTTTGCAAACAATGCCTCTGATAAGGGGCTAATATCAAAATAGATAAGGAACTCATACAACTCAACAACACAAAAAGAGACAAACAATCCAATTAAAAATAGACAGAGGATATGAACAGAAACATCTCCCAATAACACATACAAATGGCCAATAGATGTATGAAGAAATGCTCAACTTTACTAGCTATTAGGGAAATGCAAATCAAAACAACAATGAAATATCACCTCACACCTGTTAGAATGATGATCGTCAGCAAGCAAATAATAAGAGTTGGAAAGGCTATGGAGAAAAAGGAACCCTTATACACTGTTGGTGGTAATGCAGATTGGTGCAGCCACTATGGAAGGCAGTGTGGAGTTTCCTCAAAAAATTAAGAATAGAATTACCATACGATACAGCAATCCCTCTCCTGTGTATATACCCAAAAAATTTGAAAACATTTTATCTGTAAAAATATATGTATTGCAATGCTAATTGAAGCATTATTTATGATGGCCAAGACATGGAAACAACAAAAGTGTCCTTCAGTAGATGATTGGATAAAGAAGATGATTGGATAAAGAAGATGTATATACACACACAATGGAATATCTCTCTGCCATAAAAAAAGATGAAACACTGCCATTTGTGACAACATGGATGGATCTTGAGATTATTATGCTAAGCGAAATAAGTAAGGAGAAAGAGTCAAGAACCATATGACTTCACTCATATGTGAGATATAAAATTGAAAGCAACAGGGTTGGCCGAGTGGTGCGGTGGTTAAGCGCTAACTGGGGATGTCAGTGGCCCCGGTTCGGGTCCCACATATAAGGGCCAGTGGCACTGCCCTCAAAAAACAAACAAAACAAAACAAACAAACAAAAAACTGAAAGCAACAAAGGAACAAGAGAAACAAATTAAAAAACCCCACAAAAATAATAGACACAGACAGCAGTTTAGTGGTTATCAGAGGGTAAGGAGGGAGGTTGGTTGTAGAAGAGGATAAATAGGGTCAAATATATGATGATGGAAAGAGAACTGACTCTGGATGGTGAGCACACAATGTGATATATAGATGATGTATTATAGAATTATATACATGAAACCTATGTAATTTTACTAATATTAACACCCCAATAAATTTAATTTTATAAAAGAGATAAAGCAGTACATAAAAGATAAAATAAACTAAGAATAAAAAAGGTCTATTAAGTATTAAAGATTACATAAGTAAACAATATGTAAAATAATAAAATAAAATAAAACAAATTAAAGTACAAAAGATCAATGAAACCAGGACCTGTTTCTATAAAAACATAATCTAAATTGATAAACCATTAACCACACTCATCAGGAAAAGACAGAAAGAGAGAGAGAGAGAGAGAGAGAGAGAGAGAGAGAGAGAGAGAATCCAAATAAATGAAATCAGAAATGAAAGAGAAGTGACCACTGACATTACAGAAATACAAAGGATTATAACAAATATTATGAATAACTGTATCCCAACAAATAGGACAACCTGGAAGAAATGAATGTATTCTCAGAAAAATATCATCTTCCAGACTGAATCAAGAAGGAACAAAATCTGAACACATCAATTACTACCCACATTAGTAATCACATTAGTAATTACTAACCACATTAGTAATCAAAAAACTCCCAACAAACAAAAGTCCTGGACAGGATGGCTTCACAGAAAAATTTTACCAAACATTCAAAGAAGGATTAACACCTGTCTTTCTCAAAGTATTACAAAACATTAAAAAGGAGGAAAGGCTCCCCACCTCATTTTATGAGGCCACTATTACCCTGATTCCAAAACCAGAAAAAGACACTACAAAAAAAGAAAATTATGGGCTGATATCCCTGTGAAATATAACATACAAGACTACCACCTCCAACCCCCCCAATTAGTCTGTACTAGAAATTTACTGTAACACTTCCCCAGCCAACAGTATGTAACCCACCGAAAAGGTTAAGTAACATTTATTTTAGCTTCTGTAATACGTTTCACCTGCCCAGCACCTGCAGTTGATAACAATCTGTACCTGCAACTGATAACAAACAGGATGCGGTTTCTGCTTATAAATTCCCTCACCCCACTTACTGGAGGCTGTGAGTTTGTTTGGGGCTTGAGCCCACTCGCAGCCACCGGCTAATAAACTCCAGACGAAAACATTGTCTCGGTTTGTGCGTGATCGCGAGGTATAACAACTGATGAACATAAATGCAAAAATTCTCAACAAAATATTAGCAACCTGAATTCAGCAATACATTAAAAAGATCATATACCATGATCAAGTGGGATTTTTTTTCCCCCTGTGATGCAAGGGTGTTTCAATATCCATAAATCAATTATTGTTCTATACAGCATAAACAAAATAAAGGATACAATTATATGATCATATTAACTGAGGCTGAAAAAGTAATTGACTAAATTTAGCATTAATTTATCATAAAAAAATAGAGGGAACATACCTCAACATAATAAAGGCCATATATGATAAATCCACAGCCAACATAAATATTAAATGGTGAAAATTGAAATAGTTTTTCTTAAGATCAGGAACTAGAGAAGGGTGTCCACCTTCACCATTTTTATTCAACATAGTATTGGAAGACCTAGCCACACGAATCAGACAAGTAAAAGAAATAAAACGCCTCCATATGATTTCACATATATATTCGTATGTAATCTAAAAACAAAATAAACAAACAATACAGAAGCAGACTTATAGGTACAGAGAACAAACTGATTGGAGGGAGTTTAAGGAGCTAAGTGAAAATGTTGAAGTGATTTATATGTACTAACCGGTAGTTACAAAATAATCATGGGGATATAAAATACAGCATAGAAAATACAGTCAATATTATGGTAATAACTATATAGTACCAATGGGTATTAAACTAATCAGAGGATCACTTTGTAAACTATATAAAGGTCTAATGGCTATATTGTAAATCTGAAACTAATATAAAATAATATTGAATGTCTACTGTAATTGAAAAATAAAAAATAAAGTCATTCAATATAACAAGATAAGACACCTGAAATTTAAAAAAGATTAAATGAGTTTAGCAGCATACAAATGCAGTCTGCAATTTCAGGAGTACTTACTGTGCTCCTACTATGTGTAGAGAATACTCATGAAATATTCTGTGACTTTAGAAAAGAAATCAATGACATGGGAACCTTTTGAGATAGTGAGAGTAAAAATGGATACTTCTGAAACATCCAAAATAATCATTTAAAGACAATATTAGCAATATTAATAACTTTAAACAGTATATCCCTAAATAAATGCATGACAGGTATGAAAAGCAAGTTCTGGGTATGGCAGCTTAGTAAAGTAAGGTATCTAAGAGGAAGCATTTTCTGGTATGGGCCTTGAAAGAGGTTTAAGGTTTATATCATTAAATAATTGCAACAGGGCCAGATGAATGGCTCAGTTGGTTAAGAGCTTGCTCAAAAGTGTGAGCTGAGCTCTGAGCAACAGAAGTTCGATGACCAGCCCGAGCTGAGCTGCTGCTCAGAAGCCAACAGGTGGCAGGATTGGTTGGCTAAAAAAAAAAAAAATTACAACACTATATGGCAGTTAAATAACCTAATCCTAATTTATCAATCTATATTCATAGTTATTTGCAGAATAGCAAATACAGTGCTTTATTACACAATAAATAGTAATTTAGATATATTTTAGAATTTTGAAAACAGAGTAAATGAAATGATGGTCTCATTTATAGGCAGTTATTCAAGTAAACAGTTGCATAGACCCTCATCCATTTTTCCAATCTTGATTATTTACAAACCAACACTTTTGATATATAAATTGTGTTTAAAGACATGTACCAAATATTAAATAATTGGACGTTGCACAAAACGTATAGACATTTTTAATTGTAAAAGCTTAAAATCCTGTCATTCTGTCAACAGCCACATTTACAACAATATGTCCCTTTTCTAAAAGTCAGAAGCTACAGATCTGCATCAATTTAATAAATAAGCCAGAACACATTCTGTAGATGCCTAACACCATCCTAATGAGATTCCAATAGTCCCAATTTAGCACATAGTGAAATTGTAACAATAATAAAGGATATAAGATTTTACTTTTGTATCAGTGAATGAGAGAAATAAGTTATTTAAATTCTTATCTTCATGAAGCCCAAAGAATTTTCTGAAATGTGAGAAATTCAATCAATTGGTTTGGCATAACACCCAAAAATTATGTTAGACTTTTTCTCTCCAATCCCCACTCACACCACCCCACCCCTACCCACAGCCCTTGCTAAATTCCATTACAGTATAGTGTTAAACAACATTGGGTATGGAGTCATATAGATCTCAGTTAATAATCCTAGATCTGCCACTTAGTGGCTGTGCAGCCTTAGGCAAGTTATTTAACTTCTCTGCATTGTAGTCTTTTCATCTGTAAAATGTGAACATTTTATATATAGTCAAGAATACAATGAATGCTCAATAAACAGCATTAGGTGTTTGATAAACATTTGGTGACTAGATTGAATAAATCTAACTGCCTATAGTGATATCTTAACTCATAAAAAATCATGTGTATTTCCTTTACAGTGGAGTTATTGATAACTAGGTGTTATGGACTGAATGATTGTGTTCCCCCAAAATACATATATATTGAAACCCTGTCTCTTAATATGATGATATTATGAGGTGGGGCTTTTTGGAGCTTATTAGGATTAGATAACTCATGAAGGTGTAGCTCTCATGAATGTGATTAGTATCCTTTTGTATTCACAGCAGAGCTTGCTTCCTGTCTCTACTCTCTGCCATGTGAGGATACAATAACTAGTCTGCAGTATGCAGCCCAAAAAAGTGTTCTCACCAGAACTGCACCATACTGGCACTCTGATCTCTGAGATCCAGCCTCCAGAACTGTGAGAAATAAATTTCTGTTGTTCATAAGCCACCCAGTCTATGCTACTTCGTTACAGCAGCAGGAACTAAGACAGTGGGTGAGAACTGTGATATTCAGTCAGATAAGAATTACAGCAGACTGGGATTACAGGATGACCTGTAGGGCTCCATAACAAATTAATCAGAGATTGCCATAATATGGTCTTTCCAAGTGCTACTGCATTTCAGTTTCATTATGATCCATGAGCATGTGTAATGTAAACTAAAAACCTCTTCTATGTAGCCCCCATCATAGTTAGCAGGACCATCATTATTTGATCACCCTCTCAGGGAAATTTTCCCTGCTCCAGGCTGAAACTTGGATAATGAGTTGGAGTTTTCAGATTGAAGGTTTTTTTTTAAATATTTTTTTAAAATTAAGATACAATTCATGTAACATAAAATTCATAATTTTAAGCAACTAAAAGTGAACATTTCAGTTTTTTTAGTATATTCAGAATATTGTGCAACAATCTCCAATATCTATTTCAGCATTTTTATCACCTTGTAAAAAATCCCTATACCCATTAAGTATTTGTTTTTATTTCCCTTTCCCCCAAACACTGGTTACTACTCTGCTTTCTTTGCCTATGGATTTACCTATTCTGAATGGTTAATATAAATGGGATCAGACTGTCTTAGACTATGAGTATAGTATATAAAGGACTATAGTCCTTTAATGTGTTGTTAGATTTGGTATTCTAGTATTTTGTTGAGAATTTTTGCATTAATATTCATAAGAGATATTGGTGTATAGTTTCCTTTTTCTTGTAATATCTTTGTCTGGATTTGGTATCAGTGTAATCCTGGCCTCATAGAATTAGTTAAAATGTATTCATCTTCTATATTTTGGGACAACCTTTGAATTATTAATGTTAATTTTTCTTTAAACATTGGGTAGAATTCAGCAATGAAGCTATCTTGTCCTGATTTGTTTGTTTGTTTGTTCATTTTGTTTGTATGGAGAGTTTTGATTATTAATTCGATCTCTTCTTACATTGCTATTCAGATGTCAAATTCTTGTGTCAGTTTAGTAATTTGTGTGTCATTAGGAATTTTTCATTTCATCTAGGTTATCCAGTTTGTTGACATACAATTATTCTTAGTACTTTTTTTAATTTTTACGAAATTTATTGGGTAACATTGGTTAGTAAAATTATATAGGTTACAAATGTACAATTGTATAATACATCATCTATATATTGCATTGTGCATTCACCACCACACAGAGTCAGTTCTCCTTCCATCACCATATAAAATATTTGACCCCCTTTTTCCTCTTCTACCACTGGCCCTCTCCCCTTAACCTCAGGTAACCACTAAACTGTTGTCTGTGTTTATGAGTTTTTGTTTCATTGTTTGTCTTGGTCATTTGTTGCTTTCAAGTGTATTAAAAAATATTTTTTTCTTTTTTTCCCCCCCTTTTTTTAATTGGGGGAGGGGAAAGGTGTTAGGGAATTGGGGAAGGGAAACAGCAAAGTTGTTTTCCTTCAATCTTATTTGTGGAGGATACAGCAAGCTTAGTTGCAAGCCCAGTCACGCCGCTCACCTCAAGGTGTTGTGTTCAATTAGTTGCATGTGGGCATAGCCACCATCCCATGCAGAAGTCAAACCAGCATCCTCACTATTAAGAGTGCCTGCTCCAGCCACTGAGCCATCCTGGCATCAGCTCAGCTCAAGGTGCCGAATTCAGTCTTTAGTTGTGGGCGGGCGTAGCCCACCATCTTGAACAAGCAGTCTTGTTGTTAGGAGCATGTGCTCTCACCCTCTGAGCCATCCTGCCACCTGTTGGCAGCTCAGGGGAAGTTCAGCTTAGGCGCAGTTCACTGGCCCATGTGGGAATCCAATGGGTGACTGTTGCTCAGAACTTGCACTGTTGGGCAAGCTTTTAACCAACAGAGCCACTCGGGAGGCCCCTGCTGCTTTCAGTTTTATATCACACATGTGAGTGAAATCATATGGTTCTTGACCTTTTTTTGTCTGATTTCTTTCTGCTAAGAATGATTGAGCTTATCAACCTAGTACAATATTTTGTGTTTTTTTTTAAATTAAAGTTCATTAGGATGACAATGGTTAGTAAAGTTATATAGGTTTAAAGTGTACAATTCAGTAATACATCATCTATATATCATATTGTGTTTTCACCACCCAGAGTATTTTTTTATAATCATTTTTATTTCCATAAGATTAATATTTATGACCACACCTCCTTTTCTGATTTTAGTGATTTGAGTATTTCAAATTTTTTTTGGCAATTCTAGCTAAAGATTTTTCAATTTTTTTTATTTGTAAATTTTTATTTATTTATTGTTTTAGCTGCGCCATCCTGCTACCTGTTGGCAGCTCAGCAGCAACTGCTGTTGCTCAGAGCTCAGCTCACACTCTTGAGCGAGCTCTTAACTAACTGAGCCACTCGGCCAGCCCTGTTTATTTTTTAAAAGAATCAACTTTGGGACTTTTTGATTCTTTCTAGTGCTTTTTATTATCAATTTCATTTATATCTGATCTAATCTTTATTATTTCTTTCCTCGATAGAGACATAAAGTAGATCAGTGGTTGCCTAATGGTGGGTGGAAATTGGGAATGATTTCAAATAGATATGAGGAATCTTTTTTTTAGAGTGATGAAAATGTTTTAAAATTGGACTGTGGTAATAGATACACAATTCTGTAAAATTACTAAAAAATAATGAATTGTACATTTAAAATGGTTACATTTATAAGATACAAATTATACCTCAATAAAGCCATTTTTTTAAAAATTCCCAGGGCCGGCCGAGTGGTGCTGTGGTTAAGCACTGGCTTGAGATGCCAGAGGCTCTGTTTCGGGTCCCACATATGAGGGCTGGTGACACGGCCCTCAAAACAAAAAAATTCCCAGCTCTGCCACTTAGTTATTAGGTGAAGTTAGGCTTAATATTTAACTTTTCTGAGCTTCATTTTCCTCATTTGTTAAATGAAAATAATAGTTTCCCCTTATAAGTTTATCTTGATAGTTAGACATCATGTACATAATGCATATATAATTAGAGATGATATGTATAAAGTATATAATACAATTATTTGTACATCATAGATTTTCCATAAACATGAATTACTCTTCTACTTCTATTAAATGTTGGTGATAGTGGTGATATTGATGATGATGAGGAGGATCTCACTCTGCTCAGGCAGATCTTTGAAGCATATACAATCTATATTTAGCCCAGATTCAGTTGAGAGAACACTAGAGTAGAACCAAATTGGTACTTGAAAAAAAATTGGTTTATAAAGTATATCTTGAAAAGTACTTTGATTTGAAAAAAAAAACTATATGTAATACAAAACAATTTTGAAGTAAAACTCAGTGTTAAAGAGAATAGCATGTTTTATTTTAGTTATGATGTTCATAGCTTGTTTAAAGTCTCTATGATTTGTGATAAAAACTACAGTGAATTTTGAAATAAAAAATTTATTACAGTAAAAGACACAATGCCATTAAACCCCCCCTCAAAATACTCCTGCCATGCTTCAAACACACTTATCCCACCATTCTTGGCACTTTCTGAAGCAGTTCTGGAAGTCCACTTTTGTGAGTGTCTTTAGTTGCACTGTCGTGGCCCTGTGTCCTGAATCTATTCAAAACAGTTAGCTTTCATGGATATTTTGACTTGCAGTAAAAACCAGAAGTTTCATGGTGCCAGATCTGGTGAATAAGGTGGATGAAAACACAGTGTAATGTTTTTGTTTGACAGAAATTGCTGTACCAGAAGCAATATGTGACACAGAGGATTCATGATGGAGTAAAGTCACTCACAAAGAGGACTTCAAGAACTGCTTCACATAGTGTCAAGAATGATGGCATAAGTGTAATCAAAGTGAGGGGAAGTATTTTGAGGGGGATTAATGGCAATGTGTCTTTTACTGTTTCATATATATCTATAAATATAAATATAAATATAAATATATATATATAGATATATATATATATATATATATATATATATATTCACCATAGATTTTTTTGTGTTTTTTTTTGAGAGCAGTGTCACTGGCCCTCATATGTGGGACTGAACTGGGGCCGCTGGCTTCTCAAGCCAGTGCTTAACCACCACACCACTCGGCCAGCCCTCACCATAGTTTTTGATCACACCTCATAGCTTGGCGAAAAGAAAAATTGTTTTGGCTTGGGATTGATCTATAGGTCCTAAAATGTGGAAGACAAAATTTTTACCATAAGAATACTTTCAGACTAAAGCTCCTCCAAATTGGCTATGTGAGGACTAGCACACAGAACACATTTTGCATTAAAACAGTCTCTGCTCCATGTTCAGTGCCTACAAAGGGTAGTAGTAGATGCTGGATTGTAGCAGAATTCTACTCTGAGAAGTTTGGAAACTAACCAGTTACATACACTCAGTCTTGGGACTGACCTTTCTTTGGAAATATCTGACACAAGATTGCCAAGTGTCATGTCAAGTTTTTGGAAGAACAGCCAAACCTGCTGATTCTACATAGTTGTGGTTCTGAATGGTTTCCCACTCTGAAATTGATTTACTCCCATACAGAGATATTCAGTGAAGGCATGAAGAGAGATACTGATGCAGATCATAACACCCTATTGAATGGCCCTTTTCTCAACAACTGCTTAGCAAATCTGACCACCATTTGTATTCCCTCTACCCTGGTGCTAAGCAAGAGAGAGAAAAAATAAGATACGAATTCTTATAAAATCCAAAAGTTGAAGGAGGAAAGGGAAAGAAAGACCTGACACTGTGTGGCAACGTACGAAGTATGTTTTCAGGGTGTCTTCCATCCCAACACTAAAATCCTTCTCAAGGACTTGTCTCTTTCCTTAGCTTGGCATTCAGTCATAGATGTACTACTAAGCAGCTTTGGTTGTGAGCATATAACTTAAACCTTTCTGGGTCTCAGTTGCTTCATATGTAAATTAGGGAAAATAATAAAATTTATCTTACAGTGTCCTTATAAGGATTCAAGTAGGTAATAAAGCAACTGAAAAACATCTAGTTCAGTGCCTAGTATAAAAAATTTACTTAATTAAATTCCTATTGAATCCAAAGTTCATGTTATAAATGTATGTCACTTCAGATGATAGTGAGCACTGTTTATGTGTTCTCCCCACCATATAGCGTACATGCATTAACAGTATTTTACTGTCTCAAAAGTTGAAAGTTATACTAACTACCAATGGATATTTCAGGAAATATATAGAGCAATGAAAACAATTTTGGTAGGTTGCTGGGAGAAGTAAAAGGTCTTTCCACTTATCTTTGGCCATCAAGAGAAATAGTAGTAAAACTGTTTTACTAAAAACAGGTCGCAGGTGGGCCGGTTGAGTGGCGCAGTGGTTAAGCGCTGGCTTGGGAAGCCAGCAACCCCGGTTTGGTCCCACATGTGAGGGCTAGTGACACTGCCCTCGAAAAAAATAAAAAAAATAAAAACAGGTTCCAGGTGACCTGTCAGGGTCAAAGTTATAAGTCCTTGCAAGGATGTGAAAATATGATACCATTACAAGGGAATAAAGAATTATGATTGGGCCAGCTGAGTGGCTCAGTTGGTTAAGAGTTTTCTTAGTGTGTGCTCTGAGCAACAGGACCTCCGATTCTATTCCCACATGGGCCAGTGAACGCTGCACCTTAGCTAAGCTGTTACTGAGCTGCCAGCAGGTGGCAGGATAGCTCAGCTGGTGTAACAACAAGATTGCCTGTTCAATGGTGGGCTATGTCTGCCCGCAACTAAAGATTGAACTCAGCACCTTGAGCTGAGCTACCACCCAGATGGCTCAGTGGATAGGACTGTGCTCTTAACAGCAAAGCTGGTGGTTTGACTCCCACATGGAATGGTGGCTATGCCCACCTGCAACTGAGACTGAAGTCGGTACCTTGAGGTGAGCTAATGCCCAGAGGGCTCAGAAGATACACATGTGCTCTTAACAACAAGGCTGCTGGTTAGACTCCAGCATGGGATGGTGGCTACGTCTACCTGCAACTAAGATTGAATACAGCACCTTGAGCTTAGAGACCATGACCTGCTGACTGGAAGTGAGATGGTGACTGGAGCCCTCCACAACGAAGATTGAAGAACAACAACTTGGCTGGTCCCCTCTCCCAATTCCCCAATAAAATCTTTAAAAAAAAATAATTATGGGCTGCCGAGTGGCGTGGTGGTTAAGTGCTGCCTTGGGAAGCCAGCGGCCCCGGTTTGGGCCCCACATATGAGGGCCAGTGACACTGCCCTCAAAAAAAAATAATTATTATGATCAACAATTCCATTTAACACAGTAGAAAAAAAAGTAAGAATCGGCATTGAAAACTAGAGCTTAGGTCAATAGTATACACGGGGTATGGGTGTAAATAGAGGGACAAGAATTGTCTGGAGAGGAGTTCACATAAGACATATAGCACAAGGCTACATTATGGCTGTTTCTGATTTCCAGGACATGGTATTTAGAAAGGTTAGCTCTCCAATTGTTTACTTAAATCAAGAATCTGAATCAGTGTGAAGTAGCTCTATTACTTATAAATAGCCTAACAAATCTTAAAAAACTGAGGTAGAAGAAAATAATAAGTATTCAGTGATTTCAGTGTAGTTCCTGGAGCTTCCTAGAACCATCTATCAGGTAAGTCTTGGCAAAAGAGCAAATTAAATAATGGCATCATTAAACAACATGCATATTAATGCAGATGCTGTTGTTGACACATTCTTTTCTGTCATGGATAAATAAACCATAGCATCAATTACTTGCATACCACCACATTATGATTCTACCAGAATTCTAAATAACTGAAGAGGGTGTTATTTGGTACAGGATTTCCATGTCTCTTGAAATTATGGTGAGCCACTCAATAAAGGTCAGTTAGTTTGCTTCATCAAATCAAGAAACCAAAGTTAGCAAGATTGTGAGCCCAAGGAGGAAAAACTTCTATAAATCACAAGGTCTTGGCAAACATGAATCAGAGACCAGGTAAGCCACAGAAACCAAGAGACCCCATCGAGAAGAATGAGGCAAAAAGGAAGAAAACTGTACTATTGAGTATCTATAATGTATCAGGTGCCATGCCAGGTTTTCCATACATAATATGTCAAGTAAGTAATACTCTTAATGACCTTTTGAGATATACAGTATTTTATTCCCACTTTACAGATGAGGGAAGTGAGACTCATTGAGGGTTGCCTTGGTGACACCAGCTAATATGCCATAAAACTGAGCTTAGTTCTTTCTAAATCCAAAGTCTATATCCTTTCACCACAGCATGTTATCTCCAAAAAAACAAGATGTTTGGGGAAATGGCCAGGCAAACAGTATAAATTAGATTAACAGGAAATAAGTAAAGAGTAGGGTAAAATGAGGTGGAGGTGCATGGAAGCAAATAAGAGTAGCTAAAAAAAAATAATAATGTAGCACAAAGAACAAAAGAACAGCTGTAGGTTGTCTTTACATCTCTCTTAGGTAAGAACCAATCCTGAGTGACTGGCCTGGGACCTTGTAGGAAAATAGAGACGTAAGCCTGAATGTTCAGCACAATGAACTTGCCAGTTAGGCCCTGCATTCAAAGTATTCTCTGTCAGATTTTCTTCCCTGATATGGCCTTTGTGAAGATATTAGCACAACTGGCTTCATTGGTCTTTCAATATGGAGAGTAGCACTTGTAAATATTAAACAGGAGAGAAATACCATTGTACAAATTTTATGTTTGTTTCTCTTCTGACCCACTGGACATTACTATTTGCAGAAAAAGCTGGACACTAGAACTACTATTTGTATTAGGGGCCACCATATCAAGACTGTAAGGAGAGGAGCATCAGAAAGAGCTGGAAATCTGAGATGTGTCTTAAGAGTACTGGCTGAGGGAGAAAATAAAAGGAACCCAGCATAATATAAAAATAGAGGGCCGGCGGAGTGGCGTGGTAATTAAGCGCTGGCTGGGGAAGTCAGTTCAGGGCACACATATGAGGGCCAGTGACACTGCCCTCAAAAAAAAAAGAATTTACTGTGAAGTTTTGTGTGAGGCAAATTGGTATTGGTTGGGAATTCTTGAATTATAGGAATTGGCTGGATAAAACCTTTTATGTTTATTAGCATGGTTGACCATACATGTAAATGATCTGAGTTAGGGGTTGGTTTTAGGCATTTTTTTACTGAAACATAAAATTCTATCCATAAGATTCAATACATCCAACTGAAAAATATTTTGATCGCCATTAAAATGTAAAATCCTTGAGCAGGATAACTCTTTTTTTTAAATTCTGTTATTGTGAAATGAACATTTTATTTTAAATTAGTTTCAGATGTACAACACAGTGCAATAGTAATACTTTTAAACTCTCAAAGTGAAAACGCCCACCCCTAGTATGCCAACCAGTCCCACCCATATCGTACATATCCATTACAATTCCTTTGAACCCTTCCACAGAATACTCCACATCCCGTGATTATCTATATATTCAATTACAGTTGACATACAATAATGCCTCCACTCCATTCATGAATTGGCCTCCCTAACAAGACATGTGACCATCTGACACCCCACAAAATATTTACAACATTATTATATTTCCCAAACTGTGTTTCATATCCCTGTGGCAATATTGTAGTTGTCTATTTATGCTGTCTAATCCCTTCCCTTTCCCCCTTATCCCCACCACCCTCCCAACTAGCAACCCTCAGTTTTTCCTCTATATCTGAGTCTGTTTACTTTGATCGTTCATTCATTTCTTCAGATTCCACATATAAGTGAGATCATATGGTACTTGTCTTTCTCTGACTGAATTATTTCACTTAACATAATAGTCTCTTTACAACATTATCTATTACATTCCCAGAACTGCCCCCATATACCTGCGGCAACATTGTAGTCACCCACCTATGCTGTCCAAAACATTCCCCCTCTCCCTCAGCCCCACTCCCTCCCAGCCAGCAACCATCAATTTTTCCTTTATATCTGCTTGATATGACTTCAATCTTCTTAAATTTACTGAGACTTGTTTTGTGGCCTAACGTGGTCTATCTTGGAAAATGTCCCATGTGTACTAGACAAGAATGTATATTCTGTTTTTCTCGGTGAAATGCTCTAAAAATATCAACGAAGTTCAGCTCGTCTAAAGTGTCATTTAAGGCCCCTCTTGCTGTGTTGATTTTCTGTCTAAAGGGTCTGTCCATTGGTGACAATGGGGTATTGAAGTCCCCTACTGTGATAGTGTTACTGTTGATTTCTGTCTTTATGTCTGTCAAAATCTGTTTTATATAATTAGGAGTTCCAATGTTTGGTGCATAGATGTTTTTATTCAGGTTTTAGTGCCCTTCTTTGTCTTTTATTGTAATCATTTTAAAATCTATTTTGTCCAAAATAAGTATTGGTACTCCAGCTTTTTTTTTCTCATTTCCATTTGCATGAAATATCTTATTCCATCTGTAATCAGCATATACATGTGTCTTATTTTCTTATCCACTCAGCCATTCTCTGTCTTTTGATTGGAGCATTTAGCCCATTCACATTTAAAATGATTATTGACAGGTGCATATGTATTTCCATTTTGTTATTTGTGTTCCTGGTCTTCCTGGGTTAGCTTGTTTACCCCTTTCTTTTGTTTAAAAAAGCCCGTTTAAAATTTCTTGCAATGCTAGCTTAGTGGTAATGAATTCCTTAAGCTTATTCTTTTCTGAGAAGCTCTTTATTTCTCCTTCAATTTTAAGTGATAGCCGTGCTGGGTAGAGCAATCTTGGTTGTAGGCCTTTATTTTGTGTCACTTTGAATATCTCCTGCCACTCCCTTCTGGCCTGCAGAGTTTCTGTAGACAAGTCAGCTGTTTGCCTTATAGGAGTTCCTTTGTATGTAACCTGCTGTCTCTTGCTGCTTTTAGGATTCTGTCTCTGTCTTTAACCTTTGCCATTTTAACTATGATGTGTCTTGGTGTGGACCTGTTTCAGTTCAGCTTGTTTGGAACTCTCTGCACTTCCTCTGATTGTATGTTGATTTCATTCACCACGGTAGGGAAGCTTTCAGACTTTATTTTTTCAAATACATTCTTAATCCCTTCCTTCTTCTCTTCTCCTTCTGGTATTCCTATGATGCATTATTGTTGTATCCATGTTATCCCAAAGGGCTGTTAAACTATTTTCATTGTTTTTTATTCTTTGGTCTTTTTGTTGTTCCAACGGGGTGATTTCTGCTATTTTGTCTACCAAATCGGTTATCTGCTCCTCTACTTCATCTACTCTACTGGTGATTCCTTCCAGTGTGTTCTTCATTTCAGTTATTGTATTCTTTGGTTCTAACCAATTGTTTTTTATAATTTCTCCATCCTTCGTTATGTCCTCACTAAGTTTGTTAAACATTCTTATCATTAGTGTTCTAAACTCTGTCTCTGAAATGTTGGGTCCCTCTGTTTCATTTGTTTCCATTTCTAGAGGTTCCTTCTGATGTTTAACTTGTGACATGTTTCTTTGTTTCCCCATTCTGGCTGTCGCTCTAGGATTGCTTTGATGTATTAGATAGATCACCAGGAGAGCCCTGGCTATATCATGCAGGCACACAGCTCAGGGCCCAACACTCCCAGGAAAACTCCCACTCTCAGCCTGTCCCAATCAGCCACTCCCAGATCAGGCCGAGCAGCCTGACAACCAATCACCAGCCTGCCAACTCTGTAATCACAGTGTGGAGAGCGGGGACCCGAGGCGGCTTGCGCACTCCCGCATCTCAGTGAGCAGCCTGTTGGAGCCAAAGCATGCCTTCCAGGCGTTCCCCTTGCAATGCGCACAAGCCGTGCAGAGGATGGGGATCTGAGGCAGTTCGCGCACTCCCGGGTCTCAGTGAGCAGGCTGTTGGAGCCGGAGGGCACCCTCCCAGCATTTCCCTGGCAATGCAGTATAAGCCGAGCGGAGTGTGCAGACCCAAGGCCGCATGTGCTCACGTGCACGCAAACACACATGCACTTCTGCGCCAATTCCACCAGACCAATGAGGTCCCGGATCTGATCCTCTGTGGGAGGGCCCAAATCTGACAAAATAGTGCCCTCCTTACATCACTCGCGTGCAGGCTCCACACCAGGGGAACAATAGTCCAAAAAGCTCCAGCTTTTGCACCAAAGGTGCTCAGTTCATCTGTCCCCACAGGCTCCTGGGCCCGGCTCACACACCTACTCCCTCCAACAGCAACCAGGTAAGTGCTCATCGGTGAGCAAGCCCTTGTGTCTGCCCCACTGATTCTCTAGCCGTTCTTGGCCTCACCAAAATGAGTAAAGGGAGTCCTCACTAATTTACTGCCAGCTATCTTGGATCTTCTCTTCCCGGCAAATGAACTCTGGGCTGGTGAGCTTCGTGTGCAGCCGGAGGGTCTCTCCCACAACCGGAGAAGCCTCCCCACAGCTGGGGCTTCCCTCACGGGGTTTGCCCTCTCTAGTCTCCGTCCATTATACCAGACTTGACATGGCCTCCTCTTTAAGTTCTTCATTTAGTGGTTCTGTTCATGTAGTGTTCCAGGGACCTCCAGGGTTGAATGGTGTATAATTTGTTTGTAATTTTGGTGTGATCCTGGGATGTAGTTGGCACAGCATCTGTCTATTCCACCATTTTACCAGAAGTCCAGCTCCTGTGTGCCCTTGAATCATGCTCACTATCAAAGACCTTCACAGGTTTTTGTGTGTTATCTACTGCTGCAAAAACCATCTGTGGCTTGTGGAGGTGTGGGCCAGGTATCAGGAACTCAGGGTGCCTCTGGCAACACAGCTCTAGGTGGGTGGGGCAGGCCCCCAAGACACCACAGGATGTCTAATGCTGCTCCCACCAAGTCAGAGCAGCATGCACTCTGCACCCACATCCAGCCCCCATGAACTCGCAAGGAAAGCCCTGATGGGATCACACAGGCGCACAGCTCCCTGCCCAATACTCTCAGGAAATCTACCCATCTCAGCCTGTCCCAATCACTGTTCATTGATTAGGCTAAGCAGCCTAACAGCCAATCCCCAGACTGGCAACTCTGTACAAACTGTGTGGAGAGTGGGAACCCAAGGCAAATTGCCCACTCCTGCATCTCAGTGAACAGCCTGATGGAGCTGGAGACCACCCACCCTGCATTTCCCTGGCTACACAGCACAAGCAGTGCAGAGGGTGGGGACCCAAGGCATTTCACACACTCCCACATCTCAGTGAGCAGCTTGTTGGAGCCAGAGGTCACCGCCCAGCATTTCCCTGGCAACACAGCTCAAGCAGGGTGGATGGTGGGAATCCAAGCCAGAATGCGCTCGCATGCACTAGGGCACTCCCACACAAATTTCACAAGACTAATGCGGTCTTTGATCTGACCCTCTGTGGGAGGGTCCAACCCTGAAAAATGGCACCGTCCTGTACACTACTTGTATGCAAGCTCCACACCATGGGAACAATGGTACCAAAACCTCTAGCTTCTGCAGCAAAGGTGCTCAGTTCAGTCAGTCCCCACAGGCTCATATGCCCCGCTGACACAGCGACTCCTTCCACCAGCAACCAGGTGAGTTCTCACCGCTGAGTGAGCCCAGGAGCCGTCCCCATTGGTTCCCAGCCCCCCTCAGCCTCACCAAGTCGAGCAAAGAGAGTCCTCACTGATTTCTACTGCCAGCTATCATAGAACTCCTCTTTCTGGCAAAGCAATCTGGGCTAGTGAGTTCGGTTTGGGGCCGGAAGGTCTCTCCCCCAACCAGAGAAGCCTCCCCACTGTTGGGGCATCCCTTATGGAGCTCTCACTCTCTCATCTGCACCCCTCCTACCAGACTTGATGTGGCCTCCTCTTTAGGTCCTTTGTTTAGAGGTTCTGTTCATCTAGTGTTGAGGGGACTTCTGAGGTTAAATGTTGTATAAATTATTTGTAATTTTGATGTGACCCTGGGAGGCAGTTGGCACAGCATCCATCTATTCCGCCATTGTACTGGAAGTCCAGGATTACTCTTTTATGGTTATTTCTTTTATCACCTGTGCTTTTCTGAATGTTTTCATCTACAACAGGGTCAACAAACTTTTCCTGTAAAAGAAGACAGTAAATATTTTTAGATTTGCCATGACAATTCAATTTTACAGTTGTAAAGGGAAAAGCAGCAGTAGTTTATAAACAAATTGGTGTGGAAGTAGTCCAATAAATCTTTATTTACCAAAATAAATCAGCCAGTCAAATTTTGCCACTATCTGATTGACACAGAAGTTCTCTGAGAAGAAAGGCTACAGTCCCTGGTCAGTGGAGGCAGGAGAAAGTTAAAGGCTTCCCTACAAGGCACCTAAGTGGGCTAAAGATATCACAGGCCATAATTAATTCTCCTGATAACCAAAATCTAAAAGAAGATTCTATCTAGAGAACATGGATTTTTCTACAAAATGTTGCAAGAATATACATTTTTCTGGAAAGAAGGCCATTAACTTTCATTGGATTTTCAAAAGGATAGATGAGCCCATAAAGGGTGAAACCCCACAGTATAGAGGGGATCATCTTGTTCTGAAACCTACCTTCCCCAGACTAACTCTTCACCTGAGTCTTCCAGTGAAGCTCAATGACCATTGTTATGTCCACTCATATAACTTTCTGCAATCATCCTAGAGAAAGCTTGTTTCACATTTTGTTTCCTCTGAACTCCTTTTGGTAGTTATTTATTTATAGTAAGTACAAAAAAAAACATATAGTCATCACTAAAAAATTGAGTTTAGGATTCTGCCCTTTCTTAACTTGATCCTGGCTAAAGAAAATAAAATGATACTTACAGTTAATGAACCAATTAATGTTCTACCAGACACTGGGCCTATCTTTCATTATTTTATTATGAGCACAAATTTATTCTAAACACACAGAGATATAGTCATCAGCATCAGCCTTACTCAGAGTTAGCAGAAATAGTGGAGTAAGAGGATAGGTTGACACTATGATTTGGGTTCCAGTTTCAGATCATGAAACACCTTGGAAGTCGTCACTTCTTTCCTTGAAACAAATAAAAAGCTGGACAAACAAAAAAAAAATCAATGACATTTCTTGGACCTATCATAGAACTGAAGTCACAGAGCAACACTTATAATGTTCTTAGCTGAATCAAAAGTCACTGAAACACATAAGCTAATAAAGACACTTAAAGGATTATTTTGACAAATTTCTGAAGGTTAAGTGCAGGCTATTTAGAGTGTGAGAAACTCCTAAGGGCTGCAGTCATAGGAGGGATCCTCACAAATATGTGGGCTTTCATTCCAGAAATTTGCCCCATTGTCACAGTGAATATTTGAAAAAGATCTCATGGTCATGACTGATAATTATTAATAAATAATATTATTTAAAATGTTTGTAAAATAAGTATAAATGATAATCCAAGAGAGGAGATAAAATAAAATCACATAAAATATTCAAAACCAAAGAATGCCGAAAAATGGGAAAAGAAATACAACAAATAAAAAGTTAGTAGAAAGTAGTTGCAACGATGGTATCTATACTCCACCTGTATAAATAACCAATTAAATTTTAAATGGTTTAAATATAACAATGAACAAAGCAGTATGGAATACAGGGAAATTTTGTAATATTCCTGCAACTTTTTTGTATATTTAAAACAATTCTAAACTGAAAAGTTTATTATGAAATGTTATTTTAAAAAGATAAAGTTTATCCCAGAATGTATCTCCCCAGTCCATTACCACAGAATCCTATGTGCCACTATAGAGCTATTTTGTAAAGGAAGCCCTCCTGGGAATCATGTTAAGCATTATTGTTATACTGATTAACACTTGAGGCAGGTATTTTTTTCACCTATAGCTAGCTAAATAGGGGACTGAAAGAACTTGGCTTTTACTGAAGAGAACAGAGTGTTACAATGGAGCTGACATGACCAGAAAGGCAGAGATGAGGAGGGTGCCCCAGCAAGTGGCTACCAATCACAAGAGCCCAGACCTGTATTTGTGAAATCTTACAGAATAAGCATGGTAAATAGAGAGGCAAATTGAAGCAATTCCAACTTCCATGTGGAGAGGAAGGCCTGCTGGCTACTGCTGCCTTTTATCTGAAGGGCCTCAGCTTGGTGTCATAGTACTTCATCTAGTGGCACTCTCTCATAGCAGTTCACAACATTTCAAATTAAAAGCAGGCTTCCCTGGTGATTTATTACTTTAGAACTCTACACAAATAGTGAGAGAATCTCAGTAGCACTTGACTGTCTACTTTGTCACAGGTAACATGAAGGCTGAGAAGGAATGGTTAGGCAGTGGGTAATTATGGAAATGTTATGTCAATGAAAAAATATCCAGCCTAAAAGAGAGCTTATAAAAGATTGAGTCAAACTGATGACCATTGCTGGGAAGCAAAATCTCAATGGATTGAGAAAATGCTCCAGAAAATTGCCATTTCACAACTTATTTTATACATTATAATCAAAGAAGGTAGGCTACATGGAATCCATTGGTTGTAGATTAAGGGGTGTGAGAAAGCAAAGTGGGGAAATCTCTGAGACTGGATAAAAAGTAAAATGGAGAGACACACACTTTTTTTACATTGGTGGGTACAGAATAGTTACTAGAATTTTACAGCACATACAGATAGTATTTGGGGAACAAAATAACAATTTTGGGATTTCATAGTTTCCTGCTTTGGTATGCTGGGTTGTGCCCCCTTGGGGGGGTCTGGAAAAAGAGGTTACTATGATATTGCAATGGTATGTTATCTTAGATGAAAAAAAGATGACAGACAGGCTCACTTAAGGTAAAGATTGACCTCTATCAAGGAAGCTACAGGCCAAGGATGTGACTTCAAGCCAGGGCGGGCCTACCTTTGTTAGGAATTTTTATGTTCATGCCATCCCATATGGTTATTTTCAGTTTCCAGATCTTGTCAGATTTAACATGTTGCTCCTTTTCTATCAACACTATCTATCCCATCTTAAAGGAATAGAAACTCAGATGCTTTGTCTCCCAGACATGTTTCAACTTGTGTTTGGATTCAACTTAGCATAGGTGAGATCTCATTTAGCCAAGTCATCATGCTTGTGAAAATATCTGGGGGATGAGGGTGAGAATTAAATGTTTATCAAGAGAATGCTCTTTTCTCCGTGGTCTCAATATCACTTCAAAAATGTTTCATATTGGGCCGGCTGAGTGGCGCGGTGGTTCAGCGCTGGCTTGGGCAGCCAGCGCCTCCGGTTCGGGTCCCATATATGAGGGCCGGTGACTCTGCCCTCAAAAAAAAATGTTTCATATTCATAGCTGCTGGATCTTTAATGTGCTATGATACCCTAACATGAGTTAAAAATCTCTCTGCCTCCTCCTCTAGTTTCTCAGTCAACTACTTAAATGTAACTCTGTAAATAAATAATTAAAAACAGTAGGAAATATTAAGACAGGGGGATTGTAATGGTGGCACTAAATCTTCTATTCTGAGATTTGGGTCTAATTTGATTTAGCAAGTGTAATTTAGCTTGGGACTTTTTGAAAGCTTTCTTTTTCTCTTTCTTTGCTTTCTTTCTGCCAAATGTTAATGATTCTGATTCCTATACATTTGGTATGCAGTTTCAATGATTCTGTTTACTTCATCCATCAAGGCACTTTGACTTTGGAGAGGATTTGAATCTGTATGGGATCCACTCCTTGCTCCAACTTAAGGCTATATAACATATGCAGTTGTCGCCGATAACCATGTAATGGTTTCCTCCCATTCCAATGGACAAAGCCAAACTCTAGAAAATTCTACTACAGGCCAAATAAATTTATATCCCGGTTAGAAAATATAAAACTTGAGACCAAACAAAGACTTGATGCAGTAGTTTGCAGTAGTTTCCAGCAGACTCTGTCCAGCCAACCCTTCTCTTACTTTAATAAATCTTCCTTCTGTATTTCTACCTGCATCGTGAGTTCTTTCATGACCCACGAGAGAGAAGCCACAACAGGAAAGCCTCTTTTTTTTGATGGTTTGCTACTCTAACTCCTTTTCCTTAAACCAAAAATTCTTCTGGTTATGTGAATGACCCTTTCCATATGCATCTGCAGGCCTTGGTTTCCTTAAGCAGAGTGTGACTATCATCCAGTGGGTCTTTCACAGAGAAGTCTTGTACAGGCAAAGCTGGACAAATAGAGAAACAACTGATCCAACAGTCCCTTGACCTAGGTGATTATTGAAATCACCTGGAGAGCTGCTTTAGTATACAGATTCCCAGGTTGTGCCCACACCTACAGCACTAAATCCCTGAAGGTAAGGCCTTGGAATCAGTGTGCTAAAAAACATTGCCATTCTAGATTTAATTCAGTAAGAAAACACGCCAGGTGATTCCGATTATTAACCAGTTTTGAAAACACTAGTCCAGATTCTGACTTGAGATTAGCAGTCAGGACAACTCCATTTGGTTGGGGTATTTCTTAGCAACTTAGTAGCATGTTGATAGAGGAGACCTAAGTAAGAGTTATTAGATCGTATTCTTTTATGTTCACAATTTTCCTACCTGGAGCACAGGGCCAAATTTAACATCTAACTACAATCAATATAAGGAATGTATTTTATTTTGCTTCAGATCAAGCAAATTAGCTTTCCTTCTTAATTCAGTTTTAACTCAGCCATTAAAAAACAATCTAGAATCATCCCATTTCTTCAATTTAGTCTGCCAAACAACATAGGGTTACTAACAGAACTTAAATGCTAATCTATAATCCACTAATATAGACAGAAACATTCCCAGAGAAATAACTAGAATAATCCAGAGTAGATGACTCTAAATTTGGTTGCGCAAATGTCTAAGAGGCCAACTTACCAGGCAAAGTATTGTACTGGTTAAGCCACATCAATCCCTTTACTCTCAGCCATAAAACTTCCAAGATAACAGGTTCCTCTACACTATACAATCGTCTCTGAATGTAACTTCCAAATATAAACCCTAGGTTTCATTTTCTGAGATATACAATGAGCACTACACTTGGAGTCAGGAGACACCAAGTTGGGTGATATTAAATAAATCACTTTTCCTCTCTGAACCTTAGTTTTTACATCTATAAAATGAAACAATTAAACTGAACAAGTTTTAGAATTACAGCTCTAATTTTAAATTGAACCCAGCCAGTATGGTCACGTGTAGTAAGGGTTCTAGACTTCCAAGGGCCCCAGTTGCATGTAAGGAATCTGAAAAGGAACTCCAACAGTTACTTACTTGGTACTAAATTCAGCCCTAAAGAACTTCCAACTTTTCATCCACCCTCACTTTGCCCTGGACCCACAATCTTGGCCAGGAAGCTATCCAGCCACAAGGCAAAGGAGCCAGGGAAAATAAGCTATTAACATTGTTGTTCACAGCCTGAGAGAGTCTATTAGAAAAACCATGAATTTCACATAATTGGATTCCAAAGGCAATGTTATAAAGGTTATGATTTAAATCCAAGGAAATGGTATAAAGATTATTATCTGAATCAGAAAAGTCTCCACAATGAGATAAAATTCTGAATCTTTGAATTAGAACAAAAATTCTTCAACTTTAGCACCTGGTGATAACAATAAGGACAGAGCTACATGCCTATTACATGATTTCTTAAAGTGGAAAGACCAAATTAACATGGTGGGTGGTCAGTGGGATCACTCAAGCTCTATACAAAGATCTCTCTTTCTGTCCTTCCTATTTAGGTTCTTATTCTACTTGGTCTATATTGGACAATTTATTTGTTCTCTAGATCTTTGCTACCAGATTCTCACTTATCTTCTTACTGGGATTGTTATTTCTGCTGAAACAATCTTCTTTTTTCTGGTCAAACCACAGGGACAGATTTTTCTTTGGTTTGGGGATAGTGATTCTTTGTATTCTTTCATCTTTTGCTTTCATTTTACATTTTAATTTTTTTCTTATTTTTAAATTACAGCTGACATTCAATATTATTTTATATTAGTTTCATGTGTACCAACCACATAGTGGATAGACATTTATATCATTTACTAAAAGATCCCCCAATTAGTTTAGTAACCACCTGGTACTATATATAGTAATTACAAATTATTGACTATACTCCATAAGCTGTATTTTATTTATTTATTTATTTTTTAAAATTTATTTTTTACAACAGTGCAATAGTTATACTTTTAACCCCTCAAAGTGCAAATCCCCTTCCCCAATCCACCACCCCACTCCCCCCATATCATAATATCTACTACAACACCCCTGACCCCACTCCCACACTGTACTCCTCATCCCATGACTATATGTATACATTCAATCACAGTTAACATTCAACATTATACAACTTCAGCTTTAGGTGTACAGTGTAGTGATCAAGCCTCTACCCATCCCCGAAGTGGTCTACCCAACAAGACACGTGATCATCTGACACCCCACAAAGCATTCACAAAATTATCAATTACATTCCCTGAACTGCCCCCTATATCCCTGTGGCAACTTTGAAGTCACCCACCTACGCTGCCCAAAACCTTTCCCCTCTCCCTCTTCCTCACCCCCTCCCAGCCAGCACCCATCAGTTTTTCCTTTATATCTGCTACATATGATTTCAATCTTCTTAAATTTACTGAGACTTGTTTTGTAGCCTAACATGTGGTCTATCTTGCAAAATGTCCCATGTGCTCTTGAAAAGAATGTATATTCTGTTGTTTCAGGGTGAAATGCTCTAAAAATATCGATGAAATCCAGCTGTTCTGACGTGTCCGTTAAGGCCACTCTTTCCATGTTGATTTTCTATCTAGAGGATCTGTCCATTGGTGACAATGGTGTGTTGAAGTCCACTACTATGAGGTAGTGTTACTGTTGATCTCTGTCTTTATGTCTGTCAAAATCCATTTTATATATTAGGAGCTCCAATGTTGGGTGCAAAGATGTTTATTAGGGTTATAGTGCCCTTCTTTTTCTTTTATTGTACTCTTCATTTTAAAGTTTATTTTATCAAAAATAAGTACTGCTACTCCAGTTTTTTTTCTCATTTCCATTTGCATGAAATATCTTATTCCACCTGTAAACAGCATATACATGGGTCCTATTTTCCAATCCACTCAGCCACTCCCTGTCTTTTGATTGGAGCATTTAGCCCGTTCACATTTAAAATGATTATTGATAGGTGCATATGTATTGCCATTTTGTTATTTCTATTCCTGGTGTTCCTGGGTTAGTTTGCTTACCACTTTCTTCTATTTAAAAAGCCCTTTTAACATTTCTTGCAATGCAGGCTTGGTGGCAATGAATTCCTTAAGCTTATTCTTTTCTGAGAAGCTCTTTATTTCTCCTTCAATTTTAAGTGATATCTGTGCTGGATAGAGCAATCTTGGTTGTAGGCCTGTATTTTGTGTCACTCTGAATATCTCCTGGCGCTCCCTTATGGCCTGCAGAGTTTCTGTAGACGAGTCAGCTGTAAATCTAACAGGAGTTCCTTTAAATGTAACCTGCTGTCTTTCTCTTGCTGCCTCTAGGATTCTGTCTCTGTCTTTAACCTTTGCCATTTTTTTTAAGATTTTATTGGGGAATTGGGGGAGGGGAACAGCATTGGGGAATCAGGGAAGGGGAATAGACAAGTTGCTGTCTTTTTGTTCTTCAGTCTAGTTGCGGAGGACATTGCTTCACTGGCCCATGTTGGTATCGTCATTGCGCTCTTCCCGGATGAGGCAGATCGGTCGCCGGCCTCTGGATGGTTGCTCACTGCGGCTATCAGCCGCTCACGCTGGCTGCCGGCCACTCACTGTAGCCTATGGCAGCCCACTGCAGCAGGGGCTGCAGCCTACACCATCGCCGGGGCTTGCACAGCCCAGATCCAGGTGGAGCTGTTGTTAGTTTTAAAGGGCAGTGTCACTGGCCCTCAGATGTGGGATCCAAACCGGGGCCGCTGGCATCCCAAAACCAGCTCTTAACCAATGCGCCACTCGGCCGGCCCAACCTTTGCCATTTTAACTATGATGTGTCTTGGTGTGGACCTGTTTGGACTAAGCTTGTTTGGAACCCTCTGCACTTCCTGGGCATGTATGTTGATTTCCTTCACCAGGGTAGGGAAGTTTTCAGTCATTACTTTTTCAAATACATCCTCGACCCCTTGCTTCTACTCTTCTCCTGCTGGTATTCCTATGAAGTGAGGTTGTTGTGCTTCATGTTGTCCCATAAGGCTCTTAAACTATTATCATTGGTTTTTATTCTTTGGTCTTTTTGTTGTTCCAACTGGATGATTTCTGCTCCTTTGTCTTCCAAATCGCTGATCCGATTCTCTGCTTCATCTACTGTACTGGTGATTCCTTTAAGTGTGTTCTTCATTCTGGTTATTGTATTCTTTAGTTCTAACTGATTGTTTTTTAAGATTTCTCTATCCTTCCTTATGTCCTCACTAAGTTTGTTAGAAGTTCTTATCATCAGTGTTCTAAACTCTGTCTCTGAAAGGTTGGATCCCTCTGTTTCATTTGGTTCCATTTCTAGAGGTTTCTTCTGAACTTTTACTTGTGACATGTTTCTTTGTTTACTCATTCTGGCTCTCGCTCTGGGATTGCTTTGATGTATTAGATAGATCACCATGAAAGCCTTCGCTGGATCATGGAGGAACACGGCTAATGGCCAAACACTTCCAGGAAAACTCCCAGTCTCAGCCTGGGCCAATCAGTGACTTAGATCAGGCCAAGCAACCCAACAATCACCAGCCTGGCAACTCTACAAGCGCAGTGCGGGGAGACAGGATCCCAGGTGCTTGCGCACTCCCGTGTCTCAGTGTGCAGCTTGTTGGAGCCAGAGCACGCCCACCAGGCGTTTCCCTGGCAACACAGCACAAGCTGTGCGGATGGTGGGGATCCGAGGCAGCTTGGGCACTCCAGGGAATCAGTGAGCAGCCAGTTGGAGCTGGAGGGCATCCACCCAGCATTTCCCTGGCAATGTAGTATAAGCCGGGCAAAGGGTGGAGATTCAAGAGTGCATGCACGGACATGCACACACGTACTTCTGTGCTAATTCCACCAGACCAATGAGGTCCCAGTCCTGATCCTCTGTGGGAGGGTTGGGCCCTCCCAACCCTGAAAAAATGGCGCCTTCCTTACACCACTCATGTGCAGGCTCCACAACAGGGGAACAATAGTCCAAAAACCTCCAGTCTGCACCAAAGGTGCCCAGCCCAGTCTGTACCCGCAGGCTCCCGGGCCTGGCTCACACAGCCACTCCCTCCACTAGGAACCAGGCAAGTGCTCACCGGCAAGCAAGTCCATGTGCCGGTCCCACCAATTCTCCAGCCGCTCTCAGCCCAACCGAGCTGAGCAAAGAGAGTCCTCACCAATTTACCACCAGCCATCCTGGAACCTCTTTTCCCTGCAAAGGAACCCTAGGCTGGCAAGCTGGGTGTGAAGCCGGAGGTCCTCTCCCTCAAACGGAGAAGCCTCCCCACAGCTAGGGTTTCCCTCACAGGGTTCGCCCTCTCTTGTCTCTGCCCCCCCCCCACCAGACCCGACGTGGCCTCCTCTCCAAGCTCTTCGTTTAGTGGCTCTGTTCATCCAGTGCTCCAGGGACCTCCAGGGTTGAATGCTGTACAATTTGTTTGCAATTCTGGTGTGATCCTGGGAGGTAGCTAGCACAGCGTCTATCCATTCCGCCATTTTACTGGAAGTCCTCTGCATGTCTTATGTAATTTTTTGAAGAAACTGTAATGGGATTGTTTTCTTATTTCTCATGATTGGAATCTAAAACAGCAATTGATTTCTGAATATTAATTTTTTATCATCCTACTTTCCTGAATTCATTGATCAATTCTAACAGCTTATCTCTATATGGTGTCAACTGCAAATAATAACAGTTTTATGTATTATTTTTCAATTTGGATGCCTTTTATTTCTTTTTCTTATCTGGTTTCTGTGGCTAAGTCTTCCAATACTATGTTCAATAAAAGTGATGAAAGTAGATATTCTACTCTTGTTCTTGTTCTTAAAGAAAACATATTACTTTTTACCTTTGAGTATGATGTTAGTTGTGGGTTTGTCTTATATGGCCTTTATTATGTTTATGTATGTTCCCCCTATTCCCACTTTGCTGGGAGATTTTTTTTTTTTAGCTGAGCCATCCTGCCACATGTTGGCAGCTTAGCGGCAGCTCGAACTGCTGTTGCTCAGAGCTCAAATCACAATCTTGAGTGAGCTCTTAACCAACTGAGCCACTCAGCCAGCCTTTGCTGTGAGTTTTTATCATAAATGGATGCTGTATTTTGTAAAATGCTTTTTCATCCTCTATTCTTGTGATTATGATTTTTATCCTTCATTTTGTTTTTGTGATGTATCACATTAATTGATTTGTGGGTATTGAATCAAACTTCCATCCCAGGAATAAATCCAAGTTGATCATGGTATATGATCTTTTTAATGTATTGCTGAGCTAGGTTTGCTAGTATCTTGTTGAGGATTTTTTCGTCTATGTTCATCAGGGATATAAGCCTATAATTTTCTATTTTTTTGTAATGTCTTTGTTTGGTTTTGGAATCAGGGTAATGTTGGCCTTGGCAAATGAGCTCAGGAGTATTCACACCTCTTGAGTTTTTTGCATAGTTTGAGAAAGATAGGTGTTAATTCTTCTTTGAATATTTGGTAGAGTTCTTCTGTGAAGTCATCCTGTCCAAGACTTTTGCCTGTTGGGAGTTTTTTTTGATTACTGATTCAGTTTCCTTAGTAGTAATAAGTCTGTTCAGATTTTCTGTTTCTTCTTGATTCAATGTTGGAAGATTGTATGTTTCTAAGAGGTGAAAAAGATAACTATTGCATTTTTTTATGTCTGTAACAATTAATAATAATAAAAAATAAATTTCAAAAAAATACATTAAGTAAAAAAGGGGGGAAAAGCAAAATACTGGGTAGTCTGTTAATAGGCTACCATCTGTAAAAAAACAGGGGAGGAAGTAAGATAGATAGATGATAGGATAGATCGATAGAGAGAGAGAGAGAGAGAGACAGACAGAGACAGAGAGACAGAGAGAGACAGATAGATATAGATGCAGTTTTTTTTAACATGTAGTTAATAGCGTTGGAGTCTCCCGGAAAGGGAACTTGATGGATGGCAAATAGGATAGGAGGAAAACTTCACTTTTAAATCATGTATATGTATTACCTGCTCAAAAAATAAATATTTTATAATAAAACAAATTAATGCAATTAAAATAAAAGTTCTTGCACAGGAAAAAAAAACAAAAAGGAAAACAAAAACCCAAAAAAATCAATAAAACAGAAAGACATTTAATGAATGGGAGAAGATATTCATCACTGATAAATCTGATAAGGGGTTAATATTCAAAATCTATTAAAAACTGATGCAGTTCGACACACACACACACACACACACACACACACACACACACACACAATTAACAAATGAGCAGAAGACCTGAATAGACATTTCTCCAAAGAGGACATGTAGATGGCAAATAGACTAATGTAAAGATGCCGAAAGTCACTAATCATCAGAGTGATGTAAATAAAAATCCCGATTAAATACCACCTCACTCCTGTCAGAATGGCTATCATCAATATATCAACAAACAGGAAGTGTTGGTGAATATGTGAAGAAAAAGTAACCCTTGTGCATTGTTGCTGGGATTGGAAATTTGTGCAGACACTAAGGAAAACAGTACGGAGTTTCCTCGAAAAATTAAAAATAGAGCTTCCTTATGACCCAGCTCCCGTGTATTTATCCAAACAAATCCAAATCACTCATTCAAGATGGTATATACACCTGCATTTTTGCTTCAGTATTGTTTACAATAGACAAATATGGAAACAACCAAAATGCCCATCAACAGAGATTAGATAAAGGTGTGGTACATATATACAATGGAATAATCCTTGGCCATAAAAAAGAAGAAGTGAAATCTTACCATTTGCAACAACATGGATGGACATAGACGGTATTCTGCTTAGTGAAATAAGTCAGACTGAGGAAGAAAAATATAATATGATCTCACTTATATGTGGAATCTAAAGAACAAAATAAATGAACCAACTAAATAGAAATGGACTCATAGATAGAGAGACCAAACTGATGATTATTAGATGAGAAGGTGGTTGGGGGACTGAATGAGAAAGGTGAAGGGATTAAAAAGTATAAATTCATAGTTACAGAAAAGTCATGGGTATGTAAATTGCAGTATTGGAAATATAGTCAATAGTATTGTAAAAACTGTATTGTGTCAGTATGTACAAGACTTATTGGGGGGGGTCACCTCATAAATTATATAAATGTCTAACCACTACAATGTACACCTGAAACTAATGTAAAATAAAAAATTTTCACAGGGATGAGTAGTGCAGTATAGGGAATATAGTCAATAATGTTCTAATAACTGTACAGTGTCGGGTTGGTAGTAGACTTTTGGGGATTATCATTGCGAGTTATGTAAATGTTTGATCACTCTGTTGTTCTGTATGCCTGAAACTAATAAAAAACTTAGAAAACATCTTAGTACCCGTATTCATTCATTCATTTGACAAATATTAAACACCTAATATATGCCATTCAGTGGGGATTTTGCAGGAAATAAAACATAGTCCCCACTATCATGAGGTTCAAAGTGTCATAAGAGTATACAGACATTAAATGAATGAAATTAATTTTGTAATTAATACCATATTATGAGGAGAGCTATGGGAAAATAATAAATCAAATAAAGGAAGAAGAATTTTGTGCTGTGGGAAGGGGGTTCAGTTTTAAGTAGGGCAGTCAGTGTTGGCCTCCCTAATAATGTGGTATTCGAGCATAGACCTGAAGCAGATCAGGGAGTGAGCTATGTAGATATCTGAGGGAGAATCTTCCAGGCAAATGGTACAGCCAGGGCAAAAAACTTGGAGTATGGGTGTGCTTGGTGTATTCAAGAAACAGTAAAGAGGCCAGTGCGGTTGAACTAGTGTGAACAAAAGGGAGAGTAACAAAAGGGTGAAATAAGAAACTAGAGTCCCAATCAGAGTAGATTGTGAAGAGTTTGGATTTTACTATAAATGGGATGTGTAATCATGTGAGTTTTGAGCAGAGAAGTGATAAAAGTTGCCTTACATTTTAATAACACAATTCTGGCTGCTATGTGAATAATAGCTTGAAGGGGGCAATGAGAAAAGCCAGAAGAGTAGTGAGATTATTACCCTTGTACAGGTGAGAGGAGATGGAAGCTGAGACCAGGGAGATAGATTCAGGAAGCTCGTCAAAGTATATTTCTTATGCTGAGTAGCACACCAGAATCCCTACACAAGCCACTGCTGACCTTACTGCCACTTAGATTTATAGAACCCATCCTCTTTTGCTGCTCTCTCCCAGCCCAACCAATTAGCAGTGTCATCTTCTTGCCAATCCAGCCTCAGCTCAGTTCTACACATTTCATGTTGGTACCTATTCTGTGCCTGAATACCAATAAATATGCTGACACAGTGTTCCAGGAAAGTAGAACCACACTTGCCCTCATAAACCAGAGCCCAACACATGAGACATTAGGTGTTGGCCCAGAAGAAGACACCCCCACTCTCATAGCACAGCTGAGTGTCATTACCTTCAATAGTCCTAAATAGAGAGAAGCTATACTATTTAATATTGTTTTGAGTGCTTGTTATGTGGCAAGAATTGTGCAGAATTATCCACATGGATTATTTCACTTAAATCTTTCAATGAACCTATGAGACAGATTCTGTTATTATTCACTTGTGATGGCTAGTTATATGTGTCAGCCTGACTAAACTGTAGTATCCACTTTCAAACACTAATCTAGTTGTTACTGTAAAGATATTTTGTAGATGTGGTTAACATACACAATCAGTTGACTTTAAGTAAAAAAGGCTATTCTTTTTTTTTTAAAGATTTGTTTTTAATTTGGGAATTGGAGGAGGGGAACAGTGTTGGGAAATTGGTGGAAGGGAACAGTGTTGGGGAATTGGGGGAGGGGACTAGCCAAGTTCTTGTTCTTCAATTTTCATTGTGGAGGGCGACAGTCACCATCTGGCTTCTCGTTGGCAGCTCATGGCCTAAGCTCAAGGTGCTGTGTTCAATCTTAGTTGCAGGTGGGCGTAGCCACCATCCCATGTGGGAGTTGAACCCTGCAGCTTTGTTGTTAAGAGTGCATGCCCTATCCACTGAGCCATCCAGGTGGCAGCTCAGCTCAAGGTACCAAGTTAAGTCTTAGTTGCGGGTGAGCGTAGCCCACATTGAACAGGCAATCTTGTTGTTACACCAGCTGTGCCATCCTGCCACTTGTTGGTAGCTCAGAGACAGCTCAGCTAGGGTTCAGCCTTCACTGGCCCATGTGGGAATCAAACCAGCAGCCCTGTTGCTCAGAGCACGTGCTCTAAGCCAACTCTTAACCAACTGAGCCACTTGGCCAGCCCCAAAGAGGTTATTCTTGATAATGTGGGTGAGCCTCATCCAAGCAGTTGGAAGGTGTGAAAAGCAAAACTGAGTTTTCACAGAGAAGAAGTTCTGCCTCAAGACTGCAACTTCTGCCTGGGTTTTCAGCCTGTCAGTCTGTTCTTCAGATTTCACATGTGCCAGCCCCCATAATCAAGTGAACCGATTCCTTGAAATTTATATATATATCCTACTGGTTCTGTTTCTCTGGAGAACACTGACTGATAGACAACTCTAACAGATGGGTAACGAGATTCAAAATTGTTAACCACGTTGCTCAAGGTCACAACAGCTACAAGTGTAAAATATCAGACCTGAGTAATTGACTCTACACTGCATATATACCATCTCCTGCTTCCTTTAACTTGTCTCAATCCATTTTTAAAATTGTCAGATCCTGAGAAAGTTCACTGAAGTACTTCAAGGGTCTGTATACTTACTATATTATAACATTAATAGCTTATTATTATTATATACATATTACACTTACACAATTATTAGTGGTAGTAGTAATAATTATATCTATCACTTATTAAGATATTCTTGTATTCCAGACATTGCGATGAGCATTTTGCATGCATTAATTATTTGTCTTATGTAAGTCTCACAAAAACCATATAAGATATTTAATATTACCGTGAGTTATAGATGGTAAATGTAAGAATTGGAGGTGTTAAATAACCTGCCTAAAGTTACACAGCTAGTAAAAGGTGAAGCTGGATTTCAGTATCATTCCTCTTGGCTGACTTCTCCTGAACTATTGTGAGGAGAACATAGTGATTACCCAGCCTTAAACTGTACAGAGCCATTTTTAACCACTGAGTTCTATAGGACCATGTCTATACTGTTTAGGGTCCTTGGCTCTCAACTTACCTCCAAAATCAACTAAACTTCTACAACAGTTTCTAAATGTAGTGGTCTGTCATTTGTACTCTGGATTAAGTAGCTACAATTGCTGGGTCTTGCCCTAGGGCAGAATGATTTATGAAATCAATGGCTCTTATAAAGAGGCATTAAGTGATGGAGACCAAGACTTTTGACTGACTGTAAAATAAGCTTTGAAGTCCAAACATTTAGGTTCAAATCTCTGCTCTGTGACTTTGAGCACATCAGCTAAATTTTCTAAATTGTAGTTTCTGCAACTGTAAAATGGAAATTATAATTGCTATGGAATGGTTTTGAGGATTAAAAAGGTAATATGAGGTAAACAGTAGGCCAAAGTATGGGCTATCCAAATGTGAGCTATATGCAACAGTTACAAAATCTTCAGCACTGGTTATTGGGGCCTAAGGCTGAACTGAGCACTTCACCAGGCATCCTGGGAGCTATGACTGGGCTCCAAACTGGAATAAACAGGCCAAGCACAAACACAGTCATGTCTATATTATTCACTGGGTAGAGTTTGTGCTCAACAAGTGATATTTTAAAGCCAAATAGGCCCAAAACAGGGTTAAAGAAACTAATGGTGTGTTCTCACCAATTAGTATTGTGTAATAAGAAAGACGACTCTATCATTAGTTCAATTCAAGTCTTATTTTTGAACACATACTTTGTATGAGATCCTGTGTTAGGTATTGAGTTTATAGGGAAGAATAAGGTATCATCTTGCCTTCAATCAGCTCCTAGTCTAATGTGTTTGCTGGTGTGGGAGAATGAGAAGAAATAAGTGAGAGTATTTTACTTAGCCAATACGATATGGAACTTATTTTATGCCAGGTACTTTTTTAACCACTCATGAAAGTCTCATATCAACCCAATGAAATAGTTCATAAAATTATTAGTATAAGCCGGCCAAGTGGCGTGGTGGTTAGGAGCTCGCTTGGGATGCCAGTGGCCCTGGTTTGGATCCCACATATGAGGGCCAGTGACACTGCCCTCAAAAAAAAATTAAGATAATTATTCACTATTATTATAATATAATACTATTCGTATTTTAAAGATGAAGAAACTGAGACAATGATACAGAGTAACTTGTTCAGTGGCATAATGCATTGAATGGCGGGGCCAGGATTTGAACATAGCTGTACTTCTACTGTACTCCAACAAGACTTCCTTGTTATGGATACACTGATGTGCGTACATCCTGGGGACTGCAGAGAGTCTGAAAAGGCTCCAGAAACTCTAGAGGATTGTTATTCTCTAAGGATTGGGCAAATTCCCTGATCACAAAGCAGAGGATAACTGGAACACCAAATAATGAATTCTGATTTAACTATCCATAGAATAGGCAAAAATATGGGAAATTATATCTTTATTAGTTACCTTTTTTTTTAAAAGATTTTATTGGGGAATTGGGGGAGGGGAACAGCATTGGGGAATAGAGGAAGGGGAACAGATAAGTTGCTGTTTTTTTGTTCTGCAGTCTAGTTGCAGAGGACGTTGCTTCACTGGCCCAATGTTGATATCATTGCACTATTCCTGGATGAGGCAGATTGGCCGCCTCTGGATGGTCGCTCACTATGGCTATTGGCAGCTCATGCTGGCTGCCAGCCACTCACACTGGCTGCCAGCCACTCACTGTAGCCTATGGCAGCCCACTGCAGCAAGGGCTGCATCGTACACCATCACCAGGGCTCGCAGCCTAGCTCCAGGTGGAGCTGTTGTTAGCTGTAGAAGGCAGTATCACTGGCCCTCATATGTGGGATCTGAACTGGGGCCGCTGGTGTCCCAAGCCAGCTCTTAACCAATGTGCCACTCGGCTGACCCTGCATTAGTTATCTTTTGCTATATGAATAATTACCCCAAAACTCAGCAGTTTAAAATAACAAACAGTATATAATTCTGTAGGTCAGGAAGTTGTACATAACTTAGCTAGGTGCCTCTGGCTCAAGGTATTTTATGAGTTCACAGTCAAACTGTCATCCAGGGCTGTGCTGTGGTCTCACTGAAGGTTCAACTGAGGAAGGATCTAATTCTGAGCTCACTTATGTGGTTCTTGGCAGGATTCAGTTCTTCACAAGCTTTTGGTCATCAAGCTCAAATCCTCACTGGATGTCTACCTTAGTTCCTTCTTAGGCCTCTTATATCAGGCAACTCACAACATGGCTGTTGGCTTCCCTCAAAGTGAGTAAGCAAGAAAGATAGAAAGAGCAAGCTTCCAAGATGGAAGTCATTATCTTTTTATAACCTAACCCAGGAAGTGACATCCTTCTATTTTTGACATGTTTTATTTGTTAGAAAGACTCAGTAAGTGCAATTTGTACTAAAAGTGATATTACACAGGACATGAATACCAGAAGTTAGAGATCTTTGTGGGTTATCTTAGGATCTGTCTAGCACAGTCTATAACATCATCCAAAGGCAGGAAGCCCTGCATTGACTGTCTTAGTAGATCATCAGTCTTATTTGTTACCATCTGGTACTACAGTATCCTACTAGGTCAGAAAATTAAGTTTGGGAATTTGTTGGAACAATGTTGTTAACGTTTTTGACATCAGAGGGAGTATTCATTATGAATTTATACCAACTTCACAAACAGTTAACCAAGTTTACTCTTTGGGAGTGCTGAAACAGATGAATGAAAAAGTTAGATTACCTGAACTGGAAGCTACGTAGATAATAAAGCTGAGGTTGCATTCATGTCAAGCTCTCTCACAGACCAGGTAGCAATACGTGCCTTTAAGTTAGATGCACATTAATTGCCAAGTAAGCTAATGTAAGAGAGACATGGTACAAATCATCATGATCTTTGGGACACATGGGACCCTAAAGAATACTCATGTTTACTTACTTCATCTGGAATTTGTGATAGGCATGTAAGAGTCATGTCTTGTACAGGTGAATGTAGAGAATGTCTAGAATGGATTTGTCATTTATTCCCATTGGCCAACCTGCTTCTATTTTCAAATAAGATATATGTCCATTAATATTTGGCTTAAGTGGACTTCCAGTAAGGTGGGGGTTAGACGGACGCTGTGCCAACTGCCTCCTAGGATCACACCAAAATTACAAAAAAATTATACAACATTTAACCTCAGAAATCCCCTGAACACTAGAAGAACAGAACCTCTAAATGAAGGACCTGAAAGGGAGGCCATGTCAAGTCTGGTAGGAGGGGTGCAGATGAGAGGGCTAGCCCCATGAGGGATGCCCCAACAATGGGGAGGCTTCTGCATTTGGGTGAGAGAACCTCCGGCCTCACACCGAGCTCACTAGCCCAGAGTTGCTTTGCCAGGAAGAGGAGTTCTACAATAGATGGCAGTAGAAATAAGCGAGGACTCTTTTTGCTTGGCTCAGTGAGGCTGAGGGTGGCTGGAGAACTAGTGGAGCTGGTGTACGGGCTCGCTAGCCAGTGAGCACTCACCCGGTTCCCAGTGGAGGGAGTAGCTGTGTGAGCTGATCCCAGGACCCTGCGGGGATGGACAGAACTGATCACCTTTGGTGCATAAGCTGGAGGTTTTGGGACGTGTTCCCCTGGTGTGGAGCTTGCATGTGAGTGGTGTACAGGAGGGCACCATTTTGTCAGGTTTGGGCCCTCCCACAGAGGGTCAGATCCAGGACCGCATTGGTCTGGTGAAATTGGTGCAGGAGTGCGTGTGTGCGTGCATGCACATGCGGCCTTGGATTCCCACCCTCCACTCTGTTTGTGCTGCGTTGCCAGGGAAAAGCCAGGTGGGTGACCTCTGGCTCCAACAGGCTACTTACTGAGATGCGGAAGTGAGTTAGCTGCCTTGGGTCCTCAACCTCCGACCTGCTTGTGCTGTGTAGCCAAGGAAATGAAGAGCGGTTGCTCTCCAAATCCAACAGGCTGTTCACTGAGACACAGGAGTGTGTGAGCTGTCTTGGGTCCCCATACTCCGCACTGTTTGTGCAGAGTTGCCAGGCTAGGGATTGGCTGTTGGGTTGATTAGCCTGATCTGCAAGCAGCAGATCGGGACAGGCTGGGATGGGGAGTTTTCCTGAGAGTACTGGGCTTGGAGCTGTGCTCCTGCATTATCTGTTCAGGGCTTTCCTGGCGATTTTGTGTGGGCTGGTTGCTGGTGCAGAGTGCATGTTGCTCTGACTTGGTGGGGGCCACTGAGCACATCCATTGGTGCCTTAGGGGCCAGCCACACCCACCTAGAGCTCTGTTGCGAAACGCACCCTGAGCACCTGGAGCCTGGCCCACACTTCCACAGGCCACAGAGGGTTTTTTGCAGCAGCAGACTACCCGCAACAATCTGTGAAGGTTTTTGGTAGTGAGCAGTTCCAGAGCACACAGCAACTAATTGCAGAAAGCTCATTGCAAACCTGAGAGGGAGTCCGTTGCATAACACGTTAAGCCCTACCCCATAACTGCTGGTGCTGAGTCGCCCAGAGACTCTCTATTGCTCAGTAACTGATCTGCAGATTAAATAGGACGGAGAGCCCCTCCAGCTGTTTTTTTCATCTTCTTTCTAGGAGATCTATCTAATACATCAAAGCATTCACAGAACAACAGTCTGAATGAAGAAACAAAGAAACATGTCACAAGTAAAAGATCAGTATAAACCTCTAGAAATAGAACTAAATGAAACAGAGGTATCCAAACTTTCAGAGACAGAGTTAAGAACACTGATGATAAGAATGTTTAAGGAACTTAGTGAAGACATACAGAAGGATAGGAAAACCATAAAAAAACAACCAGTCAGAACTAAAGAGTACAATAACAGAAATAAAGATCATACTCGAAGGAATCACCAGTAGATTAGGTGAAGCGGAAGATCGGATCAGTGAATTAGAAGACAAAACAGCAGAAATCACCCAGTTGGTAAAACAAAAGGAAAAAAGAATAAAAAAGAATAAAAGTAGTTTAAGAGATCTCTGGGACAGTCGCAACAACAATACATCATAGGAATACCAGAAGGAGAAGAGAAGAAGCAAGAGACTGAGAATGTATTTGAAGAATTAATGACTGAAAACTTCCCTAATCTGGTGGAGGAAATTGACAAACAAGTCCAGGAAGTGCAGAGAGCCCCAAAGAAGCTGAACCCAAACAGACCCACACCAAGACACATCATAGTTAAAATGACAAAGGTTAAAGACAAAGACAGAATCCTAAAAGCAGCAAGAGAAAGACAGCAGGTTACATACAAAGGAAATTCTATAAGACTAACAACTGACTTTTCTACAGAAACTCTGCAGGCTAGAAGGGATTGGCAGGAAATACTAAAAGTGATGCAGAATAAAGGCCTACAACAAAGACTGATATACCCACCACGACTATCACTTGAAATTGAAGGAGAGATAAAGAGCTTCTCAGAAAAGAATAAGCTTAAGGAATTCATTACCACCAAGCCTGCATTACAAGAAATGTTAAAAGGGCTTTTTTTAAACCGAAGAAAGGGGAAAACAAGCTAAACCAGGAAGACAAAAAATACAAATAACAAAAGGGCAATAAATATGCACCTATCAGTAATCGTTTTACATGTGAATGGGCTAAATGCTCCAATCAAAAGACACAGAGTGGGCCGGCCGAGTGGCACGATGGTTAAGCACTGGTTTGGGAAGCCAGCGGCCCCGGTTCGGGTCCCACATATAAGGGCCAGGGACACTGCCCTCAAAAATAAAAAAGACACAGAGTGGCTGAGTGGATAACAAAAAGGGACCCATGCATAATATGCTGTCTACAAGAGACTCATCTCAGATCAAAAGACACACACAGACTGTAAGTAAAGGGATGGAATAAGATATTTCATGCAAATGGAAATGAGAAAAAAGCTGGAGTAACAATACTTATTTCAGACAAAATAGACTTTAAAATGAAGACTACAATTAAAGACAAAGGGCACCACATAATAATAAAGGGATCAATTCAACAAGAGGACATAACTCTAGTGAACATCTATGCACCCAACATAGGAGCTCCAAAAGATATAAAACAGATTGTTTTGTTTTGCTTTTTGAGGGCAGTGTCACTGGCCTTCATATGTGGGACCCAAACTGGGGCTGCTGGCTTCCCAAGCCAGGACTTAACCACCGCGCCACTTGGTCAGCCCAAATACAGATTTTGAAACACATACAGATATCAGCAGTAACACTACCATAGTAGGGGATTTCACCACCCCATTATCACTAATGGACAGATCGTCCAGACAGAAAATCAACATGGACACAGTGGCCTTAAATGACACTTCAGACCAGCTGGATTTAATCAATATTTTTAGAACATTTCACCCAAAAGCGTCAGAATATACATTCTTCTCATATGCACATGGAACATATTCTAAGATAGACCACATTTTAGGCCATCAAACAAGTCTCAACAAATTTAAGGAGATTGAAATCATATCAACTGTCTTCTCTGACCGCAATGCTATGAAACCAGAAATAAATTAGAAGAAGAATTCTGGAAAACACACAAATACATGGAGGGTGAATAACATGCTACTGAATAGCGAGTGGGTAAAAAATGACATCAAGGAGGAAATCAAAAGATACCTTGAGATAGGGCCGGCTGAGTGGCATCGTGGTTAAGCGCTGGCTTGGGAAGCCAGCAGCCTCGGTTAGTTCCCACATATGAGGGCCAGTGACACTGCCCTCAAAAAAAAAATACCTTAAGATAAACGAAAATGCAAACACCACGATTGAAAATCTCTGGGATGCAAAGAAAGCAGTCCTAAGAGGGAAGTTCATAGCAGTGCAGGCCTACTTAAAGAAGAAAGAAAAATCTGAAATCAACAGAGTCTCTTTACACCTAAAGGAACTGGAAAAAGAACAGCAACACAAACCCAAAGGGAGTATAAGGAAATAAATAATACAGACCAGAACAAAAATAAATGAAATACACAGCAAAAAAAAAAAAATACAAAATATCAATGAAATCAAGAGAGGGATTTTTGAAAAGAAAAACAAAATGGACAAAACCTTAGCCAGACTCACCAACAAAAAGAGGATTCAAATTAATAAAATCAGAAACGAAAGAGAAGTGACAACTGATATCACAGAAATACAGAAAATTTTAAGAAAATACTATGAGCAACTATATGGCAACAAATTTGACAATTTGGAAGAAATGTATAAATTTCTAGAAGCATACAATCTACCAAGATTGAACCAAAAAGAAACAGAAACTCTGAACAGACTGATTACTGCCAATGAAATTGAATCAGTAATCAACAATCTTCCAACAAACGAAAGCCCTGGACCAGATGGCTACACAGGTGAATTTTACAAAACATTCAAAAAAAGAATTAGTACCTATTCTCATCAAACTATTCCAAAAAATACAGAAGGAGGGATGGCTCCAAAACTCTTTCTATGAAGCCGCTATCACCCTGATTCCTAAGTCAGACAAAGATATTACAAAAAAGGAAAACTACAGGCCAATATCCCTAATGATCATAGATGCAACAATTTTCAACAAAATACTAGCAAACCTAATTCAGCATCACATTACCTGAAATTGATGTTGTATAATATTGTATGCCAACTGTAATTGAATATATAGACAGTCACGGGACGTGGATTATATGGTGGAAGAGAGTCAAAGGAATTGTAATCGTATGATATGGGGGAGGAGCGGAGAATTGGGGGAGGGGGTTGTCACTTTGAGGGGTAAAAAGTATAACTATTGCACTTTGTTGTACACCTGAAGCTAATTAAAAATATATATAAATAAATAAATAAAGTTCATATGCCACAATGAAGGATTCATTCCGCATATGCAAGTTTGGTTCAATATCCTCAAAACAATTAACGTAATATATCAGATTAACAAAATGAAAAATAAAAGTCATATGATCATATCAATTGATGTAGAGAAAGCATTTGAAAAAATCCCACAGCCATTTATAATAAAAACGCTTATCCAAGTGGGAATAGTGAGATCATATCTCAACATAATAAAGGCCATATATGATAAACCCACAGCAAACGACGTACTCAATGGGAAAAGGCTATAAGCTTTCCCCTTAAGATCAGGAACAAGACAAGGCTGCCCACTTTCACCACTTCTATTTATCATTGTTCTGGAAGTTCTAGCCACAGCAATCAGACAAGAAAATTAAAAAGAAACAAAACGCATCCACATTGGAAAGGCGGAAGAAAAACTGTCATTATATGCAGGTGACATGATACTATATCGAGAGAATTCCAAAGACACCATCAGAAAAATGCTAGAACTCATAAACAACTTTAGTAAGGTGGCAGGATACAAAATTAATATTCAGAAATCAGTTACATTTGTATACACCAATAATAAACACACAGAAGAAGAATTCAGGAAATCATTCCATTTACAATTGCTTCAGAAAAATAAAATATCGCGGAATCCATTTAATTAAAGAAGTAAAAGACCTGTATTAGAAAATTATGAGACACTGATGAGAGAAATCAAAGAAGAATCAAATTAATGGAAATACATACCATGTTCATGGATAGGAAGAATTAATATATTTAAAATGTCAATACTATTTAAGACACTATATAGATTCAGTGAAATTCTAATCAAACTACGAAGGACATTATTCTCAGAAATAAAACACATAATCTTAAAATTTATATGGAACCAAAAAAAAGACCCCGAATAGCCATGGCAATCCTGAGAAATAAAAGAGAGGGGGAGGGACCATGCTACCTGACATCATAACATACTACAAGGCTACAGGATTCAAAACAATGTGGTACTGGCATAAAAACACACACATAGACAAATGGAACAGAATGGAGAGCCCAGGAATAAACCCATCTATATACGGTCATTTAATCTATGACAATGGAATCAAGTATTTATATTGGAGTAAAGATATTCCATTTAATAAATGTTAATGGCAAAATAGGACTGACACATGCAAAAAATGAAAATGGACCACCTACTTACACCATATACAAGAACAAACTCAAATGGATTAAAGACTTAAATGTAAGAGCTGAAACTATAAAACTCCCAGAAGAAAACATAGGGAGTAAATCTGCAGACATTACCCTGAGTAATATTTTTATTGATATATCCCCTTGGGCTAGGGAAATAAAAGAAAAAAATGAAGGATTACATCAAACTTAAAAGTTTTTTCAGAGCAAAGGAAATCATCAATAAAACAAAAAGGCAACCTACTCAAAGGGAGAAGATATTTGCCAACGATATATCTGATAAGGGATTAATATCCAAAATTTATAAAACACTCATGAAACTCAACACCAGAAAAACAAATAACCCAATTAAAAAATGGGCAGAGGATATGAAGAGGCATTACTCTAAAGAGAACATACAGATGGCCTACAGGCATATGAAAATATGTTCAACCTCACTAATCATCAGAGAAATGCAAATAGAAACCACAATGAGATAACAACTCACTCCGGTCAGAATAGCTATCGTCAATTCATCAACAAAAAACAAGTGCTGGCGAAGGTGTGGAGAAAAGGAAACCCTGGTGCAATGTTGGTGGGATTGCAGATTGGTGCAGCCATTATGGAAATCAGTATGGGGGTATCTCAAAAAACGGGAAATGGAACTACCATATGACCCAGCAATTCCACTCCTGGGTATCTACGCAGAAGAATCCAAGACATTAATATTTTTAAAGCTTTTTTTTTTTACTAGTTTCAGGTGTACAACACAAGCAATAATTATACTCTTTATCCCCCAAAGTGACAACCCCCCTCCCCCAGTTTGCCACCCCCCCAATATCATACATATCTATTACAATTCCTTTGACTCCCTTCCACAGTATACTCCACATCCTGTGACTATCTATATATTCAGTTACAGTTGGCATACAATATTATACAATATCAGATTCAGGTGTACAGTGCAGTGATCAAACCTCTACTCCATCCATGAAGTGGTCTCCTAAAAAGACATGTGACGGACATACCACAAAATTTTTGCATTATTATATTCTCTGAACTGTGTTTCATATCCCTGTGGCAATATCGTAGTTGTCTATTTATGCTGTCTAATCCCTTCCCCTTCCCCCTTATCCCTACTCCCCTTCCAACTAGCAACCCTCAGTTTATCCACTATATCTATGAGTCTGTTTAATTTGTTCGCTCATTCAGTTTTTCAGATTGCACATATAAATGAGATAATATGATACTTGTTTTTCTCCAACTGACTTATTTCACTTAACATAATAGTCTCTTCACAACATTATCTATTACATTCCCAGAACTGCCCCCATATCCCTGCGGCAACACTGTAGTCACCCACCTACGCTGTCCACAACATTCCCCCTCTCCCTCATCCCCACTCCCTCCCAGCCAGCAACTATCAGTTTTTCCTTTATATCTGCTTGATATGACTTCAATCTTCTTAGATTTACTGAGAATTCTTTTGTGGCCTAACATGGTCTATCTTGGAAAATGTCCCATGTGTACTTGAGGAGAATGTATATTCTGTTTTTTCAGGGTGAAATGCTCTAAAAATATCAATGAACTCCAGCTGATCTAAAGTGTCATTCAAGGCCCCTCTTTCTGTGTTCATTTTCTGTCTAAAGCGTCTGTCCATTGGTGACAATGGGGTGTTGAAGTCCCCTATTATGATAGTGTTACTGTTGATCTCTCTCTTTATATCAGTCAAAATCTGTTATATGTAATTGGGAGTTCCTAAGTTGGGTGCATAGATGTTTATTAGGGTTATAGTGCCCTTCTTTGTCTTTTATTGTAGTCATTTTAAAGTCTATTTTGTCCAAAATAAATGTTGGTAGTCCAGCATTTTTTTTTTTGCTTTCTCATTTCCATTTGCATGAAATGTCTTATTCCATCTGTAAACAGCATACACATGTGTCCTATTTTCTTATCCACTCAGCCACTCTCTGATTTTTGATTGGAACATTTAGCCCATTCACATTTAAAATGATTACTGATAGGTGCATATGTATTGCCATTTTGTTATTTGTATTCCTGGTCTTCCTGGGTTAGCTTGTTTACCCTTTTCTTTTGTTTAAAAAAGCCCTTTTAACATTTCTTGCAATGCTTGCTTTGTGGTAATGAATTCCTTAAGCTTATTCTTTTCTGAGAAGCTCTTATTCTCTCCTTCAATTTTAAGTGATAGCCATGCTGGGTAGAGCAATCTTGGTAGTAGGCCTTTATTTTGTGTCACTTTGAATATCTCCTGCCACTCCCTTCTGGCCTGCAGAGTTTCAGTAGACAAGTCAGCTGTTAGGTTAACAGGAGTTCCTTTGTTTGTAACCCGCTGTCTTTCTCTTGCTGCCTCTAGAATTCTGTCTCTGTGTTTAACCTTTGCCATTTTAACTATGATGTGTTTTGGTGTGGACCTGTTTGGGTACAGCTTGTTTGGAACCCTCTGCACATCCTGGGCATGTATGTTGATTTCCTTCACCAGGGTGGGGAAGTTTTCAGTCATTATGTTTTCAAATACATTCTCGACCCCTTGCTTCCTCTCTTCTCCTTCTGGTATTCCTATGATTCCAACGTGGTCACGCTTCACCTTGTGCCATAGGGCTCTTAAACTATTTTCATTCTTTTTTATTCTTTGTTCTTTTTGTTGTGCCAACTGGCTGATTTCTGCTATTTTGTCTTCCAAATTGCTGATCCGCTCCTCTGCTTCATCTGCTCTACTGGTGATTCCTTTGAGTGTGTTCTTCATTTCAGTTATTGTATTCTTGACTTCTAACTGGTTGTTTTTTATGATTTCTCTATCCTTCCTTATGTCCTCACTAACTCTGTTAAACATTCTTATCATCAGTGTTCTAAACTCTGTCTCTGAAAGGTTGGATCCTTCTGTTTCATTTGGTTCCATTTCTAGAGGTTTCTTCTGATCTTTTACTTATGACATGTTTCTTTGTTTCCCCATTCTGGCTGTCACTCTGGGATTGCTTTGATGTATTAGATAGATCACCGGGAGAGCCCTGGCTGGATCACACAGGCACACAGCTCATGGCCCAACACTCCCAGGAAAACTCCCAGTCTCAGCCTGTCCTAATCAGCCGCTCGCAGATCAGGCTGAGCAGCCTGACAACCAATCACCAGCCTGGCAAGTCTGCAAGTGCAGTGTGGAAAGCTGGGACCGCAGGTAGCTTGCGCTCTCCTTCGTCTCAGTGAACAGCCTGTTGGACCCAGAGCAGGCCCATGAGGCGTTCCCTTGGCAATGCAGCACAAGCCATGTGGAGGGTGGGGATCTGAGGCAGCTCACACACTCCTGGGTCTCAGTGAGCAGCCTGTTGGAGCCGGAGATCACCGACCCGGCGTTTCCCTGGCAACGCAGCATAAGCTGGGCGGAGGGTAGGGAATCAAGGCTGGATGTGGGTGCGCACATGCACACACGCACTTCTGCGCCAATTCCACCAGACCAATGAGGTCCTGGATCTGATCCTTTGTGGGAGGGCCCAACCTTGACAAGATGGCGCCCTCCTTACACCACTTGTATGCAAGCTCCACACCAGGGGAGCAGTAGTCCAAAAACCTCCAGCCTTTGCACCAAAGATGCTCAGTTTAGTCCTTCCCTGCAGGCTCCTGGGCCCGGCTCACACACCTACTCCCTCCAACAGCAACCAGGTAAGTGCTCACCGGTGAGCAATCCTGTGCGCCAGCCCCACTGATTCTCTAGCCGCTCTTAGCCTCACGAGCTGAGCAAAGAGAGTCCTCACTAATTTACTGCCAGCTATCTTGGAACTTCTCTTCCCAGTAAAGAGACTCTGGGCTGGTGAGCTTGGTATGCGGCCGGAGGGTCTCTCCCCCAACCGGAGAAGCCTCCCCACAGCTGGGGCTTCCCTCACGGGGTTCGCCCTCTCTTGTCTCCGCCCATCCTACCAGACCCTACGTGGCCTCCTCTTTAAGTTCTTCGTTTATTGGTTCTGTTCATCTAGTGTTCTGGGGACCTCCAGGGTTGACTGCTGTATAATTTGTTTGTAATTTTGGTGTGATCCTGGGAGGTAGTTAGCACAGTGTCTGTCTATTCTGCCATTTTACTGGAAGTCCTTCCCAAGACATTAATTTGAAAAAATATATTCAAACATATGTTTATTGCTGTGCTATTTTCAATAACCAAGACTTTTTTTTTTGAGGGCAGTGTCACTGGCCCTCATATGTGGGACCCGAACCAAGGCCGCTGTAATCAAGACTTTTAAACAACCGAAATGCCCATTGGTAGATGACTGGATTAAGAAACTGTGCTACATTTATGCAATGTAGATTAGTCTGCTCTAAAAAAGAATGAAATCGTACCATTTGCAATGATATGGATGGACCTAGAGACTATTATGTTAAGTCAAATAAGTCAGTCAGAGAAAGACAATTATCATATGATCTCACTTATATGTGGAATCTGAAAAACTGAATGAACGAGCAAAGTAAACAGAAACAGACTCATAGATATAGAGGAAAAACTGATGGTTGCAAGTTGGGAGGAGGATGGCGATGAGGGAGAAGGGAAGGATTAGACAGCATGAATAGGTAACTACAATATTGTCACAGGGCTATGTAAGAATTCAGGGAATATAATAATATTGTAAATATTTTGTGGGATATCAGATGGTCACATGTCTTGTTGTGGAGACCACATCGTGGATGGAGTAGAGATATTATCACTGCACTGTACACCTGAAGCTGATGTTGTATAATATTGTATGCCAACGGTAACTGAATATACAAATAGTCACAGGACTTGGAGTATACTGTGGAAGGGAGTCAAAGGAATTGTAATCGATATGTATGATATGGGGGAGGGGTGTGAAGTGGCCAACTGGTCAATCGGGGCTGTCACTTTGAGGGTAAAAAGTATAACTATTGTACTGTTTGGACACCTGAAACTAATTTAAAAATAATTTATTTCACAATAAAATAATTTAAAAAAAAAACAAAAAAACAAACAAAAATATTTGGTTTAAGTGAAATTCTTTTATTCTATAAATAATTTCTTTATGTTATTTTCTTTTTTGTTTGTCTCTTATTTCTCCCCATGTACATGCAAACTTCATTAGAGTAAGGATCTTGTTTGTCTTGTTTTGTATCATAATTCTAGGTCCTAGAACATGTTCTTTGTGTAGAATATGTCAGTGAATGTTTCTTTCGTGAAAATAAACACTATAGGCCTTCAATGATTCTTGCCAATCTGTTTACCTGCTCTGTTCTTTCTCCTGTTCACCACATGAGTTATTTGTTCTCCTTTACTCCTTCACTCTCCTTACACCTCCAACCTTTTCATATGTATTCTCTCACTCTCAGTAAGGACGCCTTCTCCTACATTTCGGAAAAAATAGAATGCATCAGATAGGAATTTCCTTAACCTCCCTCTCTAAACCCACAAACTTGCATTTGCTGCATCACTCTGATCTCTCCCCCTGCTTTCTCATGACAGTGTCTCTGTCTGTTTTCACTTGGTATTTTCTTTTTATAAGGATACATATCATTTTAGATTAAGGGGTGATCCTACTCATTATAGCTAATTATACCTGCACTGACAATATCCAAACAAAGTCACATTCTGAGGTACTGAGGACTATGACTTCAACATATCTTTTTGGGAAACACAAATGAACCCATAATGCCTTCTAACAATTGTCCTGTATCACTCTCCTCCTCTTATTGTTGTTCCACACTTGATGAATGAGTTGTCTGCACTCAATATCTATCCTTTCACTCCTCAGTACACTTAAGTAACCTCTTATTATCATTACTCCTTTAAATCTACTTTTACTAACCTGCTTTTACCATGTTCAGTGAATACATTTTTTTAACTTATGAATTGTTTATTTGTGAAAATTTTTATTTTAAGTGTTTTCAGACTGCAACAAAACCATGGAAAGAAAAACCATGGATGGGGGAAACTACTGTATAGGCTAGAAAGAAACTACTCAAAAAAAGCATTTCATCACATTAACCTGCTGAAGCTGTCTTTACCTACGCAGCTCAGAGTATTTGGATATATCCTTATGCAGCCAGGAACTTCACTATTAGTCTTATTACTATCTTAAATAAACGTTTATATAAATAAATATATTGGGCCGGCCGAGTGGCACGTTGGTTAAACTTGGGAAGCAGGTGACCCTGGTTTGGATCCCACATATAAGGGCCAGTGACACTGCCCTCTACAGCTAAAATGGTGAACAACAGCTCCACCTGGAGCTGGGCTGCATGAGTCCCAGCAATGGTGTAATCTGCAGCCCCTGCCGCAGTGGGCTGCCATAAGCTATAGTGAGTGGCTGGCAGCCAGCATGATTGGCCAGCAGCCAGAGTGAGCTGCCAATAGCCACCATGAGCAGCTGTCCAGAGGCCGGCGACTGATCTGTCTCACCCAGGAAGAGCACAATGATGATACCAACATGGGCCAGTGAAGCAACGTCCTCCACAACTAGACTGAAGAACAAAAGGACAGCAACTTGTCTGTTCCCCCTCCCCAATTCCCCAATGCTGTTCCCCCCCCCCCAATTCCCAAATAAAAATCTTCAAAAAAAATGTATTACATGGGAAGTGTACAAATTAACCTATTGTCCAGACCAACATCTTCTGACTGGTGCCCCTTATAGACCTTTGAAAGCATAATTACTGCCAGCTATCAATTCCTAAGGTACATAAAATGACCATTAAAGAATCATCATCAGCATCATAGAGAGAAATCATGTACCATTTTATATAACATTGTTTTCATGGTACATGGTGTCTCAAGTTATGAAAAATTGTTTGATAAATGAACTGTTGGAAGTAAACTATTTTGTAAACTAGGAACTGTTTATATTATGTATGTGGTATTTTCCCAAGTTTTTAAACACTATGTTAGATAAGATCCTGTGGATTCTTATTAATCAGAAGAAATCCAAATCATTTTCATTATGATACATGCTTCATCTCACCAACATATACTGAGAGACATGCACCACCAGCTCCCAGACTGGGTACAAAGATGTTTTGGTGTATTACAGAAATATCCTTAGTATGTCAAGGCATATTGAGCTGCCTGGATCTCTCTTGCTTCCTACATATACATACTTTCTTAGGGAACCCCTAAATAAACAAAATCTACCTCAAAACTTCAAACAAATGGCGTTATTAATATCATTCTCTTTCTAAAGAAAGGAAAAAAGTAAAACCAAGACCCAAATTAAAGATTTAGTCAAAAACCACTCACAAGGGATGTCTTAGTACCATACAAATTGATCCCTGTCTCCTTTCTTTGGTGTCAGACTGATCTTAGCCTGGATTACATGGACTTTCACAACCAAGTTCCAGGTTAACTTTCCAGGCTCTTTCCCTTTCTTCCTACACATAGATCCTCCATACCATTCAGGTGTTTCTTTAATTGATCACTAAACACCAGTTCCTGTGTGCCTTTGCTTGTCTCACTTCCCCTGTCTGATTGTCTCAGACTGCTTCTCTTCACTAACAAGAGGTAGCCTGGTATGTTGAAAGAAGAATGAGTACTAGATTGTGAAACGTGCAGGGCTTAAATCCTGGTTCTTCCATTTAACAGTCATGTGCCTTTAGGCAAAGTTTCCTAGTTTGTCTAAACCTCAGTTTTTCACCTGAAAAGTGAGGATGATAATGTCACTTACTTTTTAGGAATATGATGTGTGTTAAATGAGATAATACATGTAGGGCATCTAACCCATATTAGCAATCCAAACAAATAGTATATATCATCATCATTATTCTCCTTTATCATTTTATTAGTCATAGCCTATAGCTCAATCTTCAGCCCTGCCCACATGAATATTCACTTTCCCTGAACTCCAATATCTTACTGCATTATACCCATGTCTGGTACTTTAATATTACAACTATTAGATTTATTGGTCAACGCAAATATTTTATCTATCCAAGTACACAGAAAGCTCATTTAGAACTAGGAATATGTCAACCTTCTCTGTACTATCCCAGATAATCTTTTATATAGAAGTAGAAATCCACACATATTTGTTGATTGTCTAAGATTATAGATGCAGAATCAGTGGGCACTGATTGATGGGATGATGACATAGGGCTTGAAGGATAATAGAATTGAATAATAAATAATGTTGCTTACAGCTAACATTTTATTGAACATTTACAGTATACAACAAGTATTTATTTATTATATGGAATACACTGTCAGGCACTAGACAAATATGTCATTTAATCTTCACAATAACACTGTGAGATAGGTATTACTAGCTCCATTTTACAGATGAAGAAACTGAGCCTCACAGAGGTTATGTAACTTTTCTGGGGTTATATAACTAATAAGTGGAGGAGACCGAACCTACATCATTTGACTCCAGATGTTGAATTCTAAACCAAAAGGCATATTGCCTTACCTAGGGTCAGATACTGTCCTAAGGATTTTACAAAGTGTCAAAGGTCACTTCAGTATTGGTAACTAGATTGAATCTTGCTAAGGTGAAAAAGTGTATATAATAAGAAAATTTTCAGCATTCATGGTTGAAAAACAAACAAACATGGAGTTCTAATCCACCAGATAATCCTCACACTTATTCACTGCATTTAATTTCTGATCATTCTTGAAGATCTAGTCTGTGTGCTGAAGGAGGGGGTGATCAAAAGGAGGCAGATAGATGGGCAGATGGCTGGAGGAGTGGATGGCCATGTGGGAGAGTACAGGGACTGTTGCTTGCTGTATCCCTGGAAGGCTCAATGTCCATCAAGGAAAGAAAATGATTCGGAAACACTCCACAGTGCAACACACAAAATGGAATAAAAGCCTATTCATCCACTTGGAGAAAGAAAAAAGTAACAGTGCCCACTGCTTGTGTGGGTGTTCTTGTCCTTTTCCAGCAAGGTGTGTGTTTTAAAAAAGATTAGTACAATAGGGCACAAACAGTCCTATTGAAAACAGCCGCCTGCATAGACTTGGCAGATTTGTACTGTGGAACAGTTCTGTCTAACATTTAAAATGTGGCAAAAGTACTTAAATTCAATTTAAAAATAATTTTTCTATAGCCCGCTATTTTCTTCTTATAAGCATGAGTTCAATGGAGATAGCATCATGAGTTTTACAGGATGCCCCACAAGATGAATGCTTGCCAGAGACCAGAATATGTGGCAATAAGGGATGAAAAGCTGATTAGGTTGCAGTGATTCCATGGCTCATGCCTGAGAAGACTACTTTCTCAAGAAAGAAAATTTATTGGTGGAATTTGGATTGGGGTTTGGATTTGGATGCAGCTTCAAACCACTGCAGCCGAGTTCACAAAAGGAACATGAGATCAAGATATTCTCTCTGGTAAAGAGTGATCTATTTTAGTCAACAGATGGAAAGTGTAAAAGGTACAGAGTGGGGCATTTTCTGTAATGTCGCTGAGGGGACAAGTGACTTGGACCTGCATCCTACTTTCTCACAGTGATTGAATTTGATGAAAAGGAATGCAAAATTCTGGTTGAATAGCTCATGTAGCATAGCTACTGGCTTATTCTTGTTCCACAGGATAATGATTGGAAGTGCTTCTTGAGGAACTCAATAGACAGACTTCTTTTTTCTCTAATGAGAAACTGGCCCAAAAGCATCTATCCACATTCTCTAAAAACCCCCCTCCTTTCTTCCTGATGCCTTCTGCTAGAACCATGGCCAGGAACAAGAGAGCATACTGTCACTATACAAAAAGCTTCCTTGTTTTGAGCATTGTAAAGGGAAATTCTACACTTCTCTCCAAACTTCGGCCTCTAGTCTGTTCGTTTTGCAGTGCCCCCATAAGGGAAGTGGCATTGATATGCTTATCAGTCAAAGCCTGAAACATAGCTTGTGTCACATTTGAATAGTGGATATAGTTATTGTTCCAGAATCTATTCAGAACACTGTTTTACTTGTACTTCTGGAAAAAGGTCTATATTGTGTTTTTTGTTTGTTTGTTTGTTTTTTAAAGATTTTATTGGGGAATTGGGGGAGGGGAACAGCGTTGGGGAATCAGGGAAGGGGAACAGACAAGTTGCTGTCTTTTTGTTCTTCGGTCTAGTTGCGGAGGACGTTGCTTCACTGGCCCATGTTGGTATCGTCATTGCGCTCTTTCCGGATGAGGCAGATCAGTCGCCGGCCTCAGGATGTCGCTCACCTGCGGCTATTGGCAGCTCATGCTGGCTGCCAGCTGCTCACGCTGGCTGCTGGCCACTCACTGTAGCCTATGGCAGCCCACTGCAGCAGGGGCTGCAGCCTACACAGTCGCCGGGGCACAGCCCTGCTCCTGGTGGAGCTGTTGTTAGCTGTGGAGGGCAGTGTCACTGGCCCTCATATGTGGAATCCGAACCAGGGCCGCTGGCATCCCAAAACCAACTCTTAATGAATGCGCCACTCGGCTGGCCCAAAGGTCTATATTGTTGATGAAGATTCAGGTTTTCCTCTTCTCCCATACCTTCCTCTTTCTCAAAACCTTTCTGCCTCATGAAAAAACTAGGCATTCTTTTTATCTTTTCTGTATGCCACTCCATGTAGCCAGTTGGATCAATGGGCTTAGGGCCATACATGAGATCTGGTGTCTCTCTCTCATTCATTCTCTACTTACCCTCTGCCCCAAGTAGGCACATCTGATTCAAAAGCTCCCAAGATTAAAATTAGGAAGTGGAGGTAAGAGACTCTACTGAGCCCCCATCTTAAGCTTACCATCCCATTTAGTTTTTTTTTTTTAGCTGAGCCATCCTGCCACCTGTTGGCAGCTCACAGCAGTTCAGCTCGGGCTGGGCATCGAACGGCTGTTGCTCAGAGCTCAGCTCACACTCTTGAGCTAGCTCTTAACCAACTGTGTCACTCGGCCAGCCCTCCATCTCATTTAGTTTTACTCAAAGATTATTGGGTAATAATCAGCTATTAATGAAGTAGTAATTAGATTCCCATTTGGTTACTTTTCTTTGCACATAGCTATCTTGATACAGAACCCTGCAAGAAGGGACGGCTCACTGAATGGGCAAGAACCAGGGATTTGAGAGTCTCTGGCTACAATTCCAATCTGAGACTATTAAAATCCTACCTATAAGTACTACTGTGTAATTGGAAATATATCTTGCCCGAATTACTAAGATAGATACCTGTCTATTCCTCACACCTCCATTTTCACCATTCTCTTACCCATCTTTCTCATTATAATTACAGTGAAATTCTTAACCAAAAATCCTTTTCATATCACCCTTTTCCTTAAAACCAGTTTTGTTTTGTTGTTTTGTTCTTGTTTTTGTTTTTTAGTTTTTCCTTAGCATGACTTTGACGATTCTTGCTAGAATATCTGGTCAACTCTAAATCAGTGGTTCTCAAAATTTGTGTCAACAAAAATAACTTGGTATGTTTGCCCTACACACAAGATAGTTTCAGTAAGTCAGGAGAAACCTGGAAAACTGCAATAGAAGAAAATGACTTAGATTACTCTGACACCGGTATTCTGAGCACCACACTTTGAGAAGAACTTCCTTGTCATGGTACAGTCTGACCTGCCCTCATGATCTTGTTCTCCTTCTCAGTAGACTCCCCCTACTCTTCCTGAAATATTACATTCATAGACTCATAAAATCTCGACTTGGGATAAACCTTGAAGATCATGGAAGTACCTTTTATACTCTATGTAGGCACCACCTCCACAGGTTTTCTCATAGTTAGTTCCCCAACCTCTGTTCACACTGTTGACTAGCTTTAAAAGGTCCAAATTTCATCCAATAAGAGAAACATCTAGTGGTAGTGGAAAGAGCACCAGATCATTAGTCAGAATGGAGATACTGACTGTCACTTTTTAGCTGTATGATCTTAAGCAAACCACTTGGTCTGTCTGCAACTCAGTTTCCTTTTCTGTAGGAATGTGATAATGTGAAATGTAGCATAATATAACAGTTAAGAGTATGAAATGTAGCCCAGACTGAGGTAATCAAGCCTTGGCCCTGCCAGTTGCTGCATGTGTGATCTTGGGCGTGTTACTTCACTGCTCCATGGTTCAGGTTAGTAGTCTGTCAGGTGTACCTTATAATAAGAGTAAGTAACTCATGTGGTAAAATGTAAACGAGTTTATATGTGCTAAGTGGTTGGCACATAGTGAACACAATATAAGTGTTAACTACTACTATTTTCTATTATATTAGGATAAAATCCCAGTAGTAACTACCTCATAGGGTAGGTATAAAAATAGAAATCATATGAAATGATGTATCATAAAGTACTCAATAAACTATGAAGTACCATATAAATGTTATCAAATTTATTTGAAATCTGTTAGTTTTAAAACTTACCTCAGACTACACAGAAAACATCTAATACTTCTTCTACATAACAATACCTGAAGATAGCTTATCATGTACCCCCAGGCTTAACAGCTTCAATGTTTTCAAAATGTTCTTATCTCACATAGCCTATGGCCTTTTCATTATGTTGGTCATATTTTATGGTTGTACTATATTTGGTTATTCCTTTTTTTTAAAGTTCATCAAATATTTCACAAACACCTCTATCATTCTAAGCACTATGCTATGTATTAGAAATACAACAATGACAAAACATAGTTTTAATTATCAAAAAATGTTGCCATTATCAAATGCTTCTGAAAATATGACATCAGAACCAAATGTTAACAAAGGATTGGCTGAGCCAATGCACCCCTCTTATTCTGTCAAGTACATTTTTTTTGAGGGCAGTGTCACTGGCCCTCATATGTGGGACCCAAACCGGGGCCGCTGGCTTCCCAAGCCAGCGCTTAACGACTGCGCCACTCGGCCAGCCCTGTCTAGTACACTTTTATCAGTGTAACCTAAGACCCCATTAGCATGGTTGATCAATGTTAATTTGTATTGAGCATATAGTTAAATAATCCTCTGGGATTTTGTGTCAGATGAATAATGGAATTATTGAGGCTATCTTTCTGTGATGTATATAAATGTCTAATCACTATGTTGTTTTGTAAATCTGACACTAAAAATTTTTTTAAATCTTCTGTTAGACCAAATATTCTGCAACCTACATTTGTACAATTGGTTGAAACCCAAGAGTTAGGACTTGAAATTTACACTTATTAGATGAGCTATTATTATAACTTTCAATGAGTAATAATCACTATTATTATAATTTTCTTTTAAAAACTTTTAACATCTACTGAGTTAATGAGCATGCTGTCTACACATTCAGCTATTTCATTGATTAAAATCATGAACAGAACATTAGAAATTTCCTTTTTGTTTGACATTAATTCATTAATTAGTATGTTTTCACTGGAGTTATTCAACTAAGTATGGAAAAATCAACCACTATTGCCATACAGATCACATTCTAGGCACCCAAATAATAATAGCTAATACTTATTGATCAATTATTAGTTAACATTCTAAAGTCCTTAGATATTGTTACAAAACTTTTACATATATAGGCACATCTTATGCTCACAACAATCTTATGAAATAAAGCCTCTTCTATTTTGATTTTATAGATCAGAAAACTGGAGAATTGAGAAATGATATCAGTTGCTAGAGATTCCACAGCTAATTGGGTGGTAGAGCTATGAGTTTAAACCTGAAGTCTGGGGTCGGCCGAGTGGCATGGAGTTAAGCACTAGCTTGGGAAGCCAGTGGCCTCGGTTCAGGTCCCACGTATGAGAGCCAGTGACACTGCCCTCCAAAAATAAATAAATAAAAATTAAACCTGAAATCTAACGTTGGAGCCCACATGCAATCACTGTGATATTCCTTTGCTTGTTATTAAACAAACAAAATGGAATTAACTAGTCATAACCTAACCTTTAGTGAAGCCATACTGGGCCTTTGTGATCACCACTGCATTTTCTTAGTGTTTGCGACCCATTTCTTTATGAATTCACTAAAGATTTATGCTATGTATTGATATCAATATCACTGGCGTATAATTCCTACAATCTGACCCCCTCCTCTTAAAAAAATCATATTAGCATTATTTTTGAAATTACATTCAGTCAGAGACCCTTCTCATTGAATTAATATGTTTTTTCCTGACTTATAACTAAGCATACTGCTTGCATGTTATAATTAAAAGTCAACTTCCAGAATTTCATTATATATTTAACCAGTGTCCTTGGCAGAAAATCAGAAAGCCTAACTAAAATCTCAAAGATGGCTCTTTAAACCCATTTACTGGGAAATAAAATGATGCAGAAGACAAGAGAGTTTATATTGCAAGCAGACACTGGTAATTATCACATTGGACCAGGCATCTGTCTGGCCACCTTCTGTTCACAAGATGAAATTAAAACTGTTGTTGTGTTGGCTTATTATTCCTGTTAGTTACAGTCTCCTCCTAAGTGTCTGTAAGTAGGGATGATATGCATTGCGACTTCATTTCACTGACATTTTGAGAAAGTAGAGTGACCCTTCTGATTTTACATTCGTGTCCCTAATAGAATCTGCTACCAGATCACCCCCCAAAAATAGCTATTTATTGCTATCTCCGTTACTTTTTAAAAAAATCTTTCTGCTAACTTTCTGTGGAGATACTTTATGTAAGCATTTGATTGAACCAGAGGGTGGAAAACTGGGGAAAAAAAGGAAATAAATCGCTGAATGTTATTCTTGGATATGAACTGTGAATGCTATTTGGTCAAAATTGTTTAGGTCCTTATCAATTTTACAAGGCATTATTAACCCCCAAAATTGAAAAAGTAAATCCTCAAAAAAGCTTTGATCACCATTTTCGAATTTTGTACTGTGGAGCATGAGTTCAGAGTTAATTTTTTTTTTGAGGGCAGTGTCACTGGCCCTCATATGTGGGACCCGAACCGGGGTCACTGGCTTCGTAAGCCAGCGCTTAACCACCGTGCCACTCGGCCGGCCCTGAGTTAATTTTAAGTGTGCTTTGGAGAGAGGAAATTGTATGCTCAAACAAGTTTTGGGAAATTTTTATATCATATTTTCTACATAGGTGGACAGTACAATTTCAAACAATGTTAATAATTTCAGTTATTTACAATTTAAATCACTATTTATAATTTGAATTTAACAAATGTTTATTGATCAACCTCTGTGTCTCAGGCACTATTTCAGGATCAGGAGGTAGAATAGTAAATGAGGCAGATATGGTCCTTGCTTAATGGAGCTAACACCCTAATTAGAAAGACAGAAAATATACAAGTCAATGAATAAATAAATAAGATAATCTTAGATAACAAATGCTTTGAATTAAACAAAACCAAGTGATTAGATTGAGCATGGCAGGAAGACATGTTGGAACAACTTGAGATAGAATCCTCAAGAAAGGGCTCTCCAAGGAGGTATTAATCTGAAATGCTCTGAGGCAAGAAAAAATTTAGTGTGTTCAAGGAATAGCTAGGAAACTGAAGTGGTTGGAGCAGAGCTTTACGGGAAAGAGGGGTCCCAGATTGTAAAGATGACCTTATACCTCCTATTTTGCTTGTTGTGTTTGTTTGTTTGTTTGTTTGTTTGTTTGTTTGAGGGCAGTGTCACTGGCCCTCATATGTGGGACCGAACTGAGGCCGCTGGCTTCCCAAGCCAGCGCTTAACCACTGCGACACTCGGCCAGCCCTCTATTTTGAGATTTAAATCTCTGCTGTAATTCAATTTGACAGTATGGGTTGGTTTAAGTCTTTTTGAAAGTTTTTGTTCCCCTTTTCTTTGCTTCCCTCCCTCCAAAACTTAATGACTCTTTCCTATGAATTTATTATGCACACCTACCAGTTTCTTTCTTTTTTTTTCAATTAAACCCATTCATGTATTCATGGATTAACCCTGAATTGGTAAGGATTTGACTTTGGGCATAAGTTTCCTTAAGATACAAATGATGAGCCTGTTACCACTTTTGATTTCACATCCATGCACCATTTGTACTGACAGGCCATTAAATTCGTGAGCTACAGACAGGGTCCTTCAACAACCAACTGATTTCTAAATTGCAATAAACTAGTCTGCTGTGTTTGACTTCTTTACTGGTTCTTTTCATCGACTCACACCTGCCAGTTTCACTGGTTCTGTTTACTTCTGGCTGGCAAGTGCATGCCTGACTCAGTGACTTGGGAGAGGTATTTGCATCTGTAGGAGACCCACTCCTGACACTAAGGCACATCAGCCTCTGGGAAGCATTTTTTTGATTTGTTTTGTTTTTCCAGGAGTTGCCTGGCTAACTTTTCATTTTTATTTTTTGTGTCCCTCCTTGCATGCCTATAATTTTGGCAGTATTAAGAGTGGGAAGGCAGTCTTCGTGACAGGGAGTCCATTGTCTTCCCTTAATGATGGCATTTCAGAATAAACCTGCTTTTCTTTCCACCAACCTGGCTTCTCAAATTTTGGCTTTTGTGTGGTGAGCATCTGGACCTTTCACACTGTAACAAGATGATGTTGAAAAGGAAGGCAGGGGCCAGCTTACGTAAGGCCATATAAACTGTGGTAGGGATTAAATGGTTTTGAGCAAGCTTATCTCAATTCATATCAAGAATTTGAGAAGTCCCACCTTAAAGAAATCTTCTTAGCATATTTGATCCTGTAATTCCCAAGTACATTTGATAATTAAAGACTTTTTTCCTTATAAAACACATTTTAATATCTTGCATAGCAATATCCCATAGAACAGTAGTTTAGGTAATAGTTGAGATAAATTTATGAGTGAAATATCCATGGTGCAGTATTATAGGATGCTTGAGAATATACTGAAAATACAGATATATAGATGAATGTAGACAGACAGATTATGGAGACAAATACAGACATTTTCTCCTTAGTCTAAAACTAGTACAAAGTAGATCATAGAGTTGGGCTGGGTTTGTGTAGGAGGGTGGTTATGGTTTTTATAATCTTAACAAATATCACATTTCCTCTTCTCAAACACTGACACTGATTGTTGTCCAGAGGATTTCTATTTTACCTGTCTTCTCTCCAACATTCACTCATAGAGAGTTCTGGAGGAAAAGCAGTTGGATCTAGAGCAATGTTTGTATGTGAGTTTCACTTTAAGAAACAAGTTAGTAATGCACCATTATTCCTCACAATATGCATCTTTCAGAATAGGAATGGAAAAGTGGGGAGGTGAGTAAGAAGAGACAGCCATGTAGCAGGTGAGAGAAAGGGGATCTGTGGGGCTCATAACATGATGGATGCCAGGCTCTTTCCACAAGCAATGTCATCTCCTTGTGGGATATCTAAAGGGTGATGACAAGATGAACTTTAGAGGAAGAATGAGGAATTGATGGGAGACAGTCTAGTTGAGTAGTTAAAAGCAAGGGCTTTGAAAATCAGGCTTGGGCTCCAGACATAGCTCTTCCAGCTACTAGCTGTATGGCTTTAGACAAGTTATTTAATCTCCCTGAGACTTGTTTTCCTCATCTATAAAATGAAGCTAATCATGGTATCAAAGTCATAAGAATTTTGAGGTGATTAAATAACATTACATATGTAAAGAGCTGAGTGCAGTAGCTGGTATAGTATGCATTATAAATATTTCGATTGTCAAATTTATTAATGTATAGGCCTTCGGGAGACAGGAGAATGGAAACAGAGGTCAGTGCTGTCCAATGGAAGTTACCGTAACAACAGAAATATTTTTTTATCTGAACAGTAGCTTAGCAACTAAACATATGGGACCATTGAGCTCTTGAAATTTTTCTAGTGCAATTGAGGAGCTTAACTATTTTTTTTTGAGGACAATGTCACTGGCCCTCATTTGTGGGACCAAACTGGAGACGCTGGATTCCCAAGCCAGCTCTTAATCACCGAGCCAGTCGGCCAGCCCCTATTATATTTTTTTTTTTTTTTGAGGACAGTGTCACTGGCCCTCATATGTGGGACTGAACTGGGGCTGCTGGCTTCCCAAGCCAGCGATTAACCACCGTGCCACTCGGCCAGCCCTATTTTTAAAAAATTTTAATTAATTTAAATTTGAATTTAATTGGCCATAAGTATCCACTGGCTACCATATTGGACAGTGCAGCTGTGGGTACGCAGAATTCTAGGACTGATGGGTAGAGAAAATGTTTGAAATCTCTCTGGATTTGGAAGGCAAAGGAGGAAAGAGAAGAAAAGAGGGTAGATTAAAAGGGGAGAGAAAGAGAAGGAATAAAGTTTCCAAAAGAATTAATATGAGAATATCAGAAATGCTATTCTTGGTTTTATCATCTAGCCAAATAGGAACCCTATAAGTTGATGTCACCTATGATATCCCTTTAAGAATCAGAGACCTCAGAGCAAAGACAAAATACAGAAGGTTGAGAACTGTGATTTAAGTGCTCACTATCAGACAGAAAACAAAGACAAGGAGTTTGGCCAAATCCCCCCCAACCACCCAGAGTTCTTCCCACCCTCCCAGTGATAAAAGTGGGCTTCAGTAGAAACTGGAGCAGTGTCAGACTAAAGGACAGAATATCTACAGCCCTGAAAACAGGAGAGAGAGTCCCACAGTGGCAGCCACAGATGCACAGAGCAACTAATACTGGCAATTGAGAAAGAACTTTAAGGGCAAGAGAGCTTTGGCCTGGTAGTCACCATTGCTCAGAGCTACATATGTACCAGGCACCTCTCAGGGCCCACCTAGCCCACACTTTTCAGGGCAGATACCTATGGAGGAAACCAGAGTTGTTGAGATCAACAGGCTCTACATCAGACTTCAGGGGCATCATGGGGCTTCAGAAACTCATAACTCTATTGCCCATCACATCCTTCCCCTGGGACAATGTCCTGAGACCCAGACCACCTGCTTATGGAGGAGAAGCCCTCCTTCCAGGACAACCCCATCACATGAGAAGCCAGAGCAGCACTAGAGAGAATAAAATGCAATAACATGAGATGAAATAAAAGGCTACAGTGGGAGGGAAAATAAAACATTCCAGCAACACCTACTGGAAAGCAAATGAAGGACCTCTTCATATAAAGCTGCTGCAGAATCCACTCCTGGACATGCACTGGGAGAGAAAGAATAATTCATTAATTGCCATGAATAACCTAGATAACAAGGCAGCTAGGAAAGAAAATGAAAACTCTCCAGAAAATGAACTTAAAGATATTGAAACATTTGACTTAAATGACAGAGAATTCAAGATTACTCTTCTGAGAAAACTCAATGAGATGCAAGAAAACACAAATAGACTGCTTAATTAATTCAGAAACAAAATGAACATTTTACCAAAGAGATTGAAATGAAAAGAAAAATTGTGTAGATGAAGAATTCAGTAAGAGAAATGAAGAATGAAAGACAACTTAAGAATTAGAGGTGATAAATGGAGGAAACAATGATTGACATTGAAGATAGAAATCTGGAAATAACACAGATGGAAGTAGAGAGATTTTAGAGGTAAAAGAAATGAAAGAAATTTACCAAAATTATCTGACTCCACTGGAAAGAGCCATATAAGAATAATGGCTATATCAGAAGGACAAGAGAGGGAAAAGAACTCAGAGAGTCTATTAAAATAAATAGTTGAGGGGCCAGCTGAGTGGCGCAGGATGTTAAGTGCTGGCTTGGGAAACCAGCAGCCCCGGTTCGGGTCCCACATGTCAGGACCAGTGACACTGCCCTCAAAAAATAAATAAATAAATAAATAAATAGTTGAGGAGAACCTCCCAAACCTGTGGAAAGAACTGGATCCTCGAACCCAAGAAGCAGACAGAACACCTAATTATCTCAATCCCAACAGGCCTTCTCCAAGGCACATTATATTAAAGCTGCCAAAAATTAATGACAGGGCCGGCCGAGTGGCGTGGCAGTTGGGCGCTGGCTTGCAAAGCCAGCAGCCCCAGTTCGGGTCCCACATGTGAGGGTCAGTGACACTGCCCTATAAAAAAAATTAATGACAAAGAGGGATTTCTGATAAGATGGCAGAATAGACAGATGCTGTGCCAACTACCTCCCAGGATCACACCAAAATTACAAATAATTTATACAACATTCAACCCCAGGAGTCCCCAGAACACTAGAAGAACAGAACCTCTAAACACTGGACCTAAAGAGGAGGCCACGTCAAGTCTGGTAGGAGGGGCAGAGACAAGAGAGGGTGAACCCTGTGAAGGACACCTCAGCCGTGGGGAGGCTTCTCAAGTTGGGGGAGAGAACCTCCAGCCCAAACCGAGCTCACCAGCCCAGAGTTACTTTGCTGGGAAGAGGGGTTCCACAATAGCTGGCAGTAGAAATAGGTGAGGATTCTCTTTGCTCAGATCGGTGAGTCTGAGTGTGCTAGAGAACCAGTGGAGCCAGTACACAGACTCGCTCACTGGTGAGCACTCACCTAGATCCTGGTGGAGGGAGTAGATGTGTGAGCGGGGCCCAGGAGCCTGCGGGGATGGACTGAACTGAGCACCTTTTGTCACAGGAGCTGGAGGTTCTGGGACTATTCTTCCCCTGATGTGCAGCTTGCATGCAAGTGGTATACAGGAGGGTACCATTTTGTCAGGGTTAGGCCCTCCCACAGAGAGACAGGTCAGAGACCGCATTGGTCTAGTGGAATTGGTGCAGGCATCCGCGTGTGTGTGTGTGCATACGGCATTGGATTCCCACCTCCACCCAGCTTGTGCTGCATTGCTACGGAAATGCTGGACAGGTGTGCTCCAGCTCCAACAGTCTGCTCACTGAAATGAAGGAGTGCACGAGCTGACTTGGACCCCCACCCTCCACCCTGCTTGTGCTGTGTTGCCATGGAAATGCCGGGTGGGTGCAGTCCGACTCCAACAGGCTGCTCACGGAGACACGGGAGTGTGCAAGCCTCATTGGGTCCCCGCTCTCTGTACTTTGAATGCAGAGTTGCCAGGTTGGTGATTGGTTGTCGGGCTGCTCGGCCTGATCTACAAGTGGCTGATTGGCCAACACTGAGATGGGGAGTTTTCCTGGGAGGGTTTGGCAGTGAGCTGTGTCCCTGCATAATCCAGTCAGGGCTTTCCTGGTGATCTATCTAATGCATCTAAGCAATCCCAGAGTGACAGCCAAAATGAGGAAACAAAGAAACATGTCACAAGTAAAAGATTAAAAGAAACCTCTAGAAATGGAACCAAATGAAACAGAGGGATCCAACCTTTCAGAGACAGAGTTTAGAACACTGATGATAAGAATGTTTAACAAACTTAGTGAGGACATAAGGAAGGATAGAGAAATCATAAAAAACAACCAGTTAGAACTCAAGAATACAATAACTGAAATGAAAAACACACTTGAAGGAATCACCAATAGAGTAGATGAAGCAGAGAATCGGATCAGCGATTTGGAAGACAAAATAGCAGAAATCACCCAGTTGGAACAACAAAAAGAACAAAGAATAAAAACCAATGATAATAGTTTAAGAGCCCTATGGGACAACATGAAGCACAACAACCTCACTTCATAGGAATACCAGCAGGAGAAGAGAAGAAGCAAGGGGTCGAGAATGTATTTGAAAAAAAAATGACTGAAAACTTCCCTACCCTGGTGAAGGAAATCGATATACAAGCCCAGGAACTGCAGATGTTCAAAAGAAGCTGAAGCCAAACAGGTCCACTACAAGACACATCATAGTAAAAATGACAAAACTTAAATACAGAGATAGACCCTAAAAGCAGCAAGAGAAAGACAGCAGGTTTCATACAAAGGAACTCCTATTAGACTAACAGCTGACTTGTCTACAGAAACTCTGCAGGCCAGAAGGGAGTGGCAGGAGATATTCAAAGTGACACAAAATAAAGGCCTACAACCAAGATTGCTCTACCCAGCACAGCTATCACTTAAAATTGAAGGAGACATAAAGAGCTTCTCAGAAAAGAATAAGCTTAAGGAATTCATTACCACCAAGCCAGCGTTGCAGGAAATGTTAAAAGGGCTTTTTTAAACACAAGAAATTTGTAAGCAAGCTAACCTAGGAAGATCAGGAATACAAATAACAAAATGACAATACATATCCACCTATCAATAATCATTTTAAATGGGCTAAATGCTCCAATCAAAATTCAGAGAGTGGCTGAGTGGATTGGAAAATAGGACCCATGTATATGCTGTTTATGGATGGAATAAGATATTTCATGCAAATGGAAATGAGAAAAATGCTGGAGTCGCAATATTTATTTTGAACAAAATAGACTTTAAAATGAAGACTACAACAAAAGAAAAAGAAGACCGGCACAGGCCCCACATGTGAGGGCCAGTGACACTGTTCTCAAACAAAAAAACAAAAAAAGAAAGACAAAGAAGGGAACTATAACCCTAATAAACATCTATGCATGCAATATAGGAGCTCCTAATTATACAAAACAGATTTTGACAGACATAATGACAGAGATCAACAGTAACACTATCATAGTAGGGGACTTCAACATCCCTTTGTCGTCAATGGACAGATCCTCTAGACAGAAAATCAACAAGGTAAGAGTGGCCTTAAAGGACACTTTAGACCAGCTGGATTTCATCAATATTTTTAGAGCATTCCACCCCAAAACAACAGAATATACATTCTTCTCAAGTGCACATAGGACATTTTCCAAGATAGACCACGTTAGGTCACAAAACAAGTCTCAGTAAACTTAAGATGAATGAAATAATATCAAGCAGATATAAAGGAAAAACTGAGAGTTGCTGGCTGGGAGGGGGTGGGGATGAGGGAGTGGGGAATGTTTTGGACAGCATAGGTTTGTGATTACAATGTTGCCACAGGGATATGGGGATCAGTTCAGGGAATGTAATTGATAATGTTGTGAATTATCAACATTAATTGATAATTAATGTTGGGGTGTGAGATGGTCACGTGTCTTGTTGGGGAGACCATTTTGGGGATGGGGTAGAGGCTTGATCACTGCTCTGTACATCTGAAGCTGATGTTGTATAATATTGAATGTTAACTGTGATTGAATATATATATATATATATAAAAATATATATATATATAAATATATATATATATATATATATATATATAGTCATGGGATGAGGAGTACAGTGTGGGAGTGGGGTCAGGGAAGTTGTAATAGATATTATGATATGGGGGAGTAGAGTGATGGATTGGGGGAGTGGGGCTGTCACTTTGAGGGGTGAAAAGTATAACTATTTCACTGTTGTAAAAAAAAATTAAAAAAAAAATTAAAAAAATGTAAGGAATCAAATAACCTTAAAAAAAATGAACAGAGTATCAGATTGTGTAAAAAAAACAAAACTCAACTGTTTGCTGCCTCCAAGAGATACATCTCAGCCACAACGACAAATATAGACCCAAAAGAAAGGTCAAAAATGATAATCCAACCAAATGCAATCTAGAGAAATGTAGGTGTAGCCACAATTATATCTGATGAAGCAGACTTCAGGATAAAAAAGGTAACAAGATACTAAGAAGAACATTTCATTCTGAGAAAGGGGACAATACAGAAAGAAGACATAATAATTATCAATATAAAAGTTATGACAATTAAGTTTCCAAACTTATTGCAACAATATTGGTAATTTTTTTTTATATCAGAGGGAAGATTCATTCTGAATTAGTAATAACTGAATAAACAGTCCGAGTTTACTTCTTGGAATTGCTGAAAAGGCTGTGTGAAAAAGTTAAATGACCTGAAATTTTCACCAACAATTCATGGCTCTTGCACCATGACAATGCACCAGCTCTCATTGCACTGTTTGTGAGGGAGTTTTTAGCCAGTAAACAAATAACTGTATGTGAATACCCTCCCTAATCATGTCTTCTGGCACCCAATATCTTCTTTCTTTACTCAAAGATAAAGGAAATATTGAAAGAAAGACATTTGGATGACATTTAGGGCACCAAGGATAATATGATGACTGCTCTGATGGCCATTCCAGAGAAAGAGTTTCAAAATTGCTTTGAAAGTGTGACTAGGCACTGTCGTCAGTGCATAGTTTCCCAAAGGGGTACTTCAAAGGTGATTGTAATGATATTAAGCAATGAGGTATGTAGCACTTACTATGATGAGTTTGTGAATGTAATTTTGAGAACTTATATATCATTACCAGCCTATCTCAAGAAACAAGAAAAACCCCAAGTAAAAAACCTAACATTGCTCCTTAAAAAGCTAGAAAAAGAATAACAAATGAAACCCAAAATCTGCTGAAGGACAAAAATAATAAAAATCAAAGCAGAACTAAATAAAATAGAGAATAAAAAGACAATAGAAAAAATTAATGCAACCAAGAACTGGTTCTTGGAAAATATTAATAAAATTGAAAAACCCTAGGCTAGACTCACAAAGATAAAAAGAGATAGACACACATAAACAAAATCAGAAATGAAAGTGGAGAAGTAACCACAGGTACCACAGAAATACAAAGCATCATAGAAGAATACTGTGAAGGACTATATGCTACTAAATTCAATAATTAGAAGAAATGGACAAGTTCTTAGAAACATATAGCATTCCTGACTGAATCACACAAAAATCTAGAAAATCTAAATAGACCAATCAACAGTAAGGAAATTGAATCAGTCATCCAAAGTCTTCCCAAAAGCAAAAGTTTAGGACCAGAGGGCTTCACCAGTGAATTCTACCAAACATTCAAAGAAGATCTCACACCTGTCCTCCTCAAAATCAGCCAAAAAATTGAAGAAGAGCCAATAAGTCCTAACTCATTTTATTAGGCCAACATTACCCTGATACCAAAACCTGGTAAGGATAACAAAAGAAAAAAAATTACAGAACAGTATCCATGTCGAACACAGATGCAAAAATCCTAAACAAGAGTCTAGCAAATTGAATACAACAATGCATTAAAAAGATTATATATACATCACAATCAAGTGGGGTTCATCCCAGGGCAACAAAGAAGGTTCAACATACACAAATTGATCAATGTAATACACTACATATACAAAATAAAATACAAAATCATATGATTATATCAATAGATGCAGAAAAATCATTTGACATGATACAACATTCATGCATGATTAAAACAATAAAATGGGTATAGAAGTAAAATGTCTTAATGTAATAAAGGCCATGAATGAAAACCCTCAGCTAATATCATAATTAATAGTGAAAAAGTGAATCTTTTGCTCTACATTCAGGAACAAGACAGGTTTTTCCCTATAACCACTTTTTTTCAACATAGTGTTGGAAATCCTAGCCAGAGCAATCAGGCAGGAGAAAGAAACAAAAGACATCTGAAATGGGAATGAAGGAGTGCAATTGTCACTTTTTGCAGATTACATGATTCTTTATATAGAAAACCCTAAAAGGGGTTGGGGTTGGGCCCCCTGCCCCACTGTACCCCCCAGAATATAAGCTATCGAGAGTATTAATTTATTGGGAATGAGCTGAGGCAGATTTCCCCAGAGAAACAAAAAGGTATAACTTTAACAAATATATATTTAAAGAAAAAATATTATTGACTCTATAGAAAACCATTTACCAACTGCAAGGACACTGGAGTCTAGCTCAAGACAAAAGCTGTCAGAAGCCCTGGCCATTGTCTGTCCATCCTTCCATCCCTCTGTCCAGGAGTGGCCAGTCCCCTGGCCCAGTAGCACAAATAGGAGGCTGGGGTCTGGGGAGGGGTCCAGCTCCACCAAGGCCTCCTCTCTCTCTCCTAACTTCTCTGAGTCTGAAAAACTCAAAGGATGTGTCTTGCTGCTGGGCTGTGTCCTTCACGCCATGGAGACGGGGAGGGCTCCCTCCTTTCTGGGGGAGGGGGGCTGCTATGAGGGTCCACCTGAGCTTTAGGGGAGCTGTGCATACAGCGTGGTGAACATGGCACCTCAGCCAAGTGATAGCAGTGGGTGCAGGGTGTGCATGCCAGGCTGTGTGTTATGCGTCTAAGGGTGTGCCTGACCCTCCGTCCCCAGGCCCCACTCGAGGTCCCACGGATGTTTCTGCTCGTGGTCCAAGGCTATGTTGTATGGTTGTTCTTGTCCTCTTTCTCTCTCTTTCCTCTTCCTTCGCCCCTCCAAAAAGTACTGACTGGCCTCCTTTATTGTGCTTGCTGATCCACGTGTGTTGGGCACAACTTTGACATTTCTTAAAAAAACAAAAATTAAAAATGCCAAAAACCAAAAAAAAACAAAAAAAGAAAAACCCTAAAGGCTCCATCAAAAAGCCTTTAGAAACAATAAAGTTGCTGGCTACAAAATTAATGTACAAAAATCGATTGCATTCCTATATACTAATAATGAAATTTCTGAAAAAATATAATAAAAATAAATCATTTTGTAATTGCAAAAAAAGAATAAAACACCTAGGAATAATTAACCAAGAATATGAAGGACTTATACACTGAAAACTATAGATATTTTTAAAAGAAATTGAAGATACAAAGAAATGGGAAGACATTCTGTGTTCATGCTTTGGAAAAATCAACAGAGTTTAAATGCCCATATTACCCAAATAAATATACAGATTTAATGCAATTCTCATTTAAATCCCAATGGCATTTTTTAAAGAACTAGAACTAAAGAATCACCAGATTTGTATGGAATCACAAAAGACCCCAAATAATGAAAGCAATCCTAAGATAAAAAGAACAAGTCTGGAGGTATCCCACTCCTTGACTTCAGCTTCTATTACAAAGCAAAAGTAATCAAAACACAATTTATTGTCAGAAAAATAGACACTAAGTCCTATGAAATTCAATTCAAAACCCAGAAATAAACCCACATATTTTTGGGCAGATACTATTTGACAAAAAAGCCAAAAACATACAATGGAGAAAAAATACACTCTTCAATAAGTGGTGCTGGGGTAATTTGAAAGCCACATTCAAAAGAATGAAACTAGGGCTGGCCGAGTGGCGCGATGGTTAAGCGCTGGCTTGGGAAGCCAGCGGCCCCGGTTCAGTCCCACATACGAGGACCAGTGACACTGCCCTTAAAAAAAAAAAAGAAATTCTCTCCCAAAAGAATGAAACTAGACTGCGATCTGTCACCACATACCAAAATTACCTCAAAATGAATCATATACCAAAACATAAGACCTGAAACAATAAGCTGCTTAGAAGAAAGCAAAGATAATAAACTATGAACCTTGGGTTCAAAGAGTATTTTATAAACTCGACCTCAAAGGCAAGGAAAGTAAAAGCTAAAGTAAATGAACTGGGCTATATCAAACTAAAAATCTTCAGCACAGCATCAGAAACCATCAACAAAATGAAGAGACAACCAACCAAATGGAAGAAGATACTTGCAAACAATGCTTCCAATTAGGGTCTAATATCCAATATACATAAAAAACCTCATACAACTCAACAACAAAAAGACAAACAATCCAATTTTAAAAAATGGGCAGAGGATATGAGTGATAACTTCTCCCAACAATACATACAAACGGCCAACAGATTTATGAAAAGATGTTCAACTTCACTAGCTATTACGGAAATTCAAATCAAAACCACAGTGAGATATCACCTCACACCACTTAGAATGGCTATCATCAGCAAGACAAACAATAACAAGTGTTGGAGAGGCTGTGGAGAAAAAGGTAGACTCATACACTGTTGGTGGGAATGTAGATTGGTACAGCCACAATGGAAGACATTGTGGAGGTTCTTCAAAAAATTAAGAATAGAATTACCATATGACCCAGAAATCCCTCTCCTGGGTATATACTCCAAAAATCTGAAAATATTTATCTGAAAAGATATATGCACTCTGATGTTCTTTGCAGCATTGTTCACAGTGACCAAGACATGGAAACAACCAAAGTATACTCTAATAGATGATTAGAAAAAAAAGATGTGGTGTATATGCTATTATACCATAAGAAAAGATGAAATATTGCTGTTTTCGACAACATGGATGCATCCGAGTTTATTTTGCTAAGTGAAATAACTCAAATAGAAAAAGTTGAGAACCATATGAGCTCACTCATATGTGTGATATAATATGAAAACAACATATTTATAAGACAAACAATGAAACAAAAACTCATAAAAACAAACAACAGTTTATTGGTTACCACCTGGTAAGGGGAGGGGAGTTGTAAATGAGGGTAAATGGGATGAAATATATGGTGATGGAAAAACAGACTCTGGGTAGTGAACACAAAATATGATATATAGATGATGTATTACAGAATTGTACATTTGAAACCTATGTAACTTTACCAACCATTGTCACTCAAATAAAAAAGCAAATCTGGAAAGAAAATGGGAAAATTAGATTGGTAGGATACCAGTAAGAGCTTTGAATTCTAGGGTGAGCATTGTACAAGGTCTGACAATTAAGTTCGCGAAATTGTTGCAATGATGTTGCTAACTTTTTTTTTATATCAGAGGGATTATTCTTTATGAATTTGTATCAACTGTACAAACAGCTAACCAAGTTTACTATTTGGAAGTGCTAAAAATGCTGTTTGAAAAACACAAAAACAACCTGAATTTTTTGCCAACAACTCATGGCTCTTGCATCATGACAATGCACCAGCTCACACAGCAATGTCTATCAGGGAAATTTTCAACAGCCAGTAAACAAGTAAGTGTATTGGAACACACTCCCTACTCAGCTGATCTGGCCCCATGACTTTTTTCTTTACCCAAAGATAAAGAAAATATTTAAAGGAAGGTATTTTGATGATATTCGGGACATCAAGTGTAATATGATGACAGCTCTGATGGCCATTCCAGATAGAGTTCCAAAATTACTTTGAAGGGTTCACTAGGCTCTGGCATTGGTGCATAGCTTCCCAAGGGGGGTACTTTGAAGGTGACCATAGTGATATTCAGCAATGAGGTATGTAGCACTTTTTCTAGGATGAGTTTTTTAACTTAATTGTCAGTCCTCATATACGTAATTCAGTAGATGGGGTTTAGTTATAAAGGATTGCATATTTTCTTGGTCTATGGATTTTTTAATAAAGAAATTGTATTTCCAAAATGAATCCTCAGAAGATTAATCTGGCATTTTGTATGTTGGATGACTAGGAATTAAAAAAGACAGGAGGCATGGAGACATGTTAGAAAATTTCTATAAAAGTCCAGACAAAAGGCAATGAGGGCCTTTATTAGAAGAGTGTCAGTGGGCACGGAAAGGATTGGGTGGATACAAAAATACAATCTGTCTGACTTAGTAAAAGACTAATTTTAAGTTGGAGAAATCAAAGAGGATGCCAGAGAGGGGGTGGAAGAAAAACTTAATCATATTTTGTACATTAGTTAGAGACTAAAGGTTTGCAAACAAAGTTTGTTTCAATATCTATGGGTTCTCTGGAGAGCTTATTATTTCAGAAAGGGCTCAGCTATATTAAAAATAAATTAGGAGACTATCTAATTCATATATCTATGGGTATGATTATGTTCCATTCAACAATGCTTATTGACCATTTACTATGTCCTAAGCACTCTTCAAAGTATTGGGAATAAAATGGTGGAGAAAAATAGCATGGTTCCTTCCCCTAAATATTTATAGTCTTTTGAAGTAGATAATAAAATAGTTATTGATTCAGTATATATTTAAAGAGTGTGCATTCTAAGTGTTGAAAATAAAATAATGACTACAACAGTAAAAAGAAAACTCTATCCTCAAAGTGCTTATATTACAGTAGAGGAGACTGACCCCTCAAAAGTAAAATAATATTAATAATAATAATATAATTATTATTTCACATAATTATATTTGTCATTAAAAATGGAAATGAGTAACAGGAAACACTGGCAGAAATGATGAATTGGCCAGAGAAGGGCTCTTTGAGGAGGGAGCAAATCATGCAAAATATCCAAGGGAAAAATACTCAATGCAAAGGAAAGAGCAAGTACCAAGGTCCTCAGAAAGGAAATGCAATGACAAGTTCAGGGGACAGAAACAAATCCAGTATGGCTGGAGTAGAATGAGCAAAAGGAAGAGAGGTAGGCAAGGGCAGGCTCATAAAAGGTTCTTTAGTCATGGTAAGGAGTTTTGTTTCACTCAGATTATATTGAGAGTTTTAGGAAGTGACAAGATTTAGTTTACATCTTTAAAGGATCATTCTGGCTGCTGTGCTGAAAATAGACTCTACAGGGGCAGGAGAAGAAGCAGAGAGATTTCTTAGGAAGCTATAAATATATATGCATATCTGTATGTCTCTTGCTTTTATAGGAAAACACAGTATTTCCCCTTTGGAAAAAAAAGAGAACCTATAATATAAAGACTTTCTTATTGTTGAATTTTTGTTCCAATGTAGAGCAATAAAACAATCACTCAAAGTAGGTAGTAATAAATTATATTAAATTTTGGCTATTTGGGTGATTTATTCATTCAATAAATAAGTATTTATTGAGTGGCTACTAAGTGTCATGCACTGTCTAGACCCTGGGGATGCAAATCTGAGCAAAACAGAAATAATACCTTCCCTCACAAAGTTTTTAATCTTGTGTCGAAGATGACTATCTATGAAATAATTATACACTTACATAATCACAAACAATGATAAGTACTATGAAGTGAAGATAGGCTACTCTCTTCAAGGGTGTTTCTTATAGGATTGTAAGTGTGTGGTCATCTATATTGCCAGTTAAGACTAGGACACATGAAGGGGAAAACCCATCTATGAAAGACCTTAATTCATACTTTCATTCTATCATTAGACATCCACTGTCAAGTATTAATTATATATTAATTATAACTGCACCCTCAATATCAGGAAAAGAATGAAGTGTAACTGACTACCTTAAAACAAGGGAGGGCCGTCCGAGTGGCGCAGTGATTAAGTGCTGGCTTGGGAAGCCAGCGGCCCCGGTTTGGGTCCCACATATGAGGGCCAGTGACACTGCCCTTAAATTAAAACTAAACAAAACAAGGGAGTAGCTCCAGATAGGAAATACAATGCCAGAGACAGCCTGCTCAGTACATAGCACAGGGCTGGAGTGTTATGCAGGTGAACATTGAGCAAGCAAGTATTCTGTCCTAAAGAAGTTACAGTGTCATGCCCTCCAAGAGGCCTTTCTTGAGTGTCCCTACCATTCCAAGTCTGGTAAAGCACCTTTCTCTAGGGACCAATAGCACCTGCTCTTCACTCTATGACTCTGTGACTCTAGACTCCAGGACCATTACTTTTTTTTTTTTGAGGGCAGTGTCACTGGCCCTCATATGTGGGGCCCGAACCAGGGCCGCTGGCTTCCCAAGCCAGCAGTTAACCACCGTGCCACTCGGCCAGCCCTAGGACCATTACTTTTTAACTTGTCTTTCTCCCCTGACTAGACAATGACTCCCATAAGGCCACTGAGATTGGCCAGCTTATTCACTGAGATATCCCCACATTTCAAATAGAAATGGCACATGATGGACATTCAATAAATGATGAATTAACAATACAAGGTATAAAGTAATCGAAGCACCATTAATGACTTAGTTAAGTTGCTACAGTCTTTATACTGGAGGCAGAGGGCCCTTCTAATTGAGATGAATTAGAGAAGTGTTGGTATATTATGTTTGTGCTGGACTATGAAGATTAGACCAGATTGGATGTGGGCATGAGGGAAAAAAAAAAACAAAGGAAGTGAACAGTGTGAACAAAGGCATGGAAATGAAAAAATGCCAGATGTGCTTGTTAAACTAAAAGGAGTATAGAGTGATTAAACAAACAATCAAACAAACAAACAAAAACATGAGAAGAAGTGGTGGGAGGTAAAATTGGAAAGGTAGGTTAAGGGCTGAAGTGTGAAGGGCCTTGATTGTCACACTCAAGGGTTTTATCATCTAGTCCAATCCACTACAACACATAGGATTTGAAATAATAAGATCTAGATTTTAGCATTAGTTCCGCCATTTGTCAACTATGTAACTTAAAGAAAACTATTAAACTCTGATGGTCTGAGCCTGTGAATCATTGATAAAATAAATACAAAAATGGGAGATATAGCAAGGGAAAGGAGGAAAATGGGAGGTCACTTTTATATTGGTCAAATTGGAGGGCCCCACATGACATCCAAGTAGAGATACCCGGTGAACAGTAAAGACATTTTTTTTTGAGGGCAGTATCACTGGCCCTCATATGTGGGACCTAACCACCGTGCCACTTGGCCAGCTTGAACAGTAAAGATATTTTGATGATTTAAAAGAAGCAAAGGGAATTTAGAAATATTGATTTAGTACTCATGAACCCAGAATTGATAATTGAACACATGCTTTTGAACTAAAGAGAAAAAGTCAATATCTGGAAAAGGATTTTGTTCAAAAATGGTTTTGATCAATTTAGATTCAGTTCAAGAAATGTATTTGAAGAGCAAAAAAAACCTCAGGCAGTCCTTTCACAATTAGCTTTCTGCTGCTGGATACTGTAGCCATGGAGATACCAGCTCCCCAAACCAGTTCTAGACATATGCAACCTTTTTTTAGCCATTTAAACCCTGTATTTCTTCTCATCACAGATGCCAAACATCTCATAGTGAGACAGATTATATATACAATTCTTATTTTTCATCATTGTCATCTGATACTCATCCATACCTTTTTTAGAAAAGATTTTATTGGGGGAATTGTGGGAGGGCACAGTGTTGGGGAATGGGGAAAGGGAACAGACAACTTGCTGTCCTTTTGTTCTTCAGTCTAGTTGTGAAGGATGTCACTTCACTAGCCCATGTTGGTATTGTGATCATTATGCTCTTCCTGGCTGAGGTAGAAGGGTCACCGGCCACTGGATGGCCATTCATGGCTGCATACGGCAGCTCACACGACTGGACGCTCAGACTGGCTCCCGACCACTATACCTTACGGAAGCCCACTGTAGCCCGACTGCAGCCTACATCATCATGAGTGACTCACATCAGCCCAGCTCCAGGTCAAGCTCTTGTTCACCATCTTAGCTGTAGAGGGCAGTCTCCCTGGCCCATGTGGGATCTGAACCAGTGGCCCTGTTGCGCAGAGTTCATGCTCCCAGGACAACTATTTTTTTTTGAGGGCAGTGTCACTGGCCCTCATATGTGGGACCCAAACCGGGGTCACTGGCTTCCCAAGCCAGTGCTTAACCACTGCACCACTCAGCCAGCCCCCAAAAAATAACTTCTTAAAAATAGTCTCAGAAAGTAACAATGTCCTCCCTATAACCCCATTTATATTAGGGAGTTCATCTTATCAGAAATAACTGAATGAAGTTTGGCTTTCCAAATCCCCATCCATCACTTTATACTTTTCAGTTTTTAAGAATATCCTGGCATATAAGTTTAAAGTGTTACACTCAAGTCATCTAATCCATTTTTCTGCTTCTAGGGGTGTGCATGTGGGTGCTAAATAATACATGGCAGACACTGTGTGAACCTCAGCCCTGTGTGATTGAGATCCTGAATATGTGTTGAGCAATCACCAACTTCTTTATTTTACTTGGTGTCTGAACTTTGTCTCTGTACTTTCAGCTACAGCCTAGAGACTTGTTTCAAACCTGAAGAGTTTTTCAGACTACAGCCCTGTCTCCTGCATGATTAGGTGTCACTAACTCCTAAACTACTGCCAAGTTCCACCAATGAGATAATCCTTGAATATTAATGCTGACTACTGATGGAGCCAAATTCCACCAAACCAGATTACTTTGGACTTTTGGTCTCCTCCCACAGAGTGCAGTACTGCAAGCGTGTCATTCATCTTAGGTCTTGGCACTGCCACATTCCAAAATTCTCCTCTATCCACACTGGTTTGGGCTGCTGAAGTACCATATACACCTAGAAATTTGTCAACAAATGTGTGGATGACTCAGTAAAGATATATCTATCCCCCTCTATTGGATGAACAACATGTATGCCAACTGAATTTTCCACAGTGATTAGGCTAAACCAAAATGTATCTTAATTGAATAATCATTGGTGGATCATTAATACTGACTTTACATAAGAGCCTACAATGAGGTATTCCACCCCTCATATATGCGCACAGGAATTTGTAAAGGAGGGCAATAAGAGTGCCTTCAGAATTAATAAGAATACACATAATAAGTAAGAAAAATAATTGACAAAATTATTTTTAAGAAATTGAGTTTTTGAAGGTCAGCAGAATTAGACCTTAACTTAACTTTAGTAATATAGCTAGAGGAAGAATATGACTATGAGAAGGGGGAATTGAATAAACAGACATAGAAAAAATGACAGTCAATAAACAAATATTAACTGTTGACAGTGCCCATTTGAGCACTTATTCATGGGAAAAATACCTTAGCCAAAGGATTTTGCATTTTAATTTCATTAGCGAGAAATCTCTATTATGATAATGAATATAGGAAGTTTGAGACAATGGAAATCAAGTATGTTATTCCCATTGGTAAAACCTCCCTTTATTTGAGATGTGTCAATCTATCTTAGTTTTATGTCATTAAATATTTATTTCATCTAACTCATCTTGACCTGACTCAAAACTCATCAGTCTATGGGCCAGCCAAGTGGCACGGTGGTTAAGTTCTGGCTTCAGAAGCCAGCAGCCCCAGTTCTCTCCCACATATGAGGGCCAGTAACACTGCCTTAAAAAAACAAACAAACAAAAAAACTCATCAGTCTTCATGGTTAAGTGACTTGCTAAAGGTTCCACAATTTTGACTTGACTTCCCATATCCATCTGCCTAGACAAAGAGGATAATGTTGGTCATAAAAATTATACATTCCAGGGCCGGCTGAGTGGCGCATTGGTTAAGAGTTGGTTTGGGATGCCAGCTCTGAACAGCAGGGCCCTGGTTCGGATCCCACATATGAGGGCCAGTGATGCTGTACCCTCTACAGCTAAGATGATGAGCAACAGCTGGACATGGAGCTGGGCTGCTTTGAGTCACTGGCAATGGCATATGCTGCAGTCCCTGCTACAGTGGGTTGCCATAAGCTACCATGAGGTCAGCCAGTGTGAGTGGCCAGCAGCTGGTGTGAGCTACCAAGAGGCATGGTGAGTGGCTGTCCAGTGGCTGGCAACCGATCTGCCTCACCAGGGAAGAACGCAATGATAATAACAACATGGACCAGTGAAGTGCTGTCCTCCACAGCTAGACTGAAGAACAAAAGGATAGCAACTGTCTGTTCCCCTTCCCTGATTCCCCAATGTTGTTCCCCTCCCCCCTCCAATAAAACCTTTTTTTTTAAAGATTTTGTTGGGGAATTGGGGGAGGGGAACAGCATTTGGGAACTGGGGAAGGGGAACAGACAAGTTGTTATCTTTTTGTTCTTCAGTCTAGTTGTGGAGGATGTTGCTTCACTGGCCCATGTTGGTATCGTCATTGCGCTCTTCCCGGATGAGGCAGATCTGTGGCCTGCCTCTGGATGTTCGCTCACCGTGGCTATTGGCAGCTCAAGCTGGCTGCCGGCTGCTCACGGTGGCTGCTGGCCACTCATTGTAGCCTATGGCAGCCCACTGCAGCAGGGGCTGCAGCCTACACCGTTGCTGGGGCTCGCACAGCCCAGCTCCAGGTGGAGCTGTCGTTAGCTCTAGAGGGCAGTGTCACTGGCCCTCGTATGTGGGGCCTGAACCGGGGCCGCTGGCATCCCAAAACCAGCTCTTAACCAATGCACCACTCGGCTGGCCCTAAAATCTTTTTTAAAAAAAGTATACATTCCAGTTCCTGTAAAATGTATTTCTTACTGTGATTTAATACACTGGTACTCTAATTATGACTTGGCTTCCAATGTAGATTGTCCTAAAGGCAAAGAATTTCTGGTCATGCCAAAACAAGTACTTTAGCCTGTGTAACAATCATGTTGTTCATCATTCATTAATATGCTGACATTCTAGTTTTATACATTACTCTCATAAGAATAATTAGTATGCATCTGCCTCTGAGTAATGCATCCACTACTAATATGCTGACAATACCAAATGTCTAAGCAAACAGGCTGAAGTCTAGGTCTCAAACAAGATTACAAGATCCAGTGTACTCGATGCCACCCTATGAGATATTTTGGGAGGCTATCAAATGACCATTACCGAGGCAAGCCATCTCCAATGCCATTTAGCATTACTAACAAACATTTTGTTGAGTCTCTATAATTGTTCATATTATATATTGCCATACTTTAAGTACATGAATTGAGTACCATGCCAAGAGTCTTACACAAAATATTTCCAATATTTAAGTAACTATTTAAGTAACTATGCAGATATAATTGCAATTTTCCAATTTACAAATGAGAAAACTGAGGCTCAGAGAGGTTAAATAATTTGTCTTTGGTCCCATAGCAGGTAAATGGTCAGGCTTGAATTTGATCCCTATTCTCTATCTCTAAATTCCATATTGTTTCAAAATTATTATAATTATATTATGTCACCAATGCTACTTTTGATTTACTCACATATATGCCAATTTATTTACTCAAAATCTGTCTTACATCTCATGCCTTTCTTTTACATTCAATTTTCTTCTTCAGAAGTATATCCTTTAGTAGTTCTTTCAGTGATGGTCTATTAGATTTGCTATTTATTTGACAATGTCTTTGTTTTATTTACACTGTTTGCATGAATAGTATTAGATTCAGCTGCAATAATAAAAAATAATGTAAACAAAATAGAAGTATATTTCTCTCTTACATTAATGTAAGAAATCAAGACCACTATGGTGGCTCCATAATGATCAAGATTCCAGATTCCAGATTTATCTTGCTCCATAATTGTCAATTTTAGGCTTCTATCTCATGAGTCAAAATGTCCACTGCCACTCTAGCCATCATAGAGGATTTGATAACCTTCTCTTCCTGTCCTTATTCCTACTGGATGGAATTTGGACATGAAGGCAGAATTTCTCACGTGGACACCTGAGAGCAAATGCCAGCAGGTTTATGACATTGTTTTTCACTCGTACATTTTTTGACTATGCAAGGGGTTTGAATTCAAACTCCAAAGGCACATGAGACCAGGTACATGATTACAAATTCTCAGGAAAGGCTTTTTTCTTTGCCAAGAATGCAGCCTCAGACAGACAACTCTCTTGCCATCTTCTTCTGTCAAGTAGAAGATTTTTCTTTCACTGCACGTAAAGTACATTGAGAGACAGAGTTTTACATGGAGGTTTCTAACTCAACTTCCACATGTGCATGGTTTTAAAAACACAGACCTTGGTTACCAATATCTAAACTTCCAACATACCCAGTGAAACCACAGTGCTATCTTATGTGTATCACTATAGCTTACAATTTCCTTTTCGTATTTGCCCCATGGAAATGTCTTTCTGTCTTGAAAAATCAACTACATCTTGAAAACTATGTTTGCTCTACTCATCAGAATGTAAACTCCACAATGTAAGCAATTTATGTCTGTTTAATTCACTTCTGCAGCACATAAAACACTGCCTGGAACATAGGGAAAGTATTCAATAATATTTGGTGAATGAATAAATCATTTCAATTCAGCATTTCTGAGTATTTGTAGCTGAAAGGGGGTGAAATTTCCAGATTATTTCGTATATGATGTTGTTAGAAATAGAAGTCAAATGGAAGATTTAGAGAGCAGCCCTTTCCACTATTCAATGTTAGTGTTCATGTTTGCACTTAGAGTGAGATTTGAAGAATGTGTTTCCAAAGTAAAAATATGACAACTGTAACTTAGTGAGAATGACCAGGAAAAAATATCCATAGAAAAATAATCTTCTTCAGGCTCATCATAACTACCACTAAATTGAGAAATTGGATTCTCCAACAGCATAGGTACAGTGCAACCAGATTATGCCTACAGGTAAATTCTAAGTCAGCACCAGGTGAGAACTCAGAACTTGCCAGAAGCTTCCTTAGAAAGTTCTTTAGATATAACTCTATCTCATCAACAAAGCTCTAATATTACCCATGATTAATAAGAGATATCATTTACTGAACACTTACTATATGCCAGGTACTACTGAAAATGCTTTATATTTATTAACTTCTTTATAAATGTAGAAATTGAGGCACAAAGAGATTAAGTAACTTGCCAAAGGCTGCACAGATAGTGATAGAGCCAAGTTTTCTCTGGGCAGACTGTCTTCAATGCACATGAGCTTAAATATTATGCTATACTGCCCCATATTTACTTGCATCATCTAGTCTTCTCTCCAATTCCACTCTAACAGGAATTTTAATGCTCAAAGAGTAAAACATTATTATGGGGACAAATTATTTTATTCTTTTCTATGAGGCCAGAAGTTACAGTCCATATCATCACCTGTCATCAGCATTGACACAATATGGTTTGTTCAGAATAACTAAAGAGGTGTAAACAGTGGTTCAAGCACCCTCTTTTGCCTTCAAGCACACAGGATCACTCAGATTTCTACTGAGAACATCACAAGGAGAATTAAGAAGAAAAGGATCATATTAACTCTTCAAAACTGGAGGGAGAATGAAGCATGAAAACATATATAGTACTTATCACTCAAATGCCTCACTCAAAAAAATGAAAATATGTTTTTTAATATAGCACTTTTTGGGGTTCTTCAGTCAGGAAAATGATTTTTCTGACATCCCTCAAAGAATATATTAGACTGGCTTCAACTACCAGCTGCAGAAGAAGATTTAGAGAACATGTAGTTTAAAGTTAGAAAATCACTAAAATACCCAGGAAATGAATCAATCTTTCTCTGAGTTTATGAAGCCAAGTAAATGGAACTATTCAAAGACATTAAGGATGATGTATTAGTAATGCAAATAGATTCAATTTTATTATGTTTTTGATACCACATTCCTAGTGACCCAACTTGAAGCTGCACATTCACACTATTTTATGAGGGAGAATTTCAGCATTTGATTTTATAGTACTTACTAATATTAAGGATAAAACACACTGAGGAAACATCTCAGTGAGAGACAGTCTACATGGGACACAATTAGAAGATACTACAGGGACTTCCAGTAACATGGCAGAGTAGACCGACACTGTGCCACCTGCCTCACGCCATCACACCAAAAATACAAATAATTTATACAACACCTAACCACGGAAGTCCCCTGAACACTAGATGAACAGAACCTCTAAAAGAAGGACCTAAAGAGGAGTCCACATCAAGTTTGGTAGGAGGGGCGGAGACAAGAGAGGGCGAGCCCCTTGAGGGACGTGCCAGCAGTGGGGAGGCTTCTCTGCATGGTGGAGAGATCCTCCAGCCCCAAACCAAGTCCACTAACCCAGAGTTGCTTTGTCAGGAAGAGGATTTCTATGATAGCTGGCAGTAGAAATTAGTGAGGACTCTCTTTGCTCAGCTCGGTGAGGCTGAGGGCAGGTGGAAAACCAGTGAGTCCAGCTCATGGGCTTGCTCACCAGTGAGCACTCACCTGGTTCCTGGTGGAGGGAGTAGATGTGTGAGCAGGGCCCAGGAGCCTGTGGGGAAGGACTGAACTGAGTGTCTTTGGTATGGAAGCTGGAAGTTTGGGGACCATTGTTCCCCTGGTGTGGAACTTGCACATGAGCAGTGTACAGAAGAGGGCCATCTTGTCAGGGTTGGGCCATGCCATGGAGGGTCAGATCCGGGACTGCATTGGTCTGGTGAATTTGGCGCAGGAGTGCATGTGTGTATGCACGCAGGCAGCCTTGAATTTCCACCCTCTGCCCTGCTTGTGCTGTGTGGCCAGGGAAACACTGGACGGCTGCACTCTAGCTCCAACAGGCTGCTCATTGAGACGTTGGACTGTGCCAGCCGCCTTGGATCCCCACCCTCAACACTTTTTGTGCTGCGTAGCCAGGGAAACGCTGGGCAGCTGCAATCCGGCTCCAAAAAGCTGCTCAGAGAGATGCAGAAGAGCATGAGCCGCCTTGGGTCCCTGCTCTCCCACTTTTTGTGCAGAGTTGCCAGGTTGGGGATTGGCTGTTGGGCTGCTAAGCCTGAACTGAGAGTGATTGATTAGGACAGGCTGAGACTAGGAGTATTTCTGAGAGTGTTGGCTCGGGAGCTGTGCACCTGCGTGATCCCATCAGGACTTTCCTGTCAAGTTTGTGTGGGCTGGTTGCTGGTGAAGAGTGCATGGTGCTCTGACTTGGTGGGGGCCACTGATCACAACAAGTGATGCATTTGGGGCCTAACCCACCTACCTACAGCTGTGTTATCAGAGGCATCCTGAGTTCCTGGTGCCTGGCCCCCACCTCCGCAGGACACAGAGGGTTTATTACAGCAGCAGACGACCCCCAAAAACCTGTAAAGATTTTTGGTAGTGAGCACGGTTCCACAGCACACAGCAGCTAATAGTGGAAAGCTCACTGCAAGTCTGAGAGGGAGGCTGGTGCATAACATGTTAAGCCCTTCCCCACAAGAGTTGTTGCTGAGTTGCCCAGAGACTCTCAACTGCTGAGGAAGTGGTCTGCAGATTAAAGAAGAAGGAGAGCCCCCTCTTTTTTCTTCTTTCTAGGTGATCTATCTAATACATCGAAGCAATCATAGAATGACAGCCAGAATGAAGAAAGAAAGAAACATGTCCCAGGTAAAAGATCAGAAGAAACCACTAGAAATAGAACTAACTGAAACAGAGGTATCCAAACTTTCAGAGACAGAGTTTAGAACACTGATGATAAGAATTTTTAAAGAACTTAGCGAGCACATAAAGAAGGATATGGAAACCATAAAAAACAACCAGTTACAACTAAAGGATAAAATATCTGAAATAAAGAACACACTCGACGGCCAGCCGACTTGTGTATGGTCAAGCGCTGGCTTGGGAAGCCAGCAGCTCTAGTTCAGGTCCCACATAAGAGGGCCAGTGACACTGCCCCCCCGGAAAAAAGAAAACACACTCGAAGGAATCACCAGTAGATTAGAAGACACAGAGGATCAGATCAGTGTATTAAAAGACAAAATAGCAGAAATCACACAGCTGGAACAACAGAAAGAAAAATGAATGAAAATAGTTTAAGAGACCTCTAGGACAAGATGAAGCATGACAATTTTTACATCATAGGAATACAAGAAGGAGAAGACAAGAAGCAACGGATTGAGTATGTATTTGAAGAAATGATGACTGAAAACTTCCCTACCCTGGTGAAAGAAATTGACATACAAGCCCAGGAAGTGCAGAGAGTCCAAAAAGCTGAACCCAAACAGGCTCACAACAAGACACATCATAGTTAAAATGGCAAAGGTTAAAGACAAAGACAGAATTCTAAAAGCAGCAATAGAAAGATAGCAGGTTACATACAAAAGAACTTCTAAAAGACTAAAAGCTGACTTTTCTACAGAAACTCTGCAGGCCAGAAGGGAGTCGCAGAAGATATTCAAAGTGATGCAAAATAAAGGCCTACATCCAACATTGCTCTACACATCAAGGCTATCACTTAAAATTGAAGGAGAGATAAAGAACTTCTCAGAAACAAATAAGCTTAAGGTATTTATCACAACCAATCCAGCATTGCAGGAAATGTTAAAAGGGCTTTTTTAAAAGAAGAAAGGGTAAAACAAAGTAATCCTCGAAGACAAGAAACACAAATAACAAAATGGCAATAGATAAGCACCTATCAATAATCACTTTAAATGTGAATGGTCTAATGTTCCAATTAAAGATATAGAGTGGCTGAGTGGATAAGAAAACAGGACCAATGGGCTGGCCGAGAGATATATTGGTTAAGCCCTGGCTTGGGACGCCAGCGGCCTTGGTTCAGGTCCCACATATGAGGGCCAGTGACACTGCCCCCCCAAAAAAAAGAAAACAGGACCCATGCATATACTGTCTACAAGATACTCATCTCAGATCAAAAGAACTCAAAGACTGAAAGTAAAGGGATGGAATAAAACATTTCATGCAAATGGAAATGAGAAAAAAGCTGGAGTAGCAATATTTATTTCGGACAAAATAGACTATAAAATATAGACTACAATAAAAGACAGAGAAGGGCACTACAGAATAATAAAGGGATCAGTTCAACAAGAGGTCATAATCCTAGTAAACATCTATGCACCCAACATAGGAGCTCATAAATATATACAACAGATTCTGACAGACATAAAGACAGAGATCAACAGTAACACTATCATAGTAGGGGAATTCAACACCCCGTTGTCACCAATGGACAGATCCTCCAGACAGAAAATCAACACAAACACAGTGTCTTAAAATGACACTTTAGACCAGATGGATTTAATCAATATTTTTAGAGCATGTCACCCCAAATCATCAGAATATATATTCCTCTCAAGTGCACATGGAATATTTACCAAGATAGACCACATGTTAGGCCACAAAACAAGTCTCAACAAATTTAAGAAGATTCAAATCATATCAAGTGTCTTCTCTGACCACAATGCTATAAAACTTGATATCAATTACAAGAAGAAATCTGGAACACACAAAAATATGTGGAGGCTGAATAACATTCTAGTAAATAGCAAGTGGGTCAAAAATGAGAACAAGGAGGAAATCAAAAGGTACATCGAGACAAACGAAAATGAAAACATCACAATCCAAAATCTCTGGGATGCAGCGAAAGCAGTCCTAAGAGGGAAGTTCATAGCAATGCAGACCTACCTAAAGAAGGAAGAAAAATCTCAAATCAACAGACTATCTTTACACCTAAGGGAACAGGAAAAATAACTGCAAAACAAGCTCAAAGGAAGTACAAGGTAGGAAATCATAAAAATCAGGGCAGAAATAAATGAAATAGATACCAAAAAAATGCAAAAAATCAATGTAAACCAAGAGTTCTTTTTTTGAAAAGATAAACTAAATCGACAAACCCTTAGCGAGACTCACCAAGAAAAAGAGAGACATGTCCCAAATTAATAAAATCAGAAATGGAAGAGGAGAAGTGACAAACAGGTACCACAGAAATACAGGAAATTTTAAGAAAATACTATGAACCACTGTATGCCAACAAATTCAACAATCTGGAAGAAATGGATAAATTTCTAGAAACATATAATCTATCAAGTCTGAACCAAAATGAAACAGAAACTCTGAACAGTCTGATTACTACCAAATAAATTGAATCAGTAATCAACAAACTTCCAACAAACAAAAGTCCTGGACCAGATGTCTTCACAGGTGAATTTTACGAAACATTCAAAAAAGAATTAATACCTATTCTCCTCAAACAATTCCAAAAAATTCAGAAGGAGGGAAGGCATCCTAATTCTTTCTATGAAGCCACTATCACCCTGATTCCAAAATCAGACAAAGATATTACAAAAAAGGAAAACTACCGACCGATATCCCTAGTGAACATAGATGCAAAAATCCTCAAGAAAATACTAGCAAACCGAATTCAACATCACATTAAAAAGATCATAAACCATGATAAAGTGGGATTCGTACTTGTTATGCAATGTTGGTTCAATATCCACAAATCCATTAATGAAATACATCACATTAAAAAAATGAAAAATAGAGCAATAGCAGTTCGATGCCCAGCCCAAGCTGAGATGCTATTGAGCTGCCAACAGGTGGCAGGATGGCTCAGCTAAAAAAAAATAAAAATAAAAATAAATAAAAGAAAATAATATTATCATATGAATAGATGCAGCAAAGCATTTGATAAAATCCTGTAACATTCATGATAAAAACTCTTAGAAAAGTGGGAATAGTGGGATTATATCTCAACACAATAAAGGCCATATATGATAAACCCACAGCAAACATCATACTCAATCGGGAAAGACTAAAAACATTCCCCTTAAGATCAGGAACAAAACAATGCTGCCCAGTTTCACCACTTCTATTTAACATAATTCTGGACGTTCTAGCCACAGCAATCAGATAAGAAAATGAAATAAAACGCATCCGAATTGGAAAGGCAGAAGTGAAATTGTCATTATATGCAGACAACATAACTTTATATATAGAGAATCCCAAAGATTAAACCAAGAAACTCTTAGAACTGATAAATGAATTTGGTAAGATAGCAGGATACAAAATTAACATTCATATATCAGTTGCATTTGTATACACCAATAATAAACTATCAGAAGAAGAAATCAGGAAATCAATCCCTTTTACAATTACTTCAAAAACAATAAAATATTGAAGAATCAATTTAACTAAAGAAGTAAAAGAGTAATCAAAGACGATACAAATAAATGGAAATACATACCATGTTCATGGATAGGAAGAATTAATGTAGTTAAAATGTCAATACTACCTAAGGCAATATATAGATTCAATGCAATTCCAATCAAACTACCAGGACACTTTTCTCAGAAATAGGACATAGAATCCTAAAATTTATATGGAACCGTAAAAGACCCGAATAGCCACGGCAATCTTGAGAAATAAAAACAAAGTGGGAGGCATCACACTACCTGACATCAAAACATATTACAAGGCTACAGTAATCAAAACAGTATGGCACTGGCATAAAAACAGACACATAGACCAATGAAACAGAATAGAGAGCCCAGGAATAAACCCATCCATATATGGCCATTTAATCTCTGACGATGAAATCAAGAATTTACACTGGAGTAAAGGTAGTCTATTTAATAAATGGTGCTGGGAAAATTGGACTGACACGTGCAAAAAAAAATGAAATTGGACCACCTACTTACACCATATACAAGAACAAATTCAAAATGAATTAAAGACTTAAATGTAAGACCTGAAACCATAAAACTCCTAGAAGAAAACATAGGGAGTAAGTTTGCAGACATTACCCTGAGTAATATTTTTACTGATATATCCCCTTGGGCAAGAGAAATAAAAGAAAAAATGAACATATGGGATTACATCAAACTTAAAAGTTTTTTCACAGCAAAGGAAATCATCAATAAAACAAAAAGGCAGCCTACTGAATGGGAGAAGATATTTGCCAACGATATATCTGATAAGAGGTTAATATCCAAAATTTATAAAATATGTATGGAACTCAACACCAAAAAAGCAAACAACCCAATTTAGAAATGGACAGAGGATATGAAGAAGCGTTTCTCTAAAGAGGACATACAGATGGCCAACAGGCATATGAAAAAATGTTCAACCTCACTAATCATCAGAGAAATGCAAATAAAAACCACAATGAGGCCTGGCCAAGTGGCGCAGTGGTTAAGTGCTGGCTTAGGAAACCAGCGGTCCGGGTTTGGTCCCACATATGAGGGCCAGTGACACTGCCCTCAAAAAAAAAAAAAGGAAAAAGAAAAAAAAAACCCACAATGAGATACCACCTCACTCCAGTCAGAATGGCTATCATCAATAAATCAACAAACAACAAGTGCTGACGAGGGTGTGGAGAAAAGGGAACCCTGGTGCACTGTTGGTGGGACTGTGGATTGGTGCAGCCATTATGGAAATCTTAAAAAACTGGTATCTTAAAAAACTGGAAATGGAACTACCATAAGACCAGCAATTCCACTCTTGGTTTGTCTACCCAGAAGAATCCAAGACACTAATTCAAAAAAATATATATGCATGCCTATGTTTATTGCAGCACTATTTACAAAAGCCAAGACTTGGAAACAATGGAAATGTCCATCGGTAGGCGACTGGATTAAGAAATTGGTACATTTATGCAATGGAGTATTACTCCATTATAAAGAAGAATGAAATCGTACCATTTGCAACGATATGGATGGACCTAGAGACTATTATGTGGTTTTTTTTTAATGTTTTGTTACTTATTTATTTATTTATTTATTTATTTATTTATTTATTTATTTTTTAGCTGAGCCATCCTGCCACCTGTTGGCAGCTCAACAGCAACTCAGCTCGGGTTGACATCAAACCACCATTGCTCAGAGCTCAGCTGGCACTCTTTTTTTTTTTTTTTTTTGAGGGCAGTGTCACTGGCCCTCACATTTGGGACCGAACCGGGGCTGCTGGCCTCCCAAGCCAGTGTTTAACCACTTTGGCACTCAGCCGGCCCTCAGCTCACGCTCTTGAGCGAGCTCTTAACCAACTGAGCCATTCAGCCGGCCTGAGACTATTATGTTAAGTGAAATAAGTCAGTCGGAGAAAGACAAATGCCATATGATCTCACTTATATGTGGAATCTGAAAAACTGAATGAATGAGCAAAGTAAACAGAAACGGACTAATAGATATAGAGGAAAAACTGATAGTTGCTAGTTGGGAGGGGGGTGGGGATGAAGGAGAATGGGAAGAGATTAGATGCGGGGGACCTGCCTCCGCTGACCAGGGTTCAAGAAGGTGTACACGGCGTCGGCAGTCGATAAAAGACAGAAACTGTTTGTTGCAGTAAAAGACAGAACATGGAGAGATAACTCCCCAGTTTATTTGTTGCAGGCTTTATATACAGTTTTTAGGTAGGGGGTACGTGCAGCATAGCAGGAAACAATGTGCATTACCTCAGTAAAAAGTAAATCATTAACCTTTTACCAGAAACCTACAGGTCAGTGAAACCCGGGGGAGTTAGCTTCTCAGGACAGTTCTCCATTAATCCTGATAATCATCTTTCTTTTGTGTCCCAAGGACCTGGCCGTCCTCACCACATGCCTCAATAAGCACTAAGCACCCTCCAGGTGCAGAAAGAAACAATGAAAGCAGAAAAACAAGTTTATGCTTCACCAAGCCCACTAAAGCCAGCTTGCAAGCCCCTCAATATTGGGGACCATGGCCCTCAACAATTAGATAGCATAAATAGGTAACTACAATATTGCCACAGGGATATGAAAGACAGCTCAGGGAATATAATAATGTTGTAAATATTTTGTGGGGTGTCAAATGGTCACTTGTCTTGTTAAGGAGACCAATTTGTGGATGGAGTAGAGGCTTGATCACTGCACTGTACACCTGAAACTGATGTTGTATAATATTGTATGCCAACTGTAATTGAATATATAGATAGTCATGGGATATGGAGTATACTGTGGAAGGGAGTATAAGGAATTGTAATAGATATGTATGATATGGGGGGAGGAATGGGATGGCGAATTTGGGGAAGAGGATTGTCGCTTTGAGGGGTAAAAAGTGTAAATATCGCACTGTGTTTTACACCTGAAACTAATTTAGAAAAAAAAAAGTTTGTTTCACAATAAAAGAATTTTAAAAAAAGATACTACATATAAACTCTTCACATTGTTATAAATTATATGTTAAATGGAAAACTGAACAAGTAGTGTAATAAGACAGAGATATGGCTGCATGGAAAAAGAAAAATGTTAATAACAACTGTCATCGCCAAGGGTTTGGGGGTGCGGTGAAATGCCCAAAGAAAGGAAGGCATGTGAAGCTGACATGACGAGGAACAAGCATGTTTAATCAGCAATAACAACCATTGTATAGAGGTTTGGGGGGAGGAGAGGGCGTATACTCCCACCCGCAGGTGCAAAGCATGTTTATGAAAGGGGCTATGTAAAGGAGCTTGGTGCCGGCACAGCAGGCTCCAAAGTCAAGGCAAGGGGTAAGCTCCATGCATCAGCTTGGATGCAGCTGGACACTTCCAGGCCCCATCCTAGTTCCTCCATGGTGCATGTCTCAAGGTGCAACCAGCCAGGGTCAGTGTCTGAAGTGCTGGCCTGCACAGAGCTGAACATTCACGGGCTCCATCCCAGGACCTCCATGCTGCATGCCTCAATGTGTCAGGCCCTGTCATTCCACCTCCTGCAGGATGACACTTCAGGACCTGGTCTAAAGAGCATGTCTCTGTGCACAAATGCCACAACAACAATGCATAGAGCAACAGAGGACCATGAGGCTAATGGTAATACCTGTCAATATAAAGCCTGTCCACCACTAAGGGAGTTTCACCAACTCGTGAGGGGGGTCATTCTGCAGGGCCTGGATCATTGAAAACTTGGTGTCTATTTCCTGCAATGCCTCCTATACCTTTTGTTTGTGGTCTGGCATGTAAATACAGCATTTAACATGTAAGAGGACAGATGTCCCCCTTCACAGCTGTTAACAGGTCTAGGGCCATCCTGTTCTGCAGTACCACCTTTTTTATATGGGTTGTTTCATCAAAGAGCAGGGCTAAAGAGGCTCGCATGATGTTCAGGGTGTTTGTAACATGTTGGGCAATAGTTTAGACCTGTAGCTCTATGTCTATCACTCCACCCTCTGGCAACAAGATGGCTAAGGGGTAAAACTACCAGGCCATCCACTTTTTCTGGTGCCAATGGTGGTAAACAGGGTACCAATTGGCCAGCCTCTGGGGCAGCATGGGCAGGAGGCAACGACAAATAAAGGGGTGTCCCCAAGTGCAGCAGCAAGTCCACTGGGCTGATAGATATGGCCAGCCATAGTGGCCACAAACCCAGATAGCATCACCCGGTAGGAATTCAGTGGGCATCATTCCCATTAAACAGCATCCATCCCACCAGCGAGTAGGGTCTGTTAAAACAGTAACATTGAGGCAGAGCTCCTCGGGTAACCATCCCACCATACGGTTTGGAACAATGGGGTGCCATTGTTCGACACACAAAGGACCACAGTTAGACAATGTCACATGAATCCCCACCAACCACCCCCAGCCATTGTCCAGAGCCTTGCTGAGGTGAGGGGTGTCATTGTGGCACTGCTTCTGCAAGAGGGTTTCAACAGCATGGCAGCAAGCATTTCCCTCTGGGCTGTTCCAATCCCAGGGCTGGAGGTCTGTCCAGTTGGTACCAGTGGCAGGGTTGACTTGTCAGGGCAGTCCATCGGAAGTCTCTGCTGGCAGCTCTGTGCACACCCAGCAGTGTGAGGCATTGTGCACCTGGGGAAAGGTGTGTGCCCAGGTTTAGATGCTGTTCCCAGTAGCAAATCTGGACGGTATGACAGAGCAGATAAAGAGATCATCATGGGTAAGTCGTGGCCTTCTGGTAAAATACAGGTTTTGTGCTCATCCTGTGATAGCACTGTAGCCAGTATGGGGGCATCTTCTGGTCTGTGGTACCACAATTGGGCCCCATGGATCATTGGTAGGGGGCCAGAGGTTAGGTGCACCATGTACAGGGGTATGGGCAAAAGGCGTAGTTTGGGGTTCCTCACAAGAGGGACTCACTTGCCTTGGCAGGTAAAGTCACTTGTATTGTGAAAGGCCAGTGCCCAAGCCAGGGCATAAACTCCAGGCCCTTCTTTAGACCCTGTTTCCAGGGTTCAAGCAGGACAACCCATGGCTATTGGCTGACCTGAGCCTGCCAAGGCCAGGTCTTGTCCTGCATCTGACCATGGGCTACTGTGGATAGAGCAGGTAGTATTACCATCCCCCCTGTAGTCTGGGCTGTACCTCTGGGTCCCCTGTCCCCATGACCCGCAGAAGTCACGGGAGCCCCTCAATTACCTTATTCAAGGGGGCCCTTACCAATATTCTGAGGCTGCCCTTTCAAGAGGTGAACAGTTACCAGTACTTTGTTCTTCCAATGTTTCCACCTGGGAGCCAATACCCTTAACTTTTCCTTCAACAACCTGTTAAAGCATTCAACCATACCAGCAGCTTGGGGTCAATAAGGAATGTGTAGTTGCCATTGGAGATCATTGTCCTTTGCCCAGGTTTGAACCTGTGAACTTGTAAAGTGGGTGCCCTGATCACTGGTAATAAGCAAGGGCCAGCATAGGCAGCCAAGTGACCCAAGGCTAGGAGCATGTGTCATTGTCTGCCTGGGCTACAGGGTCAGCAAAGCCCAGTCTGGTGGCAGTGTCTACTGCCGTAAGGGTGTATCGGGCTCCCTGGTTTGTAGGGACTGGCCCAATATAGTCCACCTGCCATTCCTGCAGAGGCTGTTCTCCCTGGCATATGGACCCCAGGGAGGTGAGCACATGTCATCTTTGAGGGTGGTGCTCTGCTCACCAACAACACTGCTGGATAGCTTTCTTTGCCTCAACTCTTATTAGCTGCAAGCCCCAGTGGGTAGCCACTAGCCCCATAGTCCAGGCACATACATGGCCTAGCTTCTTGCAAAGCCAATCGGCCATGGCAGCGGACCCTGGGGGCACCACAAGCAAGCACACTGGCACCAAAGCATCCACCGCATCACTGCCTGGTGCCTGTAATGGTCAATGGCCTGAGACATGGTGCACGGTAGCACCCGTGTTCTGGCCCCATTTCCACAGTTTCTCACAGAGGTCCTTGCCCGATAAGGAGCAATGGCAGATCAGCCACTCTTAGGCTGCCCACCTGAGTAGCTGCAGTGTCAGGCCCTGATACATGGCCCAGCTGTCAGTGCAAACATGTACCAGACTAGGTTCCTTAGTCAAAACCATCCAGACCACTCATAACTCAGCCCACTGGCTAAAGCGTCCAATACCTGTGTCATACCAAAAGGTGTCAGTGAGGGGTTGTAGGGCAACAGTTGCCCAAGTGGGGGGCTGCCCTCGGCAAGACCTGTCCATGTAGCTGGCATCAGCTGGCTCTGGGGGTTTGCCATCCTCAAAGGGACTAGGAGTCTCCCCCATTTTCACAGGGTCCTCTGCTTGCTCAGAGCAGAAAGCGATAGGTCCCAAAATAGTGTGTAGCTCCTGGGTCAATGGACTAGTGGAGAACTGAGTCTGTTGTTGTAAATAGACTCTCCACTTTGTTAGCATTGGCATCTGTGCCACTCTGGTTCATGGTCTCATTGCCCCAGACCAGAGACAGCCTTCCACTGGGTAAGTCATCGGCACAGTGATCGGGTGCAGGTCCATGATGCTTTTACAGGCCAACAGGGCAGTGTACACTGCTGCCAGCTGCTTTGCCACCAGGGAGTACAATTCCTCAGCTCCCCTCCAAAGCTGGGACCAAAATCCAATAGGAGTCTTTCGTGTGCCCTGTTTCTGCCAGAGACCCCAGCCAAACCCAGAGTCGTCCACCTAGACAGTCAGGAGGAATGGCAGGGTTGGGTCAACAACCATTAGGGTCTGGGCCTGTGCTACAGCACATTTTGTCACCCTGAACACCTGCTCAGCTTCAGGGGACCAATGCCAGGGCTCCCCTTTGCAAACCAGCCAGTGAAAAGGTCACATTAACATTGCCAGATGTGGTATGAAGATTCGCCAGAACCCCCATAGCCCTAGATAAGTCTGCAGCTGCCTCATCATCTCCAGACAGGGGGATTGTGAAACTTACCTTGAATCTTACCTATAACCACCTTGGGGATTATTTTTGTCTTACCCAACCAAACAATTCCCAAGAACTTGACAGAGTAGCCAGGGTCCTGGACCTTGTCCTGGTTGATGGCCCACCCCGACCTGTTAGGGCATCTCAGAGACTGTGGGTGGCAGTTTCTAGATCTGCAAGAGAATCATAGGTTAACATTATATCATCTATATAGTGAAACAAGTGCACAGTCAGGGGCTTGGTCCACACAGCTAAGTCTTGTGCTACCACCCCATGGCACAGGGTTGGGCTGTACAGGTAGCCTTGTGGCAACACTTGCAAGGTCCATTGTCTGCCTTCCCAGGTGAAACCAAACGGTTCTTGGCTGGCAGTGTCAATGTCAATGGAGAAAAAGGCATTGGCCAAGACTACCACATAATGGAACCATCCCAATTCCTGTGAGAGGTGATCCATCAACTCTACGATATTTGGAACAGTGGCATGGAGTGGGGATGTCACTTTGTTCAGCTCCTGGTAGTCCACTGTCATCCTCCAGAAACCATCAGGTTTCTGAACTGGCCAAGCCGGGAGTTGAAGGGGCTCTGCGTGGACCGTATGACACCTGCCTCCTCCAACTTTAAGATTGTACACCCAATCTCCTCATGCCCCCCGAAGCAAGTGATATTTTCTGATGCTAACCACTCAGGTAGCCAGTGGCAGGTGGAGGGGTGCATGTTGAGGATGTCCTCTAACCACTATTTTCACCACACGCACTCACAAGCAAAACTTCCCCACAGTCATCATAACAGTCAGTCCCCTGAGTACATCCTCCCCGAGGATGTATTCAGCAATAGGAGATATGTAGACTTCATAAGCCCTGGAGGGGAGGCTTCCGATCCCCAGGGTGAGGGATAATATGCGCACCATGATGTGCTGGCAAACATACCCCTCAATAGTGGCTGTCAGGCCCTGAAAATGGTCTGGATTGCCATGTATGAGAGTGCTGTCTGCCCCAGTGTCCACAAGGGCCAGCACCTGCTGCACATTCTGCGGGGACCAATATATGGTGTGTTTAACGTGCGGCCTCTGGTCTTCTGGCTCCTCCATCAACCGGGTGCCCCAGCCCATTCCCTAGTCAGGGAGGAAGTCAGTTAGGCACAACTCCCAAGCAACACCCTTCTGTTACTCTGAGTGCAGGGCGGTGAACTTCTGTTCAGGCCGTAGCTTCTGCCAGAGGGCCAGGAGGACCTCAAGGGCCTGGCCGTCTAACTTCTCCTCAGCCAGCCCAGTGCCTACCAAATCAAAGCACATTTTCTGGTGGGTCACTTTACCAGGGTTTCCCCCCCACCCCCCGCTGCCCTGGCTCTTGGGTGTGGCTTTCGAAGCCCAGTTAGGAGGACCGGGGCGACTCACACCCTATTCAGTCACTGCCCGTACCTGCTCAGTCTGGCTTTGCCGGTGGACTTCCAAATCCCCCAGTCTAGCCAAAGCCCCTGTGACATCATGGATGGGCTGGTCTGTGTAGGGAGCTAATAAAGCAGCCATAGTCCCAAAAGTTCCTGGAGGGCCATTAGCAAGGATGAGGTCTTTCGTGCGGGCTGTAAATATCTCCTCATCAGGACTGTTATACTGTAACACAAATATCATCTGCCACATGTTCATCTCCCATATGACTTGCACCAAGTCCAAATAAGTACTCCTCTTACTAACATGTTCTGGTAAAGCTCCTGCATTATCCCAGACCATGCAGGTAGCAGCGATGGGCCAGTTAATTAGGGTCTGATTACCCTGCTGCCACAGGGAGGGCACTGTGGTGACGCTGGCCAGCTGTGCCATCTCGGTGGGGCTTAACTCTGTGTTATCCACCCCATCATCCCACAGATGCAACAACCACATGTGGGCAGACTCACCCAGGCGCTGCTTGCACTACTTTGTGAGCTCATGCAACTCCATAGCTGTATAAGCGGTATAAGAAATATGCCTTATGGACTGTTGTGGTCTGGCAGCTCTACCCACAGGAGCCAGCAGCTCTTCAACTTCCACCCTTTGTTGCACCACTGGTTGGGCTTGCCACACCTGTCCCTGTGGGCTGTTAGCCCAGGAGGGCACTTGCGACTCAGGGGATTCTTGGAGCATGTGTTCAGCCGCTGCCAGGCATTGCTCCAAGTCCTCCTCCCGGTGCTATAAGTGCTACACCCAGTTCGTGGATTCCTGGATGTCATGGCTAGCATGTTGTAAGACAGCTAGGAACTTCCAGTCCACCAGGGCCGCTGCCTCTTGGTGCACCAGTGGAAGGTTTGGCTCTAATGCCTCCAGGGCTTTCCGGACACCTTCCAGTGTGGGACATACGGCGGGTATCCCAGTCCTTTGGCAGAGTCCATGCCAGTAGGTATGCTGCGACCAGATACCAGAAGGAACTCGGGGATCACATCCTGTCCACCTGGGATGGTTCCTCTACCAGGATGGAAGGCGCACTCACCTCGCCAGGATCCTGCCAACTATGCCAAGTGTCATTGCCAAGGTTTTCGGGGATGTGGTTTTGGCTGTGAGATGCCCAAAGTAAAGAAGGCATGCAGAGCCAACAGGAGGAGGAACCAGTGTCTTTAATCAGCAATAGAAACCATTATATAGAGGTTTTGGGGGAGGAGAGTGCACAGAGTGTGCCTGCTTCCTCCCACAGGTGCAAAGCATGTTTACCAAAAGGGCTTATATAATGGAGTCCAGTGCCTGTGCTGCAGGCTCCAAAATCAAGGCCGGGGGTGAGCTCCATGTGTCAGCTTGGATGCAGCTGGACATTTCCGGCCTGCATCCCAGGACCTCCATGGTGTGAGCCTCAAGGTCCGTCCAGCTGGGGTAAGGGTCCAAAGCGCTGGCCTGCACACATCAGGACATTCCCAGGCCCTATCCCAGGACCTCCATGCTGTGCACCTGAATGTGCCTGGGCCCCGTTGACAACAAATATTTGCTATGTCCCAGTCACTGGGTTTACTACACGAATTTTATTATATATATTTATTGTAGCTAATATATACAAAATGCTGGGATGTAGTTACTATTACTATTCCCATTTTATAGATGAGGAAATTGAAACATGAAGCGGGTAAAGTGACTTTCCTGAGGTTATAGGGTAAGTGCTAGAGCTGATAATTGAATCCTGGAAGTCTGGCTCCAAAGTATGCTATTAGCCACTCTCCTACACTACCTCTCATAGCAAAAGCTGTAAACATTTAAACGTCATTAAACAAACTTTTATTAAGTGCCTACTATGTTTTTCTCACTGTGATAATCATTGAGAGTGTAAGAAGAAGCATAGGACTAAAGAGAAGAGATGCTGAAGGTTTCCAGATAAATTGGAGATTAGAAGAATTCCAAGATAATTTCAATACAAACTTCTAAAAACGTCATGGAAATCTAAAAAATGATATTCTTTGTATCATATAGTTAGCCCTCCCTGGGCTCTGCTTCAGGAGGAAGATTTTATCTCAAAGTCTTGATATGGCATGCAATGAATGCAGGCAAAAAAAAAAGTATCTCTGGACAAGTCCTAAAATCCTTAAGATTACCGTGGAGTTACTCATGTTGGAGAAACATTTCAGACCATTGTATTCAAATGATGGTCATTTATTTTTCATTTTCGTCAACTTTTTCCCACTTGAAATCACTCAATCCATAAGTATGTTTGAGCTTCTAGCATAGTATCAGACATTATGAGGAATACAATAATGTATAAGACATTGTCCTTATCAACAAAATATCTACAACCTAGTGAATAGACAAGGAATTCCCATGAAACAAGTACTAGAAAAAATGTTTTATGATATGCTCACTTATGCAATACAAATGTTTAAGGGTGTCAAATAAGGGAAACAAACTGAGTTGAATTGGACAGAGACAGCTTCGTGGAGACTAGGAACATTATAAAATCTTGAAGGATAAAGACTTGAAGTAAAGGGAGAGGAGAGGCACAAGGGTACTTCTAGTCTGGAGGAACAGTCTGACACAATACTTATGAGGTGGTGGCATGATACATGAGCCTAAACAGAAACCAGAGCAATATCAGATCAGGACCCCAAATCAACTAATGCAATCTGAGAAGTAAATGTGTTCATTAAAAGCATAAATCTAGCTAGAGAGCCCAGAAGCTAGACCACAAGAGGAAGCAAGTATTGAGAACCAGAAAGTTCTGACAGCTACAAGTCTGACTATGTATTTTGTGGTCAAGTTGATCTAGCTTTAAATTTCACTTTGCCACATATTCTTTATGTCAGCTTAGTCAAGTTATCTAACTCTTCTGATGCTGTTTCTTCATTGGTGAAATAGGGTAACAATACCTACCATGTGATATGTTATTGGGGAATTAAATGAGGCCATATATTTGAAAGAGTTTTCATATTGTAAAGTTCTACTTGAGAGTTGTTGTTATTAGCTGTTGCTGTATGTAGACAGGATGAAATCTTGGAGGAACTTGTAGTCAGAAAAGTTGACAGTGATTCTCAGTGTGAGATATGGGCAGCTCCCTCCAGAAGTGAATAAGAATCTCTGAAGGCTTGGGATTTTTTGTTCATTGGCTCCTTTTGTTTGTTTCAAAATACAGCTCCTCTAGATTCTAATAAATTTCTTTCCCTCATACATGTCCAGATGATAATCACTACAAACTGGGACATACTTTCCTGAAAAGCTAATAAGTGCATGTCATATCCCCATTATGTTGGAGCAGTAAAAACGTTAAAAAATCCCATTGATCTAGCAGCTTCCTTCAGTGTTTTGAATATGAGGTCATAAATGATAGCAGTAGCAATAAAAAGAAAGGAATTAATTTCAAAGATATTGTGAAAGAAGATAGAAAGGATAGAAAACATTTTTGAGTACTAACTTCATGATATTTTACTGTTGAGGAAAATTAGGTAGTAAGAAGCAGAGGCATAATTTGAACCTCATTCTAATTGACTCCAGAGAAATAGAGAATAATTTCCTTGGATCAGATATGAAAGGGAAAAAGAGGAGAAGGAATAATGGCTCTAACAATTTTAAGCTGAAAGATTGAACAAACTAGAAATCGGCAAGCTGAGAAGGCAAACATATCCAGAAAAGAGTGCTGTATGAGTACTGAATTACATGGCACCAGAATTTTAGTATTTAAAAATCAGTTTACTTTTTTCGGGGTGGTGGTTATAGTATTTATTTATTTTAATTAAAGTATAATTAGTGTGCAATATTATATTAGTTTCAAGTGTACAACACAATGATTCAACAGTTATATATCTTACAATGTGCTCACCACATTAAATCACTTAAACTTAAATTACTCTTAAACTTATGGCAATATTTTCAGCAATTCTTCCCTAAGTCAGATTTCTGATTCACTATATGATGCACAGACTATGTTATTGCCCTTTTGGTCCCCAACAATAGTGCTTACGGTTGACTGCTTAGTAGTTAAGGTAACTCTGTGCTAAGTAAAGCATACTATTTTTAACAGAGGTGCACATTTGAGGTATAAGCAGATAGGGCAAAAGATACCATTGTGAATCCTTGAGAATTCACCTTACAGGCAGCCAACAAAATTATAAATCTAAAATTAATGAACTAAGGGCCGGCTGAGTGGCACAGTGGTTAAGAGCTGGCTTGGGAAGCCAGCGGCCCCAGTTCAGGTCCCACATATGAGGGCCAGTGACACTGCCATCAAACAAATAAAAATAAAATAAATAAAATAAATAAAATTAATGAACTAAAAACAAAATGACTGAATATTTGGTTCATAATGCATATAATTTTTTTTCTTAAATATTTTTATTGAGGGGCCAGCCAAGTGGCTCAGTTGGGTGAAGAGCTCGCTCAAGAGTGCAAGCTAAGCTCTGAACTACAGGGTTGCCGGTTGGATTCCCAGCCCGAGCTTAGTAGCCGCTGAGCTGCCAACAGGTAGTAGGATGGCTCAGTTAAAAAAAAAAAAGTGCCCCAGTTGAGTGGGGCGGTGGTTAAGCGCTGATCTTGGGAAGCCAGTGGTCCCGGTTGGGGTCCCACATATGAGGGCCAGTGACACTGTCCTCAAAAAAATAAAGATTTTTATTGGGGAATTGTGGGAGGGGAACAGCGTTGGGGAATTGGGGAAGAGGAACAGACTAATTGCTGTTCTTTTGTTCTTCAGTCTAGTTGTGGAGGATGTTGCTTCACTGGCTCATGTTGGTATCATCACTGTACTCTTCCTGGATCAGGACACTGGCCTCTGAAAGGCCACTCACCGTGGTTCTTGACAGCTCACTCCGGCTGATGGCTGCTCACACTGGCTGCCAGCCATTCAGGCTGGCTGCCAGCCACTCACTGTAGCTTATGGCAGCCCACTGCTGCAGGGGCTGCAGCCTACACCATCACCGGGACTCACACAGCCCATCTCCAGGTGAAGCCATTGTTCACCATCCTAGCTGTAAAGGGCAGTGTCACTGGCCTTCATATGTGGGATCTAAACCGGGACCTTTGGCATCCCAAGCCAGTTCTTAACCAATGAGCTACTCGGCCAGCCCAATGCATATAATTGTTTTTTTGAGGGCAGTGTCACTGGCCCTCATATGTGGGACTGAACTGGGGCCGCTGGCTTCCCAAACCAGCGCTTAACCACTGCGTCACTCGGCCAGCCCCCAATGCATATAATTTTTGCAGCACATTCTTTTATTCTATTTGGCTTAACAGAGTTCTGAGTCAAGTTTGGATAAAGATATAAAAGGCATGTTGTTGTTATATTAGTTCAATTTTCTTTATTGATGATTGTTTACTTTCATTTTATTTTGTCTTTGATGTTTTATTTTCTGCCCCAGAAATCATAAAGCTGGGAAAGAAAGGTAAGAGAGAATTAAGATTCAAATTATTCAAAAGGATACAACAAGTATCTCAAATCAACAGAGTCAAATTAAAGATGATTCTTGATTCTTATATATATTCAAAAGTCAAGTAAACAAAGGCAAACTAAAAGAAGACTTTCCAAAACCTCACACACAAAAAAGAATGGAAGCCTGTGTTGGCCACAGTGTCAATATGAGCCCATATTGTGACATGACTAGTAAAAAGCCCAAAGAAACCTTAAGTTTATTTACTTAAAAGTATTTGTTATGCACCTACCATATATCAAGTACTATATTCTGGATACTGGCAACTAGGAAGTGTATCATCAGTAAAGAATTTTAAGAGTATAATAACATTGACTTTAGTAGCTCGTTCTTATTAGTAACATGAGCTGGCAATTCTAAACATATCAGAGAAATCATTTCTGTTCCAGTTTGGGAGGATCACTTTTTATCAAATAGGTATACTTCTAGAATCCAGATTTCTATGACTGTAAAATTCATGCTTTTACATTACAATAGTGTCTTTCAAACTTTTTTGACCACAGGACTCACCAAGAAATATTTGTTTCATGTTACCCTGTATAAAACACACACACACACACACACACACACACAGATGGAGAGAGAGAGAGAGAGAGAGAGAGAGAGAGAGAAAGAGAGAGACTATTATCATCTAACTTATACAAAATTTCATAAAATAGTACTGCTATTACTGTGGGCAATGCAGCCTAATATTTTCTACTCCATTCTGTTTCATTTGATAAAAAAGTAAGAAATAGAAAGAAAAGAAAAAAGAAAGAGGTGGAACTTTTCCTAGTAAATATACTTTATAACTCCTTAATGATGATGTAACCCACAGTTTGAAAAACAGTGCATTATAAGTGTAATATACCATTCTCTGTTCAAGATACAGGTGGACAGAATGAAGGAGGGAAGGGAGATGTCAGCCTGGGTTTAATAATTAACCATAGGGCCGGCTGAGTGGCGCAGTGGTTAAGCGCTGGCTTGGGAAGCCAGCGGCCCCAGTTCGGTTCCACATGTGAGGACTGGTGACACTGTCCTCAAAAAAAAAAAAGAATTAACCATAGGGCTGGCCGAGTGGAGCGGTGGTTAAGACCTGGCTTGAGACGCCAGAGGCCCCCGTTCAGATCCCATATATGAGGGCCAGGGACACTGCCCTCTAAAAAAAAAAAGAATTAACCATAGAAATTTTCAAATTAGGAAAACTGCAGGACTACATTTGCATATTCTACCTCTGATTTTTTTTCTGCATTATGTTCCAAATAGCTTTTATTAACCTAACTTTAATACCCTGAACAATAAGTTGATGTTTTTGTTTTGGTTTCACTTTGTTTGAGTTTTTTTGAAGCCTACAGACTATATTCAACTTACATTCTAACACCATTCTGGACTGCAGTGATATGGTTGGATTTTGAGGGAGAAGCAACAATTTTAATTTGCTTTTCTTTGAGGAAAAAACTTTGAAATTTATTCAGGGCAGGAGCCAGGCAATGGGGAAAGAATTTATACTGTGATCCTCAGAGGAACAGAACATGAACTGAATTAATGTTTCTTCAGGATATGGAATTCTCTTCTTATGAATAAAATCTTTTGAGATCAGGTAGGAAGTTTTAACCATTTTTCTATTTTATTACTTTTTCCGATTCGTTGCTTTGAATATTTGGTTTCACTCTGGCAGTGAGGGATGACTAATAAACAAGCTTGACTGCATAATACCATTTTCTTGGGTATATTCAATTCAAAAGGATTTTTTTCCCAGTATGGGCAGTGGGAGTAACCAGATCACATTTGTACACCATTTGGTTCAATCATGTAATAATTTCCTTTACTATCTGAGAGATTCCTAGCCTCCTTTTGGAATGTACTACCTATATCAATGTTCCCTTGTTAATTACAGCTAAAAAGTGCAGCCTATTCTAAGTGTGAGTCTTTAGAAGCTACGGGATTGGTTGATTAATTCAGCCAAAATGATAAGTCAAATAATTTAAAATTAATCAAACTGAAAGATGGGCTAAACTTACCCAGGGTTGAATGAAACTTGGATATAGATTGGCAAGCCATTGTTAATTTTTTACTTAATTCAGTCAATCATGGAAGCCAAAGCTTGCCCTTTTTTCCCCCAATGAAGTTTTGTGTCTCTTAACTAGCTTATACAATTCCTGCCTAGAATAGATTAATTCAAACTACTTCCTTGACTAGTTTTGACTGTATTGAGCAGCTGAGGAAGGTTTGAGCTAGTTAATACAAACTAAGAAGAATAATGGTTTGATAAAAATGACTAGTTTGCCTGAACTTCTTGGCTGTTGCACTACAATCAGTCAGATATTTGACCAAATGAGAATTTGCTTACATTGATTAGTCAATTCAGTCAAGCTGAAATAACTATGGCAAGTAGGATAACCTGAAAAATATTTTTAATTCATTTTTCTAATTATGAAGTCTTACCATTTTTGAGAAAAGAATAAATTCTCTATATCATACAGGGTTTTCAAGAGAAACAGGACCGATATATTCATAGAAGGCAAACACAGTAATTCCTTATCAACATTGACATAAATTAGTTTGTGTAAGTTTTCAGGTGGTTTAAAAGAGGTCCCTTTGTAAATAGGAAAGAATAATTTGGAGACAGAGTCTAAGTCATGAGCAAAACTGTAGAGTGTAGGTGTGAAGGAGTCGATTCTGAAGTATCTTAGGGGCAACTGAAGACACTCAGCAATAATGAAGAGATACATGAAATATGGAAATAGCATCCAAAGGACAAATGGAAAGGAATCAAGGACATATACTATTTTGTCATTTTTTCCTGAACTTCTTTTGATTGTTAATTAACTTTTGTTCTTCACAGGATAAATAGATACCCACAAGTGCTACTACAATATTTTGTCACAGTCTATCTGTGTGTCTAAGATTATTTTGAAGTACATTCCCAGAATTTATTGCATGAATAGGTAGATCAAAAATGATCAAGCAGGGCCAGCTGAGTGGCACATTGGTTAAGAACTGGCTTGGGAAGCCAGCGGCTCTGGTTCAGATTCCACATATGAGGGCCAGAGACACTGCTGTCTACAGCTAAGATGGTGAACAACATCTCCACCTGGAGCTGGGCTGCTGTGAGTCCCCATGACAGCACAGCTGCATCCCCTGCTGCAGTGGGCTGCCATAAGCTACAGTGAACACCTGGCATCCAGTGGGAGCTGCCACGAGCTGCTGTGAGTGGATGTCCAGAGTCCTGTGTCCAATCTGCCTCACCTGAGAAGGGCACAATGATTATACCAACATGGGCCAGTGAAGCAATGTCCTCGACAACTAGACTGGAGAGCAAAAGGACAGCAAATTGTCTGTTCCTCTTCCTGGGTTTCCCAACATGGTTCCACTCCCCCAATTCCCCAATAAAAATCTTCAAACAAAAAATGATCAAGAATTTCAATCAATAACATTTTCTGTGGATCATTTCTATAGTGTGTTGAAAGGTAAAGACAGAGAAACACTAGTTTGCTATTCAGGAGTCATAATGGAATCAATCTGGCCAATTGCCTGCAAATCAACTCTTCTATCCTAAACCCAGTCTGCAAATTCCAGTAACTCTGTCACCTCATCCATCTTCCCTCCACTGCTACAAATTTTCTTAAGGCACAAATATGTTTGTGAGGCCTTCATTTAGGTAAACATCTCAGTCTTGTACATGAGAATTAGAAGATTCCCTACGGTTAACACAGACAGGGCCTTCCGGTCTTTGGAGAGCACATTCTTGATGGAAGGGGCACACAGTGAAATTGCCCAATGTTCCCAAAACCATGGATCTTAGGGAAGCAGGAGGAGGTTGTTCCTCTGGATATATTTTCTGCACTCTTTTTTTAAAAATTATTTATTGTGATACAAATATATTTTCTAAAATTAGTTTCTGGTGTACAACACAGGGCAATAGTTATATTTTTACACTAAAACTGACAAACCCCTTCCCCCAACTTGCCACCCCACCCCCCATATCATACATACCTGTTACAATTCCTTTGACACCCTTCCACAGTATAATCCACATCCCGTGATATATTCAGTTACAGTTGGCATACAATATTATACAACTTCAGCTTCAGGTGTACAGCACAGTGATCCACCTTCTACTCCATCTATGAAATGGTCTCCCTAACAACATATGTGACCATCTGACACCCCACAAAATATTTACAAAATTATTATATTCCCTGAAATGCCTTTCATATCCCTGTGGCAATACTGTAGTTACCCTTTTATGCTGTCAAATCCCTTCCCATTCCCCTTCATCCCCCTCCCAGCTCCCAACTAGCAACCATCAGTTTTTCCTCTATACCTGCTTGATATGATTTCAATCTTCTTAAATTTACTGAGACTCGTTTTGTGGCCTAACATGTGTTCTATCTTGGAAATTGTTCCATGTGCACTTGAGAAGAATGTATATTCTGTTGCTTTGGGGTGAAATGGTCTAAAAATATTGATTAAATCCAGCTGGTCTAAAGTGCCATTTAAGGCCACTCTTTCTGTGTTGAGTTTCTGTCTGGAGGATCTGTCCATTGGTGACAATGGGGTGTTGAAGTCCCCTACTAAAATAGTGTTACTATTGATCTCTGTCTTTATGTCTTTCAAAATCTGTTTTACATATGTAGGAGCTCCTATGTTGGGTGCATGGATGTTTACTAGGGTTATGTCCTCTTGTTGAATTGATCCCTTTATTATTATGTAGTGCCCTTCTTTGTCTTTTATTGTAGTCTTCATTTTTAAATCTATTTTGTTCTCAATATGTTTTGTTACTCCAGCTTTTTTCTCATTTCCATTTGCATGAAATATCTTATTCCATTCCTTTACTTTCAGTCTGTGTGTGTCTTTTGATCTGAAATGAGTCCTTTGTACACAGCATATGCATGGGTCCTGTTTTAGTATCCACTCAGCCACTCTGTGTATTTTTTTTTTGAGGGCAGTGTCACTGGCCCTCATATGTGGGACTGAACCGGCCGCTGGCTTCCCAAGCCAGCTCTTAACTACCTCGCCACTCGGCCGGCCCTTACTCTGTTTCTTTTGATTGGAGCATTTAGCTCATTCACATTTAAAGTGATTATTGATAGATGCATATTTATTGCCATTTTGTTATTTGTATTTCTAGGCTTCCTGGTTTAGTTTGTTTTCCCCTTTCTTCTGTTTAAAAAAGCCCTTTTAACATTCCCTGCAATGCTGGCTTGGTGGTAATGAACTCCTTAAGCTTATTCTTTTCTGAGAAGCTCTTTATCTCTCCTTCAATTATAAGTGATAGCTGTGCTGTTTAGAGTAATCTCCATTGTAGATCTTTTTTTGTTTTTGAGGGCAGTGTTACTGGCCCTCATATGTGGGACCCGAACCAGGGGCGCTGGCTTCCCAAGCAGTGCTTAACCACCACGCCACTTGGCCGGCCCCTTGGTTGTAGATCTTTATTTTGTGTCACTTAGAATATTTGCCACCACTGCCTTCTGGCCTGCAGAGTTTCTGTAGAAAAGTCAACTGTTAGTCTTACAGAGTTCTTTTTTATGTAACCTGCTGTCTTTCTCTTGCTGCTTTTAAGATTCTGTCTTTGTCTTTAACCTTTGCCATTTTAAATATGATTTATTTTGGTCTGGGTCTGTTTGGGTTCTGCTTGTTTGGAACTCTCTGCACTTCCTGGGCTTTTATATTGATTTCCTTCACCAGAGTAGGGAAGTTTTCAGTCATTATTTCTTCAATTACATTCTCGATCCCTTGCGTCTTCTCTTCTCCTGCTGGTATTCCTGTGATGCTAATATTGTTCTGCTTCATGTTGTCCCACTTGTCTCTTAAACTATTTTCATTGTTTTTCATTCATTTTTCTTTTTGTTGTTCCAACTGGGTGACTTGTGCTATTTTGTCTTCCAATTCGCTGATCTCATCCTCTGCTTCATCTAATGTACTGGTGATCCTTTCGAGTGTGTTCTTCATTTCAGTTATTGTACTCTTTAGTTCTAATTGGTGGTTTTTTATGGTTTCTCTATCCTTCTTTATGTCCTCACTAAGTTCCTTAAACACTCTCATCATCAGTGTTCTACACCCTGTCTCTGAAAGGTTGGATACCTCTGTTTCATTTAGTTCCATTTCTAGAGGTTTCTTCTGATCTTTTACTTGGGGCGTGTTTCTTTGTTTCTTCATTCTGACTGTCATTCTTTGATTGCTTTGATGCATTAGATAGATCATCTTGACAGAAGAGAAAAAAAAGAGGAAAAAAAAGAAGAAAAAAGAAAAGAAAGGAAAACAAAGAAAAAGAAAAAACAAGTTTGGGGTGCTCTTTGTCCTCTTTAATCTGCATACCACTTGCTCAGCAACTGAGAGCCTCTGGGTGACTCAGCAGCAGCTGTTGGGGGGAAGGGTTTTGCGTGGTATGCACTGGCTTCCCTCTCAGGCTAGCAGTGAGCTTTCCACAATTAGCTGCTGTGTGCTCTGGAACTGTGTTCACTACTAAAAATCTTCACAGGTTGTTGCAGGTTGTCTGATGCTGCAAAAAACCCTCTGGAGGTGTGGGCCAGACACCAGGGACTCAGAGTGCCTCTGCCAACACAGCTCTTGGTGGGTGGAGCAGACCCCCAAGGTTCCACTGGATGTGCTCAGTGGCCCCCACAAAGTCAGAGCAGCATGCACTCTGCACCAACAACCAGCCAGACAACTTGCCAGGAGAACCCCTACTGGATCACATAGGCACACTGCTCTCGGCCCAACACTCTCAGGAAAACTCCCAATCTCAGCCCATCCTAATCAGCCCCTCTCAGATCAGGTTGAGTAGCACAACAGTCAATCCCCAGCCTGGAAAATCTGCACGAGCAGTGCAGAGGGTTAGAATCCAAGGTGGCTGGAGCACGCCTGCGTCTCAGTGAGCAGCCTATTGGAGCCAGAGGGCACCTGCCCTGCGTTTCCCTGGCAACACAGCACAAGCAGGGTGAAGGGTGGGAATCCAAGGCCGCATGCACTCACACACTCTCACACACATACTCCTGCACCAATTTCACCAGACCAATGTGGTCCGAGACCTGACCCTCTGTGGGAGGGCCCAACCCTGAAAAAATGGCGCCATCCTGTACACTGCTTGTTTGCAAGCTCCACACCAGGGGAACAATGGTCCCAAAACCTCCGGCATCCACACCAAAGGCGCTCAGTTCAGTTCATCTCTACAGGCTCCTGCGCCCCGATCGCACAGTTACTCCCTCCACTAGGAACCACGTGTGTGCTCACCAGAAAGCTAGCCCATGTGCCGGCCCCACAGCCGCCCTCAGGCTCACCAAGCAGAGCAAAGAGTCCTCACTAATTTCTACTGCCAGCTATCATAGAACTCCTCTTCCTGGCAAAGCAACTCTGGGCTGGTGAGCTCGGTATGGGGCCGGCGGGTCTCTCCCCCAACTGGAGAAGCCTCCCCACTGCTGGGGCCTCCCTCATGGGGCTCACCCTCTCTCATCTCCACCCCTCCTACCAGACTTCATGTGGCCTCCGCTTTAGGTCCTTCATTTAGAGGTTCTGTTCATCTAGTGTTCAGGTGACTTGCGAGGTTAAATGTAGTGTAAATTATTTGTAATTTTGGTGTGATCCTGGGAGGCTGTTGGCAGAGCATCTGTCTATTCTTGCCATCTTATCAGAAGCCTATTTTCTGTTCTCTTAATTAATCATTGTTCAAACACAAGAGTTTACAAGACCTAGCAAATCTTAACCATAAGACCTACCATAAGTAATAATTAATTGTTATTTCTGCCTTTTTACTGGCCGGTTTAGAGGGTTTTGCAGATTGTCAAATGATGTCAATTATCTACAACAAATGGGAGGAGATTCCTAAATGAACTGTAACATAGAATGGGCCCAAATATATTATGCAGAATGAATTTCCAGTGAGCACTAATAGTCTTTATAACTGCAGCAACAGAGACTGTGTAGGTAAACACAGAAATTAATTTGTGCCCAGTGGGAAGAAACCCAATGTGCAGAGTGGAACATATTTGTATCTTTTTAATTCAAAAATGATTGAGAAGAAGAGCAAACATTTGTGACAGTAAATGGGAACAGAATGGCCACACTGAACAATTCTGTGAATGAACTTCAAAATAATCTTGGAGACACAGATAGACTGTGACAAAATATTGTATTAGCACCTGTGGGTAACTATGGATCATGTGAAGAGCAAAAATTCATCAAAAAGATCAAGATTATACATTGGAAAAATCCTCTGGGCAAGATTCTCCTTTAGTTGAGCATAAGGTCAGTGACTGGTGAATGATTAATTTGAAAAAGAGAAAATACCATTGTAAGAGCCACCTCCTGCTTCCATAATACTTTTGCTATTAAGAAAAAAAAAGCCCTGTTATCCAGAAATAAGTCTGACACTTAGGCCTCAGGGTTGTTAGAAGCTGGCCTGGTGCTCATAGTTGTTCTCCCGTTGGGCATAACAATCGCACAGAAGGCCAACATCAGTCAGGGTCACTGTGTCACCATAAGAAAGTGAGAAGAAACAAGTCTACTTCATAATTGTCATCTAAGAATGAACAAAAACATGAATATTTCCCAACCATGAAATACCAAATATCTTTCCTTCCTTGCTAATCTGAGTGTCCACTGCTTCTTTACCAGTTACAACCTTAGCCTCACTGTACTCTGCCATCTCTGTAGATAAGGTTTATTGATATATCCAATGATAGAATTATCCCCATTTCCTGAAAGCACCCAATCTAGAGAGAATCCCTGCCTCATTGGACCCTCCCCCAAATCACCTAAACAAAACTCAAATATTATACTCTGTCCTTTCTAAGCTTTCCCACTGAGGCACCCCATGGCTCCTTATGATTTGTATTCTTCCTCATTGCAATTGGTATTAAACCCAACTTATTCAATTGCAGTTATGTTCCTGGTGAATTTTGCCCAAATAACAAGACACTGCCTTTAGAAAGATGTGGCAAATCTTGAGAGGCAAAGGTTGGTAGGGTGGCTAAAGCAACAAACTCTCATACCCCTATCTTTTGCTCTTCTTCTCCTTTCATAATTTCCAAATCAGTAAAAATCTACACAAAATTTAAATGAATACCAAAACTATAATAAACACTTTGGTGATTCTCCCTTGGAGATTTCCAGCAGATGAGACCTTTTGGCAAACTTTACAACCCTTAATTTACATACTTTACAGGTCAGTGTCCACTTTCCAGGGGACTTTGGATACTTTGGCTGTTGTACTTTGTCAGTTATTTACTATATTCATCAGGCCTATCTCAGTGAGTATCTTTTCATGCAGTGGTTTTCAACTTATGATTTATCTTCTGGCAAAATAGCCTATAGAAACTTTCCTCAGGTTATCTTCTCCAAATCATCCCATACTTATTGAACTTCCACTATTTACCAAGCACAAATTTAGGTTCTGGAATCACAATGATAAGACAAAGTATTTGCCTGTATGAAGCTTACATTTTAGTGAGAGAGAGAGAAAATAGACAAGGAAACAAACAAGCAATTCAAATACTACTTCCTCATTTTTCTTAACAACCCATCTCAATTCAACTCTTCTTCTTCTGAACTTCTATATTAAGGACCGTTAGTGTCACAAAATTTTGTGCTTAATTATTCATTGTTTTATAATAGAATCATTGAAAGAACAAGATATGTATTTGTGAAAAATAAGAAGAGATCATTACACAATGCAAAGCTGTTATTTTCAATATCATGTAAAGGGGGAAAGTATAATTTTAATTAGTGGTCTCAAAGAGAAAAACTTGGTGGCTACTCCAGGAAAGCAGATTTGGGTCCTACGTAAGCAACTACCTTCTAAAAGTCAGTTGCCTGAATATCAAGTGAATGATCCCAACAATTAATGAGATCCCCATTACTATGGATATTCAAACAGATACCAGGTAATCTCTTGACTGACATGGCTTTCAAATAATCAAGCATCAGAATGTAGGTTGAAGTAGATGTTTTTTAAGGTCAATCCTTAAAGTTCTAACAATCAATATTTTTTTCATTGTTTTCTACTTCATCTATGTATAACACACACACATACACACACACACTTTCCATTACACTGGAAGCTATTCAAGAATCTTGGCTTACTTATTATTATTCTATTCCACAGATCCCTACTGTGTATAACACAGCCTAGGCCTACAATGAGAGCACAATAATTACTTCTTCACTTCAATATTCCCACTAGAAAAAGGCCACTGCTTACTGGGCCACTACCCTCTGGGATTTCGAGTTGTATTGGGCAAGATGTGACTTGAAAATAGCACTGAAGTCATTATGCCCCACTCCTTTCCTTTTTTGTTTTAAGATTATATAGCTATATATGTCACAGAAATGGTGGCATGAGGAGTGCTTTTTGAAATCTGCCCTGGAAGTTACAACAAATTGAACGGCTATAATTCAACAAAGGATTACATGCACAACCCACAAGCACACCTGAAGACCCACACATCAAATCAGCTGAAGGTGGGCAAATCAGGTGAGCAGGGGAGGAGGAAAAGTGGAAGTGCAGAAATGTGGGCCTTGGAGCCACAGGACAAAGTCCAGAGCTCACTGTGGTCACAGGAGAGGGAAGAATTCAGACAGCAGATGTAGCCTCTCTGGCCCACAGCCTGCCTGAGGGATCAGCATATAATGCGGCTGAACACAGTACTTGAGGCAGAGAACATGAAGCAAAGACCAAATATACAAGGGTGAGAATGGTGGTTTAAGCCCTCACTGTCAGACAGAATACAGAAAACAAAGACACGGAGTCTGGTCGACATCCCCCACTGTCCCATTGTTAGAAATGGACTCCAGAAGAATCTGTAGCAGTGTCAGATTAAAAAACAGAATATCTACAGCGCTGTAAACTAGAGCAAAGGTGTACAGCTACAGGCTCACAGCACAACTAATTCCAGTGAAAAGGAAGGAACTGTAGGGGCAGAAAACTGTGAGGCTGGTAGTCACCATTCTCACAGTCACAAACACACCAGCTGCCTCTCACACCTCACCTGGCCCCCACATTTTGGGGCAGATCCTGTGGAGCAACCAGACCTGCTGAGACACACAGGTCTGCAGTGGGATGCAGGGACAGCATTGGGATCTCAGAAGCTCAGAAATCTATCACCCTCCACATCCTCCAACAAAGGCAGTGCCCTAAGGCCCAGGGACCTGATCATAGGGGAGAAGTCTACCTTCCAGGGAAACCACCATTTCATGAGAAGCTGGAATAGTGCAATAGAAAATATAACACTAAGCATGAGAGAAAATAAAAGGCTGCAGCATGTGTGAAAATAAAATATTCCAGCAACACCTAATTGAAAACAAAATGAACACCTCTTTATAGCAACCTGCTGCAGAAAGCACTCCTATAGATTCACAGAAAGAAAAATATAATTTAATAGTTGCCATGAATAACCAAGGCAACAAGGCAGCTCACAAAGAAAATGAAAAATATTCAGAAAATGCACTTAAAGACATGGAAATATGTGACTTAAACAACAGAGAATTAAAGATTGCAGTTCTGAAAAAGTTCAATGAGATGCAAGAAAACACAGATAGGCAGTTTAATGAGTTTAATGAACTCAGAAACACTGTCAAATAACAAAAATGAACATTTTAACAAAGAGATTGAAAATATAAAAAAAGAACCAAAGAGAAATTCTGGAGATGAAGAACTCAATGAAATAAATGAAGACTGAAATAACCAGGTAATTCAACTGATCATATGGAGGAAAGAATTAATGATATAAAAATAGTAACCTGGAAATTATATCGATGGAAGAAGGGAGACATTTGAGAGTTCAAAGAAATGAAATAACTCTACAAGAAATTCTGACCATATCAGAAAGAGCAACATAAGAATAATAGGTAAGCCAGAACAAACAAATAGTTGATGAGAACTTCCAAAGTTATGGAAAGAACAGGATCCTCGAATCCTAAAAGCAAATAAAACACGTAATTACCTCAATCCCAACAGGCCTTCTTCAAGGCACATTATATTGAAGCTGTCAAAAGTTAATGACAGCTCTTTCCCATCTTGCAAGATGGTGGGTGATAAAACTGAGAAGCCAGACATGAAGGAGAAGAAACTTGAAGCCAAGAAGGCTGATGCTGGTGGCAAGGTTAAGAAGGGTAACCTCAAGGCCAAGACACCTAAGAAGGGGAAGCCCCACTGCAGCCGAAACCCTGTCCTGGTCTGAGGAAACGGCAGGTGTTCCCCATCAGCTATGTGTTCCCAAAAGGCCATGTACAAGAGGAAGTATTCAGCAACGAAATCCCGGATTGAAAAGAAAAAGAAGGAGAATGTTCTTGCTACTGTCACAAAACCAGTTGGTGGTGGAAAGAATGGTGGCACCCTAATGGTTAAACTTCACAAAATGCCTAGGTACTATCCTACTGAAGATGTGCCTCGGAAGCTGCTGAGCCATGGCAAGAAACCCTTCAGTCAGCACGTGAGAAAACTCCGGGCCAGCATCACTCCCGGGACCATTCTGATTATCCTCACTGGATGCCATAGAAGCAAGAGGGTGGTTTTTTTGAAGTAGCTAAGCAGTGGCTTGCTACTTGTGACTGGACCTCTGCCCCTCAATCGAGTTCCTCTGCGTAGAACACAGCAGAAATTTGTCATTGCCACCTCCACCAAAATCGATATCAGTGGTGTGAAAATCCCCAAACATCTCACCAATGCTTATTTCAAGAAGAAGCAGCAGCTATGGAAGCCACGCCACCAGGAGGGGGAGATCTGCGACACAGAGAAAGAGAAATACGAGATTACAGAGCAGCGTAAAATTGATCAGAAAGCCATGGACTTGCAAATTCTGCCAAAAATCAAGGCTGTTCCTCAGCTTTAGGGCTACCTCTGCTCTGTGTTTGTTCTCACAAATGGGGGTTATCCTCACAAACTGGTGTTCTAAATTTATTATGAAGCACCTAATTAACTGACTGGTCTATTTAAAAAAAAAACAGTTAATGACAAAGGAAAAATTCTCAAGGCAGCCAGGGAAAAGAAGACCATAACCTACAAAACAAAGGTAATTAGATTTTCATCCGATTTTTTCAGCAAAAGCTCTACAATCTAGGAGGCAGTGAAATCAAATATTGAAACTATTAAAAGAGAAAAATTAAGAGCCAAGAATAATATGAGGATGGACAATTAAGTTCACTAACTTATCCTAACAAAAGTGTTATGTACCTCATTGCTGAATATCACTATGGTCATCTTTGAAGTACTCCCCTTGTAAAGCAATACAACAATGCCACCACCTAGTACAGCCTTAAAAAGAATTTTGGAACCTTTTCTCCGGAAGGGCCATCAGAGCTCTCATCCTATTACCTTTGATATCCTAAATGTCATAAAAATATATTCCTTTCAATATTTCCTTAAACTTTGGGTAAAGAAGTCATTGGGGGCCAGATCATGTAAGTAGGGAGGGTGTTTCAATACAGTTATTTGTTTACTGGCTAAAAACTCCCTCACAGAAAATGCCATGTGAGCTGGTACATTGCTGTGATGCAACAGCCATTAATTGTTAGAAAAAGTTCAGGTCATCTAACTTTTTCATGCAGCCTTTTTAGCATTTCCAAATAGTAGACTTGGTTAATTATGAATTTGTACCAAACAGTTGGTACAAATTCATAATTAATAATCCCAGTGAAGTAAAAAAAAATTAACAACATTCTTTTGACTCTTGATTTGGATGGATAGAAATTTGTTGGTCTTGGAGAATTGGCTGACTTCCAATGTTTACTTTGACACTTTGTTTTCAAGTTTTATTGGTACACCCATGTTTCATCACCATTGATAACATGGCCCAAAACATCTTGCCTCTCCAAAAGGTCTTGGCAAATTTTGACTCTCCTTTGCTTTTGTTCATCAGTTAGTTCCTCTGGGTCTATTTTTCACATACCTTTCTCAGGCCAAGATTTTCAGTTAAGATTTCCTGAGAGTTCTGGTAAGATGGCAGAATACATGGACCCTCTCCCAACTGCCTCCCAGGATCACATCAAAATTACAAATAATGTTTACAGCATTTAACCTCAGAAGCCCCCTGAACATGAGATGAACAGAACCTCTAAATGAAGGACCTAAAGAGTAAACCACATCAAGTCTGGTAGGAGGGGCGCAGACGGGAGAGGGCGAGCTCCATGAGGGATACCCCAGCTGTGTGGGGAGGCATCTCTGGTTGGGGGAGAGACCCTCTGGCCCCACACCGAGCACACCAGCCTAGAATTACTTTGCCAGAAAGAGAAGTTCTACGATAGCGGGCAGTAGAAATTAGTGAGGACTCATTTTGCTCAGCTTGGTGAGGCTGAGGGCAGCTGGAGAACCAGTGGGGCTGGCACACAGGTTCGCTCGCCAGTGAGCACTCACCTGATTTCTGTTGGAGGGAGTAGCTCTGTGAACTGGACCCAGGAGCCTGTGGGGAAGGACTGAACTGAGCACGTTTGGTGCAGAAGCTAGAGGTTTTGGGACCGTTATTCCACTGGTGCAGAGCTTGCATGCGAGCGGTGTACAGGAGGGCGCCATTTTTTCAGGGTTGGGCACTCCCACAGAGGGTCAGATTTGGGGTCCCATTGGTCTGGTGAACTAGTCGCAGTAATGCGTGCATGCGTGCTTGCGTGAGCATATGGCCTTGGGTCCCCACCCTCCACCCTGCTTGTGCTGTGTTTCCAGGGAAATGCCAGCGGGTGCCCTCCGGCTCCATCAGGCTGCTCACTGAGAAGCAGGAGTGTATAAGCCGCCTTGGATCCCCACCCTCCGCCCTGCTTGTGCTGCATAACCAGGGAAACGCAGGGCGGGTGCTTTCCAGCAACATCAGTCTGTTAACTGAGACTCAGGAGTGTGCAAACTCCCTTAGGCCCCTGCTCTCTGCACTGTTGGTGCAGAGTTGCAAGGTTGGGTATTGACTGTTGGGCTGCTTAGCCTGATCTGTGGGCAGTTGATTGGGACAGGCTGAGACGGGGAGTTTTCCTGAGAGTGTTGGGCAGGGAGCCGTGCACCTGCGTGATCCAATTGAGAATTTCATGGTGAGTTTCTGTGGACTGATTGCTGGTACAGAGTGCATGCTGCTCTGACTTGGTGGGGGCCACTGACCACATCAAGTGGTGCCTTGGGGGCCTGCCACACCCATCTAGAGCTGTGTTGCCAGAGGCACCCTGAGCCCCCAGTGCCTGGCCCACATCTCGACAGGCCACAGAGCGTTTTTTTTTGTTGTTTGTTTTTTGCAGCAATGGACAACCTGCAACAACCTGTGAAGATTTTTTTTTTAACATTGAGCACGGTTCCAGAGCACACAGCAGCTAATTGTGGAAAGCTCACTGCAACCCTGAGCAAGTGGACTGCAGATTAAAGAGGACAGAGAGCCCCTCAAATTCTTTCTCTTTTTTTTTTTTTTTTTTTTTTTTTTTTTTTTAGCTGAGCCATCCTGCCACCTGTTGGCAGCTCAACGGCAACTCAGCTCGGGCTGGCATCGAACTGCTGTTGCTCAGAGCTCAGCTCACACTCTTGAGTGAGCTCTTAACCAACTGAGCCACTCGGCCGGCCCTCTCTTTTTTTATTTCTCTTTTTTTCTTTTTTTCTTTTCTTTCTAGGTGATCTATCTAATACATCGACGCATTCACAGAACGACAGCTATAATGAAAAAGTAAAGAAACATGTCCCAAATAAAAGATAAGAAGAAAACTCTGGAAATGGAACTCAATGAAACACAGGTATTCAAACTTTCAGAGACAGAGTTTAGAACACTGATGATAAGAATGTTTAAGGAACTTAGTGAGGACATAAAGAAGAATAGGGAAACAATAAAAAACAACCAGTTAGAACTAAAGAATACAATAACTGAAATGAAGAACACACTCGAAGGAATCATCAGTAGAATAGATGAAGCAGAGGAGCGGATCAGCGAATTAGAAGACAAAATAGCAGAAATCATCCAGCTGGAACAACAAAAAGAAAAAAGAATGAAAAAAAATGAAAATAGTTTAAGAGACCTCTGGGACAACTTGAAAGACAACAACCTTCATGTCATAGGAATACCAGAAGGAGAAGAGAAGAAGCAAGAGGTTGAGAATGTATTTAAAGAAATAATGACTGAAAACTTCCCTACCATGGTGAAGGAAATCGACATACTAGCCCAGGAAGTACAGAGAGTTCCAAACAGGCTGAATTCAATCAGTCCCACACCAAGACGCATCATAGATAAAATTGCAAAGCTTAAAGACAAAGACAGAATGCTAAAAGCAGCAAGAGAAAGACAGCAGGTTACATACAAAAGAACTCCTATAAGACTAACAGCTGACTTTTCTTCAGAAACTCTGCAGGCCAGACGGGAATGGCAGGAGATATTCAAAGTGACACAAAATAAAGGTCTACAGCCACGTTTGCTCTACTCAGCGTGGCTATCACTTACAATTGAAGGAGAGATAAAGAGCTTCTCAGAAAAGAATAAGATTAACACGTTCATTACCACCAAGCCAGCATTGCAGGAAATGTTAAAAGAGCTCTTTTAAACAGAAGAAAGGGGGAAACTAGCTAACCCAGGAAGACAAGAAATACAAATAACAAAATGGCAATAAATATACACTTATCAGTAACTACTTTATATGTGAATGGGCTAAATGCTCCAATCAAAAGACACAGAGCGGCTGAGTGGATAAGAAAACAGGACCCATGCATATGCTGTTTACAAGACACTCATCTCATATCAAAAGACACACACAGACTGAAAGTAAAGGGATGGAATAAGATATTTCATGCAACTGGAAATGAGAAAACAGCTGGAGTAGCTATACTTATTTCAGACAAAATAACTTTAAAATGAAGACTACAATAAGAGACAAAGAAAGGCACTATATAATAATAAAGGGATCAATTCAACAAGAGGACATACCCAAGTAAACATCTATGCACCCAATATAGGATCTCCAAAATATATAAAACAGATTTTGAGAGACATAAAGGCAGAGATCAATAGTAACACTATCATGATAGGGTACTTCAACACCCCATTGTCACCAATGGACAGATCCTCCATACAGAAAGTCAACACGGACATAGTGGCCTTAAATGACACTTTAGACCAGCTGGATTTAACTGATATTTTTACAGCATTTCACCCCAAAGCTACAGAATATACATTCTTCTCAAGTGCACATGGAACATTCTCCAACAGACCACATGTTAGGGCACAAAACAAGTCTCAAAAAATTTAAGAAAATTGAAATCACATCAAGTGTCTTCTCTGACCAAAATGCTATGAAACTAGAAACTAATTACGAGAAGAAATCTGGAAAACTTACAAATACATGGAGGCTAAATAACATGCTGCTAAATAGTGAGTGAATCACAAATGGGATCAAGGAGGAAATCAAAAAATACCTCGAGACAAACGAAAATGAAAACACCACGACCCAAAATCTCTGGGATGCAGCGAAAGCAGTCCTAAGAGGGACGTTCATAGCAGTGCAGGCCTACCTAAAGAAGGAAGAAAAATCTCAAATCAACAGACTCTCTTTACACCTAAAGGAATTCGGGAAAAAAAAGAGCAAAACAAGCCTAAAGGAAGTATAAAGAAGGAAATAATAAAGACCAGCACAGAAATAAATGAAATAGAGAACAAAAACACAATACAAATTATCAATGAAACCAAGCGTTGGTTTTTTGAAAAGATAAACAAAATCGACAAACCCTTAGCATGACTAACCAAGAAAAAGGGACAGAGGACCCAAATTAATAAAATCAGAAATGAAAGAGGAGAATGACAACAGATACCACAGAAATTCAGAAAATTTGAAGAAAATACTATGATCAACTATATGCTAACAAACTCGACAATCTGGAAGAAATCGATAAATTTCTAGAAGCGTACAATCTACCAAGTCTGAACCAAAAAGAAACAGAAACTCTGAACCGTCTGATTACTGCCCAAGAAATTGAATCAGTAATCAACAATCTTCCAACAAACAAAAGCCCTGGACCAGATGGCTACACACGTTAATTTTACAAAATATTCGAAAAAGAATTAGTACCTATTCTCCTCAAACTATTCCAAAAAATACAAAAGGAGGGAAGACTCCCAAACTCTTTCTATGATGCCACTATCACCCTGATTTCTAAGTCAGAAAAAGATATTTCAAAAAAGGAAACTTAGAGGCCAATATCCCTAATGAACATAGATGCAAAAATTCTCAACAAAATACTAGCAATCCGAATTCAGCATCTCATTAAAAAGATCATACACCACGATCAAGTGGGATTCATTCCTGGTAGCCAAGGCTGGTTCAATATCAGCAAATCAATTAATGAAATACATCACATTAACAAAATGAAAAATAAAAATCATATGATCATATCAATAGATGCAGAAAAGGCATTTGACAAATTTCAGCAGCCATTTATGATAAAAACTCTTAGCAACGTGGAAATAGTGGGATCATATCTCAACATAATAAAGGCCATATATGATAAGCCCACAGCAAACATCATACTCATTGGGAAAAGGCTAAAAGCTTTCCCTTTAAGATCAGGAAAAAGACAAGTCTGCCCACTTTCACCACTTCTATTTAACATAGTTCTGGAAGTTCTAGCCACAGCAATCAGACAAGAAAATGAAATAAAAGGCATCCAAATTGGAAAAGAGGAAGTAAAATTGTCATTATATGCAGATGACATGATACTATATAGAGAGAATCCCAAAGAATCCACCCAAAAACTGCTAGAACTGATAAACCAATTTGGTAAGGTAGCAGGATAAAAAATTCATATTCAGAAATCAGTTGCATTTCTGTACACCAATAATAAACTATCAGAAGAAGAAATCAGGAAATCAATCCCTTTTACAATTGCTTCAAAAACAATAAAATATCTAGGAATCAATTTAACTAAAGAAGTAAGTAATAGAGGTGTACTCAGAAAACTATGAGACACTGAATAAAGAAATCAAAGAAGATACAAATAAATGGAAATACATACCATGCTCATGGATAGGAAGAATTAATATAATTCAAATGTCAGTACTACCTAAAGCAATATGTAGATTCAATGCAATTCCAATCAAACTACCAAGGACATTTTTCTTAGAAATAGAACATAGAATCCTAAAATTTATATGAAGCCACAAGAGACCCCGTATAGCTACCACAATGTTGAGAAATAAGAACAAAGTGGGAGGCATCACACTACATGACATCAAAACCTACTACAAGGCTACAGTAATCAAAGCAGTACGGTACTGGCATAAAAAGAGACACATAGACCAATGGAATAGAATAGAGAACCCAGGAATCAACCCATCTATATATGGTCATTTAATCTATTACAATGGAAGGAACAATTTACATTTGGAATAAAAGTAGTCTATTTTATAAATGGTGCTGGGAAAATTTGACTGACATGTGCAAAAATATTAAAATGGACCGCTTACTTACACCATATATGGGAACAAACTCAAAATGAATTAAAGACTTAAATGTAAGACCTGAAACCATAAAACTCCTAGAAGAAAACATAGGGAGTAAGTTTGCAGACATTACCCTGAGTAATATTTTTACTGATATATCCCCTCGGGTAAGGGAAATAAAAGAAAAAATGAACATATGGGATTACATCAAACGTAAAAGTTTTTTCACAACAAAGGAAATCATCAATAAAACAAAAAGGCAGCCTACTGAATGGGAGAAGATATTTGCCAATGATATATCTGATAAGGGGTTGATATCCAAAATTTATAAAACCATGCAACGCAACACCAAAAAAACGAACAACCATATTAAAAAAAATGGGCAGAGGATATGAGGAGGCATTTCTCTAAAGAGGACATAGAAATGGCTAACAGGCATATGAAAAAATGTTCAACCTCACTAATCATCAGAGAAATGCAAATAAAACCCACAATGAGATACCATCTCACTCCAGTCAGAATGGCTATCATCATCCAATCAACAAACAACAATTGCTGGTGAGGGTGTGGAGAATAGGGAACCCTGGTGCACTGTTGGTGGGACTGCAAATTGGTGCAGCCATTATGGAAATCAGTAAGGGAGTATCTCAAAAAACTGGAAATGGAACTGCCATATGACCCAGCAATTCCACTCTTGGGTATCTACCCAGAGGAATCCAAGACACTAATTCGAAAAAATATATGCACCGCTATATTTATTGCAGCACTATTTACAATAGCCAAGACTTGGAAACAACCGAAATGCCCATCAGTAAATGACTGGGTTAAGAAACTGTGGTACGTTTATACAATGGAGTATTACTCTGCTATAAAGAAGAATGAAATTGTACCATTTGCAACGATATAGATGGACCTAGAGACTATTATGTTAAGTGAAATAAGTCAGTCGGAGAAAGACCAATACCATATGATCTCACTTATATGTGGAATCTGAAAAACTGAATGAATGAGCAAAGGAAACAGAAACAGTCTCATAGATAGAGAAGAAAAACAGGGTTGCTAGTTGGGAGGGAGTTGGGGATGAGGGAGAAGGGGAAGGGATTAGACCGCATAAATAGGTAACTACAGTATTGTCATAGGGATAAGAAAGACTGTTTGGGGAATAAAATAATGTGGTAAAAATTTTGTAGGGTGTTAGATGGTTACATGTCTTGTTAGGGAGACCACTTCATTGATGGAGTAGAGGCTTCATCAGTGCACTGTATACCTGAAATTGATGTTGTATAATATTGTATGCCAACTGTAACTGAATATATAATTAGTCGCAGAATGTGGATTATACGGTGGAAGTGAGTCAAAGGAATTGTAATAGATAGTATGATGGGGGAAGGATTGGGGGGGTGAATTGGGGGAGGGGTATTATCACTTTGAGGGGTAAAAAGTATAACTATTGCACTGTGTTGTACACCTGAAGCTAATTAAAAATAAAATTAAAAAAAAAAAGAAAAAAAAAAGATTTCCTGAACTTTTTCTCTATCAATGTTTACTTGGTTTGCCATTCTTCTCACAGTCAGACGAGAATCTTGACCCACAATTCGATAAATTTTTGCAATTTTTTCATCTGTTCTGTTCATTACTGCCTTCTCTGACATGTCTTCATCAGAGACACGTTCTCTCCCCTTGGAAAAATATTTAATACATTTGTACACTGCCGTTTTTTGCACAGCATTATCCCCGTAAACTTGGACTAACTTGTCCCTGATTTCACTTACACTCTTGACAAATTTAACAAGAAATGTAATGTTTGTTCATTGCTCTAGTTCAAGCTCAGACATTCTCACAACACACAAAAACATGCAACAACAATATGGAATGCCACTCAGAAAGACACTGCCACAGGTTGACACAAACACAGCTGTGGGACACTGATATACCAAGGTTATGAAACGTTACCAAGCAGTTTGTACAGTGCTGCCAAGGTAAGCACATGGTGGCAAGTTAGCGGACGTAATTGTCAGTCCACTTATATCCAGCAAAGATATCCTTTAGGTATGAAGGAAGAATAAAGACTTTTCCAGACATACAAAAACTAAAGGAACTTTCTAACACATTACCTGCATTAAACGAAATACTGAAGGAAGCTATTCAACCTGAAACAAAGCATCAAAAAAATACAAAACTATGAGTGGTATTATGAAGATACAATCAGAAGCTGGAAATAGCAACCCCTACACAAAATAGAGAAGTATACACTTAAACACAACATAAAGGGTAAAAAAGAAAAAAAAAACATTTAAAAAAAAGAAAAAAGAGAAAAAGACAACTTGATACTGCAACTCAGAAATCAACTCACAGCATAAGTAGGGATAATTTGTGACAACAAGAACATGAAAGGGGAGAGAGTAAAGGCTCAAACCTGCAAACAGGAATGGAGATAAGAAGTATGCTCGAGAAAAGTAATACTGGAAATATGAAACTTTCTTTTACATAAACTTAATGGCAACAACTCAAAAAAAAATCCAGAACTGAAATATGTAACATAAAAAAAGAAGAAACACAGGGAAAAATCATAGAATATAATGACGATGAAATAACAGACAACAACAAAAAGCCAAAGAAACAATGGAGACACCAAGCCACCAGAAAAACAGAAGGTAGAATGAAAAGAAATCTTTATATATCAATATTCACCCAAAATGTAAATGGACTAAACTCATTAATAAAAGGAACAAAGTAGCAGATTGGATCAAATCCAAAATCCAACCATATTCTGCCTCCCAGAGATGCATTTCAGCTTCAAGGACAAATATACATTCACCGTGAAAGGGTGGAAATCGATAATCCAAGCAAATGGTAACCAGAAAAAAAGCAAGCATAGCTATATTTATATGAGATGAAACAGGCTTCAGGATAAAAATATAACAAGAGACAAAAATGCGCATTTCATAATGATAAAGGGGACAATACAAAAAGAAAATATAACACTCGATATGTATACCCACAATCAGGGAGCACCAAAATGTACAAAACAATTACTAAGAGTGGTAAAATGAAAATTGACCAATACACAATTATAGTAGGGAACCTAAACACATCGTTGTCAGCTATAGATAGATCATCAAACAGAAAACATATAAGGAAATATCAACCCCAAATGACACATTACACCAAATGGACAAAATTGACATTTATGGAGGACTGTATCCTGGAACATCAGACTATGCATTCTCTTCTAGTGTACATGGAACATTTTCAAGTATAGACCACATGCTGGGACATACAATTAGCCTCAGTAAATTTAAGAAGGTTGAAATTATACCAAGCATAATTTCTGATCACAGGGCTTTGAAATTGGATATCAACTGCAAAAAGTAATCAGGAAAAATCCCAAATATATGGAGATTAAGGAACATGCTTTTATAGAATGATTGGATCCAAGAAGAAAGAAGAGGAGAGATCAAAATACACATAGAGGGCTGGCTGAGTGGCGCAGTGGTTAAGCGCTGGCCTGGGAAGCCAGCGACCCCAGTTCGGTCCCACATATGAGGGCCAGTGACACTGCCCTAAAAAAAAAACACATAGAAACAAATGAGAATGAAAATACATCCTACTAAAATTAATGTGATGCAGCAAAGCAATAATAAGAGGGAAATGTATATCATTACAGTCCTGTCATAACAGATAGTAATAAGCCCAGATAAACAACATAACATTACATCTTTAAAAAAACAACAACAATAAAAAGAAGAACAAATGAAACCAAAATTCAGCAAGCAGAAGGAAGGAAATAATAAAAATCAGAGCAGAGCTAAATGAAATAGTTGACAAAAAGACAATAGAAAATATAATGCAACAAAGAGCTGATACTTTGAAAAGATTAATAAAATTGACAAAGCCTTGGCTAGACTCATGAAGACAAAAAGAGAAAAGACACAAACAAAATAAAAAATGAAAGAGAAGTTACCACGGGTACCACAGAAATACAAAGCATCATACAAGAATACTATGAAGGACTATATGATACAAAACTCAATGACATAGAAGAAATGGACAACTTCTTAGAATCATAACTTTTCTATACTGAATCACAAAAAACTGGAAAGTTTAAAGAGACTGATCAACAGTAAGGTAGTTTAATCAGTCATTCAAAACCTTCCCAAAAGCAAAAGACCAGGACCAGATGGCTTTACATGTAAATTCTACCAAACATTCAAGGAAAATCTAACATTTGTCCACCTCAAAGTCTTCCAATAAATTGAATAAGTGATACTTCTTAAATCATTTTATGATGCCAGCATTACCCTGATACTAAAACCTGGTAAGACTCACACAGAAAAGTAAAATTACAGTCTAATATCTCTGATAAATACAGATGCAAAAATCCAAACAAAAGTCAATCAAATTGTATACAACTATGCATTAAAAAGATTATACAGGGCCGGCTGAGTGGCGCATTGGTTAAGAGCTGGTTTTGGGATGCCAGCGGCACCGGTTCGGATCCCACATATGAGGGCCAGTGACACTGCCCTCTACAGCTAACAACAGCTTCACCTGGAGCTGGGCTGCTGTGAGTCCCTGGGACAGCATAGCTGCAGCCCCTGCTGCAGTGGGCTGCCATAGGCTACAGTGAGTGGCAGGCAGCCAGTGTGAGTGGCTGGCAGCCAGCATGAGCTGCCAATAGCCGCAGTGAGTGAACATCCAGAGGCCAGCGACCAATCTGCCTCATCCAGGAAGAGCTCAATGATGATATCAACATGGGCCAGTGAACCAACATCCTCCACAACTAGACTGAAGAACAAAAAGACAGCAACTTGTCTGTTCCCCTTCCTTGATTCCCCAAAGCTGTTCCCCTCCCCCAATTCCCAAAAAAAATCTTAAAAAAAAAAGATTATACATCACAATCAAGTGAGGTTCACCAGGTGCACAAGGACTGGTCTACATATGCAAATCTATCAATGTTGCACACCACATAAACAAAATAAATGACAAAAATCACATGATTATATCGATAGATGCAAAAAAATGTGTTTGACAAGATACAACCTCCATTAGTGTTTAAAACACTTAATAAAATGGGTATAAAAGGAAAATACCTTAACATAATAAAAGCAATATATGACAAACTCTCAGCTAATATCATAATTAATGGTGAAAAACTGAAGCCCTTTGTTCTGTGTTGAGGAGCAAGACAAGGTTGTCTCCTATCACTGCTGCCATTCAACATAGTATTGGAAGACCTAGCCACAGAAATTAGTCAAGAGAAAGAAATAAAAGGCATCAGAATTGGGAATGAAGAAGTTAAATTGTCACGTTTTGTAGATGATATGATGCTTTATATAGAAAACCTAAAGACTCTACGAAAAAGCTACTAAAAGCAATGAATGAATACAGTAATGTTGCCTACTACAAAATCAATGTACAAAAATCCATTGCATTCCTATATAATAACAATGAAATTTCAGAAAAAGAAATAAAAAAATTCCTTTTGCAACTGCAGCTAAGAGAATATGAACCTTGGAAGAACCTTAACAAAATATGTGAAGGACCTGTACACTGCAAACTATAAGCCATTTTTGAAAGAAATTGAAGAAGACACAAAGAAATGGAAAGGTATTCCATGTTCATGGATAGGAAGAATCAAGTTGGTTAAAATGGCCATATTACCCAAAGAAATATGAAGATTTTATCAACCCCCATCAAAACCCATTTCGCATTTTTTAAAGAAATAGAACAAACCATCATCAGATTTGCATGCTTAAGGCTGGAAGTATCACACTTCTTGACCTCAGGTTCTACTACAGAGCAACAATAATTAAAACAGAATGGTAGTGGCAAAAAAACAGACACACAGAACAATGGAATAGAATTGAAACCCTTATGCATAAAATGAACAGATACTTTTTGACAAAGGAGAGAAAAATACACAATGGAATAAAGACAGCCTCTTCAATAAATGGTGCTGAGAGGAATGGAAAGCCACATGCAAAAGAATGAAACTAGCTGCTATCTGTCACTGTGTACCAAAATTAACTCAAAATGGATCAAAGACCTAAACATACAACCTCAAACAATAAACTGCATAGAAGAAAGCATAGGTATTAAACTTATGGACCTTGGGTTCAAAGAGGACTTTATGAATCAACCTGAAATGCAAAGAAAGTAGATGTTAAAATAAATGAATGGGACTATATCAATATAAAAAGCTTCTGCACAGGGCTGGCCGAGTGGAGTGCTGGTTAAGAGCTGGCTTGGGACACCAGCGGCCCCGGTTCAGATCCCACATATGAGGGCCAGTGACACTGCCCTCTACTGTTAACAACAGCTCCACCTGGAGCCGGGCTGTGAGCCCCTGCAATGGTGTAAGCTGCAGCTCCTGCTGCAGTGGGCTGCCATAGGCTACAGTGAGTGGCTGGCAGCCAGCATGAGCTGCCCATAGCCATGGTGAGCGACCATTCAGAGGCCGGCGACCAATCTGCCTCATCTGGGAAGAGAGCAATGACGATACCAACATGGGCCAGTGAAGCAATGTCTTCCACAACTCGACTGAAGAACAAAAACATAGCAACTTGTCTGTTCCCCTTCCGAGATTCCCCTATGCTGTTCCCTCCCCCAATTCCCCAATAAAATCTTTTTAAAAAAATGCTTCTGCACAGCCAGAGACAATATCAGCAAACAAAGAGGTAACCAACCAAATGGAAGAAGATATTGGCAAACAATGTCTCTGAAAAGGGACTAATATTCAACATATATAAGGAACACATTCAACTGAATAACAAAAAGGACACACAATCCAATTTTTAAAAGGGCAGAGGACATGAACAGAAACTTCTCTCAACAAGACATACTAATTTCAACAGATATATGAAAAAATGCTCAACTTCACTAGTTATTAGGGAAATGCAATAGACCACAAGTAGATATCACCTTACAACTCTTAGAATGGCTATCATTAACAAGACTAACAATAACAAGTGCTGGAGAGGCTGTAGGAACCTTCATACACTGTTGGCAGGAATGTAAATTGATACAGCCACTATGGAAGGCAGTGTGGATATTCCTCAAAAAATGAAGAATAGAATAACCATATGACCTAGCAATTCCTCTCCTGGGGATCTACCCTGAAAATCTGAAAACATTTATCTGTAAAAATATATGTACTCCAATGTTCATTGCAGCTTTATTTATGGTGGCCAAGACATGAAAACAACCAAAGTGTTCTTCCATAAATGATTAGAAAAAGAAGTTGTGGCATATATACACAATGGGATACCATTCTGTCATATGAAAAGATGAAATAGTGCCATTTGTAGCAACATGGATGGATCTTGAGATTATAATGCTAAGTGAAATAAATCAGACAGAAAAAGTTGAGAACCATATGATTTCACTGATGTGTGGCATATAAAACTGAAAACAACAAAAGAACAAGAAAAACAAATCAAGAAACAAAACTCGGGGCCGGCCGAGTGGTACAGTGGTTAAGCGCTGGCTTGAGAAGCCAGCGGCCCTGGTTAAGGTCCTACATATGAGGGCCAGTGACACTGCCCTCAAAAAAAAAAAAGAAACAAAACTCATAGACACAGACCACAGTTTAGTGGTTACTGGAAGGAAAGGGGGGTGATGGTAGAACGGGGTAAAGTGGGTCAAATATATGGTTATGGAAGGAGAATACTCTGGGTGGTGAACACATAATGCATTATATAGATTGTGTATCATAGAATTGTAAATTTGAAACCAATGTAGTTTTGTTGACCACTGTCACCCCAATAAATTTTAGATTATAAAAAAAGTGAGAAGAAAAATGATTATATACTTTAACTAGTAATATTTTTTTATTTTTCAATTATACTGACATTTAATATTATTTTATATCAATTTGAGGTATATAGCATAGTGGTTATATATTTATATAAGAAGTATGACAATTAAGTTTGCAAACTTGTTGCAACAAATTTTCTAACCTTTTTGTATATCAGAGAAATTATTCATTATGAATTTGTACCAACTGGACAAACAGTTAACCGTTTACTATTTGTAAGTGCTGAAAAGGCTGCATGAAAAAGACAACCTGAACTTTTTTTTTCTGAAATTAGTTTATTGGGGTGACAACTGTTAGCAAAGTTACATAGATTTCAGGTGTATAATTCTGTAGTACATCATCTATATATCACATGGTGTGTTCACCACAGTCAGTTCTCTCTCCATCACCGTATATTTGATCCCCTTTACCCTCATCTACCACCCCCCTTACCCTCTGGTAACCACTAAAGTATTGCCTGTGTCTATGAGTTTTGTTTCTTTGTTTTTCTTGTTCTTTTTTTTGTTTTCAATTTTATGTGGTTCTCTAATTTTTCTGTCTGACCTGAACTTTTTGCTAACAATTCATGGCTCTTGCATCATGGCAATGTACCAGCTCACACAGCACTGTCTGTGAGGGAGTTTTTAGCCAGTAAACAAATAACTGTATTGGAACACCCTCCCTACTCACCCGATCTGGCATCCATTGATTTTTTTTTCTTTTAACAGGAAAAAAATCAGAATTTTAATACACATTCCTGCCTGGGGAATTCTCATAGGCATGAAAATTCCAAAGAGAGTGAGACAACATTGGGTATATAAGACATTTTGACAAAAGAGAGAAGAAGGGGAATCAATTTCGGAATTAAGAAGAAGGGGCAATTTATAGGTAGTTGAGGAAGAGCAGAATACACCTGGTAGGAACATTCTTGCTGGGCATCTCAGAAACAATGGGACACAGAGAGTTTCTGTCTAACAGGTGCCTGCCTGATGTCCTCTTATTTACCACTTAAACAAAGTAAGCTAAGGCAGTATTCTAAGTTTCCCTTCCAGAAGCAGTTTTCTCTGTCTGAATCGCTTAAGCAAGAAGGGTGAGGGAAGTGCTAAAGGTTCTTTCTGAGGTTTGTTTCTTAATAAACAGCTTAAAGTTAATATACCAAAAAAGAAGCTTCAGGGTTGCAAAATTTTGGTTTCCTTCACAAGATATAAAACATTTCCATCATCCCCAGAAGTTCCCTCAGGCCCCTTTGTCATCAATCCTGACGGCTCAGCCTCAGGCCCTGGCAACCACTGATCTGGTTTCTGTCCCTATAGTTTTGCCTTTTTCCAGAACGTCATGTAGTTGAAATCATACAGCATATGACTTCAGATCTGACTTCTTTTATGACTTAGCACGGTTCACTTCAGACATACACACATCAATTGTACATATCTATAGCTTGTTCCTTTTTATTAATATATGAATGTACCACAGTCTATCCATAAACCTACTGAAGGACATTTGGGTTATTCCCCATTTTGGGGGGTGATTATTAATAAAGTTTCTATAAACGTTCAAATGCAGGTTTTTGTGTGACTATGAGTTTCATATCTCTCTGGTAAATAATCCAAGAAGGAGATTGTTAGGTCATCTACTAAGTGTTTGCTTAACTTTATAAGAAACTGTTTTACTACAGAGCTGTGCCATTTTGTTCCCACCAGCAATGTGTGACAGCTCTAGTTGTCCCCTATCCAGCTCATCCCTCCTTATTGTCAGGTTCTATTTTAGCCATTATGATGAATATGTAGTTGTAGCTCACTGTGGATTTGGTTTGCATTTCCATAATGATTAATGGTATTGAATATCTTTTCACCTGCTTATTTGCTATTCATAGAGTATCTTTGGTGACATGTCTGTTAAAATTTTGCCTGTATTTTATAAGATTGCTTATTTTCTTACAACTGAGGTTTGAGATTTGTATATATCCTGCATATAAGCCATTTTATTAGATATGGGCTTTACAAATATTTTCTCCCAGTCTGTGTTTTATTTTTTTTTCTAATTTTCATTACACTGTCTTCCAAAGGGCAAAAGTTTTCAATTTTTATAAAGTCTTACTTATCAGTTGGATTGTGTTTTTGTATCTAAGAATTCATTGCTCAACTCAAGGTCAAAAATATTTTTCTCCTATGTTTTTTTCAAAGATGTGTGGGTTGATATTGTTGTTGTTGTTTGTTGCTCTTATATAAGGGTCTAAATTCTGCCAGCACCATTCACTGAAAATCTATCCTTTTTCCATTGGATTACCTTTGCATTTTTGTTGAAAATCAACTGAAACTGTATATGTGGTTCTATTTTTGGATTCAACTCTCTATTCTGCTCAGTTGATCTCTGTGTTTATCCTGGCATCAACACAAGGCTATCTCTCTTATTGTACAATAGCTTAATAATAAGCTTTGAAATAAGATAGCATTGGGTTCTCAATTAAAAAAAATTGGTTTGGGGGCGGCCGAGTGGCATGGTGGTTAAGCACTGGCTTGGGAAGCCAGCGGCCCCAGTTTGGGTCTCACATATGAGGGTCAGTGACACTGCCTTCAAAAAAAAAAAAAGAAAAAAAATTGGTTTGGCTATTCTAGTTTCCATATACATTTTAGAATTGGCTTATTGATTTTTACAAAAACCTTATTAAGGGACCGGCTGAGTGGCTCAGTTGGTTAATAGCTCGCTCAAGAGTGCGAGCTGAGCTCTGAGCAAAGGCAGTTCGATGTCAGCCCGAGGTGAGTTGCTGTTAAGCTGCCAACAGGTGGCAAGATGGCTCAGCTAAAAAACAAAACAAAAAACCTTACTAAGAATTTACTTGAGATCACATTGAATCTATAGATCAGAATGAGGAAAATTATAATTTTTTTCAGTATTTTTTTATTCTTTTATTCTTTATTGTGAAATAAACATTTTTTTAAAAATTAGCTTTAGGTATACAACACAGTGAAATAGTTATACTTTTTACCCCTCAAAGTGAAAACCCTCCTCCCCCAGTTCGCCACTCCAATCCTCCCCCCCCATATCATACATATCTATTACAATTCCTTTGACTCCCTTTCACAGTATAATCCATATCCAGTGACTATCTATATATTCAATTACAGTTGGCATACAATATTATACAACATCAGTTTCAGGTATACAGTGCAGTGATCAAGCCTCTACTCCGTCCATGAAGTGGTCTCACTAACAAGACATGTGACCATCTGACACCCCACAAACTATTTAAAACATTATTGTGTTCCCTGAACTGTCTTGCATATCCCTGTGGCAATATTGTAGTTACCTATTTATGCTGTCTAATCCCTTCCCTTCTCCCTCATCCCCACCCCCCTCCCAACTAGCAATCATCAGTTTTTCCTCTATACCTATGAGTCTGTTTCTGTTTACTTTGCTAATTCATTCAGTTTTTCAGATTCCACATGTAAGTGAGATCATATGGTATTTGTCTTTCTCCGACTGACTTATTTCACTTAACATAATAGTCTCTAGGACCATCCATATTGTTGCAAATGGTACGATTTCATTCTTCTTTATAGCAGAGTAATACTCCACTGTATAAATATACCACAGTTTCTTAATCCAGTCATCTACCAATGGGCATTTTGGTTGTTTCCAAGTTTTGGCTATTGTAAATAGTGCTGCAATAAACATAGGGGTGAATATATTTTTTTGAATTAACGTCTTGGATTGTTCTTGGTAGACACCCAAGAGTGGAATTGCTGGGTCATACAGTAGTTCCATTTCCAATTTTTTGAGATATCTCCACACTGATTTCCAATTTGCAGTCCCACCAACAGTGCACCAGTGTTCCCTTTTCTCCACACCCTCGCCAGCACTTGTTGTTTGTTGATTTATTTATTTATTTATTTATTTATTTATTTATTTATTTTCTTTTTGAGAGCAGTGTCATTGGCCCTCATATGTGGGACCAAACTGGGGCCATTGGCTTCCCAAGCCAGCGCTTAACCACTGCACCACTAGGCGGGCCCTATGTTAATTTATTAATAATAGCCATTCTGACTGGAGTGAGGTTGTATCTCATTGTGGTTTTTATTTGCATTTCTCTGATGATTTGTGAGGTTGAACATTTTTTCGTATGCTTGTTGGCCATCTGTGTGTCCTCTTTAGAGAAATGCCTCCTCATATCCTTTGCCCAATTTTTAATTGGGTTGTTTGTTTTTCTGGTGTTGAGTTTCATGAGTGTTTTATAAATTTTAGATATTAACCCCTTATCAGCTATATCATCGGCAAATATCTTCTCCCATTCAGTTGGCTGCCTTTTTGTTTTATTGGTGATTTTCTTTGCTGTGAATAAACTTTTAAATTTGACATAATCCCATATGGTCATTTTTTTCTTTTATTTCTATTGCCTGAGGGGTTATATCAGTAAAAACATTACTCAGGGTAATGTCTGCAAACTTAATCCATGTTTTCTTCTAGGAGTTTTATGGTTTCAGGTCTTACATTTAAGTCTTTAGTCCATTTTGTGTTTGTTCTCATATATGGTGTAAGTAGGTGGTCCATTTTCATTTTTTTGCTTGTGTCAGTCCAGTTTTCTGAGCACCATTTATTAAATGGACTATCTTTACTCCATTGTAAATTCTTGCTTCCATTGTCATAGATTAAATGACTATATATGGATGGGTTTATTCCTGGGCTCTCTATTCTGTTTCATTGGTCTATGTGTCTGTTTTTACTCCAGTACCATACTGTTTTGATTACTGTAGCCTTGTAGTATGTTTTGATGTCAGGTAGTGTGATGCCTCCCACTTTGTTCTTATTTCTCAACATTGCTGTGGCTATTCGGTGTAGGCACACAATGATTTCTTTCTTTACCCAAAGATAAAGGAAGTATTTAAGGAAGACATTTTGATGACTTTCAGGACATCAAGGGTAATATGATGATAACTTTGATTCCAGAAAAGGAGTTCCAAAATTGCTTTGAAGGGTGGACTAGGTGCTTCCTAAAGGGAGTTCTTAGAAGGTGACTGTAGTGATATTCAGCAATGAGGTGTATATCACCTTTTCTATGATGAGTTCATGAATGTAATTGTCAGAACTCATGTGAATTGATTCCCCTCAATAAGCCTAGTACCCACTTGGTGCTATATACATTGTTATTATTATATTATTGACTATATTCTCTATATTGTACTTTATATCCCTGTGACTATTTTGTAACTTCAAACTTGTACTTCTTAATTCTGTGAATGACCTTTTTCACCCACTCTCCCAATACCCTTTCCATCAGTTTGTTTTCTGTATGCATGAGTTCATTTCTCCGTTTGTTTGATTTTTGGGGTTTTATTTTGGTGTTTTCTGTTTGTTTGGTTTTGGGAGGCTTTTTTGGTTGTTGTTGTTTATTTTGTCTTTAGATTCCACATACAATTGAGATCATATAGTATTTGTCTCTTTTTGTTTGACTTATTTCACTTTGCATAATTTGTGCAGCCTCTATGAAAAAGTTTGGAGATTCCTCAAAAAATTAAAAATAGAACTACCATATGACCCAGCAATTCCACGTCTGGGTATTTATCTGAATTTTTTTTTTGGAGGGAAGTGTCACTGGCCCTCATATGTGGGACCCGAACCAGGGCCGCTGGCTTCCCAAGCCAGCACTTAACCACTGTGTCACTTGGCTGGCCCTGAAGATTATATTTTTAAGGACCCAGTGTTTCAAGATAATAGGCCATATGTGTGTTTTCACATACTCATTTCCATGTTCACACAACTTTCCAAGCTCTCCAAGTATTCTTTTCCTACCTACCAACCATAACCATGACTGTGACAGTGGGCAGACTTATTATCCTTTCTATGCCTGTTTTTTTTCTGCCTATATTCTTATTTTGCCATGCCTGTTTTTATTCCACCAGAATAAAGAAACAGGCATGATAGTTAGATTCATATATTAACACAATGTACCATGGTACTACACATGCACTAGTCTATGTCCTCCTCTAGGCTAAGCATGCAGGCAGCCAACATAGTTGATTGATGAGGTAACTATTAATTAGCATTTAAGGCTCACACCTAGGAAAACCATGGCTTGTGAACAAACCTTATGATTCATGATTTGATCTCTCCTTTAACTTTATTGCTATTACCTCACAGGAGACCACTGTATTATGCTCCTTAAGCACTGCAAAGCCATTTGAGGAGGTATGTGGAAGAGTCATTTATGAAGGGAGGCCTAAAACTTGCTTGAGAAACTAATTATGATCAACTGAATGCAAACCTGAAGCCAAAAACAACAGTCTCGACACAATTAAATGCAGCTGTGCTCCTTTCCTTCCCCCTCAGAGCACAAGCTACAATCACTCTCCTTCCCTCTTATGTATTGACCTGTAATAAAATCTTGTTGGATGGGCATAATGGGAATTTGTAGATTTGAGGGACTGCACAGTATGTGGGTATACAGTTTGTAATCATCTTTATTTATCTATGACCTTGAAGTCACACCTGCACAAAGAAAACTACCAAAGAGACTATTAGCTTCTGCCTGCCTTGAAATTTCAAAAACAATAAAAAGCAACTTCTGACACTTGATCAGTACTTGAAATTACCCTCTTGCACCATCTTTTATCTAGCCTCATATTTTATCAAGATTGATATTTTATGTGAGTTGAATGAGCAAAGGTGAGTTTTATGCTGCTTACAGTTTGGCTTGTTGAGAGTGACTGAAGCAATTCAATCGAAATTGGGTAGCTTGGGATATTTTGTTAAGCATTATTAATTTTGGATACCAAAGGCTATGTTTACATGCACAAATGAGGCTGACCAAATTCAGAATGTTGATGGGTTGAATTCAACTAACCGAAGGCAGTGATTGCAAAGGTGTGGAAGTAATTTTAATAAATACCAAAAATCTAATTTGACTGAATTGTTGAACGTATTGGACACTTGTGCCAGGTGTCTTATAGGCTAAACTAATGTCTGCATTGATGTCTTTCTTTTCAAGAAAAAATGCACAAAGGAATAAGTTGGTGTGATCTTAATATAGCATCCACCACAATAACAGGCATAATAGAGGCATTCAGTAAATAATTGTTAAACAATTAAACTGCCAGAATACTTCTTTAAAATAATAACCTAAGGGCCGGCCCAGTGGCTCAGTTGGTTAAGAGCTCGCTCAAGTGTGTGAGCTAAGCTCTGAGAAACAGCAGTTTGATGCCCAGCCTGAGCTGAGTTGCTGCTGAGCTGCCAACAGGTGGCAGGATGACTCTGAAAAACAAAACAAAACAATAACCTAACCTCTCACAGCACTTCCAAAAGCCACTCCAGAAGCTTGATGGGAGGGAGGGGAGGCTTAGTCATATTTCTAGGGACACAGCCAAAGTAAAATGGCCTTTTCGGTGTTTATGTTTGTTTTTCTAAAAATATTTCATTATCTCTGCCTGGGTTCTGCCAATTAGCATTCACAATGTCTGTCACTTTTTTGTTCAATTGCCTATTAGATTTCATGAAAAAGCAACTAAAAGGATCAAGAATTTATTTAGAGAGGGCCGGCCGAGTGACGCGGTGGTTGGGCGCTGGTTTGGGAAGCCAGAGGTCCCGGTTCGCATCCCACATGTGACGGCCAGGGACACTGCCCTCAAAAAAAAAAAAAAAAGAATTTATTTAGAGAAAAAAAACACAGGACATAATAATAATATTTTACTTCAACAGTGTCATAATTTACTGGGTCTTTAATAATGTAACTTTTTCAGAATGAAGAAAGATCAGACTTCTATCCTTAAATTACCTTTATGATAACAGCATTGTTTTTTCTTCCCCACTATTTTAAGATCAATTCTAGCCATCTAGAGGTCAATGTTTTCATTATTTAGTAATGGGGTATGATTTAGATGCCTTTTCTTCTGTATCTAGTGCTTTCTCCCAAATATTCCCCAAACTTTGGATAACATGATTACAAGATAATATGATTAACAAGAAATATGGAGTGAATTTCCCTCCGTTTCTTCCTCATTGCATCTCATACAAAAATAAAGTGTTACTGATATGCCACTTGTGTTGACAGGAGCTATTGTGAATGAATCTTAGATCCACTAAAAAAGAAGATAAAAAATAAAAAAAAATAAAAAACCCACCAGAGAAAGACCAAGATGGCAGATTAGGTAAACACTGTGCCTGTGGCCTCCCAGGATTTTACCAAAATTACAAATAAATTATAGAACAATCAACTTCAAGAATCATCTGAAGACTAGCTGGACAGAAACCCTATAACTTGGGATCTAAAGAAGAGGTCACATCAAAACTTGAAGGAGGGGCAGAGACCAGAAATGAGCTGACCTGAAACCCAGAAATAGTGGTCGGACACTGGGAGGGACACCTCCTTGCCAGGGGTTCCATTAAAGGAGAAAGGGGTTCATGCCCCACACTAGGCATTGCAGCCCAGGGGTCCTGTACAAGGAACAGGAATTACCACAACATCTGGCAGGGAAACTTAGCGAGGACTCTGTCCATCCCAGTGAGACTGAAGATGACTGGAAACTCAGACACCCTCTTAGAGAGACTGCACACAGACTCACTTGCTTGCAAATACCCAGTTTCCAGTGGAGGGGCAACAACTCAAAAGGTGCAAGAGACATACAGGGAAAGATTGAGTTATATGTATTTGGGTGAGGGCTGGAGGGAGCAGCCACTATCCCTCTGTGAAGCCTACCTCACATGTAGCCTACATGTGGGTGCTATCTTTTCTGTGTGAACTCTCCCCAAAAGCCAAATCTTAGATCTCATTGGTCTGGTAAAATCCATGTATGCACACCACATTGGTGACACCCAAGTTCTGTGCCCTGAAAATTTAGTACTGTAACACCAAGGACACTCTCAGCTACAGAGCAACCATCCCTGCCCAATGAGCTGCAGAAGCCTTTTACAGGAGCAGATGGCTCAGTGCAGCCCCAGGCAACTTTTGGTGCTGGGCATTGACCCAAAATCTGCTCAGCAGCCACACGTGGGTATCTCTTGGGGATTTACAAACCTAAGGCAAGTGGTGTATTTGGGGTGTTTTTGTGAAATGGCTGCAGGTCTTGCACCAGTGCAAAAACTAAAGCTGCATTAACTTTGTAAAAAAAGAACTGCCCACACCTAGGAATCCCTTGGAAACCAGCCACACCCATCTAGGGCTTCAATGCTGGAGCACTCTCAACACCAGGTCAGTCAGCCTGGCACATCTACCTACAGATGCTATTTCAAAAGCTTAGCCTTATGGGCAACCAGCAGGTGGCAACAGGCACAGAGGGATCACTGCTACACTGCCCCAGGCCCAATACTGGTGGCAGCTGGGCTCAGTTCACAACGAGGCTATCCACACATGCCTCCTGGTCCAGCACATGGAGAAACCAACCACATATAGTTGTGTAGATCCTACTGGGAATCCCTGAGCCAACTACAGGCAACACTGAAATAGGCCTACACGAGAGCACCTGCCAAGAGACACAACAGAAAACACAATCAGAAACCAAGTGGAGGCCAACTAGAGCACTACCTGGTTAGCCCCACAAGTGGCACAGCCAAAGGCTGGAATAAATAAGCACAAGAGCCTGTGGGAGTTAATCGCACTCAAAGTCAACAGCCCCCACACAGCAGTTCATAAACTGTGGGCAAAGCCAATGCTCACAGATAGGGCTCAACTATAACAGGAGAATACACACAACACATACAAGGGACACTCATGGAACACATGCACTGGAGATCAGGGATATTGCACTATTGTGTCTTCCAGGAAACATGCTACATAAGGCCACCTGGCAAAGACTGAAAGACATAGGAGATCTAACTAACATAGAAGCAAACACAAAGGCAGCTAGAATGAGAAAACAAAGAAACATGTCCCAAATAAAAGAACAGGAGAAACCTCCAGAAATAAAATTGAATGAAATGGAGGCAACCAACTACTAGTGATGGAGTTTAAAACACTGGTCATAAGGACCGACCGAGTGGCACAGTAGTTAAGAGCTGGCTTGGGACGCCAGTGGCCCAGGTCCAGATCCCACATGAGGGCCAGTGACACTGCCATCTTAAAAAAAAAAACAAAAAAAAAAAAACAAAAAAAAAAACACTGGCCATAAGAATACTTAAAGAATTTAGTGAGAATTTCAACAAGGACATATTGTAGTAAGCATAAAGAAGACCATAGAAATGATTTAAAAAAAAGAACCGTCAGAAATAAAGACAATAAAAGTGGAAATGAAGAATATACTAGAATAAACTAACAGCAGATTAAATGAAGCAGAGGAGAAAATCAGTGATTTAGATAATAAGATAGCAAAAAACACCCAATCAGAACAATAAAAATATATATGAATAAATAAATAAATAAATAAAAGAATAAATAAATAAATATAGTTTAAGACACATGTGGAATAACATCAAGCCTAACAGCAGTCACATAATAAGAGTACTAGAAGGAGGAGAGAGAGAGCAATTTATCGAGAACCGATTTGAAGAAATAATGACTGGAGACTTCCGATAAGATGGTGGAATAACAGACGCTGTACAAACTGCCTCCCAGGATCACAGCAAAATTACAAATAATTTATACAACATTCAACCTCTGAAGTCCCCTGAACACTACATGAACAGAATCTCTAAATGAAGAACTTAAAGAGGAGGCCATGTCGAGTCTGGTAGGAGGGGCGGAGATGAGAGAGTGCGAGCCCCGAGAGGGACACCTCAGCGGTAGGGAAGCCTCTCCGGTTGGGGGAGAGACCCTCGGGCCCCACACTGAGCTCACCAGCCTAGAGTTACTTTGCCAGAAAGAGGAGTTCCATGATAGCGGGCAGTAGAAATAAGTGAGGACCCTCTTTGCTCAACTCAGTGACGCTGAGGGCAGCTAGAGAACAAGTGGGGCCAGCACACAGACTTGCTCGCTGGTGAGCACTCACCCGGTTCCTGTTGGAGGCAGTAGCTGTGTGAGCTGGGACCAGGAGCCTGCAGGGATGGACTGAACTGAGCGCCTTTGCGGGGGAGCTGGAGGTTTTTGGGACCACAGTTTCTCAGGTGTGGAGCTTGCACATGAGTAGTGTACAGGAGGGCACCCGTTTTACAAGGTTTGGTCCTGGACCACGTTGGTCTGGTGAAATTGGCACAGGAGTGCGTGTGTGCATGTGCACAAGAGGACTTGGATCCCCACCTTCCACCCTGCTTCTGCTGCATTGATAGGGAAAAGCCTGGTGGGAGTGCTCCAGCTCCATCAGGCTGTTCATTGAGATGCAGGAGTGCATGAGCCGCCTTGGATCCTCACTCTCTGCACTGCTTGTGCAGAGTTGCCAGACTGGGGATTGACTGTTGGGCTGCTCAGAATGATCTGTGAGGGGCTGTTTAGGACAGCCTGAGACTCAGAGTTTTCCTGGGGACATTGGGACATGAGCTGTGCATCTGCACGATCCAGCCTTGTCTTTCCTGGTGAGTTCGTGTGGGCTGGTTGCCGGTGCAGGATTACATGCTGCTCTGACTTGCTGAGGGCCACTGACCACATCCAGTGGTGCCTTGGGGACCCGCCCCACCCACCTAGAACTGTGTTACCAGAGGCATACTGAGCACTTGGTGCCTGGCCCCCATCTCCACAGGCCAAAAGGTTTTTTTTGTACCAGAAGACAACACGAGAAAACCCGTGAGGATTTTTGGTAGTGGGCACGGTTCAAGATAACAGAGCAGCGATTTGCAGAAAGTTCACTGCAAGCCTGAGAGGTAGGCCAGTGCATAACACGTTAAGCCCTTCCCCCCAACAGCTGTTTCTGAGTTGACCAGAGACTCTCTATTGCTGAGAAAGTGGTCTGAGATTGAAGAGGTTGTAGAACCCCCCACTTTTTTCCACCCATTTTATTTTTTCTTCTTTTCTTCTTTTTTTCCTTTTCTTTTCTCTTCCTTTTTTGTCTTTTTTTTCTAGATGATCTATCTAATGCATTGAAGCAATCATAGAGCGACAGCCAGAATGAAGAAACAAAGAAACTTGTCATCAGTAAAAGATCAGAAGAAACCTCTAGAAATGGCACCAAATGAAACAGAGGTATCCAATCTTTCAGTGACAGAGTTTAGAACACTGATGAAAAGAATGTTTAAGGAACTTAGCGAGGACATAAAGAAGGATAGGGAAACCATAAAAAACAACCAGTTAGAGCTAAAGAATACAGTAACTGAAATGAAGAACACACTCGAAAGAATCACCAGTACATTAGATGAAGCAGAGGATCGGATCAGCGAATTGGAAGACAAAATCGCAGAAGTCACCCAGTTGGAATAACAAAAAGAAAAATGAATGAAAATAGTTTAAGAGACAAGTGGGACCACATGAAGTAGAACAATATTAGCATCATATGAATACCAGAAGGAGAAGACAAGAAGTAAGGGATTGAGAATATAATTGAAGAAATAATTACTGAAAAGTTCCCTACCCTGGTGAAGGAAATTGACATACAAGCCCAGGAACTGCAGAGAGTTCTAAACAAGCTGAACTCAAACAGGCCCACATCAAGACACATCATAGATAAATGGCAAAGCTTAAAGATAAAGACAGAATCCTAAAAGAAACAAGAGGAAGACTGCAGGTTACATATAAAGGAACTCCTATAAGACTAACAGCTGACTTGTCTACAGAAATTCTGCAGACCAGAAAGGAGTGGCAGGAAATATTCAATGTGAAAAAAATAAAGGCCTACAACCAAGATTGCTCTACCCAGCATGGCTATCACTTAAAATTGAAGGAGAGATAAAGAGCTTCTCCGAAAAGAATAAGCTTAAGGAATTCATTACCACTAAGCCAGGATTACAGAAAATGTTACAAGGGTTTTTTTAAAAGGAAGAAAGGGAAAAAACAAGCTAACCCAGGAAGACCAGAAATACAAATAACAAAACGACAATAAATATGCACCTATAAATAATCGCTTTAAATGGGAATGGGCTAAATGCTCCAATCAAAAAACCCATAGGGCCAGCCGAGTGGCATGGTGGTTAAGCACTGGCTTGGGAAGCCAATGTCCCTGGTTTGGTCCCACATATGAGGGCCAGTGACACTGCCCTCAAAAAAAAAAAAGACAGAGAGCTGGCCGGCAGAGTGATGTGTTGGTTAAGAGCTGGCTTGAGATGCCAGTGGCCCCGGTTGGGATCCCACATATGAGGGCCAGTGACACTGCCCTCTAAAGCTAAGATGGTGAACAACAGCTCCACCTGGAGCTAGGCTGCTCTGCGTCCCCGGGGATGGCATAGCTGCAGCCCCTGCTACAGTGGGCTACCATAGGCTGCAGTGAGTGCCCGGCATCAAGTGTGAGCAGCTGGGAGCCGGTGTGAGCTACCAAGAGCCGCTCTGAGGAGCCATCCAGAGGAAGGCGACAGATTTGTGTCACTGAGAAGAGCACAATGTCATTGAAGCAATTTCGTCTACAACTAGTCTGAAGAACAAAAGGAAAGCAACTGTGTGTTCCCTTTCCCTGGATTCCCAACGCTGTTCCCGAACTTCAATTACCCAATAAAATCTTTAAAAAAAAGACATACATTGGCTGAGTGTATAAGAAAACTGGACCCATGCATATCTGTCACAAGAGATTCATCTCAGATCAAAAGAGTAAAACAGACTAAAGTAAAGGGATGGAATAAGATATTTCACGCAAATGGAAATCAGAAAAAAGCTGTAGTAGCAATACTTAATTTGGACAAAATAGACTTTAAATGAAGACTACAATAAAAGACAAAGAAGGGCACTACATAATAATATAGGGATCGATCCACCAAGAGGATGTAACCCTAGTAAACATCTATGAACCCAACATAGAAGCTCCTAAATATATAAAACAGATTTTGACAGGCATAAAGACAGAGATCAACAAAAACAATATCATAGTAGGGGACTTCAACACCCCATTGTCATCAATGGACAGATCCTCCAGATAGAAAATCAACAAAAACACAGTGGCCTTAAATTACATATTAGACCAGCTGGATTTAATCGATGTTTTCAGAGCATGTCACCCCATAGCAACAGAATATACATGCTTCTCAATTGCACATGGAACATTTTCCAAAATAGACCAAATGTTAGGCCACAAAACAAGTCTCAACAAATGTAAGATGAATGAAATCATATCAAGCATCTTCTCTGACCACAATGCTTGAAACTAGAAATTAATTATAAGAAGAAACCAGAACAGCACACAAATATATGGAGGCTGAATAACATGCTACTAAATTGCGAGTGGGTCAAAAATGAGATCAAGGAAGAAATCAAAAGATACCTTGAGATAAACAAAAATGAAAACATCATGACACAAAATCTCTGGGATGCAGTGAAAGCAGTCCAAAGAGGGAAGTTCATAGCAGTGCAGGCCTACCTAAACAAGGAAAAAATATCTCAAATCAACAGACTATCTTTACAACTAAGGGAACTGGAAAAAGAAGAGCAAAATAAAACTAAAGTAAGTATAAGGAATGAAATTATACAGATCAGAGCAGAAATAAATTAAGTAGAGAACAAAAAAAAATCCAAAAGATCAATGAAAACAAGACTGGAATTTTGAAAAGACAAAAAAAATCGACAAACCCCTAGCCAGACTTACCAAGAAAAAGAAGAGGACCCAAAGTAATAAATTCAGAAATGAAAGAGGAGGGGCCAGCCGAGTGGCACAGTGGTTAAGCGCTGGCTTGGGAAGCCAGTGGCCCCAGTTCAGTCCCACATATGAGGGTCAGTGACACTGCCCTCAAAAACAAAACAAAACAAAACAAAAAAGAAATGAAAGAGAATTGACAACAGTTACCACAGAAATACAGAAAATTTTAAGAAAATACTACGAGCAACTATATGCCAACAAATATGACAATCTGGAAAAAAAGGATAAATTTTTAGAAGCATACAATCTACCAATTCTGAACCAAAAAGAAACAGAAACTCTGAACAGACTGATTACTACCAAAGAAATTGAAACAGTAATCAACAGCCTTCCAACAAACACAAGTCGTGGACCAGATGGCTTCACAGGTGAATTTTACAAAACTTTCAAAAAAGAAATAATATATATTTTCCTCAAACTATTCCAAAAAGTACTGTTGGAAGGAAGTCTCCAAAGAACACTTTATGAGGCCACTATGACTCTGAACCCAAAATCAGACAAAGATATTACAAAAAAGGAAAATTATAGGCTGATATCCCTAATAAACATAGATGCAAAAATCCTCAGCAAAACGCTAGTAAACCGAATTCAGCATCACATTAAAAAGATCAGGACTTCCAGTAAAATGGCGGAATAGACAGACGCTGTACTAACTACCTCCCAGGATCACATCAAAATTACAAACAAATTATACAGAATTCAACCCTGGAGGATCCCGGAACACTAGATAAACAGAACCACTAAATGAAGAATCTAAAGAGGAGGCCACGTCGGGTCTGGTAGAATGGGTGGAGACACGAGAGTGCGGACCCCGTGAGGGAAGCCCCCGCTGTGGTGAGGCTTCTCCGGTTGGGGGAGAGACCCTCCGGCCACACACCAAGCTCACCAGCCCAGAGTTCCTTTGCCGGGAAGAGGAGTTCCAAAATAGCTGGCAGTAAATTAGTGAGGATTCTCTTTGCTCAGCTCAGTGAGGCTAAGAGTGGCTAGAGAATCAGTGGGATGGCGCACAGGCTTGCTCACCGGTGAGCATTTACCTGGTTCCTGGTAGAGGGGGTGGCTGTGTGAGCCGGGCCAAGGAGCCTGCGGAGATGGCTGAACTGAGCGCCTTTGGTGCAAAGTCTGGAGGTTTTTGGACTATTGTTCCCTTGGTGTGGAGCCTGTACACGAGTGGTGTAGGGAGGGCGCCATTTTGTCACAGTTTGGCCCTCCCCCGGAGAATGAGGTCCGGGACCTCATTGGTCTGGTGGAATTGGTGCAGAAGTGCATGTGTGCATGCACAAGCGTGCATGTGGTCTTTGATCCGCGACCTCCGCCTGGCTCATACTGTGTTGCCAGGGAACAACTGGGCAGGTGCCCTCTGGCTCCAAAAGGCTGCTCACCGAGATCCGGGAGTGCGTGAGCTGCCTCATGTCCCCACCCTCCGAACGGCTCTTGCTGCATTGCCAGGGAAATGTCTAGTGGGTGCATTACAGTTCCGACAGGCTGCTCACTGAGATGTGGGAGTGCGCAAGCCACCTCGGGTCCCCACTCTCTGCACTGTGCTTGCAGAGTTGCCAGGCTGGTGACGGGTTGTCGGGCTGCTTGACCTGATCTGTGAGCAGCTGACTGGGACAGTCTGAGATTGGGTGTTTTCCTGGGAGTGTTGGGCTGTGAGCTGCGTGCCTTCATGATCCAGCCAGGGCTCTCATGGTGGTCTATCTAATACATCAAAGCAATTCCAGAGCTACAGCCACAATGGGGAAACAAAGGAACATGTCACAAATAAAATATGTGAAGAAACCTCTAGAAATGGAACTAAATGAAACAGAGGGATCCAACCATTCAGAGACAGAATTTAGAACACTGATGATAAGAATGTTCAACAAACTTAGTGAGGACACAAGGAAGGATAGTGAAATCATAAAAAACAACCAGTTAGGGGCCGGCCGAGTGGCGTGGTGGCTATACGCTGGCTTGGGAAGCCAGCGGTCCCGGTTCGGGTCCCACATAAGAGGACCAGTGACACTGCCCTCAAAAAACAAACAAACAAACAAACAAACAAAAAATACAACCAGTTAGAACTAAAGAATACAATAACTGAAATGAAGAACACACTCAAAGGAATCACCAATAGAGTAGAAGAAGCAGAGGAGTGGATCAGCGATTTGGAAGACAAAATTGCAGAAATCACCCAGGTGGAACAACAAAAAGGCCAAAGAATAAAAACAATGAAAATCCTTTAAGAGCCCTAAGGGACAAGGTGAAGGGCAACCACCTTCGACTCATAGGAATACCAGAAGGAGAAGAGAAGAAGCAAGGGGTTGAGAATGTATTTGAAAAAATAATGACTGAAAATTTCCCTACCCTGGTGAAGAAAATCAACATACATGCCCAGGAAGTGCAGAGGGTTCCACACAAGCTGAATCCCAACAGGTCCACACCAAGACACATCATAGTTAAAATGGCAAAGGTTAAAGACAGAGACAGAATCCTAGAGGCAGCAAGAGAAAGACAGCAGGTTAAATACAAAGGAACTCCTGTTAGACTAACAGCTGACTTGTCTACAGAAACTCTGCAGGCCAGAAGTGAGTGGCAGGAGATATTCAAAGTGACACAAAATAAAGGCCTACAACCAAGATTGCTCTACCCAGCATGGCTATCACTTAAAATTAAAGGAGAAATAAAGAGCTTCTCAGAAAAGAATAAGCTTAAGGGGTTCATTACCACCAAACCAGTATTGCAAGAAATGTTAAAAGGGCTTTTTAAAACAAAAGAAAGGGGTAAACATGCTAACCAGGAAGACCAGGAATACAAATAACAAAATAGCAATACATATGCACCTATCATTTTAAATGTGAATGGGCTAAATGCTCCAATCAAAACACAGAGAGTGGCTGAGTGGATAAGACAATAGGACACATGTATATTCTGTTTACAGATGGAATAAGATATTTCATGCAAATTGAAATGAGGAAGAAATTAATGCTGGAGTACCAATACTTATTTTGGACAAAATAGACTTTAAAATGACTACAATGAAAGACAAAGAAGGGCACTATAACCCTAATAAACATCTATGCACCCAACATAGGAACTCCTAATTACATATAACAGATTTTGACAGACATAAAGACAGAAATCAACAGTAACACTATCATAGTAGGGGACTTCAACACCCCATTGTCACAAATGGACAGACCCTTTAGACAGAAAATCAATGCAGAAAGAGGGGCCTTAAATTACACTTTAGGCCAGCTGGACTTCGTTGATATTTTTAGAGCATTTCACCCTGAATAAACAGAATATACCTTCTTCTCAAGTACACATGGTACATTTTCCCAAGATAGACCACGTTAGGCCACAAAACAAGTCTCAGTAAATTTAAGAAGATTGAAGTCATATCAAGCAGATGTAATGGAAAAACTGATGGTTGCTGTCTGGGCGGGAGTGGGTCTGAGGGAGAGGGGGAAGGTTTTGGACAGCGTAGGTGGGTGACTACAATGTTGCCGCAGGGATATGGGGGCAGTTCTGGGAATATAACTAATAATGTTGTAAAGAGACTATTATGTTAAGTGAAATAAGTCAGTCGGAGAAAGACAAGTACCATATGATCTCACTTATATGTGGAATCTGAAAAACTGAATGAACAATCAAATTAAACAGACTCATAGATATAGAGGAAAAACTGAGTGTTGCTATTTGGGAGGTGGGGTGGGGATAAGGGGGAAAGGGAAGGGATTAGACAGCATAAATAGACAACTAAAATATTGCCACAAGGTTATGAAACACAGTTCGGGGAACATAATAATGTTGTAAAAATTTTTTGGTGTGTTAGATAGTCATCATGTCTTGTTAGGGAGACCACTTCATGTATGGGGTAGAGGTTTGATCACTGCACTGTACACCTGAAGCTGATGTTGTATAATATTGTATGCCAACTGTAACTAAATATATAGATAGTCACGGGATGTGGAGTATACTGTGGAAGAGAGTCAAAGGAATTGTAGTGGATATGTATGATATGGGGGGAGAGGAGTGAGGTGGCGAACTCAGGGAAGGGGGTTGTCACTTTGGGGGGTATAGAGTATAACTATTGCATTGTGTTGTATACCTGAAAATAAATAAATAAATTAATTAATTAATTAATTAATTTAAAAAAAGCTTTTGGTGGGGGAAAAAAAGAGAAAAATATTAGGCAATAGACACAGAAGCAAAAGTGGCAGAGATGATGGAATTAACAAACAATGCCATTAAAACAGCTATTATAAATGCATTTAGTATGCTCAAGGATTTAAAGAGAAAAATTAAAATGAGAAAAGATGTGCAAGACTTTCCAAAGAACAAAATGGAATTTTTGGAGATCAAAAGATAATCTCTAAAATTAAAAATTCAGCCGGCCGAGTGGCACGGTGGTTGAGCACTGGCTTGGGACGCCAGCGGCCCCGATTCGGGTCTCACATATTAGGGCCAGTGACACTGCCCTCAAAAAAAAAAAAATCAGTAACTGGAATTAACATCAGATTAGACACATCAGAAGAAAAGATCAGTAAATTTGAAGACATAAAACCAGCAATTATATAAAATGAAGCACATTAAGGAAACACAGGGAACAAATATGCAGAGCCTTAATGATCTGTGAAAGAATATCAAGTGATTTAACATGCTGGCAATTGGAGTTACAGAAGGAGAATGGCAAAAAGAAATCATGACCAATATTTCCTGAATTTTTTTTTTTAAAGCTGGGCCAACCTGCCACCTGTTGGCGTCTCAGCGTGGCAGCTCAGCTCTGGCTGGGGATCGGGCTGGCGACCCTGTTGCTCAGAGTTCACGCTCTTGACTGAGCTCTTGGCCAGCTGGGCCACTCAGCCAGCCTGTCATATTTCCTGAATTTGATGAAACATAATCTAAAGGTACCCTGAGAATTATAAATGCAAAGATAACAATACTATCATAATCTCAATTGCACAAAGTCCAATTTCTGGAAACCAATGATAAATAAAAAAATCTTTAAAATAGCCAGAATCAAAAAAGAAACATTACATTTAGAGAAATAAAATGCTTGACCTCAGACTGGAAGTTTGTGTCCCCTGAAAATTTGTATGTTGTAACCTAATCACCAATGTGATTGTATTTGGAGGTGGGGTTTTTGGGAAGTGATTATGTCTGAAGGTGCAGCCGTCATGAATAGGATTAGTACCTTTATGAAAAGGATACCAGAGAGTTTCTTCCCCTCTTCCACCATGTTGTAAACACAGCAAGAAGGCAACCATTGGGCCGGCTGAGTGACTCAGTTGTTTGAGAGTTGGCTTGGAGTGCATGCTCTGGGCTGCGGGACTGCCAGTTTGATTCCCACATGGGCCAGTGAACGCTGCGCCCTTGCTGAGCTGTTGCTGAGCTGCCAGCAGGTGGCAGGATGGCTCAGCTGGTGTAACAACAAGATTGCTTGTTCAATGGTGGGCTCTGCCCACCCACAACTAAAACTGAACTCGGCACCTTGAGCTGAGCTGCCACCCGGATGGCTTAGAGGATACAGCGTGTGCTCTTAACAACCAGTCTGCTGGTTCCACTCCCGCATGGGATGGTGGCTATGCCCACTTGCAACTAAGATTGAACACAGCACCTTGAACTTAGAGCCTACCAGCTGCCAACGGGAAGCCAGATCGTGACTGGCCCACAACAAAGATTTAAGAACAACTTGGCTGGTCCCCTCCTCCAATTCCCCAACACTGTTGCCTTCCCCCAATTCCCCCAATTAAATCTTAAAAAAAAAAAAAAAAGAGAACAGCCATTTATGACTCTGAAAGTAGGTCCTCACGGGACATGAATCTGCCCAAACCTCGATTTTGGACTTCCCAGCCTCCAGGCTGTAGAAATAAACTGTTGTTTAAACCAAAAAACAAACAAACAAACAAAAAACCCTTAGGAATAAATTTAACGAAGGAAGTAAAATACCTGTACTCAGAAGATTATGAGACATTGAAGACAGAAATTTAAAAATATACAAATAAATGGAAACATATACCATGCTCACAGATAGGAAGAATTAATATAGTTAAAATGTCCATACCAGCCATAACAATCTAGAGATTCAATGAAATCCCTATCAAAATACCAATGGCATTTTTCACAGAACTAGAACAAATAATCCTAAAATTTATATAAAACCATAAAAGACCCTAAATAGCCACAGCAATCCTGAGAAAGATGAACTAAGTTGGAGGTATCACACTACCTATTATCAAATCATACTACAAGGCCATAGTAAATAAAACAGCATGGTATTGGCATAAAAACAGACACATGGATCAATGGAACACAATAGAGAGCCCAGAAATAAATACATCCCTATGTGCTCTTTTAATCTATGACAAAGGAAACAAGAATTTACACTAAGATAAATAGAGTCTATTCAATAGATGATGCTGGGTAAACTGGACACATACATGAAAAAAATATTGAAAGTGTACCACCACCTTATGCCACATACAAGAGTAAGCTCAAAATGGATTAAAGAATTAAATGTAAAACCTAAAATCTTAATACTAGTAGAAAATATAAGTTGTAAACGCTAAGACATTACCTTAGTAATATTTTGACTGATATATCTCATCAGACAAAAGAAACAAAAGAAAAAATAAATAAATGGAATTCCAACAAACTAAAAGTTATTTTACACAGCAAAGCAATCCATCAACAAAAGGCAAAGACATCTACTGAATGGGAGAAGTTATTTGCCAATGATACATCTGATAAGAGGTTCCTCTCTAAAATAAAAAAAAAATAACCCATACATACAGCTCAACACACACACAGACACAGACACACACACACTCACACGCCAAAAAAAAAAGGGCAGGGGACCTGAACAGACATTTCTCCAAAGAGGACATACAGATGGCCAATAGACATATTGAAATATGCTGAATGCTACTAATCATCAGAGAAATGCAAACAACAACCACACTGAGATACCACTTCACTCCTGTCAGAATGGATACCATCAATAAATGAATGAACAATGAGTGTTGCAGAGGATGTGGAGAAAAGAGAACCCTTGTCACTGTTGGTGAGACTTCAAATTGGTACAGCCACTGTGGGAAACAGTATGGCGTTTCCTCAAATAATAAAACATGGCCCAGCAATTCTACTCCTGTAGTTTTAGCCAAAGAATTCCAAAACACTAATTTGAAAAAAATATATGCACCCTTATGTTTACTTCAGCAATGCTCACAATAGCTAAAATATGGAAACAACCAATAGGCCCATCAATAGATGATTGGATGAAGAAATTGTGGTATATTTATACAATGGAGCGTTACTCTGCCACAAAATACAGTGAAATCTTACCATTTGCAACAACATGGGTGGACCTAAAAGATATAATTCTAAGTGAATTAAATCAGACTGTGAAAGAAAAATACCATAATATCTCACTTACATATTGAATATAAAAAACAGAATAAATGAATAAACAATACAGAAATAGACTCATTGATACAGAGAATAAATTGATCATTGCTAAATTGGAGGGAGCAAGGGGAGAAAGGTGAAGGGATTAGGCAGTATTTATGGGTAGTCACGAAATAGTCATGGGAATGTGAAATACAGAATATGGAATACAGTCAATAATGTAAAACTTATGTATGGTGTCAGATGCTTACTAGAACTATCAGAGGGATTACTTCATAAATAGTATAAATACCTAACCACTGTGCTGTACACCTGAAACTAATATAAAATAATATTGAATGTCAACTATAACTATATAATATATATAACATAATTATCTATAACTTTATATATAACGATATATACCTATATACATACATATATACATATATATTTATTTTATATATATGTGTATATAGTCATGGGGTGTAAATACAGCATAGGGAATATAGTCAGTGGTATTGTAATAGCTTTGTACAGTATCAGATAGGTAGTAGGCTTGTTGGGGTTTTCACTTTGTGAGGTGTGTAAATGTCTAATCATTACCTTGTGTTGTACACCTGAAACTAATAAAAAGAAAGAAAAATCTCACCATCCTAACCTCTGCACTCAGAATATATTTAAGGAAAATTAAAAATGGAGCTCAGAGGTATGTGAAAAGGGTTCAAACGCATCAAGAAACAAGGGCCATCAAATACCAGTCAAACTACATTCACTTTAAATTAAATAACTGTATTTTGGACGTCAGAAATGTATGCACTCCAGGGAAGAAATCTATTTAATCTGATCATGTTTATGACATCTCAAGGCTAAATGAAGCTAAATCATGACTTCACATGTCAGTCAGTAGTTCTCAAACTTGTGGATAAATATAAACTGGCAGGTATGTTAAAATGCAAATTCTTATGTCTTACCTTCAAATATTCTGAATAGCTAATTTGAGAGAGAGCCAGTAATTCCTCAGGTTTCTTTTAAAAGCATTTTTAATAAATTTCATATTTTATATTTATTTTTATATTTTTTCTTTTAATTAAATTTATTGGGGTGACAATGGTTGGTTAAATTACTTAGGTTTCATGTGTACAATTCTGTAATACATCATACATTGTGTGTTTACCTCCTAGAGTCAGTTGTCCTTCCATCACCACACACTTGTCCCACTTTACCTTCTTCTATCCCCCCTCCCTTCTTACCCTCTGGTAACCACTAAACTGTTGTCTGTTTCTATGAGTTTTTGTTTCCTTATTTGTTTGTCTTGTTCCTTTATTGCTTTCTGTTTTATATCCCACTTATGAGTGAAGTCATATGGTTCTCGACTTTTTCTGTCTGATTTATTTTGCTTAGCATAAGAATCTCAAGTTCCATCCATATTGCCTCAAATGACACTATTCATCTTTTCTTATGTCAGAGTAGTGTTTCATTGTGTATATATACCACATCTTCTTCTTTTTTTCCCTTTGAGGGCAATGTCTCACTGACCCTCACATGTGGGACCCAAACCGGGGCCACTGGTCTCCCAAGCCAGTGCCCAACCACTGTGCCACTCGGCTGGCCCATATACCACATCTTCTTTATCCAATCATCTATCAAAGGACATTTTGCCTGTTTCCATGTCTTTACCACTGTAGTTCAGTATAGTTGGTTAGTAGGCTACCCTTTGATAAACACCAGCAAACAGGTGTGTAATTACTGTAGTCTAAAAAAGTCGCTGACTAATCACTGATGGTACGATTTTTTTCATTTGAAAGTTAATCTATAAGATCATATCTCCTTGGCGTACCACAGCAGACCTTATGCCAAAGTGTGTAAGATTCTTTCCACTTGACATCAGATTTGATTGGGAAATGCCCAAGATGCCTGGAAGGCAAAATCTATAAATCTCCTAATTTGTTGCTGAGATCCTGTTCGATTATTTCCTAAAGGCATAGTCACATCTAAAAAATGTTTTCTAATGTAATACATCAGAGAGTGTTCACTAGACAGAGAATAATAACATGTCAGAACTACAAGGTACATGGAGTACAATCTAATTCTTTGATCTCTGCCACTATTCTCCACTTGGCTTCTCCACGGGTGACTTCATCCTCTGTCCAAGATGTTGATCTCTTTTGTCTCACTTTCATAATTGCATTTCTTGAGTACTGCCATTGATAACTTCCTTGGCCCTAGCCAATTTCCAGCCCTGCCTTGCAGTAACATAATATAACTGCTAATAAAAACTTGCTTGATCACTGACTCATCTGATTTACCAGCCACTGATCTTCCACCACTTTTCCTAAACCTCTAGCTGCTCTGGTATGAAGTTCTACCATGATTTTTTTCTTTAATTAACACCCTGTGAAAATTTCAAGGGTTTGATTACCCTCTTTGGATAAATGAGAGAAAGTAAAAGGCCTCAATTTCCACAGAGAATAAGGTGTCAGGGCCTCAGTAGGCCATTCCTCTATCCCTGGTTTCTTTATCCTATCTATGGCTCCTGATAGATGGTTTCATAGCATCACATTGATCAAACAATTAGGCCACTGTTCCCAACACTCTGGGCCATGACTATAAAATTACTGCTGTTTAGTATTCCTACCTCCTCTATGAAGACAATGAACTTTTGAAGCTCCACATTTTCTTTGGAGGCTATTTGAATGCATCTAGCACTTTAAATTGTTGATCACTGCTTCCTCCTTGAAACACTTTCTTCCTTTGATTTCTAACACAAAACTCCCATGCTTTTCAGGTAAAAATGGAGTTTTTCAGTGTGAAGCAGAGGTAGGAGTCAGGCAACCTGAACCATGACGCCTGCATCTCTTTACCCATAATGGTCTTCCATTAACTCAGTATGAACCCAAGGCCTCTAGAAGTTTGAAAAGTATAAACTATGAGAAAATGTGTCCTAAGAACATTTCTAGATTATATATATATGGGTGTATATATATATATATATATATATATATATATATATATATATTATTTGACTTTCAGATAACTCAGGATGAAATTAAATTTTGTCACAATAATCAAAAAACTATCACTGATCAAAGACTCAGATGTGTTTTACACACATGACAACAACAACAACAATCTGTGCATCAAGTTGGGAAGCATATATTTCCATTAAGGGAAGTAAATAATAATGACAATAATTAGCAACTAACAAGTCTAACATTTACAGGGCAAAGACTATGTGTCAAGTGCCATAGTAAGTCCTTTACCTTCTGTGCATCATTATTGTTCACAACAATCATACAGGATAACTATAACTACTCCCACTTTACCAGTAATGAAACTAGGGTTGAAGCATTTAAACAGTTTGCCCAAGTGACAGATTTTCACACAAACCTCATGGACCCTAAAGCCTTTTTTCTTTTTTTTTTTTGAGGGCAGTGTTACTGGCCCTCATATGTGGGACCTGAACCATGGGGCTGGCTTCCCAAGCCAGCGCTTAATCCCCACACCACTCGGCCAGCCCAAAAGCCTTTTTTCTTCTGAACATAGATTGGAACACTGAAATACTGGCTCAATAGACTAAAAAGCATTTTCTTGAAATACTCTATTCATTACCAACAGAGACAATACAACAGTAAAGCAAAAAGATTTGGAAAACATAAAAGCTGAGCCAAGTAGTATTGGGAAAAGAACTCATAATAAGTAGGGTGTTGCAAAGCAAAGGATTCCAATGTGCCACAGATATTTTCAATATTGAACCACTCAAATGCTCTCTCTAATCAGCTGCAGTGCAGACATTTTGGGTTCCACTTTTGATCTGAATGTGAAAATTCTGGGTCTAGGATTTCAACACAGCTGTTCCAAGGCCCCTAGTGAAGGGCACTGAGAAAGAAGACAGTGTGAGCATATTGGAGATTTTGCCAGATGGTATGTTTCCACATTAGACTCTCCTCAGCATATTTTGTTTACTTAACCCTATCCTGTCTGATCTCTAACACACACAGACACACACACACACAGACACACACACACACACACACACACACACACACACACACACACCAGTTTTCCTCCAAAGACAAGTTTTCCTCAGATCCTTTTGGAACTTGACATTTTAATAGGCACCATCATGTAGTCTAATTACATAAATAATAGGTCAGCTTTTTTATACTTACAGTCATTTAACTGCTTTCCCAGGAAAATTTTTTTTCTTTAATCAATCTCTTATTTATTTTTTCCTTATTATTCTCTTTTTTTAAATATTTTTTTAATATTTCAATTATGGTAGACACACTATATTATATAGTTTAAGGTGTACAGCCCCTATTAATCTAGTACCCATCTGGCACCATACATAGTTATTACTATATTCCTTATGCTATACCTTACATACCCGTGACTATTTTGTAAGTACTAACTTGTACTTCCTAACCCTGAAACTGTTTTCACCCACTCCTCAAAACCTCCTCAATCTGGCAACTATCAAAATGCTGTCTGTATATATGAGCTTGTTTCTGTTTTGATTGCTCATTTATCTTTTTCTCTAGAATCCACATATAAGTAAAATCACATGATATTTGTCTTTCTCTGTCTGACTTACTCCATTCAGCAAAATACACTCAAGGTTCATCCATGTCACTGCAGATGGCAAGATTCCAATCTTTTTGACTAAGTAATAATCTACTGTATACATAGTACATACCACCTCTTCTTTATCCACTCATCCATTGATATACACCCAGGTTGCCTCAATATCTTGGCTATTATAAATAATGCTGCACATGTCACTTCGAAATAGTGTTTAGGTTTCCTCAGATAAATACCCAGAAGTGGGATTAATGGGTCCTCCTTTGTCTCTTACTATAGCCAGTTTTTAAAAGTCTATTTTGTCTGTTGTAAGCATTGTTACCCTAGCTTTTTACTTTTTATTTCCATTTGCATGAAATATCTTTTTCAATCCCTTTACTTTCAGTCTTTGTGTCTTTCAATCTCTAGTAGGTCTCTTGTGGACAGAGTTGTATTGTTCTTGTTTTATTATCCATTCAGCTATCTTATGTCTTTGGATTGGAACATTTAATTCACTTACATTGAAAGTAATTATTGACAGATACAAAGTTATTGTCATTTTATTATTCTCCCCACCCTCCTTCTTCTTTTAAAGAAGTCACTTTAACATTTCTTGTAATACTGGATTGGTGGTAATGAACTCTTTTAGCTTTTTCATACCCAGGAAGCTCTTTATCTCTTCTGATTTTTTTGTTTTTGAGGGCAGTGTCACTGGCCCTCATATGTGGACTGAACCGGGGCCACTGACTTCCCAAGCCAGTGCTTAACTCTTCTGAAATTTTAAATGATAGCTTTGCTTTGTTGTAGGTTGTAGGTCCTTGCTTTTCAAAACTTTGAATATTTTGTGAAAATATCTTCTGACCTGCAGAGCATCTGTTGAGAAATCAGCTGATAGTGTTATGGAAGCTTCCTTGTAGGTAACTAACTGCCTTTCTCTTGCTGCTTTTAAGATTCGTCTTTGCCTTTGACCTTTGGCATTTTAATTATGATGTGTCTTTGTGTGGGCCTGTTTGGGTTCACCTAGTTTGGGACTCTGTGTGCTCACCGGGCTTGTATGTTTGCCTCTTTTTGCCAGGTTAGGAAAGTTTTTCATCATTATTTCTTCAAATAAGCTTTCAATTTCTTATTCTTTTTCTTCAACTTTTGGTACCCCTATGAGGCAAATGTTGATACGTTTGATATTTCCCCTGATGTCCCTGAAACTATCCTTTTTTTTAAGTCTTTTTTCTGTTCCAAGTGGGTGTTTTCTGCTACCTTCCAAATCACTGATTTCATCCTCAGCTTCATCTAATCTTCAGTTGATTCCTTTTACTGTATTCTTCATTTCAGTTATTGTATTCTTCATTTCTAACTTATTTTAATGGTTTTTATGTCCTTCTTTATGCTTACTGTCCCTTTGTTGAAGTATTCACCAAGTTCTTTGAGAATTCTTTTTTTTTTTTTTTTAGGGCAGTGTCACAGGCCTTCATATGTGGGATCCGAACCAGGGCCGCTGAAGTCCCAAGCCAGCTCCTAACCACCTCGCCACTCAGCTGGCCCTCCTTGAGCATTCTTATAACCAATATTTTCAACTCTGTCTCTGGTAATTTGCTTGCATCTATTTCTTTTAGTTCTATTTCTATAGTTTTCTCTTATTTTGTCATTTGGGAAAATTTTGTTTCTCATTTTGGCTGCCTCTCTGTCTTTGTTTCTATGTACGAGGTGTGATCAAAACATACAGTGAATGTTTAAATTTTTAAAAAAGTTAGTACAGTAAAAGACTGATTGCCATTAATCCCCCTTAGAATACTTCCCCTCCCTTCAAACACACTTATCCCATTGTCCCTTCAACTTTCTGAAGCAGTTCTGTAAGCCCTCTTTCATGAGTGTCTTTAGCTGCACTAAATCAATTCCAAAAATTTACCTTTTCTAGTCTTTTGACCTTGGGGAAGAGCCAGAAGTTGCACATTGCCAGGACCAATGAATAAGTTGGATGAGGACACACCATAATGTTTTGTTTTGTTTTTGAGGGCAGTGTCACTGGCCCTCACATGTGGGACTCGACTGGGGCTGGTGGCTTCCCAAGCCAGCACTTAACCACTGCACCACTCAGGCAGCCCCATAATGTTTTTATTTGACTGAAATTGCCATACCAGAAGCAATGTGTCACATGGAGCATGGTCATGATGGAGGATGAAACTGTTTGCCCATTTCTTAGTGTGTTTTCTACACACATTATTTCATAAATGTTTTAATAAGTCCTTATAATATTCAGAGTTCATTGTAGTGTTTCTGGATGCAAACTCATCTCACACACTTCCATAAAGTTCAAAAAACAGAATTAATATCACCTTCATGTTACTCGTAGATTTTGACTGACACATTTTTTTGCATGAGAACTTGGTGATTTCCATTGAAAACTCTGAACCTTGGTCTCAGGATCATAACCAAAGACCCAAGTTTCATCTCCCATGATGACATGTCTTAAAAAGCTGGAATCTGAGGCAGCATGATCACACAACTCCAATGAAATTGACAAATGCTGTTGCTTTTGACAGTCAGAATGCTTGGTACAAATTTCATACTCACTCACCTCATGTTCAAATCTGTTGTTAAAATGCTTTGAATGAAACCATAAGAGATGTTCGGATCTTCATAAATTTCCCTAACAATCAATTGTCTGTTTGATTGAATTATTAAGCTTACTCTTTCACCAATTTCTTGGGTTTTTGATGTTGAAAGATGTCCCTATCTTTCCTCATCTTCCATCAATTCACAACCATTACAAAATCACTCAAACCACTTGTAAACCATCTTTACGGTCAATACAGCATCACCATAAACGAATTTTGACATTTTGTGTGTTTTCATAGCACTTTTTTGCAGTTTGAAACAAAATATTACATTAATGCATTGTTTGTGATCCATGATTTATGGCACACTTTAAAGCACACCTTCTCTCAATCATAGCTCACACACAACTGACCACACCAAACATATTGAAACTTGTCACACACTGTTATCTAGGTTTGATGAACCACTTCCCATATTGAAGATCCCTGCCTTTCCACTAGATAGCACTTGGTAGCAGTATTCACGGATTTTTTTTTTATTATACCTCATATTAAGTAGGTCTCCTAGGTCTCTCAGTTTTTGCCAGGTGAACTTATGTAGTAAATGTACTGTATTGCCCAATGGTGCAGCCGCCCTGATCACCTGTGTCATGTGCTCCAGGAATGTCCCTTGTGTTGATTGTGTGTGCCCTTCTATTGTAGTTGGGCCTTGTTTCTCTTGGCACATTATTGCTTGGGATTGACTCTCAGGCTGACTGGCTGTGAGAATAGGCCACAACCACAGCATATGAGCTGCTGTGTGTGGGTTGAACTCAGAGAGTGGGATTTGTCCCAGCACGCTCATTTGCTTATTAAGACCACCCTTTGTGTATGCTGCTTGTGGTGTTAATCTGGTCTGTTGCTGAGTGGCCTGTTGCTGGCTGCCATTTGTGGTGATTCTGGGGCTTCTCAGGAAGGACTGCCATGCATGCCAAGTTCAGCTGCTGCCTCTGACAAACATGGGGCTACCTGGTAGGAACTACAAAGCTATGCACATTTGGTTGCTGCCTGTGCTGGACCTGGAGGCATGTGGGAGAGGCCACACAGAGAACCAAGGCTGGCTGCCACCATATAGGGCTTAGGGCAGCTCTGCATAAGGCCTAGGTCACCCCAAGGCCTCATGCCACCTGCTGACTGCCTATAAAGCTCAGCCACTGAAAGAGTCCAGGGTAGTATGCAATTTGGATGAAGCAGGGTCTCAGTTAGTCACCAGGGTGGAATGAGTGGTGTTCACCAGTCTAATGTAGATTCAGATTTTGTGCCAGTTCTGAGCCTATGACCATTCTACAAAATATCGAGACCACACCAATGACAGCAGCCGCCCTCCTCAGGCACACAGAACTGAGAGTTGTCCAAGAAAGACTGTAGCACAAGTTGGGGTTTGTTGTTTTTCACCAAAAGTGCCACAGGCAGCTCTCATGCCAAGGTGGTTTTTTTGTTGCTGAAAGAGTCTTCTGTGGTGTGCAGGTCAAGGCTCCTTCCCTAGGTGTAGAAACTGCCTCCAGTGTTGCACAAATTTGCATGGCTTGGTCCCAGGGAGTCACTGGAGTGAAAAGAGTGGAGCTCACCAGGCCAATGCAGATTCATATTTGGCAATTGGGGGGAGTGCTCAGTATTGGAAAGATGGCACCTGCCTGTAGGCTACAAAGGAGGAGGGCTCAACAAAGGGAAAAATGGTGGCTATTCCTCTAGTTCGCACTCAGAAGCCATACAACTCAGGCTTTCCCTATATGTCTCTGGTGCCTCCCAAGGCACTGTCCCCCCACCTCCGGGCCCCTTGCTCTTCAGGGGAAAAATATGCCACTGAGATATCCCTCCCAGTGCTCAACCTCTGCACATGGGTGTGGTCATAGCCCATTTCATATCTCCGCCCTTCCTATTAATCTTGATGCTGTCTTTTATTTATATTTTTAGTTATAGGAGTTCTGTTCAGCTAGTCTTCAGATGGTTCTCCAGGTTGACTTTTCTGTAATTTAGTTGTAATTTTAATGTGGCATTGGTAGGCAGCAAGCACTGTGTTTACCTACTCCACCATCTTGCCAAAATCTGATGACTGGAATTTCTTTAGGTTTTTTAAAAATGAGAAACATGAGAAATGTGGGGTGTATGAGAAAAGAAAAAACAGCTAACAGTTGCAAGGGGTTCAGAGTAATTTATATCCTCAAGGAAAGCCAGGTTTCAGTTAGGACAGGAATGAGAAGGGTGTTCGTAGATGTAGCTGCAAATACATTTTAATTAATTTAAAAAAGAAAACCAATTTTTATAAACTTCATAAAGGCCTCCTTTACAGACTGCAGTGACAATTTTTCCCTACCAGGAGCTCTTTAGTCTTCTCTTAAATCCTTGTGGGTATTTTTAGGTATTACATTGGGAAAAAACAAACAAACAAACAAATTATGTGGCCAAATAAGTTTGGAAACTGCTAGGTTTCAACAAGGTTACAGAGTTTTCTGCAGAACATAGCAAAATCCTTAATATGGTAATGTGCAATGTGAGTTGCCTAAAAGGGAGATAGTGTATTCAGGTAAACAGGGATATAAGCCAAGAAGGGATTGGTTCTCCAGAATCACCAACCAGACCCAAGTTTAAAGAAGGGGAAGGGAGGGGCCGGCCGAGTGGCGCGGTGGTGGTTAAGCGCTGGCTTGAGAAGCCAGCGGCCCTGGTTTGGGTCCCACATATGAGGGCCAGTAACACTGCCCTCAAAAAAAAAAAAAAAAAGAAGAGGAAGCGGCCACAGTTCGGTCCTACATATGAGGACCAGTGACACTGCCCTCAAAAAAAAATTTTTTTTTAATAAATAAAAAAGAGGAAGGGAGAGCCTGGGTCTCTACTCCTGTGCTCAGGAGGTGAAATGGAGTGGGGGGATGTCTATGGATACACTTGTAATGTGCCACCAAAAGTGCATAAATAAATAGCACATTTGTTAATTGAATCCTATTTCCCATTGGTCTGCATAATCATTTAGAGTACTTTCTTGTTTCTGAAGTACTTTCAAAGGATAATGGCTCCCATCACTTTAGATTTTAGCATAATTTCCAGCAGTGAGTCCCTAAACAAACACCTAAATGCGTTTGGAAAGATAGGAATTTTTTTGGTTTTGAATCACTTTGTAAATTTAATCATCTTTTTTAAAACTTGTAAAGTAAATAACTCTTCTTAATTTGTGTGGTATATATGTCAAACCATAAATCAGAATTTATAGGAATAACAATTAATCTGGTAAAATATTACAGAGAGGAAAAAATACTGTCTATCATTGTCAACTTTGCTCATTTACACGTCTTGCCAATATGACCTATTTTTAGACTGAAGCCATCAAGAAAGGTTGATGTTCTATAATTATACAACATATTGTGATGAGGCTTTTATAATAAAAAATAATTAAAAGCACCATCATTTCCCATTTGTCAGTGTCTTCAAGCTTGATTTTATATAATACAAAGAAAGAATCATATTTGGAGAATAAATCATATGTCACTTTAAGGTGCCATTTTCTTTCTATCATTTCTGTAGATTGCATATTTTAATGTGTATTCTCTAAAGAGATACAGAGTTCTGTCTCTTTAAAGTGGCCTTTAATAAATGTCCTATAATTGATAGGTGAAATTTAAACAAAAAATCAAAATACATCATGCTTTTCTGGTTATGGCCCTGTCTCCATTCCATCAGACTTAAGTAGACTTATAATTCTTGTTGCTTAATGAAAGAGTTTAATAATCAAGAACACAGAGCTGGTTATTCTAAGCAAAGAATAAAATAAAATATGAGCTTAGATTTTAACAATTACCTGAAGTAGTAATAACAAAACTGTTTTAGACAAAATTCTTAAACAATATAGAGAATTTTGTTATTAAAATTATTCAGGGTGTTTTTGTATTTTTTTAAAGATTTTATTGGGGAATTGGTGGAGGAGAACAGTGTTGGGTAAGGGGAACAGATAAGTTGCTGTACTTTGGTTCTTCAGTCTAGTTGTGGAGGGCGTTGCTTCACCAGCCCATGTTGGTATCATTCTTGCCGTCTTCCTGGCTGAGGGAGTCGCTCACCAGCCATTTGACAGCCACTCACGTTAGCTCATGGCAGTTCACAAAAACAAACACCAGCTGCTGGCCAGCCCCACTGCAGCCTATGTCGTTGCTGGTGATTCACGGCAGCCCAGCCCCAGGTGAAGCTGTTGTTCACCATCTTAGCCGTAGAGGACACAGCATCACTGGCCCTCATGTAAGATCCGAACCAGGGCCCTGCTTCTCAGAGCTGGTGTCCCAAGTGAATTCCTAACCAATGCGCCACTCAACAGGTCCTGTATTTTTTTAAATTAGTTTCAGGTGTAGAACACAATTGAAAATTATTAGGTTATTAGAAAGGGATAACCAAAACCTATTTTTGGATTCTGCATCATTATTGAACATCTTTTTAAAACATGCTATCTACTTTCCTGACTGAATTAATTCAGCCTAGAAACCACTTGGAACATGTGGGTCATGATTAGTTACCTTGTAGGGATTCAGGACTATCTCAATCTGCCAAAGCCTGAGATAAAGAGTAAGAGAGTGAAATGGATTTCAAGGGTTGTGGAAGGCACTTTACATTTTTTGTCTCATTGGATTCCCACAACAACCCTATAAATTAAGAGAAAGTAAGTGATTTAGAGGTGGAGCCAGGATGCAATCCCAAGTCTATTACACATTGGTTGAATGTACACTCATTCTACAACATTCTTCTAGAAGTTGTTACTCTGTTTCCAAAATCCTAAAAATAAGTTTATGTTGCAACAATTTATCTCCTGTTTCTAAAAAGCAAAATGTAGCATGGAAAAAAAAAAGACCTTATTATCTAAATTCTATTTAAACATACCTCGACTGAAATGAAAATTTAAGGATCAAATGAAGAATAAACTCCAAATAAGATAATGAAATGAATATCTTTGAAGAATACACAGCACAAGATTTTGTCTTTAATGTTAACCATGTATTTAGAATCTACTATGCACTGAATACAGTGCTAAGCACTCTTTGTGTAGTACCTATTCGGGTCTAATTAGAAAATAGATGGCACACTCAAATGGCACAATTAAGAGATTAATGAAGAGACTATTTACAAAAGGGTGAGCAGGGTTAAAGGATGATGCAGTATTCCAGGAAAAGCAATGGCCAGAAATTCTTTACCACATTTGCTGAAGGAACAAGAGAGATAGGGTATTTACTGTGATCCAGAAAAATATTTTAGCTGTAGCTGTAGCTCTAGTAGAGAGCCATCTGAAAGGAACTGGAACCTTAGGTAGAACAAAAAACCACTGTCAACTCATGACAAACCATCAGAGAGGGACTAGGGGAATAAATACCCACACTTTCCTCCTGACCTCTCACTTCCTGCTGGTTGAACTGAAATAGAAGCTGGAAGACAAGGGAGCACCTTGATGCAGGCACTACAAACTATCCCCACAAGATACAAAACAAAGAAGAGCAGGGAATTGGAAGGGAAATGGAAGACTATTCAGCACACATGTGTTTTGAATCTCTACAATATTGGCACAATAATTGGTCTACTATAATCTTCACTTCACATATAAGTAAACTGAGGTTTAGAGAGATTAATCTGCCCAAGATTACACTGCCAGTAACTGGAGCCAAGATTCATAACACAGTCTATCTGAATTCAGAGCTGGTCCTCTTAATCACCACCCTAACTGCACAACAGAATCACCCACAGATTACTAGAAAAGTGCATCACCCAGTACCACACCAAAAAGCTACTGAATCAAAATCTCCTGGGGGGGTGTTCAGTCATGTGTATTTTTTAAAGTTCCACAGATGACTCTGATGTACACTAGCATTGAGAAATAATGGATTTTGTTATACATTTCCTCAATAGTAACTTTTGGTAAGTCAGTTAACCTATTTGAGCATCAGTTATACTATCTGTAAACTGTGAGTAAACTACTAGCATGAGTGTCTATTGTTAAAATTTAATAGGGTTTTATATATATATATATATATATATATATATATATATATATATATATATATATACCTAGTGTAATTTCTGAAACATGAAAGGTGCTCAGTAAAATGTCTGCTCTGCTTTCTTTTCCATTACTTTCCCTTTCTCTGAAGAATTCTTTCAGAGTAGCTGACCCAATCACTTAAAGATTCTATGGACTTACATCTTTAGTGTTAAATCTCTCAAAATCCTGTCCCCTGACCCCAAGAAGGTATAGTATAACTCTCATCCAGCACAAAAGAAGTCACATATCACTGCCTTTATATTAAATACAAAATAATGAAAAGTGCACAAAACACTTATAAAATATACAAAATAAAATAGAAACAAATACAAACAAAAAAATTATAGTTGCCTCATAAATCATGTGTGATTTTACAAAATAATATTATTTTCTTTGCTCCATGGAAGTAATTTCTTCAGCAATAAAACATGACTTCAATCCCTCTTCTCTCCCTGAATATCACCTGGTGTATATGGTTTTAACTACCACTTTGATGCTGATGGCTCACACATTTATAAATTCAGTCTTGAACAGTCTTCTAAGTTCTGGACTAAAATAAATTTGCAAATCCTTACATGACATACCTACCTAGATGTTCCACAAAGCCCTCATATGCATGGCGAAAACTAAACTCACAAGCACACCCCATCTTCTCCCTTTCTTAGCTAATGGTAATAGCACACATCCAAACTAGGAGTCTGCAATTCATATCTTTCATTCAAGTAGTTACCAAATCCTATCAATTATTTGACTACACAATAATTTAATTATCCTTTTTTTTTTTTTTTTTAGCTGAGCCATCCTGCCACCTGTTGGCAGCTCAACGGCAACTCAGCTCGGGCTAGCATCAAACCACCGCTGCTCAGAGCTCAGCTCGCACTCTTGAGCGAGATCTTAACCAACTGAGCCACTCGGCCGGCCCTTAATTATCCCTTTTTATTTAATGACTGTTTGGGTTTCCCAATTTGTTGTTCTTAAAAATGATACCGCAATAGACATTCTTTTACATGTTTCATTGCTTTTTTAAAAAGTCATAGAATCATGAACTTGCTTTCTTTTTTGTATTTTTCAATTACAGTTGACATACAATATTACTTTAGTTTTAGGAGTACAACATAGTGATTAGACATTTATGTAACTAACAAAGTGGTCACCCTGATATATTTAGTACCAGTCTGAAAACATACATAGTTACTACAGCAGTATTAACTGCATTGTTTATGCTGTATTTTACATCCCCATGAGTATTTTGTAACTGACATATGTACTTCTTAATCCTTTCCCCTTTTTCACCCATCTCCCCCACCCCCTTCCCATCTAGCAACCCTCAAAATGTTCTCTGTATCTATGAGTTTGTTTCAGTTTTGTTTGTTCATTAATTTTGTTCTTTAGATTCCATATATAAGTGAAATCATTCAGTATTTAGCCTTCTCTGTATGACTTACTCCACTCAGCATAATGCCATCTATATCCATCCATGTTACAGATGGCAAGCTTTCATTTCCTTTTATGGCTGAATAATATCCCATTGTATGTATGTACTAACATTTTTTTTACCCATTCATCCACTGACAAACATCCAGGATTCCTGCATACCTTGGTTATTGTAATTAATGCTACAATGAACATATGGACACACATGACCCTTCAAAATAGTGTTTTGTGTTTGGATAAATACCCAGGAGTAGGCTTACTGGGTCCTTTTTTATGTCTTGGTATAGCCTTTGTTTTAAAGTCCATTTTGTCTGTTATAAGTATTGTTATCAAAACTCTTTCTGTTTCTTTGTTTCCATTTTCATGAAATATCTTTTTCCATCCCTTTCCTTTCAGTTTCTGTGTGTCTTTCAATCTGAAGTGAGTCTCTATTAGGCATATGTGTAGGGGTCTTGTTTTCTTATCCATTAATCCACTTTATGTCTTTTTATTGGAGCATTTAATCCATTTGATTCTATATAGTTATTCATAGATAAGTAGTTATTGCCATTTTATAATTCATATATTTTTTCTTTCCTTCATAAAAAAGTCCCTTTAACATTTTTTTGTAATACTGGTTTGCTGATGATGAACTCATTTAGCTATTGCTTGTCTGGTAAGCTCTTTATTTACCCTTGCATTCTAAATGATAGCTATGCTGGATAGAATAACCTTGGTTGTAGATTCTTGCTTTTCAAAACTTAATATTTCATATGAATCTCTTCTGGCATATAAACTTTATGTTGAGAAATCAGCTAACAGTCTTATGGGAGCTCCCTTGTGAGTAACTAATTGCTTTTCTTTGCCTCTTTTCAGATTCTTTCTTTGTATTTAACCTTTGGCATTTTAATTATAATGTGTCCTGGTATGAGCCACTTTGGGTTTACACTATTTGGGACTCTCTGGACTTCCTGGGCTTGTATGTCTATTTCCTTCACCAGGGTAGGGAAGCTTTCTATCAATATATATATATATATATATATATATATATATATATATATATATATATATATATATATATATATTAGCTGAGCCATCCGGCCACCTGTTGTCAGCTCAGCAGGAGCTCACCTCGGGCTGGGCATCGAACTGCTGTTGCTCAGAGCTCAGCTCACACTCTTTTTTTTTTTGAGGGCAATGTCACTGGTCCTCATATGTGGGATCCGAACCGGGGCTGCTGGCTTCCCAAGCAATTAACCACTGTGCCACTCGGCCGGACCTCAGCTCGCACTCTTGAGCAAGCTCTTAAGCAACTGAGCTACTTGGCTGGCCCTCTATCAATATTTTTAAAAATAGGTTTTCAATTATTTGCTTTGTCTCATCTTCTGGTACCCCTGTGATAAGAATGTGTGTATGCTCAATGTTGTCCCAGAGGCCCCTTAAACTACCTTATTTTTTTGGAGTATTTTTTTGTTTTTACAATTGGGTGTTTTCTGCCACCTTATATTTTGTTTTTTGTTTTTTCGAGGGCAGTGTCAGTGGGCCTCATATGTGGGACCCAAACTGGGGCCGTTGGCATCCCAAGCCAGCTGTTAACCACCATGCCACTCGACCGGCTCTACCTTATCTTTTAAATAGCCAATTCAATCTTCTACTTCATAGAATCTACTTTTGATTCCCTCTAATGTATTCTTCATTTCAGTTACTGTATACTTCATTTGTGACTGCTTCTTTTTTGTGTTTTCCATCTCCATTGTTTAGTTTCCTATTTCTTTCTTAAAGTTCTCATTTAAACCATTGAACATCCTTACAATCATTGTTTAGAATTCTGCATCTGATGGATTGCTTATCTCCATTTTTTTGTTTGTTTTTAAAGATTTTATTCGGGGAGGGCAACAGCATTGGGGAATTGGGGAAGGGGAACAGAGAAGTTGCTGTCCTTTTGTTCTTCAGTCTAGTTGTTGAGGACATTGCTTCACTGGCCCATGTTTGTATTATCATTGTGCTCTTCCCAGGTGAGGCAGATTGGTCGCCAGCTTCTGGAAAGCTGCTCACAGCGACTCTTGGCAGCTCACACTGGCTGCCGGAAGCTCATATTGTCTGCCAGCCACTCACCGTAGCTTATGGCAGCAGAGTGCAGCAGGGGCTGCAGCTATGCTGTCACCAGCAACTCACAGCAGCCCAGCTCCAGGTGGAGCTGTTGTTCACCATCTTAGTTGTAGAGGGCAGTGTCACTGGCCATCATATGTGGTATCCAAAACAGGGCCCTGCTGCTCAGAGCTGACGTCCCAAGCCAGCTCTTAACCAACATGCCACTCAGTCAGCCCACTTGTCTCCATTTTGATTAGTTGTTTTTCTGTACCTTTGTTTTATTCTTTTATTTGGGACATATTTCTTTTTCTTCCCATTTTGAATACCTCCCTGTGTTTGTTTCTATGTATTAGGTAGAGCTGCTATGTCTCCTGGTCTTAGTAGATTGTGGCCTTATGTAGTAGGTGTCCTGTGTGGCCCAGTGGCACAGTCTCCTTAGTTACCTGGGACAGGTGCTCCAGGTGTGTCCCTTATGTGGTTATTGTGTACCTTCTTTGTAGTTGAGCCTTGGTTTTGTTTGCACTTCAATGAGAAGGATTCACCCTCAGGCTCATTGGTTAAAAGGACTAGCCATGACTACAGTAGAGGGGCTGTTGTGCAGGGGCTGAGCCTATGGAGCAGGATTCACTTTAGGTGGGCCTTGGTGCATGCCCAGCCTGCCTTTTGTGTGTGTCATCCTCAGAAGCAGCTGGGTGATATGCTGGCTTGATCTAAAGATGGCCATCAGGCTTGCCAGCTCCACAGTCTCCTGATAGTGGTCCCAACCGCAGGCCAAGGTCACCTGCAGCTTATGACCTGCCCAGGGCCACCTGGAATGAGCCACAAAGCAATTTTCAGATAGCCACCACATTTGCTGGGTTTAGAGGTGCCTGCAAGAGGCTAAGACTCCAATCAAGGCTAGTTGTCGCAAATTCCAGGCTTGGGGCTGCTCAGCAAGGGATATGGGGCCAGATTCTACAAGTTTGCAGAGTATTAACCTTTGAGAGGCTTTAGGAACATCCACATCATGAGTCAAGACAGGCTATTTGTATGGAAAAGTCACTGGGAGTGACTTGGGAGGACTCACAAGTTGGGAGAAGTAGGGTCTAAGGGAATCAATCACCAGGGTGGGGCTAACAGTGTTAGTTAGGTTGATGGAGACTTAGATATGGCACCTGCTTCAGTCTGCATGCTGAGGCGGGGGAGCTCAACAAAGGGTCAATGGTTTCTGCCAGAACTTCTGTCTGGGAAAAAACTATCCCTCCAGCTCTTACCCTGAAGCATGAAAATTCAGTTCCTCCCTGTATGTCACTGACAACTGAAACTGCTGCCCCAGTGTTGGAGCTCAGAGTGAGTGACTCCATCAGTGAGTAAGTCCATCTGTGGGCTCTTTATGAAGAGCACCTGAAATTCCAGCAGCCCTCTGTCTCACTCAGCCAGAATCTTTGCTGTTTTTTTCTTTTGTTTTTTATCTCAAGATTTTTTGGGGGGAATTGGAGGAGGGGAACAGACAAGTTGCTGCCTTTTTGTTCTTCAGTCTAGTTGTGGAGGACGTTGCTTCACTGGCCCATGTTGGCACTATCATTGCACTCTTCCTGGGTGAGGCAGATCAGCCACCGGCCTCTGAATGGCTGCCCACAGTGGCTCCTGGCAGCTCACTCTGGATGCCGGCCACTCACGCTGGCCGCCGGACACTCCCTGCAGCCAACGCCATCCCACTGCAGTAGAGGCTGCAGCCATGCCGTCCCAGGGACCCACAGCAGCCCAGCCCCAGGCATAGCTGCTGCTCTCCATCCCAGATGCAAAGGGCAGTGTCACTGGCACTCACATTCAGGATCTGAACCAGGGCCGCTGATGTCCCAAACCAGCTCTTAACCAATGCGCCACTCGGCTGGCCCTCTTTGCTGGTTTTTATAGCCATAAGTTGTGAGGACTTCTCACTATTAGAACCCTGAGCAGGGTAGCTTGGTGTGGGACTGGGATCCCTCACTCCCCTTGGGGGACTTCATGATATCGCTTCTGATTTTTAACTGCCACATGCAGGTGTGGAACCAGAACATTTCACGCCTCCACCTCTCTTACCAACCTCGATGTGCCTTATTCTGCATATCTTTAGTTGTGGGACTTCTGTACAGCTAGAATTCGGGTGACTCTCAATGATAGTTGTTCTGTAGTTTAGCTGTAGTATTGATGTGGGCATTAGAAGAAGCAAGCACAGTGTTTACTTATTCCACCATTTTGACAAGAAAATCCTAATCATGTTTTCTTAATGTATTTTTTGAATAAGACATTGATATTGGGATTCAAATAAAATTAAAATTAAAATTGGAAGTGGGACCTCAAGTACCTCACAGTGAACGTGATTTCAAAATAGAGAGAAAACAATAACTTTACACATAGAGCTCAGGTGGTCACAAGCAGTAGACTAAAAATTTTACTTTGGGGCCAGCCAAGTGGCACGGTGGTTAAGTGCTGGCTTGGGAAGCCAGTGGCCCTGATTCGGGTCCCACATGTGACAGCCAGTGACACTGCCCTCAAAAAAACAAAATTTTACTTTGAAAATCAAACAGAGAGCTTCTTTTTTTTTTATTTACTTTGCTCATTTATTCAGTTCTTTAGATTACACATATAAGTGAGATCATATGGTATTTCTCTTTCTCCATCTGACTTATTTCACTTAACATAATGTTCTCTAGGCCCATCCATATCACTGCAAATGGTAAGGTTTCATTCTTCTTTAATACTCTACTGTATAATTGTACCACAGTTTCTTTATCCAATCATCTATCCATGAGCATTTCAGTAGTTTCCATATCTTGGCCATTGTGAATAGCGCTGCAATAAACTTAGAGGTTCATACATTTTTTTTGAATTAGCATCTTGGATTTTACTGAATTGATACTTAAGAGTGGAATTGCTGGGTAATAAGGTAGTTCCATTTCCAGTGTTTTGTGATACCTCCATACTGATTTCCATAATGGCTGCACCAATCTGCAGTCCCACCAACAGTGCACAAGGGTTCCCTTTTCTCCACAACCACACCAGCACTTGTTTGTTGATTCATTAATGGTAGCCATTCTGACTGGAGTGAGGTAGTATCTCATTGTTGTTTTTATTTGCGTTTCTCTAATGATTGGTGAGGTTGAGCATTTTTTTATATGTCTGTTGGCCATCTGTATGTCCCTTCATGTCCTCTCACCAATTTTTAATTGTTTTTTAATATAAATTTTGCATAATACCCCCTCATCAGATATGTCATTGACAAATATCTTCCCCCATTCAGTAAGATGTTTTTTTGTTTGTTTTATTGATGGTTTCTTTGCTGTGAACAAACCTTTTAGTTTGATGTAATCCCATATGTATATTTTTTCTTTCACTTCCCATGCCTGAGGGTACATATCACAAAAATATTACTCAGGAGCCGGCCGATTGGCACGGTGGTTGGGAGCTGGCTTGGGACACCAGTGGCTCCAGTTCAGATCCCACATAAGAGGCCCACTGACACTGCCCTCTTAAAAAAAAAAAAAAAAAAAAATATATATATATATATATATATATATATATATATATATATATATATATATATATATCAGGGTAATGCCAGAAAATTTACTCCCTGTATTTTCTTTTAGGAGTTTTATGGTTTCAGAACTTACATTTAAGTCTTTCATCCAGTTTGAATTCTTCTTGTACATGGCTTAAGGAGATGGTCTAGTTTCATTTTTTTTTTTTGCATGTGTCACTCCAGTTTTCCCAACACCATTTATTAAATAGACCATCTTTACCCCAATGTAAATTCTTGCTTCCACTGTCATAAATTAAATGAACATGTAACTATAATTTCTGGACTCTCTATTCTGTTCCATTGATCTATGTGTGTTTTTATGCCAGTACCATGCTGGGTTTTCTTGTTTCTTTGTTTTTCAGATTTTATTGGGGAATTGGGGGAGGAGAACATTGTTGTGGAGTTGGGGGAGGGGACCAACCAATTTGTTGTTCTTCAGTCTTTGTTGTGGAGGGCGCCAGTTGCCATCTGGCTTACTGTTGGCAGCTTGTGGCCTCTAATCTCAAGGTGCTGTGCTCAGTTGCGGGTGGATGTAGCCACCATCCCATGCAAGAGTCTAACCCGGCAGCCTTGTTAAGAGCACACGCTCTATCTGCTGAGCCATCCAAGTGACAGCTCAGCTCAAGGTACTGAAATCAGTCTTAGTTGCGGTTGGGCATAGCCACCATCCCATGTGGGAGTTGAACCCGACAGCCTTGTTGTTAAGAGTGCACACCCTATCCACTGAGACATCGGGCGGCAGCGCAACTCAAGGAGCCAAGGTCCGTCTTCAGTTGCATGTGGGCATAGCCCACCATCAAACAGCCAATCTTGTTATTACACCAGCTCAGCAACAGCTCAACTGGGGCACAGCATTCACTGGCCTGTGTGGGAATTGAACAAGCGGCCCTGTTGCTCAGAGCACATGGTCTAAGCCAACTCTTAACCAACAGAGCCACTTGGCCAGCACATTTCCATGCTGCTTGGATTACTGTAGTCTTGTAGTACAATTTCATGTCAGGTAGCATGATACCTCCCACTTCATTCTTTTTTTTTTTTTTGAGGGCAGTGTCACTGGCCCTTACATGTAGGACCTGAACCAGGGCCGCTGGCGTCCCAAGCCATCTCCTAACCATCGCACCGCTCGGCCGGTCCCCACTTCATTCTTATTTCTCAAGATTGCTGTGGCTATTCGAGGTGTTTTATAATTCTGTATAAATTTTAGGATTATATGTTGTTTTTTTGAGAAAAAATGTCATTGGTAATTTGATAGGAATTGCATTGAATCTATGTATTGCCTTAAGTAGTATTGAAATTTTAACTATATTATAATAATTCTGCCTATCCATGAGCACGTGAAACACATGAGCATAGTATGTGTTTCCATTTATATGTATCATCTTTGATTTCTCGCTTCAGTGTCTTATAATTTTCTGAGCACAGGTCTTTTGCATATTTGGTTAAATTTATTCTTAAGTATTTTATTGGGTTTTTTTTGATTGATTGATTTAAAATTTATTTTTAATTATAGTTTATACACAATATTATATTGGGATGTCGGAAAATTCATGACGTACTTTTCTATATTTTTCGTTGCAAAAACGCGTCATGACTTTTCTGACAACCCAACATTAGTGTTAGGTGTACAACATAGTGGCTTCACATTTACATACCTTGTGAAGTGATCCCCACAATAAGTGTAGCAACCATCAGTCACCATACATAGTTATTACAATATTGTTAACTATATTGCCTATGCTGCACATTACATCCCTGTGACTTACCTTAGAACTGGAAGTTTGGATTCCTTTATTTTTTCCTTTTTATTTTTTTATTGGTTTCAGATGTACAACACAAAAAATAGTTATACTCTTTACAACCCAGAGTGACAACCCCCCTCCCCCAGTTCACCACCACACTCCCCCCATATCATACATATATATTACAATTCCTTTGACTCCCTTCCACAGTACACTCCACATCCCGTAACTATCTATATATTCAGTTACAGTTGGCATACAATACTATACAACATCAGCTTCAGGGGTACAGTGCAGTGATCAAGCCTCTACTCCATCCATGAAGTGGTCTCCCTAACAAGACATGTGACTATCTGACACACCACAAAATTTTTGCAACATTCATATATTCCCTGAACTGTCTTTCGTATCCCTGTGACAATACTGTAGTTACCGATTCATGCTGTCTAATACTTTCCCCTTTTCCCTCATCCCCACTCCCCTCCAAACTAGCAACCCTCAGTTTATCCTCTATATCTATGAGTCTGTTTACTTTGATTGTTCATTCAGTTTTTCAGATTTCACATATAAGTGAGATCATATGGTACTTATCTTTCTCCGACTGACTTATTTCACTTAACATAATAGTCTCTTCACAACATTATCAATTATATTCCCAGAACGGCCCCCATATCCCTGTAGCAACATTGTAGTCACCCACATATGATGTCCAAAACTGCCTTCCTCTCCCTCATCCCCACTCCCACCCAGCCAGCAACAATCAGGTTTTCCTTTATATCTGCTTGATATGACTTCAATCTTCTTAAATTTACTGAGACTTATTTTGTGGCCTAACATAGTCTATCTTGGAAAATGTCCCATGTGTACTTGAGAAGGTATATTCTGTTTTTTCAGGGTGAAATGCTCTAAAAATATCAACGAAGTCCAGCTGGTCTAAAGTGTCATTTAAGGCCACTCTTTCTGTGTTGACTTTCTGTCTAGAGGATCTGTCCATTGGTGACAATAGGGTGTTGAAGTCCCCTACCATGATACTGTTACTGTGGATCTCTGTCTTTATGTCTGTCAAAATCTGTTATATGTAATTAGGAGTTCCTATGTTGGGTGCATAGATGTTTATTAGGGTTGTAATGCCCTTCTTTGTATTTCATTGTAGTCATTTTAAAGTCTGTTTTGTCCCAAATAAGTATTGGTAATCCAGCTTTTTTTTTCTCATTTCCATTTGCATGAAATATCTTATTCCATCTGTAAACAGCATATACGTGTATACTATTTTCTTATCCACTCAGCCACTCTCTGTCTTTTGATTGGAGCATTTAGCACAGTCACATTTAAAATGATTATTGATAGGTGCATATGTATTGCCATTTTGTTACTTGTATACCTGGTCTTCCTGGGTTAGCTTGTTTACCCCTTTCTTTGTTTAAAAAAGCCCTTTTAACATTTCTTGCAATGATGGCTTGGTGGTAGTGAATTCCTTAAGCTTTTTCTTTTCTGAGAAGCTCTTTATTTCTCCTTCAGTTTTAAGTGATAGCCGTGCTGGGTAGAGCAATCTTGGTTGTAGGCCTTTATTTTGTGTCACTTTGAGTATCTCCTGCCACTCCCTTCTGGCCTGCAGAGTTTCTGCAGACAAGTCAGCTGTTAGTCTAACAGGAGTTCCTTTGTATGTAACCTGCTGTCTTTCTCTTGCTGCCTCTAGGATTCTGTCTCTGTCTTCAAACTTTGCCATTTTAACTATGATGTGTCTTGGTGTGGAACTGTTTGGGTTCAGCTTGTTTGGAACCCTCTGCACTTCCTGGGCATGTATGTTGATTTCCTTCACCAGGGTAGGGAAGTTTTCAGTCATTATTTTTTCAAATACATTCTTGACCCCTTGCTTCTTCTCTTCTCCTTCTGGTATTCCTATGAGTCCTAGGTGGTTGTGATTCACCTTGTCCTATAGGGCTCTTAAACTATTTTCATTTTTTTTTTTATTCTTTGGTCTTTTTGTTCTGTGAACTGGGTAATTTCTGCTATTTTATTTTCCAAATCGCTGATCCGCTCCTCTGCTTCATCTACTCTACTTGTGATTCCTTCGAGTGTGTTCTTCATTTCAGTTATTGTATTCTTTAGTTCTAAAGTTATGATTTCTCTATCCTTCCTTATGTCCTCACTAAGTTTGTTAAACGTTCTTATCATCAGTGTTCTAAACAGTGTCTCTGAAATTTTGAATCCCTCTGTTTCATTTGGTTCCATTTGTAGAGGTTTCTTCTGATCTTTTACTTGTGACATGTTTCTTTGTTTCCCCATTCTGGCTCTCACTCTGGGATTGTTTTGATGTATTAGATAGATCACCAGGAGAGCCCTGGCTGGATCACACAGGCACACAGCTCACGGCCCAACACTCCCAGGAAAACTCCCAGTCTCATCCTGTCCCAATCAGCCACTCGCAGATCAGGCTGAGCAACCCGACAACCAATCACCAGCCTGGCAACACTGCAAGCGCAATTTGGAGAGCAGGGACCCGAGGCAGCTTGCGCACTCCCGTGTCTCAGTGAGCAGCCTGTTGGAGCCAGAGGGCACCCACCCAGCGTTTCCCTGGCAACACAGTATATGCCGGGTGGAGGATGGGGATCCAAGGCCACATGCGAGTGAGAGCACGTACGCACACATGCATTTCTGCGCCAATTCCACCAGACCAATGAGGTCCCGGACCTGATCCTCTGTGGGAGGGCCCAACCCTGACAAATTAGCACCCTCCTTACTCCTCCCGCCTCCAGGCTCCACACCAGGGAACTATAGTTCAGAAACCTCCAGCCTTTGCACCAAAGGTGCTCAGTTCAGTCTGTCCCCGCAGGCTCACACAGCCACTCCCTCCACCAATAACCAGGGAAGTGCTCACTGGCAAGCAAGCCCATGCACCAGCCACACTGATTCTCTAGCCGCTCTTAGCCACACTGAGCTGAGCAAAGAGTGTCCTCACTAATTTACTGCCAGCTGTCTTCGAACTTCTCTTCCCGGCAAAGGAGCTCTGGGCTGGCAAGCTCGGTGTGTGGCCGGATGGTCTCTCCCCCAACCGGAGAAGCCTCCCCCCAGCTGGGGCTTCTCTCATGGGGTTCGCCCTCTCTCGTCTCTGCCTGTCCTACCAGACCCGACATGGCCTCCTCTTTAAGTTCTTCATTTAGTGGTTCTGTTCATCTAGTGTTCCGGGATCTCCAGGGTTGAATGCTCTATAATTTGTTTGTAATTTTGGTGTGATCCTGGGAGGTAGTTATCACAGCGTCTGTCTATTCTGCCATTTTACTGGAAGTCCCAGTATTTTATTGTTTTTGAACGAGATTATTTTCTTGAAAACAGAGAGCTTCTTAAAACACAGATTGCTGGGTTTGCTGGTTGAGATGGCGATTAGGTCAATGTTGTGACTGCTGCATCCTAAGATCATACCAAAATTACAAGTAAATTATAGAGCAATCAACCTCAAGAATGATCTGAGGACTGGGTGGGCAGAGCCCCTATAACTGAGGATATGAAGAAGAGACGATGTCCAGACTGGTAGGAGTGGTTGAGATGCGAGTTGGGCCAACTCCAATCTCACAGATAGTGGTTGAACACCAGGAGGGTCACCTTGGTGGTGATCACCCCTGGAGGAGGGTGGGGTCCCAGCCCCATGCTGGAATCCCCAGCCCAGGAATCCTGTGCTGGACAGGGGAGTTCCCACAACATATGCCAGTGAAAATAAGCAAGGACTCTCTCTCTCTATGTCCTGGTGAGATGGAGGGCAGCTAAAACCCCAGTTGCCCTCTTAGAGATCCTGCACACAGAATCTCTAAGTTTTTGCTAGTTTACAAACATTCACTTTGTCTCTGATGGAAAAACAGCACCTCAATAGATACCAGAGACATACCAGAAAAGACTGAGATGTGTCGCCTTAGGCTGAGGGCTAGAGGGACAGACACCATTGGCCCTGTGTGGAGTTTGCTTCATTTGTAGCCTACAGGAGGGTACTATCTTTTCTTGTTGGCCTTTTTGCCAAAGGGACAAATATTAATTCATCTGGTAAAATCACCACGTGCTTACCACTTTAGTGATGGCCTTGGTCCCTGCAACACACAGCTAGTACTTCATCACCCAGGACACTCTTGACTACTGAGTGCCCAGCCACACCCCCACAAGCTGTGGAACACTTTTACAGCAGTATAAAGCCCCCTACATCTTCGGAAAATTTTGGTTTTGGAAAATGACACAAAACCTGCTATGCAGCTTCTCTTGGGAGGCTCATGGGGCCCTGCATGCCTGAAATGAGCAGAGGCCTGCTGAAAATTTTTCAGGACATTTTTGTGAAGTAGTGATGGGCCCAGCACAGATGCAAGAACCAAAACTGCAGTAACTTTGTAAAAGCCACCAGTCACACCTCTGACTCCATCAGACCCCACCCTGCCCACATAGACCTATATTGCTGGGGGCATGGGTGCTCTGGGCGCCCAGATGACTGGCTTCTCCCTGCAAGCCATGGAAGCCTTTCATAGCATTAGATAACCTGAGACAGCCTGGGGAGCATTTGGTAATGGGCGGTGTCCTGAAAACTGCACTACAGCCTCTCTTGGGCACCACTAGGGGATTTGTGAGCCCAAGGAAAGCTGTAGCTCACTATGGTGTTCTAAGAGGATTTTGCAAAGTCCTCTTGGTCACAGACCAAGCATTGCCCTGAGGAGAGTAGGGCCTGGCTGTGGGTTCTCAGAGCACTTTGTGAAGTGGTCACAGTCCAGACACTGTCACAAGAATTGAATAGGCATTAACTTAGTAAATACCACCAGCCATGTCTTGTGATTCCCTGGGACCCCACCCTGTCCAGTTAGTGCTGCATTGCAGAGGGTACTCTCAACCCTGGGTCAATCAGCCTTGCCTGCATACCTAAACATGTTATTTAAATTGCTGAGCCTTACGGGCAGCTGGCTGGTGGCAATAGGCTTACAAGGTCCCTAGTTCTTTTGTTAAGCTGCCTCAGAACAAATACTGGTGACAGTCAGCCTCAATACACAGCACAGCCACGCTGATACACTTCCAGGGACAGCACAGGGAGCAGCCAACCACATATAGCATTGTGCCAGGTAACAGGAAGCCAGTCACAAGCAAGACTGAAATTGGCCTGCATGGGAGCCCACCCCAAGGAACACAAGAGACAAGACACCCTGAGACCAGCTTCAGACCACACAAAAGCACTACCTACTTACTCCTAAAAGTGGCACAGCAAAAGTGAGGTCAAAACAGGTTCAAAACCTCCAGGGGAGTGAGCTCTCTTCAGAGGGTTCATCCCACAGAGAGCAGCTCATACAATTTGGATGTAGCCAATCCTCACAATCAGACAGCCTAAGAGTCAAACCCACACACTGATGTGCCAAAGCATCAAGGCTCAACTACAACAGAAGAACACACATTACACATTCAGGGGAAACTCCTGGAACACATCCACAGGATATCATGGAGACAGCACCATTAGACCACATAGGACATATACTGCATAAGTCCACCCAGCAAAAACAGAGAGACATAAAAGATCTACCTAATATATAAGAGCAAACACAGAGAGGTAACCAGAATGAGGATACAAAAAAACATGTCCCAAATAAAAGAACAGGAGAAAACTGAAGAAATAGAACTAAATTAGGCAACCAACTTGCTGGAGTCAGAGTTTGAAACATTGATAAAAGAATGCTTAGGGCCGGCCGAGTGGCATGGTGGTTAAGCACTGGCTTAGGAAGCCAGCGGCCCTGGTTCGGGTCCCAGATATGAAGGCCAATGACACTGCCCTCAAAATAAAAATAAGAATGCTTAAAGAAAACATGTCACAAAAATGGCAGCATGAATAGTGCTTCTTGAAATCTGCTCTCGAAGTTACAACAAATTGAACAGCTATAATTCAACAAAGGATAACCTGAGCAACAAACAGGCTTCAAACCATCTGAAGGTAGGCAAACCAGGTGAGCAAGGAAGGAGGGAAAGGGGAAGTGCAGAGACACACACCTTGGGCCACAGTACATAGTTCAGAGCTCACTGCAGTCTCAGGAGACGGAAGAATTCAAGCTGCAGTTACACTTTTGGGGTCAGAGTCCTGCCTGAGAGATCAGCATATAATAAAGCTGAACCCAGAATCTGGGGCACAGACCTTGGAGCAAATACCTAATACAGAAGAGTGAGAACTGTGGTTTAAACATTTACTGCCAGGCAGAAAACAAAAAAACAAAGACATGGAGCCTAGACAACTCCCCACACAATCTCCCAGAGTTCACCCCCAGCCCCAAATGGTCCAAGTGTTGGAAGCAGGTTCCAAGAGAAACTGCAGTAGTTTCAGATTAAAGAACAGAATATATGCAGCCCTGAGAACTGGAGAGAATTTCCTGCAACCAGAGACTCACAATGTGCAAAATTCCTGTGATAAAGAACTATAAGAGTGGGCCGGCTGAGTGGCGTGGTGGTTAAGCGCTGGCTTGGGAAGCCAGCAGCCCCAGTTGGGTCCCATATATGAGGGCCAGTGACACTGCCCTTAAAAAAACAAAAAAAGAACTATAGGAGTGAGGCAGCTGTGGACTGGAAGCCACCACTGTTCAGAACCACAAACAAATCAGCTGCCTTTCTCAGCACAAACAGCCCCCAACTTTGTGAGCAGATCCCTCTGGAAGCAACCTCAGTCACTGAGACACACAGGCTCTGCTTCAAGCTGCAGGGGCAGCATTGGGGTTTCAGAGGTTCAAAACCCTATTGCCCAATGAGACCCTGTCTACCAGCTCATGGAGTCCAGGAAACACCCCATCACATGAGAAGCTGGAACAGTGCAAGGGAAAATAAAACACTACAGCATAAGAGAAAGAAAAAAGGCTGCAGCAGGAGAGGAAATAAAACATTCCAGCAACACCTACTGGAAAGCAAGAGAATGACCACTTCATATCAATACACTGCAGAACCCACTCCTGTATATGCTCAGGAAGAGAAATAATAATTCATTAAGTGCCATGAATAACCAAGGAAAAAATGCATCTCATAAAGAAGATGAAAACTCTCCAGAAAATGAACATAAACACATGGAAATGTGTGACTTAAATTACAGAGAATTCAAGATTGTAGTTCTGAAAACAACTCAATGATATGCAAGAAAACACAAACAGGAAGTTCAATGAACTCAGAAACACAATCAAAGAACAAAATAAACATTTTACCAAAGAGATTGAAATTAGAAATAAAAAGAACCAAATAGAAGTTCTGGAGATGAAGAACTCAATAAAAGAAATGAAGAATGAAATAGCCAGCTTAAGTAGTAGAGCTTACTAGAAAAAGAATTAGTAATACCGAAATGGAAATCTGGAAATCACACAGATGGAAAAATAAAGAGACTTGAGAGTTAAAAGAAATGAATGAAATTTACAAGAACTTTCTAACTCCATCAGAAAGAGCAACTTAAGAATAATGAATATACCAGAAACAGGAGAGGGGAAGAAGGGAACAGATAGTATATTCAAACAAATAGTTGATGAGAACTTCCTAAACTTGTGGAAAGAACTGGATACTCGAATCCAAGAAGCAAACAAAACAATTACTTCAATATCAACAGACCTTCTCCAAGGCACATTACATTGAAGCTGTCAAAAATTAATGACAAATAAAGAATTCTCAAGGTATCCATGGAACGGGGGGAAGCAGTACCCTATAAGAGAAAGCCCATTAGACTATCATCAGACTTTTCAGCAGAAACTCTACAAGCCTGTAAAGAGTGGAATGAAATATTCAAATTATTGAAAGAGAAATAATCAGCCAAGAATAATATATCCAGCAAAGTTATTCTTTTGATGTGAAGGGGTAATAAAGATCTTTGCAGACATACAGAAGCTGAGTAAATTTTCTAACACACAACTTGCATTACAAAAAATCTTGAAGGAGGTTATTGGATCTGAAATAATAATAATAATAATAATAATAATAATAATAATATAAAAGAAAACAAAACCATGAGCAAGACTAAAACAGACAGACAGAAGCAGGAAATGGCAACTCTTACACAAAATAGGGCACTACACACTTGAGCATAACAAGAAGTTAAAAACATTAAAATAGACAAAAAGAAGACAATTTGCTACTGTATCTCAGAAATCAACTCAGGATAAGTAGAGATAACTTCTGACAACAAAACATAAAAGGAGTGAGAGTAAATATCTGACTCTGTAATGGAGATAAGAAGCATGCTGTAGAAAAAGGACTACTATATGTATGAAATTTTCTTTTACATAAAATTAATGGTAACCACAAAAATAACCCAAAACTGAGATATATTATGAAAACAAAACCAAAAAAAGGGGAAAATCATACTATATAACCACACTAAAATAACAGACAGCAACAAAAATGCAAGGAAACAATGGAGACACTGAGATAACAGAAAACAAGTCAAAATGTGTATAGGAAATCCTCATATATCAATAATCACCTTAAATGTAAATGGAATGAACTCACCAATAAAAAGGCACAGAGTAGCAAACTACATCAAACACCAAAACCCAACCATATGTTGCCTCCAAATGATCCATCTCAGCTGCAAGGAAAATATAGACTCAAAGTGAAAAGGTGGATATTGACACTCCAAGCAAACGATAAACAGAGAAAAACAGGTGTAGTCATACTTACAGCAGATGAAACAGACTTCAGGATACAAAAGGAAATAAAGCAAAGATGGACATTTCATAATGACAAAGGGGACAATACAACAAGAAGACATAACACATATCAATATGTATACCCCCAATCAGGGAGCACCAAAATACACTAAGCAACTACTAAAAGAATTAAAGTGTGAAACTGACCAAAACAAAATTATAGCAGAAGACCTAAATTGACAGCTATGGATAGATAATACAAACAGTAAATCAATAAGGAAATATGAACCTTAAATGACATATTAGACAAATTGATATTTACAAGCACTTCATTCTAGAACATCAGACAATATCTTCTTTTGTAGTGTACATGGAAAATTCTCAAAGATAGACCATAATTTAAGATATAAAACTAGCCTCAGCAAATTTTAAAAGAATGAAATCATACCAAGCATATTCTCTGATCAAAATGCTTTGAAATTAGATATCAACTGCAAAAAGAAAGCAGGAAAAACCACAAATATATGCAGATTAAACAACATGCTATTAAACAATGACTGGATCAAAAAATAAATAAAAGGAGGGATCAAAATATACATAGAAACAAATGAGAATGATAATACACCCTACCAAAATTATTGGGATGCAATATAAGCAGTAATAAGAGGGAAATTTATATCATTACAGGCCTATCTCAATAAACAAGAAAAATTCCTTATAAACAGCCTAATATTACACCTTAAAAAACTGGAAAAAAAGAGCAAATGAAACCTAAAGTCAGCAGAAAGAAGGAAATAATAAAAATCAGGGCAGAACTAAATGAAATGGTGAACTAAAAGACAATAGTAAAAATCAATGCAAAAAGGAGATGGTTCTTTGAAAAGATTCATAAAATTGACAAACCCTTGGCTAGACTCATTTAAAAAAAAGGGGAAAAGACACAAATAAACAAAATCAGAAATGAAAGAGAAGTTAAACCATGGGTATCAAAGAATCACAAAACATCATACAAGAATACTATGCATCATACAAGCATACAAGGACTGTGTGCTATCAAATTCAGGATCCTAGAAGAAATGAATAAGTTCGTGTAAGCATATAGCCTTCCTAGACAGAATCATGAAGACCTGGAAAATCTAAATAGACTGATCAACAATAAGGAAATTGAATCAGTCATTCAAATCCTTTCCCAAAGCAAAAGTCCAGGACCAGATGGCTTCTCTAGTAAATTCAAAGAGGATCTAAAACCTGTCCTCAAACTCTTCCAAAAATTTAAGAAGAAGAAATACTCTCCAACTCATTTTATGAGGCCAGCATTACTCTGCTACCAAAACCTGGTAAGGATAACCCAAAAATGAAAATTACAGACCAATATCTCTGATGAATACAGATGTTAAAGACCTAAATAGATGTCTAGCAAATTAAATACAACAGTACATTTAAAAGATTATACATCATGATCAAATGGGGTTTATCTCAGTGGCACAAGGATGGTTCAACATACACAAATTGATAAATGTGATACACCACATAAAAAAGTTATAAATCATATACATTTATCAATACATGCAGAGAAAGCATTTGACAAGATACAACCTTTTATCCACCTGTGATAAAACATTTAATAAAATAAGTGTAGAAGGAAAATACCCTAACATAATAAGGACAATATATGACAAAATCTGAGGTAATATCAAAATTAATGAAGAAAAACTGAAGCCTTTTACTCTATGTTCAGGAATAAGACAATGTTGCCCCCATCACCATTTTTTTTTGAGGGCAGTATCACTGGCCCTCATATGTGGGACCCGAACCAGGGCCACTGGCTTCCCAAACCAGCATTTAACCACTGCGCCACCCAAGCAGCACCCCCTTCACCACTTTTATTCAACATAGTATTGTAAGTCCTAGCCAGAGCAATCAGGAAGAGAAAGAAATAAATGCTTCCAAATTTGGAAGTAAGAAGTCAAATTATCACTTTTTGCAGATGACATGATTCATTATAGAGAAAACTCGAAAGACTCCAATAAAAAGCTATTATAAACAATGAACAAATACACTAAAGTTGCTGGCTACAAAATCAATGTACAGAAATCCATAGCTTTCCCACATACTAACAATGAAATTTCAGAAAATGAAATTTTAAAAAATCCCTCTTACAATTGTAACAAAAAGAACAAAATACTTAGGAATAAACTTAACAAAGGATGTGAAGGACCTCTATGATAACTGACAATTAAGTTTGCAAACTTGCCACAATGCAATTACATTGACAGCACTTTACAAACAGCTCAGTAAGGTTTCATAACTTTGGTATATCAGTGTCTCACAGCTGTTTTGGTGTCAATGTGTGGCAGTGTCTTGTTGAGTGGTGTTCACTATTGCTGTTGCATGTTTTTGTGTGCCATCACAAGAATGTCTGGGCTTGAATTACAGCAATGAACAAACATTATATTTCTTGTTAAACTTGACAAGTGTGGAAGTGAAATCAAGGAAATATTAGTCCAAGTTTATGGGGAAAATATCTTGAAGAAAACAGCACTGTACAAATGGATAAATTTTTTTCTGAGGGGAGAGAGGTCATGGCAGGCAGAAATGAGCAGAACTGACAAAAACATTGCAAAAATTAATTGAATTTGTGTCAAAATAGTCGGCTGACTGTGAGAAGCATAGCAGACCAAGTAAACATTGTTGAGTCCAGCTCGATGAGTCATAGGGGTAAAGAGGGAGTGAAGCAGAACATGAGAAAGATAGACTCAAGAGGTATTAGAAAGATGGGGACAGAGGGCTAACAGCATCACGGACTGAGAGCGAAGAAAAATGTCTGCCCATCACTTTTATTCACTTTTTCAAAGAGGAAGTTAACTCAGGTTTTATACTGTTCTATTTTTAGCCCTCTGTCTCCAGGGAAAATTCTTCATCTCAGGACAGCATGGTTTCTCATCATAATCTCAAGAATGCTGCCCTGGCATTTTTCCACCTAGGCTTGGACTCAGTATTCCAAATCCACATTCTTACTAATTCAGGGGAACAGGTCGTTCATGAACTGGTTTCCAACATCTCCCTCTTTTTGTTTTTGTAGCATTATAAAAGCATATTTGGCAGCGTCTTTGGAAACCATTTTTTTGGATGCTGTTGATTTCACAATGGAAGACTATACATAATAAAAACAATATGATTAGTATAACTAAAAGACTGCCTATAAGTCCTTTGATCCTTTGATCAATTTCATTGGGTTGAAGGCTGGAGACCTTGGGCTACAGCTTCAAGGGTCTCTTCTCTGGGGAAGCAAATCAAGCTAAGCAATATTCATATTTTGGATTTCATTTTATAATTGATTAATAAATGATATATTAGGGGAGTGACCCATAGGGTGGCCCTTTACCTTTTCCCAGGGTATGACAGTGTTATTATATGGGTAGGGATAAGACAAAAGGTAGTGACATTCCAATCGCATTTCAATCGAATTTGTCTTTGAAGAGAATCAATTTCCTCTCCTAATAGAACCGCCACATTTCCTAAGTCAATCAAGCAAGTGTTAATTTCTTTATCTATATGTAGCTGACTATTCCAAGCTTTACTGGCATTCTCATGCCAATGTTGTACAAACTCAGCGGTTTGTATCTCCTGATGTAAAGTCACTCCTGATACTGCTGCAACCGTAGTAAGTGCTATTATTCCTAAAGTGGTGGCTATGAAAAGAATTATAAATTCTTTGGTGTGATGTAGTATTTTATGTAGTAATTGAAGTACAATATGCATAGTAGGGAACTCTTCCCACAATCTATTATGATGTAGAGGGTAACCACAACCCTCTACATCTCTGAAGGAGCATCACTCCTTCTGTGGAAATATTTACAACAGTGGAATTCAGGCAAGTAAATAATTTACAGCCAGAACAAGTAACAATGGAAGTAGTATAATTGAGGGAAAACTGTCCTGTAAGAAAAACATAAGAAACTTTAACACAAGCTGTTAATGGTATTTTTAGATCTTGAGAAAAAGTTAAAATGTAATTAACTTGGCATCAATTATGCCACTTTGGCATAAATTAAAGTAGCATCAGAGTGTTAGTACTGAACCTTCCATAATTTATTTTTCGTAAGACTTAAATAATATTTTCGACAAGGTTTTTTGTTCTGGTCCTCTTTTAGGCCAAATAAGCCTGGGGACTGGAGGGATAATCCTCCCCCATGCCAAAGAATGGGAAACTCTTAAGTAGTAAATATTTGAGTGTGATTATGAGTAACAATATGCCATCTTAATCTGTTCTTGAGGTCATAAGTAGTATTAGACAAGGTTTTGTTGAAGGTGCTGCAATTTAGGCCTGGGACCCTATGGGGGCTCCAGTCTATTACAATTCCATAGGAATCATTAACCAACACATCCTCCGGCTACCTCTACAATTATTCCACTGGATTCTATCAGAGTTAGGCACCGAATACTTTTGTTGGTGACATATTGGTTTTCCAGGAGCATAAAATAGAGTACTTTGATTTGAGTAAGTAAATCCCATTTCTGAGAGTAGCCACAAGGAGGCACGGGTATGATTTTGTTTCCGGGGACAATAGAAAGTCATCCCTGGGGGGATTCAGTCAAACAATATGTTCTGGGCCGGCTGAGTGGTGCGGTGGTTAAAAGCTGGCTTGGGATGCCAGCGGCCCTGGTTTGGGTCCCACATATGAGGGCCAGTGACACTGCCCTTAAAAAAAAAAAAGAAAGAAAAACACTATGTTCTATTTCCCAAACATACAGGAAGATCCTCAAATCCCAGGCTCACAATAAATAGTGTTCCTTCCTCAGAGGGATGGGTTGGGCCTCTAGCATCTTCAGGACCTGGAAAACAAAAACTACCATTAATATATACAGTCGGGGGTGTATCAAGCCAGGTAATAAGGGTTAGTAATGGGGAACTGGTAAGGTAAGCCCAATAGGTATAATTAACTCAGGCAACAGGGATAATAGCAACCATGGTGACTATCATCATCATTGCCACAAACAGGTTTTTTTCAGTTGTTGGAAGCCCCTGTTTTATCAGGCATTTTTCAGTTTCCATTGTTAATTTCTTAATCTGTCCCCAAGTTGGCAGTGTGGCCTCATGAATTTTGGGCGTTGGTCCTATTCTAGTGGTTTGTAATGTCAGCCCAGCTATCTGCATCACTGGGGGCTCAAGGTCCCACACATAACTTCCTCTTCTTCATCCCATTCATGGTGCGGCTTTATCCTTCTGCTGGGAATCCACACCAGCTTTTCATTCAGCCCTGGTGAATTACAATCAAAGACTCATCCCCATGTTAACATAGTTCCTAGGGACCATGTGTTATATATTGGATCTTCCCACGACACTTTCTATGAGGGTATTGAAGAGGTAGAAAAGTTGGACATATAGTGTCTTTCAGAGGCTGTCTATGTGCCATTTTGAAACAAATGTAGTGAATTCAAGGTAAACAAAGCTCTTAGTAGCTGTACGGCTGGGAAGTCTGTATCTCCCCCTTTTTATTTTTGTAATTGAGTCTTAAGAGTGCTGTTGGCACACTCAACAATAGCCTGGCCCTGGGGATTATACAGAATGTCCATGGAATGTTTAATGTTCCACAGGGCACAGAAACAATGAAATTGACGACTGACATAAGCAAGTCCATTTTCAGTCTTAATAGCTAAGGGAAGGCCCATAACTGTGAAGCATGCCAAAAGATGGTGCTGGACATGGGATGCAGTCTCACCTGTTTGACATGAGGCCCACATAAAGCCAGAAAAGGTATCTATAGTAATGTGAATGAAAGACATCCATCCAAAAGTAGAGACATGAGTGACATCCATTTGTCAAAGAGCATTAGGTTGTAATGCCAGGCTCCTCTTCTCTAGGGTTATTCAGAATTTGGCATGTTGGACAAGTCTGCATTATCTGCTTAGCTTGAGCCTTAGTAAGGGAAAATTGGGATCGCAGCCCCTTAGCATTAATATCAGTTAAGGAATGAAAATGAGTAGCTTCTCAAAGGGCAGTTGCAACTAATTGATCAACAATGGCATTGCCCTCAGTTCAGGGTCCAAAGAGAGCAGTATGAGCTCTAACATGTGAAATATAAAAAGGCTAAGTGCACTGTCAAACAACAGTTTGTAATTCAGAAAACAGTATATTCAATTGTGGGTTAAAGTTTGGAGAAAGACAGGCAGTTTCAACATGTCTGAAGGTGTGAACTACGTAGGAGGAGTAAAAAAAAATATTTAAGGGTTCTGTAATGTCTTTCAATGCTTGAATGTCAGCTATCACCTCTGCTTTATGAGCAGAAGGATAATTAGTTGAACTGTGATTTCACAAAATCCTGTGTATCCTGCCTTGTCATTACAAGAGCCATCTGTAAATATAGTGGGAGTCCCTTCAATGGGCAAATCTTTTGTATATTTTGGTAAGATCCATGTTGTTTTAAGTAAGAATTGAAATAATTTATGTTTGGGGTAATGATTGTCAAGAACGACCACAAAATTAGCAAAAGATGTCTGCCAAAGAATGTCATGTATGAAAAGATGTCTAATTTGGTCCTTGCTGTAAGGTAAAATGATATGGCAAACATCTTCACCTTTTAGATGGATTGCTCTCATTTGTGCCTTAGAGATTACTTGGGTAATAAATTCAATATAGGTGGGAAGGGATTTAATTATATGATTTGGGAGAAAGTGCCATTCCACCAATTTGTTATCCTGGATTAGAACACAAGTGGGAGAATGTGGAGTAGGGAATACTAACAATTGTAAGGGAAAATATGGATCAATCTGGTCAATCTGAGCCTGATGTATTTTTTCCTCTAGTAACGGTAGCTCCTCTGTGACCTCAGGAGTTAATCTCCGAGGACTATTAAGATCTGGATTGCCCCAAAGTAGACTGATGAGGGAGCTAAGAGCATAACTAGGAATGCCTAACCAGGTCTAATCCAGTTAATATCTCCGAGAAATTTTTGTAAATCATTAAGGGTTGAAACTTGATCCCTCCTTAATTGAACTTTTTTTTGAGGGCAGTGTCACTGGTCCTCATATGTGGGACCCGAACTGGGACCTCTGGCATCCCGAGTTAGCTCTTAACCACTGCGCCGCTCGGCCAGCCCCTTAATTGAACTTTTTAAGGAGCGATAGTTTGTCTATCAACTCTCGTTCCTAAATAATGAACAGGGGTTGTTTTTCTGTATTTTCTCTGGAGTTATTTGTAAGCCTGCCTCTTTAAAATGTTGTTCAATAATCTAATAGCAATCTGCTAGCATTTCTGATGTAGGAGCCACACAGAGAATATCATCCATATAATGAATAATATAATAATCAGGAAAAGCCTGTCGTGTGGGTTGTAATGTGAGATCAACAAAGTATTGACATACGGTGGGACTATTAAGCCTACCTTGTGACAGAACTCGCCGTTGATATCTCTTCATGGGATCTTTATTGTTTATGGAACGAATCAAAAATGCAAATTTTGCACTGGCCTAGTGGGGCGATGGTTGGGTGCTGGCTTGGGAGGCCGGTGGCCCCGGTTTGGGTCCCACATATGAGGGCCAGTGACACTGCCCTCAAAAAAAATGCAAATTTTTCTCAATCCTGTACTGCTAAAGATAAGGTATAAAAACAATCTTTAAGATCTAACACCAATAGAGGCCAATTTTTAGGGATCATGGATGGATGTGGGAGACCAGGTTGTAATGTTCTCATTGGCTCAATTATTGCATTAACTACTCTTAGATCAGTAAGCATTTGCCATGACCCAGACTTTTTCTTAATAGCAAAAACAGGGAAGTTCCAAGGGCTAAATGACTCTTCAATATTATTTTTATCTAATTGTTCTTGAACTAATTCCTTTAAAGCCATTAATTTTTCTTGATTAAGAGGCCACTGTTCCACTCAAATGGGATTTTGGTGTTTCCACTTTAGGGAGACCGGATTCTTTAATAATTGTTGTTGAACAGTGGCCCCTGGCCATGACAATTTAACTTAGGTTGACACATAAGGGGATGTCTTATTCCCTGTTCTTGATGTCCTAATCCTGATCCTTGTGTATAGCCCATTTTTCTCATTATTTGTTGACTCTGAGGACTATAAACTCCTTCAGGAATTCATATTGCAGTCTCCCATTGTTCAAGTAAGTCTCTTCTCCAAAGATTAAATGGAAGTTTAGCAATGTAAGGCTGAATAAAGCTTGTTTGTCCATCAGGGCTGGTGCAAGGCAGTATTAGACTACTTTGTTGTAGACCCTGTGCTCTTCCAACTCCCACAACAGAAACATCCAGTTGTTTAACTGGCCAATTCTTAGGCCAGTCATTATCATTAATGATGGAAATATTGGCACTGGTATCAATTAATCCATAAAAGACCTGTCCCTGTATCTTAATTTTACAAGTGGGTCTTGTGTCAGTGATATTTACAGTTAAAAGTACCCCCACTTTTCTCATGCTGCCCAAAATGCCTCCTCCTCTTAAACATGGTGATTGATTTTCTGACATAACATAAGTTAATAACAGCAGCTGGGCAACTCTTTCTATTTTTTGAGCTGACAAGGGAAGGGAGGATGACATAATAATTTGAATTTCTCCCTCATAATCTGAGTCTATAATTCCTGTATGAACCGTGACCCCTTTAGATGTTAGACTTGATATCTCTAACAAAAGCCCAATCATTACTGCAGGCAAGGGCCCATGGATTCCTGTGGGTATATGAATGGGAGATTCCACAGGTATTAATAAAATATTTATGGCTGTGGGGAGACCCAAGGCTGTGCTCCCTGATGTGGCTGGGGTAAGCTCAGAGATGGAGGTAGCTGAGATTTGGCCTGGATTGTGTATGCCCACATTGTTTGAGGGACCTGGGGCTGGCCCCACCATCCATTTCCCTGAAGTGGGGTGCCTTTCTTATGAAACACTGAGTGACATTGAGAGGCCCAATGGTTGCCTTTCTAGCATTTTGGACATAATCCTGGCTGCCTGAGGGCACTCCAAGGGACATTTAGAGGTGGATTGGATGGACGCAAACTATCAGGGTGACAAGTCAGACAGTTTGTTTTATTATTATGTTTTTGCATTCTTTTTTTTTTATGTCCAGGCTTACCACAGTTATACCCAGCTCCTGAAAGAGGGGTTTTAGAGCCTTGAAGGCTATCCATACCCTGAGTGAGCACTGTAGCTCTAAATCATTCCATTCCCACTCCTTGACATAATTTGATATAACCAGTGAGATCAACTTTTCCTTTCATAGGTCCAATAGTCTTTTTTTTTTTTGAGGGCAGTGTCACTGGCCCTCATATGTGGGACCCGAACCGGGTCACTGGCTTTCCAAGCCAGTGCTTAACCACCGTGCCACTCGGCCGGCCCTCCATTAGCCTTTTTACAATCATCATTTGCATTGTCAAAATCAATAATTTGGATGATTACATCTGCAGCTTCTAGGTTGGTTACTTGCTTTTTCACAGCATCTTGAAGACAAGCTATGAATTCTGTATAAGGTTCCCTAGGGCCCTGTAGGATCTTTTGAAATGATAGAGGGGCCTTGCAATTGGGCTCAGTTTTCTCCTAAATGATAAGGCACAAGAATTGAAGCTGTGTGATGGCCTGATCACTCATAACAAGTTGATTCTGGGGGCCTGCCCAATTGCCAGTCCCTAGTAATTGATCTTGGTATATAGGGATCTGATGATTTTGATTATATCAGCTTTGTGCCTCTGCTCCATCTACCCACCAAGTTTTAAACTGAAGGTATTGAGAGGGAGTGAGACAAGTTTTTGCCATGGCTCCCCAATCAATAGGAATTAGACACAAGCCCTCTGCCAGTTCTCTGACTATCCCCAGAGTAAATGGGGTATTCGGTCTATATTGTGTAACCACTAACTTCAATTCATTTAGTAATTTGAATGGGAGAGGCTCATGAGTATATTCATATACACCCTGGGGATTATTAGGGTCAATCTGGGTGCAATCCTCTCCATAACAGTTACAGGAAAGTCAAAGGCATCGAGATCCCCTTTGAGTCTGGCCTGCTGTATTCCTTTTTCAATGGCGGGAAGCTCATCTTTAAAAGCTTCTGTGTTTGGGCTTCTGTTCCATAACAAAATTGTTTCTTTTTTGTTTTTTGTTTTGTTTTGTTTTATTGGGGAATTGGGGGAGGAGAACAGCGTTGGGGAACCGGGGAAGCGGAACAGACAAGTTGCTGTCTTTTTGTTCTTCAGTCTACTTGCAGAGGACGTTGTTTCACTGGCCCATGTTGGTATCATCATTGTGCTCTTCCTGGATGAGGCAGATTGGTCGCCGGCCTCTGGATGGTCGCTCACTGCAGCTACTGGCAGCTCACACTGGCTGCCGGCCGCTCACACTGGCTGCCCGCCACTCACGCTGGCTGCCAGCCACTCACTGTAGCCTATGGCAGCCCACTGCAGCAGGGGCTACAGCCTACACCATTTCTAGGGCTCACACATTCCAGCTCCAGGTGGAGCTTTGTTAGCTGTAAAGGGCAGTGTCACTGGCCCTCATATGTGGGATCCGAACCGGCGCCACTAGCGTCCCAAACCAGCTCTTAACCAATGTGCCACTCGGCCAATCCACAAAATTGTTATTAAATGGTTCCAAAGGAGTTAGAGGGGGAGGAGGAGGGAGATCAAGATCTGAAAGAAGAGCACCATTGTTTTCCACTTTAGGAGCAGTTGGCATTTGCATTAGTTCCTTCTTTCATTCTATAGCTGTTGGTCCTTCCTCCTCGTGTGCCCCGTCCTCCTCCTCCTGAGTTTATAAATGTTCTAGCATAGATTTAATTAAAGCCCATGCAGACCAAATAGTAACCAGAAAGGGTGTGCCTTTTTTTAAAAGATTTTATAGGGGGATTGGAGGCGGGGAACAGCATTGGGGAACTGGGGAAGGGGAACAAAAAGTTGCTGTCCTTCTGTTCTTCAGTCTAGTTGTGGAGGACGTTGCTTCACTGGCCCATATTGGTATTATCATTGTGCTCTTCTTGGGTGAGGCAGATTGGTCACCAGCCTCTGGACGGCTGCTCAGCGGCTCTTGGCAGCTGACACCAGCTATTTGCCACTCAAACTGGCTGCGGGCCACTCACTTCAGCCTATGGCAGCCCACTGCAGCAGGAGTTGCAGCTACGCCATCCAGGGGACTCACAGCAGCCCAGCTCCAGGAGCTGTTATTCACCATCTAGCTGTAGAGGTCAGTGTCACTGGCCATCATATGTAGGATGTGAACTGGGGCCGCTGGCATCCCAAACCAGCTCTTAACCAATGTGCCATTTGGCCAGCCCAGGAGTGTCCTTTTGATGTAATTTCTTAAACTCAGCCCCTACTTTTTCCCAATATATCAAATCTAATGTTACCAATGTGGGAAACAATGAGCAGTATTTTTCAATTACTGTTAATAATTGTTCCAGTTTATCTTCTTGTATTTTAGGTCCCCCAGCCTTAAAAGCTGTTTAAGAAGACAAATATAAGGCTGATATCAGCTTTCTTCAACCCCCATGATTACCCTGTGATGGAAATTCCAGAGAATTACCTCACCTTGAAAATCTTCATCCAGACTTACCTCCTAAGGGCCCTGCATCGTTAATCCAGTTTCAGTTTCACTCCAGCAATACTTCCCTTCCTCGAGCCCCACGCTGGGCACCAGTTGTTGAGTCCAGCTCGATGAGTTGTAGGGGGCAAGGAGGGAGTGAAGCAGAACATAAGAAAGATAGACTCAAGAGGTATTAGAAAGATGGGGACGGGGGCTAACATCCTCAAGGACTGAGAGCCATGAAAAATGTCTGCTCATCACTTTTATTCAGTTTTTCAAAGAGGAAGTTAACTCAGGTCTTATACTGTTTTATTTCTAGCCTTTTGTCTTCAGGTAAAATTCTTCATCTCAGGACAGTGCGGTTTCCCATCATAATCTCAAGAATGCTGCCCTGGCATTTTTCCGCCTAGGCTTGGACTCAGTATTCCAAGTCCACATTCTTGCTTACTTCAGGGGAACGGGTCATTCATTAGCTGGTTTGCAACAAAACATCAATAGAAAAACAGTTAGGAAAATCTTAATTAATTATCTTGGCATGAGAAAGTGTTGTGTGCAAATATGTTCCCCAAACAGATCACCGATAAACAAAAGCATTGCAGAGTCAAAGTTTCCCTACACCTTTTTGAGAGGCAAGACATTGTTTTGGGCCCTGTTATCACTGGTGATAAAACATGTGTGTATCAACATGACCTGGAAACCAAGCTTCAAAGTGCACAGTGGAAGTCAGTCAATTCTCCATAACCAAAAATGTTATGTCAGCACAAATCAACTGTCAAAAGGATATTGCTAACCTTTTTTGATATCAGAGAGATTATTCATTATAAATTTGTATCAACTGGACAAACAGAAAACCTAGTTTACTATTTGAAAGTGCTGAAAAGGCTGTGTGAAAAAGTTAGACACACGCAACCTGAATTTTTCACCAATTCATGTCTCTTGTATCATGACAATACATGAGCTCACATGGCACTCTCTGTGATGGAGTTTTTAGGCAGTAAACAAATAACTATATCAGAATAACCTCCCTACTCACCTGATCTGGTCCCCAATGACTTCTTTCTTTACTTGAAGATAAAGGAAATATTGAAAGGAAGATATTTTTATGACATTCAGGACATGAAGGGTACTATGATGACAGCCCTGTTGGGTATTCCAGAAAAATGGTTCCAAAATTGCTTTGAAGGGTGAAATAGGCACTGGCATCAGTGTATAGCTTCCCAAGGGAAACAGTGGAAAGGTGACTATAGTGATATTCAGCGGTGATATATGTAACACATTTTCTAGGATGAGTTTGTGATCTTAATTGTCACACATTGTACACTGAAAACTGTGGGACATTTTTAAATGAAATTGAGGAAGACACAAAGAAATGGGAAGACGTTATGTGTTTATGGATTGGAAGAATCAACATAGTTAAAATGGCAATATTTCCCAAAGCAATATACAGATTTTATGCAATTCAAATCAAAATCCCAGAGGCATTTTTTAAAGGATTAGAACAAAAAATTGTCAGATTTGTATGGAATCATAACAGACCTGAATAGCCAAAGCAATTCTAAGAATAAAGAACAAGGCTGGACTTATCATACTTCCTGACTTCAGCCTGTACTACAACGTGACAATAATCACATCAGTATGGTACTGGCAGAAAAACAGACACCCACACCAATGGAACAGAATTGAGAACCCAGAAATAAACCTACATAAATATGGACAGATAATTTTCGACAAAGGAGCCAAACAAATGCAATGGAGAAAAGAAAGCCTCTTCAATAAATGATGCTGGGAAAATTGGAAAGCCACATGCTAAAGAATGAAACTGGACTGCTATCTGTCACCATATACCAAAATTAACTCAAAATTAACCAAAGGCCTGAACTATAAATTGCATAGAGGTAAGCATAGGTACTAAACTTGTGCACCTTGGGTTCAAAGAGGACTCTATGAATTTGACCTGAAAGGCAAGGAAAATAAAAGCTGAAATAAATGTATAGTAGTATATCAAACTAAAAAACTTCTGCACAGCCTAAGAAATGGGCAATTAAACAAAGAGGCAACCAATGAAATGGTAGAAGATAGCTGGAAACAACACCTCTGGTAAGGGGCTAATATCTAAAACATACACAGAACTCATACAACTCAACAACAGCAACAAAAAACAAGCAATCCAATTTAAAAAATGGGCAGAAGGTGTACAGTTTTTAAAAAACATTTATTTCACAATTAAAGAATCAAAATAAATGGATAGAAGGCCTGAACACACACTTCTCCCAAGAAGACATACAAACAGCCAACAGATTTATCAGAAAATGCTAGCTGATAGGGAAATGCAAATCAAAAGCACGAAGAGATATAACCTGATACCTATTAGAGTTGCTATCATCAACAAGACAAATAATAACAAGTGTTTGAGAAGCTGTGGAGTAAAAGAAACCCCATAAAGTGTTGGTGGGAATGTACATTGGTACAACCATTATAGGAAACAGTATGGTGGTTCCTCAAAAAATTAAGTGTAGAATTACAATATAACTCAGCCATCCCTCTCCTGGGTATATACCCAAAAAATCTGAAAATATTGATACATAATGATAATGTACTCCAATGTTCATTGCTGTGTTATTGATGGTGACCAAGTCATGGAAACAACCCAAGTGTCCTTCAATAGATACTTGGATGAATAAGATGTGATATACACAGCAGAATGTTACTGTGCCATCAGACAAGATGAAATGCTGGCATTCATGAATAAATGGTTGGATGTTGAGATTATTATGCTAACTGAAATAAGTCAGACAGAAAATTTCGATAACCATATTACTAATATGTGGATATAAACCTGAAAGCAACAAAGGAACAAGACACACAAATGAAAAATCATGGACACAAAAAGCAGTTTTCTCATTACCAGTGGGTAAGGAGGGAGGGGGTACAGTAGATGAAGGTAAAGGGGGTCAAATATATGCTGATGGAAGGAGAACTGACTCTGGGTGCTGAGCACACAACGTGATATATAGATGATGTATTAAAAAAATGCACACTTGAAACCTATGTAATTTTACTAACCATTGCCCCCCAATAAATTTAATGAAAAAATGAAACAATAAACCATGATCTTTATAAATTAAAAATAAAAAGAATGCATAAGTTACTTACATGGAATTTTAACAAAGATATAGTAAGCATACAGGAATTCAAAACTATGAAAAAGAACCATATAATTTTACTAACCATTGTCACCCCAAGAGATTTTAATTAAAAAAAAGAGAACCAGTCAGAAATTTAAAATGCAATAACTGAAATGAAGAATATACTATAAGGAATTAACAGCACATTAGATGAAGCATAAAATTCAATCAGAAATTTAGAAGAGAATGTAGCAGAAAACACGCAATTGAAACAGAAGGAAAAAATAATTTAAAAAATGATATTTTAATTACATTGTTTTGTACATTTGTAACATCATCATCATAATAATAGAATAAAATTTCAAAAAAGTAAAGATAAAAATAAAATTCTTAAAAAAAATGATATTTTAAGGGCCTGTGGGAAAACATCAAGCATAACAACAATTTCCTCATAGGAGTATGAGAAGGAGAAGAGTGAGAGCCTTTTTGAGAATCAAGAGATTGAGGGACTTCCGGTAAAATGGCACAACAGAAAGACGCTGTGCTAACTGCCTCCCAGGATCACACCAAAATTACAAGCAAATTATACAGCATTCAACCCTGGAGGTCCCCGGAACACTGGAGGAACAGAACCACTAAATGAAGAACTTAAAGAGGAGGCCACATCGGGTCTGGTAGGACGGGCGAAGACGAGAGAAGGCAAACCCCGTGAGGGAGGTTGGGGTAGAGACCCTCCAGCCCCACAACAAGTTCACCAGCCCAGAGCTCCTTTGCCGGGAAGAGGAGTTCTAATATAGCTGATGGTAAATTAGTAAGGACTCTCTTTGCTCAGCTCGGTGAGGCTAAGAGCAACTGGAGAATCAGTGGGGCCGGCGCCCGGGCTTGCTCGCCGGTGAGCACGTACCTGGTTCCTGGTGGTTGGAGTAGCTGTGTGAGCCGGACCCGGGAGCCTGCGGGGATGGACTGAACTGAGCACCTTTGGTGCAAAGGCTGGAGGTTTTTAAACTGTTGTTCGTGTGGTGCAGAGCCTGCACGCGAGTGGTGTAGGGAGGACGCCATTTTGTCAGGCTTGGGCCCTCCCACGAAGGATCAGGTCTGAGACCTAATTGGTCTGGTGGAATTGGCGCAGAAGTACGTGTGTGCGTGCGCGCCCGCCTGCGGCCTTAGATCCCCACCCTCTGCCCGGCTTATACTGTGTTGCCAGGGAAACACAGGGCCGGTGCCCTCTGGCTCCAACATGCTGCTCACTGAGACCTGGGAGTGCGCGAGCCGCCTCGGATCCCCACCCTCTGCGCGGCTTGTGCTGCGTTGCCAGGGAAACGCCTAGTGGGAGTGATCCGGCTCCAACAGGCTGCTCACTGAGGCGGGAGTGCGAAAGCCCACTCGGGTCCCCGCTCTCCGCACTGGACTTACAGTGTTGCCAGGCCGGTGATTGGTTGTTGGGCTGCTCGGCCTGATCTGCGAGTGGCTGATTGGAACAGGCTGAGACTGGGAGTTTTCCTGGGAGTGTTGTGCCGTGAGATGTGTGCCTGCGTGATCCAGCCAGGGCTCTCCTGGTGATCTATCTAATACATCAAAGCAATCCCAGAGCGACAGCCAGAATGGGGAAACAAAGAAACATGTCACAAATAAAAGATCAGAAGAAACCTCCAGAAATGGAACCAAATGAAACAGAGGGATCCAACCTTTCAGAGACAGAGTTTAGAACACTGATGATAAGAATGTTTAAGGAACTTAGCGAGGACATAAAGAAGGATAGGGAAACCATAAAAAACAACCTGTTAGAACTAAAGAATACAATAACTGAAATGAAGAACACACTCAAAGGAATCACCAGTAGAGTAGATGAAGCAGAGGAGCGGATCAGCGATTTGGAAAATAAAATAGCAGAACTTACCCAGTTGGCACAGCAAAAAGACCAAAGAATAAAAAACAATGAAAATAGTTTGAGCCCTATGGGACAAGGTGAAGCGCAACCACCTTCGAATCATAGGGATACCAGAAGGAGTAGAGAAGCAGCAAGGGGTCGAAAACGGATTTGAAAAAATAATGACTGAAAACGTCCCTATCCTGGTGAAGGAAATCAACATACATGCCCAGGAAGTGCAGAGGGTTCCAAACAAGCTGAACACAAACAGATCCACACCAAGACACATCATAGTTAAAATGGCAAAGGTTAAAGACAGAGACAGAATCCTAAAGGCTGCAAGAGAAAGAGAGCAGGTTACATACAAAGGAACTCCTGCTAGACTAACAGCTGACTTGTCTACAGAAACTCTGCAGGCCAGAAGGGAGTGGCAGGAGATATTCAAAGTGACACAAAATAACGGCCTACAACCAAGATTGCTCTACCCAGCACGGCTATCACTTAAAATTGAAGGAGAAATAAAGAGCTTCTCAGGAAAGAATAATCTTAAGGAATTCATTACCACCAAGCCAGCATTGCAAGAAATGTTAAAAGGGCTTTTTCAAACAAAAGAAAGGGGTAAACAAGCTAACCCAGAGAGACAATTTAAGAAGATTGAAGTCGTATCAAGCAGATATAAAGGAAAAACTGATGGTTGCTGGCTGGGAGGGAGTGGGGAAGAGGGAGAGGGGGATGGTTTTGGATAGTGTATGTGGGACTACAATGTTGTCACAGGGATATGGGGGAAGTTCTGGGAATGTAATTGATAATGTTGTGAAGAGACTATTATGTTGCGAGAAATAAGTCAGTCAGAGAAGGACAGGTACCATGTGATCTCACTTGTGTGTGGAGTCTAAAGAGCTGAGTGAACGATCAAAGCAAATAGACTCGTAGATGTAGAGGAAAAACTGAGGATTGCTAGTTGGGAGTGGGGTGGGGATGGGGGGAAGGGGAAGGGATTAGACAGCATAAATAGACAACTACAATATTGTCACAGGGATATGAAACACAGTTCGGGGAATATAATAATGTTGTAAAAATTTTGTGGCGTGTCAGATAGTCACATGTCTTATTAGGGAGACCACTTCATGTATGGAGTAGAGGCTTGATCACTGCACTGTACACCTGAAGCTGATGTTGTATAATATTGTATGCCAACTGCAACTGAATACGGGGATGGTCACGGTATGTGGAGTATACTGTGGAGGGGAGTCAGGGGAGTTGTGACAGATATGTATGATGGGGGGAGTGGGGTGGCCAACTGGGGAGGGGGCTTTCACTTTGGGGGGTAAAGAGTATAACTATTGCATTGTGTTGTACACCTGAAACTAATAATAATAAAAAAGAATATATATATATATATATATATATATATATATATATATATATATATATATATATATAAAATACATGTATATATATAATAAAATGGCAAAAAAAATGATGAGGTGATGATTTAATTGAGTTTTTTTTTTCTTCATAGGGGATTTTCTTAGCCTTCAGTACTTGGCAGTCAGGACTATTCCATTTACCCTCCTGTTCTGGAAAAGATATTTGAGAATGCAGAAGCATTCAAAGCTAGGGTTGTTAAAATCATCATTTCCCTAAAGGATGTCAGAAGCCCTAAGAGGAAATATTTACAAGGAAAATCTGTTTTCTCTTTGGAATTTACAGATTTTATTTGTCTATTTTTCTCTTTTACATGCCTTACTCTTGCCTCATTCCATGTGGCAAGAAGACAGATCCAATTATCTTTCCACAGATGAATCCATCATCCAGTAGCTGACTGAAATCTGTGCCTATTTAAATAAATGTCTTTTAGTTAATCAAAGTTTGCTAACAGATCCTCAACATTATCATTAATTTTAATTTTTAAAAAATGCTTATGGGTGTCTTACTAGTTCCAGCTATCAGGAGAGTGCTACTGCTACTATTTTTAATCAGCTATCATAATTTTAGAAACTTGATGATGTAATAAATGGCACTTATTTTGAGTTAAAAAAAAGAGATTGAGAACCTATTTGAGGAAATAATGACTGAAAATTTCCCTGAACTGGCAAAAGAATAGATATAGAAGCCCAGGAGGTGCAGAGTCCCAAACAAAATGCACCCAAACAGGCCCACACTGAGACACATAATTAAAATGGTAAAGGTTAAAGACAAACAGGGAATTCTAAAAGCACCAAAAGAAAGGCAACTAGTTACTTAAAAGGGAGCTCACATAAGGCTATCACTGGATTTCTCAACAGAAACTTTGCAGGATAGTAGGGAGTAGTGGAAAACATTCAAAGTAATGAAAAACAAAGGCCTACAAACAAGACTACTCTATCCAGCAAGGCTATCATTTAAAATTGAAGGAGTAATAAAGAGTTTCTCAGACAAGGAAAAGCTAAAAATATTCATTATCACCATTACAAGACAGGTTGAAAGGACTTGTTTAAGCCAAAGAAAGGAGAAAATAAACAATTGAAGATCAATAATATGAATAATACAATGGCAATAGCTACATACCTATCAATCATCAGTTTACATATAAATGGATTAAATGCTCCAATCAAAAGACATAGGGTAGGGCCGGCCGAGTGGCACGGTGGTTAAGCGGCCCTGGTTCGATCCCACATATGAGGTCCAGTGACACAGCCTTCAAAAAAAAAAGACATAGGGTAGCTAAATGGATAAGAAAATAAGACCCAGGCATATGATGTCCACAAGATACCCACCTCAGATCGAAAGACACATATAGACTGAAAGTAAAGGGATTGAAAAAGTTATTTCATGCAAATGGAAATGAGAAAAAAATCTGGAGTAGCAACACTAATATCACACAAATTAACTCTAAAATGAAGACTATAAGAAGAGACAAAAAGGACATTACATAATAATAAAGGGATGAATCCAACAAGAAGACATCACCCTAGTAAATATTTAAAAACCCAACATAGGAACACCTAAAAATATAAAGCAAATATTGACTGACAGAAAGGCAGAGATCAACAGTAATGCTATCATAGTAGGGGATTTTTTTTATTAGTTTCAGGTGTACAACACAATGCAATAGTTGTACTCTTACCCGCCAAAGTGAAAATCCCCCTCCCCCAGTTCGCCATCCCACTCCCCCCATATCATACATATCCATCAAAACTCCCCTGACTCCCCTCCACAGTATACTCCGGGATTTTAATACCCCATCGACACCAGCGGACAGACCTTCAAGACAGAAAATCAACACAGAAATAGTGCCCTTAAATGACACACTAGACAAGCTGATTTAATTTATTGATATTTTTACAGCATTTCACATCAAAGCAACAGAATATATATTTTTTTCAAGTGCAAATGAAACATTTTCCAAGATAGGCCACATATTAGGCCACAAAACAGTCTCAATAAATAACGAAGTTTGAAAACGGGCTGGCCAAGTGGTGCGTTGGTTAAGAGCTGGATTTTTTTTTTTTGTGGGCAGTGTCACGGGCCCTCACATGTGGGACCAGAACCAGGGCCGCTGGCTTCCCAAACCAGCGCCCAACCACCGTGCCACTCAGCCAGCCCAAGAGCTGGCTTTTGACACCAGCTCTAAGCAGCAGGGCCCTGGTTCGGATCCCACATGAGGGCCATTGACACTGCCCTCTACAGCTAAGATGGTAAACAACAGCTCGACCTAGAGCTGCCATGAGTTACCGGCAATGGTGCAGGCTGCAGCCCCTGCTGCAGTGGGCTGCCATAAGCTAACATGAGTAGCCAGCAGCCAGGGTTAGTGACCTGCAGCCAGTGTGAGTTGCCAAGAGCTGCCATGATCGGCTGTCCAGTAGTTGGTGAATGACTGCCTCACCTGGGAAGAGCTCAATGATACTACCAACATGGGTCATTGAAGCAATGTACTCCACAACTAGACTGAGGAACAAATAGGACAACAACTTGTCTGTTCCCTTTCCCCCATTCCCCAATGCTGTTCCCCTCCCTCAATTCCCCAATAAAATAAAATTTAAAAATAAAAGAAGTTTGGGGCTGGCCGAGTGGCTTGGTGGTTAAGCGCTGGCTTTAGAAGCCAGCAGCTCTGGTTCAGGTCCAACATATGAGGGCCAGTGACACTGCCCTCAAAAAATAATAATAATAAAATAAAGAAATAAAATAAGTTTGAAAACATATCAAGTGTCCGCTCTGACCATAATGTTCTGAAACTAGCAATTGGTTACAGAAAATAAACTGAAAAACACAAACTCATGGAGGATAAATAATATGGTATTAAATTATGAATGGGTCAAAAATGAGATCAGGGAAGAAGTCAAAAGACACGTTGAGTAAAACTAAAATGAAAATTCAATAACCCAAAATCTATGGGAAACAGATAAAGCAGTCTTAAGAGAGAAACTCATAACAATTCTGGCCTACCTAAAGAAAAAAGAAAAATCTGAAATAAACAGTCCAAATGTACACATAAGGGAACTGGAGAAAAGAGCAAGCAAAGATTTCAGTCAAGATGACAGAGTACATAAAATCTGTGTTTACCTTATCTCATGACCACATCAAAATTACAACTAAGCCAGTGGTCCCGGTTCAGGTTCCACATGTGAGGGCCAGTGACACTGCCCTCAAAAAAAAAACAAAATTACAACTAAACTACAGAACAGCCATCAGTGAGGATCACCTGAAGTCTTGCTAAACTGAAGTCATACAACTAAGGATATATAGAAGAAGCCACATTGAATGTGGTAGGAGTGCTAGAGATTTGGAACCAGCTTGTTCCTCACTGCCTGTGACCATTAAATGGCTGGGGGGATAGCTCAGATCCATAGGTCCCTCTGGGTGGAACAAGGGGTCCCAGTGCCACACCAGGCTCCCCAGCCAAGAGTTCCAGGGCCAGGGAGAGAAGTCCCCATAATTACTGGTTGTTTAAACCACCAGAGATGTGGCTGAGTGTGACAGAGGGTGACTGCAGGCCTAGGTGCTCCTCTTAAAGGGATCATGCACGGACTCATTTATCAATGGAGTCATTCACTCTGAGCACCAACACTGGGGCAGCAACTCAAAAGGCAACAGGGATATATGGGGGATTGAGTTGTCTGGCTTCAGAGTGGAGGATGGAGGGGACAGTTTTTTTTTTGAGACAGAGGAGATGGCAGAAGCTGTCATTTCTTTTTTAAGCCCTCCCCCTTCCCAGCATGCAGAAACAGGCAGCCACCGTATACTAGTTACCAAGAATCTAGCTAACATCATTGGTTCTATCCTAGTGATTCTGAGGCCATACCCCACCCAAATTTAAGCACACCAAAACCACTTCAAGTGGCATTTTTTTTTCTGCCTGCATTGGCTCATGATGCAGGCTTTCATAAATTCTCCCAAAGGTTCCCCAAACCAAAACAAGCAACACTTGGCTTGATCATGTCCTGCACCTCTGGCTGAGCAGCCCTCAGTCACTAGTGGAAGCTACCCTTGGTTCATGGCCTGACTTCTCAAGTCACCTCCAAGCATCGTGCAGATGTGGTCCATCTGTGGATTGTCTTGTGGCTCATGCCAGCTGGCTCCATGCAGGACATAGGTTGTAGCTGAAATTGGCATGCGACAGGTCCCCTACCAGGTTGTCCTGGGGAAGATATGCCCAGTAGCCATCTTCAACCTGAAACATCACCAGCCACCTCTAAGGACAACACACTCAAACACACTGATCAGCACTAGAGCCCTGCTGAGGTGAATCCTGATCCTTAGGGACAGCCCTCCACAACAGCTCCTTTACTGTAGTCATGGGAAGTAATCATAACCATTAATCCCAAAGACTATTACCTCCCACTGATGTGCAAAAAACAACTAAGGCTCAATATTAACAGGAGGACACACACAACCCACAATTGACACATCTGGAGCACCCAGAACTAGTGACAAGGGAAACTGAAACACTGGGCTCCACAAGACACCTACTATCTCAGGCCACCCTACTAAGACTGGGAGACATAGCAGCCCTACCTAATATACAGAAACAAACACAGGGAAGCAGCCAAAATGAGGTGACAAAGAAAAATGTCCCCAGTAAAAGTATAGATCAAATTTCCAGAAAATGGATTAAGCAAAATAGAAAGAAGCAATGTATCAGATGCAAACTTCAAAACACTGGTTAAAAACTGCTTAGTGATCTCAGGATGAACTTCAACAAAGTAACAGGAAACATAAAAATGGAGATAGAGGGCCGGCCGAGTTGCATGTTGGTTGAGAGCTGGTTTTGGGATGCCAGCAGCCCCGGTTCAGATCCCACACATGAGGGCTGGTGACACTGCCCTCTATGGCTAATGGCAGCTCCACCTGGAGCTGGGCTGTGCGAGTCCCAGCGATGGTGTAGGCTGCAGCTCCTGTTGCAGTGGGCTGCCATAGGCTACAGTGAGTGGCCGGCAGCCAGCGTGAGCTGCCAATAGCCACGTTGAGTGACTATCCAGAGGCTGGCGACCGATCTGCCTCATCCAGGAAGAATGCAATGATGATACCAATATGGGCCAGTGAAGCAACGTCCTCTGCAACTAGACTGAAGAACAAAAAGACAGCAACTTGTCTGTTCCCCTCCCCCAATTACCCAATAAAATCTAAAAAAAAAATGGAGATAGAAAACATTAAAAAGAAACAGTCAGAAATAAAAATGACAATAACTGAAATAAAAATGTATTACAGGGAATCAACAATATGTTAGATGAAGCAGAGAACCGAATCAATCATTTAGAAGATAAGATAGCAGAAAACACTCAAACACAACAGCAAAAAGAAAAAAGAATGCAACAAAAAAAATTGAGGAAAATTTAAGGGGCCTCTGGGACAACATCAAGCATACTAACATTCGCATGATGGGGTACTAGAAGGAGAAGAGAGAGAGAGCAAGAAATAAAAAACATATTTGAAGAAATAATAAAGGAAAGCTTCCCTAACCTGGTGAAGAAAATGGATATTCAAGCCCAGCAATTGCAGAGTCCCAAATAATATGAACTCAGAGGCCCACACAAAAACATATCATAACTAAAATACCACAGTTTAAAGGCAAAGGAAGAATCTTTTGTTTGGAACGATTTTATTGGGGAATTGGGGGAGGGAAACAGCATTGGAGAATCGGGGAAGGGGAACAGACAAGTTGCTGTCCTTTTTTGTTCTTCAGTCTAGTTGTGGAGGACGTCGCTTTACTGCTCCATGTTGGTATTATCATTGCACTCTTCCCGGGTGAGGCAGTCTCTCACCAGCTATTGGAAGCCTGCTTATGGCTGCTCATGGCTGCTCATGGCAGCTCATGAAAGCTCATGCTCACTGCCGGCCAGCCCCACGGCAGCCTAAGCTGTCGTCTGTGACTCAGCAGCGCAGCTCCAGGTGGAGCTGTTGTTCACCATTTTAGCTGTAGAGGGCAGTGTCACTGGCCCTCATGTGGGATCCAAACCGGGGCCCTACTGCTCAGAGCTGGCATCCAAAGCCAACTCTAAACCAACATACTACTCAGCTGGCCTGACAAAGAAAGAATCTTAAAAGCAGCAAGAGAAAAGCAGTTAGTTACCTACAAAGATGTTCCCTTCATACTGTCAACTGATTTCTCAACAGGAACTTTGCAGGCCAGAAGGGATTGCAGGAAATATTCAAAGTGATGAAAAACAAGAATATATAACCAAGATTACTAAACCCAGGAAAGCTATCATTTAGAATTGAAAGACAGATAAATAGCTTCCCAGACAAGAAAAAGCTAAAGGAGTTTATCATCATTAAAACCAGTATTACAAGGAATCCTTTGGTTTGTTTTGTTTTGCTTTTTTGAGGGCCATGTCAACGGCCCTCATATATGGGACCCGAACCGGGGCCGCTTGCTTCCCATGCCAGTGCTTCACCACCACACCACTCAGCCGGCCCACGAGGAATCTTAAAGGAACTTCTTTAAGTCTATATATCTATATCATTTATATCTATATCTATCTATCTATAGGGCAATAATTCCATATCTATCAAGAATCACTTTAAATATAAATGGATTAAATGTTCCCATATTGTACAGAGTGTGGCTGAATGGATAAGAAAACAAGATCCATACATATGCTGCTTATAAGAGACTCACATCAGATTAAAAGACACACACAGACTGAAAGTAAAGGGATGGAAAAAGTGATTTCATGAAACTGTAAAGAAAAAAACACACAGATGAGGTAGTAATATTTACACCAGACAAAATAGACTTTAAAACAAAAGAAAGAGAAAAAGAAGAATCCAGAAATCCCATGCTATTTCAAGGGGAAGTGTTTGTACATACATTAATTCCAGCATTATTTACAATAGCCAAGATGTGAAGGCAACCTGGGGTGTCCCTGAATGGATAATCATACGAAGAATAGGTGATTGAGATATATATATATATAACTCAGCCATTAGAAAGAATGTAATGTTCCCTACTAAAACAGCATGGATGGACCTAGAGCGTATTATGCTGAGTGTGATAAGTCAGGAAGTGAAAAACAAATGTCATATGATTTCACTTGTAAGTGGAATCTAAAGGACAAAATAAACAAACAAATGAAACAGAAACAAACTCACAGGATCAGAGAACATTCTGATGGTTGCCAGATGGGAGAGGTGTTGGGGGTCGATGAATAGGGGAAGGGATTAAGAAGTACAAATTGGTTGTTATATAGTAGTCATGGGGATATAGGGTACACCATAAGGAATACAGTAAATAATACTATAGTAACTATGTATTTATCAGATTTTTACTAAATCTATCAGGTTATAGATGGTAGGAGGGTTGTGGGCATGGTGAAAAAGGTAAAGGGATTAAGAAATACAATTTGGAAGTAACAAAATAATCAATGGAATGTAAAGTAAACCGAAGGGAATATAATGAATAAATGGCTATAGCTATGTATAGCACCAGGTGGGTACTAGGCTTGTTAGGGGCAACAATTCTAAAATCATATAAATGTGTAACCATTATACTGTACACCTGATATAAAGTACACATGGTGAATACATGGAATAATATTGTGATAGTGTGATATGGTGTAAGATGGTTGCCAGACTTATCATGTTGAACAATTCTTTAGTTTTTTAAATGTTGAATAACTATGGTGTACACCTGAAAAATAATATAATATTGTGTGTTAGAAATACTGTAATAGGGCCGGCCGAGTGGCATGGAGGTTAAGCGCTGGCTTGGCATGCCAGCAGCCCCGGTTCAGGTCCCACATAGGAGGGCCAGTGACACTGCCCTCCAAAAAAAAAAAAAAGAAATACTATAATAAATTTTTTAAAAAAATCAAAGTCCAGAGTGAACAGAAGGAAGAAAATAATAAAAATCAGACAGGAATTAAATGAAACGGAGAAAAAACAAACAAACAATAGAAAGGATCAATGAAACCAAGACAAGGATTTTTTTTAAAAGATTAGAAAAATTGAAAAACCTTTAAACAGACTCATCTAGAGAGAGAGAGAGAGAGAGAGAGAGAGAAGACTCAATTGAATAAAATCAGAAATGAAAGAAGTGACAATAGGCACCACAGAAATATAAAAAAAAAAAATTAAGAGAATATTAAAAACAACTATACACCAAAAAATGGGACAGTCTAGAAGAAATGGATAAATTCTGAGAAGTATACAATCTTCAAGTCTGAATCAAGATGAAACAGGAAATCTGAACAGAACGATTACTACCAATGAAATCAAATCAGTAATCAACAAGCTTTCAACAAATAAAAGTCCTGGACTGAACTAGATGGCTTCACAAGTGAACTTTACCAAATATTCAAAAAAGAATTAATGAGCCAGCCGAGTGGTGTGTTGGTTAGGAGTTGGCTTAGGACAGCTCTGAACAGCAGGGCCCCGGTTTGGATCCCACATATGAGGGCCAGTGATGCTGTACTCTCTACTGCTAAGATGGTGAACAACAGCTCAACCTGGAGCTGGGCTGCCATGAGTCACCAGCAACAGCATAGGCTGCAGTGGGGCTGGCCGGCAGTGAGCATGAGATTTCATGAGCTGCCGTGAACCGCTGTGAGTGGCCATCCAGTGGCCAGCAAGTGACTGCTTCACCCGGGAAGAGCACAATGATAATTCAAATATGGGCCAATGAAGCAATGTCCTCCACAACTAGACTGCACAACAAAAGGACAACAAGTTGTCTGTTCCCTTTCCACAATTCTCCAACACTGTTCCCCTCCTCCAATTCCCCAATAAAATCCTTAAAAAAAAAATTAACATATATTCTCAAACTATTCCAAAAAATCAGAGAAGAGGGAAGGTTTCCAAGCTCATTTTATGGGTTCACTATTACCCTGAGTCCACAATGAAAGACATCACAAAAAGAAAAAAAAGAAGAAAACTATAGGCTGATATCCCAAATGAACATAGATGCAAAAATCCCCAAGAAAATATTAACAAACCGAATTCAGCTATACATTAAAAAGATCATACACCATCATCAAGTGGGATTTATTCCTGGTATGCAAGGTTGTTCAATATGCACAAATCAATTAATTTGACACATCCCATAAACAAAATGAAAAATAGAAGTCATATTGTCATATCAATTGATGCAGAAAAAGCATTTGACAAAATACAGCATCTATTTATGATAAAAACTCTCAGGAATGTGGGAATAGCAGGGAACATATCTCAACCTAAAAAAAGGCCATATATGACAGACCCATGGCTAATATTATACTTAATGGGAAAAAGCCAAAATCATTCTCCTTAAGGTCAGAAACATGACAAGGATGACCACTTTAGTTACTTTTATTCAACATAGTCCTAAAAGTTTTAGCCACAATAATCAGACAAGAAAAAGAAATAAGAAGCATACAAATGGGAAAGGAATACGTAAAACTGTCATAATTTGCAGATGACATGATACTACATATAGAAACCCAAAGAGGGCTGGCCAAGTGGCTGGTTGTTTAGCAGTTGGCTAGGGAGCTTGAGCTCAGAGCAGCAGGGCTGCCAGTTTGGATCCCTCATAGGCCAGTGATGCTGTTCCCTCTACAGCTAAGATGGTGAAAAACAGCTGGACCTGGAGATGGGCTGCCATGAATCACCAGCAATGGCATAGGCTACAGTGGGGCTGCAGTAAGCTATGTGAGTGGCCGGCAGCCAGCATGAGTGACCAGCAACCCAGGTGAGCTGCCGTGAGCTGCTGTGAGCAGATGTCCAATGGCCGGCTACCAATCTACCTCACCTGGGAAGAGTGCACTGATCACATTACCAACATGGGCCAGTGAATCAACACTGGCAACTGGAAAGGACAGCAAATTGTCTGTTCCCCTTCCCCGATTCCCCAACGCTGTTTCCTCCCCCAACTCCCCAATAAAAAAAGAAATCCAAAGATTCCAAAAAAATCTATTAAAATTGATAAATTAATTTAGTAGGGCTGCCTGAGTGGCACGGTGGTTAAGCGCTGGCTTGGGGAGCCAGCGGCCCCGGTTCAGGAACCACATATGAAGGCCAGTGACACTGCCCTCAAAAAAAATAAATAAATAAAATAAAAATAAATTAGTAAGTGGCAGAATACAAAATTCATATTCAGAAATTGGTTGCATTTTTATACCCAGATAACAAACTATCAGAAAGGAAAATTTAAAAAAAACAATCTCATTTAAAATTACATCAACTAAAGATTATATACTTAGGAGTAAATTTAACCATGAAAGTAAAAGACCTGTACTCAGAAAATTATAAGACATTGAAGAGAGAAATTAAAGAAGATACAAATAAATGTAAACATATACCATACCAATGTATAGAAAGAATTAATATCCATACTACCCAAAGCAATGTATAGATTCAATTCAATCCCTATCAACATATCAATGACATTTTTTTTGCAGAACTAGAACAAATAATCCTAAAATGTATATGGAATTACAAAAGATCTTAAATAGCCATGGCAATCCCGAGGAAGAACAAAGCTGGAACTATCATGCTACCTGATACCAAAATATACTACAAGGCTATAGCAATCAAAATACCATGGTACTGGGCCAGCTGAGTGGTGCAGTGGTTGAGCGCTGGCTTGGGAAGCCAGTGGCCCCGGTTTGGGTCCCACATGTCAGGGCCAGTGACACTGCCCTAAAAAAAAACACATCATGATATTGGCATAAAAACTGATATATAAATCGATGGAACACAATAGAGAGAGCAGAAATAAATCCATGCCTAAATGGTCATTTAAACCATCACAAAGTTAGCAAGAATTTATATTGGGTTAAAGGAAGTCCACTCAAGAAATAGTGCTGGGAAAATGACAGTCACATGCAAAAAAAAAAAAAATGAAGCTGAAACACCTTCTTATGATACAAAAAAGAACAAACTCAAAATGGATTAAAGGCTTAAATGTAAGTGAAGAAACCATAAAACTCCTAGAAGAAAATATAGGAGGTAAACTCTCAGACATTACCCTTAGTAATATTTTTATGGATATAGCTCCTTGGGCAAGGCAGAGAAAAGAAAGAATAGACAAATGAGACTATGTCAAATTAAAAAGTAGTTGTTTGACAGCAAAGGAAATCATCAACAAAATAAAAAGACATCCTACTGTATTGGTGAAGATTCCAAATGATACATTTCATAAGGGTTTAGTATCCAAAATTCATTAAAAAATAAACTCGTACAACTCAACACCAAACATAAATAAATAAATAAATAAATAAATAAATAAATAAATAAATAAATAAACAATCCAATTAAAAAATGGGCAGAGGGCCTGAACCAACATTTCTTCAAAGAGGATATACAGATGGCCAATAGACATATGATAAGATGCCCAGTGTCACTGATCATCAGATAAATACAAATAAAAACCACAATGAAATATTTCCTTATTACTGTCACAATGGCTGTCATCAATAAATCATCAAACAATAGTTGGCAAGCATTTGGAGAAAAGGCAACTCTTGTGCACTGTTGGTAGGATTGCAAATTGGTGCAGTCACCGTGGAAAACAATATGGAGGTTACTTAAAAATTTTGAAAAAGAACTATCTGGTGTGAAGTGATATCTCATTGGGGTTTTTATTTGCATTTCTCTGATGATTAGTGATGTTGAGCAGTTTTTCATGTATCTATCAGCTATTTGTATGTCAGCTTTGGAGAAATGTCTATTCAGGTCCTCTGCCCATTAATAATCGGATTGGGGTTTTTTTGTTGTTGAATTGTATGAGTTCTTTATGTATTTTGTATATTAGCCACTTTTTGGAGGCATTGTTTGCAAAAATCTTCTCCCATTTGGTTGATTGCCTCTTTATTTTGTCAATAGTTTCTTTTTCTGTGAAAATTTCTAGATTGATATAGTCCAATTCATTTATTTTAGCTTTTACTTCCCTCACCATTGAAGTTTAATTCATTAAATCCTCTTTGAACCCAAGGTCCATAACTTCACTACCTATGTTTTCTTCTATGCAGTTTATTGTTTCGGGTCTTATATTCAGGGCTTTGATCCATTTTGAGTTGATTTTGATACATGGTGACAGGAAGCAATCTAGTTTCATTCTGTTGCATGTGGCTTTCCAATTTTCCCAGCACTATTTCTTGAAGAGGCTGTCTTTTCTCCATTGTATGCTTTTGGCTTCTTTGATGAAAATTATCTGTCCATATTTATGTGGGTTTATTTCTGGGTTCTCAATTCTATTCCTTTGGTCTGTGTGTCTGTTTTTCTGCCAATACCATACTGCTTTGATTATTGTTGACAGTTAGAGTGGCTATCATGAAGACAAATAATAACAAGTGTTGGACAGGCTGTGGAGAAAAAGGAACACTCATACACTGTTGGTGGGAATGCAGATTGGTTCAGCAGCTTTGGAAGGCAATGCTGAGATTCTTCAAAAAATTAAAAACAGAATTACCATATGAGCCAGCATTCCCTCTCTTAGGTATCAATCCCAAAAAATCTGAAAACATTTATCTGTGAAGGTATATGGTCTCCGATGTTCACTCCAGCTTTATTTGTTGTGACCAAGACATGGAAACAACCAAAGTGTCCTTCAATAGATGACTGGATAAAGAAGATGTGGTACAATGAGATACAACCTCACTCTGGTTAGAATGGCTATCATCAACAAATCAACAAACAACAAGTGCTGGCGAGGATGTGGAGAAAAGGGAACGCTGGTGTAATGTTGGTGGGACTGCAAATTGGTGTAGCCATTATGGAAATCAGTATGGAGGTATCTCAAAAAACTGGAAATGGAACTGCTTTATGACCCAGCAATTCCACTCTTGGGTATCTACCCAGAGGAATCCAAGATGCTAATTTGAAAAATTATATGCACCCCTATGTTTATTGCAGCGCTATTTACAATAGCCAAGACTTGGAAACAACTGAAATGCCCATCGGTAGATGACTGGACTAAGAAACTGTGGTACATTTATACAACGGAGTATTACTCCTCTATAAAGAAGAATGAAATCCTACAATTTGCAACGATATGGATGGACCTAGAGACTATTATGTTAAGTGAAATAAGTCAGTCGGAGAAAGACAAATACCATATGATTTCACTTATATGTGGAATTTGAAAAACTGAATGAATGAGCAAAGTAAACAGAAACAGTCTCATAGATATAGAGGAAAAACAGGGTTGCTAGTTGGGAGTGGGGTGGGGATCAGGGAGAAGGAGATAGTATTAGACAGCATAATTAGGTAACTACAATATTGCCACAGGGATATGAAAGACCGTTCGGGGAATACAATAATGTTGTAAATATTTTGTGGGGTGTCAGATGTTCACATGTCTTATTAGGGAGACCACTTCATGGATGGAGTAGAGGCTTGATCACTGCACTGTATACCTGAAACTGATGTTGTATAATATTGTATACCAACTGTAATTGAATATATAGATAGTCACGGGATGTGGATTATACAGTGGAAGGGAGTCAAAGGAATTGTAATAGATAGTATGATATGGGGGGAGGAGTGGGGTGGAGAATTGGGGGAGAGGTGTTTTCACTTTGAGGGGTAAAATGTATAACTATTTCATTGTGTTGCACACCTGAAGCTAATTAATAAATAAATTTTAAAAGAATTTAAAGTACAGTATACAGAATATATAGTCAATAATATTGTAATAACTATGTATGATGCCAGGTGGGTACTAGACTTATCATGGTGATCACTTTGTATGTCATATAAATGTAACACCACTGTGCTGTATAGCTGAAACTAATATAACATTTAATGTCAGCTGTAATTGAAAAATTAAAAAACTTACAATTAAAGTCACAAGATTTTGAAAAAAGTTTCAAAAGTATTAATCAAGACTTTCTATTGCATATATAATCTTCTCTGGTCAAGATTAAATAATGCAAAAGAGAAGAAGTGCAAATATGGAGGGAACATAGGAATCTTTTTGTTATTATATTCCTTTTTCTCATGGAGAAAGAAGATGAGAGGATTCCAAGCAACCATTTTAGAAAAGCCTAGGATCCCAAAATCCAAGAATTCTATGGAAACTTTCGTGAGCAGCATTTTATTATTGTAATAATAGTGGAAGTGAAGCCCAAATGCTTGGATGTTCTAACTGGCTTACAGCCACAACATCTTCAGATCCAATGACTGAATCTAATCTTTCTGTTTAACAAGCAAAAGATTGAAGACAAACCAAGGGCAACACGAGCCCAATATAAAGGTTTTATTGGCTGAAGCAAGTTTTATTTTGAAATGTGCACTACTATTAATTTTTTTTGAGGGCAGTGTCACCGGCCCTCATATGTGGGACCCGAACCGGGGCCGCTGGCTTCCCAAGCCAGTGCTCAACCACCGTGCCACTTGGCCGGCCCAAAATGTGCATTATTATTACATCAGCAAATGGCATTACTGATGCATCATAACTCCGCCACTTAAAAGAAGTCTTCAGGGCTGGCCGAGTGGCTCAGTTGGTTAAGAGCTCGCTTCAGAGTGTGAGCTGAGCTCTGAGCAACAGCAGTTCAATGCCCAGCCTGAGCTGAGCTGCCAACAGGTGGCAGAATGACTCAGCTAAAAACCAAAACAAAACAAAAAGCAAATCTTCAGTGGCTCCCAACACACTTTAGGATGTAGTCCTTATTACAACACATTAGGTCTTTCACAGTCTTTCAGCACATAAGGTCTTCCACAGTCTTTCTTCCTCCTATTTTACACCCTCATCTCCTGCCATTCTCCCAAACATCCCCTAAAGTATCCTGACACCCTGAAATACCTTCCAGCCCTCAAAAACACCAGGCAATTTCAGGTCTCCTCACCCTCATACATGCTCTTTCCTCCATTTTCTCCCTCTTCTCTACTCATTAATTAAGACTTAGCCTTGGGAAGCCATCCCAGCATCACCAGGTATACTCATTCTTTGGCCTTATTTACCAACCTCCATAGCAATTCTAACATATTCTAACACTGTGTTTATATGTCATACACTAGCAGCCACACCTGTAGGTCCACCCATGTGCATACATATGCACACACAGCTACATATACACACTTTTTTGGAATTGGAACCCATTTCATTTGTATTTCATATTCCCAAGTGTTCAGCAAAAATGCCTGGCAGAGTAAAAATTCAGAAAAATTGTGGAATTTATGATGATTGTGGGTGAACATGGATTTGCACTCAATAGACAGAATCTTTGGTCTGGACCTCTTTTTGAGTGACTTATAACATCTTTCTCAATTTGTGTGTCTATATTAGGCATAGGCTATAGACTAATAATAATAAAGTTATACCTGACTGGCCCCATTGGGAAAGAAATATTTAGCCATAACTTCAGTTTTGTATGCTAATCACATTACCCATTCGAAGGACAAAATTTTTCAATATGAGAACCTACTCAGATGTAAGCAAATTTTCACAATTCCCCCATCTTTAGACTTCCTTGTTCTTGGGACACAAACCATGATTTTCATTAGTTTCCTCTTTTAGGTCTTTTTTTCTGAGCACCTTAATCCATCCGCCATTTATAGAGTTTTTTATGATGATTTGGCAGATAGAAAAATCTTTGCCATGACTCAATTGACATTTTAAATTATTTTAATTTCAAGAGAGGCAGCAGTAACACAATGATTTTTAATCACTAACTACATAGATACTTCCTTACTTAGGCAAATCCATTCTTGCAAATAGAATGGATTTCTTGATGAACTGAATCACCAACCATATGTCAAACCAGAGACATTCATTTGCACCACATAGCATTGGTGTTTAGAAAATAGTTTTCAGGCTTTGGAAGCTGTACTACTGTTAAAAGTGAAAAGAAACTGAAATCAGTATTCAACCAAAGGATGGCAAAACACACACACACACAGAAAATGATGAACCTGTAGTTATGATGACTGCCCCTCTGTCAAGAGATAATTCTAGAACCACTGAACAGACTCTGGAGAGCAAAAGGCAACCACCAGATTCCTTGGGTCCTGTTTAATAGATTCAAGCCAGAGAAGTAAAAAGATAACAGGTACTAACCATAAAACCAATGGGACTATAAAATGATTGTTTATAGTGACTGCAACTGAAATAGAAATAACCTCTCATTCTTACTACCACCACATGAAGACTTAACTTCATCAATTGATACAGGTTAGGAAAGTGTATGTAAAATCATCTTATAAAAATTTTAGGGCTGGCCGAGTGGTGTGGTGGTTAAGAGCTGGCTTGGGATACCAGTGGCCCCGGTTCAGGTCCCATATATGAGGGCCAGTGACACTGCCCTCAAAAAAAAATTTATTAGGCACAAATTCATCCAAAATGCACAAGTGCATACAGGTGCGTTGCACACATGTGCGCGCGCACGCACACACACACACACACACACACACACACACACACACACACTCCTCACAAAAGGAAAAGGATTTCTCATTCAATAAGCCTAAGTACAGAAAGCAAAAGCAAAATTCCATGACCTGTTTGTTGAATTGGAGAGGATTGACCACCTCCTTTTCCTGTATATAAAAATTCACATGAAAACATAATCAAAAATATAAACATCAGTTAACAATGTTTATTTTACAAAGAGGAGTGGGATTGGGGTTGAAATTAGACTTTTATCTTTTATTATATATTATTCAGTACTCTTTGATTACTTTTTACAATAAGTATTCACTCATATGTTGTTTGTTCTATAGAAAAGAAAAGTAGACTTCTGGTAAGATGACAGAATAGACAGACACTGTGCCAAATGCCTCACAGGGTCACACTAAAATTACATATAATTTATACAACATTCAACCTCAGAAGTCCCCTGAACACTAGATAAACAGAACCTCTAAATGAAGGACTTAAAGAGGGGGCCATATGGAGTCTGGTAGGAAGGGCAGAGACAAGAGAGGGTGACCCCCGTGAGGGACACCACAACGATGAGGTGGCTTCAATTGTTGGGGGAGAGAACCTCTGGCCCCACACCATGTTCACCAGCCGAGAGTTACTTTGCCGGGAAGAAGAGTTCCATGATAGCTGGCAGTAGAAATTAGTGAGGAATCTCTGCTCAACTAGGTGAGGCTGAGGGCAGCTAGAGATCCAGGAGACTCGCATGCCAGTGAGCACTCACCCGATTCCTGGTGGAGGGAGTAGCTGTGTGAGCAGGGCCCAGGTACCTGTGTGGATGAACTGAACTGTGCACCTTTGGTGTGGAAGCTGGAGGTTTTGGGGACCACTGTTCCCCTGGTATAGAGCTTCACATGAGTAGTGTACAGGAGGTTGCCATTTTTTCAGGGTTGGGCCCTCCAACAGGAGGTCAGTTCCTGGACCGCATAGGTCTGGTAAAATTGGCACAGGAGTGTGTGTGTGCATGCAAACGCATGCGGCCTTGGATCCTCACCCTCCACTCTATTTGTGCTTCATTGCCAGGGACACACCTGAGGGCATGTTCCAGTTCCATCAGGCTGTTCATTTAGATGTTCCATCAGGCTGTTCATTTAGATGTGGGCTGGTAGCCAGTGCAGGAGTGCATGCTGCTCTGACTTGCGGGCGGCCACTGATCACATCCCATAGCGCATTGGGCGCCTGCCCTGACCACCTAGAGCTGGGTTGCCAGAGGCACCCTAAGGCCCTGGAGACTGGTTCCCACCTCCACAGGCCACCGAGGAGTTTTTGCAACAGCAGAAAACCCACAAAACCCTGTGAGGATTTTTGGTAGAGAGCACGGTTCCAGAGCACCGTGCTCTCTACGGCAGCTAATTGCGGGAAGCTCAATGCAAGACTGAGAAGGAGGCTGGCACATAAAACATTGAGCCCCTCCCCACAACAACTGGTGCTGAGTCACCTAGAGAATCACTATTGCTGAGCAAGTGGTCTGCAGATTAAATAGGGCAGAAAGCCCACAACATTTTTTTCTTCTTCTTCTTTTCCCTCTTTTTCTTTTGTTTTTTATTCTTTTTTTCCGTTTCTTCCTTTTTTCTTTTTTTCCTAGGTGCTCTATCTAATACATCAAAGCAATCACAGAGCAACAGCCAAATGAAGAAACAAATAAACATGTCCCAAGTAAAACAGAAGAAAACTCAAGAAATGGAACTAAATGAAACAGAGGGATCCAAACTTTCAAAGACAGAGTTTAGAACACTGATGATACGAATGTTTAAGGAACCTAGTGAACACAAAAAGAAGAATAGGAAAATCATAAAAAACAATGAGTTAGGACTAAAGAATAAAAGAACTGAAATGGGGCCGGGCGAGTGGAGCAGTGTTTAAGTGCTGGCTTGGGAAGCCAGCGGCCCAGGTTCGGGTCCCACATGTGAGGGCCAGTGACACTGTCCTCAAAAAACAGAAAAAACCCACGAATGTATTTGAAGAAATAATGACTGAAAACTTTCCAACCCTGGTGAAGGAAATCAACATAAAAGACCAGGAAGTGCAGAGAGTTCCAAACAAGCTGAACCTAAAAAGGCCTACACCAAGACACATCATATTTAAATGGCAAATTTAAAGACAAAGCGAGAAACCGAAAAGCAGCAAGAGAAAGATACCAGGTTACATATAAAGGAACTCTTAGACTTGTCTACAGAAACTCTGCAGGCCAGAAGGGAGTGGCAGGAAATATACAAAGTGATGAAAAATAAAGGCCCATATCCAAGAAGGCTCTACTCAGCATGATATCAGCTTCTCAGAAAAGAATAAGCTTAACGAGGGCCGGCCGAAGGGAGCATTGGTTAAGAGCTGGCTTGGGATTCCAGCAGCCCCAGTTCAGATCCCACATATGAGGGCCAGTGACACTGCCCAAAACAGCAAAGATGGTGAACAACAGCTCCACCTGGAGCTGGGCTTCTCTGAGTCCCCAAGATAGCATAGCTGCAGCCCCTGCTGCAGTAGGCTGCCATAGGCTACAGTGAGTTGCCGGCGGCCAGCATGAGTGGCTGAAAGCCGGTGTGAGCTGGAAAGAGCCACTGTAAGCAGCCATCCAGATGCCGGCCACCAATCTGCCCCACCCGAGAAGAGCGCAATGATGATTCCAATGTGAGCAAGTGAAGCGACATCCTCCACAGCTAGACTGAAGAACAAAATGACAGCAACTTGTGTGTTCCTCTTCCCCGGTTCCCCAACACTGTTCCCTTTCCCCAATTCTCAAATAAAATCTTTAAAAAAAAAGAGAGAATAGGCTTAAGAAATTCATCACCACCAAGCCAGCATTGCAGGAAATGTTAAAAGGACCTTTTAAACAGAAGAAAGGAGAAAACAAGCTAACCCAAGAAGACCAGAAATACAAATAACAAAATGACAATAAATATGCACCTAACAATAATCACATTAAATGTGAATGGGCTAAATTCTCCCAACAAAATACACAGAGTGGCTGAGTAGATAAGGAAACAGAACCCATGCATATGCCGTCTACAAGAGACTCATGTCATATCAAAAGACACACACAGACTGAAAGTAAAGGGATGGAATAAAATATTTCATACAAATGGAAATGAGAACAAGATGGAGCACCAATGCTTATATTTCGGACAAAATAGACTGTGAAATGAAGACTACAATAAAAGACAAAGAAGGGCACTACATAATAATAAAGGTATTGATTCAACAAGAGGACATAACCCTAGTTAACATCTATGCACCCAGCATAGGAGCTCCTAAATATATAAAACAGATTTTAACAGACATAAAGACTGAGATCAACAGTAACACTGTGGTGGTAGGGGACTTCAACACCCAGTTGTCACCAATGGACAGATCCTCCAGACAGAAAATCAACACAGAAATAGTGGCCTTAAATGACACTTTAGACCAGCTGGATTTAATTCATATTTTTAGAGCATTTCACCCCAAAGCAACAGAATATACATTTTTCTCAAGTGCACATGGAACACTTTCCAATATGGAACATATTTCAGGGCACAAAATAAGTCTCAACAAATTTTAAAAAATTGAAATCATATCAAGCGTCTTCTCTGACCACAAGGCTATGAAACTAGAAATCAACTAAAAGAAGAAATCAGGAAAGCTCACAAATATATAGAGGCTGAATAACATGGTATTAAATAGAGAGTGGGTTAAAAATGAGATCGAGGAGGAAATCAAAAGATACCTAGACAAAAAAAAAAAATGAAAACACAACGATTCAAAATCTCTCGGATATGGAGAAAGCAGTCCTAAGAGGGAAGTTCATAGCAGTGCAGGCCTACCTAAAGAAGGACAAAAAATCTCAAATCAACAGACTATCTTTACACCTAAGAGAACTGGAAAAAGAACAGCAAAATAAGCCAAAAGGGAGTATAAAGAAGTAATTGAGAAAGACCAGAATGGAAGTAAATGAAATACAGAATTAAAAAAAAAATACAAAATATCAATGAAACCAAGAGTTGTTTTTTTTTGATAAGATAAACAAAATCGACCCTTAGCCAACCCACCAAGAAAAAGAGAGAGAGGACCCAAATTAATAAAATCAGAATTGAAAGAGGAGAAGGGACAACATATACCACAGAAATACAGAAAAATTTAAGAAAATACTACAAGCAACTCTATGCCAACAAATTAAAAAATCTGGAAGAAATGGATAAATTTTTAGAACCATACAATCTATCAAGTCTGAATGAAAAGGAAATATAAACTCTGAACAGACTGATTACTACCAAAGAAATTGAATCAGTAATCAACAAGCTCCCAACAAACAAATGTCCTGGACCAGATGGCTTCACAGGTGAATTTTACAAAACATTCAAAAAAGAATTAATATTGGCCGGCTGAGTGGCGTGGTAGTTGAGCGCTGGCTTGGGAAGCGAAAGGCACTGGTTCGGGTCCCACATATGAGGGCCAGTGACACTACCCTCAAAAAAAAAAAAGAATTAATACCTATGCTCCTCAAACTATTACAAAAAATACAGAAGCAAGGAAGGCTCCCAAACTCTTCCTATGAAGCCACTATTACCCTGATTCCAAAGTCAAACAAAGATATTACAAAAAAAGAAAACTACAGGCCGATACCCCTAATGAACATAGATGCAAAAATCTTCAACAAAATACTAGCAAACCGAATTCAGCATCACATTAAAAAGATCACACACCACAATCAAGTGGGAATCATTCCTGGCAATGTTGGTTCAATATCCGCAAATCAAATAATGTAATACTTCACATTAACAAAATGAAAAATAAAAATCACATAATCATATCAATAGATGCAGAAAAAGCATTTGACAAAATCCAGCAGCCGTGTAAGATAAAAACTGTTAGCAAAGTGGGAATAGTGGGATCATATCTCAACATAATAAAGGCCATATATGATAAGCCCACAGCAAACATCGTACTCAATGGGGAGATGCCAAAAACTTTCCCCATAAAATCAGGAAAAAGACAGGGCTATCCAATTTCACCACTTCTATCTAACATAGTTTTGGAAGTTGAAGCCACAGCAATCAGACAAGAAAATGAAATAAAAGGCATCCAAATTAGAAAAGGGGAATTAAAATTGTCATTATATGCGAATGACACGATACTATATATAGAGAACCCCAAAGAAACCACCAAAAAACTGCTAGAACTGATAAACCAATTTGGTACGAATCAGGAGACAAAATTAATATTCAGAATTCAGTTGCATTTGTATATACCAACAATAAACTATCAGAAGAAGAATTCAGGAAATCAATCCCTTTTACAATTGCTTCAAATAACATAAAATATCTAGAAATCAATTTAACTAAAGATGTAAAAGACCTGTACTCAGAAAATAATGAGACACTGAAGAGAGAAATCAAAGAATATACAAATAAATGGAAATACATACAGTGTTCATGGATAGGAAGAATTAATACAGTTAAAATATCAATACTACCTAAGGCAATATATAGATTCAATGCAATTCCAATCAAACTACCAAGGATATTTTTCTCAGAAATAGGACGTATAATCCTAAAATTTATATGGAACCATAAAGGTAGATGACTGGATTAAGAAATTGTGGTACATTTATACATTGGAGTATTCCTCTAATATAAAGAAGAATGAAATTGTACCATTTGCAACGATATAGATGGACCTAGAGACTACTATGTTAAGTGAAATAAGACAGTCGGAGAAAGACAAATACCATATGATCTCACTTATATGTGGAATCTGAAAAACTGAATGAATTAGCAAAGTAAACAGAAACAGACTCATAGTTATAGAGGAAAAACTGATAATTGCTAGTTGGGAAGGGGGTGGGGATGAGGGAGAAGGGAAGGGATTAGACAGCATAAATAGGTAACTACAATATTGCCATAGGGATATGAAAGACAGTTCAGGGAATATAGTAATGTTGTCAATATTTTGTGGCATGTCAGTTGGTCACATGTCTTGTTAGGGATACCACTTCATGGATGGAGTAGAGACTTGATCACTGCAGTGTACACCTGAAGCTGATGTTGTATTATATTTATTTCCAACTATAATTGAATATATAGATAGTCACGGGATGTGGAATATACTGTGGAAGGGAGTCAAAGGAATTGTAATGGATATGTATGATATGGTGGGAGTCAGGTGGCGAACTGGGGGAGGGAGGTTGTGACTTTGAGGGATAAAAAGTATCACTATTGCACTGTGCTATACTCCTGAAACTAATTTAAAAAATATTTATTTCACAATAAAAAAAAATTAAAAAAGAAAACAACGCCATTTACAATTGTGGCACAATAAAATAAAATACCTAGTTGTAAATTAAACCAAGGAATGAAAAGACCTGTATTCAGAAAATTATGACGTTGAAGAGAGAAATTAAAGAAGATACAAATACGTGGAAGCATACCAACTGTGATAAAACACTGCAGTGAAAGTTTAAATAAAAAATTATTACAGGACTGGCCTAGTATCATGTTGGTTAGGAGTTGGCTTGGGACGCCAGTTCTGAGCAGAATAGCCCTGGTTCAGATCCCACATATGAGTGCCAGTGATGCTGCACCCTCTACAGCTAAGATGGTGAGCAACAGCTAGACCTGGAGCTGGGCTCCCTTGAGTCACTGGCAACAGTGTAACATCAGTGGAGCTGGCCGACATTGAGTGTGAGCTTTCATGAGCCACCATGAGCAACTGTGAGTGGCCATCCAATGGCCAGTGAGCAACTGCTTCACCCTGGAAGAGCGCAATGACAATACCAGCATGGGCCATTGAAGCAACGTCCTTCACAACTAGACTGAAGAACAAAATGACAGCAACTTGTCTTCTCCTTCCCTGATTCCCCAGCTCTGTTCCCCTCCCCCAATTCCCCAATAAAATCGTTTTTAAAAAGTATTACAGTAAAAGACACATTGCCATTAATCCCCCTCAGAATACTCACACTCACTTAGACAACACACATTCCATTGGTCTTTGCACTTTCTGAAGCAGTTCTGGAAGTCCTCTTTTGTGAGTGTCTTCAGCTGTGCTGTTGTTGCTGCCTCAATGTCCTGAATAATTTTGACTTCAGGAAAGAGCCAGAAGTCTCATGGTGCTAGATATGGTGAAAAAGGTGGATGAGGACACACTGTAATTTTTTTATGTATTTGACAGAAATTTTCCTATACTAGAAGAGATGTGTGACACAATGCATTGTCATGTTGGAGGATGATTCACAGCACACTTTAAAACACACCTTGTCTGACCCATAGTTCCATCCCAACTGACTGCACTGAAGAAGTTGAAACTTGTCAGACATGATTACTAAGGTTTGATGCAATGCTTGCTGTATTAAAGATTCCTGCCTTTCCATTGGATGGCATTAGGCAGCAACATTAACCATATTTTGTGATTACAACAAAAGGCTTCCTGTCACACACTTCTGGTTTGGCAATTTCTATCCAAAAATATTATGGTTTGTCCTCATCCACCTTATTCACTGGATCTGGCACCATGTGACTTCTGGCTCTTCCCCAAAGTCAAAATAATTCAGGACACAAAGGCAGCCATGACAGGGCCATTAAAGACACTCATAGAAGAAGAATTCCAGAACTTTTTCGGAAAGTACCAGGAACAATGGGATAAGTGTCTTTGAAGTAAGGGGGAGTATTTTGAGGGGAATTAATGGCAATGTGTCTTTTACTATAATAATTTTTTATTTAAACATTCAGCTTGTTTTTTTTTTGTTTGTTTTTTTTTTAGCTGAGCCATCCTGCCACCTGTTGGCAGCTCAACGGCAACTCAGCTCGGGCTGGCATCGAACTGCCGTTGTTCAGAGCTCAGCTCGCACTCTTGAGCGAGCTCTTAACCAACTGAGCCACTCTGCCGGCCCTTGTTTTTTTTTTTTTTTATCACACCTCATATTCAATTCTCATGAATAGGAAGAATTAATATAGTTCAAATGTCCATACTACCTAAATAAATCTATAGATTCAATATAATCCCTATCAAAATACCAATGACATTTTTCAAAACTAAAACAAATAATCCTAAAGTTTATATACAACCATAAAAGACCGCCAAAAGCCACAGAAATCTTGAGTAAGAAGAACAAAGCTGTTATCGAACTAAACTACAAGGCTTTAGTAATCAAAACAGTATGGTACTTGCACATAGTACCAGACACATAGATCAATGGAGCACAATAGAGAAAACAAAATGAAACCCATTCATATATGGTCATTTAATATATGACAATGAAAGGAAAAATATACAGTGTGGTAAAAACAGTCTATTCAAAAAATGGTGCTGGGAAAACTGGAGAGTTACATGCAAAAAAATTAAACTGAAACACATTGTTACCCCATATACAAGAATAAAATCAAAATGAATGTAAGACCTCAAACTGTAAAACTAATAGAAGAAAAGAGAGGCAGTAAACTTTCAGACATTACCCTTAGTGATATTTTTACTGATATATATCTTTCAAGGAAAAAAAAAGAAAAATAAACAAATGGGACTCCAAGAAACAAATACGTTTTGCACAGCAAAGGAAACCACCAACAAAACGAAAAGGTATCTTACTGAATCAGAGAAGATATTTGCCAATGATATATGCAATAGGGGTTAATATCTAAAATCTATTTTAAAAACCTTGTACAAACCAACACCAAAAAAAAATACCCCAAAAAAACAAAACAAAACAAAACAAACACAATCAATCCAATTAAAAAATTGGCAGAGAACATGAATAGATCATTTGACAAAGAGGAAATGCACATAGCTAATGACATATGAAAAGATGCTCAACCTCTCTAATCATCAGGTAAATGTAAATTGAAACCATAATGACTTGTCACCACACACCTGTCAGAATGGCCATCATCAATAAATCAACAAAAAGTGTTGGTTGTTGGTGAGGATGAAAAGAAAATGGAACCCTTCTGCACTGTTGGTGGGATTGCAAATTGGTGCAGCTACTATGGAAATCAGTATTGAGGTTCCACAAAGTATTAAAAGAATAGAACTACCTTATGAACCAGCAATTCCACTTCTGGGTATTTATCAAAAAAAACCTCCAAAACACTAATTTGAAGAGATATATGGTCCTTATGTTCACTGCAGTGCTTTCATAATAACCAAGATATGGAAACAACCAAAATGCCCATAAATAGATGATTGGGTAAAGACATTTGGTACATATATGCAACAGAGTATTAGTCAGACAAAAAGATTATATCTTACCATTTGCAAAAACATGGATGGAGCTAAAGAATATTGTTTCAATGGCAAGGGAAGTAAAAGCTAAAATAAATGAATGGGACTATATAAAAATAAAAACCTTCTGCACAGCAAAAGAAATCATTGACAAAATAAAGAGGCATCCAACCACATGGGAGAAGATTTTTGCTAACAATGCTTCTCATAAGTGGCTAATATCCAAAATATGTAAGGAACTCATGCAACTCAACAACCACAACAAAAACAAACAATTCAAATAAAGAGTATACAGAGGTCATGAATAGACATTTCTCCAAAGAGGACATACAAATGTCCCATAGACATATGATAAAATGCTAAACATCACTAATCACCAGAGAAATGCATATAAAAAACACAATGAGATATCACCTCACACCAGTTAGAATGGCTATCATCAACAAGATTAATAATAACAAGTGTTGGAGAGGCTGTGGAGAAAAAGGAACACTCATATACTGTTGGTGGGAATGCAGATTGGTGCAGCCACCATGGAAGGCAGTGTGGAGATTCCTCAAAAAATTAAAAATAGAACTACCATACGACCCAGCAATCCCTCTCTTGGGTATCTACCAGAAAAATCTGAAAACATCTATTTGTAAAGATATATGTGCTCTGGGCCGGCCGAGTGGTGCGGTGGTTAAGCACTGGCTTCGGAAGCCAGCGGCCCCGGTTTGGGTCCCACATATGAGGGCCAGTGACACTGCCCTCAAAAAAAAAAAAAGAAAAGAAAAAGAAAAGATATATGTGCTCCAATGTTCTTTTCAGCTTTATTTATGGAGGCCAAGACATAAGGACAACCAAAGTGTCCTCTGATAGATGATTGGATAAAAAAGGTGTGGTATATATACACAATAGAATAGGGATGGCTGAGTGGCTCGGTGGTTAAATGCTGGCTTGGGAAGGCAGCAGCCCCAGTTTGGGTCCCACATATGAGGGCCATTGATGCTGCTCTCAAAAAAACAAAAACAACAGCACAATAGAATATGATTCTGCCATAAGAAAAAATGAAATAGTACCATTTGAAACAACATGGATGGATCTTGAAATTATAATGCTAAGCAAAATAAGTCAGACAGAAAACTAGAGTCCCATATGGCTTCATTGATACATAATATATACAACTGAAAACAAAAAAGGAACAAGACAAACAAATGAAGAAAGAAAAACTCATAGAAACAGACAATAGTTTAGTGGTTACCAGAGGGTAGTGGAGGAGTAGGGTGGTAGATGAGGGTAAAGGGATCAAATATATGGTGATGGAAGGAAAGCTGACTCTGGGTGGTAAACACACAATGTGATATATAGATGATGTATTACAGAATTGTACACCTGAAACCTATGTAACTTTACTAAAAATTGCCACCCCAAAAAATTTAATAATAAAAAAATGAATATTATGCTAAATAACATAAGTCACACTGAGAAAAGCAAATACCATGTGATCTGAACACGTATTGATATGTCAAATCTAAAGAACAAAATAAATGAACAAAACAGAAACAGGCCCATAGATAGAGAACAAACTAATGGTTACTAAATAGGAAGACATTTGGGGATGGATGAGAAAGGTGAAGGAATTAAGAACTACAAGTTAGAAAATAGTCATGGGTATGTGGAAAGGATGGGGAATATAGTTAATAATTTGTAAAAACTGTATATGTCAAGGGCCGGCCGAATGGCTCAGTTGGTTAAGAGCTCACTCAAGAGTGTGAGCTGAGCTCTGAGCAACAAGAGTTCAATGCCAGCCCAAGCTGAGCTACCGCTGAGCTGCCAACAGGTGGCAGGATGGCTCAGCTAAAAAAAAAAAAAGAAAGTAAAACTATATAGGTCAGAAGGGCACTGGACTTATTGGGGGGACACTTCATAAATTATATAAATGTCTAACCACTATGCTGTACATCTGAAACTAATATAAAATGATATTGAATACCAAATATAATTTTTAAAAAATTGTTATGTGGCATGACCGGTTAGCTCAGTTGGTTAGAGCATCGTGTTGATAATACAATGGTTGCCGGTTCGACCCCTGCACTGAGCTTTTCCCTCATTAAAAGAGTCAACTATAGCATTGTAGCATGAAAGCAATGTGTAACAAATGACCATGGGTGCTCCCTAAAAAATAAAATAATAAAAAAAAAACAAATAAAAACCTCAAAAAATTAGTTATAGGAATATAAAATACAGCATAGGCAATATAGCCAATAATATTGTAAATAACTAGTGTCAGGTGGGTATTAGAGTTATTGGGGTTATCACTTTGTGAAGCATATAAATGTCTAATAAATATGTCATTTGTACACCTGAAACTAATAAAAATAAGTAGAGAAATTTTTAAAAAGAGAGAATCCAACACTCCTGCAAGACCTGATTATTTTATACTCAGATATTACAACACTCATCCTCTAACATCAAATGAGGAATCATTTGATATCACAGATGTGTCCTGATTAAGCTAAGGCAATATATAAAATATTACAAATCATTACAAAGATTAATTTGAAAATGTGCGATTATTTGCTCCACAAAAATGTTAAAGAAGAAACAGCGATACATATTTTCATTGTTTTTTCAAAAAGATTCACAATAGTATGCTTAGATAGTGAGTACCCCTAGTGTTTTGGAAATGGCATTGTATTTCCAGCTGTCCTAATTAAATGTAAGTTCTTGGTAGTATTGTTTGGAATAGTGGAAAGAGTATAAGCTTTTAAAATGAGGAATTTAGTTTGCAGACATTACCCTGAGTAATATTTTTACTGATATATCCCTTCGGGCAAGGGAAATAAAAGAAAAAAATGAACATATGTGAATTCATCAAACTTAAAAGTTTTTTCACAGCAAAGGAAATCATCAATAAAACAAAAAGGAAGCCTACTGAATGGGAGAAGATATTTGCCAATGATATATCTGATAAGGGGTTGATATCCAAAATTTATAAAACACTCATTCAATTCAACACCAAAAAAACAAACAACCCATTTAAAAAATCGGCAGAGGATATGAGGAGGCATTTCTCTAAAGAGGACATACAGATGACCAACAGGCATATGAAAAAATGTTCAACCTCACTAATCATCAGAGAAATGCAAATAAAAACCACAATGAGATACCACCTCACTCCAGTCAGAATGTCTATCATCAACAAATCAACAAACAACAAGTGTTGGTGAGGGTGTGGAGAAAAGGGAACCCTGGTGCACTGTTGGTGGGAATGCAAATTGGTGCAGCCATTATGGAAAACAGTATGGAGGCATCTCAACACACTGGAAATGGAACTGCCGTATGACCCAGCAATTCCACTCTTGGGAATCTACCCAGAGGAATCCAAGATGCTAATTCAAAAACATATATGCACCCCTATGTTTAATGCAGAGCTATTTACAATAGTCAGGACTTGGAAACAACTGAAATGCCCGTGACTACATATATATGTTCAATCACAATTAACATACAATATAATATAACATCAGCTTCAGATATACAGTGCAGTGATCAAGCCTCTACCCCATCCCTGAAGTGGTCTCCCCAACAAGACATGCGACCATCTGACACCCTACAAAAATTTACAAAATTATTAATTATATCCTCAGAACTTCCTTTCATATCCCATGGCAATATTGTAGTTATCTATTTATGCCATCTAATCCCTTCCCCTTTTTCCTCATCTTCACACCCTCCCAGCTACCAACCATCCGTTTTTCCTCTATATCTGCTTGATCTGATTTCAATCTTCTTAAATTTACTGAGACTTGTTTTGTGGCCTAACATGTGGTCTATGTTGGAAAATGTTCCAAGTGCACTTGAGAAGAATATATATTCTGCTGCTTTGGGGTGAAATGCTCTAAAACTATCGATTAAATCCAGCTGGTCTAAAGTGTCATTTAAGGCCACTCTTCCCATGTTGATTTCCTGTCTGGAGGATCTGTCCATTGGTGAAAACGGGGTGTTGAAGTTCCCTACTACGATAGTGTTACTCTTGATCTCTGTCTTTATGTTTGTCAAAATCTCGTTTATATATTTAGGAGTTCCTATGTTGGGTGCATAGAGGTTTATTAGGATTATATCCTCTTGTTGAATCGAACCCTTTATTATTATGTACTGCCTTTCTTTGTCTTTTATTGTACTCTTCATTTAAAGTCCACTTGGTCTGAAATAATTATTGCTAGTCCAACTTTTTTCTCATTTCCATTTTCATGAAATATCGTACTCCATTCCTTTATTTACAGTCTGTGTGTGTCTTTTGCTCTGAGATGAGTCTCTTGCAAACATCATATACATGGGACCGGTTTTCTTATCCACTCAGCCACTCTCTGTCTTTTGATTGGAGCATTTAGTGCATTCACATTTAACATGATTATTGATAGGTGCATATGTATTGCCATTTTGTTATTTGTATTCCTGGTCTTCCTGGGTTTGCTTGTTTACTCCTTTCTTCTGTATAAAAGAGCCCTTTTAACATTTCCTGCAATGCTGGCTTGGTGGTAATGAATTCCTTAAGCTTATTCTTTTCTGAGAAGCTCTTTATTTGTCCTTCAATTTTAAGTGATAGCCATGCTGGGTAGAGCAATCTTGGTTGTAGGCCTTTATTTTGCATCACTTTGAATATCTCCTGGCCTGCAGAGTCTGTAAAGATAACTGTTAGTCTTATAAGCGTTCCTTTGTATGTAACCTGCTGTCTTTCTCTTGCTGCTTTTAGGATTCTCTCTCTGTCTTTACCCTTTGCCATTTTAACTATGATGTGTCTTGGCGTGGACCTGTTTGGGTTCTGTTTGTTTGGAACTCTCTGTACTTCCTAGGCATGTATGTCAATTTCCTTCACCAGAGTAGGGAAGTTTTCAGTTATTATTTTTTCAAATACATTCACGACCACTTGCTTCTTCTCTTCTTCTGGTATTCCTTTGATCTGATTGTTGTTGCGCTTCATGTTGTCCCACAGGTCTCTTAAATTGTTTTCATTGTCTTTTATTCTTTTTTGCTTTTTGTTGTTCCAACTGGGTGATTTCTGCTATTTTGTCTTCTAAGTCGCTGATCCGATTGTCTGCTTCATCTAATCTACTGGTAATTCCTTCAAGTGTGTTTTTCATTTCAATTTTTGTATTCTTTAGTTCTAACTGGTTGTTTTTCATGGTTTCTCTATCCTTCCTTATGTCCTCACTAAGTTCCTTAAAAATTCTTATCATCAGTGTTCTAAACTCTGTCTCTGAAAGGTTGGATCCCTCTGTTTCATTTGGATCCATTTCTACAGGTTTCTTCTGATCTTTTACTTGGGACATGTTTCTTTGTTTCCTCATTCTGGCTGTTGCTCTGGGATTGCTTTGATGTATTAGGTAGCTTACCAAGAATGCCCCAGCTGGATCATGCAGGTGCACAGCTCACAGCCCAACACTTCCAGGAAAACTCCCAGTCTCAGCCTGTCCCAATCAGCTGCTTGCAGGTCAGGCCAAGCAGCCTGACAACCGATCACCAGCCTGGCAACTCTGCACAAGCAGTGCGGAGAGCGGGGACTCAAGGCAGCTCCTGCACTCCCACATCTCAATGAAAAGCCTGTTGGATCCCTGGCCCACCAGGCATTTCCCTGGCTATGCAGCACAAGCTGTGCAGAGGTTGGGGTTCCAAGGCAGCATATGCATGCACACACACATGTACTCCTGCGCCAATTCAACCAGACCAATACGGTCCCGGACCTGACCCTCTGTGGGAGGCCCCAACCCTGACAAAATGGCGCCCTCGTATACACCACTCATGTGCAATAGTCCCAAAACCTCCAGCTCCCATGCCAAAGGTGCTCAGTTCGGTCCTTTTGTTCAGGCTCCTGGGCCCTGCTCACACAGCTACTCCCTCCACTAGGGACCTGGTGAGTGCTCACCAGCAAGTGAGTTCATGTGCTGCCTCCACTGGTTCTCTAGTTGCCCTCAGCATCACCAAGCTGAGTAAACAGAGTCCTCATTAATTTCTACTGCCAGCTATCATGGGACTCCTCTTCCTGGCAAAGTAACTCTGGGCTGGTGAGGTCAGAGGGTGTCTCCCCCAACAGGAGAAGCCTCCCACCGCTGAGATTTCCCTCACAGGGTTCGCCCTCTCTCATCTCCACCCCTTCTACTAGACAGGATTTGGCCTCCTCTTTAAGCCCTTCGTTTAGAGGTTCTGTTTATCTAGTGTTCCTAGGACTTCCAGGGTTGAATGTTATATAAATTATTTGTAATTTTGGTGTGATCCTGGGAGGCAGTTGTCACATCATCTGTCTATTCAGCCTTCTTACCAGAAGTCTCTTCTTTTTTGAGATAACCCTCTAGTGATATACATTTCCCTCTTAAAACTGCTTTCCCTGCATCCCAAAAGTTTTGGTAGGATGTATTTTCATTCTCAGTTACTCTATGTATCTTTTGATCTCTCCTCTTCCTTCTTCTTTGACCCAATCATTCTTTAAAAGTATGTTGTTTAAGCCCCACATACGTGTGAGTTTTCCTGCTTTCTTTTGGCAGTTGATGTTCAATTTCAAAGCCTTATGATCAGAGAATATAGTTGGTATGATTTCATCTTCTTAAATTTGCTGAGGCTAGTTTTATGTCCCAGTATATGGTCAATCCTTGAGACTGTTCCATGTACACTAGAAAAGAATGTATAGTCTGATGATCTTGGATGAAGTTCTCTATAAATGTCAATTGTCCATTTCATCTAATGTGTCATTTAGGGCTGATATTTCTTTATTTATTTTCTGTTTGGATGATCTATCTATAGCTGTCAATGATGTATTTAGGTCCCTTACTGTAATTGTGTTTGGTCAATTTCTCTCTTTACTTCTGTTAGTAGTTGCTTTGTATATTTTTGTGCTCCCTGATTGGGGGCATAAATATTGATGACTGTTATGTCTTCTTGTTGTATAGTCCTCCTTGTCATTATGAAATGTCCATTTTTGTCTCTTGTTACTTTTTTATCCTGAAGTCTGTTTCATCTATATCAGTATAGTTACACCTGTTTTTCCCTGAATACCATTTGCTTGGAGTGTCAATTTCCACCATATAGACTTTGAGTCTATATTTGTCATTGTAGCTGAGATATGTCTCTTGAGGTCAGCATATGATTCGGTTTAGTTTTTTTATCCAATCTGCTTCTCTGTGCCTTTTTATTGTTGAGTTAAGTCCATTTACATTTAGGGTGATTATTGATATATTAGGATTTCCTATAATTCTATATTTGGTTTTCTTCTAGGACGGTGTCTCCATTGTTTCTTTGCCTTTTTGTTGCTATTTTTTCAACATGGTGGTATGCTATTATGTTTTCCTCTGTTTCTTCTATTTTTATGTTATATATCTCAGTTCTGGATTTTTTTTTGAGTGCTTACCATTAAATTTATATAAAAGAAAGTTTCATATTTAGAGTATTCCACTTTCTTCAGTATGTTTCCTTTCTCCTTTCACTTGTGCTGGTTCAGACTTTTACTCTCTCCTCTTTTAAGTTTTTGTTGTCTCAAGTTATCCTTATTTATGCTGTGAGTTGATTTCTGCACTGCAGTAGCCAGTTGTCTTTTTCCTCTTTTCCAAAAAATGTTTTATTCTTCTTTACTCTGTATGTTATGTTTAAGTGTATAGTGTCTTATATGGTATAGAGTTTGCCATTTCCTGCTTCTATCTGTCTGTTTGTAATACTACTCATGGGTTAGTCTCCTTTTTGTTTGTTTGTTTGTTTTAAGTCAAATAGATTCCTTCAGTATTTCTTGTAGTACAGGTCATGAGTTAGAAAATTCCTTCAGTTTCTGTGTGTCTGGAAATGTCATTATTCCTCCTTCATATTGAAAGGATATCTTTGTTGGATATATTATTCTTTCCTTATAATTTCTCTTTCAATTGTTTGAATTGAACTTCCTTCTGGCTTGTAGAGTTTCTGCTGAAAAATCTATTGATAATCTAGCAGGCTTTCCTTTGTAGGTTACAGTCTTCTTTTCCCTGGCTAGCTTGAGGATTCTTTCTTTGTCATTAATTTTTGACAGCTTTGATTCAATATGCCTTGAAGAATACCTGTTGAGGGCCGGCCGAGTGGCATGGTGGTTAAGCGCTGGCCTGGTAAGATAGCGGCCCAGGTTCGGGTCCCACATATGAAGGCCAGTGACACTGCCCTCAAAAAAACAACAACAAGAAAAACAAGAAACAAGGATACCTGTTGAGATTGAGGATGTACAAGAAAAAGCAATGTGCAGGGTTGATAAAGAGGGAATGCCTGTACTGGGTTGGAAGCTGGCCTAGATAACATCTGAATTCCTTTCAAATTGAGATTTTGTGAATCTCTAGAGTATCACTTGCTCTGTGATCATGACCAAGCTACTTCAACTCTCTGGATCTAGGATTCTCCATCTGTAAAATGAGGGAGTTGGATATAATATTCTGTCATTCTACTTTAAAATTATAATCATTCTACTATAGCCATAAAGGCAGAAAAACTGAGGCTCCTGCAACTATTGCTCTTAGCTAAATCAACTCCAAATAAAACCATGGAAAGAATTATCTCACTCTCTCTCTTTTTTTTAAAGATTTTATTGGGGAATTGGGGGAGGGGAACAGCGTTGGGGAACCGGGGAAGGGGAACAGACAAGTTGCTGTCTTTTTGTTCTTCAGTCTAGTTGCGGAGGACGTTGCTTCAATGGCCCATGTTGGTATCGTCATTGTGCTCTTCCTGGATGAGGCAGATTGGTCGCCAGCCTCTGGATGGTCGCTAACCACAGCTATTGGCAGCTCACGCTGGCTGCCGTCCACTCACTGTAGCCTATGGCAGCCCACTGCAGCAGGGGCTGCAGCCAACACCATCGCCGGGGCTCACACAGCCCAGCTCCAGGTGGAGCTGTTGTTAGCTGTAGAGGGCAGTGTCACTGGGATCCAAACTGGGACCGCTGGCATCCCCAAACCAGCTCTTAACCAATGCGCCACTTGGCTGGCCCTCTCTCTCTCTTTTTAAGTGCTCTCTCCTTGTCAAGGGCCTGAGTACTTTGTTCGAACATCATTGTAAAGTGATTGCTAATATGCCCACCAAAATTTTGAGAGGAATAAAATCAAATCAGAATCCTCCATAAATGCCTTTTATTCCAGGAAAGAAGTTTAATATAGAAAAAATAAATCAACTTTGTTTTTAAGGAACCTATGCTGTTACTTCACGATGGGACAATTGCCTTTGGAAACACTCAAATACCATACAGGCCAACTCCTCATGATAATCTAGATAGGAGACTGGAGACATACCTTGTAAGGATAGTTTGGGGAGGAAAATATCTATTGAAGTTTTTGTCTTAAATATGAACTGAACTCTTTGCAGAAGACAAAATGGGTACTAGGTTTTTTTTTAGTGCTATAAGTGATACCCAGTAAATCCTGACTCTGGGTGGTGAACCCACAATATGATATACAGATGATGTATTACAGAAGTGTACACTTGAAACTATGTAACTTTACTAACCATTGTCACCCTAATAAACTGTAATTAAAACTTTTTTATTAACAAAGACTCTGTAAATACAAACTTCAAATTTCCAGAATATTCTTGCTCTAAAGAAAATATGGCCTGTTTTCAGACTCTCTAATCAGCCCTCAGAGCATCACAACAGCTAATGATGTTGGTGATGGTCGGGTCAAAGAGCATCCACATGCCACTCTGGGTTCTTTAGCCAGAGGAGATAATATATAAATAATGTTTCTATCAATAATATTTATACCATTTACATAATATGTATATTGTGGTCATATTGTAATATTTTATAGATAAAATTTATTGAACACTTACTCTATGTCAGGCCCTGTGCTAAATGTTTATTAAGCATAATCTGATTTAAAAGACTGGTAATGAGGAAGCCCCATCAGAAACCAGCAAGAGCTCTTTAAACCCAGAGAGATTAGCCAAGAGAGGTAGAGGTAGAGCTACGAGGTTTAGCTGTTCTGGTGTAAAGGATGACAGAAACTTTCAGACAGTTATCAACAACAATTGTGGCCTTTGACTTCTCCTGGCCACTACTCCGACAGGTTCCAGAGAGTGCTATGATATCAACCCTTTGCACTTGGCTCCTGCAACTGTCCCATGGAGTTCTTGGACCATCAACCAACAGGACTTAAAATTTATGATTCTTGGACCTTGAACTGATCCCCGATTTCACAGAGAGGAAACTGAGAGATCAAACAGGAGATTATTACAATATTCCATGTGAAAGTGGTATTAAAATAGCGTGGCCGTAGTGGAGCGGGATATAAATGAGTATACCTGAGCTATATTTTGAAGATAGTAAAATTGTCATGTCTTTCTCTGGGGTTTTATGTTCACATTGAATGTCTAATTGCTTCATCTGATTTGGCCACTTTCCTTATCAAACTGGTGTATTGTTTTAACACAGCGACCAAAATAAATTCTGGTTTAGAAACTGGATTTCTCACTTTTTAATACTTATGGTGATATATAGATACATCCTAAAACTTAACAATTCCAAGAAAATTGATGAAAGTGGGAGCATAGATATAAATGATAACTCAATCCAAAAGAACAGAAAGGCTGTAGTGTACCTTTATCCAAAATAATGTTTCATAAAATATTAATGTTCTCAAATGGAAGTATTACCTATTATGTACACTGAGTGCTACACAAATGGCAACTGGCAAAGAAGAGAAAGAATGTTTAACATCAATACATTAAATAATATCTATGTAAAAAATTGTTTATTGTTGTAACTTATACACAAAAAATTAGAAATAGAATCAATGAAGCATATGTCTCAGCATATCTTTTTAATCAGTCTCTTGCATGCATAATTCCCATTGTTATATTTTTATCACTGCTGGAATGGGTTTTACTTTGTCTTGTTTGAGTCCCAAAAGCTAGGCATTTAGAAGTAATCTAAATAATCAGCAAATGCCTGTCCTACTCATCCCACCAGCTATTTTGATACCTAAACTGTATCTCTAAACCAAGGAACAACCAGAAGAAGAATATAAGAGCCAAGCAATTAGTTAGATACCTGAACATAGCTGTGCTGAGAATATTTGAATGTTTCATATTTTTTTTTGCCATTTTAATCCTGAAGTTTGCTGTTTCCACCTTTGCTCTTAGATGTTTATCTTTTGGTGCTGACTTGCTTAAATTTACCTGTGGCCTGTTTAGAAATACATAAATACTTTAAACATCTCCAGGAGGTTTCTGACAGATGAATCAACAAGAAATTCAATAGTATTCTTTTTTTAAAATTAAAGTTTATTGAAGAGACATGTGTTAGTAAAGTTATATAGGTTTTAGGTGTTCAATTTTGTAATACTTCATCTATATATCACATTGTGTGTTCACCACCCAGAGTCAGTTCTCCTTCTATCACCAAAGATATACTATTATATACCTTGATGATTTTTTAGCAGACATTTATCAGGTGTCTTTAATTTAGAGGATGACACCTCTAGAGTACTTTGACTGAACTCTGAACTCACTTGTTAGTTTAGTGAAACAACTGCTTTTACACATATTTTCTAACAAATTTCCCAATTATTTTGATGCCTATTCTGAAAGAAGAACCTCCTAGGCATAACATGGTACAATTATTATAACCAGTTGTCATAACTAGTCTTAATTCCTGGCTTTCAGGGAGATTTCATTTCCATATTTTATTAAACTAGCTGAAAGACTCTTTTTTTCTTATGTTATAATGTTTACCTACAAACCTGTAGGAACCTCCTAGGCATAACATGGTACAATTATTATAACCAGTTGTCATAACTAGTCTTAATTCCTGGCTTTCAGGGAGATTTCATTTCCATATTTTATTAAACTAGCTGAAAGACTCTTTTTTTCTTATGTTATAATGTTCACCTACAAACCTGTAGTTATAGTAACCAAGAGCAAATGCTCAGCCTCAAAGGATTATAATATTTGATGCAATGGACTAGATTTGGCAGCTTATCTGCTGTCCAAGATACTTAGGGACTTAGAGGAAAAATAACCTCCTACTCTTACTCTTCCTAACTTTGAAATGACAGTGGAAATGCCCACTTTCTGGAGAATGCCAGTCTGTCTTCTCTGGAGCCACCCACTCCCTCCTCCAAAAAAGAGTAGGAACCAGAGAAACAGAAGAAGTAAAATATCAGGTAAGAAAAAGTACAGGGTTGATTGTTACTATTAAAAAAGAATATAAAAGGAAGATTCCATGTAGAAACTGGGCCTGGAGCTATACCATAAGCGGTGGGAAGAATCTGAATTAGCAGAAAGGAACACATTGAGTTTAAGGTGTGAGGAAAATCCTGGAGGAGAGAATAAGTATCATGTGAATACAGAGACATGCCAGTTGAAGAAGATGATCCCTACTGCTTCAAACTATAAAGGGTAGTAGTAAAGCCTTCTCCAGGAGAAAGCCAAAATTCCAAAGCACCATTACACACGGATCTGGCTTTCCATTTTCATCTGATTTAGCCACTGAGATGAAGATTTCCATGTATGGTGGACAGAATAATTGCTTCTCAAAATTTCCAACTCTTAGCACCCAAAACCTGTGAATGTGTTACCTCATATGTTAAAAGAAATACTCTTTTATTAGGGCAGTGTCACTGGCCCTCATATGTGGGACTGAACTGGGGCTGCTGGCTTCCCAAACCAGCGTTTAACCACTGCGCCACTCGGCCGGCCCTCATATGTTAAAAGAAACTTGAGATGTCATTGTCTTGAATTATCTGGCTGGACCTAATGTTATTACAAAGGCTATTATAAGTGAAAAAGGGAGGAAGAATGGTCAGAGTCAGGAAAGGAGATGTAATGATGAAAAGAGAGTTTGCAGTAATGTAATTTCTGGCTTCCAAGATGGAAAAGGTGCTTATAAGCCAAGAAATGCAGGCAACCTTTAGAAACAAATAGGCAAGAAAAATGGGTGCTCCCCTAGAGCCTCCAAAAGGCATATAGCACTGCTGTCACCTTGACTTTAGCTCAGTGTGTCTCATTTCAAATTTCAGACCTCCAGAACTGTAAGGTAATCAATCTATGTCGCTTTTAGCTATGAAGTTGGGAGTATTTGGGAAGTAGCAAGAGGAAACTAATAGAAGCAGTATAATAAGTAATATTCAAAGAGGTATGATCAATTCAGGGATATGTGGGTCAATATCCATCTCTCAGAGGCCCACTGGTTGGGTATAACAAGAATAGATGGGCCATCTGAGCGGCGCAGTGGTTATACGCTGGCCTTGGAAGTCAGCGGCCCAGGTTCGGGTCCCACATCTGAGGGCCAGTGACACTGCCCTCCAAAAAAAAAAAAAAAGAATAGACACCAAACTTGATATCTTGAGACTAGATGATCAGTCTATTAAGAACCAAGACCCCATTAAGTAACTGGGAGCTAAGAGTACAAATTTAAGTATTATCAATAATAATTAGAAGAGCAATGAAAGCACCTATCAGTTATTCTATAGCTGCTTCATGCCAGTGCTTTATATTTATTTCAGTCATCATAAGAAGCTATATAAAATGTGTTATCATTATCCCTATTTTACATAACCTCATTTTACAGATGAAGAAACTAAGTTCAAGGAAAGGGGTGGAAATAACCAGGGAGAGGGTCATGAGCCCCCAAGAAAGTGACCTGAAAATCAGGGCAAGCCTCCAGTCCCAGCAGGGAATTCTACTATTAAATGGAAAACAGAGATAAAAACCCAGAAGGCATTGTGAATATGGAGGGAAAGAAGGGCTGCAATTCAGTGGACTTGTGTGTGCATAGTACCTCTCCTAAGTATGCTGAACCCAGGTATGTAGGACAGCACAATTATTCTAGACCATGCCTAGTGGCAGGTTGAAAGTTCAAAATGGGGGTAAATACAGTTGGCTATAGGCAAGTTTTATCTTACAAGTTTTAGGCACTCTAGTCTATTGAGTTTACATAGGATTGATTACTATGTCATCATTGATCTGAAAGGCAAACTAAACTCCTTGGCAATAAACTCAGGGTGCTCCACCAAGTGCTTTACTTACCTTCACCCTCATGTCTTATCATATTTCCCAGAACAGACTCTCCACTCCAGGTAAATGAAAGCCTTTACCTTCTTTAAGGATTTACAATCAGAAAGAAGCAAAAAGTTGTCTACTGAGCAGAGGAAAACATCCAGAAGAAAATCTCTAAGGGATAATGGATAGTTGTTTTTGTAAACCACAAACAATTACTACCCAGTTTTTGCCCCTCACTCAAGTTGTTTCTTTCTGTCATTCTCTTTCAGAACTAGTCCTGATCCCCAGGGGGATTGTGTCACCACATTTAAGAATTAAAGCCAATTCAAATTATACTACAAAGTGAGAATAATCAAAATAGCATAGGGCCGGCCGAGTAGTTCAGTTGGTTAAGAGCTCACTCAAGAGTGCCAGCTGAGCTCTGAACAACAGCAGTTCCATACCCAGCCCGAGCTGAGCTGCTGTTGAGCTGCCTACAGGTGGTAGGATGGCTCAGCTAAAAAAAGCATAGTAATGGCAGAAAAATAGACACAAAGACCATTGCAATAGAATTGAAAACCCAGAAATAAACCCACATATATACAGGCAGAAAATTTTCAACAAAAAAGTCAAAAACATACAATAGAGAAAAGAAAACCTTTTCAATAAATGATGCTGGGAAAATCAGAAAGCCATGAGCAAAAAAATGAAACTAGCCTGCTATCTGGTAAGTTACCAAAAGTAACTCAAAATGGATCAAAGACCTAAAATAAGTCCTGAAACAAAAAAGTTGCATAGAAAAAAGCATAGATACTAAACGTACGGACCTTGGGTTTAGAGAGATGTTGACGAATTTGACCTCAAAGGAAAGAGAAATGAAAGCAAAAATGAATGTCATTGTATCAAACTTAAAAGCTTCTGCAAAGCAAAAGAAACCATCAACAAAACAAAGAGGAAACCAACGAATGGGAGAATATATTTGCAAACAATGCCTCAGATAGGGCCTAGTATCCAAAATATACAAAGAACTCATACAACTCAACAACAACCAAAAAAAAAATTCAATTTAAAAAATGGGAAAGGACCTGAACAGACACTTCTACAAAGAAGACATGCAAATGATCAACAGACATATGAAAAAAGGCTCAACTTCACTAGCTGTAAGGGAAATACAAATTGAAGCCACAATGAGATACCACCTAACATCTGTTAGAATGGCTATTATGAACAAGACAAGTAATAGCAAGTGTTGGAGGGGCTGTAGAGAAAAAGGAACCCTCATACACTGTTGCTGGGAATATAGATTGGTGCAGCAACTGTGGAAAACAGTATGGAGTTTCCTCAAAAAAAATAAGAATAGAATTACCAAATCACCCAGCAAAACCTTTTCTGGGTATCTACCCCCAAAAAATCTGGAAACATTTATCTGTAATTATATATGTATCACTATGTTCATTGCAACATTATTTTTTTTTGAGGGCAGTGTCACTTGCCCTCATATGTGGGACCGAACCGGGGCCGCTGGCTTCCCAAGCCTGCGCTTTACCACCGCGCCACTCGGCTGGCCCTCATTGCAACATTATTGACAGTGGCCATGGCGTGGGAAAAACCAGTGTCCTTTCATAGATGATTGTATAAAAAAGATGTGGTTCATATGTATACAATGGAATATTACTCAGCCATAAGTGAAGATGAAATACTGCCATTTGCAACCACAGGGATGGATCTTGAGATTATCATGCTAAATGAAATAAATCAGACAGAAAAATTCAAGAACCATATGTTTTCACTCATGTGTGATATGAAACTGAAAGCAGCAAACTAACAAGATATACAAACAAAAACTCAGACACAGATGACAAGTTAGTGGCTACCAGGGGGTAAAGCAGGCAGTGGGGAAGAGAGGAAGTTAAAGGGTGTTAAATATATGGTGATGGAAGGAGAATTGACTTTGGGTGTTGAACACACAATGAAATATAGAGATGATGAATTATAGAGTTGTAAACTTGAAACCTGTATAATTTTACAAACCAATGCCCCCCAAATATATTTAATAATAAAATAAACATATCTATATTCTAAAAAAAGTAAATATGTATTTATTTAATAGTAATGGAATATAGGGTTTTTCTCTAAAAGATTTAAACCAAAACATTTTTTAAAAAAAGAATAACCTTCAAAGTAAAACTTTTCCAAACTTGTCTCACACACAGTCCTCTGAGTTCCAGCCTCAGGGCCATGATCTAAGTCCAAGCTGACATGGCAGGCTGCAAGAACTGCCGTCCCTTACCCAAAGGGAACCAGCTTCTCCACCTCCCTTCAGCATCACCATTTACCTCAAGGGTATTATGCGATAACTCATGCAATTGCTTCCTCCCTCACACTGAAAAGTAGTCTTGTAAAACTATGCCCATTATAAGTCAACAGTATAACAATTCCATAGCCATGTAATAACCAACTATGCATAGAAAGAGAATCAGACTTCCGGTAAAATGGTGCAATAGACAGACGCTGTGCTAACTGCCTCCCAGGATCACACTAAAATTACAAACAAATTATACAGCATTCAACCCTGGAGGTCCCTGGAACACTAAATGAACAGAACCACTAAAAGAAGAACTTAAAGAGGAGGCCATGTCGGGTCTGGTAGGACGGGTAGAGACGAGAGAGGGCGAGCCCCGTGAGGGAAGCCCCAGCCGTGGGAAGCTTGTCTGGTTGGGGGAGAGACCTTCCGGCCACACTCCAAGCTAACTAGCCTAGAGTTCCTTTGCCAGGAAGAGGCGTTCTAATATAGCCGACAGTAAATTAGTGAGGACTCTCTTTGCTCAGCTCGGTGAGGCTAAGAGCGGCTGGAGAATCAGTGGGGCCGGTGCCCGGGCTTGCTCACTGGTGAGCACTTACCTGGTTCCTGGTGGAGGGAGTGGCTGTGTGAGCCAGACCAGGAGCCTGCAGAGACGGACTGAACTGAACACCTTTGGTGCAAAGGCTGGAGGTTTTTGGACTGTTGTGCACGTGAGTGGTGTAGAGAGGATGCCATTTTGTCGGGCTTGGGCCCTCCCATGGAGGATCAGGTCCGAGACCTCATTGGTCTCGTGGAATTGGCACAGAAGTGCGTGTGTGCGTGCGCGCGTGGTTGTGGCCTTGGATCCCCACCCTCTGCCTGGCTTATACTGCGTTGCCAGGGAAATGCTGAGCGGGTGCCCTCTGGCTCCAACAGGCTGCTCACTGAGACCCGGGAGTGCGTGAGTCGCCTCAGATTCCCACCCTCTGCACGGCTTGTGCTGCATTGCCAGGGAAAATCCTGGTGGGCGTGCTCGGGCTCCAACAGACTGCTCACTGAGACACGGGAGTGCGCAGGCCGCCTTGGTCCCCCTCTCTGCACTGTGCTTGCAGAGCTGCCAGGCTGGTGATTGGTTGTTGGGCTGCTCGGCCTGATCTGTGAGTGGCTGATTGGGACAGGCTGAGACTGGGAGTTTTCCTGGGAGTGTTGTGCCATGAGCTGTGTGCCTGCGTGATCCAGCTAGGGCTCTCCTGGTGATCTATCTAATACATCAAAGCAATCCCAGAGTGACAGCCAGAATGGGGAAACAAAGAAACATGTCACAAGTAAAAGATCATAAGAAACCTCTAGAAATGGAACTAAATGAAACAGAGGGATCCAACCTTTCAGAGACACAGTATAGAACAATGATGATAAGAATGTTTAAGGAACTTAGCGAGGACATAAAGAAGGATAGGGAAACCATAAAAAACAACCTGTTAGAACTAAAGAATACAATAACTGAAATGAAAAACACACTTGAAAGAATCACCAGTAGAGTTGATGAAGCAGAGGAGCAGATCAGCGATTTGGAAGATAAAATAGCAGAAATCACCCAGTTGGCACAGCAAAAAGACCAAAGAATAAAAAACAATGAAAATAGTTTAAGAGCCCTATGGGACAAGGTGAAACACAACCACCCTCGACTCATAGGAATACCAGAAGAAGAGAAGAAGCAAGGGGTGAAGAATGTATTTGGAAAAATAATGACTGAAAACTTCCCTACCCTGGTGAAAGAAATCAACATACATGCCCAGGAAGTTCAGAGGGTTCCAAACAAGCTGAACCCAAACAGGTCCACACCAAGACACATCATAGTCAAAATGGCAAAGGTTAAAGACAGAGACAGAATCCTAGAGGCTGCAACAGAAAGATAGCAGGCTACATACAAAGAAACTCCTGTTAGACTAACAGCTGACTTGTCTACAGAAACTCTGCAGGCCAGAAGGGAGTGGCAGGAGATACTCAAAGTGACACAAAATAAAGGCCTACTACCAAGATTGCTCTACCCAGCATGGCTATCACTTAAAATTGAAGGAGAAATAAAGAGCTTCTCAGAAAAGAATAATCTTAAGGAATTCATTACCACCAAGCCAGCATTGCAAGAAATGTTAAAAGGGCTTTTTTAAACAAAAGAAAGGGGTAAACAAGGTAACCCAGGGAGACCAGGAATACAAATAACAAAATGGCAATACATATGCACCTATCAATAATCATTTTAAATGTGAATGGGTTAAATGCTGCAATCAAAAGACAGAGAATGGCTGAGTGGATAAGAAAATAGGACACATATATATGCTGTTTACAGATGGAATAAGATATTTCATTCAAATGGAAATGAGAAAAAAAAAGCTGTAGTACCAATACTTATTTTGGACAAAATACACATTAAAATGACTACAATAAAAGACAAAGATGGACACTATAACCCTAATAAACATCTATGCACCCAACATAGAAATTTCTAATTACATGTAACAGATTTTAACAGACATAAAGCCAGAGATCAACAGTAACACTATCATAGTAGGGGACTTCAACACCATTGTCACCAATGGACAGACCCTTTAGACAGAAAATCAACACAGAAAGAGTTGATATAAAGGAAAAACTGATGGTTGTTGGCTGGGAGGGAGTGGGGAAGAGGGAGAAGGGGAAGTTTTTGGACAGTGTAGATGTGACTACAATGTTGCCCCAGGGAGATGGGGGCAGTTCTGGGAATGTAATTGATAATGTTGTGAAGAGACTATTATGTTGTGTGAAATAAGTCAGTCGGAGAAGGACAGATACCAAGTGATCTCACTTGTGTGTGGAGTCTGAAGAGCTGAGTGAATGATCAAAGTAAACAGACTTGTAGATGTAGAGGAAAAACTGAGGGTGGCTAGTTGGGAGGGGGGTGGGGATGGGGAGGAAGGGGAAGGGATTAGACAGCATAAATAGACAACTACAGTATTGCCACAGGGATATGAAACACAGTTCGGGGAATATAATAATGTTGTAAAAATGTTGTGGTGTGTCAGATAGTCACATGTCTTATTAGGGAGACCACTTCATGGATGGAGTAGAGGCTTGATCACTGCACTGTACAACTGAAACTGATGTTGTATAGTGTTGTATGCCAACTGTAACTGAATATCTGGACGGTCACGGGATGTGGAGTATACTGTGGAGGGGAGTCAGGGGAGTTGTGATAGACATGTATGATATGGGGGGGAGTGGGGTGGCGAACTGGGGGAGGGGGTTTGTCACTTTGGGGGGTAAAGAGTATAACTATTGCATTGTGTTGTCCACCTGAAACTAATAGAAATTAAATAAAAAAAAGAAAGAGAATCAGCACTAATTGTACGAAGGCTTTCCTGACCCTCACAAACTGGGTCAAATGGTCTTCAGTGCACCCACAGTGAGATATACGCAAGATCAGAGAAAACAGAATTCTTCACACAACTTTAAATAGTATTCAATTTCCTTGGGCCGGCCAAGTGGCGTGGTGGTTAAGCGCTGGCTTGGGAAGCCAGCGGCCCTGGTTCGGGTCCCACATATGAGGACCAGTGACACTGCCCTCAAAAATAAATAAATAAATAAATGAATAAATAAATAAATAAATAGTATTAAATTTCCATACTGCCCTGCCAGTAGTGTACTAGGAAATAATAAATTTATAACTTCTGTATTATTTTACATTGTATCCTTTTTGTGTGTATTAAAAGGATGCATTTGTTTCATTTAAATCAAAAAATTTAATCCTGTTTTTGGCATTTCTTCATTTATAAAAAATATATTGGGTACTTCAAAACTTGGGACATGCTTAGGTCTCTCAGCATCTGAGAAGCCCTGGTAGCATTTACCTCTCTGGATTGTAATGGTAGGATTTCTTGCCTAATTGTCTCAACCCTAGCTTACTCTGTAGAGTCACCTGGGAAACTTTAAAAACCACTGGTGCCTGGGCCACTATCTCACCAACTGAAATAAAATTCCAGGGGAAAACCCTGGCATCTTATATGTGAAATATCCCCCAGGTGATTCTGACCCATTATGAGGGCTTAGAACCACTAGAATAGACTAGGAACTCCTTTTAAGGATGGGGCCAAATCCTGTCCATTTTAAGCTCTATCCAGTAAGAATTCCACAAACATTTGCCAAATGAATGAATGTTCTTTCTCCCCATGCTTCTCTGCCCATGGTTTACTTATTTCCCTGAGTGATTCATCCACTCTGTCAGGCACTCTCTCCCCCTCCTTCAGTCAGTGTTCCATCAAATTAGCTATACTTCTAAAACACTCCAAGAACTTGTTTAAAATCCACATCCCAGGCTTTGCTCCTGGCCACTGAATCCCAACCTCTAAAGTGTAACTCAGGAATACATATATTTTGAAAGTGCTCCAGATGATTATGATGTGCAGCTTCTTTTGGAAATTACTTCGATTCCCTATGTCAATATCATTCCCCAAGAATACCCTTTTTTTGTAGAAAACCTTTCCAAATTGACCCTACCTGTTCTGCTTCAATTTATTTTATAACATTTTCCATAGGTGTTCAATTTGTGTGAGGAGGGGGAAGGGAGAAAATAATTTTCCCATATAAATTAAATCCTAATATTGAGTATGAAATAGGTGTTCTATGTCTATTATATAAACTACTCACCCATCCCCACCATCCAGCCCAAAAACAGCCTTTGAAAATGGTGCTGATAAGTAGTCAGACCTAAGAATTCATAGATGGCAATGTTCAAGCTTGTCCTCCAGTACTCTCAGTCCTTTCCCTTCTATCTGACTTGAGAAATGTGTGCCTTTGTGTCTGTGATTAAACTAGACTCACCAGCATTTTTTTCTAAATCTCTGGTTTATTTATAAACTACCTTTTTCTTCCCTTTTGTGATAAAATTAAACACCTCTGTTAAGTCCTGACTACCCTTCAAATAGTCACAGGGATGTGAAATACACTATGGGGGATATAATCAATAATGTAAAGATTATGTAGGATGTCAGATGGGTACTGGACTTATCAAGGGGATAATTTCATAGATTATATAAATGCCTAACCATTGCATTGTACACTTAAAACTAATATAAAATGATATTGAATGTGAAAAAAATATATATATATATATTCACATTGATGGGATATAAAGTACAACATAGGGAATATCATCAAAGGTATTGTGACAGCTATGTAAGATGTCATATGGGTAGTCGACTTGGTGGGGTTATCACTTTGTGAGGGACGTAAATGTGAAGCAATCATTATGTTCTTTTGTACACCTGAAAATAAATAAATAAATAAATAAATAAACAAACAAAATCTTGACTACCATTTAAAACAGCAGCAATAGACTGCATGCAATTTTCTTCTAGTCCCTAACAGTACTGCTTTGGTCCTTTGCACTATTTTCACAGGTTAGTTTGTTTGTTTTATCTCCTAGCTACTCTTTCCTAAAAAAAAAAGATATTTTTTTCAGAGATCTTCCTTAGCTGGGACCCCTTTGCATTACCAAGGCTAATGAGTACCCAATTTTTACACTTTTAAACTTTTCCTAATTATCACAACAAATAGATATTTACAGGCTCAGGACTGTGATTAGATGGCCACACTAGGAGTGGGATTTAGAGCATCTTGATTAATGTAGAGTGACACGCTGGGTCCTTTTTCTCAAGAAATTCACTCCATATACTTAATGCTATCTAAAATTCTACCATTGTGTATTTATTCATCTGACTTAAGGGAATTTATGATCATTTTTATCATTGGGAGGGGAGTACTTATATAATCAGTCATTTGCAATTTAGTGAGAATGAATGTATCAGCAATTGTAATGTATAATCAAGGGAATAAAATGAAAGTAGGGTAAATGTGATACCTAGAATTTTGAAGAAGAAAAAGGGTATTTAGTTGGAGAAAAAGTACATAAACAGGAAGCTAAGTCTTCCAGAGACAACTGTATTACTTTCTTCATTATGAGTAGACTGGATCCCAATAAAACCCTAAGATTAATAGTAAAAACAATTTCTGCCTTCAGATGCCAACCTTACCAGCCAACCCTATCATCAGTTGCTATAATGTCATATTTCCCTAACTATTGGAGCACAGGAGACCCACCCACTCTTGAGAACTTCGTTTATGAGGAGGGGTGTTGAGAATGGATATGAAGTAGGTGCTGCAGTATTCTCCTGATAAGCAACTCATTATTCAGCTCCCCCACACACACACACCAGTAAGGCATACAACCACCTAAAGTATGTGAAATAAAGGGGGAGTCACAAATGGACATGCTCTCTCTCTCCCAACCATCCCAGGGTTCAATAGTAAAAACTGAGAAACAATTAATTTGTCTCTCCTCAAGAAAATACATAGATATCTTTTTTTTTTAATAAAGATTTTATTGGGGAATTGGAGAAGGGGAACAGACAAGTTGCTGTCCTTTTGTTCTTCAGTCTAGTTGTGGAGGATGTCTCTTCACTGGCCCATGTTGGTACTATCATTGTGCTCTTCCCAGGAGAAGCAGTTGCTTGATGTCCATTGGATGGCCTCTCATGGTGGTTCACGGCAGCTCAAGAAAGCACACACCAGCTGCTGGCCACCCCCACTGCAGCCTACGCCTTCACAGGTGACACATGTCAGCCCAGTACCAGGTCGTGCTGTTGTTCACCATCTTAGCTGTAGAGGGCATAGCATCATTGGCCCTCATGTGGGATCCGAACCAGGGCTCTGCTACTTGGAGCTGGCATATTAAGCCAATTCTTTACCAATGTACCACTTGGCTGTATTTATGTCATTTTTTCTTATAGCTGAATAGTATCCCATTGTGTATATATACCACAATTTCTGATATGTGGTATATATATAACTGAAAACAACAAAGGAGCAAGACAAACAAATGAAGAAACAAAAACTCATGGACACAGATAATACTTCAGTAGTTATCAGAGGGTGGGGGTAGATGAGGGTAAAAGAAATCAAATATATGGTGATGGATGGAGAACTGACTCTGGATGGTGTACACACAATGTGATATATAGATGATGCATTACAGAATTGTACACCTGAAACCTATGTAACTTTACTGAAAATTGTCACCCCAATAAATGTTAATTAAAAAATATATATATATATATATATATATATATATATATATTTTATGGTGGCTTTGTTTATGGTGGCAAACATGTGGAAGCAACCAAAGTGTCCTTTGATAGATGATTGGATAAAAAAGACGTGGTATAAAAGTATGTACACAATGGAATACTACTCTGCCATAAGAAAAGATGAAATAGTGCCATTTGCAACAACATGGATGAATCTTGAGACTATTATGCTAAGTGAAATAAGTCAGACAGAAAAAGGTGAGATCCATATGATTTCACACATGTGGGAAATAAAACTGGAAGGAACAAAGGAACAAGACATTCAAATAAACAAAAACTCATAGACACAGACAATAGTTTAGTGGTTACCAGAGAGTAAGGGGGGAGGGGGATGGTAGAAGAGTTAAAGAAGTTCAAATATATGGTGATGGAAGGAAAACTGACTCTGGCTAGTGAACACATAATGCAATATATTGATGATGTATTATAGAATTGTACACTTGAAACCTATGTAGTTTTGTTGACCATTCTCACCCCAACAAATTTTATTTTTTTTCAATTAAAGTTTATTAAGTTTACAATTGTTAGCAAAGTTACATATATTTTTGTTAATTAAAAAAATAAAATATGGGGCCGGCCGAGTGGTGCGGTGGTTAAGCGCTGGCTTGGGAAGCCAGCGGCCCCGGTTCGGGTCCCACATATGAGGGCCAGTGACACTGCCCTCAAAAAAAATATATAATAAAATAAAATAAAATATTCCACCAATCAAAAAAATAATAAACCTAAAATATTTAGTCCTTCCATACAATTCCTTCCAAGGACTGTCACAGTGTCCCTCCATTTATTCTCTGTGACTTTGTATATGTTAAATTGTTATAAATTATCCATACTGTGTGTGGTACATGTGTATCTGTATAAAACTGAGCTGCTTAATAATACTATTTACATCTTTCTGTTATTCTTTATTTTATCTACTCAATCTACCAAACTTCAAATGAAATAGCTTAAATTTCCATTCTGTTATTGTGTATTTTTGTGTTCTTGAATTTGATGAACTGATCAAGTATTCTTTGTTCTTTTATACTTTCTAGTTATTTGGAAATGCCATATCATAGGTCTGTTCTACTATCATATTACATTTAATATAACATTCTTTGTTAAGTGCAGAGCAATAAAAAGAAAACAAAAAAAAATGATCACAGAATCCTCCACCTTAACCTACATGAATATATTTAAAACAAAAGTAACATATACTAATTTTGAAAATCAGATAGTATTAAAGGGCACTGAATAAAAATTGAAGGTTTCCCTCACCCAACTCAGCAACTGGTAACTATAATTTCTTGTGCTTTCTTCATTCCCATACAGTAAGTGTTCGAATTACGAATGAGTACCGTTCCAGGAGAACGTTTGTAAGTTGGATTCGTTGGTAAATCTGAAAAAGTGAGTCTTATATACCTTTGACACAAATATACAATGTGAAGCATAAAAAACTAAACACACAAAAAATACTGTAAATAAACTATTTTTACTTTTACAGTTACCTTAAAATGGTGGTACAGTACACTACAAAAACTGGCATATAGAGGATTGCATGGAGTGAACTGACAAGAGCAGACATGTGAGCTACTTCTGAGATTTGTTGGGATCAGTGAATGTTCATAATGCGAGGTCTGTTTGTAGCTGTGAAAGTTCACAACTTGAATGTTCATAAGTAGGGGACTTTATCTATTTATTTATACATCTCTTATAAGGTAATATTAAACCTTGCTTGTCTTTTACAGTTAATAATACATCTCAGAGTTCTTCCGCATATCCAGAGATCTCTTATTCTTTCAGTAATACATACTATTTCATTATATGAATTAATCAGTTTAGTTAACATCTTCTCTAATAATGGACATTTTGGTATTTTTCATTTTTTGTTATCATATGCTGATGCACATGCACAAATGGACACACATATGCACACAAAAATGCTACAATAAATATCGAGGTTAACATTTATAAGAATATTCCCGGGCCCGCCAAGTGACACATTGGTTAAGAGCTGGTTTGGGATGCCAGCAGCCCCAGTTCAGATCCCACATTTTATGAGGGCCAGTAACACTTCCCTCTACAGCTAACAACAGCTCCACTTGGAGCTGGGCTGTGCAAGCCCCAGCGATGGTGTAGGCTGCAGCCCCTGCTGCAGTGGGCTGCCATAGGCTAGAGTGAGTGGCCAGCAGCTGGCAGCCAGCCTGAGCTGCCAATAGCCATGGTGAGCGACCACCCAGAGGCCGGCGACTGACCTGCCTCATCTGGGAAGAGCGCAATGATGATACCAACATGGGTCAGTGAAGCAACGTCCTTCGCAACTAGACTGAAGAACAAGAAGACAGCAACTTGTGTGTTCCCATTCCTGGATTCCCCATCGCTGTTCCTCTCCCCCAATTCCCCAATAAAACCTTTAAAAAAAAGTATATTCCCTAAAATATTGCTAGAAGGCATATGGTTGAATCAAAATGCATATGTAGTTTAATTTATTATGCATATTTTAAATTGTTTCCCTGAAAGTTTTCATAAATTTACACCCCAATCTGTATTGTACAAATTGCTCATTTCCCAACATCTTCAACAACACTAGGTTTCATCCAACAGTTAATTTTTGTTAACCTGATAAATGAAAGGTGAAATCTCATTATTTTGACCTTTCTTTCTTTATATGTGAAGTTTAGAATTATTACATATATATTTCTTTTTATTTATTTCTTTGGTAAACTGCCAATTTATATCTCCTATGCACTGTTGTTCATCATTTTCTTACTGATTCATAAGACTTTTTGTAAATTAAGCAAATTAAATTTTTTGTCATATATGTTACAAATATATTTTCCCAATTTTCAATTGTTTAATTTTTAATTTTATTGTATAGTTTTATTTATTTATTTATTTATTTATTTATTTATTATTTTTTTAGCTGAGACATCCTGCTCAGGCCGAGCATTGAACTGCTGTTGTTCAGTTCAATGCCCGCACTCTTAAACGAGCTCTTAACCAACTGAGCCACTCAGCCAGCCCTTATTATATAACTTTAGTCACATAAAAATTCTGGGTTTTATGTAGCCAAAAAAATCAATCTCTTTTTTCATGGCTTCTGAGTTTCCCTTTACATTTCAATAAATTCATTTTAACCTATATCTTTTTATCAATAGCAAAATTTAAACATTATCAGGGCCAGCCGAGTGGCTCAGTTGGTTAAGAGCTCCCTGAAGAATGTGAGCTGAGCTCTGAGCAACAGCAGTTCGATGCCCAGCCTGGGCTGAGCAGCCGCTGAGCTGGCAACAAGTAGCAGGATAGCTCAGCTAAAAACAAAATAAATAAATAAACATTATCTACTACCTCCCCATACACTTAGAAGTTGTTTGAATCCATACCTTCCAACATTATTTCTGTTTTGTTTTATCTCCATCCCAATTTTATGGGGAAAATTGTTGGGTGGGTATTATAAATTCAGTACTTTGGGTTTCAGCAGTGTCCTTCCTTCTATTTGTCATCTTTACAGAGTCATTTTGTTTATTTTATATTAGTAATGGGGTTTTTAAATTCTAACTCATCCAGCAAATATTTGCTAATTGCTTACTCCATAGCAAGCACTGTGCAATATAAAGTTGGGATGGGAATTCAAAAATTGAATAATACTGATCTTATCACTATTCTCATGGAATTGCATTTTAGTAGAAATAAGGAAAGGAGGTGGAAGCAAAGTAAACAGAAAAATAAACAAAATGCTTGCAAAATGTATTAAGTGCTAGGAAAAATACAAATAAGGTACTAAGATAAAGTTTAGCAAAGGGTAAGTAGAGGGCCTGAGAACGTAATTTTTATTCCTCAATTCTTTGTCATGGCATCTTGCTCTTATTTTATTGATGCAATAATCTCTCAAATGTCACTAAGAAACCGGATTGTAATTTTCTCAATGTTACTTCCTGTTTCTTACATTAATTCTGTGTTAGTGGGGCCAAATGTGCTGATTGTTCACCTTAATCACCCTCTATCAAACTGTGGATTCTTTCCATATGTCCAGTAATTTTTCATTTTTGTTAATATTTATAGAACAAGTCACAAACTGATCAGTATTGATAGCAGGTATGGATTCTGCAATGATTATACGGATTAATAATTACTCTTGGTAGGTTCCCCAATCTTGGAACAGGAACTCTAGAGGGCTATGACCAGCAATGAATACTCTAAACAGATGCGCAGAGGACAGAGATTTAGTGACACTCTTTTTTTTTTTTTTGGAGGGCAGTGTCACTGGCCCTCACATGTGGGACCTGAATCGGGGCCGCTGGCCTCCTAAGCCAGCACTTAACCACTGCACCACTCGCCCGGCCCATTTGGTGACATTCTTGAAAGCTGTTTGTTTCCCCTGATTCTCCCTAAAAACTGCTCCACCAACTAAACTCTCTTGGCTTCTGCTCATAGGACTTTATACCTAGTTATATTCTGGCAGTGAGACAGTTACTAATGGAGAGGAGAAAATAAGTTACTGTGAAGGTCTACCTTGTCAGATAAGGCAGGAAGTGCCCTCCAGAAATTAATTTGGGGCTGACAAAATATGGAGAGAAAATATGTAGAAGATCTGGTCACATTAGCGATGTCTGTCACATTACCCTGAGCACTGTACACACCAAGGGAAGCCTGGAGATTAATGTGCTCAGGCAGTAGAGTCAGACAGCCTAGGTTCAAGGCTAGACTCTACCAATTACTAGTTGCATGATCTTAAGCAAGTTACTTGACCTCTTTCCAACCTTATTTTCTCATTTTAATGAAACAACCATAATAGGTATGAGTGTATAGATTAAATGAGAAAACATATGCAAAGAACATTACAATTCCCTAAGTCCTTTGATCCTCTCTCTTTGCTCCATGAGCAATATGTAATTATCCAAACTGAATGTCTGATTCTATAGAAGGACTATTGGTTAAAAAAAAAAAAATGCACTTCAGTTCAGTCTTCCACTTGTTGTTTAGCCTTGTTGGCCACCATTTGGAGACTAAAAGATGCGGGTTTTGCCATAACAGTCTTTCTAACTCAGACTGAAGATGACATAAAGCAAAGTTACTATTTTCCTCAAGGCATGTTATTTGGTTTAGGTCCTTTATCCCCTTGAAAACTTACAGTAAATGTCAACTGTTCAGGGTTTCTATTTATCAAACCAGAACACATGGCATAATCTTTACAGAATTTTCTTTGTGTTCAGTTGTTTAATCTCATCTGACTCTAATTGTTACTATATTTAAAGGTAGCTTGCTAGCTAGTGCTCTCAAAGTTCATCATCTAGTTGAATGAATAAAATATCTGATCATTTCAACATATTTTGAGTCCTTATTTAAATTTTTAATGTTTCTCCTTATTTTTTATTTTGCCCCTTGTTTTAAAAGTTTGTTGTAGGAAATATAGAAAAACTTTTTTTAAAAAAAGAAAAATATGAACTATATTATTGGGGATAGGAGTGTTGTATCTTCTTTTTCATATGTAGAGAGATCTGCATTATCATAATAATCCTCAAAGTACAGTATATTTTCAAATGAAATATGACCTACCAAATTTTTATGTATGAATAATCCCAAAAGTTCATTATAGCCAAAAAAGGGAGGAAAATTTAGGTATATGCTTACAAAATAATCAACACTTGGTGACTTTACAATAACACTTGTTATTTCACACATCCAAAGCATAGATAATTCCAATGCTACTTAAATTGTTACAAATCATTGAAAGGGATATAAAATGTTCTAACCCACTTTATAAACTTTTTTTTTGAGGGCAGTGTCACTGACCCTCATATATGGGACCAAACCGGCGCCGCTGGCTTCCCAAGCCAGCACTTAACCACCGCACCACCTGGCAGGCCCTATAAACTTTTAATATCCCCAAAAATGTGTGCTAATTCCACATTCTCCTAACATACAAGAGGTCTGTGGCTTGAAAGTTAATAAAAAGAGCACTCCATGCCTAGCATAGTGCCTGAGATGCAGTAGACCCTCAACAAATTATTGTCAAATGACAACACAAGTAATGAAAAGTGACAGACCAAATAGATTTATCATAAATGCAAAACTATGGAGCAAAGTATTGTACTAATTGAATTTAAAAAATATGTTACAAAAGAATAGTAAATATTACCAAGTTTGCCTTTTCCCAAGAATTCATATATGGTTTAAAATCTATATGCTTCATATCAATAATGGTTGATTTTACTGATGTGTGATAAATGTATCTTGCCCTATCAATAGATCAAAAAGGAAACAATGATAAAATTTCAACATCTATGGCCAGCCAAGTGGCTCAGTTGGTTAAGAGCCTGCTCAAGAGTGCACGCTCTGAGCAACAGGATTGCCGGTTCAATTCCTACATGGGCCAGTGAGTTGAGCCTGAGCTGAGCTGCCACAGAGCTGCTAATAGGTGGCAGGATGGCTCAGGTGGTGAGAGCATGTGCTGCCAACATCAAGGTTGCCTGTTCCAGATGGTGGGCTACACCCGCCAGCAACTAAAAGACTGAAATCGGCACCTAGAGCTGAGCTGCAACCAGGTGGTTCAGGGGATAAAGCGCACGCTCTTTACAACAAGGTTGCCAGTTCAACTCCCACATGGGATGGTGGCTATCCCCATCTGCAGCTAATTGAACACAGCACCTTGAGCTGAGCGGCATGACTGGATTTGGAGCTGAGCTTGCTGTGCCCTCCCCAACTAAGATTGAAGGACAACAACTTGGCTGTTCCCCGTCCCCAATTCCCCAACACTTTCCCCTCTTCTAATAAAATCTTTAAAAATATCAACATTGATTTCTTTTATTTTTAAATAGTAGGCTCCTAGTGGTCCCAGGCACTAAGGATACTATTGCAGGAACAGAAAGGATAACCCTTATAGGCCACTTTATATGTTAGATACTGTACCAAGCATTTTTTCAAACAATATTTCATTTGATCTCCACAGACTCAGCCTTAGTAGATTGTATAACAACTAAGACTGTTTTGATTTGAATGGATAGAATAAACTATTCAAACTGGATTTTTTTTAAAAGGAAAAAAACTTTAAAGGGAAAGAGGGACTTATAGATTCATATAAGTGAATACCTCAAGGATGAATCTTGCTAACTTCAGGTAAAGCTTGATGCATGAATGCAAATAATTTCACCAGGACCTGATTCCCTCAGACTCTTAGTCTGGTTTATTCTGAGATTCTCTCTCCTCTTGCAATCTTAAAATGGCCACAGCAGCTCAAGATTCATATCACCTCAGCTTCACATCCAATGGAAAACAGTTTATTTCCCCCAAAAGTCTTGGCTATAACTACCATTAATCTGATTATGTCTTCAGCCACGACCCATCCATGTGATCAGAGGTATGATTAGCTGAAACTCTCCTATTATTGGGAATGACATAGAGAAGTGAGTCCATTTAAGGAAATTTGTTTTTCTTAAATAGAAAATGGTTAGAAGATGGGGAAACTGAGTCCCAGAGAAGTTAAGTGACTTCACCAAAGTTTTATAGCTAATGACTGGGAAAAGAGGAATTAGAATCTTGTCTTATTTAACTACAGTACCCATGTTCTTTTTCCCACACCACACCATCATAATAAATGCACCTTAATTGGACTTGCAAGAAACTTCAAAACCTGAAGTTATACCTGATACCAATGTGTTACCCTAATGGACGGGAGATCCAACTCAGATCATCACAATCAGAGGGAAATTCTGAAATCTTCTCTGGCTTTGGAATGTTTTATAAAATCACTGTCAAAGCAGTTGGACCTTCTTACTAAAGGAAGTTCTTGGAGACCATACTGAATAAATGGCAAGAGAAATAATCTCAGGCTATTTACTGAATTATGTTCAAGAATTTAAAACCAGGTTTATCCATGCATGTGTTCTTTACTGTATATGTTAGTCCCAAAGCTGGAAAAAATGCATGTTCATGGCCATTTTCTAAGTCAATTCCATTGGCTTATAATATATAAATAATATAATTCTTTTTTTTTAGAGGGCAAGTGTCACTTGCCCTCATATGTGGGATCTGAACCGGGGTTGCTGGTGTTCCAAGCTAGTTCTTAACCACCCCTCCACTTGGCTGGCCCAATAGTATAATTCTTGAAGACAGAAATGAATTTGAATCATTTGCTGTACAACACTGAGCAAACTTCAGTCTGTTTGTGAACCTAGTTTATACTTCATAGAGATGATGTGATAATTAGATGAGATAGTTTATATAAAATGTCTGGAACATAGTAAGTGCTCGAGAAATAGAATTTTAATGGTCTCCTGTTTTTCCCATTGACTTATATTTTAATTTCAGAAACAAGATTATTCGTGCAGGTAGATCTTCCACAGTAATTCCTACACTTTAACTTTCTCTTAGCCTGTGTCCTTAGTGGTTGTCAAATAAGCAATAATCTGTCAATAAAAACTTGCATGCCCTAAGAAGTACTCTCCATTTTTAAGAACCTTATGATAAGTCCCTTTTCAATATGAAAATTCCTCTTGTGAATCAATCACTAATATATGTACTGTCTATGTTCATATATTTCCATGTTCAAACATGTTATGCTTTTTTTATATCCTATATAAAAGGTTATCCTGCTTAATGATATGCAGACTTTTCTCTTTCAGGGACCTTTTGTACAGAAATGACTCCATTTTCTCAACTTTGTCATTTAAGTGAAATGTTCTAAATGCATTCCTACCACTTCTTTAAAATACACACTATATGAGGTGGGGAAGGTCATAGGTCTGAAATTGGGTCAGCCACTAATGTACTGAAGTAACAGAAAGATCAACTAATTCAAGAAAGGAGAAATATTGATAATTAAAGCATCCCAGCTTTATATTATTAATAATACTTAAGGAACACTGAGGTTTAGACACATAATTCAGTAGTCTAGTTAAGGAAGAGTACAGTATTTAATTCTGAGTGGAAGAAGGACAAGGTTCCCTGATACATTAGGGTTGCCATTGCATAGCACAGGACCAAAATACATCTGAAAGTTTTTTGCTTCCATCTTATTACAGTTTACAAAATCCAGGTCTAATTTTAGATATTAACACTGTAAGCTAGATATATAATATCAATCCTGTGAGCCATTACAAAACAGTTGATAGTATCATCCACAAAAGCCAGGTTGTGTACATCCTGGTTATAAAATACAGGGCTATAAAGCAGATGAAGATCCAGAGAAGACTGCCTAAAATCTAAACTGTGAAAGCAGCACTGAAACATCACATTAGTTGAGAGTCCATGACAGATAGGATGCACTACTATGTCTTATAATGGGGAGTGCAATAAAACTAAATTTAAGGATTAATGACCAAAAGAGGGGTGGGGAAGTAATGTTTTGTAATCATTATGTTAAATAGTAAAACATTAAAAACAAATTTCATTGTAAAAATGTATTCTCCTTCCATCGCCATATATTTGACCCTCTTTAACTGACTCTAGGTGATGAGCACACAATGTGATATATAGATGATGTATTATAGAAATGTACACTTGAAACCTATGTAATTTTACTAACCATTGTCACCCCAATAAATTTAGCTTAAAAACTGGGATATCCATAATATCGAATACTCTGGGATCCCTTAACAGCTACATTTTCTTTTCTGATAAGTAAGTGCAATTTAAAAAATTTTTGTCACTGTGTTGGGTGTTTTAAAATCCAGTTGGAATGTCAGATTATCCCTCCAAATATTGGAAGTATTAACAGTAGAGGAAAACCAACTGCAAAAAGATAAACTCAGTGTCCATTAAAATGAAAAACAAAAAAACCCACAAGGAGTGATGAAAAATTATCTTCCTAAATAAATTTGCCAATATGCTGAAGAATCATCAATGATTTGGAATACACTAATTGGGAATTCTTAAAAAGCTAGACAGAATTAAAGGTATAGATCAATATTACACTAATATTTAAAAATATTTTTGAGCTAACTATGGAAGAAATATGACAGAGTAGCATGTTGAACTGACATATAAAAATTATATACTAAAGCAGGAATAGCTGTAATCAAATAATTGGCATTTTAATTATAAGTAATTCTTCTGTTTAAGTAGGCTTACCAGGATCTCTACTTGATGATATTGTAAACTTACTGTTTGTTCTTAAAATTAATACAATTTTCCTTTTTAAAACAGACTTTTCAATTCCTTTGAATGGCCTAATATATGAAGAAGCAGAACAAGCAGGTCATATTACAATATCATGAAAACTGGGAGCAATAGATCCGCAGTGTGATCTAAAACTACATCAAATGTTTAAATTTAAAAAACGTATTACAGTGAAAGACACATTGCCATTAACCCCCCCTAAAAATACTCCTCCTCACTTTGAACACACTTATCCCATCATTCTTGCCACATTCTGAAGCAGTTCTACAAGTGCTGTAACATGAATGTCTTTAGTGTGTTGTCATGGCTGCCTCAATGTCCTGAATTTATTCAAAACGTTTACATTTCATGGTCATTTGGCTTTGGGGAAAAGCCAAAAGTCACATGGTGCCAGATCTACTGAATAAAGTGGATATAGACATACCATAGGGGTTTTTTTGTTTTTGTTTTTTTTATAAAATTTGCCATCTTAATCCTTTTTTAAAAGATTTTATTGGGGAATTCGGGGAGGGGAACAGTGTTGGGGAATCAGTGAAGGGGAATAGACAAGTTGCTGTCTTTTGGTTCTTCAGTCTAGTTGTGGAGGACGTTGATTCATTGGCCCATGTTGGTATCATCATTGCGCTCTTCCCAGATGAGGAAGATACATCGCCGGCCTCTGGATGGTCGCTCACCATGGCTATTGACAGCTCATGCTGGCTGCCTGCCACTCACGCTGGATGCTGGCCACTCACTGCAGCCTACGGTAGAACACTGCAGCAGGAGCTGCAGCCTACACCATCGCCCGGGCTTGCGCAGCCCAGCTCCAGGTGGAGCTGTTGTGCACCAACTTAGCTATAGAAGGCAGTGTCACTGGCCCTCATATATGGGATCAAAACTGGGGCTACTGGCGTCCAAAGCCAGCACTTAACCAATGCTCCACTAGACTGGCCTCCATAATGTCTTTTGTTTTTTAATTATTTTATTCTTTTATTGTGAAATAAACATTTTTTAAATTAGCTTCAGGTGTACAACACAGTGCAATAGTTATACTTTTCACCCCTCAAAGTGAGAAACCCCCACCCGAAATTCGACACCCCACTCCTCCCACCCATATCATACATATCTATTAAAATTCCTTTGACTTCCTTCCACAGTATAATCCACATCCCGTGACCATCTATATATTCAATTACAGTTGGCATACAATATTATACATTAGTTTCAGGTATACAGTGCAGTGATCAAGCTTCTACTGCATCCATGAAGTGGTCTCACTAACAAGCCATGTGACCATCTGAAACCCCACAAAATACTTACATTATTATATACCTCGAACTGTCTTTCATATCCCTGTGACAACACTGTATTTACCTATTTATGCTGTCTAATCCCTTACCCTTCTCCCTAATCCCCGCCCCCCTCCCAACTAGCAACGCTGTTTTTCTTCTATATCTGTGAGACTGTTTTGGTTTACATGCTCATTCATTCAGTTTTTCAGATTCCACATATAAGTGAGATCATATGGTATTTGTCTTTCTCCAACTGTCTTATTTCACTTAACATAATAGTCTCTAGGACCATCCATATCATTGCAAATGGTACAATTTCATTCTTCTTTATAGCGGAGTAATACTCCATTGTATAAATGTACCACAGTTTCTTAATTACAGTCATCTACCGATGGGCATTTCAGTTGTTTCCGAGTCCTGACTATTGTAAATAGCACTGCATTACACATAGGGGTGCATATATTTTTTCGAATTAGCGTCTTGGATTCTTATGGGTAGATACCCAAGAGTGGAATTGCTGGGTCATACGATAGTTCAATTTCCAGTTTTTTGAGATACCTCCATACTGATTTCCATAATGTCTGTACCAATTTGCAGTCCCCCCAACAGTGCACCAGGGTTCCCTTTTCTCCACACCCTCTCCAGCACTTGCTGCTTGTTGATTTATTGATTATAGCCATTCCGATGGGAGTGAGGTGGTATCACATTGTGGTTTTTATTTGCATTTCTCTGATGATTAGTGAGGTTGAACATTTTTTCATATGCCAGTTGGCCATCTGTATGTCCTCTTTAGAGAAATTCCGCCTCATATCCTCTGCCCATTTTTTAAGTGGGTTGTTTGTTTTTTTTGTGTTGAGTTTCATGAGTGTTTTATAAATTTTGGATATTAATCCATTATCAGATATATCGTTGGCAAATATCTTCTCCTATTCAGTAGGTTGACTTTTTATTATATTGGTGATTTCCTTTGCAGTGAAAAAACTTTTAAGTTTGATGTAATCCCATATGTTCAATTTTTCTTTTATTTCCCTTGCCTGAGGGGAATATCAGTAAAAATATTACTCAGGGTAATGTCCGCAAACTGACTCCCTATGTTTTGTTCTAGGAGTTTTATGGTTTCAGGTCTCACATTTAATTCTTTAATCTATTTTGAGTTTGTTCTCGTAATGGTATAAGTCGGTGGTCCATTTTCATTTTTTTTCACATGTCAGTCCAATTTTCCCAACACCATTTATTAAATAGACAATCTTTATTCCAATGTAAATTCTTGTTTCCATTTTCATAGGTTAAATAAACGTATATGGATGGGTTTATTCCTGGGCTCTCTATTCTGTTCCATTAGGCTATGTGTCTGTTTTTATGCCAGTACCATACTGTTTTGATTACTGTAGCTTTGTAGTATGTTTTGATGTCAGGTTGTGTGATGCCTCCCACTTCGTTCTTCTTTCTCAGGATTGCTGTGGCTATTCTGGTTCTTTTGTGGTTCCATATAAATTTCAGGATTCTGTGTTCTATTTCTGAGAAAAATGTCCTTGGTACTTTGTTTGGAATTACATTGAATCAATTTATTGACTTAGGTAGTACTGACATTTTAACTACATTAATTCTTCATATCCATGAGCATGGTATGTATTTCCATTTATTTGTATCTTCTTTGATTTCTCTCTTCAGTGTCTCATAATTTTCTGAGTACAGGACTTTTACTTCTTTAGTTAAATTGATTCCTAGATATTTTATTATTTTTGAAGCAATTGTAAAAAGGATTGATGTCCTGATTTTTTCTTCTAATAGTTTATTATTGGTGTATACAAATACAACTAATTTCTGAATATTAATTTTGTATCCTGCTCCCTTACCAAATTCGTTTATCAGTTCTAGCAGGTTTTTTGGTGGATTATTTGGGCTTCTCCATATATAGTATCATGTCATCTACATATAATGACAATTTTACTTCCTCTTTTCATTCATTTTATTTCATTTTCTTTTTTTTTTTTAAAGATTTTTTATTGTGGAATTGGCGGAGGGGAACAGCGTTGGGGAATCGGGGAAGGGGAACAGACAAGTTGCTGTCTTTTTGTTCTTCAGTCTAGTTGCGGAGGATGTTGCTTCACTGTTGGTATCGTCATTGCGCTCTTCCCGGATGAGGCAGATTGGTCGCTGGCCTCTGGATGTCGCTCATCGCGGCTATTGGCAGTTCACGCTGGCTGCCAGCCGCTCACGCTGGCTGCGGGCCACTCACTGTAGGCTATGGCAGCCCATTGCAGCAGGAGCTGCAGCCCACACCATCACCGGGACTCGCACAGCCCAGCTCCAGGTGGAGCTGTTGTTAGCTGTAGAGGGCAGTGTCACTGGCCCTCATGTGGGATCCGAACCAGGGCCGCTGGCATCCCAAAACCAGCGCTTAACCAATGCGCCACTCGGTCAGCCCTATTTCATTTTCTTGTCTGATTGCTGTGGCTAGAATTTCCAGAACTATGTTAAATAGAAGTGGTGAAAGCGGGAAGCCTTGTCTTGTTCCTGATCTTAAGGGGAAAGCTTTTAGCCTTTCCCCATTGAGTACAATGTTTGCTGTGGGCTTATCATATATGGCCTTTATTATGTTGAGATATGATCCTACTATTCCCACTTTGCTAAGAGTTTTTATCATAAATTGCTGCTGCATTTTGTCAAAGGCTTTTTCTGCATCTAGTGATATGATCATATGGTTTTTATTAATGTATTTTTAATGTGATGTATTATGTTAATTGATTTGCAGATATTAAACAAACCTTGCATACCAGGAATGAATCCCACTTCATCGTGGTGTATGATGTTTTTAATGTGATGCTGAGTTCAGTTTGCTAGTATTTTGTTGAGAATTTTTGCATCTATGTTCATTAGGGGTATCGTCCTTCAGTTTTCCTGTTTTGTAATATCTGTGTCTGACTTAGGAATGAGGGTGATAGTGGCTTCATAGAAAGATTTTCGGAGCCTTCCCTCCTTCTGTAATTTTGGAATAGTTTGAGGAGAATAGGTATTAATTATTTTTTGAATTTTTTATAAAATTCACCTGTGAAGCCATCTGGTCCAGGGCTTTTATTTGTTGGAAGCTTCTTGATTACTGATTCAATTTCTTTGGCAGTAATCAGCCTGTTCAGAGTTTCTGTTTTTTTTTGGTTCAGACTTGGTAGATTGCATGCTTCTAGAAATTTATGCATTTCTTCCAGTTTGTCAAATTTGTTAGCATATAGTTGCTGGTAGCTTTTTCTTAAGATTTTCTTTATTTCTGTGGTACCTGTTGTCACTTCTCCTCTTTCATTTATGATTTTATTAATTTAGGTCCTCTGTCTCTTTTTCTTGGTTAGTCGTGCTAAGGGTTTTTCGATTTTGTTTATTTTTTCAAGAAACCAACTCCTGGTTTCTGAGACTCAGGATTGCACAATTCTGTGAACAGACTGATGCAGCTGGAGAGTTTCCGCTCTGTGTTTCCCTGGCAACACAGCACCAGCAGGGTAGGGTGTGGGGATCCAAGGTGGCTTGCGCACTCCTGCATCTCAGTGAGCACCCTATTGGAGCCAGAGGGCACCTGCCCAGTGTTTCCCTGGCAACGCAGCACAGCAGTGTGACGGGTGGGGACCCAAGGCTCATGTACATGCACACACACACTCCTGTGCCAATTTCACCAGACCAATGGGATCCCGTTCTGACCTTCTGTGGGGGCCCAACCCTGAAAAAATGGCGCCTTCCTGTATGCCGCTCACGTCCAAGCTCCACACTAGTGGAACAATGGTCCAAAAACCTCCAGCTTCTGCACCAAAGGTGCTCAGTTTAGTCCTTCCACACAGGCTCCTGTGCCCGGCTCACACAGCCACTCCCTCCAACAAGAACTGGGTGAGTGCTCACCGGCGAGCGAACCTGTGTGCCGTCCCCACTGGTACTCCTGCCACCCTCAGTCTCACAGAGCTGAGCAAAGAGAGTCCTCACTAATTTCTATTGCATGCTATCATGGAACTCCTCTTCCTGGCAAAGCAACTCTAGGCTAGTGAGCTCGGTGTGGGGCCGGAGGAAATCTCCCACAACTGGATAAACCTCCCCACAGCTTGGGTGTCCCTCACAGGGCTCATCCTCTCTCGTCTGCGCCCCTCTTATCAGAGTTGATGTGGCCTCCTCTTTAAGTCCTTCGTTTAGAGGTTCTGTTCATCTAGTGTTCAGAGGACTTCTGAGGTTAAATGTTGTATAAATTATTTGTAATTTTGATGGGATCCTGGGAGACAGTTGGGAAAGTGTCCGTCTATTCCGCCATCTTACCGGAACTCCCTCATAATGTTTTTATTTGACAGAAATTGCCATAGTATAAGTGATGTGTGACATGGCGCCTTTCCATTGTGATCATAAAACTATGATGAATGGTACTGTTGAGTGGCATTCAATGGAAAGGCAGGGATTTTCAATATGGGAAGTGGTGCATCAAACCTTTCTCACAGTGTGTGGCAAGTTTCAACTTGTTCAATGCGGTCAGTCATGTGTGAGCTCCAGTTGAAAGAATGTGTGTTTTAAAGTATGCTGTAAATCATCATCTATCATGACAATGCCCTGTGTCACACATCACTTCTGGTATGGGGTAATTTCTGTCCAGTAAAAGCGTGCTGTGTCCTCATCCACCTTATTCACCAGATCTGGCACTGTGTGACTTCTGGCTCTTTCCCAAAGTCATAATGATGCATGACATCAAGGCAGCCACAACAGTGCAACTAAAGACACTCACAGGAGATGACTTTCAGAACTGCTTCTGAAAGTGGCAAGAACAATGGGATAAGTGCATATGAATTTAGGGGGAGTTAATGGCAATGTTTCTTTTACTGTAATCATTTTTTAAATTTAAACATTCACTGTATTTTTTTTTTGAGGGCAGTGTCACTGGCCCTCATATGTGGGACCCGAACCGGGGACGCTGGCTTCCCAAACCAGCACTTAACCACCGCGCCACTCAGCCAGCCCAAAATCCTGATACTTCTTTTTTTTTGTGTGTTTTTTTTTTTAAGGGCAGTGTAACTGGCTGTCACATGTGGGATCCAAATCGGGGCCGCTGGTTTCCCAACGCAGCGCTTAACCACCACTCCACTCGGCGGGCACTTCACTGTATTTTTTTAATCATACCTTGCATATTAAAATACAAATAATGGGTCAGGCTAGATGATGAAATTTTAGGGAATTTTTTCCCCTTCATGCTTCTTTTTATGTTATGGAGTATCTATAATGAGCTCGCATTACTGCTATAATCAGAGGGACAAGGTTTTATAAGTTACTTCAAATTGGCATTCCTCTTTCAGTCCAGTCTGCACAAACTATTGAATTATTTTCCCTAAAAAACCATCCTTCATAGTTTTATGAATACTTTTTAAATCTTTACTGCCATCCCAAAACTACCTACAGAATTAAGGACAAATGCCTCAGCTTGGTATTCAAATTCCTCCTCAATATGATTCCAGATTCTCTTTCCAGTCTTATCTCCCAAACTCCCTACAGAAGCCCTACATTGCACATAAATTTTCCCTGTGTGTTCCATCTCAGATTTTTGCTCTTACTCCTTTTGCCCAGATTGATCTTCTGGGCATCTCTGCTTATTAAATCATACCCATTTTCCGAAGCCCATCTCAAATATCACAACTTGCAGAAAACCTTTGCAGATGTATCCAGACCACATGTGTGCTCCTCTTCCTCCTTCAAATTATTACAACATTTTGTTCATTTCTTTGTTATGAAATTTCTCATATCCTGCCTTATTGTAATTACCTGCATAATTATCTTCTCCCCACCTAAGAATGGGAATGTCATAGGAAAAGACTGTGTCTTACTCATTGATTGTGTTGCCCACAGGGCCAAGCAAAGTTATTTTGAAAAACAGCAATATTGGTTAAATTAAATTAAATCCAGTGCTGTTGCAACAAACATATTTTTAAGTTAAATTATGTGGAGCCTAAGTCAAATATTTTAGGCCAATAAGGCAAGGTGAGAACTGTAAAAAGGCTAACCTAAGACAATTTCAGAGAGGTAAAATGATTTGTCATACCTCTGACTTTCAGTTATCCACAGGGCTAAGGTAAGGACTTTCCACATGTTTGTCTGTCCTCAAGACAAGCCTATGAGCATAACAAATTGAAAAAACAAATTCCAACAGTCCCCTCACCAAAGAACCATTGATAGAATGTAAGTTTTCATACATGTTGCTGACTTGAAAGAAAGAAAGAAAGAAAGAAAGAAAGAAAGAAAGAAAGAAAGAGAAAAACCTTCAATGGCTAAGAAAAAAGTAAAAAGAAGGGAGAGCTGATGCCTTATTCATATTTTCTCTGAACTCCCAATCCTGAGGACAAAGCCTATCACATCAGTACTTAATTAATATGTTGAACAAAGCTGAATTTCTACAGAGACAAAAATAAAGCATATTAAGAAAAACAATTGCTCAAATACCCTTGTTAGAACAAGTATTTACTATTATTTGTATTTAGCATTTACTTAATATTTAGTATCTGCCATTAATATTAACATAGTTCAATTATTTTATAGGTGGTTACCTTTCCATTTCTGTAAAATCAACCAAAACTTAAAACCCTAGGAACGCATGAGGCCTAAGACTCCAACTCTCTTTTAAATTTGTTCTGATAGGTTCTTTTAAAAGCCAGCAGTCGCAATGGATGGATTCCCCCATGTGTTCTTCTTTAACTGACTACAGAGCCAAAACAAATATCTACAACCAAAGCCAGAGGAGGAATCGCTTTCTTTTTGCAGGAATGGTGTGTGTGTGTGTGTGTGTGTGTGTGTGTGTGTGTGTGTGTGTGTGTGTGAAAGAGAAGGTGGGGAGAAAGGAAGGGAGGGGGAAAAGGAAGGTGAGCAAATGAGAGAGGAAGATTTTTTAAAGTAGGTTATAAAATTTTTATTCTTTCTTTCTTTCTTTCTTTATTTTTTGAGGGCAGTGTTACTGGCCCTCACATGTGGGACCTGAACCGGCGCCGCTGGTTTCCAAAGCCATCTCTTAACCACTGTGCCATTCGGCCAGCCCAAGGTTATAAAAATTTTAATGAATATTTTGGATAATGAAAAACAAAATGTGATTTTTCTCTCTAATGAAAGGAAGAAAAATAATACTTTCTGTAGCAAGCTATGAAATGTCTCAATAGACCCAAAGTGATATGTAGAACATATTTGGTTTACATTCTTTGAGTGTGGGAAGCCAAATACTTCAGTCCAAATTTTTTTTTCACGTTTTTCTTCAGAAGCCAATACTTATACTTCATTATAAAAGGTGCTCTTGAAAAATGTGTTCAAATCAGATTTCTGTAAATCAAACCATATTCCACATGCCTTCAGTAAAAAATAACACTTTGGATGACTTCAACAGAGAATGCTGTGGTAAACTGTTTTATAAAATGAAGGTTTCTTCCCATTCATTGATTATGTTGATTTCAATTTTGGTGTATCTTAGATTAGGTTTTTATAAGAAAGAAAACATAATAATCAATATATCAAATAAATATGTGGATATATTAAATAACCATGTGGATCATTATAGCCATGATGTTTATTTTCTCTAGTAAATCAAACAAACAATAGAAACAACAATATCACTTCATATCCAGTGTTTAAAAGAAAGATCCCTCTGGTAACTGGATTGTTGTCAGGGCATTTTGTGAAGTGGTCATAGGCTCATAATGGGTGCAAAAATTTAATCTGTTCTTTCTTTCTTTCTCTCTTTCTTTCTTTCTTTCTTTCTTTCTTTCTTTCTTTCTTTCTCTTTCTTTCTTTCTTTCTTTCTTTCTTTCTTTCTTTCTTTCTTTCTTTCTTTCTTTCTTTCTTTCTTTCTTTCTTTCTTTCTTTCTTGTTTCTTTCTTATTTTGAGGGTAGTGTCACTGGCCCTCATATGTGGGACCCGAACCAGAGCCACTGGCTTCCCAAGCCAGCACTTAACCACCATGCCACTCGGCCGGCCCTGTTTTAATATTATAGAAATCACTGGCCACACCTCAAGATTCCATGGGACCTGCAAGTCCAGCTAGTGCTACATCTCTGGGGACACTCTCAACACAGGTTCAGTCAGGCCCATGCACATAGGGCAACTCTTTCAATAGCTGTCCCTTATGATCAGCCAACAGTGGGACATGGGTCTTTTGCTAAGCTGTCACAGGCCCCAAACTCATGAATACTGGCCTCAGTTCACATTGAGACCAACGACACACACCTTCAGGCCCAGCATAGGCAGCAACCAACCCCATGCTGCTTTGTAACTCATACCAGGTAGCCCTGGGTTAATCACAGCCAAGGCTAAATTTGGCCTGCACAGGAACCGCCCTCCAAGAGACACAAGAGACAACAAACTGAGAGACTGACTTCAGACCATGCCAGAGAACTACCTTGTTAGCCCCATAAGTGGTACACCTAAAAGGTGGACTTAACTGGCACAAGAGACCATGGGGGAAAACCCACGCAGAAGGTTGAGTCCACACATACAGCAGTTCATACACATTGCATGAAGCCAGCCCTCACAGTCAGTCAGTTTGGGAGTCAATCCCATGAAGTGACACACCAAAAGCAAACTAGGCTCAACTATAATGGGAGAATACACACAACAGACACTCTGGAACACATACATTAGAGATCAGGGAGAAGTGCAATTGGAACACACAGGACACATACTACATAAGGCCACCCAGAAAAGACTGAGAGGCATAGAAGATCTACCTAATACAGAGAAGGAAACAGAGAGAGGCAGCCAGAATAAAGAAACAAAGAAATATGCCCTATGCTAGAACAGAAGAATCCTTTAGAAATAGGACTAAACAAAACGCATACAACCAACATGCTAAAAGAGAGTTTCAAACACTGGTGAAGGGCCTGCCGAGAGGCTCACATGGATAAGAGCTCGCTCAAAAGTGCTAGCTGAGCTCTGAGCAACAGCAGTTTGATGTCCAGCCCTAGCTCAGCTGCCACTCAAATGCCAACAGGTGGCAGGATACCTCAGTTAAAATAAAAAACAAAAAAACCCAAAACACTGGTGAGAAAGATGCTTAAGGAACTTAGTGAGAATTTCAACAAAAAGATAGGCAGCATGAAGGGCACAGAAACCATTAAAAAAATCAGAAAAAAAGAATACAATAATAGGGTCGGCTGAGAGATGCATTGGTTAAGAGCTGGCTTGAGATGCCAGCAGCCCAAGTTCGGATCCCACATATGAGGGCCAGTGACACTGTCCTCTACAGCTAAGATGGTGAACAACAGCTTCTCCTGGAGCTATGCTGCCGTGAGTCCCCGGTGACAGCATAGCTGTAGCCCCTGCTGCAGTGGGATGCAATAGGCTACACTAAGTGGCTGACAGCCAGCGTGAGTGGCTGGCAGCTGGTTTGAGCTGCCTATTGCCACTGTGAGTGGCTGTCCAGAGGCCGGTGACTGATCTACCTCACCTGAGAAGAGCACAGTTATGACACCAAATTAGGCATGTGAAGCAACATCCTCCACAACTAGTCTGAAGAACAAAAGGACAGCAACTTGTCTGTTCCCCTTCCCCGGTCCCCCAATGCTGTTCCCCTCCCCCAATTCACCAATAAAATCTTTTTTTTTTTTTTTGAGGGCAGTGTCACTGGCCCTCACATGTGGGACCCGAACCAGGGCCGCCAGCGTCCCAAGCCAGCGCTCAACCACCATGCCACTCGGCTGGACCAATAAAATCTTTAAAAAAAAATACAATAACAGACTTTTGGTAAGATGGCAGGATAGACGGACGCTCTGCCAGCTGCCTCCGAGGATCACACCAAAATTACAAATAATTAATACATCTAACCTCAGAAGTCCCCTGAACACTAGATGAACAGAACATCTAAATGAAAGACCTAATAGGAGCCCACATAAGTCTGGCAGCAGGGGCAGAATTGAGAGAGGGTAAGCCCCGTGGGGGATGCATCAGTGGTGGGGAGGATTCACGGGTTGCGGGAGAGACCTGCCAGCCCCACACCAAGCTCACTAGCCCAGAGTTGTTTTGCCAGGAAGAGGAGTTATATGATAGCAAGCAGTAGAAATTAGTGAGTACTCTCATTGCTCTACTAAGTGATGCTGAGGGTGGCTGGAGAACCAGTGGGGATGGCGCAAGACAGAGAGTGGCTGAGTGTTTAAGAAAATAAGGCCCATGCATATGCTGTCTACAAGAGACTCATCTCAGATCTGAAGACACACATAGACTGAAAGTAAAGGGATGGAATAAGATATTTCATACACATGGAAATGAGAAAAAAGCTGGAGTAGCAATACTTGTTTCAGATAAAATAGACGTTAAAATGAAGACTAAAATAAAAGACAAAGGAGGGCACTACATAAAAATAAAGGGATCAATTCAACAAAAGGACATAACCCTAGTAAACATCTATGCAACTAACATAGGCACTCCTAACTATATAAAACATATTTTGACAGACATAAAGACAGAGAACAACAGTAACACTATCGCTGTAGGGGACTTCAACACACTGTTGTCAAAAATGGACAGATCCTCCAGACAGAAAATCAACACGGCCACAGTGGCCTTAAATCACAGTTTAGGACAGCTGAATTTAATCGATATTTTTAGAGCATTTCACCCCAAAGCAACAGAATGTACATTTTTCGCAAGTGCACATGGAAAATTTTCCAAGATAGACTACATGTTAGGCCACAAAACATGTCTAAACAAATTTAAGTAGATTGAAATCATATAAAGTGTCTTCTCTGACCACAATGCTATGAAACTAGAAATAAATTCTAAGAAGAATTCTGGAAAATACACAAATACATGTAGGCTAAATAACATGCTACTAAATAGAGAGTGGGTCAAAAATGAGGTCAAGGAGGAAATCAAAAGATACCTCGAGACAATTGAAAATGAAAACACCATGACCCAAAAATCTCCGGGATGCAGTGAAACCTGTCCTAAGAGGGAAGTTCATAGCAGTGCAGGCCTACTGAATAAAGGAAGAAAAATCCAAGTAAACAGACTATGATTACACCTAAGGGTACTGGAAAGTGAACAGAGAAACCAGCCAAAAGGGAGTACAAAGAAGGAAATAATAAAAACCAGAGCAGAAACAAGTGAAATAGAGAACAAAAACAAAAAAAATTACAAAAGATCAATGAAACCAAGAGTCGGTTTTTTGAAAAGATAAACAATATCGACAAACCATTAGCCAGACTAACCAAGAAAAAGAGAGAGAGGACCCAAATTAATAAAATCAGAAATGAAAGAGGAAAGGTGGCAGCAGATACCACAGAAATACAGAAAATATTAAGAAAATAGTATTAGCAGCTATAAGCTAACAAATCCGACAATCTGAAAGAAATGGATAAATTTCTAGAAGCAAACAATCTACCAAGTCTGAACCAAAAAGAAAAAGAAACTCTGAATAGTCTGATTACTGCCAAAGAAATTGAATTAGTAATGAACAAGGTTCCAACAAACAAACGCCCTGGACAAGATGGCTTCACAGGTGAATTTTACAAAACATTTCAAAAAGAATTAATACCTATTCTCAAACTATTTCAAAGAATACAAAAGGATGGAAAGCTCCCAAACTCTTTCTATGAAGCCACTATCACCCTGATTCCTAAGTCAGACAAAGATTTTACAAAAAAGGATAACTACAGGTTGATATGCCTAATGAACATAGATGCAAAAATTTTCAACCAAATTCTAGCAAACTGAATTCAGCATCTCATTAAAAAGATCATACACCATGATCAAGTGGGATTCATTCCTGTTATGCAAGGTTGGTTCGATATTTGCAAATCAATTAATGTAATACATCACATTAACAAAATGAAAAATAAAAATCATATGATCATATCACTAGATGCAGAAAAAGCATTTGAAAAAATCCAGCAGCAATTTATGATAAAAACTCTTAGCAAAGTGGGAATATTGGGATCATGTCTCAACATCATAGAAGCCATATATGATAAGCCCACAGCAAAGATCGTATTCAATGGGGAAAGCCTAATAGCTTTCCCCTTAAGGTCAGGAAAAAGACAAGGATGGCCACTTACACCACTTCTATTTAACATAGTTCTGGAAGTTCTAGCCACAGCAATCAGCCAAGAAAATGAAATAAAAGGCATCCAAATTGGAAAAGAGGAAGTAAAATTGTCATTATATGGAGATGACATGATACTATATATAGAGAAACCCAAAGACTCCACAAAAAAAATGCTAGAATTGATAAACAAATTTAGTAAGGCAGCAGGATACAAAATTAATATTCAGAAATCAGTTGTACTTGTATACACCAATAATAAACTATCAGAAGAAGAAATCAGGGCATCAATCCCTTTTACAATTGCTTCAAAAACAATAAAATATCTAGGAATCAATTTAACTAAAGAAGTAAAAGACCTGTACTCAGAAAATTATGAGACACTGAAGAGAGAAATCAAAGACTATACAAATAAATCGAAATACATACCATGCTCATGGATAGGAAGACTTATTATAGTTAAAATGTCAACACTGCCTAAGGCAATATATAGATTCAATGTAATTCCAGTCAAACTACCAAGGACATTTTTCTCAGAAATAGAACATATAACCCTAACATTTATATGGAGCCATAAAGGACCCCGAATAGCCATGGCAATCCTGAGAAATAAGAACAAAGTGGGAGGCATCACATTACCTGATATCAAAACATACAAGGCTACAGTAATCAAAACAGTATGGTAATGGCATAAAAACAGACACATAGACCAATGGAACAGAATAGAGAGCCAAAGAATAAACCCATCCATAACAGTCATTTAATCTATAACAAGGGAAGCAAGAATTTACATTGGAGTAAATGTTATCTATTTAATTAATGCTGCTGGGAAAATTGGACTGACACGTTCAAAAAAAAGGAAAACCTCCTTACACCATATATAAGAATAAAATCAAAATGGATTAAAGATTTAAATGTAAGTCCTGAAACCATAAACTCCTAGAAGAAAGCATAGGGACTAAGTTTGCAGACATTACCCTGAGTAATATTTTACTGATCTATCCCCTCATGCAAGGGAATAAAAGACAAAATGAACATATGGGATTACATCAAACTTAAAAGTTTTTTCACAGCAAAGGAAATCATCAATAAAACAAAATGGCAGCCTAAAGAATGGGAGAAGTATTTGCCAAAGAAATATCTCATAAGGGGTTAATATCAAAAATTTATAAAACATTCATAAAATTCAACACCAAAAAAACAAACAACCCAATTAAAATATCGGCAGAGGATATGAAGAGACGTTTCTCTAAAGAGGATATACAGAAGGCGAACAGGCATATGAACAAATGTACGACCTCACTAATCATCAGAGAAATGCAAATAAAAACCACAATGAGATACAACCTCACTCAGGTCAGAATGGCTACCATCAATAAATCAACAAACAACAAGTGCTGGCGACTGTGTGGAGAAAAGGGAACACTGGCGCACTGTTGTTTGGACTGCAAATTGGTGCAGCCATTATGGAAATCAGTATGGAGATATCTCAAAAAACTGGAAATGGAACTACCATATGTCTCAGCAATTCCAATCTTGGATATCTACTGAGAAGATTCCAAGACACTAGTTTAAAAAATATATGCACCCCTATGTTTATTGCAGTGCTTCTTTCAAATGGCAAGACTTGCAAACAACCAATATGCCCACAGGTAGATGGCTGGATTAAAAATCTGTGATACATTTATACAATGGAGTATTACACCGCTATAAAGAAGAATGAAATTGTACCATTTGCAACGATATGGATGAACGTAGAGACTATTATGTTAAGTGAAATAAGTCAGTCAGAGAAAAACAAATACCATATGATCTTACTTATATGTGGAATCTGTAAAACTGAATGAACAAGCAAAGTAAATAGAAACAGACTCAATAATATGGAGGAAATCCTGGTGGTTGCTAGTTGGGAGGGGGTGGGGATGAGGGAGAAGGGGAAGGTATTAGACAGCATAAATAGGTAACTACAATGTTGCCACAGGATATGAAAGACAGTTCGGGGAATATAATTATGTTGCTTTTTTGTGGGGTGTCCGATCGTCACATGTCTTGTTAGGGAGACCACTTCATGGATAGAGTAGAGGCTTGATCACTGCACTGTACACCTGAATCTGATGTTGTATAATATTGTATGCCAACTGTAATTGAATATATAGATAGTCACGGGATGTGGATTATACTGTGGAAGGGAGTCAAAGGAATTGTAATGGATATGTATGATATGGGTGGGGAGTGGGGTGGCAAATTGCTGGATGGAAGTTGTCACTTTGAGGGTTGGAAAGTCTAACTATTTCACTGTGTGGTACACATGAAACTAATTCAAAAAATGTTTATTTCACAATAAAGATAATTAATGAATGAATTAAACAAAATATCGTCACAGTATGTAAAGTATGTCATAAAGAATTTCGTCAATGGGCTGGCCAAATGGCACATTGGTTAAGAGCTGGATTAGGATGCCAGCGGCCCCGGTTTGGATCCCACATATGAGGGCCAGTGACACTGACCTCTGCAGCTAAGATTGTGAACAACAGCTCTACCTAGAACTGGGCTGCGAGCCCCGGCGATGGTGTAGGCTGCAGCCCGTGCTGCAGTGGGCTGCCATAGGCTACAGTGAGTAGCCGGAAGCCAATGTGAGTGGCTGGCAGCCGGTGTGAGCTGCCAAGAGCCACTGTGAGAGGCCATCCATAGGCCGGCGAACAATCTGCCTCACCCGAGAACAGAACAATGATGATACCAACATGGGCCAGTGAATCAATGTCTTCCACAACTAGACTGAAGAACAAAAGGACAGCAGCTTGTCTGTTTCCCTCCCCCAATTCCCCAATAAATTCTTTAAAAAAAATAGAATGTAGTCAGTGATATTCTAATAGCTTTGTACAGTGTCAGGTGGGTAGTAGATTTTTTGGGTTATCACTTTTTAAGGTGTCTAAATGAATAATTTCTATGTTGTTTTGTACACCTGAAACTAAAAATAAATATTTTTTTTTAAATGTTCTCATGCCACAAATACCTGAGCTTGAAATCAGAGGAACAGCATTATGGGCTATTACATGTATCATACATGTAAAACAAATTCGATTTCTTGATTTATCATAGATAAAATGTGATAATTTTTGAAAACCAACCTCTGCTGAAAAATTGACCTTTCAGTCTACAAACACATCATTTAATTTACAAGAGAAGTAAACCCTTGTTAATTGTAGTCACCCAGTTACTTTAATAAAGGTTAGATTTTCGAAAAACAATTGTAAATGTAGCCTTCATCTTTTTTTGTTTTCAAAACATTACCTGAATCTTGAGTTTCAAAAATAAACAACGAAGAAAATACCTATAATGCAACATCAGGGTTTCCCCAGACCGAAATAAAACTCACAATTTCCACATTAAAATTCCAGATTTAAAATTTCACATTTGATGACTCACTAGAGTCGTTTTGTTTCAGGAAATGTCACTAACATCTCCTTTGTGGGAAAATGTTCAATACATTCATTAATTCATTCATAAAGCAAAGCTTATTACTGATACACACTGGTATTAGTTACTGAAACATGATTATTAAAATGCAGAAACACTATCATCACCCATAAAATACAGTAATTAAAATCCAGGAGTTGAAATCTCACACTATAACTCAGAAAGGTTTGGGCTGGCTGAGTAGCGCGGTGGTTAAGAGCTGGCTTGGAATGCCAGCAACCCCAGTTCGGGTCCCACATATGAGGGCCAGTGACATTGCCCTCAATAAATAAATAAATAAATAAATAAATAAATAAATAAATAAAATTCAGAAAGATTTTAGTTTACTCATGGTTCTACACAAAACAAATCAAAAGTGAGAATTGCACTTAAACTGGTGTATTTTCAAGTATTCAGCTTTTTACTGTTAGAAACAAGTTGACTAACTCCAAAAGGGAGTCACTTATGCTGAAATTTAACTTATTTACAGTTTCAGCTCTCCCCAAAATGAAATCTTAAACTGGTCAATCAGAAATCCCCTCATCAGCCCTAGTTAAGTAATCTGCCTTATAGACCCCTGTCATCCCCTAAAGGAAATAAATTAACCATGCCATAACCAATCTGCTTTTTTGCAGATTGTAAAATCAAATCTGTGTAATTCAATGAAGTAAAAAGAATTAAAACAGTTGAATTCAGTGGAAAAATAAAATCTGATTATGTAATTTGGACTCTGTAGTATGTAAGTTTATTTCCATTCTTCTGGGAAACTATTAAAATATACAGGAGTTTTTAATGTCTTCTATTCCTTCAGAACCAATGACAAGATGCCATGAAAACTGGATAAGTTTTGAAGAGTTATGCTCTGGAATGCCTATAAGAAGGTCGCTCAGCATCACTGCCTAAATTTGGTGAACTACCTTCATTTCTGGGAAGACACCAGCATTACCCAAGTTACATCTACATATAAAGCTGTCCCAGGTCTATTTTGGAATAACAGGGCAAATAGATTGTTTGAGAGCCAGGTTTTCATTCTGGGTTGTCCATGGTATTATCTAAAATATATATGGTAGGAAACCAGGTGCAAAAAATATATAATAATCCCCGAACCTCTGCCTTTGATTCATGTCTTTGACTACCTAATCTTACAATCAGAATAACTGGATTTACAGAGAAAAAAATCCAAACAAGTGATTTGAGACAGCAGAGTGCCATCAGACTCAGGATTGACACATCCAACCATTTATATTGTTAGTCCTCCCTACACTGTGGAACTTGCCTGTTACCCCGTTGCTTATGTTGGCCTTTCTGCACTTGATCGCATTTCTGCAATGATTTGTGGTATCTTCCAGATTTCACTATTTGGCTATACTCAGCATCTGAGTCTTTCCTGGCCAGCCCCAGTTCCAAATTCCAACAATCATATCCTCATTTCTTCTATATTCATATTCCTTAAAATACTATTAAGTCCAAAACATTTCCAAATATTTTCTAAATAAAAATGATTTAGTAAATGTATTGCGGGGGCAAGGTGGGTGATCATCCCTACAAGTTCTGACAATTAGGTTCGTGAACTCATCCTAGAAAAAGTGCTACATATCTCATGTTGAATATCACTACGGTCACCTTCTAAGTACCACTCATGGGAAGCTATGCACTGATGCCTTGTCCATCCTTTAAAGCAATTTTGGAACTCTTTTTCTGGAATGACCATCACAGCTGTGATCATATTACTCTTGATGTCCCAAATATCATCAAAATGTATGATTTTCAATATTTCCTTTATCTTTGGGTAAAGAAAGAAGCCATTGGAGTACAGATCAGGTGAGTAGGGAGAGTGTTCCAAAACAGTTATTTGTTTACTGGCTAAAAATTCCCTCATAGACAGTGTCTTGTGAGCTTGTGTATTGTTATGATGCAAGAGCCTCTAATTGTTGGTGAAAAGTTCAGGTTGTCTAACTTTTTCATGCAGCCTTTTCAGCACTTCCAAATAGTAAATTTGGTTAACTATTTGTCCAGTTGACACAAATTCATAATGAATAATCCTTCTGATATCAAAAAAGTTAGCACTACTGATGTAACAAGTTCAAGAACTTAATTTTAGACCTCATACATTTGGTCATCAAAGAGAGCATGTTAAACAATGAGGTGGAAAATTTGGCCTAACAGAATTAACAGAGAATTGGATGGCTCAATACATTACTGTCAGATTAATGATAAGGTTACCATGATTTACTCACATAAAGGAAGCATAAAAGAATAAATATTACATTAAATTTTAAAGTAATATAAATCATATTTTCTGAGAATTTATATAGATTTAAGAAAATAATAGTCATGAAGATAGGTTAAGCTATCTCTTAATTGGTTCGTCCCAATGTCCCCAAATTTCTCCCATGTGGGAGTCACTGAGAGAAGTATATATAGTTCATTTGTAAACTTTTCCCAGAACTAAGCAGTGCCAGGGTAGAATCAGAGTGCCCTGAGAACACATCAGTCATCTTCTCTGAGAATATTTTTCTGAGTCTTTCTTCAAATGGGTATTAAGAATCTCTCCCCACCTTTTGACTATCAAGACTATATCTGTCTTATCACATTTCCCCCATTCCTAAACTTGGCCACTAACCACCCTCATGATTATTAGTCAGGGGGAATTTAGAAGTCACAGAATATACAAATGAAGGCCAGAAGCTGACCTCACACATATTTCGTTTGTCTTGCACAGTACTGTTCTAAATCACATACGTGAAATCTCTTGGGTGGGATCTCCCTGTTTTGTACAGTTGCCACAACTTTCTATTGTAGAACCAGCCAACATCCAACATCACACTCTTAGTCCAGTATTTTATTATACCAGAGTCTGATGCTGACTACTTTGTTGCTGGTTAACTCTGACTACAGGCTTTGTAGCAGTCTCAATCTTTCTGTAGACCTCAGGGCAACCATAGAAGCTTCTAACTAAATTCTAGTGATTTATCCCAGTGGGATCCATGCTCTTATTGCTATTGATTTTAACTACTAATCACCTCCCTACATCTCAACACATAGTAAACAGACAAAAGGAATGAATAAATCAGCACTACGAAGGAAACTAATGACCATATTAGTAGTTGGAGTCCAGGCAGACCAGAGTCATATCCCAGAGGTCATGCAACACCAGAAAGACTGGTGTCCACCAATCATTAGCTTTTAGGAGGGAAGATCAAGGTACAAACCATTGCTTGTTAGGACACTTGTCTCTAACAGCTATAGAAAGTCAGGCAAAATGACTAAATCAAAAGCTTCATTCACATTTTGTCCTCAAGGGATATTCAGAGATGGAATTTGAGCACAAAGAGAACCTTAAACTAATAAAAGGGATACTGGGATGGAAATAGTGTGAGACATACAGTGGTTTTGAATTATCTTATTTATGCATGTGTATTATTTTGTGTTAATTAAAACTATCTAAAAAACATTATTAATGAATCTTGGGGATTTTTTGTTTTTGTTTTTTTTGTTTTTGGAAGGCATTGTCACTGGCCCTCATATGTGGGATCCGAACCAGGGCTGCTGGCGTCCCAAGCCAGCTCTTAACCACCGCGCCATTCAGCCGGCCCGAATCTTGTTTTTATTGTCACATAATTGATGTTTTTACTCTTCTTAAACATTCCAGTTTAGATGTCATGCCTCCTAGAAGTCGTTCAGCACATAGCAATAGTGTTAGCCATCTTCTTTTGACCTCCACAGCCACTCTCTATGCTTCTCCACCCTGCTTTCTGCCATACAAGGGCACCCTTGCCCTCTGGCTTTCAGCTGAGCTCATTTAAAGAAGAGCTCCACTAGGAAATTAGAAGTGGAAAAGGGGGAAGATCACAGTATTAATTCCTTTGGCTACTTCCTTGCAGGGTCATCTTGGGATAATTGTGTCTCTCAACAAAAGGTTCTTCTCAGTATGGCTTCTCAGTGTGACTGTTCTTCTCAGTATGGCTTTCTCTAATCCAAGCTCTCCTTCAGGCACCAATACACACAGATTCCCCTCATGTTTTGGGCTTAAGGGTAGCAACATCTTCACAGTTGTTAGCCCTTCATTGATGACTAGGCCTTATGTTTCCCTATACCACATCCATACATTTTTAATTAGTTTATTTGTATCTAAAGCATGGGCAATAAGTAATGTGCAATAGTCCAGATAATTCAGTTGGTATCAGGGGGCCCAATACCAATAAGCTATCTCCTTATTGGCATTTTATCTATCAATTTCTCACCTATTGAATAAACTTCACTAAACACATGAAAAGCCTTGAGGTGAGTACTTGGAAAATTGAGATGAGTGACACATAATTCCTGTTGATCTCTGAGTTTATGTCTGTCATAATCTGTTTTATATATTTAAGATCTCCTATACTGGGTGCATAGATGTTTACTAGGGTTATGTCCTCTTGTTTATTCGATCCCTTTATTATTATGTAGTTATGCAGTGCCTTTCTTGTCTTTTATTGTAGTCTTCATTTTAAAGTCTATTTTGTCCGAAGACAGTGCTTAATCACTGCGCCCCTCAGCTGGACCCACTCTGTGTCTTTTGATTGGAGCATTTAGCCCATTCACAATTAAAGTGATTACTGATATGTGCATATTTATTGCCATTTTGTTATTTGTATTTCTTGTCTTCCTTGGTTAGCTTGTTTTCCCCTTTCTTTTGTTTAAAAAAGCTCTTTTAACATTTCCTGCAATGCTGGATTGGTGGTAATGAACTCCGTAAGCTTATTCTTTTCTGAGAAGCACTTTATTTCTCCTTGAATTTGAAGTGATAGCCATGCTGGGTAGAGCAATCTTGGTTGTAGGCCTTTATTTTGTGTCACTTTGAATATCTCCTGCCACTCCTTTCTGGCCTGCAGAGTTTCTGTAGACAAGTCAGCTGTTAGTGTAACAGGAGTTCCTTTGTATGTAACCTGCTGTCTTTCTCCTGCAGCCTCTAGGATTCTGTCTCTGTCTTTAACCTTTACCATTTTAACTATGATGTGTCTTGGTATGGGCCTGTTTGGATTCAGCCTGTTTGGAACTCTCTGCACATCCTGGGCTTGTATGTCGATTTCCTTCAACATGGTAGGGAAGTTTTCAGTCATTATTTCTTTAAATACATTCTCAATCCCTTGCTTCTTCTCTTCTCCTTCTGGTATTCCTATGATTAAATATTGTTATGTATCATGTTATCACAGAGTTGTCTTACACTATTTTCATTCTTTTTTCTTTTTGTTGTTCCAATTTCTGCTATTTTGTCTTTTAATTCGCTGATCTGCTCCTCTGCTTCATCTATTCTACTGGTGAATCCTTTGAGTGTGTTCTTTATTTCAGTTATTGTATTCTTTCTTTCTACCTGGTTGTTTTTTATGGTTTCCCTCTCTTTCTTTATGTCATTGATAAGTTTCTTAAACGTTCTCATTATCAGTGTTCTAAACTCTGTCTCTGAAAGTTTGGATACCTGTTTCATTTAGTTCCATTTCTAGAGGTTCTTTCTGATCTCTTTCTTGGGATATGTTTCGTTGTTTCTTCATTCTGGCCTTTGTTCTGTGAATGCTTTGATGTATTAGATAGATCACCTGGAACGAAGAGAGAGAAAAAATAAAGAGTTGGGTGTGCTCTCCATCCTCTTTAATCTGCAGACCACTTGTTCAGCAATAGAGTGTCTCTGGGAGACTCAAGAACAGCTATTGGGGGGAAGGGCTTAATGTATTATGTGCCAGCCTCCCTCTCAGGGTTGCAGTGAGCTGTCTGCAATTAGCTGCTGTGTGCTCTGGGACCGTGCTCACTACCATAAAATTTTCACAGTTTGTTGCGTGTTGTGTGCTGCAAAGAAAAAAAAAAGAAAAAACCCTCTGTGGCCTGCGGAGGTGTGGGCCAGGCTTCAGAGGCCCAGGGTGCCTCTGGCAACACAGCTCTAGGTGTCTGCGGCCGTCCGCCAAGGCACCACTGGATGTGGTCAGTCGTCCCCACCAAGTCAGAGCAGCATGCACTCTACACCAGCAACCAGTGCACACAAACTAGCCAGGAAAGCCTCAATCAGGTCTCACAGGTACACAGCTCCTGGCCCAACACTCTCAGGAACACTTCTGGTGTCAGCCTGTTTTAATTAGCTGCACAAAGATCAGTCTAAGCAGCCCATCAGCCAATCCCCATCCTGGCAATTCTGCACAAACAGTGCAGAGAGCAGGGATGCAAGGATGCTCGCTCACTCCTGTGTCTGGATGAACATCCTGATGGAGCCAGAGAGAACCCGCCCAGTGTTTCCCTGGCAACACAGCACAAGTAAGGTGGAGGGTGGGAATCCAAGGCCACATGTGCAGACAGGCATGCACGCACTCCTGGGCCAATTTCACAAGACCAATGCCGTCCGAGATCTGACCCTCTGTGGGGGTCTGACCCTGAAAAAATGGCACCCTTCTGTACACCACTCAAGTGCAAGCTCCACATCAGGGAACAATGGTCCACAAACCTCCAGCTTCTGCACCGAAGGTGCTCAGTTCAGTCGATCCCCGCAGGCTCCTGTTCCCAGCTCACACAGCTACTCCTTCCAACAGGAACCGGGTGAGTGCTCACCGGCGAGCAAGACCATGTGCCAGCCCGAATGGTTCTCCAGCCACCCTCAGTCTCATTGAACTGAGCAAAGAGCATCCTCACTAATTTCTACTGCCTGCTATCATAGAAAACGGGATCGCTCTGACATTCCAAGAGTGTGTTAGCTTAGATTCAAAGAGAAAACAGATAGGCTCGCTTAAGGTAAAGATTGTCCTTTGTCAAGGATGCTGTAGGCCAAGGATGTGACTTCCTGCCATGGCCCACCTTAGAAAGGAAGTTTTATGTGGTTATTTTCAGTCTCCTGAGCTTGTCAGATTTAACATGTGGCCTTCTTTCCATCCACATTGGGGTGACAATGGTTAGTAGAAGTATATAGGTTTCAAGTGTACATTCCTATAATACATCATCTATATAACACATTGTGTGTTCAACACCCAGAGTCAGTTTTCCTTCTATCACCATATATTTGATCCCTTTTTCCCTCTTAAATCAAGTTTCTGCCATGTTATATGTCAGTCAGAGAGAATGACAGCCACCAACACGAGACTAGCAGAATCCAGTTGAGCCAAGTGACTTGTAAAACTTCTGCAAATCACTGTGCCCACCCCACTTATGAGTCCCAAAATAAAACATTTCCTAATTATAGATAGGGAGTGAGAAAGGCAGTGCTTAATTTTCATAAACAGACAAAAATGTCTTGAACAAATCAAGCCAATCTCAGCTATATTCCCAGGATGAAGGCCTAGTTGGCTTCTCATGGTCTGCTATTTAATAATTGCAACTTCTCGCTAAGCTGCCAATGTGTGGCAGCATGGCTCGCTAAAAAAATAAAATAAAATAATAATAATTGCAACTTCTTCTAAAGCAAAATCTGTCATTTGAACACGATAGTATCTTTGTTTAGAAAATTGTCTGTTTCATATGGAAAAGATGGCAAAATTCAGTAATGAAGGAACAATAACAATTATTACCTTCATGTTCTGTAATTGCAAGTTTACATATTCTTAAATATGTCCTGAAAAATTCAACTAAACAGTCTCCTTAATCCATTAAAACTATTTTACTCTCCTTCCTTTTTTATGTTTTCCCCTCATTTTACTCCTTTCTTCTCTCTCTCTCTCTCTCTCTCTCTCTCTCTCTCTCTCTCTCTCTTTCTCCCTCCCTCACTCTTTCCTATTCTCCCCACTTCTTCTCTCACTCCCTGTATCCATCCTTGTCTCCATCATTCCCATCATTCTCACTGACTTGAAGGATGCTCAGATCCAGACTGACAGTATGACCTTGGGCACTTTCTTCTTTGCAGAGGTCCAGGCCTCAAAACAAGGACTGCTGCACTAGATTGGACATAACTAGAAGAAATGAAATTGAAAAAATTGAAAGAAAGGGAATACTGTTCTGGCTAAGGGTAGAATGGGATAACATTAAGGAATTAAGAAAACTGAAAGATGTTTACATTGGGATAGCAAAGGACTAGCTATATAATGAAGGCCTTTGAAAACCTGAACATCAGTGGATAGAAGATAGTAGGCAAATTCTTATCAATTTGGATTGTAGTAAGATAGGGATGAAGACTAATCAGGAACTGGAAATATAATTTTGTTGAGTAAATGTCTGAAAACTGTTTCTTCCTCCAAAGACTTTCAAAGTCAGAAAGAGAGAGAGAGAGAGAGAGAGAGAGAGAGAGAGAGAATAAATTTGTGATATTTTCAAACCGAAAGGAAAGAGTATGCATTTGTGAGTTTTAATCACCTCCTAGCGACATGATTTTGAGTAAAGCCACAGTACATCAGTCAGGACTCAACCGGAAAATCAGAAAACACTTTAGATATAGTCTTTGAAACCGGGGATTTAAGGCAAACAATGTATTACATAGTTCACAAAGGAGCTAATCAAACAAATAGAGGAAAGGGAGGCAACCTAGAGATTAGAAACAACAGGAGGCCACTACCACCTCTAGGACTGGTGAGGCAGGAAGAGGAAATGGTGTTCCCCAAACCCAAAGACCAGAGTCACCCAGAAACAAGAACCACAGTGCACCTGTCTGGTGGGAGCTGGAACCACCAGAGGAAAGAGGAAAGGCAACCACTGCTGAAGGTACTGCCTCAGGTAGAGGGTAGGAAAGGGTGGTAAGAGATGTCCTGGTCTCTTCCTTCCTCTTGCCCTCTTCCTTCATCTTGGCCTCCAATCTCCTCCCTTTGGACGAACACAGCTTTAAAACTGAGAAATGTAGTCTGCAGGGGTAGGAATCCCTGTACTACTAAGCAAGGTAAGGGAAAGACATGGAATGGACCTAAAAACAGAGAGGTCGAGAATTGGCATGCTCATTTCCCATTCTATAAAGTAGGAACAATAGTACACTCTTCTCTGAGTTATTGAGACAATTTAATTAATGTATATATAAAATGCCCAACATAAGTGTGCCTGGTAGAAAGGAGCACTCAGTACATGTTAACTTCCTTTCTTAGTTCCAAGGGCCCAAGAAATTCATATTTTTTTCAAAATGTCTGGGACAACCTTAACTATACACTGTTTGTATATTAGCAGTGCTTTTTTTCTAAGACTAAATCAGGTAATGTCAGAAAATTTTGCTTATATCTTCATCTGTGCTAATTTTTAACATAATTTTTAAAAGAAAGAGGACTATTTCTTTCCAAACCTTCATTTCAGATTTTTCACTTTCACACAAGATTAGTGTCCAATTTTGCAAAACAAGATATATTCTTGCTTTATTTTGATGTCTGGTATATTCCTATTAGTTGATCACTCTTAAAATATTAGTTTGTAATAGCAATAGTCCAGATGCAAAAGAGTTAATGAATTCTACTACTGAATACATTATATTCCCTGAACTGTCTTTCATATCCCTGTGACAATACTGTAGTTACCTATTTATGCTGTCTAATCACTTCCCCTTCTCCCTCATACCCACCCCTCTCCCAACTAGCAACCCCGTTTTTCCTCTGTATCTATGAGACAGTTTCTGTTTCTTTTGCTCATTCATTCAGTTTTTCAAACGCCACACATATTATTTCACTCAACCTAATAGTCTCTAGGTCCAGCCATATCGTTGCAAATGGTACAATTGCATTCTTCTTTATAGCGGAGTAATACCCCATTGTATAAATGTACCAGTTTCTTTTTTTAAAATTTATTATTTAATTAGTTTCAGGTGTACAACACAGTGCAATAGTTATACATTTTATCCCTCAAAGTGACAACCCCCCCTCCCCCATTTGGCCATCCCACTCCTCCCCCCCATATCATATATATCTATTACACTTCCTCTGACTCCCTTCCACATTATAATCCACATCCCGTGACTATCTATATATTCAATTACAGTTGGTATACAATATTATACAACCTCAGCTTCAGGTGTACAGTGCAGTGATCAAGCCTCTTCTCCATCCATGAAATCGTCTCCCTAAAAAGACATATCACTATCTGACACCCAAAAAATTATTTACAACATTATTAATTATATTCCCCAAACTGTCTTTCATATCCCAGTGGCAATATTGTAGTTGCCTATTTTTCTTGTCTAATCCCTTCCCCTTCTCCCTCATCCCCATCCCCCTCCCAATTAGAAACCCTGATTTTTCCTCTATATCTATGAGACAGTTACTATTTACTTTGCTCATTCATACAGTTTTTCAGATTCCACATACGAGTGAGATCATATGGTATTTGTCTTTCTCTGTCTGACTTATTTCACATAACATAATAGTCTCTAGGTCCATCCATATCATTGCAAATGGTACGATTTCATTATTCTTTATAGCAGAGTAATACTCCATTGTATAAATATACCACAGTTTCTTAATCCAGTCATCTACTGATGGGCATTTTGGTTGTTTCCAAGTCTTAGCTACTGTAAATAGCGCTGCTATGAACATAAGGGTGCATAAAATTGTTTGAATAAGTGTCTTGGGTTTTTCAGGATAAATACCCAGGAGTGGAATTGCTGGGTCAAAAGGTAGCTCCATTTCCAGTTTTTTGAGATACCTCCATACTGACTTCCATAGTGGCTGAACCAATCTGCAATCCCACCAACAGTGTAGCAGGGTCCCCTTTTCCTCCCAGCCCCGCCAGCACTTGTTGTTTGTTGATTTATTGATGATAGCCATTCTGACTGGAGTGAGGTGGTATCACATTGTGGTTAATCCAGTCATCTACCAATGAGCATTTCGGTTGTTTCCAAGTCTTGGCTATTGTAAATAGCGCTGCAATAAACATAGGGGTGCATATATTTTTTTGAATTAGGGTCTTGGATTCCTCTGGGTAGATACCCAAGAGTGGAATTGGTGGGTCATACGGCAGTTCCATTTCCAGTGTTTTGAGATACCTCCATACTGATTTTCATAATGGCTGCACCAAATTGCAGTCCCACCAACAGTGTAGCAGGGTTCCCTTTTCTCCACCCCCTCGCCAGCACTTGTTGTTTGTTGATTGGTTGATGATAGCCATTCTGACTGGAGTGAGGTGGTATCTCCTTGTGGCTTTTATTTGCATTTCTCTGATGACTAGAGAGGTTGAACATTTTTTCATATGCCTGTTGGCCATCTGTATGTCCTCTTTGGAGAAATGTCTCTCCATATCCGCTGCCCATTTTTTAATTGCGTTGTTTGTTTTACTGGTGTTGAATTGCATGAGTGTTTTATAAATTTTGGATATCAACCCCTTATCAGATATACCATTGGCAAATATCTTCTCCCGTTCAGTAGTCTGCCTTTTTGTTTTATTGATGATTTCCTTTGCTGTGAAAAAACTTTAAAGTTTGATGTAATCCCATATGTTCATTTTTTCTTTTATTTTCCTTGCCCGAGGGGATATATCAGTAAAAATACTACTCAGGGTAATGTCTGCAAACTTATTCCCTATATTTTCTTCTAGGAGTTTTATAGTTTCAGGTCTTACATTTAAGTCCTTAATCCATTTTGAGTTTGTTCTCATATATGGTGTATGTAGGTGCTCTATTTTCATTTTTTTTGCACGTGTCAGTCCAATTTTCCCAGCACCATTTATTAAATAGACTATCTTTACTCCCGTGTAAATTCTTGCTTCCATTGTCATAGATTCAATGACCGTATATAGATGGGTTTATTCCTGGGCTCTCTATTCTATTCCGTTGGTCTATGTGTCTGTTTTTATGCCAGTACTATACTGTTTTGATTACTGTGGCCTTTTAGTATGTTTTGATGTCAGGTAGTGTGATATCTCCCACTTTGTTTTTATTTCTCAACATTTCCGTAGCTATTCGGGGTCTTTTGTGGCTCCATATAAATTTTAGGATTCTATGGTTTATTTCTGAGAAAAATGTCCTTGGTAGTTTGATTGGAATTGCATTGAATCTATATATTGCTTTAGGTAGTATTGATATTTTAACTATATTAATTGTTCCTATCCATGAGCATGGTATGTATTTCCATTTATTTGTATCATCTTTGATTTCTCTCTTCAATGTCTCATAATTTTCTGAGTACAGGTCTTTTACTTCTTTAGTTAAATTGATTCCTAGATATTTTATTGTTTTTGAAGCAATTGTAAAAGGGATCGATTTCCTGATTTCTTCTTCTGATAGTTTATTATTGGTGTATAGAAATGCCACTGATTTCTGAATATTAATTTTGTATCCTGCTACCTTACCAAATTCGTACATCAGTTCTAGCAGTTTTATGGTGGAGTATTTGGGATTCTCTCCATATAGTATCATGTCATCTGCATATAATGACAATTTTACTTCCTCTTTTCCAATTTGGATGTGTTTTATTTGATTTTCTTGTCTGATTGCTGTGGATAGAACTTCCAGAACTATGTTACATAGTAGTGGTGAAAGCAGGCAGCCTTGTCTTGTTCATGATCTTAAGGAGAAAGCTTTCAGCCTTTCCCCATTGAGTATGATGTTTGCTGTGGGCTTATCATATATGACCTTTATTCTTTTGAGATATGATCCCACTATTCCCACTTTGTTAAGAGTCTTTATGAAAAATGGCTGCTGGATTTTGTCAAATGCCTTTTCTACATCTATTGATATGATCATATGATTTTTATTTTTCATTTTGTTAATTTGATGTATTACGTTAATTGATTTGTGGCTATTGAACCAGACTTGCATACCAGTAATGAATCCCACTTAATCGTGGTGTATTATCTTTTTAATGAGATGCTGAATTCGGTTTGCTAGTATTTTGTTGAGAATTTTTGCATCTATGTTCATTAGGGATATTGGCCTCTAGTTTTCCTTTTTTGTATTATGTTTGTCTGACTTAGGAATCAGCGTGATAGTGGCTTCATAGAAAGAGTTTGGCAGCCTTCCCTCCTGTATTTTTTGGAATAGTTTGAGGAGAATAGGTACTAATTCTTTTTCAAATATTTTGTAAAATTAACGTGTGTAGCCATCTGGTCCAGGGCTGTTGTTTGTTGGAAGATTGTTGATTACTGATTCAATTTCTTTGGCAGTAATCAGTCTTTTCAGGGTTTCTGTTTCTTTTTGGTTCAGACTTGGTGGATTGTAAGCTTCAAGAAATGTATCCATTTCTTCCAGATTGTTGAATTTGTCAGCATATAGTTGCTCATAGTATTTTATTAAAATTTTCTGCATTTCTGTGGTATCTGTTGTCACCTCTCTTTCATTTCTGATTTTATTAATTTGGGTCCTCTCTTTTTCTTGGTTAGTCGTGCTAATGGTTTGTCGATTTTGTTTATCTTTTCAAAAAACCAACTCTTGGTTTCATTGATCTTTTGTATTTTTTTTTGTTGTTCTCTATTTCATTTACTTCTGCTCTGGTCTTTATTATTTCCTTCCTTATACTCCCTTTAGGCTTGTTTTGCTGTTTTTTTCAAGTTCCCTTAGGTTTAAAGACAGTCTGTTGATTTGAGATTTTTCTTCCTTCTTTAGGTAGGCCTGCACTGCTATGAACTTCACTCTTAGGACTGCTGTCGCTGCATCTGAGAGATTTTGGGTCATGGTGTTTTCATTTACGTTTGTCTCGAGGTATCTTTTGATTTCCTCCTTGATCTCATTTTTGACCCACTCACTATTTAGTGACATGTTATTTAGCCTCCATGTATTTGTAAGCTTTCCCAATTTTTTCTTATAATTGATTTCTAGTTTCATAGCATTGTAGTCAGAGAATACACAAGATATGATTTCAATCTTCTAAAATTTGTTGAGACTTGTTTTGTGGCCTAACATGTGGTCTATCTTGGACAATATTCCATGTGCATTTGAGAAGAATGTATATTCTGCAGCCTTGGGGTGAAATGCTCTAAAAATATCAACTAAATCCAGCTGGTCTAAAGTGTCATTTAAGGCCACTATGTCCGTGTTGATTTTCTGTCTGGAGGATTGGTCCATTGGTGACAACAGGGTGTTGAAGTCCCCTACTATGATAGTGTTACTGTTGATGTCTGCCTTTATGTCTGTCAGAATCTGTTTTATAAATTTAGCAGCTCCTATATTGGGTGCATAGATGTTTACTAACGTTATGTCCTCTTGTTGAATTGATCCCTTTATTATTATGTAGTGCCCTTCTTTGTCTTTTATTATAGACTTCATTTTAAAGTCTATTTTGTTCAAAATAACTATTGCTACTCGAGCTTTTCTCTCATTTCCATATGCATGAAATATCTTATTCCAACCCTTAACTTTCAGTCTGTGTGGGTCTTTTGATCTGAGATGAGTGTCTTGCAGACAGCATATGTATGGGTCCTGTTTTCTTATCCACACAGGCACTCTGGGTCTTTTGATTGGAACATTTAGCCCATTCACATTTAATTACTGATAGGTGTATATTTATTGCCATTTTGTTATTTGTGTTTCTTGTCTTCCTGGGTTAGCTTGTTTTACCCCTTTCTTCTGTTTAAAAAAGCTCTTTTAACATTCCTGCAATGGTGGATTGGTGGTAATGAACTGCTTAAGCTTATTCTTTTCTGAGAAGCTCTATATCTCTCCTTCAATTTTAAGTGATATCCATGCTGCGTAGAGCAATCTTGGTTGTAGACCTTTATTTTGTGTCACTTTGAAAATCTCCTGCCATTCCCTTCTGGCCTGCAGAGTTTCTGAAGAAAAATCAGCTGTTATTCTTATAGGAGTTCCTTTGTATGTAACCTGCTGTCTTTCTCCTGCTGCTTTTAGGATTCTGTCTCTGTCTTTAACCTTTGCCATTTTAACTATGACGTGTCTTGGTGTGGACCTGTTTGGATTCAGCCCGTTTGGAACTCTCTGTACATCCTGGGCTTGTATGTCGGTTTCCTTCACCATGGTAGGGAAGTTTTCAGTCATTATTTCTGTTTGGAACTCTCTGTACATCCTGGGCTTGTATGTAGGTTTCCTTCACCATGGTAGGGAAGTTTTCAGTCATTATTTCTTTAAATACATTCTCAATCCCTTGCTTCTTCTATTCTCCTTCTGGTATTCCTATGACATATAGCTTGTTGCCTTTCATGTTGTCCCAGAGGTCTCTTAAACTATTTTCATTCTTTTTTATTCTTTTTTCTTTTTGTTGTTCCAGCTGGGTGATTTCTGCTATTTTGTCTTCTAATTCGCTGATCCGCTGCTCTGCTTCATCTATTCTACTGGTGATTCCTTCGAGTGTGTTCTTCATTTCAGTTATTGTATCCTTTAATTCTAACAGGTTGCTTTTGATGGTTTCCCTATCCTTCTTATGTCCTCGCTAAGTTCCTTAAACGTTCTTTTCATCAGTGTACTAAACTCTGTCTCTGAAAGTTTGGATACCTGTTTCATTTAGTTCCATTTCTAGAATTTTCTTCTGATATTTTACTGGGGACATGTTTCTTCGTTTTTTCATTCTGGCTGTCGTTCTTTGAATGCTTTGATGTATTAGATAGATCACCTAGAAAGAAGACAAAAGAAAAAAAGAAAAAAAAGAGAAAAAAAGTAAAAAAAAAAAAAAAGAAAGGGGGGCTCTCTGTCCTCTTTAATCTGCAGTCCACTTGCTCGGGGTTGCAGAGAGCTTTCCACAATTAGCTGCTGTGTGTTCTGGAACCATGCTCACTACCAAAAAAAAAAATATCTTCGCAGGTTGTCTGCTACTGAGTCTCAGTGAACTGACTGATGCAGCTAGAGACCACCTGCCTTGCTTTTCCGTGCCAACGCAGCACAAGCAGTGCAGAGGGTGGGGTGTCGAACGTGGCTTGTGCACTCCTGCATCTCAGTGAGCAGCCTGATGGAGTCGGTGGGCACCCACCCAGCGTTTCCTTGGAAACGCAGCACAAGCAGGGTGGAGGGTGGGATTCCAAGGCCGCATGCACAAGCATGCACACACACACGCACTCCTGTGCCAAGTTCACCAGACCAATAGGATCCCGGATCTGAACCTCTGTGGGAGTGCCCAACCCTGAAAAATGGCGGTCTCCTGTACACCACTTGTGTGCAAGCTCCGCACCAGTGGAACAATAGTCTCCAAACCTCCAGCTTCTGCACCAAAGGTGCTCAGGTCAGTCCTTCCCCACAGGCTCCTGGGCCTGGCTCATGTATCTACTCCCTCTGACAGGAACCGGGTGAGTGCTCACCAGTGAGTGAACCCGTGTGCTGGCCCCAATGGTTCTCCAGCCGCCCTCAGCCTCACCGAGCGGAGCAAACAGAGTCCTCACTAATTTCAACTGCACACTATCATGGAACTCTTCTTCCTGGCAAAGCAACTCTGGGCTAATGAGCTTGGTGTGGGGCCGGAGGGTCTTTCCCTCAACAGGAGAAGCCTCCCCACTGCTGGGGCATCCCTCATGGGGCTAGCCCTCTCTCATCTGCGCCCCTCCTACCAGACTTGACATGACGTCCTCTTTAGGTCCTTTGTTTAGAGGTTCTGTTCATATAATGTTCAGGGAACTTCCGAGGTTAAATGTTGCATAAATTATTTGTAATTTTTATGTGATCCTGGGAGGCAGTTCGGAGAGCATCTGTCTATTCCGCCATCTTACGAGAACTCCAGAGAACCTTTTAAAAACATTTTTCTAATTATCTGAGCCTCTCTCCACAACACTGACTCTCCAGCTAAGAGATGAATTCCTGAAGTCAGAAAAGTTAAACTAGGAAATGAAGAACACAAGTGATTAAAGCCATTATTTCAAAAGCTGAAGATATTTTGTAAATAATAATAATACGAAAAAAAATGGTCCAAGATGGCATTTAAGTAAACTTTATGCCTGTTGCCTCCCAGGACCACAGCAAAGTTACAACTAAAGTATACAATAATCAATCTCAAGAATCATCTGAAGACTAGCTGAACAGAACCCCTATAACTAAGGATATTAAGAAGAGGCCACATCAACACTGGTAGGAGGGCCTGAAATATGAAACAGGTTGACCCCAAACTCACAGATGGTAGTTGAACATCAAGAGAACCATCTAAGTGGTAGAGGACCCCCCTGAATAAGAAAGGTCACAGCCCCACACTGGACTCCCCAACCCCGGGTGCCTGTGCTGGGAAGAGGAGTCTCACTATATCTGGCAGTGAAAATCAGTGAAGACACTGTCAGCCTGATGCCGTGATACAAAAGGCAACTGGAAAACCAGGTATCCTCTTAAAGGGCCTACACACTGACTTGCTCATTTGCAAACACTCACTTGGGCTCTGGTGGAGGAGCTACAACTCAAGATGTACCAGAAACAATGGGGAAAGATTGAGTTGTGGGAATTCAGGTAATGGTGGGTTGGACAGATGTCACTGTTGCTGTGTGGAGTCTGCATCATGTATATCCTACAGGAGAATATTTTCTGTGTTTAACCCTCCCTCAAAAGCCCAAATATGAGAACTTCCCGTAAGATGGCAGAGTAGAAAGACACTGTGACAACTGGCTCCCAGGATCACACCAAAATTATAAATAACTTATACAACATTCAACCCTGGAAGTCCCCGGAACACTAGATGAACAGAACCTCTAAACAAAGAACTTAAAGAGGAGGCCACGTCAAGTCTGGTAGGAGGGGAGGGATTGAGAGACGGCGAATCCTGTGAGGGAAGCCCCAGCTGTGGGGAGGCTTCTCTCGTTAGGGGAGAGACCCACCAGCCCCACACCGAGCTCACATGGCCAGAATTACTTTGCCTGGAAGAGGAGTTCCAAGTTAGCTGGCAGTAGAAATTAGTGAGGACTCTCTTTGCTCAGCGCGGTGAGGCTGAGAGTGGCTAGAGAACCAGTGGAACCAGCACATGGACTCGCTCACTGGTGAGCACTCACCTGGATCCTGGTGGAATAAGCAGCTGTGTGAGCCAGGCCCAGGAGCCTGCAGGGACAGACTGAATAGAGCACCTTTGGCATGGGAGCTGGAGGTTTTGGGACTATTGTTCCCCTGGTGTGGAGCTTGCACATGATTGGTATACAGGAGGGCACCATTTTGTCAGGGTTGGGCCCTCCCACAGAGGGTCAGGTCCAGGACCGCATTGTTCTGATGGAGTTGGCGCAGGAGTGTGTGTGTGCATAGCGTGCATGCGACCTTGGATCCCTACCCTCCAACCTGCTTACACTGCATTGCTAGGGAAATACAGGGAGGATGCACTCTGGTTCCAACAGGCTTCTCGCTGAGATGCGCGAGTGCACAAGACATCTTCGATATCCACCCTACGTGCTGCTTGTGCTGCATTGCCAGGGATACACCAGACAGACACGCTCTGGCTCCAATACGCTATTCATTGAGACGTGGGAGTGCACACGCCGCCTTGGGTCCCCACTGTCTGTACTGAGAATCCAGAATTGTCAGGATGGTGGTTGGTTGTTGGGCTGCTTGGACTGATCTACAAGAGGCTGATTGACCCAGGCTAAGACTGGGAGTTTTCCTGGGAGTGTTTGGCCGTGAGCTGTGCACCTGCATGATCCAGCCGGGGCTGTCCTGGTGAACTATCTAATACATCAAAGCAATCCCAGAGTGACAGAAAGAATGAGGAAACAAAGAAAAATGTCACAAGTAAAAGATCAGAAGAAACCTCTAGAAATGGAACTAGATGAAACAGAGGGATCCAACCTTTCAGAGACAGAGTTTAGAACACTGATGGTAAGAATGTTTCACAAACTTAGTGAGGACATAAGGAAGGATAGAAAAATGATAAAAAAAACAACCAGTTAGAAATAAAGAATACAATAACTGAAATGAAGAACATACTCGAACGAATCACCAGTAGAGTAGATGAAGCACAGAATCGGATCAGTGATTTGGAAGACTTTTTAGCAGAAATCACCCAGTTGGAACAAGAAAAAGACGAAAGAATAAAAAACAATGAAAACAGTTTAAGAGCCAGATGGGACAAGATGGTCCGCAACAACAATGCATCATAGGAATACCAGAAGGAGAAGGGAAGAAGCAAGGGGTCAAGAATGTATTTGAAAAAATAATGACTGAAAACTTCCCTACCCTGGTGAAGGAAATCAACATACAAGCCGAGGAAGTGCAGAGAGTTCCAAAAAGCTGAACCCAAACAGGTCCACACCAAGACAAGTCATAGGTAAAATGGCAAAGTTTAAAGACAGAGACAGAATCCTAAAAACAGCAATGAAAAGAGAGCAGGTTACATACAAAGGAACTCCCATAAGACTAAGAGCTGACTTTTCTACAGAAACTGTACAATCCAGAAGGGAGTGGCAGGAAATATTCAAAGTGACGCAAAACAAAAGGCCTACAACCAAGATTGCTCTACCCAGCACAGCTATCACTTAAAATGGAAGGAGAAATAAACTGCTTCTCAGAGAAGAATAAGCTTAAGGAATTCATTACTACCAAGCCAGCATTGCAAGAAATGTTAAAAGGGCTTTTTTAAACAAAAATAAGGGGTAAATAAGCCAATCTAGGAAGACCAGGAATACAAATAACAAAATGGCAATACATATGCACCTATCAATAATCATTTTAAGGGCTGTCTGTGTGGCGCGGTAGTTAAACACTGGCTTGGGAAGCCAGCGGCCCTGGTTAAGGTCCCACATATGAGGGCCAGTGACACTGCTCTCAAAAAAAAAATCATTTTTAATGTGAATGGGCTGAGTGCTCCAATGGAAAGACAGGGAGTGGCTGAGTGGATAAGAATATAGGACCCATGTATATGCTATTTACAGATGGAATAAGATATTTCATGCAAATGGATATGAGAAAAAAAACTGGAGTAGCAGTACTTATTTTGGACAAAATAGACTTTATTTATTTTTTTTTTTTTTGAGGGCAGTGTCACTGGCTCTCATATGTGGGACCGAACCGGGCCCGCTGGCTTCCCAAGCCAATGCTTAACTACCGCACCACTCGGCTGACCTTAAAATAGACTTTATAATGAAGACTACAATGAAAGGCAAAGAAGTGCACTATAACCCTAATAAATTCTATGCACCCAACATAGGATGTCTTAATTATATAAAACAGATTTTGACAGACATAAATACAGAGATCAACAGTAACACTATCGTAGTAGGGGTCTTCAACATCCCGTTGTCAGCAATGGATAAATCCTCTAGACAGAAAATCAACATGGAAAGAGTGGCCTTAAAGGACACTTTAGTCCAGCTGGATTTCATCAATATTTTTAGAGCATTTCACCCCAAAACAACAGAATATACATTCTTCTCAAGTGCATATGAGACATTTTCCAAGAGAGACCACATGTTAGGCCACAAAACAAGTCTCAGTAAATTTAGGAAGATTGAAATCATATCAAGCAGATATAAAGGAAGAACTGATGGTTGCTGGCTGGGAGGAGGTAGGGATGAGTGAAGGGGGAAGGTTTTGGACAGCGTAGGTGGATGACTACAATGTTGCCACAGGGATATGGGGGGGGAGTTCTGGAAATGTAATTGATAATGTAGTGAATGCTTTGTGGGGTGTCAGATGGTCACGTGTCTTGTTGGCTAGACTGCTTCCAGGATGCGTTAGGGGCTTCATCACTGTGCTGTACACCTGAAGCTGATGTTGTATAATATTGAATGTTAACAGTATTTGAATGTATACATATAGTCACGGGATGAGGATTCCAGTATGGAAGTGGCATCAGGGGAGTTGTAATAGATATTATGATATGGGGGGAGTGGGGTGGTGGATTGGGGGAGGGATGTTGTCACTTTGAGGGGTAAAATGTATAACTATTATACTGTTGTAAAAAATAAATTAAAAATAACAAAATTTAAAAAAATTTTTTAAAAAGCCCAAGTATGAGACTACATTGGTCTAGTAAGAGGTGAGTACAATCTTGGTGACACCCTGGGGTATTGTCCTGCCCAGCAAATGCTGCACCATTGGAGGCACTCTTGGCTCCTGGGTGGCTGACCCCACCCCATAACTGCAGAAAACTTTTATAGTAATGGAAAGACTATGGCAGTCTGAAGAAATTTCACTGGAAGGTATTTGGCCACAACTTGTACTGCACTCTCTTGGATAGCTCTCAGGGATATGCAGACCAGAGGCAAGCAGTAGCTGGCTGCAGTATTCTCAAGGCATTTTCTGAAGTGATCACAGGCCCGGCACTGGAACAAGAACTTAACCAGATATAACTTTGTAAAAACCACTGACCGTGCCTCTTGACTCCCTGGGACCACACCACACCCACCTAGTGCTTCATCACGACACTCTCAACACCAAATCAACCAACCAAGCCCACACATGTAGTAAGGATCCTTCAACAGCTGAGCCTTATGGGCAGCTGGCAGGTGGCAACAGGCCTGGGGGAGCCCTGAGTCTTTTGCTGAGCTGTCCCAGGCTCAATATACATGGCAGACAGCTCCAATTCACAGTGAGGCCACTGCCACATGACTTGAGGTCCAGCACATAAAACAAGCAGTCACATATAGCTTTGTAGTTCCAACCAACTTACCCCAGGCTAGTCACAGACAAGACTGATATTGACCCATACAGTAGTTCTTTTCAAGAGACACTAGAAACAACACATACAGAAGCTGTCTTCAGACCAAAGCAGAGCACTACCACAAGTGGCACAGTAAATGCGTGATTTCAATAGGCAAAAGAACATGCTGGGGTGAATCCCCCTTTGAGGAGTCAGCCCTTACACAGCAGCTCATACACTGTGGGTGTATCCAATCCTCACTGTCAGTCAGTATGGGAGTCAATCCCACCCACTGACATGCCAAAAATAAACAAGGCTCAACTACAACAGGAAAATGCACACAACACACTTAAGGGATACCAGTGGAACCCACACACATAGGACACCAGGGAGACTGTGCTATTGGACCACACAGGACACATACTACATAAGTCCACCCAGCAAAAACTGGGAATCATAGGAGACCTACCTAATACAGACAAGCAAACACAAAGAGGCAGCCAGGATGAAAAAAATAAAAAATAAAAACACAAAGAAATATGTCACAAATACAAGAAAAGGAGAAAACCCCAGAAAAAGAAATAAGTGAAATGGAGGCAACCAAACTACCAGAGACAGAGTTTAAAACACTGGTTATAAGAATATTTAAGGAACTTACTGTAAACTTTAACAAAGAGATAGTAAGCATAAATAAGGTCATAGAAACCATAAAAAAGTAACAAATAAACAATACAATAAATGAAATGAAAAATACACTAGAAGGAATCAACAGCAGATTAGATGAAGCAGAAAATGAAATGAGTTATTGAGAGGACAAGGTAGCAGAAAACACCCAATTGGAACAACAAAGAGACGGAATACATTAAAAAATGAAAATAATTCAGGAGGGAAGGAAAATGGTGGCTGTGAGGAGGGCTCCCTGAGTTGTCCCATGGATGCACCACAATTTGGGCAGCTGTAACTCATCCAAGGAAACTCGACTCATCACACAGGACAGCTGGGAGACTCACACTGTGAATGCTTGAAGATGGGCAGACTGGGCGAGTGGGGAAAGAGAGAGACAAGACACGTGGAAGCGCAGCCTGCACCCACAGCTGCTGAGATGCGAGGCCCCAGGAGACAGATCGGAGAGTGTTCCCACAGCTAGCTCCCTGTGCCTCGTGGTCCTGCAGAGTGTGCAGCAGGAGCACGATGGTTTAGAGAGCCTAAGGCAGAAGCCTAAGGTCGGGTGAGTGGAGGAAGAGAGAGAAGAGATATGCATATGGAGGCGTGGTCTGCACCTGCAGCTCCAGAGATGAGAGACCCCAGGAGAAAGATCGGAGACTATTGCAGCACCAAGGCAGGCTCAGTCCCTGCACCCTTGTGGTCCCACATCAGGAGCACAGCTGTAGCATCTGAGGCAGAAGCCTCTGTTCAAAATGGCGGCAAAAAGTTTTGTTTTTGTTTTTCTCAGACAGAAAGCAAAAAACAGTTGCATAGATGAAAACCTACCACCACCCTTCCACAGTAACCTAGGTTGCTTTATCTAGCAAGGTTATCATTTAAAATTGAAGGACAGATAAAGAGATTCTCAGAAAAGAATAAGCTAAAGAAATTCATTACCACCAAGACAGCATTGCAGGAAATATTAAAAGGGCTTCTTTAAGCAGAAAGAAAAACAACCTAACTAATGAAGACCAAGAGCACAAATAACAAAATGGCAATAACTATGCACCTATCAATAATCACAATAAATGTAAATGGATTAAATGCTCTAATCAAAACACATAGGGTGGGGCCGGCCGAGTGGCGCGGTGGTTAAGCGCTGGTTTGGGAGGCCAGTGGCCCTGGTTCGGGTCCCACGTATGAGGGCCAGTGACACTGCCCTAAAAAAAAAAAAAAAACACATAGGGTGGCTGAATGAATAAGAAAGCAAGACTATTGCATATGCTGTATAAAAAATACTCACCTCAGATCAAAAGACACATACAGGATCAAAGTAAAGGGATGGGGTAATATATTTCATGCAAATGGAACTGAGAAAAAAGCTGAAGTAGCAATACTTATATCAGATAAAATAGACATTAAATTGAAGAATATAATAAAGGACAAAGAAGGGCACTTTGTAATAATAAAGGGAGTGATCAAACAAGAGGACATAACCATACTATACATCTATGCACCTAACATAGGAGCTCCTAAATATATAAAATAGATATTGACAGACATAAAGGTGGAGATCAACAGTAACACTATCATAGTAGGGACTTCAACATCCTACTATCACCAATGGACAGATACTCCAGATATAAAATCAATGTGGAAACAGCGACCTTAAGTGACACATTACACCAGCTGGATTTAACTGATATTTTCAGAGCATTTCACCCCCAAACTACAGAATATACATTTTTCTCAAGTGCACAAGGAATCTTTTCCAAGGTAGACCACATTTCAGGCAACAAAAAAAGTCTCAATAAATGTAAGAAGATTGAAATCATATCAAGTGTCTTCTCTGACCATAGAGGTATGAAACAAGAAATCAATTACAAGAATTCCCAAAGCTCAGAAATACATAGAGGCTGAATAACATGCTACTAAATATCGAGTGTGTCAAAAATGAGATCAAGGAGGAAATCAAAAGATATATCGAGACAAAAGAAAACGAAAGCACCCCAACCCCAAATCTGTGGGATGCAGTGAAAGTAGTCCTAAGAGGGAAGTGCAGATCAGTGCAGTCCTACCTAAAGAAGGAAGAAAAATCTCAAATCAACAGGTTATCCTTACATCTCAGGGAATTGGAAAAAGATCAGCAAAAGAAGCCCGAAGGGAGTACAAGGAAGGAGATAATAAAGACCAGAGAGGAAATAATTGAAACAGAGACCAGAAAAACAATACAAAAGATCAACAAAATCAAGAGCTGTTTTTTTTTTTTAGAAGACAAACAAAATTCACAAACCTGTAGGCAGACTCGTCAAAAAAAAAAAAAAAGAGAGAGAGAGAGAGAGGACTCAAATGAGTAAAATCAGGAATGAAAGAGGTGCAGTGACAACAGACACCAAAGAAATACAAAAAATTTTAAGAAATTACTATGAGCAACTATATGCCAACAAATTTGACAATCTGGAAGAAACGGATAATTTTCTAGAAGCACACAACCTTCAAAAGCTAACTCAAGAATAAACCAAAAAATCTCAATAGACTGATTATTACCAAGGAAATTGATTACTACTCAGTAGACTGATTACTCCCAACAAAAAAATGCCCTGGACCAGACAGCTTCACAAGTGAATTTTACCAAACATTCAAAAAAGAATTATCAGCCTGGCTGAGTGTCTCAGTTGGATAAGAGCTCGCTCAAGAGTGCGAGCTGAATTCTGAGCAACAGCATTTCGATGCCCAGCCTGAGCTGAGCTGCAGCTGAGCTGCCTACAAGAAAAAAAAAGAATTATCACCTATTCTTCTTCTCAAATTATTCCAAAAAATCCAGAAGGAGTAAAGGCTCCCAAACTCTGTCTTTGAATCCACTCTCACCGTGATTCCAAAACCAGATAAAGACAGCACAAAAAAAGGAAAACTACAGCCGATATCCCTGATGAACATAAATGCAAAAATCCTCAACAAAATATTAGCAAACAAAATCAGCAATATATTAAGAAGATCATGCATCATGATCAAGTCGGTTTCATCCCTAGTATGCAAGGTTGGTTCAATATCCACAAATCAATCAATATGATACACCACATCAACAAAATGAAGAATAAAAATCATATGGTCATATTAATAGATGCAGAGAAAACATTTGACAAAATCCAGCAGCCATTTATGATAAAAACTTTTAGCAAAGTGGGAATAGAGGGATGAAATCTCAACATAATAAAGGCCATATATGATAAACACACTGCTAACATTGTACTCAATGGAGAAAAGCTAAAACCATTCCTGTTAAGATCAGGAACAAGACAAGGCTGTCCACATTATCCACTTTTATTCAACATAGTTCTGGAAGTTCTAGTCACAGCAATCATACAAGAAAATGAAATAAAAGGCATCCAAATATTCTAGGAGGAAGTAAAATTGTCATTATATGCAGATGACATGATACTATACATAGAGAACCCCAAAGACTCCATCAAAAAAATATTGGAACTGATAGATGAATTCAGTAAGGATGCAGGATACAAAATCAATATTCAGAATCAGTTGCAGGATACAAAATCAATATTCAGAATCAGTTGCACTTGTATACACCAATAACAAGCTATCAGAAGGAAAAATTAAGAAAGCAGTCCCATTTACAGTTGCTTCAAACACTATAAAGTACTTAGGAATAAATTTAACCAAATAAGTAAACAACCTGTACAAGAGTAGTAAAAGAAAATATATACATATGGGGTTAAATAAAACTTCAAAGTTTTGTTTTACAGCAAAGGAAACCATCAATAGAACCAAAAGCAGCATACTGAATGGGAGAAGATATTTGTCAATGATATATCTGATAAGGGGTTAATATTCAAAATTTATAAAATGCTCACTCAATTAAACACCAAAAAAACAAACAACCTAATTAAAAAATGGGCAGAGGATATGAAGAAACATTTCTCTAAAGAGGACATACAGATGGCCAACAGTCGTATGAAAAAATGTTCAACCTCACTGATCATTAGGGAAAAGCAAATAAAATCCAAATGAGATACCACCTTATCCCTCTCAGAATGGGTATCATCAATTAATCAAGAAACAACAAGTGCTGGCGAGGCTGTGGGGAAAAGGGATCCTTGCTGCATTTTTGGTAGGATTGCAGATAGGTGCAGCCACTATGGAAATCAGCATGGAGGTATTTAAAATAAATGAAAATGGCACTACCTTATGACCCAGCAATTTCACTCATAGGTATTTATCCTGAAAAATCTAAGACACTAACTCAAAAAAATATATGCTCCCCTATGTTCATTGCAGTGCTATTAAAATAGCCAAGATTTGGAAATAATCGAAATGCCCATGGTTAGATGACTGGATGAAGAAAGTGTAGTACATTTACACAATGGAATATTACTAAGCTATAAAGAAGAATGAAATTGTAATAATTGCAATGATATGGATGGACCTAGAGAACATTATGCTAAGTGAAATAAGTCAGTCAGAGAAAGACAAATACCATATGATCTCACTTATATGTGGAATCTAAAGAACTGAATAAATGAGTAATGTAAACAGAAATAGTCTCAGAGACACAGAGGCAAATCTGATGATTGCTAGATGGGAGTGAGTGGGGATGAAGACAGAGGGGAAGGGATGAGACAACATAAATTGGTAACTTGAATATTGCCACAGGGATAAGAAAACAGTTTGGGAAATATAATCAATAATGCTGTAAATAATTTTTAGGGGGCCAGGTGGACTCATGTCTTTTTAGGGAGACCACTTTATGGATGGTGTAGAGGCCTGACCACTGTACTGTACATCTGAAGCTGCCATTGAAAAATATTACATGTCAACTATAATTTAATCTATATATAGTTACAGGATGTGGAGTACAGTGTGGGGAGTGGAGTCAATGGTGTATGATATCGGGTGTAGGGGATGGTGGATTGGCGGATGGAGGTAGTCACATTGTGAGGGGTGAAAAGCATAAATATTTCTTTGTTTTGTAAAACTGAACATAATAATAAAAATTTTTTAAGCGGGATGTCTAAATATATATCAAAAAATGAACGAGCTGAGCTCTGAGCAACAGCAGTTCGATGCACAACCCGAGCTGAACTGCCGTTGAGCTTCCAACAGGTAGAAAGATGGTTCAGTTAAACAAACACAAAACAAACAAATGAACAAAAATGAAAATAGTTTAAGGTACCTTGGGACAATATGAAGTATAACCACAACCACATCATAGGAGTACCAGAAGGAGAAGAGTGGGAGAAAGGGATCAAGAACCTATTTGAAGAAATAATGACTGAAAACTTCCCCAATCTGGAGAAGGAAATACACATACAAGTCGAGGAAGTACAGAGAGTTTCAAACTAAATAAACAAGCAGGCCAACAGCAAGACACAGTATAATTAAAATGGCAAAAGTTAAATACAAAGAGAACACCCTAAAAATAACAAGACAAAAATAGCTAGTTACTGTCAAGGAAGCTACCATGAGACCCTCAGCTGATATCTCAACAGAAACTTTGCAGGCTAGAAGGGAGTGGCAGAAAATATTCAAAGCAATGAAAAATCGGTGCATACAACCAAGACTACTCTAACCAGCATGGCTATCATTTAAAATTGAAGGAGAGGGGCCAGCTGAGTGACTTAGTTGATTAAGACTTGGCTTAAGAGCACGAGCTCTGAGTAACAGGGCCACCAGATCAATTCCCACATGGGCCCCTGGTGCTGCTCCCAAGTTGAGCTGTCGCTGAGCTGCCAACAGGTGGCAGGATGGCTCAGCTAGTGTAACAACAAGATTGCCTGTTCAATGGTGGGCTACGCTCGCCTGCAACTAAGACTGAACTCAGCACCTTGAGCTGCGCTGCCTCCTGGATGGCTCAGTGAATAGAGCCTGCACTCTTAACAACAAGGCTGCTGGTTCAACTCCCTTATAGGATGGTAGCTACAACCACCCATAAACTAAGATTGAACACAGCACCTTGAGCTTAGAGGCCACAAGCTGCTGACGGGAAGCCAGATGTCAACTGGAGTTCTCCACAATTAAGATTGAAAAAAACAACTTTGCTGGTCCCCTCCCCCAATTCACCAACACTGTTCACGTACCCCAATTCCCCAATAAAATCTTAAAAAAAGAAAAACAAGAAATGTTAACAAGACTTCTATAAAAAGGAGAAGAGGGAAAACAAAAAAACAAAAAGACGATAAAAATATGAATAATAAAATGCAATGTATATATCCCTATCAATCACTTAAATTTAAATGAATTAAATGTTTCAATCAAAACACATACAGTAGCTGAATTGATAAGAAAACAAGATCCATGCATATATTGTCTACAAGAGACCCACCTCAGATCAAGAGACACACATTGAATGAAAGTAAAGAGATAAAGATATTTCATGCAAATGGAAACAAGAAAAAATCTGGAGTAGCAATACTGATATTGAATGAAATATACTTTTAAAAAGATTACTATAATAAGATAATGAAGGGCATTACATAATAATAAATGTATCAATCCAAAAAGAAGACATAACCCTAGTAAACATCTACACACCCAACATAGGAGCATCTAAATATATAAAGCAAATATTGACTGACATAAAGACAGATATCACACTAACACAATCATATTAGGGGATGGATTCACTGGGATGGCTGAGAGGTTAAAGCGTTGGACTTAAGATCCAATCATATTAGGGGACTTCATCACACCACTGATACCAGTGGACAGAATTTCCAGATAGAAAATCAACTAGAAAACTGGCCTTAAGTGACATACTAAACCAGATGTACTTAATCAATATTTTTAAAGCATTTAAACCAAAGCAATAGAATACACATTCTTTTCAAGGGCACATGGAACATTTTTCAAGATAAAACACATGTTAGGCCACAAAACAAATCTCAATAAATTTAAGAAAATGGAGATCATATCAAGCTTCTTCTCTGACCACAATGGTATGACACTAGAAATCAATTACAAGAAAGAAAACCCTGAAACACACTAACCCTTGGAGGCTAAATAACATGCTACTGAATAATGAATGGGTCAACCATGAAATCAAGGAAGAAATCCAAGGGTCCCTTGAGACTAATGAAAATGAAATTACAACCCAAAATCTATGGGTCACAGTGAAACCAGTCCTAGGAGGGAAATTCAGAGCAATGCAGGCCTACCTATGAAAACAACAAAAATCTAAAATAAACAGTCTAAATTTACACCTAAGGGACCTGGGATAAGAACAGGAAACAAAGCCCAATGTGAGTACAAGGAAGGAGTTAATAATGGTTAGAGTGGAAACAAATGAAATAGAGGCAAAAAAATAAAATAAAATAAAAAAATCAATGAAACCAAAAGCTAATTTTTTGAAAAGATGAACAAAATTAACAAACAGTTAACCAGACTCATAAAAACACAGAGGGCCGGCCGAGTGGCGTGTTGGTTAAGAGCTGGCTTGGGACGCCAGCAGATCCAGTTTGGATCCCAAATATGAGGGCCAGTGACACTGCCCTCTAAAAAAACAAAAAACCAAAACAAAATGAAAACACACAGAGCGAGACAGAGAGAGAGAGAGAGAGAGAGAGAGAGAGAGAGAGAGAGAGACAGACAGACAGACAGACAGACAGACAGACAGAGACAGAGACAGAGACAGAGAGAGATCCCAAATAAATAAATTCAGAAATGAAACAGAAGTGACAATGGTTATCACAGAAATACAAAAAAAATTTTTAAAAATTCTATGAACAACTACACACCAACAAATTAGATAAGCTGGAAGAAATGGATAAATTCCTAAAAGGATACAATCTTTCAAGGCTGAATCAAGAAAAGGCTGAAAATTTGGGGCCAGCCCAGTGGCTCAGTTGGTAAAGAGATGGCTAGAGAGCCAACTCTGAGCAGCAGAGCTGCCGGTTCAATTCCCACATGGCCAGTGAATACTGCACACAAGCTGAGCTGTTTCTGGTCTGCTGATGGGTGGCAGGATTGCTCAGCTGGTGTAACAACAAGATTGCCTGTTCAATGGTGGGCTGCACCCTCCCACAGCTGGGACTAGGCTCGGCACCTTAACCTGTGTTGCCATCCAGAGGGCTCAGTGGATGGGGTGTGTGTTCTTAACAACGGGGCTGCCAGGTTTGACTCCTGCATGGGATAGTGGTTGCACCCACCCACAACTAGGACTGAGGGCAGTGCCTTGAGCTTCGAGGCCAGGAGCTGCTGACAGGAAGCCAGATGGCGACTGGCACCCTCCACAACAAAGACTGAAGAAAACTTGGCCAGTCCCCATCCCCAATTCCCCAATACTGTTCCCCTCCACCAATCCCCCATAAAATATTTTTTTTAAAAAAAGAAGAGACCTGGCCGGCTGAGTGGTGCGGTGGTTAAGCGCTGGCTTAGGAAGTCAGTGGCCTGGTTTGGTCCCACATATGAGGGCCAGTAACACTGCCCTCAAAAAAAAAGGAGTTCCAGTAAGATGGCAGAATAGACAGACACTCTCCGAACTGCCTCCCAGGATCACACCAAAATTACAAACAAATTATAGAGCATTCAACCCTGGAGGTCCCCGGAATACTCAATGAACAGAGCCACTAAACGAAGAACTTAAAGAGGAGGCCACGTCAAGTCTGGTAGGAGGGGCGCAGACGAGAGAGGGCGAGCCCCGTGACGGATGCCCCAGCTGTGTGGGGAGGCTTCTCTGGTTGTGGGAGAGACCCTCCAGCCCCACACCGAGCTCACTTGCCCAGAGTTGCTTTGCCAGGAAGAGGAGTTCCATGATAGTGTGCAGTAGAAATTAGTGAGGACTCTGTTTGCTCCACTCGGTGAGGCTGATGGCAGCTGGAGAACCAGTGGGGCCGGTGCCCCGGTTCGCTCACCAGTGAGCACTCACCTGGTTCCTGTTGGAGGGAGTAGCTGCGTGAGCTGGGCCAGGAGCCTGTGGGGAACAACTGAACTGAGCACCTTTGTACAGAAGTTGGAGGTTTTGGGAACATTGTTCCACTCGTGCGGAGCTTGCACACAAGCGGTGTACAGGAGGGCGCCATTTTTTCAGGGTTGGGCCCTCCCACAGAAGGTCAGATCCAGGATCCCATTGGTCTGGTGAACTTGGCGCAGGAGTGCCTGTGTGCGAGCATGCATGCGTGAGCATGCGGCCTTGGATTCCCACCCTCCGCCCTGCTTGTGCTGCATTGCCAGGGAAAGGCTCGGCGAGTGCCCTCCAGCTCCATCAGGCTGCTCACTGAGACACAGGAATGCGCAAGCCACCTTGGATCCCCACCCTCCGCCCTGCTTGTGCTGTGTTGCCAGGGAAACGCAGGGCAGGTGCTTTCCAGCAGCATCAGTCTGTTCACTGAGACTCAGGAGTGCGCAAGCCCCCATAGGTCCACACTCTCTGCACTGTTTGTGCAGAGCTGTAAGTCTGGAGATTGGCTGTTGAGCTGCTTAGCCTGATCTGCGGGCAGTTGATTGGGACAGGCTGAAATGGGGAGTTTTCCTGAGAGTATTGGGCAGAGAGCAATGCACGTGCATGATCCAATCGAAGCTTTCCTGGCGAGTTTGTGTGGACTGATTGCTGGTGCAGAGTGCATGCTGCTCTGACATGTTGGGGGCCATTGACCACATCAAGTGGTTACTTGGAGGCCAGGCCTACCCACCTAGAGCTGTGTTGCCAGAGGCACCCTGAGCCCCTGGTGCCTGGCTCACATCTCGACAGGCCACAGAGTGGTTTTTTTGTTTGTTTGTTTTTTGCAGTAGCAGACAATCTGCAACAACCTGCGAATAATTTTTTTTTATTGGTACTGAGCACGGTTCAGGAGCACACAGCAGCTAATTGTGGGAAGCACACTGCAACCATGAGCAAGTGGTCTGCAGAATAAAGAGGAAGGACAACCCCAACAACTCTTTCTTTTTTTTCTCTCTCTTTTTTTCTTTTCTCTTCTTTCTAGGTGATCTATCTAATACATTGAAGAATTCACAGAACAACAGCCAGAATGAAAAAACAAAGAAAATTGTCCCAAGTAAAAGACCAGAAGAAAACTATAGAAATGGAACTAAATGAACAAGAGATATCCAAACTTTCAGAGACAGAGTTTAGAACACTGATGATAAGAATGTTTAAGCAACTTAGCGAGGACATAAACAAGGATAGGGCAACCATAAAAAACAACCAGTTAGAACTAAAGAATACAATAACTGAAATGAAGAACACACGTGAACGAATCACCAGTAGAACAGATGAAGCAGAGGAGCGGATCACAAAATTAGAAGACAAAATAACAGAAATCACCCAGCAGGAACAACCAAAAGGAAAAAGAATAAAAAAGAATGAAAATAATTTAAGAGACCTCTGGGACAACATGAAAGGCAACAAGCTACGTGTCATAGTAATACCAGAAGGAGAAGAGAAGAAGCAGGGGATTGAAAATGTATTTAAAGAAATAATGATTGAAAACTTCTCTACCATGGTGAAGGAAATCGACATACAAGTCGAGGATGTACAGAGAGTTCCACACAGGCTGAATCCAAACAGGCCCACACCAAGACACATCATCGTTAAAATGGCAAAGGTTAAAGACAGAGACAGAATCGTAAAAGCAGCAAGAGAAAGACAGCAGGTTACATACAAAGGAACTCCTATAAGACTAACAGCTGACTTTTCTTCAGAAATTCTGCAGGCCAGAAGGGAATGGCAGGAGATATTCAAAGTGACACATAATAAAGTTCTAGAACCAAGATTGCTCTACCCAGCACGGCTATCACTTAAAATTGAAGGAGGGATAAAGAGCTTCTCAGAAAAGAATAAGCTTAAGGAGTTCATTACCATCAAGCCAGCATTGCAGGAAATGTTTAAAGAGCTTCTTTAAACAGAAGAAAGGGGAAAAACAAGCTAACCCAGGAGGACAAGAAATACAAATAACAAAATGGCAACAAATATACACCTATCAGTAATTACTTTAAATGTGAATGGATGAAATGCTCCAATCAAAAGACCCAGAGTAGCTGAGTGCATAAGAAAACAGAACCCATGTATATGCTGTCTACAAGAGACACATCTCAGATCAAAAAACACAGACAGACTGAAATTAAAGGGATGGAATAAGATATTTCATGCAAATGGAAATGAGAGAAAAGCTGGAGTAGCAATACTTATTTTGGACAAAATAGACTTTAAAATGAAGACTACAATAAAAGACAAAGAAGGGCACTACATAATAATAAAGGGATCAATTCAACAAGAGGACATAACCCTAGTAAACATCTATGCACCCAATATAGGAGCTCCTAAATATATGAAACAGATTTTCCCAGACCTAAAGGCAGAGATCAACAGTAACTCTATCACAGTAGTGGACTTCAACAGCCCGTTGTCTCCAATGGACAGATTCTCCAGACAGAAAGTCAACACGGACACAGTGACCTTAAGTGACACTTTAGACCAGCTGGATTTAACTGATATTTTTAGAGCATTTCATCCGAAAGCTACAGAACATACATTCTTCTCAAGTGCACATGGAACATTCTCCAAGATAGACCACATGTTAGGCCACAAAACAAGTCTCAACAAATTTAAGAAGACTGAAATCATATTAAGCATCTTCTCTGACCACAATGCTATGAAACTAGAAATGAATTATAAGAAGAAATCTGCAAAGCTTACAAGTACATGGAGGCTAAATAACATGTTACTAAATAGTGAGTTCATCAAAAATGAGATCAAGGAGGGAATCAAAAGATACCTCAACAAAAACGAAAATGAAAATACCACGACCCAAAATATCTGGGATGCAGTAAAAGCAGTCCTAAAAGGGAAGTTCATAGCACTGCAGGCCTACCTAAAGAAGGAAGAAAAATCTCAAATCAACAGACTTTCTTTACACCTAAGGGAACTCGAAAAAGAACAGCAAAACAAGGCTAAAAGGAGCATAGGAAGGAAATAATAAGGACCAGAGCAGAAATAAATGAAATAGAGAACAAAAAAAAATACAGAAGATCAATGAAACCAACAGTAGGTTTTTAAAAAAGATAAACAAAATCGACAAACCCTTAGCACGACTAACCAAGAAAAAGAGAGAGAAAGGACCCAGATTAATAAAATCAGAAATGGAAGAGCAGAAGTGACAACAGAAACCACAGAAATACAGAATATTTTAAGAAAATACTATAAGCAACTATATGCTAACAAACTCGACAATCTGGAAGAAATGGATAAATTTCTAGAAGCATACAATCTACCAAGTCTGAACCAAAAAGAAACAGAAACTCTGAAAAGACTGATTACGGCCAAAGAAATTGAATCAGTAATCAACAATCTTCCAACAAACAAAAGCCCTGGACCAGATGGCTTCACAGTTGAATTTTATAAAACATTCAAAAAAGCATTAGTACCAATTCTCCTCAAACTATTCAAAAAAGTACAGAAGGAAGGAAGGCTCCCAAACTCTTTCTATGAAGCCACTATCACGCTGATTCCAAAGTCAGAAAAAGATATTACAAAAACGGAAAGCGACAGGCCAATATCCCTAGTGAACATAGATGCAAAACTTCTCAAAAAAAATACTATCAAATCGAATTCAGCACCTCATTAGAAAGATCACACACCACAATCGAGTTGGATTCATTCCTGGTATGCAAGGCTGGTTCAATATCCACAAATCAATTAATGTAATACATCACATTAACACAATGAAAAATAAAAATCATATGATCATATCACTAGATGCAGAAAAGTCATTTGACGAAATCCAGCAGCCATTTATGATAAAGACCCTCAGCAAAGTGGGAATAGTGGGATCATATTTCCACATAATAAAGGCCATATATGCTAAGACCAAAGCAAACATTGTACAAAATGGGGAAGACTGAAAGCTTTCCCCTTCAGATCAGGAACAAGACAAAGCTGCCCGCTTTCACCACTTCTATTTAACATAGTTCTGGAAGTTCTGGCCACAGCAATCAGACAAGAAAATAAAATAAAAGGCATCCAAATTGGAAAAGAGGAAGTAAAATTGTCATTATATGCAGATGACATGATACTATAGAGAGAGAATCCCAAAGACTCCACCAAAAAACTGTTAGAACTGATAAACGAATTTGGTAAGGTAGCAGGATACAAAATTAATATTCAGAAATCAGTGGCATTTCTATACACCAATAATAAACTATCAGAAGAGGAAATCAGGAAATTAATCCCTTGTACAAATGCTTCAAAAACAATAAAATATCTAGGAATCAATTTAACTAAAGAAGTAAAAGGCCTGTACTCACAAAATTATGAGACACTGATGAGAGAAATCAAAGAAAATACAAATAAATGGAAATATACACCACGCTCATGGATAGGAAGAATTAATATAGTTAAAATATCAATACTAGGGCCGGCCGAGCAGTGCGGTTGTTAAGCGCTGGCCTGGGAAGCCAGCGGCCCCGGTTCAGTTCCACATATGAGGGCCAGTGACACTGCCCTCAAAAAAAAAAAAAAATCAATACTACCTAAAGCAATATATAGATTCAATGCAATTGCAATCAAGCTACCAAGGACATTTTTCTCAGAAATAGAACAAAGAATCCTAAAATTTATATGGAGCCACAAAAGACCCTGAATAGTTACGGCAACGTTGAGAAATAAGAACAAAGTGGGAGGCATCACACTACCTGACATCAACACATACTACAAGGCCACAGTAATCAAAACAGTATGGTACTGCCATAAAAGCAGACACATAGACCAATGCAACAGAATAGAGAGCCCAGAAATAAACCCATCCATATACTGTCATTTAATCTATGACAATGGAAGCAAGAATTTACATTGGAGTAAAGATAGTCTATTTAAAAAATGGTGCTGGGAAAATTGGACAGACACGTGCAAAAAAAAATGGATGACCTACTTACACCATATACGAGAACAAACTCAAAATGGATTAAAGACTTAAATGTAACACCTGAAACCACAAAACTCCTAGAAGAAAACATAGGGAGTAAATTTGCAGACATTACCCTGAGTAATATTTTTACTGATATATCCCCTCGGGCAAGGGAAATAAAAGAAAAAATGAACATATGGGATTACATCAAACTTAAAAGTTTTTTCCCAGCAAAGGATATCATCAATAAAGCATAAAGGCAGCCTACTGAATGGGAGAAGATATTTGTCAGCGATATATCTGATAAGGGGCTGATATCCGAAATTTATAAAACACTCTTGAAACTGAACACCAAAAAAACAACCAACCCAATTAAAAAATGGGCAGAGGATATGAAGAGGCATTTCTCTAAAGAGAACATACAGATGACCAACAGGCATATGAAAAAATGTTCAACCTCTCCAGTCATCAGAGAAATGCAAATAAAAACCACAATGAGATACCACCTCACTCCCGTCAGAATGGCTATCATCAACAAATCAACAAACAACAAGTGCTGGCGAGGGTGTGGAGAAAAGGGAACCCTGGTGCACTGTTGGTGGGACTGCGAATTGCTGCAGTCATTATGGAAATCAGTATGGATGTATGTCAAAAACCTGGAAATGGAACTGCCTTATGACCCAATAATTCCACTCTTGGGTATCTAACCAGAGGAATCCAAGACGCTAATTTAAAAAAAAAATATATATGCACCCCTATGTTTATTGCAGTGCTGTTTACAATAACCAAGATTTGTAAACAACCGAAATATCCATCAGTAGATGACTGCATTAAGAAACTGTGGTACATTTATACAATGGATTATTACTCTGCTATAAAAAAGAATGAAATCGTACCATTTGCAATGATATGGATGGACCTAGAGACTGTTAAGTGAAATAAGTCAGTCGGAGAAAGACAAATACCATATGATCTCACTTATATGTTGAATTTGAAAAACTGTATGAATGAGCAAAGGAAACAGAAACAGTCTCATAGATATAGAGGAAAAGCAGAGTTGCTATTTGGGAGGGGTGTGGGGATGAGGGAGAAGTGGAAGGAATTAGACAGCATAAATAGGTAACTACAGTATTGTCACAGGGATATGAAAGAGAGTTCAGGGAATATAACAATGTTGTTACAATATTGTGGGGTGTCAGATGGTCACATGTCTTGTTAGGGAGACCACTTCATGGATGGAGTAGAGGCTTGATCACTGCACTTTATACCTGAAATTGATGTTGTATAATATTGTATGCCAACTGTAATTGAATATATAGATAGTCACGGGATATGGATTAAATGGTGGAATGGAGTCAAAGGAATTGTAATAGTGTGATATGGGGGATTGAAATGGGGGGTAAAATTGGGGGAGGGGGTTGTCACTTTGAGGGGTAAAAAGTATAAGTATTGCACTTTGTTGTACACCTGAAGCTAATTAATATAAACAACAAAAAAAAGAGACCGAAAATCTGAACATACCGATTACAACTAATAAAATTGAAACAGTAATCAACAAACTCCCTACAAATAAATGTCATGGACCAGGTGGCCTTACACGTGAATTTTACCAGACATTCAAAAAAGAATTAACATCTACTCTTCTCTAACTATTCCAGAGGACGGAAAGCTCCCAAGCTCGTTGCATGAGGCCAACATTACCCTCATTCCAAATCCAGATAAAGAAATTACAGAAAAAAATAATTATAAGCCAATATCCATGGTGAACATAGATGCAAAAAACATTAAAAAAATTTTAGCAAACTGAAATCAGAAATACATTTTAAAGATCATACACTATGATTTAGTGGGTTTCATTCCTGGTGGGCAAGTTTGGTTCAATATCCATAAATCAATTACCATGATACACCACATAAACAAAATGAAAAATAAAAATCATGGTTATAGCAATAAATGTAGAATAAAACATTTTACAAAATTCAGCATCCCTGTGGTAATAAAAGGAGCATATCTCAACATAGGAAAGGCTATATATAACAAACCCACAAGTAACATCATACTCAACAAGGAAAATCTAAAATCATTTTCCTTAATCAGGAACAAGAAAAGGATATTCATGTTCACCACTTTTATTCAACATAGTATTGGAAATCTTAACCACCATGGTCAGACAAGAAAAAGAAATAAAAGGCATCCAAATTGCAAATAAAGAAGTAAAACTGTCATTATTTGCAGATGACATGAGAGTATATATAAGAACCCCAAAGATTCCACAAAAAAAACCTGTTAGAACTGATAAATAAATTTAGTAAAGTAGCAGGATACAACATTAACATTCAGAAATTGGTTGCATTTTTATACCTAATAATGAACTATCAGAAGTAAAAATTAAGAAGTCAATCCCATTTGCAAATGCGTAAAAAACATAACATACCTAGGAATGAATCTAACAAAAGAAGTAAAAGACCTGTACTCAGAAATTTATAATACATTGAAGAAAAAAAAAGAAAGACACAAATAAGTAAATATATACCCTGCTCATGGATAACAAGAATTAATATAGTTAGCTCCAGCCAAGTGGCGTGGTGGCTCAGTGCTGGTTTGGGAAGCCATCAGCCCTGGTTCGGGTCCCACATATGAGGACCAGCGACACTGCCCTCAAAAAAAAAAAAAGAAAGAATATACTTAAAATATCCATACTACCCAAAGCAATCTATAGATTCAATGCAATCCTTACCAAGATACGAATGGAATTTTTCACAGACCTAAAACAAATAATCCTAAAATTTATATGGATCAATACAAGACCCCAAAGAGCCAAGGTAATCCTGAGAAAGAACAAGTTGGAAGTTTCATGCAACCTGATATCAAACTATACTACAAGGCCATAGTAATCAAAACAGCGTGGTATTGACATAAAAACAGACACATATAAATAGATCAATGGAACACAATAGAGAACCCAGAAATAAATCTATGCACATATGGTCATTCAATGTATGAAAGAAGGAAGCAAGAATATGCATTGTGGTAAAGACAGCCTATTAAATAAATGGTGCTAAGATAACTAGACAGATACATGCTAAAAATGTCAGTGTACTAATTTCTTACTCCATATACAAGAAAAAACTCAAACGGATTAAAGATTTAACTGCAAGACCCAAAACCAAAAAAGTTTTAGAAGAAAACATAGGAAGTAGACTCTCAGACATTACACTTAGTAATATTTTTACTGAGATATTTCCTTGAACAAGGGAAAGAAAAGAGAAAAAATAAACCAATAGGACTACATCAAACTAAAAAGTTTTTGCACAGCAAAGGAAACTGTCAACAAAACAAAAAGACAGACTACTGAATGGTAGAAGATATTTGCCAATGATATATCTGATAAGGTATTAATATCCAAAATTTATAAAGAACTCATGTAACTCAACACCAAAATAAAAATGCAATTAAACAAATGGGCAGATGACTTACATAGACATTTCTCCAAAGAAGACATACAGATGACCAATAGACATATGAAAAGATGCTCAAAGTCACTAATCATAATAGAAATGGAAAGAAAAACCACAATATGTGACCTTACACTTGTCACCATGGCCATCATCGATAAATCAATAAACAACAAGTGTTGGTGAGAATGTGGAGAAAAGAAAATTTTTTATTTATTTTTTATTTATTTTATTTTATTTTATTTTTTTGAGGGCAGTGTCACTGCCCCTCATATGCGGGACCCGAACCAGGGCTGCTGGCTTCCCAAGCCAGCGCTTAACCACCGCACCAGTCGGCCGGCCCAAGAAAAGAAAAATTTTTTTGCACTGTTGGTAGGTTTGCAAATTGGTGCATTCACTATGTGAAACAGCATGGAGGTTCCTTAAAAAATTAAAAATAGAACACATTATGACCCAGCAATTCCACTCCTGGGTATTTATCCAAAGAAATCCAAAACACTGATTTGAAAAGATATATGTACCCCTATGTTTAGTGCAGCACTATCCACAATAACCATTATCTGGAAGCTACTGAAATGAACATTAATATTTGACTGGATAAAGAAATTCTGATAGATATACACAATGAATTATTACTCTGCTGTAAAAAAAAATAAAAGAAAAAGGAAAAGAAAAAGAATTATTAGAGGGGGCTGGACAAGTAGCTCAGTTGGTTAAGAGTATTTAGTGAAGCTAATCAACATCTAAGGAACTGCAACAAAAGACAGTAAAGGGAGTGTCCTATGCTTACGGTAAAGTCATGCCAGAACAAATCCATTCTTATTTTAGTGCTCAGGAACTATCTAGGCTGTCTTCCTCAGAATAATAGCACATCTCTCATACTTTTTCCAAATATTGCACAAGGGTCTTCACCCTCTCACAATAGCTACTTCAAACATTTTTAAACAAAGTCATCCAAACACTTGTGCACTAATACATGTAAAGGACAGGGAATACAGAGGGTCAGAAATTAGCTTAAAATACCCTTGTTCATTAGGTCATTACAAGGACAGCTAGTTGATTCCACCAGGATTTAATTCACCAATGAACAAATTGTAATTTTCTGACAACAGCCAAGTAGCTGGCTGTGGCCATCACCTTTATTATTTGAGACATCCAGGCACTCACAATTGTCAGTGTGCTCTTATGTCACTGCAGGAGAAGTCCAGACCAATGGGCAGTGGGGAAAATGGAAAAGATTTTTTATGGCTACTTATTAAAGACACATCAGAATCATTCCAGGGTGTAATGTTGACCTTTTGGCATTTAAAGAATGACTTTACAGATCAATCTAGTGCCTTAATACAATTCATGTGACATCAGGCCTCATCTGAGTGCCACAGGTGTTAAGACACTAGAAGGTTTGGTGCCAAATAAGGACCTATCAGGACCTCTTTTGATAACAAGACCAAATATGAGGTTGGGCTGACATAATCTTACCTCTTTAACTTGAATGATATGGATAAGACTACTGCTAATTAATATACGTCTAAATTCCATATTTATGAATTTATAGAGCTTTAGGACACTCATACATATCCAGTGACTCAGGAGTCCATAAGCAAGGGATCCACCCAGGGATTCTTTAATTCATAAATAAGTATTATAAATTAACTGCTAAGAGCCAAATACATAGTTAAGCCAGTAAATGCTATACACATTTTCCAATCTTGAAAGTGCTTTATTGGAACAGTAGGATTTGAGTTAGGTCATAAGGGAAGAGGAGGAGTTAGAAAAGCAAAGGGAGAGGTGATGATTTCCCAAATGTGTTACTTAGTCCCTTCAAGTTAAAGAACAAAGCCACAATCAGGTTACTCCAGCTAGAAGAGAAGTAACCTGCCAGTGTATGACTCTTTAGAGAAGCAGAAAATACAGGAAATGATATCAGCATTTCCACAGCCAGGCATTATGTCGACCTTATATATCTTTTAGGATGTGCAGTTTTAGCAATTGAATAGCAACTCTAAAAATGCAACAAGTAACCAGAAAAGAAGGCATCTATTACTTTAATAACTCTAATCATTATTTCACATCTTCAACCATTTTCACCTTGTCTCTGTTTTTTTGTTTTCTACTTGAATTTTCCTACATTCCTATTCTCCTATGATAGTCTTTCCCCCCAACTATCTCTCTACTTATCTGTAGCTTTTGATTTTTATAATGTTCTATGTGTCTCTAGGTTCTTGCCCACTCTACCATCTATTTACAGTTTGTGTGTTTTTCATACATGTGCCACAACACAGAGAATCTAAATGTGTTGACCTGTCACTATCAAGTTTGGAGCACCCTTTTTAGAAGAGCTCTTATGTTAAGCCACCCATAGATCACTCATCTGTCTGGATGACTGAGTTTGGGTAAGGTGCTATCAGCGGTAGCTGGGATAGTAGGGTCATTTGGCACAAAGAATGGTGGTGATCCATGAGGAAATTCTCAGAAAGAGCCATTTGAAAGGCTTCTAACAGAGGGTATTATATCTGGTCCCATTTTTCATGGTTTGTCTACCAAGCTGGAGATAGAAAGGTAGTAATTTACACATGTTTGGGCAGTAATGAGTAGATTGGTGTATTTAGTGCTTTGCTAAGGATGCATAACAAAATACCTATGATTGGGTGGCTTAAACAATAGATAGTTATTTTCTCACATTTCTGGAGGCTAGAAGACAAGACCAAGGTGTCATCTGATTTGGTTTCTCCTGAGCTCTTCTCCTCAGCTTAAGGTCACTTTCTTAGATGGTCTTTCCTCTGTGTGCATATCCCTGATTTCTCTCCAGGTGTCCAAATTTTTTCTTCTTATAAAAGCAATCAGATTGGATTAGGACCCATCCTAACAACCTCATTTTAACTCAATTCCCTGTTTAAAGTCACTGTCTCAAAATATAGTCATATTTAGAAGTACTGGCATTTAAGGCTTCACCATATGAACTTGAGGGGTACATAATTCAGCCCATAATAATAACAATAACTGAAGAGGAGTGAGGGAATGAGGGAAGGAAATAATGTTGGTTAAGCACCTTCTATAGGAGGTATTGTGCTAGGTGATTTTATAAAGCCTTTCTTGTTTAAATCTCAAAAGAACTCCCATGACACTGGCACTTAGTACTTGAGTTTTATAGAAGAGGAAAATGAAGACCAAATAGCTTAAGATTATACAGTAATTGAATTGAAATTCAACCTGAGGTGTTCATTACATTCAAGCCAGTATTCTTGCCACTACACACTGCCACCTCCCAGAGTTATTTAGAGAGATGCATTTGGAAATGTAAGAATTGATTATATATTGCCATTCATTATATTGTATATTGCTTTATATTGACATTCAGAGAAGGCTCTAAATGTCAGGACAAGTAATATGATAGAGAATCATTGAAGTGTTTTAATTAGGAAAAGAGAATAGTGTATGGAAAATGATGATTTAGGGAAAATATTACCAGCTAAATTTTCTTGAGTGCTTATTGCATGACAAATATTGTAATAACTCTTTTTTTAAATTTTATTTTATTTTTAATTAGTTTCAGGTGTACAACACAGTGCAATAGTTATACTTTTTACCCCTCAAAGTGACAACCCCCCACCCCCAATACACCACCCCACTCCCCCCCATATCATATATATCTATTACTCTTCCTCTGACTCTCTTCCACAGTATAATCCACATCCCATGACTATCTATATATATTCAATTACAGTAGGTATACCACCCCCACTTTAGTAATACAGTGCAGTGATCAAACCTCTACTCCATCCATGAAATGGTCTCCCTAACAAGACCTATGATCATCTGACATTCCACAGAATATTTACAACATTATTAATTATATTCCCCAAACTGTTTTTCATATCCCAGTAGCAATATTGTAGTTGCCTATTTTTGCTGCCTAATCCCTTCCCCTTCTCCCTCATCCCCATTCCTCTCCAAATTAGCAACCCTGATTTTTCCTCTATATCTATGAGACAGTTTCTGTTTACTTTGCTCATTCATACAGTTTTTCAGATTCCACATATGAGTGAGATCATATGGTATTTGTCCTTCTCTGACTGACTTATTTCACTCAACATTATAGTCTCTAGGTCCATCCATATCATTGCAAATGGCACGATTTCATTCTTCTTTATAGCGGAGTAATACTCCATTGTATAAATATACCACAGTTTCTTAATCCAGTCATCTACTGACGGGCATTTTGGTTGTTTCCAAGTCTTAGCTATTGTAAATTGTGCTGCTATGAACATAGGGGTGCATAACTTTTTTTGAATAAGTGTCTTGGTTTTTTCAGGATAAATACCTAGGAGTGGAATTGCTGGGTCAAACGGTAGCTCTATTTCCAGTTCTTTGAGATACCTCCATACTGACTTCCATAGTGGTTGCACCAATCTGCAATCCCACCAACAGTGCAGCAGGGTCCCCTTTTCCCCACAGCCCCGCCAGCACTCGTTGTTTGTTGATTTGTTGATGATAGCCATTCTGACTGGAGTGAGGTGGTATCTCATGGTGGTTTTTATTTGCATTTCCCTAATGACCAGTGAGGTTGAACTTTTTTTCATATGCCTGTTGGCCATCTGTATGTCCTCTTTAGAGAAATGTCTCTTCATATCTTCTGCCCATTTTTTAATTGGGTTGTTTGTTCTTTTTTGGTGTTGAGTTTCATGAGTGTTTTATAAATTTTGGATATTAACCCCTTATCAGATATATCGTTGGCAAATATATTCTCCCATTCAGTAGGCTTCCTTTTTGTTTTATTAATGGTTTCCTTCGTTGTGAAAAAACTTTTAAGTCTGATATAATCCCATATATTCATTTTTTCTTTTACTTCCCTTGCCCGTAGGGATGTATCAGTAAAAATATTGCTCCGGGTAATGTCTGCAAATGTACTCCCTATATTTTCATTTAGGATTTTTATCGTTTCAGGTCTTACATTTAAGTCTTTAATCCATTTTGAATTTGTTCTTGTATAAGGCGTAAGGAGATGATCCAGTTTCATTTTTTTGCATGTGTCAGTCCAATTTTCCCAGCACCATTTATTCAATAGACTATCTTTACTCCAGTGTAAATTCTTGCTTCCCTTGTCATAGATTAACTGTCCGTAAATGCTTGGATTTATTTCTGGGCTCTCTGTTCTGTTCCACTGATCGATGTGCCTGTTTTTATGCCAATACCAAACTGTCTTGATTACTGTGGCTTTGTAGTAGGTTTTGATGTCTGGTAGCGTGATCCCCCTGACTTTGTTTTTATTCCTCAGAATTACCGAGGCTATTCTGGGTCTTTTATGATTCCATATAAACTTTAGGATTATATTTTCTATTTCTGTGAAAAATGCCCTAGGTAGTTTGATAGGAATTGCATTGAATCTATATATTGCTTTAGGCAGTATGGACATTTTAACTATATTAATTCTTCCTACCATGAGCATGGTAGGTGTTTCCATTTATTTGTATCTTCTATGATTTCTTTCTTCAGTGTCTTATAATTTTCTGAGTACAGATCTTTCACTTCTTTGGTTAAATTTATTCCTAGGTATTTTATAGTTCTTGACGCAATTGTAAATGGGACAGTTTTCTTAATTTCTCTTTCCATTAGTTTATTATTGGTATATGCAAATGCCACTGATTTCTGAACATTGATTTTATATCCTGCTACTTTACTGAATTCGTCTATCAGTTCCAATAGTTTTTTGATGGAGTCTTTGGGGTTCTCTATATACAGTATCATGTCATCTGCATACAATGACAATTTTACTTCTTCATTGCCAATTTGGATGTCTTTTATTTCTTTTTGTTGTCTGATTGCTGCGGCTAGAACTTCCAGCACTATGTTGAATAAAAGAGGAGAAAGTGGACAGCCTTGTCTTGTTCCTGATCTTAAGGGGAATGGTTTAAGCTTTTCCCCATTGAGTATGATGGTTGCAGTAGGTTTATCATATATGGCTTTTATTATGTTGAGATATGATCCCTGTATTCCCACTTTGCTAAGGGTTTTTAACATAAATGGCTGTTGGATTTTGTCAAATGCTTTTTCTGCATCTATTGAAATGACCATGTGATCTTTATCCTTCATTTTGTTGATGTGGTGTATCACATTAATTGATTTACGGATGTTGAACCAGCCTTGCGCACTAGGGATGAATCCCAATTGATCATGATGTATGATCTTCTTAATATATTGCTGAATTCTGTTTGCTAATATTTTATTGAGAATTTTTGCATCTATATTCATCAGGGAGATTGGCCTGTAGTTTTCCTTTTTTGTGATGTCTTTATCTGGTTTTGGAATCAGGGTGATAGTGGCTTCATAAAAAGAGTTTGGTAGCCTTCCCTCCTTCTGGATTTTTTGGAATGGTTTGAGAAGAATAGGTGATAGTTCTTTTTTGAATGTTTGATAAAATTCACTTGTGAAGCAGTCTGTTCCAGGGCTTTCGTTTTTTGGGAGCTTGTCAATTACTGATTCAATTTCCTTGGTAGTAATCAGGGTATTTAGATTTTCTGTTTCTTCTTGCGTTAGCTTTGGAAGGTTGTATGCTTCTAGAAAATTATCCATTTCTTCCAGATTGTCAAATTTGTTGGCATACAGTTGCTCATAGTAATTTCTTAGAATTTTTTGTATTTCTGTGATGTCTGTAGTCATTTCCCCTCTTTCATTCCTGATTTTGCTAATTTGAGTCCTCTCTTTTTTTTTTTTTTTTTGATGAGCCTGGCTAGAGGTTTGTCAATTTTGTTTATCTTCTCAAGAAACCAGCTCTTGGTTTCATTGATCTTTTGAATTGTTTTTCTGTTCTCTATATTGTTTATTTCTGCTCTGGTCTTTATTATCTCCTTTCTTGTACTCCCCTTGGGCCTCTTTTGCTGTTCTTTTTCCAGTTCCCTTAGGTGTAAGGATAACCTGTTGATTTGAGATTTTTCTTCCTTCTTAAGGTAGGCTTGCACTGCTATAAACTTCCCTCTTAGGACTGCTTTTGCAGCATCCTAGAGATTTTGGGTCGTGGTGTTTTCATTATCGTTTGTCTCGAGGTATCTTTTGATTTGCTCCTTGATCTCATTTGTGATCCACTCACTATTTAATAGCATATTGTTTAGCCTCCATTTATTTGTCAGCTTCCCGGATTTCTTCTTATAATTGATTTCTAGTTTCATAGCATTCTGGTCAGAGAAGACACTTGAAATGATTTCAATCTTCTTAAATTTATTGAGACTTGTTTTGTGGCCTAACATGTGGTCTATCTTAGAAAATGTTCCATGTGCACTTGAAAAGAACGTATATTCTGTAGCTTTGGGATGAAATGCTCTGAAAATGTCTGTTAAATCCAGCTGGTCTAATGTGTCATTTAAGGTCGCTGTTTCCACATTGATTTTCTGTCTGGAGGATCTGTCCATTAGTGACAGCGGGGTGTTGAAGTCCCCTACTATGATAGTGTTACTGTTGATCTCTGTCTTTATGTCTGACAATATCTGTTTTATATATTTAGGGGCTCCTATGTTAGGTGCATAGATGTTTACTAGAGTTATGTCCTCTTGTTGGATCGATCCCTTCATTACTATGAAGTGTCCTTCTTTGTCCTTTGTTATATTCTTCAATTTAAAGTCCATTTTATCTCATATAAGTATCGCTACTCCAGCTTTTTTCTCAGTACCATTTGCATGAAATATTTTACTCCATCCCTTTACTTTCAGCCTGTATGAGTCTTTGGATCTGAGGTGAGTCTCTTGTATACAGCATATGCTGGGGTCTTGCTTTCTTATCCATTCAGCCACCCTATGTCTTTTTATTGGAGCATTTAATCCATTTACATTTAATGTGATTATTGATAGGTGTGTATTTATTGCCATTTTCTTATTTGTGTTCATAGTCTTTCATAGGTTGTTTTTCTCTTCTACTTAAAGAAGGCCTTTTAGCATTTCCTGCAAAGCTGGCTTGGTGGTAATGAATTCCCTTAACTTATTTTTTTCTGCAAAGCTCCTTATCTCGCCTTCGATTTTAAATGATAACCTTGCTGGATACAGCAATCTTGGTTGTAGGCCTTTATTTTGCATCACTTTGAAAACCTCCTGCCACTCCCTTCTGGCCTGCAAAGTTTCTGTAGAAAAGTCAGCTGATAATCTTATGGGGGTACCCTTGTAAGTAACTTGCTGCATTTCCCTTGCTGCTTTAAGGATTCTGTCTTTGTCCTTAACCCTTGCCATTTTCACTATAATGTGTCTTGGAGTGGGCCTGTTTGGAATCATCCTGGTTGGAACTCTCTGCACTTCCTGGGCTTGTATTTCACTGTCCTTTGCCAGGTTAGGGAAGTTTTCAGACATTATTACTTCAAATATATTCTCAATCCCTTGCTCCCTCTCTTCTTCTGGTACTCCAATGACCCTTAGGTTATTGAGTCTGATGTTGTCCCCCAGCTCTCTTAAACTATTTACCATGTTTTTCATTCTTTTTTCTTTTTGTTGTTCTGCATGGGTGATCTCTGCTATTTTGTCTTCTAAGTCACTGATTCGATTTTCTGCTTCATCCAGTCTGCTAGTGATTCCATCAAGTTTGTTATTTAATTCAGTAATTGTGTTCTTAAGTTCTAGCTGGTTGCTTTTCATGATTTCTCTATCCTTCTTTATATTTTCATTAATTTCCTTGAACATTCTAATAATCAGTGTTCTGAAGTCTGTCTCCGATAGGTTGGTTACCTCTATTTCCTCTATTTCCACTGATTCAGGAAGTTTCTTCTGTTCTTTTATTTGTGTTATGTTTCTTTGTCTCCCCATTCTGGCTTACTCTTTGTGTTTGCTTCAATATAACAGATAGATCCCCCAGATTTCTCAGTCTTTTCGGGGTAAACTTATATGGTGTGTGTCCTTTATATTTGAATTACTCAGTCTCCCTATTCTCCTGTGCTTGTATCTGAGGTGTTCCTTGTGTCGTGCGTCCTCACTTGTTGACGTTTTAGTTTTGATTACTTTTGGTTTGTCAGTAGGTGGGATTGACTCCCAGATTGATTAGCTGTGAGGATCAGCAGCTTCTGCAGTTTATGAGCTGCTGTGAGAGGATTGACCCCTCTGATGAAACTTGGACCCTATGGGTCTTAGTACCTGTAGCAACTTCTTTTTGGGTGTGACTCTTGTATGTGAAACCCAGAAATGCTCTGGTTTTATCTAAAGTTGGCCTCCGGGTATGATGATTCTTGTGTCTGTTTGTTTGGACCCACTGCTGCAGAGTGATTTCAGAGCATAACAGATCAACAAGAACAACCTCCGCAACCACCAAAGGAAACCAAATGCTCGCACAAGTAGAAAAAACCAACCATCAAACTACAGTCAACTTGTACAGAAATATCAATCATACTAATGAAGGAAACAAACAGAATCAAAACAAAAACCACATAATAATAACAGAAGAGGAAACAAAATAAAATACAATATCCTAAAATAAAAAATAGAATAAACATAAGAAACCGATTAGCTATACCTAAAAAATAAAAAATAAAAATAAACTAAAATAATAATTAAAAAAGTAAGAAAAATTAAAAAAATAAAATTTGCAGAAAAAAGGAAAAGAGGAAAAGTACAGCAGTGAGAAGAATGAATAAAATAAGAGAGAAAGTGAGGGTGGGGAAAAAAGAAAAAGAAAAGAAAGAAAAAGAAAAAGAAAAAAGGACAAAATATATATATATATTTGTCTACACACCCATATATATGGACATATATTCACCTATATACACCTATATATATATATATATATATATATGCCTATATTAAAAACTACAATATGATTAGAATGAAATAGAAATAAAAACCAAAAACAACCAAGATAAGCAGCCAATAAAGGGAAAACAAAACAGAATAAAACCAAACAAACCAAAAATACCTGTGCCGGTCTAGGCTAAAGTCCACCAAGCTCTCTTCAGTTTATCTGCTGTACAAAAATTCCTGTGCATCTTGTGGGAACAGTAGGCCACCTGATGCCTAGCGTGATCCTGGCACTGCAGGTTTGCTGTACTTGAGTGTGGTTGTGACGTGTGATTGGTGGTTTTTACAAAGTCACTGCCTTTATGCTTTTGCCTGTCCCAAGGCAGGCTGCACCCCCAAAGGCTCAATGAGTTTCTCTGGGCACCCTTTGGGTTGACAGCTGTGGAGAATTAAAGAATTCCTCACTACCAAAAGCCTGCTGCTAAGAATCTGTTAATTAGTGCCTCAGCAGATGAACCTGCCCTGCCTCCCAAGCCTTGCCTAAAGGTGGGGGCGGGGTAGGTAGTCTCACTCTGCAGCCTTTACTGGGTGGAAATTCTCAACCCCCTGCAGGTAAGGATATCTTCCTAGTCTGCCCCTACTGCTCCCTTCAGGAGTCAGTTTAAGACTGTCTTGGCGGGGGACAAAGTTTGTGGGAGTGGGTGTGTTATTGGTTGTTTTTTTTTTGCTTTCTGTTCAAGAGTAGAAAAAGGGGAAAAAAATAAAAAACATAAAAATAAACAAAGCCACAGTTCCAACACTGTTTTAAGCTAAGGCCTTTGCCTCTTATGCTCCAGCGGAGTTCCTGCTGCTCTCCCAACGGGTCTGCCGGGTTTTTGGGAATTGCGCGCACCCTACCGTGTGGCCAAGATCCCCACTCCACGTCTCTCGGGGACCTGCGTCTCTGCCCGGCGCGCTGTGTGTCGGAGTGAGTCTTCTTTTTCCCCTGCTCCCGGGTTTCAGGCTTCTGCCTTGGAGCCGGCGCACACCCGCGGTGCTCCTGCTGCTCTCCCGAAGAGACTGTCGGGGTTTAAGGGACTGCAAGCCCCCTGCCCCGAGGCTCAGATCCCCGTTCCATCTCTCAGGGACCTGCGTCTCCACCCGGCGCGCTGCTTGTCTGAGCGAGTCTTCTTTTTCCCCTGCTCCCGGGTTTCAGGCTTCTGCCTCGGAGCTGGCGCGCCCACGCGGATCTTCTGCTGCTCTCCCAAACGGTCTGCCAGGATTTAGGGGACTGCGTGCACCGTGCCGCGTGGCTCTGATCCCCACTCCGTCTCTCCAGGACCTGTGACTCCGGCTGGCGCGCTGCATCTCTGCAGGCGAGTCCTCTGTTTCCCCTGCTTCCGGGTTTAAGGCTTCTGCCTTGGAGCCGGCGCGCGCCCGCGCCGTTCTCCTGCTGCGCTCCTGGAGGGACTGCCGCCGGGGTTCAGGGGACTGCGCGCACCTTTCCACGCGGCTCCGATCCCCGCTCCGTCTCTCGGGGACCTGCGTCTCCGCCCAGCGCGCGCTGCTTCTCCGCGCGCGAGTCCTCTGTTTTCCCCTGCTCCCAGGTTTCAGGCTTCTGTGCTCCGCGGGACCCGGTGGGCACAGAGACTGATCCCTGAACCGGGAGGGTACAGGGACTGATCTTGCCCTGTCGCTGCGGGGCTCTGCACCCTGCTTCCTGGGGACCCGGTGAGCCGCGGGTGCAGCTCGTACCTCTGCACAGTCGTCTCCTCTCTCTCCTCCCGCACTTGCCCGGCCTGAGGCTTCTGCCTCAGACTGCAAACCAACGTGCTCTTGCTGAACTCTAGGTGGGCCGCGGGCCGCAGGGAGCGAGCCAGGGCAACACTCACCGTGACTCAGCAGCCGCGGGTGCGGGCTGCACCTCACGCATCTTGCCACCTTCTTCCCCTACTCGCCCGGCCTGCCCACCTTCCAGCAATCCTTGTGTGGAACTCTTAGTTGCTCTGTGTGATGAGTAGATGTCTCTTTGAAGCGTATTAGAAGTTCAAATTGTGGATATTTCCAGGGGAGATTTCATGGAGCCCTCCTCACTGCCGCCATCTTGCCCCTCCCTCTCTGTAATAAGTCTTTTACATGGATTAACTTATTTTTCATCACAATAACCTTAATTTTATGAGGTAAATATTATTTTATCTCTATTTTACAGAGGAATAAATTTTGACAGATTAAGCAACTTGCCCAAAGGTCTTAGAGTCTGTGAGTGGCAGAGCTGGGTTTCAGTACAAACAGTTTGGTTCATAAATTAATCTAATGCATAATGTGAAAGATGAAATACAGGAAAAAGAGCCTGACATAGGGAGACCAATTTGGAGATTATTGTAAAGCCTCGGTTCAAGATGATGAGGGCTGGATCAGGGTAATGGGGGGAGCGAAGGAGGTATCGATTTGAGAGACACTGGTGAAGGGTTACTGCCTCTTTCACTGTTAGAAATGGGAAATCTGCAAGGAACGGGAAAGACAGTGTCACTTGTCTGTCAGTTCTTTCTAAAAGCTACTCCTAGGTTCCCTGCTAATTATACCCACTACTAAAACAGAAGGAAAACATCATAGAGTTTTGCAGGTGTTTTTCTGTAAAGCAATAACTTAAACCCACATGACTTATTTTTTCCAATCAAAGGTTAGTAATTTTCTAATTTCAAAGAAGAGAGGCACTTCCTTACACTAAACAAAAGTCTAAATACCATGTATTGTATTTACTAGTGATTTCCTTAGCAACAAGATTTCCTTAACAACAAGGAAATAACAACTTGGTTGGAGTTTAAATAAAATTTCTAAGATTTCAGAAATCATATTCTAAAAGGATGCAGTATCTCATACAGAATCACGCATTTTGCTAGTATTAAAAAAGAAAGTCAAATGTACTTGGAAAAAGATATTGGAAATGTTTTTTATGAATGTTGACAACCTGTAGCATAACCAAAGGTACATGTTTTACAAAATCGTGGAGCAGATTTCATTGAAAAATGTTTAGAAACTAGATTCATTGTTGACTGACAATCTTCAACGTAGCTCAGTTTGTCAGAGAAGGGATGTGGAATATAGTGTGGGGATGTAGTCAATGGAATTGTAATCGATATGTATGATATCAGGGGTGGGGGAGCAGGTAGTAGGGTGGGGGTAGTCACTTTGTAAGGAGTGAAAAAGATAACTATTGCATAGTTTTGTACATCTGTAACTATTAATAATAATAATAATAAATAATAACAAAAAAATAAAGGTTTTATTATTTTTTAAAAAGTACCCTCGGTTGATTTCATGTTTTGGTCACTGTAAACAAACAACATCAAACAAACAACAACAACAAAAACACATACCTTTATTTTTTCTTATATAATATCCATTTATTTTAACATGAAAGTGAACAAAGAAGAAAACAAATGTTTTGTAAGTGCCTCCTACTTAGGTGCTGCCATATAAATGATCTCTTTTTAGTCTGAAGATGGCTTTCACATCTTACATTTAACCCAATCATTTTATTTCATGCTTCCAAGAAAACTATTTCCTAATTAACACATTTAACTTTGGTAGAAGGAACTTGGGGTCAAGTATAGACAACCCATTGGGTAACTGTTTATTGATTGGAATTCAAAGATGGATGCAGATCTGGCAGCAATTGCTGTTGGGGTTCCAGTGACCTAATAGCCTAAACAGTCAGTGCTGCAAGATAAAGTCTCCAGCACAGGCTGCAAGAATGTCAGAAAGCACTGATTCAAACAGCTCTCTGCCTAAGCTTGGTGCCATGCGATGATACCCTAAGATAGAATGGATATAAAGCAAAGAGCCTTCTATCTTCCAAGGCCTCTTCTGGAACTTGGGAATGGTGATTGAGAAATGTGATAACTATGACACAAAGCAAGTTATTTCAGATAAGAATCCTCTTTGCCAGAAAATGTGTCATTTTTAAAATTAGTGATGTCATGCAGAAAATCACAATTAGGACCTACTTTATCAAACATACCAATTCCTATATGCTAAGGAATTAGTACTTATTTGGACATTGAGAGAGGCCTAAAGACAAATTGTGCTTACTCTGATGGTCTATCTTCTTTATTTTCTTTACAAGAAAGCTATTATCAGGACAGTTCATTGTAAAGCACTGTTACTTTAAAGAGAAAAACTTGTCTTTTCCTTCCCCAGGCCAAATTGAATAGGAATCATCTTTAGTCTATGTGAAGCCCCTCAAGCAAGATCATCCAAGCAAAAACAACAAAATGGACCCTCTCTCACCTTTTCTCTGTTGAATGTCCTTAGTCCTCCAATGAAATTTTATAAATGCTGGTCCTTCATCATTTAATTTTACTTTCCATCCCTTCAAAATATTTTTTTTTCTCTTGCAAAGAAAATCATTGTGAGCAGTACATTTCAAAATGTTACCATGCATTTAAGAAACAAAGTTTTGCCAAAATAAAATCAAATTCTTTGGAGCCAGACAATTCTAGACTTCAGCCATTTTATTCAATGAATTAATTTAAGTAATTTAATCTCTGAGTCTCATTATATTCACCTATAAAATGGAAAAAAATTGACCTCATAGGTTCTTGCAAGGATTAAATGAGGTAATGCATATAAAGAGTGTAGCACAGTGTGGAGTTAACTATTCAATCTAAAGTACAATTAGGGGGCCGGCCGAGTGGCGCATTGGTTAAGCACTGGTTTTGGGATGCCAGCGGCCCCGGTTCGGATCCCACATGAGGGCCAGTGACACTGCCCTCTACAGCTAACAACAGCTCCACCTGGAGCTGGGCTGTGCGAGCCCCGGTGATGGTGTGGGCTGCGGCCCCTGCTGCAGTGGACTGCCATAGGCTACAGTGAGTGGCCTGCAGCCAGCGTGAGCAGCTGGCAGCCAAGCATGAGCTGCCAATAGCCGCAGTGAGCGACATCCAGAGGCCAGCGACCGATCTGCCTCATCCGGGAAGAGCGCAATGACAATACCAACAGTGAAGCAACATCCTCCGCAACTAAACTGAAGAACAAAAAGACAGCAACTTGTCTGTTCCCCTTCCCCGATTCCCCAACGCTATTCCCCTCCGCCAATTCCCCAATAAAATCTTTAGAAAATAAAAAATAAAAAAAAAATAAAGTACAATTAGGTGTTAAAATATTAATATTAATGAATTTTACCTTTGGAAATGTTTATATTTTTTCCTTTTCATTGTGCCCTCCATTATAGCAAAGTTAAAGGAATGATGAGAACCAATTACAGGTGTCCATATTTTCTCATGTTTCTCCAACTCACAGCAAGGCAACCACCCCTTTCATGCAACTTTGTAAGCAACTCAAAATTGACTTTGACTCAAGTCTTCATATATATACATGAGTATAGTGTATGGCTCTAGGCTTCATCATTCAGCTACATTAGGTTCAGTCTAGGGCATTAGTACAGAAATACCAAGTATAACAAGCATGGATTTCCCCGGTCTCAGAATCAGACATGCTAAAAAAAAAAAAGTTTCCTCTGAGCCATCATTCTGCCTAATGCAGAAAACTTAACCCAGTTATGCCCAGGTAAGTTCAGTAATTTCTCAGCCAGTTCAAGTGCAATCCTCAGTCATAATTCAGATTTTCCCCTTTGTTTCTCTTCTTCCTTGGGATCAGTGGTCAGCTCTGGGTATGTTTGGAAATGGGTAGGCAGCTAAATGGAATGTCACTGTATTGTCCTTACTTTCTTACTGCTCCAGATGTAACTCATCCCACCTGTTTCTAGGTACACTTATGCACAGTGCTCCTTTGAATTCTGTATCAGTTAATGTTTGCTGTTTGACAAGCTACCTTAAAATTCTGTAGCTTAAATAACAACCATTTATTTAGCTCAAAATACTTGGTATGCAATTTGGGCTTCACTTATTTATGCATCTACAGTCATCTTATAGTCAAGGACCTCATTCACATATCTGGAGATTGGCTGGCTGTAAGCTGGGATGAGAGAATAACTGGATCATTTGTCTTCCATCATCCAACAGGCTGATCACAGAGTGTTCAGGAGTTACAACAGAATCAAGAGAATGGAAACTACAATATACATATTGTATATTGTAGCACTCCTTCAAGGTTCGACTTGCCATCACATTTTATGTTGCCTCATTGGCCAAATCAAGGAATATGGACAAACCTGGAATCAATATGAAGGTTGCTATCAAAGTGTGTTCAATAGGAAGGACTGAATAAATTAGAAATCATTAATGCACCAACCTGCCACAAGTGAAAATTGCTTGCTTTATGGATGTTTGGCTCCTACTTAGCATTCTTGTGCTTATGAGCCAGTGAGAAGTATTGCATATTGCAATACATGGTAAAAGCTGTTGAGATCACTCTGAGAATCCTCTCATCTTGGCTAAAAGTATCTTAGATACACATTTGTTCTCTTTCACACAAATAATTTCTCCCTAAATTCAGGATAACACAGGACCTTTTAACATAGTCTCCCATGCCCCTGGAGAGTTAAAAAAAAACTTAGAGGTTTAGGGATGGCAGGTGGTAAGAATATTGGAGCTTATCTGTTATCATTTATTGCCTATACCTGCCACACAGTACACCTATAATATAAGACTGCTGCATTGGATAGAAAGGAAGTGGATTGCACAACCAGGATTCCCAGCTCATTGGTTCCCACCCACCCAGAAGGTAAAGCTTAATCCTTCCTCTTTTGATTTCCTCAACCTTTAAGAGGGAATTCCTTCAAGATTTACCATCTCTCAGATTTGTCCCAACAGGATGGGGAAACAGAATACAGGGACCTTCAAACACATGTCTAACTCTTTCCCTACTTCTCCAAAACACTCTGTTCTTATTATTTCCTTCTTGAAAGGTCGTGTATACACAGAGTTCCAGTCAAGATGGTGGAGTAGGAAAGCTCTATGCTTGCTTCCTTCAATAGCTACATTAAAACTACAACTAAATTATACAGCAACCTGGAGAACCATCTGAAGACTAGCTGAGCATAAGTACTATACCTAAGGATATAAAAAGGAAGCTACATTGAGCCTGGAAGGAGGGGCAGAGGCATGAAACAAGATGGCCCCACACCATCTGGCTGTGTGAATCAGTGGGGATTCTGTCCACCAAGGTGAAATAGGAGGCTGCTGGAAACATAGGCATCCTCTTAAAGGGCCTATGCATAGACTCTCTTTCCCACAAACTTATGCTAGGCTCCTGTGGAAATATGGCAGTTTTGAAAGCACCAGACACATACAGGGAGAGACTGAATTGTGTGACTTTAAGGCAATGGCTGGACATACAGCCACCATTGAGCCTATATTGAACCTTTTCCTGAGCAGTCTGTGGGTGGGTGTCATCTTCCCTGTGTTAATCTCTCCCCCGGCACAGCCAAATCTGAATCTGCATTGGGCTGGTGAACTCTGCTTGTTCCACCCTACTGACTCCCTTGCACCCAACCCCAGCCAACTCACATATTGCCTGAGGCTATTTTGGTGACAGAAAGGTGGCATTGGCTTGTGCTTCTTTCATGGACAACTCTCAGAGGTCTGTGGGCCCCAGGCAGGTGATAGCTGGTCTCAGTGTGCTCTGTGCCTATGGCTGAGTGTCTATAGGCTCAGTGCTGGCACCAAATCTGAACATGCATTAACATGGTGAACAACACTTGCCCCAACCTGGAGACACCTTGAGAAACAACCTCACCCAACTCACATACCACCAGAAGTTCTTTCAGGTACTCAGCCTTATAGGCAGCCAGCATGTGGATGCATGCTTTGGGGTGCCCTGGACCTTTTGCTGACCTGCCTGAGGCCCAGTACTAGGGGGAACTCGCCTTGGTTCATATCATGACTCTGATGCACCTCCAGATCCAGCAAAGTCAGCAACACACTGTGGATTGCTTTTTAACTCCTGCCAGACAGCCATGAGCCTGTCACAGGCAGCAGCTAAACTTGGCCTGCACCAGAGCCCCTCCCAACAGGCCTCAGAGATAACACACATGGTATCTGGCTTCAGCAAAACAACACCCAATTACCTTCACAAGGTGTACCTTACACACCCAAAAAGTTGTCTCAGCAGATGCCAAAGCCACCTGAGGTGAATCCTACTCCATGGGGTCAGCCCCAGCACAGCAGCTCATGAATGGTGGCTGTGGACAATCCTCACAGGCAATCAGCCTGAGGCGCAACTCCACCCATTGACTTACCAACAGCAATCAAGTCTCAACTACAAGAGGAGAGCACACACAACATACACAAGAGACCCTACTGGAGCACCCTGCTCAGGGAAAATGCACCAATGGGACCAACAAGACATCTACTACATAAGGCCACCCAGTCAAAACTGGAACACGTAAAATAAACCTAATACACTGAAACAAACACAGAGAGGCAGCCAAAAATGAGGCGACAAAGAAATATTCCCCAAATGAAACAAGTGAAAATATGAGAAAAAGACTAAATGAAACACAGCCAAAGAAATCTACCAGATAGAGAGTTCAAAACACTATTAATAAAAACAAACAAGGAACTTAGTGAGAACTAAAACAAACAAACAAATAAACAAACAAAAAACACACTAAACATGAAAAAGAATATAGAAAACATAAAAATGAACCAATCAGAAATGAAGAATACAATAACTGAAATGAAGACTACACTAGAAAAAAATCAGCATATTAGATGAAGCAGAGAATCAGATCAGCAATATGGTAGACAAGGTAGCAGAAAACACACAATATTAATTACAAAAAGAAAAAAAATTAAAAATGGAGATAGTTTAAGGGACATCTTAGACAACACATCATAGGGGCAGCAGAAAGAGGCAAGAGAGAGCAAGGAATTGAGAACCTATTTAAAGAAGTAATGACAGACAGAGCTACTCTGGGGGGCTCTGGAAAATGGCAGTTGCGATGAGGGCTCCCTGAGTTCTCCCCTGGAAATAGCTGCAATTTGAACTTCTGTCACTCTTCAAAAGAACATCTACTCATCAAACAGAGCAACTAAGAGTCTCACACAATGATTGCCGGAAGGGGGGCAGACCAGGTGAGAGGGGGAAAAGGGAGGCAAGATGTGTGGCGGCACAGGACACACCCAAGGCTGCTGAGACATGGTGCTTCAGAGAGCAGACTGGCGAGTGTTCTTGCTGCTAACTCCCTGCACCCCACGGCCCACCTAGAGTACAGCAAGAGTGCAACTGTTAGCAGTCTGAGGCATAAGCCACGAGCCAGATGAGTGGGGGAGAAGAGAGAGGAGAGGAGTGTGCAGAGGTACGATCCACACCTGCAGCTGTGGAGCCACGGGACTCCAGGAGACAGAGCAGAGAGTGCAGCAGTGGCAGGGCAAGATCAGTCCCTGCACCACCCGGTCCAGCAGGGAGGGCAATAGGAGCTCCACAAAGACACTGAGGCACAGGCCTCAAACCAAGTGAGTGAGGGAAGAGGGAGGCGAGACTCATGTAGATGCAGCCACACCTGCAGCTGGGGAGACACAGGACCCCAGGAGGCAGAGAGGAGAGCTTAGCATTGGCAGGGTGGGCTCAGTCCCAAAGCCCCTAGAGTCCCTCTGGGAACACAGCAGGAGCTCTGCTGGTGCATCTGAGGCAGAGGCCTTAGCTCAAAACAGCGGTGGGACGCTTTTGCATGTGTGTGTTATTTATTTATTTTTATTTCTTGGAAAGCAAAAAAATAACTGCAGAAATAAGAACACTCCCCCACCTTCCCTCAGAAACCTTGGACCTTATCATCCCAGAGTCTTAGAAAGATTATATATATATATATATATATATATATATATATATATATATATATATTTCTTTCCTTCTTTCTTTTCCACTCTCACTCTCTCCCTTCTTTTCTTCATTCTTTTCACTGCTCTACTTTTCCTCCTTCTTTCCATAGTTTTGCAATTTTTTTTTGGTATTGCTATTTTTTTTTAAAGATTTTATTGGGGAATTGGAGGAGAGGAACAGCGTTGGGGAATTGGGGAAGGCGAACAGACAAGTTGCTGTCTTTTGTTATTCAGTCTTGTTGCGGAGGAAATTGCTTCACTGGCCCATGTTGGTATCCTCACTGTGCTCTTCCTAGATGAGGCAGATCGGTCGCCGGCCTCTGGATGGTCGCTCACCATGGATATAAGCAGCTCACGCTGGCTACCAGCCACTCACACTGGCTGCTGGCCACTCACTGTAGCTTAAGGCAGTCCACTGCAGCAGGGGCTGCAGCCTACACCATCGCTGGGGCTCGCGCAGCCCAGCTCCAGGTGGAGCTGTTGTTAGCTATAGAGGGCAGTGCCACTGGTCCTCATATGTGGGATCCGAACTGGGGCCGCTGGCGTCCCAAGCCAGCTCTTAACCAAGGCACCACTGGGCCGGCCCTTGGTATTGCTATTTTGTTTCTCATGTTTATTCTATTTTTCATTTTATTATACATTATTTTATTTTTGTTTTTTGTTCTTTGTTTTTTGTTGTTTTGTTTTTGTTTGTTTTCTTCTTTTGTATTTTTGATATTTCTGTACAAGTTGACTGTAGATTGTTGATTGCTTTTTTTTTGCATGTGAGAGCATCTGGTTTCATTTTGTGGCTGTTGTCGCTGTGCATGTTGATCTGTTTTGCTCCAAAATCTATCTGAAGCAGGGCCCAGCCAAAGACACAGAAGAATCATCATACACAGAGGCCAATTTTAGATAAAACCAGAGCACTTCCGGGTTTGACAACCAGGAGTCACACCCGAAAGGAAATCCCTACAGGCACAAGAGCCAAAAGGGCACCAGCCTCATCATGGGGGTCAACCTTCACAAAGCAGTGCATAAATTGTGGACACAGCTAATCCCCACAGCTACTCAGCCTGGACATCAATCCCTCCTACTGACAATCCAAAATCAATCAAAGCTCAACTACAACAGGAGAGGACACCCAAAAAAAGGAACACCTCTGTTACACATGCACAGAGGAATAGTGAGGCTGAGTAATTCAAATATAAAGGACACACAACACATAAGTCCACCAGGAAAAGACTGAGACACCTAGGGGATCTACCTGTTACATCAAAACAAGCACAAAGAGTAAGCCAGTATGGGGAAACAAAGAAACACATCCCTAATAAAAGAACACAAGAAACCTCCTGAATCAGGGGAACTAGAGGAAATAGGGGTAAACAACCTAGCAGAGGCAGAGTCTAGAACATTGATTATTAGAATGTTCAAGAAAGTTAATGAGAATACAGAGAAGGATAGAGAAATCAGGAAAAGCACCCAGTTAGAACTACAGAACACAATTACTGAAATAAATAACAAACTTGATGGAATTACTAGCATTTGGGTGAAGCAGAGGATCAAATCAGTGACTTAGAAGACAAGATAGCAGATTCTGAGGCAAGATGGCAGCTGTGAGGAGGGCTCCATGAAATCTCCCCTGGAAATATCCACAATTTGAACTTCTAATACGCTTCAAAGAGACATATACTCATCACACAGAGCAACTAAGAGTTTTACACAACGATTGCTGGAAGGTGGTCAGGCCAGGCGAGTAGGGGAAGAAGGCGGCGAGACGCGTGAAGTGCAGCCCGCACCCGCGGCTGTGGAGGCACGGTCCTGTGGAGCGCAGAAGCCTGAAACCCGGGAGCAGGGGATAAAAGAGGACTCGCGCGCGGAGACGCAGTGCGCCGGGCGGAGATGCAGGTCCCCGAGAGATGGAGCGGGGATCATAGCCGCGCGGCAGGGTGTGCGCAGTCCCCTAAATCCTGGCAGACCCTTTGGGAGAGCAGCAGGAACTCTGCTGGAGCATAAGAGGCAAAGGCCTTAGCTTTAAAACAGTGTTGGAACTGTGTCTTTGTTTATTTTTGTGTTTTTTTTCCTTTTTCTACTCTTGAACAGAAAGCAAAAAAAAAAACAATAACCCACCCATTCCCACAAACTTTGGCCCCCGCCAAGACAGTCTTAAACTGACTCCTGAATGGAGCAGTAGGGGCAGACTACGAAGATATTCCTACCTGCAGGGGGTTGAGAATTTCCACCACAGTAAAGGCTGCAGAGTGAGACTACCTACCCCGCCTGCACCTTTATGCAAGGCTTGGGAGGCAGGGCAGGTTCACCTGCTGAGGCACTAATTAACAGATTCTTAGCAGCAGGCTTTTGGTAGTGAGAAATTCTTTAATTCTCCTCAGCTGTCAACCGAAAGGGTGCCCAGAGACACTCATTGAGCCTTTGGGTGTGCAGCCTGCCTTGGGACAGGCAAAAGCAAAAAGGCAGTGACTTTGTAAAAACCACCAATCACACGTCACAACCGCACTCAAGTACAGCAAACCTGCAGTGTCAGGACCACGATAGGCATCAGGTGGCCTACTCTGTTCCCACAAGATGCACAGGAATTTTTATACAGCACAGGACAAACTGAAGAGAGCTTGGTGGACTTTAGCCAAGACCGGCATGGTATTTTTGTTTTGTTTTGTTTTGTTTTGTTTTCCCTTTATTGGTTGCTTATCTTGGTTGGTTTTGCGTTCTATTTCTATTTCATTCTTATCATTTTGTAGTTTTTAATATAGGCATATATATAGGTGTATACAGGTGAATATATGTCCATATATATGGGTGTGTAGACAAATATATATATATTATTTTCCTCTTGCTTTTTCTTTCTTTTATTTTTCTTTTTTCCCCACCCTCACTTTCTCTGTTATTTTATTCATTCTTCTCACTGCAATACTTTTCCTACTTTCCTTTTTTCTGCAAATTTTCTTTTTTAAATTTTTATTCTTACTTTTTTTTTAGTTTATTTTTATTTTTTAGGTATAGCTATTTGGTTTCTCATGTTTATTCTATTTTTTATTTTTGGATATTGTATTTTATTTTGTTTCCTCTTCTGTTATTATTGTGTGTGTGGTTATTGTTTTCTTTCTGTTTGTTTTCTTCATTAGTATGTTTGATATTTCTGTACAAGTTGACTGTAGTTTGATGGTTGTTTTTTTTTTTTACTTGTGCGAGCATTTGGTTTCCTTTGGTGGCTGCATAGGTTGTTCTTGTTGATCTGTTATGCTCTAAAGAAACTCTGCAGCAGTGGGTCCAGACAAACAGACACAAAAATCATCATATCTGGAGGAAAACTTTAGATAAAACCAGAGCATTTCTGGGTTTGACATAAAAGAGTCACACCCAAAAGGAAGTTGCTACAGGTACTAGGGCCCATAGGGTCCATGTTTCGTCAGAGGGGTCAATCGTCTCACAGCAGCTCATAAACTGGAGACACTGCTGATCCTCATAGCTAATGAATCTGGGAGTCAATCCAACCTACTGACAAGCCAAAAGTAATCAAAACAAAAACTTCAACGAGTGAGGACACACGACACAAGGAACACCTCAGATACAAGCACAGGAGAATAGGGACATTGAGTAATTCAAATATAAAGGACACACACCGTATAAGATTACCCAGAAAAGACTGAGAAACCTGGGGGATCTATCTGTTATATTGAAGCAAACACAAAGAGTAAGCCAGAATGGGGAGACAAAGAAACACAGCCTAAATAAAAGAACAGAAGAAACTTCCTGAATCAGTGGAACTAGAGGAAATAAAAGTAAACAACCTATTGGAGACAGACTTCAGAACACTGATTATTAGAATGTTCATGGAAATTAATGAAAATATAAAGAAGGATAGAGAAATCATGAAAAGCAACCAGCTAGAACTTAAGAATACAATTACTGAATTAAATAACAAACTTGAAGGAATGACTAACAGATTGGATGAAGCAGAAAATTGAATCAGTGACTTAGAAGACAAAATAGCAGAGATCACCCATGCAGAACAACAAAAAGAAAAAAGAATGAAAAACAGAAAAATAGTTTAAGAGAGCTGGGGGACAACATCAAATGCAATAACCCACGGGTCATTGGAGTACCAGAAGGAGAAGAGAGGGAGCAAGGGATTGAGAATATATTTGAAGTAATAATGTCTGAAAACTTCCCTAACCTGGCAAAGGACAGTGAAATACAAGCCCAGGAAGTGCAGAGAGTTCCAACCAGGATGATTCCAAACAGGCCCACTCCAAGACACATTATAGTGAAAATGGCAAGGGTTAAGGACAAAGACAGAATCCTTAAAGCAGCAAGGGAAAGGCAGCAAGTTACTTACAAGGGTACCCCCATAAGATTATCAGCTGACTTTTCTACAGAAACTTTGCAGGCCAGAAGGGAGTGGCAGGAGGTTTTCAAAGTGATGAAAAATAAAGGCCTACAACCGAGATTGCTGTATCCAGCAAGGTTATCATTTAAAATTGAAAGCGAGATAAGGAGCTTTGCAGAAAAAAATAAGTTAAGGGAATTCATTACCACCAAGCCAGCTTTGCAGGAAATGTTAAAAGGGCTTCTTTAAGTAGAAGAGAAAAACAACCTAACTAAGAAAGACTATGAACACAAATAAGAAAATGGCAATAAATACACACCTATCAATAATCACATTAAATGTAAATGGATTAAATGCTCCAATAAAAAGACATAGGGTGGCCGAATGGATAAGAAAGCAAGATCCCAGCATATGCTGTATACAACAGACTCACCTCAGATCCAAAGACTCATACAGGCTGAAAGTAAAGGGATGGAGTAAAATATTTCATGCAAATGAAACTAAGAGAAAAGCTGGAGTAGCGATACTTATATCAGATAACATGGACTTTAAATTGAAGAATATAACAAAGGACAAAGAAGGACACTTCATAGTAATGAAGGGATCGATCCAACAAGAGGACATAACTCTAGTAAACATCTATGCACCTAACATAGGAGCTCCTAAATATATAAAACAGATATTGTCAGACATAAAGACAGAGATCAACAGTAACACTATCATATTAAGGGACTTCAACACCCCGCTGTCACTAATGGACAGATCCTCCAGACAGAAAATCATTGCGGAAACAGCGACCTTAAATGACACATTAGACCAGCTGGATTTAACAGACATTTTCAGAGCATTTCACCCGAAAGCTACAGAATATACGTTCTTTTCAAGTGCACATGGAACATTTTCTAAGATAGACCACATGTCAGGCCACAAAACAAGGCTGAATAAATTTAAGAAGATTGAAATCATTTCAAGTGTCTTCTCTGACCAGAATGCTATGAAACTAGAAATCAATTATAAGAAGAAATCCGGGAAGCTGACAAATAAATGGAGGCTAAACAATATGCTACTAAATAGTGAGTGGGTCACAAATGAGATCAAGGAGGAAAATCAAACGATACCTCGAGACAAACGAAAACGAAAAAACCACGACCCCAAATTTCTGGGATGCTGCGAAAGCAGTCCTAAGAGGGAAGTTTATAGCAGTGCAGGCCTAACTAAAGAAGGAAGAAAAGTCTCAAATCAACAGGTTATCCTTACACCTAAGGGAACTGGAAAAAGAACAGAAAAAGAGGCCCAAGGGGAGTAGAAGAAAGGAGTTAATAAACACCAGAGCAGAAATAAACAATATAGAGGACAGAAAAACAATTCAAAAGATCAATGAAAGCAAGAGCTGGTTTCTTGAGAAGATAAACAATATTGACAAACCTCTAGCCAAGCTCATCAAAAAAAAAAAAAGAGAGAGAGAGAGGACTCAAATTAGCAAAATCAGGAATGAAAGAGGGGAAATGACTACAGACATCACAGAAATACAAAAAATTCCAAGAAATTACTACGAGCAACTATATGCCAACAAATTTGACAATCTGGAAGAAATGGATAATTTTCTAGAAGCATACAACCTTCCAAAGCTAACGCAAGTAGAAACAGAAAATCTAAATACCCTGATTACTACCAAGGAAATTGAATCAGTAATTGACAAGCTCCCAAAAAACAAAAGCCCTGGAACAGACGGCTTCACAAGTGAATTTTATTAAACATTCAAAAAAGAACTATCATCTATTCTTCTCAAACTATTCCAAAAAATCCAGAAGGAGGGAAGGCTCCCAAACTCTTTTTATGAAGCCACTATCACCCTGATTCCAAAACCAGATAAAGACATCACAAAAAAGGAAAACTACAGGCCAATCTCCCTGATGAATATAGATGCAAAAATTCTCAATAAAATATTAGCAAACAGAATTCAGCAATATATTAAGAAGATCATACATCATGATCAAGTGGGATTCATCCCTAGTGCGCAAGGCTGGTTTAACATCCGTAAATCAATTAATGTGATACACCACATCAACAAAATGAAGGATAAAGATCACAGGGTCATTTCAATAGATGCAGAAAAAGCATTTGACAAAATCCAACAGCCATTTATGTTAAATACCTTTAGCAAAGTGGGAATACAGGGATCATATCTCAACATAATAAAAGCCATATATGATAAACCTACAGCTAACATCATACTCAATGGGGAAAAGCTAAAAATATTTCCCTTAAGATCAGGAACAAGACAAAGCTGTCCACTTTCTCCTCTTTTATTCAACATAGTGCTGGAAATTCTAGCCACAGCAATCAGACAACAAAAAGAAATAAAAGGCATCTAAATTGGCAAGGAAGAAGTAAAATTGTCATTATATGCAGATGACAGGATACTGTACATAGAGAACCCCAAAGACTCCATCAAAAATCTATTGGAACTGATAGACGAATTCAGTAAAGTAGCAGACTATAAAATCAATGTTCAAAAATCAGTGGCCTCTGCATATACCAATAATAAACTAACGGAAACAGAAATTAAGAAAACTGTCCCATTTATAATTGCATCAAGATCTATAAAATACCTAGGAATAAATTTAACCAAAGAAGTGAAAGATCTGTACTGAGAAAATTATAAGACACTGAAGAAAGAAATCATAGAAGATACAAAAAGATGGAAACACCTATCATGCACATGGATAGGAAGAATTAATATAGTTAAAATGTCCATATTGCCCAAAGAAATATACAGATTCAATGCAAATCCTATCAAACTACCAAGGGCATTTTTCACAGAAATAGAAAATATAATCCTAAAATTTATATGGAACCATAAAAGACCCCGAATAGCCTCGGCAATCCTGAGAAATAAGAACAAAGTCGGGGTGATCACGCTACCAGACATCAAAACCTACTACAAGGCTACAGTAATCAAGACAGTTTGGTATTGGCGTAAAAACAGGCACATCGATCAGTGGAACAGAACAGAGAGCCCAGAAATAAATCCAGGCATTTACGGACAGTTAATCTATGACAAGAGAAGCAAGAATTTACACTGGAAGATAGCCTATTCAATAAATGGTGCTGGGAAAATTGGACTGACACATGCAAAAAAATGAAACTGGACTACCCCCTTACGCCATATACAAGAACAAACTCAAAAATGGATTAAAGAATTAAATGTAAGACCTGAAACCATAAAACTCCTAAAAGAAAATATAGGGAGTACATTTGCAGACATTACCCGGAGCAATATTTTTACTGATCCATCCATACGGGCAAGGGTAGTTAAAGAAAAAATGAACATATGGGATTATATCAGACTTAAAAGTTTTTTCACAACGAAGGAAACCATTAATAAAACAAAAAGGAAGCCTACTGAATGGGAGAATATATTTGCCAGTGATATATCTGATAAGGGGTTAATATCCAAAATTTATAAAACACTCTTGAAACTCAACACCAAAAAAACAAACAACCCATTTAAAAAATGGGCAGAAGATATGAAGAGACATTTCTCTAAAGAGGACATACAGATGGCCAAAAGGCATATGAAAAAATGTTCAACCTCACTGGTCATTAGGGAAATGCAAATAAAAACCACAATGAGATACCACCTCACTCCAGTTCAGAATGGCTATCATCAACAAATCAACAAACAACAAGTGCTTGCGGGGCTGTGGGGAAAAGGGGACCCTGCTGCACTGTTGGTGGGATTGCAGATTGGTGCAGCCACTATGGAGCTCAGTATGGACGTATCTCAAACAAATGGAAATAGAGCTACCTTTTGACCCAGCAGTTCCACTCCTAGGTATTTATCCTGAAAAACCCAAGACACTTATTCAAAAAAATTTATGCACCCCTATGTTCATAGCAGCACAATTTACAATAGCTAAGACTTGGAAACAACCAAAATGCCCATCAGTAGATGACTGGGTTAAGAAACTGTGGTATATTTATACAATGGAGTATTCCTCCGCTATAAAGAAGAATGAAATCGTACCATTTGCAATGATATGGATGGTCCTAGAGACTATTATGTTAAGTGAAATAAGTCAGTCAGAGAAAGACAAATACCATACGATCGCACTCATATGTGGAATATGAAAAACTGTATGAATGAGCAAAGTAAACAGAAACTGTCTCATCGATATAGAGGAAAAATCAGGGTTCCTAATTTGGAGGGGGATGGGGATGAGGGAGAAGGGGAAGGGATTAGACAGCAAAAATAGGCAACTTCAATATTGCCACTGGGATATGAAAAACAGTTTGGGGAATATAATTAATAATGTTGTAAATATTTTGTGGGGTGTCAGATGGTCATAGGTCTTGTTAGGGAGACCATTTCATGGATGGAGTAGAGATCTGATCACTGCACTGTATACCTGAAGCAGAGGTTGTATACCTACTGTAATTGAATATATATAGATAGTCATGGGATGTGGATTATACTGTGGAAGAGAGTCAGAGGAAGAGTAATAGATATATATGATATGGGGGGGAGTGGGGTGGCGAATTGGGGGTGGGGGGTTGTCACTCTGAGGGGTAAAATGTATAACTATTGCACTGTGTTTTACACCTGAAACTAATTAAAAATAAATAAATAAATAATTTAAAAAAAATGAAGACAGTATAGCAGAGATCATCCAAGCAGAACAACAACAAAAAAAGAGTGAAAAACTTCGAATATAGTTTAAGAGAGCTGGGCGAGAACATCAATGGCAACAACAAAGCAATCATAGGAATGCCAGAAGAAGAGAGGGAGAAAGGGATCAAGAACATATTTGAAGTCATAGTGTCTGAAAACTTCCCTAACCTGGCAAAGGACATTGACATACAAGCCCAGGAAGTGCAGAGAGTTCTAACCAAGATGATCCCGAACAGGCCCACACCAAGACACATTATCGTGAAAATGGCAAGGGTTGAAGACAAAGACAGAATCCTAAAAGCAGCAAGGAAAAGGCAGCAAGTTACTTACAAGGGCACCATCATAAGATTATCAACCGACTTTCCTACAGAAACTTTGCAGGCCAGAAGGAAGAGGCAGGAGGCTTTCAAAGTGAGGAAAAACAAAGGCCTACAACCTAGATTGCTTTATCCACCAAGGTTGTCATTTAAAATTGAGGGAGAAAAAAAGAGCTTCTCAGAAAATAAAAAGCTAAAGGAATTCATTAAGACCAAGCCAGCATTACAGGAAATGTTAAAATGGCTTCTTTAAGCAGAAAAGAAAAACAACCTAACTAAGGAAGACCAGGAATACAAATAAAAAAATGGCAATAACTATGCTCCCATCAATCATATTAAATGTAAATTGTATTTTACATTTAAGATTACATTGCATTCTCCAATCAAAAGACATAGGGTCAGGCCAGCTGAGTGGCGTGGTGGTTAAGCGCTGGCTTGGAAAGCCAGCGGCCCTGGTTCGGGTCCCACATGTGAGGGCCAGTGACACTTCCCTCAAAAAAAAAGACATAGGGTGGCTTAATGGAAAAGGAAGCAACACTCTTGCATATGCTGTATAAAAGACACATACAGGCTGAATATAAAGGGATGGAGTAAAATATTTCATGCAAATGGAACTGAGATAAAAGCTGGAGTAGTGATACTAACATAAGTTAAAAAGAACTTTAAATTGAAGAATAAAAGAAAAAGAAGAACACTTCATAATAAAGGGATTGATCTCCTACAAGAGGAAATAACCCTAGTAAACATCTATGCAGCTAACATATGCGCTCCTAAATATATAAAACAGATATTGACAGACATAATGACAGAGATCAACAGTAATACTATAATATTAGGGCACTTCAACACCCCACTGTCACCAATGGACAGATCCTCCAGATAGAAAATCAATGCGGAAAAAATGGCCTTAAATGACTCATTAGACCAGCTGAACTTAACTGATATTTTCAGAGCATTTCACCCCAAAGCTACAGAATACACATTCTTCTCAAGTGCACATGGAACATTTTCCAAGATAGACCACATGATAAGCCACAAAACAAGTCTCAATAAATTTAAGAAGATTGAAATCATATCAAGCGTCTTCTCTGACCACAAGGCTATGAAACTAGAAATCAATTAAAAGAAGAAATCCGGAAAGCTTACAAATATATAGAGGCTGAATAACATGCTACTAAATATCGAGTCAGTCAAAAATGAGATCAAGGAGGAAATCGAAAGATACCTGGAGACAAAAGAAACTGAAAACACCAGAACCCCAAATCTGTGGGATGCAGTGACAGCAAGCCTAAGAGGGAAGTTCATAGCAGTGCAGGCCTTCCTAAAGAAGGAAGAAAAATCTCAAATCAACAGGTTATCCTTACACCTCAGGGAACTGGAAAGAGAACAGCAAAAGAACCCCAGAGGGAGTACAAGGAAGGAGATAATAAAGACCAGAGAGGAAATAAATGAAATAGAGACCAGAAAAACAATACAAAAGATCAACAAAACCAAGAGGTGGTTTTTTGAGAAGACAAACAAAATTGACAAACCACTAGGCAAACTCAACAAAAGAGAGAGAGAGAGAGAGAGAGAGAGAGAGAGAGAGAGAGAGAGAGAGAGAGAGAGAGAACTCAAAAGAGTAAAATCAGGAATGGTAGAGGAGCAGTGACAACAGACACCACAGAAATACAAAAAATTTTAAGAAATTATTATGAGCAACTATATGCCTACAAATTTGACAATCTGGACGAAATGGATAATTTTCTAGAAGCACACAACCTTCCGAAGCTAACTCAAGAAGAAACGGAAAATCTGAATAGACAGATTTCTACCAAGGAAATTGAATCAGTAATCAACAAGCTCCCAACAAACAAAAGCCCTGGATCAGATGGCTTCACAAGTGAATTTGACCAAACATTCAAAAAAGAATTATCACCTATTCTTCTCAACCTATTCCAAAAAAACCCAGGAGGGAAGGCTCCCAAACTCTGTCTATGAAGCCACTTTCACCCTGATTCCAAAACCAGATAAAGACAACACAAAAATGGAAAACTATAGGCCAATATCCCTGATGAACATAGATGCAAAAATCCTCAACAAAATATTAGCAAACAGAATTCAGCAATATATTAAGAAGATCATATATCATGATCAAGCATGTTTCATCCCTAGTATGCAAGGCTGGTTCAACATCCGCAAATCATAAAGGATTACATCAAACTTAAAAGTTTTTTCACAGCAAAGGGAAATCTCAAAAACAAAAAGGAAGCCTACTAAATGGGAGAAGATATTTGTCAATGATATATCTGTTATGGGGTTAATATCCAAAATTTATAAAACACTCATGCAACTCACACCAAAATAACAAACAAACCGAATTAAAAAATGGGTGGAAAATATGAAGAGACATTTCTCTACAGCTGGCCAACAGACATATGAAAAAATGTTCAACCTCACTGATCATTAGGGAAAAGCAAATAAAATCCAAATGAGATACCACCTTACACCACTCAGAATGGCTATCGTCAATAAATCAAGAAACAACAAGTGCTGGTGGGGCTGTGTGGAAAAGGGAACCCTGCTGCACCTTTGGTGGGATTGAAGATAGGTGCAGCCACTGTGGAAATCAGCATGGAGGTATTTCAAAAAACTGAAAATGGAATTACTTTATGACCCAGCAATTTTACTCATAGGTATTTATCCTGTAAAACCTAAGACACTAATTCAAAAAATATATGCTCCCCTATGTTCATTGCAGTGCTATTTACAATAGCCAAGACTTGGAAACAATCGGAATGCCCAGCGGTAGATGACTGGATTACATTTACACAATGGAATATTACTCAGCTATAAAGAAGAATGGAATGGTAATATTTGCAATGATATGGATGGACCTAGAGAACATTATCCTAAGTGAAATAAGTCAGTAAGAGAAAGACAAATACCGTATAATCTCACTTATATGTGGAATATAAATAACTGAATAAATGAGCAATGTAAACAGTAATAGTCTTAGAGACACAGAGAAAAAACTGATGATTGCTAGATGGGATGGGGGTGGGCATGATGCAGAAGGGGCAGGGACGAAGCAACGTAAGTTGGTAACTACAATATTGCCACAGTGATAGAAGAGACAGTTTGGGGAATATAATAAATAATGTTGTAAATATTTTTTAGGAGACCAGATGGACTCATGTCTTGTTAGGGAGACCACTTCTTGGATGGTGTAGAGGCCTGACCTCTGCACTGTACATCTGAAGCTGCCATTGAATAATATTATATGTCAACTATAATTGAATACATATATAGTCATGGGATATGGAATATAGTGTGGGAATGGATTCAATGGAATTGTAATAGATATGTATGCTATCAAGGGAGGGCGACAGTGGATGGGGGAGTGTGCTTGCCATTTTGTAAGGGATGAAAAGATAACTACTGCATTGTTTTATACATCTGAAACTAATAATAAAAAATAATGACAGTGAAATCATATGGTTCTCAACTTTTTCTGTCTGACTAATTTTGCTTAGCCTAATAATCTCAAGATCCATCAATGTTGTTGCAAAAGGCACTATTTCATCTTTTCTTATGGCAGAAAATAATTCCATTGTGTGTATATACCACATCTTCATTATATAAAGCTGAAAGGAGCAAAGGAACAATACAAACATATAAAAAAAATCCATAGACATAGACAATAGTTTAGTGGTTACCAGAGAAGGGGGGGTAGATGAGGGTAAAGGGGATCAAATATATGGTGATGGAAGAGCTGACTCTGGGTGGTGAACACACAATGTGATATATAGATGATGCATTACAGAATTGTACACCTGAAACCTGTGTAACTTTACTAACAATTGTCACTCCGATAAAATTTAATTTTAAAAAAAAGAATGTAAAGACAGAAAACTTCCCTAACCTAGGGAAAAAATAGACATACAAGCTCAAGAACTGCAGAAAGTCCCAAACAAGGTGAACCCGAATAGGGCCACAAGAAGACATAACATAATGAGAATGCCAAAGGTTAAAGACAAAAGAAGAATATTAAAAACTGCAAGAGAACAGCATTTAGTTACCTACAAGGGAGCTTCCATAAGACTTTCAGCTGAATTCTCAACAGAAAGTTTACAACCAGAAGGGATATGGAATATTCAAAGTGAAAAACAAAAACTACCCAGCAAGGCTATCATCTGAAATTAAAGGGGACATAAAGAGCTACCCAGACAAGAAAAAGCTAAAAGACTTTATTACCACATAAAAAATATTACAGGGCCGGCCGAGTGGTGCAGTGGTTAAGTGCTGGTTTGGGAAGCCAGTGGCCCCAGTTCAGGTCCCACATATGAGGGCCAGTGACACTGCCCTCAAAAAAAAATTACAAAAAAAGGTTAAAGGGATTTCTTTAAGAAGCACAAAAGCGGGGATAACATATATATGAATAACAAAATGGCAATAATTATGCACCTACCAATAATCACTTTAGACTTCCAGTAAGATAGCGGAATACAGAGATGCTGTGTCTCCTAGGATCACACCAAAAATACAAATAATTTATACAACATTCAAACTTGGAAGTCCCCTGAACACTAGATGAACAGAAACTCTAAATAATGCACTTAAACGGGAGGCCACAACGAGTGTGGTGATCTATATAATACATTGAAGCAATCATAGAGCAACAGCCAGAATGAAGAAACAAAGAAACGTGTCCCAAGAAAAAGATCAGAGGGAACCTCTAGAAATGGAACTAAATGAAACAGAGATATCCAAACTTTCAGAGACAGAGTTTAGGACATAGATAAGAATGTTTAAGGAACTTTGTGAGGACATAAAGAATGATAAAATTTTATGGGAAATCATAAAAAACAACCAGTTAGAACTAAAGAATACAATAACTGAAATGAAGAATACACTAAAAGAAATAAATCATTAGTAGACTAGATGAAGCAGAGGACCAGGTCAACGATTTAGAAGATAAAATAGCAGAAATCAACAAGTTGGAACAACAAAAAGAAAAAAGAATACAAAACAATGAAAATAGTTTAAGAGACCTGTAGGACAACATCATTCATAACAACAATGACATCATAGGAATACCAGAAGGGGAAGAGAAGAAGCAAGGGATTGAGAATGTATTTGAAGAAATAATGACTGAAAACTTCCCTACCCTGGTGAAGAAAATTGACATACAAGCCCAGGAAGTGCGAGAGTTTCAAACAAGTTGAAGCCAAGCAGGCCCACACCAAGACACATCATAGTTAAAATGGCAAAATTTAAAGACAAAGACACAATCCTAAAAGCAGCAAGAGAAAGACAGCAGGTTACATACAAAGGAACTCCTATTAGACTAACAGCTGACTTTTCTACAGAAACTCTGCAGGTCAGAAGGGAGTGTTAGCAAATATCCCAAAGTGACACAAATTAAAGGCCTACAAGCAAGGTTGCTCTACCCAGCAAGGCTGCCACTTAAAATTGAAGGAGAAATAAAGAGCTTCTCAGAAAAGAATAAGCTTATGGCATTCATTGCCACCAAGCTAGCATTGCAGGAATGTTAAAAGGTCTTTTTTAAAGAGAAGACAGGGGAAAATAAGCTAACACAGGAGGAACAGAAATACAAATAACAAAATGGCAATAAATATGCACCTATCAATAATCATGTTAAATGTGAATGGGCTAGGGTTGGCCGAGTGGTGCAGTGGGTAAGCGCTGGCTTGGGAAGACAGCGGCCTCCATTTGGGTCCCACATATGAGGGCCAGTGACACTGCACTCAAAAAAATAAATAAATAAGGAAAAAGAATTAATACCGATTCTCCTCAAAGTATTTCAAAATGTACAGAAGGAGGGAAGGCTCCCAAGCACATATGATGAGGCTATTATTATTGTGACACCAAAATCAGACAAAGATATTACAAAAAAGAAAACTACAGAACAATATACCTAAAGAACATAGATGTAAAAATCTTCAACAAAATACTAGCAAACCGAATTCAGCATCACATTAAAGATCATACATCACAATCAAGTGGGATTCATTCCTGGTATGTAAGGTTGGTTCAATATTTGCACATCAATTAATGTAATACATCACATTAACAAAATGAAAAATGAAAATAATATGATCATAGCAATAGATGCAGAGAAAACAATTAACAAAATCCAGCAGCCATTTATGATAAAAAATGTTAGGAAAGTGGGAATAGTGGGATCTGATCTCAACATCAGGAACAAGACAAGGCTCCTCGCTTTCACCACTTCTATTTAACATAGTTCTGGAAGTTCTAGCCACAGCAATCAGACAAGAAAAAGAAATAAAAGGCATCCAAATTGCAGGTGGCATGATACTACATATAGAGAATCCCAAAGACTCCACCAAACACTCTTAGAACTCATACTAAATTAAGTAGGTAGCAGGATACATAATTAATATTCAGAAATCAGTGGCATTTGTATACACCAATAACAAACTTTGGGAAGAAGAAATCAGGAAATCAATACTTTTTCCAATCACTGAAAAACAATAAAATACCTAGGAATAAATTTAACTGAAGAAGTAAAAGACCAGTATTCAGAAAATTATGAGACACTGAAGAGAGAATCCAAAGATACGAGTAAATGGAATCACCTACCATGCTCTTGGATAAGAAGAATTAATACAGTTAAAATGTCCATAGTGGCTAAGGCAATATATAGATTCAATGCAAATCCTATCAAACTACCAAGGATATGTTACTCAGAAATAGAACATATAATCCTAAAATTTATATGGAACTGTCAAAGACCCTTAATAGCCACAGCAATCTTGAGAAATAAGAACAAACTGGTAGGTATCACGTTACCTGACATCAAATCATATACTACAAGGTTATAGTAATCAAAACAATATGTTACCGGCATAGAAACAGACACATGGATTAGTGGAAGAGCATAGGGAGCCCAGAATTAAACCCATCCATATATGGACATTTAATCTATGACAATGTAAGCAAGAATTTACATTGGAATAAAGATAGTCTATTTAATAAATTGTGCTGGGAAAATTGGACTGACACATGCCAAAAAGTGAAAATGGACCACCTCCTTTCACCATATATGAGAACAAATTCAAAATGCATTACACGGCCGGCCGAGAGGCGCGGTGGTTGAGTTGGCTTGGGATGCTAGCGGCCCCGGTTCGGATCCCATGTATGAGGGCCAGTGACACTGCCCTCAAAAAGAAAAAGTTTTTTCACAGCAAAGGAAATCATCAATAAAACAAAAAGGCAGCCTACTGAATGGGAGAAGATATTTACCATTGAAATATCTGATAAGGGTTAATATTCTAAATTTACGAAGCACTCACTCATCTCCACACCAAAAAAACCAAACAACCCAATTAAAAAATGGGCAGAAGATATGAAGAGGTATTTTTCTAAAGAGGACATAGAAATGCAACAGGCATATGAAAAAATGTTCAACATCACAAATCTTTCAAGAAGTGCAAATAAAAACTACAATGAGGGCCGGCCGGGTGGCACGGTGGTCAAGCGCTGGCTTGGGAAGCCAGCGGCCCAGTTTCGGTCCCACATGTAAGGGCCAGTGACAATGCCCTCAAAAAAAAAAAAAGAAAACCGCAATGAGATACCTCCTCACTCCTGTCAGAGTTGCAATCATCAATAAATCAACAAACAACAAGTGCTGGCGAGGGTGTGGAGAAGGGGAACCCTGGTACACTGTTGGTGGCACTTCAGATTGGTGTAGCCATTATGGAAATCGGTATGGAGGTATCTCTAAAACCTGGAAATGGAACTACCATATGATCCAGGAATTCCACTCTTGGGTATCTATCCAGAGAAATACAAGATGCTACTTTGAAAAAATATATGCACCCCTATGTTTATTGCAGTGCTATTTACAAAAGCCAGACTTGGAAATAACTGAAATGCCCATGGGTAGGTGACTTGATTAAGAAACTGTGGTACATTTATATAATGGAGTATTACTCCGCTATAAAGAAGAATGAAATCGTACCATTAGCAACGATATGGGTGGACCTAGAGTTTATTATGTAAGCGAAATAAGTCAGTCAGAGAAAGAAATATCATATGATCTCACTTATATGTGAAATCTAAAAAACTGAATGAACAAGCAATGAAACAGAATTAATCTCAGAGATATAGAGGAAAAACTGATGGTTGCTAGTTGGAAGAGGGGTAGGGATGAGAGATAAGGGGAAGGGATTAGACAGCATAAATAGGTAACTGCAATATTGCTACAGGGATATGAAAGTGTTCGGGGAAGATAATTAATAATGTTAAAAATATTTTGTATGGTGTCTAATGGTCACATGTCTTGTGAGGGAGGCCACTTAATAGATGGAATAGAGGCTTGATCACTGCACTGTACACCTGAAACTGATGTTGTATAATATTGTATGCCAACGGTAATTGAATATATTCAAGGGATGTTTACTATTGTGTGAGAATGGAGTCAATGGAATTGTAATACATATGTATGACATTCGGGGGAGTGGGCCAGTGGATTGGGGAAGGGTGTTGTCACATTGAGGGGTAAAAAGTATAACTATTGCACTATGTTGTATACCTGAAACTAATTTAAAATAAATTGTTTCAAAAAAGGAAGGAGTTGGTATATATGAATAAATGGGGTCAAATATATGGTGATGCAAGGTAAGCTGACTCTGGGTGAACACACAATGTGATACATACATGATGAATTACCAAATTGTACACTTGAAACCTATGTAACTTTACTAACCATTTTCACCCCAACATACTTTAATTTAAAAAGAACAACTACAATACCCTAAAGGAGGAAAAAAGTAATCATACTTTAAATGTAAGTCAATTAAATGCTCCAATCAAAAGACATAGGATATTTGACTGGATAAGAAAACAAGTTCCAGGGCCAGCCGAGTGGCACATGGTTAAGCGCTGGCTTGGGAAGCCAGCGGACCCAGTTTGGTCCCAGTGACACTGTCCTAAAAAAAAAACACAAAAAAACAAAAACAAAAAAAAAGAAAACAAGTTCCATACATATGATGCCTACAAGAGACCCATTTCAGATCAAAAGACACACACAAATGGAAAGTAAAGGGATGGAAAAAGGTATTTCATGCAATTGGAAATGAAAAATAAGTTGAGGTAGCAATACTTATATCAGACCAAACAGACTTTACAACAAAGACTTTAAGAAATTACAAAGAAAGACATTTCATAATGATAAATGGATCAATCCAACATGAGGACATAAGCCTTGTAAATATTTATGGACCCAAACATAGAAGCATCTAAAAACATAAAGCAAATATTGATGGGCATAAAGGGAGAGATCATTAGTAATATAGCTATTGTAGGGGACTTTAACAGCCTATTGACATCAAGGGATAGATCTTCCTGACAGAACAAATAAACAATGAAACAGAGGCCTTAAATGACACAACAGGTGTGCATGTCATAGAAATGGTGACATGAGGTGAGCCTCTTGAAATCTCCCCTGCAATTTACAACAAATTGAACAACTATAATTCTACAAAGGACTGCCTGAACAGCAGACAGGCAAGACTAAGAGACATACAACAGAAACCATCTAAATGTGGGAAAATGAAGCAAGAAGGGAGGAGGAAAGGCAGAAGAGCTGAGACGTGGACCACTCGGGCACAGGACAAAGATGGAGCTTGGAGTTCTGAGCTTTCTGCATTCCGGAGCTATGGCAGTCATGGAAAAAGGAAGAATTCAGTCAGCTAGAGCTCCCTTTATGTCCCAAAGTGCCACTTGAAGGATCAGCATGTATCTCGTCTCACCCCACCCTCACGGCAAAGACCACGGAGAAAAGACTGAGGAAAGAAGGGTAAAAATGGAGGTTTAAGCCTTCACTGCCAAGCAGAAGATGGAAGGCATAGACACAAATCCTAGCTGCCCCTTCTCTACTATCCCAGAGCTCACCCCACCTCCAACTGCCCAGCGCGAGAAACAGAAGAGTAGCAATGCCAGATAAAAATAAATAAATAAATACCAGAATATTTGCAGTTCTGAGAACTGTGGCTTGTAGCCACAGACATGCAACACAACAGTTTCACAAAGGGGAAAGAGCCTTGGCTGCAGGACTGGCTATACTGGTGATTGCCGCCATTGATCAAAGCCACCTCTCACAATCCAAGCCACTCCTTCCCCCACCTATCTGGGTGGGTCCCTGCAGGCGTAAACAGAGCTGCTGAAACCACTGGCCATGAATCTTGTGCAGAAAAAGCCTCAGAACATCAGAAGCTCTCTACACCTCCCATAGGAGGTGGTTCCCTGAAACCCAAGTGACCAGCTCACAAAGGAGAAGCCTACCTTCCATGGAATCCCTCCATTGTGTGAGAAGCAAGAACAGTGCAGAGAACATATAATACTACAGTGTGAGAGAGAATAAAAGGCTGCAGTAGGAGAGAAAATATAGCTTTCTACAAACACTTACTGGAAAGCAACAGAAAGACCACTTCCCAACAACCTGTTGCAAAACTCACTCCTTTATATGCCTAGGAAGAGAAACAATAATTCATTAATTACCATAAAAGCCAAGGTAAAAAGTAAGCTCACAAAGAAAATGGAAACTATCCAGAAGATGAACTCAAAGACATGGAAATATGTAACTTAAATGACAGAGAATTGAAGATTACAGTTCTGTAAAACTACAAGATGCAAGAAAACACAGAGAGGAAGTTTAGTGAACATAGAAACACAATCAAAGAGCAAAATGAACATTTTACCAACATTTGAACATTTACAAAAATGAACATTTATTGAAATTTTGAAAAAGAACCAAATAACAGAAACAGTCTCATAGATATAGAGGAAAATCTGATTGTTGCTAGTTGGGAGGGGGGTGGGGAAGAGGGAGAAGGGGAAGGTATTAGACAGCATAAATAGGTAACTACAATATTGCCACAGGGATATGAAAGGCAGTTTGGGGAATATAATTAATAATGTTGTAACTCTTTTGTGGGGTGTCAGGTGGTCACATGTCTCATTAGGGAGACCACTACATGGATGGAGTAGAGGCTTGTTCACTGCACTATACACCTGAAGCTGATGTAATATAATATTGTATGCCAACAGTAATTGAATATATAGATGGTCACAGGATGTGGAGTATACTCTGAAAGGGAGTCAAGGGGGGCCGGCCAAGTGGTGTGGTGGTTAAGCGCTGGCTTCGGAAGCCAGAGGACCCGGTTTGGTCCCACATATGAGGGCCAGTGACACTGCCCTCAAAAAAAAAGAATTAAATAAAAAAGAACCAAATTGAATTTTTGGATATTAAGAGCTCAATAAAAGAAAAAAAAGAATGAAATAGCCACCTGAAATAATAGAGCAGACCAGCTGCAGAAAGAATCAGTGACATTGAAGATAAAAATCTGGAAATGACACAGATGGAAGAAGAGAGAGACTTATAAGAAATGAAAGATTTCTACAAGAACTTTTTGACTCCATCAGAAAGAGCAATATAAGAATAATGAGCATACCAGAAAGAGAAGAAAGAGAAAGGGAAAAAAAGAGTATCTTCAAACAAATAGTCGATGAGAATTTCTCAAACTTGTGGAAAGAACTGAATCCTCGAACCCAAGAAGCAAATAGAACACCTAATTACATCAATCCAAACAGGCCTTGTCCAAGGCACATTGTATTGAAGCTGTCAAATATTAATGACACAGAGGGGACTTCTGGTAAAATGGTGGAATAGACAGACACTGTGCTAACTACCTCCCAGGATTGCACCAAAATTACAAACAATTTATACAACATTCAACCCTGGAGGTCCCCAGAACACTAGATGAACAGAACCACTAAACGAAGAACTTAAAGAGGAGGCCAGGTCAGGTCTGGTAGGAGGGGCACAGACGAAGGAGGGTGAACCCCATGAGGGAAGTCCCAGCTGTGCAGAGGCTTCTCCGGTTGGGGGAGAGACCCTCCGACCACACACCAAGCTCACCAGCCCAGAGTTCCTTTGCTGGGAAGAGGAGTTCCAAGATAGCTGGCAGTAAATTAGTGAGGACTCTCTTTGCCCAGCTCAGTGAGGCTGAGGGCAGCTAGAGAATTAGTGGGGCCAGCGCACGGGCTCGCCAGTGAGCATTTACCCAGTTCCTGGTGGAGGCAGTAGCTGTGTGAGCTGGGCCCAGGAGCCTGCGGGGATGGACAGAGCTGAGCACCTTTTGTACAAAAGCTGGAGGTTCTTGGATTATTGTTCCGCTGGTCTGGAGCTCGCACACAAGTGGTGTACAGGAGGGTGCCATTTTGTCAGGGGTGGACCCTCCCACAGAGGGTCAGGTTCAGGACCTCATTGGTCTAGTGGAATTGACGCAGAAGTGCTTGTGTGAATGCGTGCGCATGCGGCCTTGGATCCCCACCCTCTGCTCGGCTTATACTGCATTGCCAGTGAAACACTGGGCGGGTGCCCTCTGGCTCCAACAGGCTGCTCACTGAGACCCGGGAGTGCGCGAGCCGCCTCGTGTCCCCGCTCTCTGCACTGCGCTTGCAGAGTTGCCAGGCCGGTGATTGGTTGTCGAGCTGCTCGGCCTGATCTTTGAGTGGCTTATTGGGACAGGCTGAGACTGGGAGTTTTCCTGGAACTGTTGGGCCATGAGCTGTGTACCTGTGTGATCCAGCCAGGGCTCTCCTGTTCATCTATCTAATACATCAAAGCAATCCCAGAGTGACAGCCAGAATGAGGAAAGAAACATGTCCCAAGTAAAAGATCAGAAAAAAAACCTTTAGAAATGGAGCTAAATGAAACAGAGGGATCCAAACTTTCTGAGACAGAGTTTAGAACACTGATGATAAGAATGTTTAACAAACTTAGTGAGGACATAAGGAAGAGTAGAGAAATAAAATAACAACAACAACCAGTTAGAACTAAAGAACACAATAACTGAAATGAAGAACACACTTGAAGGAATCATCAGTAGAGCAGATGAAGCAGAGGAGTGGATCAGCGATTTGGAATGCAAAATAGCAGAAATCACCCAGTGGACACAACAAAAAGACCAAAGAATAATAAACAATGAAAATAGTTTAAGAGCCCTATGGGATAAGGTGAAGCGCGACAACCATTGAATCATAGGAATACCAGAAGGAGAAGAGAAGAAGCAAGAGGTCGAGAATGTATTTGAAAAAATGATGACTGAATACTTCCCTACCCTGGTGAAGGAAATCAACATACACGCCCGGGAAGTGCAGAGGATTCCAAACAAGCTGAACCCAACCAAACAGGTCCACACCAAGACACATCATAGTTAAAATGGCAAAAGTTAAAGACAGAGACAGAATCCTAGTGGTAGCAAGAGAAAGACAGCAGATTATATACAAAGAAACTCCCATTAGACTAACAGCTGACTTTTCCACAGAAACTCTGCAGGCCAGAAGGGAGTGGCAGAAGATATTCAAAGTGACACAAAATAAAGGCCTACAATCAAGATTGCTCTACCCAGCACGGCTATCACTTAAAATTGAAGGAGAAATAAAGAGCTTCTCAGAAAAGAATAAGCTTAAGGAATTCATTACCACCAAGCCAGCATTGCAAGAAATGTTAAAAGGGCTTATTTAAACAAAAGAAAGGGGTAAAGAAGCTAACCCAGGAACACCAGGAATACAAATGACAAAATGGCAATACGTATGCACCTATCAATAATCATTTGAAATGTGAATGGGCTAAACGCTCCAATCAAAAAACAGAGAGTGGCTGAGTGGATAAGAAAATACAACCCATATGTATGCTGTTTACAGATGGAATAAGATATTTCATGCAAATGGAAATGGAAAAAAAAAGCTGGATAAGCAGCTTATTTTGGAAAAAATAGACTTTAAAATGACTACAATAAAAGACAAAGAAGGACACAATAACTCTAATAAACATCTATGCACCCAACACAGGAACTCCTAATTACACATAAAATATTTTGACAGCTATAAAGACAGAAATCAACAGTAACACTATCATAGTAGGGGACTTCAAAACCCCTTTGTCACCAATGGACAGAGCCTTTAGACAGAAAATCAACACAGAAAAAGTGGCCTTAAACGACAGTTTAGACCAGCTGGACTTCGTTGATATTTTTAGAGCATTTCACCCTGAAAAAACAGAATATACATTCTTCTCAAGTGCACATGGGACATTTTCGAAGATAGACCATGTTAGGCCACAAAACAAGTCAGTAAATTTAAGAAGATTGAAATCATATCAAGCAGATATAAAGGAAAATCTGATGTTTGCTGCCTGGGAGGGAGTGGGGAAGAGGGACAGGGGAAAGGTTTTGGACAGTGTAGGTGGGTGACTATAATGTTACTGCAGGAATATGGGAGGGGCAGTTCTGGGAATGTAATTGATAATGTTGTGAAGGGACTATTATGTTAAGTGAAATAAGTCAGTCGGAGAAAGATAAATACCACATGATCTCGTTTATATGTGGAATGTGAAAAACTGAATGAACAAGCAAAGTAGACAGACTCATAGATATAGAGGAAAAACTGAGGTTTGCTAGTTGGAAGGAGGGGTGGGGATAAGGGGGAATGGAAAGGGATTAGACAGCATAAATAGACAACTACAATATTGCCACAGGGATATGAAACACAGTTCGGGGAATATAATAATGTTGTAAAAATTTTGTGGCATGTCAGATAGTCACATGTCTTGTTAGGGAGACCACTTCATGGATGGAGTAGAGGCTTGATCACTGCACTGTACACCGGAAGCTGATGTTGTATAATCTTGCATGCCAACTGTAACTGGATATATAGATATTCACGGGATGTGGAGCATACTGTGGAAAGGAATCAAAGGAATTGTAATAGATATGTATGATATGGGGAGAGGAGATATGTATGATATGGGGGGGAGGGTGGTTGTCACTTTGAGGGGTAAAAATTAGAACTATTGCATTGTGTGGTACACCTGAAACTAATTTAAAAAATGTTTATTTCACAATAAAAGATTATAAAATAAATTAATGACAGAAAAAATCCTCAAGGCTTTCAGGGAAAAGAAGACTGTAACCTACACATTAAAGCCCATTAGATTGTCATCAGCTTTTTCAGCAGAAACTCTAAGTGCCAGAAGGGAGTGGAATCAGATATTCAAACTATTGAAAGGGATAAATTATGAGCCAAGAATTATATATCCAGCAAAGATATCCTTTAGCTATGAAAGAATAAAAACCTTTCCTGACTTACAGAAGCTGAGAGAATTTTCTAACACATAACCTGCATTACAAGAAACACTGAAGGAATCTATTCAATCTGAAACAAACAAACAAAAAACCAAAAGAATACAAAACCCTGATTAGTATTACAAACAGAGTGACAGAAGGAGGAAATGCCAACTTCTACACCAAATAATAAACTATACACTTAAAAATAACATACAGGGCGAAGAAGAAGCAGAAGCAGAAGCAGAAGCAGAAGCAGAAGCAGAAGCAGAAGCAGAAGCAGAAGCAGAAGCAGAAGCAGAAGCAGAAGAAGAAGAAGAAGAAGAAGAAGAAGAAGAAGAAGAAGAAGAAGAAGAAGAAGAAGAAGAAGAAGAAGAAGAAGAAGAAAAACAAACATTAAAAGAAGGAGGAGAGGCTTGTCGAGTGGCATGGTGGTTGGGCGCTGGCTTGGGAAGCCAGCGGCCCCGGTTCGGTCTCACATGTGAGGGCCAGTGACACTGCCCTCAAAAAAAAAAAAAAGAAGTTGGAAAAATACATCTTTCTCCTACAGCCAAAAATCAATTCACAGCATTAACAAGGATAATTTGTGACAACAAAAATGTAAAAGAGGAGAGAGTAAAGGTATGAAACAGCATAAGGGAATGTAAAAAGGAAGCATACTGAATAAAATGGAATATTCTAAATATGAAACTTTCCTTTACATAAACTTAAGGTAACCATACAACAAAAATCCAGAATTGAAATATGTAACAGAAAAACAGAGAGAAATATCATAGAATATCACCACACTGAAATAATAGACAGCAAACAAAAAGGCAAAGAAAAAATGGAGACACAGTCCTACCAGAAAAACAAAGACAGAATGAAAGGAAATCCTCATATATCAATAATCATCCCAAATATAAATGGACTGAACTCACCAATAAAAAAACAAAAAGTAGCAGATTGGAACAAAACACTAAATCCATCCATATGCTGCCTCTAAGAGACATATCTCAGCTACAAAGACAAATACAGACTCAAAGTGAAAGGGTAGAAATTGAGACTCCAAGCAAATGGTATTCAGAGTAAAACAGGTGCAGCTATACTGATATCAGATGAAACAGACTTCAGGATAAAGAAGGTATCAAGAGAAAAAGATAGACATTTCATAATGATAAGGGGGACTATACAAGAAGAAGATATAACAGTCATCAATATTTATGCCCCCATCAGGGAGCACCAAATATATTAAGCAACTACTAAAAAACTAAAGGAAGAAATTGACAAAAACACAAGTATAGTAAGGGATCTAAATGCATCATTGACTGCTATGGACAGATCATCCAAACAGAAAGAAATATCAGTCCTAAATGACACATGAGATGAAATGGACATGATTGACATTTATAGAGTATTTCATCCTAGAACATCACACTAATTCTTTTCTAGTGTACATGGAATGTTCTCAAGGATAGACTATATATTGGAACATAAAATTAACCTCAACAAACTTAAGAAGATTGAAATCATACCAAGCATTTTCTGTGATCACAAAGCTTTGAAATTGGATATCACCTGCAAAAAGAAACAGGAAAAACCACAAATATGCAGAGATTAAGCGACATACTTTTGTTTTGTTTTGTTTTTGAGGGCAGTGTCACTGGCCCTCATATGTAGAATCCGAACCAGGGCCGCTGGATTCCCAAGCCAGCGCTTAACCACCATGCCACTCGGAAGCAACATACTTTTAAACAATGACTGGGTCAAAGAAAAAATAAAGGAGAGATCAAAAGATAAATCAAAACAAATGAGAATGAAAATACATCCTACGAAAATTTTAGGGATGCAGTGAAAGCAGTTTTAAGAGGGATCTTTATATTATTACAGGCCCACCTTAAGAAAGAAGAAAAATTCCAGATAAACAACCTCACGTTACACCTTATATAACTAGAAAAAAATAATAAATGAAACTGAAAGTCAGCAGAAGGAAGGAAATAATAAAAATCAGAGGAGAACTAAATGAAAACAGAGAACAAAAAGACAATAGAAAAAATTAATGCAACAAAAACTGGTTCTTTGAAAAGATTAACAAAACTAACAAATCCTTGGCTACACTCACTACAATAAAAAGAGAAAAGACACAAATACATAAAATCAGAAATGAAAGAGGGGAGGTTACCACGATTGCCAAGGAAATACAAAGGACTATTCAAGAATACTATGAAGGGCTATATGCCACCAAATTCAGAAACCTAGAAGAAATGGACATGTTCCTAGAAACATACAGCCTTTCTAGCCTGAATCACGAAGAACTAGAAAATCTACATAGACTAATCAACAGTAAGGAAATTGAATCAGTCATCTGAAACCTTCTCAAAAGCAAAAACCCAGGACCAGATGGCTTCACTAGTGAATTCTACCAAACATTCAAAGATTTAGTACCTGTTGTAGTCCAACTCTTCCAAAAAATTGAAGACGAGGTAATACTGCCTAACGCATTTTATGAGTCCAACATTTCCCTGGTACCAAAACCTGGTAAGGATAACACACACACAAAATTTACAGAACAATATCTGTAATGAATACAGATGCAAAAATCCTAAACCAAATTTTAACAAATCAGATGCAGCACTGCATTAAAAAGTTATACATACAACTAAGTGGGGTTCATCCCAGCGGCACAAGGATGGTTCAACATACACGAATCGATCAATGTGATACACCACTTAAGCAAAATAAAGGACAAAAATCATATGATTATATCAATAGATGCAGAAAAGCGTGTGACAAGATACAACATCCATTTATGATTAAAACACCAATAAAATGGGTAAAGAAGGAAAATATCTTAACATAATAAAGGTCTCAGCTAATATAATTAACAGTGAAAATATGAAGCCCTTTGCTTGACATTCAGGAACACAACAGGGCTGTCCACTATCACCTCTGCTTTTCAACATAGTATTGGAAGTCCTAGCAATAGACAGGAATAAAAGGCATCCAAATATGGAACAAATAAGTCAAATTGTAAATTTTTCCAGGTGACATGATACTATATATTGAAAAACCTTAAAGACTGCACCACAAACCTATTAGAAACAATAAACAAATACAGTAAATTTGCTGGCTACAAATCAACATACAAAAGTCCATTGCATTCCTCTATACTAACAATGAAACCTCAGAAAAAGAAATTTTAAAAAAGGATTACATTTGCAATTGCAACAAATTGAATAAAATACCTAGGAATAAACTTAACCAAGGATGTGAAAGACATATACACTGAAAACTATAAGACATTTTTAAAAGAAATTGAAGAAGACACAAACAAATGGAAAGACATTCCATGTTCAAGGATTGGAAGAATCAACATAGTTAAAATGATCATATTACCCAAAGCAATAAACACATTTAATGCAATCCCCATCAAAATCCCATTGGCATATTTTAAAGAAATAGAACAAAAAAAACATCAGATTTGTGTGGAACCACAAAAGGCTCCGAATAGCCAAAGCAATCCTTACAGAAAAGAACAATGCTGGATATATCGTACTCCCTGACTTCAGCTTGTACTATAGGGCAACAATAATGAAAACAGTATGGTATTGGCAGAAAAACAGATACACATACCAAAGGAATAGAGTCAAGAACCCAGAAATAAACGCACATAAATATGGAGAGATAATTTTTGACAAAGAAGCCAGAAACATACAATGGAGAAAAGAGAGCCTCTTCAATAAATGGTGCCAGAAGAATTGGAAAGCAAGGTGTAAAATAACGAAACCAGACTGCTGTCAGCATGTACCAAAATTGACTCAAGATGGATCCAAAACCTAAACATAAGACCTGAAACTATAAACTGCATGGAAGAAAACATAAGTACTAAACTTATGGACCTTGGGTTCAATGAGCATTTTATGAATTTGACCTCAAAGGCAAGGGAAGTAAAAGATAAAATAAATGATTGGGAGTATTTCAAACTGAAAAGCTTCTGTAGAGCGAAAGAAAAAATGCACAAAATGAAAAGGCAACCAACAGAATGGGAGAAGATTTTTGTCACTGATGCCTCTGATGAGGGGCTAATATTTAAAATATATCAGGAACTCATACAACTCAACAAAAACAACAAAAATCCCAAGCAATCCAATTTAAACAATGGGCAGATGACCTGAATAGAGATTTCTCAAAAGAGGACATACAGATGGGCAATACACATATGAGGAAAATGCTCAACATCACTAATCATCAGAGAAATGCAGATAAAAACCACAATGAGATATCACCTCACACCAGTTGAAATGGTTATCATCAACAAGAGAAATAATAGCAAGTGTTGGAAAGGCTGTGGAGAAAAAGGAACCCTCATATACTGTTGGTTGAAATGCAGGGCAGCCTCTATGGAAGACAGTGTGGAGATTCCTCAAAAAATTAAAAACAGAATTAGCATATGACCCAGCAATCCCTCTCTTGAGTATTCAAGCAAAATATCTGAAAACATTTATCTGTAAAGACATATGTGCTCCGATGTTCATTGCGCTTTATTTACGGTGTCCAAGACATGGAAACAACCAGTGTGCTTTGATAGATGATTGGATAAAGAAGTTTTGGTATATATACACAATAAAATACTCTCCTGCCATAAGAAAAGATGAAATGGTGCTATTTGGGACAATATGAATGAATCTTGAGATTATAATGCTAAGCGAAATAATTCAAACAGAAAAAGTAGAGAACCATATGATTTCATTGATATGGAGTATGTAAGACAAAACAACAAAGGAACAGGAAAAACAAATGAAGAAAAAAAATCTCATAGACACAATAGTTTAGTGGTTACTAGAGGGTAAGGAGGGTCGGGGATGATAAATGAAGGTAAAGGATATCAAATATATGGTGATGGAAAGAGAACTGACTCTGGGTGGTGAACACACAATGTAATATATAGATGATGTATTACAGAATTGTACACCTGAAATCTATGTAACTTTGGTAAGAATTGTCACCTCAATAAAATTCAATTAAAAAGAAAAGACACACAACACCAGATAGATGAATAAATGTTTACAAGTGTTATATTGCCTTGTTCAATTGATACTTCAATCTTATTTTTTTCAAAACTTTCTCAAGACAATTTTTGTTTTTTTAATTTTCAATTATACTTGACATTGAATATTAATTTATATTACTTTCAGCCGTACAGCTTAGTAATTTGACATTTATATTATTTATGAAATGGTTCCCACTGATAAGTCCCTCTGATAACCCACCTGGCATGATGGATATTTGGTTATTACAATATTGCTGACTATGTTCCCTATAATGTAATTTACATCCCTGAGACTATTTTATAACCATAAATTTGAACTTCTTAATAAGTTTACCTTATTCACCCAGCCCCCTCAAAGCCCCTCCTATCTGCTAACTATCAGCTTGTTCTCTATATTTATAACGTTGGGTTTTGTTTTTAATTTTTTTTGGTTTATTTGGTTCTTTAGATTCCACATAAAAGTGAGATCATATGATATTTGTGTGTATTTCTGACTTATTTCACTTAGCATAATACCTTCTAGGTCCATTCATGTTGTCACAAGTGGTAAGATTTCAATATTTTGTGGCCGAGTAATATTCCATTGAATATATGTACCAACTCTTCTTTTTTTTATTTATGAATCTCATATTTTATTACAGTTAACTGTGTATGTGTCATCTCCCCAATTAGAACATGAGCTCCTTGTAGATGGGGTGATGCCTTACGCATTTTTTTTACTTTTTTTATTTTAATTAGCTTCAGTTGTACAACACAGTGCAATACTTATACTTTATACCCCTCAAAGTGACAACCCCCCTCCACCAATTCTCGCCCCCACTCCTCCCCCCAATATCATACTATCTATTACAATTTCTTTCATTCCCTTCCACCATATAATCCACATCCCGTGACTATCTATATATTCAATTACAGTTGGCATACAATATAATACAACATCAATTTCAGGTATGCAGTGCAGTGATCAAGCCTCTACTCCATCCATGAAGTGGTCTCCCTAACAAGACATGTGACCATCTGACACCCCACAAAATACTTACAACATTATTATATTCCCCGAACTGTCTTTCATATCCCTGTGACAATACTGTAGTTACCGATTCATGCTGTCTAATCCCTTCGCCTTCTCCTTCATCCCCACTCCCCTCCCAAATAGCAACCCTGTATTTCCTCTGTATCTATGAGACTGTTTCTGTTTCCTTTGCACATTCATTCAGTTTTTCAAATTCCTCATATAAGTGAGATCATATGGTATTTATCTTTCTCCGACTGACTTATTTCACTTTACATAATAGTCTCTAGGTCAATCCAGATAGTTACAAATGGTGCGATTTCATTCTTCTTTATAGCAGAGTAATACTCCATTGTATAAATGTACCACAGTTTCTTAGTCCAGTCATCTACCGATGGGCATTTCAGTTGTTTCCAAATCTTGGCTATTGTAAAAAGCGCTGCAATAAACATAGGGCTGCATATATTTTTTCGAATTAGCGTCTTGGATTCCTCTGGGTAGATACCTAAGAGTGGAATTGCTGGGTCATACGGCAGTTCCATTTCCAGGTTTTGAGATGCCTCCATACTGATTTCCATAATGGCTGCACCAATTTGCAGTCCCACCAACAATGCACCAGGGTTCCCTTTTCTCCAGACCCTCCCAAGCACTTGTTTGTTGATTTGTTGATGATAGCCATTCTGACGGGAGTGAGGTGATATCTCATTGTGGTTTTTATTTGCATTTCTCTGATGATTAGTGAGGTTGAACATTTTTGCATATGCCTGTTGACCATCTGTATGTCCCCTTTAGAGAAATGCCCCCTCATATCCTCTGCCAATTTTTTAATTGGGTTGTTTGTTTTTTTTGGTGTTGAATTGCATGAGTGTTTTATAAATTTTGGATATCAACCCCTTATCAGATATATCGTTGGCAAATATCTTCTCCCATTCAGTAGGCTGACTTTTTGTTTTATTGATGATTTCCTTTGCTGTGAAAAAACTTTTAAGTTTGATGTAATCACATATGTTCACTTTTTCTTTCATTTCCCTTGCCTGAGGGGATATATCAGTAGAAATATTACTCAGGGTAATGTCTGTAAACTTACTCCCTATATTTTCTTCTAGGAGTTTCATGTTTTCAGGTGTTACATTTAAGTCTTTAATCCATTTTGAGTTTGTTCTCATATATGGTGTAAGTAGGTGGTCCATTTTCATTTTTTTGCACGTGTCAGTCCAATTTTCCCAGCACCAGTTGTTTAATAGACTATCTTTACTCCAGTGTAAATTCTTGCTTCCATTGTCATAGATTAAATGACGTATATGGATGGGTTTATTCCTGGGCTCTCTATTCTATTCCATTGGTGTATGTGTCTGTTTTTATGCCAGTACCATACTGTTTTGATTACCATAGCCTTGTAGAATGTTTTGGTGTCAGGTAGTATGATGCCTCCCACTTTGTTCTTATTTCTCAAGATTGCCATAGCTCTTCAGGGTCTTTTGTGGTTCCATATAAATTTTAGGATTCTATGTTCTACTTCTGAGAAAAATGTCCTTGGTAGTTTGATTGGAATTGCATGGAATCTATATATTGCCTTAGGTTGTATTGACATTTTAACTATATTAATTATTCTTATCCAAGAACATGGTATGTATTTCCATTTATTCATATCTTCTTTGATTTCCCTCTTCAGTGTCTCATAATTTTCTGATTACCGGTCTTTTACTAATTTAGTTAAATTGATTCCTAGATATTTTACTGCTTTTGAAGCAATTGTAAATGGGATTGATTTCCTGATTTCTTCTTCTGATAGCTTATTATTGGTATATATAAATGCAACTGATTTCTGAATATGAATTCTGTATCCTGCTACTTTACCAAATTCGTTTATCAGTTCTAGCAGCTTTTTGGTGGAGACTTTGGGAATTTCTATATATAGTATCATTTCATCTGCACATAATGACAATTTTACTTCCTCTTTTCCAATTTGGATGCCTTTTATTTCATTTTCTTGTCTAATTGCTGTGGCTAGAACTTCCATAACTATGTTAAATAGAAGTAGTGGAAGTGGACAGCCTTGTCTTCTTCCTGATTGTAAAGGTGAAGCTTTTAGCCCTTACACATTGAGTACAATATTTGCTCTCGGCTTATCATATATGGCCTTTATCATGTTGAGATGTGATCCCACTAATTCCACTTTGCTGAGAATTTTTATCATAAACAGCTGCTGGATTTTGTCAAATGCTTTTCTTGCATCTATTGATAAGATCATATGATTTTTATTTTTCATTTTGTTAATGTGATATATTACGTTAATTGATTTGCGGATATTGAATCAACTTGCGTAGCAGGAATGAATCCCACTTGATGGTGGAGTATGATCTTTTGAATGTGATATTGAATTCGGTTTGCTAGTGTTTTATTGAGGACTTTTGCATGTATGTTCATTAGGGATATTGGCCTGTAATTTTCCTTTTTTGTAATATCTTTTTCTGACTTAGGAATCAGGGTGATAGTGGCTTCATAGAAAGAGTTTGGGAGCCTTCAAAACTTCTCTATTTTCTGGAATAGTTTGAGGAGAATCGGCATTAAATCTGTTTTGTTTTTCTTTTTTTTTTAATTTTTTATTATTATTTTTTTAAATTAGTTTCAGGTGTACAGCACAATGCAATAGTTATACTCTTTATCCCACAAAGTGACAATTCCCCTCCCCCAGTTTGCCACCTCACATATCCCCATATCATACATATCTACTACAAATCCTTTGAGTCCATTCCACATATACTCCATATCCCGTGACTATCTATATATTCAGTTACATTTGGTATACAATGTTATACAACATCAGCTTCAGGTGTACAGTGCAGTGATCATGTCTCTACTCCATCCATGAAATGGTCTCCCTAACAAGACATGTGACTATCTGACACAACACAAAATTTTTACATTATTATAGTCCCCGAACTGTGCTTCATATCCCTGTGGCAATATTGCAGTTGTCTATTTATGCTGTCTAATCCCTTTCCCTTCTCCCTTATCCTCAACCCCCCTCCCCACTAGCAACCCTCAGTTTTTCCTCCATATCTATGAGTCTGTTTACTTTGCTCATTCATTTAGTTTTCCACATTCCACATATAAGTGAGATCATATGGTATTTGTCTTTCTCCGACTGACTTATTTCACTTAGCATAATAGTCTCTTCACAACTTTATCAGTTACATTCCCAGAACTAACCCCCATAACCCAGCAGCAACATTGTAGTCACCCCCCCACGCTGTCCAAAACCTTCCCCCTCTCCCTCATCCCCATTCCCTCCCAGCCAGAAACCATCAGTTTTTCCTTTATGTCTGCTTGATATGATTTCAATCTTCTTAAATTTACTGAGACTTGTTTTGTGGCCTACCATGTGGTCTATCTTGGAAAATGTCCCATGTGCACTTGAGTAGAACTTGTTTCAGGGTGAAATTCTCTAAAAATATCGACGAAGTCTAGCTGGTCTAAACTCTTGTATAAGGCCACACTTTCCGTTGATTTTCTGTCTAAAGGGTCTGTCCATTGGTGACAATGGGGTGTTGAAGTCCCCTACTATGATAGTGTTACTGTTGATCTCTGTCTTTATGTCTGTCAAAATCTGTTATATGTAATTAGGAGTTCCTATGTTGGGTGCATAGATATTTATTAGGGTTATGGTGCCCTTCTTTATCTTTTATTGTAGTCATTTTAAAGTCTATTTCGTCCAAAATAAGTATTGGTACTCCAGCTTTTTTCCCCCCTCATTTCCATTTGCATGAAATATCTTATTCCATCTGTAAACAGCATATACATGTGTCCTACTTTCTTATCCACTCAGCCACTCTCTGTCTTTTGATTGGAGCTTTTAGACCAATCACATTTAAAATGATTATTGATAGGTGCATATGTATTGCTCTTTTGTTATTTGTATTCCTGGTCTTCCTGGGTTAGCTTGTTTACCCCTTTCTTTTGTTTAAAAAAGCCCTTTTAACATTTCTTGCAATGCTGGCTTGGTGGTAATGAACTCCTTAATCTCATTCTTTTCTGAGAAGCTCTTTATTTCTCCTTCAATTTTAAGTGATAGCCGTGCTGGGTAGAGCAATCTTGGTTGTAGGCCTTTATTTTGTGTCACTTTGAGTATCTCCTGCCACTCCATTCTGGCCTGCAGAGTTTCAGTAGACAAGTCAGCTGTTATTCTAATGGGAATTCCTTTGTATGTGACCTACTGTCTTTCTCTTGCTACCACTAGGATTCTGTCTCTGTCTTTAACCATTGACATTTTAACTATGATGTGTCTTGGTGTGAACCTGTTTGGGGTGAGTTTGTTTGGAACCCTCTGCACTTCCTGGGCATACATGTTGATTTCCTTCACCAGGGTAGGGAAGTATTCAGTCATTATTTTTTCAAATACATTCTCGACCCCTTGCTTCTTCTCTTCTCCTTCTGGTATTCCTATGAGTCGAAGGTGGTCGGGCTTCACCTTGTCCCATAGGACTCTTAAACTATTTTCATTGTGTTTTATTCTTTGGTCTTTTTGTTGGGGAACCTGGGTGATTTCTGCTATTTTATCTTCCAAATCGCTGATCTGCTTCTCTGCTTCATCTACTCTACTGGTGATTCCTTCAAGTGTGTTCTTCATTGCAGTTTTTATATTTTTTAGTTCTAACTGGATGTTTTTTATGATTTCTCTATCATTCCTTATGTCGTCACTAAGTTTGTTACACATTCTTATCATCAGTGTTCTAAACTCTGTCTCTGAAAGGTTGGATCCCTCTGTTTCATTTAAGTCCATTTCTAGAGGTTTCTTCTGATCTTTTACTTGTGACATGTTTCTTTGTTTCCCCATTCTGGCTGTCACTCTGGGATTGCTTTGATGTAATAGATAGATCACCAGGAGAGCCCTGGCTAGATCATGCAGGCACACAGCTCACGGCTCAGCAATCCCAGGAAAACTCCCAGTTTCAGCCTGTCCCAATCAGCCGCTCTCAGATCAGGACGAGCAGCCTGACAACCAATCACCAGCCTGGCAATGCTGCAAGTGCAGTGCAGAGAGCTAGGACCGGAGGTGGCTTGCGCATTTCCGCATCTCAGTGAGCAGCCTGGTGGAGCCGGAGCACGCCCACCTGACCTTTCCCTGGCAATGCAGCACAAGCCGTGTGGAGGGTGGGGATCCGAGGTGGCTGGCGCATTTCCGGGTCTCAGTGAGCAGCCTGGTGGAGCCAGAGGGCACCTGCCCGGCAGTTACCTGGCAACACAGTATAAGACGGGTGGAAGGTGGGGATCCAAGGCCGCATGCGCACACGCGCGTGCACGCATACACGCACTTCTGCATCAATTCCACCAGACCTTGAGGTCCCGGACCTGACCCTCCTTGCAAGGGGCTAACCCTGACAAAACGGCGCTCTCCCTACACCACCTGCGTGCAGACCCCACACCAGGGGAACAACAGTCCCCAAACCTCCAGCCTTTGCACCAAAGACACCCAGTTCAGTCAGTCCCCCGCAGGCTCCCAGGTGTGGCTCACACAGCCACTCCCTCCATCAGCAACCAGGTAAGTGCTCACCAGCGAGCAAGCACGTGTGCCAGCCCCACTGATTCTCCAGCCTCTCTCAGCCTCACTAATTTACTGCCAGCTATCTTAGAACTTCTCTTCCTGGCAAAGGAATTCTGGGGTGGTGAGCTTGGTGTGCGGCCGGAGGGTCTCTCCCCCAACCAGAACAGCCTCCCCACAGCTGGGACCTCCCTCACAGCGTTTGCCCTCTCTTATCTCCGCCCATCCTACCAGACCCGACTCGGCCTCTTCTTTAAGTTCTTTGTTAGTTGTTCTGTTCATCCAGTGTTTCACGGACCTCCAAGGTTGAATGCTATATAATTTACTTGTAATTTTGGTGTGATCCTGGGAGACAGTTATCACAGCGTCTGTCTATTCCACAATTTTACCAGAAGTCCCGGAAGTTCCTTTTTTGAATGTTTTGTAAAATTCACCTGTGAAGCCATCTGGATCAGGGCTTTTGTTTTTTGGAAGCTTATTGATTACTGAATCAATTTCTTTGGCGTTTCTCAGTCTGTTCAAAGTTTCTGTTTCCTTTTGGGTCAGACTTGGTAGATGGTATGCTTCCAGAAATTTATCCATTTTGGACTGGCCAAGTGGCGCGGTGGTTAAGCACTGGTTTGGGACACCCGGGCACTGGGTTCGTATCCCACATATGAGGGTCAGTGACACTGCCCTCAAAAAAAAAAAAAAGGTGGTCTAGAAATTTATCCATTTCTTCTAGATGTTGAATTTGTTAGCATATAGTTGCTCATAGTATTTTCTTAAAAATTTCTTTATTTCTGTGGTATCTGTTGTCACTTCTCTTTTTTCATTTCTGATTTTATTATTGGTGAGTCTGGCTAAGGCTTTGTCGGTTTTGTTGATCTTTTCCAAAAACCAACTCTTGATTTCATTGATCTTTTCTATTGTTTTTTGTTCTGTATTTCATTTATTTCTGCTCTGGTCTTTATTATTTCCTTCCTCCTTCTCCATTTAGGTTTGTTTTTCTGTCTGTTTCGAGTTCCCTTAGGTGTAAAGATAGTCTGTTGATTTGAGATTTTTCTTCTTTCTTAGATATGCCCGCACTGCTATGAACTTCCCACTTAAGATGCCTTTCACTGCACCCCAGAGATTTTGGGTTGTGGTGTTTTCATTTTCATTTGTCTCGGGGTATCATTTTATTTCCTCCTTGATCTTATTTTTCACTCACTCTCTATTTAGTAGCATATTATTTAGTCTCCATGTATTGGGAAGCTTCGCTGATTTCCTCCTATAATTGATTTCTAGTTTCATAGCATTGTGGTCAGAGAAGACACTTGATATGATTTCAATCTTCCTAAATTTGTTGAGACTTGTTTTGTGGCCTAACATGTGGTCTATCTTGGAAAATGTTCCATGTACACTTGAGAGTAATGTATATTCTGTAGCTTTGGGATGAAATGCTCTAAAAATACCAATTAAATCAAGCTGGTCTAAAGTGTCATTTAAGGCCACTATGTCCGTGTTGATTTTCTGTCTGGAGGATCTGTCCATTGATGACAACAGGGTGTTGGAATCCTCTACTATGATAGTGTTACTGTTGATCTCTGTCTTTATGTCTGTCAAATCTGTTTTGTATATTTAGGAGCTCCTATATTGGGTGCATAGATGTTTACTAGGGTCATATCCTCTTGTTGAATCAATCCCTTTATTATTGTGTAGTGCCGTTCTTTGTCTTTTATTGTAGTCTTCATTTTAAAGTCCATTTTGTCCTCAGTACATATTGCTACTCCAGCTTTTTTCCCATTTCCATTTGCATGAAATACCTTATTCCATCCCTTTACTTTCAGTCTGTGTGTGTCTTTTGATCTGAGATGTGTCTCTTGTAGACAGCATATGCATAGGTCCTGTTTTCTTATCCACTCAGCCACTCTGTGTCTTTTGATTGGAACATTTAGCCCATTCACATTTTTTAAAATTAGTTTCAGGTATACAACACAGTGCAATAGTTAAACTTTTTGACCCTCAAAGTGACAACCCTCTCCCCCATTTAGCCACTCCACTTCTCCCCCCATATCATATATATCTATTATAGTTCCTCTGACTCCCTTCCACTTTATAATCCACATCCCGTGACTGTATATATTCAATTACAGTTGGTATACAATATTATACAACCTCAGCTTCAGGTGTACAGTGCAGTGATCAAGCCTCTACTCCATCCATGAAATGGTCTCCCTAACAAGACTTATGACCACTTGACACCCCACAAAATATTTACAACATTATTAATTATATTCCCCGAACTGTCTTTCATATCCCTGTGGCAATATTGTAGTTACCTGTTTTTGCTGTCTAACCCCCCTCCTAACTAGCATCCATGTTTTTCCTCTATATCTATGAGACAGTTTCTGTTTACTTTGTTCATTCATTCAGTTTTTCAGATTCCACATATAAGGGAGATCATATAGTATTTGTCTTTCTCTTACTGACTTATTTCACTTAACATAATGACCTCTAGGTCCATCCATATCATTGCAAATGGTACGATTTCATTCTTCTCTATAGCAGAGTAATACTCCAATGTATAAATATACCACAGTTTCTTAAACCAGTCATCTACCGATGGGCATTTTGGTTGTTTCCAAGTCTTAGCTATTGTAAATAGTGTTGCAATGAACATAGGCGCGTATATATTTTTTTGAATAAGTGTCTTGGTTTTTTCAGGATAAATACCTAGGAGTGGAATTGCTGGGTCAAACGGTAGCTCTATTTCCAGTTTTTTGAGATACCTCCATACTGACTTCCATAGTGGATGCACCAATCTGCAATCCCACCAACAGTGCAGCAGGGTCCGCTTTTCCCCACAACCCCATCAGCACTTGTTGTTTGTTGATTTATTGATGATAGCCATTCTGACTGGAGTGAGGTGGTATCTCATTGTGGTTTTTATTTGCATTTCCCTAATGACCAGTGAGGTTGAATAGTTTTTCATATGCCTGTTGGCCTGTATGTCCCCTTTAGAGAAATGTCTCTTCATATCTTCTGGCCATTTTTTAATTGGGTTGTTTGTTTTTTTTGGTGTTGAGTTTCATGAGTGTTTTATAAATTTTGGATATTAACCCTTTATCAGATATATCATTGGCAAATATATTCTCCCACTCAGTAGGCTGACTTTTTGTTTTATTGATGGTTTCCTTTATTGTGAAAAAACTTTTAAGTCTGATATAATTCCATATGTTCATTTTTTCTTTTACTTCCCTTACACGCAGGGATGTATCGGTAAAAACATTGCTCCTGGTAATGTATGCAAATGTACTCCCTATATTTTCTTTTAGGAGTTTTATGGTTTCAGATCTTACATTTAAGTCTTTAATCCATTTTGAATTTGTTCTTGTATATGGCATAAGGAGGTGGTCCAGTTTAATTTTTTTGCATGTGTCAGTCCAATTTTCCTAGCACCATTTTTTGAATAGATTATCTTTACTCGGATGTAAATTCTTGCTTCCCTTGTCATAGATTAACTGTCCGTAAATGCTTGCATTTATTTCTGGGCTCTCTGTTCTGTTCCACTGATCGATGTGCCTGTTTTTATGCTAATACCATATTGTGTTGATTACTGTAGGCTTGTAGTATGTTTTGATGTCTGGTAGCGTGATCCCCCCGACTTTGTTCTTATTTCTCAGGATTGCCGAGGCTATTCAGGGTCCTTTATGATTCCATATAAATTTTAGGATTATATTTTCTATTTCTGTGAAAAATGCCCTTGGTAGTTTGATAGGAATTTCATTGAAGCTATATATTGCTTTAGGCAGCATGGACATTTTATCTATATTAATTCTTCCTATACATGAGCATGGTAGGTTTTTCCATTTATTTGTATCTTCTTTCATTTCTCTCTTCATTGTCTTATAATTTTCTGAGTACAGGTCTTTTACTTCTTTCGTTAAATTTATTCCTAAGTATTTTATATTTCTTGAAACAATGTAAATGTGACTGTTTTCTTAATTTCTCCTTCTAATAGTTTGTTATTGGTGTATACAAATGCCACTGATTTCTGAATATGGATTTTTTTATCCTGCTAGCTTAATGAATTTGTTTATTATCTGTTCCAATATTTTTGATGGAGTCTTTTGGGTTCTCTATATATAGTATCATGTCATCTGCATATAATGACAGTTTTACTTCCTCCTTGCCAATTTGAATGCCTTTTATTTCTTTTTTTTTTCTAATTGCTGTGGCTAGAACTTCCAAAACTATGTTGCTTAAAAGTGGAGAAAGTGGACACATTTGTCTTGTTCCTGATCTTAAGAGGAATGGTTTTAGCTTTTTTCCATTGAGTATGATGTTAGCTGTGGGTTTATCATACATGGCCTTTATTATGTTGAGATACGATCCCTCTATTCCTACTTCACTAAGAGTTTTTATCATAAATCACTGCTAGATTTTGTTAAATGCATTTTCTGTATCTATTGATATGATAATATGATTTTTATTTTTCATTTTGTTGATGTGGTTTATCACATTAATTGACTTGCAAATATTGAACCAATCTTGTATACCAGGGATGAACCCCACTTGATCGTAGTATATGATCTTCTTAATTTATTGCTGAATTTGGTTAACATTTTGTTGAGGATTATTACATCTATATTCATCAGGGATATCGGCCTGTAGTTTTGTGTTTTTTTTTGTACTCCTTGTCTGATTTGGGGATCAGGGTGATAGTGGCCTTATGAAAAGATTTTGGTGAAGTCAATGAAATTTTAATAGATATGTATGACATATGGGGAGAGCATGGGACGGTGGATTGGGGTGGGGGTTTGTCGCTTTGAGGGTTAAAAAGTATAAGTATTGCACTGTGTTGTACAACTGAATTAATTTTAAAAAATCATTTTGGGGACCTTCCCTCCTTCTAGATTTTTTGGAATAGTTTGAGTAGAATAGGTGATAATTCTTTTTTGAGTGTTTGGTGAAATTCACTTGTGAGGCCATCTGGTCCAGGGCTTGTTTTTTCGGGAGCTTGTTGACTACTGATTTAATTCCCTTGGTAGTAATCACTTTATTAGGTTTTTCTGTTTCTTCTTGAGTTGGCATTGGAAGGTTGTATGAGTCTAAAAAGTGGTTCATTTTTTTCCAAATTCTCAAAATTGTTGGGAACAGTTGCTAATCGTATTTTCTTAAATTTTTTTTAAAATTTCTGTCTGTTTCAGTTCTCTTTCATTTCTGATTTTACTAATTTGAGTCCCCTCTTTTTTTTTTTGATAAGTCTGGCTAGATTTCTTCCAATTTTTTTTATCTTCTCAAAAAGCAGCTCTTAGTTTCATTCATCTTTTGTATTGTTTTTCTGGTCTCTATTTCCTTTATTTCCACTCTGGTCTTTATTATCTCCTTCCTTGTACTCCCTTTGGGATGGTTTTGCTGCTATTTTTCCAAATCCCTGAGATGTAAGGATAGCCTATTGATTTGAGATTTTTTTTGCTTCTTTAGGTAGGCCTGCACTGGTATGAACTTCCCTCTCAGGACTGCTTTTGCTGCATTCCAAAGATTTGGGGTCACTGTGTTTTCATTTTTCTTTCTTTTGAGTTATCTTTTGATTTCTTCCTTGAACTCATTGTTGATCCACTTGCTATTTAGTAACATATTATTAAGTCTCCATGTATTTGTGTGTTTTCCAGTTTTTTTCCTTGTAATTCATTTCTAATTTTGTAGCACTCTGGTCAGAAAAGATGCTTGATATTTCAAATTTCTTAAATTTATTGAGACTTGTTTTGTGGTCTAACATGCGTCCTATTTTGGAAAATGTTCCATGTGCACTCAAGAAGGACATGTATTCTTCAGCTTTGGGGTAAAGTGCTCTAAAAATATTCACTAAATCCAACTGGTCTAATGTGTCACTTAAGGTCCTGTTTCCATATTGATTATCTGTTTATAGGATCTGACTCTGGGAGTCAGTGGTGTGTTGAAGTCCCCTACTGTGATAGTGTTACTGTTGGTCTCTGTTTTTATGTCCATCAATATCTGTTTTATATATTTAGGTGCTCCTATGTTAGGTGCATACATGTTTACTAGGGTTATGTGTGTCCTCTTGTTGGATCGATCCCTTTATTATTATGTAGTACCCTTCTTTGTCTTTTATTATGTTCTTCAATTTGCAGTCTATTTTGTCCGATATAAGTATTGCTACTTCAGCTTTTTTCTCATTTCCATTTGCATGAAATATCTTACTCCATCCCTTTACTTTCAGTCTGTATGTGTCTTTTAATCTGAGGTGAGTCTCTTGTATACAGCATATGCAAGGGTCTTGTTTTCTTATCCATTCAGCCTCCCTATGCCTTTTATTTATTTATTTATTTTTTGAGGGTTGTGTCACGGGCCCTCATATGTGGGACTGAACTGGGTCCACTGGCTTCCCAAGGCAGCACTTAACCACCGTGTCACTCGGCTGGCCCCTATGTCTTTTGATTGGAACATTTAATCCATTTATATTTAAAGTGATTATTGATAGGTGCATAGTTATTGGCATTTTGTTATTTGTGTTTCTGGTCTTCATTAGTTATTGTTTTTCTCATTTCTTCTGCTTAAAGAAACCCTTTTAACATTTTCTGCAATGCTGGCTTGGTGGTAAAGACTTCCTGTAGCTTATTCTTTTCTGGGAAGCTCTTTATCTCTCCTTCAATTTTATATGATATCCTTGCTGAATAAAGCAATCTGGGTTGTAGACCTTTGTTTTTCATCACTTTGAATACCTCCTGCCATTCCCTTGTGGCCTGCAAAGATTCTTAGAAAAGTCAGCTGATATTCCTATGGGGGTACCCCTGTAAGTAACTTGCTTCCTGTCTCTTTCTGCTTTTAAGATTCTGTCTTTGTCTTTAACCCTTTCCATTTTAACTATAATGTGTCTTCGTTTGAACCTGTTTGGGTTCATCTTGATTGGAACTCTCTGCACTTCCTGGGCTTGTATGTTGATTTCCTTCACCAAGTTAGGGAAGTTTTCAGTCATTATTACTTGAAATATGTCCTGATCCCTTGCTCCCTCTCTTCTCCTTCTGGTATTCCTATGATGTGAGTTGTTGCACTTGATGTTATCCTGCAGCTCTCTTAAACTATTTTCAATGTTTTTTATTCTTTTTTCTTTTTGTTGTCCCACTTGGGTGATCTTTGCTATCTTTTCTTCTAATTCACTGATTCAATCCTCTGCTTCATCTAATCTGCTTGTAATTCCTTCGAGTGTGTTCTTTGTTTCAGTAATTGTATTCTTTAGTTCTAACTGGTTGTTTTCCATGATTTCTCTATCATTTTTTAATGTTCTCATTAAGTTCCTTAAACATTCTTATCATCAGTTTTCTAAACTGCCTCTGATAGGTTGTTTGCCTCTATTTCATCTAGATCCACTGATCTGGAGGTTTCTTCTATTCTTTTATGTGGGACTTGTTTCTTTGTTTCCCCATTGTGGCTGACTATTTGTGATTGCTTTGATGGATTAGGTCTTTCAGTCTTTCCTGGGTGGACTTATGTAGTATGTGTCCTTTGTATTTGACTTGCTCAGTCTCCCTATTCTCTTGTGCATGTGTACCAGAGGCGTCCCTTGTGTTGTGTGTCTTCTGTTGATGAACTTTAATTGCTTTTGGCTTGTCAGTAGGTGGAATTGACTCCCAGGCTGACTAGCTATGAGCATTGGCTATGTCTACAACATTTGAGCTTCTGCGTTAGGGTTGACCCATCAGATGAAATTTGGCCCGTATGTGCTCTTATGCCTGTAGAGAATTCCCTTCAGGTATGACTCTTGTAGGTCGAACCTGGTAATACTTTGGTTTGGTCTAAAGTTGACCTCTATGAGTGATGATTCTTGTGCCTCTTTTGCTAGGTCCTGATGCAGAGTGATTTTAGAACATAACAGATCAACAAACACAGCAACAACAGCCACCAAAAGAAACCATATACTCTCACATGTAAAAACAAATAACAACCAATACTCAGCATGTGCAGAAGGATCAAAAATACAAAAAACAAAAGAAACATAACAAACAAAATAGCAGCAAAAAAAATATTGCAGAAAAAATGGAAAGAAAGAGGAAATTCAGAGCAGGGAAAAGAAAAAAGAAAAGAAGGGAGAGAGAAGACAGGGAAAAAATATATATTTATATACGTCCGCATAAAAAATATATATTTATATACATCTGTATATAAATATATAAAAATATATATTTATATACGATATACGTCTGTATATATATATATATATATATATATATATATATATATAGCCGCCCGAGTGACACATGGGTTAAGAGCTGTTTTGGGATGCCAGCGACCCCGGTTTGGATCCCATGTATGAGGGCCAGTGACACTGCTCTCTACAGATAACAACAGCTCCACCTCGAGCTGGGCTGTGCGAGCCCTGGAGATGGAGTAGGCTGCAGCCCCTGCTGCAGTGGGCTGCCATAGGCTACAGTGAGTGGCTGGAAGCCAGTGTGAGCTGCCAATAGCCACAGTGAGCGACCATCCAGAGGCCAGCGACCGATCTGCGTCATCCGTAAAGAGCACAATGACGATACCAACAGTGAAGCAACGTCCTCTGCAACTAGACTGAAGAACAAAAAGACAGCAACTTGTCTGTTCCCGTTTCCCTGATTCCCCAATGCTGTTCCCCTCCCCAATTCCCCAATAAAATCTTAAAAAAAACTAAAAATGATAATAATAAAATAGAAAAACAAAAACAAACAAAACAAAACAAAACAATAATGAAAAAAAAAACAACAAAAGCAGTGCATCTTGGCTAAAGTCCACCAAGCTATCTCCATGTTTTCTTCTGCTGTACAAAAACTCCTTTGCATCTTATGGAGGCAGAGCAGGCTACCTGGTGCCCATGGTGACTCTGGAGATGCAGTTCTAGATAAGTGGGGCTATGGGGTGTGGTTGGTAGTTTTTACAAAGTCAGTGCAATTTCTGCTCCCACAGCTGAGAGCACTGCAGCCAGCCACCTTCTGATCTGAGTGCAGGTCTCGTTTTTCCACTGGAGGCTGTGAAGTGTGTGAGATTCCCAAACTGCTAAAAGCCCAGCACTGCTTCTGCCACCCGCTACTGGCATATGACTCAGCACCTGAAGTTGACCTGCCAGGAGCTGCATGGAAAATATGGGGGCTGGGTAGGCAGTTATACACTTCCAGAGGGTAGGAGTGGGGTCTTGGTTAGGGAGTTGTTTTTGCTTTCGGTCTGAGAGAGCCCAACCATAACTTGGAGCTGAGGCTTCTGCCTCAGACACTGGGCACTGGCCTGTGCTCTATGCTGAACTCTTGGCAGGACTGCGGGGTGTAGGGAGGGAGACCTTTGCCTTGCTGCTGTAACAATCCCTGGTCTGCTTCTTGGGGCCCCACATCTCTGCAGCCACAGATGTGGGCTGTGTCTCTGCATGCCTCCCTTCTCTCTTCCCCCACTCATCTGGTTTGCCCACCTTAAAGAGCGAGTCTCCTAGCTGTTCTGTGTGGTGAGCAGAGGTTCCTCTGATGAGTTATAGATGTTCAATTTGTGGTAATTTTCAGGGGAGAACTCAGGGAGCCCACTGCCACCATTATTGTATGACATGTCCTTAAGCATTCTTACATGTTCTTTTTTTTTTTTGAGGTCAGTGTCACTGACCCTCATATGTGGGACCCAAACCGGGGCCTCTGGCGTTCCAAGCCAGCGCTTAACCAATGCACCATTCGGCTGACCCTCCTTAAGCATTCTTATAACCAGTGTTTTAAACTCTCTCTCTAGTTGTTTGGTTGCTTCTATTTTGTTTACTTATATTTCTGGAGGTTTCTCCTTTCTTTTTTCTATGAGACATGTTTCTTTCTTTCTTCATCTGACTACCTCTTTGTTTTTGATTCTACGTATTAGGTAGATTTTCTCTCGCTCAGTCTTTGCCAGGTGGCCTGATGTATTATGTGACCTGTGTTGTCCAATGGCACAATCTCTCAATCTCTTGTGCATGTATCCCAGGAGTATCCCTTGTCTGTTCTGTGTATTATCCTATTATAGGTAAGCCTAGGTAGCTTTTTGTACATGAGGGGGCATGATTGACTCCCAGGTTGACTGATTGTGAGGGTTTGATTTACCCACAGTATATGTTGTCTGGGAGCTGACTCTTATGAGTGGAGTTTGCCCATGTGGGCTCTTGTGCTAGTGAAGCTCACTTTTTGGGTGTACCACTTAGGGGAACAACCAGGAAATGCTTTGGTGTTGTCTGAGGCCAGTCACTGGATGTGTTGTCTCTGGTGTCTCTTGGGAGGAGCTCTCATGCAGGCCTATTTCTACTTTGCCTGTGACCAGGTCTGGGTTACCCAGTAAGAGCTATGTAGCTATAGGTGGTTCATTGAAGCCAGTGCTGGACCTGGAGGTATGTGGGGGTGGCCTCACTGTGAACCAAGGCTGGCTGCCATGAGTATTTAGCCTGGACAACTTAGCAAAATGTCCAAGGACCCCTTTCCTGTTGTTATCTGCTCATTGCCCATAAGGCTAAGCCATTGAAATAGCCTCCTTCAGTGCACAGGCCATGCTGTTTGACTCAGTATTGTAAGTGCCCTGGTAGTGCAGTCCTAGTCAGGCAGGCCTGGGTTCCAGGGATTTATAGGGTGGTGTTGTGTTTTTCACAAAGTTAATGCAGTTTCAGTTTTTGCACTGGTGTCAGGCCTGTGACCACTTCACGAAAATGCCCTGAAAAATACCACAGCAAAACACCATTTTCCTTGGGCATGTAAATTCCCAAGAGTTGCCCAAGAGTGGCTGCAGTGCTGGTTTGGGTTTCTGCTCAGTACCAAAAGTTGCCCCAGCCACAGCAGGCCATCTTTTGCTGTGAAAGGCTTCCACAGCTCTTGGAACTGGTCTATTGCTGAGTTCCATAGCCAAGATTGCCTCCAGTGATGCAGTACTAGCTATGCAGAGCATCAACCCAGGGCATTACCAAAGTGGTGTGCATGTGCGGATTTTACTAGACCAATGAGGACTCATATTTGACATTTTGGGGGAGGGTTAAACATAGAAAGGTTGGCATCCTCCTGTAGGCTACACACATGGCAGACTCCAAAGAACTACAATGGCTGTTCCCTCCAGCCCTTACCTAAAGCCAGACAACTCATTCTTTCCCTGTAATATCTCTGTCATCTTTAGAGCTGCCACACCTCCACCAGAGACCAGTTGATTGTTTGCAAGCCAGAGAGTCTGTATGCTGTCCCTCTAAGCGGGCATCTGGGTTTCCAGCTGCCTGCAGTCTCACTGGGGTTGACAGGGTTCTCCCTGAATTTCAATGTCAGATGTTGCAGGAAATCCTTTTCCCAGTATAGAACCCATGGGCTGTGCAGCCTGGTGTGGGGCTGGGACCTCTTTCTCTTTTGGGGGAACACCTATCTAAGAAGGGTCCCTTCCAGTGTTCAATCATTATCACTGTGGGTTTGGGGTTACCCAATTTCATATCTCTGCCTCTCTTAGCAGTCTTGATGTGGCGTCTTCTTCAAATCCTTAGTGATAGGTAGGTGTTCTGTTCAGCTTGTCTTCAGATGACTCTTTAGGTTGATTGTTCTATAATTTATTTGTAATATTAGCAGGATCCTGGGAAGCAGCAGGCACAGTTTTTACCCAATTGGCCATCTTGGGCCTTTGGTCCAGCTGTGAATTTTAAAAATCTTTCCATTTATTTTTAGATGGTTTATTTGTCATTTACAGTTTGATCAGATTTACATTTCAACCTTTTATGATCACTAACTACTTCAAGAAAAATAAGTATGTGAAGAAACCACAGAAGCAAGTAACTGGGATTTCACATTTATTCACTGCCTGAGTTAATACAAAGGAGCATGGCTAAGCTTAGAACACATGATTAATAAATAACTCTTGATAAGTTGAGAATTCTTTAGGTTCCTTAAGGACTTAACTAGCGAAGACAAAAGGACGTACTGAAAAGAAGAAAACAATGACAAGGCATATGTATGTTAATTCATGGTCATTAAGTGATAGCGATGTACATTTTTGGCATGATATTTTTTAAAGTATCAATAATTTCTTCCTGAGGGCTTTTTTTCCCCCTTGCCTTTCTCATTGAATAATTAAACATTTCTGTGCTCATTTGTCTTGGCAGACAACAGAAAGTGTTGGGGAAAAAGAGGCCTCTTATCTTGATATTTGGATTGCAGAAGTCAAACAAAGGGCTCAAAACATAGCCAAATAATAATCGTAAGAAAGCAAATAATACCCAACCACCCTTCACCAGACCAGGAAATGATTTATTAAGATGAGAGAACTAAGAAAAGATGGAGAGATATCAATGAGAATATAAATGTCAAATGTTACAAGAGAGGGGGCCAGGAAAAGAAAAAGACACATATTTTTTGGTTTTGAGGAGATAGGGAATTTAGGTCTTTTTTAAGATAAAGCCTTGGGAGACAATAAGATAAATAACAAATGGCTTTTAAATGTGAGTCAGCAGAAGGAGACTTAGAAAGCCTCACAGAGCTTTTGTACACAATATCACATAGAACAGCTGAGTGATATTTGTGAGCACAAGAGTACCATGGAAGTAGCAGCAGAAGAAGAGTTAATCTAAAGGAGTTTTGAAGACAGAGTGAGGATCATTGATCCAGGCTCAGATGGAGCCATGGGTATCTCAGCAGATACCTATATGGGCAGATGATACTGAAGATATAACAGATCACCTCGCCATATTTTGGCACTATATGCATTCTCCACTTATCTTTCCATAAATTAGATACAAAGCAAAGGAAAGAAGTCTGAAATCTCCAAACTGACTACAATTAAGTTTCTAAATCAGGTTGACATGAAGGTTTTGAACTGAAATTTATTAGAAAATATAGTTTCATTTCTCCTACACATGAGCTTATGAACTGAGATTCTTGCCTGTATACCTGCAAGCATGTGTTCGATAGAATACAGGCTAAACAGTGTTTAAACAGGGTTGGACACATTGTTTATTCTCTAAACTTTTATTAATTTGGTTACTATTGCTTTGAGTAAGAGCTGGTGAGGGAAACATAATGGCAGAGGCATATGGTGGAAATTTGTAGTGCTCCAACCAAAGGGTTCAAGGTTCAAGGTCAGGACAAGATAGTAGACAAAGAGATAGAAAGGGAACTCTGAAATAGGAAGAAAATGACAATCACCCAGCTATTTAACTTTGTGTTAAAATATTAGTTCTCAAGTGTTAGTGCAATTAAGGACAAGCTCTGATGGATATTTTTTTCCACAATACGTACACAAAGGTTTCAGTACCAGATTTTGATTCTATTGGTATAGAGCAAGGGTCAGCATACTTGTTCTGTAAAGGTCCAGGTAGCAAATGTTTTATGAATTCCCAGGGTATGGATTCTGTCACAACCACTTAATTCTGCACTATGGTGCTAAATGAGCCATAGACTCATAAATAAAAGGGTGTGTCTATCTTCCAATAAACTCTTATGTACAAAAACTGGTGGCATATTGGATTTGGCCCACAAGTCACAGTTGGGTGTCCTCTGTTCTCTAGCAAGGCCTGGACACCTGTACTTTTTTCTCTATAAGTAATTCAAATACACAGAAAAAGAACTGGGAAAATATTGAATTAGAACACCATTTTCCAGAAAGCTTTTGGTTTTTTTTTTGGTTGTTTTTTTTTTTGAAGAGGGCAGTGTCAGTGGCCCTCATATGTGGGATCTGAACTGGGGCCGCTGGCATCCCAAGCCAGCTCTTAACCACCGCGCCAGTCAGCTGGCCCCAGACAGCTTTGTTTTGAATATAAATATGTTACCTGTGAGGAGTTAAACATTAATAATTTATCAATCTTTACTAAATTTGTATATAATAAAAGAAAACCCACAAAATATTGGGACAAAAGACACATGGGTCTCATTTATGAATACATAAAAACTGTACAAAAACACTAAGTTAAATATTATCAGATCATATCCTATAGTATATTAAAAGAATAAATTATTGGGGCCAGCTGAGTGGCGCATGGGTTAAGAGTTGGCTTGGGAAGCCAGCTCTGAGCAGCAGGGTCCCAGTACAGATCCCACACGAGGGCCAGTGATGTTGCTCCAAATACAGCTAAGATGATGAAAAATAGCTCAAACTGGAGCTGGGCTCCTGTGAGTCGCTAGTGACAGCGTAGGCTGCAATGGGGCTGCAGTGGGCTGCCATGAGCTAATGTGAGTGGCTGGCAGCCAGCGTGAGCTCCCATGAGCCCCTGTGAGCAGTCGTCCAATGGCTGGCAACTGACTGCCTCGGCCAAGAAGAGTGCAATGATCACAATACCAACTTGGGCCAGTGAAGTGACATACTCCACAACTAGACTGAAGAACAAAAAGGACAGCAACTTGCCTGTTCCCCTTCCCTAACTCCCCAGTGCTGTTCCCCTCCCCCAATTCCCCAATAAAGTTTTTAAAACAAAAAAGAACTGAGTGGCGTGGTGGTTAAGCACTGGCTTGGGTAGCCAGCGGCCCCAGTTCAGGTCCCACATGTGAGGGCCAGTGACACTGCCCTCAAAAAAAAAATATTGTAACTAAGTAGAGCTAATTGCAGGAATAGAACATTTCATATCGTTTGAGCTAATAATTTAATTTATAGGGATTATACAGATACACTCACACACAGGAAGAGATTAAAGTAAGAAAAGTATTTATTCATTGCAGCATTGTTTATAATAACAACAGATGGAAAAACATCTGAATATGTATTCACAGGAGACTGGTTGATAACTATATGCTTTATTATGCCTAGAACATCTCTGGAAGGATATACAAGAAGCTAGCAAGTGGTTTCCTCTAGGGAGAGGTTGACTAAGAAACAGAGCTAAATATAATATAAACTGTATATATTTAGGGTTTAATATAATGTTAAAGTATTACATGTTCAAATGAGTAATTATTGTAATTTTTAAATTATATTGCAGTGATTCATTTAGAAAATGCTATTGACCTCTTACCTAAGAGTAGAACAATGAAAAGATATATAGCAGGGGAAACTAAATCAAGCAAACAATTTGGGAAATGGTGGCCTAAGTGCCCAATTTCTAGCAACAAAAGTTCTGATTCAAATATCCTGGGAGAGGGAAAGGGGCAGGTAATCAGTATTTTTAAATGCCCACAATGTTACTCTAATATCTAGCCATGTTTTAGGGTTATTTGTTTGAAGTTAGTATGGTTTGATGGTGAAAAAAAACCCATAATCTTAATTACATCTGTTAATGTCATGTTTCCAGAGGACATAACAAGTGTGTGCCATTTTTCAGAACAATAAAGGAGGTATCAAGGAGGAGGTGAATGTCACTGACAAGTTCTTCTATTTTCCAAAGTAGTCCAATGAGGATATTTCACCAGGCTGACCCCAGACATCTTTGGAGGACAATAGCTGCTTTGCTCCCATTTCATGTACTTTTCTATTTGCACATATAGAAGACTGAGAACAGAATGGCTAACCACATACACACACACACACACGCACACATGCACACACGCACACACAACATAGAGAGGTTCCATTTATTCTTTGAGTTCCTAAGGGACTACTGGAATAAAAATTCTTACTCCATCTTCCAACACCTTTCAGTTCATGATTGGCAAAGAGGCCCCAATCAGCCTCACCTACAAGGTTGGACGATTAAGTTCGAGAACTTGTTGCAATGATGCTGCTAACCTTTTTTAATATCAGAGAGTTTATTCCTTATGAATTTGTACCAACTGGACAAATAGTTAACCAAGTTTACTATTTGGAAGTGCTGAAAAGGCTGCATGAAAAAGTTAGATGGGACCTGACAGGTAGTGTAGTTGGTTAAGAGAGCAAGCTCTGAGCAACACAGTCATCATTTGATTCCCACATGTGTAAGTGAGCTGTGCCCCAGCTGAGCTGCCACTGAGCTGCCAACAGACGGCCAGGTGGCTTGGTTGGTGAGAGTGCACGCTCTTAACAACAAGATTGCTGGTTCGACTACCACATGGGATGGTGGGATGCACCCCCCTGTAACTAGATTGAAAGTGGTGATTGGACTTGGAGCTGTGATTGCACCCTCCACAACTAAGATGCAAGGACAACAATTTGACTTGGAGCTGATGGGTCCTCGAAAAACACAATGTTCCCCTTCCCCAATTCCCCATTAAAATCTTTTTTAAAAAGTTAGATGACCTGAACTTTTCGCCAATAATTCATGGCTCTTGTATGACAACAATGTACTAGCTCACATGGCACCATCTGTGAGGGAGTTTTTAGCCAGTAAACAAATAACTGTATTGGAACACCCTCTCTACTCACCTGATCTGGCCCCCAGTGACTTCTTTCTTTATCCAAAGATAAAGGAAATATTGAAAGGAAGACATTTTGATGACATCCAGGACATCAAGGGTAATACGATGACAGCTGTGATGCTATTTCAGAAAGAGAGTTCCAAAATTGCTTCAAAGGGTGGACTAAATGCATTGGTGCATTGCTTCCCAAAGGGAGTAGTTTTTTTTTTCTTGAGGGCAGTGACACTGGCGCTCATATGTGGGACCCGAACTGGGGCCGCTGGCATCCCAAGCCAGCACTTAACCACCACGCCACTCGACTGGCCCTCAAAGGGAGTAAATAGTTTGAAGGTGAGTGTATTGATATTCAGCAATGAGATATGTAGCACTTTTTCTAGAATGAGTCCATGAACTTAATTGTCAGACCCCATATATGTCAGTTGAGTAAACACACCAATGAGTAAACATTAAAAATTCACAGTCCATCTAAGGAGATTCAGTAACTTGAGGGAATAACCAAGCTGAAAAATCAGAATGCATGACTGTTATTGGGGACATAACTAAGTGTAAGGGAACAAAGCGAACTTGAAATCAAAATAGCAGGACATCACCAGATGGCAGGGTGGTTGAGGGACTGGGTGAAAAAGGTGAAGGGATTAAGAAGTAAAATTGGTAGTTACAAAGTAGTCATCGGGATGTAAGGTATAGCATAAGGAATATAATCAATGATATGGTAACAACCATGTATAGGACAAGGTGGATACTACATCAGTCAGGTGAATACCTTTGCAGATTATACAAATGTCTAACCACTATGTTGTACCCTGAAACTAACATAAAAGTATTGAATGTTAATTGTAATAAAAAATTTTTAAAAATTAGAAAGAGTATGTCTAGAAAAAAGAAGAAAGAAAGCAGCAAGATCCCTTTAAGAAAGATAATTAGTATGTGAAAAAAGGTGACCAGAAAATATTTCTTCACAATTTAAAAATTTAGTAGTGAAAATGGCAAATAGAATGGCCAATGCTGAAAACTGGAAGACCAAATAAGAGAAGTATCTTAAAACATAGAGAAAAAATACATTGAAATGGAAGGTATTAATGAAAAGATAAAATATATTGAGATCAGGTCCATAAAACTAATAGCTAAATAATAGCTGTTTATGAAGAAAAAATAGATGGAATTCAATAATCAAAGAAATAATAATAGAAAATTTCCCTAAACTAGAAAAACTTTTGTTTCCAGATTAAAAAATCTTATCAACCATTAATGAAAAGAGATGCACATCTAGAAAGCCTATTGAAGCATATAAGCTAAAAAAAATCTTATAAACATCCGGATAGATAAAGCAGGTTGTTTATAACAAAAAGGGAATTAGACAAGCATTAAACTGCTCATCTTCAACACTGGAAGTTGGAGGACAATAGAGTAATATGTATATATTTTGGGGAAATGATTAAATCAACATAATATTCAAATGTGAGAGTAAAAATTATTTGTGGACATAAATCAATGCAGAGAGTATACTACTCACTACTCGTGTACTCTTTATAAGTAAATTATTTAAATGAATACTGTTTCCAAATGAAAATTATAGCAGATCAAATAACTCAAGACAAGAGAATATAAAATGTATACAAGTGGTATACAGTGCTTCCTCCTTGCAAAATGTATAGTTAAAATCCAAATGAATAATGATATGAACATAAAATGTAATGCAAATGCTAAAAGAAAGGTATATTGAGATCCTGGAAAATATACCATGTGCACTTCAAAGAATGTAGATATTGCTGCTTTGGGGTAAAATTTTCTAAGAATATCAATTACATTTCTAATTTAATGTGTCAAAAAAGATATATTGAAAAATAATTTACATTTTATAAAGGAAATATAGTCATATACTGGAAATAAATTATTATTTTAACAAAATTTTGGCTGTGGTGAGAAACGAGAGAGTAAGACATGTAAATGTTGTAAAGGTCTCATTTTGGTAAAAAAGTTGTTCGAACATAATAATAAATCATTTTGAGCGTGGAAAGCATAACATTTAATTTGGGTATTTTGATAGAGGAATATAGCTATAAATACTAGAAAAAAATGTAGGAATGTATCAGTAGAAAAATAGATAATTTATGAATTAACAAATTGCAAACAGAAAATTTTATCTGAGAAATCTAGCACATATAATAAAGAATAAATAAGCAAAAATAACAAGTATAATAAGTAATAAACATAAAATAAAAAAAGGACAAATACAAATATATCAGTTATCCCAACAAAAGTGAATGGATTGAACTCACTATAAAGAGACAAAAAACCCAAACAAACAAACAATCCACCTTGGATTGAATTAAGAAGTTTTGAAAATAAAGGAATAAGCAAAAATATATCATACATTTATCAACAAAAAGCAAGTAACAGTGGTGATACTGATATCAGGAAATGAAAATCAAAGTGAAGGGCCGGCCGAGTGGCTCAATTGGTTAGGAGCTCGCTCAAGAGTGCGAGCTGAACTCTGAGCAACGGTGGTACGATGCAAGCCCTAGCTGAGTTGCCGTTGAGCTGCCAGCAGATTGCAGGATGGCTCAGCTAAAAAAAAAAAAAAAAAAAAAAATCAAAGTGAAAACTATTAAACGACACAAAGAAGAACATTTTATAACTGATTTATTCATTGAATAAAGCATGTCATGCTTTGTTTTAGGTACCAGGAACAATGACCAAACAGAATGAAAGAACTGCTCTTGTGGACCTTACATTATAGTAGCAGAAGGCATATAGTAAATTTTAAAAAAGTAAATTATTTGGTATATTAGAACACAATAAATGCTATGGAGAGAGAAAAGACAGGAGAGATTAGTGGGGAATGCCTCAATTGTAGTGGGAGAAGCCTACCTGAGAAGATAACATTTGAATAAAGACTTAAAACAGCTGTAATGGGCTGGCCAAGTGGTGCGGTGGTTAAGAGCTGGCTTGGGAAACCAGTGGCCCCAGTTCGAATCCCACATATGAGGGCCAGTGACACTGTCCTCTAAAAAAAAAAAAAAAGCAGCTATAATGGTAGAAGATACTAAGAAGACTTAACAATCATAAATATTTATGCACCAAACAATATAACAGGAAAAACTCTTAGAATTAGAAAAAGAAAGAAATTTAACTACACATAGTGAAGAATGTTAATAGATGTCTTCCAGATTATTATAGACCAAGAAAGGAAAAATTAATAAGGCTATAGGGAATGGAAGTCATTCAATCAAAAATCTCTGTCCCCTTCAAAGAACAAATATACAATTTCCTCTTATTATTATGGAACATTTATAAAAATCAATCATGTACTTGACACATAGGAACTTTAATAAATTCATAAAGTTTTAAAAAGCCATATTGAATAGCAATAGTATAAACATTAGAAATCAATAGCAAAAATATATCTTAGCCATCTGGAAACTGAGATATGTTTTGGTAAAAGAATGAAAATATAAATCATGAATTATCTAAAATTTATCCCCCAAAAGTACTATTTACACTGTATTAAAAGCTATGGGCAAAGTAAGATTGGATGGAAACACCTCAACATAATAAAAGTCATATATGAAAAAGTCTCAGAAAACATACTCAATAGTGAAACACTTTTCCTCTAAGATGAGAAATAAAGCAAGGATGCCCACTTTTACCATTTATATTCATCGTAGTACTTTCTGTCCTAGCCAGAGCAATTAGACTATTAGAAATTATTAAGCTATCAGGCTAATTAGTTTATTATTTCTTATTTAAAAAAAAGTCATCCAACCTGCAAAACAAGAAACAAAATTATCTCTGTTTGCAAATGATGTGAATTTACATGTAGAAAACCCTAAAGAATACACACACACACACAAAAATAAAAGAAAAGAAAAACTATTAGAACCAAGAAATAAATGAATTCAGTAAAGGAGCAGTATACAAAGTCAACACACAAAAATATATGGCATTTCTATACACTAACAATGAACAATCTAAAAAAGAAATTAAGAAAACAATTCCATTTATGATAACATCAAACAATAAAATATTTAGTAATGAATCAAGGAAGTGAAATCTTGTATAATGGAAACCACGAATCACTGCTGAATGAAATTAAAGAAGACATAAGTGGGCCAGCTGAGTTGCGTGGTGGTTAAGCACAGGCTTGGGAAGCCAGCGGCCCCGGTTCTGGTCCCACATATGAGGGCCAGTGACACTGCCCTCAAAAAAAATAAAAGACGATATAAATGGAAAGATATTCCATGATTATGTGTTGCCATATTCAATATGGTTAAAATTTCAATACTACCCAAAGTAATCTATACATTCAATGTAATCCCTATCAAAATCCCAATGACATTATTTTTTTGCAGAAATAGAAAAATCCATCCTAAAATTTACATGAAATACTAAGTGCCTGGAATAGCGACAGCAATCATGAAAATCAAAAAAGTTGGAGGACACAGACTTTCTGATTTCAAAACTTACTACAAAGCTACAGAATCAAGGGAGTGTGGTATTGGCATTACAACAGACTCACAAACCAATGAAGTAGAATAGAAAGCCCAGAAATAAACCTTCATATATATGGTCAAGTGACATTTTGGCAAGGGTTCTAAAATGACTCAAGAAGGGAAACAACAGTCTTTTCAATGAATGGTGCTAGAAAAACTGGATATTCAAGTGTAAAAGAATAAAGTTGGATCCTTTCCTAACACCATATACCAAAACTACCTCAAAATGGGTTAAAAGTCTAAATATAAGAGCTAAAAAAAAAAAAACTTCTTAGAAGGAAACTTAGGGCAAATGATTCATTACATTGACTTTGGCAATGATTTTTTGGATATGATACCAAAGGCACAGGCAACAAAAGCAAAAGAAGACAAATTGCATTTCATAAAAATTAAAACCTTTTGTTCATCAAGGGAAACTACAATATCAAGAGAGTAAAATGTATATAATGGCAATGTATATAATGGAAAAAATAGCTGTAAATCATATATCTAATAAGGAATTAATACTCAGAATATAAATAGAACTCCTAAATATAAACCAGAATAAAAAATGAGCAAAGGACTTGAATAGATATTTCTTCCAAGAAGAAATAAGAATGGCTAATAAGTACATGAAAAGATGCTTGACATTAAGGAAATACAAATCATAACCACAGTAAGATACCACCTCACATCCATTAGAAGGCTATTATCAAAAAAAAAAACCAAACAGGGCCGGCCGAGTGGCGCAGTGGTTAAGCGCTGGCTTGGGAAGCCAGCGGCCCCAGTTCGGGTCCCACAGATGAGGGCCAATGACACTGCCCTCAAAAAACAACACAAAACAAACAAACAAACAACCCCCCCCCAAAAAAAGAAAAAACAGACAGTAACAAGTATTTATGAGGATGTGGAAATTTTGAAACACTTGTACACTGTTGGGAGTGTAAAATGGTAGAAGCATTGTGGAAAACAGTAATTACCATTCCTCAGAAACTTAAAAAAAGAATTACCATATGACCCAGCAAATCCACTTCTGGGTATACACCCATAAAGGACAGAAGTCAGGGTATTGAAGAGATGTTTCTACAACCCTGTTTATAGCAACATTATTCACAATAGCCAAAAGGTATAAACAACCCAAGTACCGGTCAACAGATAAGTGGATAAAGAAAATGAGGTATAATCATACAATGGAGGACATCACAGAAATGGTGGAATGAGGAGTGCTTCTTGAAATCTCCCCTAGAAGTTAAAACAAATTGAACAAATGATTCCCTGCTCATTACACAGGAATGCCTGAGAGACCTGCACATCAAATTACCTGAAGGTGGGCAAATTGGGTGAGCAGGGGAGGAGAGAAGGGAGAAGTGCAGAGATGTGGGCCTCAGGGTCCCAGGATGCAGGCTGGAGCTCACTGTAGCCTTGGGAGAAGGAAGAATCCAGACTCAAAGTGCACATCCTGTGGCCCACATTCCTACCTGAGGGATCAGCATATAAGATGGCTGAAAACAGCATTCAGGGCAAAAACCTCAGGTGAGCCCTCTCTGCCAGGCAGAAAACAGAAAACAAAGATACAGAGCCTGGCAGCCTCCTCCCCACCCTCCCAGACCTTGCCCTATTCCTGCCTTCCTAGGGTTAGAAGCAGGTTCCAGAAGAAACTGGGCTGATTGAAGACACAAATGCATCAGCCACTTCTCACAGCCCATCCCACCCCCACCTTTCTGGGTGGATCCCTGCAGGGCAACCAGAGCCTCTGAGACAAACAGGCTCAGCTTTGGGCTGCAAGAGCAGCACATCAACCTCCACATCCTCCCACAAAAGTGGCGCACTGAGACCCAAGCAACCTGCTCACAGAGGAGAAGGCCACCTTCCTGTGGCTAGCCATGGTGTTCTCAGAGTGGTTTTGCAGACCAGAGCAGAAACTGCACAAACTTTGTAGAAACCACTGACCATACCGCATAGCACCCAAGAAGCCTGCCCCACCCAACTAGAGCTGCATTGCAGGGGTACTCTGGATGCCTGTTGGCTAGAGCCATCTCTACAAGCCATGGAGGAGGTTTGTGACAGCAGCCGACGATCCACAATGGCCTGGAGGAGATTTTGGAAGTGAACAGTGACCCCAAAACTACATTGCAACCACTCAGGAGGAGCTCTTGGGAATTTGTGAGCCTGAGCTGGAGGCTGGCTGCAATGTCCTCAGGGCATGTACAAGGTTATCACAAGCCAGGTATAGGTGTAAGAGCTCAATGTGCATTAATGTTGTCAAAACCACTTATCATGTCTCATGACTCACTTGAACTCCACCCTGCCCTGCTAGTGCTGCATCACAGAGGACATTTTCAACACCAGGTCAACCAGCCAGACACACTCTTTTTTTTTTTTTAGCTGAGCCATCCTGCTACCCGTTGGCAGCTCAGTGGCTGCTCAGCTCAGGCTGGGCATCGAACTGCTGTTGCTCAGAGCTCAGCTCACAATCTTGAGCGAGCTCTTAACCAACTGAACCACTCGGCCGGCCCTCAGACACACTCTCTATTTTTTTTTTGAGGGCAGTGTCACTGGCCCTCACATGTGGGACTGAACTGGGGCCACTGGCTTCCCAAGCCAGTGCTTAACCACCGCGCTACTCGGCCGGCCCTTAGACACACTCTCTTAATGAGACTCTTTCAACAGCTGGGCCTTACAGAGAGCTGACAGATGGCAACAGGCCTAGGAGTCCGTAGGCCTTTAGCTATGCTACCTCAGGCCCAATATTAGGGGCAACCAGCCTCAGTTCACAGTGAGGCCACCCCCATATACCTCGAGATCCAGCATGGGCAGCAGCTAATCACATACAGTTTTGAGGTACCTACCAAGACGCCACAGGCCAGAAACAGGCAGGGCCAAAATCGCTAAACATGAGAATCCTGCTCAAAAGACATCAGAAACAACACACCCAGAGACCCCCCCTTCAGACCACATCAGAGCACTACCTGGTTAGACCCACAAGTGGCACACCCAAGGAGCTTCTCAACAGGCACAAAAGCCCACAGGGCAAAGCTTCCTCTGTGGGGTTAGCCTTCACACAGCAGTCATACGCTGGGCATAGCCAGTACTCATATGTAGTCATCCTGGGAGGCAATCCCACCCACTGACAAGTCAAAAAGCAATAAAGTCTCAACTACAACAAGAGAACACACACAACACAAGAAACACCTCTGGACCACATGCACAGGAGATTGGGGAGACTACAATTTGATTACAAAGGACACATAATACATAAGGCCACCCAGCAAATGCTGAGAGACATAGGTGATCTACCTAATACATAGAAGCAAAAACAAAGTGACAGCAGAATGGGGAAATAAACAAACATGTCCCGAATAAAAGAACAGAAGAAACCTCCAGAAATGGAACTAACTGAAATGATGGAGGCAACCAACCTAAAAGAGACAGATTTGAATACACTGATTATAAGAATACTTAAGGAACTTACTGAGAATTTCAACAAAGAGATGGAAAGCATAAAGAAGTATATAGAAACCATGAAATATAACGAGTCAGAAATAAAGAGTACAGTATCTGAAATGAAGAACACACTAGAAGGAATCACCAGCATATTAAATGAAGTAGATGATTGAATCAGCAATTTACAAGACAAGATAGCAGAATTCACCCAATCAGAACAACAACAACAAAAAAAGAAAATAAAAAACAAACAATGAAAATAGTTTAAGAGACCTCCGGGTAACATTCAGATCATAGGAATACTAGAAAGACAAAAGAGGAAGCAAGGGATCAAGAATCTATTTGAAGAAATAATGACTCAAAACTTCCCTAATCTGGTGAAGGAAAATGACATACAAGCCTAGGAAGCACAGAGGATCCCAAACAAGATGAACCTAAACAGGCCCACAAAAAAACACATCATAGGGCCAGCCGAGTGGCACGGTGGTTGAGCGCTGGCTTGGGAAGCCAGCAGCCCAGTTCGGGTCCCACATATGAGGGCCAGTAATACTGCCCTCAAAAGAGAAAAAACACATTATAGTTAAAATGGCAAAGGTTAAAGATGAAGAGAGAATCCTAAAAGCTGGAAGAGAAAGACAGTGAGTTACTTAAAAGGAAGCTCCCATAAGAGTATTGGCTGACTTTTTTACAAAACTTTGCAGGCCAGAAGGCAGTGGCAGGAAATATTCAAAGTGATAAAAACAAAGGCCTACAACCTAGACTGCTCTACCCAGCAAGACTATCATTTATAATTGAAGGATAGAGTATGAGCTTCCCAGGAAAGAACAAGCTAAAGGAATTCATTACCACCAAGCCAGTATTGTAGAAAAGGTTAAAGGTTTTATTTAAACAGAAGAGAGATGAAAATAAATTAATGAAGACCAGAAATATGAATAACAAAATGGCAAAAATTATGTACCTATTGATAATCACTGTAAATGTAAATGGATTAAATATTCCAATCAAAAGACAGAGTAGCGGAGTGGATAAGAAAACAAGACCAATGCATAAGCTGTTTATAACACACCCACCTCATATCAAAAGATATACACAGACTTAAAGAAAAGGGATGGAATAAGATATTTCACACAAATGGAAATGAGAAAAAAGCTGGAGTAACAATACTTATATTAGACAAAATAGACTGTGAAATGAATATTATAATAAAAGACAAAGAAGGACATTATATAATAATAAAGGGATTGATCCAACAAAAGGACATAATCCTAGAAACATCTATACATCCAACATTGGAGCACCTAAATATATGAAACATATATTAATTAACATAAAGACAGAGATCAACAGAAACACAATCATAGTAGGGGACTTCAGCACCCCACTGACATCAGTGGGCAGATCTTCCAGACAGAAAATCAATACAAAAACAGTGATGTTAATTGTCACATTAGACCAGTTGGATTTAATAAATATTTTTAGAGGGTTTCACACCAAAACAGCAGAATACGCATTCTTTTTAGTGCACAGGGAACATTTTCAAAACTATACAACATGCAAGGCCACAAAAACAAGTCTCAATAAATTTAAGAAGATTGAAATATCAATCATCTTCTCAGACCACAGTGCTATGAAACAAGAAATTAATTACAAGAAAACTGAAAAACACACGAACACATGAAGACTGAATAACATGCTACTAATAATGAATGGGTCAACAATGAAATCAAGGAAGAAATAAGACAATTTGAGAAAAACAAAAATAAAATACAATGATCCAAAATCTATGGGATGCAGTGAAAGCAGACCTAGGAGGGATATTCATAGAAATGCAGGCCTACCTAAAAAAATAAGAAAAATCTCAAATCAACAGACTATCTTTACACCTAAGTGACCTGGAAAAATAACAGCAAAATAAGCCCAAAGTGAGTATAAGGAAAGGAATAATAAAGATCAGAGAGGAAATAAACAAAACAGACAAAAAAAATCAATGAAACCAAGGGCTGTTTTTTTTTTTAAAGATAAACAAAATCAACAAACCTTTAACCAGACTCATCAAGAAAAAGAGGGAGAGGACCAAAATTAATAAAATTAGAAATGAAAGAGGGAAAGGGACAACAGACACCACAGAAACACACACACAAAAATAGGAATATACTATGAGCAACTAAACACCTAAAAATTAGACAATCTAGAAGAAATGATTACATTTTATAGGCCCACAATCTTCCAAGGCTGAATAAAGAAGAAACAGAAAATCTGAACATAACAATTACTACCACCAAAATTGAATCAGTAATCAAAAAGCTCCCAACAAACAAAAGTTCTAGACCAGTTGGCTTCACACATTAAGTTTACCACATATTCAAAGAGAATAATCACCTATTTTACTCAAACTATTTCAAAAAAATCCAGAAGTTGGACAGGCTCCCAAGCTCATTTTATGAGACCACTATTACCCTAAACCCCAAGCCAGACAAAGACATTATAAAAAAAAGGAAAACTACAGGTGGTATCTTAATGAATATAGATGCAAAAACCCTCAACAAAATATTAGCAAACAGAATTCAGCAATACATTAAGAAGATAATATTCCACAATCAAGTGGGATTTATTGCTGGTATGCAAGTTTGGTTCAATACCGCAAATCAATTAATGTGATACACCACATTAACAAAATGAAAAATAAAAATCATACGTTCATATCAATAGATCCAGAAAAACCATTTGACCAAATCCAGCAGCCATTTATGATAAAAACTCTAGCAAAGGGGGAATAGAGGGATCATATCGCAACATAATAAAGGCCATATATGATAAACCCATAGCTAACATCATAGTCAGTGGGGAAAAGCTAAAAGCATTCCTCTTAAGATCAGGAATACAACAAAGATGCCCACTTTCACCACTTGTGTTCAATATAGTACTGGAAGTTCTAGCCACAGCAAGTAGACAAGAAAAGGAAATAAAAGGGATCAAAATTGGAAAAGAGGTTGTAAAATTGTCATGATATGCAGATGACATACTATATAGAGAGAACCCCAAAGATTCCACCAAAAACTATTAGAACTCCTAAATGAATTTAGTATAGTAGCCAAATACATAATTAATATTCAGAAATCAGTTGCATTTGTATACACCAATAATCAACTATAAGTAGAAATGAAGAAAACAATCCCATTCACAATTGCTTCAAAAACAATAAAACATTATGTAATAAATGTAACCAAAGAAGTAAAAACCTGTGTTCAGGATATTATAAGACACTGAAGAGAGAAATTAAAGAAGATACAAATAAATGGAAACATATATTATGTTCATGGATAGGAAGAATTAATACAGTTAAAATGTTCATACTACCTAAGGCAATATATAGATTCAATGCAATGTTTATCAAATGACCAATGACATTTTTCACAGAACTAGAACAAATAATCCTAAAATTTATATGGAACCATAAAAGACACCAAAAAGCAATAGCAATCTTGAACAATAAGAACAAAGTGGGAGGCATCATGCTACCTGACATCAAATCATACTACAAATCTATAGTAATCAAAACACCATGGTGTTGGCTTAAAAAGAGACACAGATCAATAGAACAGAATAGAAAACTGAGAAATAAACCATGCCCTTATGATCATTTAATCTATGACAATGGAAGCAAGAACTTACATTGGGGTAAAGACAGTCTATTTAATAAATGGTGCTGCAAAAACTGGTCAGATACATCAAAAGAAAAAGACAAAAGAAAAAAAAAGAAACCAGACCACCTTCTTATGCCATATATAAGAATAAATACAAAGTGGATGAAAGACCTAAATGTAAGACCCAAACCATAAAACTCCTAGAAGATAATACATGAAGGAAGTTTGCAGACATTACCCTTAGTAACATTTTTACTGATGTATCCCCTCAGGCAAGGGAAGCAAAAGAAAAAATAAACATGCCAGACAACATCAAACTAAAAAGCTTTTTCACAGCAAAGGAACACATCAATGAAACAAAAAGACATCCTCCTAAATGGGAGAAGATATTTGCCAATGACACATTTGATAAGATGTTAATATCCAAAATTTATTTAAAAAAAAACAAAAACACAAAAACTGGGACAGCTGAGTGGCAGGTTGGTTGGGAGCTGGCTTGGGACCACAGCGGCCCCGGTTTGGATCCCACATGTGAGGGCCAGTGACACTGCCCTCTACAGTTAAACAAAAACAAAAAGAAAAACAAACAAAAAATCACACGAAAAAGCCTCATACAACTCAACCAAACAACAAAAAACCCAATTAAAAAAAATGGGCAGGGGATATGAAGAGACATTTCCCTAAAGAGGACATACATACGGCCAATAGACATATGAAAAGATGCTGAACATCACTAATCATTAGAAAAATGCAAATAAAATCCAAAATGAAATATCACCTCACTCCTGTCAGAACAGTTATTGCCACTAAATCAACAAAGGATGTGGAGAAAAACGAACCCTTCGTGTACTGTTGGTGGTATTGCAGATTAGTGCAGCCAATATGGAATACAGTATGGAGGTTCCTCCAAAAATTAAAAATGGAACTACCTAATGACCCGGCAATTCCACTCCTGGTTACCTATCCAAAGAAATCCAAAACACCAATTTGAAAAAATATACACACCCCTATATTTACTGTAGCGCTATTCACAATAGCGCAGATGTATGGAAACAACTGAAATGCCCATCAATAGATGATTGGATAAAGAAACCGTGGTACACTTACACAATGGAGTATTACTTGGCCATAAAAAAGATTTAAATCTTATCAGTTTCAACAACATGGATGGATCTAGAGAATATTTTGCTAAGTGAAGTAAGTTAAACTGAGAAAGAGAAATACCATATGATCTCACTTATATTTGTAATCTAAAGAAAAAAATAAATGAGCAAAGAAAACAGAAATAGACTCAGTGATATAGAGAACAAAACTGATGGTTACTAGATGCGAGGGGATGGGGATGGGGAAGAAGGTGAATGGATTAGAAAGCACAAATTAGTAGTCACGATATAGTTACAGGAATATGAAATACAATATGGAGAATATAATCAATAATGTTTTAAAGATTATGTAGTGTGCCAGATGGATCCTGGACTTATTAGGTGGATCACTTCATAGATTGTGTAGATGCATGACCACTGCTCTATACACCTGAAGCTGAAGTAGAATAATATTGAATGTCAACTATAATTAAATATGGTCACAGGATGGAAAGTACTGCATAGGGAATACTGTCAATGGTATTGTAATAGTTATATACGATGTCATTTAGGTAGTAGATTGGGGGGTTATCACTTTGTGAGGGGTGTAAATGTCTATTATGTTGCTTGGTACACCTGAAACAAATTAAAAATAAAACATACAATGGAATAATAGTCAGCCTTAAAAAGGAAAGTAATTCAGGCACGGGCTACAACATGGAGGAACCCTGGGGATATTATGCTGGGTGAAGTAAGCCAATCATAAAGACAAATACTATATAATTCCATTTTTATGAGGTATATAGAGTATCAAATACATACACCCAGAGAGTGGAATGGTTGTTGCCAAATGGGTGGGGAAAATGGAGAGTTATTCTTTAATGAGTACAGATTTTTCAGCTTTGCAAGATGTAAAGAGTCCTGGAGATAAATGGTGGTGATGGTTGCACAATAATATGAATACACTTATTACCAATAGAGTGTATACTTAAAATGGTTAAGATGGTACATAGTATGTGTATATTATCACAATACAAAATTGAAACAAAAAAAAATTAAAAACTATGAGATATGTATGGAAGATGAAAGACTTCCCAATTTATTTTATGATTGTTTTCTAGACATGGAAGTCATTGAAAAAAAATTAATTAAAATTTATTGGGGTGACAATGGTTAGTAAAATTACATAGGTTTCAAGTATACAATTCTGTAATACATCATCTATATATCACATTGAGTGTTCACCACCCAGAGTCAGTTCTCCTTCCATCACCATATATTTGAACCTAATTACCCTCATCTACCACCCACCACCCCCCATACCCTCTGGTAACCACTAAACTATTACCTGTCTCTATGAGTTTTTGTTTCTTTCTTTGACTGTCTTGTTCCTCTGTTCCTTTCCATTTTATATCCCATACAGCAATGAAATCATATGGTTCTCAACTTTTTCTGTGTGAGTTATAAACATTATAAACACAAAAAAGGAAAAAAATATTCATCATATAAATGTAAAAATTCTAAGTAAAATTGTAAAAAATATAGCAGTTTATGAAAGACAGGAAATTTAACAACATAGCTTATATTTAAAAATTTTAAAAGATACAGCGGCCCCGGTTTGGTCCCACATGTGAGGGCCAGTGACACTGCCCTCAAAAAAAAATTTTAAAAGATAGAATACATACAGTCATGTCAACAAATAATAATTAAAAGATATTACATTCTGTAATCATTCCAGATAAAACTCCAACGAATAAAAGAATAGTGGTGATTGGTGTTTAAGAGCAAAAACATTAGAACCTAAATACCTGGATTTGAATCTCAGCTTCAGTACTTGCTAGCTGGAAGTTAACTTTAAGTTGTAAATGATAATAATAGTTCTATGAGTTCATATTCGTAAGACACTTAGACCTGGACTTGCTCTTCAGAGAGGCAGTATGGTATAGTAGCTGCCTGGATTTAGATCCAAAGCTCACAACTGTGAGCTGCGTGACTTTGGGAAATTTACTTAACCTCTCTACTTCATGTTTCCTTTGTATTTAAACCTATACCTGTAAAATAGGGATAATATAATAATAAACATGCTTCTAGTAAACCTACTTCATAGAATTATTGTGAGGATTATATTAAAACTAAAAGCAGTTAGGTCATTGCCTGGCACATGTTGAAAGTTGTTATGAAAAGATGCAGGTTTCTGGGGTTACCAATCCATGGCTCTAATCCCTCTGGCAACCTACTCAAAATTTCCAAACATTTTAGTAGTCCCAAAATTATGATCCCTTCCTCTTTTGCTCAGTTGAGACGACCATTCTCTACTTGGGTTTTCCACCCTGGGCAATATACCCAAGGAGAACACCTGGGTGAATATTGGGCTTGAATCATATATTTGCCCTTCTCTCAAGAATTGAAGTCCTGTTTGGATTTCTGTCAATCACATATAAATAGTTGTTTTATATATTTTGTAAAGTTTTTATAGTTGTTCATGGCAGCAGAGTAAGCCTAATACCAGCTACGCTATTGTGGTAAGTAGTAGAAGTCATGGTAATTATTTTTTTTTGAGGGCAGTGTCACTGGCACTCATATGTGGGACCGAACCGGGGTCGCTGGCTTCCCAAGCCAGCGTTTAACCACCGCACCACTCGGCCGGTCCCATGGTAATTTTTTTTTAGTTGATAATATACTGAGCTGTTGAGTTTGTAAGGGAGGTATGTATTCTCTAACATTATGGGCGGAACCATAAATAAATAACAAGCTTTTTAAAATAATAATAATAACAAATGATATTTATCAAGTTCATTGTGTGTCTCAAAATTTCTAAGCTGTTTAATATAAGCCTATTATCACATTTATTCTTTATAACAGCTATATGAGATAGGTGGTTCTTAATTACAGACGAGGAAACTAAATAAGGCAGAGAAGATTCAATAACCTGTCCATGGTTATGAAGCTAATAAGTGGTGGAGTCAAGATTTAAAACTTGAACTTATTCTGAAGCTCATGCTCTCAACCACTGTACTATATTGCCAACCTAGACACATTTATTAAAATTAAAATGTGCATAGATTTTGACCCAGCAATCCCACTTCTGAAAATTTATCCATTAGACATGAAAGCACTAGTATATCAAGATATACATATAAGTGTGTTTATTGCAGCATTTGTAATACTTTAAAAAAATACTGGGGCCAATCTAAATATCCATGATAAGAGAATGGTTGAATAAATTATAACGCATTTGTACATACTATGGAATATTATAAGTCTACTAAATTATATTAATCTATACAAGGTCTGACAATTACATTGATGAAATCATCCTAGAAAAAGTGATACATACCTCATTGCTGAATATCACTACATTCACCTTTTAAGTACCCCCCTTGGGAAGCTATGCACTGGCATCAGTGCCTAGTCCTAGTCCACCATGAAAAGCAATTTTGGAACTCTTTTTCTGGAATGACCATCAGAGCTGTCATCATAGTGTCCTTGATATCCTGAATGTCATCAAAATGTTTTCCTTTCAATATTTCTTTTATCTTTGGGTAAAGGAAGAAGTCATTGGGTACCAGATCAGGAGAGTAGAGAGAGTGTTCCAATACAGTTATTTGTTTACTGGCTAAAAACTCCCTCACAGGCAGTGCCATGTGAGCTGGTGAATTGTCGTGATGAAAAAGCCATGAATTGTTGGTGAACAATTCAGATTGTTTTCATCTAACTTTTTCATGCAGCCTTTTCAGCACTTCCAGATAGTAAACTTGGTTAACTTTTTGTCCAGTTGGTATAAATTCATAATGAATAATCCCTCTGATATCAAAAAAGTTTAGCAACGTTATTTTGACTCTTGATTTGAATTGATAGAAAATTTTTTGATGGAAAATTGGCTGACTTCCATTATGCACTTTGATGCTTTGTTTCAGGGTCATATTTGTGCACCCATGTTTCCTCACCAGTGATAACATAGCCCAAAATTTCATCTTGCCTCTAAAATGTCTTGGCAAAATTCGACTCTCCTTTGCTGTTGTTCCTTGGAGAGCTCCTTCAGGACCATTTATGCACACACCTTTCTCATGCCAAGATTTTCGGTTAAGATTTTCCTGACTGTTTTTCTATTGATTTTTACTTGGTCTGCTATGCTTCTCACAGTAAGCCAATATTTTACACACAATTTGATGAATTTTTGCAATGTTTTCATCAGTTCTGCTCTTTACTGGATGCCCTGACCACTATTCATCAGTGACATGTTCTCTCCCCTCAGAAAAATGTTTAATCCATTTGTACACTACCATTTTCTTCATGGCATTATCCCCATGAACTTGTGCTAACATGTCCTTGATTTCACTTCCACTCTTGCCAAGTTTTGCAAGAAATTTAATGTTTGTTTGTTGCTCTAATTCAAGCTCAAATATCCTCACGATGGCTCACAAAAACACAACAACAATAATGAACGCCACTTAGCAAGACAGCACCACACATTGACATGAACATAGCTGAGAGACACTGATATACCCAGGTTAAGAAACCTTACCAAGCTCTTGTACAGTGCTGCCAATGTAAGCACACTCTGGCCCGTTCATGAATGTAATTGTCAGACCTCGTACATATCCCACCTATCACCAAGTTGTGTTGATTTTATAACCAAAATATATCTCTAATCTATCTATTTTCATTGTGTCCATTACCAACACTTTTGGAAAAATTACCAGAATCTTTACTTGGATTGCTACAAAGATCTCTAACCCAACTAGTTTGTCCATATCAACTCAGACCTCCTTAATTCATCCCACACTCTGCATTGTGAAAGCAGAGAGAGTTGTCGATTTGGAAAACTGTTGTCCTAATCACTCTTGATCAGACAGAAAACAATGCAGCATTATCATAATCACAGCCTAAATAATTCAATTGCCTTTTGTTATTAAATTAGCAACAGCTTTGGAAAACATTTTGAGTCATAAATCCCCTTTAGCTAAAACATTGTATCTTGTGCCACTGAGCACAGGAAATGTAACAATAAAATGCATTTTAAATTCTTCTTGCCAGCGGCCCCGGTTAGGTCCCATATATGAGGGCCAGTCACACTGCCCTCAAAAAAAAATTCTTCTAAAAGTGATATCCTTTGGTGTTTGGGTGGGGCAGAATTGAAAGAGTTGTTTTCTAATGAGTTTCTCTAGCTACTATGCCCTGTTAACTCTCTCTCCATTTTATCTATCAATATTTGTCAGTATTGCAATAGAAAAAAATTATTCATGCATTCTGATCATCCTGTGCAAGTTTATGGTTGAAAGACCCTAAGAACTCAAAGTTTTCCTCCAATTAGGCTAGGCTTTTTATCTGGTTCCTACTTCCCAGTTCTTCCAGATACTCCTGACTAGGGCTCCAGTAATCCTGCTATGCTCAGCTCCCTCCTCAGGATTTCCATCTTTGTTAGGATTCTGCTACCAATAGACAGATTCCCCCAAATGCACCTGCCTGCTTGCTAAGTGCTGAAAATCTAGTGTCATGTGTTGTACTCTACCTTTCTAACACACTAACATAAAAATATACACTCCAGTGCTGACTGTTGCTTGACTCCTACTTAGTTGTACCTCTAAGCCAAGCCTAGTCTCTGAATCCTTGAAAGTTACCTCAGTGACTGCTCTTTCTCAATTTCCTGCCAGGTCACAGGATTTGAGAGTGTTTTCCACATGGGAAGCATTCCTCATTACTCTTTGAAATATTAGTAAGCTCTGGGGAAGTAGGCAGGAGAGAGGATGGCAGCTACCGCTTCTCAATTGACTGGATCAAGCTCTATAGAGCAGTTTTGTTCGACCTTTAAGGAATCTCTGACCTTCTGATGCATTCCATAAAATATTAATGATAGTTCAATATGTACAACACTATTTTACATATGTATGATTTTTTGCTTCCAATAATTTTCACATTGTCATTGTTATTTGCACCTTGGAAGATCCATAGAGTAGGTATTAAGTAAACTATAAACCTGTTAAGGGCAAGGACTGACTCTTATATTATTTGAATCCTCCCTAGTACCCATTAGAGTGATTTTATACAAAGTAAGTGTTCAATATATAACTATCAATTTTATATTTTCCTTGCTTTATAGATTCAGAAAGTAAGGCTCAGAGATGTTAAGCAACATACCTAAGGTCCCACAGCCAGATAGTTCCACTCCTCATCCCAAGCCCAGTGCCTATTCCAATAGATGAATAGTTGTCAAACTATGCTTCTTGGAAACCTTGTGTTGTGAAGGGAGCGTGTGGGGGAGGCCAAATTGAGAACACACAACTGCTTCAATCAGAGTATGTTTGTATTCATCACTTTTATATATTGAGGTATTGTGTCAGATTATACATAAATTATCTATGTTGCTACTATATTTTTTCTTTTTTTTTTTGAGGGCAGTGTCACTGGCCCTCATATGTGGGACCCGAACTGGGGCCAATGGCTTCCCAAGCCAGCGCTTAACCAAAACTTCACTCAGCCGACCCCACTACTATATTTTTTCTTAAGTCCAAGCAGTCATTTATCCATGCTAACTTATAATGTCCTTTATGGTGAAAAATATTATTTACTTGATGGCCAGAAGTGAAGTGAGGGAGAGGAGAGGAAGTAGAAACCCAGTATTACAATCAGCTAGAGTTAGTAGTTATAAACAGGACCCAGGTCCTCAAAACTTTAGGCCCTCACCAAGGCAAGAACATTGCAAAGCTCCAGGTGGCACTATTCACATAGAATGAAGCAGCTCTGCACTCAGGATATGGACTTTATATGTGTTGAAAATCACTCACACACAAAAAAAATGTCTCTGGGGCCGGCCAAATGGCACGGTGGTTAAGCGCTGGTTTGGGAAGCCAGCGGCCCCAGTTCGGGTCCCACATATGAGGGCCAGTGACACTGCCCTCAAAAAAAATGTCTCTGTATCTCTGATAGAGACTCAGAATGTACAATACAGTTTTGTTTAGACCATACACAGTTAATAAATCTATTGTTAAGGGTTTCAGAATGATTACTGTTACTATTTTGGAGTCCAACCACCTAGCACGTTTTGTTGCCTTAGTTACTATTAAGCATTTTAAGCTCAGAAGGGAAAGACAGAAGATAATTATGAGTGGGGGCTGTGCAAGAGTGAAGTATTGATATTGGTGTGTCACTCCAAAAACAAGTGCACACAACACAAATAAGCGATTCACAAAATAAGAATGGTAATAAAGCATATAAAAAAGCTCAATCTCACCATTAATCCATGAAAAACACAGGTAAAATCAATATGATTTTTTATTGAGAAAATTAGCAAATATATTCTTTTTAATGGAAACAGCCGGAATTGGTGAGATCCAAGGAAATGTCCACTCTTGCACATTGCTTGTAGGAGTATAAATTTCTACAACTTATTTAACAATAAGTAACAATAAGTAGCAAAATTTTTAACATTTTTTGCATCTTGTGACTCTGCAACAGCATATCTAGGAATTTATCCAGGAGAAAGAATCACAAATTAAAACAAAAATATATGTTAATAGGGCTGCACTGCAGAATAATTTGTCAGGGAAATATTGGAAATAGCTTAAATGGCCAATTATAACAAATTAAATAAATTATTGTATATCTATATATGCAGCTATTAATAATACATTACAGCAGAAGATTGAATGGTATGGAAAAAATGTTTACAACTTATATTTTAAAATTATATTGCATTGAAAGTCTGGTTGCAAAACAGTATGCGGAGTTGAAAATTACACACACACACTATATACATACATATATGTTTGTAGTAATCATTAGGACTGTTCATTAATATTTTCATCCTCTCATTCAAGGCACTTAATATAATTGAGCTTCCCCATCCCTTTTGATATTGGTCATTGCCATGTGACACAACTGGGTGAGTGGAATGTAAGTGAAACATTTAAGGGTTGGTGCTCAATGTTCCGCATACCACTTTTTGTTCCTTGGCAATTGTGGCAGCATGTATTGAGAGGGTCTTCTATCAGCTTGGGTCTCTAAGTGACTATGATGTGCAGAAGATCCCTACCCACATATGGAAAAAGTCTTTTTTGTATAAAGCCATTGAGATTCTGGGTTATTTGTTTATTCTCACACTATAGCCTAGCCCATTCTTGCTCATCGTGTGTGTGTGCATGTGTTTTGTGTGTGTGAGTGTGTGTGTGTGTGTGTGTGTGTGTGTAGAGACAGAGAGAAAGAGAGAGACAGACAGACAGAGACAGAGAGACAGAGACATAGATAGAGCAAGCTTATGGGTAATTTTCATTTGTTTATTTTTATGAGTATTCTAAATTTTCAACAATGCAAATATATAATTTTTATATTAAAAACATTTTAATGTGTGTAAAACTACCTCTTCCTTTTCTCATCTACTTTGTTCCTTCAAAGACTTCTATACAATTACCTGGATCCCTCAAGAAGAATATGAGTTGTGTAACACTAGGTAAACCATGTGGTCTCTCTTGGTCTTCCTCCTACCTCAATGGCTTCTACTTTGAATTTTTTTTTACAGATTCCTGTTCATCGTCCCAATGTTTAAATATTCATGTTATTTAGGACTTGGTATTAAAACCTCTTCTTTCTCCTCCTTCTCTACTCATTTTCCCCAGGTGAGCTCATCCAAATTTCTGGCTTTGGATGCTATTTATACACTGCTGACTTCTAAATATATATCTCTGACCCAGGCTTCTCCTCTGAGATAGTCTCCTATGCAATTACCCTCTTCCTCATTCTTTTTTGATATCTCACAAACACGTCAGATTTAACATGTCTAAGCAGAACTCTTAGATCAATAAGCTCAATTCTGCCAAAGCCTTTTCCTTACCCAGATTTTCTCAGTTAAAAGAGGGAAGAACAGGGGAGGGGCTCCAGGAAGATGGTGGAATAGACGGATGCTTTCCCAACTCCCTCCCAGGACCACATCAAAATTACAAATAATTTATGCAACATTTAACCTCGGAAGTCCCCTGACCATTAAATGAACAGAACCTCTAAACAAAGGACCTAAAGAGGAGGCCACATCAAGTCTGGTAGAGAGGAGGAGACAAGAGAGGGCGAGCCCCGTGAGGGATGCCCCAGCTCTGGGGAGGCTTCTCCGGTTAGGGGAGAGAAACTCTGGTGTCACACCGAGCTCACTAGCCCAGATTGCTTTGACGGGAATAGGAGTTCTGCAATATCTGGCAGTAGAAATTATTGAGGACTCTCTTTGCTGGGGTCAGTGAGGCTGAGGGTAGCTGGAGAACCAGTGGGGCTGGCACACAGTTTCGCTCGCCGGGTGAGCACTCACCCGGTTCCTGTTGGAGGGAGTAGCTGTGTGAGCTGGGCCCAGGAGCCTGTGTGGAAGGACTGAACTGAGCACCTTTGGTGCAGAAGCTGGAGGATTGGGGACCATTGTTCCCCTGATGTGGAGCTTGCACATGAGCAGTGTACAGGAGGGCACCATTATTTCACAGTTGGGCCCTCCCAAACAAGGTCAGATCCGGGATCCCATTGGTCTGGTGAAATTGGTGCAGGAATGGGTGAGTGCCTGCGCATGTGGCCAGGGATTGCCACCCTCTGCCCCGCTTGTGCTGCGTTGCCAGGGAAACACTGGACGGGTGCTCTCCAGCTGCATCAGTCTGTTCACTGAGACTCAGGAGTGCGTGAGCCGAGCCACCTTGGGTTCCCGCTCTCCAAACTATTTGTGCAGAGTTTCCAGGCTGGGGATTGGCTGTTGGGCTGCTTAGTTTGATCTGCGGACAGGTGATTAGGACAGGCTATGATGGGGAGATTTCCTGAGAGTGTAGGGCCAGGAGCTGTGCACCTGTGAGATCCGATCGAGACTTTCCTGGCGAGTTTATGTGGACAGATTGCTGGTGCAGAGTACATGCTACTCTGACTTGTTGGGGGCCATTGACCACATCAAGTGGTGCCTTGGGTGCCTGCCCCACCCACATAGAGCTAGCTGTGTTGCTGGAGGCACCCTGAGACCCCGGAGCCTTGCCCACATCTCCGCAGGCCACAGAGGGTTTTTTGGTGTTTTTTTTTTTTTTTTGCAGTAGCGGACAACCTGCAACAACCTGTGATTTTTTTTTTTTTGGTAGTGAGCACGGTTCCAGAGCACACAGTAGCTAATTGTGGAAAGCTCACTGCAATCCTGACAGGGAGGCTGGTGCATAACACGTTATGATCTTACCCCCAATAGCTGGTGCTGAGTTGCCCAGAGATGCTCTATTGCTGAGAAAGTGAGCTGCAGATTAAAGAGGATGGAGACCCCCTCACATCTTTTATTCTGTTCTTTTTTTCTCTCTCTTCTTTCTAGGTGGTCTATCTAATACATCGAAGCATTCACAGAAAGATAGCCAGAATGAAGAAACAAAGAAACATGTCCCAAGTAAAAGATCAGAAGAAAACTCTAGAAATGGGGCTAAATGAAACAGATGTATACAAACTTTCAGAGAGAGAGTTTAGAACACAGATGATAAGAATGTTTAAGGAACTTAGCGAGGACATAAAGAAGGATAGGGAAACCATAAAAAACCACTAGTTAGAACTAAAGAATACAATAACTGAAATGAAGAACACACTTGAAAGAATCATTAGTAGAATAGAAGCAGAAGAGCGGATCAGCGAATTAGAAGACAAAATAGCAGAAATCACCCAGCTGGAACAACAAAAAGAAAAAAGAATGATAATAGTTTAAGAGACCTCAGGGACAACATGAAACGCAACAATTTTGACATCATTGGAATACCAGAAGGAGAAGAGAAGAAGCAAGGGATTGAGAATGTAGTTAAAGAAATAATGACTGGAAACTTCCCTACCATGGTGAAGGAAATCTACATATAAGCCCAGGATGTGCAGAGAGTCCCAAACAGGCGGATTCCAAACAGGCCCACACCAAGACTCCTCAATGTTAAAATGGCAAAGTTTAAAACCAAAGACAGAATCCTAAAAGCAGCAAAAGAAAGACAGCAGGTTACATACAAAGGAACTCCTATAAGACTAACATCTGAACTTTCTTCAGAAACTCTGCAGGCCAGAAGGGAATGGCAGGAGATATTTAAAGTGACACAAAATAAAGGTCTAAAACCAAGATAGCTCTACGCAGCACAGGTATCATTAAAATTGAAGGAGAGATAAAGAGCTTCTCAGAAAAGAATAAGCTTAAGGAGTTCATTACCACCAAGCCAGCATTGCAGGGAATGTTAAAAGGGCATTTTTAAACAGAAGAAAGGGGACAACAAGCTAAACCAGGAAGACAAGAAATACAAATAACAAAATGGCAATAAATATGCACCTATCAGTAATTACTTTAAATGTGAATGGGCTAGTTGCTCCAATCAAAAGACACAGAGTGGCTGAGTGGATAAGAAAACAGGACTCATGCATTAGCTGTCTACAAGACACCCATCTCAGATCAAAAGATACACACAGACTGAAAGTAAAGGGATGGAATAAGATATTTCATGCAAATGGAAATGTGAAAAGGCTGGAGTAGCAATACTTATTTTGGACAAAATAGACTTTAAAATGAAGACTACAATAAAAGACAAAGAAGGGCACTACATAATAAAGGGATCGATTCAACAAGATGACATAACCCTAGTAAACATCTATGCAACCAATATAGGAGCTCCTAAATATATAAAACAGATTTTAACAGACATAAAGACAGAGATCAACAGTAACACTATTGTAGTAGGGGAATTCAACACCCCTTTGTCACCAATGGACAGATCCTCCAGAGAGAAAAATCAACACTGACACAATGGCCTTAAATGACACTTTAGACCAGCTAGATTTAATTGATATTTTTAGAGCATGTCACTCCAACGCTACAGAATATACATTGTTCTCAAGTGCACATGGAACATTTTCCAAGACAGACCACATATTAGGCCACAGTAAAAGTCACAACAAACTTGAGAAGATTGAAACCATATCAAGTGTCTTCCCTGATCACAATGCTATGAAACTAGAAATCAATTATAAGGAGAAATCTGGAAAGCTTACATATACATGGAGGCTAAATTACATGCTACTAAATAGCGAGTGGGTGAAAAATGAGATCAAGGAGGAAATCAAGAGACACCTCGAGACAAACGAAAATGAAAACACCATGACCCAAAATCTGTGGATTCAGCGAAAGGAGTCCTAAGAGGGAAGTTCATAGCAGTGCAGGCCTACCTAAAGAAGGAAGAAAAATCTCAAATCAACAGACTATCTTTACACCTAAGAGAACTCGAAAAAGAACAACAAAACAAGCCTAAAGGGAGTAAAAGGAAGGAAATAATAAAGTCCAGAGCACAAATAAATGAAATAAAGAACAATAAAACAGTACAAAAGATCAATGAAACCAAGAGTTGGTTTTTTGAAAAAATAAACAAAATCGACAAACACTTAGCCAGACTCACCAAGAAAAAGAGAGAGAGGACCCAAATTAGTAAAATCAGAAATGAAAGAGGAGAAATAACAACAGATACCACAGAAATACAGAAAATCTTAAGAAAATACTATGGGTAACTACATGCTAACAAACTCGACAATCTGGAAGAAATGTATAAATTTCTAGAAGCATACAATCTACCAAGTCTGAACCAAGAAGAAACAGGAAATCTGTCCAGACCGATTACTGCCAAAGAAATTGAATCAGTAATCAACAATCTTCCAACAAACAAAAGACCTGAACCAGATGGCTTCACAGGTGAATTTACAAAACATTCAAAAAAGAATTAATACCTATTCTCCTCAAACTATTCCAAAAAACACAGAAGGAGGGAAAGCTCCCAAACTCTTTCTATGAAGCCACTATCACCCTGATTCCTAAGTCAGACAAATATATTACAAAAAAGGAAAGCTACAGGCTGATATCCCTAATGAACATAGATGCAAAAATTCTCAACAAAATACTAGCAAACCGAATTAAGCATCTCATTAAAAAGAACATACACCACTATCAAGAGGGATTCATTCCTGGTATGCAAGGTCGGTTCAATATCCGCAACACAATTAATGTAATACATCACATTAACAAAATGAAAAATAAAAATCATATGATCATATCAATAGATGCAAAAAAGGCATTTGACAAAATCCAGCAACCATTTATGATAAAAACTCTTAGCAAAGTAGGAATAGTGGGATCATATCTCAACATAATAAAGGCCATATATGATAAGCCCACAGTAAACATCGTACTCAATGGGGAAAAGCTAAAAGGTTTCCTCTTTAGATCAAGAACAAGACAATGTTGCCCACTTTCACCACTTCTATTTAACATAGTTCTGGAAGTTCTAGCCACAGCAATCAGACAAGAAAATGAAATAAAACGCATCCAAATTGGAAAAGAGGAAGTAAAATTGTCATTGTATGCAGATGACATGATACTATATAGAGAGAATCCCAAAGACTCCACCAAAAACTCCTAGAACTGATAAACGAATTTGGTTAGGTAGCAGGATACAAAATTAATATTCAGAAATCAGTTGCATTTGTATACAGTAATAATAAACTATCAGAAGAAGAAATCAGGAAATCATTCCCTTTTACAATTGCTTCAAAATTAATAAAATATAAGAATAAATTTAACTAAAAAAGTAAAAGACCTGTACTCACAAAATTATGAGACACTGAAAAGAGAAATCAAAGAAGATACAAATAAATGAAAATACATACGATGCTCATGAATAGGAAGAATTAATATAGTTGAAATGTCAGTACTACCTGAGGCAATATATAGATTCAATACAATTTGAATCAAACTACCAAGAACATTTTTCTCAGAAATAGAACATAGAATCCTCAAATTTATATTGAACCACAAAAGACTTCGAATAGCCATGGCAATCTTGAGAAATAAGAACAAAGTGGGAGGCATCACACTACCTGACATCAAAACATACTACAAGGCTACAGTCATCAAAACAGTATGATACTCGTGTGGCCCTGGTTCCGTCCCACATATGAGGGCCAGTGACACTGCCCTCAAAAAGAAAACATAAAAGCAAACAAACCCAGAATGGTACTGGCATAAAAACAGACACATAGACCAGTGGAACAGAATAGAGAGCCCAAAAATAAACCCATCCATATATGGTCATTTAATCTATGACAATGGAAGCAAGAATTTTCATTGGAGTATAGATAGTCTATTTAATAAATGGTGCTGGGAAAATTGGGCTGACACGTATACAAAAATCAAAATGGACCACCTACTTACACCATGTACGAGAACAAACTGAAAATGGATTAAAGACTTAAATGTAAGACCTGAAACAATAAAACTCCTAGAAGAAAACGTAGGGAGTAAGTTTGCAGACATTACCCTCAGTAATATTTTTACTGATATATCCCCTCGGGCCAGGGAAATAAAAGAAAAAATGAACATATGGGATTACATCAAACTTAAAAGTTTTTTCACAGCAAAGATAATCATCAATAAAACAAAAAGGCAGCCTACTGAATGGGAGAAGATATTTGCCAACGATATATCTGATAAGGGGTTGATATCCAAAATTTATAAAACACTCATGCAACTCAACACCAAAAAAACAAACATCCCAATTAAAAATGGGCAGAGAATATGAAGAGGCATTTCTCTAAAGAGGACATACAGATGGCCAACAGGCATATGAAAAAATGTTCAACCTCACTAATCATCAGAGAAATGCAAATAAAAACCACAATGAGATGCCACCTCACTCAGGTCAGAATGGCTATCATCAATAAATCAACAAACAACAAGTTCTGGGAAGGGTGTGGAGAAAAGGGAACCCTGGGTCACTGTTGGTTGGTCTGCATATTAGTGCAGCCATTGTGGAAATCAGTATGGCGGTATCTCAAGAAACTGGAAATGGAACTACCATATGACCCAGCAATTCCACTCTTGGGTATTTACCCAAAAGAATCCAAGATGCTAATTCGAAAAAATATATGCACCGCAATGTTTATTGCAGCACTATTTACAATAGCCAAGACCTGGAAACAACCAAAATGCCCATCGGTAGATGACTGGATTAAGAAACTGTGGTACACTTATGCAATGGATTATTACTCCACTATAGAGAATGAAATCGTACCGTTTGCAACGATATAGATGGACCTAGAGACTATTATGTTAAGTGAAATAAGTCAGTCCATGAAAGACAAATACCATATGATCTCACTTATATGTGGAATCTGAAAAACTGAAAGAATGAGCAAATTAAACAGAAGCAGTCTCATAGATAATAGAGGAAAAACTCATGGTTGTTAGTTGGGAGTGGGGTGGGGATGAGGGAGAAGGGTAAGGGATTATATAGCATAAGTAGGTAACTACAATATTGCCACAGGGATGTGAAAGACAGTTCAGGGAATATAATAATGTAAATATTTTGGGGGTGTCAGATGCTCACATGTCTTGTTAGGGAAACCACTTAATGGATGGAGTAGAGGCTTGATCACTTCACTATATACCTGAAACTGATGTTGTATAATATTGTATGCCAACTGTAATTGAATATATAGATAGTCACGGGATGTGGATTATGCTGTGGAGGGGAGTCAAAGGAATTGTAATAGATATGTATGATATGGGGGGAGGAGTGGCATGGCGATTTCGAGGAGGTGGTTGTCACTTTGAGGGGTAAAAAGTATAACTATTGCACTGTGTTGTACACCTGAATCTAATTTTTAAAAAATATGTTTATTTCACAATAAAAGAATAAAAAAATTAAAAAATAATAAAATAAAAAAAAAGAGGGAAGAACGAAGAGGAGAATAAAGAGAAGGAGGGAGTGGTGGTTTATGGGTGGAATTGAACGAGAGGAAGAGGAGATTACCTTCTACCCAGTTTCTCAAGCCAAAAGCCCAGGAAATGTCTTTGCTCCTCCTACCTTTCCCTCCCTCCGCACATATAAGCCATTAGTTATGTCAGTTTTATCTATAAAATTTATCTTCCACCTTTCTTCACTGGCATACTATCCCCCTATTCCAAGCTCCCCCCATTTGTTACCTGGACCACTACACAAACCTCTTAATTGGTCTCCAAATTTTACTCCTGCCTGCCCTTCTTTCAATTCATTCTCTATATAGCATCAAGAGTGCCCTAAAATGTAAGTCATATCCCACTCCTATTAAAAACCCTTTAGTGGCTTCCTACTGCACTTAAAAATAAATCTTAAATTTATGTTATCCCCTACAAAGTTGTAATTTTTCCAGCCTATGTCTTATTCCTAAATTTCATTTCATGGAACTCTCCCCTTTCTTACTACATTTTAGTTATACTAGTCCTCTTTTAAGTCCTCAAAGACACTAAACTCTTTCAATTTCAGGTATTTTGCAAAGGTTCTTCCTTCTGCCTGAAAATCCTTATCTCCCGCACTTCATATGACTGAACCTTGTTGTTTTTCATGTATCAGTCCACATGTCATTCCATCAAATGGGTTTTTCCTGACAACCCCATCTGAGATAGAAAGTATTGACTGCCTTCATAGAAAAAACATATATATATATATATATATATATATATATATATATATATATATATATATATATGTAATTTGTTAGCTCAATGATAATTTTGTTCAAGGGTATGGCTGTTATGCGGTTAGCTTATGTTATGAGGTTAGCTCCTTCCCAGTTTCAAATGGTAGATCATAACATGTCTTAGACAATAGTGATCATAGCTTGCCTGTTTGTCAGTGACTTGTTTAGAGAAGAGCACATGACTCAGATCTGACCAATGTGACACAAAAAGAAATTTTACTTGGGAATGTCCTTGCTGAGGGGAGAGAGAAACATAGAGAGTCAGAGACAGAGAGAGACAGAGACAGAGAGAGATAGAGACAGAGAGAGAGAGAAAGAGAGAGAGAAGTAGAGAAAGAGAGAACCCCAATTTCTTTTAACAAGCTGTTGTATGTATATATGTGAAGCATTGCCCATGCTCTAAGGAGGGTAGAATAGAAAGATGGAATGTTCCTGGGTCTTTCATAATAAATGTATTGTGAATCTGAATTGACCCTGGATCCCCCTAAGTCCAGACTTATTATTAGTGAGATAATAAAACCCATATTATTTGACCTAATATTAGTTTGGCTTTCCATTAATGTCTGTCAAAAGTTAGTCTTGGGCTGGCCAAGAGGTGCAGTGGTTAAGTGCTGGCTTGGGAAGCCAGCGGCCCCAGTTCGGGTCCCACATGTGAGGGCCAGTGACACTGCCCTCAAAAAAAAAAAAAAGTTAGTCTTAATTTTCTATTCTCTATTATAGTATCTTATTGGTTTTCATTTTTAAGCAAATCAAAATGAGTTGTTACCATATTTGTTACTTGTTTATTTGTTTGTTTAACTTTCATTAGAGCAGATTCTATGTCTATCATGTTCACCAGTGTCTACCACAGTATCTGGCACATAGTATTGGGTTGTTGGAAAAGTCATGGTGCAATTCTGTACGAATAACATACAAAAAAAAATACATCATGACTTTTCCGAAAACCCAATAGATGCTCAATGCATATTTATCAAACAAATGACTAAAGTCACATCCACAGGGAAAATGAAATAGTTGGTTTAGATGGTGATTCGTAAGGCAGAGGATATATACAAGCACTAAGAAATGAATTATAATTGTACAATGAAAATGATTTCTAAAGGATATTGGTGTCTGATGTTTTAAATTTTAGTGTCAAAGAGATGCAGATGGGAAAGATACAAAAATGGAAGACTCCGAATTTGTGGCTCTGGGAGGTTTTATCCATCCTTTATCCAATCTATTTCTCATTATTCCAAAGAGGCAAAAGGCAAAAGATAATCATTTCCAAACCTATACCACACTAAACAGTTAAGCCTTAGTGGATGTGAAAATAGAAAAATAATTATGGACATGGAGCAGATCAGGTACACAACCTAGATTATTTTTCTTGTTTACCCTTTCAATTATTTTGCCTGTTACAAAAACACTTTTATTACCTTTTTACAAATTCAACTAAATCTAAGATGATGGCACAATCGATTGAGAATGTCATCTAGAAGGTGGCAGCAGTAATGTCCAGAGACATTATAGCTTACCCAACTTTGAAAGCCCTGCCCAAGACAGGCCTTATGTGATGTGAGTCAGGTCTGAGAGACCCCCCAAAATGTCCCCAGTTTGTCAATGTTCTTGAATTGCCATCATTAGTGCCGCTTCATTGGACTAACACAGTTATGTCTCCAGAAGTCCTGTATTTAAATATAAATATAATGCCTGGAGAGGCTAATACATTAATTTTTCACTATTTGTTTTTTAACAGGGGGCAAAAACTAAGGGAATGGAATTCTGTAGAGAACAATTAAACTTTAGTGGATGTCATTCGTTACACCACAGAAGTGGTGGCGTGAGGAGTGCCGCTTGAAATCTCTCCTGGAATTTACAACAAATGGAACAACAGTAATTCCAGAAAGGACTCCTGCATGGTGTACAGGGAAGCACAGGGGATACACAATTGGAATCATCTAATGGTGGTCAAATTGGGTGACTATGGCAGGAGAGGAGGGGGAAGTGCAGAAACATGGGCCATGGGCCTCAAGACTCAAACTGGAGCTCAGAGCTCCCTTCACTCCACAGCTACCGCAGTCACAAGAGAAGGAAGATTTCAGACTGCTAATGCTCCCCTTATTGTCCACAGTCCCACCTGAGGTATCAGGATATAACATGGATGAACCCAACACTTATGGCAGAGACTTTAAATAAAAAACTGAGGAAAGAAGGCTGACAACAATGGTTTAAGACCTCGCTGCAAACACAGGATGGAAGACATATACATGGAGATTGGCCTACACTTCCCAACCCTCCCAGAGCTTACCCCATCCCTACCCTCCCAGTGCTAGAAGCAGAATCATAGCAGTGTCAGATCAAAAGAACAGAATACTTACAGCTTTGAGAACTGCAACCCTGTAGCCACAGACACAGCATAACTAATTCCGGCAAAAGGGAAGGAACTGCAGGGGCAAGATAACCATGCTGGTAGTTGCTATTGCTCAGAGCTACCTCTAAAAGCCACCCCACCCTCATGCCCACCTATATGATTGGATCATTTCAGGGTTAACTGGAGCAACTGAAACACACAGGCTCTGAATCTGGTTGCAGAAAAATATTTGGAACTTTAGAAACTCTCCACATTCCCACAAGGAAATGGTGCTCTGAGACACAGGTGACCTGCTAACAGAAAAGTCCACATTCCAGGGAACCATTTCATTATGTGAGAAGCTGGAACAGTGCAGGAGAAAGTACAACACTACAACATGAGAGAAAATAAAAGGCTGCAGCAGGACAGAAAATAAAACATTCCACCATCACTTACTGTAAATCAACCTGTTGAAGAACCCACTCCTGTAGATGCCTAGGAAGAGAAATAATAATTCCTTAGTTGTCATGAATAACCAAGGTTACAAGGCAGTTCAGAAATAAATGAACAGTCTCTAGAACATGAAATTAAATATATGGAAATATGTGACATAAATGACAGAGAATTTAAGAATGCAGCTCTGAAGAAAACTCAATGAGATGCAAAAAAACACAGACAGACAGTTTAATGAAATAAGAAACACAGCCAAAGAACAAAATGAACATTTTGCCAAAAAGACTGAAATTTTAAAAAAGAACCAAATAGAATTTCTGGAGATTAAGAACTCAATAAAAGAAATGATAAATGAAATAGCCAGCTTGCAGCTGACTCGATGAAGGAAAGGATCAGTGACATCAAAGACAGAAATCTGGAAATGACACAGATGGAAAAAGAGAGAGGCTTGAGAGTTAAAAAAAAAAATAAAAGAGCTCTACGAAAACTTTCTGACTCCATCAGAAAGAGCAACATAAGATTAATGGATATACCAGAGGGAAAAGAAAGGGAGAAGGGAACACAGGTATATTTAAAAGAAAATAGTCAATAAGAATTCCCCACACTTCTGGAAAGAACTGGATCCTTGAATCCAAGAAGCAAATAGAACACCTATTACCTCAATCCCCAACAGGCCTACTCCAAGGCACATTGTATTGAAGCTGTCAAAAATTAACAACAAAGAAAGAATCCTCAAGTCAGCCATGGAAAAGAAGACAGTAACCAGAAAGAAAAGCCCATTAGATACTAATCAGATATTTCAGCAGAAACTCTACAAGCAAGGAGGGAGTGGAATCAAATATTCAAACTATTAAAGGAGAGAAATTGTGAGCCAAGAATAATATATCCAGCAAAGATAGCCTTTAGATATGAAGAAGGAATGAAGATCCTTCCAGACATACAGAAGCAAGGGAATTTTCTAACATATGACCTGCATTACAAGAAATACTGAAGGAGGCTGTATGACCTGAAACAAAAAAGCAAAAAAATACAAAACCATGGTAGTATTAAGAACAGAAAAAAAGCAGCACGAAATCTCAAACCCTACACTAAATAAGACAGGACACTGTATACTTAAACATAACATACAGGGTAAAGAAAAAAGAGGAAAAAGACAACTTGCTACTGCAATGCAGAAATCAACTCAGCATAAATAGGGATAATTTGTGACAACAAAAAACATAAAAGGGGAGAGAGTAAAGGTCTGAACTTGCAAAGATGAATGTAGAAAAGAAAAATGCTGAAGAAAATGGCATACTTTAACTATGAAAACTTTGTTAATATAAACTTAAGGGTAACCACTCAAAAAAAAAAATCCAGAACTGAAATACGTAACATTAAAAAGAAGAAACAGAGGTAAATATCACAGAATACCACCACACTAAAATAACAGTAACAAATAGGGAAAGAAACAACGGAGACCCCCCCATCCTAACAGAAATAAAAAAATACAATGATAGGAAATACTCACATATCAATGATTACCCTAAATGTAATTGGATTGACCAATAAAAATGCACAGAGTAGCAGACTGGATCAAAAACTAATCCTAACCATGTGGTGCCTCCAAGAGACACATCTCAGCTACAAGGACAAATACAGACTCAACGTGAAAGGGTGGAAACTGACACTCCAAGCAAATGGTATTCAGAGAAAACCAAGTATAGCTACACTGATGTCAGAGGAAATAGACTTCAGAATAACAACAGGGCTGGCCGAGTGGCGTGGTGGTTAAGCACTGGCTTGGGAAACCAGCGGCCCCGGTTCGGGTCCCACATACGAGGGCCAGTGACACTGCCCTCAAAAAAAAATGGTAACAACAGACAAAGATGGACAGTTCATAATGATAAAGGAGACTATACAATAAGACAAAATAACAACCATCAATATCTATGCACCCAATCAAGGACCACCAAAGTATACAAAGCAACTAAGAACAGAGCTAAAGGGAGAAATTGACCAAAACACAGTTTTAGTTGGGGACCTAAATACATCATTGACAGCTATGGAGAGGTCATCCAAACAGAAAATAAATAAAGAAACAGCAGCCCTAAGTAACACATTAGATGAAATGGACATAATTCACATTTATAGAGCAATTCATCTTAGAACATCAGACTATACATTCTTTTCTACTGTACATGGAACATTCTCAAGGATAGACCATATACTGAGATGTAAAACTAGCCTCAGCAAATTTAAGAAGATGACAATCATACCAAGAATATTCTCCGATCAAGAAACCTTGAAATTGTATATCAACTGCAAAAAGAAAACAGGAAAACCACAAATATGTGGAAATTAAACATCATACTCTATAAGAAAGACTGGGTCAAAGAAAAAAGAAAAGACATGAAAAGATACATAGAAATAAATGAGAATGAAAATGCCTTCTATCAAAATTATTGGGGGCCAGCTGAGTGGCACAGTGCTTAAGCACTGGCTTGGGAAGCCTGCGGCCGCCGTTTGGGTCTCACATATGAGGGCCAGTGACACTGCCCTCAAAAAAAATATATTGGGATGCAGCAAAAGTTGTAATAAGAGCGAAATGTATATCATTACAGGCCTATTTCAAGAAATAAGAAAAATCCCAGATAAACATCCTCGCGTTACACCTTAAAGAACTAGAAAAAGAAGAACAAAGAAACCCAAAGTCAGCAGAAGGAAATAATAAAAATCAGAGTAGAACTAAATGAAATACAGAACAAAAAGACAGTAGAGAAAAACTAATGCAACAAAGAGCTGGTTCTTTGAAAAGATTAATAACATTGACAAACACTTGGTAGACTCACTAAGATAAAAAGAGAAAAGACACAAATAAATAAAATCAGAAATGAAAGACAGGAGTTCCGGTAAGATGGCAGAATAGACAGACGCTCTCCGAACTGCCTCTCAGGATCACATCAAAATTACAAATAATTTATGCAACATTTAACCTCGGGAGTCCCTTGAACATTAGATGAACACAACCTCTAAACGAAGGACCTAAAGAGGAGACCACTTCAAGTCTGGTAGGAGAGGCGCTGACGAGAGAGGGCGAGCTCCATGAGGGATGCTCCAGCTGTGTGGGGAGGCTTCTCTGGTTGGGGGAGAGACCATCCGGCCCCACATCAAGCTCACTAGCCCAGAGTTGCTTTGCCAGGAAGAGGAGTTCCACGATAGTGGGCAGTAGAAATTAGTGAGCACTCTCTTTGCTCGACTCGGTGAGGCTGAGGGCAGCTGGAGAAGCACTGGGGGCAGCGCACGGGTTCGCTCAATGGCAAGCACTCACCCGGTTCCTGTCGGAGGGAGTGGCTGCATGAGCTGGGCCCAGAAGCCTGTCGTGAGGGACTGAACTGAGCACCTTTGGTGCAGATGCTGGAGGTTTTGGGATTGTTGTTCCACTGGTGCGGTGCTTACAAAGGAGCGGCATACAGGAGGCCGCCATTTTTTCAGGGTTGGGCCCTCCCACGGAGGGTCAGCGCCGGGAACCCATTGGTCTGGTGAACTTGGCGCAGGAGTGCGTGAGTGTGTGCTTGTATGCATGCGCATGGGGTCTTGGATTCCCACCCTCCGCCCTGCTTGTGTTGCATTGCCAGGGAAACGCCTGGCGGGTGCCCTCTGTCTCCATCAGGCTGCTCACTGAGACACGGGAGTGAGCCAGCAGCCTTGGGTCCCCACCCTCCACCCTGCATGTGCTGTGTTTCCAAGGAAACACTGGGCAGGTGCCCTCCGGCTGCATCAGATTGCTCACTGAACCGTGCGTGAGCCACCTTGGGTCGCCACCCTCGGCCCTGCTTTTACTGCGTTTCCAAGGAAACGCCGGATGGGTGCCCTCCGGCTCCATCAGGCTGCTCACTGAGATGCAGGAGTGCGCAAGCCACCTTGGATCCCCACCCTCTGCCCTGCGTCAGCTGCGTTGCCAGGGAAACACAGGGCGGGTGTTCTCCAGCTGCATCAGTCTGTTCACTGGGACTCAGTAGCAGACAACCTGCAACAAACTGTGAAGATTTTTTTTGGGGGGGGGCAGTGAGCACGATTCCAGAGCACACAGCAGCTACTTGTGGAAAGCTCACTGCAATCCTGAGAAAGTGGGCTGCAGATTAAAGAGGATGGAGAGCCCACCCACCTCTTTCCTTTTTTTTTCTTTTTTCTTTTTTCTTTTCTCTTCGTTCTAGGTGATCTATCTAATACATCGAAGCATTCACAGAATGACAGCCAGAATGAAAAAACAAAGAAATATGTCCCAAGTAAAAGATCAGAAGAAAACTCTAGAAATGGAACTAAATGAAACAGAGGTATCCAAACTTTCAGAGACAGAGTTTAGAACACTGATTATAAGAATGTTGAAGGAACTTAGCAAGGACATAAAGCAAGACAGGAAACCATAAAAAACAACCTGTTAGAACTAAAGAATACAATAACTGAGATGAAGAACACACACGAAGTAATCACCAGTAGAGTAGATGAACCATAGGAGCAGATCAGTGAATTAGAAGACAAAATAGCAGAAATCACCCAGCTGGAACAACAAAAAGAAAAAAGAATAAAAAATAATGAAAATAGTTTAAGAGACCTCTGGGACAAGATGAAACACGGCAATCTTCGCGTCATATGAATACCAGAAGGAGAAGAGAAGAAGCAAGGGATTGAGAATGTACTTAAAGAAATAATGACCAAAAACTTCCCTACCATGGTGAAGGAAATCGACATACAAGCCCAGGATGTACAGAGAGTTCCTAACAGGCTGAATCTAAACAGGCACACACCGAGACACATCATAGTTAAAATGGCAAAGGTTACAGACAGAGACAGAATCCTAAAAGCAGCAAGAGAAAGACAGCAGGTTACATACAAAGGAACTCCTATAAGACTAACAGCTGAACTTTCTTCAGAAACTCTGCAGGCCAGAAGGGAATGGCAGGAGATATTCAAAGTGACACAAAATAAGGTCTACAACCAAGATTGCTCTACCCAGCACGGCTATCACTTAAAATTGAAGGAGAGATAAAGAGCTTCTCAGAAAAGAATAAGCTTAAGGAGTTCATTACAACCAAGCCAACACTGCAGGAAATGTTAAAAGAGCTTTTTTTAAACAGAAGAAAGGGGAAAACAAGCTAACACAGGAAGACAAGAAATACAAATAACAAAATGGCAATAAATATACACCTATCAGTAATTACCTAAAATGTGAATGGGCTAAATGCTCCAATCAAAAGACACAGAGTGACTGAGTGGATACGAAAACAGGACCCATGCATATGCTGTTTACAAGAGACTCATCTCAGATCAAAAGACACACATAGACTGAAAGTAAAGGGATGCAATAAGATATTTCATGCAAATGGAAATGAATAAAAAGCTGGAGTAGCAATACTTATTTCGGACCAAATAGACTTTAAAATGAAGACTACAATAAAAGACAAAGAAGGGCACTACATAATAAGAAAGGGATCAATTCAACAAGAGGACATAACCCTAGTAAACATCTATGCACCCAATATGGGAGCTCATAAATATATAAAACAGATTCTGACAGACATAAAGACAGAGATCAACAGTAACGCAATCATAGTAGGGGATTTCCACACCCCGTTGTCACCAATGGACAGATCTTCCAGACAGAAAATCAACACGGACATAGTGGCCTTAAATGACACTTTAGATCAGCTGGATTTAATTGAATTTTTAGAGCATTTCACCCCAATGCTACAGAATATACATTCTTCTCAAGTGCACATGGAACATTCTCCAAGATAGACCGCATGTTAGGCCACAAAACAAGTCTCAACAAGTTTAAGAAGATTGAAATCATATCAAGTGTCTTCTCTGCCCACAATGCTATGAAACTAGAAATCAACTATAAGAAGAAATCTGGAAAGCTTACAAATACATGGAAGCTAAGTAACATGTTTCTAAATAGTGAATGGGTCAAAAATGAGATCAAGGAGGAAATCAAAAGATACCTCGAGACAAATGAGAATGAGAACACCACGACCCAAAATCTCTGGGATGCAGCGAAAGCAGTCCTAAGAGGGAAGTTCATAGCAGTGCAGGCCTACCTAAAGAAGGAAGAAAAATCTCAAATCAACAGACTCTCTCTACACCTAAGGGAACTTGAAAAAAAACGTCAAAACAAGCCTAAAGGGAGCATATGGAAGGAAATAATAAAGACCAGAGCAGAAATAAATAAAATAGAGAACAAAAAAAAAAATACAAAAGATCAATGAAACCAAGAGTTGGTTTTTTGAAAAGATAAACAAAATCGACAAACCCTTAGCACGACTAACCAAGAAGAAGAGAGAGGACCCAAATTAATAACATCAGAAATGAAAGAGGAGAAGTGACAACACATACCACAGAAATACAGAAAATTTTAAGACAATACTATGAGCAACTATATGCTAACAAATTCGACAATCTGGAAGAAATGGATAAATTTCTAGAAGCATACAATCTACCAAGTCTGAACCAAAAAGAAACAGAAAATCTGAACAGACTGATTAGTGCCAAGGAAATTGAATCAGTAATCAACAATCTTCCAACAAACAAAAGCCCTAGACCAGATGGCTACACAGGTGAATTTTACAAAACATTCAAAAAAGAATTAATACCTATTTTCCTCAAACTATTCCAAAAGATACAGAAGGAGGGAAGGCTGCCAAACTCTTTCTATGAAGCCACTATCACCCTGATTCCTAAGTCAGACAAAGATATTACAAAAAAGGAAAACTACAGGCCAATATCACTAATGAACATAAATGCAAAAATTCTCAACAAAATACTAGCAAACCGAATTCAGCATCTCATTAAAAGATCATACACCACGATCAAGTGGGATTCATTCCTGGTATGCAAGCTGGTTCGATATCCGCAAATCAATTAACGTAATACATCACATTAACAAAATGAAAAATAAAAATCATATGATCATATCAATAGATGCAGAAAAGGCATTTGACAAAATCCAGCAGCCATTTATGGTAAAGACTCTTAACAAAGTGGGAATAGTGGGATCATCCTTCAGCATAATAAAGGCCATATATGATAAGCCCACAGCAAACATCGTTCTCAATGGGGAAAGGCTGAAAGCTTTCCCCTTAAGATCAGGAACAAGACAAGGCTGCCCACTTTCACCACTTCTATTTAACATAGTTCTGGAAGTTCTAGCCATAGCAATCAGACAAGAAAATGAAATAAAAGGCATCCAAATTGGAAAAGAGGAAGTAAAATTGTCATTATATGCAGATGATGTGATACTATATATAGAGAATCTCAAAGACTCCACCAAAAAACTGCTAGAACTGATACACGAATTTGGTAAGGTAGCAGGATACAAAGTTAATATTTAGAAATCAGTGGCATTTCTATACACCAATAATAAACTATCAGAAGAAGAAATCAGGAAGTCAATCACTTTTACAACTGCTTCAAAAACAATAAAATATCTAGGAATCAATTTAACTAAAGAAGTAAAAGACCTGTACTCACAAAATTATGAGACACTGAAGAGAGAAATCAAAGAAGATACAAATAAATGGAAATACATACCATGCTCATGGATAAGAATTATTGATATAGTTAAAATGCCAATACTTCCTAAAGCAATATCTAGATTCAATGCAATTCCAATCAAACTACCAAGGACATTTTCCTCAGAAGTAGAACATAGAATCCTAAAATTTATATGGAGTCACAAAAGACCCCGAATAGCTACAGGAATGTTGAGAAATAAGAACAAAGTGGAAGGCATCACACTACCTGACATCAAAACATATACAAGGCTACAGTAATCAAAACAATATGGTACTGGCATAAAAACAGACACATAGACCAATGGAATAGAATAGAGAGTGCAGGAATAAACCCATCTATATACGGTCATTTAATCTATGACAATGGAAGCAAGAATTTACACTGGAGTAAACATAGTCTATTTAATAAATGGTGCTGGGAAAATTGGACTGACACGTGCAAAAAAATGAAAATATACCACCTACTTACACCATATACGAGAACAAACTGAAAATGGATTAAAGACTTAAATGTGGGCCGGCCGAGTGGCGCATTGGTTAAGCGCTGGTTTTGGGATGCCAGCGGCCCCGGTTCGGATCCCACATGAGGGCCAGTGACACTGCCCTCTACAGCTAACAACAGCTCCACCTGGAGCTGGGCTGTGCGAGCCCCGGTGATGGTGTGGGCTGCAGCCCCTGTTGCAGTGGGCTGCCATAGGCTGCAGTGAGTGGCCCACAGCCAGCGTGAGCAGCTGGCAGCCAGCGTGAGCTGCCAATAGCCGCGATGAGCGACATCCAGAGGCCAGCGACCGATCTGCCTCATCCGGGAAGAGCAATGACGATACCAACAGTGAAGCAACATCCTCCGCAACTAAAACTGAAGAACAAGAAGACGGCAACTTGTCTGTTCCCCTTCCCCGATTCCCCAACGCTGTTCCCCTCCACCAATTCCCCAATAAAATCTTTAAAAAAAAAAAAAAAAAAAAAAAAAAGACTTAAATGTAAGACCTGAAACTATAAAACTCCTAGAAGAAAATATAGGGAGTAAGTTTGCAGACATTACCCTGAGTAATATTTTTACCGATATATCCCCTCGGGCCAGGGAAATAAAAGAAAAAATGCACATATGGGATTACATCAAACTTAAAAGTTTTTTCACAGCAAAGGAAATCATCAATAAAACAAAAAGGCAGCCTACTGAATGGGAGAAGGTATTTGCCCATGATATATCTGATAAGGGGTTGATATCCAAAATTTATAAAACACACTTGCAATTCAACACCAAAAAACCAAACAACCCAATTAAAAAATGGGCAGAGGATATGAGGAGGCATTTCTCTAAAGAGGACATACAGATGGCCAACAGGCATATGAAAAAATGTTCAACCTCACTAATCATCAGAGAAATGCAAATAAAAACCACAATGAGATACCACCTCACTCCAGTCAGAATGTGTATCATCAACAAATCAACAAACAACAAGTGTTAGCGAGGGTGTGGAGAAAAGGGAACCCTGGTGCACTGTTGGTGGGACTGCAAATTGGTGCAGCCATTATGGAAATCAGTATGGAGGTATCTCAAAACACTGGGAATGGAACTGCCGTATGACTCAGCAATTCCACTCTTGGGAATCTACCCAGAGGAATCCAAGACGCTAATTCGAAAAAATATATGCACCCCTATGTTTATTGCAGCGCTATTTACAATAGCCAAGACTTGGAAACAACCGAAATGCCCATCGGTAGATGACTGGCTTAAGAAACTGTGGTACATTTATACAATGGAGTATTACTCCGCTATAAAGAAGAATGAAATTGTACCATTTGCAACAATATGGATGGATTTAGAGACTATTATGTTAAGTGAAATAAGTCAGTCGGAGAAAGACAAATACCACATGATCTCACTTATATGTGGAATTTGAAAAACTGAATGAACGAGCATAAGAAACAGAAATAGTCTCAGAAATATAGAGGAAAAACAGGGTTGCTAGTTGGGAGGGGGTGGGGATGAGGGAGAATGGGAAAAGATTAGACAGCATAAATAGGTAACTACAGTATTGTCACAGGGATATGAAAGACAGTTTGGGGAATATAATGTAGTTAAAATTTTGTTGGGTGTCAGATGGTCACATGTTCTGTTAGGGAGACCACTTCATGAATGGAGTAGAGGCTTGATCACGGCACTGTATACCTGAAATTGATGTTGTATAATATTGTATGCCAACTCTAATTGAATATATAGACAGTCACGGGATGTGGATTATATGGTGGAAGGGAGTCAAAGGAATTGTAATAGATAGTATGATATAGGGGGGGAGGAGTGGGAGGGGAGAACTGGGGGACGGGAGTTGTCACTTTGAGGGGTAAAAGTATAAGTATTGCACTTTGTTGTACACCTGAAGCTAATTAAAAATATATATAAATAAATAAATTAAAAAAAAGAATATGACATTCAAATCACATACATAATTTTTCTTGAGTTTTTTGAGCCATTCAGCCAAGTAACAAGAAGGTTCTCTTCTTTGTATTGTTTATACGTTTTTCTTTTAGCAGCCTCTATGCACATAAGGCTAACAAATCTTTTAAAATTTCTTTGATTTCAAAGTTTGGCAAGAATTGTGTGATTCTGCCATATGTGTAGAAATCAGATGTGTCTTCCTGTCTTGGGAGAAAATTCCAGAGACCCACAACTTCGATATACTGCAAGTTAAAACTAAAGGAGACTAGGTGCAAAGATAATGTACACACTCCAAAGCCAAGGCTTTAAACCCCTTTTACTGTATTAACATGTTTGATTCTCCTGACCTCAAGCATTTCCTCACAATGGCTTGGAGATTGGCACATTTGAACACTTTTCAAGGCATAATCCTAATTCTCTAAGCAGACCTGGCCATGTGTCAATCAAAACTGAAGCTGAAGGAAGGTCACAGGGCAACTTGTTTATTTTAGAGATATTATGTGGTATGTGTATCACTCACAATTCAGTAGGAACTCTACCGACACTTGCTGAGTCTTGTTTCTGTGAAAAGACCTTTATCTGCTAGTAGATGACTGTTGCAATATTTCAAGGAGACGGACAGGAAAAATCTCTGATTTTTTTTTTTTGAGCACTATATACGGTGTCCCTTGATGGCTAGCTTGAATCTTGTAACTGATCATGTAATGATCCTGAATTGACTTCTGAAAATCTGAGAACTGACTTGTGATCTGCTTTAAACATCAAAGCTGTGCTATATATATAACATATTCTATGCAACATGCATTAATACATAAAGAAATATACACTGTAAAAGAGTGTGTATTTTTGTCAGTCATCACAAATCATTTTTATGAGGGAAATTTTAAACAAATAATAGTGAAATAAATCACGCCTCCATGTGGTGGTTTTCTTCTTTATACTAATTTAGTTTTGTTTTTTTAAATTGATCTCTCATTTCTAATACTATGTTGACTTCCCCCAAATGAGATGTTGGAGTCCCTTAAAAATGAGTGGACAAAATGGGTGAAGGTGATACAAAGATACAAATGTCCAGTTATAAGTAAATCAGCGGTAAGGTACAGCATGATGATGATCGTTAATGATATGGTATTGCATATTGGAAGATTCCTAAAAGAGTAGATCTGAAATGTTCTCATCACAAGAAAATAATTGTAACTTTGGTGATGGATGTTAACTGGACTTAGTGTGGTGATCATTTCCCAATAAACTTGTATACATATATTGAATCATTGTGATATACACCTGAAACTAATATGTTATATGTACATTTTTCTTTAATTAAAAAATAAATAATCCCATATGTTCATTTTTTCTTTTACTTCCCTTGCCCGTAGGGATGTATCAGTAATGAACATATGGGATTATATCAGACTTAAAAGTTTTTTCACAACAAAGGAAACCATTAATAAAACAAAAAGGAAGCCTACTGAATGGGAGAATATATTTGCCAACGATATATCTGATAAGGGGTTAATATCCAAAATTTATAAAACACTCATGAAACTCAACACCAAAATAACAAACAACCCAATTAAAAAATGGGCAGAAGATATGAAGAGACATTTCTCTAAAGAGGACATACAGATGGCCAACAGGCATATGAAAAAAAGTTCAACCTCACTGGTCATTAGGGAAATGCAAATAAAAACCACCATGAGATACCACCTCACTCCAGTCAGAATGGCTATCATCAATAAATCAACAAACAACAAGTGCTGGCGGGGCTGTGGGGAAAGGGGACCCTGCTGCACTGTTGGTGGGACTGCAGATTGGTGCAGCCACTATGGAAGTCAGTATGGAGTTATCTCAAAGAACTGGAAATAGAGCTACCTTTTGACCCAGCAATTCCACTCCTAGGTATTTATCCTGAAAAAACCAAGACACTTATTCAAAAAAAGTTATGCACCCCTATGTTCATAGCAGCACAATTTACAATAGCTAAGACTTGGAAACAACCAAAATGCCCATCAGTAGATGACTGGATTAAGAAACTGTGGTATATTTATACAATGGAGTATTACTCCGCTATAAGGAAGAATGAAATCGTGCCATTTGCAATGATATGGATGGACCTAGAGACTATAATGTTGAGTGAAATAAGTCAGTCAGAGAAGGACAAATACCATATGATCTCACTCATATGTGGAATCTGAAAAACTGTATGAATGAGCAAAGTAAACAGAAACTGTCTCATAGATATAGAGGAAAAATCAGGGTTGCTAATTGGGAGAGGAATGGGGATGAGGGAGAAGGGGAAGGGATTAGACAGCAAAAATAGACAACTACAATATTGCTACTGGGATAGGAAAAACAGTTTGGGGAATATAATTAATAATGTTGTAAATATTCTGTGGAATGTCAGATGATTATAGGTCTTGTTAGGGAGACCATTTCATGGATGGAGTAGAGGTTTGATCACTGCACTGTATTACTAAAGCGGAGGTGGTATACCTACTGTAATTGAATATATATAGATAGTCACGGGATGTGGATTATACTGTGGAAGAGAGTCAGAGGAAGAGTAATAGATATATATGATGTGGGGGGGAGTGGGGTGGTGTATTGGGGTTGGGGGGTTGTCACTTTGAGGGGTAAAATGTATAACTATTACACTGTGTTGTACACCTGAAACTAATTAAAAATAAAATAAAATAAAATAAAAATAATAAATAAATAAATAAATAAAAGCAAAAAAAAAAAAGAAATGAAAGACAGGAAGTTACCATCGATGCCACAGAAATACAAAGGATTATCCAAGAATACTATGCCACCAAATTCAATAACCTAGAAATAATGGACAAGTTCTTAGAAACATGTAGCTTTCTTAGGCAGAAACTCAAAGAACTGACAATTTTAAATAGACCACACAACAGTAAGGAAATTGAACCAGTCATCTGAAACCTTCCCAAAAGCAAAAGTTCAGGACCGATAGCTTCATTAGTGAATTCTACCAAACATTCAAAGAGGATTTAATACTTATCCTCCTCAAAGTCTTCCAAAAATTTGAAGAAGAGACAATACTCCCGAACTCATTTTATGAGGCCAACATTACCCTGATGCCAAAACCTGGTAATGATAACAAACAAACAAAAAAGGAAATGACAGACTACTATCTCTCATGAATACACATGCAAGAATCCTATATAAATTCTAGCAAATTGAATGGAATAATGCAATGAAAATATTATACATCACAACAAAGTAGGGTTCAACAGAGGGACACAGGAATGGTTCAACATATGCAGATAGATCAATGTGATACACCACATAAACAAAATAAAGGACAGAAATCATATGATTACATCAATAGATGCAGAAAAAGCATTTGACAAGCTAAATATCCATTTATGATTAAAACACTTAATAAAAAGGGTATGGGGGTTGGCCGAATGGCTTGGTGGTTAAGTGCTGGCCTGGGAAGCCAGCGGCCCAGGTTCAGGTCCCATATATGAGGGCCAGTGATACTGCCATCAAAAAAAAAATAATAAAATAAAATAAAATAAAATGGGTATGGAAGCAAAATACCTTAACATAATAAAGGCCATATATGACAAACCTCATCAGATATCATAATTAATGGTGAAAAACTGAAGCCTTTTGCTTTGAGTTCAGGAGCAAGACAGGGTTATCATCTATCACCACTGCTTTTCAGCATAACATTGGAAGTCATAGCAAGAGCAATCAGGCAAGAAAAAGAAATAAAAGGCATTTGAATTGGGAATGAAGAAGTTAAATTGTCACTTATTGTAGAGATGACATCATGCTGCATATAGATAATTCTAAAGATTCCACCAAAAAGCTATTAGAAGTAATAAAGAGGGCCAGCCGAGTAGCATGGTGGTTAAGCGCTGACTTGGGTAGCTAGCGGCCCCAATTCAGGTCCTACATATGAGGGCCAGTGACACTACCCTCAAAAAAAAAAGTAATGAAAAATACAGTAAAGCTGATGGCTACAATATCAATGTACAAAAATCCATTCCATTTATATATACTAACAATGAAATCTCAGACAAAAAAAATTAAAAAAAAAACAATTCTTTTTGCCTTTGCAAAACAAAGAATAAAATACCAAGGAATAAACTTTACCAAGGATGTGAAAGACCTATACACTGAAAACTATAAGACATTTTTTAAAAAGATTGAAGAAGACACAAAGAAATTAAAAGGCATTTTGTGTTCAGGGATTGAAAGAATCATCTTAGTTCAAATGACCATATTACCCAAAGCAATATACAGATTGATGTATACGGTATACATCAAAATACTAATGGCATCTTTTTTTTTTTTTTTTTTAGCTGAGCCATCCTGCCATCTGTTGGCAGCTCAATGGCAACTCAGCTCAGGCTGGTATCGAACTGCTGTTGCTCAGAGCTCAGCTCGCAATCTTGAGCGAGCTCTTAACCAACTGAGCCACTTGGCCGGCCAACTAATGGCATCTTTTAAAGAAACAGAACAAAATATCATCAGATTTGTATGGAACTAAAAAAGACCCTGAAGACTCAAAGCAATCCTAAGAAAAAAGAATGATGTTGGAGTTATCACACTCCCTGACTTCAGATTGTACTACAGAGTAACAAAAATAAAAACAGTATGGTATTGGTAGAAAAAACAGACATATAGACCAATGGGTAAAAATTGAAATCTCACATAAATATGAACAGATAATTAAAAAAATATATTTTATTTGGGAATTGGGGGAGGGGAACAGCTTTGGGGAATCGGGGAAGGAGAACAGACAAGTTGCAGTCCTTTGTTTTTTGTTCTTCAGTTTAGTTGTGGAGGACTGTCGCTTCACTGGCCCATGTTGGTATTATCATTGTGCTCTTCCCAGATGAGGCAGATTGGTCGCCAGCCTCTGGACGGCCACTCATGGTGGCTCTTGGCAGCTCATGCTGGCTGCCAACCACTCACTGTAGCCTATAGCAGCCCACTGCAGCAGAGGCTGCAGCCCACACCGTCACTGGCCATCTCAGCTATAGAGGCAACCAGGTGGATCTGTTGTTCACCACCTTAACTGTAGAGGACAGTGTCACTGGCCCTCATATGTGGGATCCAAACCAGGGCCCTGCTTCTCAGAGCTTTCGCCCCAAGCCAGTTCCTAACCAACGCACCACTCAGCTGGCCCTGAACAGATACTTTTTGATAAAGCATTCAAAATCATACAATGGAGAAAAGACAGCATCTTCAATAAATGGTGCTTGGAGAAATGGAAAACCAGGTGCAAAAGAATGAAACTAGATTGCTTCTGTCACCATGTGCCAAAATTAACTCAAAGTCCTAACTAAACATAAGACCTGACACAATAAACTGCATAGAAGAAAACATAGGTATTAAACTTATGGATCTTGAATTCAAAGAGGATTTTATGAATTTTATCTCAAAGGCAGGGGAAGTAAAAGCTAAAATAAATGAATGGGACTATTTCAAACTAAAAAAGCTTTTGTACAGGAAAAAAAAAAGAAAAGAAAAAAACAAAAAACAAACAAAAAATTAAACTATCAAGAAAATAGAGTGGAAACCAACCCAAAGGGAGAAGATATTTGCAAACAATGCCTCCGATAAGGGGCTAATATCGAAAATATATAAGAAACTCATAAAACTCAACAACAACAAAAAAACAAACAATCCAATTAAAAAAATGGGTGGAGTACCTGAATATACATTTCTCCAGAGAGGGCATGCAGATGTCCAATAGACATATAAAAAGATGTTTGGTATCATTAATCATCAAAATAATGCAAATATAAACCACAATGAGATATCACCTCACACCAGTTAGAATGGCTATCATCAACAAGACAAATAATAAGTGTTGTAGAGGCTGTGGAGAAATAGGTATTCTCATACACTGTTGGTGGGAATGCAGATTGGTGCAGCCACTATGGAAGGCAGTGTTTAGTTCATCAAAAAATTAAGAATAAAATTACCATATGTCTCAGCAATCCCTCTCCTGGGTATATACACCAAATATCAAAAAACATTTACCCATCTATATATCTATATCTATATCTATATATCTATATCTATATCTATATCTATATCTATATCTATATCTATTCTGATGTTCATTGCAGCTTTCTTTACCATGGCCATATGTAACATTTGAAACAACCAAAGTGTCCTTCAATAGATGATTGAATGAAGAAAATGTGGTATATATACACAAGGGAATACTATACTGCCATAAGAAAAGATGAAACAGTGCCATTTGCGACAACATGGACGGATCTTGAGATTATTATGCTAAGCGATTTCCATCAGACAGCAAAAGTAGGGAACCATTTCACTGGTATGTAGGACATAAAACTGAAAACAACAAAGGAACTAGACAAACAAATATAGAAACAAAAACTCATTCACAGAGACAATAGTTTAGTGGTTACCAGAGGGTAAGGGTTTGGGGGGTGGTAGATGTGCATAATTTGAATTAATATATGATGATGGAAGGAAAATCAACTTGGTTTTTGAACACACAATGTGATATATAGATGATATGTTACAGCATTGTACATTTGAAACCTATGTAACTTTATTAACCGTTGTCACCACAACAAACTTAAAAAAAATTTACTGGATGTGAGAAAAGAAAGAAAATTCTGGACATGGGGAGGGAAGATTGGCACTGGGAAGCTTGAGAAAGAGACAGTAAATGACCCAAAGAAAATACCAAAAGAGAAAGCTAGTGAAGACTCAAATAGCACCAATTTGCTGCTTCGTCTACATGATTCCAGTGCCTCCTGCTTCTCCATGTCTGATGGAAACCTTGGGGGGAAAACATTTTTTAATCTGTCACTTCATCTAAAAAAGGAGGTTGAAGAAAAACATAATGATAATAGGTGATAGCAGCTGTATAAATAGAAGGCAGATAAAAAAGGACTAATGGAGGAAATAAGCTAGAAAAGTACACATTTCAGAGGTTTGGTATTAGTAGGGCTGGTCTGGAAAACTGACTTTGGTTAAGGCGTGATTGACTGGGGTGATCAGATTTCCTAGATTATACAGTTTGCTTGATTTCCTGGCTTAATTATTATTATTATTATTATTATTATTATTATTATTATTATTTAAGAGGGCAGTGTCACTGGCCCCTCATGTGGGATCCGAACCGGGGCCACTGGTGTCCCAAGCTAGCTCTTAACCACTGTGTCATTCGGCCGGCCCTCCTGGATTAATTATTAATAGTGTCCCCTTCCACTCTCAAAATTGTCCCAGGTTGGACAATAAATTATATGGTTGCCTTTATGAAAGACTGGTGATGATATCATGTGGATGGATAGATTAGAGGTGTATTGAATTACTAATTGCCTTCAGGTTTGAAGGCCAGAAGGAGCCAGAGTCTCTGTTGACTCTAGTTCTGAGGAGCAGTCTGTGTGCTGTGATGTAGGAATGTACCAAATACAGGCAGTACCATCATTTTAACAGAGGGCATCTGAAAGAAGAGGGTTGAAGATGGGAATTTCAGAAAGCATGAGGCCCTTGGTGAAAAAACAAAGGGGGTGAAGTGGAAGCATAGAAACTCCTCATATCACACTGAAAATAAGCACTCACTCCATTGCCTAAGCCAGCACTGGACATGATCTATTTATCCTAACAGTTGTCATGCCTCCATTTCCACCCATAAAGGAAATAATGTTTGCTCTAGACAGGATCACTCAGTCCTGGGCTGGGGTGACATTCATAGATGGGTCTGGCCATTTGCTTAGCCTTCAATTTGGTGAAAACAGATTGGTCTTCATGCATTGCAAAGTTCCAAATAGCAATTACAACAACTTAAATATAATAATAATAATAATAATAACAACAACAATAATTACACCCCATGCACAAAGAAATTACAATATGAAAGTAATCTGCAACATTTGATGTGGAATAAATAATTTGATTATAAATATTGGGTTTCAATTCTCATCTTACAGCACCAGAGAGGAAATTGTTCCAAAATTGATAATTTGTTTTTTTCCTTCCCAAAGTTTGTGTACCCATTCATATTACACTAGATCTTTAGAGACATTGCCTTCTGAGCCTAAAACCTATTTCCCCACCTAATTCTCATCTCTTAGCAAATACTTGTAATGTATGTAAGAAATCAAAGATATAATTTCTTTTTCAATATATGCAAAGACATTTGTCTCCCATGGTTGACAGGATGAGTTAAATGTTACAAAGAAATCAGAGGAGGGTGGATGGGGCTTCGATGTAGCTCCTTGTCCCCCTGGCATTAGTTTTATTACCCTTGCGACAGCACCGATGTGTGGAAAACAAACAAGGTTCTAGCCTCTTGGTTGCTCCCCCAAAAAGCCAGTGTTATCTTAATGTACACTGAGGAGCAGGTGAGGAGAAGAAAATAAAAAAAGATAATCAAAGCTCTCTCACCACCACTCCCTCCCTTGCCTCTACAGTCTTCAACAAGAGGCACAGACTCTGCTATTCTATCTTCTGCTGTGTGCATAGAGAGCAGGTAATCAGCAAAGCTAATAAAAAATGTATTCATTACTGCAGAGCAGCAGTGGCTGAAAGCAACTGCAGCTTTCACTTGGCAAATGGCTTCTGGACTGGTGCAATCCAATCTCTGTGGCTCTTTGGCAAAACTTTTTGCATCCCACTGCCTTCTCCCTCTCCCCCTACCATCCCTGCCATCTACAACATGCTCAACTCTGCTTCTCCATTAAAGGCAATCCAATTCATACACTTGACAACGCTTTCCCCTCAATCACCACAATGTTGCTCTGTAATAGCTGTTCTCTGTCTAGTAAGTATTATGAATGTTTTTTAAAAAGTGTTTCTTCACTTAAAAATATATATATATTTTTGTTTTCAGAGCAAAAAGACATTTCTTGCCAATGTTGAACAAACTCAAATGCTGACAGATTCTTCAAATGCACAAGACTTTCCTGCTTTCTCAAACTTAGCAAAATGTACTCTTTCAAAGTCCTCAGAATTAAAAGAAGCTCAGAAGAAACTGTGCTAAAATATGGTGATGGGCCTAGACCTAATAACAATAATAGCTAACATGGCTGAGCATTTATTATATGCCAGACATCATTTTGTGCATGTTAATTATCTCATTCAATCTTCACAATAGCTTTGTGGGGTATGTATTACTATTATCATCCCATTACACTGCTGAGGATGGTGAGAGACCCAAGGAAATCATTTCACCGTAACACTAGTTATGGATGGAGGACTTTCGACTCAGGGATAGTAGTCCTTCCTCTAAACCACCAACATGGTTCTGATGGAAGAAAACAAGTATACCATCATATACATTGCTTCCTCCCCTTTCAGACAGTAATGTTAACCCCTCCCAGGTATGTGGATACGATTTAGTAAATAACTATTTTCTGAGACATATAAACTGTATTCCCTCTGTCCCCTAAAAAATAAATATGCTTTACCTAAGGTGGAGTGGGAAATTTATAGAAACAAAACAAATGTTTTTCCCAAGATTTTTTTTTGCCAAAGTGAGTCTACAATGCAGGTTTAGTGGCCACCGAGTATGGCATAGAAGCAGCTATTTGCTCCCTGACCCTTTGAGAACACACAAACTAGTTGTTATCTCAGAACACACACACACACACACACACACACACACACACACACACAGTGATATGGAGTCAGGTTGTCATAGGAACTTCCTGGATTTGATTTTACCTCTGCAATTTAGAGCTGTGGGACCTTTGGCAAGTCACTTAATCTCTCTGTGGGTCTTGGTTTCTTCAGCTATAAAATTGAAATAATAGTATCTAACTCATAGGGGACTATGAGGATTAGATGATTTAATGTATTAAATCACTTAGCACATACCTGGCACATGACAAGTACTTGATAAATAATAAATAACTCATATTATAATTCCTTTCTCATTGACATGAAATTTTTAGCTTACATTATATATCCAAGGCTTCAGTGAAGAAGTGAATGGTGGTAATTTGAGGCAGGGAAGGACAATACTATATATGTTTCATCAATATTTTGACTTTGTCCCAAATAATGTGTCAAAATTTTGACCCTGCTTCAGAAGTATACTATGAAAAGATACCAAACTGGAATATTGAAGTTTTGAGGAAGCCAGATATTTCCCAATTTAATCTTTGGTAACAGAGAAGTTTTGAAAAATAAACAACCTCAAACTACACCTTTTTTTATCCCAAAGAGTCTGCCCTCTAAATTATAGGAGACTTCATTGCTGTTGTTGTTTAGTACATGTAGGAAACCACAAAAATGACAAAGTAGCATATTTTTCACCTGAAAAATGATTTGCATCAGGAATCCTTTAAGTGACAAGCAGTTGTCCTGGATTTAAAATAGGATACAACTTACCGAAATTCATTTTCCACACAAATTTTTAGGAGCATGCCCAGTGCATAAAGCAAGATTTGCCAATATTATAAGGTATAGCAGCAAATTGCTGATGTCCATTTGCTCTTTGTTGGTATTGGCCCCCCAGCCTCTTATGCTGTGGCAGCCAATTTCTGTGTTAAGAAACAGGAAATGTTATACTAACTCAGTCCTTCCATTATTTTCAACTGCCATCCATTCCATAATGATAACATAAGGACCACTTTCTGCCAAATACCTTGTGGAATGTACCCACCACTCATCTAACAGAATCTTAAAGAGAAAATGAAAAAGGCAGGTAAGGTATTTTTTAAAGATTTTATTGGTGAATTGGGGGAGGGGAACAGCATTGGGGAATCAGAAACGGGAACAGACAAGTTGCTGTTCTTTTGTTCTTCAGTCTAGTTGTGGAGGACATCGTTTCACTGGTCCATGTTGCTATTATGATTGCGCTTTTCCCGGCTGAGGCAGTCACTTGCTGGCGACTGGACGGCAGCTCCGGGTGGCTCACAGCAGCTCACAAAAGCACACACCAGCTGCCAGCCAGCCCCATCGCAGTCTACACCATTGCTGGTGACTCACGGCAGCCCAGCTTGAGGTCGAGCTGTTGTTCACCATCTTAGCTGTAGAGGGCACAGCATCACTGGCCCTCATATGTGGGATATGAACTGGGACCCTGCTGCTCAGAGCTGGCATCCCAAGTCAACTCTTAACCAACGCGTCACTCAGCCTGCCCATGACAGGTAAGTTTTTACCACAAGGAGGCAAGAAAAGTTATTCTCTTTATTTCCCCTACCAGATCCCACCCTCCAGTGTGCTCTGCACCTCAAGAGGTTTTGCCTTAAGTGTATCATCTGGCTACTGTTCTCTAAGAGTTTGCCAAATCTAACCACTGAGACAACAGGGTAGTTGGTCTCTTCTTTTTTAGTCCATCCATGGAATCAAAATCTTTTTCTCCCTTGTAATCTCCTGAATCATGAACAATAATGTTAAACAGTGAACCATTGGATCTTGTTTTGGGTTAAGTCATGTGTTCATTCATTCATTCATTTGGACAAAATTATTTAGTGTCAATGACATTACAGACATTGTTCTGGGTATTGAGATTACAGCACTAAACAAAACAGACAAAAACAAAACAAAACAAAACAAAAAAAACAAGACAAAAATCTGTCTGCATAGAGCTCACAATCTTAAACAAAATTAGTAAAATCTCTTGTTAGAGTTAAAACATAGATTTAGGGCTTATTCCAATACAAAAGAAGTTGTTTTCCTCAATTTTCACTCTGCTTAGATGGATAATAGAGTGCTCATAATTTTTTCAAAAATTGACCTGTTTGGAGAAATGTCTATTGAGATCCTTCACCCATTTTTTAGTTGGATTGTTTGTTTGTTTTTTGTTGTTGGGTTGTACAAATTCTTTATATATTTTGGATATTAGCCCCTTACCAGAGGCGTTATTTGCAAAAATCTCCTCCCATTCATTTGTTGTCTCTTTATTTTGTCGATGGTTTCTTTTGCTCTGCAAAAGCTGTTTAGTTTGATATCATCTCATTCATTTATTTTAGCTTTCACTTCCCTTGCCTTTGAAGTTCAATTCATTAAATGCTCTTTGAACCCAAGGTCCATAAGTTTAGTACCTATATTTTCTTCTATTCAGTTTATTGTTTCAGGTCTTATGTTTAGGTCTTTGATCCAATTTGAGTTAATTTTGGTACTTGGTGACAAATAGCAGTTTGGTTTAATTCTTTTGCATGTGGCTTTCCAATTCTCCCAGCACCATTTATTGAAGAGGCTGCCCTTTCTCCATTGCATGTTTTTGGCTTCCTTGTCAAAAATCATTTGTACATATGTATGTGGATTTATTTCTGGGTTTTCCTTCTAGTGCATTGGTCTGTGTATCTGTTTTTCTGCCAATACCATACTGTTTTGATTATTGTTGCCCTGTAGCACAAGCTGAAGTCAGGAATTGTGATAGCTCCAGCATTGTTCTTTTTTTCTTAGGAGTGCTTTCGCTATTCAGAGTCTTTGTTGTTCCATTCAAATCTGATGGTTTTTTTGGTTCTATTTCTTTAAAAAATGCCATTGGGATTTTGAAGGGAATTACATTAAATTCCCTCGCTTTGGGTAATGTGGCCATTTTAACTATATTGATTCTTTCAAACCCTGAACATGGAATGTCTTTTCATTTCTTTGTGTATTGTTCAATTTCTTTTAAAAATGTCTTATATTGGGTTGTTGGAAACATCATGATGTATTTTTTCTGTTTTTCTTTGCAAAAATGTGTCCTGACTTTTCTGACAACCCAATAGTTTTCAGCGAATAGGTCTTTCACATCTTTGGTTAAGTTTATTCCTAGGTATTTTATTATTTTGTTGCAATTGCAAGAGGAATTTTTTAAATTTTCTTTTTCTGAGATTTCATTGTTTTATATAGGAATGCAATGGTCTTCTGTATGTTGATAGACATATGAAAAAATGCTCAACATCACTAATCATCAGAGAAATGCAAATAAAAACCACAATGAGATATTACCTCCCACCAGTTAGAATGGCTATCATCAACAAGACAAATAATAACAAGTATTGGGGAGGCTGTGGAGAAAAAGGAACCCTCATTCACAGTTGGTGGGAATACAGATTGGTGCAGCCACTATGGAAGACAGTGTGGAGAGACCTCAAGAAGTTAAGAATAGAATTTCCATATAACCCAGCAATCCGTCTCCTGGGTACATACCTGAAAAATTTGAAAACATTTATCTGTAAAGATATATGTGCTCTGATGTTCACTGCAGTTTATTTACGGTGGTCAAAACATGGAAACAACCAAAATGTCCTTTGATACATGACTGGATAAAGAAGATGTGGAATATATACACAATAGTATATTATTCTGCCATAAGAAAAGATGAAATAGTGCCATTTGCAACAAGATGGATGGATCTTGAAATTATTATGCTAAGCAAAACAAGTCAGACAGAAAAATTTGAAAGCCATATGATTTCACTGATATGTGGTATATTAAACTGAAAACAACAAAGCAACAAGACAAACAAATGAAGAAACAAAAACTCACAGACACAGACAATAGCTTAGTGGTTACCAGAGTGTAAGGGGTTGGAGGGTGGTAGATGAGGACAATAGGGATCAAATATATGGTGCTGGAAGGAGAACTGACTCTGGGTGGTGAACACACAATGTATAGATGATGTATTACAGAATTGTACACCTGAAACCTGTGTAACTTTATTAATAATTGACACCCCAAATAAACTTCAAATAATAAAAGAACATTGTCCAGTTTGGCAACCTTGCATTCCATTTATTGATATACTTATTAATCATACTGTTCCTAATTCCATAAAGAATTTGAGGGAACTTGCATGAAAGACAGAAATTTATTGCTGCAATTTATTACTCATAAATCTAACTAAAGCAAAAGTCAAATAATGTACTGCAACAGAAGTGTAAGTTTCTTTTATTTTTTTAAATTAAAGTTTATTGCGGTGCAAATGGTTAGTAAAGTTACATAGATTTCAAGTGTACAGTTCTGTAATACATCATCTATATATCACACTGTGTGTTCACCACTGAGTCAGTTCTCTTTCCATCATCATATATTTGATCTCGATTACCCTCATCTACCACCCCCAGAAACTCTTACCTTCTGGTAACCACTAAACTATTGTCTGTTTCAATGAGTTTTTGTTTCTTTATTTGTTTGTCTTGTTCCTTTTTTGCTCTCAGTTTTATATCCCAACTATCAGTGAAATCATATGGTTCTTGACTTTTCCTGTCTTACTATTAAGCTTAGCATAGTAATCTCATGATCCATCTATCTTGTTGCAAATGGCACTATTTCATCTTTTCTTATGGGAGAATAACTATTCCATTGTGTATACATACCATATTCTCTTTATCCAATCACCTATGGAAGGACACTTTAGCTGTTTCCATGTCTTTGCCACCATAAATAAAGCTGCAATGAACATCGGAGCACATAAATCATTACAGATAGATGTTTTCAGATGTTTGGGGGTATATACAAGAGAGGGATTGCTGGGAAATATGATAATTTTATTTTTAATTTTTTGAGGACCCTTCATACTGCCTTCCATAGTGGCTGCACCAATCTGCATTTCCACCAACAGTGTATAAGAGCTCCTCCATAGTCTCTCCAACACCTGATATTATTTGTCTTGATGATAATCATTCTAACTGGTGGGAGGTGATATCTCATTGTGGTCTTTATTTGCATTTCTCTGATGATTAGTGATGTTGAGCATCTTTTCATATTTTTTTAAATTGGGGAGTTTGGGAGGGGGACCAGTCAAACTGTTATTCTTCAATCTCAGTTGTGGGGATCACCAGTCACCATCTCGTTGCTCATCAGCAGCTCGTGGCCTCTAAGCTCAAGGTGCTGCGTTGCCGTCTTATTTGTGTGTGGGGGTAGCCACCATCCCATGTGGGAGCCGAACCAGCAGCCATGTTGGACAAGTTCTTAGGAACATAGTGCCTTCCAATGCTGAATCATGAAGCACTGGATAATTTAAATAGACGACTCAATAGTAAGGAAATTGAACCAGTCATCGGAAACATTCCCAAAAGCAGAAGTCCAGGAACAGATGGATTCACTAGTGAATTCTACCAAACATTCAATAAGATCTACTACCTGTCCTTGTCAAACTCTTCCAAAAATTTGAAGAAAAGACAATACTCATTTTATGAGGCCAACATTACCTAATACCAAAATCTGGTAAGGATTACACAAAAAAAGAAAATTACAAACCAATATCTCTGTTGAATACAGATGCAAAAATCCTAAACAAAATTCTAGCAAATCAAATGCAAAAATGCATTGAAAATATATACATCACGACCAAGGGGCGCATGGATAGCTCAACATATGCAGATAGATCATTGTGATACACCACATAAACAAAATAAAGGACAAAAAACATGATTGTATTAATAGGTACAGGAAAAGCATTTGACAAGATACAACATGTATTTATGATTAAACCATTTAATAAAATGGGTAGAAGGAAAATAACATAAAAAGGCCATGTTTGACAAACCCTCAGCTAATATCATAATTAATAGTGAAAAAATGAAGCCTTTCACTCTACATTCAGAACACAACAGCGCTGTCCCCATCATCTCTGTTTTTCAACATAGTATTGGAACTCCTAGCCAGAGCAAGCAGGCAAGAGAAAAAAATAAAAGACATCCAAATAGGTAATGATGAAGTTAAATTGTCACTTTTTGCAGATGACATGATGCTATGTATAGAAACCCCTAAAGACTCCACCAAAAAGCTATTAGAAATAATTTAAGAATACAGTAAAGTTGCCAACTACAAAATCAACATACAAAAGTCCATTGCATTCCTGTGTACTAACAATGACATCTTAGAAAAAGAAGTAGAAGTAGAAGTTTCAATGATCAAAATGTTGTGGTTTTCTGCTTTGGTAATGTGTCTGCAATTATTGTAAATATCCACAAGGTGGTGGTAATGATGTTTAGTCTATCACCAAATCAGACAGGCAGGTTAATTATATAGGTATGACTTACCTAAAATGAAGATACTGTGTATTTCTCTAACCACAAATTTTGTATCTCAAAACGCTTGTAGCAAATTCAAATTTTCCAGTAAAGATGGTGGAGAATGTAAACACTGTGTTTACCTTCTTTCACACCACATAAAAATTACAACTAATCTACAGAACAACCATCATTGAGAATTGCCTGAAGTCTAGCTGAACCAAAGCCCTACAAGTAAGGACATACATAGAAGCCACCTTGATACTGGAGGAGGGTCAGAGACATGGAACAAGCTGACCCCACAACATGTGACCATTAAAAGTCAGGCAAGATACCTCAGCTCCAGAGGTGCCCCTCACCTGACGAAGCAAGGGGTCCCAGCCCCACACCAGGCCATGAGCCCAGGGTATCACTGGCAGGCAAAGAAGTGCCCATAACTTCTGGCAGTGAAAATCAGTGGAGATGGTGGCTGAGTGACATGAGAGTGGCTGTAGTCCCAGGCACTTCTTTAAAGGGCCCATACATAGATGAGCTTGATGATGGACTAACTCACTCTGAGCTCCAATGCTAGGGCAGAAGCTTTAAAGACAACAGAGACATGTCAGGAAGAACTGAGTTGTCTGGCTGCAGGGCAAGGGATGGAGGGGCACCTTTTTTTGCTGAGGGAGGAACTGGTAGAGGCCATTGTTTAATTTTTGAGTCTTCTCCCCTCCTGGCATGCAAATACAGGTGGCCACCATATCTGACTCTCCATCAACCTGACTAAACCTTCTCTTAGCTCTGATTCCCTAAGACCCTACTTCACCCTACTTTGAGGTACACACAAGCCACTTCCAGTGGCTTTTCTGTATAATTGGCTTGTCTTAGTTCATACTGCAGATTTTTCTAATATCTCTCAAAGGATCACAAAATTCAAACAAGCAAAATCTGGCTTAGGTGAGTCCCATACCTCTGGCTGAGCAGACCTAAGCCTACCACTAGTGGCAGCCAGCCTTTGTTCACATCTTGGTCTCTTGAGGCTCCTCCAAGCACAGTGCAGGTGGTGGCCATCTGTGCATTGCTTTGTAGCTTATGCTATGTAAACCTGGGCAGGGCACAGGCTATTGCTGAACTTGGCTTATGGCAGGGCCTCTCCCAGGAGGCTACGTGGCTGACATGACCAGTGGCAGGCATCAGAACAAGCTGGAGCATCACCCAGCTAACTCCAAGTATGATACAGCCAAAGGGAAGACTGGGCAGGCACCAGAGCACTGCTAAAGTGAATCCTGCTTTGCAGTGTCCGCAGCTGCACAACAGCTATAGCTCATAACCAGTCCCCACAACCAATCATCCTGAGGGTCAATCTCTCCAATTTATATGCAAACAATAACAAAGGCTCAACTACAACAGGAGGGTGACCAAAACCCACAAAAGTGACACACCTGGAGCACCCAGCTCTGGTGACAAGGGAGACTCTGCCAAGGGGCCCCAAAGAAATCCTGCTACATAAGGCTGAATCCTGCTACTAAGACTGAAAGAGACAGAAACAAACACAAAAAAGCAGCCAAAATGGGGAGACAAAGAAACATGTCCCAAATAAAAGAACAGATAAAAGTTCTAGAAAAAAGAACTAAATAAAAGGGAGACAAGCAATCTACAAGATGTAGAGTTAAAAATACTGGATAGAAAGATGCTCAGTGATTTCAGGGAGAGCTTCCACAAAGAGATAGGAAACATTAAAAAAGGAAATAGAAAACATAAAAAAAGGGCCGGCCGAGTGGTGTGGTGGTTAAGCTCTGGCTTGGGAAGCCAGCAGCCCCGGTTTGGGTCCGACATATGAGGGTCAGTGACACTGCCCTCAAAAAAAAAAAAGATTGGAAAACATTAAAAAGAACCAGTTAGAAATAAACAATACAATAACTGAAATCAAGACTACGTTAGAGGGGGCCAGCCAAGTGATGCGGTGTTTAACTGCTGGCTTGGGAAGCCAGCGGCCCCAGTTCAGGTCCCACATATGAGGGCCAGTGACACTGCCCTCCAAGAAAAAAAAAAGACTACATTAGAGGTAATCAACTGTAGATTAGATGAGGCAGAGAATCAAATCAGCATTTTAGAAGATAAGGTAGCAGAAAGAATCCATAAAAATCAGATTAGTTTAAGAGAGCTTTGGGAAAACACAAAGCATAATAACATTTGCATGACTGAAGTACTAGAAGGAAAGGATATAAAGGAAACAGAAGGAAAGGAAAGCGATCAAAGAATTGAAAAACTATTTGAAGAAATAATGATGAAAAACTTCCTTAACCTGGTGAGAAAAATAAATATACAAGCCCAGGAAGTACAGAGAGTACCAAACAAGAGGAAACCAAAGATATGTACATCAAAACACGTCATGATTAATATTGCAAAGGTTAAAGACAAAGAAAGAATTCTAAAAGCAGCAAGAAAAAAGCACTTAGTTAACTATAAGGGAGATGCCAAAACTGTCAGATGACTTATCAACAAAAAATTTGCAGGCCAGAGGGATGAGGATAAAATATGGAAAGTGATGAGAAGCATATCAAGTGTATTCTGTGACCACAATGCTATAAAACTAGAAATCAATTACATGAAGAATTCTGGAAAACACACGAATACATGGAGGCTAAATAACATGCTACTAAACAGCAAGAGGGTAAAAAATGAGATCAAGGAGGAAATCAAAAGATACCTCGAGACAAAGGAAAATGAAAACACCACGACTCAAGGTCTCTGGGATGCAGCGAATGCAGTCTTAAGAGGGAAGTTCATAGTAGTGCAGGCCTACCTAAAGGAGGAAGAAAAATCTCAAATCAACAGATATTCTTTACACCTAAGGGAACTGGGAAAATAACAGCAAAACAAGCCCAAACGGAGTACAAGGAAGGAAATAATAAAGACCAGCACAGAAATAAATTAAATAGAAACCAAAAAAACAATAAGAAGATAAATACAACCAAGAGTTGTTTTTTGAAAAGATAAAAATCGGCAATCCCTTAGACAGATGCACCAAAAAAAAGAGAGGATCCAAATTAATAAAATCAGAAATAAAAGAGGATAACTGACAATAGATACTACAGAAATACAGAAAATTTTAAGAAAATATTATGAGCAACTATATGCCATAAATTAGACAATCTGGAAGAAATGGATTAATTTCTAGAAGCATACAATCTACCAAGTGTGAATCAAGAAGAAACAGAAACTCTGAACAGACTAATTAATACCAAAGCAATTGCATCAGTAATCAACAAGATTCCAACAAACAAAAGCCCTGGACCACACGGCTTCACAGGTGAATTTCACAAAACATTCAAAAAAAGAATTAATGCCTATTCTCCTCAAACTATTCCAAAATATACAAAAGGAGGGAAGGCTCCCAAACTCCTTCTATGAAGCCACTATCACCCTGATTCCTAAGTCAGACAAAGATATTACAAAAAAGGAAAACTACAAGCCGATATCCCTAAGGAACATAGATGCAAAAATCCTGAACAAAATACTGGCAAACCGAATTCAGCATCACATTAAAAAGATCATAATTCGAAAAAATATATGCACCCCTATGTTCATTGCAGCACTATTTACAACAGCCAAGAGTTGGAAACAATCGAAATGCCCATCGGTAGACTACTGGATTAAGAAACTGTGATACATTTACACAATGGAATATTACGCAGCTATACAGAAGAAAGAAATTGTACCATTTGCGACGATATGGATGGACCTAGAGAACATTATGTTGAGTGAAACAATTCAGTCAGAGAAAGACAAATACCATACGATCTCACTTATATGTGGAATCTAAAGAACTGAATAAATGAGCAATGTAAACAGAAATAGTCTTAGAGACACAAAGAAAAAACTGATGAGGGCTAGATGGGATGGGGATGGGAGAAGGGGAAGGGACAAGGCAAGATAAACTGATAAGTACAATACTACTGCAGAGACAGAAGAGACAGTTTAGGGAATATAATCAATAAGGTTGTAAATTTCTTTTTTTAGGGGAACAGAAGGATGCATGTCCTTTTAGGGAGACCACTTCATGGACAGTGTAGTGACCTTACCACTGCACTGTCCATATGAAGCTGCCGCTGAACAATATTATATGTGAACTATAATTTAACACATATATAGTCATGGGATGTGGAATACAGTATGGGGATGGAATCAATGGAATTGTAATAGATATGTATGATATTGGGTGTGGGAGGAAGGGAGGGGAGAGTGGGGAGTCACTTTGTAAGGGAAAAAAATAACTATTGCATTGTTTTGTACATCTGTAACTAATAATAATAATAATAATAATAATAATAATAATAAAAAGATAATACTCCATGAACAAGTGGGATTCATTCCTGGTATGCAAGGTTGATTCAATATCCACAAATCCATTAACATAATATATCACATTAACAAAATTAAAAATAAAAATCATATTAACATATCAATAGATTCAAAAAACCATTTGACAAAATCCAGCAGCCATTTATGATAAAAACTCTTAGCAAAGTAGGAATAGTGGGATCATATCTCAACATAATAAAGGCCTTATATGATAAGCCCACAGCAAACATCTTTCTCAATGGGGAAAGGCTAAAAGCATTCCCCTTAAGATCAGAAACAAGACAAGACATCCTGCTTCCACCACTTCTATTTAACATAGTTCTGGAAGTTCTAGCCACAGCAATTATACAAGAAAATGAAATAAAAGGCATCCAAATTGTAAAGGAGGAAGTAAAATTGTCATTATATGCAGACGACATGATACTATACATAGAGAATACCAAAGGCTCAACCCAAAAACTGCTAGAACTGATAAACGAATGTGGTGAGGTAGCAGGATACAAAATTATTATTCAGAAATGAGTTGCATTTGTATACATCAGTAACAAACTATCAGAAGAAGAAGTCACAGCTGGCCAAGTGGCGAGGTGGTTAAGTGCTGGCTTGGGATGCTAGCGGCCCCGTTTCGGGTCCCACATATAAGAGTCAGTGACACTGCCATCAAAAAAATAAAAATAAAAGAAAAAGGGCCAGCTGAGTGGATCAGTTGGTTAAGAGCTCGCTCAAGAGTGCGAGCTGAGCTCTGAGCAATGGCGGTTCGATGCCAGCCTGAGCTGAGTTGCCGTTGAGCTGCCAACCGGTGGCAGGATGGCTCAGCTAAAAAAAAAAAAAAAAAAAAAAAAGAAGAAATCAGGAAATCAATCCCTTTTACAATTGCTTCCAAAACAATAAAATATCTATCTAGGAATCAATTTAACAAAGAAATGAAAGACCTGCACTCAGAAAATTATGAGACACTGAAGAGAGAAATCAAATAAGACACAAATAAATGGAGATAATACAATGTTGATGAATAAGAAAAATTAATATACTTAAAATGTCAATACTACATAAGGCAATATATAGATTCAATGCAATTCCAAACTGCCAAGGACATTTTTCTCAGAAATAGAACATAGAATCCTAAAATTTATATGGAACCATAAAAGACCCTAATAGCCTTGGCAATCTTGAAAAATAAGAACAAAGTGGGAGGCATCACGTTACCTGACATCAAAACATACTACAAGGCTACAGTAATCAAAACAGTATGGTACTGGCAAAAAAACAGAGAAATGGACCAATGGAAAACAATAGAGAGCCCAGGAACAAACCCAACCCTATACAGTCATTTAATCTATGACAATGGAATCAAGAATTTACATTGGAGAAAAAAATAATCTATTTAACAAATGGTGCTGGGAAAATTTGACTGACACATGCAAAAAATGAAAGTGGACCACCTACTTACACCATATACAAGAACAAACTGAAATGGATTAAAGACTTACATGTAAGACCTAAAACCATAAAACTCCTAGAAAAAAACATAGGGAGTAAATTTGCAGACATTACGCTGAGTAATATTTTTACTGATATATCCCCTCAGGCAAGAGAAATAATAGAAAAAATGAACATATGGGAAACATCAAACTTAATTTTTTTTTTACAGCAAAGGAAATCATGAATAAAAGAAAAAGGCGGGGTCGGCCAAGTGGCACACTGGTTATGAGCTGGCTTGGGATGCCAGTGGCCCTGGTTCAGATCCCACATATGAGGGCCAGTGTCACTGCCCTCTACAGCTAGCAACAGCTCCATCTGGAGCTGGGTTGCGAGGCCTGGATACAGTGTAGGCTGCAGCCCCTGCTGCAGTGGGCTACCATAGGCTACAGTGAGTGGCCCGCAGCCAGTGTGAGTGGCTGGCAGCCAGCATGACCTACCAATAGCTGCAGTGAGCAACCATCCAGAGGTCGGTGATCTATCTGCCTCATCCAGGAAGAGTACAATGAAAATACCAACATGGGCCAGTGAAGCAACTTTCTCTGCAACTAGACTGAAGATCAAAATGTCAGCAACTTGTCTGTTGCCCTTCCCTGATTCCCCAATGCTTTTCCCCTCCCAAATTTCCCAATAAAATCTTAAAAAGCAAAAAAAAACACCAAAAAACAAAAACAAAAAGGCAGCCTACTGAATGGGAGAAGATATTTGCCAATGATATATCTGATAATGGGTTAATATCCAAAATTTATAAAACACTCATTCATCTCAACACCCAAAAAACAAACAACCTAATTAAATAATGGGCAGAGGATATGAAGAGGCGTTTCTCTAAAGAGGACATACAGATGGCCAACAGGCATATGAAAAAATGTTCAACCTCACTAATCATTAGAGAAATGCAAATAAAAACCACAATGAGATACCACCTCACTCCGGTCAGAATGGCTATCATCAATAAATCAAAAAACAACAAGTACTGGCGAGGGTGTGGAGAGAAGGGAACCTTGGTGCACTGTTCGTGGGACTGCAGATTGGCGCAGCCATTATGGGAATCAGTATGGAGGTATCTCAAAAAACTGGAAATGTAACTGCCATATGACCCAGCAATTCCACTCTTGGGTATCTACCCAGAAGAATCCAAGACACTAATTCGAAAGAATATATGCACCCCTGTGTTTATTGCAGCACTATTTACAATAGCCAATACTTGGAAACAACTGAAATACCCATGGGTAGATGACTGGATTAAGAAACTGGTACATTTATACAATGGAGAGTTATTCTGCTATAAAGAAGAATGAAATCATACCACTTGCAATGATATCGATGGACCTAGAGACTATTATGTGAAATGAAATAAGTCAGTCGGAATAAGACAAATACCATACGATCTTACTTATATGTGGAATCTGAGAAACTAAATGAACGAGCAAAGTAAATAGCAACAGTCTCATTTATATAGAGGAAAAACTTATGGTTGCTAGTTGGGAGGGGGTTGGGGATGAGGGAGAAGGGGAAGCCACGAAACAGCATAAATAGGTAACTACAATATTGCCACAGGGAAATTTAAGACAGGGGAATATAATTCATAATGTTGTAAATAATTTGTGGGGTGTCAGATGGTCACATGTCTTGTTAGGGAGACCACTTCATGCATGGAGTAGAGGCTTGATTACTGCAACTGTACTCCTGAAGCTGACGTTATATAATATTGTATGCCAACTGTAATTGAATATATAATAGTCACAGAATGTGGATTATACTGTGGAAGGGAGTCAAAGGAATTGTAATATATATGTATGATATAGCACGGAGGAGTAATGTGGTGAATTGGGGGAGGAGGTTGTCACTTTGAGGGGTAAAAAGTATAGCTATTGCACTGTGTTGTACACCTGAAGCTAATTTAAAAAAATGTTTATTTCACAATAAAAGAATAAAAGAATAAAAAAAAATTTAAAAAGTAGTATATATCATGACCAAGTTGGGTTCATCCCAGGGGCCCCAAGGATAGTTCAACATGTGCAAATTGACCAATATGATGTACCATATAAACAAAATAAAGGATAAAAGTCATGTGATTGTATCAATAGATGCAGAAAAAACGTTTGACAAGCTACTACATCCATTTACAATTAAAACACTTAATAAAATGGTTATGGAAAGAAAATACCTTAACATAATAAAGGCCATATATGACAAACTCTCAACTAATATCATAATTAGCTGTGAAAACTGCTATGTGCAGGAGCATGACAGGCTGTCTCCTATCACCTCTGCTTTTCAACATAGTATTGGAAGTCCTAGCGAGAGCAATCAGGCAAAAGAAAGGAATAAAAGGCATCCAAAGAAGGAACAAAGAAGTTTAATTGTCACTTTTTTCAGATGACATGATGCTATATATAGAAAACCCTAAAGACTCTACCACAAAACAAACAGAAACAATAAATGAATACAGTCAATTTGTTGGCTGCAAAATCAGTGTTAACAAGTCCATTGCATTCCTCTATACTAACAATGAAACCTCAGAAAAAGAAATTAAAAAAAAAACCAATTCCTTCTGCAATTGCAACAAAAGAATAAAATACCTAGGCATAAACTTAACAAAGGATGTGAAAGACATATACACTGAAAACTGTAAGATATTTTTAAAAGAAATTGAAGAAGACACAAAGAAATTCCGTGTTCATGGATTGGAAGAATCAACATACTTAAAATAGCCTTATTACCCAAGGCAATATGCAGATTTATTCAATCATCATCAAAATCCCAATGGCATTTTTTAAAGAAATAGAACAAAAAAATCATCAGATTTGTATGGAACTACAAAAGACCCCGAATAGCCAAAGCAATCCTAAGAAAAAAGAACAATGCTGGATGTATCATACTCCCTGACTACAGCTTATACTACATAGCTATAATAATCAAAACAGTATGGTATTGGCAGAAAAACAGACACACAGATCAATGGAATAGAATTGAGATCCCAGAAGTAAACCCACATAAATTTGGACAGATAATTTTCAACAAAAAGCCAAAAACATACAATGGAGAAAAGACAGCCTCTTCAATAAATGGTGCTAGAAGAAATGGAAAACCACATAGAAAAGAATGAAACTAGAATCCTATCTCTCTCCATGTAACAAAAGTAACTCAACATGGATCAAAGACCTAAACATAAGACCCGAAACAGTAAACTGCATAGAAAAAAAAACAAACATAGGTACTAAACTTGTGGACCTTGGGTTCAAAGAGCATTTTACGAATTTGACATCAAAGAAAAGGGAAGTAAAAGCTAAAATAAATGAATGAGACAGTAAATGAATGACAAAGTAAAGAGACAACCAAGTGAATGGGAGAAGATTTTTTGCAAACAACGCCTCTGATAAGGGGCTAATATCCAAAATATATAAGGAATGCATACAACTCAACAACAAAAACAACAAACCATCCAATTAGAAAATGAACAAAAGGAGAAGGGGGGCAAGATGGTGGCTGTGAGGAGGGCTCCATGAAATCTCCCCTGGAAATATCCACAATTTGAACTTCTAATATGCTTCAAAGAGACATCTACTCATCACACAGAGCAACTAAGAGTTCCACACAAGGATTGCTGGATGGTGGGCAAGCTGGGCGAGTAGGGGAAGGAGGCGGAAAGACGCATGAGGTACAGCCTGCACCCGCGGCTGCGGAGGCATGCTGTCAACCCAAAGGGTGCCCAGAGACACTCATTGAGCCTTTGGGGGTGCAGCGTGCCTTGGGACAGGCAAAAGCAAAAAGGCAGTGACTTTGTAAAAACCACCAATCACACGTCACAACCACACTCAAGTACAGCAAACCTGCAGTGCCAGGATCACGCTAGGCATCAGGTGGCCTACTGTTCCCACAAGACGCACAGGAATTTTTGTACAACAGAGGAAAAACTGAAGAGAGCTTGGTGGACTTTAGCCAAGACCAGCACGGGTATTTTTGGTTTGTTTAGTTTTATTCTGTTTTGTTTTCCCTTTATTGGTTGCTTATCTTGGTTGTTTTGGGGTTTTATTTCTATTTCATTCTTATCATTTTGTAGTTTTTAATATAGGCATATATATAGGTGAATATATGTCCATATATATGGGTGTGTAGACAAATATATATATATTTTTTTTCTTTTTCTTTTCCTTTCTTTTCTTTTTCTTTTTTCCCCACCCTCGCTTTCTCCCTTATTTTATTCATTCTTCTCACTGCTATACTTTTCCTCTTTTCCTTTTTTCTGCAAATTTTATTTTTTTAATTTTTATTGTTACTTTTTTATTATTATTATTTTAGTTTATTTTTATTTTTTAATTTTTAGGTATAGCTAATCGGTTTCTCATGTTTATTCTATTTTTTATTTTAGGATATTGTATTTTATTTTGTTTCCTCTTCTGTTATTATTGTGTGTGTGGTTTTTGTTTTGTTTCTGTTTGTTTTCTTCATTAGTATGATTGATATTTCTGTAGAAGTTGACTGTAGTTTGATGGTTGGTTTTTGTTTACTTGTGCGAGCATTTGGTTTCCTTTGGTGGCTGCGGAGGTTGTTCTTGTTGATCTGTTATGCTCTAAAATCACTCTGCAATAGTGGGTCCAAACAAACAGACACAAGAATCATCATATCCAGAGGCCAACTTTAGATAAAACCAGAGCATTTCTGGGTTTGACATACAAGAGTCACACCCAAAAGAAAGTTGCTACAGGTACTAGGGCCCATAGGGTCCAAGTTTCATCAGAGGGGTCAATCCTCTCACAGCAGCTCATAAACTGCAGACGCTGCTGATCCTCACAGCTAATCAATCTGGGAGTCAATCACACCTACTGACAAGCCAAAAGTAATCAAAACTAAAACGTCAACAAGTGAGGATGCACAACACAAGGAACACCTCAGATACAAGCACAGGAGAATAGGGAGACTGAGTAATTCAAATATAAAGGACAAACACCATATAAGTTTACCCAGAAAAGACTGAGAAACCTGGGGGATCTATCTGTTATATTGAAGCAAACACAAAGAGTAAGCCAGAATGGGGAGACAAAGAAACACAACACAAATAAAAGAACAGAAGAAACTTCCTGAATCAGTGGAAATAGAGGAAATAGAGGTAACCATCCTATCGGAGACAGAGTTCAGAACACTGATTATTAGAATGTTCAAGGAAATTAATGAAAATATAAAGAAGGATAGAGAAATCATGAAAAGCAACCAGCTAGAACTTAAGAACACAATTACCGAATTAAATAACAAACTTGATGGAATCACTAGCAGATTGGATGAAGCCGAAAATCGAATCAGTGACTTAGAAGACAAAATAACAGAGATCACCCATGCAGAACAACAAAAAGAAAAAAGAATGAAAAACATGGAAAATAGTTTAAGAGAGCTGGGAGACAACATCAAACACAATAACCCACGGGTCATTGGAGTACAAGAAGGAGAAGAGAGGGAGCAAGGGATTGAGAATATATTTGAAGTAATAGTGTCTGAAAACTTCCCTAACCTGGCAAAGGACATTGAAATACAAGCCCAGGAAGTGCAGAGAGTTCCAACCAGGATGATTCCAAACAGGCCCACTCCAAGACACATTATAGTGAAAATGGCAAGGGTTAAGGACAAAGACAGAATCCTTGAAGCAACAAGGGAAAGGCAGCAAGTTACTTACAAGGGTACCCCCATAAGATTATCAGCTGACTTTTCTACAGAAACTTTGCAGGCCAGAGGGGAGTGGCAGAAGGTTTTCAAAGTGATGAAAAATAAAGGCCTACAACCAAGATTGCTGTATCCAGCAAGGTTATCATTTAAAATCGAAGGAGAGATAAGGAGATTTGCAGAAAAGAATAAGTTAAGGGAATTCATTACCACCAAGCCAGCTTTGCAGGAAATGTTAAAAGGGCTTCTTTAAGTAGAAGAGAAAAACAACCTAAGAAAGACTACGAACACAAATAACAAGATGGCAATAAATACACACCTATCAATAATCACATTAAATGTAAATGTATTAAATGCTCCAACAAAAAGACATAGCGTGGCTGAATGGATAAGAAAGCAAGACCACAGCATATGCTGTATACAAGAGACTCACCTCAGATCCAAAGAATCATTCAGTCTGAAAGTAAAGGGATGGAGTAAAATATTTCATGCAAATGGTACTGAGAAAAAAGCTGGAGTAGCGATACTTATATCAGATAAAATGGACTTTAAATGGAAGAATATAACAAAGGACAAAGAAGGACACTTCATAGTAATGAAGGGATCGATCCAACAAGACGACATAACCCTAGTAAACATCTATGCACCTAATATAGGTGCCCCTAAATATATAAAACAGATATTGTCAGACATAAAGACAGAGATTAACAGTAATACTATCATAGTAGGGGACTTCAACACCCCGCTGTCTCCAATGGACAGATCCTCCAGACAGAAAATCAATGTGGAAACAGCGACCTTAAATGACACATTAGACCAGCTGGATTTAACAGACATTTTCAGAGCATTTCACACGAAAGCTACAGAATATACGTTCTTTTCAAGTGCACATGGAACATTTTCTAAGATAGACCACATGTTAGGCCACAAAACAAGTCTCAATAAATTTAAGAAGATTGAAATAATTTCAACTGTATTCTCTGACCACAATGCTATGAAACTAGAAATCAATTATACGAAGAAATCCGGGAAGCTGACAAATAAATGGAGTCTAAACAATATGCTATTAAATAGTGAGTGGGTCACAAATGAGATCAAGGAGGAAATCAAAAGATACCTCGAGACAAACGAAAATGAAAACACCACGAACCAAAATTTCTGGGATGCTGCGAAAGCAGTCCTAAGAGGGAAGTTTACAGCAGTGCAAGCCTACCTAAAGAAGGAAGAAAAATCTCAAATCAACAGGTTATCCTTACACCTAAGGGAACTGGAAAAAGAACAGCAAAAGAGGCCCAAGGGGAGTACAAGAAAGGAGATAATAAAGACCAGAGCAGAAATAAACAATATAGAGAACAGAAAAACAATTCAAAAGATCAGTGAAACCAAGAGCTGGTTTCTTGAGAAGATAAACAAAATTGACAAACCTCTAGCCAGGCTCATCAAAAAAAAAAAAAAAAAAAAAGAGAAAGGACTCAAATTAGCAAAATCAGCAATAAAAGAGGGGAAATGACTACAGACATCACAGAAATACAAAAAATTCTAAGAAATTACTATGAGCAACTATATGCCAACACATTTGACAATCTGGAAGAAATGGATAATTTTCTAGAAGCATACCACCTTCCAAAGCTAACGCAAGAAGAAACAGAAAATCTAAATCCCTGATTAGTACCAAGGAAATTGAATCAGTAATTGACAAGCTCCCAAAAAACAAATCCCTGGACCAGACGGCTTCACAAGTGAATTTTATCAAACATTCAAAAAAGAACTATCACCTATTCTTCTCAAACTGTTCCAAAAAATCCAGAAGGAGTTTTTCCAAATCCCAAACTCTTTTTATGAAGCCTCTATCACCCTGATTCCAAAACCAGATAAAGACATCACAAAAAAGGAAAACTACAGGCCAATCTCCCTGATGAATATAGATGCAAAAATTCTCAATAAAATATTAGCAAACAGAATTCAGCAATATATTAAGAAGATCATACATCATGATCAAGTGGGATTCTTCCCTAGTGCGCAAGGCTGGTTTAACATCCGTAAATCAATTAATGTGATACACCACATCAACAAAATGAAGGATAAAGATCACAGGGTCATTTCAATAGATGCAGAAAAAGCATTTGACAAAATCCAACAGCCATTTATGTTAAAAACCCTTAGCAAAGTGGGAATACAGGGATCATATCTCAAAATAATAAAAGCCATATATGATAAGCCTACAGCTAACATCATACTCAATGGGGAAAAGCTAAAACCATTCCCCTTAAGATCAGGAATAAGACAAGGCTGTCCACTTTCTCCTCTTTTATTCAACATAGTGCTGGAAGTTCTAGCCACAGCAATCAGACAACAAAAAGAAATAAAAGGCATCCAAATTGGCAAGGAAGAAATAAAATTGCCGTTATATGCAGAAGACATGATACTGTATGTAGAGAACCCCAAAGACTCCATCAAAAAACTATTGGAACTGATAGACGAATTAAGTAAAGTAGCAGGATATAAAATCAATGTTCAGAAATCAGTGGCATTTGCATATACCAATAATAAACTAATGGAAAGAGAAATTAAGAAAACTGTCCCATTTACAATTGCGTCAAGAACTATAAAATACCTAGGAATAAATTTAATGAAAGAAGTGAAAGATCTGTACTCAGAAAATTAGAAGACAGTGAAGAAAGAAATCATAGAAGATACAAATAAATGGAAACACCTACCATGCTCATGGATAGGAAGAATTTATATAGTTAAAATGTCCATACTGCCTAAAGCAATATATAGATTCAATGCAATTCCTATCAAACTACCAAGGGCATTTTTCACAGAAATAGAAAATATAATACTAAAATTTATATGGAATCATAAAAGATCCCGAATAGCCTCGGCAATTCTGAGAAATAAATACAAAGTCGGGGGGATCACGCTACCAGACATCAAAACCTACTACAAGGCCACAGTAATCAAGACAGTTTGGTATTGGCATAAAAACAGGCACATCGATCAGTGGAACGGAACAGAAAGCCCAGAAATAAATCCAGGCATTTACGGACAGTTAATCTATGACAAGGGAAGCAAGAATTTACACTGGAGTAAAGATAGTCTATTCAATAAATGGTGCTGGGAAAATTGGACTGACACATGCAAAAAAATGAAACTGGACCACCTCCTTACGCCATATACAAGAACAAATTCAAAATGGATTAAAGACTTAAGTGTAAAACCTGAAACCATAAATATCCTACAAGAAAATATAGGGAGTACATTTGCAGACATTACCCGGAGCAATATTTTTACTGATCCATCCATACGGGCAAGGGTAGTTAAAGAAAAAATGAACATATGGGATTATATCAGACTTAAAAGTTTTTTCACAACAAAGGAAACCATTAATAAAACAAAAAAGAAGCCTACTGAATGGGAGAATATATTTGCCAACGATATATCTGATAAGGGGTTAATATCCAAAATTTATAAAACACTCATGAAACTCAACACCAAAAAAACAAACAACCCAATTAAAAAATGGGTAGAAGATATGAAGAGACATTTCTCTAAAGAGGACATACAGATGGCCAACAGGCATATGAAAAAAAAGTTCAACCTCACTGGTCATTAGGGAAATACAAATAAAAACCACCATGAGATACCACCTCACTCCAGTCAGAATGGCTATCATCAATAAATCAATAAACAAGTGCTGGCGGGGCTGTGGGGAAAAGGGGACCCTGCTGCACTGTTGGTGGGATTGCAGATTGGTGCAGCCACTATGGAAGTCAGTATGGAGGTATCTCAAAGAACTGGAAATAGAGCTACCGTTTGACCCAGCAATTCCACTCCTAGGTATTTATCCTGAAGAAACCAAGACACTTATTCAAAAAAAGTTATGCACCCCTATGTTCATAGCAACACAATTTACAATAGCTAAGACTTGGAAACAACCAAAATGCCCATCAGTAGATGACTGGATTAAGAAACTGTGGTATATTTATACAATGGAGTATTACTCCGCTATAAGGAAGAATGAAATCGTACCATTTGCAATGATATGGATGGACCTAGAGACTATTATGTTAAGTGAAATAAGTCAGTCAGAGAAAGACAAATACCATATGATCTCACTCATATGTGGAATCTGAAAAACTGTATGAATGAGCAAAGTAAACAGAAACTGTCTCATAGATATAGAGGAAAAATCAGGGTTGCTAATTGGGAGGGGGAGGGGGATGAGGGAGAAGGGGAAGGGATTAGACAGCAAAAGTAGGCAACTACAATATTGCCACTGGGATAGGAAAAACAGTTTGGGGAATATAATTAATAATGTTGTAAATATTTTGTGGAATGTCAGATGGTCATAGGTCTTGTTAGGGAGACCATTTCATGGATGGAGTAGAGGTTTGATCACTGCACTGTATAACTAAAGTGGAGGTTGTATACCTACTGCAATTGAATATATATAGATAGTCACGGGATGTGGATTATACTGTGGAAGAGAGTCAGAGGAAGAGTAATAGATATATATGATATGGGGGGTAGCGAATTGGGGGTGGGGAGTTGTCACTTTGAGGTGTAAAATGTATAACTATTGCACTGTGTTGTACACCTGAAACTAATTAAAAATAAATAAATAAATTATTTTTAAAAAAAGAAAATGAACAAAACCCTGAATAGACATTTCTTCAAAGACGGAATTTAGATGGCCAATAGACATATACAAAATAGCTCAACATCACTAATCATCAGAGAATTGCAAATAAAAACCACAATGAGATATCACCCCACATCAGATAGAATGGCTACCATAAACAAGACAAATAATAGGAAGCATTGGAGAGGTTGTGGAGAAAAAGGAACCCTCGTAAACGGTTGGTAGTAATGCAGATTGGTGCAGCCGCTATGGAAGGCAGTGTGGAGATTCATACAAAAATTAAGAATAGAATTACCATGTTCTATTTCCCGGCATTCCTTCTCTTGGTCATCTACCCAGAAAATCTGAAGAAAAATATCCTTAAAGATATATATGTACTCCAATTTTCATTGCATCATTATTTACAGTGGCCAAGGGCCGGCCGAGTGGCACGGTGGTTAAGCGCTGGCTTGGAAAGCCAGCGGTCCCGGTTCGGGTCCTACATATGAGGGCCAGTGACACTGCCCTCAAAAAAAAAACAAACATTATTTACAGTGACCAAGACATAGAAACAACCAAAGTGACCTTCCATTGATGATTGAATAAAGAAGTTGTGGTATATATACACAATGGAATACTATTCTGCCATGAAGAAAAGATAAAATAGTGCCATTTGCGACAGCATGAATGGATCTTGAATGTTTTTTTGTTTTTTTTGTTTTTTTTAGCTGAGCCATCCTGCCACCTGTTGGCAGCTCAACGGCAACTCAGCTTGGGCTGGCATCGAACCGCTGTTGCTCAGAGCTCAGCTCGCACTCTTGAGAGAGCTCTTAACCAACTGAGCCATTCAGCCGGCCCTTGGATGGATCTTGAGATTATAATGCTAAGCGAAATAAGTCAGGCATAAAAAATCTTGAACCATATGATTTCACTGATATGCAGTATATAAAACTGAAAAACAAAAGAAGAAAAATAATAAAGAAACAAAATTCATAGACCCAGACAATAGTTCAGTGGTTACCAGAGGGTAAATGGGGAAGAGGGTGGTAAATGAGGGTAAAAGGGATCAAATATATGGTGATGGAAAGAGTTTGACTCTGGGTGGTGAACACAAAATATGATACATAGATGATGTATTACAGAATTGCACACCTGAAATCTATGTAACTTTGCTAACAATTGTCACCCCAATAAGCTTTAATTAGAAAAAAAGGAAAAAAAAACACCTTGTGTTATCTTGTCTCTTTAATGGCTTAGAATTGAACCTGGAATAAAGGAATTGCCTTGTTTCATGTTTGTACACCTTCCTCTATACTGTTATGGCACCTTGTGCTTACTGTTTCCACAGCACTTACCACATTGCATTGATATTGACAGTGAATAAATAGACCTGCTCTTCCTCTAAACTTGAGTTGCATTGAAAGCAGAAATTATCTTGCTTCTGTATTCCCTGGTTTCTACTAGAGTCTGTCATAAAGCAGGTGGTCAGATGTTTGTTAAAGAAATCAAAGTTTCCAGTCAAATGACAAGGAAGTTATCTTTCCATTAGCCAAAGGATATACAGGCCTACCTCATTTTATTGAGCTTCACAAATATGTTCTTTTAAAGATATTTATTAAAAATATAGCTAATATACAACATTATATCAGTTTCAGGTGTATCATAGTTGTTCAACATTTATACACCAAACAAGTAATCACCATTAGTCCAGAAACCATGTGACACTGTACTATGCTATCACAATATTAGTTTTTTAATTTAATTTAATTTTATTATTAGTTTCAGGTGTACAAAACAATGTAATGATTAGACACTTACACCCTTCACAAAGTGATAACTCCACCAATTCTACTATCCATCTGACATCATATGCAGCTATTACATGTACTATCACAATATTATTGATTATATTCACCATGCTGTACATTAAATCTTCAAGACTTACTTGTTTTATACCTGGAAATTTGAACCTCTTATTCCCCTTCACCTTTACCTGCTTTGTTTAATTTTTCCATTACAGTTAACATTCAATATTACTTTATATTAATTTCAGATGTACATAATAGTGGTTAGACATTTGTGTAATTTAAGAAGTGATCCCCCTGACTAGTCTAGCACTCATGCAGCACTATACATAATTATTACCATATTATTGACTAATTTGCTATGCTTTACTTTACGTCCCCATGACTATTTTATAACTACCAATTTGTATATTTTAATCCCTTCACCTTTTTCACCCTGTCCTCCAACTCCCCTCTCATCTATAACCCTGATAAATCTAGTACTCATCTGACACCATACATAGCTATTACAATATTGTTGACTATATTACATATGCTATGCCCTACATCTCCATGAATACTTTGTAACAACCAGTTTATACTTCTTTATCCCTTTCTGTTTTTCACCCATCATCTGGTAGTCATCTGGAAGCCATCAAAATGTTCTCTGTATGTATGAGTGTGTTTCTGTTTTGTTTGTTTGTTTATTTTGTTCTTTAGATACTACATATAAGTGAAATTATATTGCATCTGTCTGACACTCCACTCAGTACAATACCCTCAAGGTCCATCCAGGCCATTGCACATAGCAAGAACTCATTCCCTTCCATGGCCAAGTAAAATTCCATTATATATGAGGTATAACAATTATGTCTGAGAACATGTTGCAATGATGTAGCTAATTTTTTTGATATCAGAGGGATTATTCCTTATGAAATTGTACCAACTGGACAAAAAGTTAACATAGTTTACTATTTGGAAGTGCTTTAGACGATCTGAGCTTTTCGCTAATAATTAGTGACTCTTTCATCATGACAATGCACCAACTCACATGGCACTGTTTGTGATGGAGTTTTTAGCCAGTAAACAAATAACTGTATTGGAACACCCTCCCTACTCACCTTATCTGACCCCCAGTGTCTTCTTTCTTTACCCAAAGATAAAGGAAATATTGAAAGAAAGACATTTTGATGACATTCAGGACATCAAGTGTAATATGATGACACCTCTGATGGCCATTCCAGAAAGAGTTCCAAAATTGCTTTGAAGAGTGGACTAGGTGCTGGCATCAGTACATAACTTCCCAAGGGGAGTACTTCAAATGTGACCGTAGTGATATTCAGCAATGAGGTATGTAGCACTTTTTCTAGGATAAGTTTGCACACTTAATTGTCAGACCTCAATACGTTTGCCATTTTAATTATTTTGTGTCTTGCTTTGGGCTTGTTTGGGTTCATATTGTTTGGGACTCTCTGCACTTCCTGGGATTTTATGTCTATTTTATTTTCCAGATTAGGAAAGTTTTCATTCATTTATTTCTTCAAATAGTTTCTCAATCCCTTGCTTTCTCTCTTCTCCTTCTGGTACCCCTGTGATGTGAATATTGTTACACTTGATATTGTCCCAGATGTTTTTTTAGCTATCCTATTTTTTTTTTGAGGGCAATGTCACTGGACCTCATATGTGGGACCGAACCGGGGCCGCTGGCTTCCCAAGTCAGGGCCTAACCACCGCACCACTCGGCCAGCCCATTCCTCATTTTTTAAAATTCTTTTTTTCCTTTTGCTGTTCCGATTGGGTGTTTTCTGCTACCTTATCTTCTAATTTGCTTATTCAGTTCTCTGCTTCATCTAGCCTGCTGGTGATTCCTTCTAGTGAGTTCTTCATTTCAGTTATTGTATTCTCCACTTCTGAGTGATACTGCTTCATGTCTTTTATGTCTTTTTTAATGCTTGCTATCTCTTTGTTGAAGTTCTCACTAAGTTCCACAATCATTCTTATAACCAGTATTTTGAACTCCATTTTGTTTAATTCTTTTTCTGGAGTTTTCTCTTTTTCCTTCATTTGGTTGTATGTTTTTGTTTCCTCATTTTGGCTGTCTCTCTGTATTTGTTTCTATGTAGTAGGTAGATCTACTATATCTCTCAGTCTTGCCTGGTGGCCTTATGCAGTAGGTGCCTTGTGGGACCCAGTGGCACAGTCTCCCTGTACACCTGTGCTGGCTTCTCCAGGAGTGTGTTATTTTGTTTTTCTATCCTGTTCAGCCTTGAGTGCTTTGGGCACATCCGTTGGTGGGATTAACACTCAGGGTAACAAGGTGTGGGGTTTGGCCACATCCTCAGATTATGGTCTTTGTGCAGGGAGCTTACCATATGGAGTGAGATTTGCTCCAATGGGCTCTTGTGCCTGATGATACAGCACTTTAGGTGTGCCACTTTGGGGGCTAATTGGGTGGTGCTCTGCTGTGGTCAGAAGCAAGCCAACCTCCAAGTGGGATCTGGGGTCTCTTGAGAGGTGCTCTGGTGCAGGCCCAGGTCAGTCACTGCCTGTGACCTGTCGATGACTACCTAGTAGGAGCTACAAAGCAATCCATGATTGCTTGCTGCCTGTGCTGGTCATGGAGACCTATGGGAGAGGCCACACTGTGAACAGTACTGGGTCTGGGGTAGTTCCACAAAATGCCAGGACAGTCTGAGGCCTGCTGCAAGGTCCTGTAATGTTCAGCTGCTGATAAAGCCTCATGTGGTACAGAGTTGGGTGTGATGGGATCTCAGTAAGTCACCAGAGTGGAGCAAGTGGAGCTCACCAGATCAATGCAGATTCAGATTTCGCATGGGCATGGGGGAGGGCTCAATACAGAAAAGATGGCACCCCATGCCAGCTGCAAGGGAGGAGGATCTACACAGGAAAAATGGCAACTATCCCTCTAGTCCTCTCCCTAAGCCACACAACTCGGACTTTCCCCCTATGTCTCTGATGGCCCCAAGTCACTGTTCCTCCACTGGAGCACAGGGTGAATGCCCACTAGTGAGTCTGTGTGGTTTCCCACAGCCTTCCATCACACCCAGATGGTCCGAATCACCACTGTTTTTCACAGACAGATGTTGTAAGGGCTCCTCTTTCCAGTACCAATACTCCTGACTGGGGATCCCGAGGGTGAGTCTGTGGTCCCTTCTTCCTTTGTAGGAAACCTCTGTGGCTTAGCTATCCCTTCCAATTTTCATCTGCCACATGGAGAATTGGGGCCATCCCATTTCGTGTCTCTGACCCTCCTACCACTCTTGACATGGCTTCTTCTTTATATCCTTAGTTATAAAACTTCTGGTTGGCTGGACTTCAGATCGTTCTCTGGGTGGATTATTCTAAATTTAGTTATAATTTTGATGTTTTCACAGGATGAGCAAGCACAGCATTTATCTACTCTGCCATCTTGGAGCCCCTTGGAGCCCCTCTCCCACAAATGTGTTTTTTTAACAAATTGAAGGCAAGACCCTCCACAAGCCAAAAGATTACAACTCACTTTATTGCAATACTCACTTCATTGTGTTGGTCTGGTAACAATTCCACAATATCTCTGAGGCATGTTTGTAGTCTCTTGGTTTCATTACCTTTAAGGGGACAGCAATTTCCTTCCAATGAATCTAGGTGACTTCTGTTGCTATTTTGTTTAGCTGCAAGGTATCAAATTAGCAAGTATGAGACTCAGTGTATGGTATAGATCCCCTCTCCAAACTCAACTGGCCAACATTTCTTTCTGCTTACACAAATGTCCTTATCCCAAGCCTGAAACAAACAGAGACCTCATTAAGAGAAGTCCTATTTTCACTTTTGTATTATAAATCTTAAAACTTCATATTTTCCTTCTGCCTCAGTATCCCCACAAACAGGCTGTAAGCACCCCACCCAGGTGACCAGGTTCCCCATTCTACAAGATGCCCTTCTTACCTTCCTCTGACTACAATCTAATGACAGTCAAATGTACCAATGAAATTCTCTCATGCCTTTTCCTTGTGTACTCTATCCTGACCCCCAATAAAGGCACTTGACCATGGGTCTCTTTCTTTCTCTCTCTTTCTCAAATCTCCACCTGCTTGACTGAGCCCTCTCTCTTAGTGCTCCCTCCATAAGGCCCCCATTCATAGCATATGGTAACTCTGTTTCTCTAAGACCTGTAAATATAATAAACTTTGTTTTCCCGCACCTCTCCTGTGTCCCCTCTTGTGGGAGGATTATGGTGTATTATTTCACATCTCATGAAATAATACAAAACAATTTCTCTATAAGAACCAAAATTAATTATATTGCTACTTAAAGTGTACCATAGAGCTCATTTTAAAGTGCAAACCATGGTCCTAAGACTATCAGGTAATCCCGAATCTATCAGGGATACCTTTTAACCACAAAGGAAGAGCTAGATTTGGGACTTTTTTGGCAACTTTTTGTTTGAGAGTAGTGTCACTGGCCCTCATATGTGGGACCTGAACCAGGGCCACTGGCTGCTCTTAACCACTGCACGAGTCCGCCGGCCCTGTTGGCAACTTCTGGTGGCTATGATGCTGCTAGTAAAATTTCTAGCTCCTTGTTTGAAAACGAAAGATGAAGTTCAAAATGTTGCTCACTGCTTTCTTGGGTAATGAATCATTTGCTAATGAATTTGCATGTATTATACAGACTTTTCAACCAACAGCAATATGCCTAGTCTGCCACTATGTCCCTGATGGCTTAGATAGAATTAGTCCAATTCCACCAAGTGCTGTCACTCACAGATATAAGTCGAAAAAAATGGCAGGCAGCAAATGAAACAGAGGAAAAAAGGTAGTAGGCAGGGGAATCTAATAACAGAAGGGATGGGTGTCATTTACAATGATGAATTTAATTGGGGATTTTCAAGTGCAGAGACACTGAAAAACCTTTCATTCTCTCGTCTTTTGTTACTGACCAATCCCATTACTTTTCAAGCCAAATGACAGTAAAGATGGCCACAATCTCCCTGTCCACCTCTTCTCATGGATGACCAAGCATGGATAGGGACCTAGCTTCCTTTAGAAGTGAAGTAAAGTGTGCCAAAAGCCACCTGCCTCCATCCAAAATGTATTGTCCACCCATCTGAAATCAAAACTGAAACTCCTTATTGAAATTATTTCTTTGGAACAAAGCATTGAAGTTTCCTATTAAAATGCAACTATGTTATCTAAAAGGAGGAACACATAGTACCTCTAAATGTGTCATTTTTAATATCAATTTGTCACTGCCTGTCATTAGAACCTCAATAAAAATTCATCTACCAGATTCTATCTTGTCTCCTAGGGCTCTTGAGGAGCTATGATGGGAAGATTTTGATGTGAAACACTGGCAAAGCCTTAATAGCAGAGTCTGAGGTTTGGGAGATAGTGGAGAAAGGGGAGGCTGACAGCATGAGGGGCTTAGAGGGGACAGAAGGGCACTTTTAAAAGATGAGAAAGAGGGATAGGCATTTGGAAATTAACATTTATTGATTCCTCTGTTAGTCAGGCACTGAATTAGATGCTTTCACATCTGCTATTTTATTTAATCCTTATTTAATCCACAATCATTTTACAGGGAAAGAAATATTAACACTTACATTTTGCAGATGAGAAAACTGGGGTTCAGGTTAAGAAAGTCACTCTAGGTCACACACTGCCTATATGTGATAGAATATATGATAGAATATAGACTTGTACCTGGACCTGCTTCCCATGCCTGTGTTTCTGAATCATGCTATCTCACTCCTCACATTTTTCAAAGGGTGGCCAACCTAGTGTTTGCTACCTCTTTTGTCACAATGCTCCAACTACTTGCAAGTTCAGTCTCCCAGTGAGAGGTTTCCCCCTCACTTCTAGCCATGGATTAGCAAATGAAGACAAAAGATTTCTATGGGTGGTGAGGTAGGAAGATATTTTGCATTATCAAATGGATAGAAAGTTGGGAAGAGCCTAGAAACATTTTTCTGGTTGTCCAGGGCCTTGGAAACTTTCTGCTATAGGCTGCAACCTATGTCATGCCCAATCCTAACTTCTGGAGTAATTGGTATACCAACTGGGCCTCTGGACCCTGCCCCGTATCTCCTGCCCCATGTGTACCCGTTTGCTGTACACTGGCAGCAGGTTCATTTTCCACTTAGACCAGGAGTAGAAGATATGAAAAAAAATAGCTGGTGTAGGGAGGGATAAAACCTGTCTCTTCCAGAGTAACTTGTATTAGAGTGAAAGACTTGAAAGATAAAAAGGCTGCTTTTTTCTCACCACTGGATAAAGAGACTAGGAAGATGAGTTTATAGTCCAAGAGGTTCATCCACAAGATGTTATAAAGGGTACCACTCCCAACTGAGATCCTGTTGCACTGCCTGACTTGGAAGATTCTTTCCTCCCCTAGTGCTGAGAGTGCACGAAAAGTGGGAGAGAATTGATAACCTTCTGGGGTCATCAGTCAGGGGCCTAAGCTACTATGTCCATAGGCAACACCAAGAAAACAAGGCAGCTAAAGATATTTTCTTCCAACCTTAACTTTCAATTTCCACCTCATCCTAGCTCATTCTCACATCTCTCTCCTCCTTCGTCGTAGGTGGGACTGAGCATCCTTTCCATTAACCATTTAGTTACTATGTCCAGGCACATAATTTTCTACCTCCTCCAGTCAGCCCCACACTGCCCATCACTGGCTCTGCCCCACCTTAGCTGGGCTCTGCACTTTGGAAGGGGTGGTACTTGCCTCCCGGAGCTGTGGGGGTTGGGGAGTTGTTCACTCGCCCTCAGATCTCTGCTGTAAAAACCGAGCATCAGGGACCAGGCATGCGCAGCATCTTTGGGCGCATTGTGATGGGAACTGCTTCTCCTAGTCTCTACAAAGACTCCTGAGTAACCACTAACCGCCCCCACCCCAGACCCCCCTTCTTTAAGACGGACATACAAATGCAGAGACAATGCAGCTTTTCTTTTCTTTCTTTCTTTCTTTCTTTCTTTCTTTCTTTCTTTCTTTCTTTCTTTCTTTCTTTTTCTTTTTTAAAGGGCCTATTGCAGCTTGAAAGGCTGGTCCACGTGAGGACTACTGTATTTCTATTAATGCCATCTCCCTTATTGGCAAACGCCAGCGCCTCTGAGGCTTTGCAGTCGGGGGCTGCAGTTTGCAGTAGAACTAAGCGGTGTGCGGCTTTAATTCCACGTCAGAACAACTTTGATCAATATCCCCCTACCCGCCCAATTGGAAGAGCCCAATTCACAGGCGCTGAGCCTTTTAGCTCTTTCCTTCCCCCTCCCCTCTCACCCATCCCCCCCTTAGATCCACCATCTTCTGGAGGAGAAAAGTCTCGTATTTTCTTTATAATTTATTTCTCTCTCTTTATTTTTCAGTGTCTTGCCTTTTTTGTTTTGTCCTGTGTTATAGGTCTCTCTCTCTCTCTCTCTCTCTCTCTCTCTCTCTCTCTCTCTCTCTCTCTCTCTCTCTCTCTCTCATAGGGAGAGAGATCGCTTTGGCGAATCGAGCTTGCAGCCAGTGAACCAGCCTTCCAGATTGGTGTGAAGACAGAAGTGAGGTGGGGGGCAGGGTTGGGGTGTGAACGCGCCTGGGAGCCAGAGGGAGGAGAGAGAGAGAGAGAGAGAGAGAGAGAGAGAGAGAGAGAGAGAGAGAGAGGAGGTGGAGGAGGAAGACTAGTGTAGTGTGGAAAGGAAGAGTGAGCGAGAACAAGTTGAAGGGAGGGGGTGTAAGAGCCAGCGAATTCTTTTTCTTTTTCTATTATTATTTTGGCGAGTCCCGAGTTGTGTCCATGCTCTTGTCAGATTCCTTTTAGGCATAGCATGGACAGGCAGAAGAAAATGGGGCAAAGCGTGCTCCGGGCGGTCTTCTTTTTAGTCCTGGGGCTTTTGGGTCATTCTCACGGAGGATTCCCCAACACCATCAGCATAGGTAAGCGCGAGCTAGCCAGCCTGTCTGGCCAGACTCTCCTGCATCCGAGGCCACTGCCCTGGCTTAGCTGCTGCGGCCGCGGGTCCCTGTCCTGCATGGCCTGGGGAAGGGGTTGGGGATGGGGACCTTGCAGGAATCGCGGGGATTTGAGCTCCAAATAGCTAGCCGATCTGGGGAGCGTCAGGCACAAGAAAGGGATCTCCTGGGGTTGGAGAGGGGAGTGGACTGCGGGTTTTCCGAGATGAGGGGATCAGTGGAGGCATGAAGGGGGCTGGGAAGCTGCAAAGGGGCCAAGAGTCGTGGTTTTTCCGCTCGCTGCTCTGGACTTTGCCATGGCGTGTGTGCCGCCGCTGGAAGTTGTTCCAGTGTGATCCTGCCTTATCTGGCCGCGCCAGGGCGCGTAACCCGGCCCGGTGCGCCCTGTCCCGCGTTTCTGATTCCCCGGAGACAGGCTAGTGTTAGGGGAGGTGGAAATCCACACTGGTTCGCTCAGACCCTGGCATCAACCGGAGTCGGGGTGGGTGGCGGATGAAGTAGGAGGCGGGGGAGAGACAAGGAGCTGATCCAGGAAGCGGCGAAGTCACGCAGACCACGAATTCATGAATTGCCGCTGTGTCTGTCTGGAGCCCGGCTCCCTGGCGCTGAGAGGGAGTTCTTTCAGCTTCTTTCTGTATTTACAAGTCGAGAAGTTAGAATTGTTCTTGCCATTACTGAACCAGATCCCTCTATTGTCATGGCGGGGGTCGCGGGGGGATGGCTATGGGGAACAGGAAGGGGCAGCAGGGATAATGAAATTGTTTTTCTTCCCAACCTTCCCTTTTGCGCCAGGAAAAGATGAACCAGCTTTTAGAGATGTGAGTCCGGAGTGGGGGCAGTGGAGAGGAAGCTACTGCCTGGGAAAGAGCCAAGTCCCTCTATTGGTTCCGTCGTCCTACTCCACAGTAGCCCCCTCTTCCCTCCTTCCCCTTTCCCCCTTCTCTCCAGCCTCTCCTCCTCCCCTTCAATCTAGAGGAAAACCAGGTTTCTCTTAGACAAAATCTGATTTCACAAGAGTCTTGAAAGACACACAGGTTGAAAATCAATTATAATCTCACACCGTATCATTAAGAGGTATCTCGTATCTGCAGTGCTCCCCAATTTCTAACCCGTCCTGGGGGGACGCAAGCCAAATCTCGGTTCCCTTTGCTTATAGGTGGACTTTTCATGAGAAACACGGTACAGGAGCACAGCGCTTTCCGCTTTGCCGTGCAGTTATACAACACCAACCAGAACACCACTGAGAAGCCCTTCCATTTGAATTACCACGTAGATCACTTGGATTCCTCCAATAGTTTTTCTGTGACTAACGCTTGTAAGTAGATCTGCTTTTCCTGCCTTTGGGACCTTGGGGACCTCATTTGCATTTTTTTTGTGGGGCTTGGGGGGTCCGCATATGTGCAGGGAAGGGGTGATTGCCTCAGTAAACATTGTAGAGGCTCTAGTCAGTCCAGGTTTCATGCGGCATAAATCCACTCAGGAGGATCCTGCTGTGGAAGGGACTTCAGGCAGTGCACAAAACTCTGTCATGAATAATGTTTGATGTAAAAGTTTCATTTTCCTCCCTGCTAAACTGGCATTCCCTCCCCCACACTTTTTTTTTTTTGGCTGAAAAAAAGGAAAGAAAAAATAGCGTGGTTGTTCAGGGAAATTTCTTCAAATGGGATTAAAAAAAAAGAAGCCTCTTGATTGAGTCAATTTAGGATGTACATTATTTGACTGTTAAAGCTAGTGCCTGGCTGTAGAAATGAGCTGAATTTGACAATTGCCTGATAGATAGGAGCGAAATATGAGAAATTTTGCAAACAAGTGACCTTGAAGGACAGATCAGGCTGGGTTCCCTGGCCTCTTTCTGTCCTAGAATATCACCTTTCTTACTGAGAGAGCTCTGATAGGAACTGATAAGACTACAAAGATTTCAAGTGATCAGTGCTAGGCAAACTGAAAGGAAGGGAGCAGACAGTGCTTAAGTGACTATTTGGAAAGCTGTTTTTGTTTGTCTCCCCTAGTGTTATTCACCCCATCATTGTTAAGGACAATATAGTCTTAATTCAGAGCAAAAGATGGAGGGGGAAGGTTTGCAGCAGGGAAACTGAATATCAAAAAGGAGGAATTTCATCAGTCCCAAAGCCATTTCTGAAATTCCTAATTGTGCCCCAGTGATGGTTCCTCTGGAAAGGGGACATTTTGAGAAGTAAAACCACAGGAACCCAAATGACAGCCTGTTGGACACAGGTTTTCCTGAATGGAATGTTTTATGAGGAAGACCAATATTTCTTCATCTAAGCTTATTTCAATAAAAGTTTTCACAACAATGAGGCAGATAATGGCATAAATATTTTTTGCTTTTATGGCCTTTATAGTTTGCAATTTTTGTTTTCTGACTTTCATTCAGTGAAGAAATTTATGTTCAGTTGTATGAAATTTTACATTTGACTTTCTTCTAATTCTTCTGCCGCAAACATTTCCAAAAACTGTTAAAAGAGTCTCCAAAGGCACAGGTTCTTTGGATTTGAAGACTTAAGTCAAGGATATGGGGGTGAAGTACTTTGCAAGAAATGTGACAGTTATCACGTTTAAGAAAATTTTAGCTGAACGTACAGATCCTTATATGAACATGTGCTGAGATACTCTGTATTTGACATTCTTTGCCTTTCTGACAATGACAAAAATAGGAACTTATTAATTCCAGCTAAGAGTGAAAGTTACAAAATGTCTATCTATACTTTGCTTCTTATTTCAGTAATCCCAGCCTGTCCCTATAGCACTTACAACACACAGCTGACTCTTAATCTTGCAGCACTCACTCTTAACCCTGCAAGAGGGCTAATTCTCAAATTCAGCTTCCTAAGTATCAATTAGAATAGATTTAAGACCAAATATGTGAAATTACCAGGATTTATTGTTGTTAATAACAAATAATATTTCAACTGACTTTAGTCTTTCCTCTGATGAGGACTGGAATAAGAGTGCCAATTGACTTCTCAGAAATGATTGATTTCCAATGTTTTTCGTTCTGTTTTTATGGTCAAATCAAATTGACACCCACCAGCTCAGGGCCACTGGAACTCTAATCAAGGAGCAATCAGGAAATGATCATTGCCATATGAAAAGCTCAGGTTTGAGAACAGGCAGTAAGTTATCCATTTGATGTTGTGTTGCCTTAATGCCTTACCTGTCAAGACAATAGAGGATCAATCATGCAAAAAAAAGAAATCGATCCCCTCCCACATTCACATGCACCTTAAGTCCACAGCACCTCTGCTAGCAAGTTTAAAAGGCTGGGTTATGGTTTGCGGCTTGAAAATGTGGGATGAACGGTGTGGTTCACTGAGCAACAAGAAAGACAAAGCAAAAAGGTGACCTTGCCTTTAATTATGCCAAATACACTCATATGCACACACTGACACACACAGGAGAAATATCCAGAAGCCAGTGATGTGTACCCAGTTGTCTGTTGCACTCTCAGGCTTTACAGCTCAGAAGACAGGAAGAAAGCTGTCATCTTTTCTGGTTCTGGAAGCAGTCTTCTCTGAATGTCACCATCATTGAATGGGGGCCTGATCTCAAAGCTATCTCTGGGCAGCTGCTGCCTAGAAGCTTAGTATCAGAAGATGACTAGTTTCTGAATGCAGAAAACAATCATTTCACACGGCCAGGAAAGCCTGGAGGTGTATCTCATTTATCCCCTGGTCTTAATTGTTCTTTTTCTTATAGAAGTGAAGATCACATATCTCAGATGTCAGCAAACAATACTAGTTCAGTACTGGAGCCTGGCAGGTGATCCCAGGTTCTATTCATCCAATACATTGCAGTATTGTGCAGAGAAAAAGACCCCTGGATCCTCTGGCCTGCCCCTCCATGGAGACATAGGGAGAATTTAAAAAAAAGATAAGTCCAAATCTGGTCACCTACTTCTCTCCTATGTGGTTCAATGTGAAATAGGATGGCAAAAATTAAAGAAACTTCCCCCTGTTCCTATTCAGAATTTCTAGTTTCAGTTTCCCCTAGGACTAGAATTGATGTCTTCCCATGATCTTTCTGCACCCTCAATCCTGAGGCCGCACACACTTTTTTTTTTTCTTCCGAGGGCAGTGTCACTGGCCCTCATATTTGGGACCCAAACCAGGGCCACTGGCTTCACAAGCCAGCGCTTAACCACCGTGCCACTCGGCCGGCCCAGCAGCACACACTCTTGATGGCATAGTTATGCAGGTAAACAAATACCCAAAGAATAAATAAAAGGTAATACTTTCCTTGTGTCCCTGATCTCTGATCTTCCTCTGCATCTTTTCCCCCAGTGTATACAGAAGGATTCCTTGCAATGAATCCCAGACATCAGCTATTTAAAGACTCTTCTTCACCAGTAACCAATATTATTTTTGCACCACCCCCAAGAGGTTTGCAAAAGACAGACTCAAACTTCATTCTGTGTCTTAAGAGGTCAATAAAAGCCTCTCTGGCTTTGAAAGGTGGTTCATTTGGGATCTCAGCTCAAAAGTGAATTGAACTTTATCAAAGAGACTCATCTGATTTGCAAAATATGTTCCCATTACACAGGGATTAATTGAATTTGCTGCCTTCCTTTTCAATTTAGCTATATAACCCCAGAAAGAAGGATGGTGTGAATATTATCATTTCAGGATATATACAATCATATACACACACAGGCACGCATATACACATAATCGGTATATATGAAAAGAGATGTGCATACATTTTAAGTTACATGTCTGTTCTTTGAAAAACAGAGTTAATTGTTTTAGGGCTTTGGAAGATGTGAAAACACCTAGGGACTGCTGGGTCCCATTGGTGTGGCTTTGCTGCCCTGGTTCCTCAGGAAATGCCTCCAATTCCCTTGAAGTCCCCTCCTGTGTCTTGCTGCTGTGCACTTATAGTGCACTCCACACTACATCACCCCAGCCTCTGCAGTGTCAGCTCATTAGCACACAGATCTCATATTCCCTCTCTGCACTGTCATTGCAAAAATTGCTGTTGTACACCTTTACAGCCAACAAATGTGCTCGTGGATTACGCACTGTTTGCAAGAAGCAGGGAAAAGGCAAATGTAACCTTAAAGGTTATTCACCATGGAAATGTGCTCTAAATGCATTGGCTTAAATAAAAACCTGTTCATAGAGGCACAAGTGATGGTGGGACTGAGAACAGGACTTAGGAGTGCAGGCTCTAATGGAGCCCAACGTAAAATTGCTTTTGTTGGCTAAATCTAACTCATCAGCTGCAAATTTTTATTCCATTAATTTTTTTTCTGATCCACTTGAAATATACCTGCTAACTGAGAGCACACTGCTTTTATAACTGAGCACATTTTGCTACTAAGTGTACTTAGCTGAGACAGGCTTCCATCTCTTGTCCATATTTGGAAAGAAAATGTCTCTCCTGATCCTTTTCTCTGCTCTTTGGTGGGTTTTGTTTTGTTTTGTGTTTGTCCTTTGCATTTAATATTTGGAACCATGGTGAAGACATGCAGTATCATGGCTCCTGCCCTCAAATAGATCTTTACATACTAACTAATGTGGACTCCTTCAGCTCCAGCTACCTCCCCACCCTTCCCTTTCTTTGCATCCTTGCTCTCTCCCTCTCACCTCTGTCTGCTGGCCAGTTTTCAATAAGCTTACTGGCTTAGCTCACTTCTCAGCCCCTCTGGCCAGCTGGCTTAGCCCACTGAAGCAGAAAGAAGTTGCCTCACTGCTGCCACTCAAAGATTTAAGTCCCCTCCTCACAAGGTTTATTATGTTTTTTTTAAAATCTATTTTTTTATGTGTAGAGGAGTACAGAAGGTGACACTGTTCATTTGGGCCATAAAAATGGATGACAATCAGTAGGCTGTAAAGGTGAGCTTTGAGCAACGTGTATACCTCCCCTATAAGGCACCTTCCTGTTGATCTTCTAAGGGAAATGGGGGAAACAGAAAGGGTTTGAGGAGAAGGAACAAAGAAAACTATCTTGTTCTCTATGCTTACTGCAAAATAAGCCGCACTTCTTTTCATCTCAGCAATTTTAACTTCTTTCCTTAAAATGAAACTAGTTTTCTACATCCCCCACTTCTGCCTCCATCAGAGGTTGTTTCCTTAGTGCTGCATTTCCCTCCCTAACCCCCAGGATTGAATGAGAATAGTAGGGGCTGGTTGAGACTTTCATTATATATTTTTGGCTTTGATACATTTTAAAATTTTATTATTATTGATAGTCAGATGTGATAGGATGGCTTCATTTTAACACATTAAAAAATAAATGAAGCTGCCGAGGCATCGTTATTAGTCTTCCTTTGTGGATAAGAGATTTGTCATTTTATACAATTGGTTAAAGGATTAAAAGGATGTATGAATTTTAAGAGAGGGCCAAAATTTTAGAAGACAGAATTTCTAACTTTGGGGGAGAGGAATAACATGCTTATTCAGATGATTTAACTTTAAACTTTTTAGATTAAGACTGCAAGTATGTTTGAAGGAACTTTCACAAGCTTTCTATCTTCTCAGGTCAGGAAAATAATCTGCATAGTTTACCCGGTTCATTAAAAAATATCAAGCTTCGACTTTCTTCCTTTGGCTTTGATACTTGGGTCTAATTAGATGAAATGTCCACAGGAGGGTGCAATTAAAACCCTATCTAGGGATGATGGGTATACTTCAGTGGGATTGTGGGAATTGTACAGACACAAAAGGAACTCCCGGCCGGCCAAGCAGCGTGGTGGTTAAGCGCTGGCCTGGAAAGCCAGCGGCCCCGGTTCGGTCCCACATATGAGGGCCAGTGACATTGCCCTCAAAAAAACAAACAAACAAACAAACAAACAAACAAACAAACAAAAGGAACTCCCTTCCTCTTTGGGAAATGTCTGGGATCCAGGTGAACAGCTACATATAGCTTCAGCCTATATGTAGGATAAGCCTTGAGTTAGGGCTGTAACCCCCAAAAGAGGTCAGTACTTGGCAAAAGTTTAACATGGACAGAATTTGTCCTCCTCACACTTCTACCTCTTCTCTTGCCATTATTTTCCCCTCCTGCTCTGTCTGCTCAGCTTATGCCCTTTTGCTGGACTCTAACTGAGTGACCCTGATTCTGGCATCCCATCCACAATAAACTTACCTAAAGATGGTTTTCTGCTCTGGAGTTTTCTAAGCCTAATGCTCTCCCATCAGAATATCTCTGATCTTGGTTCGTCCTCCTCATGGCCTGCACTCTACTTTGAGGGTAATAGCTTTTTATCTAATATAGGAATCTAGCTGGAAATGACTTAAAAGTGGGTTAATATATCTAACAGGAGATGTTTGCTATGGAAATCATGATGCTTCAATTTCAAGGAAAGCTACTCAAATAGGGGTGTTTCTGGACATGACACACAAAATGGTTGTTCACTCTACCCAAACCAAAGATCACCTGGCTCTGGTCAAAGTAAAGAGCTATCTGCACATGGTAGGTTTGATATAAGTACACCCAAGGTATAGGGCAGGTGAAGCTTCACCATGTTGAGCTTAAAAGTCTTTGGGATAATATGGGAAGCAACCAAAGTTCACAGGATTTCATTTTCTTAAGGAGGTAAATATGTACAGCTTGTTGGTATTTCAAATATGCCTCAATTATATGGTTTTTAGAAAGTGTAAACTTTTATATGTATTACAAAACAACAGGCTGTTGTAGAGTCTGAATGTGCCTATGTAGGCATTGGCAGGAGATGCACTGGCATGAAAAGAAGGTCAGAGAAGGAGAGGGAGTGATAGAGAAGCTGGGTCTCAGACAGAATTTCTTTTTCCTGGAATAGCATGTGGAATGCAATGATTACGAGGCAGCATCCCCTTCACAGATGCTAAATGGTAATTTTGGAGTGACTTGGAATCCTAGCCAAGCAATGTCTTCTCCTGACTCTCTCCATCCCTTCCTTGCCTTGTCTCAAGTGTACACTCTGGCTTCCCTCCCAATAGAAATAACCAGAATACTCTTGACTGAATTTCATTTGAGCATTGGTCAGAGAAGTAAATGTTTACATCCCTCAGTCTGGATCTCTCTTCTCAGTTCCTAACTGCCACTGGATTCTTTAGCAATTACCCTCAACAGAACAATCATGTGTCCTTATTTGGAGAAGGCACAGGAGCAAGGATAAGGATGAGGAAAGGAAACATAGCTAGTAATGATCCCTTAACCCTACAAGACACACTTCAGTCTACAACAAAACTTCTCAACTTTTCATGTGCACATCAATTACCTGGGGATCTTGTTAAAATGAAGATTCTGATTCAATAGATCTGTGATAGTGTCCAAGAATTTGTATTCCTAGTAAGCTCCCAGGTGATACCAGTGCTGCTGCTACTCAAAGCACACTTTGAGTAAGAAGAGTCCAGAGCACAGAGACTGTGACTACCAAAGTAAGCAGCTCTCCCTGACAAGCTCTTACATACATTTGTACCTTCTTACCTTCCACATAAGGTTCTGTAAAGAGACACGGTTGGCTCATTCTGAGTCAAGGACATCCCTACTATATTCCCAACAGCCTTTGTCTGTTTCAGCCGTCTGTAGGTGACATGATTAGATGTCTGATGAGAGCATCTATGTAGAATTGCTTTTTGTAGGGATTTGAAATGGAGACTAGAAGGCAGGCTGAGATGGAAGGTAGCTCATCAGCCAAGATGACAGGTATCTTGGCTTCTTGCCATACCCAAAAATGTCCCTTTTAGAAACAGCCTGCCCAAGAGAGCATGCAATTCCAACTGCTTTTCCACTTTGCTTCTCTAGGCCAGAAGGACGCTTGTAGCATCTGCTCCTTAGCTGTCTGACTTCCCATAAGCAGGGTTAGAAACAAAAAGTAGAACACAATCCGAATTCTGTCTGGTTCCCTAAGATCCTGAAAAATCTACTCCATTTTCAAGGCTGGTGTCAGACACTCATTGTGAGGTAGAGGGGAGGAAAGAGAAGTAATACCACTTTCCAACATATCTGAGCTGCTGAGCTGAGGACTGCTCCAGTGAAGTTATTAAAAGAGTACCCACTGTCATTTGAAGAATGCAAAATGACAACTTATTACCCAAAATATTGCCCTCCCCCATCAGTCTGTCTTTAGTCTGAAATTCCATGAAATCATTTATTTGCATTACTGCACTGAAGGCCTGTGCTAAAATGCAAGCATGCTATCTGGAATTAGTTAAATCCTTATCGGGCATTAATAGTCTTACCAGAATTGTGGCATCAGATTACTACCTATTACCTTTCAGGAATCTTAGAGGAGACTTTCCAAGACAAGGTGCCCTTTCCAAGGGCACCAAATGGATGATACACATTCAGGAGGCACTGGGAGTCCCTTAAAGATAAGGAAGAATCCCTCAAATACACTTCACCTATTTTGCAGCATTTGAACTTCATGGATAAATTCTGGCAGTTTCTTCACTAAGATTTTAGTTGTCTTTGACCCTGCAAGGCACACTCTTCTGATGGTAGTGGGTCTGTTGCCTCTTTCGTGCATGGTTATTTGCTACACTTGGTGATCTCAGCCTCTGGACTCCTTGCAATTACTGTGGGATAGTTTCAGAAGTAAAATTAGTTTGTGGTGGGGGGTGGCAAGACTTTTTTTAACCTTTTAAGAAAATGATACAGTCAAAAATAGTTCCCTTTTAATTATCCATGATTGACCAATCTACCTTGCCAATCACTCATTGCAACCAGGTCCCTCATCCTTGCAGCTTATCGAAAAGGGATCAGGCTCCCAGAAATTGATGAGACAGAAAGGGATCAAGATCCAGCCCAAAGAGGAGTAATTGAGGAAATGTGGCTGTGGGTCTCTGTGTGGGTGAACACCTTTGTAAATTTTAGGTAGAAAAGGCACTGAAGGCCACAGTCAGCCAGAAACTATTACAGATTATCAAATATTCTCATATTTCATTGCTATTTCCAAAGCTAATTGTTAGTTAGCTTAAAACAGTATTTCTTGTATTGGACCACTGGTATCAGAATCACCAGTGATGCTTATTAAACATATGAATTCCTAGGTCACACTCCATATATATTAAATCAGAAAATATAAGGATAGGCCTTTTTAACAAGCTCTATAGGTGATTCTAATACACACTCAATTTGGGAATCCTAGTTTAATAAGCCTTGATACTGCAAACAGATATAAATGGATTCAGACTGAATATTTGTTGAGAGCCCACTAAGAACCAGGCATTGTGCCAGGCACTTTCACACATGTTACTTCTGTAAGTAAGTGACATGCTGTTGGCCCATGGAAGCATTAGTGAGTTTGGCTCTCACATTGGAAATCCAAGACTTGAAAGAAATGAGACCAGTCTCAAGTTATAGTCTCAGAGGTAAAGAAAGCAAAAATGTTCTTTGAGATGGTAATTAGACACAAGGAAATTATTTTTATTTTGACAATGCTTCTTCCCTTCTTTGATTGTTAAATAATGATTGGTCTTTAGCCATGTTATCAATTAGATGTCATTGCAAATGCCAACCCATTTGTTAAAAATAGATGTATTGCGATGAATTTATATAGCTTTCATTGTGCCATCCTTGCTATCAACAAATTTAAAATCAGGGCTGAGCTTACCGTTCATTTAACCCATACTATGTGGAAGACACTGCGCTAAGCATTTTACATGTCCTATCTCATGGAATCATCACAACATGATTAGAAAGGACGCACTCTAATCCCCAATATATATATATATATATATATTTATATATATATATATATATATATATATATATATATATATATGATTCAGGGGGGCCAGCTGAGTGGCGCATTGGTTAAGAGCTGGCTTGGGACGTCAACGGCCCTGGTTTGGATCCCACATATGAGGGCCAGTGACACTGCCCTCTACAGCTAATAACAACAGCTCCACTTGGAGTTGGCCTGCCAGAGCCCCGGCGACAGTGTAGGCTGCAGCCCCTGCTGCAGTGGGCTGCCATAAGCTACAGTGAGTAGCCCACAGCCAGCGTGAGTAGCTGGAAGCCGGTGTGAGCTGCCAAGAGCTGCCGTGAGCAGCCGTCCATAGGCCAGCAACTGATCTGCCTCACCCGGGAAGAGCACAATGACAATATCAACGTGGGCCAGTGAAGCAACATCCTCCACAACTAAGCTGAAGAAAAAAAGGACAGCAACTTGTCTGTTCCAGTTCCCCAATTCCCCAATGTTGTTCCCCTTTCCCAATCCCCTAATAAAATCTTTAAAAAAAAGAATCCGGGGTGTTTCAAAATATAAGCAACTAGCTCAAGGTCACACAGCTGGTTAGTTAGTGAAGCCAGAACTCTACCTAAGACCTTCCTGCGTATAGAGCTTGGACTAAATTTCAACTGGGATTGAAATACGAAATGATTACTTGGGCCAGGTTTATCATAAAAATGTGGAAATCGGTCCAGTATGGAATGGTAGGGCCAGTGGCAACCTAGAGAGTCCATGCCCTTACCCCAAAACTTTCAAATTCAATTTTTTAAAACTACTGTGGGACAAACAAAACATTTGCAATGGGATTTGGGGAGGTGGAAGGTGAAAGTTTCTGATCTCTAAACTACACTACTGACCTACTCCTGGCAGCTAATTTACTGGCTGAGGGAAGCTCAATTGACTTGTAGTTATAATTACTGGGAACAATAGAGAGAAAGCTCTTCTTAGTAAAAATCCTATTTTGACTTTCTCCTCTTCGTGTGCCATCAAGGTACCTCAATATGGCAGAACCATCTCTCTTTTGTGCACATCCTTATGTTCCCTCATACATACACTGTATATCCAGTGGCCTTTCATGGTTGAGTGCCAGCTCAGCTCTAACCAACCATCCTTCAGGCAAAGCTGAGACCTGAAGCAAGGTCAGAAGTCAGGCACAGAGTCATTAACAAGTTCTAAGCAGGTCAGAAGAGGTAATTCTAGGGGATGCTTTAGGGACAACTGCTTAGATTCTGATACATGCAAATCCCAGGCCCATAACTTGGACGCTGCTGGGTCTAGTAAGGCTCTACCAACATACACCCAGGATAGGAGCTTTCAGTATGCTCCAAGAAAGAGGCTAACCAACTTTAGGCTGGTATCCAAAGTAGAGTTGTCTAGAGTTATAAAACTGACCTAAGCCAACTTGGTCATTCACAATCATGAGGTATGTTTTGTTTGATATCAGAGGCCTGCCATAGTTAAAGAGAGGATTACAGGTCTTCTCCACATAATCTCGCTATCAGGTGTAAAATAAAGCCTTACACAAAATTCTGTTTCTCATTAAAATAATGATAAACAGGCATAAAAATAATTGGACAGGGCTGGCTGAGTGGTGCAGTGGTTAATTGCTGGCTTGGGAAGCCAGCAGCCCCGGTTCGGGTCCCACATATGAGGGCCAGTGACACTGCCCTCAAAAAAAACAACAATAATAATTGGACAGCCCGTTATGTAAGCTCAGTCAAGTCTAGCTCCCTTTCCTTTTAGGAACTCCAAAGCACCTTGCATGAAAGTACACTTGAGGCAGACAAAACAATATTCTAGTGACACGATGCAGCTAATGAAGAATCCTTATTAGTAACTGCCAATAGGATTATTTATAAATTAAGCCAAGGATACCATTTCTATGAGATAACACTATAGGTCTTTTTTTTTTTAGGTCTTTTTAGATCCCTCTATCCTCTTCTAGTTGGGAAATGCCTCTACCATATTTCTAGCCAATCCACGTATATTAACACTACTGATTTCACCAATGAGAAATTTAATGTTAATTTAAAAAGCCCCTGGTGTTCATTAGAGATCAAGATACCTGAAGTACTTGTAGAACCACCGCTTGATTAGAATTTTTATTTGTTAAATAACCACTCCTACACTATGTACTTCCCAATAAGGGTAACTGACCACCCCAAGGTTATAGATTCAGACATATATGAAATGGTCAGACAATTAAGTTCGTGAACTTTCCACCGTGTAAGTCCACCTTTCATATGTTATACAATATACGCTGAAGTCTTATAAAGTAAATTGCAGAGAATATAACATTTGAGATACCATGTTTATTATGGCTTTGGGGAGCAGTAAAAGCTGTAGGGGAATTAATGGTATAGTGGATAGAGCTGGAGCATTAATTAAGAGATCTGGGCTCCAGTCTCAACTCTGCTACTTACTGCCAGATAACCTTGGACAAGTCACTCTGTTCTCCGGTTCTACAATAGTTTTGTTAATTTGTAAAATGGAGAGGTTCTTCTGGATGATCTCTAAGGAGGCTTTCATTTTTGACATCTTAGCATTGTCCAATTCCTACTACCTTCCTTTCTGGTAGCAGTCTCACTTCATTTCATACTGAGGAATAGTCATCTAAAACAAAGTCCCTGAAATTCTTCTTCTACATCTAGAAATTTTTCTCTTCATGTTCATCTATTATCTGCCTTTATATGACTATGATGAAAATGTTGAATCTTTTAAACCAGTGGAAAGTGCTTCTAGCCAGTTGTGGCTTATCCTTGCTCACATCTCAACTCTTCCACTTACTAGGTATGAGACCTTAGGGCAAGTTATTTAACTTCATTTCACCTCAAGTTTCTCAATTATAAAGTGGGGATAATAATAGTCCTTATTTTATAGGGTTGTTGAGAGTTTCAAATGAGGTAATTCACAAATCCCCATCATGTGCCTGGCACATATTGAATATTATTATTATCAGTGTAATCATTAGTTTAAAATCCTTTGAGATTTTTGTCCTAAAAACAGAAACCTAGTTTCAGTTAAAAAGTAAAATCACTTGTCACTTTAGGGACCAGATTTCCTTTCTGAACAGCTGCCTTCTGAGACTTTCTATAGTTCTCAGCTCTTCCTCAAACCTAAGATATTTTTTCTGCCAAAAAAAGCTATCACAGCACCCGTTCAGATCACTAGCTCACCACTCAGACCTCCTACATCTTTCACTCATGCATTCAAATTTGCCCACCCAGTTTGCCTCTTGTGAACAACAGCTACTTAAATACTCAGTGGTCTAAGAACTCAGAGGTGCATTTTTCTACATAATCTAAAGACTACAGGTTCAAGGGAAGACCTAGAGTCTTCATTACCAAATAAACTCCCTTCATCTCTAATTCCATCTACTTCTAATCACAAACGAGTCATAATTTCTGTTCCTTTATTATAATTCATTGTCTATACCATACACAAGTAGCTCCCCTGACTTCCAAAAAGTTCAGGAGGAATTTACATGTCTTCTGATATTTCATTCAGAAGAAAACACTTGAGCCAACAACCCATGGTACTGGCTCTGCAACCAAGTTTCTAGAGCTTCTCTTAGAAATGGGGTTGCCACTGAGGGAAAAGCAGCAAAGAAAGAACTGCTCAAGTCCCCCAAGGATGAAGCCCCTTTATTTCTTTGAGCACTGCCGGGGCATTAATGAGTGAGATTTCTCCATGGGTCCAAGAGTCAAGAGCCTAGGTAACTGAGGAGAGAGACACTTCATACTGCCCATTGTTCTCCAGAGGAGGCACTTCCCTGGCACATACATATTGCATATATCTTCCCCTGGCCCTTCCCACTTCTAGGTGACACTTAGCATGTGATAATTATTTTAGTCTCTTGCCATCCAGATGATGACATATCCACAGTGACCTACTTCTGGCACACTTGTAACTCTAGTCAACCCTTTGACTAAATATCAAAGCCTCTTCCAAGAACTTGGTCCACTTTGTCCTCCCCAGCTTGTCCTTCTACTGCCTGTAGATCTATAGAACATGAGAATAAAACAATGAAGAAAGCTGAGCTTTCCCTGGGTAAAGTGACCTGGAGCTGCCTAGCTCTTTATATACTCACTCCTGGCCCTTGGATTTTGCACCTAACTCTCTGGAGCAAGGTGTTGCTGTTTGACCCTTGCCTAGCAGAAGATTTTCTCTTAGTTTGAGAGCAACCATAGGGCAAAGAATGGCTCTAAACTAGACTGCTTGCATTTGAATCATGGCTCTTCTCTGAATAGTTAAATGACCTTGGGCAAAGTACTTAACATCTTTAAACCTCAGTTTCCTCATCTATGAAATTAAGGTGAATATAATAGTAACTGCCTTAGAAAGTTGTGAATATTAAATGAGATTATCTATGTAAAATATTTACTATTATGCCTGCCCTATAGTAAATGTTCAATCAATGGTAGCTATTATGAACATAGTACTGAGCTGGTTGTTGAGTGGAGGAAAGGAATAAAATTAGTCAAAACCAAACTGTAGAAGAGGTTCTTCCCATCTGTGGCCATCCCTAAAGCCCTCCAAACTAATTTGTACCCTCTGTGAATCTGTAGCTGGAACAAGACCAGATGGGGTCATCTTTGTTTGAGTATACTCACAATGCTTCTTCAGGCATAAGGGATTTGCTTTGGGGCAAGTAAAGTAGGAAGAAAGAATTGATTTGATGCCTCAAAAATCCAGAGCATACACATCACTAGGCTTAATTATGCCATCATTAAGTGGAGTTGTCCAGAAGGACATGATCCCTTCTGACATTTTATCTGAACTAGATATATTTGGTATAAAGCAGCATGGATAGTAATATGATAACCTTGGAAATTGCTTGCTTGAAGGAAAGAACAACCTTTCTTCAAATGTTTAGTCTATTTTAATGTGGTTGAAATTGTGAGAGTGGAAAAGTAGATACTGGAATCTTCATTTAGATCTGGAAAAATGTGGTGCCAGTTGAGCTCTCTCAGCCATGATTTATTTTTGAGTTATTTTAATTAAGGGTGAAGTGTAAATGGAAGTTTAGAGCATATCAGTTTGAGTGGATGGATTTTCTTCTTCTGATAGTGCTTGGCTATGTAAGACCAGAAATAGTAAAGGAAGGAGATATGGAAAAGGCTCAAAGAGAAATTTTGCTAATGTGATTTTCCAGCATTTCAGTCTCCATTTCTCTCCAGAACAAAGGTTAACTAGCCAATTCCACAAGCATAGACTCACTAGAAAGGATCCTGCTGAGGACTACTAAGAAATGCAGTCTTTTTTCTACCCTCTCTTCCTTTGTATTCTGGAGCTGATCTATCAGCATGCTGTCCCCAGCAGGCTCACACCTGGGTGATTACCAAAAGCAAAAATTTCCCTTCATATCCCAGAGTGCCCTTGCTCTATGTGCATCACCTCTTCTCATTTCCTATCCAAGGCCACTGCTATGTTGTCTCATGGGATCATTGACTTTTTTCTCTCAAATAAGGAAACTGAGAAACAGAAGCTAAGTGACTTTCTCAAGGTCACACAGCTAGTGGATGGCTGAGCTGAGATTATAATGTAGTTATTCTAACTCTTGGTACTTCTGTAAGATGTCTTCCGAACATAATCCTAACACTTATAACTTTCACTGCCATATACTCATGACATATATGAAAATAATGACAGCCGTGTCCTTTTTTTAAAAAAAAGGTGGCTGAAAGGAAGAATAAATCCCCAGCAAGTGATTGGCAATGCAGTAAAATATGACTTTTAGGGGCCACCATTAATGGTATCCTCCAATTAGTGCCTCAGATGTTAACCAGTAATTTTACCACCTTGTGATTTATAGTCAGGAAGGAGCAAAACAAACTTTTGTAGTCTTGTTATAGATCAACTGTTGGAGATAGATCAAGTAGTTCTAGTCTAACTACCGCATCCTGTGGATGAGGAAAGTGAAATCAAGAAAGAAAAGATTTGCGAAAGGTGATGCAACTCTAGTGGCAGAAGCAAGATAAGAATCTAGACTACTAGATTCCCAGAGTGCGGTCTTTTCCATCATGTTTTGCAACCTTACCAGCACTGTTATGTTGAAGCAACACCACAGGTTTTTATTACATTACCATTGTTTGTATCTTTTATTCCTTCTAATTGTTTCATGCATATATCATATTACCCAAACTAGATTTTTTTTTTGAAGGCAGTGTCACTGGCCTTCATATGTGGGACCTGAACCAGGGCCGCTGGCTTCCCAAGCCAGTGCTTAACCACCGCGCCACTTGGCAGGCCCTTCCAACTAGATTTTTTTTTTTTTTGAGGGCAGTGTCACTGGCCCTCACATGTGGGACCCGAACCGGGGCCACTAGCTTCCCAAGCCAGCGCTTAACCACCACGCCACTCTGCCAGCCCTTCAGCTTGCACTCTTGAGCCAGCTCTTAACCAACTGAGCCACTCGGCTGGCCCGAAAATTTGATTTTTTAATATATATATATATATATATATATATATATATATATATAAAAATTACTGTTTCACATAGTGTCATTTTATGACATATATATGCCATGATTTATATAACCACCACCCAATTTTATGCATTTAGGCAGATTCCCAATTCAACGAGGTTCACAATTATGCCTTAATCTCCTATAATATCTACATCCTAGCTCAGGTCTGAATACATAGTAAATACTAATAAATATTTGCTGACTGATTAGCATTGACTTTTCTGGAATGATCATTATTCCTCCACCAGATAGGGCAACAACCAAAGTGAGAATTTGACATTCCATCCTCTTTAAGGTGCATGTTATATAATTCAAGACAGGCAATAAATCTATGGATGTTATGCTCAGAAGCCAAACTCTCTGGGCTCACATCCTGGATGCATCATTTTCTAATGTGTAGCCATAGGTGAGAAAGTTAACCCCTCCAAGACTCAGTTATTCTGTTGGACAATTAAGGGAAATAATAGCCCATCTCATTAGGTTGTGGTAAAAATTAAATGATAAAATATGTGGAAAGTGCTTGGTATATAGTGAGTACTCAACAAATACTAGTTCTCATTGTTAATGTTATGCCTGTCAAATAAATAAAGCACCAGACTTGGAGTCAGAATACCTGGGTTCTTGTTCCATCACTGCTATTATCTAGCCCTATGATCTTGAAGGAGATATTTTACTTGTCTTGGTCTCAGTTTCTCCATCTACAAAACTGGAATAATAATGCCTAAGCTTTCCACCTTATAGGGATTTTATGAAGATCAAATGAGAGAATGAATGTGAAGGTGTTTTGAAAACTATGAAGTAAAGTATGACTGTTAGTTATGTAAACTTACATGTAGTATGTAGGACTGGAGATGCAGAAGGTGCAGGCAACTAGGCTGAATGTACTGAGCCTAGAAGGATGTTTCTAAAATTAACCCTCTAGTACTGGAAATAAAGACTGTTATACAGAGAAGGAACCTAGAGATGATCTACACCAACATCTCAATGATGTAAGAAAAAGGATTCAGAGGGGAAAGAGCTTGAGGTCACAGAGACAGTCACAGAAATGGGATTAGAACTCAGGTCTCCTCATTTTCTGAGCTGAGTCCTAAGGCAATCACTGCAGCTTTATTTATTGGCCTTTGTCTAAAATGGGGTGAGGAAAAAATCCAGTTATTTGTGGAATCCATGTAGGTAGGAATTGATTAGTTGGGGTTTTATTGTAAGGACATACCACATATAGCATAGCTCTACTATATTTTTAAATGTTCACCACATTCAGGTAAGGGAGAGTAATAGTACAGGAAAGTGATGGGGTGGAGAGGTCTTAGTCAGGTGGGTTGAGTGTCTACAGACTTGACAAGATTCCCAAGGGACTTCGGTTGTCCCCAGAATGATCACTGCAGATGGCCTTTTTTTATTGTCAGTATTTATCTTTGCAGTCAGTCTTCAGTTGTGTGTTTCTGGATAACTTGGTAGAACAGCTGAAATTGCCAATTGCTTCAAAATACAATTGTCAATTATTTGAATGAAGTAAATTGATTACAGCAAGAGGACTATTCATTTTACCCTGGCATACATACAGCCTACATCAAGCAAGAACTACATCATCAATGACAGCTCAGCTATCACAGTATCCCCTAAATTATATCCCTCCAGGTACTCAATAAATATATGTGCTGGATACTTTCATCTTTACGCTATTTTAGCTGAGATGAGAGCACATAAACACTTCCATCTGACAACCTTTTCAAGTTCAACACCACAGAAGGTTATTTTTAAAAGAAACAAGAAAGGATTTTTTCAATAGCAAGCTCCAAAGGTGACTAAAAATGCCATCCAACAAGGCAGCCTGTCAAGAAATGTAGTATGAAATGTGTTAATATGATAAACCCAAATGAGGTCTCACTATTCTTAGCTGCAGAATTTTGGCTGACTTCCCTACCTGCCACTGTGGCCCAGACAAAGTCCATCAAGGTTCATCCACTACCTCAATCCTGAAGTGACTCCCCTCCTCCCTTTAGCTGAAGGAGACCCTATTGCCAGAGGCAACTCATCCTCATCTTGTCCTCTGCACAGCTACAGCAGAGAAGGTCTCCCTTTCTTGACCAGGAAGCACGGGGTGAAAGGAGGAGAAAGCAGTTAGAAAATTCTCTATCATGCTGCAGAGATCACTGGCTGCTGTACCTGAAATGTTCACCGGGGGGGGGGGGGCAGCCAAAATCAGGCCTCTTTTATCTGGAGTAAGTGGCCACAGTCTGAAATCAGGAAGATGAATGGAAAAGTAAAATTACCTTGTTCACCAAGCCCTATTATGCTAGAACAAGGGGCTCCCCCTGGCAGTTGGAAGGAACAAATTTCAGGCAAGGCAAAGGCAGGCCTACATTACACAGTAGGAAAGTAAACATATAGAACCTCTTAGCCCAGAGTTGGTGCCAGCTGAAAATATAAATACAGTCAGAGGGCCGGCCGAGTAGAATGGTGGTTAAGCGCTGGCTTGGGAAGCCAGCGGCCCTGGGTCGGTCCCACATATGAGGGCCAGTGACACTGCCCTCAAAAAAAAATACAGTCAGAAAAGTTTCAATAGAGTTTTGCTGTTTGTGGACATCTTTAATCTCTGAGTTCAAAATCAGTGAGGACAACCAGATCCTCTCACAGCTTCAATGAATGAGTCCTGAAAACATGGTCTCAGAATTGTACTTTTGTGTTCCAATTAAGCTAGACAAGAAGAGGTGATATTTGGGGTTGGTTGGTTCAAACTAAGTTGCTCAAATCTCTGGTTTGTTCAGAGTTAATTCTTCCACATATAAAATGGAGGCAATAAGTTATGGAAGAGAAAACCTTGCCCTTGCCCTGCCACTACTAACCAGCTATATGACTGACTGCCACTCTCAAGGGTTCACATTTTCCCGTTTGTAAAATAAGGGCATTAGACTAGGTGACCTCAAAGATACTTTCTAGCTTCAAATGTTTAATTCAGGTATATCACAAGGTTCCCTGGGAGTATTTTGGAGGGCCTCTACTCATTTTGCTGTCCTTTGCTCAGGAGCTCAGGGCTTTCAGTATGCTCAAAAGATTCCCTGGACTCCACTAAGTTGCCTCACTCAAGATGGGCTTTCACAGTAGAGATCCATGCACTGTAATTTATATCTTGTGGCCTATTTCCTCACTTCCCAAACCACGAACTTCCTTGTAAGGAGGTAGAACCGGTTCTTTGTAGGGGTTTGGTTTTGTGCAGTGCAGTAGGCATGTCTGGGCTCCAAATACTAGACAAAGCATTGTGTGGGCTTAAAAGCTAGAGCTGATCTGGGTTAGAATACTGATTCTGCAACTTCCAGCTATGTGACCTACAGCAAGTGACCTAAATACTCTGTGCTTCAGTTTCCTCATCTGTGGAGTAATAGTCACAATCCTGCCTCCCTTCTAGAGTGTCAGGGTTAAATGAGAGAGTTCACATTAAATGCTCAGCACACTACTGGACACATTGTGAATTATGCCACCAGCGGTTGTACTTCTCCACCCTCCACTAAATAGATGTAGGGAGAATTTATGATCTTGCTCCCTGGAACATGCCATCAGTATGGCTCAAATAAAGTCTTATAACAATTAAAACGAAATAGATGTTAAGCTAAAAATCAAAACCAGTAAATCAATTGAGGTAATAATGAAGATGATAACTTTTTTAAAATTTTAATTAGCTTCAGGTGCACAACACAGTGCAATAGTTATACTTTTTACCCCTAAAAGTGACAAGCCCCCCTCCCGCAATTCTCCCCCCACTCCTCCCCCTATATCATACTATCTATTACAATTCCTTTGACGCCCTTCCACTGTATAATCCACATTCCATGACTATCTATATATTCAATTACAGTTGGCATACAATATTATACTACATCAATTTCAGGTATACAGTGCAGTGATCAAGCCTCTACTCCATCCATGAAGTGGTCTCCCTAACAAGACATGTGACCATCGGACACCCCACAAAATTTTAACAACATTATTATGTTCCCCGAACTGTCTTTCATATCCCTGTGACAATACTGTAGTTACCTAATTATGCTGTCTATTCCCTTCCCCTTCTCCCTCATCCCCACCTCCCTCCCAACTAGCAACCCTGGTTTTCCTCTAGATCTATGAGACTGTTTCTGTTTCCTTTGCTTATTCATTCAGTTTTTCAAATGCCACATATAAATGAGATCATATGGTATTTATCTTTCTCCGACTGACTTATTTCACTTAACATAATAGTCTCTAGGTCCATCCATATCGTTGCAAATGGTATGATTTCATTCTTCCTTATTGTGGAGTAATACTCCATTGTATAAATGCACCACAGTTTCTTAATCCAGTCATCTACAGATGGGCATTTCGGTTGTTTCCAAGACTTGGCTATTGTAAATAGCGCTGCAATAAACATAGGGGTGCATATGTTTTTTTTACGAATTAGCGTCTTGGATTCCTCTGGGTAGATACCCAAGAGTGGAATTGCTGGGTCATACGGCAGTTCCATTTCCAGTTTTTTGAGATACCTCCATACTGATTTCCATAATGGCTGCACCAATTTGCAGTCCCACCAACAGTGCACCAGGGTTCTTTTCTCCACACCCTCGCCAGCACTTGTTGTTTGTTGATTGGTTGATGATAGCCAATCTGACGGGAGTGAGGTTGTATCTCATTGTGGTTTTTATTTGCATTTCTCTGATGATTAGTGAAGTTGAACATTTTTTCATATGCCTGTTTGTCATCTGTATGTCCTCTTTAGCGAAATGCCTCCTCATATCCTCTGCCCATTTTTTAATTGGGTTGTTTGTTTTTTTCATGTTCAGTTGCATGAATGTTTTCTAAATTTTGGATATTAACCGCTTATCAGATATATCATTGGCAAATATCTTCTCCCATTAAGTAGGCTGCCGTTTTGTTTTATTGATGATTTCCTTTGCTGTGAAAAAACTTTTAAGTTTGATGTAATCTCATATGTTCATTTTTTCTTCTATTTCCCTTGCCCGAGGGGATATATCAGTAAAAATATTACTGAGGGTAATGTCTGCAAACTTAGTCTCTATGTTTTCTTCCAGGAGATTTATGGTTTCAGGTCTTACTTACATTTAAGTATTTACCTGTTTTGAGTTTGTTCTCGTATATGGTGTAAGTAGGTTGTCCATTTTCATTTTGTTGCATGTATCAGTCCAATTTTCCCAGCACCATTTATTAAATAGACTATCTTTACTCCAGTGCAAATTCTTGCTTCCATTGTTATACATTAAATGACTGTATATACATGGGTTTATTCCTGGGCTCTCTATTCTATTCCACTGGTCTATGTCCTGTTTTTATGCCAGTACCATACTGTTTTGATTACTGTAGCCTTATAGTATGTTTTGATGTCAGGTAGTGTGATGCCTCCCACTTTGTTCTTATTTCTCAACATTGCCGTAGCTATTCGGGGTCTTTTGTGGCTCCATATAAATTTTAGGATTCTGTGTTCTATTTCTGAGAAAAATGTCCTTGGTAGTTTGATTGGAATTGCATTGAATCTATATATTGCTTTAGGTAGTATTGACATTTTAACTATATTAATTGTTCCTATCCATGAGCATGGTATGTATTTCCATTTATTTGTATCTTCTTTGATTTCTCTCTTCAGTGTCTCATAATTTTCTGAGTACAGGTCTTTTACTTCTTTAGTTAAATTGAGTCCTAGATAGTTTATTGTTTTTGAAGCAATTGTAAAGGGATTGATTTCCTAATTTCTTCTGAGAGTTTAATATTGGTGTATAGAAATGCACCTGATTTCTGAATATTAATTTTGTATCCTGCTCCCTTACCAAATTCATTTATCAGTTCTAGCGGTTTTTTGGTGGAGTCTTTGAGATTCTCTCTATATAGTATCATGTCATCTGCATATAATGACAATTTTATTTCCTCTTTTCCAATTTGGATGCCTTTTATTTCATTTTCTTGTCTGATTGCTATGGCTAGAACTTCCAGAACTATGTTAAATAGAAGTGGTGAAAGCGGGCAGCCTTGTCTTGTTCCTGATCTTAAGGGGAAAGCTTTCAACCTTTTCCCATTGAATACGATGTTTGCTGTGGGCTTATCATATATTGTCTTTGTTATGTTGAGATATGGTCCCACTATTCCCACTTTGCTAAGAGTTTTTATCATAAATGGCTGCTGGATTTTGTCAAATGCCTTTTCTGCATCTATTGATATGATCATTTGATTTTTATGTTTCATTTTGTTAATGTGATACATTATGTTAGTTGATTTGCAGATATTCAAGCAGCCTTGCATACCAGGAATGAATCCCATTTGATCGTGGTGTATGATCATTTTAATGAGATGCTGAATTTGGTTTGCTAGTATTTTGTTGAGAAGTTTTGCATCTATGTTCATTAGGGATATTGGCCGGTAGTTTTCCTTTTTTGTAATATCTTTTTCTGACTTAGGAATCAGGGTGATAGTGGCTCCCTAGAAAGAGTTTGGGAGCCTTCCTTCCTTCTGTATTTTTTGGAATAGTTTGAGGAGAATAGGTATTAATTCTTTTTTGAATGTTTTGTAAAATTGCCCTGTGTCGCCATCTGGTCCAGGGCTTTTCTTTGTTGAAAGGTAGTTGAGTACTGGTTCAATTTCTTTGGCAGTAATCAGTCTGTTGAGAGTTTCTGTGTCTTTTTGATTCAGACTTGGTAGATTGTATGCTTCTAGAAATTTATCCGTTTATTCCAGATTGTCAAATTTTTTAGTATATAGTTGAGTTGCTCATAGTATTTTCTTAAAATTTTCTGTATTTCTATGGTATCTGCTGTTATTTCTCCTCTTTCATTTCTGATTTTATTAATTTGGGTCCTTTCTCTCTTTTTCTTGGTTAGTCGTGCTAAGGGTTTGTCGATTTTGTTTATGTTTTAAAAAAAACAACTCTTGGTTTCCTTGATCTTTTGTGTTGTTTTTTTGTTCTCTATTTCCTTTATTTCTGCTCTGTTTTTTTTTTTTTTTTTTTTTTTTTTTTTTTGAGGGCAGTATCACTGGTCCTCATATATTGGACCAAACTGGGGCTGCTGCCTTCCAAGGCCAGCGGTTAATCACCGCGCCACTTGGCCGGCCCTTCTGCTCTGGTCTTTATTATTTGCTTCCTTATACTCCCTTAGGCTTGTTTTGCTGTGTTTTTTTTCGAGTTCCCTTAGGTGTAAAGAGAGTCTGTTGGTTTGAGATGTTTCTTCCTTCTTTAGGTAGGACGGCACTGCTATGAACTTCCCCCTTAGGACTGCTTTCACTCCATCCCAGAGATTTTGGGTCATGGTGTTTTCATTTTCGTTTGTCTTGAGGTATCTTTTGATTTCCTCCTTTATCTCATTTTTGACCCAATCACTATTTAGTAGCATGTTATTTAGCCTCCATGTATTTGTAAGCTTTCCAGATTTCTTCTTATAATTGATTTCTAGTTTCATAGCATTGTGGTCAGAGAAGACACTTGATATGATTTCAGTCTTCTAAAATTTGTTGAGACTTGTTTTGTGGCCTAACATGTGGTCTATCTTGGAGAATGTTCCATGTGCACTTGAGAAGAATGTATATTCTGTAGCTTTGGGGTGAAATACTCTAAAAATATCAATTAAATCCCGCTTGTGTAAAGTGTCATTTAAGGCCACTATGTCCGTGTTGATTTTCTGTCTGGAGGATCTGTCCATTGGTGACAATGGGGTGTTGAAGTCTCCTACTATGATTGCGTTACTGTTGATCTCTGCCTTTATGTCTGTCAAAATCTGTTTCATACATTTAGGAGCTCCTATATTGGGTGCATAGATGTTTACTAGGGTTATGTACTATTGTTGAATTGATCCCTTTATTATTATTTAGTGCCCTTCTTTGTCTTTTATTGTAGTCTTCATTTTAATGTCTATTTTGTCCGAAATAAGTATTGCTACTCCACCTTTTTTCTCATTTCCATTTGCATGAATTATCTTATTCCATCCCTTTACTTTCAGTCTGTGTCTTTTGATCTGAGATGAGTCTCTTGTAGACAGCATATGCATGGGTCCTGTTTTCTTATCCACTCAGCCATGCTGTGTCTTTTGATTGGAGCATTTAGCCCATTCACATTTAAAGTAATTACTGATAGGTGCATATTTATTGCCATTTTGTTATTTGTATTTCTTGTCTTCCTGGATTAGCTTGTTTTCCCCTTTCTTATGTTTAATAAAAAAAGCCCTTTTAACATTTCCTGCAATGCTGGCTTGGTGGTAATGAAATCCTTAAGCTTATTCTTTTCTGAGAATCTCTTTATCTCTAATTCAATTTTAAGTGATAGCCATGCTGGGTCGAGCAATCTTGGTTGTAGACCTTTATTTTGTGTCACTTTGAATATCTCCTGCCATTCTCTTCTGGCCTGCAGAGTTTCTGAAGTCTCGTCAGCTGTTAGTCTTATCAGAGTTCCTTTGTATGTAACCTGCTGTCTTTCTCTTGCTGCTTTTAGGATTCTGTCTTTGTCTTTAAGCTTTACCATTTTAACTATGATGTGTCTTGGTGTGGGCCTCTTTGGATTCACCCTGTTTGGGACTCTCTGTACATCCTGGGCTTGTATGTCGATTTGCTTCACCATGGTAGGGAAGTTTTCACTCATTATTTCTTTAAATTCATTCTCAATCCCTTGCTTCTTCTATTCTCCTTCTGGTATTCCTATGAGGATAGGGTTGCTGCGTTTCATGTTGTCCCAGTGGTCTCTTAAACTATTTTCATTCTTTTTTATTCTTTTTTCTTTTTGTTGTTCCAGCTGGGTGATTTCTGCTATTTTGTCTTCTGATTCGCTGATCCACTCCTCTGCTTCATCTATTCTACTGGTGATTTCCTTCGAGTGTGTTCTTCATTTCAGTTGTTGTATTCTTTAGTTGTAACTGGTTGTTTTTTATGGTTTCTCTATCCTTCTTTATGTCCTTGCTAAGTTTCTGAAACATTCTTATCATCAGTGTTCTAAACTCTGTCTCTGAAAGTTTGGATACCTCTGTTTCATTTAGTTCCATTTCTAGAGTTTTCTTCTGATCTTTTACTTGGGACATGTTTCTTTGTTTTTTCATTCTGGCTGTCATTCTGTGAAAGTTTTGATGTACTAGATAGATCACCTAGAAAGAAAAGAAGAGAATAAAAGAAAAAGAGAGAAAAAAAAAGAGTTGGGGGTCTCTCCTTCCTCTTTAATCTGCAGATTACTATCTCAGGCTTGTAGTGAGCTTTCCACAATTAGCTGCCGTGTGCTCTAGAACCATGCTCATAATTTCTACTGCCCGCTATCATAGGACTCCTCTTCCTGTCAAAGCATCTCTGGGATGGTGAGCTCGGTGCGGGGCTGGAGGGTCTCTCCCACAACCGGAGAAGCCTCCCCGCACAGCTGGGGTGTCCCTAACGGGGCTCGAACTCTCTCGTCTGCTCCCCTCCTACCAGACTTGACATGGCCTCCTCTTTAGGTCCTTCATTTAGAGGTTCTGTACATCTAATGTTCAGGGGACTTACGAGGTTAAATATTTATAAATTATTTGTAATTTTTATGTGATCCTGGGAGGCAGTTCGGAGAGCGTCTGTCTGTTCTGCCATCTTACTGGAACTTGAAGATGATAACTTTTAATCAGTGACAAATAGTTTACCTCTGACAGACCCCATGTCTTGGTCCCTATAATATATATTTACAGTTTAACAGGGACGTTCTGGAAACTGAATAGGCCAATGAGAGAGCCATTTCTGGTGGCATTTGGATTATCTTCCAAATCACACATATTAGATGTATGCTCCTTTCACCTTTCTGTAGAACTGGCCCAGCCTGTGGGTATCCTGCAGGGAGAACTACACAGAGGGAGGATCTAAAATGTGACTCCTTGATGTGGCTCATCCACTCATTATAGTGCTGAACATTTTCACCTTTCCTGTTTAGGGTGTAAAGTTTAACCGAGTTGAGAAAAAGGCCATTAAAGTTGCCACTATCTCCTCCCTTCTCTGGTTTTCACTGAGTGAACCACCATGGAGGGAAAATGAAGAGAGAGGCTCAGCCTGAGCATGCTCGGTTGGAAGACAGAAGGTTGAGCCCAAACTCGTTTCATAAAATGCCTTTGGAGGGCGGGCCGAGTGGCGTGGTGGTTAAGAGCTGGCTTGGGATGCCAGCGGCCCTTTTTCAGGTCCCACATATGAGGGCCAGTGACACTGCCTTCAAAAAAATGCCTTTGGAGATAAAATAACAAGATGAATTTGAGATGGAACAGCACCAAAATTTGCAAGAAAGGTTAATATAGGATTGTTACTTTATTCCTCAAACACTGCATTCTGCTATGTGGGTGTGTTTGGTGATTGTGGGGAGTTGGGAACAGATAACATGGAACATCAGCCTCTCTTAATGAAATTCCAAGTGACCATTGTCTAGAGTGTCAATTTGACCTGGAAACCGTGTAGCTCATCTTTCACAGTTTACCTAAAGATATTGTAGTTTCTCTTCTTAGGCTTTTGTGAGTGAAAAGCCCACAATCTTTGGGGGGAAAAAAACCCAATCATTAATTGGAATATATATGTATGAACATCAATATGCTTTAATAGTTTAATGGGTCAAGCAAGTAAGTAAAGAGATAGAGATCATCCCTAAAGGTATATACCAGATCAAGTGTGAAGGAGGGTGAGAGAGATGGTGACCTCCACTGACTGGTGGCACTGTACCAGGAGTAGGCATGGAAGAAGGCTGGTAGAAAATCTACCTCACCATAATGTAGGACAGGCAAATATTATTACTGTACCCACTTGACAGTTAAAAAACTGAGGCTCAGAGAACTTGAGTGTTGCTCCCAGTAAGTGGTAGGGGTAGGACTTAAACCTATCTCCAAATCTGCTGCTCTTTCCATTAACCATGCTGTCTCCATTTAACTAGCATTGAAAATGAAAGAGTGATTTCCATCTAAGATAATTTTCCACATAATTGAAGCACACATCTTTCAGCAGTGAAGTGCTATTTTTATTGTAGCCATTTTTGAAGAAAAACTTTCTACAGTGCATCCCACACCTCACGCCTTATTATGCAGAGGATACAGATTATTGTGCTTTTAATCTTCTATTTTCATAGCCTTCTATCTCTTCTCTCACTGTGAGGCTGACAATGTTCAATACTTCCGAGGTTACTGAAGATAATGTATTAGAAATGGGATGCTCCTAGAAACAAGCATACTGAATTGTGACAATTGACAGTGAAGGTACAGCATGCAGAATCACCAATGATAAAGGTACAGTGGTGTAGGGCTACTGAGTGCAGGGTCAAATAAACCTGAGAGGGCAAATAGGCTCACAAACAACACAGCTAGCTAACACTGAAACTGGAGTTCCCATCATACCCAGATACATCAATAGAAAACTGAATTGTGTTGATACTATTGCACTGGTATATCAGGGGAAGGGATGATGGGAGAGGTGCATCCCAGCTGGGAGGGGTATTTTTTCACTAATATTTCACTGAATTGCCTTTACATAGTGACAACAAAAGGCAGATTTTAGATAGTTTATTATTATCTTTAAATTCTCTATATACACAGTACACCCTCTTATTGTTTGCATCCTGGTCAGACCACTCCTGCCACCCTGCGTTGGTATGCCACTGCTCTAATATGTTTAAAAAGGCAGGGTAGGGGGTTTACATTTTAGAAAGATTTCCATCTCAAATGGCTCAAGAATTTGTGTGTCTAAAGGGGTAAATCTTCACTGATCTGGAAAATGTGTCCCATGTGAGACCCATGGCAAATTATTGTATGTTTAGTCTGTCACTGCCCTTTTCTTGTCCAACCTGTAATTTCAAACAACAAAAAATATCCCTACAAATAAACCCACTACAGATTGTCACCCTATTGTTCTTTTGCAAATACTTGATCTTTTCAAGTTCCAATCATAATGGGTCCTGCTTTGCTTTCTCCATCTCTGTCTTCTCTGATCCGGCAAAGTTTCCCATCTTTTATCCTGTCACTTAGCTAATGGTGTGTGTCCCTCTTGCATACATTCCAGAGTCATTGGCTTCTTTCACTAGTGGAGTTGTCAGTGAGATGCTTGGCAGATGGCTCACTGGCTGCTGTTCTTGTCCCCTCGCTGCAGCAATCTGTTGTTTTAAATCAAAATGTTAATGAAAAATAAAAGAATGCAATCCCAATGTTTGTCTGATTTAAATTAATATAGAGTCATACCTTTTGAGGCAGTTTTTACTGGCATAAGATTCTCTATACAGGCTACCCATATTGTTTTATTTCTGTCTTTCACTAATTAAAATTAAGCACTTTCATTTATCTGAGTCTCTCTTGCTACCCCAACCTGTTCTTTTTAATAATAACAAAGGCCTAACAAATAGTTGATTTCAGTTTTCCTGGAAATGGCATCTCACCTGGCAAAACATAATTTTGAGAGATATTATATGTGATGTCTAATTATAAACATACTTTGATTAGATGTTGTTTCCAATATTGAAATGACATGTTTGCTAAATGCTTTGAGTGCAGCTGTAAGATAGGCATGTAGTTATTGAAATCCCTTTCAGTCCATTTGTTTTAAAACTCCTGGAAAAATCATTGCTAATTTGCTACTTTATTTACAAGGGTGCTTCACTTTCTATATACTCAGCACAGTATTCTTTTCTGCTGCAACAACAGGGCCACTCCTTCTTTAGAGAAAATGTGTGTGCCTGCACGATCTATGTAAGACACAGGTCTTTAACTTCAATTTAGAGAAGAAGGAATCATAATGATGTTAACACACCTGGTTGGGGGAAATCACCTCAATATTTTAATTTGCCAAAAATTCTAGAAACCAAAAGAAAGGCAGTTTCTAATAACTGCAGAAGACCATAACTCCTTTGTAGATACTGCTAGGAATAGTATTGGAAATAATAAGAGCTAACGTAGTACTTTCTATATACCAGGCATCCTTCTAAGTGATTTATATTTATTTACTCTTTCAATGATCAAAACAACCCTATGACTTGTGTAGTTCACAGATGAGGAAGCTCAGGCATAAAGAGGTTAAGTAACTGGCTCAAGGCTGCACAACTAGTAAGTAACAGAGCTGGAGATGAACACAGTCAGTCTGGTCCTGGACCCTTCACTTTTAACCACTGTACCATGTTATAATGTTCTGAAAGAGCCACAAATTCCAATCTTCTTGGAAGTAAGCTATTGTTTGCTTTCGGATCCATAGGAGGTTTTCTTTGCTCAAACTTCTGTGCAAGTCAGAATTAAGCTACTTCAGTGGAGTTTGCTCCTTGCTAAATGCATGTGCTATTTGCATGTGTCACTGCCATTAAGACTAAGGTGAGTCAGGCAAATCAAGCTGAGGAAGCAGGCAGGCAGGAGAAAAGCCTGGGTTCTCAGGTGGGAGGTGCGGTGCTAGTCATCCGCCATCTCAGCACGATGTACTAGTACACCCAACAGTTCTGACAAGAGAAGGCCAAAAGAAGTAAGGCCCACAAAGCTCCCATCTGCATGAATTGACCACATAGGAACTGTGTTGAGAAAGAGGACACACCCTTCAGTCACCCTGCTTCTGGATTAGTACTTCCATCTACCTGCAGTCAGGGTCCCCACACAAAGCAAACACCATTGAAGTCCAGCCTTTTTCCTACTGCTCAAAAGTCGCTTCAACTGGAAAAGCAAATAAGATTTGGCTTTCTTTAATTAAATATACACACTCCAGGCCTAGAGATTTACTGGAGTATCAAATTGTTCAAAAGAAAAGGCCCCCAGTAGGAAGGGATTGGGTAGAGAGGCAGTGGTTTACCTCACTAAACCTCACTTTGGTGATTATATTTTTCTGGCCTTACCAGGGACTAAATGAAAATATGAGTTTGGAAAATGATATTAACAGACAGCAGCGTATGCTAAACAGAACTCTGTACTGGGAGCCAGAAGTCTTGGGTTCCAGCTCCAGCTGTCTCTGAGAAACCATGACCTCTCTGGGTCTCAGACCCTTTTGTAAACTGAAAGAGATAGAGTGAATAGGCTTCAAGGGCTTTTCCAACATGAATTATTGATTAATTATTGTCTCATTTTAGAGCCCCCACACACATTTTTTTGCCCCCGACCTTTTAATGAAAGATGATTCACCCTAGAGAAACAAGGATACTCAGGATTATTTGACCAAATGAAACAGAGATTTAAGCTCTTTTGGGGGTGTTTCTGAGCAAGCAACCCAGACCACTGGAATAAGAAAGTAGATTTCTTTTTGGCCTGATATCTCCCAGTTGATATCATTAGATAATTGCTTACCCTTCTGAGTCACCAAATTGAATCTCTAGGATAGAAAGGATCTTAAAGGTCACCTTTACTCATCTCCCTTCAGGGCTGTGCTCTTCTTTGTCTAAACACAGCCAGTTTAAGCACAGGACGAGTACTAGCTTTATGCATAACTAGAAGTGGTGCTGCTTACCTGGCTAGACATCACAGGTTCTGGGATGGGTCCTCTGACCCTTGCACTCAAATAGCTCTTCTTCCTGCTCAGGGATGCCCAAAGCTCCGTTAGCAGATGGCCTAGGCTTTCAAGTCTACATTGAATATGTATGAGATACAAATCCCTTAAGAAGAGGTGGCACTGTGTAAATTCATATCATGATGCATGTGACTCTTATAGTAGATCCTATCATATCATGAAAGCAAACTTCAATAGAAAATGGAGCCCAAAGATAGAGAATTCTTATTTTTTTAGTTTAGTTTTCTTTTTTAATTTTTAAATTATTTTTTATTTTCTAATTACAGTTGAGATTCAATGTTACTTTATATTAGCTGCAGCATACAATATAGTGGTTACACATTTATATAATTTACAAAGTGACCCCCCTAATTAGTCTAGCATCCATGTGGCACTATAATAGTTATTAAAATGTTATTGACCATATACCTTGTGCTGTACTTTACATCCCCATGACTATTTTGTAATGACTGATTTGTAGTCCTTAATCCCTTTACTTTTTGAAACCTGGTCCCCAACCCCCTCCCATCTGACAACCATCAGTTTATACTCTGGATCTATGAGTCTGTTTCTGTTTTGTTGTTCATTTATTTTGTTCTTTAGATTCCACATATAAGTGAGATCATATGGTATTTGTCTTTCTTGTCTAACCTAATGCACTTATCATAATACCCTCTAGGTCCATTCATGTTGTTGCAAATGGTAAGATTTCATTTTTTATGGTTGAGTAACATTCTATTGTATGTATATACCACCTCTTCTTTACCCAATTGTCTTTCAATGAGCACTTAGCTTGCTTCTGTAACTTCTCAATTGTAAAGAATGCTGCAGTGAACATAGGGGTTCATATATTATTTTGAATAAGTATTTCGTATTTCTTCAGATAAATATCCAGAAGTGGAATTGCTGGGTTATAAGGTAGTTCTATTTTTAATTTTTTGAGAAAGCTCCAAAACATTTTCTGCACCACTTCACAGTCCCACCAACTGTGCACAAAGTTTCCTTTTTGTCCAAATCTTCACCAACATTTGTCTGTTGATTTATTGATGGCACCATTCTGACAGGTGTGTGGTGAAATCTAATTGTGGTTTTAATTTACATTTCTCTGATGATTAGTCAGCATCCTTTTCAGCATCTTTTCATATGTCTATTAGCCATCTGTATGTTCTCTTTGGAAAAACGTCTATTCAGGTCCTCTGTCCATTTTTTCATTGGATTATTTTATGTTGAGTTGTATGACATCTTTATAAATTTTAGATATTAAACCCTTATGAGATGTATCATTGGTGAATATTTTCTCCCATTCAGTAGGTTTTATTTTTGTTTTATTGATGGTTCCCATTACAGTACAAAATTTTTTCAGTTTGATGTAGTCCCATTTGTTTTTTTCTTTTGTTTCCCTTGCCAAGGAAATAGATCAGAAAAAATATATTACTAAGAGCAATGTTGGAGAGTTTACAGCCTATGTTTTCTTCTAGGAGTTTTATGGTTTCACAGCTTACACTTAAGTCTTTAATCCATTTTGAGTTTATTTTTGTATATGGAGTAAAAAGGTGGTCCAGTTTAATTTTTTGCATGCATCTGTCCAGTTTTCTGAGCACCATTTATTGAATAGACTGTCTTTACCCCATTGTATATTCTTGCCTCCTTTGTTATAGATTAATTGAAAAAATAAGCAATGGTATATTTCTGGGCTCTCTATTCTATTTGATTGATCTATGTGTCTATATTTTATGCCAGTGCCATGTTGTTTTGATTACTGTAGTCTTTTAGTAGTTTGATATCAGGTATCATGATACCTCCTACTTTTTTCTTCTTTCTCAAGATCTTTGTGGCTATTTGGGGTCTTTTGCAGTTCTATAGATATTTTAAGATTATTTGTACTAGTTCTGTGAAAAAGGCCATTGGTATTTTTATAGGGATTGCATTGAGTCTATTGATGGTTTTGGGTAGTAAGGACATTTTATCGATGTTAATTTCACCTATCCATGAGCACAGTATATGCTTCTATTGTTTTTCTTCTTCTTCAGTGTCTTATAATTTTTTGAGTATAGGTCTTTCACCTCCTTGGTTAAATTTATTCCTAGGTATTTTTTTTTAAGATTTTTATTGGGGAATTGGGGGAGGGGAACAGCATTGGGGAACTGGGGAAGGGGAACAGAAAAGTTGCTGTCTTTTGTTCTTCAGTCTAGTTATGGAGGATATTGGTTCACTGGCCCATGTTAGTATCATCATTGCACTCTTCTCGGGTGAGGCAGATTGGTCAACGGCCTCTGGATGGCTGCTCACAGCGGCTCTTAGCTCACACCGGCTGCCGGCTGCTCTCGCTGGCTGCCTGCACCCACTGTAGTCTATGGAAGCCCACTGCAGCAGGGGCTGCAGCTATGCCATCCAGGGGAATCACAGAAGCCCAGCTCAGGTGGAGCTGTTGTTCACCATCTTAGCTGTAGAGGAGAGTGTCACTCCCCCTCATATGTGGGATCCGAACTAGGGACGCTGGCGTCCCAAGCCAGCTCTTAACCAACCCACCACTCGGCCGGCCCCCTAGGTATTTTTTTTTTGAGGGCAGTGTCACTGGCTCTCATATGTGGGACCCGAACCGGGGCCACTGGTGTCCCAATCCAGCACTTAACCACCTCGCCACTCGGCCAGCCCCCCTAGGTTTTTTTCTAATGCAACTGTGAATGGGATCTTCTTATTCTCTTTCTGATAGTTTGTTATTGGTGTATAAAAATGCAACTGATTTCTGCATATTGATTTTGTATCCTGCTGCTTTACTGAATCCATTTATTAGTTCTAATTATTTTTTGGTGGAATCTTTAGAGTTTTCTCTATATAGTATCATGTCATCTGCAAATATTGACAGTTTTACTTCTTATTTTGCAATTTTGATGTCTTTTATTTTTCTTCTGTGATTGCTATGTGTAGGTCTTCCATACTATGTTGAATAAAATTGGTGAAAGTGGACATGCTTGACATGTTCTTAATCTTAAGGAAACTGCTTTTAGCTTTTCACTGTTGAATACAAGGTTAGTTTTGGGTTTGCCATATATGGTCTTTATTATGTTGAGGTATGCTCACTCTGTTCTCAATTTTTTCAAGTTTTTATCATAAATGAATGCTGGATTTTGGAAACACTTGTTCTGCATCTATTGATATGATCATATAATTTTTATCTTTCATTTTGTTCATGTGGTATAATATGTTAACTGATTTGTGGATATTAATGCAATCTTGTATTCCAGGAATAAATCCCATTTGATCATGGTATGTGATCTTTTTAATGCACTGTTGCATTTGGTTTCCTACTGTTTTGTTGACAAACTTTGCATCTATGTTCATCAAGGATATCAGCCTATAATTTCTTTTGCTGCAATGTCTTTGTCTGGTTTTGGAATCATAGTAATGGTGGCTTCATACAATGAGTTTGGGAACCTTCCCACCTCTTGAATCTTTTTGAAATAATTTGACAAGAATAGGTGTTAATTCTTCTCTAAATGTTTGGTAGAATTCACTTGAGATGTGCTGTGGTCCAGGACCTTGATTTTTTTACATTTGCTTTTAAGTATTTACTTAGTTAGTATTATTATTATTTTTAAAGATTTTATTGGGAAATTGGGGGAGGGGAACAGCATTGGGGAATCGGGGAAAGGGAACAGACAAGTTGCTGTCTTTTTGTTCTTCAGTCTAGTTGCGGAGGACGATGCTCCACAGGCCCATGTTGGTATCGTCATTACGTTGTTCCCCCGGATGAAGCTGATCGGTTGCTGGCTTCTGAATGGTCTCTCACCATAGCTATTGGCCGCTCATGCTGGCTGCCAGCCACTCACTGTAGACTATGGCAGCCCACTGCAGCAGGGGCTGCAGCCTACACCATCGCTGGGCTTGCACAGCCCTGCTCCATGTGGAGCTTTGTTAGCTGTAGAGGGCAGTGTCACTGGCCCTCATATGTGGGATACGAACTGTGGCCGCTGGCGTGCCAAACCAGCTCTTAACCAATGTGCCACTCAGCCGGCCCTACTTAGTTATTATTAATCATGATATAAGTACCGGGAAACTCTTCACCCAAAGGTAGATCAAGGAGCTTGAAAATATCATACAGCTAACTATATAGTCTTCCCTTCCAACATCCCTGGTTCTTTACACAAGGTAACCATCATTCTGATACCGCATTGATCATTTCATTGTTTTCCTTTAAAAAAAATTAATTAACCTTTTATATTGAGGTAATTCTAGATTAACATGTAGCTGTAAGAAATAACACAGAGAAATTCTATGTGCCTTTCATCCAGATTTCTCCAGTGTCAACATCTTGGAAAATTATACTACCATGTCATAACCAGAATACTAACATTAAGATACTCAATTTATATAACATTTTCATCATCACAAGGATCAATAATTTTTTTTATACCCACAGCAACTTCCCTCTGGCTCTCAAACCCTTATTAGCCTTTGGCAACCATAAGATTGTTCCCTAATTTTATACTTTCAAGAGTGTTATATAAATATACAACCACTTCCCTTTGGGATTGTAATTATTTTTTTTCACGGAACATAATTATTTGGAGATTTATCCAGATTGTTGCATGTGACAATTGTCCATTCCTTTTTTTATTGCTCAGTAGCATTCAATGGTATGGTTGTGCCAGTTTGTTTAATCATTCACCCATTTAATGACATCTGGATTTTTTTCAGTTTTGAACGATTACAAAGAAAACTGCTATAAATATTTATGTAGTTTTGTTTTGGTAAACATATATCTTCATTTCTTTGAGATAAATGCCCAGGAGTACAATTGGTTAATTGCATGTTTTTGCTATTGTATTTCCCTTGCCTTTCCATATACTGTAATCTTTAAAATAATCTTGCTTATATCTATAAAAAATATTGCTTAGATTTTTCATAGAAATTAATTTAAACCTGTATATCAATTTGGGGGAGCATCAACAGCTTTACTATTAACATTTTGTCTCACAATCAATGAACATGGTGTTGCTCTCCTTTTATTTAGATAATCTACGATATATTTCATTACTCTTTTTGTAGTTTTCAGCATGCATATCCAATACATGTTTTGTTAGATTGACACTTAATTATTTAATTTTTTATTCAATTGTTAATGATAAATGAGGTCAAACAATTAAGTTCACCAACTCATCCTAGAAAAACTGTTACATATCTCATTGTGAAATATCACTATGGTCACCTTCAATGTACTCCACTTAGGAAACTATGCTCTGATGCCAGTGCCTAGTACACCCTTCAAAGAAATTTTGGAACTCTTCTCCTGGAATGGCAATCAGAGCTGTCATTGTATTACTTTTGAGGTCCTAAATGTCATCAAACTGTCTTCTTTTCAATATTTCCTTTATCTTCGAGTAAAGAAAGATGTCATTGGGGGGAAAGTCAGGTGAGTAGGGAGGATGTTCTAATACAATTATTTGTTTACTGGCTAAAAACTCCCTCACAGACAGTGCTATGTGAGATGGTACATTGTCGTGATGTAAGAGCCATGAATTATTGGTGAAAAATTCAGGTCGTCTAATTTATTCACGCAGTTTTTTCAGCACCTCCATGTAGTAAACTTGGTTAACTATCCATTTGGTACAAATTCATAATGAAAAATCCCTCTGATATAAAAAAAAAGGTTAGCAACATCATTGCAACAAGTTCGTGTGAACTTAATTGTCAGATCTCATGTATTAAATTTCAATGTCCTCTTGTATTCATAGCTAGTATATAGAAATATAATTGATATTTGCATATTTCTCTTGTATCCTGTAGCCTTACTGAATTCCTTCATTAGTTCTAGGAGGTTTGTTGGACATTCCGCTCAGAATTTCTATATAGACAGTCATGTCCTCTGCAATAGGGACAATTTTATATCTTTTTTTCTGATCCATATGCTCTTCTTTCATGTTCTTGCATTATTTCACTGGGTAGACCTTCTATTCTATGTGGAATAAGAGTGGTGACAGAGAATACCCTTGCCTTATTCCTAATCTTAAAGAGAAAGCTTCAATCCTTCACCATTAAGTATATTAGCTGTTGGGTATTTGTTTTTGTTTTTTTGTAGATGCTCTTTATTAAGTTAAGGAAATTCCTTTCTGTTTCTATTTTTCTGAGAGGTTTTTTTTTAAATGAATGAGTGTTGAATTTTGTCAAATACTTTTTTTTTGTTTTTTATCTATTGCTATAATCCTGGGATTTTTTTCTTCCATTTCTTAATATTTTATTAGGGATTTTAGCATCTTTATTCATGAAGGATATTGGCCTATAGATTGTTTTGCACTGTCTTTGGTTCTGTTATCAGGATAATACTGACTTCATAAATAACTTGGGAAACATCCTCTCCTCTTCTATTCTATGCCTTCTTGTTGGACAACATTTTATAGAATTAATATCTAAGGTTCTATTCATTTTTTCATTTGTTTTTTTATTGTTGTTTAGATTGGATAGTTTCTACTTATTACACTCTATTTTTATTTGACCATCCATTCTGCTGTCCATCCCATCCATTAAGGTTTTTATTTATTTAAAAATTTTGTGGGCTGGCCGAGTAGCATGGTGGTTAAGCACTGGCTTGGGAAGCCAGCGGCCCCGGTTGGGGTCCCACATATGAGGGCCAGTGACACTGGCCTCAAAAAAAAAAATTGTGTGTGTGTGTTCTAAAATTTCCATTGGTTCTTCTTTTTGTCTTCTGGTTCTTTGTTGATACTTTCTGTTTTTTTCCTGAGAATTTCAAATTCTAAATTTTGTTTCAGATGTGCTAATAATTGCTCATCCAAACATTTTTTTTTAATTTTTATTTATTTATTTATTTTTAGCTGAGCCATCCTGCCACCTGTTGGCAGCTCAACGGCAATCAGCTCAGGCTGGCCTCGAACAGCTGTTGCTCAGAGCTCAGTTTGCACTCTTGAGCGAGCTCTTAACCAACTGAGCCATTTGGCCGGCCCCACATCCAAACATTTTTTACATGGTTGTTTGCATTCTTTATCAGATAATACTAATTCCTGTCTTTCTATTGTCTTTTTCATTCAGTTTTAGATATTCTTGGTTTTTGGTATGACGAGTAATTCTCAATTGAAATCTGAATATTTTGGGTATTATGTTATGTGCTACTAGATCTTATTTATTTATTTGTTTGTTTGTTTAATAATTTTACATACAATGTTAAATTATTTCAGGTGTACACAATAGTTATTAAACATTTATATACCTAAAGAAGTGAAATCATAACAAGTCCAGCAACCATCTGACATTGTATCATGCTATCACAATATTATTGACTATGTTCCCTATGTGGTAAATTATAGCCCCATGACTTTTTTGTTTTATCCCTGGAAATTTGGAACTCTTATTACCCTTCCCTTTTCCCATTCTTTTTTATGTATGTATGTATATATTTATTTATTTATAAAATTCTTTTATTGTGAAATAAATCTTTTCTTAAAAATTAGTTGCAGGTATGGGCCAGCCGAGTGGCTCAGTTGGTTAAGAGCTCACTCAAGAGTGCAAGCTGAGGTCTGAGCAATAGCAGTTCATAGCCCAGCCCGAGCTGAGCTGCCAAAAATTTAGTTTCAGTTGTACAACACAGTGCAATAGTTATACCCCTCAAAGTAACAATCCCTTCCCCCAATTTGCCACCCCACTCTCCCCACTTTTCAATAACAGTTGTCACTCAGTGTTATTTTATATTAATTTCAGGTATAAAGCATAGTGGTTAAACATTTATATAATTTAAGAACTGAGTCCCCTGACTAGTCTAGTACCCACCTGGCACTATACATAGTTATTACTAAATTATTGAATATTTTCCCTATGCTTTACTTTACATCCCCATGACTGTTTTGTAACTACAAATTTGTACTTCTTAATGTCTTCACCTTTATCACCCCACCCCCAAATCCTCCTTTCTATCAACCTGATAAATCTAATACCCATCTGACTCCATACATAGATATTACAATATTACTGGCTATATTTCTAATGCTATACCCTACATCCCTGTGACTACTATGTAACAACCAGTTTGTAATTCTTAATCTCTTCCCCCTTGTCACCCGTCCCCAACACCCCTCCCATCAGGCAACCATTAAAATGTTCTCTGATTCCATATGTTTCTTTCTGTTTTCTTTGTTTTGTTATTTAGATTTCACATGTGAGTGAAATCACATTGCATCTGTTTTCCTCTGTCTGACACACTTCCCTCAGCAAAACACCCTCCAGGGGCTGGCCGAGTGGCATACTGGTTAAGAGCTGGTTTGGGATGCCAGCGGCCCTGGTTTGGATCCCACATATGAGGACAAGTGACACTGCCCTCTACAGCTAATAACAGCTCCACCTGGAGCTCGGCTGCACGAGTCCCAGCGATGGTGTAGGCTGCAGCCCCTGCTGCAGTGGGCTTCCATAGACTACAGTGAGTGGCCAGCAGCCAGCGTGAGCTGCCATCCAGAGACTGGCGACCGATCTGCCTCATCCAGGAAGAGCACAATGACAATACCAACATGGGCGAGTGAAGCAACATTCTCCACAACTAGACTGAAGAACAAAAGGACAGCACCTTGTCTGTTCCCCTTTCCCGATTCCCTAACGCTGTTCCCCTCCTCCAATTTCCCAATAAAAAAAAATCTTTTAAAAAAAAATAAAAAAAGCACTTTCCGGGTCCATTCATGCCACCACAGATGGCAAGAGCCCATTCATTCCCTTCCCTGGGCTAGTAATTTTCCATTGTATATATGTACGACCAAGTATTTTTATTTTCTTTTAATTTTTTTCATTAGTTTCAGGTGTACAACACAATGCAATAGTTATACACTTTACCCCTCAAAGTGACAACACCCATCCCCCAGTTTGCCACCTCACTCTCCCCCATATCATACATATTTATTACAATTCCTTTGACTCCCTTCCAAAGTATACTACACATCCCGTAACTATCTATATATTCAGTTACAGTTGGCATACAACATTATACAATATCAGCTTCAGGTGTACAATGCAGTGATCAAGCCTCACTCCATCCATGAAGTGGTCTCCCTAACAAGACATGTGACTATCTGACATGCCACAAAATTTTTACAACATTATTATATTCCCTGAACTGTCTTCATATCCCTGTGGCAATATTGTAGTTGTCTATTTATGCTGTCTAATCCCTTCCTCTTCCCCCTTATCCCCACCCCCTCCCAACTAGCAATCCTCAGTTTTTTCTCCATATCTATGAGTCTGTTTACTTTGATCGTTCATTTAGTTTTTCAGATTCCACATATAAGTGAGATCATATGGTACTTGTCTTTCTCCGACTGACTTATTTCACTTAACATAATAGTCTCTTCACAACATTATCAATTACATTCCCAGAACTGCCCCCATATCCCTGCGGCAACATTGTAGTCACCCACCTACGCTGTCCAAAACCTTCCCCTTCTCCCTCATCCCCACTCCCTCCCAGCCAGCAACCATCACTTTTTCCTTTATATCTGCTTGATATGACTTCAATCTTAATAAATTTACTGAGACTTGTTTTGTGGTCTATCTTGGAAAATGTCCCATGTGTAATTGAGAAGAATGTATATTCTGTTGTTTCAGGGTGAAATGCTCTAAAAATATCAACGAAGTCCAGCTGGTCTAAAGCATCATTTAAGGCCCCGCTTTCTGTGTTGATTTTCGGTCTGAAGGGTCTGTCCATTGGTGACAATGGGGTGTTGAAGTCCCCTACTATGATAGTGTTACTGTTGATCTCTGCCTTTATGTCTGTCAAAATCTGTTATATATAATTAGGAGTTCCTATGTTGGGTGCATAGATGATTATTAGGGTTATAGCGCCTTTCATTGTCTTTTATTGTAGTCTTCATTTTAAAGTCTATTTTATCCAAAATAAGTAATGCTACTCCAGCTTTTTTCATTCATTTCCATTGGCATGAAATATCTTATTCCACTTGTAAACAGCATATACATGTGTCCTATTTTCTTATCCACTCAGCCACTCCCTGTCTTTTGATTGGAGCATTTAGCCCATTCATATTTAAAATGATTATTGATAGGTGCATAGGTATTGCCATTTTGTTATTTGTATTCCTGGTCTTCCTGGGTTAGCTGGTTTCTTTTGTTTCAAAAAGCGCTTTTAACATTTCTTGCAATGCTGGCTTGGTGCTAATGAATTCCTTAAGCTTATTCTTTTCTGAGAAGCTCTTTATTTCTCCTTCAATTTTAAGTTATAGCCATGCTATGCAGAACAATCTCGGTTGTAGGCTTTTATTTTGTCGCTTTCAATATCTCCTGCCACTCCCTTCTGGCCTGCAGAGTTTCTGTAGACAAGTCAACTGTTAGTCTAACACGAATTCCTTTGTAATGTAACCTGCTGTCTTTCTCTTGCAGCCTCTAGGATTCTGTCTCTGTCTTTAAACTTTGCCATTTTAACTATGATGTGTCTTGCTGTGGACCTGTTTGGGTTCAGCTTATTTGGAACCCTCTGCACTTCCTGGGCATGTATATTGAATTCCTTCACCAGCGTAGGGAAGTTTTCAGTCATTATTTTTTCAAATACATTCTCAACCCCTTGCTTCTTCTCTTTTCCTTCTGGTATTCCTATGATTTCAAGTTGTTGCGAAGAATCTTGTCCCATAGGGCTAACTATTTTCATTGTTTTTTATTCTTTGGTCTTTTTTTTGTGCCAACTGGGTGATTTCTGCTATTTTGTCTTCCAAATCGCTGATCCACTTCTCTGCTTCATCTACTCTACTGGTGATTCCTTCGAGTGTGTTCTTCATTTCAGTTATTGTATTCTTTAGTTCTAACTGGTTGTTTTTTATGATTTCTCTATCCTTCCTTATGTCCTCACTAAGTTTGTTAAACATTCTTATCATCAGTGTTCTAAACTGTGTCTCTGAAAGTTTGGATCCCTCTGTTTCATTTAGTTCCATTTCTAGAGGTTTCTTCTGATCTTTTACTTGTGACATGTTTCTTTGTTTCCCCATTCTAGCTGTTGCTCTGGGATTGCTTTGATGTATTAGATAGATCACTCGGAGAGCCCTGGCTGGGTCACGCAGGCACACACTCCCAGGAAAACTCCCAGTCTGAGCCTTTTCCAATCAGCCGCTCGCAGATCAGGCCGAGCAGCCCAACAACCAATCACCGGCCTGGCAACTCTGCAAGCACAGTGTGGAGAGCGGGGGCCCGAGGTGGCTCACACACTACGGCGTCTCAGTGAGCAGCCTGTTGGACCTGGAGCATGCCCACCAGGAGTTCCCCTTGCAATAAAGCACAAGCAGTGCAGAGGGTGGGGATCCTATACAGCTCGCGTGCACACGCACACATGTACTCCTGCGCCAATTCTAGCAGATCAATGAGGTCCTGGACCTGATCCTCTGTGGGGGGGCCCAACCCTGACAAAATGGCTCCCTCCTTACACCACTCACGTGCAGGCTCCACACCAGGGGAACAATAATCCAAAAACCTCCAGCCTTTGCACCAAAGGTGCTCAGTTCAGTCCGTCCCCGCAGGCTCCTGGGCCCGGCTCACAGAGCTACTCTCTCCACAGGAACCAGGTAAGTGCTCACCTGCGAGCAACCCCATGCGCCGGTCCCACTTATTCTCTAGCCACTCTTAGCCTCACCAAGCTGAGCAAAGAGTCCTCACTAATTTTCTGCCAGCTATCTTGGAACACCTCTTCCCGGCAAAGGAACTCTGGGCTGGTGAGCTTGGTGTGCGGCCGGAGGGTCTCTCTCCCAACTGGAGAAGCCTCCTCACAGCTGGGGCTTCCCTCACGGGGTTCGCCCTCTCTCGTCTCAGCCCGTCCTACCAGACCCGATGTGGCCTCCTCTTTAATTTCTTCATTTAGTGGTTCTGTTCATCTAGTGTTCCGGAGACCTCCGTGGTTGAATGTTGTATAATTTGTGTGAAATTTTGGTGTGATCCTGGGAGGTTGTTAGCATAGATTCTGTCTATTCCGCCATTTTACTGGAAGTCCCCCCTCCAAGTCTTTTCGCCCATCCATCGAGAGACACCTAGGGTGCCTCCACATTTTGGCCTTTGTAAACTATGCTGCAATGAACATATGGATGCCTCACCCCTGTGATATAGTGTTTTGCGTTTCTTTGGATAAATACCCAAAAGTGGGATTACTGGATCCTTCTTTGTCTCTTACTATAACCTCTGTTTATTTTTTCTGGTATAATTATTTCTACCCCAGCTTTTTTCTGTTTTAGTTTCTATTTTTATGAAATATATATTTCTCATCTCTTTACTTTTAGTCTGTTTATTTCTTTGTGGCTGAAGGGAGTCACCTGTAGGAAGCATATGTATGGGTCTTATTTTCTTATCTGTTCAGCAGCCCTATCATTTGATTAGAGCATTTAAACCATTTACATTGAAAGTAATTGTTGATAGCTATGTAGTTATTGTCACTTTATTATTTATATTTTTGATTTTCCTTCTTTTTTGTTTTAAAGAAGTCACTCCAAGATTCCTTGTTAATTCTGGTTTGGTGTTGACCAACTCCTTTAGGTTTTCCCTATCTGGGAAGCCTTTTATATGTCGTTTGATTCTAAATGATAGCTTTACTGGGTAGAATAATCTTTGTTGTACGTCCTTGATTTTCATCACTTTGAATATTTCCTGTCAATTCCTTCTTGCCTGCAGGGTCTGTTGAGAAATCAGCTGACTGTCTTATGGGAGCTCCATTGTAGGTAATTAACTCCTTTTTACTTTCAGGTTTTAAAATTCTTTCTTTGTCTTTAACTGTTGGCATGTTAATTAGGATGTGTCTTGGTGTGGGCCTGTTTGGGTTCCTCTTGTTTAGACTCTCTGAGCTTCTTGGGTTTGTATATTTATTTCCTTTGCCAGATTAGGGAAGTTTTCACTCATTATTTCTTCAAATAGGTTTTCAATTCTTTGCTGTCTCTCTTTAACTTCTGGCACTTCTATGATATAAATGTTGTCCCAGAGGTCACTTAAATTAGTTTCATTTTAAAAATTTTTTTTGTTGTTCTGATTGCATTTTTTCTGCTACTTTATCTTCAAAATTGCTGATTCTATTCTCTGTTTCATTTAATCTACTGTTGCTTCACTCCAATATAGTCTTCATTTTAGTTATAGCATTCTTTATTTCTGACTCGTGCTTTTCTATGTGTTCTATCTCCATTTTTATGTTTCCTTTCTCATTGTTAAAGCTATCTCTAAGATCTTTCAGCATCCTTATAACCATTGTTTTAAACTCTGCAAATGGTAAATTACTTGTCTCCATTTTTTTTTTTTTTTAGCTGAGCCATCCTGTCACCTGATGGCAGCTTAGCAGCAGCTCAGCTCAGGCTGGGAATTGAACTGCTGTTGCTCAGAGCTCAGCTCACACCTTGAGTGAGCTCTTAACCAACTGAGACACTCAGCTGGCTTGTAATAGGTGTGCTGTGAAGGCTCAATGTCACAGTTTCCTGGTCTGCTGAACCAGGTACTTCAGGTGTGTCTCTTGTGTGGGCTATGTGTGCCCTCCTATTGTAGTTGAACCTTACTTGCTGTTTGCATGTCAGTGGGCCGGATTTACCCTCAGGCTAATCTGTTGTGAGGACTGGCTTTAACAACAGTGGAGGAACTCTTGTTAAGGGTTAACAATCCTATTGACCTTAAGGAACAGGATTAGCTGTAGCAGGGTTCTTGTACCTGCCCAGTGTGCCTTGACATACCAGCCACAGGGCCTCTGGGGAGGGGACCCATGGCAGGCCAAATTCAGCCCAGGTTTAATCACAGCCTGTGTTCTGCCTGGGCCTACATACCATTAGCCATAAAATAATCTGCAGGTGGCTGCCATCCATGTGGGCTTGGAAGTGCCTTTAGAGGCCAAGCCATTAACAAAGGCCAGCTGTCACTATTGCCAGGGTTTTTGCTGCTCAATCAGATTAATGGGATATGCTGAAGCCAGATGCTATTGGTTTGGGTTTTGTGGACCTTTGAGAGACTTTAGGGAAGTGTGCAGCATTACCCAAGGCAGGTAATTTATACACAAAAGCCACTAGAAGTGGTTTGGGTGGGCCATTCAAAAGTTGGGTGAGGCCGAGGTCTTAGGTAATCAGGGCAAAGGAACAGTGTTAGCCAGGTTTATGGAGACTTAGATATGGCAGTCACCTATGTCTGCATGCCATCCAGAAGAAACTGGCCCCTCTAATCCTCACCCTGAAGCCAGACAACCCAATTCCTCTCCATATGTCCTGGCACCTTTTGAGCTTCTGCCCTAGCACTGGAGCTCAGATCCAGTCAGTCCATCAGTGAGTAAGTCCATATGCAGGTCCTTTAAGTGGACCACCTGGGACTCCAGACATTCTCGTCTCACTCAGCCACAATCTCAACTGGTTTCCATTTCCAGAAGTTGTGGGAACTTCTCTACCCAGCACTAGAACCCTGGGCTGTGGATGCTGATGTGTGGCTGGGACCCCTCGCTCCTCTGGGGCTAGGAACCTCTGCAGCTGAGATATTTTACCTGATATTTAATGATAATACACAGGTGTGGGACCAACCCATTCCATGTCTCCACCTACTAGTCTCAAGGTGTCTTCTTCTGTATATCCTCAGTTGCAGGGCTTTGGTTCAATGATACTTCAGGTGATTGTCAATGGTGGTTGCTCTGTAATTTAGTTGTAATTTTGATTTGGTTGAAAAGAGGTGAGCACAGTGTTTACCTACTCTGTCATCTAGACCACAAATCCATGTTGTAATATTTTTAATATTGAAGGTTTTTGTAGCTACTTTAGTTTTCCAATAATAGATATTGATGTACAAACTTCATAAAGCTGGGTTTTTTTGCTGATTTATTCATATTTAATCTGTATTTCCTTTCTGTCTTTATTTAAGAATATGTATGTTTCAGATACTTGGATACTACACTCTGCCTTACTTGATAATAGATGTAAGGTACATTGTAGAAAAATATCTTGTTAATTACGCTAGTAACAAGAGACTAATATATTAATATTAATCTCTTAAAAATGTATATGATGAAAAAAATGTATATGATGGGCCAGCCAAGTGGCACATTGGTTAAAAGCTGGCTTGGGACACCAGCGGCCCCGGTTCAGATCCCACATATGAGGGCCAGTGACACTGCCTTCTAAAGCTAACAACAGCTCTACCTGGAGCTGGGCTGTGAGTCCCGGTGATGGTGTATTCGCAGCCCCTGCTGCAGTGGGCTGCCATAGGCTACAGTCAGTGGCCGACAGCCAGTGTGAGTGGCTGGCAGCCAGCATGAGCTGCCAATAGCCGTAGTGAGTGACCATCCAGAGGCCGGCGGCTGATCTGCCTCATCCGGGAAGAGCGCAATGATGTTACCAACATGGGCCAGTGAAGCAACGTCCTCTGCAACTAGACTGAAGAACAAAAGGACTGCAACTTGTCTGTTCCCCTTCCCCGATTCCCCAACGCTGTTCCCCTCCCCCAATTCCCCAATAAAATCTTTTTAAAAAATGTATATGAGTCATAAATTATACACCTTATTTCATTTAATTTGGACATTTACAAAATGAAACATTTGAAAGCTAAGTGAAAGCATTTTGATGAGTCATAATGGGAGACAGAATTTGCCAATGTCATCAACAAAGAGCTACAAATGTTATATGACAGTTTAATACTAAATTTATATGTTATGCAGAAATGAACTGTAGGAGTGTAATGTACCCTGTGAATCTCCGTGTAACATCCCTTGAAGACATTCAAGAGGACATAATTTTATAGTACAATATCTACTGATATTTTTTTCCTTCACACATACTTTAGGTGCTATACATGAAACCTTCAAGAGAGTTGCCTGAGACCCCAGGGCCACTGAATGACAATCCATGCCTTTAAAGTCATCTCCTGAAATCACCTGACTAAGGGGCCGGCCGAGTGACTCAGTTGGTTAAGAGCTTGCTCAAGGGTGTAAGCTGAGCTCTGAGCAACAGCAGTTCGATGCCAGTGCAAGCTGAGCTGCCGCTAAGCTGTCAATGTGTGGCAGGATGGCTCAGCTAATAACAATAATAATAATAATAATAATAATAATAATAATAATAATAACCTGAATAAAATAGTTCTCTTCTCCCAACTAAAAGGCAGTAATGAAATGCCTGAATCCAAGGGGCACACAATAAATATATTTTGGTAATGAAAAGGTTAAAAAAGCAAACTTTGGAGTGTGCAAAGTAGAAAATGTCTCTCTCTGCAAAGGAAGCTAGTCATTCATCCATCGGAATAAGGACACTCAAGCTGCCTCCAAGGCAAGCCACATTAAAATAGCAGCTGAGGATTTTGTTGTTGTTATTGTTGTCACCATAGAATATGTGAGTTTGAAAGATCTTACTCACAAAGGCGATCCCTTGATCCATGGAACATAAATGTTTTAGTATCCCTCCTGTAACAAAAGAAATTCAGTGACTTGCCCGAAGTCCTAAGAGTCAGTGGCTGACTTAACAGGTCCCCAAATCTCTGTCAAAAATTCAAAAAGTACTCACACACAATGTGACAATAGCTTGGTGCCGCTATAACTCTGCTCTCTTCCTCTTCTTCTCCCCATCCTTCCATCTTCTCTCTTTCACCCACAATATTTGACCTTACTGCTTCTCAAAAATCTGTTTGATGGACTGATTTTTTGGTATCATATAGTTTTGTTATTAAGCATTGTTACTGAGTAGAACATTCAAATTAATAGACATCAATATTCAAGTTACTAGACAAACACTTAAATATATCATACAAAGTCTACCAATTTTTAAAGGCAACAAGAAAATAAAATTTAGTCACGACTAAAAATATACTATACATAAAGTTATCTTTCATTGATGATTCAGCATTGTCCTGGAATGATTTCATGTAGTTAAAATGTGTCATCTTTGGAATGACAGGACTATGAAAGACTGTTTAAGGTAAAACAACTAATCTTCAGTTCTTCGGGAACAGAAGCAACCTAGATTATTTTTAAAGTGAGTAAAAATTAGTAGAATTGTTATATAAAATGCAAAATAAAAAGTCCTACCTTGAGATTGCAAAGTACCCTGTCTTTCCTTTATCTTCAAATGAGAAATACCCATGTTCTTTTTTTAAAATGAATAATGTGATATCTTATTTCAAAACTCAGAATGTTTACTTCTCTAGAAACATCTTCATCTTTTGGACTTTTAAGATATTACCCTTAGAGGTCATTTTTACTGGGTTGCATTGTGCCAACTTCAGGCTTAAAAAGTTTCAAGTAAATGCCAATTTATTTATCAAGAGGCCCTGGTGGTGTGGTGCCAGTAACTAACAGTTTGCTGTTATATGCCAAAAGTCATATTCAGGTTTCTGGCCCAAGCTAATAACTACTTATAATGTTTTTTTTAGTTGTTTTTGTTTTGAGGGCAGTGTCCCTGACCCTCATATGTGGGACCCGAACCAGGGCCGCTGGCCTCCCAAGCCAGTGCCCAACCACCGCACCACTTGGCTGGCCCGAAATGTTTTATAAAAACAAGAAATCATCCCAACAGTCTTCCATCCAAAGCAGCTACACCATTTGTTTGTGGAGTTTCTGCAGTGTTTTTGCAGAAGAGAATGATGGGTAATAATATCTGCAATAATAATATCTGCAAATACCATTGACCGTTTATGTTGTGCCAGGCATTTGCTAAATGCTTTCATATGTATTATGCCATTGAAATCCATACAACAAACTAATGACATAAGTACTTTTGTTAGCTCCATTTTACAAATAAAGAAACTGAAGCCTAGAGAAGTGTGGGTGTCTACAGGATCTTTTGCTCAGACAAATGACCTAGGTGAAGAAATATATTTAGAATTGCCTTAGTTGTTTCCTATGAAGGAGCATTAATATTTAGTGAGCATCTATGATGGGCCAGGAACTGCGCCAAGTACTTTACATGATTTGTCTCATTTAATACTACTGTCGACTTTATGAGATTGTTATTTTAAATACACTTTACAGATAAATGGAAGACAAGTTCAAAAAAGTTAAGAAAATTTCCCAATGTCATGCTGCTAACAAAGGCAAAGCTGGGATGTTAATTTAGATAGGTTCAATCCTAAAGGTCATGCTATTTTCACTATAAAGTAAAATCAAACCAGCAAAAGAGAAAATACATTTGATTTAATTGAATTCCATATTCTTTTTCCTTTCAAACTAAAGCATTAGTCATGAAAGCCAATCCCAATGTCAATGCAAATAATAAATTAAATTTCTCCTGTATAAAGAGCTTGTTATCCTATGGGACATGGGGTTAACAGCATTCTGATCACTTTTTGTTTTCAGAGCAGTGAATGGGAACAGGTTGGAGCCATTCTCCAGAATTATTTCAGGCCAAATAAAGAATAAATAGATACTAAAACTAAAATTACCTAAACTTATTCATACGCAGCATGGTAGTTTCCTCTGAGATGATGAATTAACTCTTCCAGGCCATTAGATCTACCCCTTAATACAAGAAGCCAGTCCCTCTACTCTCAGTGGCCTAAAAGCTTTAAGAACCCCTCCAAATAGAAACACTCCATCAGCATTTCTCATAGGAATCCTTTGGAACAATTCTTAAAAATGCAGATATGCAAGCCCAACCCCTAAGAGCAGGACCTATGAATGTACATTCTAACAAGTGCCTCAGATCACTTGTATATACAATAAAGTTTGTGAATCACCACACAAAGCAATAAAACTCACTTCTCTCAGGCTTTACCAGTCCCAAATGTGGGATGTTCACACACAATTAACCTAAATTTATTTACACCCTATATAAGGGGAAAAGGGCTCCTTTGAGTCAATTAATATTAACAAGCTACTTAACATAAGTTTTTAAGGTATTTAAGCACTTATTGGCAAACATATGGTTAAAGTTAGTTCACATCCTTTCATCTATTCATTATAGCAGGACATAGGAACTGGAACTTGTCCATGCAAAATATCTCAGCAGCCCTCCTTTAGCCTTTGAAGGTCCCTATATAAAGTTCAATGTTCACCTAAGAACATTTTGTAACTCATAGTTTACCCTACATAAAACTGATCTTAACTTTAATTTATCCCTAAATAATGCAGTTGAACTATATTTCTCTTCTCACAATTGAGATCAAGACTAAAGCAAAGATAGAAGATTCTATAATAAATAGCAATTGAATGCTTACTGTATACCAGGTACGATTACAGACATGAAATATTACTGGATTAAAAGGTTCCATTATGAGATAATTTTGCCTCCATAAATTCCTTTTGAACATTCACAATGCACATGAACCTAGGAAGAGCTCCGAGAAGGTTTTGCTGGAAAGAAATCAATTTCTGTTTCTTAACTCAGAATTACCCAAACCTATTTAATCATGTGCGCCTTTTATGAGAAAAATCTCCTGATATACACTTTGAGGATGTGCTATTTTGCACCAGTGTTTTTAAAAGTGTTGTCAGTGGTATCAAAAATGTTGGGTCAGGGGGCCGGTCAAGTGGCATGGTGGTTAAGCACTGGATTGGGAAGCCAGTGGCCCTGGTTCAGGTCCTACATATGAGGGCCAGTGGCACTGCCCTCACAAAAAAATCGTTGGGTCAGGGACAGCTGAGTGGCGGCTCAGTTAGTTAAGAGTTGGCTTGGAGTGCGAGCTCTGAGCAACAGGGCCGCCGGTTTGATTCCCACATGGGTCAATGAATGCTGAGCATGAGCTGAGCTGTCACTGAGCTGCAATAGGTGGCAGGAAGGCTCAGCTGGTGTAAAAACAAGATTGCCTGTTCGATGGTGGGCTATCTCCACCCGCAACTAAGACTGAACTCAGCACCTTGAGCTGAGCTGCCGCCTGGATTGCTCAGTGGATAGGGTGTGCACTCTTAACAACAAGGCTACAGGGTTCAACTCCTGCATGGGATGGTGGCTATGCCCAACCACAACTATGATTGAACACAGCACCTTGAGCTTAGAGACCACAAGCTGCCGACTGGAAGCCAGACAGCGACTGGAGCCCTCCACAACGAAGATTGAAGAACATCAACCTGGCTGGTCCTCTTCCCCCTTCCCCAACACTGTTCCCCGCGCCCAATTCCCAAATTAAAGAAAAAAATCTTTTAAAAAAATGTTGGGCTGGCTGAGTGGCTCAGTTGGTTAGAGCGCAAGTGCTGAGCAACAGGGTCGCCAGTTCGATTCCCACATAAGTCAGTGAGCTGTGCCCCAAGGGAGCTGCAGCTGAGCTGGTGAGAGTGCATGCTCTCAACAACAAGGTTGCCTATTCAACTCCCAAAAGGGGTGGTGGGCTGTGCCCATCCCCACACACACACATAACTAAGATTGAATACAGCACCTTGAGCTGAGCAGCCACAAACTGCCAACAGGAGGCCACAAGGCTCAGTGTGCAACAAGGTTGCCGGTTCAACTCCCACATGGGATGGTGAGCTGTGCTCCCTGAAACTAGATTGAAAGTGGTGACTGGACTTGGAGTTGAGCTTGGGGCCACCACAACAAAGATTGAAGGACAACAATGTGACTTGGAGTTGATGGGTCCTGGAAAAACACAATGTTCCCCATCCCCAATTCCCCTCCCTATTTCCCCAACAAAATCTTTTAAAAATGTAACATAACAGGCCCTATCTCAGATGTATAGACTCCATCTGTGTGTGTGTGTGGGGGGGTGTAATAAGGAATCTGCATTCTTAGGTAACTCTTAGGTACAATGCTCTATACTATACCAGAAGGATCAGTAGTTGCTACAAAGGTGACAACTGAAGGAAATCTTTATAGCTACATTGACAAGGTTGATGGAAAATTAAATAATTTCCAAAGATAGAAACTATGAGCTGACTACATTTTGACACTTGATATTTTACCATCTGACCAGTCCCACCAAAATGGGCTGTTCACAGGGGAAAATGTTTGTTCTTAAGTAACAGGAACCCAGAAAAGGTGCACAGAACAAGCCCAACTAAATGTTCCCCCAAATTCTGCTGCCACTTTAGGATATACTAGGAGAACATAGGTAGGCATATCTGCTGTACCACTTGCTAGGCTGTAAGATTTCAGGAAAGTCACTTTACCTCTCTGACTCACAGCTTCCTCATCTGTAAAATGACAATGATTATCCCAACCTCAGAGAGCTACTGTGAGAACTGAACAAGACAGTACATATAAATTTTCTGTTACAAACAGGAAATGTGAAAATATTAGTTCCTTTTCCCCCTTTTCTCCCTTCCTGCTTCCTCTGGTATAGCACTGGAATGTCAGCTTAATTACTACAGGGAGGACAGGAAATTTTGCTATTGATTTTGGAGTAGCTACTCTCTTCCAAGGGTAGTTTTCTTTAATGAGCCCTCATGTCAACAATACAAGATCAACTGCAAGGTACTGAAGCATCCATTCAATTTGATTCAGTTAACTAGGAGTCAGCTTGCACTGGAGTATGCAGAAATAAAAAGGCAAGTCCTGTCCTCAAGTTGTCCAATACCTAGTGAAAATACCTAGTATGCCTAATGTGGCATAAAATGGGAACTCTTTCTGGGGCCAGAGAGAGGAGTGCAGCTGGTCACAGGGGTAAGCCAAACTATTGTAAAACACATTATGGCTGAGTTAAATCAGAAAGTCCAAGGACACTAAATGTCATCATTACCCAGAAAAAGCCAAGTGCTGACCCAAACCAGGGTTGCAGTTCCAGGGCTCAGTTCCAGCAGCCATCACAAACCCAGTCACAGGCTGCTTAGTCCTTTGTGCCTGGTGCTATACTACACTACATGTAGGACAAATGTAGTAAAGCAGAGGTGACCCCTACTCTCTAGGAGGAAAAACAGTGATGAATGCAAACCTCTAGAGCACATGAAAATTATCAAAAAGTTAGCATCAAGGAAACAAATTCACAATCATTCTCATCATTCTTTTCTCAAATTTCTGTTCATTTTTCTCTATGATGGAAAAGCGTAGATGAGACCAAAATAAATAAGCCTCAAGTCCCCAGCCAGGCTACCTCCACAATCCATTAATAAAGCTGGAGATTTTGCCATTATTATTATTTTTTTTGAGGGCATTGTCACTGGCCCTCATATATGGGACCCGAACCAGGGCCGCTGGCTTCCCAAGCCAGTGCTTAACCACCATGCAACTTGGCCAGCCCTAATTTTTTAAAACATTCATTTCACCAGAGTTGCATAACAATCAGTGGTCAGATTAATTGGTATATGGCTTTTCTAACATTTCTTCCTCCTTTTAACAATTCTTTGGGCAATTCTTTGGAGAGAGAGAGAGAGAGAGAGAGAGAGAGAGAGAGATTTCCAAAGATGCATTGAATGGAATATTGTACCTTCTGTTTAACACTATACCAATCCCTTCCCCCACCACTGAGGAGAAGGCTTTCTGTAATTAAAGAAGGCTCTGTGAATATACCTTTATTGTTTCTAAATAGAAAAACAAATGATGGGAGAGAGATTATATTATGCAAACATTTCTTTCCCAATTTTCTTCCAGAAATGTGTGTAGGAAGAGACTACATTCAAGAGCCATATCTGAATAAACACTTAGACTTAACTAAGTAAGCCATCTCAAAAAAAAGCATGAGGTTTAAAGCTCTGATCTAGTCTCAGCTGTTCAGCCTAGAATCCACTGGACAACCATGCTTCATTCCTAACATCTAACTCCCCAAATAGCCTTTCAGCACTGACTATTTGAGGCTGCTAAAGAGTAAAAGGTGCTGACAGGGACCACGGACATTTCTGCAGTGCCCCCCCCCCCAGCAGAACAAATAGCATTCAGATCTTGCAAAGCCAACAAAACCGCAGCATACATCAGCTGCAAACTGTCCCTCATCAGAGACCTTCCTGAACCAGCAAAGTCAAGGCTGTGTGTGAGCTCAGGGCCCTCAGAAGGTCACTAGAGAGAACAGTGAGTCTGCAGGATGAGTCAGGAGAATTGAGAAAGCCCAGCCAGTCCCCAGAGCCAGGCCTCTCATAAGGCAGCCAAGGAAAATGCTCTGTAAGAACCTGGGACACCCCAATAATGGAGGAAAGGGTGGAGGATAGAAGCAATAGAAAGACAAAATACTTATCTTCAGCATCTGCAAAAGAAGGAAGCAGGTCAGATTTATCCTTGATATGTCCCTATCCCACTTTCAATATCCTCCCTATTACCAATGCCCCTGAGTCCTCCATGCTGTGCCAGCTGACATTTCCTACTATCCTCAGATCTCCCTCTCCCCCAACAAGCCCACCTTCCTCAGACCTTCCCCAATATCCCACTGTCTTTCAATGCAATGTCTTGTTCCCTCAGCACTGGTCTGACTTGTCACATCATGATAACTGACCTGGGCCATTGCAGCAATGGCTATTCATGAGTTAGTGTGGGTCTCACCAGAGTCACATTTTGGCAATTAAACAACTGCCTCTAAGCAACAGGGTACTTTTACTCTGAAGATTATATGTAGTGAAAGGATTTCCAATGAAGGGGGTACCTCAGACAGAGAGTTCCTGGAGGGCCCCCCCATTCAATTTCATGTGAAGGAACACCCGCCTACCTTCTGTTTAAGTGTAAACCAGTCCGACAGATATCCACTTCATAAAAAGCCTAAACCAAATTAGGGTGCACGACACCAACATACCTCCTTACTTGGGCCCCAAGATACAATAAAGTCATCTGAACTATTTCTGAAAATTGCAAACTGCTAATTTGTGATATCATTACTTGGGAGTGGGGATAAAAGTAAATACAGAAGTTAAGAGAATTGACCCTATTATCAAACTGTGAGGAAGACAATTTTTAAAGCAACCACAGTATGACCAAAAAAAAAAAGCCCACTTTGTAGGTTTTGAAACCTCTTACATTGCTCCAGGATTCTAAATAAGAGAGTGCAGAACCTGAAAGACTGCCCATGGTATTAACTTGTGTATCTAGCACCTGGGAGTGGGAGAGGGCCTTGCTGGAAGGATGCATGTGATGAATGATGGTAGAGGCCTTTTCTAAGGTGACTGAGGATATGAAATTACTGACATCCAACTTATTGGAGGCTGTAGACTATTCAGGAAGCCATTTGACTTGTGATGGGTGGGTCTGGCTTACTAGCATACTGTGCTGAATTACAGCTGAGTTTTTAGAATAAAAACATGTAGTGAAAAATTCTGAGTTCCAGAGTACCTAAGAAAGCATCTAGTGATGCTTATTCCAAATGAGCATTATTGTCTAATAATGAGACTTCCCTGGACATAAGATGCTGTGATCTCAGATTGTTCACTGCAAGTGGACTTACCTGAGCCATCCTGACAAATGGACCAAGATTGTGTTTGGTTTCCTTCTTCCTTTTCCATAGCTCAGTCTCCCCACACCCCTACCATGTACCTCTTCTCCCCGAAACTTAGAGCTCCTCATGGTTCTACCCAGTCCAGGGTGCTCAGGATGCCTTCATAGTCTCTAGTACTGCTCTCCCTCCTTCCTCCCGTCCCAAGAGTCTATACTGAGTCCCTCTTATGAGGGCCCTGTTGCCTACTTTCCAAAAATACATCTGGGGGATAGTGAACTATTTATTATGTGTTAAAATAGTCATGGCTGATAATGAGTTAATTCTTCCCCCTTTTAATTAAAGCAGGCTGGTTGACAAGGAATGAATTTCTAATGATAACATTTCAGGCTTGTAGTAGGCTGGTAGAAATGGTACTTGTGGATGGGGCATCATTTGTCATACCTCTCATCACACAATGGATACGTCTACCTACTTTGCTCTAAACATAGGACAGAGAAGTTGCCTTGGCTAGTTTAGGGGATGGAAGTGACCAGCATAATTCACAAATAACTTATTAATGTTACCAAAAATCCATTTACAGGCAGTTGTCCATTCCGAACACGCTCTGTATTTTGCCTATGATTTTTGTTTCTTTCTTTTGCACTTCTGCCTGTTTTGTAAAAACTGATTCTACCTGAGGCAAAGTGAGGTTGCTAAATAAGTATTGCATTTTTTTCCTGGGTTATCTAAAAACTTGTCTTCCTAACTAACTTTTTTGAAATGAGCCTAACCCTAACCCCCCATACCACACCTTCCTTTTAAGGCTTTAAATTTAGTCCTCACTTTGCCCAACAATTGCACTACTGAAAAGATGTGTATATAAGAAGGGCAATATCAGCAGATACGACTCATTAAATCAATTTGTAATGTAAAGAATTCCAAATGATCCAGTCATTCAATGAAAAAGCACAAGGCTGCTCTTTGGCTGGATTGACCAGCAAGGCACACCTTTTGTTAAAATTGTAAATGCTCCCATACCAGTTGGTAAATAGCCACTACCCCTTGCCTTGACTGCTTCAGATCCTACTCTGGGATCCCCAGACCTACACAATATCCAACGACTAATAGGTAATGCCTGGCATGGGAAAGAACCTTCAGATCCTTGCCCCAGGACTATAGCTGGAACCTATTCGGATTTGTTGTTTCCTATGCCTTACCATGTGAAAACCATCCACAAGATCAAAGCTATTGTGCACTAGGTACTGGGTGTGGCCCTGAATGTATACCATAATCATTTTGCTTAAAGCTCTAGTAGTGATACTGAGGTTTATCTCAGCCTACTCTACCACATGCATTCCCATCGAGCAGAATGTCCATGACCTTCAGAAGACAGACAACTTGAGCCTTTTCCAAAATAGCACTTGGCAGGCAGCCTAGACTCACACAGGGACAGCAGACACAAACTGTGGGCATGATGGGCCAGCCCCCTGTCACATCACCTCAGGGGATCCTCAGCCCATGGGACTCACTAGAAAATCCTTTACAATTGAAAAGCAGAAATTATCTAGTCCACCTGAATGCCCTGGGAGAGGGTCTGTATTCTCAGTCTCATGCTTCAAATGCTGACTTTAGAACAAAACCCTCCATTCAAGGTCATATGGTGAGTCAGATACTTGGTGGGAAATGAAAAGCAAAGAAGAACAAACAACCCATACCAGGGGTAATTTGAGCTGCCTCAATCTATGAGAAAGGCCTGTCCAAAACTTTCATATTCTTTATTTATAAATAGCTTGAGAAATTGCTTTGGAAGGATGTTAGTACACATAGGTAAGGAAGAAGTATGATAGTGGTAGGTCTCTCTTTAATCAGCTGTCCTGGAGACTCAGGCTTCCGGTAGCCTTGTGATAAAGGTGAATATACACTGAGCTTCTGCTTACTGTCTTTATTTGTAACTGAAGAAGTATCTCATTCATTTCTGCCTCAGATAAAACTCATTCTTTGTCCCAATGCACATTGGCTACTGTTAACCTTACACTAATAAAACGGTCATCTTCCAATTAATTCTGATTTTTGTGCACTAACTAATGAGATTAGTGCTGTCTGTCATTACAACTGTAGGAAGCTGATTTGTGATAAAGGGAAGCGGAATGAGTCTTATATCTGAATATTTGTAAGGTCTGAGTTCCAGTCGTGACTCTGCTAAATCCCTTGATAACATAAAGGTAGGCACATTCTCTCATTTTATTTTTCTAATTTATAAAATAGGGATGATGCTGCTATCTGCTTCATGGGTCAGCATAGGAAAAAAATATTATTATAGATAAGAAAACTATTTGAACATTCCAATACCTTCCAAAACATAAGGAAATATGACTGTCTTCAGAATTGCTCAATAGGTATGTGGAAAGCAGCATTTATCAAATACCTACTATGTCCCCAGAACTTTTATGTTCATTAGTTTCATTTATCTTGACAACAATCCTATAAAGTAAATATTAGTTGTTGCATGCAAAGTAATGAGAGATAAAAATGACAAAATATATCAGTATGTTCAAATTCTTATTATATTTTAGAAACAAGTAGATTTGATCTTAAAGAAAAAAAAAGCTTGCACAAACATGAAAATAGAATCCAAATTACAAATGACAGTGACACAACAGATCGGTTTGGCATCAAATTGAAGCTCTGAGATAAAATTAAAATAAATGTGTGATACTTTCCATAATTTATATCACAGAAGTATTAATATAGTTTGCAGAAACTGAGAACACATTTAGGGTAAGGATTATCAACCTGGGAGAAACGCAGAGATGCTCAAAAGGTAGCCAATAAATCCAAACAGCTACCCATGTTAAAATGACATTGTGCACAGACAGATTAAGAAATGCAAACTTATATTGGACTTAAAGTAGCAACACTGTGTGACCTGCCAGGGGAGCATACAGACCAAGTTGAGGTAGATATTGGGTAGAAACCCAAGTGGTGATGAATGGGTGGAACAAATAAAGGAAAGTTGATTTCCATAACTATGAAAATGCAAACACAGATGTGTGAGAATATCCAGAGTACTGAAGACCTGTAGTTTCTTCCCTGACCAGTGACAGGCTAGTGCTATAGCTAAACCTTGCTGTTTATAGCAAGAAAAGGAGGGATGAGACCCCTGAGAGTAGGGAGTAGAAGATGGGGATGATCTACATTTTTATCCTCATCTTAGACAAAGGAAATGGGACCCAGAAAATTATTTCCCAGGAATGCAGCTAATGACATTCATATTCAAAACAAAGTGTATATGACCTTTTCATACACATGTCTTCTCCAAGAAAATGTACTACTTCCCCTAAACAACATTCTCTCTCTAATAAATGGTGCCAAACTTTTGGGGATAGTAAGACACTGCTCTTGTCCTTGTCTTACCTATGCACCCCTCACCATGATCACCCCATTGTTCATATATGACTGACTTTTGCAAGCATTCCTACAAGTGGTAAACATTACTGTTTGTTTCCCTATTTAAAGGGTTAGAATATGTAATGAAAGAACAAAGCTGATCTCTCTCTCTCCTCTCTCTCTCTTTTTTTTTTTAGAGCTGATCTCCATTAACAAAGCTAACTAATTCTCCCAAGGGCTCAAACTCAACCATGGCCATATCTTTTCTCCCTCATTTTGCTTGGCCTCCCAGGCACAGAGATCCTTGAAGGCCAAGATGTTCTCTGGAGCAATCTATCCAAATAGTCTGTATAGCATCCAGCACAGGGCTTGATACATAGCAGACATTCCAAATACTCAATGAATGAATAAAAACCAAACTCTCTGGGCCGGCCGAGTGGCGCGGTGGTTAAGCACTGGCTTGGGAAGCCAGCGGCCCCGGTTCGGGTCCCACATATGTGGGTCAGTGACACTGCCCTCAGAAAAAAAAAACAAAAAAAACAAAATAACCATACTCTCATCATGTGTAATAAGATTAAGTCCTAAATATCTTAATTATATTAAAATTCTTGGGAAATTTTGTCAGAGATTATACACAAAACATAAATTGAGATGAAACTAATAATTGGCTTCTACTTGGAAACTCTCCTCTTCAGCATTCACTAAGCTAATAACATTTGTTCTGGTCTTAAATCTATTCTCACCAGTCAGAGGAAGTAAAAGAAATACTCCCCTCTTTAAGTCTCAGTTTCTCCATTTTAAATTAACATTGTTGAGCTAAAACAGTGGTTCTCATCCCTGACTTCACACTTAAATCATATGAGGAGGTTTCAGAACTACTGATGCTAAATCCCGCCCAGTATTTCTGATTTAAATGCTGTGGTGTGAGTCTTGAGCATTAGTAATTTTTTGAAGCTCTCCAGTGAGTCCGTTCTTCTTCTAAAAACCGTTATACTGACTACAGTTGGGTCTGGCTTGATATCAGGGCTGCTCTGCCTGTTCCCCACTTTCCTACCTAATACCACACACCACAAGTTCTATCAAATGAGTTGCTCAATGGTCTAACATCCTGCTTTACCCCATTTATCTATTGACTTAGAACTTTGTGTATACTCTTGGGGCTCCTGAGCACTGTTTTTGATATCTGCTTTTCAATGTTAAAGGGGCTATTTTGACATTAAAGAAGCTCCCCTGATCCCAAGATGTATCCCTAAAGTATTAGCTGGCCTGCCCTGCTTTCAGGCTTGAAAAGCCCAATGAACAAATATGAGCAGCCTGGAATGCATTCACTGATCTGGAAGGAATCCATTAGCAAAATGCACAACTTTCCATCTCACTGGACTTTTTCATGGCATTGAGCCTGCCCATTCCATTCGGCCTTTTGTCAAGAATGTCCTTGACACTTATGGAATTGATTTATTCTTCCTTTACTTTGAATAATAAGCCAACAGTTACAAGGAGCTTTATAAGGTATCGATTTCACATACAAACCACATAATGGCCCTTGAATGCTACAGAAAGAGCCAATGCCTCATCAGCCAAGAAGATGAATATAGTGACATCCTAGTGTTTTCTTAACCTGTCTAAACATTCCTGAGCTCTGGGCTTGCTGAAGAGCAGATATACCAAGGATTTAGAAATGTCAAATTAAAATATTATGGGCTATTTTCAAAAAGACATGAGCCTTTTTAACTCCTAGCATTCTGTCAACAATGCTTTTTTCAGTGCCTAGGACTTGTAAAGGAAGGCTGTCTCAGATGAACAGTGTGAACACTATACAGGGTACACAAGGTCCCTCAAGGTCTTAAGATAGCTTTATTCTAGAAATATTTGCCTGCTCTCTATGTAGATAAAAAAGGCTGGAAATGGGGCAGGATAAGGGTGGAAGGAAACATAGGTCAGGAATCAATGAAAAATTCCCCAACTACAAATATCTTAAAATGAAGGTTTGAAAAATTAGAATCTGACATGGCCTTTTAAAGATACACAGCTTAGGTGCCCTTCAAGCACAAGAAAGTGCAGAGGTCCTTTATTGTAGACCCTTGGTCAAATTGCCAAAATTACATGAGATCATTCTTCCCTTCATTGACAAATGCCTTGGAGGAATAGTCATCTATTCACCTAGTCTCTACTTCTTCATCTTTTATTCATTCTTCAAATTTGCCATCTATATTCTCCACTCAGCTAAAACTGCTTTCATTAAGATATCAATGATCTGCTAATAGCCAAATCCTGTGGTCATCTCTTAATCCTCATTCTGATCAACACTTCTACATTATTTAACACTGTTGACTGCTCTTTCCTTCTCTGACCTTTGTGGCACAATTTCTGTCCAGATTCTCCTCCTATTTCTCCACTTTTATTTTCAGTTGCCTTCTTAGGCTATTCTTCCCATTTATATCCTTTATATGATGGACATTTTTTTCTTGGCCCTTTTCTCACTTTACAAATACTCCCATGATATGACTTATATAACTCTCAAATCTTTATCTCTTGTCCCAATTATTTTCCCACAATCCAAACTTATTTAGTCACCTCTCTTTTGGACATCTTCACCAGGATGTTCAGCCAACACACATACCCATTCTCAAACTGTTTTTCCTGTTTCAGTTATTACAATAACTTTATAATTGGTCTTGTCATCTCCAAACCCTTTCTCACCTCTATCCTCCTCATTGTCTCCAGGGTTTCTCTTGAAAATACAGACATAATCTGATATTGCCACTCTTTTAAAGAACTTTTAGGGGGGAATAGTTCCCTCTACCTATAGAATAAATTTAATCCTTACCCCATAACATTCCAAGCATCTAACAAGCTGGTCCTGTTTTGCATTCTTAGTTTTACTCCTGGCACACCCACCACTACCCAAAACCTCAATTCCACCTAATCTATGATCTACCACTCCTTATATTTGTTGTGCTAGCTCATTTCTCAGTGCCTTTGTTCATACCACTTCCTGTAGCTAAAGGAATCTTCCCTCCTCATTTCCAACTCACATTTTTAAAATGTCACCTTGTCAAACTATAATGTCATCTCCTGTGTAACATCTCCAGGCTGAATGAATTGTGGCCTTCTCTGAACTGTGAACTTTGTACAGACCATAAGTCTCACTCATGCACTCTGTTTTACAATTAGGTACGTGAGAGTTCTTTAAGGGCTAGGATTCTGCCTCAGGCTTCATGTTTAATATCTCAGACTCTGGAATTAGAAAGACCTGGATTTGAGGACCAGGTCTGGTACTTAATACACTGTATGATCTTGGAGAATGTAACTGACTTCTCTAAGGCTCACTGTTTTCATCTGTAAAACTGATGTAACAATAGTATTTCAAGAAAAATAAATGAGATAATACATATAAAACAGTTATAGTGCCTGATACATAATGAACATTCAATAAATGTTAACTATTACTATTTTTTTTCTGTGTCAGCACATGGTCTTGTAGAGAGCAATAGTTAAATGGTTACTGAATAAATTAATCATAGCATGGAAGACCTAGGAACCCTTGCTAAATAGACAGTTTCTTCTTTGTTGGATCTTGGGATTATTGTCTGAGGCACAAAAATTGAGTTACATAATGATTTCTTTCTCTGCAATCAGATAATTACAGCAGCAATTGGGGAAACCAAAAGATTTGTATATGCATTTTATCTTTAGAACCTGGACCTATCACATCTTTTTTTGCAGCAAACACAAGTTTTGAAGTGTGCATTTCAAAGTTCTTTACTCAGATAAGTCCAAAGAATTTTTTTCTACTTTAGTATTTGACAAATAGGATGAGTCAATTAATGTGATAATTATTTAATACAGCAAGCAATAACTTTTAAGATGTAATGATAATTGAGCCCAGCATGCTTGAAAATACATTCTCTGAGTCAGGTTTAGCAACATGTCTTGAAGTTAAGACCTTAGAGGTTTAATTCATTCCAAACTCCTCTGCCAATACAAATTTAAAATTAATGGTATTTTTTATTCTTACCTCATTTCACCTATAATCCATCCTAATTTCTTGACCTCCATTTTAGTCATGAAATTGTAAAAGATTACCGTTTATTTTCAACTCAGAATAATCTGTTTAATATTCCTTGATAAGGAGTATTCTTTAAAAATTCCAAATTCTGGCATGCTTTCAATAGAAACCCTAGTCTTTGGGAAAAGCAAACACTATAGTCTTTCCCTTTACTTGATCCTAGAATAGGCTTAGAGGAAAATATATATGTTAAGTCTATTGTAAATGAGTGCGGAAACCTGAAATTTGAAGTGTCATTATTATTATTATTATTATTATTATTATTATTTTAAAAATATACAACAGTAAAGGAAGTTTGGAAAATGAGGGTAAAGATACATTGAAAACTCTACTATCCACATACAGCTAGAATTATTTTTGTATATATTTTTTCCATTCATTTTCATTTGCCTGCATGCTCTCAAAGCTTTCCTCCCAAGCATCTCAGATACACTAAGGAGATTTTAAGAACTTTAGAAAAACTGTAATTCTAATTGTATGCCTTCCTTGAAGGTGTCCCCATGGCTTTAGTTTCTCAGAGAAAAATACTCTAAGAGTAAAGATGGCATAATGTCCCAAATTTACAAAAAAAAATCATAGTCTCTCTATACACACACCACCAATTTCAAGACCAGGTATTCGTGATCAGCAAATGAGCTGATCTTTAGTGACTATCTGATGACCAACCATGTCCATTACTAACATGTACAAAGCCTGGGATCAGCACCTTTCCTTCAATTTAGACTCTGAAAAAGAAATGGGATGAGAAGGGAATTACCTATTGACAATGACTTCAATCTTCATGATATTAAAAAATAAAAATTAAAAGGCAGAGAATATTGAAAAATCTTATTCTGATCCCAAAAGAACAATACAATATGCAAATAATCATTCTTGTGCAGTTAATCATTGATTATTCATTAGAACAGAAAATAGCTGATGCTTTGGAGTATGTTAGTGATATGGACTTTCAAGTTTCAGCTTCCTGTCCCTCTACACACACACACACACACACACACACACACACACACACACACACACACACACTTACTTAGGATAATATTTGTTTTAGGTTACTTTTTTTTCCCTGTGACTATTTATATATATATATCCTATATATTCTATACAATGGAGCATTACTCTGCTGTAAAGAAGAATGAAATCATACCATTTGCAATGATATGGATGACCTAAAGACTATTATTTTAGATTATATTTTTTATGTTCATGAAAACCTAATGTTGGGATTAATGAAAGCCTAAGTTTAGGTCCTTCTTATCTTTGTTTCTCAATTTGATCTTTTATTCATTAAGTCTTTCACAGCTCCTGAAGCCCACACAGTTTCCCCCTCCTCTGAACACTTTTTTTGCCCACTTAATTGCATGGGCTACATGTTTTAATGCTATATTTCATATTTTATGTTCTTGATTCATTTAATGTGTTTAAGGCTTGTCTCCTTAACTATATCATGAATTATGTGACAGATCATACCTAGTACTTTGTTTCTGTCTATATTGATCCTTGTCATGTAGACTGTGAGCTACTTGGGGCAGGGAGCATGCCTTGTTCACCTTTGTACCCCCAGCATTGATATTGGAGATGTGCAAAAAAGTAATTATCGAATGAAGAAATAAACAAATGAATGGATAGATGAAAAGACAGTGCCCAAGAAATGTACCTATATGATTAATGGATTTCAGAGCACCTGTGAGTAAAAAGGATGGCCTGTAAGTGTTGATAAGTCAGTCAAAAATTACTTATTGAGTACCTACTATCTGCCAGACACAGAGATTCTGGGGGAATAAGAGAAGGTAGGTCTAGAATTGAAAATTAACTGTATATATGACATAAAGTGGAAAAAAATTGCCTGATTTTTGTCACCGTTGTCTGTGTGCAGAACAGTGAAATTTTTCTCTACTACATGAAGTGAACTAATTTGGGGGAGCAGACTATTTCCATATCTTGTATGATTCTCTTGTCTTAAGTTTAGTTGAATGGTTCAAATATTGGGATGTATAGTCGCTTCTATGATGTCTTCCATGCTCTATGATCACCTCTTTCAGCCAATGAGAATGTAAGTTGGAGAGACATTCTGTTTTCCAATGAAGTTACTAAATCCCATTGGCAAAAGACTAATAGGTAAAGACATAGGGCATGCAGAAGAAGTTTCAGCCAAGGCATTTGTACTTCCCCAGTTAAGCCTTAGCTTCTGTTTTAGCGACTAAGGCCTTTAAGCTTCTCCTGCTGTCCTTATGGCACCTTTTAGGAAAAAAATTGCTTTAATAACATAATAACACAAAAAGGAAGAATGGAAATTCTCATAAAAACTTGGGCTTTTTTCTCCAACATTGTCAACCTTTCAGCAGTCCATCTGTATGGAGCTGCCCTATGCTTGTCAATGAGAGGACAAAAAAGATATGGGGGAGCCATTTTATGGGGTCATTTCAGCTTTTTATTTAAAATATACCCTCCATCAAATATAGTAAGCTGGGACTTGGAGATCACAGAGAGCTGGGTTGCTTGCAAAAGGAAAGGACATTATAATAAATTGTATTATTGTAGGTTTTCTGAGTTCCAGAGTGTCTGGGTTGGTGTCAAAGGAACAAGGGAGCCTTTTTAACCAGTGGCTTGAAACACCACTGGGCGAGGGGCAAGCCCAAGGCTAACTAACTGGTCCAATGTCATGAGACCATGGTTTTGGTTGCTGGGAATTTGATTAGGGGCATTTGTTTTTGTTTTTAAAATAGAAGCTCTTGGCAGTCAAGTCAAAAATGAATATTTTTATGGAGAAATGAAATAACACCATTGAGTTCACAGCCTGGACTCACTCAGTAATTCCTTCTGATATTAAAGATTCATTCAAATACAGATGTCTGAATCTGAGGTTTTATGACAGTGTCTCTCCATGTCCAACATCATTCACTTTTACTCTCACCCTTCAGCACTTTAGCAAACACATGTAAATTATATCCAGTCTAAATGCACAACTAAGACAATCATCCTAGCAGGGCTAAGGAAGGAGGAAGTCTCATATGGGTTGCAGAGACCTGGGAAAATCAGGTTACCACGTTGTTGATGTAGGACAGTTAGGGTTTCCAAAAAAGGGGAACAGTTCAACACAGAGGTTAGCAAAGCAGCTGGTGTGATTATATAACACATTGTTATGAAACAAGACATATGCTTTATTGAAGCCTGATCACCACAGGCTACATACTTGCTTAATTCAAAAAGAGTAGTGTCTCACTGAGGAGGAAATGCTGAAAACTCTACGTTCAGTCAGTTAATCCATCAGGACTTTGCCCATCTCCATGCTGTGTAGTGAAAATTAGCAGTGGAAAAATCTGAGCTAAAAGATTCCTTAGATATTAGAGACTGGCCTCCCCTCTTTGCAGATGGAGAAACTAAGGCCCAGGGGTGTACCCAAGGTTGCATTGGTAGGACTACAACTCAGGCCCTCTGACTCCCCAAGTGGATGCACTTTCCATTATACCACCCTACCTCTCATTGTTTATAATATATTCATCATGATGACTCTGAAACTGTAAAAGACCTGAGGTACCTTCTGAACTGTTAGAGAAAATCATAACCTGTTCCTTGTATTGCTAGTGTGCCATGAATTTGAATGCATTTACTTTTCTGCACTTTTGTATCTATGAGAATTCTCCATTATACATAACTTTGAATTAATTTGAATAGTCTATTCCCTAACCCTGCCAGATAATATCTTGTGTTAGGCAATGGTATGTGCTCTTTCCCTCGGCATCCATCTCCTGGCTTATTTAGGGAATCCATGTCTCTGTCCAAGGAGAACTAGAGAAAGGAAACTGGGAGTAAAGGACAGAGGCCAGCTGTCAGGGTGAGGTATTTGTCTGGAACTACTTTCTCATTTTGTTTCCTCCATAGCATTTAGCATAGTATGGAACACACAGTAATTTCCATAGCTGTTGACTGGTTGATCACAGAGGTCTCAAGTCTACGATGCTATACTGGAGATGGAAGAGTAGTCATTATAGCTTAACAGAAAGATACATTTTGTACTTAAATGGACCTGATAGCTGAGATAACATATGTAGGGGCCAAACATGGTGTATTGGCAAATAGTGAGGGCTCATAAAATGGTATTCATTATTACTATTATTATAAGCAAAAGTGTGTGCCATAAGGACTAAAACTGCCCAGTGGGTCTAGATCACATTAGTCAGATGCTGAGAGTGAAGTGAGAATGTTAAAATCTAGGAGTCTTTGCTAAATGCATGATGTTGGGAGAAGGCTGGTAGGAAAAAAAAGCTAACGAATTCCCAGTTCCTATACTTAAAGACAACTTGTCAACATTTTTAGCTGAGGTGTTCATGCTTTCTCAATACCAGGCACAAGGTAAATCTGGCACTGTGCAGTCATCCTAGATGGTTTTCAGCACCCCACTGACCTTTTGGTTCCACTCCGAAGTGGGGGAGGCCAATGCCCTCAAGCTGAATGTTAGCTACTTGAGGGAAGCTTATTGTGATGCTTTCCTAATCTTTTCCTGAATAGTATCCCATGTTCCATAATTTTCTTAATTCACTTCTGAAGTCCTAATCAAAATTTACCCATCCTGTGTCCTATGCCCCCAGGACAATGGCATTAGCTAATATAAAAACTAATTCATTCCAAGGTATTAATGATCACTAATACCTCAATTATCCCAGCTGATCCAAATGTAATACTTTCATTTTAATGAACCCTTCATGCCAACCTAAAGCAATTTGGTAGATATTCCTGGCACCAGAGTGATTCAGGGACATATAGGAGCATTTTGGTAGTCCTCAAACCACACCGTGTAGGCAGCTATGCTTCAGATCATTCTAGAAAGTCAACTGAGTACAAATTATAAAAGTAAAAAAGTATAGGAAAATTGCCTATTCAATCTATCTGTACAGCCTCCCAGCTGTCACCTTATCTAATTCCGTAGACATTTTGAACACCTACGCTAAACCTGGCACTATGCTGGCTGCTGTGGATACAAAGATGCCTATGACATATCTTGGAGCTCCTGGTTCTATGGTCCAGCTGGGGCCTCTAACAAAACTTGGAGCTGCTTATTTGATTGACAGAGGAAATAAAACAGCAGAAAAAACTGGCAGTTGTTTGCTTATCATCCCTCACCAACAAAGACTTGCCTCTTTAGTTTGAATACTTCTTTTTGTTTCAAACAAACACAAAGAAGATGAAGATCTCCATGTGAAGAATCTAATTTTAGAAGTAAAAACAAAGAGCAAGTAATCAGAAAAGTAAAGCCTAAAGTGGGCAAATTGCTAGCCTTTTCCCAAGCAAACCAACATAAACCCTGCTACAAGGTCTTTGAAGAGGAATCTACTAATTAAACTTGGTTTTACCATGACAAATCAGAACATTATAGCACACCAGAAATACCTGGAAAGAACAGGTAGCATATCTCAGGTAGTTTAACTGGAATATTTCCCCTTACTAGTAACAATCAAAATCCTGACTTCAATGGAATGATAAACTATTCAAGCCATAAAGAACCTTAAAGATCATGGAGTCTCATTTTTCAGGTGAGGAGACAGACTAAGGCTCAAAGAAGTCAAATGATATACCGTGGCCATACATCTAGAAAATAACAGGGCTGGGACAAGTATCCAGAGCTCTTGAATGCTACTTATTCATTCATCTGGTCAGTCAACTAAATTTCTTGAGCACCAACTATGTGCCAGGCATTATGCTAAGTTCATGGGGTGGAGGCTATACAAGTGGTTTCTATTCTTGCCCTTAGAAAGCTGGTGGAGACAGACATTGAACAAATTCCTTGTTAATTATTTATAAATATATTCCATGCTTTAAAGGATACGTACAGAATGCTATGAGAGTGATTAGCCTTGTTGAGAGAGTAAGATAATTCTCCCCAGGGAAGTCATGGTTTAGGCTAAGAAATAAAATATAAGGGTGACTATATTCCCTTGACTGTATTTCACATCCCTATGTCTATTTTGTGACTACCAGTTTGTGCTTTCTAATTATGTAGGGTGCCAGATGGGTACTGGACTTATTGGGGGGAACACTTAATTGATTTTGTAGATGCCTGACCACTGTGGTGGACACCGGAAGCTAATGTAGAATAATACTGAATGTCAACTATAATGAAATAGATAAATAAATACATAAATACACACACACACACACACACACACACACACACGGGGTGCCCAAACAATGTATACACATTTTAAGAGATGTTATCTGTGTATTACTTTTCAGAGTTGAATTGAATTATGATAACAATGTGTAGTATGATGTTCGCTCAAAAGATGGCATTAATCAAATGAATGCTAATGTCACCATGTAACAGGTAGGACAGTAAAAGAAAATGGTGGATGTACAGCTGTCGTTCAAGGAGCCCAGTCCATTTTGAAGTGGTATTTGAAATTCGAGAACATTGTGAAAGTACATCGACAATGGAGGCATGAGTATGCAACAGAACATCCAACATACCTAACAATTGCACGCATTTGTGATAACTTTGAGACGCATGGTGCTGTGTGAAGAAATTGAAATGGCATGCACAGTGATACAAGTGGACACTGGTCAACATTGCTCAAGCAGTAGTTCGCTGTAGTCAAGAGTGTCTGGATGCTGATGGTAACCACTTGGAGCACCTCTTGTAATTGCAGAAGTCAAACATGACTTGTATTTATCTTTTGTTATGGGTATATATTGAGTATTACAGTTTTAATAGTTTTTTCCTTTCTTAAAATGTGTATAATTTTGGGCTGGCCAAGTGGCACGGTGGTTAAGAGCTGGCTTGGGATGCCAGCGGCCTGGGTTTGGATCCCACATATGTGGGCCAGTGACACTGCCCTCTTAAAAAAATGTGTATATTTTTGGCACCCTCTGTATATATTCACAGGATATAAAATATAGCATAGGGAATATAGTCAATGGAATAGTAACATCTATATATAATGTCAGAAGGATAGTAGACTGGGAGGGAAGTTATCACTTTGTGAAGGGTATAAATGTCTAATCATTATGTTGTTCTGTACTCCTAAAATTAATAATAATAAAAAAGAAACCTAAGAAAAAAAGAAGATAAGGGCAAGTCCACTAGCTGGGTAAAAGTTATCTATGTGGTTGGGGGTGGAGATAAAAGGGAAGGGAACATTATATATAGCAAATGGAAAAGTGCAGTCAGCCCAAAGCTATCCCAACTCCCCCATGCTGCCACTCTCAGTGTCCAGACATACTGCCCTTTTTATAAAGCAGCATGATCTCTAGTATACTTTATTTCTTCAGAAGTACGAGTGTACTGGAGAAAACGTTATCATAGCCATCTGGACCTATTAAATAACAGTTATTTTTACTCGTCAATGCCATGCACCAAGGCAGATAATCAGTGTTTTAAGATTCAGAAAAGGTCACATGCTTATCCTTTTGCATGGCACCTGAAAATAAACCTATATTTAAAAAGCAGATTTTAAGTGGTGCTCTCAGAAAACAAGTCCACAGTTTGAAGTAGAAATAAGAAATGGTGACATTTCCACATACGTATACAGAAAAATGTATGAATAGCAATATGTCAGCAGATGGAGAGTAGGCCTTAATACCTTCCAGCTCACACTAGAAGTGTCCTGTCCACAAGGGCAAGCAACTAAAACTATGAAACAGATGTTAACTGCACAAAGGGCTTGGAGTCCTGCATCCCAGATGCGAAAGGACAATTGTGATGCTCTCAGAAGTCCCTGTGTCTGCCTTGTCACCTTCAATATGCCTAGAGCCCAGCACCCCCCACAATCCAATTTCACCTCAAATTAAAGTTAACTGCTAACATTAAACTGTGATCAGTCACATGCAGCATGACAATAATAAGAGCTACTATTTCAGGCACTACATGTTTTATATGCATCATATCATTTAACCCTCACAGCAGCCCTTTGACCTGGGCTCCATTCTTGCTATTTTGTAGCTAAGCAAGCTAAGCCTCTGAGAAGCTGAATAATTTGGCCAAGGTCACCCCAATAATAAATCCCCGCACAGTAATATAAGCTCCATAAGGGCAGGGAATTGTGTCTGCCTTGCTCACTGCCATATCCCCAGCATCAATAATGGTGATTGGCACAGAACAAGTGCTCTGTAAATACTTTGTGGAGTTTGAGTATAACCAAAGCAGCCTTTGTTCTAGAGTCTGTTAGGTTGTCAGAAAAGTCATGACGTATTTTTTCTGTTTTTTGTTGCAAAAATGCATCTTGAGTTTTCCGACAACCCAATACTTACTCATTAAACTCATTGCCTCTAAAACTTCTATCCTTTAGTTCTCATCCATTTAAGTCCTTATAATCTCTTATCTGGAAACCACAGTATGCTCCAAACTGCTCATCTTACTGCCATTTCCAGGCTTCCCAATTTTTTTAATCTTTCAGACATAATGCTTAAGCTAAGGGACAGCCTTCCAGATGCCACAGACCCTGCTTAGTTATCATTAGGACATTTTAGATAGTTCCAGGTTCACCTTAGCTCTGGCATTTGCTACTGTGTGATTTGGTCAAGGTATGTTACTTCACTGAGCTTCTTTTTTTTTTTAATTTGAGAAATGGAGAATCACTTGGAAAATAGCTTGCCTTCTCTGAGCCTCAGTTTCTTGTTTATCTCCCAGGTCTCTTCTATCTTGCAAGCCTTCATGACTAACACACAGGTACCCCAGGTCTCCAACTATCCTACCTGTAATGGCCCACCTCCCCTTGCCAAAGTCCTGCAAATGGGTCTGGTAACTTGAGAATATGCTGGACCTTCAGTTACTAAGGAATCTGCCTGCATTTACCAAATATGCAGAATTCAATGAATTCATACCTCTTGAAGAGCCATTCCTACTATTTCCTGCCTTTATCCATAAGTCCTTTTGTGCTTAAGATCTAGAAATGAAAGAACGAGCAGATGTCTTCTGCCAGACAATTTGTTGATCAGAGTTGAAGCCATGAATAGTAAGTATTTGAGAAGTATTAGTTATATAAAGCTGTTAGCTTGTTGATAGGAGTTAGAAGTACTCCTATAAATATTTCCTGCATACTTAACCTTTTTCATGTTTTCCTTTCTTGAAAGGAAAGACTACACTAAACTTAGGAAAATATTAGCCCCTCTTTTATAGCCAGAAATATTTCACTCATTTCCTCTTCCTTCCTTCCATTTTCATCAGTAACACCATGGGGTCCCACAAAAATTGTGCTATCCTTGTAGATGAAAAATATGCTGTCATCCCAGGCTCTCTGTCTTATTAGCAATCACCCTTACAAGCTCTACCATTTAGGCACCAGGGGTCTGTTCAGTGGTGGAAGTCCAACTGGACCCCTTACAAAGTGGCCTGTATTCCTCAGCAGAGTATGGAATTACCAGCTTCCAACTTCCCTTATGATCTTAATCCATCACTTCCATATGTAAACAGCAATAGAGTTATTCCCATGTCACCTTCTTCTTGGTCTTCATGGTACTCTCCAAGGCTTCCACCCAAGAGGATTTATACAGGCATACCTCAGAGATATTGTGGACTCAGTTCCAGACAACTGCAATAAAGAATATTGCAACAATGAAAGTCATAATCTTTTTGCTGGTGGAGGGCCTCACCTTCAATTTGTAAAAGACAAAACATCTATGAAGTGTAATAAAATGAAGTATGCCTGTACTTTCTCACCTAGAATCCAATCTACAAATGTTTCTGACTCTGTAATACTGATAATATTATTATAACTAAGGTGGTAAAGTGATATTTAGAGGCAGAAACTATCTGCCGGATGGGCCAGTTCAGGGTGAGCTTCTTAGAGGAAATTACATCCCAAGCAGGCAGCAAGCCCTGCCATCCTGGCTCCCTGAAATTGATTGGGTGAAAATCCAATTACAACATGTATCTGATGATTACATAGATTGTGGCAACATATTGGGAACAGGAAACCCTTCAATACAGGGGAGTGGAATATTTGCCTTAGTTGTTTGGCCCACTCCTAATGGGATATTAGAGCATAAATTAGGCAAAGGCAGATAATAAAATAATAACTGTTTATTAAGTGGTAAGGTATTTTCTGGCAGATCTGTTATGCCATAGCAACTATATACCAAGAAAGAAGGTAAAAGTGTGCAAACGGCAAAATCTCTTCTAAAGACGCATAACTGGATTGTAAAACCTCAGATAGCAAATATGCATTGGGGCCAGGATAATTGGTCCTTTTTCTTCTCTCTATAAAAACAAAGGTTTACTTGCCCTTTAAATAGGCCAATAAAATTAAATTGGCACCCTATGGTATGTGCTAACTACATAACCAGAAATCTGAACAATAAAAAAAAGAGGGAAAAAGTCAAAGTAGAATAATCTTAACAATGTAGGAAAATAATGCAGTTCCAAATATCACCTTCTCATTATGTAACAGATTCCAGAACAGTCACTTCACGTCTGAAAGCTGGGGGTCACCAACTGGCTCCACAGTTTCTCAAAAGCAGAGGCTATTTGGCTTTGGGGTGGACCCAGAGGACGGGAGGAAGGGCTGGGGTAGGGTAGGGCCAGAAAGTAGGTGATGCTGAACCAAAGAGGAATTCACAAAACTTTGAAAGCAAAAGCAGTACTCATGAAAGGAAATGTTTTGTGGTACTTAAAATGTCTTTAAAAGTATATTCCCTGTAATCCTTTCAAAGCTATTCATTCTGAAATCTTCAGAGAAAAAGCACAACAAAACCTCACAATACATAAACATACAGCAATCCAACTCCAGAGAAGAGAGAAAGTTGATGCCTGATAACCGATGAACATGAAGCACAGCATATAAATAAATAAATAAATAAATAAATAAATAAATAAATAAATAAACCATCTTCCACCTGATTTCTAATTTTGATGGCCAGACACATAAATATTTGTTTAATAAGTGACAGCACATTGATAATACTTTTCTGTATTAGTTGGATAGATGAGAGAAGTGAAATTGTGTTATCATTCAATTATCTTTTTATGAAATATACTCACATGCTCTGCTCAGAGAAATTATTAATTATGCATAAAAGAATTTAACTTAGAAATCTCAGAACACTTTATACAAACTCATTGTGCAGAATCATTCAGGTGGTGAGATAAATAAGGAAAAAGATAGGGACACAGAAAGAGTCCCAAAGAATACTTCCTTTAAAATCTTATAGTTGGAGGCTCTTAGTGAAGGCAAAGCTATCTAGAGATCATCTCTTTGCCTCCAACCAGGAATACATGGAAGCCTTCCTGAATAAATTAGGTGCATATTCTTTCCAGGGAAATGGACTGTTCCATTCTAAGGGTCTCTTCTATTTTTTTCAAGCCTTTTACAGACCAAAAGACCCTTTCACTTTCAGTTTAAGGGACTATACTGGGGGTGCCAAAAAACGTATACAAGTGGACACTTTGGTCAATGTTGCTCAAGCAGTAGATCTCCATAATCAGAAGTGTCTGGATACTGATGGTAACCACTCTAAGCAACTCTTGTAATTGCAGAAGTCAAACATGACTTGTATTCATCTTTTGTTATTTGTATATATTGAGTATTATGATTTTAATTGTTTTTTCCTTTCTTAAACTGTGTATATGTATTGTGGCACCCTCTGTATGTTCTGTTTCCCCTGTCTCTCCCAAGCACCTATCAAAGGACTCTGTACTTGTGTGCCAAATGCCACTCAAATGCCACTGCTGCCTGGCCGACACTTATGTTCAGTACCACCCACACTGCTCTGGAGCTGAGACTCCTTAGGGACAGATTTAAACCAACATGGGAAAAAACACTGGCCAAAGTTCCTTCAAGGGTGAAGGGTAACAAAACATAGTCATAGAGTCACTGGATCTGCAGCATTGCTTTGGGGAGCCTAGGCCACATAAAGATTGATCTTTAACCAACTTCATCAGAGGTTTCATTTAAAGGATGAAAGGGGCAACTAGTACCCAACTGTGCACACAAACAAAAATCAAAGGCAACAAAGTTAAATACTCATAATCGACTAATTGCTAGTACAGTTGGCTGTTCCCCCCCCCAAAAGAAAGCGTCTTCTATATGATTTCAGGAACATTTAACTAAGTGCTCCAATTTATTATTATTATTATTATTGTCATTATTATTATATATTGTTATTATTAATTATTATTATTTTAGGGTTATTATTATTATTATTATAAGGTTCCTATAGATATTCATATTTTTATATGTTTTATGCTTATTATGGTTAATCCACCAAACATCTCTTTAGGATATATAAATACTGTCCTTACCAGTATGGTGGAAAGGAGTAAGAGTTCACAAAAAGGTAAAGGTCACAGATTGAGTGAGCAACAATTTAGGAAACATAACTAGATAATTCTGCTTTTCAGTACCAATTAATGTCATCAGCTCATTCAGTGCTTACAGCATGAACCATGTACTGAGCTTGACACAAAACTAACTGAACGTATGTTATGTGTTTCCTGGCTCTCTAAAAGCTTCTCGGCCATAGGTACAAGTTCATATTCACATTTATGAGGCAACCAGTCTGCTGCTTGGTTGAGGTATGATACGACCAAGTGCCAAAGTGGGGCTCAGCCCAAATGTTGCTGGCACTCAGAGAAAAAAATAGGTCTCTTGTGGGATGAAATTGGCACTAAAAGCTTTAGGCAAGAGGGAGCTTCAGCCAGATTTTGAATAGTGGGCAAGAATTGGAATGGTAGAGGTTTGAGAAATGGGGGCATTCCTTATTCCAGGATGGGGTCATAGCATGAATAAATGCTTAGCAGTAGGAATGAGTAAAATGTATTTATGGCATAGAAAGACCAACTAAGCTAGGGCAGAAAGTTCCTACTGGAGAACTGTAGAAGACACTTTTGGATAGATCATAAGCCCTAATGATGGAGGACCATGGGGCAGAAAACAAATATGCACTATTTACTGAGCACCTACTATGTGCAGTTCTATGCATCATATTTTTATGATGTGAATTTCAGGCTAACGGTTTTTAGACGATACCTGATATAAAATAGGGTGCTGAGAGCCTAGTCACCTGGTTCCAATACCTAAAATATGATAGTGTGCTCAATTACGTCACTCACATGTCCTTGGCCAACTTCTGAGGACTTACTGGAGTGTTTTTTTATGATTAAATATGCAGCTTTTCTCAGGCAATGCCATTGTTATTTGAAAATATGAAACCTTTAATTTTGCATGTCACTGCACCAAAAGAATTGGAAGAAAGGGGCAACTCTATCATGGTCAGGATGTATTCATTGGCAGCATATAGAAGTTATAAATTTAATACATGTCTAAGCAACAAAGTGCTGAAGGGGGCTACTTTGTCCACTGCTGAAACCGCATTCTATGAGTTACATGTGTTTACTTAATTCTAGCTATTCCTACCTATTTTTAGTCAGATTCTTCTCTGTGTATCAAGTTGGACACTTTAGGAGATAGTCTTTACTTTCAAACCACTGAAGGATCATCTGCAGGGTCCGTGGAAGAGGATTCAGCTGTTCTGTTTTGCTGCAAGACATTAAAGTAGGAACCAATTTGAATGATACTCTGCACCAGTGGTTTCTCTTCTCAGAGTGCAAATGGATTAAAATCTAAAAGAAGACATGTAATCTGGCCAACATACAGGTGGCCTGGGTACCAGAGCTGTCCATTGAAGCACAAAAACTCTAGGCTGGAACTGAAAGACTATACAGCACTGAACCTAACCTCATGGCATGCTTATGTTTTGTGGGAAGAAGCATTCACAGTCCCAACTTGAAAGTTTAGTAGCACACATTTCCTAATCATTCCCATCTGAGTTAGTGGGAACAGAGATTCCTCCAGATCCCATTGCCAGGTGGCTCTTCAATTGAACACCAGCTGAATGGGGGGAGGGTGAGTTCCGGTGGAGGCTAGGAGAGACTAGGGAAAAGGGATAGATTTGGAAAATAGGAAAAATAAATTAGATGGAATTTCTTCATGAGGAGATAAACAATGAGGATACAAATGTAGATCAAACCAGTGCTAAACTTGGGACAGGGCATGGAGCTACAATGGTGTAAGATGATAAAGAAATATATTTCATTTAATGACTTGCAACATACATGAATATATTTGAAAACCAAAGCAAAAATTTCATGAAACAATATTTACTTACTACATAGATATATATTGGCATATTTCTATTTTATTTCATTTATTTTCTAAGGGCTATGTGATGACTACTACATTGAATTCATAACCCACTAATGAGTTGTGCCCTACAATTTGCAAAACACTACTGTAGGGGAAGAGAAGGAGGATTAGTTTTCCTTTATCCTTCCTTTTCTCCCTTATCAATCATAGAGTCTGGCCTGGAACAAGTCAGAAGTGAGGTTGAAAAAACGGGGACTAGGATAAGTGTAGTGATACTGGGTCCCAAGAAGAAGAGAGTAGAGGAAGGGTGAGTTCTTACTATCACTGAGCCAGCTAGTATGAAGTCATATGTAAGGGAAACTACGAGTAGAAATCTATATCTCCAACATCTAGCACAGTACTAGGTATTGTTCAATAAGTGTTCAATAAAAATATCTGCTGAATTGACAGACTTAAACTAGAGGCTGTTTGAACATTCATGTCTGATCAAAACAGTGAAGGTCAGAACCTACCTTTGACAAATAGCAGGGTTGACAGAGTTTGTTGTTAGCAACTTTATCCCTCCCCTTTTTCCCTGCCCTAATAGAATCCAGCACTGCTTTCAAATGGAAAAATGCCCCCATTCAGTGATGCCCCCAAATGGAGAGGCTCTCTTGTAGGAGATAAGGAAAGACTCAGTTCTTTCCTGACTCCTACTACCAGCCCTCAAAATTTACCTGACCTGTGTCCTGTTCCCTCAGTGACTGATTCTCAGTTATAATTAAGCTGACAAACCAATCCATACTGAAGTAGTCATGAGTAATACCGACTACATGTTCCACTTTCAGGCCACATTTGTCATTTAACAGAGGATTTCACCTCCCTAGCCTTCAGAGTTGGGTTTTTTAAGTCTAACTTGTCAATAGAGAAGACAATTGAAGGCAGCAAGGCTTTCTAAGAGCTCTCAAACCACACTACAAGGCAACTAGCTACTCTGCCTACACATTGGCAGTTTCCATTAGCCATTAAACAATGCCCTCCCCAACCAAGAGAAAGTATGAAAGTTGTTAGTATGATGCCTAGAATAGAATGAGTACTGAATAAGTGCTGGTTTAATTAGAATCTAAAACATTTTGGTGGGTAGGCACAAGAGGCAATTTTAATAGGACCTAATAATGTATATGATGATGGAAATGTACCATGTTGTACTGTCCAATACATGTGGTTATGGAGCACTTGAAATGTGGATAGTGTAATGGAGACACAGAATTTTTAATTCTATTTAACTTCAAATAATTTTAATTCAAATAGCCACATGTAAGTAGTGTCTACCAGATCAGATAACACAGGTCTAGACAGTCACTAGACATGGGAATCATATTTATAGTAAGGCCTATCTTTTGTTATTGTCCTTGTTGAATAGCTGGGTTTTTTACTAAATTAGCCCTGAGACCTGAAATTCCTTTCTTCCAAGTGATGTCTTTATGTTTCAGGACAAAGGAGTATGGGGGGATTTATGGCAGCTGGTTGCAGAGGGTTTTGTTCTCAGATTGAATGCACCTGTAATTCATTTCCAATTGAAGTACCTTTAACATAGTGAGTCACTGGACCCTGCAACATCCTGTAAGGACCACTGTGGTTTGCCTAAATATAAGCTCTGTGCTTGACAAGACGAACACCTGTGACTAGATTTCTTGGCACAAAGTTCTGCACCAACCCAGAACGCTCTCCCAAACCAAGAGTGGGGATTACTTTTAAAAATCCAACCAGTTACATCAAAGTTAGAAAAACTGCCTTTAATTTAAACTTGTCTTTTTTCCTAGAGGAAAAATGGGTTATTTGCTCTTCAGGATTCTTGGAACATATATTTGAGGGAACTGTTGTAGTATATTTTTAATGCAGCAATAAGGTGAGCGGTTTTTTTGTTTGTTTTGTTTTTTAAGATTTTATTGGGGAATTGGGGGAGGGGAACAGTGTTGGGGAATTGGGGGAGGGGACCAGCCAAATTGTTGTTCTTCAGTCTTCATTGTGGCAGGCGCCAGTCACCATCTGGCTTCCCATCAGCAGCTCGTGGCCTCTAAGCTCAAGGTGCTGTGTTCAATCTTAGTTGCAGGTGGGCATAGCCACCATCCCATGTGGGAGTCAAACCAGCAGCCTTGTTGTTAAGAACGCATGCTCTATTCTCTGAGCAGCTCAGCTCAAGGTGCCGAGTTCAATCTTTACTTGCGGGTGGCCGTAGCCCACCATTGAATAGGCAATCTTGTTGTTACACCAGCTGAGTCATCCTGCCACCTGTTGGCAGCTCAGCAACAACTCAGCTTGGGCACAGCATCATTGGCCCATGTGGGAATCGAACCGGTGTCCCTGTTGCCCAGAGCATGCACTCTAAGCCAACTCTTAACCTACTAAGGCATTCGCCTGGCTCCAAGGTGAGCTGTTTTGTATAACCACCAATTCTGGGTACTGTGAAGATGACTTTTTAAGAGTTGCTTCTCATCAGGGTTGCATTTGGGGAATTTTATAAGCTTTTTTACAATTGTTTTGAAGTCTACTATCAGGCAGGGATGATGAGGACCATGGATCCCAGGAGCTCGTCAGATATCAATTATTCTACTTGTAAAATGTGTAGGCCATTTGCTTCCTGACAACAAAGGACAAAGAATCAGCTTTTTAACCTTAGGTAATGACATACTGCTTGAGTTAGAGGGTAGAAAGGAGTAGTTTCTCAATTCTTCTGATGGTTCATTCTTTACCGGAAGTCACTCCTCTGTCTCCTTTCAGTGTCTTCTTCCTTTTCACTTCCTCCCCATAAAACTCAGTGATAAATAGTAAAGGTACATGGTCAGAGGTAGGGAAATAAAAAAATCATTCCAGTTATTTATTTCCCTGAAATCTAGACCTGTGAATATGTTTGAAGAACCAAGGTTCTATGAAGAATCATTTGTATTGCCTAAGCTGTGAGTATGTTAAAGATGCATTTGGAGCAGACTGAAGAACTCTAGCCAGAGTATTTATTGCCTAATTTTTGTCATCCTGGAAAGTGTAAGGGTAAAGAATTAACTGAGCTGCCAAATGATTCTGTCCTTGACTGTTCTCTTCAGCGTTTTTGTCAATAACGTGGATAATGTTACTCAAGGCAGGCTGACCAAATTTGTAGATAACACATAACTGGGACTGACAACTAATAAGCTCATTAACCAAACAGGTTCTCAGAGCCTAGGTCAAAATAATGAGGACATTTTAAAAGGATGAAAGGTACCAATAAACATATAATGTGCAATAAATACCAAATGCATATATCCAAGCTTGGAGGAAGCCTGGCTTGGCAGAAGTTCCTTAACAAGATAACTAGGATAGGGCCGAGTGGCGCAGTGGTTAAGCACTGGCTTGGGAAGCCAGCAGCCCCGATTTGGGTCCCACATGTGAGGGCCAGTGACACTGCCCTCAAAAAAAAAGATAACTAGGATATAAATTCAAGATCACAAAATAGGAGTAGACACCATAGAATTCCATAGTGGATGGGTATAAAAAAAATCAATGCCATCTTAAGCAGCACTGATAAATATATAATGTTTATAATGTTTAGTCCAAATTGGTCAATGGGGTGCATAAGTTCACTTACAGTGTGGTGCTCAGGCACAGATATCAGACTCCAAGAGTGACATTAAACAAACTGAACCATGTCAAATGGAAGATGACCAGAGTGGTAAAGTCCTGGGATCTACAACATACAGCTGAAGTGGTAAGGGTTATTAGCCTGAAGAAGAGAAGGCACAGTCAGGTGGGACATCTATCTTCAGATGTTTAAAGGGCTACCATTAAAAGAGGCAGTAGATATTTTCTGTGAGCTTCATACAAAAAGAAGTAACCATATGTCATGAAAATTGTTGAGAGGCAGATTTGCACTCAATATAATAAAGGCATATCTAATAATTAGAGATGTCCAAAAGTAGAATGTACTACTTTGGGAAGTGTTGCATTCACTATTATCATAAGTGTTAAAGAGGAGAAGGAATCCCCACCTGTCACTAAATTTACAGAGGTGGGTTTTGGACTGTTTTAGAGTCTGAAGTGGGTGACTTAGGCCATGATACTCAATATTAAGTATTCGATGCCAAGGAATTCAAGCTGAATGGGAAGTAAAAGCATGTCTTCCTGACTGATAATGGATCTAAAGATTTATTATGTTTATATAGTTTTGTTTTTAATTATGAAATATATCATCCATAAAATAACATACAACAAGGTCGGCTGAGTGGTGCGGTGGTTAAGCGCTGGCTTGGGAAGCCAGTGATCCCAGTTCGGGTCCCACATATGAGGGCCAGTGACACTGCCCTCAAAAAAAAAATAACAGACAACAATTAATTAGCTTTTAAGAATAGTTTTTGTTTAAAGGCCTAGTTCACCCTCCCACCCCCACCACAGCATGGGCTGCAAAATTAAAGAAAGTGGCTTTCAAATGCAATATGAAATTATATCAAACTTGAAGCTCTAAAATATCCATGACAAATCTTAGTGCTGATTTAAAGGCATCATAAGGATTCATCACTTTTCTGCCCAGCTTTAGAAATTGTTTCATGATTGGACTAGATCACTGGACCAATTATTTTTTCAGTTAAGAGTTGTACTAAGTCCCATGTAAAATCTGTTGCAAGTGAACATGGGCCCCTGACTACTTTAGATGATTGATAAAGAAACATGGATGAATGGCAGACAGTGGGAAGAATGACAACTGTATTGTTATTTTTTATGGGAATGAAGATTACTGGGAGTCACAAAATGTGGAAGCCTTTTACAGCAGTGTATGGGCAGGGCTGGTATTAGTTCTGCTGGTAGACAAATGACAGACAGAACTGAAGCCCAGTGAGGGAACTGCCCCAAAGACACACAACAAATTGGGAACTGAACCATACAAGAAACCCATTGTGGTGCAAAAGCAGTGAGAAATAATTTTTAAAATATTAATAGCATATACCATTTATCAACTGAGCACACATTTATATGAGAGCCATTATCTCATACTCATTTAATCACACAACAATGCTATGAGGTAGGTACTATTATCACAATGGCTATACATATGGAAATGAGGTTTGAGAGTTTAAGTAGCTAGCCCAACACCAGTAACTTGACCTCAAAAATAAACTCCAAATCTCTTCACCTCAATTGCCACAACTCAAATCCAAAGTACTATTGTCTCTCATGTAGAATATAGTAATAGCATACCAAATATTCTCCCCACTTCTTTGCTGCCCCCTTAAATCTACTGTCCATACAGTACCAGGTAAATCTTTTTTCCATGTTTTAGATAAATATTATTGCTTTTTTTTTTAAGATCTTTTTTTTAATTTGGTGAATTGGAGAAGTGAATCGGCCAAGTTGTTGTTCTTCAGTCTTCATTGTGGAGGGTGCCAGTCACCATCTGGCTTCCCGTTGGCAACTCGTGGCTCAAGGTACTGTGTTCAATCTTAGTTGCAGGTGGGCGTAGCCACCATCCTATGTGGGTGTTGAACCAGTAGTCTCATTGTTAAGAGCGTCTGCTCTATCCACTGAGCTATGCGGGCAGCATCTCAGCTCAAGGTGCTGAGTTCAGTCTTAGTTGTGTAAAACCCAGCAGCCTTGTTGTTAAGAGCGCACGCCCTGTCCACTGACCCATCTGGGTGGCAGCACAACTCAAGGTGCCGAGTTCAGTCTTAGTTGTGGGTGCGCATAGCCCACCATCGAACAGGCAATCTTGTTGTTACACCAGCTGAGCCATCCTGCCACCTGTTGGCAACTCAGCAACAACTCAGCTCGGGCACAGCCTCATTGGCCCATGTGGGAATCGAACTGGCGGCCTTGTTGCTCAGAGCTTGCGCTGTACGCCAGCTCTTAACCAACTGAGCCACTCGGCCGGCCCCTATTTATTGCTTTTTAATTTTACTTTTAATAGAGTTTAGTATAAGTGAATCATTATACCACTGAAGTATGTACTTTGTAATACATAGTACAGTACCATAAGCAATACTTAGAGTATGTACAGTACATACAGTATATTCTCAGAATGTGTTGGTCTTCTTTCACTTAGCATAATGTTCTTTAATGTTTTTTTTATTTTTATTTTTACTTCTTCCAAGGGGTTTAGTGACAGAAATGAATAGGAGTTGAATTAATTTGTGGAAAACTCAGGCCAGTTCTAGGTGTATACTCATAAGTAGCTGGACTGAATGTGTGGAGTCATCCTAACTTCCAAAGATGGATCTCATGCTTTTCTTAAAATTGAAAATTTTTTTTGAGGACAGTGTCACTGGCACTCATATGTGGGACCTGAACCGGGGCCGCTGGCTTTCCAAGCCAGCGCTTAACCAACACACCACTCAGCCGGCACTGAAATTTTGTTTTAATAGAAACATTTACCCTTATTTTTTCCCTCTTACAGTTCCCAGTTTTCCTTTCTTTATTTTAAACTTTTTTTATTATTAAATTTATTGGGGTGAAATTGGTAGTAAAATTACATAGATTTCAGTTGTACGTTTTTATAATATATCACATCATTTGCTCACCACCCTGGGTCAGTTTTCCTTCCATCGCCATATATTTCATCCCCTTACCCACTTCTACCATCTCACTTCCCCCCTTACCCTCTGGTAACCACTAAACTGTTGTTGTCTGTGTCTATGAGTTTTTTGTTCTTTGTTTGTTTGCTTTGTTCCTTTGTTGCCTTCAGTTTTATATCCCACATATAAGTGAAGACATGGTTTTTGACTTTTTGTGTCTGATTTATTTTGCTTAGCATAATAATCTCAAGATCCATCCATGTTGTCACAAATGGCAGTATTTTATCTTTTCTTATGGCAGAGTAGTATTCCATTGTGTATATATGAGATAGGACAATTAAGTTCATGAACTCATCCTAGAAAAAGTGCTACATAACTCATTGCTGAATATCAGTATGGTCACCTTTGAAGTGCTCCCCTTGGGAAGCTATGCACTGAGGCCAGGGACTAGTCCACCCTTCAAAGCAGTTTTGGAACTTTTTCTGAAATGACCATCAGAACTATTGTTGTATTACCACTTGATGTCCAGAATGTCATTAAAATGTCTTCCTTTCAATATTTCCTTTTTCTTTGTGTAAAGAAAGAAGTCATTGGGAGCCAGATCAGGTGAATAAGGAGGGTGTTCCAACACAGTTATTTGTTTACTGGCTAAAAATTCGCTCACAGACAGTGCCATGTGACCTGGTGCATTGTCGTGATGCAAGAGCCATGAATTGTTGCTGAAAAGGTCAAGTCATCTAACTTTCAACACAGCCTTTTCAGCACTTCAAAAATAGCAAAGTTGGGGGCTGGCCGAGTGGCATGGTTGTCAAGCGCTGGCTTTCGGAAGCCCGCGGCCCCGGTTCGGTCCCATATACGAGGGCCAGTGACACTGCTCTCAAAAAAAAAAATAGCAAAGTTGGTTAACTGTTTGTACAATTGGTAGACATTCATAATGAATAATCTCTCTGATATAAAAAAAAAGCTTAGCACCATCTTTGCAAGAAGTTCGCGAACTTTAATTGTCAGACCTCTTATACCACATCTCCTTTATCCAATTGTCTATGGAGACACTTGGTTTATTTCCATGTCTTGGCCACTGTAAATAATCTTTACGAATAAATGTTTTCAGATTTTTTAGGTAGATACCCAGAAGAGGGATTGCTGGGTCATATGGTAATTCTATTCTTAATTTTTTGAGGAGCCTCCATACTGTTTTCCAAAAAACTATACCAATTTACTTTCCCATCAACAGTGTGTGATAGTTACTTTTTATCCACAGCTTTTCTAACACTTGTGATTAATACACTTTTTCTTTTTTTAAATTCTTTAATTCTGAAATAAACACTTTTTAAAAATTAGTTTCAGGTGTAAAACACAGTGCAATAGTTATATTTTTTACCCCTCAAGGTGACAATCCCCCTCACACAATTCGCCACCTCACTCCCCCCCATATCATACTTCTCTATTACAATTCCCTTGACTCCCTTCCACAGTATACTGCACATCCCGTGACTATCTATATATTCAATTACAGTTGGCATACAATATTATACAACATCAGCTTCAGGTGTATAGTGCAGTGATCGAGGCTCTACTCCATCCATGAAGCGCTCTCCCTAACTAGGCATGTGACCATCTGACACCCCACAAAATATTTACAACACTATTATATTCCCCGAACTGTGTTTAATATCTCTGTGGCAATATTGTAATTACCTACTTGTGCTGTCTAATCCCTTCCCCTTCTCCCTCATCCCCACCCCCTCCCAACTAGCAACCCTCAGTTTTTCCTCTATATCTATGAGTCTGTTGCTGTTTACTTGGCTTGTTCATTCAGTTTTTCAGATTTCACATAAGAGAGATCATATGGTATTTGTCTTTCTCCTACTAACTTATTTCACTTCACATAATAGTCTCTAGGTCCATCCATATCGTTGGAAATGGTGCAATTTCATTCTTTATAGTGGAGTCATACTCCATTGTATAAATGTACCACAGTTTATTTTTATTTTTATTTTTTTCTCAATCTCTAAACTTTAATGTTTAGCACTATAATAATACATGTCTTTTTAGGAAGACCGCTTCATGGATGAAATAAAGGCTTGATCACTGCACTGTATACCTGAAACTGATGTTGTATAATATTGTATGCCAACTGTAATTGATTATATAGATAGTCACGGGATGTGGATTATACTGTGGAAGGGAGTCAAAGGAATTGTAATAGATAGGTATCATATGGGGGAAGGAGAGGGGTGGCGAATTGGGGGAGGAGGGTTGTCACTTTGAGGGGTAAAGTGTATAAATATTGCACTGTGTTGTGCACCTGAAGCTAATTAAAAAAAAATGTTTAGGGCCGGCCGAGTGGCGCGGTGGTTAAGCGCTGGCTTGGGAAGCCAGCAGCCCGGGTTCGGTCCCACATATGAGGGCCAGTGACACTGCCCTCAAAAAAAAAAATGTTTATCTCACAACTAAAAAAATAAAAGAATAAAAAAAATACTGAGAAAAAGAAGGGAATAAGAAGAGAATTTCCTAATGACCAAGGAAAGCTTTCAAAATCTCTAAGCTGGTTTTTCTTCAAAACAAAGCAAAATGTAGTCTTTTTTAGTAAAATCCATTCAGTATTTAATATGAAACTGCTGCCCATATTGAAACTATTGTATTATCATCATCATTATTATTATTATTATTATTATTATTATTACCATTGAGGGCAGTGTCACTGGCCCTCATATGTGGGACCCGAACCGGGGCCGCCGGCTTCAAAAGCCAGTGCTTAAACACTGCATCACTTGGCCAGCCCACTGACTTGTATCACTTAACATAATAGTCTCTAGGTCCATTCATATCATTGCAAATGGTACGATTTCATTCTTCTTTATAGCGGAGTAATACTCCATTGTATAAATATACCACAGTTTCTTAATCCAGTCATCTACCGATGGGCATATCGGGTTGTTTCCAAGTCTTGGCTACTGTAAATAGTGCTGCAATAAACCTAGGGGTACATATATTTTTTTGAATTAGCATCTTGGATTCTTCTGGGTAGATAGATACACAAGAGTGGAATTGCTGGTAATTCCATTTCCAGTTTTTTGAGATACCTCCATACTAATTTCCAAAAAGGGCTGCACCAATCTGCACTCCCACCAACAGTGCACCAGGGTTCCTTTTTCTCAACACCCTCACCAGCACTTGTTGTTTGTTGATTTATAGATGATAGCCAATCTGCCCAGAGTGAGGTGGTCTCATTGTGATTTTTATTTGCATTTCTCTTATGATTAGTGAGGTTGAACATTTGTTCGTATGCCTGTAGGCCATCTGTATGTCCTCTTTAGAGAAATGCCTCTTCATATCCTCTGCCCATTTTTAAATTGGGTTGTTTGTTTTTTTGGTGTTGAGTTGCATGAGTGTTTTATAAATTTTGGATATCAACCCCTTATCAGATATATCCTTGGCAAATATTTTCTCCCATTCAGTAGGCTTCCTTTTTGTTTTATTGATGATTTACTTTGCTGTGAAAAAACGTTTAAGTTTGATGTAATCCCATATGTTCATTTTTTCTCTTGTCCAAGGGGACATATCAGTAAAAATATTGCTCAGGGTAATGTCTGCAAGCTTACTCCCTGTGTTTTCTTCTAGGAGTTTTATGGTTCCAGGACTTACATTTAAGTCTTTTATCCATTTCGTGTTTGTTCTTGTATATGGTGTAAGTACATGGTCCATTTTCATTTTTTTGCACGTGTCAGTCCAATTTTCCCAGCACCATTTATTAAATAGACTATCTTTACTCCAATGTAAATTCTTGCTTCCATTGTTATAGATTAACTGACTGTATATGGATGGGTTTATTCCTGGGCTCTCTATTCTATTCCATTGGTCTATGTGTCTGTTTTTATGCCAGTACCATACTGTTTTGATTAATGTAGCCTTGTCGTGTTTTGATGTCAGGAAGCATGACGCATCCCACTTTATTCTTATTTCTAAAGATTGCCGTGGCCATTCAGGGTCTTTTATGGTTCCATATAAATTGTAGGATTCTATGTTCTATTTCTGAGAAAAATGTACTTGTTAGTTTGATTGGAATTGCATAGAATGTATATATTGCCTTAGGTAGTATTAGTATTTTAACAATATAAATTTTTTCTATCCAAGAACATGGTATGTATTTCCATTTATTTGTCTCTTCTTTGATTTCTCTCTTCAGTGTCTCATAATTTTCTGAGTACAGATCTTTTACTTCTTTAGTTCAATTTATTCTGAGATATTTTATTGTTTTTGAAGCAATTGTAAAAGGGATTGATTTCCTGATTTATTCTTCTGATAGTTTATTAATGGTGTATACAAATGCAACTGATTTCTGAATATTAATTTTGTATCCTGCTACCTTGCAAAATTCGTTTATCAGTTCTAGCAATTTTTTGGTGGAGGCTTTAGGATTCTCTATATATAGTATTTTGTCATCTGCATAAAATGACAATTTTACTTCCTTCTTTCCAATTTGGATGCCTTTTATTTCATTTTCTTGTCTGATTGCTGTGGCTAGAACTTCCAGAAATTTGTTAAATAGAAGTCATGAAAGTGGGCAGCCTTGTCTTGTTCCTGATCTTAAGGGGAAAGCTTTTAGCCTTTCTCCATTGATTATGATTTTTGCTGTGGGCTTATTATATATGGCCTTTATTATGTTGAGATATGATCCCACTTTGCTAAGAGTTTTTATCATAAATGGCTGCTGCATTTTGTCAAATGCTTTTTCTGCATCTACTGATATGATTGTATGATTTTTATTTTTCATTTTGTTAATGTGATGTATTACGTTAGTTGATTTGCAGATATTCAATCAGCTTTGCTTACCAGGAATGAATCCCACTTGATCGTGGTATATGATCTTTTTAATGTGATGCTGAATTAGGTTTGATAGTTTTTTGTTGAGAATTTTTCATCTAAGTTTATTAGGGATATTGACCTACATTTTTCCTTTTTAGTAATATGTTTGTGTGGTTTTGGAATCTGAATAATAATGGTCTCATAAAATGTGCTTGGGAGCTTTCCCTCCTTTTTTATTTTTTGGAATAGTTTGAGGAGAATAGGTATTAATTCTTTTTTGAATGTTTTGTAAAATTCAACTGTAAAGCCATCTGGTCCAGGACTTTTGCTTGTTGGAAGCTTGTTGATTATTGATTCAATTTCTTTGGTAGTAATCAGTTTGTTCAGAGTTATTATTTCTTTTTGGTTCAGACTTGGTAGATTGTATGCTTCTAGAAATTTATACATTTCTTCCAGATTGTCAAATTTGTTGGCATAGAGTTGCTCATATCATTTTCTTAAAATTTTCTGTATTTCTGCGGTATCTGTTGTCACTTCTCCTCTTTCATTTCTGATTTTATTAATTTGGGTCCTCTATATTTTACTTGGTGAATCTGTTAAGGGTTTGTCTATTTTGTTTATCTTTGCAAAAAACCAACTCTTGGATTCATTGATCTTTTGTATTGGTTTTTTGTTTTTTTTTTGGTCTCTATTTCATTTATTTTTGCTCTGGTCCTTATTATTTCCTACCTTGTACTCCCTTTGGGGTTGTTTTACTGTTCTTTATCTAGTTCCCTTAGGTGTAAAGATAGTCTGTTGATTTCAGATTTTTCTTCCTTCTTTACATAGGCCTGCACTGCTATGAACTTCCCTCTTAGGACTGCTTTTGCTGCATCCCAGAGATTTTGGGTAGTGGTGTTTTCATTTTTGTTTGTCTTGAGATATCTTTTGATTTCATCCTTGATCTCATTTTTGACCCACTCGCTGTTTAGTAGCATGTTATTCAGCCTTCATGTATTTGTGTGTTTTCCAGAATTCTTTTTGGAATTGATTTCTAGTATCATAGCATTGTTGTCAGAGAAGACACTTGATAGGATTTCAATCTTTAAATTTGTTGAGACTTGTTTTGTAGCCTAACATGTGGTGTGTCTTGGAAAACTTCCAAGTGCACTTGCGAAGAATATATATTCTGTTGCTTTAGGATGAAATGCTCTAAAAACATCAATTAAATCCAGCTGGTCTAAAGTGTCATTTAAGGCCACTGTGTCCATGTAGATTTTCTGTCTTGAAGATCTGTCCATTGGTGACAATGGGGTGTTGAAATCCCCTACTACGATAGTGTTACTATTGATCTCTGTGTTTTTGTCTGTGAAAATCTGTTTTATATATTTAGGAGCTCCTACGTTGGGTGCATAGATGTTTTCTGGGGTTATGTGCTCTTGTTGAATTGATCCCTCTATTATTATGTAGTGCCCTTCTTTGTCTTTTATTGTAGTCTTCATTTTAAAGCCTATTTTGTCTGAAATAAGTGTTGCTACTCCACCTTTTTTCTCATTTCCATTTGCATGAAATATCTTATTCCATCCCTTTACTTTCAGCCTGTATGTGTCTCTTTTGATCTGAGATGAGTGTGTGGTAGATAGCATACGCATGGGTCCTGTTTTCTTATCCACTCTGCCACTCTATATCTTTTGATAGGAATATTTAGCCCATTCACATTTAAAGTGATTATTGATAGGTGCATATTTATTGCCATTTTGTTATTTGTGTTTCTTATCTTCCTGGGTTAGCTTTTTCCCCCCTTTCTTTCTTATAAAATGGCCTTTTATCATTTCCGACAATGCTGGTTTGGTGGTAATGAATTCCTTAAGCTTATTCTTTTCTGAGAAGTTCTTTATCTTGCCTTCAATTTTAAGTGATAGCCATGCTGGGTGGAGCAATCATGGTTGTAGACCTTCGTTTTGCAATACTTTGAATATTTCCTGCCACTCTCTTCTGGCCTGCAGAGTTTCTGAAGACAAGTCAGCTGTTAGTCGTATAGGAGTTCCTTTGTATGTAACCTGCTGTCTATCTCTTGCTGCTTTTAGGATTCTGTCTTTGTCTTTAACCTCTGCCATTTTAACTATGATGTGACCTGGTGTGGTCCTGTTTGAGTTCAGCTTGTTTGGAACTCTCTGAATTTCTTGGGTTCGTATGTTGATTTCCTTCACCAGGGTAGGGAAGTTTTCAGTCATTATTTCTTCAAATACACTCTCAATCCCTTGCTTCTTCTCTTCTCCTTCCAGTATACCTATGAGGTACTTCTTGTTGTAGTTCATATTGTCCCACAGATCTCTTAAGCTATTTTCATTGTTTTTTAGTCTCTTTTCTTTTTGTTGTTCCAACTGGGTGATTTCTGCTATTTTGTCCTAATTCGCTGATCCAATCCTCTGCTTCATCTAGCTTATTTTTTTAAGGGCAGTGTCACTGGCCCTCATATGTGGGACCCGAACCGGGGCTGCTGGCTTCCGAAGCCAGCGCTTAACCACCACACCACTCGCCCAGCCCTCCTGTGCTTCATCTAATCTATTAGTGATTCCTTCGAATGTGTTCCTTATTTCAGTTATTGTATTCTTTAATTCTAACTGGTTGTTTTTCATGATTTCCATATTCTTCTTTATGTCTTTTCTAAGTTCCTTAAACATTCTTATCATCAGTGTTCTATACTCTGTCTCTGAAAGTTTGGATACCTCTGTTTCATTTAGCTCCGTTTCTAGAGATTTCTTCTCATCATTTACTTGGGACATGTTTCTTTGTTTCTTCATTCTGGCTGTCATTCTTTGATTGCTTTGATGTATTAGATAGACCACCTAAAAATAAGAGAAAAAAAATAAAGAGGAAAAAAGAAGAAAAAACAAATGAAAAGAATGAAGAAAAAAGAAAAGAAAGAAAAAAGAAGAAAAAGAAAAGGTGGGGAGGCTCTCTATCCTCTTTAATCTGCAGACCCCTTGCTCAGCAATAGAGAGTCTCTGGGCGACTCAGCACCAGCTGTTAGGGGAAAGAGCTTAACATGCTATGCACCAGCCTCCCTCTCAGGTTTGCAGTGAGCTTTCTGCAATTAGCTGCTGTGTGCTCTGGAACCGTGCTCACTACCAAAAATCTTCACAGGTTGTTGCGGGTTGTCTGCTGTTGTAAAGGACTCTCTGTGGCCTGCAGAGGTGGGGGCCAGGCACTGGGACTTAGGGTACCTCTGGCAACACACCCCTAGGTGGGTGGTGCAGGCCCCCAAGGCACCAATGGATATGGTCAGTGGCCCCCATCAAGTCAGAGCAGCATGCACTCTTTACCAGTAACCAGCCCACACAAACTCACCAAGAAAGCCCCGACTGGATCATGCAGACACACAACTCCCAGCCCAACATTCTCAGGAAAACTCCCAGTCTCAGCCTGTCCCAATCAGCCGCTCGCAGATCAGGCTGAGCAGCCCAACAGCCAATCCTCAGCCTGGCAACTCTGCACAAACAGTTTGGAGAGCAGGGACCCAAGGCATCTCGCACACTGCTGTGTCTCAATGAACAGCCTGATGGAGCTGGAGCACACCTGCTTAGCATTTCCCTGGCTATGCAGCATAAGCACGGCAGAGGGTGGAGACCCTAGGTGGTTCGTGCACTCCTGTGTCTCAGTGAGTAGTCTCTTGCAGCCGGAGAGCACGGTGTTTCCCAGGCAACTAAGCACAAGCAAGGCAGAGGGTGCAAGCGCATGCATGCACAGACACACTCATGTACCAAATTCACCATACTAATGCGGTCCTGGACCTGACCATATGTGGGAGGGCCCAAACGTGGAAAAATGGCGCCTTCCTGTACTCTACTCATATGCAAGCTCCACACTGGGGGAACAATTGTCTGAAAACCTCCAACTTCCACACCAATGGAGCTCAGTTCAGTCTGTCCACGCAGTCTCCTGGGCACGGCTCACACAGCTACTCCCTCCACCTGGAACAGGGAGAGTTCTCACCTTCGGCAAGCCTGTGCATCGGCCCCACTGGTTCTCCAGCCGCCCTCAGCCTCACCAAGCCGAGCAAAGAAAGTCCTCACTAAGTTCTACTGCCAGCTATTGTAGAACTCCTCTTCCTGGCAAAGCAACTCTGGGCTGGTGAGCTAAGTGTGGGTCCAGAGTGTCTCTCCCCCAACCGGAGAAGCCTCCCCACTGCAAAGGCATCCCCCATGGGGCTCGCACTCTCTTGTCTCAGCCCCTCCTACCAGACTTGACGTGGCCTTCTCTTTAGGTCCTTCGTTTAGAGGTTCTGTTCATCTAATGTTCAGGGGACTTCTGAGTTAAATGAGGTATAAATTATTTGTAATTTTGGTGTGATCCTGGGAGGCAGTTGGCACAGCATTCATCTATTCTGCCATCTTACTGGAAGTCCCTTATTTTTCTTTTTGATGATAGCCATTCTAACAGGTGTGAGGTGATATTTCATTGTGGTTTTGATTTGCATTTTCCTAATATATAGTGAAATTAAGGATTTTTTCATTTATCTATTGGCTGATTGTACATCTTCCTGGCAGAAGTGTCAGTTCAGATCCCAGATCCTCTGCCCATTTTTTAATTGGGTTGTTTGTTTTTTGTTGTTGTATGAGTTATATATATATATATATATATATATATATATATATATATATATAAACATATATAGCTCCAGTAAGTGTCTAATATGCTAAATACCATATATATATATATATATATATATATATATATATAGTCATATATCTTTTTTTTTGCAAATATCTTTTCTAATGTGGTTGGTTGCCTCTTTTTTTTATTGATGGTTTCTTTTGCTGTGCAGAATCATTTTAGTTTGATATAGTTGCATTCATTTATTTTAGATTTGACTTCCCTTGCCTGTGAGGTCAAATTCATAAAATCCTCTTCGAACCCAAGGTCCATAAAGTTAGTACTTATGTTTTCTTCTATGCAGTTTATTGTTTCAGGTCTTATGTTTAGGTCCTTTGATTCATTTTGAGTTAATTTTGGTACATGGTGACTAATACCAGTCTACTTTCATTCTTTTGTATGTGGCTTTCCAGTTTTCCCAGCACCATTTATTTAGGTTTCTTCTTTCTACTTTATGTTTTTGACTCTTTTGTCAAAAATTACTTGTCCACATTTATGTCGGTTTTTTTCTGAGTTTTCATTTCTATTTCATTGGATTGTGTGTCTGTTTTTCTGCCAATACCATGGTGTCTTGATTATTGTTGCTCTGTAGTATAAGCTGAAACCAGGGAATGTGATACCTCCAGAATTCTTTTTTTTTTTAAGATTATTTTTTGGGAATTTGGGGAGGGGAACAGTGTTAGGGAATTGGGAAGGGAAACAGCCACATCCTTCAATCTTAGTTGTGGAGAGTGCAGCAAGCTCAGCTCCAAGTCCAGTCGGACCACTCAGCTCAAGTTTCTGTGTTCAATTAGTTGCTGGTGGGCATAGCCTCTCTCATGCAGGAGTCAAACAAGCAACCTCATTGTTAAGAGCACATGTTCTATCCACTGAGCCATCCTGGCATCAGCTCAGCTCAAGGTGCCAAGTTCAGTCTTAGTTGGGGGCAGGCATAGCCCACCAGTGGAACAGGCAACCTTGTTGTTAGGAGCACATCCTCTCACCAGCTGAGCCATCCTGTCACCTGTTGGCAACTTAGTGGCAGCTTAGCTTGGGGTGCAGCATCACTGGCTCATGTGAGAATTGAACAGGTGACCTGTTGCTCAGAGCTCGCACTCTTGGGCAAGCTCTTAAAAAACTAAGCCACTCAGCCGGCCCTCCAACATTATTCTTTTTTTCTTAGGATCCTTTGGCTATTTAGGGTCTTTTGTGATTCCATGCAAATCTAATGATTTTCTCTATTTCTTTAAAAACCATCACTGGGATTTTGACAGGGATTGCATTAAATCTTATTGCTTTGGGTAATGTGGCCATTTTAACTACATTGATTCTTTCAATCCATGAACACAGAATCTCCCATTTTTTTGTGTATCTTCTTCAATTTCTTTTAAAACTGTCTTATACTTTTATGTGTATATGTCCTTGACATACTTCATTAAGCTTGTTTCTAGGTATTTTATTCATTTTCTTGCATTTGCAAAAGGAATTGTTAGTATATAGGAATGCAATGAATTTTTGTACATTGATTCTATAGCCAGGAACTTTACTGTATTCGTTTATTGTATCTAATAGCATTTTGGTGGAGTCTTTATGGTTTTCTATATAAATAATCATGTCTTTTGGGCGGGCCGAGTGGTGCATTGGTTAAGAGCTGGTTTGGGGATGCCAGCGGCCCTGGTTCAGATCCCACATATGAGGGCCAGTGACACTGTCCTCTACAGCTAACAACAGCTCCACCTGGAGCTGGGCTGCGAGCCCCAGCGACGGGGTAGGCTGCAGTCCCTGCTGCAGTGGGCTGTCATAGGCTACAATGAGTGGCCTGCAGCCAGCGTGAGCAGCTGGCAGCCAGCGTGAGCTGCCAATAGCCGCAGTGAGTGACCATCCAGAGGCCGGCGACTGATCTGCCTCATCCGGGAAGAGCGCAATGACGATACAAACATGGGCCAGTGAAGCAATGTCCTCCGCAACTAGACTGAAGAACAAAAAGACAGCAACTTATCTGTTCCCCTTCCCTTATTCCCCAACACTGTTCCCCTCTCCCAATTCCCCAATAAAATGTTAAAAAACAAAAGAATCATGTCTCTTGCAAAAAGTACTATTTTCCAAATTTCATTCCCAATTCAGATGCCTTTTATTTCTTTCTCATGCCTGGTTGCACTGGCCAGGACTTCCAATGCTATGTTGAATATCAGTGGGGATAGCTTTACTTTTTCTCCATTAATTATGATATTGGCTGAGGTTTTGTCATGTATGGCATTTATTATGTTAGAGTATTTTTGTTCTATACCCATTTTATTAAGTGTTTTTATCATAAATAGATGTTCTTTCTTGTCAAATGCTTTTTCTGCATCTATTGATATAATCATGTAATTTTTATCTTTTATTTTGTTTATACAGTGTACCACATTTGATTGATTTGCATACATTGAACCACTCCTGTGCCCTTGGATGAACCCTGTTTGATAATTTTATTAAAGTATATTGTCATACAATACTATATTACTTTCAGGTGTACAACATAGTGATTCAACATTTATATAGCTTACAATGTGATCACCACAATTCTAGTAAGCAGCTGTCACTGTGTAAAGTTATTAAAATATTATTGGCTATAATCCCTGTGCCGTACATTACATTTCTATGGCTTATTTATTTTAAAACTGGAATTCAAAATCACAAGAACATATTATGTCACACCTGTCAGAATGCTTATTATCAAAAAGTCAACAAATAGCAAGTGTTGGTGATGAATGTGGAGAAAAGGGAAACTTCATGCACTATTCGTGGTTTTGTAAACTGGTGCAGCCACTGTGGAAAACATCATGGAGATTCCTCAAAAAAATTGAAACTAGGACTACCATAGGACCCACTTCCTATGGTAGGAATTCCTAACAATTCCACTTCTGTGTATTTTCTTGAAGAAAACAAAAACAGTAATTTGATAAGATGTATGCACTCTATTTTCACTGCAGTATTATTAACAATAGGCAAGATATAAAGACAACATAGGTGTCCATCAATAAATGAATACAAACATACACACGCATGCTTGTGCACGCACACACACACACAGTAATATTATTCAGCAATAAAAAGGAATGAAATCTTTCCTTTTGTGACAACATAGATGGACCTAGAGCATATTATGATAAGTGCAATAAGTGAAATAAGTCAGACAGAGAAAGAGAAATACCATATGATTTCACTTACTGTGGAATCTTAAAAAAGGAAAAGAAAAAAACTAAACTAAAACAAACTCATAGAAACAGAACAAAGTGATGACTGCCAGAGGAGAGGAAGATAAATAACTGGAAAAGGTCAAAGGGAAAAAGTGCTACAAACCTCAAGTTATAAAATAAATAAGCCACAGAGATTTTTTTTTTAATTTAGCATCGCTTGTTAATTTTATTTTCCAAAGAACCCCTAACCTATGTTCACATGCCTCCTCATGCTCTAAAAACAAAAGCAAAATAGTAATGTTACAGTAAAATGATAAATTTATCTAAACTGTACCATTAATATACTTTTTAATTATTTTATTGTGAAATAAACATTTCTTAAAATTAGCTTCAGGTGTACAACACAGTGCAATAGTTATACGTTTTACCCCTCAATGTGACAACTCACCTCCCCCAATTTGCCACCCCACTCCTCCCCCCATATGATACATATCTATTACAATTCCTTTGACTGCCTTCCACAGTATAATCCACATCCCGTGACTATCTATATATTCAATTACAGTTGGCATACAATGTTATACAACATCAGTTTCAGGTATACAGTGCAGTGATCAAGCCTCTACTCCATCCATGAAGTGATCTCCCTAACAAGACGTGACCACAAAATATTTACAACATTATTATATTCCCTGAACTGTTTTTCATATCCCTGTGGCAATATTGTAGTTGTCTATTTATGCTGTCTAATCCCTTACCCTTCTCCCTCATCCCCACCCCCATCCCAACTAGCAACCCTGTTTTTCCTCTATATCTATGAGACTATTTCTGTTTACTTTGCTCATTCATTCAGTTTTTCAGATTCCACATATAAGTGAGATCATATGGTATTTGTCTTTCTCCAACAGAATTATTTCACTTAACATAATAGTCTCTAGTTCCATCCATATCGTTGCAAATGGTACGATTTCATTCTTTATAGCAGAGTAATACTCCGTTGTATAAATGTACCACAGTTGCTTAATCCAGTCATCAACCGATGGGCATTTCGGTTCTTTCCAACTCTTGGCTATTGTAAATAGTGCTGCAATAAACATAGGGGTACATATATTTTTTCGAATTAGCATCTTGGATTCTTCTGGGTAGATACCCAAGAGTGGAATTGCTGGGTCATACGGTAGTTCCTTTTCCAGGTTTTTGAGATACCTCCATACTGATTTCCATAATGGCTGCACCAATCTGCAGTCCCACCAACAGTGCACCAGGGTTCCCTTTTCTCCACACCCTTGCCAGCACTTGTTGTTTGTTGATTTATTGATGATAACCATTCTGACTGGAATGAGGTGGTATCTCATTGTGGTTTTTATTTGCATTTCTCTGATGATTAGTAAGGTTGAACATTTTTTCATATGCCGGTTGGCCTTCTGTATGTCCTCTTTAGAGAAATGGCTCTTCATGTCCTCTGCCCATTTTTAAATTGGGTTGTTTGGGTTTTTTTTGGTGTTGAGTTTCATGAGTGGTTTATAAATTTTGAATATTAACCCCTTATCAGATATATTGTTGGCAAATATCTTCTTCCATTCAGTAAGCTGCCTTTTTATTTTATTGATGATTTCCTTTGCTGTGAAAAGAACTTTTAAGTTTGATGTAATCCCATATGTTCATTTTTTCTTTTGTTTCCCTTGACCGTGGTGATATATCAGTAAAAATATTACTGAGGGTAATGTCTGCAAACTTACTCCCTATGTTTTCTTCTAGGAGTTTTATGGTTTCAGGTCTTACATTTTAAGCCACAGAGATTTCACATACAGGTAAATCTTTTAAAAATATAAATCAGCTCATGGAATACCTGTAATCAAAATCCTCCTAAGATTTCCTCCCATGATCCTTAGACTAAAATCTAAATTATTTACCAGTATCATACAAGGTCCTCCATGATTGGGTCTGTGCTACCTACCAGACTCATCAGGCACTCTCCTCCTCACTATCCAACTCCAGTCAGGATAGTTTTCCTTCAGTGCCTCAAATGCATCAAATACTATCACTCTCCGGGCCTGAGCAAGTGCTAGTCTTTCTGTATGGGATGCATTTTTACTCTCAGGTGTTAGCTCAAATGTCTTTTCCCTGACCTAATCTAAACTAAAGTTATATTGTTACATAGTCTCATTGTACCTTAATGCCTTCCCTTCTTAGTTCTTAGAACATGGTAATCACACATTGGTATCATTTTATTAATATTTGCTGCCAACACTGGACTGTAAGCACCATGAGAACAGGAATGTTATCTGCTTTGCTCATTGCTATATCCTAGCATCTAGACAATGTTTATCACACAGTAAGAACTCAAAATTTTATTTAATGAATAAATATATTAATTAATGAGTAAGCAAAAAATTTAAAACTCCTGACCTCCAATGAATATCCATATTGTCTTGATATAAAATGGCCTAAAAAGTACCCCCTGACCCCAACTCATCTCAGCGTATCTCCTGCCATTCCTTACACTGCTTTGGAAGGGTGGTTTGCACTTACAGTTGCAAAATGAATTTTCCCTAATATATGTGTTCATATTTTAATGCCTGCATTTATTTGTAAGCCATTATATTCAAGTAGGATCAAATGTTGATAATGAGTATTTTCTTTGCCAGTGTTTAGATACATGACATGTAATTGCAAAAATAACTAGTTAGACTGTTGGATGGCAGTGTACTCCTGACAGCTGAACAAAATGTCCAAAGGAAATAACCCAAAGATGGTAAATAAACCATGGAATCGCTGGGGAATGGGGCTGACACCTTATTCTGACTCTAGTATCAGTAAGCACCCACTATGGTTACTAGAACCCAAGGCCAAAGGGTATTGAAGGAGATAGGGAAGCTAATGTATATGAATCCAGGGAAAGCATGAGCTAGCTACTACCCCACACCCACACCATCACCTCCATCATTTATATTCTCCCTGTCCTACATCTACAAGTTAAACACAAATACCCAATTTAAAGGCCAAATAGGTATCTCCTTGTGTGATGGACTTTGAAGAGTCCAAGATTTTCACCCTTCCTAATTTCCCTCCACTAAAATGTCTCCTTTGGTTTCTTCTAGATATGTATGCATTTTCATTAGGTTAAGTCCTTATGCTCTGTGAAAAGGAAGTCATAAACTAACCCTGTAATTCTCAAATTGGGGGTGAGGAGGTAGAAGGGAACAGTGAGTGCTTTTGCCACCCAGGATATATTTAGCAATGTTTTGAGGCATTTTGGGTTTTACAACTGAGAAGTGGTGGTAGTGCTACTGACATCTAATGGGTAGAATCCAGGGATGCTGCTAAATATCCTATGATGCATAGGACAGTCTCCCACAATTAAGAATTATCCAGCACAAAATGTCAGTAGTGTCTACTGAGGTTGAGAAACCCTGAGCTAACTCATGTGCAAAGATTAATTGATTAGTCCACTAACAACTCATAATAGAGTGGATTCTTGTGGAAATTGGGTTTGCAATGGGTAGATTTTGATCAGACATCTGAAACAAAAAGGAGAAAGGGTAATAAGATAGCCATGCCAACAATAGATTGGGAAAGACTGGAAGCAGGTGAGCAGTTATGAGACTGCTCTTATAGTCTAAGAGAGAAGGAATGAGAACCTGACCTGAAGATGAATAGGAAATAGAGACCCCACATACTGTAGAGGTAGAATTGAGGAAGCATCACAAAACAATTATATATGGGAATAAGGCAGAGATAGACGCCATAGATTACCCTTAAGACTCTAGTTTGAGTGTCTGGAAGAAGAGTGATGCGTTAGGAGAAACAGGGACAAGAGGAGCATATCTGTGGATGGTGGTTTAAAGTGAAGAAATAATATGTTGAGTGTGTGATGCCATGAAGGCCCCCAGGTGAAACTGTTTTATGAACAATTAGAAATGTATATCTGGAGCTCAGGTGAGTGTCTAAAGCTAGGGGTATCTACTTGCAATCCAAGTAGGTAGTAAGGTGAGGTTCCCTGCTTGGCACATATCAGGAGCTCCATAAATATTTGTTGAATGGAAAAAAAAACAGTAAGAAAAAAAGAAGGCCAAGGAGAAAATATCTACACACATTTTCATTAAGTGAGTAGACCAAAAGGAAGCTGAAAGGGAACAGTTAGGGAGGCATAATGAGCAGAGTTTAATGGTCTTGAAATAGGAGAGAATTTCAAGTGGGAGGATTTGTCAAACAATATCAAATGCTGCCCAGAAGTCAAATTGAATGATGTCACTGAATACATTTGTATTTGGCAGTGAGCAGGTCATCAAACTTGAAAGAAAAGGTTCAGTAGAGTGATGAGAGCAGAAACTAGGTTACAGGTGCAGAGGGCTACAAGGTCCTCATCACCCTATTATTAGTGAGATGGTAAAGGAGTTAAAATGATAGCTTATGGAGGTGGCAGGGATTTAGGGGTCGGTGGAATCTTTTAGCAGATTTTTAGCCTGACAGGAAGAAGTCAACACAGAGATACTAAAGGCACAAACTTGAATAGCTAATAGCCATTATGTATCTCCTGAATAAATAAATTGTGTTTTTAAGCTTCTTGTAAAACCAAGTTGAAGTTATGTGGACTGGAATTCGATATATCATGAGGCACTCAAGAAGCTCAATAGGTAAAGTTAGATTTAACTTACGGAAAAGCTCCCTAGCCATCACAGCTGTCCTGCAAGGGAAGGGCTGCTTGTGAGCACTCATCTCGCTTGTCACTCGAAGCATTCAAGGAGAGGTAATATGACATAACAAGAAGTGATTCCAGTATTGAATGTGAAGTTGGACTAGGTTGTAAATTTTGGACTTCTCAGATCAGTAATATTGTAAGAGGGAAAAATAAGGTGATTAGAATATATATTGATCTAGAGAGTAACCAACTTTAAAATTTTACAATGTTAAGTGTATTAGTTTTCAAATAACTATTGTAACAAATTACTACAAATTTAGTAGCTTAAAATAACATAAGTTTATTATCTTCCAGTTCTGTAGGTCAGAAGTCTGATAGCGGTCTCACTGGGCTAAAATCAAGGTTTTGACAAGGCTATGTTCCTGTCTGGGGGCTCTAATAGTGCGAGTATTTATTTTCTTGTCTTTCCCAATTTCTAGAGACCACCAACCTCCTTAGTTTATAGCCCCCTTCACCTTTAAAGCTAGCAATGGCTGGTCAAGTTTTTCTCATATCACATCATTCTGATACTGACTCTTAATTCCATCTGCAGCCTTAATTTCCTTTTACTGTGTAACTGAATTCAAAGATTTGGGCGATTAAGACATGGACATCTTTGGGGAGATATATATCTCTATATATAGGTGTATATATCTATATAGGTCTATGTATCTATATAGATACCAATCTAGATAGATAGATAGATAGATATACACCATCATTTCAGAAGAAGAAGGACACTACATACAAATTCTTGAAAATAGAAATTATATAAAGAAAATAATTGTCCTTTCTAAAAAAGGAACAGTTGTCAACCTTACCCTAACACAAACACACACACATATGCATATTTCACCAGTGTGGAAACTTCACCATGAACCAACACCACAGTTTCAGAAAGCAGTGGACTGCATGCTCTCTTAAGGACATTCCCACCTCTAAGCTTCTTTGATCCCCCAGATTTCATTGTACTATGGTATTACCTGGAGAAACTTCTTGTTGTATATCTCTATTTGTTCCTTCATAGCTATATTTTTCTTCTCCCTGCTTGCTTCAAATGTGATAATTAACTCAGCAAGAGACTTCAGATTCCTTTTTCCCCTGATTCAAAAGGATGTGAAAAGTGTTCTGTAAATGACATACGATATTGTTATTTGGATCTTTGGAGTAATCAAATTGTTTCACATTTTTGTAATGATGCCTTTTGGAATATGGATTTTATATTTAGTTACCATATTGTACATTAACAATACCTGTCCGACCCTACAGATTGGGGATTATAAATAAAAGTGTGACAGGTGGCTCCAGCCTTGCTTGTCACTCATCATTGAAAGGAACGCTGCTGGGGAGCTACACTAAAATCCCCAGGAATCCAGGATGTAGTCAGAACGACATCTTCAATGAGGAAAATTTGGTGTTTTCTAGTTGGAAGAGATGGAGAAAGGCACTCTTAGGGATAAAACAGCCAAGATACTTTATACTGGGAAGGCACAGGGGCCCTAAGTGGGGACAGCATTTTACTATATAATGCCGGGAGAGGAAGAGTATTATATAGGGAGAGGAAGAGTAAAGACAACAACACATTTTAAAATCAAATTCTCAGGGTTTCTGTCTTAACACATTACTACCCAGGAATGAGAATAGAAAAGAGTACTAAAGAACTATATATGGAAGGTGAAAGAGAAGAAAAGCTGTGCTACCTCGGTACTCAGTGTCAGATTCAGGGCAATGATACTGTGGGGAGGGTAACCTGATGGGGTTAACAAAAGACGAAGTGTGATAAAAAGAGCTGGCATGAGGAAAGAAACAGAAAAACAACTAATTAGTTGCCAACTAGTAGGCAACGTGCTAAGTATTTTCAATGTACTAATTTACTGCTTACCTTATGACAATATGAGGTATGATCAAAAAATACGGTGAATGTTTAAATTTTAAAAAAATTATTTTGCTTACCATTATGATCTCAAGATCCATCCATCTTGCTGCAAATTGCACTATTTCATCATTTCTTATGGCATAATAGCATTCCATTGTGTATATACACCAAAACTTCTTTATCCAGTCATCTATCGAAGGACACTTTGGTTGTTTCCATGTCTTGGCCACTGTAAATAAAACTGCAATGAACATCAGAGCACATATATCTTTAAGGACAAATGTTTTCAGATTTTTTTGGGTAGATACCCTAGAGAGGGATTCCTGGGTCATATGGAAATTCTATTTTAATTTCTTGAGGATTCTCCCACTGCCTTCCATAGTGGCTGCACCGATCTGCATTCCCACCAACACTGTATGAGGGTTCCTTTTTCTCCACAAAGTGGTATATAAAACTGAAAACAACAAAGCAACAAGACAAACAAATAAAGAAACAAAAACTCATAGACAGATACAATAGTTTAGTGTTTACCAGAGGGTATGAGGGGAATTGGTGTGGTAGATGAGGGTAAAAAGGATCATATATATGGTGATGGAAGAACTGATTCTGGGTGGTGCATACACAATGTGATATATAGATAATGTGTTACAGAGTTGTACACCTGAAACCTATGTAACTAACGATTGTCACCCTGATAAAGTTTAATTTAAAAATATTATTACAGACACATTGCCATTAATACCCCTCAAAATACTCCCTCTCATTTGAATACAATTATCCAAACATTCCCGGCACTTTCTGAAGCAGTTCTGGAAGACCTCTTTCATGAGTGTCTTTAGTTGTGCTATTGTGGCTGCCTTGATGTCCTGAATCAATTCAAAACATTTTCCCTTCATGGTCATTTTGACATCGGGGAAGAGCCGAAGCTCAGATGGTACCAGATCCAGTGAATAAGGTGGATGTGGACACAGCGTAATGTTTTTATTTCACAGAAATTGTTGTATACCAGAAGTGATGTGTGACATACAGGATTAAGTGAAGACACTCATGAAAGAGGACTTCCAAAACTGCTTCAGGAAGGGGCAAGAACTATGGAACAAGTGTGTTCAAAGTGAGGGAGAGTATTTTTAGGGGGATTAATGGCAATGTGTCTTTTGCTATAATATTTTTTTTTATTTAACATTCACCATTGTTTTTTTTATCACATTGTATAACCAAAAGCAACACTTATAATTAAGATATACACATATGTTTTAATTAAAAGGTATTGGGGTGACAGTGGTCAACAAAACTACATAGGTTTCAAGTGTACAATTCTATAAAACATCTGTAGATTGCATTATGTGTCCACCACAGTTCTCCATCCATAACCATATATTTGACCCCTTTACCTTATTCTACCATCTCCCTCCCCCCTTACCCTCTGGTAACCACTAAACTATTATCTCTGTCTGTCAGTTTTTTTTCTTTTTTTTGTGTTGTTCCTTTGTTGCTTTCAGTTTCATATCCCACATTTGAGTGAAGTCATATGGTTCTTGACTTTTACTTTTACTGTCTGACTTATTTTGCTTAGCATAATGATCTTAAGATCCATCCATGTTGTTGCAAAAGGCAGTATTTCATCTTTTCTTATGGTGGTGTAGTATACTATTGTGTATATATACCGCATCTTCTGTATCCAGTCGTCTATTGAAAAACACTTTGATTGTTTCCATGTCTTGGACACTGTAAATAATCTTTACAGATAAATGTTTTCAGATTTTTTGGGTAGATACCAAGAGAGAGATTACTGGGTCATATGGTAATTCTATTCTTGTTGTTGTTGTTTTTGTTGTTGCTGTTGTTTTGAGGGCAGTGTCACTGGCCCTCGTGTGGGATCCCAACGGGGGCCGCTGGCATCCCAAGCCAGCTCTTAACCACCACGCCACTGGGCCGGCCCTAATTCTATTCTTAATATATTGAGGAACCGCCAAACTGTTTCCATAGCAACTGTACCAATTTACATTCCCCCCAACAGTGTATGAGGGTTCCTTTTTCTCCACAGTTTCTCCAACACTTGTTATTATTTGTCTTGTTGATGATAGTCATTCTAACAGGTGCGAGGTGATATTTCATTGTGGTTTTGATTTGCATTTCTCTGATGGTTAGTGATGCTGAGCATTTTTGCATGTATCTGTTGACTGATTGTATGTCTTCTTGGAAGAAGTGTCTGTTCAGGTCCTCTACCTATTCCTTTTGTGTGTGTGTTTATTAGGGTGACAGTTGTTAGCAAAGTTACATAGATTTCAACCATACAATTCTGTAATACATCATCTATATATCACACTGTGTGTTCACCACCCAGAGTCAGTTCTCTTTGTATCACCATGTATCTATCCCCTTTATCCTCATCCACCACCCTCCTCTACCCTTACCCTCTGGTAATCACTAAACTATTGTCTGTAACTATGAGGTTTTTTCTCTTCATTTATTTGTCTTGTTCCTTTGTTGTTTTCAGTTTTATATACCCACCATTCTTTAAAAGCATGTTGTTGAGTCTCCATATATTTATGTTTTTTTTCTGCTTTCTTTTTACAGTTGATATCCAATTTCAAAGCCTTGTGGTCAGAAAATATGCTTGGTATAATTTCAATATTCTTAAATTTGTCAAGGTAGTTTTATTTCCCAACATATGTTCTATCCTTAAGAATTCTCCATGTATATTAGAAAAGAATGTATATTCTGGGATGTACATTCTAGGATGAAGTGCTCCTTAAATGTCAATTATGTCCATTTGGTTTAATGTGTAATTTCAGGCTAATATTTCTTTAATTATTTGCTGTTTGTATTATCTATCTGTAGCTGTCAATGAGGTATTTAGGTCCCCTACTGTAATTGTGTTTTGGTCAATTTTTCCCTGTAGTTCTGTTATTATTTGCTTTGTATATTTGGTGCTCCCAATTTGGGGCATATATACTCATGAGTGTTATGTCTTGTTGTTGTGTTGTCCCCTTTATGATTATGAAATATCCATATTTGTCTCCTGTTCCCTTTTCTATCTTGAAGTCTATTTCATCTGATATAAGTATGGCTACAAGCTCTTTTCCCTGGATACCATTTGCTTGAGTATACATTTCCACCCTTTTGCTTTGAGTTTATGTTTGTCCTTTTAGCAGAGATGTGTCTGTTGGAGGCAACATATAGTCGGCTTTTGTTTTTTTTAATCCAATTTGCTAATCTGTGCCTATTTATTGGTGAATTCAGTCCAATTATATTTAGGGTGATTATATATATGAGAATTTCCTATCATTCTATTTTTTGTTCTGGTGGCTTTGTGCCTCCACTGTTTCTTTGCCTTTTTGTTGTCTGTTATTTCTGTGTGGTGGTATTCTATGATTTTCCCCTCTGTTTTATTTTATATATTTCTGTTCTGGATTTTTTTTGAGCGGTTACCATTAAGTTTATGTAAAAGAAAGTTTCATATATAGAGTAGTCCTTTCTCTTCAGTATGCTTCCTATCTCCATTTCCCTTTGCAGGTTCAGACCTTTACTCTCTTTGCTTTTATGTTTTTTGTTGTCACAAGTTATCCCTACTTATGCTGTGAGTTGATTTATGAGTTGCTGTAGCAAGCTGTCTTTCTCTTCTTTTCCCTTTTTAATTTTTTTTTCCTGATTATCCCTTTATCCTCTATGTTATGTTTAAGTGTATAGTGCCCTAATGTGTGTAGTCATTGCATCTATGTGTCTGTTTGTAATAACTGCTCAAAGTTTTGTATTCTTTTGACTTTTTGTTTCAGGCCGAATAGCCTCCTTCAGTATTTCTTGTGATGCAGGCCATGTGTTGGAAAATTCCCTCGGCTTCTCTATGTCTGGAAAGGTCTTTATTCTTCCATCTTATCTAAAGGCTGTCTTTGCTGGATATATTATTCTTGGCTCATAAATTCTCTGTTTCAATAGTTTGAATATTTGATTCCACTGCTTCCTGGCTTGTAGAATTTCTGCTGAAAAATCCGATGGTAGTCTAATGGGCTTTCCTTTTCCTTTGTCTTCTTTTCCCTGGCTGTCTTGAGAATTCTTTCTTTGTTGTTAATTTTTGACAGCTTCAATACAATGTGACTTGGAGAAGGCCTGTTGGGATTGAGGTAATAAGTTGTTCTATTTGCTTCTTGGATTCTAGGATTCAGTTCTTTCCACAAGTTTGGAAAATTGTTATCAACTGTTTGCTTGAATGTACTCTCCATTCACTTCTCCCTTTCTTCTCCTTCTGGTATGCCCATTTTTTTAAAGATTTTATTGGGGAATTGGGGGAAGGAACAGCATTGGGGGATTAGGGAAGGGGAACAGACAAGTTGCTGTTCTTTTGTTCTTCAGTCTAGTTGTTGAGGATGTCACTTCACTGGCCCATATTGGTTTTGTGATCATTGCAGTCTTCCCAGGTGAGGCAGATCGGTCACTGGCCATTGGATGGCCATTCACAGTGGCTCATGCCAGCTGCCAACCGCTCACACTGGCTATGGCCACTTACAGTAACTTATGGCAGCCCAATGCAGTTCCACTGCAGCCTACACTGTCACCAGCGACTCACAGCAGCCCAGCTCCAGGTTGAGCTGTTGTTCACCATCTTAGCTGTAGATGGTGCAGCATCACTTGCCAATGTGGGATCTGAACCAGCAGCCCAGCTGCTCAGAGCTCACGCTCCCAAGCCAACTCTTAACCAAGGAGCCACTTGGCTGACACTGCCCATTATTCTAATGTTGCTCTTTCTGGTGGAGTAAGCAAGTTCTTGTGGAGTTCTTTTATTTATTTATTTATTTATTTATTTATTTATTTATTTATTTATTTATTTATTGAGGGCAGTGTCACTGGCCCTCATATGTGGGACCGAACCGGGGCCGCTGGCTTCCCAAGCCAGCACTTAACCACCGTGCCACTTGGCCGGTCCATGTGAAGTTCTTTTATTTCTTTTAACTCTCAAGTCTCTCTCTTCTTCCATCTGTGTCATTTCCAGATTTATATCTTCAGTGTCACTGATTCTTTCCTCCCTCTTGTCAGCTCTGTTACCTAAGCTGGCTATTCCTTTTATTGAAGTGTTAATCTTCAGAAATTCTATTTTTTTATTTTAATCTCTTCGGTGAAATGTTCATTTTGTTATTTGATTGTGTTTCTGAGTTCATTAAACTGCCTATGTGTGTTTTGTTGCAACTCATTGGACTTTTTCAGAACTGCAATCTTGAATTCTCTGTCATGTAAGTCACATATTTCCAATCTTAAAGTTTGTTTTTTGTGAGCTTTCATTTTCTTTCTTCATTGCCTTGTTACCTTGGTTATTTCTGTAAATTGATAAATTATTATTTACATTCCTGGGTATTTACAGGAGTCAGTTCTGCAGCAGGTTGATATGAAGAAGTCTTTATTTCTCTTTCCAGTAGGTTTTGGTGAAATGGAATGTTTGTTTTCTTTCCCACTGCAGTCTTTTATTTTCTTTCATTCTGTAGCATTGTATTTTCTCTTGCACTTTTCTGGCTTCTCACACAATGGTGGGTTCCCTGGAAGTTGAGCTTCTCTTCTATGATCCAGTGGCCTGGGTCTCAGGGTACTGTCTCCATGGGAGGATTGGAGGGCCATAGAGTTCTGAGCTTCTGCAATCCCAATGCTGCCCCTATAGCCTGATGCAGAGCCTGTGCGTCTCAGCTACTCTGGTTGCCCCTGCAGGGATCAGCCTATAAATGTGGGTGTAGTACAGGCTGTGAGACACAGCTGGTGTGTTTGTGGCTGTTAACAATAGGGACTACCAGCCCACATTTGTCTAGCCTCTACAGTTCCTTCCCTTTCACTGGAATTAGTTGCTCTGTGAGTTTATGGCTGTGGGACTGTCGCTGCACTTCTCAGGGCTATAGATATATTTTTTTCTGTAATCTGACACTGCTAACATTTCTTCTGGAGCCTGCTTCTAACACTGGGAGTGTGGGCATTGGGTGAGCTCTGGGAAGGTGGGGTGGGGGTGGGGAGGCGGCCAGATTCCATGCCTTTGTTTTCTGTTTTCTGCCTGGCAGTGAGGGCTTAAACTACCATTCTCACCCTTCCGTATTTGGTCTTTATTCCGAGGTCTCTGCTGTGAGCACTGGGTTCAGCTGTATTATAATATATGCTGATCCCTCAGGCAGGGCTGTGGGCCTGCAGCCTGAATTCTTCCCTCTCCCGTGATTGCAGTGAGCTCTGGACTGCAGTAAGCTCTGGTCTGCATCCAGTGGGCTCTTGGCCTTCATCTCTGCACTTCCCACCTCTCTCCTCCCCTGCTCAACCGATTTATCCACCTGCAGGTGACTTGATGTGTGCGTCTCTCAGACCTATTTGTGTGCTGTGCAGGAAATCCTTTGTTGAATTACAGCTGCTCAATTTGTTGTAACTTCCAAGGGAGATTTATAGAAGCACTCCTCATGCTGCATTTCTGTGATGTCTCCAACAAAGACATATTTTATATTTTATTTATTTCATTTATTATTGTATTTTTTCTTAACTAGTATATGATTTCCAAGAGGACAGGGTTGTTTTTTTTCTCTCTCCTATCTCTCCCAATACCTATGACAGTGCCTCACACATAGTAGATGGTCAATAGATGTTTGTTATGTGAATACCTAACATTATCTATTATGTGCCAGGCACCGTTATAGATGATTCCCATAAATGAACTCATTTTAACTTTCACAACCAATGCTGAAACAGACACTATTATACTAATTTTACAGATGAGGAAACTAGGTCAGCAGCACAGAGGTATTAAGTAACTTGTCTTATAAGTGATGGATTCAGTACTTCAACCTATACCGTCTAATTCCAGAACCTTCCTGTACTGAGGCTCAGAGAGGTTAAATAACTTGGACAAAGTCATGTAGTTTAAGACTGGCAGAGCCGTGAACTGTTATTCTTACCTCTGCACTTCAAGGCTTCATAAGATTGCCAAGATAATTATTTCTTTCAGCATCATTTTACCAAGGACTAGTCTTCTGAGATAAAGAAATAGATATGGTCAATTAAGGATTCAGATAAAGGTAACAGATATTGCCCCAAAGAATTATGGGTCTCAAAAGGTCACCAATCTGCCACCTAATCTCACTGTTGATATTTGGGGCTGGAGAAAGTGAGAGAAGCAGCCAGCAGATGAGTCATGGAAAACCCTTGGAGGATCCATCTATGCAGAGAGCTAGCCATTGAGGGTAAGTCACTGCCATGCCAAGCAAATCCTGACTCATGCTGTCTTAGATAGCTCTGGAGTAGGTATGCTGTAGAGATGCTAATAAAGCATTTTAAGTGACTGGCTCATAATTCATTGTGTGACCTTGTGCAAGACACTTCCTCTCTTTGTGTCACAGTTTCTTTATGACAGGAAGGCATCAGTGGAACTCTGTTGAATCAGAAGAGCTCCACTTATCTCTTATATATTGAACTTTTCCACATAAAATTTCATTTGGAGCAAGGATTTTACACTAAAAACTATGCCTGGAAAATGACTAAATAAAATAGTCTTTCAGATCCTTCTAATTCAAATATTCTAAGAATCCAAAAACATAGACACTGTCCTTTGGGTCAGCTCTATGTTCCATTCCGCCTTACTTCCTGCAGCCAGGAATGGCCCAGAGTTCCACTGTGAGAGGAAATGCACAGACCTATGCCCCAGCTTCTCTCAGAGGCTATTAACCCTGTCCTTATACGGCACTTGTCTTCCCCACTGGGCCTTCAACTAACATCCCTTGTGTATGTTGAGTTACAGCAAGAGTGACTATGCACAATAGTACTTGCAGGGCAGCTACACATCTGTTTTATATGAAGGAAATATAACATTTACTGATTTTCTCCTAACACTGTTCTTGTTGATGTCCATCACTGTATGTCTGCCTGTTAGACCACAGTAGTCTAGTGTTCCCTGAGGGTTGCTGCTGATCTATAATACTCTTAAATCCCCTGCCTGAGCCAAAACCAAAGGCTTAAGCTTAGTTCAGAATGAATTTTTATTCACTGGGTACCCTCACACCTGCTCACTCACACATTATTTTTTTTTTTAGCTGAGCCATCCTGCCACCTGTTGGCTCACTCACACATTTTTATAAGGTCTCCCTTTATCTCATTTTGCTTCTCATCATACATAGGTTTTAAGATTTCACTGTATGCTCCTTCCTGAAGTCTGGGTTTCACTTATATAATGTGATTCCCTTCTTATAAAGTTTTAAAACAAGCAAAAATAACATTATATTGTTTAGGTGTGTGTTTGTATATTTTTAAAAGACCAAGGTAAGGGCTGGCCGAGTGGCGTGGTGGTTAAGTGCTGGCTTGGGAAGCTGGTGGCCCCGGTTCGGGTCCCACATATGAGGGCCAGCGACACTGCCCTCCAAAAACAAAACAAAAAGAGACCAAGGTAATAATAAATGCAAAATTCAGGATAGCAGTTACCACAGAAGGAGGGAGGTGTCAAAACAGAAACATAGAGTAGAGGAGGAAGGCATAGGTAAAAATACATTGTCAGTAATGTTATAGTTCTTGGGTTGGGGGATGGCTTTATGGGTGTTCATTGTATTTTATTTTATTTATTTATTTATTTATTTATTTATTTATTTGAGAGCAGTGTCACTGGCCCTCATATGTGGGACCAAACCAGGGCCACTGGTTTCCCAGGCCAGCGCTTAACCACCGCGCCACTCAGCTGACCCTTGTATTTTAAATAAATAGAAAAATAAATGCAATAAATCCAATATGAAAGATTCATATGTGTACTAGTAGTAATTAATTAATTCTGCACCCCTGAGATTCAAAAACAATTATTATAAGAGCAATAATATATTTTTATTAACCAGAATGTTACTATTATAACATACTTTTATTTTATTTTTTTGTTTCCTTCCAACGTATCAAGGGCTTTTTGAAACTCTAAGTTGATCATAGCTATAACTTTCCCTCTCTCCGAGTTTATTTCCCCCTCAATTATTGTCTATAATTTAGTCAGGTTAGGATTCTCCTTGTTGAAAATATGTTGCATTTCCATCATGAGGATATTTTTGGGTGGGGTTCATGGATCCTTCTCTTTCTTTTGGTCCTTGCATGCTAACTGGTGTGGATCCAAGAATTACTGACTACGTCCTGCATCATTTTGGGTAAAGGGTCATGATTGCTGGTTCCAGTTTTCTAGCCCCATGACCAATAATAACAGTTCTTTCTAGGGTTGCCAGATAAAATTCAGGATCATCAGTTAAATTTGAACTTCAAATGAACAACAAATAATTTTTAGTATATCTATTAATTTGAGACAAACATATTAAAAATATTTATCTGAAGTTCAAATTTAATTTGACATTCTGTATTTTTATTTGCTAAACTTGAAAACCCTACCTCATTTGGGCCAATAATTATTCTTTAAAGACATTGTTGGTTTTGGGACCCAGGGAATGTGAGTTTTGGAATTGGACAGGCTCAGATTCAAATCCTGGCTCCTCCTCTCAAGAGATAGAACATTTTTTTGGCTCAGAATTCTTATCTGTTAAAAAGAAATAATATCAATACCTCATGACATTGTTGGGAATATTAAATGAGATAATATTTTATAGTACTTAGCACAGTGCCTGGTACCTACCAAGCACTAAATGGCTCTTATTATTGTCAATTTTATACAAAGCATTGTGCACACCAGTCATGATTTGACCTTGTACTGCAAAACCATCCATTTACAGGATGAATTTGGGAGTGGGACTCTCCTTAGTGTTTCCCTTGGTGATGGCCAAGACACCGTGTCAACTAGCCACTTCCTTTTTGTTTCTGAATACTCCCTTTGGCACCTTGTCATGCAATGCTCCAGATTCATTCTCTAGTTAGTTTTCTCCTTTTAACTATCTTGTGCATGTGTTTGCAGGTCACTTAGAATTCCTCAAGTTGTAAGGTGTTATCTTCCCTGATGGAGATACTTGAGTGACTGATAATCAGCTTTGATCAAGCCAATAACTGATGAATTTGGCTGATAAAAGGCAGCATCCATAATCAATATAGGTTTAAACAGAATGCATGTAAAGCAAGATACCACAAATACTGAGAAGTCTTTGATTCTCACAAAGCAGTCAAGAAATTAATTCAATTGGTTTTCCACTTAATTTTGTTCTACTTTCAATGGTTTCCTTAATTTTAGTTCCCAATGCCTTCACTGTTTCTCCTCTCAGGGAGAAATCCAGGCCGTTTACATTCTCTTCTCTAATCCATCCATCCCTATCTTAACTTGCCCATCTGCTTTACCATTCATCCTGGAATCTAACCAGGCATATTAATTCATCTTGACATGCTAATTGCTAAAAGGAAAGATTCCATTTAATCCCCTTCACAACCTAGTAGTGGCTTCTTAGCAGAAAAAGGAGACAATGCAGGATCCCTTAAATCACACCACATTATCAGCTGCCTGTTCTTCTGCTTCACATGAGTAAAAGGAAGCAGTAGTACAGATAATCTAAAGATCATTTCCACTTGGTTTTGGAATGCACCACACAGTGTTGTTGTAGTTTATTTGTTTTTGCTAATTATGTTCTACCTAAGCTAATATTGACATTGGTTCACATTTTTAAACTCACCTGGGCCAGAAGAGGGAAGAGGTGGTGGAGTGGCCCACTTTGAAATGGAGCTGACCATCTTTAAGATGTATGTGCTCTAAATGTCCATTGCAGCTTTATTTATAGTGGCCAAGACATGGAAAAAACCAAAGTGTCCTTCAACAGATGATTGAATAAAGAAGTTGTGGTATATATACACAATGGAATACTATTCTGCCATAAAAAAGATAAAATAATGCCATTTTCAACAACTTGGGTGGATCTTGAGATTATTATGCAAAGTGAAACAAGTCAGACAGAAAAAGTCAAGAGCCATATGATTTCACTGATATGTGAGATATAAAACTGAAAGCAACAAAGGAACAAGACAAACAAATAAAGAAACAGAAACTCGTAGACACAGACAATAGTTTAGTGGTTACCAGAAGGTAAGGGGGGAGGGGGATGATAGAAGAGGGTAACGGGGGTCAAATATATGGTGATAGAAGGAGAACTAACTCTGGGTGAACACACAGTGTGATATATCGATGATGTATTATAGAATTGTACACTTCAAATCTATGTAATTTTATTAACTATTGTCACCCCAATAAATTTTAATTATAAAAAGAAATGAAGCTGACCACAATTATGAGGAGGACATGAAAGTTCTATGTGTGTGGGCCAGCCGAGTGGCTCAGTTGGTTAAGAGCTCACTCAATCGGTTGGTTAAGAGCTCATTCAAGAGTGTGAGCTGAGCTCTTAGCAACAGCAGTTCATTGCCCAGCCCCAGCTGAGCTGTCGCTGAGCTGCCAACAGGTGGCAGGATGGCTCAGCTTAAAAAAACAAAACAAACAAAAAGTTCTATGTGTGGGTTAATAGATCTAGAAGACAAATGCAAAAGGATCAATATAAAACTTTGTCAATTACATATAGGCAGAATATGCTCACTTACTGCACATGACACACTGGGCACTGACACACTGGTCTTTCCAATGGCCTGCCCAGAATCTGAAATCTTCTTTATTAGTAGCCTACATTAAGGGTCTTAGCCATAACATAACTATGCTTAAAGCATTATGTAACTTACAAAGAATAACACATTTCCCAGCAGACACATTAGCAATTTGTCTGACTAAGTCATCAGTCATTCTTGTCACCTAGTAGAAAACACAATGAAGGGGTAAGACACAAGAGAGTTGTACCTTGATGGGGGCATGGGTACACTATGAGGCTCCTGGGCAGTTGTAGTGGAAGTACGAGAGCATCAAGTGCCATGGCGGTGAGCTGGGAGGGTTAGTGCAAAAGGGTAAGACAACCTTCACCTTTTTCCTTCCCACATTTTCTTAGTTTCCTGCCCATGGTAGATATAGAGAATATGCAACTGTATCAAATAAATTCTTCCTTTCTTTATTCTTTTGCTGGGCAATGAGGCTTTTAAGGGCTTCTAGAGATTTCAGAGATTTGGGTTTTCATTTAAGGTATGTCATTTAGAGACAAAACCTAACTATTGTATTTCCAACCCTATAAGCTACAGCAGTGGACCATAGGATTATTGAAATTTCTTTCTCTTTTTCTCATTGCAGTCTGCTCCCAGTTCTCGAGAGGGGTGTATGCCATCTTTGGATTCTATGACCAGATGTCGATGAACACTCTGACCTCCTTCTGTGGGGCCCTGCACACATCATTTGTCACGCCCAGCTTCCCAACTGATGCAGATGTGCAGTTTGTCATCCAGATGCGCCCAGCCTTGAAGGGTGCTATTCTGAGTCTTCTGGGTCACTACAAGTGGGAGAAGTTTGTGTACCTCTATGATACAGAAAGAGGTAAGAAGAAGCATCTGCCCTCCTCTTTGAATATTCATGTAGCAGTGGTGTTTAACCTTCTTCAACTCATGTTCATTCCCTTCTCTTACAATAAGTAAAATCTAATATTCCCTTTAAATTGTATTTAACATTCAAAATAAATTTAAGGCTAATACCAAAAAACTACAGCAGTGGTAATTTGAGAACTAATTTTTCGAACTTTATATGTCCTCCCACCTCCAACTCTGAAAAGGCGTCTGGGATACACCCCTGGTTGAGTCACTGTTGTTGAAAAAGAGCACCTGCCCAAATAATTTATCTGGTCTAAAATATACAATGTAAAAAGCAGCTTAATCTAAAATACATAGAGAGGCCTAAGCTGAAAAGTTTTGGAGAATTAATTCTATCAGAGACTATAATTATCCCCATTTCATAGATGAGAAAACTGTAGACCAAAGAGGAAAAGTACTTTTTCACACAGCAGTTCAACCACAGAGTTGTACTGGTGTCAATGTCTCCTGCTACCAAGGCTTGTTCTACCCGATCACATTAGGTTTTCAGATTATAAATCCTTAACAATTAATTATCTGATGGAAATAATGAATGGAGTCTGGCTAAACTGGGCTTCAGGGATGAATGTTTTTGTTTTTTTCTAATATACTGAGGACACATTATATTGAAACAGTCTCAAAAATTTAAGGTTTGATCTTAAGTAGTATACAATTAGGTATACACATCATAATTCAGCTAAATCGACTTCTCTAAAACTCAGTTACCTTTGAGGGGCTCCTCAGTAAAACCAGGGGATCCTTATCACCATGAGATTCCAAAAGACAATGTTGCTTTATTTGTTTGTCTGTAACCCTCGTTAAAGGCTGGGAATGGTTCTTTCTAACTCAAGGTTTTTGGACTCAAGAGAAGGAAGGAGCAAATGGGAGGCCTGTTGCCTGTGTTGTTGCAAAGAATGTCCTTCTAGGTAACGTAACTTGAAGCGCCATTTTGTTTTGCGGAACCCAGAGTACTTTACCTTCATTCTCATTCTGATGTGTCATCAATCTCTTCCAGGAATACTAAGGCCTATATTTGTCTATGGTACTTATCTTCAAAATATTATCAAATTTCATGAACCTGAAGCAGGAGACCAGAGTTATAGTCCATGTTCTGCCACTACCTAGCTCTCTGACTTTGACCAACTCATTGAAGCTCTCTTGGCCTTGATCTCACCAAAGTTATGTCCCTTCTTCGTGTAATAGTCTATTACTTTTTTTGAGATAGTATACTAGATACAGTACACTTTGTAGCTTCCTATTCATCCTCACTTATAAATTATCAGTCAGCCAATTATATATCGTGTTATCAACCCCCAATGGTATATTCAAATTTTGTGATAGATGCTTATATAATACAGTTCCAATGAGGATAGACAGAAAAGGATATTCATAAAACAATTCATGAACAACACAAACCAATATCAAATCGAGTGCTGCACTAAAGATTCTGCTTATTGCAAGAATTGTGAAAAGGTAGCACTCCAGGAAATTAAAGTTTTCCAAGAAGACTGGCTGGAGGAGTTTGAAGGATATATAAGTTGTAGATGATGAACGAAAAGGGAGAATGGGTTTGAAGGAGAGGAAAAGAACACAAACAAAGGGCAAAATCAAGAAGGAGTATTGGGTGTTCCTGTAGAGCCTTGCTTGACTAGGCAACCAAAGAGTTTGAATATTCTAATTCATAATTTGTTAAATTTTAATGCATTTCATTTCTTTAAACACTAAGGCTGAATTAGCCTATTTCCATGTACTCTATACAGTGTAATCTAGTGCATAACAATCTAATTTTCAGAACTAAAGTTTCTAAATCAAGTAGCTTCTTTCCTGGAGCTTTTAGAAACTAAATATCAGTTATACTAATACTGTAACCTCCCATTTATTCAAAATCAGGAGATAAAGTTAATGCATATTTTCCTCATCTCACATGACCGTTCTTTGTTCATTAGCTTTTTATTAGAGGAAAGGAATCAAAATTCCATCTATGTCTATTTTTTTTTCCCTCATCATTTTTTTCCCAAATCATCTCAGTAAATACTTCAGAAAATTCTATGGTCTTGGAGCCAAAAGAAACATTTCTGACTCATGTGTGTTCATATTTTCCCCCATAGCCATTTATCTGGTGGGATGAATCTGTTGTTTAATAAATACTTCCTGCAAACTCTTATACTAATTTCCCCTTTGGACAGAATTCTTAAAACACTGTACCATGACCCTGTTCCAAAATTTTCAATGGCTTCTATTCCCCACATTGAAAAGAAAAAAAAATAGTCTATTCTTCAATGTTCAACGTAATTATTCCTCAACCAACTAACAAACCCATTGTCCCTATATCACCTAATGAGAACCTTCTACTGCAGGCAGCTTCCATTTTTCATTGTTACCCAAATGTGCCAGAGTCATGCTTCTTCAGCATCTTAAATTCTACTACCACCTGGAATTGTTTTCTTCATCTTAATTATGAAAACCTGCCTATCCTTCCATTTGTAAAAATTCACTTCAAACTCTTCCTCTCCAAGATAGCCTCTCTGACTACTTCAGCTCACAATGATTCATTCATTTATTCATTCAGTAGGTGCTAGGATTACAATAATGCACAATATAGACATGGTCACTGCTGTTATAAAGCTTATGTTCTAATGAGAAAGATAGAAAACAACAAATAAAATAATTAAACATTTAGGTAAAGTGCTATGAAAGAAATGAAGATATTAATGGATACGACTGAATTTTATAAGGATTCTCAGTGACAACCTCATTGAGAAGGAACAATTAAACTGAGAACTAAAAGAATGGACTTGTAATAGATATATATGATATGGGGGGGTGACTGGGGCAGCAGAAGGGGGTTGTCACTTTGAGGGATAAAAGTATAATTAATAATGTTATAAATATTTTGTAGTGTGTCAGATGGTCACATGTCTTGTTAGGGAGACCATTTCATGGATGAGGTAGAGGCTTGATCACTGCACTGTACACCTGAAGCTGATGTTGTATAATATTGTATGTAAACTATAATTGAATATATATATATAGTCACGGGAAAATAAAAGAAATAGACAGCCATGTGAAGAATAGAAGGAAAGAGTTTCAAGGAGTGGGGATAGCAAGTGCAAAGGCCCTGTGGCAGGAAAAAGCGTGGCATGTTTGAGGACCTAAAAGAAGATAAGTGTGGCTAAAGGTTAGTGAGTGGCCTGAGATGAGACTGTAGAGGTACACACTATCCAGATAATAGTGAGGGAGTATGGACAAGAGCCGTAGTAAAGAATATGAATTTTATTCTAACTGTAATGGGAAATTATTGAGCAGGGAAAGATTCTGGGCAGGGAAATCACATGATCTCACATAATTTTCTGTAGAGAATGGAGTGTGGTGAAAGAGTGAAGGGAGGGAAAACAAAGGGCCACTGTGATCATCTAGGTGAGAAATTATGGCAGTTTAGACTAGGCTAGAGATGGAGAAAAGTGAACGGGGTTGAAATACGTTTTAGACACAGAATCAGCAGAACTTGGGGATTGACTATGGGATGTGAGTGACAAGGATTCATGGATGACTGCTAAGCTTTGGCTTGAGAGACTGGGTAAAATGGTGACCCTATTTGCTGAGGTGACTAGGGAGGAGGAGAACCAGTTTTGAGGAGCAGAGATCTTGCCTGCTTCTGAACCCCCACAGAGCCCTTTTGTCTATATCATTCATTTGGCTCTTAACATAATGGCTTTCCATTATTATTTCACTGGGTCTGTTATAAACCTTCCCAAGTGCTTCTCTCCAGCATGATTTGGCCCCTAAATTTATTACTTGTGTCCAGCCTGGTACATAGCACAGGTACGGATACATAGTTGGAATTTTCCCCAATCCATTATTGAATCATCAAGAATAAGCCAATGTTTTGTTTTTTGTTTTTCAATGTTGGATTGAAAGAAAGAGAGAGAAACAAAGAAGGGAAGGGAAAGGAAGGAGGTGGGGGGAGAGAGAGAGAGAGAGAGAGAGAGAGAGAGAGAGAGAGAGAGAGAGAGAAACTCAGTTTATGAATCAAAGCAAGAAAACTCAGTTTATAAAATCCAGCCGTGTGATACAGTTTTTTTAAATATTCAATAAAGTATTATATATCTTCTCATTTTCTACAAGTATTGTCTATTGCTTTAGTAATAAAATTATGGGGAGAAATTGCAATTGAAAAATGTAATTTTAGAATTTTATTTTATTTTATTTTGAGGGCAGTGTCACTGGCCCTCATATGTGGGACCCGAACTGGGGCCGCTGGCTTTCCAAGCCAGCGCTTAACCTCTGCGCCACTCGGTTGGCCCTAGAATATTTTAAATTACATAAGAGGGAAATGGAACAGAGACAGAAGGGAGCACCTCTAATTACATTCAAATAAGTTAAATATACAAATGATTTGACTCCACTGTATAAGGGAAGAGATGAGGTCCTATTTGAGGTGTTTTAAAAGATTTGTGGGACAATTAGGGTAATACTACCTGTGAGATTATGAAACACTGAGTGGACTTCAAGGTTTTGCTGGCTTTGCTTTGATTTCTGTCTGTAGAGAAAGGTCTGCTTTGTGTTTGCAGGTCATCACTTTGCTTAGTTACTTAGTCACCACATTGGTTCATTAATACGAAGTTTAAAATTATGCTCTTGGTGCTGTTACAAAAAAAGTCAACTTTTGGAAAAATTACGAGGTTGACTAAGTGAAATAACTGTTCTCTTTATACCCTCTCCTCTTTATTGACACCCTTTTTTTATTTACCCAGGGCTCCTCACTATGACACTTGTTGACAGCTTCTCTCCCTGACAGGAGCAAAGCTTGGAGATCTCTGACCCCACCTGCCTCCACACCTTTACAAAAACTTTCCTGTCCTATATTTTGATTCCACTGATTAGTACTCTTTCTCTGCTAGTGACAACAGTTCAGCTGACCAATTTAGTCATGCTAATGTGTCTGTGGCTATGACTGACTTGATGTGTTAGTGCATCCAGTGAAGAAATTTCAATTCAGGTAAAGGCCTTCTGTGAAATAAAATCCTAATCCAAATTGTGACCTTCTAATACTGGGATCCCAGGCACCACAAGTCTAATTTGGAGGTCCCTTGTCTATACAGTTTCCTGTATAGAAAGTCCAAAAGACATGCCAGGGAGGTGGCCACTTCCAGTTTTCTGTTAGATGTATCCTTTGTATGCAAGTGACCTAGTTTTCAGTGGTGGTAATATTTTCTCTAGAACAGCAACATACTTGAGAACTGCAGCCAGACTCTCTCCTGCACCTGACAACTCTCCTTGGCTTCAATGGGCACAGCCCACAGAGATGAAAGAATTTGACCCAGGCTGTGGCTCTCAGCTTAGATAATGAGATAATAACTCTAAGTGCCCTTTCAGGCAACTAGCCCCTACCTTCTTGGCAGTGTTCAATAAACTCCTGCTGTTTCCCATTCTCAACCTGAAACTCCCTACTCAGTTTCCAAGTAACTCTCTGGTAGTCAATAGGCTTGTAACAGACCTTTATATTTGCTCTAGAAGGCTGTAGCAGGACAATGGGCAGTGGCAACAAATAATCCTTTAGTCAACAAGCAATTATTGGGTGTTACCTAGTGCTACCTTGTGTAAGGCCACTGACAGTGTTTAAAAGAAGCAAAATTAGGTTTTGCCTTTGAGGAGTTAACAATCCTGTTGCTGAAACAGTGATTTATCTCAGAGGCCTGGAATAAAATAAATTTTAACTCAACTGTTCCCCATCCACCAATGATATTTGCATTCATTGAAGCAGGCACCTTGTGAAAAGATTAAAGTGTTGCCAGCTAGGAAGGTGGAAAAATGTCGTATGATCCCAAAGTGTATAAGAGCTAAAGAAATTTCCCAAGACAAGGAGAAAAAGGCCGTTTCTGAGAAGATTGTTAATGTTTTCAGGTTGACTTGATTTTAACTCTACTGAGAGACAAGCAGAGCATCAACTCCTCACACTTTCCTGTATGTTGCATTTATCACCTACTTACATAACCTAGCTTTGTCCCTTTCCTCCAGTTCTACTTTTTCAAATAAATCACAGCATTTCTCTCTCTCTCCTCTCTTTCTCTTACCCTCCTTTCCTCCTTTCTCCCTCCCTCCCTCTTGCTTTACACACACACGTGTGCACCAATAAGTGGCACAAATTAACAAATCCCTATTGTGATCATTTTATTATCTTAGTTGGATAAAAGCAGCTGCCACTTCTTAAGTACTTGTTATACACTAGGCCCTGAGTTTATAGATTATCACATTAAATTCCTATGGCATCCCTACCTCATTACAATCAAGAAAACCTACGCATAAAAAGGTTACATAATGACTCCTAGGGTCACAAATCTTAGCATGGCAAAGTAATGAAACCAGGAATTTTAACCAGCTCTGCCACATTCCACAGTCTATGCATGCTGCTCACTGAGCTGACATGCTGTCTCCCACACTTTTTTTTTCTTTAAAGATTTTTTAAATTGGGGAATTGGGGGAGGGGAACAGCGTTGGGGAATCAGGGAAGGGGAACAGACAAGTTGCTGTCCTTTTGTACTTCAGTCTAATTGCGGAGGAAGTTGCTTCACTGGCCCATGTTGATATTATCATTGCACTCTTCCCGGATGAGGCAGATTGGTCACCGGCCTCTGGATGGTCGATCCTCACTGCTATTGGCAACTCACGCTGGCTGCCGGCCACTCACTGTAGCCTATGGCAGCCCACTGCAGCAGGGGCTGCAGCCTACACCTTGGCGGGAGCTTGCAACCCAGCTCCAGGTTGAGCTGTTTTAGCTATAGAGGGCAGTGTCACTGGCCTTCATATGTGGGATCCAAACTGGGTCTGCTGGCATCCGAAGCCAGCTCTTAACCAGTGCGCCACTCAGCCGGACCGCCTTTCACACTTTTAATATTTGAAAACTGCTATTGCTTCTTTTCAAAGTCTTTCCTTCTGCTGTTCTTCAAAGGATATGGCACCTACACCCTCCCTTATCTAGTTGTCTTCCTATGGATGCACTCCAGTTGTCAGTTTCCTTCTTAAAGCCTGATGTTCACAAATGAACAAAAAACATGTGGTCCCATAATTCAAGGGATCCAAATAGGCAGCATGTCAAAACTTCACATTAAAGGGCAGATGAGTATCAAAAGTATTAAATTCATCCAGACAGGTAGGTTTGTCCATGGTGCACACTCATAGAGTGCTGTGGTGGGGACCTGACTCTGAGTTGAAAGGAACTCATAGATTCTTCTCTGGGGCAGAGACAGTTTCCAGAACACCGAAATATCTGAACCTGCAGGTCCTCATCACTAAGGGGCTGTTTGGGCTGGAGAATGAGAAAGCAAGGACAGACCAATGAAAGCTTCTGACATGACTACTTGGCAGGAACTTTGACGGAAAGTAGCAGGTACTTTGACTTCAAAAGAAAAAAAAGACAGACTATCAATGGATTTTTTTCCTCCTACGCTTTAAGAACTGATTAAAGGATGTGTGAAGGTAACAGATGGCTCCAATTCTAGTCATGTCCATTTGCCTTCTGGGAAAAGGGAAGCCAAGAGAGTTTTTATTGAAATTCAAGGTACTTTTTACATCTGAATAAGTTAGGAAGGCCCAGAGAGTACATTATCCTATGAGCGACAGATACTAAATTCCCCTGTTTGAGCAGTAATAATCAGGGTTGACAGTTCCTGAGACATTTGGCAGTTTCTGCAGCCTGCCTTATCCATTGTTATGAGTCTTCAACTAGGAGAGCATCTTGAGCGCCTGCACAATAATAACAGTGAATGACTATTTGGACTGGATTGTGAATAAAAGGCTGTACATATGTCTGTAATGAGAATTTCATTGAAAATTAGAATACTGAAGCTGTCATATTTTTTAATATTTCGATTTGCACATCCTTGACTGCTTTGGGGCATAAAAAGAGAAAGTGTTGAGCAATTTGTTGTCAGCTCTTGAAATAAATTATCATTTAAACACTTCCTCTCGACAAAGGTTATTAGCTTCCTAGCTTGTTCCTGGGGTTGGATCATCAGTAGTGGGAAAAATCACAAGACATTAAACTACCCTTTCAAAAGCTGAATATTAGTTACTGTGGAAATTGTTCTCTCAGTAGCTTAACATACTTTGCTGTAGCTCTCCAATGCTGCAGATTAGACTGCAGCAACTATTAATAAATGTTGTCATATTTTACAGCTGTCATGCAAAGCTTAAAAAAGGCTTCACTGTGATTAGATCCTGTTTACTTTAATATTTTCAGACTCAGAAAGACAGTTTTTCCTGTAAAGGTATGTTCTATAAGTAGAATATTTCCTCATCAAATGGCATGACTAATTTTAATGTATTAATAACTCCTTGGTGGCAGTGAATTTGAATTTGAATTGTCTTCACCGCCAGAGAAATACATTCCTTTTCAGGGAAAGATTAAGCTAAACTGTCAAATTTTCTCTCTTGGGTTCTCCTTCATATTCAGAGATGGTGTCACCATCAGGAGACATGCTTTGAGTAGTCACCTTCTCCTACAGAAAGACAAATTTACACTGGTTTATCCACCTTACTTTGCCCAGTCCTTCTTGTAACTGATGGCATTGTTTGCAAGACAGCTGGCCTGGATTTAGAGTAGGAATGACACTTCAGTTGGCTTGCTAGAAATTCTGCTTCCTGAGATACAATGCCACCAAATTAGCAAAAGAAATAGCTCTCTAGCCTCCCTACCATGCGGTTTGGAATAGTATTCACATCTCTGAAAAAAAGAAGTGACAGCTGGCAGTGCTGCTTTTGCTCTGACCTTTCATTGCTTTTCATTGAAGCTCCTTGAGGAATTAACCCTCACTAAACTGAATATCTTGTTTTCAATGAATGGGTGGTCTTTATATCATTAAGGGTGAGATGATGTGTTCTATAAATTCAGGGTTGAGACTGTGAGGTCCTTCAGAAGGCTCTTCTAAATGTTCCTTGAGAAAAAGATAGATGGTGGCATAGATCTACAACTAGGACTTTGAGATTCATCGCCTGGAGCCCCTTAAGACAACAATTAAAGCAGGCAGGGTTGTTGTAGAAGTGAAACAAAAGAATGCATGTAATGTCTTTAGCACCAAGCTGAACATAGTAAAGTGCTCAATTATTTCATTTCTTTGTTTTATTATCATTATGTAACAGTGGTCCTCAATGGGGAGGCAGGGTGATTTTTGTCTTCTTCAGGGGACATTTGGATATGTCTGGAGACAGTTCTTAGTAGTGGATAGAAGCCAGGAATGCTGCTAAACATCCTGTAGTGCAAAGGACAGTGACCCTCCCCCCATCAAAGAATTTTCTGGGCCAAAATTTCCATAGTGCCAAAGTGGCAACAGAGCCAAAGGACAAATGGCTGCAGAAACTCCTCAAGTGGTTGTTAATGAACTAATCTATCATTTATTGAGTTTCTCTTACTGTGACTGGATTGGTTTTAAGAGCTGTATTCAATACAAGGTAGAGCATTTGGTTTATAAGAACTTACATTATTTCAGAGAGAGGATAAGACTAATGCACATGAAGCAAAGATAAGTACAAAAAGCATAAGGCAGGGCTGGCCGAATGGCACCGTGGTGAAGCACTGGCCTTGGAAGCCAGCGGCCCCAGTTTGGTCCCACATATGAGGGCCAGTAACACTGCCCTCAAAAAAAAATGCATACAGCAAGGCCTGGATTGTGTAGTGCAGATTTGAGATCCATGGGAGTCCAAATAAGAGAGGGTTCACAACAGACACGCTAGACTCATCACGGAAGCCTCCCTGCAAGGAGTTACACATTTTGCTGAGCCCACAACCCAACTATTTACCATAGCAATGACCTTACCTTGATTGCTAAGGCCAAGTTGGTATCTAGAACAAAAACAACATGACATTCCCATCAACTAACATCAGAGCTCAGGGCAAGAAACACAATTAAAAGGAAAACACAAAAAAGAACAATGTTCCTTTTACTAAGTGGAAAGCAATTACAGAGCTGTTGAAAATAGGCAGTAAACAAAGGGAGGGAGGGAAATCCTGGCAAAATTCCATTTTTCCAACTAATCCTGTAGTGAAACTGCAATTTGCAATCAAATCAACAGTGTTCTTTCTCTCTCTCTTGCAGTTAATCACATTGTTTGGCGTAGCATGGCTACGTATGATACCTTAGCAGAAAAGTGTAGTGACTGGAAGCTAGGAAGACAGAATAAGACTGGGGAACGGAGGGAGACGGAGGATAAGGTAGAGGACAGCTCACTTCACCCAGTATCTCCTCTCCCACAGTCTCTGTGGAGCGCCTTCATTCAGGTGAAAAGGGGGGCACAAATACAGACTACATTACTCTCTGTCTTCCTGGATCCTTTCCAATCAATAAATTGGCAGTGTTGGCTACTGTCCTGCTTTGTCGACTCCACAAACAATCTGATTAATTCTCTGGTGCTAACTGCCACAGCGGGCTTTCTCTGGCAGTAGAACAGAGGCTAATTAAGATCATGTCAGGCGAGGAAACTGACAGGTTATGTTGCTGGGCCACACTGAACTTTCAGAGGGTGTTTCAACAGCCCTGCAGGCAGGCAGTGTATGGCCAGGCAGTGATTCCATAGAAGGCTTCTCATTTATTTCCACCAACACCTGCATCACAGGCTGCCGTTTTGTCAAGGATTTACATCCTTCTCCTTGGGGTAATTAGCTGTTACTGTGTTCACTTTCAGTTGCATTACTTCAAGCTTTTTTTCATTTCATTTTTTTTTGAGGGCAGTGTCACTGGCCCTCATATGTGGGACCGAATCCGGGCCGCTGGCTTCCAAAGCCAGCGCTTAACCACCACGCCACTCGGCCGGCCCTTCATTTCATTTTTTAATATGCTTGTAAACAAATATAAAAATTAACAGTGGGTTCATTTTCCCTCCTAAATTGTGTGTGTGTGTGTGTGTGTGTGTGTGTGTGTGTGTGTGATGAGCATATAGCCCATAAAGGTGAGCTTAGGACAAATAAAGGAAGCCCTACTTTTCACAGCAGGTAGAAAATGGAGGAAACACATGGAACTCATTCCACCAAGTGGTGGATTAGATTAAAAATATAAATGGCTTCTCCTTACCCCAAAATAAAGGCTTAGATGAATTCATGGATGATAGACTTATAGTGACTTATTAAAGGAAAGAGAGATTTGGATATTTCCCTAAACTGAAGTTGACACAAATTGCACAGTAGACTTAAGAGGCCATATTTTTCTTCTCATAGGCAAATTGCCACAGAGAATACTGGTGTTCTATGCCCCAAATTTTAAAAAATAATCTCAAGACTCCACTATGCATCTAGGAGGTAGGGAGAAATGCTGAGAAATAGAGGAAAGTTCTCCAGGAACATTTTGTCTCTTCTCATATAATCAGAGCCTCCAACCACACATCAAGAACACCCTGTTGTGAGAGGTGATTGGCCCAGTTAAGGAAAATGTAGAAAAGTGTCATGAAACCATAACTGCAGTTCCATGCCCAGCTCTGCCACTAAGTAGTTGTGTGATCTTGGGCAAGTCACAGAACCTATGTGGTCCTCAGATTCCACATCTGTAAAATGAGAAAGTGGGCTCATTCTTCAGCTAACAATTCCTAAATGCAGGGGTTGTATGTCAGGGGCATTACTGGGATCTTGGGAGTGAATGAAACAGAATGCCTACCCTTAATAAACTCGTAGCTTGGAAGGGGGGTTCACACATGTAAATAAGTAAGTAGAATCTAGATTGATTCTTTCAGGTTCTAAAATTCTGTGGGCTATTATAGCACTTTCATTTATAATGAACCAGAACTCCTTTCAAATGGCTATTTTTAGTGAGGAGATTGGAGACACAAAGATTCACCCACATTGGCTTTGGAAAATACCCAGAGACCTTCAACACACTCACATTTCTTTCTTGCTCACTCCTTAGTGCCAAGCCCTTAATCCTCCCAGGATCCTGCTCAGTAGAATAGAAAAGAAAACAATGCCTGGTTGGTAGATTAGAATGTCCCAGTAAACTTTAATACACTTCCTGGTAGAGGTCCCATTCAGGGACCTGCCACAACACACTTCTAACAAGTTTACCTCTAACAAGGTTTACTCAACAGTGCCCTGTCTTCCACTCAAGGCCTTTATGGCCAACACTCTGCAATTTTTTAAAGCAGCCCTACACAGCCATTTGCAATTTCAAGGCTTCTGTAAAATGAATGGATTGTTTCTTACCAAAAATGATATTAATTTCTAGGATAATAGATAATTCAGTTTTGTTTTTTGAATATATCCAATTTCTCCAAAGATTTAAAATGCTTCACTGAGCAAGACAGCTAATTTCACATGAGCTTTCCAGAAGCTCCCTAAATCTGGATCCATATATCTAATTTCCCCCTGAAACCTTTACCTTGATTCTGCACTGGGACCTCAAACTCAGCATATTGAACTTTTGAATTTATCATCTTCCCAGAAAATCTTCTCCTCCACCTATATTCTCAGGCTCAATGAATAGCACGGCCCAGCTGCCTGAAGCAAAAAATGTCATACTTAAATGAATCTCATCTCTTCATCTTTCCTCATATCTCAAAACTAAGGACCCTTTTCTACATTCCTACTACCACTGACTCCAGTTCAGGCTACCATCATCTCCTGCACCATCCTCATAACCTATCTCCAAGATCCTACCCCTTACCTGCTCCACTGCCACCAGACAGCAATCTTCCCATCACATCATTCACCTGTCTAAAAGATTTCAGTGGTGCTACATTACCCCTAGGATCATGTCCTAGTTTCTTAGCATGGCACAGAAGGCCCTTTATGATCCAACTAAACTATGACCCATTTTCCTAGCCTCATGTCCTGCTATCCTTTACCCACTGGTGCTCTATACTTTCATCATATGGAACAATGCCACTTTCAATATGCCACATGTAGTGAGTTTTTTTAAGACTGTTTTTTTAAAAAAAATTTATTGGGGAATTGGGGGAGGGGAACAGTGTTGGGGAATCGGGGAAGGGGAACAGACAAGTTGCTGTCTTTTTGTTCTTCAGTCTAGTTGCAGAGGACATTGCTTCACTGGCCCATGCTGGTATCATCATTGCGCTCTTCCCGGATGAGCCAGATCGGTTGCCGGCCTCTGGATGATTACTCACCGCGGCTATTGGCAGCTCACGCTGGCTGCCAGCCACTCCTGCTGGCTACCGGCCACTCACTGTAGCCTACGGCAGCCCACTGCAGCAGGGGCTGCAGTCTACACCATCGCCGGGGCATGCACAGCCCAGCTCCAGGTGGAGCTGTTGTTAGCTGTAGAGGGCAGTGTCACTGGCCCTCATATGTGGGATCCGAACCGGGGCCGCTGGCATCCCCAAACCAGCTCTTAACCAATGCACCACTTGGCCAGCCCAAGACTGTTTTTTAATTGGGGAATTTGGGAAGAGGCACAGTGTTGTGGACGGGGAACAGCCAAGTTGTTGTCCTTCAGTCTTAGTTGTGGAGGGTGCAGCTAGCTCAGCTCCAAGTCCAGTTGTCATCTGGCTGCCTGTCAGCAGCTTGTAGCTACTCGGCTCAAGGTGCTGTGTTCAATCTTATTTGTGGGTGGGGCCCATAATCCCAAGCAGGAGTTAACTGGAAACCTTGTTGTTAAAAGCGCATGCTCTAACCACTGAAACATCCAGACACCCATCAGCAGCTCAGGGCAGCTCAGTTCAAGGTGCTTTGTTCAATCTTTGTTGCGGGTGGGTGTAGACCACCATCCCATGTGGGAGTCAAACTGGGAACCTTGTTCTTAGGAGCATGTGCTCTCACCAGCTGAGCCATCCTGCCACCTGTTGGCAGCTCAGCTGCAGCTCATCTTGGATGCAGCTCACTGGGCCATGTGGGAATTGTACCGGTGACCCTGTTGCTCAGAATTCATGCTCTTAACCAACTGAACCACTTGGCCAACCCAAGTTTTTGTTTATTTATTATCTCCATACCTTTGCACATACTGTTCCAACTTTCTGGCACCCAGGCCCCTCACGCCACCTCCCCCCACAAACACACACACATGCACACTCTCTCCATCTGGTAATTGACATAACCTTCAAAAATCTGCTCAAATATTCACTTCCCCTGGCCGAGGTGTCTACCACCTCCTGCCTCTAGTATAGAAATGATCACTATAGTATTATGATTATCTGTTTATGTCTTTATCCTCACAAGGCTGTGAATTTTAAGAGGACAAGATTGTTGTCTTATGCATTTGTGCCAGCATTGTGCTAAGTGATAAGTATTATACAGTACTTGGATTATTATTGTTATTTGTAAATTGAACAAATGAATGAGTGAGTGACAGAATGTTAAATAGAAAAAAATTGGAGATTTCAAGAAGCTTGAAAAGCTGGTAAAGGAGATGAATTTTAGTAGATTATGTCCTCAGGTCATTCATTAGATGCCCACCTATCTCCTATACCTTAGGCTAACTCTGATTTTGAGTCTTTCTGTGACCCAACCTCCTTACCAAATATATCACTTTCTTGGTCCAACCAACTTGGAAACAGAACAAATATCATAGTGCTGGGGACTTTCATTATGGGTTTCTGTGTGATGTACAAATCTTCAGTGCACTAGATAATTCCTGAGTGTCAGCCAATACAGAGTGATTAACATTTGGAGAATCTCAAGAGCTAGGGTGTAGATACTACACTATTTCATACCAACCAATGGTATTTGGAGTTCTACATAAATTCTATAAAGACAAGAGCAGCATGATATTAATTTTCACAGCTCCCATTGAAAAAGAAAATAAGGCAAATTATTTCAAAATGTCTGTATACTCAATGTGACAAGGATGAAAATTGACATGAGAGCTGAGCCAGTCAGTTCACAGTTATTTGTACCAGATAAAGTGAGCCAGGCACAGATAATCCAAATGGTATTTCTGTAGGCATGAATAGTGCCTTTTCATAACAACAGATTTTCCTTCTTGTTTCTATCCTACTTAGGCTTCGCTGAGCATGGGAATAAAGTGACATACCCCAGGGAAAGGGACCTTTAAAAATGTCCCTTCAAATATAAATTCCCAAAAGACAGGAAACACCCTTTTGAGGAACTAGCAGGTATAGGAGACAAAATAGCTGTATGGGGAAATAGAAATGGGTAATGGGGACACAGAAGAAAAGAGAAGAACCTGGAATTCAGAATGAAAATGGGGTGGTGTCAAGGCCCCCAAAATAAACTTTGCTGATCTTACCATGCCCAGCCTGATTTCTGAAACCATAATGACTGACAGATACAAAACAGGAGCAAAGATAATCAGTAGTAAACATGGTAAGCCTGATAATTTTTACCTCAGAGATTTGACATGAGGCTTTATGTTGCTTAAGAAATTTAAAAGAATTGCATAAGCTATAAAATTTTCAGGATCCAACAATCAAACTACAGGATTATTACACAGTAGCATTCTGTACCTCTGAGACACTGAGAAAAAGCTTCTAAAGATTACTCAGGTATCTTTATCTCTTGGGAAGCTTTTGGTGGAGATGTATTTCTCCTGAAAATACTGGTGAAGGAATAGCTGGTTTCCATTTGTCACAGTACGACAGAAAGCAGTATAATATTATTTACCCAACCTAGCTATTGTATTCAATTATTTTACTCTTTCCAATAATATAAATATATTACAGTTCATCAATAAGGTGGTAACTTTCAAGAGTAGGGGCTAAGGCTTATCTAAGTGATTGTTTTATCCCACCACTTTTATCCATCTAGCACAGTGCTGGAGAATAGTATGAAAAAAGGAATATAATCAATAATGTTGTATATATTTTATAGGGGACCAGATGGACTTATGTCTTGTCAGGGAGTCCACTTCATGGATGGCATAGAGGTCTGGCCTCTGCACTGTATATCTGAAGCTGTTGCTGAATAATATTATAGGTCAACTATAATTTAATACATATAGAGTCATGGGATATGGAGTATAGAGTGGGAATGAAGTCAACAGAATTGTAATAGATATGTATGATATCGGGGGGGCAGTGGGTGGGGAGAAGGGGAGTAAAGGGTGAAAAGGATAACTATTGCATTGTTTTGTACAACTGAAACTAATAATAATTTTTTAAAAAATGAAATCTTAGACATGTCAAGCTGTAAAGGTCTTTAAAGTCCTTAAGTTTGAGGTTTCCCATTCTGAAAAGTGGATTGGCCCCATATTTTGTTGAGCTGATGAGTCTCTTAACCTGTAATTCTTAAAACGTGGGATCCAAAAATCTAAAAGCTAGACACAGATTTATCATATTAAGCCTTTTCTACTCTGTTTCAATTCTTTTAGCTACATAAAGGCAGTAATATTCTTTGTGCCCTATCTCATGGAAATAAAGAGGAATGGTACAATGGTGATAGCTAAAATCAAATGCTGAATATCACTGGGAAATTGCCTAAAACTAAAAGAACTGTTCTGTAGACAGTAAGTGGTTAAGATGCAAGAAGACAGGTTCATCCTCTATGCCCACAGTCACAGTGCATTCTGTAAGGATTTACCCAACAGAATTTAAAAAGTTCATGTACCTTTCCACATTCTTCATATACTCAGCTACCCAGAAAATCCAGTCAATTCTATCCATCCCTCACATCAGTTAGCAAGTCAACAAGTCACTGTTTAAATGGGAATAGTCCACAAATGCTAATAAGACCAGTGGCTCCTATGATACCCTCCCTAGGCTCTGGGTTGTGTGTACATTTCCTCACGGTAACAGTGAGATAATAATTGTACTTAATTCATAAGATTGTCGTGCAGATGTGAAAGGCGCCTAGAACAGTTCCTGGCACCTTGTAAGCATTCTAAAAGTGTTAGCCATTATTATTATGTTCATATTAGGGTCACAAGGAAAGGTGAGACACAGAATGAAGATCCTTAACTGCCCTGTCTGGTCTCTTCTGTACTTTGGGGCCACCCTGCTCATCTCTCCAATTTGCTAAGTTTGGTTCACCTTTATCAGAATATGTTCCTGGGAAAGGAGCTGGGAAACTGATTTACATTATATGGAGGTAGAAATTGTTGATGCACAACCTCACCCAGACATCTCTGTGTTTTAGGCAAGTACAGGAAGCCTCTGGCCAAAGGAAAAAAAAACCTTACTTTTCGAATTAGAATACTGGTGATGGAGCAGAGGCTAATTTGCTTTCTTCAATCCTAACTTTATAGTCATCCCTCTGTTTATTCCCTATACTGCTAAGGTTAAGCCCATTGCTGAAGAGAAGGGAGTGACTAGAAAAGCTAGACCAATGCATTTTTGTGGTTTTACTGGGCACAAGTTCTACAAAATAATAAAACAGAAACTTGCATTTGCTTCATCCCACATGCAAATAAAAAGGCCTAAGGGCGGGCTGGCCGAGTGGCACAGTGGTTAAGCACTCGCTTCTGAAGCCAGTGGCCCCGGTTCGGGTCCCACATACGAGGGCCAGTGACACTGCCCTCAAAACAAAACAAAACAAAAGGTCTAAGGGCAACGTAAGCTAAACAAACAACCTCTTTGGAAACTATTAAAACCAGTGGCTCCACCAAAAAATCTATTTTTTCATTGTTAATAAGGTGACAGAAAGTGAAGCATAGGTCTTTTGTGACACATTGCAGGCTCTTTTGAATTCATAATATTCATATTGAATCCTATAATCATGAAGCAAAACTCAGCTTATGGTCTTACATTTATTTGGCTTAAACTGGCAAATGCTGGGGAAGGGGAGTAATGATGATATTTTTAGTTATAAGTTCCTTTCCAGTCTCTCCCTTCACCAAGAGGCCCATTCCCTGCAGCCATTGCCATAGGAGTGGATGGACCCAGTCATGTGTGTGCATTTCCCACTAGGTGGGTTATGAAAAGAAAGCAAAGGGGCCGGCCGAGTGGATCAGTTGGTTAAGAGCTTACTCAAGAGTGTGATCTGAGCTCTGAGCACCAGCAGTTCAATCCCCAGCCTGGGCTGAGATGCTGCTGAGCTGCCAACAAGTGGCAGTGTGTCTCAGCTAAAAAAAAAAAAAAAGAAACAAAAAAGAAAAAAAGAAAGAAAAGAAAGCAAAGGACAACAGTTGGACACCATGGGGAAATCTCTTGTCATTTTGTGGGAGATCATGGGAAAGATTCTTTTTGTGGCCTTAAAAGATGAACAGATATCATAATTACCCTCACTGATGGTTTTCAAAAATCTAAAGTCAACATCCCCAAAACTCCAGCTTCCTCATCACTTTATCTTAGCGGCTGTCCCCACCAAGCAGATGTTTAAGATTATTTGGTACAGTGGCCATACCCTTTGGACCCAGAAATAGGACATGTGATCTGATGTGTTTTCTTTCTGGTTTGTCTAAGTCAGGCCTGAGGATTTCAACTGCAGCTCTGACACTGATCAGCTTTGTGAACTTGGGCAAATACCTTTCTGAGCATATACAAAATTGTAATGGATAAAGTATCTACCTAATAGGACTGTTAAAAAACCTAAATGAAATATGGTGAAAGGGATTTGCACATTGTTTGATAAACAGAAATGTACCCCAAAAATGGTAGTGATTAAAATTTTACAAAGTCATCAACCTCAATTACTAATTTCATTAATCACATTTTTTAAAATGAAGGGAGATACATGAATTTTGGACTGCCCCAGAAAATCCTGGATATCTTATCATTGTATCTATAAGTACTGCTTTTCCTTCACTTTAATAAGGCATCTTAGAAGAGGAGGTAGAAAGACAAAATTAGGAGGCAAAGGCAACCTTCTCCCTGACCCCATAATTCCTTATAGCTGCTGATAAGCTATTTTGGAGATCTGTGGATCTGATTTTCTGTGCCTAGGATCCATCCTTTTTGCTCTCTGATAGTTCCAACTCAAACTTAGAGAAATATTTCCATAACCATTTGCTTTCATGATCTCACCTAATATGTGAGAGAGCTCAAAATTATTGCTTAACAGAAACCCACAGAAATGGAAGAGCAGTCATTATAATTAATATTTTTCAAATGAAAACCTATCATTTTACACTTCCAAGCACATTCCCCATGTATTTTTTTTTTTGAGGGCAGTATCACTGGCCCTCATATGTGGGACCTGAACCGGGGCCGCTGGCTTCCCAGGCCAGTGCTTAACCACCGTGCCACTCGGCCGGCCCGATGTATTTTTTTTTAGTTGAGCAATCCTGCCACCTTTTGGCAGCTTAGCGGCTGCTTAGCTTGGGATGGGCATCAAACTGCTGTTGCTCAGATCTCAGCTCGCACTCTTGAGCGAGCTCTTAACCAACTGAGCCACTCGGCCGGCCCTTCCCATGTCTTTTTACCATCATTCACATCCCATAAGGAGATCAGTGCAGGTGTATCCTTGATGGTTTACAAATAAAAAAAAATCTATATTCCCAGAAAGGGGAGGTGACATAGATAATGAGTAGTGAAAGCAGGAATAAATCCCAAATTTCCTAACACTCAATCTAACAGTCTTTCATTCTTTCTTTCTTTCTTTCTTTCTTTCTTTCTTTCTTTCTTTCTTTCTTTCTTCTTTTTTTTAATTTTTTTATTAGTTTCAGGTGTACAACACAATGCAATAGTTATACTCTTTACCCCACAAAGTGACAACTCCCTTCCCCCAGGTCGCCACCCCACTCCCTCCCCCCATATCATACATATCTATCACAACTCCCCTGACTCCCCTCCACATTATACTCCACATCCCATGACCATCCACATATTCAGTTACAGTTGGCATACAATACTATACAACATCAGTTTCAGGTGTACAGTGCAGTGATCAAGCCTCTACTCCATCCATAAAGTGGTCTCCCTAATAAGACATGTGACTATCTGACACACGCCACAAAATTGTTACAACATTATTATATTCCCCGAACTGTGTTTCATATCCCTGTGGCAATATTGTAGTTGCCTATTTATGCTGTCTAATCCCTTCCCCTTCCCCCCATCCTCACCCCCCTTCCAACTAGCAACCCGCAGTTTTTCCTCTACATCTACGAGTCTGTTTACTTTGATCATTCACTCAGCTCTTCAGACTCCATACACAAGTGAGATCACATGGTACCTGTCCTTCTCCAACTGACTTATTTCACGCAACAAAATAGTCTGTTCACATTATCAATTACATTCCCAGAACTGCCCCTATATCCCTGCGGCAAGATTGTAGTCCCATCTACACTGTCCAAAACCTTCCCCCTCTCCCTCTTCCCCACTCCCTCTCAGCCAGCAACCATCAGTTTTTCCTTTATATCTGCTTGATATGACTTCAATCTTCTTACATTTACTGAGACTTGTTTTGTGGACTAACATGGTCTATCTTGGAAAATGTCACATGTGTACTTGAGAAGAATGTGTATTATGTTTTTTCAGGGTGAAATGCTCTAAAAATATCAACGAAGTCCAGCTGGTCTAAAGTATCATTTAAGGCCCCTCTTTCTGTGTTGATTTTCAGTCTAAAGGGTCTGTCCATTGGTGACAATGGTGTTGAAGTCCCCTACTATGATAGTGTTGCTGTTGATCTCTGTCTTTATGTCTGTCAAAATCTGTTTTATGTAATTAGTAGTTCCTATTTTGGGTGCATAGATGTTTATTAGAGTTCTAGTGCCCTTCTTTGTCTTTTATTGTAGTCTTCATTTTAAAGTCTATTTTGTCCAAAATAAGCATTGGTACTCCAGCTTCTTTTTTTTTCTCATTTCCATTTGCATGAAATATCTTATTCCATCTGTAAACAGCATATACATGTGTCCTATTTTCTTATCCACTCAGCCACTCTCTGTCTTTTCATTGCAGCATTTAGCCCATTCACATTTAAAATGATTATTGATAGGTGCATATGTATTGTCATTTTGTTATTTGTATTCCTGATCTCCCTGGGTTAGCTTGTTTACCCCTTTCTTTTGCTTGAAAAAGCACTTTTAACATTTCTTGCATTGATGGCTTGGTGGTAATGAATTCCTTAAGCTTATTCTTTTCTGAGAAGCTCTTTATTTCTCCTTCAATTTTAAGTGATAGCCGTGCTGGGTAGAGCAATCTTGGTTGTAGGTCTTTATTTTGTGTCACTTAGAAGATCTCCTGCCACTCCCTTCTGGCCTGCAGAGTTTCTGTAGACAAGTCAGCTGTTAGTCTAACAGGAGTTCCTTTGTATGTAACCTGCTGTCTTTCTCTCACTGCCTCTAGGATTCTGTCTCTGTCTTTAAACTTTGCCATTTTAACTATGATGTGTCTTGGTGTGGACCTGTTTGGGTTCAGCTTGTTTGGAACCCTCTGCACTTCCTGGGCATATATGTTGATTTCCTTCACCAGGGTAGGGAAGTTTTCAGTCATTATTTTTTCAAATACATTTTCGACCCCTTGCTTTTTCTCTTCTCCTTCTGGTATTCCTATAATTCATAGGTGGTTGCGTACACCTTGTCCATAGGGCTCTTAAACTATTTTCATTGTTTTTTATTCTTTGGTCTTTTTGCTGTGCCAACTGGGTGATTTCTGCTATTTTATCTTCCAAATCGCTGATCCACTCCTCTGCTTCATCTACTCTACTGGTGATTCCTTCGAGTGTATTCTTCATTTCAGTTATTGTATTCTTTAGTTCTAACAGGTTGTTTTTTATGGTTTCCCTATCCTTCTTTATGTCCTCGCTAAGTTCCTTAAACATTCTTATCATCAGTGTTCTAAACTCTGTCTCTGAAAGGTTGGATCCCTGTGTTTCATTTAGTTCCATTTCTAGAGGTTTCCTCTGATCTTTTACTTGTGACATGTTTCTTTGTTTCCCCATTCTGGCTGTCACTCTGGGATTGCTTTGATGTATTAGATAGATCACCAGGAGTGCCCTGGCTGGATCATGCAGGCACACAGCTCACGGCCCAACACTCCCAGGAAAACTCCCAGTCTCAGGCTGTCCCAATCAGCTGCTTGCAGATCAGGTTGAGAAGCCCGACAACCAATCACCAGCCTGGCAACTCTGCAATCGCAGTGCGGAGAGTGGAGACCGAGGTGGCTTGCGCACTCCTGCGTCTCAGTAAGCAGCCTGTTGGAGCTGGAGCACACCCACCAGGCGTTTCCCTGGCAACGCCACACAAGCCGCAAGGAGGGTGGGGATCCAAGGCGGTCACGCACTCCCAGGTCTCAATGAGCAGCCTGTTGGAGCTGGAGGGCACCCGCCCAGCATTTCCCTGGCAACGCAGTATAAGCCGGGTGGAGGGTGGGGATCCAAGGCAGCATGCGCGTGCGCACGCACACCCGCACTTCTGCACCAATTCCACCAACCAATGAGGTCTCGGACCTGATCCTCTGTGGGAGGGCCCAAGCCTGACAAAATGGCACTCTCCCTACACCACTCCCGTGCAGGCTCCACACCACGGGAACAACCGTCCAAAAACCTCCAGCCTTTGCACCAAAGGTGCTCAGTTCAGTCTGTTCCCGCAGGCTCCCAGTCAGGCTCACACAGCCACTCCCTCTACCAGGAACCAGGTAAGTGCTCACCGGTGAGCAAGCCCGGGCGTCAGCCCCACTGATTCTCCAGCACCTCTTAGCCTCACCAAGCTGAGCAAAGAGAGTCCTCATTAATTTACTGCCAGCTATATTAGAACTCCTCTTCCCGGCAAAGGAACTCTGGGCTGGTGAGCCTGGTGTGCAGCCGGAGGGTCTCTCCCCCAACCAGACAAGCTTCCCATGGCTGGAGCTTCCCTCCTGGGGTTCGCCTTCTCTTGTCTCCGCCCGTCCTACCAGACCTGACATGGCCTCTTCTTAAAGTTCTTCATTTAGTGGTTCTGTTCCTCCAGTGTTCCGGGGGCCTCCAGAGTTGAATGCTGTATAATTTGTTTGTAATTTTGGTGTGATCCTGGGAGGCAGTTAGCACAGTGTCTGTCTATTGCGCCATTTTACCGGAAGTCCTCCAACAGTCTTTCCATTCCATCAGGCTGCTGCACAATGTTAGATAGAGAGATGATTTCTTTACAGGCAATGAAAAACTCTAGCTTTGGGGGGAAGTTTGGGGGCGAATGCGTAATCAGTTTCTCAGACTAACATGCTCCCTTGACTGAGCACTCACTAAAGGTCAAGCTCTGTACTAAACCTTTTAAATGCATCATCTCCTTTAATCTTCACAACAGTTTTACAGAGGAGGTACTGTCACAAACCTCATTTTACAGATGAAAAAGTAGAGGCATGGAAAGGTTAAGTGATTTGTTCAATGTCACATCCCTAGTAAGTGGTGGAGCTAGTGCTGGACACTCTGTTTCCTAACTCCCAGTAAAGTGTTCTTTCTACTACTCCACCCTGACAGGAACTTACAACTCTCTTATTAACAAGGAAAGAATGTTATTTTAAAATATGTTTTAGGGCAAAAAGATATCAGTCCTCTTTCAATTCCTCATACTGATAGTGGAGAGAAGTATAGAAAACAGGGAAAGCATGTCTCATCAAAAAGCCATGAAACTGGGGCCAGTGGAATGGTGTGGTGTTTAAGCACTGGCTTGGGAAGCTAGTGGCCCCAGTTTGAGTCCCACATATGAGGGCCAGTGACACTGCTCTCAAAAAAAAATCCATGAAACCTATGTAACTTTACTAAAATTGTAACCCTAATAAGCTTTAATTTTAAAAAAGTGCCATGACTGTGCAGCTGTGGAAGGACAGTTAGAGCACAGAATCCAGCAAAGAGAACTCGAGTGTAGGGATGCATCTTCTCTCACCTGCTCATACCTTGGGCTCTAGTCACAATGGTTTCTCAACTAAATACAATAAAAGGGTGAAGTAGGCATAGTCAGTCTGTACACCTTTCACTGCTGATGTTCCAACATACCCCTCATCGAAATTGCCCATTTCCCTTTTCCCTATAATTCTGCTGTATATCTAGAAACAAGTCCAAGTTTTCATTGCTGGGGAGGACAGTGGTTGCACATGTCAATGTCATTTGCTTTTTTAAGAAGTGCCTTCTAGGCCTTCATCTTTGAGCATCCGAATTGGGGGATGCAGGACTAGCTCTGCTTCCTGCCCTTCCTGTCTCAATCTGACAGGAGGATAGTCAGTTAGGAGAGGATAAAGTGTGGGTTGCTATGGCTAACTAACCCACTAATAATTGAAACTTGATCATCCTCATTTTCTTGCTTCCAGAAATCCTTCCATGAGGATACAAATGAGTGCCAATCCCTCTAAAAACAAGAAAGGTGAAGATTCACGTGCACATTTAGACTGGGAAAGGGAAAAATAAGTTCATTATTTCAAGACCTCTTGAGACGCTGTAAATACACAGTCAACACAGAACAAAGATCCCTTTTTCCCCCTTACATTATTTATGTGCCATCTAAAAATTACATGGCCGTTCTCTTTCGAGCGCTGAGAGAAACATGCATATTCATGATCTGATAAACATTTAAGTGGGATTTATTTAAATGAGAGAGCCCATTTACAAACATTCTCTGGCTCTGAGATCTTATCCTGGGTGTACAGAGGGAGGATAATTTCCTCTGGTAGATTCAAAACCTCCACTGGCCACCTGCCCCATAAACTTGGAGCTCTTCCTTGAGAGCTGGTGAATGCCACCTGCAGTATTTCAAGGGAGTCTTCCATACCTCCTCCCTCCAGTCCTGCCTTCCTGCTCTGAGCTCATGCCATGGGATCAGTTGTTGGCACTAGAGCTGACAGTTTATTTAGGGGGAGCAGGAAGGAAGTCACAGCTTTCTTTGCCTAGGCCCTTCCTACTCAATAAACTAACCCCATAGCAGCTACCACCTCTGATATCCCTAGTCTTCCTATGGGTCCATCTCTTCCCCTCAGGAAGGATAGTTTTGTGATATACCAGGTACCAGGACTGTGCTACCCCTCCCAAAAGGATATACATTTTAATACTGCTTAAGTATTTTGTCAGTACTTATTTACAAAGCACTTATACATATAGTGTTTCATTCACTATTCACAATCCTACAAGACTTCCAAGGCAAGGATCATTTTTATAGTCCTAGAGGTGAAGAGATAAAAGAGACGACACCCTGCTTGCCTAACCTAAGTCACACAGCTAGTGAGTTGCAGTCAGAACTTGAACTCAGGTCTAACTCTTAACTCTGGGATCTTTTAATTACATAAGGCTGCCTCTCATCTGGTATGGTGCTTGGAGAGAAAGCAATGGTAACCCAAAGGGAAAGCCAACGGTGACCTGTCAAGCATTGTGGCTATAAGTGGGGGAAGTATTTTGGGATGCCTGTGAATGTACCCAACACCTCTTCAACCCTATCATATAGGTGACTTTCTTTGTATGAGATTAAATCTGGGTCCTCCATTCTGGTGCCCATTGTTAGACATCACACTGGCTCTAGACCTTTCCCATCCTCCTCTCTCCCAAATTAAATTCACCTGTTTTGTGTCTCATTTTATAGAGACTTCATGAGATAAACAGCAAATTCACCTGTAGAACTAATCTGGGCTAGGGCATTAATATTGGTTAATGATTCCCACGTTTTGACAGAAGCTCCTAATGCCTTAACTCAAGGACACTGTGTACAGGCAGGCCTCAAAGATGTTGTGGGTTTGGTTCCAGACCACGGCAATAAAGTGATTATCTCAATTAAGTGAGTTGTAATCTTTTAGCTGGTGGAGGGTCTTGCCTTCCATTTATAAAAAACTCAACATCTGTGAAGCAAAATAAAATGATGTATGCCTACATGGCAAGGATTTCAAGCAATGAGCCACCCCAGTGAGGGCAATATCATTGGGCAAATTAACTTCTCAGGTCTCTAACTTATGCTACCTAAGTGACTATTCTGCCAAATTTAGAGTTGCCAGATAAAATACATGATGTCCAGTTAAACACGATTTGCAGATAAACAGTTTTTTTTGGTACAAGTATGTCCTATTTATCAGATGTACTTTCACTAATAATTATTCATTGTTTGTTTGAAATTCAAATTTACTGGGCTTCCTGATTTTTTATTTGCTAAATCTGGCAACACTAGCTTAACTGTAATATCTGGTCCGCTGACAATTATGATAAAAAAAAGTACCCATTGGGGCCGGCCGAGTGGCGTGGTGGTTAAGCGCTGGTTTGGGAAGCCAGCGGCCCCGGTTCGGGTCCCACATATGAGGGCCAGTGACACTGCCCTCAAAAAAAAAAGTACCTATTGGACATCTGCTTGCATGTAACACTGTGCTGGAGGGTCAGGAGGTGGTGAGGAAGAGAGATACTGGGAAACCTGAACCATTCAGCTCATCATGAGACTGGTCTTAGTCATTTGTACATGACACAAAAGTAATATCACTAGGCCTTTTTAGAAAAATATAACTAGTCCTATTTGCCTCTCATCACCAACTCCACCCCCTGCACCATCTGCTATGTTATTCTACTCTATTCTGCTCTTTGATAAATGAAAAAGGAACACGTTTTGGCAAATGCCAAGACTTGTGTTCTCTGAGCATGATCTGGACCTCGGAAGGCATATTATAAGCAAACAGCAAGGCAGGCTGGAGGGGCATGGCCAGGCTGCTGCACGGACAGCAGGGCTGCCCAAATGTAATTAAGCACTGGGCGCAGACCTCAGGAGTAACAGTCGGAAGAGTTACATGACCGAGAAAATATTAGGGAAGTGAAGTGGAGAATATTTACAAGCCTAATTAGCAATTTGCACAACTCCAGAGTTAAAAATTTTGCCAGTGTTAGGCAGCTTTATGGACTGACACTATGGAAGCTGAACTACACCCAAGGGCGAGGGTAGCACTAGGCTTTGCTAGTTGGCAAAGACCAGTGGCTAAGACACCTACTAATATGTTGAAATTGAGAAAATGGCCAAATTAGAGCAGGAACAGTGGGCTGACTCATTTCCAAGATAGTAATAGAGGTTAAGGAATGCAAACTCAAGAAATTTAGCCTTTGAGTAGTAATAATACTGGTGATGATGACGATGATGATAGCAATAGCAAAGCTTTAAAGAATGCCTTTCCCCAAACACACAGATTGAATGTGTTAAACAAAGAAAGCTAGTCTAAATCATCATTTTACGAATGAGAAGACAAAGCCCCAGAGAGGGGAAGTGACTTACCTAAAATCACACAGCAGGTCAGTAGCTATCTCCTTACTCCCAATCCAGTGCTCCATTCACTCTCCAAGGATGCTTTTCTGGAGGCTCTAACCCAGTTCAAGTTTTTCTCCTCCATGTTCTCTTTTTATGGTTCTTTTATTTTCATTTTATTTTGTTTTTATTGACTTGAGAACACTTAACATAAAATTTACCCTCATAAGAAAGTTTAAGTGCACAATACAGTATTCTTAACTATAGACAATGTTGAACAGCAGACCTCTAGAACTTATTCATCTTGAATAAATTTATACCCGTAAAAGCAACTCACCATTTCCCCCTCTCTCCAGCCCCTGTTTCCTCTGTTTCTGTGAATTTGACACTTTTATGTACCTCTAAATGGGATCATGCAGTATTTGTCCTTCAGAGACTAGCTTATATCCCTTAGCATAATGTCCTCCAAGTTTATCCGTGTTATTCACATACGGCAAAATTTCTTTCTTTTTAAAAGCTGATTAATATTCCATTGTAAGTACACATCACATTTTGTTTATCCATCCATCTGCCAATGAACATATAGGTTGCTCATATCTTGGCTACTGTAAATAATGCTGCTATGAACATGGGAGTACAGATAAATATCTCTTCAAGATCCTGCTTTCAATTCATTTGAATATATACCCAGAAGTTGAATTGCCTGATCATATGGTAGTTCTAATTTTTTCTTTTTCTTTTAAAGATTTTATTGGGGAATTCGGGCAGGGGAGCAGCGTTCAGGAATCGGGGAGGGGGAACAGACAAGTTGCTGTCTTTTTGTTCTTCGGTCTAGTTGCGGAAGGACATTGCTTCACTGGCCCATGTTGGTATCGTCATTGCGCTCTTCCCGGATGAGGCAGATCAGTCACCGGCCTCTGGATGGTCACTCACCGTGGCTATTGACAGTTCACGCTGGCTGCCGGCCACTCACTGTAGCCTATGGAAGCCCACTGCAGCAGGGGCTGCAGCCTACAACATCGCAGGGGCGTGCACAGCCCAGCTCCAGGTGGAGCTGTTGTTAGCTGTAGAGGGCAGTGTCACTGGCCCTCATATGTGGGATCCGAACTAGTGCCGCTGGCATCCCCAAACCAGTTCTTAACCAATGCGCCACTCTGCAGGCCCTGGTAGTTCGAGGTGTGTTTTTTTTTAATCATCCAATAAATATTTATTGAATCTCTATGTATCAGATATTTTCTAGACACTAATGGCTACATCAGTGAGTGATAAAAAGGTCTTGGCTGCAGTATTCCTCATATATGAAGGGGAAAAAGACAAAAAAAATGAATACTATATAACATAATGTCTGAGATTAATATGTACCATGAAGAAGAGGGAGATGGTATAAGAGTGATGAGATTTTGTGTGTGTGTGTGTGTGTGTGTGTGTGTGTACATGTGTTGGGGACAGGTGTTGCTACTTGAAAAAGAGTGTTAGGGAGCATTATCTAATGAGGTGTCAGGTGAGTTAAGCGATACCAGGATGAAGTGAGAGAGCTGGTTGCCTAGATGTGTAGAGGAGGGTTCCTAGCAGAAGGAAGAGCAATGTAAGGTCAGAGGCAGGAGCATGCGTACACTTTCAAGGAATACAGGAGGCCTTTGAGGTTGGAAGGAGTGTGCCAGGGGCCGACTGATTGGAAGTCAGGTCTGGGAGAAAGTGAGAGCCTTAGAGGCCATGTGAAGGAAGTTGAATTTAATTCTAAGTGAGATTAAAAGTCATTGGAGGGTTTTTATCATTGCATTTTCTTTATTGTTGAGTCCAGCACGACAGAACAGTGAGAGAGCAAGAAGGGACTGCGGAAGGTTAAGAAAGAAAGAGAAAATGCATGTGGTGCCAGGGGACTCAAGTCTCACAGACTGAGCCAGTTCTAGTTTTAATTTGAGGAAAATCCATACTGTTTTCCATAATATGTTACCCTTTTAATTTCCTACCAACAGTGTAACAGGGTCCCAATTTTTCCAAGTCTTCACTAGCACTTGTTATGTTTTTTAATACATATAAAAGCCATCCTAAATGTAAAGTAATATCTCATTGTGATATAGATTTGTGTTTCCCTGAGGATTAATGATATTGAGCACATTTTCATATATTGAGATATAGGAGTTCTTAAATATTTTGGATGTTAACCTCTTACCAGATATATGATTTGCAAATATTTTTTCTCATTCTGTAAGTTGTCTTTTCGCTCTGTCAATTGTTTCCTTTGTTGCACAAAAGTTTAGTTTGATATAATCCCACTTATCTATTTTTGCTTTTTCTGCTTGTGTTTTTGGTGTCACATCCAGGAAATCTTTGCCTAGGATTTACAGATTCAGTGCCATTTCTCTGAATTCTTATATTTTACAGAAATACAAACAATACTAAAATTTATGGAACTACAAAAGACTCCAAATAGCCAAAGCAATCTTGATACCCTTTGGAATGTCTGACATACTGCTGCCAGAGTACTTTTCCTAAACTATGTCATTATTTTGTCCTTCCCTACTGCCTCTAGATATGTACTGTCCAATGTGGAAGCTACCAAATAGACACATGTGGCTATGTAAATATAACTTTAAATTAAAATTAAATGAAAATTTAAAATGCAGCTCCTCAGTCCCACTAACCACATTTCAAGTGCTAAAAAGCCACATGAAAATAGTGGCTACCATGTTTAACAGCACAAATAGAGAATATTTACATCATTGCAGAAAATCCTGTTGGACAGTGCTGCTCTAGAGACTAAACTTTTAACTTCTTTGCTTGGTATCTCAAGTATTCTACCATCTCATTCCTACCAAAATTTTAGCAGAAAGGCAGAAATGAGGAGTAAGAAATGAGGCTGGACAAAGGAGCAGGAGCCTAAAGATGAAGGGCCCTCGGTGCCACACTTAGGAACTGAGGTCTCGTCCTGTAGGACATAATAGATTTTCTTCCTAAGAATAGATAGAGCCCGTGTATGTAGAGACTGACTCAAACTCATCTTTTTCAGAAAGTCTGAATAAATAACCAAGGAAGTCTACAGATCATGTCACTCTGTTGACTGGATACTCCCCAACAGTGACAGGAAGGGTTCCAATGCTTACAGCAAAGAGAAAGATCTCACATTTAAAATGGAGTCAAGGACCTGTGCTAAAATCACAACTTTGCTACTCATGAGCTGTGTAATATTGAGTACTATCACTTAACATTACTGAGTTTCTCTTTACCTCTCTGTAAAATAGAGCCAAAAATGCTTACTTTCCAGATTTGTGTGACAATAAAGTAAGATAATTAAGAAAGTAAGATATTGCTCTGGGGTGGGACCTGGGCTTTAAACTTTTCCATTGTGATTCAAGGGAGTAGCCAGGGTTGAAAATCATTGAACTACAAGGTCTCTGAGATCCCATTCAGTTTTGAACTTCAAGCCTTGACCCATAGTAAACAAGGTTAGAAGTCTGTTTGGACAAAGTATTTACCTACATCCTCACCACATGCTGCAAGCTTCAGAAACCGTCAATGTTGCAACCTAATGATGCAATTAGTTGCAGCTAAATCATGGATAGCCCAGGTTTCCAAGTAAAGCAGCATCTTTGATGAGAGTGCAGGGAGAGTCCTGGTTTCTTGGTAGAGATCCTTCCCACCAAGTGACAGATGCACTGAGAAACTCCAACTCAGGTCTGTACCCCCATGCATTTTTACTGTCATAAAAAATGAATCATTAAACAGTGCCAATGGATTTAGAGTTTACATGTGGATAGTGGTTCAAAGGTTCCCCCAATCACACAAAATTGATTTATTTCAAGAAAACGGAAGTTTCAAAATAGCAGGCAGATGGAAGTACACACGTATACAAGGTAAAGAGGGCTGAGAGGAGTTGGCAGAAGGAGAAATAAGAAGAGAATGTTCTAAAGAATTTAGATAGCAACCTGTTAGACCCCAGTAGAATAGCACATCAAAAGCTGATTTCCTAACATTTTAACCCTCCAAAACCTCTGTGTTAGCCAGCACTTCTACATATCAACAACATATGGAGACCTGTCTTCTTAGCTTAGGAACACTTCAAGGCCTTGAAGTACCTCCTTAAATTACCAAAGAAATTTAAAATTATGCTCAACCTGATGCAACATTATTACTTATATTTTGCTTTTTAGTCACTCTTTGAAAATCAGAAATCCATAAAGGGTGAATAGGGAAGCACTCTATTTCACTAGAATATTTGTGGAATTAAGGCACCCCATTCCCAACTGCATAAAACAAAATCTGCAGGATTGTGGACATTTGTAACTCCATCTTGAATCCAGAGAAAATGAGTCAAAATGATTCTTATTTTTTTGTCTTGTTCCTTTTTGGTTCACAGAGGGTAATGGTGGAAGGGGAATGGTAGAAGAGGGTTAAGGGGATCAAATAGGTATATGGTGATGGAAAGAAAACTGACTCTGGGTGGTTGGGCACATAATGTGATATATAGATGAAGTATTATAAAATTGTACACTTGAAACCTATGTAGTTTTATTGACCATTGTACCCCAATAAAGTTTTTAAAAAGAATCAAATGGAGATCAGTATCTCTCACTTCACAAACAAATGCCATAGCTCCAAAAGGGCTCACAGTGCAATGATCACTGCCTTGATCATCAGTCATAGCCCACTCTTAAGTCGATTTTGAAGAGATACCCAAAGTTTTGGACACTAAAACCAAAATATATCATGGAGATGGTTCTTATTTCACCTCATATTATCTATATTTCACTATATTATCACCTCATTTCTTGTTCAACTCTTGTCCCTAAACTGTACAGAAAATATTTCATCTTTGTACTTTTGGGTTTGGCTATCAAACCAGTTCTATGGCAGAAAGCCAAATTAAATACACTCACTTTTTTATTATTAAAGGTAAAATAGCTGAGGATTAGTTAATCAAAATTCTCAGGGAATGTACTACTCCCATGAACAGAACCTTCTGATAATCTGTTTAGCTGAAATTAAAAGAATGTTGAAACAACGGCAATTCGATGCCAGCCCAAGCTGAGTTGCCGTTGAGCTGCCAACAGGTGGCAAGATGGCTCAGCTAAAAAAAAAAAATGTTGAAACAACTCATTTAGTTTGGTCTACATCTGGCAAATTTTCTGAAATGTCTGGTTTTGTGTCCCTGCCTCAAAAATATCATTGAATCTTTGTTTGGAATTTGAGGTTCTTGCAGAGCTTTGGAGTTATCATTTTGTACATCTGCTATCTGTGTCCAGGGGGAGAAATGAAAATAGATCCAGCTATAATATAAAATGAGTTCAGGACACAGCTTTGGTGAAATCTACAATTTCTAAGGTTTATTGTCTTTTGTATTTTTTTAAAGCAAGGGCTTGGGAAGAGGACAATCCTGGTCTTATAATGTGGTTCTGGTTGAAAAAAACTTATTGTCACAATACTTTCAACTTTTCCATACATTTTCACATCTGGATCTCCCCCTCATTACACTCTTTTTTTTGTTTTGTTTTTTTTTGTTTTTTTTGAGGGCAGTGTCACCGGCCCTCACATGTGGGACCCGAACCGGGACTGCTGGCTTCCCAAGCCAGCGCTTAACCACCGTGCCACTTGGCCGGCCCTATCAATACACTCTTAAGAGGCAGATTCTTCATTTTATAAATTTAGATGCCAAGGGGTTTTCCCAAGGCTGAGATTAATTTATCAAGATTCTAGAGTCTCAGTCTAGTGTTCCTTTCAGTGCATCACACTGTGATATCTGTCAATTCTAATTTCACTATATTTCTGTTGATTCCTCCTAAGCAGGCCACACTGGGCTAGTCTCACTTTCGTCAGAGAAATATCTGAATGTGAGCTCAACTTTTGTAGCACTGAGAATAGCTTAGGTGAAAATCATTGCTAGGATAATAACAGTTGTCATAATAATAATGTCCTTAAGCACCACATTTGAGAGCTATTTATTTTGCATAATATGGTCTTGGCATACTAAATGCTCATTTGCTTCCTTGTATTGAGGACACTTCACTTGTCTGTGGCATAATTGTCTGTAGGGATAAATTGTCTTTGTAAAGGTTTTGGTGTCTTCAAAAATACACTGCTGGAGAGTGGAATGGCCAAAGAATGATAATATTTGAAAAGAAGGGAAAATGTGTGATCTCAGACTGCTTGTATGTCCTCTAAGTAATACAAATAAATAATCTCCATTGATCTTTATAGTAATCTTATAAGGTTGGTAAAGCAGGTGTCATGTTCCCATTATACAGAAGTGGTTCCTTAGGTTCAGCTAGGTTGTCATGGTACCAGAAACTTGGCTATACATAACTTTCTCTTATGGTGCTTATTGAAGCTCACTTATCATCAGAATGTACAGAATGTGCTGTACCATCCCAGATACTGAATAACAATTTCCAGGGATGAGACACAAAATAGAAATGCATATGTATACATATATTTGCTTGCCCTTATCAACCTCATAAGGTTATCCCCAAGATCAACTGATATAATTTTGTAACTGAAAATGAGGGAATTAAGATACCTGAGAATGGAAGCACTTAAGCAGCAATTTCCCAATCATCCTGTGTAATCAGCACCATATCCGTTTTTGGAGATGGAGTGGGATAGGGGACACACAAATGCAGAGGTCTCAGACTTTGGCCTTGGAGAATTTATAAGGCAGTTTTTTGCTAGGTAAACAGTTTTATAACTCTAGCATACATCAGAATCATCCTAAGGGCTTATTGAAACACCAATTCCTGGGTCCCAAGCCCAGTATTTCTGCTTTAATAGGACTAGAGGGAGAGACAGAGAATCTGCACTTCTAACAAGTTCCCAGGTGATGATGATATTGCAGGTCCAAGGACCACACTTTAAGAACCACTAACCTAGGCATCATTTTAAATCTTGTGGCTGTCTTAGGGTTTAAAATTGATATTTCAGGAGTTCTGATCAAGATGGTAGAGTAGGTAAATGCTGTGCTTACCTTCTCTCATGACCACATCAAAATTACAACTGAAGTACAAAACAACCATAATTGAGAACTGCATGAAATATTGCTGAACTGAATCCCTACAGTTAAGGTAATACAGAAGAAGCCACCTCAAGACTGGTAGGAGGGACAGAGACACAGAACAGGTTGGTCCCACACCCACACTTGACCACTAAAAATTGAGAGGGATATCTCAGCTTCAGAGGTACCCACCAGAGCAGTGAGAAGTCCCAGATTCACCTTAGCTCAGGGTTCCAGTGCCAGGGAGAGAAGTCCCCACAATTTCTGGTTGTGAAAACCAGTGGAGATTGTGACTGAGTGAGACAAAGAGTGGCTGGAGTCCCAGGTGATCCTCTTAAAGGGACCGCACATGAACTTACCAATGGAGTCACTGGCTCTGAGATCCATTGCTGGAACAGCAGCTGGAAGGGCGACAGAGACATCTGGATGAGAACTGAATTATCTGGCTTCAGGACGAGGGCTGAAGGAGCAGCTTTCTCCTGTTCAAAAACACTGGCAGAAGCCATTGTTTTTTTTTGTTTTTAGAGCCCTCCCTCTTCCCTGTGTTCGGACACAGGTGGCACCAAATCTCAGTCTCCATCAAGCTGGCTAACACCACTCATTCACCACATCCTGATGATTCGGAGATCCTGCCCTGTCCAACTTTTGGACATAACAAAGCTGCTTTTAGTGGCTTTTTCATAAGAACTGGCTACCTTCACTCATGCTGCAGAATTTCTTACAGTCCCTCAAAGGTTTGTGGAACCCAGACAAGCAGCCTCAGGCTTGAGCATCTCCCATACGTCTGGATGAGTAGCCCTAAGCTCAATACTGGTGACAGCTGCCTTGGTTTCAGATTGAACTCTCGAGGCACTTCAAGAATGGCATGGGCAGCAGCCATCTGTGGATTGCTTGATTTGTAGCTTCTGCTGGATGGTCCCGGCTGGGACACAGGCTGAAGCTGAACTTGACCTGCAGCAGGTTCCCTCCAAGGTGTCCCTGGGGCTGGTGTGCCCAGTGGCCAGCTTTGAAGGGAGCTGGAGCATCACCCAGACTTCCCCCAAAGACAACACACCTATGGGTGGATTGGGTGGGCACCAGAACTCTGCTGAGGCAGATCCAGCACTGTATTGTCAGCTCATGCACCACACCTCTGCCACTGTAGTCATGGCCAGATCTCACAACCACTGGGTCAATACATCCCACTGATATGCAAACAACAACCAAGGCTCAACTATAAGAAGAGTCACACACAAACCACACATGGGACATACCTGGATTGTGGGGCTCAGATGACCATGAAGACTGTGCCACTGAGCCCCACAGCACAGATACTACCTAAGGCTACTCTACTAAGACAGGGAGACATAGCAGCCCTACAATAATACATAGAAACAAATACAGAAAGGCAGACAAAATAGGGACACAAAGAAACATGACTCAAACAAAAGTACAGAACAAAACTCCAAAAAAAAGGAACTAAACAAAATGGAGACATGCAATCTACCAGACTCAGAGTTCCAAACACAGGTTTCAAGGATGTTCATGGGGTCAGCCGAGTGGATAAGTTGGTTAAGAACGCTAGCTCTGAGCAACAGTGTCACCAGTTCGATTCCCATATTGGTCGGTGTGCTGTGACCGAGCTGAGCTGCTGCTGAGCTGGTGAGAGTGCATGCTCTTAGCTGCAAGGTTGCTGGTTCGACACCGTATGTGCATATGGGATGGTGGGCTGTGCCCCCTGACAACTAACATTGAACATGGCACTTTGAGCTGAGCAGCTGTGAGTTGCTGATGGGTGGCTGCATGGCTCAGTGTGCAACAAGGTTGCCGGTTAAACTCCCGCATGGGATGGTGGACTATGCCTCCCTGCAACTAGATTGAAAGTGATGACTGGACTTGGAGCTGAGCTTGTGCCCACCACAACTAAAACTGAAGGACCACAATTTGACTTGGAGCTGATGGATCCTGGAAAAACACAATGTTCCCCATCCCTAATTCCCCAACACTGTTCCTCTCCCCAATTCCCCAATAAAATCTTTAAAAAAAAAGATGCTCAGTAATGTTAGGGAGAACCTCAATAAAGAGATAGGGAACATAAAAATGGAGGTAGAAAACAAAAAAAAAGAGCCAGTTGGAAATAAAGAGTATGATAATGAAAATGAAGTATACATTACAGGGAATCAACAGTAGATTAGATGAAGCAGAGGATCGAATCAGTGATTTAGAAGATAAGATAGCAGGAAACACCCAATCAGAACAGCAAGCAAAAAAAGAAAAAAGATTCCAAAAGAACTAGGAGACTTTAAGAGGCTTCTGGAACAACGTCAAGTGTAACAACATTTACATTATAGGTATACCAAAAGGAGAAGAGACAGCACAAGGAATTGAAAATCTGTTTGAAGAAATAATGATGGAAAACTTCCCTAACCTGGTGAAGGTAATAGATATACAAGCCCAGAAAGTGTGGAGAGTCCCAAACAATATGAACCCAAAGAGGACAACACCAAGACACATCATAATTAAAATGCCAAGGTTAAAGACAAAGAGAATCCTAAAAGCAGCAAGATCAAGGCAAGTAGTAACACATAAGGGAGCTCCCCATAAGGCTGTCGGTTGGTTTCTCAACAGAAACTTTGCAGGCCAGAAGGGATTGGCAGGAAATATTCAAAATAATGAATAGTAAGGACCTACAACCAAGATAACTCTACCCAGCAAAGCTATCACTTAGAATCCAAGGACAGGTAAAGAGCTTCCCAGACAAGAAAAAGGTTACAAAGTTCATCACTACCTAACCAGCATTATAAGAAACATTAGAAGGGCCAGCCGAGTGGCTCAGTTGGATAAGAGTTAGCTTAAGAGCATGTGCTCTGAGCATCAGGTCCTCTGGTTCAATTCCTGCATGGGCCAGTGATGCTGCACCAGAGCTGAGCTGCCACTGAGCTGCCAACAGGTGGCAGGATGGCTCAGCTTGTGAGAACATGTGCTGCTAAAAAGACTGCCTGTTTGATGGTGGGCTACGTCCAACTGCAACTAAGACTGAACTGGGCACCTTGAGCTGATCTGCAATCCAGAAGGCTCAGGGAATAGAATATGCACTCTTAATAGCAAGGTTGCCAGTTTGACTCCTGCATGGGACGCTTGCTACTCCCACCCACAACTAGGATTGTAACACAGCACTTTGAGCTTAGAGGCCACAAACTGCCAACGGGCAACCAGATGGTGACTGGCACCCTCCACAACTAAGATTGAAGAACAACTTGGCTGGTACCCCTCCCCAATTCCCCAACACTGTTCCCCTACCCCAATTCCCCAATTAAAAAAAAGAAATATTAGAGGGACTTCTTTTAGATGAAAATAAATAAATAAATAAATAAATAAATAAATAAATTGTATAATAAAATGGCAATAATTACATACCTATCAACAACTGCTTTCAATGTAAGTGGATTAAATGATCCAATCAAAAGGTAGGGGGGCTGAATGGATAAAAAACCAAAACCTGTACACATGTTGCCTATAATAGACTCACTTCATATAGAAAGACACACACAGTCTGAAAGTAAAGGGTTGAAAAAAGTTATTTCATGAAAATGGAAACAAACAAACAAAGAAAAGGCTGGGGTAGCAGTACTTATATCAGATAAAATAGAGTTTAAAGCAAAGACTATAACAAAATACAAAGAGAGACCCAGTAATCCCACTCTGGGCATTTATCCAAAGAAACCCAAAACACTATTTTGAGGGGACATGCTCATACATATATGCATTGCTGCATTATTTATAATAGTTAAGATATGAAGGCAACCTGGGTGTCCCTGAATGGATGAATGGATAAAGAAGTAATACATAGAGGGAGGGGCAAGATGGCGGATTTGAGGAGGGCTCCATGAAATCTCCCCTGGAAATATCCACAATTTGAACTTCTAATATGCTTCAAAGAGACATCTACTCATCACACAGAGCAACTAAGAGTTCCACACAAGGATTGCTGGAAGGTGGGCAGGCCGGGCGAGTAGGGGAAGAAGGTGGCAAGATGCGTGAGGTGCAGCCCGCACCCGCGGCTGCTGAGTCACGGTGAGTGTTGCCCCAGCTCACTCCCTGCGGCCCGCGGCCCACCTAGAGTTCAGCAAGAGCGCGTTGGTTTGCAGTCTGAGGCAGAAGCTCAGGCCGGGCAAGTGCGGGAGGAGAGAGAAGAGATGACTGTGCAGAGGTACGAGCTGCACCTGCGGCTCCCCGGGTCCCCAGGAAGCAGGGTGCAGAGCCCCGCAGCAACAGGGCAAGATCAATCCCTGCACCCTCCCGGTTCAGGGATCAGTCTCTGTGCCCACCGGGTCCCGCGGAGCGCAGAAGCCTGAAACCCGGGAGCAGGGGAAAACAGAGGACTCGCCCGCAGAGAAGCAGCACGCCGGGCAGAGACGCAGGTCCCCGAGAGATGGAGCGGGGATCGGAGCTGCACGGAAAGGTGCACGCAGTCCCCTGAACCCCAGCGGCAGTCCCTCCAGAAGCGCAGCAGGAGAACGGCACGGGCGCACGCTGGCTCCGAGGCAGAAGCCTTAAACCTGGGAGCAAGGGAAAAACAGGACTCGCCCGCGGAGACGCAGCACGCGCTGGCCGGAGTCCCAGGTCCCGGAGAGACAGAGCGGGGATCGGAGCCGCGCGGCAGGGTGCGCACAGTCCCCTAAATCCCGTCAGACAGTTTAGGAGAGCAGCAGGAGATCCGCGCGGGCGCGCGCCGGCTCTGAGGCAGAAGCCTGAAACACGGGAGCATGGGAAAAGGAAGACTCGCTCGGACAAGCAGCGCGCCGGGTGGAGACGCAGGTCCCTGAGAGACGGAGCGGGGATCTGAGCCTCGGGGCAGGGGGCGCTCAGTCCCTTAAACCCTGGCAGTCTCTTCGGGAGAGCAGCAGGAGCACCACTGGAGCATAAGAGGCAAAGGCCTTACCTTAAAACTGTGTTGGAACTGTGGCTTTGTTTATTTTTATGTTGATTTATTTTTCCTTTTTCTGCTCTTGAACAGAAAGCAAAAAAAAACCAATAACTCACCCAATCCCACAAACTTTGGCCCCCGCCAAGACAGTCTTAAACTGACTCCTGAATGGAGCAATAGGGGCAGACTAGGAAGATATTCCTACCTGCAGGGGGTTGAGAATTTCCACCCAGTAAAGGCTGCAGATTGAGACTACCTACCCTGCCGCCACCTTTATGCAAGGCTTGGGAGGCAGGGCAGGTTCACCTGCTGAGTCACTAATTAACAGATTCTTAGCAGCAGGCTTTTGGTAGTGAGGAATTCTTTAATCCTCCAAGGCTGTCAACCCAAAGGGTGCCCAGAGACACTCATTGAGCCTTTGGGGGTGCAGAGTGCCTTGGGACAGGCAAAAGCAAAAAGGCAGTGACTTTGTAAAAAACACCAATCACACGCCACAACCACACTCAAGTACAGCAAACCTGCAGTGCCAGGATCACGCTAGGCATCAGGTGGCCTACTGTTCCCACAACACGCACAGGAAGTTTTGTACAGCAGACAAACTGAAAAGAGCTTGGTGGACTTTAGCCTAGACCGGCACGGGTATTTTTGGTTTGTTTGGTTTTATTCTGTATTGTTTTCCCTTTATTGGCTGCTTATCTTGGTTGTTTTTGGTTTTTATTTCTATTTCATTCTTGTCATTTTGTAGTTTTTAATATAGGCATATATATAGGTGTATATAGGTGAATATATGTCCATATATATGGGTGTGTAGACAAATACTTTTTTTTTTCTTTTTCTTTTTCTTTCTTTTCTTTTTCTTTTTTCCCCACCCTCACTTTCTCCCTTATTTTATTCATTCTTCTCACTGCTATACGTTTCCTCTTTTCCTTTTTCCTGCAAATTTTTTTTTTAATTTTTATTGTTGCTTTTTTATTATTATTTTAGTTTATTTTTATTTTTTACTTTTTAGGTATAGCTAATCGGTTTCTCATGTTTATTCTATTTTTTATTTTAGGATATTGTATTTTATTTTGTTTCCTCTTCTGTTATTATTGTGTGTGTGGTTTTTGTTTTGTTTCTTTTTTTTTCTTCATTAGTATGATTGATATTTCTGTACAAGTTGACTGTAGTTTGATGGTTGGTTTTTGTTTAACTTGTGCGAGCATTTGGTTTCCTTTGGTGGCTGCGGAGGTTGTTCTTGTTGATCTGTTATGCTCTAAAATCACTCTGCAGCAGTGGGTCCAAACAAACAGACACAAGAATCATCATACCTGGAGGCCAACTTTAGATAAAACCAGAGCATTTCTGGATTTGACATACAACAGTCACACCACAAAGGAAGTTGCTACAGGTACTAGGGCTCATAGTGTCCAAGTTTCATCAGCGGGGTCAATCCTCACAGCAGCTCATAAACTGCAGATGCTGCTGATCCTCACAGCTAATCAATCTGGGAGTCAATCCCACCTACTGACAAGCCAAAAGTAATCAAAACTAAAACTTCAACAAGTGAGGATGCACGACACAAGGAACACCTCAGATACAAGCACAGGAGAATAGGGAGACTGAGAAATTCAAATATAAAGGACACACACCATATAAGTTTACCCAGAAAAGACTGAGAAATCTGGGGGATCTATCTGTTATATTGAAGCAAACACAAAGAGTAAGCCAGAATGGGGAGACAAAAAAACACAACACAAATAGAAAAACAGAAGAAACTTCCTGAATCAGTGGAAATAGAGGAAATAGAGGTAACCAACCTATCGGAGACAGAGTTCAGAACACTTATTATTAGAATGTTCAAGGAAATTAATGAAAATATAAAGAAGGATAGAGAAATCATGAAAAGCAACCAGCTAGAACTTAAGAACACAATTACTGAACAAAATAACAAACTTGATGGAATCGATAGCAGATTGGATGAAGCAGAAAATCGAATCAGTGACTTAGAAGACAAAATATCAGAGATCACCCATGCAGAACAACAAAAACAAAAGAGAATGAAAAACATGGAAAATAGTTTAAGAGAGCTGGGGGACAACATCAAATGCAATAACCCACGGGTCATTGGAGTACCAGAAGGAGAAGAGAGGGAGCAAGGGATTGAGAATATATTTGAAGTAATAATGTCTGAAAACTTCCCTAAACTGGCAAAGGACATTGAAATACAAGCCCAGGAAGTGCAGAGAGTTCCAACCAGGATGATTCCAAACAGGCCCACTCCAAGACACATTATAGTGAAAATGGCAAGGGTTAAGGACAAAGACAGAATCCTTAAGGCAGCAAGGAAAAGGCAGCAAGTTACTTACAAGGGTACCCCCATAAGATTGTCAGCTGACTTTTCTACAAAAACTTTGCAGGCCAGAAGAGAGTGGCAGGAGGTTTTCAAAGTGATGAAAAATAAAGGCCTACAACCAAGATTGCTGTATCCAGCAAGGTTATCATTTAAAATCGAAGAAGAGATAAGGAGCTTTGCAGAAAAGAATAAGTTAAGGGAATTCATTACCACCAAGCCAGCTTTGCAGCAAATGCTAAAAGGGCTTCTTTAAGTAGAAGAGAAAAAGAACCTAAGAAAGACTACGAACACAAATAACAAAATGGCAATAAATACACACCTATCAATAATCACATTAAATGTAAATGGATTAAATGCTCCAATAAAAAGACATAGGGTGGCTGAATGGATAAGAAAGCAAGACCCCAGCATATGCTGTATACAAGAGACTCACCTCAGATCCAAAGATTCATACAGGCTGAAAGTAAAGGGATGGAGTAAAATATTTCATGCAAATGTTACTGAGAAAAAGCTGGAGTAGCGATACTTATATCAGATAAAATGGACTTTAAATGGAAGAATATAACAAAGGACAAAGAAGGACACCTCATAGTAATGAAGGGATTGATGCAACAAGAGGACATAACCCTAGTAAACATCTATGCACCTAACATAGGAGCCCCTAAATATATAAAACAGATATTGTCAGACATAAAGACAGAGATCAACAGTAACACTATCATAGTAGGGGACTTCAACACCCCGCTGTCACTAATGGACAGATCCTCCAGACAGAAAATCAATGTGGAAACAGCGACCTTAAATGACACATTAGACCAGCTGGATTTAACAGACATTTTCAGAGCATTTCACACGAAAGCTACAGGATATATGTTCTTTTCAAGTGCACATGGAACATTTTCTAAGATAGACCACATGTTAGGCCACAAAACAAGTCTCAATAAATTTAGGAAGATTGAAATCATTTCAACTGTATTCTCTGACCACAATGCTATGAAACTAGAAATCAATTATACGAAGAAATCCGGGAAGCTGACAAATAAATGGAGGCTAAACAATATGCTATTAAATAGTGAGTGGGTCACAAATGAGATCAAGGAGTAAATCAAAAGATACCTCGAGACAAACGAAAATGAAAACACCACGAACCAAAATTTCTGGGATGCTGCGAAAGCAGTCCTAAGAGGGAAGTTTACAGCAGTGCAAGCCTACCTAAAGAAGGAAGAAAAATCTCAAATCAACAGGTTATCCTTACACCTAAGGGAACTGGAAAAAGAACAGCAAAAGAGGCCCAAGGGGAGTACAAGAAAGGAGATAATAAAGACCAGAGCAGAAATAAACAATATAGAGAACAGAAAAACAATTCAAAAGATCAATGAAACCAAGAGCTGGTTTCTTGAGAAGATAAACAAAATTGACAAACCTCTAGCCAGGCTCATCAAAAAAAAAAGAGAGAGAACTCAAATTAGCAAAATCAGGAATGAAAGAGGGGAAATGACTACAGACATCACAGAAATACAAAAAATTCTAAGAAATTACTATGAGCAACTATATGCCAACAAATTTGACAATCTGGAAGAAATGGATAATTTTCTAGAAGCATACAACCTTCCAAAGCTAACGAAAGAAGAAACAGAAAATCTAAATACCCTGATTACTACCAAGGAAATTGAATCAGTACTTGACAAGCTCCCAAAAAACAAAAGCCCTGCACCAGACGGCTTCACAAGTGAATTTTATCAAACATTCAAAAAAGAACTATCACCTATTCTTCTCGAACTATTCCAAAAAATCCAGAAGGAGGGAAGGCTCCCAAACTCTTTTTATGAAGCCACTATCACCCTGATTCCAAAACCAGATAAAGACATCACAAAAAAGGAAAACTACAGGCCAATCTCCCTGATGAATATAGATGCAAAAATTCTCAATAAAATATTAGCAAACAGAATTCAGCAATATATTAAGAAGATCATACATCATGATCAATTGGGATTCATCCCTAGTGCGCAAGGCTGGTTCAACATCCGTAAATCAATTAATGTGATACACCACATCAACAAAATGAAGTATAAAGATCACATGGTCATTGCAATAGATGCAGAAAAAGCATTTGACAAAATCCAACAGCCATTTATGTTAAAAACCCTTAGCAAAGTGGGAATACAGGGATCATATCTCAACATAATAAAAGCCATATATGATAAACCTACAGCTAACATCATACTGAATGGGGAAAAGCTAAAACCATTCCCCTTAAGATCAGGAACAAGACAAGGCTGTCCACTTTCTCCTCTTTTATTCAACATAGTGCTGGAAGTTCTAGCCACAGCAATCAGACAACAAAAAGAAATAAAAGGCATCCAAATTGGCAAGGAAGAAGTAAAATTGTCATTATATGCAGATGACATGATACTGTATATAGAGAACCCCAAAGACTCCATCAAAAAACTATTGGAACTGATAGACGAATTCAGTAAAGTAGCAGGATATAAAATCAATGCTAAGAAATCAGTGGCATTTGCATATACCAATAATAAACTAATGGAAAGAGAAATTAAGAAAACTGTCCCATTTATAATTGCGTCAAGAACTATAAAATACCTAGGAAGAAATTTAACCAAAGAAGTGAAAGATCTGTACTCAGAAAATTATAAGACACTGAAGAAAGAAATCATAGAAGAGACAAATAAATGGAAACACCTACCATGCTCATGGATAGGAAGAATTAATATAGTTAAAATGTCCATACTGCCTAAAGCAATATATAGATTCAATGCAATTCCTATCAAACTACCAACGGCATTTTTCACAGAAATAGAAAATATAATCCTAAAATTTATATGGAATCATAAAAGACCCAGAATAGCCTCGGCAATTCTGAGAAATAAATACAAAGTCGGGGGGATCACGCTACCAGACATCAAAACCTACTACAAGGCCACAGTAATCAAGACAGTTTGGTATTGGCATAAAAACAGGCACATCGATCAGTGGAACAGAACAGAGAGCCCAGAAATAAATCCAAGCATTTATGGACAGTTAATCTATGACAAGGGAAGCAAGAATTTACACTGGAGTAAAGATAGTCTATTCAATAAATGGTGCTGGGAAAATTGGACTGATACATGCAAAAAAATGAAACTGGATCATCTCCTTACGCCTTATACAAGAACAAATTCAAAATGTATTAAAGACTTAAATGTAAGACCTGAAACCATAAAAATCCTAAAAGAAAATATAGGGAGTACATTTGCAAACATTACCCGGAGCAATATTTTTACTGATACATCCCTACGGGCAAGGGAAGTAAAAGAAAAAATGAACATATGGGATTATATCAGACTTAAAAGTTTTTTCACAACAAAGGAAACCATTAATAAAACAAAAAGGAAGCCTACTGAATGGGAGAATATATTTGCCAATGATATATCTGATAAGGAGTTAATATCAAAAATTTATAAATCACTCATGAAACTCAACACCAAAAAAACAAACAACCCAATTAAAATATGGGTAGAAGATATGAAGAGACATTTCTCTAAAGAGGACATACAGATGGCCAACACGCATATGAAAAAAAGTTCAACCTCACTTGTCATTAGGGAAATGCAAATAAAAACCACCATGAGATACCACCTCACTCCAGTCCGAATGGCTATCATGAACAAATCAACAAACAACAAGTGCTGGCAGGGCTGTGGGGAAAAGGGGACCCTGCTGCACTGTTGGTGGGACTGCAGATTGGTGCAGCCACTATGGAAGTCAGTATGGAGGTATCTCAAAGAACGGGAAATAGAGCTACCGTTTGACCCAGCAATTCCACTCCTAGGTATTTATCCTGAAAAAACCAAGACACTTATTCAAAAAAAGTTATGCACCCCTATGTTCATAGCAGCACAATTTACAATAGCTAAGACTTGGAAACAACCAAAATGCCCATCAGTAGATGACTGGATTAAGAAATTGTGGTATATTTATACAATGGAGTATTACTCCGCTATAAGGAAGAATGAAATCCTGCCATTTGCAAAGATATGGATGGACCTAGAGACTATAATGTTGAGTGAAATAAGTCAGTCAGAGAAGGACAAATACCATATGATCTCACTCATATGTGGAATCTGAAAAACTGTATGAATGAGCAAAGTAAACAGAAACTGTCTCATAGATATAGAGGAAAAATCAGGGTTGCTAATTGGGAGGGGAATGGGGATGAGGGAGAAGGGGAAGGGATTAGACAGCAAAAATAGGCAACTACAATATTGCTACTGGGATAGGAAAAACAGTTTGGGGAATATAATTAATAATGTTGTAAATATTCTGTGAAATGTCAGATGATCATAGGTCTTGTTAGGGAGACCATTTCATGGATGGAGTAGAGGTTTGATCACTGCACTGTATTACTAAAGTGGAGGTGGTATACCTACTGTAATTGAATATATATAGATAGTCACGGGATGTGGATTATACTGTGGAAGAGAGTCAGAGGAAGAGTAATAGATATATATGATATGGGGGGGAGTGGGGTGGCGAATTGGGGTTGGGGGGTTGTCACTTTGAGGGGTAAAATGTATAACTATTGCACTGTGTTGTACACCTGAAACTAATTTAAAAAAAAAGAAGTAATACATATATACAATGGAATATCACTCAGTCATTAAAAAGGAATGAAATCTAGGTATCTGTGACAACATGCATGGTCCTACAGGGTATTGTGATTCATGTAGTCAGTCAGACAGCGAAGGACAAATGTCATATGATTTCACTGATAAGTAGAATCTAAAGAACAAAATAAATAAAGGGAACAGAAATAAACTCATATATAGATAATATTTTAATGGATTCCAGATGGGAGGGAGGGTTTGGGTTGGGTGAAAAAGGGGAAGGAATTAATAACAAATAAATACAAATAGGCTGTTCTACAGTAGTCATGGGGAAATAGTGTATAGCATAGGGACTATAGTCAATAATATTGTAATAACTATGGTATCAGATGGGTACTAGATTCATTGGGCTGATAGGTGGGAGGGCATTGGGGTCAAGGTGAAATGGTAAAGGGAATAAGTAACACAAATTCATAGTTATAAAATAGTCATGGAGATGTAAATAGGCAATAGGGAACATAGTCAATAATATGGTAATAACCATGTATAATACTAGGTGGGTGTACTAGTCAGGAGAATTATGTCATAAATTATATAAATGTCTAACCACAATGCTGTACACCTGAAATTAATATAAAATAGTACTGAATGTTAGCTATAATCCAAGAATTAAAAAAGGGAGGAACAAGAGGTTCAAATTTCTAGGTATATAATAAGTCTTAAGGATGTAATATAGAGTTCAGAAAATAGTCAATAATGTTGTGATAGTATTGTATGGTGTCAGATGGTTGGTGGACTTATCATGGTGATCACTTTTTTTTTAAAGATTTTATTGGGAAATTGGGGGAGGGGAACAGCGTTGGGGAATCAGGGAATGGGAACAGACAAGTTGCTGTCTTTTTGTTCTTCAGTCTAGTTGTGGAGGATGTTGCTTCACTGGCCCATGTTCTTATCGTCATTGTGCTCTTCCCGGATGAGGCAGATCAGTCGCCGGCCTCTGGATGGTCGCTCACTGCGGTTATTGGCAGCTCACACTGGCTGCCGGTCACTCACTATAGCCTATGGCAGCCCACTGCAGCAGGGGCTGCAGCCTACACCGTTGCCGGGGCTCGCACAGCCCAGCTCCAGATGGAGCTGTTGTTAGCTGTAGAGGGCAGTGTCACTGGCCCTCATATGTGGGGTCCGAACTGGGACTGCTGGCATCCCAAGCCAGCTCTTAACCAATGCGCCACTCGGCTGGCCCTGGTGATCACTTTTTTAGCATATGAAGTATAATCAATAATATGGTAGTAATTATGTATAGTGCCAGGGGGTACTGTTGAATAACTATGATGTACACCTGAAACTAATATAATATAGTGTTTTAGATATATTTTAATAAAACTACTTTTCAAAGTGATATTTCAGAATATATGTCTGAAAGAAAATGAAAACAAAAGAAAGCAAAATGATCTGTGAAATTCTGTTGCTTCCCTGGTGTCCTCTTCATCGTTCCCTCACCTGCCTTCACAGGGTCACGTGTCTATGCACTTCGGTCACAGAAAGAAATCTTTCTCACCTCTGAAAAACAGTCCCATTTTCTTACCACAAATGCACTGGCTGGAAACATTTCAAATGAAAACATTTGCTCCTTCATGGTCTGGTTTCTCTAGAAATAGTAAAGCCCTCTGCTTTGGAGTCCAGAAGGAGGCAGCAGAGAAAATGGTCTCTCTCCCCACTGAATGAGGCACTGCTTTTCAAAGTCTGATCCCCAAATGAAGTGGCAAAATCACCTGGGGTATTTTTTTTCAAAGATAGTTGACATTCAATATTATTTTATATTAGAATCAAGTGTACAGCATAGTGGTTTGACATTTATAAAATTTATAAAGTAATCCCCCAATAAGACTATTAACCATCTGGCACCATACACAATTACAATATTATTAAGTGTATTCACTATGCTGTACTTTACATGCCTGGTGTATTTTTTTTTTTTTAAGAATAGAAATTATAGGACCGACTTCAGGCGCCAATGAATCCGAATTTCCAAAAGTGAGACCTGGGAATAAGGAGTCTTTTTTTTATTAATTAATTAATTAATTTTTTAATTAGTTTCAGGTGTACAACACAGTGCAATAGTTATACATATTACCCCTCAAAGTGACAACCCCCCTCCCCCAATTTGCCACCCCACTCCTCCCCCCATATCATATATATCTATTACTCTTCCTCTGACTCCCTTCCACAGTATAATCCACATCCTGTGACTATATATATATATATTCAATTACAGTTGGTATACAACCTCTGCTTCAGGTATACAGTGCAGTGATCATACCTCTACTCCATCCATGAAATGGTCTCCCCAACAAGACATGTGACCATCTGACGTCTTAAGTGCCTCAAGTTATAGGTGTTTTTGATGCACATTAATGTTGGAAAACCCTTAGAAAAAGGAAAAATGATAGGTTTGTACAAGGACCAACTTAAGTCTCATTTCTCTTAACTATCAGACCCCCTTTCCTGGATCTGCACATCTCATAAGAAACCTCATTAAATAGGAGACACTAGGCTTCTACCTACTTCACCTTTCCATATGACACTTCCCACAACTTATATGAATCCAATTGTGTGGGATATCTCTCAGGTTGCTAAAGTACACCCACCTAAATCCCTGACAAATTCCACCCAGTGAGAAAAAGACTCATTTTTTTAAAGGTGGTTTGATTTTGTGATTATAACTTATCTCTTTATCTCCTGCTTCTTTAAGACACATTCTGGAACTGTTTCAAAGTGATTTATATTGCATACTGGCTTCAGTTTTGTTTCTGTTTTTGTTTTTTTTGTGGGCAGTGTCACTGACCCTCATATGTGGGACCCGAACCGGGGCCACTGGCTTCCTAAGCCAGTGCTTAACCACCGCGCCACTCGGCCGGCCCCTGGCTTCAGTTATTTAATGTTCTGAGAAATGCTATAGTTCATATTAAAATAAAATGATGTACTAAGATATGAGAGAGAGAGCTGAGAAAAATAACTGAGAGCAACATTGATTAAAAGATAATCAGATACAAAGGGTGAAACTCTCCTACATGACTGAAATACTGTCAGTTCATTATGTGGTATACCCTCTTCCTATCTTTCCAGAGTGGGAAAGAATTTGGAAGTTTGGAGGTGAAGTGCAATCTTTTCAATTGCTTTGGCAGCTGTAAGTCTGCCAATGCTTTTGCTTTGTGGTTCATTATTGAATTAGAGCAAGTATATACTTTGTGTCTTTCGGGATAGTCATTGTATAACTTGTGTTTTTTTCAGTTATGGTCTTCTCAGTACAGTTCCACACACAGTAGATTAACTAGTGAAGGTCACAAAACACCATGGGGACATGTAGATTGCTAGGACACAGAAACATAGAACCAAACAAGGGAATCCTGTGTATAGGAGGGGGCACCCACCACATGCCATTCATCAATACTCAGCTTTAATGAGCTTCTAAATTGTGTTTATCTTGCTCTCTCTCTTCAAGGAATGTGTGTGTGTGTGTGTGTGTGTGTGTATACACATGTGCTTTAGAGAGTATATGTCTGAAAAAGTGCAATTGCATTAGGTATCATAATCACATTCTCAAACAGAACCAGACCTTTTGAAAGTGACCATCTCCAAGTGGAATCAGTGGACACACAAAATCTTCTTCTGGCTGAGAATGTATCCTTTTATGTCCCTGCCACAGCTATCAAACCCCATTTGTTGAAATGGAAGGAGTCACCGTTTTAAGTTAACACATTGGAGACCTCTGTTAAAAGTTAGTGTTTTAACACATTAGGCGTTTATTCAACTAGCTTCTATCACTTTTCAAGGCCCGGAGGAAATAGAACACAGAATATTTTAAGCTTTGGTCTTACTGGTTGTAGTGGATAAAGGTCAGGAAAGACCTGAAGTTAGGCACACTGGCATAGCAGGCTGACCTGGGCAAAGTGCCCTAATGAGGCTCACTGAACAGCCAGGGACTAACATTAACATTCTGGAAGCTAGGTGGAAAAGCGATACGTATTTATGAGGATCACATTAGCCTGCAAGTAATAAAATCTGGACTATCAGTGGTTTGAACAAATAGGGATTTTTTTTAGTGTACAAACAAGCTTCAAGTAGGTCGTTGTAGGCTTCGGTTCTGCTGTTGAAGAATGCCATCAAAGGCATAAGCTCTTCCTTTCTGCTTCACCATCCTTAGCACATTGGCTTTTACTTTCATGGCTGTTACTTCATGGTTAAAAGATGGCTGTGACCTCAGTGCTTCTAAGAAGCAGGAATGAAGAACGTGCAGTACCAACCACATCCATAATCTTTTATAAGGAAGACAAAATCTTTACCAGAAACTCCTAAAAGACTTCCATTTAAATCTCCTTGGCTATATTATTACATGCCCCACCTAACAACACTAGTTGTAAGAAGACTGGGAAAAGAAATACTTAGCTGGGCACGTTTCCACCTTAAATAAAAGCAGGGTTATGCTAGCAAAGAAGAGAAAAATTGATCTTGGGTAGACAAGAAGTATTTCCTGCCAAAGACCAAGCATAACCTTTAGCCACTCTTATTCAGTTCCACCAATACTTACTGGGCACTTACTAGGTGCCAAACACTGTGCCATGTGCTTTGATGTCTGAATTTTGTCTTGGACTCTCCAGACTTCAAAGAATGAAGCTTCTTCACAAGGGTAAATTACCAAAACTAATGTCTAGCTGTATATTAGGTTTTATTTTGTTCCTAGCCACCAAGCCACACTGATCTTTGAGAATGTAATTTTAACCAGTCTTTCATATACTTTGGGACAGAGACTAAAAAATCAGCTAACCTTCTACACATGAGGACTTTCACAAAAAAGACCTTTGAATTTTAGCCATCAGTTGTTTGCATTTCTTGGCCACCATGAATAACGATGAAGAGAACATAGGGCTATGTGTATCTTTACAGATAATTGTTTTCAGATTTTTGGAGGGTAGACACCCAGAAGAGGGATTCCTGGGTCATATGATAATTCTTTCTTAATTTTTTGAGGAAACTCCATACTGTTTTCCATAGTGGCTCTACCAATTTACATTCCCATCAGCAGTGTGTGAGTGCTCCTTTTTATCTACAGCCTCTCCAAAACTTATTATTATTTGTTTTGTTGATGATAGCCATTCTAACAGATGTGAGGTTGTATCTCATTGTGGTTTTGATTTGCATTCCCTTTATAGCTAGTGAAGTTGACCATTTTTTCATATATCTCTTGGCCATTTGTCTGTCCACTTAGGAGAAATGTCGGTTAATATCTTCTGCCCATTTTTTAATTGTATTGTTTGCTTTTTTGTTGTTGAGTTGTATGAGTTCTTTATATATTTTGGATATTAGCCCTTTCTTGGAGGTGTTACTTGCAAATATTTTCTCCCTTTCAGTTGGTTGCCTCTTTGTTTTGTTGATGGTTTCTTTTTCTGTGTAGATGCTTTTTAGTTTGATATTGTCCCATTAATTTATATTTACTTTTACTTCCCTTGCCTTTGAGGTAAAATTCACAAAATACTTTTTGGACCCAAGATCCATAAGTTTAGTACCTATGCTTTCCTCTATGCAATATATTGTTTTAGATTTTATGTTTATGTCTTTGATTCATTTTTAATTTATTTTGGTATACTGTGACACATAGTAGCCTAGTTTCACTTTTTTGCATGTGGCTTTCCAATTTTCCCTGCACCACTTACTAAAGAGTCTTTTTTTTCCCCATTGTATATTTTCAGCTCATTTGTCAAAAATTATCTGCCCTTGTATATGTGGGTTTCTTTCTTGGTTCTCAAATCTATTTCAATAGTCTGTGTATCTGTTTTTCTGCCAACACCATGCTGTTTTGATTCTTGTCTCTTTGTAGTATAAATTGAAGTCAGGGAGGGTGAGACATCCAGACTTATTCTTTTTTGTTAGAATTTTTTTTTGGCAATTTGGGGTCTTTTGTGATTCCATGCAAACCTAATTATATATGTTTGATTTCTTGAAAAAAATTCCATTGGCATTTTGAGGGGATTGCAATAAATCTATATATAGCTTCAGGTAATATGGCCATTTTAACTATGTTGATTCCTCCAATCCATAAACATGGAATATCTTTCCATTTCTTTGTGTCTTCTTCAATTTCTCTGAATAATGTCTTATAGTTTTCAGTGTTTAGATCCTTCACATCCTTTAAGTTTATTCTTAGGTATTTCATTATTTTTTTTGCAATTTTAAAAGGAATTTTTTCATTTCCTTTTTGAAATTTCACTGTTAGTATATAAAAATGCAATAAATTTTTGAAATGGATTTTGTAACTTTACTGTATTTTACTGTACTTTTTATTGTTTGTAATAGTTTTTTGAGTGGAGTCTTTAGAATTTTCTTTTCTCTTTGAACTTTGTTAGCTCTCTTTTTTTATTAAAGTTTATTGGGGTGACAATTGTTAGTAAAGTTATGTAGGTTTCAGGTGTACAATTCTGTATACACATCTATATATCACAATGTGTGATCACCACCAAGAGTCAGTTCTCTTTCTAGAACCATATATTTGATCCCTTTTTCCACCCACCTACCCCCTTTCCTTCTGGTAACCACTAAACTATTGTCTATGTCTATGAGTTTTTCTTTCTTTATTTGTTTGTCTTGTTCCTTTGTTCTTTTCAGTTTTATATCCCACATATTAGTGAAATCATATGGTTCTCAACTTTTAATGTTTGACTTATATCATTTAGCATAATATAATTTCAAGATCTGTCCATGTTGTCACAAATGGCACTATTTCCTCTTTTCTTATGACAGAACGGTATTCCATCATGTATATATACCACACCTTCTTTATCCAATCATCTATCGAATGACACTTTGGTTGTTTCCATGTCTTGGCCACCATAAATAAAGCTGAAATGAACTCTGGAGCACATATATCCTTATGGATAATTTTTTTCAGATTTTTTGGGTATATACCCAGGAGAGGGGTTGCTGGGTCATATGGTACTTCTAGTCTTAGTTTTTTGAGGATTCTCCACACTGCCTTCCATAGCAGCTGCACTAATCTACATTCCCACCAGCAGAGTATGAGGGATCCCTTTAGTCCACAGCCTCTCCAGCACTTGTTATTATTTGTCTTGTTGATGATAGCCATTCTAACCGGTGTGCAGTGATACCTCTTTGTAGTTTTCATTTGGATTTCTCTGATGATTATTGATGTTGAGCATTTATTCATATGTCTGTTGGCCATTTGTATGTCCTTTTGAGAAATGTCTGTTCATGTCTTCTGCCCATTCTTTAATTGGATTGTTTGCTTTTTTATTGAGTTGTAAAATTTCCCTATATATTTTGGATATTATCCACTTATCAAAGGCGTTGTTTGTAAAAATCTTTTCCCAATTTGTTGGTAGCCTCTTTATTTTGTCCATGGTTTCTTTTGCTGTATGGAACATTTTTGGTTTGAAATAGTCCCATTCATTTATCTCAGCTTTTACTTTTCTTGCCTTTGAAATCAAATTCATAAAATGCTCTTTGAAACCAAGGTCCATAAGTTTAGTACCTATGTTTTCTTCTATGCACTTGATTCTTTCAGGTCTTATCTTTAGATCTTTGACCCGTTTTGAGTTAATTTTCTTTCTGTCTTTTTGTTTTTAAGGGCAGTGTCACTGGCACTCATATGTGGGATCCAAACACAGGCCACTGGCGTCCAAAGCCAACTCTTAACCACCGTGCCACTTGGCCAGCCCCTGAGTTAATTTTCTTACATGGTGACAGATAGAAGTCTAGTTTCATTCTTTTGCATGTGGCTTTCAAATTTTCCCAGCACCATTTATTGAAGAGGCTTTGTTTTCTTCATTGCATATTTTTGACTTGTCAAAAATTATCTGTCCAGGGGCCAACCGAGTGGCACAGTGGGTTAAGAGCTTGCTCAAGAGTATGAGCTCTGAGCAACAGCATTGCCAGTTGGAGTCCCAGCCCAAGCTGAGCAGCCGCTGAGCTGCTAGCAGGTGGCAGGATGGTTCAGCTAAAAATAAAATAAAATAAAATAAATTATCTGTCCATGTTTACGTGGGTTTATTTCTGGGTTCTCAATTCTATACCATTAATCTGTGTATCTGTTTTTTTACCAATACCATACTGTTTTGATTATTGTTGCTCTGTAGTACAAGCTGAAGTCAGGGAGTATGATACCTCCAACATTGTTCTTTTTTTATTTAGTATTGCTTTGGCTATTTGGGGTCTTTTGTGGTTCCATACAAATCTGATGATTTTTTTTTTAAGATTTTATTGGGGAATCGGGGAAGGGGAACAGACATATTGCTGTGTTTTTGTTCTTCAGTCTAGTGGCAGAGGATGTTGCTTCACTGGCCCATGTTGGTGTATCATCATTGCACTATTCCCGGGTGAGGCAGATCGGTGGTCGGCCTCTGAATGTCACTCACCGCGGCTATTGGCAGCTCGCGCTGGCTGCCAGCCGCTCACGCTGGCTGCTAGCCACTCACAGTAGCCTATGGCAACCCACTGCAGCAGGGGCTGCAGCCTACACCGTTGCAGAGGCTCGCACAGCCCAGCTCCAGGTGGAGCTGTTGTTAGTTGTAGAGGGCAGTGTCACTGGCCCTCATACATGGAATCTGAACCGGGGCCGCTGGCATCCCAAAACCAGCTCTTAACCAATGCGCCACTCAGCCGGCCCCCTGATGATTTTTTTTGCTCTATTTCTTTTTAAAATGTCATTGGTATTTTGATGGGGATTACATTATATCTGTATATTGCTTTGGGGAATCAGGCCATTTTTTCAGATTTTTTTAATTAGTTTCAGTTGTACCACACAATGCAATAGTTATACTCTTTACCCCCCAAAGTGGCAATTCCCCTCCCCCAGTTCGCCACCCCACTCCTCCCCCCCATATCATACATATCCACTACAATTCCTTTGACTCCCTTCCACAGTATACTCCACATCCCATGATTATCTATATAATCAGTTACAGTTGACATACAATATTATACAACATCAGCTTCAGGTGTACAGTGCAGTGATCAAGCCTCTACTCCATCCATGAAGTGGTCTCCCTAACAAGACATGTGACTATCACCTGACATGCCACAAAATTTTTACAACATTATTATATTCCCCGAACTGTGTTTCATATCCCTGTGGCAATATTGTAGTTGTCTATTTATTCTGTCTAATCCCTTCCCCTTCCCCCTTATCCCCACCCCCTCCCAACTAGCAACCCTCAGTTTTTCCTCTATATCTATGAGTCTGTTTACTTTGATCCGTCATTTAGTTTTTCAGATTCCACATATAAGTGAGATCATATGGTACTTGTCTTTCTCCGACTGACTTATTTCACTTAACATAATAGTCTCTTCACAACATTATCAATTACATTCCCAGAACTGTCCCCATATCCCTGTGGCAACATTGTAGTCACCCACCTATGCTGTCCAAAACCTTCCCCTTCTCCCTCATCCCCACTCCCTCCCAGCCAGCAACCATCAGTTTTTCTTTTATATCTGCTTGATATGACTTCAATCTTCTTACATTGACTGAGACTTGTATCTTGGGCCCGCCGAGTGGTGTGGTGGTTGGGTACTGGCTTTGGAAGCCAGTGGCCCTGGTTCGGATCCCACATACGAGGGCCAGTGACACTGCCCTCAAAAAAAATATCTTAAAGTTTTCAGTGTATAGGTATTTCACATTCTTGGTTAAGTTTATTCCTAGGTATTTTATTGTTTTAGTTGCAATTGCTAAATGTATTGTTTTGTTTTTCCCTCTGAGATTTCATTGTTAGTATATAGGAATGCAATGGATTTTGTACATTGATTTTGTAGCTGGCAAATTTACTGTATTCCTTTAGTGTTTCTAATCTTTGTGGTTGAGTCTTTATGATTTCCTTTATATTGTATCAAGTCATCTGCAAAAAGTGACAATTTTACTTTTTCATTGCCTATTTGTATGCCTTTTACTCCTTTCTCTTGCCTGACTGTTCTAGCTAGGAATTCCAATACTATTTTGCAAAGCAGAAGTGATAGGGGAAAGCCCTGTTGAGTTCTTGAACATATGGTGAAGAGTTTTGGTTTTTCACCATTAATTATGATATTAGCTGAGAGTTTGTCATATATAGACCTTATTATGTTCAGGTATTTTTCTTCTATACCCATTTCATTAAGTGTTTTAATCATAAATGGATGTTGTATCTTGTCAAATGCTTTTTCTGCACCTATTGATATAATCATGTGATTTTTGTCCTTCATTATATTCATGTTGTGGATCACATTGATTGATTATTGTATGTTGAACCATCCTTGGGCCCCAATTGGATGAACCCGAGTTGGTCGTGATGTATAATCTTTTCAATGCTTTGTTGCATCTGATTTGCTAGAATTTTGTTTAAGATTTTTGCATCTGTATTCATCAGAGAAATTGGTCGGTTATTTTTTTTTAATTAAAGATAAGTAAACTGACAATTATAGCAAAGTTACATAGATTTCTGGAGTACAATTCTGTAATACATCATCTATATATCACATTACATGTTCACCAACCAGAGTCAATTCTCTTTTGTTGTGTTATACTTACCAGGTTTTGTATCAGGGTAATTATGGCCTCATAAAATGAGTTAGGGTGTATTGTCTCTTCTTCAATTTTTGGGAAAGGTTTTAGTAGATCAGGTATTAGATCGTTTTTTTTTGTTTTGTTTTGTTTTGTTTTTAAGATTTTATTGGGGAATTGGCGGAGGGGAACAGTGTTAGGGAATCGGGGAAGGGGAACAGATAAGTTGCTGTCTTTTTGTTCTTCAGTTTAGTTGTGGAGGATGTTGCTTCACTGTTGGTATCGTCATTGCGCTCTTCCCGGATGAGGCAGATCGGTCGCTGGCCTCTGGATGTCGCTCACCGCGGCTATTGGCAGCTCATGCTTGGCTGCCAGCCGCTCACGCTGGCTGCGGGCTACTCACTGTAGCCTATGGCAGCCCACTGCAGCAGGGGCTGCAGCCCACACCATCACCGGGGCTCGTACAGCCCAGCTCCAGGTGGAGGTGTTGTTAGCTGTAGAGGGCAGTGTCACTGGCCCTCATGTGGGATCCGAACCGGGGCCGCTGGCATCCCAAAACCAGTGCTTAACCAATGTGCCACTCGGCCGGCCTGAGATCGTTTTTGAATGTTTGGTCCAATTCACTTAAGAAGCCATCTGGTCCCAGACTTTTGCTTTTGGGAAGGTTTCAGATGACTGATTCAACTTCTTTACTGTTGATGGGTCTATTTAGATTTTACAATTCTTTGTGATTCAGCCTAGAGAGGCTATATGTTTCTAAGAATGTATCCAATTCTTTTAGGTTATAGAATTTGGTGACATATGGTCCTTCATAGTATTCTTGGATGACCCTTTGTATTTCTGTGGCATCCATGGTAACTTCCCCTCTTTCATTTCTGATTTTGTTTATTTATGTCTTTTCTCTTTTTATCTTAATGAATCTAGTCAAGGGTTTGTTAATTTTATTAATCATTTAATAAACCAGCTCTTTGTTGAATTAATTTTTTCTATTATCTTTTTGTTCTCTATTTCATTTAGTTCTGCTCTGATTTTTATTATTTCTTTCCTTCTGCTGACTTTGGGTTTCATTTGTTCTTCTTTATCTAGTTCTTTAAAGTGTAACGTGAGTTTATTTATCTGGGATTTTTCTTCTTTCTTGAGATAAACCTGTACAGATATAAATATGCCTCTTCTTACTGTTTTTGCTGCATCCCCAAAATTTTGGTAGGATGTATTTTCATTCTTATTTGAGTCTATGTATCTTTTGATCTCTCCTCTTCTTTTTTCTTTGACCCAGTCATTCTTTAAAAGTATGTTGTTTAATCTCCAAATATTTGTGGTTTTTCCTGCTTTCTTTTTGCAGTTGGTATCCATTTTCAGAGCCTTGTGATCAGATAATATGCTTGGTATGATTTCAATCTCTTTAATTGTACTGAGGATAGTTTTATGTCCCAATATATGGTCTATCTTGAGAATGTTCCATGTACATTAGAAAGGAATGTATAGTTTGATATTCTAAGATGAATTGCTCTATAAATGTCAATTATGTCCATTTCATCTAATGTGTGACTTAGGGCTGCTGTTTCTTTAATTATTTTCTATTTGGATGATCTATCCATAGCTGTCAATGATGTATTTAGGTCCACTACTATAATTGTGTTTCAGCCAGTTTCTCCCTTTAGCTCTGTTAGTAGTTGCTTTGTTTATTTTTGTGCTCCTTGATTGGGAGCATAAAAATTGATGACTGTTATGTCTTCTTGTTGCTTAGTCCCCTTTATCATTATGAAATGTCCATCTTTGTCTCTTGTTACCTTTTTTATCCTGAAGTCTGTTTCATCTGATTTCAGTAACTACACTTGCTTTCCTCTGAATACCATTTGATTGGAGTGTCAATTTCCACCCTTTTACTTTGAGTCTATATTTGTCCTTGTAGCTGAGATATGTCTCTTGAAGGCAGCATGTGGTTGGGTTTAGTTTTTTGGTTTCTGTTTGGTTTTGTTTTAAAAATTCTACTGGGTAGGGCCGGCCAAATGGCTCAGTTGGTTAAGAGCTCGCTGAAGAGTGCGAGCTGAGCTCTGAGCAACAGCAGTTCAAGGCCAGCCTCAGCTGAGTTGCCGTTGAGCTGCCAACAGGTGGCAGGATGGCTCAGCTAAAAAAAAAATTTTACTGAGTAATTGGGGGAGAGGAACAGCATCAGGGAAGGGGAACAGACAAGTTGCTGTCCTTTTGTTCTTCAGTCTAGTTGTGGAGGACATCGCTTCACTGGCCCATGTTGGTATTATCATTGTGCTCTTCCCGGGTAAAGCAGTCACTTGCCAGCCATTGAATGGCTGCTAAAGGCGGCTCATGGCAGCTCACGCAGGCTGCCGCCCACCCACACTGGCTGCCAGCCACTCACAGCAGCTCACAGCCCACTGCAACAGGGACTGCAGCTTACGCCATCTCCAGGGACCCACGTCAGGCCAGCTCCAGGTGGAGCTGCTATTCACCATCCTAACTGTAGAAGGTGCAGCTTCACTGGGCCTCATGGGGGATCCAAACTGGGGCCCTGCATCTCAGAGCTGGCGTCCCAAGCCAACTCTTAACCAATGCACCACTCGGGCAGCCCCTGGGTTTGTTTTTATTTTTATTTTTATTTTTATCTCAACTGCTACTTTGTGCTTTTTTTTTTTGAGGGCAGTGTCACTGGCTCTCATATGTGGGACCAAACCGGGGCTGCTGGCTTCCCAAGCCATTCCTTAACCACCGTGCCACTCGGCCAGCCCTACTTTGTGCCTTTTTATTGGTGAGTTCAGTCCATTTATATTTAGAGTGATTATTGATATATGAAAATTTTCTCTCATTCTATCTTTGGTTTTCTTGTAGGACAATGTCACTTTGTTTCCTTGCCTTTTTATGCTATTTATTAATTCAGCATGGTGGTATTCCATGATTCCCTCCCTCCCCATTTCTTCTTTTTTATGTTTTGTATTTAAGTTCTGATTATTTTATTTTAAAGATTTTATTGGGGAATTGGGGGAGGGTAACAGTTTTGGGGAGTTGGGGGAGGGGACCAGCCAAGTTGTTTTTCTTCAATCTTCCTTGTGGAGAGCGCCCGTCACCATCTGGCTTCCCTTCAGCAGCTCATGGCTTCTAAGCTCAAGGTGCTGTGTTCAGTCTTAGTTGTGAGTGGGCATAGCCATCATTCCAGGCGGGAGTTGAACAAGCAACCTTGTTAAGATCACATGCTCAATCCTCTGAGCCATCTAGGCAGCAGTTCAGCTCAAGGTGCAGAGTTCAGTCTTAGTTGCAGGTGGGCATAACCACCATCCCAGGCAGGAGTTGAACCCGGCAGCCTGGTTGTTAAGAGCACATGCCTTATCCAGTGAGCCATCCTGGCAGCAGCTCAGATCAAGGTGCTGTATTCAATTGTTAGTTGTGGGTGGGCATAGCCCACCATTGAACAGGCAATCTTTGTTGTTTCACCTGCTAAGCCATCCTGCCACCTTTTGGCAGCTCAGTGACAGTTCAGCTAGGGCCCATGTGGGAATCGAACTGGTGATCCCGTTGCTCAAAGCACACACTCTAAGCCAACTCTTAACCAACTGAGCGACTAGGCTTGCCCCTTGACTTTTTTTTTTGATTGGATACCATTAAGTTTCTGTAAAAGAAGTTTTCATACGTAGAGTATTCCATTTTCGTCAGCATGGTCCCTTTCTCCATTCCCTGTGGTAGTTCAGACTTTTACTCTCTCCTCTTTTATTTTTTTGTTGTCACAATGTATCCTTGTTTATGCTGTGAGTAGATTTCTGTGCTGCAGTAGCAAGTTGTCTTTTTCTTCTTTTTTTATGTGTTTTTTTTTCTTCCTTACCCTGTATGTTATGCTTAAGATTATAGTGTCCTATTTGGTGTAGGGTTTGCGATTTCCTCTTTCTGTCTGTCTGTTCATAATAGTACTCATGGTTTTGTATTCTTTCCTTTTTTTGTTTCAGGTCCGATAACCTTCTTCAGTATTTCTTGTTGTGCAGGTCATGTGTTAGACAACCCCCTGAGCTTCTGCATGTCTGGAAAGGTCTTTATTCCTCCTTCATATTTAATGGATATCTTTGCTGGATATATTATACTTGGCTCATAATTTCCCTCTTTCAACAGTTTGAATATTTGATTCCCCTCTCTTCTGGCTAGTAGAGTTTCTGCTGAAGAATCTGATGATAATCTAATGGGCTTTCATGTGAAAGTTATAGTCTTCTTTTCCCTGGCTTTCTTGAGGATTCTTTCATTGTCCTTAATTTTTGACAGTCAATAAAATGTGCCTTGGAAGGCCTATTGGGATTGAGGTAATTAGGTGTTCTCTTTGCTTCTTGGATTTCAGGATCCAGTTCTTTTCAAAAGTTTGGGAAGTTCTCTGTTGCTAATTGTTTGAATATACTCTCCATTCATTTCTCCCTTTCCTCCCCCTACTGATATGCCCTATATTCTTTTTTTTTTAAAGATTTTATTGAGGAATTAGGGGAGGCGAACAGCGTTGGGGAATCGGGGAAGGGGAACAGACAAGTTGCTGTCTTTTTTGTTCTTCAGTCTAGTTGCGGAGGATGTTGCTTCACTGGCCCATGTTGGTGTCGTCAATTTGCTCTTCCCGGATGAGGCAGATCAGTCGCCGGCCTCTGGGTGTTGCTCACTGCGGCTATTGGCAGCTCACGCTGGCTGCCGGCTACTCACTCTGGCTGCTGGCCACTCACTGTAGCCCATGGCAGCCCACTGCAGCAGGGGCTGCAGCCCACACCATCGCCGGGGCTCGCACAGCCCAGCTCCAGGTGGAGCTGTTGTTAGCTGTAGAGGGCAGTGTCACTGGCCGTCATATGTGGGGTCCGAACTGGGACTGCTGGCATCCCAAAACCAGCTCTTAACCAATGCGCCACTCTGCCGGACCTGCCCTATATTCTTATGTTGCTCTTTCTAATGGAGTCAGAAAGTTCTTGTAGAGTTCTTTCATTTCTTTTAACTCTCAAGTCTCTGTTCTTCCATCTGTGTCATTTCCAGATTTCTATCTTCAATGTCAATGTCACAGATTCTTTCCTCCAGCTGGTCAGCTCTATTTCTTAAGCTGGTTGTTTCATTCTTCATTTCTTTTATTGAGTTCTTAATCTCCAGAAATTCTGTTTGGTTCTTTTTAAAATTTCAATCACTTTGGTAAAATGTTCATTTTGCTCTTTGATTGTGTTTCTGACTTCATTAAACTGCCTCTCTGTGTTTTCTTGCATCTCATTGAGTTTTTTTCAGAACTGCAATCTTGAATTCTCTGTCATTTAAGTCACATATTTCCATGTTGTTTAGTTCAATTTCTGTTGACTTTCAATTTTCTTGTTGTTTTTTTGTTGTTGTTGTTTTTTTTGAGGGCAGTGTCACTGGCTCTCATATGTGGGACCCGAACTGGGGCCACTGGCATCCCAAGGCAGCTCTTAACCACCACGCCACTCGGCCAGCCCACTTTTCATTTTCTTTCCTGAGCTGCCTTGTTACCTTGATTATTTATGGAAATTAATGAACTATTATTTCTCTTCCTAGGCAACTACAGGTGTAGGTTCTGCAATAGGTTGATAAGAGGATGTCTAGGTATTGGTATAATGTTTTGGTTTTTTTGTTTTGTTTTGTTGTGTTTTTAGCTGAACCATCCTGCCACCTGTTGGCAGCTCAGTGGTAGCACTGCTTGGGCTGGGCATCAAACTGCTGTTGCTCAGAGCTCAGCTCACACTCTTGAGCTAGCTTTTAACCAACTGAGCCACTCACCTGCCCAGTATAATATTTTATTTTGTCTCCTATTGCAGACTTTTATTCTCTCTCTCACTGTAGTGTTATATTTTCTGTGCACTGTTCTGACATCTCACACAATGAGATAGTTCCCTGGAAGGGTGGGCTCTCCTCTGTGAGTAGTTCAATTGGGTCTCAGGGTACCACCTCTTTTGGGGGGTGTGGAGATCTTCTGAAGTTCCAAAGCTCTTCCTGCACCCGTTTCAGGGACTCTATATTTCAGTGGCTCTGTTTACACCTGCAGGGTTCTGCCCCTATAGTTGGGGTAGGGGCAGTTTGTTTTGTGAGAGGTGGCTATGAGGAATGATGGTGACCACCAGCACAGCCCATCCTACACTCCACTTCATGTTTGCTCCACTTCACCAGAAGTAGTTGGGCCACAATTCCATAGCTGTGGTCCACAGTTCTCAGAACTAAAATTGTTCCATGCTTTGGATCTGACCTGCTACCATTCCACTTCTAACACTGGAAAGGTGGGGGGGTCAAGCGAGCTCTGGGAGGGTGAGGAGGGGTCGGCTAGGCCCATGGCTATGCCTTCCCCATTTTCTGCTTGGCAGTGAGGGTTTAAACAGCTGTTTTCATCTTTGTTTCCCCAGTCTTTGCTCTGAGGTCTCTGCCATGAGCACTGGGTTCAGTCATGTTATTTGCTGATCCCTCACGTGGGACTGTGGACCATAAGTGGAGCACTAACAATCCAAATTCTTCCCTTTCCCATGACTGTTGTATCTCTGGAATACTGGGAGCTTAGAGCTCTGATCTCAGCTCTGTCTGTCCTGTGGGACAGCATGGTCTGCGCCTCCACACTTCCCTTTTCCTTTCTCCCTCACTCACCCAATTTGCCTACCTTTAGATGATTTCAATTGTGCCACTCTTAGCCTTGCCTTTCTGCTGCACAGGGATCTTTTGTGGAATTATAGCTGTTCAATTTGTTATAAATTTCAGGAGAGATTTCATGAGGCTCACCTCACACCACCATTTTTATGATGTCGTTTGTTCATTGATTTTATTTCTGAATTAATTAAACTGCCTGAGTTTTCTTGTATCTCATTGAGTCTTTTCAGAACTGCAAATCTCTGTCGTTTAAGTCACATATTTCCATGTCTTTAAGTTTATTTCCTGGAGATTTTTTATTTTCTTTCTGAGCTGCCTTGTGACCTTGGTTATTCATTGTAATTAATAGATTATTTCTCTTTCCAGGTACCTATGGGAGTGAATTTGATATAAAGAGGTCTTTCTTTGTTTTCCAATAGTTAGCACTGCAGCATTTTATTTTTTTCCTTGCTGTGTCCCTGTTTTCATGGTGGAAAATTTCCTGAAGAGGTGAGCGTCTCCTCTGTGACCAGATTACCTTGGTCTCAGGGGATCCTCCTCTGTGAGAAAGTAGTATATGATGGGGTTCTGAGCCCCTGAAATCCCAGTGCAGCCAGATGCAGAGTTGTGCACATCAGCATCCCTGGGTGCCCCCTCTGGGATCCACCATGAAAGGTGTGGGTGAAGTGAGATGAGGTGTCAGAGGCCCCTGTTGTGTTTCTGTCTTTGTTCTCCTCTGAGTCATGGTCCCTGCCAGGCCACAGTTGCCTTGCACCTGTATCTCCTCCCTTGTCCCTGGGATTAGCATCAGTGCATGTCTGCTGCTCAGGAACTCTCCCTCCAGGTCTTGGGGATATAGATATTCTGCTCTTTAAAGTGACACTACTACAAGTTTTTCTGGGATCTGCTGCTAAAACTGGGATAGTGTGGGAGAGGTTAGCCCTGGGAGTGTGGGGGAAGGCGGCTATGTTCTGGGGCTATGTTTTGTGCCTGGCAGTGAGGGCTGTTACACCAGTTGTCAAAATTCTATATTCGGTCTTTGCCCTGAGGTTAGTGCACTGATAGCTGGGTTAAGCCATATGACATGCTGATCACACAGGCAGGATGCTGGGGTCAGAGAGAGTGCAACTGCAGTCTCAATTCTCCTCTCTCCTGGGACCACAGTGAGCTCCAGACTGTCTACGTCAGCCCCGTCTCTGCACTTCTCCATGCCCCCTCCACAATTCACCCTGATTTTTCTACCTTCAGATGTTTTGATGCATAGATCTCTCAGCCATATTTGTGTGTTGTGTAAAGAATCCTTCACTGAATTACAGTTGTTCAACTTGTTGTAACTTCAAGGAAAGTGATAAAGGGGGTCCTCTCATGTCGCCACGTTTCTGATGTTGCTCCAGGGTCATTTTTGAAAAGTGTGTATGTGGGCCAGCCAAGTGGCACATTGGATAAGAGCTGGCTTGGGACGCCAGCAGTCCCGGTTCGGACCCCACATATGACGGCCAGTGACACTGCCCTCTACAGCTAACAACAGTTCCACCTGCAGCTTGACTGCATGAGCCCCAGCAATGGTGTAGGCTGCAGCCCCTGCTGCAGTGGGCTTCCATAGGCTACAGTGAGTGGCCGACAGCCAGCATGAGAGGCTGGCAGCCAGTGTGAACTACCAATAGCCGTGGTGAGCGGCCATCCAGAGGCCGGTGACCGATCTGCCTCATCCGGGAAGAGCACAATGATGATACCAACATGGGCCAGTGTAGCAACGTCCTCCACAACTAGACTGAAGAACAAAAAGACAGCAACTTGTCTGTTCCCCTTCCCTGATTCCCCAACGCTGTTCCCCTCCCCCAATTCCCCAATAAAATATTTTTTTTTTAAAAGTGTGTTTGCAAATTTTTTATTTTATTTGTACAAATCCCTGTCTGCTTTTTAATTGTTTTTGTGCCTGTCTATATCACAAACTGCTTTTGAATATGGAGTACACTGCAGAATAAGTTCCAGCTATGGACAGCAGTAGAATGGCACAGGCACCTTAGGTAACAGCTTAACTCCCTATGTTTATTCCCGCACAGTCTTCAGTCTCATACTACTAGCAAGTCAGTACTGGTCAGTACCATACTTTGTACAGACTTGTCTGTACAAAGCACTTCTTATAACCTGAAAAGAAACTTTGAAGAATTCTGCTTTTCAAAAAAGGAAAATCAAAGTGATTAAGAGTTCTGTAATTATTTCTATTTGTTCCTGGGTATTCTCTTTCCAAGGAAAGAGGAATAAATGGCTCAGAAAACAAACAAAAAAATCTTTGCTGCTTTGATGCAGATGGGACCAACCAGATAATCCTTGCAGTTTGCAACCCAAGTGCTGCAACACTCTGTTTTTTTGTAAAGGAGGGATAGAATGGACTCTGGAGATGTCTGGGAGTTGCCAGTAGGATCACATTGCATAGACACCTTAAAATCAACCATTCTGGGCTGGCCAAGTGGCATGGTGGTTAAGCCCTGGCTTGGGAAACCAGCGGCCCCAGTTCAGTCCCACATATGATGGCCAGTGACACTGCCCTCAAAAAAAAAATCATCCATTCTGCAGGCTTGCAAAACTACATACAGGGTGTGACTTGAGAAGGAAATTGTTGCCCACAGATTTTATTTTCATTGGCTTATAAGTGTCTTCTGGTGACAGGTACATTCTATCCCCAGCTAAAGATAGCATGTTATCTGGAGTTATTTTATCTTGTTGGCCCATTGTCACACAATGAGATCAGGACCCCAAAGATAGGTACATAAAATGTGCACCTTTCTTTCTTTGAAGAATAGGAAAAGTATTGTTTTTAGTTTAGGGCCCAGGCAGAACTCAGTGAGGTGTCCCAGAAGAAAGTCAAGGATAGGCAAGGAAGAGCAGATAGCCATTGGACTCCTGGAGAGAGAGGGTGCTTAGAGAGGGCCTGGAGATCAATAGGACCCTGGAATTAGTCAGACAATTATGACATGTGTCTATGAAAAGCTTGTTTGAATCAGAGAAGTATATCTGGACTGGGGTATTTAGATCATTTTTTAAAATGAAGCAGAGTGTAATAAAGTGGCCACTGTACTGTATTATAGACACTTAAAGAAGGTTTCAAATAAATCCTAACCATGAAAGATTGCATGAGAAAATTTGAGGGGTAAGTTATGGCTGATGGAAGGGCAAAACTTCAGTAGAATAAATTAAAGTGTTCCTTCTTACCACCCAGTGTATCCCTAGGCCTTTGCTTGCCCATAACTGATATGAAATCCACCCAATGTAACATCTTTATGGATAACAGACATTAGAATTGGTGGATGCGGAGGCCGATAATAACTTGTGGAGTAGCCTAAATAGAATAGGTAGAGAAATGACATAAGAAGCAGAATAAAAGAAGTAGTTGAAGACAGAAGCAAAAGGGAGAAAGGATGTCAAGGGATAAAGAGAGGTGGAGTCAAAGATAGTGGAGGAGGTAAACACTGTGCTTTCTTCCTCCCATGACCACATTAAAATTACAACTAAATGATAAGACAGTTAACCTGGAGTACCATCTGAAGACTAGCTGAACAGAAGTCCTATAACTAAGGGTATAAAGAAGCCATGCCAAGACTTGTAGGAGGGGCAGAGATACCAAATAGGCTGACAGAACACCCATGTGTGGTGTTTGAAAATCGGGGAAATATCTCAAATGCAGAGGTCCTCCCTGACAAGTGAGGGGTCCTAGTTCCACATCGAGTTCCACAGCCCAAAGCACCAGTGCCAGGAAAAGGGCCCTCACAACATCTGGCTATGAAAATGATCAGGGATTCTGTCTGTCTCGGTAAGAAAGAAGGCTCAGGCTTCAGCTTAAAAGCCCCACACACTCATCCAGCTACTCACTCTGGCCTCCTGCAGAAGGATAGCATTTCAAGAGGTGACACAGACACACAAGTAGAGGCAGAGTTGTGTAGCTTCAGGGCAAGGGCAGGATAGCCCTTGTCCCTGTGTGGAGCGCTCCTTCCATGCAGCCTGCAGGCAGGCTCAATCTTTTCTGTGTTGAGCCTCCCCCCACATACACACACATGGCCAAATCTGAACCTGCACTGGCCTGGAGAGTTCTGCTCACTACACTCTGGTGACTTCCTTGAATACCAACCCACCTAACTGATGCACCTCCAAAGGCACATTCGGCAGGGACAGCCAGCCTTTGTCCAAGCACCACAGGAGACTCTTTCAGCAGAAAGTAACTTGCCTTGGCTCATGCACCATGGTAGGAATTTTCGACAACCAGCGTTGGCCTGTATGGCAGTCTTACTTGGACAATTCTTGGGCATCCATGGACACCAGGCAGGCAGCAGATGCCTTGGTGTGCTCTGTGCCTTTTGATAAAGGGCTCCAGGCTCAGCATAGACACTTAATCTGAATGTGTATTAAACTGGTGAAACAAATCATCCCATCCTGGTGACTCCCTGAGACCCTGGTTGAACCAACTCATGTATGGCCAAAGGCTCTCTCAATGGCTGAGCCTCAAGGACAGCTAGCAACCAACAGCAGACCTCAGGGTGCCCTGATCTTGTGCTGAGTTTCCAAGGGCCTGGTTCCTGTGGCACCCAGACTTGGTTTGCAGTATGGATTGTCCCACATGCCTCCAGGTCCAGCAAAGGAAACAACCAACCATAGATCACTTTGTAGCTCCTACCAGGGAGCCTTGAGCCAGTCACATGCAGCAGCTTACCTGGGACTGCACCAAAATGCCACCCAAGAGGCTCCAGAACCAATGAACCTGGACATCGGCTTCAGACTACAACAGAGCACCACCAGTTTAGCCCCACAAGTGGCAAACACTAGGGGTGGTCTTGGAAGGCACCAGAGACCACTGGGGCAAAACCCACACCATGGGGTAAGATCCAGGACAGCAGCTTATGTGGTCATGATAAATCCTCACATACAGTAACCTGATAATCAATTGACTATCCCACTGAAATGACAATAGCAGTCAAGGCTCAAATACAATAAGAAGACACACACTAACCAAACTATAGACATTCCTGCGGCACACAGCTAAGAAAAGTTCAGGGAAAATGAACCACTGGACCCCAAAGCACATTACTACATAAGGCCACTCTGCCAAGACTGGAAGACAAACAGATCTACATAATACATAGAAACAGAGAGAGGCAGCCAAGTGAGGAGACAAACACGCCACAAATGAAATAAGAGAAGAAAACTCCATAAAAAGAACTAAATAAAATGAAGTCAATCAATGTACCAGACACAGAGTTCAAAACACTGGCTATAAGGATTCGCAATGATCTCATGGAGAATATCAACAAAGTAGTAAGCATAAAAAAGGACATAGAAACATTAAAGAGAACCACTCAGGAATCCCAAAGTCTCCACCAAAAAACTTAGGACAGATAAATGAATTTGGGAAGGTAGCAGGATACAAAATTAATATTCAGAAATCAGTTAAATTTGTATACACCAATAATAAACTACCAGGAGAAGAAATCAGGAAATCAGTCCCTTTTACAATTGCTTCAATAACAATAAAATATCTAGGAATCAATTGAACTAAAGAAGTAAAAGACCTGTACTCAGAAAATTACGAGATACTGAAGAGGGAAATCAAAGAAGATACAAATAAATGTAAATACATATTATGTTCATGGATAGCAAGAATTAATATAGTTAAAATGTCAATACTACCTAAGGCAATATATAGATTCAATGCCATTCCAATCAAACTAACAGGGACATTTTTCTCAGAAGCAGAACATAGAATCCTAAAATTTATATGGAACCATAAAAGATCCCAAATAGCCACGGAAATCTTGAGAAATAAGAACAGTGTGGAAGACATCACACTAACTGACATCAAAACATACTACAGACTACAGTAATCAAAACAATCAAAGCAAGAATTTACATTGGAGTAAAGATAGTCCATTTAATAATTGGTGCTGGGAAAATTGGACTGACATGTGCAAAAAATGAAAATGGACCACCTACTTACACCATATACAAGAACAAACTCAAAATAGATTAAAGACTTAAATGTAAGTCGTAAAACCATAAAACTCCTAGAAGAAAACATAGGGAGTAAATTTGAAGACATTACCCTGAGTAATATTTTTACTGATATATCCCCTCGGGCAAGGGAAATAAAAGGAAAAATGAACATATGGGATTACATCAAACTTAAAAGTTTTTTCACAGCAAAGGAAATCATCAATAAAACAAAAAGGCAGCATACTGAATGGGAGAAGATATTTGCCAACGATATATCTGATAAAGGGTTAATATCCAAAATGTATAAAACACTCATGAAACCCAACACCAAAAAAACAAACAATCCAATTAAAAAATGGGCAGAGGATATGAAGAGGCATGTCTCTAAAGAGGACATACAAATGGCCAACAGGCATAATGAAAATATGTTCAGCTTCACTAATTATCAGAGAAATGCAAATAAAAACCACAATGAGCCGGCCGAGTGGTGCAGTGGTTAAGCGCTGGCTTGGGATGCCAGCGGCTCCAGTTCAGTCCCACATATGAGGGCCAGTGACACTGCCCTCAAAAAAAAATAGAAACTGGAAATGGAACTACCATATTACCCAACAATTCCACTCTTGGGTATCTACCCAGAAGAATCCAAGACGCTAATTTGAAAAAATATATGCACCCCTATGTTTATTGCAGCACTATTTACAATAGCCAGGACTTGGGAACAACTGAAATGCCCATAGGTAGACGACTGGATTAAGAAACTGTAGCACATATATACAATGGAGTATTACTCCTCTATAAAGAAGAATAAAATCATACCATTTGCAATAATATGAGTGGACCCAAGGACTATTATGTTAAGTAAAATAAGTCAGTCGGAGAAAGACAAATACCATATGATCTCACTTATATGTGGAATCTGAAAAACTAAATGAAACAGAAACAGACTCATAGATATAGAGGAAAAACTGATGGTTGCCAGTTGGGAGAGGGGTGGGGATGAGGTAGGGATTAGACAGCATAAATAGGTAACTACAATATTGCCACAGGGATATGAAAGACAGTTCAGGGAATATAAATAATAATGTTGCAAATATTTTGTGGGGTGTCAGATGGTCACATGTCTTGTTAGGGAGACCACTTCATCAATGGAGTAGAGGCTTAATCACGGTACTGTACACCTGAAGCTGATGTTGTATAATATTGTATGCCAACTGTAATTGAATATATAGATAGTCACGGGATGTGGAGTATAGTGGGGAAGGGAGTCAAGGGAATTGTAATAAATATTTATGATATGGGGGGGAGTGGTGTGGTGAATTGCTGGAGGTGGGTTGTCACTTTTAGGTTTTAAAATCATAACTATTGCACTGTGTTGTATACCTGAAAATATTTTTTTAAATGTTTATTTCGCAATAAAATAATTAAAAAAATAAGAGTACCATTCGGAAATGAAGAATACAGTAACTAAAATGAAAAATTCACTCCAAGGAATCAATAGCAGATTAGAAAAAGAAGAGTATCGAACGTGTGATATGCAAGTCCAGGTAGCAAAAAAAAAACAAACAGTTGAATAGACAAACAAAAAAAAAATTTTTTTGAGGCCAGTGTCACTGGCCCTCATATGTGGGACCCGAACTAGGCCTGCTGGTGTCCCAAGCCAGCGTTTAAGCAAAGTGCCAATTGGCCAGCCTGAAAACAAAAAAAATTTAATGAAGATAGACAAAATTCAGTGTAACAATATTCACATTATAGGGGTACTAGAAGGAGAAGGGAGAAAGCAAGATATTGAAAACCTATTTAAAGAAATAATGACAGAAACCTTCCCTAATCTGGGAAAGGAAACATACATAGAAGGCCACAAAGTGCAGAAAGTCCCAAACAAGATGAACCTAAATAGGATCACAAGAAGACACGTCATAAAGGTTAAAAACAAATGAAGGTTCTCAAAATCAGCAAGAGAAATGTAGTTAGTTACAAACAAGGGAGCTCCCATAAGACCCACAGCTGATTTCTCAACAGAAATTTTGGAGACCAGAAGAGATTGGCACTAAATATTCAAAGTGATAAAAAAGCAAGAACCTGCAACCAAGACTACTCTACACAGCAAGGCTATCATTTAAAATTATAGGTGAGATAAACAGCTTTCCAGACAAGGAAAAGTTAAAGGATTTCATCAGCTACCAACCAGCATTACAAGAATTTTAAAGGGACTTATTTAAAAAGAAGAAAAAATTAAAGACATAATTATGAATAATAAAGTGGCAAAAGCTGTATAGCTGTCAACAACTACTTTAAATGTAAATGGATTAAATGCTCCAATCAAAACACATGGGATTTGCAGAGGACAGCGACTGATCTGCCTCACCCAAGAAGAGCGCAATGATGATACCAACATGGGCCAGTGAAGCAATGTTATCCACAACCAGACTGAAGAACAAAAGGACAGCAACTTGTCTGTTCCCCTTCCCCAGTTCCCCAATGCTGTTCCCCTCCCCCAATTCCCCAATAAAGCCTTAAAAAAACGACATAGGATATCTGAAAGGATTAAAAAACAACAACAAGACCCATACATATGCTGCCAACAAGAGACTGACTACAGATCAAAAGACACACATAGACTGACGGTAATGGGATAAAAAATGGTATTCACACAAATGGAAACAATCAAAAGGAGGGGCTAGCAATACTGTATCAGACAATATAGACTTTAAAACAAAGGCTATAACATGTGAGAAAGAAGGATATTCCATAATGATAAAGGGATCAATTCAACACGAGGATATAAGCCTTGTAAGCATTTATTCCCCCAACATAAGAGCACATAACTATATAAAGCAAATATTGATAAACTTAAAGGGAGAGATCAACAGTAATACAGTCATAGTAAGGGACTTTAACACCAATGGACAGACTTCCAGACAGAAAATCAACAAGGACACATTGGCCCTAAATGTCACCATAGACCATATGGATATAATTCATATTTTTTAGGTCATTTTACCTCAAAGCAGCAAAATATACATTATTTTCAAGTGCACATGAAACATTTTCCAAGATATACCATAGGTTAGGCTACAAAACAAGTCTCAATAAATTTAAAAAGATTGAAATTTTATCAATCGTTTTCTCTGACCCCAATGGTATGAAACTGAAAATCAATTACAAGACAATAACTGAAACACATACAAACACATGGAAGCTAAATAACATGCTATTAAACAATGGATGCGTGATCAAGAAGATCAAGGAAGAAATTAAAAATATTGAGACAAATGACAATGAAAATACAATAACCCAATCTACAGTACACAGCAAAACTTTTCCTATGAGGGGCATTCATAACAGTACAGGCCTATATTAAGAAACAAGAGGACCGGCCGAGTGGTGCAGTGGTTAAGTGCTGGTTTGGGATGCGAGCAGCCCTGATTCGGGTCCCACATATGAGGGCCAGTGACACTGCCCTCAAAAAAAAAAAGAAACAAGAAAAATCCGAAGAAAACAATCTAACCTTGTATCGAAAGGAACTAGAAAAAGAACAGCAAGCAAAGCCCAAAATGAATACAAAGAAGAAGTTAATAAAGATCAGAATGGAAATCAATGACACAGAGCCTGAAGAAACAATACAAAAATCAATGGAACCAAGAGGTGGTTCTATCCAAAAATAAAATTGATAAATTTTTAATGATACTCATCAAGAACAAAAGAGAGAGGACCCAAATAAATAAACCAGAAATGAAAGAATAGAAGTGACAACTGACATCACAGAAATACAAACATTATAAGATAATAGTATGGGATTGGCTGAGTGGCATGTTGGTTAAGAGTTGGCTTGGGGAGGCAGCTCTGAGCAGCAGGGCCCCAGTTCAGATCCCACATGAAGGCCAATGATGCTGCGCCTTCTACAGCTAAGATGGGAAACAACAGCTCAACCTGGAGCTGGGCTCCCATGAGTTGCCAGAGATGGTGTACGCTGCAGCCCCTGTTGCAGTGGGCTGCCATGAGCTACCATGAGTGGCTGGTAGCCCATGTGAGCAGACAGCAGCTGGCGTGAGCTGCCATGAACTGCCATGGGCGGCCATCCAATGACCGGTGACTGACTGCCTCAGCTGGGAAGATCACAGTGACCACCATACCAAATTCGGCCAGTGAAGCGACGTCCTCCACAACTTGACTGAAGAACAGAAGTACAACAACTTGTCTATTCCACTTCCCTGATTCCCCAACGTTGTTCGCCTCCCCCAATTCCCCAATAAAATCTTTAAAAAATAAGATAATAGCATGGACAATTATGTGCCACCAAACTGGACAATCTGAAAGAAATTGGTAAATTCCTAGAAACACACAATCTTCCAAGACTCAATCAAGTAGAAACAGAAAATCTGAACTGAGTGATTACTGGTACTGAAATTGAGTCAGTAATCAAAAACATCACAAACAAAAATCTTAGACAGGACGGCTTTACAGGTGAATTTTGCAAAAACACTCAAGGGGGAATTAACACCTATTCTTCTCAAATTATTCTAAAAAATTCAAAAGGAGAGAAGGTTCCCAATGACATTTTATGAGGCCATCATTACCCTGATTCCAATGCCATACAAAGATATTACAAAAAAAAAAAATAAGGAAATTATATGTCAATATCTCTGATGAACATTGATGCAAAAACCCTGAAGAAATTATTAGCAAACTGAATTCAGCAATCCATTAAAAAGATCAGAGAAAAGAAACATTATTCCTGACATACAAGGTGAGTTCAATATCTGCAAATCAAATAACATGATACACCACGTAAACAAAATGAAAGATAAAAATCATATGATCCTGTCAATAAATGCAGCAAAAGCATCTGACAAAATCCAGCATCCATTAATGATAAAAACTCTCAGCAAAGTGAGACTTGAGGGAACATAATAAATGCCATAGAACGATGAACCCAGATCTAACGTTATACTGAAATGTGAAAAGGTAAAACCATTCTCATTAAGATCCAGAACAGGAAAAGGATGTCCACTTTCACCACACTTAATTTAACATGGCATTCAAAGTCATAGACACAGCAATCAGAAAATAATAAATAAGTAAATAAATAAATGAATATATAAAAGGCATCCACATTGGAAAGGAGGAAGTAAACTTGTCATTATTTGCAGATGACATGATACTATTGTATATAGGGAGAACCCTAAAGACTCCACCAAAAAACTATTAGAACTGATAAAATGAATTCAGGAAAGTAGAAGTTTACAAAATTAATATTCAGAAATCAGTTGCAAGCCAGTGGAGTGGCGCGGTGGTTAAGCGCTGACTTGGGAAGCCAGCGGCCCCGGTTTGGTCACATATATGAGGGCCAGTGACACTGCCCTCAAAAAAACAAAACAAAACAAAACAAAAACTTACATGTAAAATACCAAACCACAAAACTCCTATAAGAAAACATAGCCAGTAAACTCTTACATTGATCTTACTAATAGTTTTTTTTGATATATGTTATTGGCCAAGGGAAAAAAAAAAGAAAAAAAGGAAACAAATCAGTCTACAACAAATTAAAAGTTTTTGCACAGCAAAAGAAAACATCATCAAAACAAAAAGATAACCTACAGAATGGTAGAAAATATTCACCAATTATACATCTGATAATGTGCTATATACAAAATGTATAAATAACTCATACAACTCAACAACAACAAGGAAAAAAAATCTAATGAAAAAATGGGCAGAAGACATGAACAGACACTTCTCCAAAGACATACAGATGTCCAAAAGACATATGAATAAATGCTCAATGTCACTAATCATCATAGAAATGCGAATTGAAACCATAATGAAGTATCACCTCACACTGTCAGAATGGCCATCACCAATAAATCAACAAACAATTGCTGGCAAAGATGTGGAGAAAAAGGAAACTTCAGATACTGTTGGTGGGATATCAAGCTGATGCAGCCACTATGGAAAATGGTTTAGAGATTCCTCAAAAAATGGAAAACTACCTTATGGCTCAGCAATTTCACTTCTGGGTATTTATCTAATGAAATCCAAAACACAAATTCAAAAAGATATATGCACCCCTATGTTCACTGCAGCATTATTTACAATAGCCAAAATATAGAAGCAACCTAAGTGTGCATCAATAGACAGTTGGATTAACAAAAGATGGTACATATATACAATGGAACATTACTTGGCTACTTGGCCATAAAAAAAGAATGAAATCTTACCATTTTTGACATCATGGATGGACATAGAGTGTATTATCCTAAATGAAATAAATCGGACTGAGAAAGAGAAATACTATGTGATCTCACTTATGTGTAGAATATAAAGAACAAAATAAATGAACAAACAAAACAGAAACAGACTCATAGAGTCAGAAAAAATTATGATTGCCAGATGAGAGTGGAGTTCAGGGGCATGGTGAAAAATGTGAAGGGATTAAAAAGTACAAATGGGAATTACAAAATAGTCATGGGTGTGTCAGGTACAGAATATGGAATATTGTCAATAACATGTTAATAACTAAGTATAGTGCCAGGTGCTTACTAAACTAATGGGGACATCACTTAGGAAATTATATAAATGTTTAACCACTTTGCTGGACACATGAAACTAATATAATATGGAAAGTCAACTGTAATTGAAAAAATTATAAAAAGAGATAAAGGGAAAACAGAAAAAAAGAGATTGGATATTAAAATAATAATAAGAACAATAACAATAATACCTAACTCTTATATAAGGCCCACTGTGTGACAAGCCCTGTTGGAAGCACTTCACATGCTGTAATTCATTTAATTTTCACAATAACCCTATCAAATAGATTTATTATTATTATAATTATCCCATTATTATTATTATTATTATTATTGTTATTACTAGTTTCAAAACAACATAATGATTAGACATTTACACTCCTCACAAAGTGAAAGCCCCACTTCTCATTTGACATTGTACATAGTTATTACAATATCAGTGACTATATTCCCCATGCTGTACTTTATACCCCGTGTGTGTGTGTGTGTGTGTGTGTTTACTTGACATTTAATACTATTTTATATTAGTTTCAGGTGTACAGTGCAGTGGTAAGGCATTTATATAATCTATGGAGTGATGCCCCTGATAATCCCAGTACCCATCTGACATCCTACATAGTCTTACAACATTATTGATTATATTCTCCATACTGTATTTTATATCCTCATGACTATTCTGTGACTACCAGTTTGTACTTCCTAATCCTTTTACTTTTCTCACCCATCCCCCAAGCTCCCCTTCATCTAGCAACCATCAGTTTGTTCTCTGTATCTATGAGAATATTTCTGTTTTGTTTGCTCTATAATTCTGTTCTTTAAATTTCACATATAAGTGAGATCAAAAGGTATTTGTTTTTGTCAGTCTGACTTATTTCACTTAGCATAATAACCTCTCAGTCCATCCATGTTTTTGCATATGGTAAGATTCCATTCCTTTTTATGGCACAGTAACACTCCATCATACAAATATACCACAATTTCTTTATTTATTTTTTAACTTTAGCTGAGGTGACATTAGTCATACAGTTTTTTTTTTAAAAAAAGATTTTTTTAATTGGGGAATTGTGGGAGAGGGTAACCATTTTGGGGAATTGGGGGAGGGGACAGGCCAATTTGTTGTTCTTCAATCTTCATTGTGGAGGGCACCAGTCGACACCTGGCTTCCTGTCAGCAGCTCCTGGACTCTAAGCTCAAGGTGCTGTGTTCAGTCTTAGCTGCAGGTGGGCATAGCCACCATCCCATGTGGGAGTACAGCCAGCAGCCTTGTTGTTAAGAGCGCACGCACTATCCTCTGAGCCATGTGGGTGGCAGCTCAGCTCAAGGTGCCAAGTTTAGTCTTAATTGCGGGAGGGCATATCCCACTATCCGACAGGCAATCTTGTTGTTACACCAGCTGAGCCATCCTTCTACCTGTTGGCATCTCACCAACAGCTCAACTCAGACGTAGCATTCATTGGCCCATGTAGGAATCGAACCGGTGGCCCTGTTGCTCCAAGCCAACTGTTAACCAACTGAGCCACTCGGCCGGCCCCACAATTTCTTTATCAAAGCATTTATTGAAGGACATTTCAGTTGTTTCCCTATCTTATCTATTGTGAGTAATGCTGTGTAAACGCAAGGGTGCATTTTTTTTTCAGTGTTAAGATGTTTTAGATAAACACCCAGATACGCAATTGCTAGGTCCTAAGCTATTAATAGTTCTATTTTTTAAATTTTTGAGGAACCTCTCAACTGTTTTCCATAGTGGCTGCAATCCCACCAACAATGCACAAGGGATCCCTTTTATCTACATACCCACCTACAGTTACTGTCTGTTCATTTATTGATGATAGGTATCCTGACAGGAGTGAGATGATATCTCATTATGCTTTTCATTTGCATTTATGAAGGATTAGTGATGTTGAGCATATTTCCATATGTCTATTGGCGATCTGCATGTCTTTAGAGAAATGCCTATTCAAGTCCTCTGCCCATTTTTAAAAACTGAGTTGCATTTTTTGGAGTTGAATTGTATGATTTCTTTATAAGTTTTGGATATTAACCCCTTATCAGATGTTTCATTGACAAATATCTTCTCCCATTAAATAGGATGTCTTTTTGTTTTGTTGATGGTTTCCTTTTCTGTAAAAAAATACTTTAGACCTCTAAATGAAGAACTTAAAGAGGAGGCCACGTCAAGTCTGGTAGGAGGGACAGAGACGAGACAGGGTGAAACCTGTGAGGGACGCCTCAACCATGGGGAGGCTTTTCCAGTTGGGGAAGAGACCCTCTGGCCACACACCAAGCTCAGCAGCCCAGAGTTCTTTTGCCAGGAAGAGGAGTTCCATGATAGCTGGCAGTAGATATTAGTGGAGATTCTCTTTGCCCAGCTTGGTGAAGCTGAGGGCAGCTAGAGAATCAGTGGGGCCAGCACATGGGCTCACTCACTTGGATCCTGGTGGAGGGAGTTGCTGTGTGAGCCGTGCCAACAAGCTTCTGGGGACGGACTGAATTGAACACCTTTGGCGCAGGAGCTGGAGGTTTTGGGACTATTGTACCCCTGGTGTGGAGCTTGCATGCGAATGGTGTACATGAGGGCACCATTTTGTCAGGGTTGGGTCCTCCCACAGAGGGTCAGGTCCGGGACTGCATGGGTTTGGTGGAATTGGTGCAGAAGTGCATGTGTGCATGCGAGCGCATGCAGCCTTGGATCCCGATCTTCTGCCCGCCTTATACTGCGTTGCCAGGGAAATGCTAGGCAGGTGCCCTCTGGTTCCAACAGGCTGCTCACTGAGACCTGCAAGTGTGTGAGCCGCCTCAGGTCCCTGCTCTCCACACTGCGCCTGTCAAGTTGCCAGGCTGGTGAATGGTTGTTGGGCTGCTCGGCCTGATCTCTGAGCAGCTAATTGGAACAGGCTGAGACTGGCAGTTTTCCTGGAAGTGTTGGGCCATGAGCTGTGTGACTGCATGATCCAGCCAGGGCTCTCCTGGTGATCTATCTAATACATGAAAGCAATCCCAGAGTGACAGCCAGAATGAGGAAAGAAAGAAACACGTAACAAGTAAAAGATCAGAAGAAACCTCTAGAAATAGAACTAAATGAAACAGAGGGATCCAACCTTTCAGAGACACAGTTTAGAACACTGATGATAAGAATGTTTAACAAACTTAGTGAGGACATAAGGAAGGACAGAGAAATCATAAACAAAAAACAACCAGTTAGAACTAAAGAATACAATAACTGAAATGAAGAACACACTCGAAGGAATCACCATAGAATAGATGAAGCAGAGAATCGGATCAGCGATTTGGAAGACAAAATAGCAGAAATTACCCAGCTGGAACAACAAAACGACAAACGAATAAAACATTGAAAATAGTTTAAGAGCCCTATGGGACAAGGTGAACAAAACAATCAGTAAATCATAGGAATACCAGAAGGAGAAAAGAAGAAGCAAGGGATTGAGAATGTATTTAAAGAAATAATTACTGAAAACTTCCCTACCCTGGTGAAGGAAATCGACATATAAGCCCAGTATGTACAGAGAGTTCCAAACAGGCTGAGTCCAAACAGGCACACACCAAGTCACATCATAGTTAAAATGGCAAAGTTTAAAGACAGACAGAATCCTAAAAGCAGCAAGATAAAGACAGCAGGTTACATACAAAGGAACTCCTATTAGACTAACAGCTGACTTGTCTACATAAACTCTGCAGGCCAGAAGGGAGTGGCATTAGATATTCAAAGTGACACAAAATAAAGGTCTACAACCAATATTGCTCTACCCAGCACGGCTATCACTTAAAATTGAAGGTGAGATAAAGAGCTTCTCAGAAAAGAATAAGCTTAAGGAATTCATTACCACCAAGCCAGCATTGCAAGGAATGTTAAAAGGGCTTTTTTAAACAAAAGAAAGGAGTAAACAAGCTAACCTAGGAAGACCAAGAATACAAATAACAAAATGGCAATACATATGCACCTATTAATAATCATTTTTAATGTGAATGGGCTAAATGCTTCAATCAAAAGACAGAGAGTGGCTGAGTGGATAAGAAAATAGGATCCATGTATATGCTGTTTACAGATGGAATAAGATATTTCATGCCAATGAAAATGAAAAAAAAAGCTGGAGTAGCAGTACTTATTTGGGACAAAATAGACTTTAAAATGAAGACTACAATAAAAGACAAAGAAGGGCACTATAACCCTAATAAACATCTACGCACCCAATATAGGAGGTCCAAATTATATAAAACAGATTTTGACAGACATAAAGACAGAGATAAACAGTAACACTATCATAGTAGGGGACTTCAACGCCCCATTGTCACCAATGGACAGATCCTCTAGACAGAAAATCAACATGGAAAGAGTGGCCTTAAATGACACTTTAGACCAGCTGGACTTCGTTGATATTTTTACAGCATTTCACCCTGAAACAACAGAATATACATCCTTCTCAAGTGCCCATGGGACATTTTCCAAGATAGACCCCGTTAGGCCACAAAACAAGTCTCAGTAAATTTAAGAAGATTGAAATCATATCAAGCAGATATAAAGGAAAAACTGATGGTTGCTGGCTGGGAGGGAGTGGGGATGAGGGAGAGGGGAAAGGTTTTGGACAGCATAGGTGGGTGACTACAATGTTGCCACAAGGATATGGGGGGGGGCAGTTCTGGGAATGCAATTGATAATGTTGTGAAGAGACTATTATGTTAAGCGAAATAATTCAGTCGGAGAAAGACAAATACCATATGTTCTCACTTATATGTGGAATCTGAAAAACTGAATAAATGAGCAAAGTAAACAGAAACAGACTCATAGATATAGAGGAAAAACTGAGGGTTGCTAGTTGGGAGGGGTGTGTGGATAAGGGAGAAGGGGAAGGGTTTACACAGCATAAATAGGCAACTACAATAGTGCCACAGGGATATGAGACACAGTTTGGGGGATATAATTATGTTGTAAAAGTTTTGTGGCGTGTCAGGTGGTGAAATGTCTTGTTAGGGAGACCACTTCATGGGTGGAGTAGATGCTTGATCACTGCACTGTACACCTGAAGCTGATGTTGTATAATGTTGTATGCCAACTGTAATTGAATATATAGATAGCCAAGGGATGTGGAGTATACTGTGGAAGGGAGTCAAAGGAATTGTAATAGATATGTATGATATGGGGGGAGAGGGGTCGCGAACTGGGGGAGGGAAGTTGTCACTTTGAGGGGTAAAAAGTATAGCTACTGCACTGTGCTGTACACCTGAAACTAATTTAAAAAAGAAAACGTTTATTTCACAATAGAAGAATGAAAAAAAAACCTTTAGTTTGATGTAGTCCCGTTTTATTTTTTCTTTTGTTTCTCTTTCTCAAAGAGGTATATCAGTAAAAATATTACTAAGGGTAATATCTGCGAATTTCCTTATATTTTCTTCTAGATTTATAGTTTTTGGTCTTACATTTTAGTTTTTAATCCATTTTGAATTTATTCTTGTATATGGCACAAAAAGGTGTCTGAGTTCATTGTTTGCATGTTTCTGTCCAGTTTTCCCGGAACATTTTATTGAATAGACTGTCTTTACCCCAATGTAAATTCTTGCTTCCTTTGTCATAAATTAAATGACCATATAAACATGGATTTATTTCTGGGTCTTTTATTCTCTTCCACTAATCTATTTGTTTGTTTTTAAGCCAATACTATGCTGGGTTTTTTAAAATTAAAGTTTATTGTGGTGACACTTGTTAGCAAAGTTATATAGATTTCAGGTGTACAATTCTGTAATACATCATCTATATATCACATTGTGTGTTCACCACCCAGAATCAGTTCTCTTTCCATCACCATATCTTTGATCCCATTTACTCTCATTTATCACACCCCTCCCCCATGTTGTTTTGATTACTATGGTCTTGTAGTATAATTTGATATTAGGTAGAGTGATACTTTACTTCCATCTTTGTTCCTATTTCTCAGGATTGCCATGTCTATTTGGCATCTTTTATGATTACATATAAATTTTAAGATTATTTTTTCTGGTTGTGTGAAAATTATCATTGGTATTTTATTTTATTATTTGTTTAATTTATGTTTTTGTTAATTTCAGGTGTACAAAGCAATCTAATAGACATTTAAACCCCTCATAAAGTGATAATCCACACCCCCAAGCTACTATCATTCTGAGATCTTAGATAGCTGTTACAATACCATTGACTATCTTCCCTATGTTGTACTCTACATGCTGTGACTATATATACCTACATATTTATTTATAATTGACATTCAATGTTATTCTACTTCAGCTTTAGTTGTATAGTTCATTGGTCAGGCACCTACACAGTCTATGAAGTGATCTCCCTGATAAGTCCAGGGTCCAGTTGGCACTTTAAATGATCTTTATATTGTTGATTATATTTTTCATGCTAAATTAACTACCAATTTGTATTAATGCCTTCACCTTTTTCACCCTGCCCCCAACCCTATTCCCATTTATAATCCTCATAGATCTAGTACTTATCTGGCAACATACCTAGTTATTACAATATTATTGAGTATATTCCTTATGCTAATACCCTACATCCCCATGAGTACTGTATAACAATGAATTTGTACTTCTTTTTTTTTTTTTAAGAGGGCAGTGTCACTGGCCCTCATATGTGGAATCTGAACCGGGGCTGCTGGCTTCTTAAGCCAGCACTTAACCACCGCACCACTCGGCCAGCCCCGAATTTGTACTTCTTCATCCCTTCCCCTTTCACCCATCTTTTATCCCCTCCCATCTTAAAAAAAGTCCCTCTAAGATTCCTTGTAATACTGTTTTTGTGGTGATGAACTCCTTCAGCTTTTCCTTGTTTGGGAAGCTCCTTATCTGTCCTTCAATTCTAAATGACAGCCTTGCTGGGTAGAACAGTCTTGCTCATATGTCATTGCGTTTCATCCATTGGAATATTTCCTGCCCCTTCCTTCTTCCCTGCAAAGTTTTTGTAGAGAAATAAGCTATCAGTCTTATGGGGGCTCCTCTGTATGTAACTAACTGCTTTTCTCTTGCTGCTTTTAGGATTCTCTCTTTGTCTTTAAGCTGTGCATTTTAATTATGATGTGTCTTAGTGTTGGCGTCTTTGGGTTCATCTTGTTTGGGACTTCCTGCAATTTCTGGGCTTATATATCTATTCCCTTCACCAGGTTATGGAAGATTTCTGTCATTATTATTATTATTATTATTAATTTTATTGGGGAATTGGGGGAGGAAAACAGTGTTGGGGAATTGGGGACTCTTCCAACAACCAGCTAAGTTGTTCTTCCTAAATCTTCATTGTGGAGGGCACCAGTCACCATCTGACTTCCCATTGGCAGCTCAAGGCCTCTAAGTTCAAGGTGCTGTGTTCAGTCTTAGTTGCAGGTGGGCATAGCCGCCATCCCTTGTGGGAGTTGAACCAACAGCCTTGTTGTTAAGAGTGCATGTCCTGGCCTGGCCGAGTGGCATGGTGGTTAAGAGCTGGCTTGGGACGCCAGTGGCCCTGGTTTGGATCCCACATATGAAGGCCAGTGACACTGGCCTCTATAATAAATAAATAAATAAATAAATAAATAAATAAATAAATAAAAGAGTGCACACCCTATCCACTGAGGCATCCAGGAGGCCGTTCAGCTCAAGTTGCCAAGTTCAATCTTTTCAGTTGTGGGTGGGCATAGCCCACCATTGAACAGGCAATCTTGTTGTTACACCAGCTGAGCCATCCTGCCACCTGTTGGCAGCTCAGTGACAGCTCAGCTAGGGCGCAGCATTCACTGGCCCATGTGGGAATCAAACCAGTGGCCCTGTTGCTCAGAGCACGTGCTCCAAGCTGACTCTTAACTAACTGATCCACTTGGCCTGCCCAACTGTCATTATTTGTTTAAATAGGTTTTCAATTCCTTGCTCTCTCTCTTCTTCTGGTACCCCTAGAATGCAAAGTTCGTATGCTTAACGTAGTCCCAGAGGCCCCTTAAACTCTCCTCAATTATTTGAATTCTGTTTTGTTTCTTTGTTTGATTTTTCTGCTGTGCTAGTTGGGTGTTTTCTGCTACCTTATCTTCTACATCGCTGGTTGGATCCTCTGGTTCATCTGTTCAACTGTTGATTCTCTGTATTATATTCTTCATTTCTGTTATTGTATCCTTTATTTCTGACTGACACTTTTCCATGGTTTCCATCTCCACTTTTATGCTCTGTATCTCTTGTTGAATTTCTTCCTGAAATCACTGAGCATCCTCATATCCAGAGTTTGGATCTCTACATCTGATAGATTGCTTATCTCCATTTCATTTAGTGCTTTTTCTGGAGCTTTGTTCTGTTCTTTTATTTGGGACATGTTTCTTTGTCTTCCCAATTTGGCTGCCTCCCTGTGTTTGTTTCTATGTATTAGGACTGCTATGTCTTCCAGTCTTAGTAGAGTGGCCTTATATAGTAGGTGTGCTGTGGGGTACCATGGCACAGTCTTTCTGGTCACTTTAGCCACACACTCCAGGTGTGTCCTGTGTTGATTGTGCATGCCCTCGTCTTGAAGTTGAGCCTTCTTTCATAATTGCCCATCAATGAGGGACTGACCCTTGGGTGCACTGGATGTGAGGACTGGCCTTGACTACAGTGGAAGAATTGTTGTGCAAGGGCTGACCATATGGAGCAGGATCTACCTCAACAGTACTCTAATGTCTTCCCAATCTGCCCCTTGGGAGTGTCATACTTGGAGATGGCTGGGTGATTCTCCAGCTCATTTTGACTCTGGCCACTGGGGGCAACAGCCACAGTACCACCTTGGAGGAGATCTGCTGTAGGTCTACTTCAGCCGCAGCCCATGCCCCACCTGGGGAGACCTATGGGGGCCAGAAAGAAATTCACAGATGTCTACCTCCCATAGTGTGCTTGGAAGTGCCTTGAGAGACCAAGCCGTGAACCAAGGCTGGCTGCCGCTAATGCGAGCGTAGGGCTACTCCCAGTGGTACAGGACATGCTCAAGCCAGATGCTGCTTGTCTGGGTTCTGTGAGCCTTTGAGAGACCCTAGGAAAGTCTACAGAATGAGCTGATACAGACACTGAAAGTAGCCTGGGTGTGTCCAAAAATTGGACAGGGCAGGGTCTCAAATTGCCAGGGCTTGGCAAACAATCAGTGGAGACTCAGATATGGTGGCTGCCTATGTCCACTCATGGGGTAGGGGGAGGGCTCAGCAAAGAAACAGTGGCCTCCACTCACTCTTCCTTCCTGGATAAAGCCACCTTTCCAGGCCCCATCCCAAGTCAAACAGCTTAGTTCTCCACCGTATGTCCCTGCCACTTTTCCAGCTGCTGCCCCATTGCTGGAGCTCAGAGCGAGTGATTCCATTGGTGGGCAAGTCCATATGTAGTCCCTTTAAAAGGAGCACCTCTTATTGCAGCCATATGCAGTCTCACTCAGTCACAATCTCTGCTGGTTTTCACAACCAAATAGTATGCGTACTTCTCTCCCTTGCACTGGAACCCTGGGCTAGGTTGGAGCTGGGATCTCTCACTCCTCTAGGGGATGGGAGGACCTCCACAGCCGAAATAGCTCTCCCAATCTTTAATGGTCACACTTGGGTGTGGGACCAGCCCATTTTGCGTCTCTTAACTTCCTACCAGTCTGAAGGTTGTTTCAGTTAAGCTTGATTTTAGGTGATTCTTAATAATGGTTGTTTTGTAGATTAGTTGTAATTTTGATATGATTATGAGAGAAGGTAAACACAGCATTTGTTCACTGCACCATCTTGGTTACCTCTCATACCATTGGTGTTTTAATAGCAATTGTGTTGAATCTATATATTGCTTTGGGTTCTATCAACATTTAAACTACATTAATTCTTCCTATCCATGACCATGATATATGTTTACATTTATTTGTATATTCTTTAATTTCTTTCTTTAATGTCTTAAAATGTTCTAAGTGCAGATCTTTTTTATTCTTGCTTAAATTTATTCCTAAGCATTTAATACTTTATGTAATTGTAAATGGGATTGTTTTCTTAATTTATCTTTCTGATAGATCATTATTGGTGTATAAAATACAACCAATTTCTGAATATTAATTTTGTATCCTGCTAGTTTACCGAATTCACTTATCAGCTCTAATAGTTTCTTGGTGGAATCTTGCGGGTTCTCTCTATATAGGATCATGTCATCTGACAGTTTATTTCCTCCTTTTCAATTTAGATGTCTTTTATTTATTTTTCTTGTCAATATTATGTTGAATTAAAGTGGTGAAAGTGGGCAGCCTTGTCTTATTACTGATCTTAAGAAAAATGCTTTAAGCTTTTCCCTGTTGACAATATATTAGCTGTGGGTTTGTAGTACGAGTAAATGGACTTTGTTATGTAGAGATATGTTCCCTCTACACTCACTTTGCTGAGAGTTTTTATTGTAAATGGATGCTGGATTTTGTCAAATGGTTTTTCTGAATGTATTTATATGACCTATGATTTCTATTTTTCATTTTGTTTATGTGGTGTATCATGTTATTTGATTTGAGAATATTCAAGTAACCTTGCATCCCAGGAATGAATCCCACTTGATCATGGTCTTTCATTTTTTTAAATTATTGTTGAATTTGGTTAGCTAATATTTTTGTTGAGGGTTTTTGCATCTATGTTCATTAGAGATATTGGCCTATAATCTTTTGTAATTTCTTTATCTGGTTTTGGAATCAGAATAATGTTGGCCTGTGGAATGAGCGTGTGAGTTCTCCCTCCTCTTGGATTTTTGGTAATAATTTGAGAATAGGTGTTAATTCTTTTTTAAATGTTTGTTACAATTCACCTGTGAAGCCACCTGGTCTGGGACTTTTGTTTGTTGGGAGCTTGTTGATTACTGATTTGATTTTACTATTGGTAATTGGTCAGTTCATAATTTTCTGTTTCTTCTGGATTTAGCCTTGGAAGATTGTGAGCTTCTTAGAATTTATCCATTTCTTCCAGATTGTCCAATTTGTTGGTGCATAGTAGTTTCTTAATTTTTTTTTCAAAATTTCTGCGGTATCAGTTGTCACTTCTCTTCCATTTCTGATTTTATTTATTTTAGTCCTCTCTCTTTTCTCTTTTTTTTAAATTAAAATTTATTGGGGTGACAATGGTTAGTAAAATTACATAGGTTTCAAGTGTACAATTCTGTATATCACATTGTGTGTTCACCACCCAGAGTCAGTTCAGTGGTTACCAGAGGGTAAACGGGGTGGGGGATGGTAGATGAGGGTAAACGGGGTCTCTTTTTTTCTTGATGAGTCTGGGTAAAGTTTGTCAATTTTGTTTATTTTTTAAAAAAATCAGCTGTTGTTTTCATTGATTTTTTTGTATTGTTTTTTAAGTCTCTATTTCATTTGTTTCCACTCTGATCTTTATTATTTCGTTTCTTGTACTCACTTTGGGCTTTGTTTGCTGTGTTGTTTTTTTTCCAGTTCCCTTAAATGTAAAGAAAGACTGTTGATTTGAGATTTTCCTTGTGTCTTTACATATCTTTTGATTTCTTCCTTATTTCACTCTTGACCCATTCATTATTCAATAGCATGTTATTTAGTCTCCATGTGTTTGCCTGTCTTCCAGTTTTTTTTCTTGTAATTTATTTCTAGTTTCATGCCACTGTGGTCAGAGAAGATGCTTGATATTATTTCAATGTTCTTAAATTTATTGAGAATTTTTTTGTGCCCTAACACTTGGTCTATCTTGGAAAATGCTTCATGTGCACTTGAAATGACTATATGTTCTGCTGCTTTGGAGTGAAATGCTCTAAAAATGCCAATTAAATCCATCTGGTTTGCTGTGTCATTTAAAGCTGCTGTTCTGTGTTGACTTTCTGTCTGGAAGATATTCCATTTGTGTCAATGGGATGCTAAAGTCCCCTACAATTATTTTGTTACTGTTAGTCTTTGCCTTCATATCAGTCAATATTTGCTTTACACATTTAGGTGTTCCTATATAGGTGCATAAATGTTTACAAGGGTTATGTCCTATTGTTGGATTGATCCCTGTATTATTATTTAATGTCTTTCTTTGTCTCTTAAAGTCTTCATTGCAAAGTCTATTTTGTGCGATATAAGTATTGCTACTCCAGCTTTTTTTCTCATTTCCGATTGCATGAAATACCTTTTACCATCTCTTTATTTTCAGTCTGTGTCTTTTGATCTGAGGTGGGTCCTTTGTAGACAGCATATGTATGGGTCTTGTTTTTATATCCACTCTGCTACCCTATATCTTTTGATTGGAGCATTGAATCCATTTACATTCAAAGTGATTATTGATAGGTGCAGTTATTACGATTTTATTATTCATATTTTTTATCTTCCTTTGTTTTCTCCTTTCCTCTGTTTAAGGAATTTATTTTAATATTTCTTGTAATACTGGCTTGATGGCAATGAATTCCTTTAGCTTTTTCTTCTCTGGGAAACTCTTTATCTTTTTTTCAATTTTAAATTATAGCCTTGCTGGGTAAAGTAGTCTTGTTTGTAGTCTATCTCTTTTCATCACTTTGAATATTTCCTGCCACTCCCTTCTGACCTGCGAAGTTTCTGTTGAGGAATAAGCTGATGGTTTTATGGGAGCTCCCTTGTAATTAATTAGTTGTCTTTCTCTTGCTGCTTTTAGGATTCTTTCTTTGTCTTTAGCCTTTGCCATTTTAATGATGATGTGTCTTGGAGTAGGCCTGTTTTGGTTCACCTTGTTTGGGACTCTCTGCACTTCCTGGGCTTCTATGTCTATTTCTTTCTGCCAGATGGGGAAGATTTCAATAATTATTTCTTCAAATAGCTTCTCAATCACATGCTCCCTATTTTCTCTTTCTGGTACTCCTGTAATGTGAATGTTGTTCTGCTTGATGTTGTTCCACAGGTCCCTTAAACTACCTTTGTTTTTGTGTTGTTTTTTTAAATTCTTTTTTTCTGTTTGTTGTTCCGATTGGGTATATTCTGCTACTTTGTCTTTTAAATCACTGATTCAATCCTCTGCTTCATCTAATCTGTTGTTTCCTTCTAGTGTATTCTTCATTTCAGTTATTATATTCTTTATTTCTGACTGGTTCTTTTTTATGGTTTCTGTGTCCTTTTGTATACTTACTACCTTCTTGTTGAAATTCTCACTAAATTCCTTAAACATTCTTATAATCAGTATTTTGAACTCTGTCTTTGGTAGGTTGGTTGTCTATTTCATTGAGTTTTCTTTCTGGATGTTTCTCCTGTTCTTTTATTTGTGACAAGTTTCTTTGTTTCTTCAATCTGGCTATCACTCTGTGTTTACTTACTTCTATGTGTTAAGTAGATCTTCTATGTCTCTCAGTTTTTGTTGGGTGGCCTTATGTAATATGTGTCCTGTGTGATTCAATGGTGCAGTCTTCCTGATCTCCTGTTCCATGAGTATCCCCTGAGTGTGTTGTGTGTGTTTTCTTGTTGTAGTTGAGCTTTGATTCTGTTGAGCGTGTCATTGAGTGTGTTTGACTCCCAGAGTGACTGATTGTGAGGATTGGGTACACCCACAATGTATGAGCTGCTCTGTGTGGGCTGAACCCTCACAGGAGGATTTGACCCCATGGGTCCTTGTGCCTTTTGTGTGTGCCTTTTGTGGAGTTAACCACCTGTTCTCTGTTGTGGTCGGAGGCTTGCCTCTGGGTGTGTTGTTTCTGATGTGTCTTGGGAGGAGCTCCTGTGCATGCCAATTTCAGCCTTGCCTTTTATTGTCTTGTGGTCACCTCGTAGGAGCCACAAAGCTATATGTGGTTGGCTTCTGTCTCTGGTGACTTTGAGACATGTGTGAGTGGCTTCACTGTGAACCAAGGCCAGTTACCACCAGTAGTGGCCCTGAGGCAGCTTATCAAAAGACCCAGGGCCCCCTAGGCTTATTGCCACCCACCAGCTGCCCATAAAGCCCAGCCATTGACTGAGCTTCCTTAGATGCATCGCTGAGCTATTTAACATGGAGCTGAGATTGCCCCTGGTGATGTAGCTCTAGATGGGTGGGAAGGAGTCCAAGGGGGTCATGAGTCATGGTTGTGGTTTTTACAAAGTTATTGCTGATTCCATTCTTGCACCAGTGCTCAGCATGTGACTACTTTGCACAGCACTCCAAGAATACCACAGCCAACCACTGCTCACATTGGAGTAGTGCCTGGACTGTGACCTCTTTGCAAAATGCCCTTAGAATACCACAGCCAGCAAATGTTTTCCTCAGGCTTGCAAACTCCAGAGTTGCCCAAGAGTGGTGCAGGATTTCAGGTTACTGTACACCACCAAAATCTTCCTGTGCCATCATGGGCCATTGGCTGCTGTAAAAGGCCTATGCAGTTTGTGGGGCAGGGCCAGCCATCCAGGCATGCAGAGGTCACCTGGAAATGAAGCTCCAGGGGGGAATGGCGGGCTCCATGGAATTAAGGTGTGTAGCTGGTGATTTCTACAAGGTCAATGCAGTCTAAGCTCTCTCACCATTTCTGGGCCCATGATCATCCCTCAAAATCACCCCAAGAATACCATGGGCAGCCACCACCCATCTCAGTGTGGAAGTTTCCTGAGAGCTGACCAAAAGACACTGTGGCTCAGGTCTTGGGTTACCACCCACCAGCAAACATTTCCTAAGCCGCCTTGGGCTGTCCAACCCCTGCAAAATTTCTTCTGCAGCCTGTGATGTGGGGCAGCAAGTCAGAAGTCAAGAGTGTCCTGGACAATGTAGCACCAGATCTGCAGTGTGTGGGGCCCTAGGGCATCACCAAGGTAGTGTGCATGTGCAGATTCCACCATACTGATGAGGTCCCAGATTTGGACCTTTTGGGGAGGGCTTAACACTGAATATATGGCACTCCTGTAGGCCACATTTGTGTCACTCTCCACACAAGGACAACAATGGTTTTTGTCCCTCCAGCTCCTTCTCAGAAGCCACAAAACTTAGTCCTTCCCCATAAGTCCTGGGCCACCCAAGCTGCCGGCTCTCCACCAGAGACCAGGCAACTGCCCACAAGTGAGTGAGTCCATGTCCCAGCTCCAAAAGAGGGTGTCTGGATTTTAGCAACCCTCAGCCCCTCCAGAAAGACAGAGTGTTCAATTATTTTCACTGTGAGATGCCATGGGAAACCTTCTTTCCAGTGCAGACCTCCTGGGATGCAGAGCCCAGCGTGGTGCTCAGACCCTTTCCTCTTCAGGAGGGACGTCTGCCACTGAGTTGTCACTCCCAGCATTCAAGCACCATCCGTGGGCTTGGAGTCAGCTCACTTCACATCTCTTCCCCTCCTACCAGTCTCAATGTGGCCTCTTCTTTATATCCTTAGTTACACAGGTTCTTTTCAGCTAATGTACAGATGATTCTTGAGGTTGGTTGTTTTATAATTTATTTGTAATTGTGTTGCAATCCTCGGATACAGTATGCAAAGTGTTTACTTAATCTGCCGTCTTCCACACACACATATTATTCCATTTTTCAGACTAAGAATTAGAGATAAAGAGCATTTATATCAAAATTTTATATTTGTAAATCATAGACAAGTGACAAAGAAACAGATTGAGTCCTGATGTCATTTGATCTCTAGACATTTCAGTTATTTAAGCCAATAATAATGTCTCTTTTTAAGTCAGTTTAAGTCAGGTTTTTGTCCCTTGCAACCAAATAGTCCCTACTAATTTTTTTTTTAAAACCCAACATTTATTTGCTGTTTATCATATAAAAGGTACTGGGTTAAATGTTTTATGTACATTATTTTATTTAATTATGACAACCCCATGGGTTATGTACTGTTATTATTATCCCTATTTTGAAAATAATAACCTGAATCACAGAGTTTAAATAACTTACCAAGAGTCATGCAGCTAATAGGTAGCACAGCTGCAAGTGAAACTCCAGCAGTCTGATTCCAGGCTATTTTCTTTAACAACTATACTAATCTTTGGTGGACAAATCAACAGATATTGCATTGTCAAAAAAGTCATGACATATTTTTGTATGTTTTTCACTGCAAAAATGTGTCATGACTTTTCCAACAACCCAACAGAATAGAATGTCACCAGTAAGATGTAAATGTCAAAAACTGAAGGTAGCTGAATTCCAAGTTTTCCCTTTAATGAGTAACCTGACCATGCATAGCCATCATTTCATATTTCCAAGAAATCAACAGCTACATAGTTGAACAACTGTTGGGAGGCCTCTTAATCTTGGGAAAGAATTATTTCTGATACCTTGCAGCCTTGACTCTCTGGTGAGGAGTCACTTAGCAATAATAGAAGCTAGCTCTAGGATTTCCTGTGCACAAACAGACCCTTCTAAACAGGAAAAGGAAGAAGCCATGAGGAATGCATATGAGGTGTGATCAAATAATAAGGTGAATGTTTAAATTAAAAAGTATGTATTATAGTAAAAGACACGTTGCTATTAGTTTACCTCAAAATACACCCCTTTGCTTCAGACACACTTATTCCATTATTCTTGCCACTTTCTTAAGCAGTTCTAGCAGTCCTCTTTTGTGAGTGTCTTTAGTTGCACTCTTGTGGCTGTCTCAATGTCCTAAATCATTTTGACTTTGTGGAGAAGCTAGAAGTCCCATGGTGAGAGATCCGGTAAATAAGGAGGGTTAGGACACACTATAATGTTTTTTTGTTTGTTTGTTTTTTGAGGGCAGTGTCACAGGCCATCATATGTGGGACCGGAACCAGGGCTGCGGGCTCCCCAAGCCAGCGCTTGACCACCGCGCCACTTGACTGGCACCACCATAATGTTTTTATTTGACAGAAATTGCTTAATACCAGAAGCGATGTGTGACATTGAGCATTGTCATGATGGAGGGTGATTTATGACACACTTTAAAACACACCTTCTTGGGGGTAGGCCAAGTGGTTCAGTTGGTTAAGAGAACGAGCTCTGAGCAACAGGGTCACCAGTTCGATTCCCACATGGACCAATGAGCTGTGCCCGAACTGAGCTGCCAACAGGTGGCAGGATGGTTCAGGTGGACAGAATACATGCTGCTAACAACAAGGTTGCCGGTTCAACTCCCATGGGCTACGCCCGCCTTCAAATAAGACTGAACTCAGCACCTTGAGCTGAGCTGCTGCCTGGATGGCTCGGTGGATACAGCATGCATTTTTAACAACAAGGCTGCCTGTTTGACTCCTACATGGGATGGTGGCTATGCCCACCCGCAACTAAGATTGAACACTGCACCTTGAGCTGAGCATCTGCGAGCAGCTGGATGGCAACTGGACTTGGAACTGAGCTAGCTGCACCCTCCATAACTAAGATTGAAGGACAACAACTTGACTTGAAGCTGATGGGTACTGGGAAAACACAATTTTCCCTTCGCCAGTTGCCCAATACTATTTCCTTCCCCAATACCCAAATAAATAAATAAATAAATAAATAAATAAATAACACACCTTCTCTCAACCATAGCTCACACCTGACTGACTGCACAGAATAAGTTGAAACTTGTCACACACTATTGCTAAAGTTCAATGTGCTGCTTCCCGTATTGAAGATCCCTGCTTTTCTGTTGGATGGTATATGGCACCAGTATGCATGGTATGATTTGATCACAATGCAAAGGCTCCACGTCACACATCGTTTCAGGTATACTGCAATTTGTGTCAAATAAAATATTATGGTGTGTCTTCATCCACCTTATTCATCAGATCTGGCACTGTGTAACTTCTAGCTCTTCCCCAAAGTCAAACTGACCATGAAAGGTAAATGTTTTGAATCAATTCAGGACATTGAGGTGGCCATGACAGTACAACTAATGACACTCAAAAAAGAGGACTTCCAGAACTGCTCCAGAAAATGGCAAGAATGATGGGATAAATGTGTTCAAAGTGAGAGAGAGTATGCTGAGGGGGATTAATGGCATGTAACTTTTACTGTAATATACATTTTAATTTAAACATGTCACATATTTTTCAATCACACCTCGTATATCTCTGTAGCTATGGGCTGGAAAACTTCCTGGAACTGTAGACCAGTAGCATTTCACCCTGGAAAGCACTACACTAAGATTCATGAGCCAGCATCAACTGAGCAAAGCTTTTTCTGTTCTTACATGCCTACAGCTACTCCTTATAATGAAGTGTGGTGCCATCCTTATGACACTCAGTCATTCCACATAAGTATTCCTTCTTCTTCAAGGATCTTACAATTAATTGCTGTCACTTCAATGTAGAAAAAGGAATTGGGCACATAGTTAGTGTTAAGTTGTTTTATTTTTTATTGAATAAATATATATTGAATACTTCTATGCATTGGTAAAAATGTTGAACGCTAGGCATATAAGAGCAAACATGACAGATATGATTCTGTCCCCATTAATTTACAATCTAGTTGTGAAAACTGACAAAACGGGAAATAAAATTATCAATTTTAATGAGTAGCTTTAATGGGAGGGAAAAAGAAGAGACTAAAATGTAGAAGATAGCAGGGTGCAAAAAAAGAAAATGTATACAAGTGGACATTTTATAGTTTGCCATCAAAAGAAGTGTCTGGGGCCGGCCAAGTGGTGTGGTGGTTGGGCGCTGGCTTGGGAGACCAGCGGCCCCGGTTCGGGTCCCACATATGAGGGCCAGTGACACTGCCCTCAAAAAAAAAAAAAGTGTCTGAACACTGATGGTACCACTTTGAGAACCTCTTGTAATTGCAGAAGTCAAACATGACTTGTAATCCTCTTTTGTTGTTAGTATATATCGAATTTTAAAATTTTAATAGATTTTTCCTTTCTTAAAATGTTTGTACATTTTTTGGCACTCTCTGTCATGGAATCACTGGATTTATTTCAGGTCTTTACTCAAATAAAAATCTCTTGCTTAAAAGGAGGAAAGGCTGCCAAACTCTTTTTATGAGGCCAGTATCACCCTGATCCCAAAATCAGACAAAGATGTTACAAAAAAACCCACAAAACTACAGCCTGATACCCAAAATGAACATAGATGCAAAAATCCTCAACAATATATTAGCAAACAAAACTCAGCAACACATTAAGAAGACCATACACTACGATCAACAGTGATTCATTCCTGGTACCAGGTTGGTTAAATATCTGCAAATCAATTAAAGTGATACACCACATCAACAAAATAAAAACAAAAATCATATGATCATATCAATAGATGCAGAAAAATCATTTGACAAAATCCAGCAGCCATTTATGATAAAAACATTCGGGTCGGCTGAGTGGCGCGGTGGTTAAGCGCTGGCTTGGGAAGCCAGCGGCCCCGGTTCAGTCCCACATATGAGGGCCAGTGACACTGCCCTCAAAAAACAAAAAACAAAAGAAAACTCTTAGCAAAGTGGGATTAGAGGGATAATATCTGAACATATTACTAATAAAGGCCATATATGATAAACTCACAGCTAAAATCATATTCAATGGAGAAAACCTAAAACCATAACCCTTAAGATCAGGAATAAGAAAGGTTGTCCACTTTATCCATTTTTATTTATATAATTAATTAATTAATTAATTTATTTATTTTTATTTTTAAAATTCTTTTATTGTGAAATAAACATTCTTTTAAATTAGTTTCAGGTGTACAACACAGTGCAATAGTTACACTTTTTATGCCTCAAAGTGAAAACACCCACCCCAATTCACTGCCCCATTCCTCACCCCCATATCATACATATCTATTACAGTTCCTTTGACTCCCTGCTGCAGTATAATCCACATCCTGTGATTATCTATATATTTAATTACAGTTGGCATACAATATTATACAACATCAGTTTCAGGTATACAGTACAGTGATCAAGCTTCTACTCCATCCATGAACTGGTCTCCCTAACGAGACACGTGACCATCTGACACCCCACAAAATATGTACAACATTATTATATTCCCCGAACTGTCTTTCATATCCCTGTGGCAATATTGTAGTTACCAATTTATGCTGTCTAATCCCTTCCCCTTCTCCCTCATTCCCACCTCCCTCCCAACTAGCAACCATCAGGTTTTCCTCTATATCTATGAAACTGTTTCTGTTTACTTTGCTCGTTGATTCAGTTTTTCAGATTCCACATATAAGTGAGATCATATGGTATTTGTCTTTCTACGACTGACTTATTTCATTTAACATAATAGTCTCTATTTCCATCCATATCGTTGCAAATGTTATGATTTTATTCTTTATAGCACAGTAATACTCCATTATATAAATGTACCACAGTTTCTTAATCCAGTCATCTACCGATGAGCATTTTGGTTGTTTCCAAGCCTTGGCTATTGTAAATAGCGCTGCAATAAATATAGGGGTGCATATATTTTTCTAATTATCTTCTTGGATTCTTCTGGGCAGATTACCCAAGAGTGGAATTGCTGGGTCATGCGGTAGTTCCATTTCCAGTTTTGGAGATACCTCCATACTGATTTCCATAATGGCTGCACCAAAATGCAGTCCCACCAACAGTGCACCAGGGTTCCCTTTTCACCACAACCTCACCAGCACTTGTTGTTTGTTGATTTATTGATGATAGCCATTCTGACCGAAGTGAGGTGCTATCTCATTGTGGTTTTTATTTGAATTTTTCTGATGATTAGTGAGGTTGAACATTTTTTCATATGCCTGTTAGCCATCTATATGTCCTCTTTAGAGAAATGCCTTTTCATATCCTCTGCCCATTTTTTAATTGGGTTTTTTGTTTTTTTGGTGTTGAGTTTCATGAGTGTTTTATAAATTTTGGATATTAACACCCTATCAGATATATTGTTGGCGAATATCTTCTCCCATTCAGTAGGATGCTTTTTTATTTTATTGATGATTTCCTTTGCTGTGAAAACACTTTTAAGTTTCATGTAATCCCATATGTTCATTTATTCTTTTATTTCCCTTGCCCGAGGGGATATATCAGTAAAAATATTACTCAGGGTAATGTCTGCAAAATTACTTCCTTTGTTTTCTTCTAGGACTTTTCTGGTTTCAGGATTTACATTTAAGACTGTAATCCATTTTGAGTTTGTTCTTTTTTTTTTTTTTTGAGGGCAGTGTCACTGGCCCTCATATGTGGGACCTGAACCGGGGCCACTGGCTTCCCAAGCAAGCGATTAACCACTGCGCCACTCGGCCGGCCCTTGAGTTTGTTCTTGTATATGGTGTAAGTAGGTAGTCCATTTTCATTTTTTTGCACGTGTCAGTCCAATTTTCCCAGCACCATTTATTAAATAGACTATCTTTACTCCAATGTAAATTCTTGCTTCCATTGTCATAGATTAAATGAACATATATGGATGGGTCTATTCCTGGGCTCTCTATTCTGTTTCATTGGTCTGTGTGTCTGTTTTTATGTCAGTACCATAGTGTTTTGATTACTGTGGCCTTGTAGTATGTTTTGATGTCAGGTAGCATGATGCCTTCCACTTTGTTCTTATTTCTCAAGATTGACATGGCTATTCGGGGTCTTTTATGGTTCCATATAAATTTTAGGATTATATGTTCTATTTCTGATAGAAATGTCCTTGGTAGTTTGATTGGAATTGCATTGAATCTACATATTGCCTTATGCAGTATTGACATTTTAACTATATTAATTCTTCCTAACCATGAAAATGGTATGTATTTCCATTTATTTGTCTCTTCTTTGATTTCAGTCTTCAGTGTCTCATAATTTTCTTTTTTTATGATTTTATTGGGGAATTGGGGGAGGGGAACAGTGTTGGGGAATCAGGGAAGGGGAACAGACAAGTTGCTGTGTTTTTGTTCTTCAGTCTAGTTGTGGAGGACGTTGCTTCACTGGACCATGTTGGTATCATCATTGCTTCTTCCTGAATGAAGCAGATCATTCAACAGCCTCTGGATGGTCACTCACCGTGGCTATTGGCAGCTCATGCTGCTGCCATTCGCTCACGCTGGCTGCCGGTCACTCACTGTAGACTATGGCAGCCCACTGCAGCAGGGGCTGCAGCCTACACCATCGCCGGGGCGTGCAGAACACAGCTCCAGGTGGAGCTGTTGTTAGCTGTAGAGGGCAGTGCCAGTGGCCCTCATATGTGGGATCCGAACGGGGGCCGCTGGCATCCCAAAACCAGCTCTTAACCAATAAGCCACTTGGCCGGCCCTCATAATTTTCTGAGTACAGGTCTTTTACTTCTTTAGCTCAATTGATTCCTAGATATTTTATTTTTTTGAAGCAATTAAAAGGGTTTGATTTCCTGATTTCTTCTTCTGATGGTTTATTATTAGTGTATACAAATGCAACTGATTTCTGAATATCAATTTTGTATCCTTCTACCTTACTAATTTGTTTATCAGTTCTAGCAATTTTTTGGTGGAGTCTTTGGGATCTCTCTATATAGTATCATGTCATCTCAATATAATGACAATTTTACTTCCTCTTTTCCAATTTGGATGCCTTTTATTTCATTTTCTTGTCTGGTTGTTGTGGCTAGAACTTCCAGAACTATGTTAAATAGAAATGGTGAAAATGGGCCACCTTGTCTTACTCCTGATTTTAGGGGGTAAACTTTTAGCCTTTCCCCATTGAGTATGATGTTTGCTGTGGGCTTATCATATATGGCTTTTATTATGTTGAGATATGATCCCACTATTCCCACTTTGCTGGGAGTTTTTATTCTAAATGTGTGCTGTATTTTGTCAAATGCTTTTATGCATCTATTGATATGATCGTATAATTTTTATTTTTCATTTTGTTAATGTAAACTATTACGTTAATTGATTTGCGGATAATGAACCAACCTTGTATACTAGGAATGAATCCCACTTGATCATGGTGTATGATCTTTTTTATGTGATACTGAATTCGTTTTGCTAGTATTTTGTTGAGAATTTTTGCATCTATGGTCATTAGGGATATCAGCCTGTAGTATTCCTTTTTTGTAATATCTTCGTCTGACTTGGGAATCAGGGTGATAGTGGCTTCATAGAAAGAGTTGGGAAGCCTTCACTCCTACTGTATTTTTTGGAATAGTTTGAGGAGAATGGGTATTAATTATTTTTTCAATGTTTTGTAAAATTCACCTGTGAATCCATCTGGTCCAGTTCTTTGGTTTGTTGGAAGATTGTTGATTATCGATTCAATTTCTGTGGCAGTAATCATTCTGTTCAGAGTTTCTGTTTCTTCTTGTTTTAGACTTGGTAGATTGTATGCTTCTAGAAATTTATCCATTTCTTCCAGATTGTCGAATTTGTTAACATATAGTTGTTCGTAGTATTTTCTTAAAATTTTTTGTATTTCTGTGGTATTTGTTGTCACTTCCCCTCTTTCATTTCTGGTTTTATTAATTTGGGTCCTCTCTCTCTCTTTTTTCTTGGTGAGTCTGGCTAAGGGTTTGTTGATTTTGTTTATTTTTTCAAAAAACAAAATCTTGGTTTCATTGATCTTTTGTATTTTTTTTTCTCTATTTCATTTATTTCTCCTCTGGTCTTTATTATTTCTTTCCCTATACTCCCTTTAGGCTTGGTTTGCTCTTCTCTTTCCAGTTCCCGTAGGTCTAAAGAAACTCTGTTGATTTGAGACTTTTCTTACTTCTTTAGGTTGGCCTGCACTGCTATGAACTTGCCTCTTAGGACTGCTTTCGCTGCATAACAGAGATTTTGGTTCATGGGGTTTTCATTTTCATTTGTCTCAAGGTATCTTTTGATTTCCTCCTTGATCTCATTTTTGATCCACTCACTACTTAGTAGCATGTTATTTATCCTTCATGTATTTGGAAGCTTTCCAGATTTCTTCTTATGATTGATTTCTAGTTTGAAAGCATTGTGGTCAGAGAAGACACTTGATATGATTTCAATCTTCTTAAATTTGTTAAGACTTGTTTTGTGGCCTATCACGTGCTCTATCTTGGAAAATATTCCATGTGCAATTGAGAAGAATGTATATTCTGTAGCTTTGGGGTAAAATGCTCTAAAAATATTGCTTAAATCCAGCTGGTCTAAAGTGTCATTTAAGGCCATTATATCCATTTTGATTTTCTGTCTGGAGGATCTGTCCATTGGTGACAATGGGATGCTGAAGTCCCTACTATGATAGTTTTACTGTTGATCTCTCTCTTTATGTCTGTCAAAATCTGTTTTATATATTTAGGAGCTCCTATATTGGATGCATAGATGTTTAATAGGATTAAGTCGTCTTGTTGAATCGATCCCTTTACTATTATGCAGTGCCCTTTTTTTGTAGTCTTCATTTTGTTTTATTTTTTTTTAATTGTATTTTATTAGTTTCAGGTGTACAACACAATGCAAGAGTTATACTCTTTACCCCCCAAAGTGAAAACATCCCTCCCCCAGTTTGCCACCCCACTCCCCCCATATCATACATATCCATCACAACTCCCCTGACTCCCCTCCACAGTATACTCCACATCCCGTGACCATCCACATATTCAGTTGCAGTTGGCATACAATACTATACAACATCAGCTTCAGGTGTACAGTGCAGTGATCAAGCCTCTACTCCATCCATGAAGTGGTCTCCCTAACAAGACATGTGACTATCTGACACGCCACAAAATTTTTACAACATTATTATATTCCCCGAACTGTGTTTCATATCCCTGTGGCAATATTGTAGTTGTCTATTTATGCTGTCTAATCCCTTCCCCTTCCCCCCATCCCCACACCCCTCCCAACTAGCAACCCGCAGTTTTTCCTCAACAGCTACGAGTCTGTTTACTGTGATCGTTCACTCAGCTCTTCAGACTCCACACACAAGTGAGATCACATGGTACCTATCTTTCTCCGACTGACTTATTTCTCGCCACATAATAGTCTCTTCACAACATTATCAATTACATTCCCAGAACTGCCCCCATATCCCTGTGGCAACCTTGTAGTCCCACATACACTGTCCAAAACCTTCCCCCTCTCCCTCTTCCCCACTCCCTCCCAGCCAGCAACCATCAGCTTTTCCTTTATATCTGCTTGATATGACTTCAATCTTCTTAAATTGTCTCTCTGGGATAGCTTGTTTACCCCTTTCTTTTGTTTAAAAAAGTCCTTTTAACATTTCTTGCAATGCTGGCTTGGTGGTAATGAATTCCTTAAGCTTATTCTTTTCTGAGAAGCTCTTTATTTCTCCTTCAATTTTAAGTGATAGCTGTTCTGGGTAGAGCCATCTTGGTTGTAGGCCTTTATTCTGTGTCACTTTGAGTATCTCCTGCCACTCCCTTCTGCCTGCAGAGTTTCTGTAGACAAGTCAGCTGTTAGTCTAACAGGAGTTCCTTTGTATGTAACCTGCTGTCTTTCTCTTGCATCCTCTAGGATTCTGTCTCTGTCTTTAACCTTTGCCATTTTAACTATGATGTGTCTTGGTGTGGACCTGTTTGGGTTCAGCTTGTTTGGAACCCTCTGCACTTCCTGGGCATGTATGTTGATTTCCTTCACCAGGGTAGGGAAGTTTTCAGTCATTATTTTTTCAAATATATTTTCAACCCCTTGCTTCTTCTCTTCTCCTTCTGGTATCCCAATGATTCGAGGGTGGTTGCACTTCACCTTGTCCCATAGGGCTCTTAAAGTATTTTCATTGTTTTTTATTCTTTGGTCTTTTTGCTGCGCCAACTGGGTGATTTCTGCTATTTTATCATCCAAATCGCTGATCCGCTCCTCTGCTTCATCTACTCTACTGGTGATTCCTTCGAGTGTGTTCTTCATTTCAGTTATTGTATTCTTTAGTTCTAACAGGTTGTTTTTTATGGTTTCCCTATCCTTCTTTATGTCCTCGCTAATTTCCTTAAACATTCTTATCATCAGTGTTCTAAACTGTGTCTCTGAAAGGTTGGATCCCTCTGTTTCATTTGGTTCTATTTCTGGAGGTTTCTTCTGATCTTTTACTTGTGACATGTTTCTTTGTTTCCCCATTCTGGCTGTTGCTCTGGGATTGCTTTGACGTATTAGATAGATCACCAGGAGAGCCCTGGCTGGATGACGCAGGCACACAGCTCATGGCCCAACACTCCCAGGAAAACTCCCAGTCTCAGCCTGTCCCAATCAGCCACTCGCAGATCAGGCCGAGCAGCCCGATAACCAATCAGCAGCCTGGCAACTCTGCAAGCGGAGTGCGGAAAGCAGAGACCCGAGGCGGCTTGCGTGCTCCCACGTCTCAGTGAGCAGCCTGTTGGAGCTGGATCACTCCCACTAGGGGTTTCCCTGGCAACGCAGCACAAGCTGAGCGGAGGGTGGGGATCCGAGGCGGCTCACGCACTCCCAGGTCTTAGTGAGCAGTCCTTGGAGCTGGAGGGCACCTGCCCTGCGTTTCCCTGGCAAAGCAGTAGAAGCCGGACGGAGGGTGGGGATCCAAGGCCGCAGGTGTACGCGTACGCACACATGCACTTCTGCGCCAATTCCACCAGAGCAATTAGGTCTCGGACCTGATCCTTCATGGGAGGGCCCAAGCCCGTCAAAATGGCGCCCTCCTTACACCACTCGCGTGCAGGCTCTGCACCACGGGAACAATAATCCAAAAACCTCCAGCCTTTGCACCAAAGGTGCTCAGTTCAGTCCATCCCCACAGGCTCCAGGCTCACACAGCCACTCCCTCTACCAGGAACCAGGTAAGTGCTCACTGGCGAGCAAGCCCGTGTGCCGGCCCCACTGATTCTCCAGCCGCTCTTAGCCTCACCAAGCTGAGCAAAGAGAGTCCTTACTAATTTACTGCCAGCTATCTTAGAACTTCTCTTCCCGGCAACAGAGCTCTGGGCTGGTGAGCTTGGTGTGCGGCCGGAGGGTCTCTCCCCCAACCAGAGAAGCCTCTCCACAGCTGGAACCTCCCTCAAGGGGTTTTCCCTCTCTCGTCTCCGCCCCTCCTACCAGACCCAATGCAGCTTCCTCTTTCAGTTCTTCATTTAGTGGTTCTGTTCCTCCAGTGTTCCGGGGACCTCCAGGGTTGAATGCTGTATAATTTGCTTGTAATTTTGGTGTGATCCTGGGAGGCAGTTAGCACAGTGTCTGTCTATTGTGCCATTTTACCGGATGTCCTTGTAGTCTTCATTTTAAAGTCTATTTTGTCTGAAATAAGTATTGCTACTCCAGCTTTTTTCTCATTTCCATTTGCATGAAATATCTTATTCCATCCCTCTACTTTCAGTCTGTGTGTGTCTTTTGATCTGAGCTGAGTGTCTTGTAGAAAGCATAAGCATGGGTCTTGTTTTTTTATCCACTCAGTCACTCTGGGTCTTTTGACTGGAGCATTTAGCCCATTCACATTTAAAGTGATTACTGATAGGTGCATATTTATTGCTATTTTGTTATTGGTATTTCTTGTCTACCTGGGTTAGCTTGTTTTACACTTTCTTCTGTTCAAAAAAGCCCTTTGAACATTTCCTGCAATGCTGGCTCGGTGGTAATGAATTCCTTAAGCTTATTCTTTTCTGAGAAGTTCTTTATCTCTCCTTCAATTTTAAGTTATAGCTATTATGGGTAGAACAATCTTGGTTGTAGACCTTTATTTTGTGTCACTTTGAATATCTCCTGCCACTCCCTTCTGGCCTGCAGAGTTTCTAAAGAAAAGTTAGCTGTTAGTCTAATAGGAGTTCTTTTGTATGTAACCTGCTGTCTTTCTCTTGCTGTTTTTAGGATTCTGTCTTTGTCTTTAGGCTTCGCCATTTCCACTATGATGTGTCTTGGTGTGGGCCTGTTTGAATGTAGCCTGTTTGGCACTCTCTGCACTTCCTGGGTTTGTATGTCAATTTCCTTCACCAGGGTAGGGAAATATTCAGTCATTATTTCTTGAAATACATTCTCAATCCCTTGCTTCTTCTCTTCTCCTTCTGGTACTCCTATGACATGAAGGTGGTTGCGTTTCATGTTGTCCCAGAGGTCTCTTAAAGTATTTTCATTCTTTTGTTTTTTTGTTGTTCCAACTGAGTGATTTCTGCTATTTTGTCTTCTAATTCGCTGATCTGCTTCTCTGCTTCATCTACTCTACTGGTGATTCCTTCGAGTGTGTTCTTCATTTCAGTTATTGTATTCTTTAGTTCTAACAGGTTGGTTTTTTTATGGTTTCCCTATCCTTCTTTATGTCCTCGCTAAGTTCCTTAAACATTATTATCATCAGTGTTCTAAACTCTGTCTATGAAAGTTTGGATACCTCTGTTTCATTTAGTTCTGTTTCTATAGTCGTCTTGTGATCTTTTACTTGTGACATGTTTTTTGTTTCTTCATTCTAGCTGATTTTCTGTGAATGCTTCGATATATTGGGTGGATCACCTAGAAAGAACATAGAAAAAAAAAGAGGTGGGAGGGCTCTCCGTCCTCTTTAATCTTCAGACCACATGCTCAGCAATAGACAGTCTCTTGGTGACTCAGCACCAGCTATTGGGGGGAAGAGCTTAATGTATTATGCACTGGCCTTCTTCTCAGGCTTGCAGTGAGCTTTCCACAATTAGCTGCTGTGTGCTCTGGAAGCATATTCACTACCAAAAAAAAAAAACTTCACAGATTTTTGCAGGTTGTCCATTGCTGCCAAAAAAAAAAAAAAAAAAACCTCTGTGGCCTGCGGAGGTGTGTGCCAGGCACCAGGGGTTCAGGGTGCCTCTGGCAATGCAGCTCGAGGTGGGTGGGGCAGGCCTCTAAGACACCATTTCATGTGGCCCCACCAAGTCAGAGCAGCATGCACTGTGCACCAGCAACCAGCCCACACAATCTCACCAGGAATGTCTCAATTGGGTCACGTAGGCGCACAGCTCCTGGCCCAACACTCTCAGGAAAACTCCCCATCTCAGCCTATCCCAATCATCTGTCCGCCGATCAGGCTAAGCAACCTAACAGCCAATCCCCAGCAAGGCAGCACTGCAGAAACAGTGCGGAGAGTGGAGAGTGGGGAACCAAGGCGGCTCGCACACTCCTGAGTCTCAGTGAACAGCCTGATGGAGCCGGAAGGCACCAGTCCAGTGTTTCCCTGGCAATGCAGCACAAGCAGGGCAGAGGGTGGGTATCCAAGGCGGCTCACGCACTCCTGCATCTCCGTGAGCAGCCTGTTAGAGCCGCAGGGCACTCATCCGGCATTTCCCTGGCAATGCAGCACAATCAGGGTGGAGGGTGGGAATCAAAGGCGGCATGCGCATGCACACTCACAGTCCTGCACCAATTACACCAGACCAATGTGGTCCCAGACCAACTCTCTGTGGGAGGGCCCAACCCTAAGAAAATGGTGCCCTCCTGTACACCACTCGTGTGCAAGCCCCACACCAGGGGAGCAATGGACCCCAAACCTCCAGCTCCTGCACCAAAGGTGCTCTGTTCAGTCCTCCCTTGCAGGCTGCTGGACCGGCCCACACAACTCCTACCTCTAACAGGAACGGCGTGAGTGCTCACCGGCGAGCGCACCATGCGCTGGCCTGACTGGTTCTCCAGCTGCCTTCAGCCTCACCAAGCTGAACAAAGGGAGTCCTCACTAATTTCTACTGCCTGCTATCTTATAACTCCTCTTCCTGGCAAAGCAACTGTGGGCTAGTGAGCTCAGTGCGGGGCCGGAGGATCTCTCCCCCAACCGGAGAAGCCTCCCCACAGCTGGGGCATCTCTCACGGGGCTCACCCTCTCTCGTGTGCGCCCCTCCTACAAGACTTGATGTGTCTTCCTCTTTAGGTCCTTCGTTTGCAGTTTCTGGTCATCTAGTACTCAGGGGACTTCTAAGGTTAAATGTTGTATAAATTATTTGTAATTTTTGTGTGATCCTGGGAGGCAGTTGGGAAAGCATCAGTCTATTCCACCATCTTACCAGAAGTTTACTTTCTCCATTTTCATTCAACATATTTCTGGAAGTTCTAGCCACAGCATTCAGACAAGAAAAAGACATAAAAGGCATCCAAATTGGAAAGGAGAAAGTAAAATTTTCAGTATATACAGATGACATGATACTATATAGAGAGAAACCCAAAAGCTCCACCAAGAAAACTATTGGAACTGATAAATGAATTCAGTAAGGTAGCAAGATACAAAATTAATATTCAGAAATCAGTTGCATTTGTATACACCAATAATAAACTATCAGAAGGAGAAATTAAGAAAACAGTCTAATTTACAGTTGCTTCAAAAACTATAAAATACTTAGTCATAAATTTAACCAAAGAAGTAAAAGACCTGTATTCAGAAAATTATAAGACACTGAAGAGATAAATTAAAGATGATACAAATAAATAGAAATAAATACCATGCTCATGGATAGGAATAATTAATATAGTTAAAATGCCTTTATTCCTTAAGGCAATGTGTAGATTCCATGCAATGCCTATCAAACTGCCCAGAGCATTTTTCATAGACATAGAAAATATATTCCTAAAATTTATATGGATCCACAAAAGACCCCGAATAGTCATGGCAATCTTGAGAAATAGGAATAAAGTTGGAGATATCATGACACCTGACATCAAACCATGCTATAAGACTAAGAGTAATCAAAACAGCATGGTACTGGCATGAAAATAGACATATATATCAATGGAACAGCATAGAGAGCCCAGAAATAAATCCATACATATATGGTCATTTAATCTATGACAAGGGAAGCAAAAATTTGCAATGAGGTAATGACAAGTTATAAATGGTGCTGGGAAATCTGGACAGACACATTCATATAGTGAAGTGGGACCACCTCCTTAAGCCACATACAAGAATAAATTCAAAATGGATTAAAGACTTGAATGAATGTAAGATCCATAGCCATAAAAATCCTAGAAGAAACTATAGGAAGGAAATTTGCAGACATTACCCTTAGTAATATTTTTACTGATATTTCCCTTTGGGCAAGGGAAGTAAGAGAAAAAATAAACATGTGGGAATACATCAAACGAAAATTTTTTTCACTGGAAAAGAAACTATCAATAAAACAAAAAGGCATCCTACTGAATGGGAGAAAATATTTGTGAATGATACATCGGATAAGGGGTTAATAGCCAAAATTTATAAAATTCTCATTGAACTCAACACGAAAAGCAAATAACCCTACTAAAATATGGGCTGAGGACATGAAGAGATATTTTTCTAAAGTGGACATACAGATGGCCAACAGGCATATGAAAAAATGCTCAACCACACTAATCATTAGAGAAATGCAAATAAAAACCACAGTGAGATACCACCTCACTTCAGTCAGAATGGCTGTCATGAATAAATCAACATATAGCAAGTGCTGGTGAGGATGTGGAGAAAAGGGGTCCCTTATGCATTGCTGGTGGGATTGCAGATTGGTGCAGCCACTATGGAAATCATTATGGAGGTATCTCAAAAAACTGAAAATGGCACTACCTTATGACCCAGCAATTCCACTCTTAGGTATCTATCCAGAGAAATCCAAAATGCTAATTCAAAAACATTTATGCACCCCTATGTTTATTGATCACTTTTCACAATAGCCAAGACATCGAAACAACCAAAATGCCCATTAGTAGACGACTGGATTAAGAAACTGTGATGCATTTATACAATGGAGTATACTCAGCCATAAAGAAGAATGAAATCTTACCGTTCGCAATGATATGGATGGACCTAGAGGACGTTATACTAAGTGAAATAAGTCAGATGCAGAAAGACATATACCATATGATCTGATTTATATGTGGAATCTAAAGCATAGAATAAATGAACAAACTAATTAGAAAAAATTCCCTTGCTTCAAGAGGTCTTTTCCGGCCTCTTAGAAATAGCAATCATTCTACCCCAGCACTCTTTATCTCCTTCTCACCTTTTTTTCTCATACACACATGTACACATATATAGTTTGCTTATTTTGTTTTTCTTCCTCTCTACTCATGTGTAAGTTCTATGAGGTCAATGACTGTTGCCTGTCTATTGTGTGCTTTTTCTTCTAGTACTACAATAGTTCCTGGCACAGAGTAGTTGCTCAAAAAATACTTGTTGAATGCATGAAGGAGGTAGCCAGGAAAAGACTTTCTGAGAAGGAAACATTTAAACTGAGACCTAAATATGGATCCAATCATGCAGGATGGCATGGGAGGACAACTTTCTAGGTAGAGGAAACAGCACATGCAAAGATTCTGAGGCAGAAAAGTGACTGACACATAAGGAACTTAAAGAAGCTCAAGTGCTGTAAGCATGTGTTAGGCAATGGCTAGAGCTCAAGTTGGAGACATGGGTGGGGAAGGATTGTGCTGTGTCTTACAGACCAAGGTAAAGATTAGGTTTCATTATAAATATATTTGAAAGAGATATAAGCAAGGCTATAATATAACAATATGATTTGGGTTTAAACATGATCTGTCTTACTTCTGTATAAGACAACTATCAGAGAATGACAGAAGTATACATAGAGATTTATGAGACAATTGCAACACCAGCAATAATAGCCAATATTTGTTGAACGCTTACTCTTATCAAGCACTTACCTAAGTGTTTTATACATTATTTCACTTAAAGTTTTAGCTTAACTAATTGAGATATTCTATCAATATTTTTCAAATTAATTTTCTTTTTTAAGATTATTAAAATATAGCTAACATACAATATTGTATTAGTTTCAGGTGTACATAATACTTATTCAACTTTTACATTCCTAAAGAAGTGATCACCATAATAATTTCAGCAACCATCTGACACTGTACCATGCTGTCACATTAGTATTGACTATATTCCCCATGCTATACATTACATTCCCGTGACTTATTTGTTTTATACCTGGAAATTTGAACTTCTTATTCTGCTTCATCTTTTTCCCTCCTTTTAAAATTTTTCAATTAGAGTTGATATTCAATATTATTGTATATTAGTTTCAGGTGTACAGCACAGTGGTTAGACATTTATATAATTTAAGAAGTGATCCCCCTGACTAGTCTAGTACCCACATGGCTCTATACATAGTTATTACCATATCATTGATTATATTCCCTATGCTTTAATTTACATCCCCAAGGCTATTTTGTAACTACTTATTTGTAATTTGTAATCCCTTCACCTTTTCACCCTGCCCAGCCAACCCTTCTCCCATCAATCAACCGATAAATCTAGTACCCATTTAACACCATAGTTATTAAAATATTATTTCTTATGCTATACCTTATATCCCAATGACTACTGTGTAACATCTAATTTGTACTTCTTAATCCCTTGCCATTTTTCACAGACTCCAAAACCATCTCCCATCTGATAACCATCAAAATGTTCTCTGTATTTAGAAGTTTGTTTCTGTTTTGGTTCTTCATTTATTTTGCGTTTTGGATTTCACACATAAGTAAAATCACATTGCATTTGTCTTTCTCTATCTAATAATAGGATGGCAAAACCTCATTCCATTCCCTTCCATGCTTGAGCAATATTCCATTGTATATATGTACCACTTACTCTGTATCCACTCATCCACTGACAGACACCCAGGTTGCCTCCACATTATGTCCATTGTAAACAATGCTGCAATGAACATATGTATGCACATGTCCCCTCAAAGTAGCATTTTGCATTTCTGCAGATTAAAAACACAGAAGTGCGATTATTAGGTCCTTCTTTATCTCTTGTTATAGCTTTTGTTTTAAAGTTTATTTTTGTAAGTATTGCTACCCCAGATTTTTTTTTTTCATTTCCATTTACTTTCAGTTTGTGTGTGTGTCTTTCCATCTGAAGTGCATCTCCTGTAGGCAATATATGTAAGGGTCTTGTTTTCTTATCCATTCAGCCACTCTATCTTTTGATTTAAACATTTAATCCATTTACATTTAAAGTGCACAATGGTAGGCACATAGTAATTGCCATTTTATTTTTCATATTTATGTTTTCCTCCCTTCTTTTTAAAGTAGTACCTTTAACATTTCTTGTAATACTGGTTTGGTGATGATGAATTCCTTTAGGGTTTTCTAGTCTGGGATCTGAACCAGGGCCCTGCTTAAAAAACGCGCCACTTCACCGGCCGCCCTCTAATGTATTCTTCATTTCAGTTAGTGTATTCTTCATTTCTGACTGGTTCTTTTTTTGTTTCCTCCCTGTATTTTTATGTTTCCTAACCTTCTGTTGAAATTCTCCCTGAGATCATTAAGCATCCTTCTAATCAATGTTTTGAACTCTGCTTTTGGTTGGTTGTTTGTCTTCATTCTGTTTAGTTCTTTTTCTGAAGCTTTGTTCTGTTTTTTTTATTTGGGACATGTTTCTTTGTCTCCCCATATTGTCTGCCTCCCTGCTTTTGTTTCTATGTATTAGGTAGGGATGTTATGTCTGTCAGTCTTTGTACAGTGGCCTTAGTAGTAAGCATGCTGTGGGACTCAGTGGTGCAGACTCCCTGGTCACCTGAGCCAGATTCTCCAGGTGAGTCCCTCCTGTTGTAGTTGAGCCTTGGTTTCTGTTTGCACATCAGTGGGAGGGACTGACCCCCTGGCTGATTGGTTGTGAAGTCTGACCGTGACTACAGTGCAAGTGCTGACTCTACAGAGCAGGATTCACTTTAGCAGGGTACTGATGCTTGCCCAGTGTGCCATTTGGGTGTGTCATCCTTGGAGGCAGCCCAATGATGCACTAGCTGGGTCTGAATCTGGCCGCTGTATGTGTCATTCCTGCAGCCTTCCTTTGAGGGGCCTCACCCCAGGCTAAGTTCAGCTGCAGACAGTGCCCTGCCCAAGGCCACCTGGAATGCGCCACAAAGCAATCCATAGATGTCTTCCACCCTCACTGGGGTTGGAAATACCTTCAGAGGCCAAGCTGAGAACAAAGGCCAGCTGCCCCTAGTGCCAGAGGAATGGGACATGCAGAGGCCAGATGCTGCTTTTTTGAGTTTTGTGAACTTTTGAGAGATTTTAAGAAAGTTTGTAGCATGAGTCAGGACAGGCTGCTCATATGGAAAAGCCACTGGAAGTGGGTCGGGTATGCCCAAAAGTTGGGTGGGGTGGGGTCTCAGGGAATCAGGGCAAGCAAAAGGTGTTAACCAGATTGGTAGAGACTCAAATATGGCTGCCACCTGCATCTGCATGACAGGATATGGTTGGGCTCAACAAAGAAACAAAGGCTTCTGCCAACTCCTGTGTCCAGGAGAAAGCTGCCCCTGCATCCCTCATCCTGAAGCCAGTCAATCTAGTTCCTCCTGCTGCTGCACTGGAGCTCAAAATGAGTGAGTACATCAGTAAGTCTGTGCACAAGCACCTTAAGAGGACAGCCTGGGAATGCAGTCACCCTAGCCTAATTTAGCTATAATCTCCACTGGTTTTCACAGCCAGAAGTTATGGGGACTTCTCTCCCCAGCAGTGGAACCCTGGGATGGGGAACCTGGTGTGATGCTGGTACGCCTCACTTCTCTGGGACAACCTCCACAGCTGTGTGGTGTAGAGCTCCTCCACATGGGCATGGGACCAACCTATTCAGCCTCTCTGCCCCTCCTAGCATTGTCAAGGTTGCTTCTTCTGTATGTCCCTAGTTATAGGACTTCTGTTCAGCTAGATTTCAGGCTATTCTCAATGATGTTTCTTCCATAGTTCACTTGTAATTTTGATGTGGTTGTGAGAGGTGGTAAGCACAGTGTTCACCTACTTCACCATCTTGACCATATCCTGCTGTTTTATTTTTAATGTGTATGAAAGCCTGTTTACTGGCAATAAATATTGGCCACAAAATGATAGCCTATCCAGCTGGGATTCAAACAGTTAAAGATTGTGAATGTGTTTCATTGTTTTATAACTATTAGGAGGCTCCCTTGATAATTCCCGGCTGATTTATAACTTGGTCTCTACTTCTGCATAGACACCATAAAAATGCTGTTAAATAATTTCATATTAAAAACAATACTGGGGGACCAGCCGAGTGGCTCATTGGTTAGGAACTGGCTTGGGATACCAGTTCTGAGCGGAAGGCCCCAGTTCAGATCCCACATATGAGGGCCAGTGACACTGCCCTCTAAAGCTAAGATGGTGAAGAACAGCCTAACCTGGAGCTGGGGTCCCGTGAGTCACCAGTGATGGTGTAGGCTGCAGACCCTACTGCAGTAGGCTGCCATAGGCTACAGTGAGTGGCCTGCAGCCTGCTTGAGCTGCCAAGAGCCGCCAAGAGTGACCATCCAGAGGCCGGTGACCCATCTGCCTCACCTGGGAAGAGTGCAATCATAACACCAACATGGGCCAGTGAAGCAACGTCCTCCACAACTAGACTGAAGAACAAAAGACAGCAACTTGTCTGTTCCCCTCCCCCAATTCCCCAATAAAATCTTATTTAAAAAAAGACAAAAAAAACCCTGAACTTAATCTTCACTTAAGAGGCAAACAATAATTTCTATCAGCTCTTGAAAATGGTCCTTGTATCCCATTCATTAAATGTGTATAAATGTTTACTAGTTCTTTTAGGTTGAATGGTTAAAAGGATAAGAGAGAGGTGAATTTTAAAAAATCAATCACTGCTTGTAGCTCTATTCCAAAATATATTCTGTGTGGCACCATAGATCTTCTCTATGAGTCTGGCTAATAACAAGCATTTTGCATATTTTATAACTATATGTACTGCCAGCAGAGTGCACTTGGATTTATTGTACATTTGAGTCCCCAGAATCAGAGTCTTGCCTCACAGTACCTATCACAACAAATGGCATGGAAGTGTTCTTTATATTGTATGATGCTGAGTTACATATTTAAATAGCATACCCAGGGAGTGTTCTGCGTTATGGTTACCCTGAAAGGGGGCTCTATCCAAAGTACACTATGATTTAAGTGTTGTGGCCTATCGCTTGAACCAGATGCTCATTGAGTTAAAATTATGATCAATAAGAAAGGGTATGAATGGTTGTCCCAATAAAACCCATATTAGCTAGGGAAAGATTGATCAGAAACATTTTTTAGTTATTGGGTTTTCAGCACACTCCAATTTTTAGATAAGAGGTAAATCACACATGTACACACACAAGGCTCATAGTACATATATATTTCTTGAATCAAGGATTTGGTTGAAGCATGGAGAAGGGTCCAATCTCCTATAACTATTTTCTATCTCTAGCCTTAAAATGTTGAACATGTCACTAAGATAAATGATATGTAGGAAGAGATCCTTTCTCTCTAACTTAATAGGCATACTGTATGTGGAACAAAATTTCTCCTACTCCCACCTTGGAATAATTGGAGAATAATCTTTAGTTTTCCATTACATAATGTACAAAGTTTGAAGAACCATTTTTTATTTTATTGTGTGCAAAATAATTGCTAATGCTATCTTGACTTTGTATACCTCTTTTGCTTATTAACCTGTCATCCTCAGATAATGTTTTTGATTCTAACCACTAAGACTGATGATGATTAACTCCACTTTGGCAGACTTGGAGAGCTGAGGCAAATTATCCAAGGTCTCACAACTAGATCAATATAGAGGACAGACTACATTGCACATCTACGGACTTCCAGCCCAATATTCTTACTACTGAACTGTGCTGTCTATAGCTTGTGCTGCCCCTGGTTAATTTATTTTGAGAAAAATATGTAAATAAATATCTACAGTGTTGTTTTCTTACCAATGCTCATGAATCAAACTTGTTCATCTTCCCCTATTGTTACCAGCATCCTTCCCATCTCCCACCCTACCTCCACAAACCATTTCATAGCCTGTGTCTCTTGCTACTATTCAAGAGGCTAAACCATTCAGATCATATAACTGGGATGTGAGAGAAATTACACTCTGTTCCCTCAGAAATTACTTTGACACAAACAATTACTACAATAATAAACAGTGAAAACTACAGTGTTAAGTACAATCAGCAAATCTAAATGGCCTTAATTGGCATTACTCATTCTTGCACAAATATAATTATATTAATTTCCTTTCAAATTTCAATTTGGACATGCAAAGTCCGCTTAATTCACTAGAACAAGGAGTGGAAACCTTTACCAAAGTTGACAATCCACATGGCAATGTGTAGCCTACACCTTAAGCTCATCTTTATATTGTTCACAGTAACTGTTAGCACAAAGCTTTTTATGTAGTGGGGATTTTAATGAGGGCCTTTTATATTTTATTTTTTTATTTTTATTTTTTTGAGGGCAGTGTCACTGACCCTCATATGTGGGACCCGACCTGGGGCTGCTGGTGTCCTAAGCCAGCGCTTAACCACCGCGCCACTCGGCCGGCCCATGATGAGGGCTTTTTAAATGAATAGCTGTTTATTACTAGTCTCAAATTTCCATGTTATTCTTTATTCCATGAGAATAAAATGTGAGATCTAGGTTTGTCATTTGACCAACCAATCAAGTCATAAAATCACTCATTGTTATTCAGAGAAGTGTTTTGGTCCAAGTAAGAAAGCTTAGTTCTCCCTAATCAGGGATTATCCAGAGAAATAAAAAGATACTTCCAAGGAATATATGTCACCATGGTTTGGGTGACAATGTGCTGTATACAGGAAAGTATATTAATGTGAATTAAATTGGATAATTAATCCAGTGGGACATCCACTGGGAATGATCTGTCATCCATTTATGAGAACCACATGGTTTACTATTTTAACATTTTAAGGAAACAGATATCTGGGAAGGCACTGTGGTTAAAAGGTCCCAAATTTTCCCTCCACCTTCATCTATGCTTCACACTTTGCAGCTACGGATTTTAGGCAGGGTCAGTACTGGTCTAGCGCCACTGCAATAAGGCTATGTTCTTCAGCCCCACCTCTACCCTGATTTCCAACTTCCATGCCCCAGGAACATCCTGAATTGATTCAGGCACTTCCTCTGTAGGGAGGATCTTTCACAACCCAAAAGGCTGTAGTTTTAGTGCTAAACTCAAGGAAAATCCAATGAATGAGCACCATGTGTCTGCCCTAATTTCAGCTTCCAAAATAGCATTCAGCCATCTTTTTATAGTACAATTTCAATGAATCAATCAGAGCCTGATGGGTCAGAATATTCAAATAGCCAGAATTTCTGCCCAGAGTTTTTAGGAAACAAAGAAGTGATTTTTTTTCTTTAAGAGCAGATAATACCACAAATTTAGTAAAAGTGACATTTTTTTTTTGGCCTGCTCCAGCATCAGTACACATTTGGCCAACTGCTTCCAATTTTGACTTCTACAGTCCTGGGCAATGAATATCTATGTTTAGAATGATAACTCTGACATATTGCAAGATTCTTGGGCACCCATGAATATTCCACAATATTCATTTGGTTATATATGTTAAGGAAGAAAAGTACACTTGCATGTCTACTATTTTCAATAGCATTTCAGTACAAGGACTTTCTGTCAGGTACTCAAGTACCTAGAAAATTCCACACATGTTATTGGAAGGCACTGTTCCCCTCCCCCTTCCTTTACAATTCTCTGAGCATGCCACATTCCCCTCTGGCCTTTAGTATGTATCAGTAAAATAAAAATATTAGATTAGATGATACCTAAGTTCCCTTTCCATTCTGATGTTCTATGATTATGTCATCTCTGTGGTCTCTTACATGGCTTCTATGTTTTTGTCATTATACGTAATTCTAGCAGGTCCTACGTCAGAGAAAAATAGTTTCTCCTAGGCTCTCTCTCCCATCCAGTGCCTTTGAACTACCAAAGGCCAGGAAGGCAGTCTCACGACTGTTAGCCCAAGTTGACTAATGTGGTTTTGCTGATCCCATCTGTGGAAGACTAGCGGAGTCCCTTTGATGGCTATCCCTCAAGAGGGCTGATGAGGCCAACTCCTATGTGAAAACAAAAGTCCATATGACAGACATAGAATTATTAAATAAAAATTAAATAGAAGAAAGTTTGATAACTGTTTTGAAGAGGGTATATTGTCCTAGAGAAAGTTTCAAATTAAGTTTGTATTATTAATTGAAAGGCAAGAAGAGAGTCTTGAAATAAATCAGATAAAATAAATAAAGAGATGGTTTTATTTACTGTCAATAATGCCACAGGCAGTTTTGAAATTTGGTGGCAGTCTTAACAAAAATGTCTTATTTTCTTAAGAATTTCTCTGCTAACTCTAAGAAGGTTCAAAATTCATTTCTGGTCCTCCCTTCCCTTAATGGTGATAATATAAAGCATCAATGACAAAAAAGAAAACCTTGGAAGTTCTATAATATTAAATATTTCTGAGGACATAATTCACTCCCCAAATAAATTTAGCACCTGGATACTTCTTCCCATGAGAGAAACTGTCTCTAGAAGCTTTCTTGAGCCACAGTAATCAAATTTGGGACTTACGCTCCTAAGAGTCTAAGAAAAACTCACATTCAAATTAGGTTTATACCAGATGACCTGATTTTGAACCTACACCCACCCAAACATAAAGTAAATCTTTGCTGCCAATTCTGACTGCTTGTTCCACTTACTAAAGATTGTGATGCCAAAACTTAGGAACTAACAAAACAAAGCAAAAAATAAACAAGACCAAGAAATCAGAAAAATGACTGCCTGAGCACTTTATTATCTGTATAAATTATACATTCCAATATGAAGATTTCCTACTCAGATACTAAAGATACTCCTTATACCAAGAATAAATACTGATGTTTCAGAAGACTTGTCTCCTGTATTATCCTTGCCCAATTATAGGGATTAATTATCCACAATACCCATTCTGCTTTTGAATTTGACAATTAGCATCCATTTTTCTTAATTACTCCCCCCACAATATCTCAAACATCCTCTATTTATTTACCACTCATCTTTCAAAACTGATAATCACCCTTTTTGCACTAGGGAAGATTTGGGGGAGGGCAATTCTACATGGGTGAGTATTTTATAATAAAGTCTAAGACAGTAACATGGAGAGAGTTGTGACTACAAAGTGCATCAGAAGGAAGTATAAGAAACTGGGATGTTTTCCCATTTCCTCAAGCACCAGGCCTTTGTATTTAAATTCACTCCCATATCATACAGAAACATGTTCAATTATAAAATATAAAAAGATTCTAAAATTAAATATAAGTGAATTTAAATGTATCCATTATTAGGGACTATTCACACCTTGGTTCCCTGTTACTTTTGCAAAAAGTGAAGAAGAGTAAATTTTAAAGAACAGGTAGACAGGATGGCTGGAGATGGGAGGCCAAGGGAAGTGGAATGGGTATACTAATTAGTTTATTGAAACCTCTACTTCCTATATCATTCTGTTAGGAGTCGTTGGTGTTAATGCTCTTGGACTATTCTGTATGAATGAGTCAAATTGTAATAGATCCACAGATTGATCATTCAGCAATCTGAGGCCTGTTTTGAAAGGTGAAGCTGAAGTTCCTTTTTAAATTTTTTGTTCATCCCTTGGGTATGTGGATAATTCAAAGGCAAGTACTAGACATATCTTTTAGGTATGTCTAGCTAATTGGAAAGCTTGATTTTTAATATTATGCAGTCACTACTTTAGCTTTTTCTGAGGACTTGCACTTCCCTTTATGTCACCAAGTCACAAATTGGCCAGATATCATACATCAGATATAAGGCTCAGAGATCAAATCAAGTGACTATTGTGGCTGTGTCCAAGACACTGTTTTCTAGTAGGAGGAAGGGATAAAGTAACATTTAGTGAACATCAACCATGTGCCAGGCACTGTGCTAAGAACTTTCACATACATCATCTAAAGAATGTTCGAGATTGGGAGTAGGGTTGATCTCTTGAGAGAATAGATGGTGCATGGGAAAAGAGTAAGAAGAGGGTGTTATATCTGGAAATCAATAAATCCAACAACAAAATATTGATCCAAAAATTACCAGCAGAGTAACTGAAGTATTTACCTTCCATGAAGATCCCAACATCCTCAGCCAGCTGAGGAGAGGATATCAAGAGGCTCAAAGAATGATGCATATCTTTAGAAAGGATCACAACAGCAGTATTTCTTTAAGCTACATTAAAGTTGCTTTGCACTACAGAGTAGGGGAGCCTGAGGTTGGATCAACCAACACATCTGTACCCATCCAGCTGTGCCCACATATCTGCTACCTTTAGACAATCCTCTCTCTGGCCCTGGGGTACAGGCTGAACACACCATTTACTGAAAAGAATTCTCCTCTGTCTTGCTCTGAGGACTTTGGCAGAAGATTGGGGAGGATGCTTTGTGTAACCTCTGGCATTCACGGGACAAGTTAATGCCCGAAGCTTGGAGCCAGGGGAGGTTTTGTGCAAGTGCCTGACCTAGAAGGGCCATGGCTTAACTTCTTTTCTAATTAGGATAATTAACCTCCCCTGTTCATTTATTCTATTCCAATCCAAAAAGCTCAAATTAACATGGCACAGGAGACTGTCAGGCTCTAGGGGCAGGAAACAGTTTAAAAGCCTTTCATCTTTAAAGCAGCCACCATTAAGCAAAGTCAAGATAAAGTCCTCACAGCACCTTCACCCTTGAAACAACCTTGGGATGCCTTGAAAGCCAACTTTAGAATTTTCATCAATGTAAATATCCCATCAGGTATACAATTTTGCACAGCTTCATAGAACTTACTGACTAAATTAGGGCTGGGGTGTGTGTAAGGAGGGGGATACTAATAGGATAGCATTTCTATTTGTATTGTTATATTGGCTTTGTTGTTCGTCCAAGAACAACAAAAACTGAATGGATTCAAGTTGGTAGGATTTGATATGGGATTTATGGAATTCGTTCTTTGGAAACAACCATCAGAGGCAAAACTTATGGAGCATTTCAAAAACTGGAATCAAATAGCAGCTTTTCAGGTAGAATAAAGACACAACGGAGGGGTAACAGTCTTGCAGTTCTTCCTCTGGTGTCTTTTACTCCCTATTCCCTACGTCTGAGCAGGTTTGAGAGTTTTCAATCAGCTATCTGCAGTCTCCATGCTGCATGGGCAGACAGGACTGGATACAGACCTCTGGATCTTTAGTTCCACAGGATTCAGTCCAAGGTCTTCCCCACATGCAGCCCTTCGTACTGTATTGGGAGATACTATGCTCTATAATGTCCCTGAAAGAATTCTTGGCTACTGACCCTTTTGTGCCTTTATGGCTGACAGGAAAATCAAGACAGAAAACAGAGTAATAGATGAGATTAGGCCACCCATTTGGGCCAAATACTAAGGAGTTTCTTCCAACTCAGTAATGCTAGAATTTTCCATGGGTCTGTCTTGGTTGGTGCCTTGCAATATCCCTAGTAGCTGAGAACCCTGACGTGCTACTCAGTTTGTTATAGAACCACCAGCATAAATTTCTTGGCATGTTGTCAAGAGGCTTGTCCTGGGCCTAGGTTGAGGAAATGAATCACTCCCCAACCTTTCTCAATTCATGCCCTGGTCCCCTCCTAGCCCTGCACCGTTCACTTCTCATCCTAACCTCTACAAAATTCTGGACTTTTCCTTCTTCTGAATCACCCATCTATGTTTAACAGCCATACAGTGGTAACTGGTTCTCACTAGATATATAATAATGATCTGACTAGTGCTTTTTAAATTCAGATGTGCTTATGAATCATCTGGGGAGCCTGCTAAAGTGCTGGTTCTGTTTCATCTAAGTCTGGGGTAGAATCTGAGAGTCTGCATTTTTAACCAGCAGCCTTATAATGTCAATGTCACTGGTTCATGGACCATACTTAATTTATTTATTTATTTATTTAGCTGAGCCATCCTGCCACCTTTTGGCAGCTCAGTGGCAGCTCAGCTCGGGCTGGGCATCAAACTGCTGTTGCTCAGAGCTCAGCTCACACTTTTGAATGAGCTCTTAACCAACTGAGCCACTCGGTCATCCCTCAATGTCACTGGTTCATGGACCATAGTTTAAATAGCAAAGATGTCCAGTACAACATTTTTAGGGTCTTTTCTATAATTGATGTGCTGATCCAAGGGCCACACTTTAGGTAGCAAGAACATATACCATCTTTCTAAATGAATTAAACCCAACTGTGCTGCTTAGAGTAAGAGATTGTGACACACCATTTCTTCTTAGCAGTTAGCAATAACATCCTTTTATATTGAGGCTAAAATAATCTTTTAGTGTAACCAGAGCTGTGCAGAGGGCATGGCAAATGTGGACCTTGGCATAGACTATCTTTCTTGGGATCTGGGTTACTTGAATAAGCCTTCCTGGGCACCTGCCCTGCTTCCTGAAACCAGTCATGCGGGCCAAACTCATTTTGGGTCCAGCCACTCCATTCATCACATCCACTTGCACAGTGGCTCTGGATGGATGCTGCTGCCACATCATTCATACTGTGATCTGCATCAGTGGTTAAGACAACAGAAGCAGCTACATCATCCAAGGCACAATTCATTTATTTCATGCTGGAAAAAACAACCTTCTATCCAAGCGGGGCCAGCTAAACTGGGTAGTTGCCACAGCTTTAGGGTTATAAAAAAATTATGCTTTTTTCACCATTTAGCTCCTCAATGGAGAGCAATGTACCCCTTCAGTAGGCCCCAGATGTCATCAGTGCATCAATGCTTTGAGGGACAGAATAAGCCTATTTCTCCTCTGAGGTGCAAGGTGTATAACTTCTGGGGTTGTTAAAACATAAATTTGCTGGAGATATTCACTGTCTTGTATCTTTTCTGAAATAATTCCTCAATCCTTTTCTCTTTAGCATTGCTGTTGATTGTGTTCTTTGCTCAAAATAAACCTCAAGGAACATTTGTATTTGGTTTAGGGGATGCTTTGTTGCATTGATATTTGTGGAGCTATAAACACTGCAGATGTGAAGGTTCCCCTATGAAAATTCCAGATCATTATGATTATGTGGTTTTGATCCAAAACATAAACAAGTCTTATGGCCTAAGGGAGTTGTCAAATAGTGTTTTAGAACACACTGGCAAATTTAAGATGGTTTTAAAAGTAGGCCTACTTAGGAATCTGGAATAGTCTCACACCTACAATCCCCAGGGGCTGCATAAGAACAAGTTTTGCAGGGCCTGCTGAGTGGCTCAGTTGTTTAAGAGCATAAGCTCTGAGCAACAGGGTTGCTGGTTCGATTCCCACATGGGCCAGTGAGCTGGGCCTGAGCTGAGCTGCTGCTGAGCTGGTGAGAGCATGTGCTCTTAGCAGCAAGGTTGCCAGTTTGACACCCCTATGGGATGGTGGGCTGCAGCCCCCGTAACTAAAATTGAACACAGCAACCGTGAGCTGAGCAGTCACGAGCTGCCAACCGGCGGCCAAGTGGCTCAGTGTACAACAAGGTTGCCGGTGCTACTCCCACATGGGATGGTGAACTACACCTCCCCCTTCTCCCCCCACTCCTTGTAACTAGATTGAAAATGGCGACTGGACTTAGAGCTGAGCTTGCACCCTCCACAACTAAGATTGAAGGACAGCAACTTGACTTGGAGCTGATGGGTCCTGGAAAAACACAACCTCCCCCAATTCCCCAACATTATGCCCCTCCCTAATTCCCCAATAAAAATCTTAAATAGAAACAAAAAAAGAACAAATTTTGCTGAACTGGCCTATTGCTGGCTCTGGTGAGGTCTCCAAGCTAAAGAAATATCCATCATTAATTGTTTCCCTCTTGTCCATTGCCCCTGCCCTCCTAAACTGGTTACTTCATTCTCCTGGAAATCTTAATAAATACTTCCATCTGCACAGAACCCTACAACTCCACCTCTCCTTCAAAATAATACATAAGATATAGCACATTTGCCAGTGGGATCAAATTTCCAGCCAAGAGGAACTCACTTAGCCATTTTCTTAAGTTCTGTCACTAAGCATTTTGCCTAAATGAGCACAGAAGCATTGTGGGCATGGTCGACTAGTCCCTCCATTAAGCCAATCATTATGATGACTAGCTATATAGTTCTTTTTTTAAAGATTTTATTGGGGATTTGGGGGAGAAGAACAGTATTGGGGAATTGGGGAAGGGGACCAGACAAGTTGTTGTTCTTCAATCTTCGCCAGTTGCCATCTGGCTTCCCATCGGCAGCTTGTGGCATCTAAGCTCAAGGTGCTGTGTTCAATCTTAGTAGCAGGTGGGCATAGCCACATCCCATGTGGGATTCGAACCAGCACCCTTGTTGTTACACATGCCCTATCCACTGAGCCATCCTGGCAGCAGCTCAGCTCAAGGTGCCAAGTTCAGTTTTCGTTGCAGGTGGGCATAGCCCACCATTGAACAGGCAATCTTATTGTTAAACCAACTGAGCCATCCTGCCACCTGTTGGCAGCTCAGCAACAGCTCAGCTTGGGCCCAGCATTCACTAGCCCATGTGGCAATCGAACCGGCGGCCCTGTTGCTCAGAGCTCGTGCTCTAAGCCAACTCTTAACCAATTGAGCCACTCAGCCAGCCCTATAGTTATTTTTATTTTTTGAGCGCAGTGTTACTGGCCCTCATATGTGGGACCCAAATCGAGGCCGCTGGCTTCCCAAGCCAGGGTTTAACCACCGCGCCACTCGGCTGGACCAAGGCTATTATTTTGATGGCTGCCAGGGACAATTAGCTTCCATCTAGTTCACAGGTCTAGACTTTTTCCTCCATCTTGCCTGGACAACCTTCTTCTTTTTTTTATTGAAGTTTATTAAGGTGACAATTGTTAGTAAAGTTACACAGGTTTCAGGTGTACAATTCTGTAATACATCATCTATATATCACATTGTGTATTCAGCACCCAGAGTCAGTTCTCCTTCCATCACCGTATATTTAATCCTTTTTACCCTCATCTACAACCCTCCTCCCCACTTACCTTCTGGTAACCATTAAACTATTGCCTATGTCTATGAGTTTTTGTTTCTTCATTTGTTCATCTTGTTCTTTTGTTGCTTTCAGTTGTATATCCCACATATCAGTGAAATCGTATGGTTCTCAACTTTTTCTGCCTGACTTGTTTCACTTCACATAATAATCTCAAGATCCATCCATGTTGTCTCAAATGGCACTATTTTATCTTTTTTATGGCAGAATAGTATTCCATTGTGTATGTATGCCACATCTTCTTTATCCAATCATCGATGGAAGGACACTTTTGTTGTTTCCATGTCTTGACCACCATAAATACAGCTGCAGTGAACATCAGAGCAACCTTCTTAGTAATCTGGGCCATTGGTGGCAAAGAAGGCTGGGCCTAATGGTAGGGCTGGCTTTGTTTACATCTCTTTGCTTTATGCCCATAGATCTAGCTAAAGTGTCAATTTCCAAGTGAAGTACTAATTAAGCACAATGAGAGTAAGTGAGCAGAAATTTTTAGAAAGATGTTTTTCTATCTGTTTTTTTTCAGATTATCTTTACTTTTTTCTAAATCCTGGCCTCCATTTGTCTATTGTCTAGATAGAGTGTTCTACCCTCCAAACAGTGTCTGACAATACCTATTAATACAATGCTCAAGGGACCCCTCAAAATGGAATATTGAAGAAACTGAGTTATAGAATTGGAAACACAACCACAAGCTCACCCAGTTTAATAAGTCCCTTGAGACTTTCCAAAGGTAAATCCTAGATTGAAAATAAATTTAAATATTTATAATACCTCCTCTGAAATTTATCCTAGGGACAAATAAAAACTTTTGAAGATTTTTTGAGAATGAGCATGACTATTACATAATCAAAAGAGTGAGAAAGTTAAAGCTGGTGTTTGTGAGCAGCTAGGATGGAAGGTATAGGGCTGTTGCAGTAGCCCAATAAAATACCAATAATAACTTCAAAATAGCCGACAGTAATGGGAATATAAATAATGGAAAAGACAGAAAAAATATGAATTAATTTGACTTTATGTTAGCTTAGGGCAATGGAAGAAACAAAGATAATGCTCAGGTTTGATAACTAGGAAATTTCACAGAAATAGGGGAGTCAGAAAAAAAAAACAGCTGCTGTAGAGGCAGAGGGCATCCGGGACAGTGTGAGAAATAAATAAGGACACAAGAAATGACAAAATCTGCCCAGTCCAGTAACTCCAGCTCAACTCCAAAGGTGGTTAACTGATAAGAGATATGCCATTATCCAGAGAATCCCATGTTTCCATTAAGTATTCACTTACAGTTGCATGGCATGCAGCCTACTGGGCGTGAAAAAGCCTGGGTATCTTCAGGTAGTTACACAACACTGTGTTATAGATCCTTCCCTATCAAGAAGAAACACATAGAAAAATGTATGATGCCATCTTTCCTGGGCAACTGCACATATTAGAGTAATTTTAGTCACTGACAAGGATTAAGAAGAGTATGAGCTTGGAAGCCAGAACTGGGTATGTGCTTGGAGCCAGATCCTGCTCCAATGCTTTTATTCATAATCATGTGCCTCTGTGAGGCTCCATTTGCTTGTCTGTTAATTGGAAATAACTACATATGCTCAGGTTTTTGGGGAGAATTATATGTGATAATATGTATAAATATTTTGTATAGTGTCCAGCCCAAAGTGGGCACTCAATAAATATGAGTTTATACTCCTATCCCAAACTTGACAGTGAAAAGAACAGCAATTCAATTTAAAATCTGGGGGATGAAATTGAAAAATTTATACACAACAATTCAAAAAAATAATGTTATTTCAACAATGATTTAAAGGTGGCGTTCAACCATAACACCTGAGAAATCGTGGTCACTTTCTGTAGTCTAAGATTCTCAGGCTAATAGAAGGTAGGTATGAGAGCTTGGAACCTTCATTTATCACCATCTCAATCAAGTGATGTATTTGGTGAGATCTGTTTTGAGCTGAGTCTTAATGAACGAGAGTTTTACGTGATGGGAGTGAGGCTTTCATAGGTGTGGAGGGAAGCCAGAGTAAATAACTAAAGATTTAGAGATTGAAAATGCTGAAGCAGTCTGTGTGATAAGGCAGAATGATGCAAGCCATGGATTTCAAAAGTTGTATAGATTAGAGTGGGTCCCAATACCAAATGGGAGTCCCAGCTACATTTGAGGAGGATGATATACTCTAATACACTTGTGGAATCTCTGGCTCTTCCATGCAAGTGTATTGAAGAAAAGAGGTAAAGAGCCCTTAAGGAAGTCACAGAAGTTTTGAAGACAAAGCTGCATGTGGTGTCTGTCATGATTTCCTGTTGAATTTTAACTTTAACTCAATAGCAAAATGAATCTTTATCCATTATGCACAACAGAAATGTCATTTTTTCATTCATAGTGAAGGTTAATACAAGAAAGAGGCTGTGTTCATGATCAAGTTGGAACCTACCACTGGATAAACCATTTTCTCTTACTGGACTTCAGTTTGTTATTTGTACAATAAAGAGATTGGGACCATGGCTAAATTCTGGCTCTCATATTTTGGAATTCTGAGAGATACTGTAGAACTCTGGCCACTTCAGACAACCTAACTTCTTTGCAGCTAAGGCAAGATCCAGCTACTCTTCCTGGAGCTGAAGGTTTGCACAAGGTGAAACATTAGCTTATAATCCTCCATATTGCTAAATCCACTCTCATATACCCACTGAAAAAATTCAATTGAAAGAAAACAACTAATCAAAGTGAGTTGATCTTGGTGGTGCTTTTGTGCATTATTTTTTTTTTAGTATGGGGGAACATTAAAATTCTTATTTACCTTGTTAGTTTTGCACATCCCACTTTGAGTGTTTTCAAACAGTTTATAGACCCCAGTATTAAGTCAAGAGAACTGTTTTTCCTCAAGGGAAAAATGTGTTCTCTGTTGTCCTCAGGACTCTATCTTTGACCCCTCTGTATCCTCTAGGCAAAAGCTTGCTCTTAATATTGCCTTTCAAGGGCTGGCCGAGTGGCGCGATGGTTAAGCGCTGGATTGGGAAGCCAGTGGCCCCGGTTTGAGTCCCACATATGAGGGTCAGTGACACTACCCTCAAAAAAAAATATTGCCTTTCAGAGCCTTCCAATAGTAGCAGGATCAAGAAGTCTCAGCACTCCAACAGGGAGAGATAGCCACAGTTCTTTGCAGTCAGATCCAGATGCCTTTCATCTTTGGCATAAATTCACCCCCATTTTCCACCCCCTTTCCTTTTCGCTAGTAGCCATCATCCATACCTCACCCCCTAAGCTCAGAAATGTTAAGAGGTTTGACTTGGCCTTGCTGTCCCAAAACAGAGAATGCTAAAGAATGTTTCCAGATATGTAACTTTTCTGAAGAGAAGCTTTTTTTAATGGAAGCATGTTATTTTCTGACCTCAAGTCCCATCTGGGTCAATTCACTTTACTGCTCCACAGGCACAGGCCACAATATACACTACTGGGAAGCCCAGAATGTGGATGTTCAATGCAAAATATACCCACTTCTGGAAACTTTACCAAAGTTTTCCCCTGCTGGAGGAGGGGTGGCAGGGTGAATGGTCATCTTCTTACTTATGGCCACTAGGTTCTATTTGGAATAAATTGGACATGGAAAGAAGATATACCATAGCTTATAGGTAGCACTTTTTCCTCCAAGCTGTAAGTGGGGCCTTTTATAAATCATGCATAAAACTTCCCTCCACTGCCACGCAACCAGAGCTGGAAAGTACATTCTTTGGTTGAGATCTATAGTTGGCTCTCTCCCCCAGGTGCCCATTACATGCTTAACATGCAAGCCACTCACCACTTGCTTGTATAGGAGATGAAGTCACATATTCAGTGCTTGGAATTACTGATTTCAGGAGGATTAAAAGCCAAGTCAAGAAATGTTATATAAGAAACCCTATTAATGGTCATAGTCAATCATCAAGTGATATGTATTAAGTGTGCAGCAGTCCACAGAGCAACTTTGAGATCATTTCAACCCTCAGTGAATTTGCATTTCAGGCAGTCTATCCAGAACAACTATCTAGATACCAAACAAACAGGAAGGATTTATGCACAAGCATTATAGTAGTCAATTTAATCCAAATCCATGGGCCCACCAAGTGGCACGGTGGTTAAGCACTGGCTTAGGAAGCCAGCAGCCCTGGTTCGGGTCCCACATATGAGGGCCAGTGACACTGCCCTCAAAAAAAAAAAAAACTCCAGCTGCTTTCGGCTGTTTTTATTATTATTTTTATATCAGAACTTGTGTGGTTGAGGATCAGAAGGCTTGCCTATTCTGCTTTTTCCAGACGTTAAGCAAATCTACTCCAGATGGTCTGAATTTCCTTTCAGCTGGCAATGCAAAGCAAGTTTCCTTTCACTCAAAAAAACTGATATGTCTATTTGGGCATACTTTCTCTGCTTATGGTGAGGAGAATGGAGCTACATAATTCACCAGCAGGGAGACAAAGCTCATAATAAATAACAGGATGAAAGAGAAAAATGGAAAAGGCAGGAGGATTACATGAACTGCCAGCTTCAGAGTCAATTTTAAACTTGACAAGTAGTCAGTAGTTGCCTCCTCAAGTGAGATATTTGGATAACAGGAATACCTCAGGCTGTCAAACAATACTCTCCCACTTACTGTGATCTACAATTTCTCCTTTAGAATTTGTCCCTTTTCTTTAAGGAGTTGATTCTAATTTAAAACATAAATCTTTCATGGAGAGGATCATAATTGAAACACAATAGACAGTCATGAACAGCCTAGTATGAGAAAAAGGTTCTATTTGGAGTGAGGGAAGGTCAGTATTTTGGTAGAGGAAAGGACATAGAACTGGAACACTGGGGGTACTGCCTTCTGTTCACTAGTTCCACAGATTAGCTAAGGTTCCATCCTAATACTGCTTCAATGAAGAGAATATTTGCAGAGGTCAGCTCTTATTTAAAGAGAAACTTAAACAGACCCAATTATGAGGAATGAAGACTACAGGAAAATCTCATATTTGCTCAGGGTAAATTGGGCTGGTTGTGGGTGAGTATGTTTTTAATCATGTTCCATAAAATACAATGACTGGGGCCCGCCGAGTGGCGCGGTGGTTAAGCGCTGACTTAGGAAGCCAGCGGCCCTGATTAGGGTCCCACATATGGGGGCCAGTGACATTGCCCTCAAAAAATAAAGTAAAATAAAATACAATGTCTGACATATGCAAACGCAGAGGTGTTCTTGATTTTCCTGTCTCAAGATCTTCATACACATAAGTGTTTCTAACTATATAATTTTTTAAATTATACTTGATATTTAACAGCATTTTATATTAGTTTCAGGTGTACTGCATAGTGGTTAGGCATTTATATAATATATGAAGAGATCCTCCCACTAAGCCTAGTACTCATCTGACACTATACATAGTTTTTACAATAATACTAACTATATTACTCATACTGTATTTCACATCCCCGTGACTATTTTGTAACTACTAATTTGTACTTCCTAATCTCTTTAAATTTCTCACCAATCTCCACAATCTGTCTCCTATCTAGCAACCATCAATTTGTTCTCTGTGGATGTAAAGTACAGCATAGGGAATATAGTCAATGGTATTTTAATAGCTATGTATGGTGTCAGGTGAGTAATAGACTATTGGGGTCATCACTTCATGAAGTATGTAAATGTCTGATCCCTATATTGTTTTGTGCTCCTGAAACTAATAATAAAAAAGAAATGTTTCTGCATTAGCACCTCAAATTTAGACAATTACTATGTTAATATTGGTTGAAACCAAATGTGTTTAAATCGAGTTAAAACAAAACAAACAAGGGCCGGCCGAATGGCGCAGTGGTTAAGCACTGGCTTGGGAAGCCAGCGACCCAGGTTCGGGTCCCAAATATGAGGGCCAGTGACATTGCCCTCAAAAAAAAAATGGGGATTCAAATGTACTATGTAAATCTTTCGATAAATTATTTTTAAAGAAAGTACACTTTGTAACATGAATAATCATACCCTGAAATATTGGATTTCAGTTCAGATTTTGAATATCAGGTTTCTTGGATATTGCAAAATATAACACAATATAACTGAATTAGGTGTATCATCTCTCTGTCTTTCCTCTGTCTCCATATTTCTGCTCTTCACTTGTGTGTTAGGAACTACCTTCACATTCCATATGTAACTTACCCCATTCACTTACTTTGCCATGATATACAAGAGAAATTTATCTGACATTCCATAGAGACCAAACAAGTTCTGAGAAATGGAATAAGTAATGAGAAATGAAATGAGTAGTTCACATAAGGTTGGGGTTTAAAGCCCAGGTGAGCAATAGAATAAGAGCAGAAGATAAATATTCATTTGCCTTATTCTCACATAATTTTTTGAAGAATAAGAATATTAATTTTTAAAAATGTTTTGAGGGGTAAAAAGTATAAGTATTGCACTGTGTTGTACACCTGAAGCTAATTTTTAAAAAATGTTTATTTCACAATAAAAAAAAGAAAAACAACAACAAACAAACAAAATGATTACCTTTGGCTCATCAAAATATATAACAAATAACATTAAATGTCAAATAAGCATAAGATGAATTAAAATATATGTGGATGTATATTATAGACACTATTATTAGTGTATGAAGGCTCTTATAAATCAGTAAGAAAGACATTAACATCACAATAGAAATGTAGACAAATAAATAAAATGGAATTCTTAAAATAAACAATAAACATGGATACAAAAATAAAAGTCACTAACTTTACCAATAATCAAAGAAATGCTAAAAAAATAGAATATTTTTATATTCCCCTATCAAATGGGCAAATATATTATTCAGTGCTAATAAGGGGGTAGTGAGGCAAATGCCCTCTAATTCTGGTGATGGGAACATAAAGTGGAACAATCTATCTGGTGAGCAATTTGGCAATATGTATTAAAAACCTGAAAAATGTCCAGGGCCAGCTGAGTGGCGCGGTGGCTAAGCGCTGGCTTGGCAGAGCAGTGGCCCCAGTTCGGGTTCCATATATGAGGGCCAGTGACACTGCCCTCAAAATAAAAAAAAATGTCCATAATGGGGCTAGCGGATTGGTGCAGTGGTTAAGCGCTGGCATGGGACGCCAGTGGCCTAGTTCGGATCCCACATATGAGGGCCAGTGACACTGCACTCAAAAAAAAAAAGTCCATAATGTTTGGTCTGATATTTCTCTCCCTAGACATTTATCATATGGAAATTAGAGATATTGTATGAGTGTTGTTATCACAGCGTTATTTATAATAAGAAGAAATTTGAAATAATTGAACTGTTCATGAGGGGAAATGGTTAAATAAATTACAGTCTGTGTATAAGATGGAATATTGTATAGCCATTAAAATTATGTTTTAAAAACATTTAATAACATAAGAAAATGTTCAAGATATAATGATTGATTTTTAAAAATTCTTTTATTGTGAAATAAACATTTTTTTAAAATTAGTTTCAGGTGTAAAACACAGTGCAATAGTTATACTTTTTACCCCTCAAAGTGACAACCCCCCTCCGCCAATTCACCATCTCACTCCTCCCCATATCATACATATCTATTACAATTCTGTTGGCTCCCTTCCACAGTATATTCTACATCCCGTGATTATCTATATATTCAATTACAGTTGGCATACAATATTACACATCAGTTTCAGGTATACAGTGCAGTGATCAAGCCTCTACTCCATCCATGAAGTGGTCTCCCTAATAAGACATGTGACAATCTGACACCGAACAAAATATTTACAACATTATTATATTCCCCGAACTGTGTTTCATATTCGTATGGCAATATTGTAGTGACCTATTTATGCTGTCTAATCCCTTACATTTCTCCTTCATTACCACCCCCCTCCCAACAAGCAACCATCAGTTTTGGCTCTATATCTATGAGACTGTTTCTGTTTACTTAGCTCATTCATTCAGTTTTTCAGACTACACATATAATCGAGATCATATGGTATTTGTCTTTCTCCGACTGAATTATTTCACTTAATATAATAGTCTCTAGGTCCATCTATATTGTTGCAAATGGTACGATTTCATTCTTCTTTATAGCAGAGTAATACTACATTCTATAAATCTACCACAGTTTCTTAATCCAGTCATCTACCGATGATAATTTGGGTTGTTTCCAAGCCTTGGCTATTGTAAATAGCGCTGCAATAAACATAGGGGTGCATATATTTTTTTGAATTAGCGTCTTGGATTCTTCTGGGCAGATACCCAAGAGTGGAATTGCTGGGTCCTATGGTAGTTCCATTTACAGTTTTTGAGATACCTCCATACTTATTTCCATATTGGCTGCACCAATTTGCAGTCCCACCAACAGTGCACCAGGGTTCCCTTTTCACCACAACCTCACCAGCACTTGTTTGTTGATTTATTGATGATAGCCATTCTGACCGAAGTGAGGTGCTATCTCATTGTGGTTTTTATTTGCATTTTTCTGATGATTAGTGAGGTTGAACACTTTTTCATATGCCTGTTAGCCATCTATAAGCCCTCTTTAGAGAAATGCCTTTTCATATCCTCTGCCCATTTTTTAATTGGGTTTTCTGTTTTGTTGGTGTTGAGTTTCATGAGTGTTTTATAAATTTTGGATATTAACACCCTATCAGATATATCGTTGGCGAATATCTTCTCCCATTCAGTAGGCTGCCTTTTTGTTTTATTGATGATTTCCTTTGCTGTGAAAAAACTTCTAAGTTTGATGTAATCCCATATATTCATTTATTCTTTTATTTCCCTTGCCCGAGGGGATATATCAGTAAAAATATTACTCAGGGTAATGTCTGCAAACTTACTCCCTATGTTTTCTTCTAGGAGTTTAATGGTTTCAGGACTTACATTTAAGTCTTTAATCCATTTTGAGTTTGTTCTTGTATATGGTGTAAGTAGGTAGTCCATTTTCATTTTTTTGTACGTGTCAGTCCAATTTTCCCAGTACCATTTATTAAATAGACTATCTTTACTCCAATGTAAATTCTTGCTTCCATTGTCATAGATGAAAGGATCGTATATGGATGGGTTTATTCCTGGGCTCTCTGTTCTGTTCCATTGGTCTGTGTCTGTTTTTAATGCCAGTACCATAGTGTTTTGATTACTGTAGCCTTGTAGTATGTTTTTATGTCAGGTAGTGTGATGCCTCCCACTTTGCTCTTATTTCTCAAGATTGATGTGGCTATTCGGGGTCTTTTATGGTTCCATATAAATTTTAGGATTATATGTTCTATTTCTGAGAGAAATGTCCTTGGTAGTTTCATTGGAATTGCATTGAATCTATATAATGCCTTAGGTAGTATTGACATTTTAACTACATTAATTCTTCCTATCCATGAAAATGGTATGTATTTCCATTTGTTTGTCTCTTCTTTGATTTCTGTCTTCAGTGTCTCATAATTTTCTAATTTTTTTGAAGATTTCATTTGGAATTTGGGGGAGGGAACATCGTTGGGGAATCAGGGAAGGGGAACAGACAAGTTGCTTTCTTTTTGTTCTTCAGTCTAGTTGCAGAGGACATTGCTTCACTGGCCCATGTTGGTATCATCATTGCGCTCTTCCTGGATGAAGCAGAACAGTCACGGGCCTCTGGGTGGTCACTCACTGTGGCTATTGGCAGCTCATGCTGGCTGCCAGCCACTCCCGCTGGCTGCTGGCCACTCACTGTAGCCTATGGAAGCCCACTGCAGCAGGGGCTGTAGCCTACACCGTCGCCTCACAGCACAGCCCCAGGTGGAGCTATTGCTAGCTGTAGATGGCAGTGCCACTGGCCCTCATACGTGGGATCTAAACCAGGGCCGCTGGCATCTCAAAACCAGCTCTTAACCAATGCTCCACTTGGCCGGCCCTAATAATTTTCTGAATACAGGTCTTTTACTTATTTAGTTCAATTGATTCCTAGATATTTTATTGTTTTTGAAGCAATTGCAAAAGGGATTGATTTCCTGATTTCTTCTTCTGATGGTTTATTATTAGTGTACACAAATGCAATTGATTTCTGAATATCAATTTTATATCCCACTACCTTACTAAATTTGTTTATCAGTTCTAGCAGTTTTTTGGTGGAGTCTTTGGGATTCTCTCTATATAGCATCATGTCATCTCCATGTAATGACAATTTTACATCCTCTCTTCCAATTTGGATGCCTTTTATTTCATTTTCTTGTCTGATTGTTGTGGCTAGAACTTCCAGAACTATGTTAAATAGAAATGGTGAAAGTGGGCCAACTTGTCTTATTCCTGATTTTAGGGGGAAAGCTTTTAGCCTTACCCCGTTGAGTATGATGTTCGCTGTGGGCTTATCATATATGGCCTTTATTATGTTGAGATATGATCCCACTATTTCCACTTTGCTGGGAGTTTTTATCCTATTTGGCTGCTGGATTTTGTCAAATGCTTTTTCTGCATCTATTGATATGATCGTATGATTTCTATTTATCATTTTGTTAATGTGATGTATTACGTTAATTGATTTGTGGATATTGAAGCAACCTTGTATACCATAAATGAATCCCATTTGATCGTGGTGTATGATCTTTTTAATGTGATGCTGAATTTGGTTCGCTAGTACTTTGTTAAGAATTGTTACATCTATGTTCATTAGGGATATCGACCTGTAGTTTTCCTTTTTTGCAATATCTTCGTCTGACTTGGGAATCAGGGTGATAGTGGCTTCATAGAAAGAGTTGGGAAGCCTTCACTCCTACTGTATTTTTTGAAATAGTTTGAGGAGAATGGGTACTAATTCTTTTTTGAATGTTTTGTAAAATACACCTGTGAAGCCATCTGGTCCAGTACTTTGGTTTGTTGGAAGATTGTTGATTACTGATTCAATTTCTTTGGCAGTAATCAGTCTGTTCAGAGTTTCTGTTTCTTTTTGGTTCAGACTTGGTAGATTGTATGCTTCTAGAAATTTATCCATTTCTTCCAGATTGTCTAATTTGTTGGCATATAGTTGCTCATAGTTATTTCTTAAAACTTTCTGTATTTCTGTGGTATCTGTTGTCACTTCTCTTTCATTTCTACTTTTATTAATTTGGGTCCTCTCTTTTTCTTGGTGAATCTGGCTAAGGTGTTGTTGATTTTGTTTATCTTTTCAAAAAACCAACTCAGTTCATTAATCTTTTGTGTTTTTTTTTATTCTTTATTTCATTTATTTCTGCTCTGGTCTTCATTGTTTCCTTCCACATACTCCCTTTAGGTTTGTTTTGCTGTTCTCTTTCCAGTTCCCGTAGGTCTAAAGATAGTCTGTTTTTATTTAATTTTATTTTATTTTTTATTTATTTTTCTTAATTTATTTATTTTTAATTAGTTTCAGGTGTATAACACAGTGCAATAGTTATACTTTTTTACCCCTCTAAGTGACAACCTGCCTCCCCCACTTCGCCACTCCACTCCTCCCCCCCATATCATATATATCTATTACACTTCCTCTGACTCCCTTCCACAGTATAATCCACATCCCATGATTATCTATATATATTCAAATACAGTTAGTATACAACCTCCGCTTCAGGTGTGCAGTGCAATGATCAAGTCTCTACTCCATCCATGAAATGGTCTCCCCAACAAGACATGTGACCATCTGACACCCCACAAAATATTTACAACATTATTACTTATATTCCCCGAACTGTCTTTCAAACAGGGGGGTGGTGATGAGGGAGAAGATGAAGGGATTAGACAGCAAAAATATGCAACTACAATATTGCCACAGGGATATGAAAGTCAGTTATTTTTAAATTTTTTTGGGGTGCAGTGTCAATGACCCTCACATGTGGGATCCGAACCAGGGCCGCTGGCGTCCCAAGCCAACGCTCAACCACCGCGCCACTTGGCCAGCCCGATAGTCTGTTGATTTGAGATTTTTCTTCCTTCTTTAGGTTGGCCTGCACTGCTATGAACTTATGTCTTAGGACTGCTTTCGCTGCATCACAGATTTTGGTTCATGGTGTTTTCATTTTCATTTGTCTTGAGCTATCTTTTGATTTCCTCCTTGATCTCATTTTTGACCCATTTGCTATTTAGTAGCATGTGATTTAGCCTCCATGTATTTGTAAGCTTTTCAGATTTGTTCTTATAATTGATTTCTAGTTTGATAACATTGTGGTCAGAGAAGACACATGATATGATTTCAATCTTCTTAAATTTGTTAATTCTTGTGTTGTGGCCTATCATGTGCTCTATCTTGGAAAGTGTTCCATGTGCACCTGAGAAGAATGTATATTCTGTAGCTTTGGGGTAAAATGCTCTAAAAATATTGATTAAATCCAGCTGGTCTAAAGTGTCATTTAAGGCCTCTATGTCCATGTTGATTTTCTGTTGGGAGGATCTGTCCATCGGTGACAACGGGGTGTTGAAGTCCCCTACTATGATAGTGTTACTGTTGATCTCTGTCTTTATGTCTGTCAAAATCTGTCTTATATATTTAGGAGCTCCTATATTGGGTGCATAGATGTTTACTAGGGTTATGTCCTCTTGTTGAATCAATCCCTTTATTATTATGTAGTGACCTTCTTTGTCTTTTATTGTAGTCTTCATTTTAAAGTCTATTTTGTTCAAAATAAGTATTGCTACTCCAGCTTTTTTCTCATTTGCATTTGCATGAAATATCTTATTCCATCCCTTTACTTTCAGTCTGTGTGTGTTTTTTGATCTGAGATGAGTGTCTTGTAGACAGCATATACATGTGTCCTGTTTTCTTATCCACTCAGCCACTCTGGGTCTTTTGATTGGAGCATTTAGCCCATTCGCATTTAAAGTGATTACTGATAGGTGCATATTTATTGCCATTTTGTTATTGGTATTTCTTGTCTACCTGGGTTAGCTTGTTTTACACTTTCTTCTGTTCAAAAAAGCCCTTTTAACATTTCCTGCAATGCTGGCTTGCTGGTTCTTTTTCTTTAAGCTTATTCTTTTCTGAGAAGCTCTTTATCCTTCCTTCAATTTTAAGTGATAGCTTTACTGGGTAGAGCAATCTTGGTTGTAGACTTTTATTTTGTGTCACTTTGAATATCTCCTGCCACCCTCTTCTAGCCTGCAGAGTTTCTGAAGAAGTCAGCTGTTAGTCTTATAGGAGTTCCTTTGTATGTAACCTGCTCTCTTTCTCTTGCTGCTTTTAGGATTCTGTCTTTGTCTTTAAGCTTTGCCATTTTAACTATGATGTGTCTTGATGTGGGCCTGTTTGAATTCAGCCTGTTTGGAACGCTCTGCACTTCCTGGGCTTGTATGTCGATTTCATTCACCAGGATAGGGAAATTTTCTCTCATTATTTCTTTTTTTATTTTTTTGAGGGCAGTGTCACTGGCCCTCATATGTGGGACCTGAACCAGGGCCACTGGCTTCCCAAGCCAGCACTTAACCACTGCGCCACTCGTCTGGCCCCCAGTCATTATTTCTTGAAATACATTCTCAATCTCTTGCTTCTTCTCTTCTCCTTCTGGTATTCCTATAATGTGAAAGTTGTGTTTCACGCTGTCCCAGAAGTCTCTTAAACTATTTTCATTCTTTTTTATTCTTTTGTCTTTTTGTTGTTCCAACTGGGTGATTTCGGCTATTTTGTCTTTTAATTTGTGATCCGCTCTTCTTCTTCATCTATTCTACTGGTGATTCTTTCGAGTGTGTTCATCATTTCAGTTATTGTATTCTCTAGTTCTAACTGATTGTTTTTTATGGTTTCCCTATCCTTCTTTATATCCTCGCTAAGTTCCTTTTGTTTTTTTTGAGGGCAGTGTCACTGGCCCTCATTTGTGGGACCGTACTGTGGTTGCTGGCTTCCCAAGCCAGAGCTTAGCCACCACGCCACTTGGCCAGCCCCCTCGCTAAGTTCCTTAAACATTCTTATCATCAGTGTTCTAAATTCTGTCTCGGAAAGTTTGGATCCCTCTGTTTCATTTAGTTCCATTTCTAGAGTTTTGTTCTGATGTTTTACTTGGGAAATGTTTCTTTGTTTCTTCATTCTGGCTGTCGTTCTTCGAATGCTTCAATGTATTGGATAGATCACCTAGAAAGAATGGAGAAAAAAAAGAAAAGGAAAAAATAAAGGTGGGGGGGTGGGCTCTCCATCCTCTTTAGTCTGCAGGCCACTTGCTCAGCAATAGAGAGACTCTGGTCGACTCAGCACAAGCTACTGTGGGGAAGGGCTTAATGTGTTGTGTGCTGGACTCCCTCTCTGGCTTGCAGTGAGCTTTCCACAATTAGCTGCTGTGTGCTCTGGAACTGTGCTCACTACTAAAAATAATCTTCACAGGTTGTTGTAGGTTGCTGCAAAAAGAAACCCTCTGTGGCCTGTGGAAGTGGGGGCCAGGCACTGGAGTCTCAGGGTTCCTCTGGCAACACAGCTATAGGTGGGCGGGGCAGGTCCCCAAGGCACCACCGGATGTGGTCAGTGGCCCCAACCAAGTCAGAGCAGCATGCACTCTGCACCAGCAACCATCCCACACAAACTCGCCAGGAAAGCCTCGATCGGATTACGCAGGCACACAGCTCCCCACCTAATACTCTCAGGAAAACTCCCCGTATCAGCCTGTCCCAATTAGCTGCCCAAAGATCAGGCTAAGCAGCCCAGCAGCCAATCCCCGGCCTGGCAACTCTGCACAAACAGTGCTGAGAACGGGGATCCAATGCAGCTAGTGCACTCCTGCATCTCAGTGAACAGTCTGATGGAGCCAGAGGGCACCCGCCCGGTGTATCCCTTGCAACACAGCACAAGCAGGGTGGAGGTTGGGAATCCAAGATGGCTTGGGTACTCCTATGTCTCAGTGAGCAGCCTGCTGGTGCCAGAGGGCACCCATCTGGGGTTTCCATGGCAATGCTGTGCAAGCAGGGTGAAGGGTGGGAATACAAGGCCGCATTTGCACGCATGCACGCAATCACTCCTACACCAATTTCACCAGACCAATGCAGTCCCGGATCTGACCCTCTGTGGGATGGCCCAACCCTGAAGAAATGGCGCTTTCCTGTATACCCCTCTTGTGCAAGCTTCACACCAGGGGAATAATTGTCCAAAAGCCTCCAGATCCCGTGCAAAAGGCGCTCAGTTCAGTCCATCCCCACAAGCTCCTGGGCCCGGCTCACACAGCTACTCCCTCCAACAGGAACCGGGTGAGTGCTCACTGGTGAGCGAACACATTCGTCGGCCCTACTAGTTCTCCAGCCGCCCTCAGCCTCACTGAGCCTAGCAAAGAGAGTCCTCACTAATTTCTACTTCCAGATGTCGAAATTCTGCATGCACAGTGCAGAGAGCAGGGACTTGAGGCAGTTTGTGTGCTCCTGCATCTCAGTGAGCAGCCTGTTGGAGCCGGAGCATGCCCACCAGGCATTTCCCTGGCAACTCAGTATAAGCCGGGCGGAGGGTGGGGATCCAAGGCCACATGCGCACTCAGGCACGCACTCCTGCGCCAATTGCACCAGACCAATCAGGTCCTGGATCTGACCCTCTGTGGGAGGGCCCAACCCTGAAAAAATGGCACCCTCCTCTACACCACTCGTGTGTAAGCTCCACATCAAGGGAACAATGGTCCCAAAACCTCCAGCCTTTGCACCAAAGGCACTCAGTTCAGTCCGTCCCCACAGGCTCCTGGGCCCGGCTCACACAGCCACTCCCTCCACCAGGAACCATGTGAATGCTCACGGGTGAGTGAGCCCGTTCACCAGCCCCACTGATTCTCTAGCCGCCCCCAGCCTCACTGAGCTGGGCAAAGAGCGTCCTCACTAATTTCTACTACCGGCTATCATAGAACTCCTCTTCCTGGCAAAGCAACTCGGGGTTAGTGAGCTTAGTGGGGCTGGAGTGTCTTTCCCCCAACCGGAGTATCCTCCCCATAGCTGAGGCATCCCTCACGGGGCTCACCCTCTCTCGTCTGCACCCCTCCTACCAGACTTGACGTGGCCTCCTCTGTAGTTCCTTCATTTAGAGGTTCTGTTCATCTAGTGTTCAGGGGATTTCCGAGGTTAAATGTTGTATAAATTATTTGTAATTTTGATGTGATCCTGGGAGGCAGTTGGGAGAGCGTCCGTCTATTCTGCTATCTTTCTTGAGTAATGATTGATTTTTTTTAAACATTTCCATTGTCCCAAGGTTTTATTTTTAAGATTTTATTGAGGAATTGGGGGAGGACAACAGTGTTGCGGAATTGGGGAAGGGGACTGGCCAGGTTGTTGTTCTTCTATCTTCATTGTGGAGGGCGCCAGTCACCATTTGGCTTCCCATCAGCAGGTCGTGGCCTCTAAGCTCAGTGTGCTGTGTTCAATCTTATTTGCAGGTGGACATAGCCACCATCCCATGCGGGAGTCAAACCAGCAGGCTTGTTGTTAAGAGCGCACACTCTATCCACTGAGTCATCTCGGAGGCAGCTCAGCTCAAGGTGCTGAGTTCAGTTTGATTTGTGGGTGTACGTAGCCACCATCCCATGTGGGAGTTGAACCAACAAGCCTTGTTGGTAAGAGCACACATCTTATCCACTGAGCCATCCAGGCCACAGCTCGGCTCAAGGTGCGGAGTTCAGTCTTTGTTGTGGTTGCATGTAGCCCACCATCAGACAGGCAATCTTGTTGTTTTACCAGCTGAGCTATCCTGCCACCTGTTGGCAGCTCAGCAACAGCACAGTTCAGGTGCAGCATTCATTGGCCCATGTGGGATTCAAATCGGCAGCCCTGTTTCTCAAAGCTGGTGCTCTCAACCAACTCTTAACCAACTGAGCCACTTGGCTGGCCCCATAATGATTGATTTTTTTAAAGACAAGACACAAATAGTAAAATACATTTTAATAAAATAAAAAGTATGCCATATATTTATATAAAATAGACTGGAAAGAAATACATCAAATGTTATCAGTGGTTATCCAGAGGAATAGTCACCTGTACATTTATTTTATTTTTAAACTTTTTTGTCTTTTAAAATGTCTAAAATGAGCACCTATTAATTTTATACTTACAAGAAAAACACAAATGCTACCTCAGAAGAAGAAAGCCATTTATAAAGTGCTTTGAGTGCATTAAGGTCTGCTTTCCACTTACTCAGTGTTCCCAGATTCCTCATCTACCATAGAAGAAACGATTTGTAACCCTGGCCAGTATCTTCTCCTCTTGCCTCTGTGCCTTTGTTTGCTTATTTCTCAATGATATATAACCCTTCTTGAATCATACTTTTCTCACCTAGAACCTTTCTGCCAGTCAAAAAGGACACCTAAAAAAACAGACCTGCATCTATATAATTCATTTGTATTGGGTTAGTTTAGTGGTTCTCAACCCTGGTTATACATGAGAACCACTCAAGGACTCAAGGAATTTAAGATAAAACAAAAAAATTCCAGCAATCACTTTCAGTGATTCTGATTTAACTGGTCCAGGGTGAGGTTTGGACATTAAATTTTTAAAGCTCCCAAGGTGATTATACTATACAACCAGAGATGAGAGCCACAGGGGTAAGTGTAAATGAAGAAAAATAGAGTAATGCTTTTTTTTTTTTTGAGGGCAGTGTCACTGGCCCTCATATGTGGGATCCGAACCAGGGCCACTGGCTTCCCAAGCCAGTGCTTAACCACCACGCCACTCGGCCAGCCCTAGAGTAATGCTTTCTTCACCTGAATTCAGTAGAGTAACATTGGCAGGATGGATACTAATAACCCTCTGGGGACCTCTTTTAACACCTGCCCCTGAAATACCCACAAGCTATCAGCTATTCATTTGTTAACTGCTGTAGCCTAAACATCATAAAGCACATTACCAACTTTCACATTCATTATCCAAATGAATTCATGAAATGAACAGACCCCCCCAAAAAAACAATGTTCAACATCCTCTTTTCCTTTCCTTCCAAACTCACTTGTGTTAAAGCCATTGCTGAAATGACGGGGCAACACATTGAGTCATTACACATTCTTAGGCTGACACCTAAAAACGGACAAACGGCTGAGAGAATGGAACATAGAATAGGTAAGTTTTGATGTGAGTAAGGAGGGAAAAAAAGCAGGAAATGGTGGTGGTAGGCCTAGTTGGGTACTGAGTAGACAGGGAACATCACAATCTTATGTAGCATCAAGAAAATGAAAAGGCAGGGCCGGCTGAGTGGCGCATTGGTTAAGTGCTGGCTTGGGATGCCAGTGGCCCCAGTTCGGATCCCACATATGAGGGCCAGTGACACTGCCCTCTAGAGCTAAGATGGTGTACGACAGCTCCACCTTGAGCTGGGCTGCTGTGAGTCCCCAGGATGGCATAGCTGCAGCCCCTGCTGCAGTGGGCTGCCACAGGCTACAGTGAGTGACCGGCAGCCAGCATGAGGGGCCAAGAACTGCTGTGAGCAGCCATCCAGACGCTGGCAATCAATCTGCCTCATTTGAGTAGGGTGCAATGATGATACCAGCATGGGTCAGTGAAGCGATGTCCTCCACAACTGGACTGAAAAACAAAAGGACAGCAACTTCTCTGTTCCCCTTCCCCAGTTCCCCAATGCTGTTCCTCTCCCCCAAGTCCCCAATAAAATCTTTTTCAAAAAAGAAAATTAAAGGGCACACAAAGAGACAAGCTCTGTTCACTTCACATTACCAAGGGGTATCCTGAAATGAGACCTATAAAGTATACTGGGCAGCATGATGTACTAAAAAGAACACTAAATTGGAAGCAAATAGATTTGCTTCCAGGGCAGGAACTAGGGTGAAGCAAGTAAGGCTACATTTGCACAACCCTCAGAAAGTACCTTCTTGAGAGGGTAGGGGAAGGGGGAGATGTTAGTCAATGGATACAAAGTTTCAATTATGTAAGTTGAAGGAGTTATGTAAGGTGAAGGAGTTCTAAATATATAATGTACAGCATGGTGACTACAGTAAATAATACTGTATTGTATACTTGAAATTTGCAAAGACAGTAGGTATTAAGTGTTCTCACTACAAAAAAAAAAGAAATAAAATGTTAACTATGTGAGGTGGTGCATATATTCATTAGCTTCATTTCACTATATATATATATATATATATATATATATATATATATATATATATATATCAAAACATCAAGTTCTCTACTTTAAATATGTACAATTCTTATGTGTCAATTATACCTCAATACAGTTGAGGAAAAAGAGAGAAAAAATTTTTGTACCCCAGGTGCTTCTCTTGCCTCATCCTAGTCTTGGCCCTGCTTTAGTAGTCTTGATCCTGACTCTAACCTAGCTGTCTGATCATAGGCAATCCACTAATCCTCTCTCACCAACACCACCCCCCCAAAACCAGAGCAGCTTCACTTTTATGTATCTCATATATCAGGCTTCCATAAATATTTCATTTGAAAAAAAAGTTCCAGAGCTTTAAAAATTCTATCCTACTGTTCTGTGTCATCTGTAAGAATCCTGTATATAACACCGTGATTCTATGACTGAAAAGTGCAAACTACAAGAATTTTCATGGGCCAATTTGATACTGTCTTTTTCAACATGCAAATACTTAAAAGGCAGTTTTAGCAAAGGCCAATGGAACAAATATTAGATTACCCTCTAGGAAAAACCAATTTGCCTTTCTGGAACATTTCCAGAGGGTCAGCAATCCCTTTTGAATCTTTTTGGAAAATCCCAGCCAGGCACAGAATTCTATACATGTCAACACTCATGAGAAGCACATTAGTCAATATCAGAGACCCACATCATTTGGGGGACTGCTAGAAACTATGTCAGGAGTACAGATGGTGTGGTTCTGGGAGATCTGGTATAGGTTCATGAGCAACAACAGGTGGTGATAGCCCCTGCTGGAAGATGTAAAGCAGAAAGAAAAAAAAATATCTTCAACTATATTTCCCTGGGTATCTTCATTACCAACTTCCATATGTCAAAATCCTGTTTTTTTCTTCTTCTGTGTTTTCAGAGCAAATACTAAATTTGCTCAGCACGAAGCAGTTTTTTATTTTATTTGTACATGGAACAAAATCCTAGCCTTCTTTTCCTTTCTGAAAATATTTTTGACAACTCTAGATGTGAGATCTTTTTGTATCTGCTTCCATCCCTGTCATGAAATCAACCTAATAATCACATACTGAATCCTCTAGGAGCATGGTGTGAGATGGAGATTTGTATGCGAATGTTTATTGGGGCATACTCTCATTATCAAAACTTGTGGGAGGCAAAGGAGGAAGGAGGTTTAGGCAGAAGGAGGTGGGCTGTGGTGCAGTCATAATAAGGTTTCAATAAGGAACTCTGAAGTTGGGGTGGCCCTTTAGAGTTATCCCATTTGGGGTAAAGGGGTTGCATCTTTATTCCCCATAACAACCAGTCATTGAATGCAGGTTGTCCTGGGAAGGGTATATAACCTTAAGCTAGGTAGCTACTCTTCGGCCAGCAACTTCCCCTGAAGCTAAAGGAATAAGTCCTTTGGTGCTGAAGGGGGACCTGGATGGTACAGCACAGCATCCCTACATCAGCCTTTACCAAGTTGGCCTCTTTGTTTAGCAAGAGTAGCCCAACAACCAGTCCAGTAGAATTGGATTCATATAGCTGTGGCCCAGTTTCTTCATCCATAATCACCTCACCACTCCTCTATTGTCATGCTATTATGTTATCTTGGTTGAATGCAGATGAAAATCTAGCATTCACCCAGTTACCTATGTATTACAGTGACTCCCACTTTAAAATAAGGAAGAAGAAGAAGGTGGATAGCAACATTGGTCAGGAATCACGTGAGAGAATTTGCTGCTCAAATAAAAGTTAGCTTTCCATATTGCAAAGTTGGGCATGCTAAAGTTCACACAGAGTGGAGGATAATTCTGAAGCTGCTAAAACAGCAAACTTATTTTTACAAAGCCAAATCTTTGTTACAAACCTCACATCCTACAAACACCAACATCTGCTTTTGCTCTGCCTCCAGAGAAAAATGTTTATTTCTTTTTTGTCCTTCCAACTCATATTTACTCTTTTTGGTCAGCTGCAACAGGGAATAGTCAAAGTATAATAAATTAGTCATGAAAACAAATAAAAGCTGTTTTGGGATTGCTTACTCACATGTACTGAGGTGACCACTCTCTCAAGGGTTCTCAAGTACACAGCTACATGCTCAAGTATACACAGAGAAACTCTGCATGATAAAAGACAGAGGAGTGTTAAGGCACAGTTGTGACTTGCTCAGAAATGTGACCAAGTCTCATAGCCCAGGAGGCCCCAAACCCAAGCTCATTAAGAGATCAGGGTGGGGACTTATGGTAAAATGGTGGAATAGACACATGCTGTGCTAACTACCTCCAGGATCACACCAAAATTACAAACCCTGGAGGTCCCTGGAACACTAGATGAACAGGCCACTAAACGAAGAACTTAAAGAGGAGGCCACGTCGGGTCTGGTAGGAGGGGCAGAGACGAGAGAGGGCAAACCCCATGAGGGACGCCACAGCTATGGGGAGGCTTCTGCGGTTGGGGGAGAGACCCTCCGTCCGCACACCAAGCTCACCAGCCCAAAGTTTCTTTGCTAGGAAGAGGAGTTCCAAGATAGCTGGCAGTAAATTAGTGAGGACTCTCTTTGCTCAGCTCGGTGAGGCTAATAGTGGCTAGAGAATCAGTGGGGCCAGCACACGGACTTGCTCACCAGTGAGCACTTACCTGGTTCCTGGTGGAGGGAGTAGCTGTGTGATACGGGCCAGGAACCTGCGGGGACGGACTGAATTGAGCACCTTTGGTGCGAAGGCTGGAGGTTTCTGGACTATTGTTCCCCTGGTGTGGAGCCTGCACGTGGGTGTTGTAAGGAGGGCACCATTTTGTCATGGTTGGGCCCTCCCACAGAGGATCAGGTCCCGGACCTCATTGGTCTGGTGGAATTGGTGCAGAAGTGCATGTGTGTGTGCGCACGTGTGGGCATGTGGCCTTGGATCCCCACCCTCCACCTGGCTTATACTGTGTTGCCAGGGAAATGATGGATGGGTGCCCTCCGGCTCCAACAGGGTGCTCCCTGAGACCCGGGAGTGCGCAAGCCGCCTCGGGTCCCCACCCTCCGCACAGCTTGTGCTGCATTGCCAGGGGAAAGCCTGGAGGGTGTGCTCCGGCATCAACAGACTGCTCACTGAGATGCGGGAGTGCACAAGCCACCTCGGGTCCCAGATCTCCGCACTACACTTGCAGAGTTGCCAGTGTGGTGATTGGTTGTCGGGCTGCTTGGCCTGATCTGCGAGCAGCTGATAGGGACAGGTTGAGACTGGGAGCTTTCCTGGGAGTGTTGAGCCGTGAGCTGTGTGCCTGCGTGATCCAGCCAGGGCTCTCCTGGTGATCTATCTAATACGTCAAAGCAATCCCAGAGCGACAGCCAGAATGGGGAAACAAAGAAACATGTCACAAGTAAAAGATCAGAAGAAACCTCTAGAAATGGAACCAAATGAAACAGAGGGACCCAACCTTTCAGAGACAGAGTTTAGAACACTGATGATAAGAATGTATAACAAACTTAGTGAGGACATAAGGAAGGATAGAGAAATCATAAAAGAAAACCAGTTAGAACTAAAGAATACAATAGCTGAAATCAAGAACACACTCGAAGGAATCACCAGTAGAGTAGATGAAGCAGAGGAGTGGATCAGCAATTTGGAAGACAAAACAGCAGAAATCATCCAGTTGACACAACAAAAACACCAAAGAATAAAAATCAATGAAAATAGTTTAAGAGCCCTATGGGACAAGATGCATCGCAACCACCTTCGACTCTTAGGAATACCAGAAGGAGAAGAGAAGAAGCAAGGGGTCGAGAATGTATTTGAAAAAATAATGACTGAAAACTTCCCTACCCTGGTGAAGGAAATCAACATACATGCCCAGGAAGTGCAGAGGGTTCCAAACAAGCTGAACACAAACAGGTCCACACCAAGACACATCATAGTTAAAATGGCAAAGGTTAAAGACAGAGACAGGATCCTAGAGGCAGCAAGAAAAAGACAGCAGGTTCCATACAAAGGAACTCCTGTTACAGTAACAGCTGACTTGTCTACAGAAACTCAGCAGGCCAGAAGTGAGTGGCAGGAGATATTCAAAGTGACACAAAATAAATGTCTACAACTAAGATTTTGCCTACCCAGCACGGCTATCACTTAAAATTGAAGGAGAAATAAAGAGCTTCTCAGAAAAGAATAAGCTTAAGGAATTCATTACCACCAGCAAGCCAGCATTGCAAGAAATGTTAAAAGGGCTTCTTTAAACAAAAGAAAGGGGTAAACAAGCTAACCTAGGAAGACCAGGAATACAAATAACAAAATGGCAATACATATGCACCTACCAATAATCATTTTAAATGTGAATGGACTAAATGCTCCAATCAAAAGACAGAGAGTGGCTGAGTGGATAAGAAAATAGGACACATGTATTTGCTGTTTACAGATGGAATAAGATATTTCATGCAAATGGAAATCAGAATAAAAAAGCTGGAGTACCATTACTTATTTTGGACAAAAATAGACTTTAAAATGACTACAATAAAAGACAAAGAAGGGCACTATAACCCTAATAAACATCTATGCACCCAGCATAGGAACTCCTAATTACATATAACAGACTTTGAAACACATAAAGACAGAGATCAACAGTAACACTATCATAGTAGGGGACTTCAACATCCCATTGTCACCAATGGACAGACCCTTTAGACAGAAAATCAACACAGAAAGAGGGGCCTTAAATTACACTTTAAACCAGCTGGACTTCATTGATATTTTTAGAGCATTTCACCCTGAAAAAACAGAATATACATTCTTCTCAAGTGCACATGGGACATTTTCCAAGATAGACCATGTTAGGCCACAAAACAAGTCTCAGTAAATGTAAGAAGATTGAAGTCATATCAAGCAGATATAAAGGAAAAACTGATGGTTGTTGGCTGGGAGAGAGTGGGGATGAGGGAGAGGGGGAAGGTTTTAGACAGCATAGGTGGCTGCTACAATGTTGCCGCAGGGATACGGGGGCAGTTCTGGGAATGTAATTGATAATATTGTGAGGAGACTATTATGTTAAGTGAAATAAGTCAGTCGGAGAAAGACAAGTACCATATGATCTCACTTATATGTGGAATCTGAAAAACTGAATGAACGATCAAAGTAAACAGACTCATAGATATAGAGGAAAAACTGAGGGTTGCTAGTTGGGAGGGGAGTGGGGATAAGGGGAAAGGGAAAGGGATTAGACAGCATAAATAGACAACTACAATATTGCCATAGGGATGTGAAACACAGTTCGGGGAATATAATAGTGTTGTAAAAATTTTGTGGCATGTCACATATTCACATGTCTTGTTAGTGAGACTACTTCATGGATGGAGTAGAGCCTTGATCACTGCACTGTACACCTGAAGCTGATGTTGTATAATATTGTATGCCAACTGTAACTGAATATATAGTCACGGGATGAGGAGTATATATGGGATGTGGAAGGGAGTCAAAAGAATTTTAATACATATGTATGATATGGGGGGGTGAATGGGGTGGCAAACTGGGGTAGGGGCGTTGTCACTTTGGGGGGTAAAGAGTATAACTATTGCATTGTGTTGTACACCTGAAACTAATAAAAAATGGAAAAAAATAAAATAAATATTTTATTTTCTCAAAAAAAAAAAGAAATCAGGGTGATTTCAAATAGGTAATACATTCACATGGTTCAAGAAACAAAAGTTTAAAAAGATCTGTAAAATCAGTGTTTATTAAAAGGACTCTCATTTGTGTCAGCAGACACCATATAGAACTGCACTTTTCTGTTATCCATGTCTGCCAAGAGCTTATGCTCTGGGAGAATAACATGAGTTGTATTTTTTAACCTTTGTTGTTTTTGTACTTACAAAAAATAATACCTGCTTCTTGTAAAATACCCAAACATTATATAAATAAATGGCAGTGCAAGTAAAAGTTCTTGTTAATTCTATACATGAGAGAAAATCACTGCCAATTCCTTCTAATTTTTTCTGAACATGTACAAATACGTATTTTTTACAAAAATGAAATTGCACTATAAATGTTATTTTATAGCTTTTTTATGTGTAATATATAGTAGAAATCTTTCTTTTTATTATATAGATTGAGCTATCTTCTTAACGCAGCATAATACTTCATGTATATGTAGTATAATTTATTTATAGTTTTATTTTGTATTTTTACATTTCTATCATAGTTATTCCAACTGGTTTCTCTGTTGTTTGAATTTAAATCTCATCTCTGGAGAAATAAATAAGAAGTCAGTATGGGAAACTTTATGGGGGAAAGAAAATTATCCACAAATGTCTATGGATAGTATGGTGTATGAGGAAAACAGACTGGTGGAATTGCCTTCAGTAAGTAACAGTGAGAATACTAAATAAGTGGGCAAGATCATCTTCCAGATTTGAGCAAATGAACAAAGCAGGGAAGGAGCAGGGATTGGGATATGGTAAGGGATTAAAGAAAAGGAGATAGAAGCAAGTTAAGTGAAAGAATATTGATACATGTATACTGAGTTGTTACAGAGCAAACATTTTACAGAAAGAATCGACATGCTTTAGTTAAATCCAAAGTTGACATCAATGAACAATATAGTGTGGCTTTTAAAAATATTAGCATCCAAACTGCTAAAACAACAGCCTGTATCAAAACAAGTAATAATCTCATGGTCATTCATACTGGTCAGATCACATCTGAATTATCAGGATCAATAAAACATTGACAAATATCCATAGGCAAAGGACAGAATAGTGAGGGAACCTATTATCATATCATTAAAGTAGTTGTTGAAGAATTGGGACATATTTAGCTTGAAAACAAGGAAGATAAAGAGAAATACTCTAACTATATTTAAAAATGTGAAGGACTCTCACATGGAAGAGTGATTTACCTTGTCCCTTTGATCTCAAAATGGTGGAATAGGCCTAATCAGTAGAGATTACAAGAATATAGGTTTTGACTCAACAGATAAAAAAGCTTGTCTTTTCCTAAAGAATCTTTTTTTTTTTTTGAGGGCACTGTCACTGGCCCTCCCATGTGTGATCCGAACCAGGGTGGCCAGCCTCCCAAGCTAGCGCCCAACCACCACACCACTCAGCCGGCCCGTAAAGGATCTTTTTAAAAGCTTAATTTAAATATATCAAAAACATCCTGTGTAATTTAATTACCATTATTATTCGGCCAATATTTTCTTCATGAATAGTACAGAAGTAAAATTCTACCTAGTCCTTGCTGAGCTTTCATAAATTGTTAATTAGTGAAATTTAAAATAAGGCCTTATTGTATGTAACTTGAGAAAGTTTTGAAATATTTTAATCTCTTTCTTCCTATGTTTATTTCTTAATCCCATGCCTTGGCCTGCCTTGTACTCTTAACTCCCACTGAAGCAGAGAGCATATAGAAAACCGACATGGTAATAAATATACATGGTTGGTCTAAAAAGTATAATAAATGGGGGCGGCCGAGTGGCTCAGTTGGTTAAGAGCACAAACTCTGTGCAACAGGGTCACCAGTTCAATTCCCACATGGGCCAGTGAGCTATGTCCAAGCTGAGCTTCTGCTGAGCTGCCAATAGGTGGCAGGATGGCTCAGCTGGTGAGATCACATGCTCCTAACAACAAGGTTTCCAGTTCGACTCCCGCATGGGATGGTGGGTTATGCCGACCCACAACTAAGATTGAACTTGGCACCTTGAGCTGAGCAGCCCTAATTGCCAGTGTGAGGCCAGATGACTCAGTGGCCAGAGTGTGCACTCTGAAAAACAAGGTTTCCAGTTTGACTCCCACATGGGGTGGTGACGGGCGGACAGATGGTGATTGGACTTGGAGCTGAGCTAGCTGTGGCCTCCACAACTAAGATTGAAGGATAACAACTTGGCCTGTTCCCCATCCCCAATTCCCCAACACTATTTCCCTTCCCCAATTCCCCAATAACATGTTTTTTAAAAAATAGTGTATGAATTAACATTTAAAGCTATGGTAATTTGCTCTGTAATTTTGAGCTCTTGTGTTGAAATTGCTGATTGGGAAATTATGAAGTACTTTCGTATTATTTACGACCGTTTTGCATGCACCCAGCACTCAAAGAAGTCATAATGACCATCTGAGTCTCTGCTGCCATCTTCCTGAAGGTGCTCTCCAAATGTCAATATTAGCTCCTTTGGTGCAGTGAAGAAGATTCGCAACCATAGCCTGCTTAGACTTCAGTGTAAGCCCAAGAAAGCATGGAACGTGGAATGTGTTCAAAGGGCAGCACAATCTTCTTCCATTCCCTACTCCTCCTATGGCCAACTTGTTATGCCATGAATCATTTTGGTTTTGCAAATCATCCACATCACCCACTCCCATTAGTCATTACCTAAATATAAGTGAAAAACAATGTAAATTTGTGGGAAGAAGGGAGCTGCTTTTGACCATATCCCAATAAAATTATGTCTACACTTGATGAAATTATAGTTAGAGTATATATTCATACCAGAAGCAAAAACAGAGACATGATATAATATAGATATATGACTATTCTAAAAGACCAGTACATAGAAAACCCTGTGGTATCCTGTGATTTATACTGTGAGATATACTGTTTTTCCCAACTTTTGAACCCTGACTCCAAAAAGGTTACCCAAAATTCAAGCACCAGATTTTTTTCACTTTTCCATTCAGCACAGATCCACGGTGTTAGTAGTTTAGTTGTCTGATACAAATTAACTAAAAAGGAACAAAAATCCCTAGTAAATCTAATTTAGAAAGGGGAAGAACTGAGAAAGACTTAATATAATTGAACATTTTCATAATGTTGTGATCAAATAATCAGTATGATATTTCTGTTATATACTGTTTTGGTCAGGTTTCCTTAGAGTTTTTTTACTTGGAAGACATAATTTACCTTGTTGGTTAGTCATATGTATGTAAGGATCAGCCATGTTATATTATGGTTCTATCTCTACTAAAGCTATTTCTAATTATGAAGAGCATTTATCTGGAAAATGAAATAAATGAGTTTCAGCTACAATACAAAAGTTTATGGCCAGAATCAAGGCAGTGGCATTTATTCCATAGATATTTTGATAATGCATGTCAGTGAAAACAATTAAGTACTATAATTCAGCTGTGATTGCTGAAGTGCAGGCTTGATAAGCACCTAGACTAGTGCACACAAGTTACTGAATCTTTCCTTTAAAACAAGATAGTGGTGCCAGCTCTCTGTAAGTTTAAGGCTGATGTTATGAGTAAGCCTGTTTTCATGATGGACAAGACTCTCAGAGAACCAATAGACTGTGAATAAAAATAGAACCAATTTCTGCTCAGTATGGTAGAGTAGGTAAAAACTACTTCCTCTCAAGACCGCATAAAAATTACAACTAAATTATTGAATAATCAACCTAGAGAACCATCTGAAGGTTAGCTGAACAGAATTTCTATAACTGAGGATATAAAAAAGAAGCCATGACAAGATTCGTAGGAGGGGCAGAGATGTGAAATGGGCTTGCCACACACCCACATGTGGTAGTTGAGAATCAGGAGGGATATCTCAGCTGCAGATGTCCCTCCTGAGGCAGGGGTCCCAGCCCAAAACTTGTCTCCCCAGCCTGGAGCAACAGTGCTGGGAAGAGGAGATCCCACACCAGCTGGCTGTGGAAATCAGCAGAGGTTCCATCCATCTGGGTGAGATAGAAGGCTGCTAGAAACCCAGGCACCCTCTAAAAGGAACTGTGCACAAACTCACTCACTTGCATGCATGAACACTGGGCTCCAGCATAAGGATACTGGCTCAGGAGTTGCCAGAGACATACTGGGAGAGACTGAGTTGTGTGGCTTCAGGGCTAGGGCTGGAGGGACAGCCACCTTTGTCTCTGTGTTGAGCCCTCCTCCCAAATGAACAAATCTGAATCTGCTTTAGCCTGGAGAACACCACTCACTCCAACCTGATGACTCTCTAAGACCTCAATCAACTCATGCATCCAGAGAGGCTCTTTTGGTGGCAGACAGCCAGCATTGGCCCATACTGTAGACTTTCTTTAAAAACTATCAAAGGTCTGGGCCAGCCAGGTGGCACGGTGGTTAAGCACTGGTTTGCAAAGCCAGTGGCCCCGATTCAGGTCCCACACATGAGGGTCAGTGACACTGCCCTCAAAAAAACAAACAAACAAACAAACAAACAAAATTATCAAAGGTCCTCAGGCTCTAGGCAGGCAGCAGCTGACCTTGGCATGCCCTGTACCTTTGCTAAGTGATTCCAAGCTTAGCACTGTTGCAAAATGTGAATCTGCATTAAACTGGTGAATGCCACTTGTCCCACTTGGTGACTCCCTGAGACCCCACTTCACCCACCTGGCATACTGCACAAGGCTATTTCAACAGCCAGTTATTGCTAACAGCCAACAGGCATTAACAGGCCTTGAGGTACAAAGATATTTTTTCTGAGCTACCCCAGGCCCTGGGTGGGTGACAGCTGGCCTTAGTTTACAGCATGAACTCCAGAATGGCACAGGCAGCAGCCAACAACAGCTAACTTTGTAGTTCCTACCAGATAGCCCTAAGCCAGTCACAGGAAGCAGTTGACTTTAGACTGCATGGAAACCCCTACCAAGAGACCCCAGAACAAACACACCCAGAGGTTGGCCTCAGACCACAACAGAGCACCACCTAATTAGGCCCCTAAGGGGCATACCCAAAGGGTGGACTTGGCAGGCACAAGAGCCTGCTGGGGCAAATCTGATAGCCAGAGGTCAATGCCCACACATCAGCTCATACGCTGTGTGCATGTCCAATCCTCACAACTAGTCCGCCTGAGCATCAGTCCCACCCCCTCAGTTGTACCAACTGGACAAACAGCAATGAAGGCTCAACTACAAGAGGAAGGCACACACAATTCTCACACTCCACCACTGGGCCCCACAGGACACCTAATACATAAGGCCACACTGCCAAGACTGGAAGATATAGCACATCTACCCAATATATAGAAACAAACAAGAAAGTCAGACAAAATGAGAAAACCAAGGAACATGCCTCAAATGAATCAACAGGAGAAAACTCCAGAAAAAAGAACTAAACAAAATGGAGGCAAGCAAACTACCAGATACAGAGTTCAAATCACTAGCTATAAGGATGCTAAATGAACACAGTGAGAACTTAAACAAAAAGGTAGCAACCATAAAAAAGAACATAGAAACCATAAAAAAGAACTGGTAAGAAATGATGAATGCAATAATTGAAATCAAGAATACATTATTAGAGGGTTGGCCAAGTGGTGCGGTGGTTAAGCAATGTCTTGGGAAGCCAACGGCCCCAGTTCGGGTCCCACATATGAGGACCAGTGACACTGGCCTCAAAAAAAAAAGAAAGAATACATTAGTAGGAATCAAAAGCACATTAGGTGAAGGGGAGGATCAAATCAATGATTTGGAAGATAAAGTAACACAAAACACCCAATCAGAACAGCAAAAAAAAAATGAATCTAATAAAATGAGGAAAGCTTAGGAGCCCTCTGGGGACATCAAATGTAACAACATACACATGATATTGGGTACCAGAAGGAGAAGGGAGAGAGCAAGGGATTGAGGATATATTTGAAGAAATAATGGCAGAAAAGTTCCATAACCTGATGAAGGAAATAGTCATACAAGCCCAGGAAGTGCAGAGAGTCCCAAACAAGATTAACTCAAAGAGGCAAACACCAAGAAACATTATTATTAAAATGCTTAAGGTTAAAGACAAAGAGAGAACCTTAAAAGCAGCAAGAGATAGGCAATTAGTTACTTACAAGGGAGCTCCCATAGGAACATAAGCTGGTTTCTCAACAGAAACTTTCCAGGCCATAAGAGATTGGCACAAAATACTAAAAGTGATGAAACACAAGGACTTACAACCAACACTACCATTCCCAGCAAGACTATCATTTAAAATCGAAGAAGACATAAAGAACTTTCCAGAAAATAAAAAATGAAAGGAGTTCATCACCACCAAACAAGGATTACAAGAAATGTTAAAGGGATTTCTAGAAGAAGAAGAAGAAGAAGAAGAAGAAGAAGAAGAAGAAGAAGAAGAAGAAGAAGAAGAAGGAGGAGGAGGAGGAGGAGGAGGAGGAGGAGGACGAGGAAGAGGAGGAGGAGGAGGAGGAGGAGGAGGAGGAAGAATAAGAAGAAGAAGAAGAAGAAGAAGAAGAAGAAGAAGAAGAAGAAGAAGAAGAAGAAGAAGAAGAAGAAGAAGAAGAAACATGAGTAATAAAATCTCAATAACAGGCCGGCTGAGTGGCGCATTGGTTAAGCGCTGGCTTGGGAAGCCAGCGACCCTGGTTCGGGTCCCACATATGAGGGCCAGTGACACTACCCTCAAAAAAGAAAGAAAATGACAATAACTACATATCAATCAATAATTACTTTAAATGCAAACGGACTAAAGGCTCTAATCAAAAGACATGGATAGCTGTACAATTCTGTAATACACCATCTATTCATATACATCACATTTAGTGTTCACCACCCAGAGTCAGTTCTCTTTCCATCACTTTATATTTGATCCCTCATCTACCATGCCCCTCCCCCCTTACAATTTACTAACAATTGTCACCCCAATAAACTTTAATTTAAAAAAAAGACATAGGGGTCCGGTCGAGTGGTGCATTGGTTAAGAGCTGGTTTTGGGATGCCAGCGGCCCCGGTTCGGATCCCACATATGAGGGCCAGTGACACTGCCCTCCACAGCTAACAACAGCTCTACCTGGAGCTGGACTGCGAGCCCTGGCGATGGTGTAGGCTGCAGCGCCTGCTGCAGTGGGCTGCCATAAGTTACAGTGAGTGGCCAACAGCCAGCATGAGCGACCAATAGCCATGGTGATCAACCATCCAGAGGCCAGCGACCGATTTGCCTCATCTGGGAGGAGCACAATGATGATGCCAACATGGGCCAGTGAGGCGACGTCCTCCACAACTAGACTGAAGAATGGGAGGACAGCAACTTGTCTGTTACCCTTCCATGATTCCCCAACGTTGTTCCCCTCCCCCAATTTCTCAATAAAATCTTTAAAAAAAAAGTTAATGAGACTCATCAACAAAAAAAAAGAGAGAGAGAGCCCAAATAAATTGTTGACTGGCCAAAATAACTCTGCACACAATCCACCAAAAAGCAATTTATTCGGAAAAAGAAACAAAACCACCACAACAGGTGCCAGAACACACTCTTCTAGCAGGGCTCCAACCAGTCACGCATGCGCAAAAAGAAATAGCCCCTTCCCCAGATGGCCTATATATGAACGGGTCCCTTTCCTAAAAGTTACCACCAAGTTTCAACAGGAAGTCAGGACTAGAGAGTTAACAAGGGGCCCAGTTCTGCCCATAGTCCTCCCAACATTATGCTTAGTCATCTTAAGATGCCAGTTCACTTTATCATTTCTCCATCTTAATCAAGATCTTTTCTGTAAATGCATCGTTGTTTGACAGTCAGGTTTTCTAATCTCACATTTTCCAGTGTCCAGCCTTTTGTCCCTCGATGTTGGAAACAGCCTCCTCTGGGTGTCATATCTTACATAGAGGGGAGTACATGGATTGGGAAACACCGGGTGTCCAGCATCAACTGTCATCAGAAGCAGAGCATTATTATTTTTCAAGTACAAACCATCGGTAATCCATGAGAAATCAGCTTTACCCAGAGAAGTCTTCTGCAAATTGCCACCAGGAATCAGAAGGTGAAGGTGATCTGTTAATGTCAGAGAGTCATGAGGGACTTCCTCAATGTCAGAAGGAAGAAGAGTAGCTGCATTAAGGTTATTACAACATGAAAGGGTTATATGGGAAGTGGTTAACAAAAGGATGTCATAGGAAGTAAAGCAGCTGACTGAAAGACGCTGGATGTGATGAGAATTTAGGAGAGCTTTTACTGCATGAGGCACAAAGATGGTTAGAGGGGATCCCAAAATAATCTTCTCTGTGGCTTTAACCAAGAAGGCATTGGCAGCAATGGCTCTGAGGCAAGGAGGGTATCCCTGAACCAGAGTCCAATTATTGACTATAGTATACTAGGGGCTTATGTTGATCCCCATGTTTCTGAATGAGCACCCCAAGGGCATTTCCTTCCTTTTCATGTACAAAAAGGAAGAAGGGAATCTCGTAGTTGGGATGCTCAAGAGAAGGTCTGTTTATTAAGCTCTCCTTCAAGGCCTTGAAGGCCATGTCATCCTGTTCTTCCCATGAAATTGGGTCAGGACTGTCATTCCTTATCACATATAGCGGTTTTGCCAGAAGAGAAAGATTTGGAATCCAATTCTGGCAGTAGCCAACTAGCCCAAGAAAACCTCACAATTGGCACTGAGTTCTGGGCCTCGAGAAACTTAGGACACCATGGAGCCTGTCTGGATCAGGCGTAGACCTTATTCTGATATCAGATGTCCCAAGTATCGAACCTGAGCTTGGGAAAATTGTAATTCCTCTTTAGAGACCTTTTGTCACTGTAAGGCCAAACGTGTCAAAAAATGGATGCTGTCATCCTGTGAAGAAACCTGAGAAAAAGAGCAAAGAAGTAAATCTCCATATTTTGTGACAAAGTGGAACCTTTAGGGAAAAGTATATCTTCCAAATCAGTCTTCAGAATCTGTGAGAAATAAGAAGGGCTGTCAGTAAACCCCTGAGGCATTACAGTCCAGGTAAATTGCTTGCCTTCCCAAGTGAAAGCAAAAATGTATTGGCTAGCGGGCCGGCTGAGTGGCGCGGTGGTTAAGTGCTGGCTTGGGACTCCAGTGGCCCTGGTTCAGATCTCACATACGAGGGTCAGTGACACTGCCCTCTGAAAAGAAAACAAAAATGTATTGTCTAGCTTCATCAACTGGGATGCTAAAGAATGTACTGCATAGGGCCGGCTGAGTGGCATGGTGTTTAAGTGCTGGCTTGGGAAGCCAGCAGCCCCGGTTTGGGTCCCACATATGACAGCCAGTGACACCACCCTCCAGAAGAAAAAATAATGCACTGCATAAATTAATTACTTTAATTAATTTGTTTCCAGTTAGGATGGATATCAGCAGCATATGAGGGTCAGGAACTATAGGGTGTTGAGGGACAACAACATGGTTTACTGCTCAGAGGTCCTCAACAAACCTCCACCCTCATCCCTTTGGCTTTCTCACAGGTAGAATAGGAGTGTTATAAAGACTAGTACAAGGAATAATAAAATCCTGATTTATGTAATCTTTCACTATGGGCTTTATACCTTGAATGACCTCCTTACTTATAGGATATTGATTAATTCTGGACAGAGGCTTTGATGGATCAATGTGAACCTTGATGTAAGTTGCACTGTGAATTCTGCCATTATCAGTTGAAGATTTTGCCCATAAAGTAGATGGTTGGTCCAGTAGGGACCACTGACCAGGTTTTCAGATTTGGTTACTGTACCATCAGAGACAGCACAAATAAAATATGCTGAAAAGTCATTTAGTTCACCTGGTGGTGATGCTGATGGTTTCCATCAAACTCCAACATTATTTCTCCTTTTTCAGAAAAGGATATTCCAGCATGATACTTCTCTAAGAAGTCTCTGCCTGATAAATGGGTAGAGGTAGAAGAACTAAGGAGAAAACAATGTTCATCTCTTAAGGGACCTAGACAAAAGGGAATAGGTTCAGATACGTGAACCTGTTGAGGTGTATTTGAAATTCCCACTCTGTGAAATATCTTATTACTCTGAGGCAGGGGCTGATTTATAACAGTGAGGTTGATCACTGAGAATGTAGCACCAGTATCAATAATAGCAGAAATAGTTTTCTCCCCAATTTGAAGAGAAGTTTCTCCAAGATGATTAAGGGGAAGGACTGAAAAAAGCCCCTGTAGTTCCTTGGAGCCTTATTACTGAGAATTAGGAAGGCCTGAAAGAGACTGGTTAGTAGGCAGACAGTGTCTTGTACACTTTTACTTACAGCAATCCCTTTTCCAGTGTTCTTGCTCCTTGCAGCCACAAAAAGTTGGAGTTCTCTGGTTTCCCACTGGGCCTCTCATTTGCCACAGCTGAAAGTCAAAAGCCTTGGCAATCTTACTTCTAGGTGGGCCATCTAGGGTACTGGCAAGCCCACTAGGCAAATTTACCAAGTCTAGAGTAGGCATAGTTTCCCATCCCATCATGGATCTTCTAACAAGGAGGGAAAGGTTTTTATTTAGCCCATTGACAAAGAATTAAAAGTTACACGTGTGGTGACAACATCTGAAAGAAGACCAGAATTTCCCTTAAAAACTACCTGAAACCAATTATAATAGTCATGAAAAGATTTGTGAGGTTTTTGTGAGCAAGTGTGAATTTTGCTCCAATTGATAGACCTTGGGAAGGCCTTAGGAATTGCTTGATGTAGATTTTGAGCAAGGTCCCTGGCTTCCTCCCAATAATTGAAGGGTTGCTTTTCTAAATCTCTGTCAGGATGCTCCCATCCAGCAATCCTCATCTAATGTCTAGTTTGGCCTTCACCAACCAACATATGGATTAGCTGGTACAAATCAGAAAACCCAGGCTGATAGGCCTGAATAGTAATATCAAATTCTTCAGAAAACTTATTAGAATCCTCAGTTACCTTAGAAAAAAAAAAGAATTCTTCTTCAATGGCTCATAACAGCTTTAATCCAGGGAATGTAGGAGATGTGGGGTTTATTAGGATCAACAAAGGGTTTAATCTTAAATGGAAAAGTACTCAGAATTTCCAAGGAAGAAGAGAGAGGAGAAGATTCAAAACAAGGTTCCACTGGGGGTTGAGTTGAAAGTGGAGGAAGCAAGGGTCCGACGAGTGGCACAGTGGTTAAGTGCTGCCTTGGAAAGCCAGCGGCCCCGGTTTGGGTCCCACCTATGATGGCCAGTGACACTGCCCTCAAAAAAAATGGAGGAGGCAGCAATGAGGAACAAGATGGTGTCAGAGGTGGAGTTTGAGACAAAGGAGCAGTAGGGGAAGGGCAAGGCAGTATTGTAGAAGGAGAAAATGAGGTTTCAGGTGCCATTTTGTCTCTTTTAGAATTTTTACGTTTCTGTTATCTTTGAGACTTTATTTTGTTGTTGTTTATTTTTTTGAGGGCAGTGTCACTGACCCTCATATGTGGGACCCGAACCGGGGCCGCTGGCTTCCCAAGCCAGCGCTTATCGACCGTGCCACTCGGCCAGCCTGAGACTTTATTTTGTAAAAAGGCAACTTTAGATTTTAGTCTTGTTTGGAAGCCTTAGTATACCACTCCAAATAGGCATTCCATTCCTCTTTCTTAGTTACAGCACTGGTACTATCCAATTTAGTTTTCAGAAAATCATATTTGGGAATCTCAAAAGTTCTCAAAAGCAGCCACTGATATTTAAAATTACTCTTAGTCTCAGCCCTGGTTCAGGTCCCACATATGAGGGCCAGTGACACTGCCCTCAAAAAAAAAATTAAAAAAATTACTCTTAGTCAAATGTCTAACAATGACATTTTTGTACACCTGAAACTAATAAAATAAAATAAAATACAAAATCTCTTAGCCAGATATGTCCATTTAATTAAATACATGCATGAAAATTTCCTGTGGGTTCTAAACATATACTCGATGGATGTCCCTGGAGGAGGAGGGACAGTTTTAGAAGGTTTAGACAGCATGGATCCCATTTTTAATACTGGGCCTGAAACAATTCACAACTCAAGCAAACTGTAGGTCTTCAGCTCGACTCACTCTCACTCTGGAGCAGTATTATCACTGTGAATCAGACCAAAGGCTAAAGCCATTTCCAGGCAAATAACTAACTCTTAGGAAGTTAAGTTACAGGCTGAATTGGAACTGGCCCCAAACCAGTTCACAATTCAAGGAACCCAGCAATCTTCAGCTCATCCCACTCTCTGAAACAGACTGGTTACTGTGAACCAGACCAAAGGCTAGAGCCAGTTCCAGGAAATAACCAACTCTTAGGGAGTTCAGTTATTGGCTGAACTGGGTGGCACTCTGTTAACTTTATCAATGAGGCAGCATGATCTAATACTGGCTAAAACTAACCAATTTCAGTAGAAATAACCTCTGTCTCCAAAATAGACATTAGGAAAAGGTTAGTTTTCATCTCAAAGGACAGCTTGCTTTCTCAAGAATTCAAGTCAATGTGCCTCATCAAGTACTCAGACAACATAGAGGCCTTTAATACATTCACACACATGCACAGCAACAAACAAACAAAAAATTTAAAACTTCCCAAGTAAAGCCTGGAGAGCACCAGATGCAGTATCCTGCTGGCTCAGATCCAGGAGAGAACTTACCTGTGGCCTCTAAACTGAGGAGCAAAACATTGATCCAAAGAAGCTCAGTAGGCAACTTATTGGTTTGCTCACCAGTCAGAAGCTGCCAAAGTTCTGTTATTTTCTGATCCCATTCAGGCCACTAAAGTTCTGACTGGCCAAAATGACTCTCCAGACAATCCACCAAAAGGTGGTTTATTCTTTTTTCTTAAAAAAAGAAACAAAACCACCATAAAAGTATGAGAATGCACTCCTCTGGCCAGGCTCCAACCAGCTGCACATGTGTAAAAAGAGAAAGCCCATTCCCCAGCTGGCCTCTATATAAATGGATCCCTCCCCTGGAAGTTACCACCAAGTTTCAATAGGAAGTCAGGACTAGAGAGTTGACAAGGGGCCCAGCTGTGCCGTTAGTCCTCCCAGCTCTATGATTAGTCATCTTGAGATACCAGTTCACTTTTATCAAAATAAAATCAGAAATGAAAGAGAAGTGACACCTGAATCCACAGAAATACAAAGAATTGTGAGAAAAATATGAGCAATTATATTCCAACAAATTGGACTATCTTGAAGAAACCGATAAATTCCTAGAAAAATGCAACCTTCCAAGGCTGACTCAAGAATTAACAAAAAAATATAAACAGGTGGATTACTACTAATGAAATCAAACCAGTAATCAACAAGCAAACTATAAGAAGTCCTGGACAAGATGCCTTCACAAGTTAAATTTACCAAACATTCAGAAAAGAATAAACACCTATTCTTCTCAAACTATTCCAAAAAAAACAAAGAACAGGGGAAGCACCCAAACTCATTATGCAAGACCACCATTATTTTGATTCCAGAATCAGACAAAGGAGGTGTGATCAAAAACTATGGTGCATGTTTAAATTTTAAAAAAAGTTGTTACACTAAAAGACACATTGTCATTAATCCCCCTCAAAAGTCCCTTTGCCTCGAACACACATACCCCATCGTTCTTGCCACTTTCTAAAACAGTTCTGGAAATCCAATCTCATGAGTGTCTTTAGTTGTGCTCGTGGCTACCTTGGTGTCCTGAATTGATTCAAAATATATACCTTTCATGGTCATTTTGAATTTTGGGAAGAGGAGATGTCACAGGGTGCCAGATCTGGTGAATACAGTGGATGAGGACACATTGTTATATTTTTATTGGACAGAAACTGCCATACCAGAAGCAATGTGTGACACAGAGCCTTCCCCATTGTGATCACAAAATACAGTGAATGTTGGTACTGAGTACCATCCAATGGAAAGGCAGGGACATTCAAGAGGGGAAGCGGCACATCAAACCTCAGTAACATTGTGTAACATGTTTCAACTTGTTCAGTGCAATCAGTCTGTGTGAACTATGGTTCAGAGAATGTGTGTTTTAAAGTGTACCATAAATCATACTCCATCATGACAACGTTCCATGTCACACATCTCTTCTGGTATACAGCAATTTATGTCAATTAAAACCATTATGTTGTGCCCTCATTTACCTTATTCACCGGATCTGGCACCATGCAACTTCTGGCTCTTCCCCAAAGTCAAAATGATTCAGGACATTGAGGCAGCCACAACAGCTCAAATAAAGACATGCATGAAACAGGACTTCCAGAACTTTTTCAGACAGTGGCAAGAACAATGGAATAGTGTGTTTGAAGTGAGAGGGAGTATTTTGAGGGGGATTAATAGCAATGTGATCTTTATTGTAATATTTTTTTTATTTAAACATTCAACATGTTGTTTGTTCACACCTCGTATTATAAAATTAAAAATTATAGGTTATATTCCTGATGAACATAGATGCAAAAGTCCTCAACAAAATATTAGCAAACTGAATTTAGCAATATATTAAAAAGGTCACACACCATGATCAAATGGCATTTATTTTGAGGATGTAAGTTTTGTTCAATATTTGAAGATCAATTAATGTTATACACTACATAAACAAAATTAAGGATAAAAATCATATGATCATATCAATAGATGCAGAAAAAGCATATGAAAAAAAACCAGCATCCATTTGTGATAAAAACTTTCAAAGGAAACATACCTCAACATAATAATTGCCATATATGACAATCCTACAGCTAACATCATACTCAATGCTGAAAAGCTAAAAGTGTTTTTTTCTTAAGATCAGGAATAAGATAAAGCATGTCCAATTTCACTGGTTTTATTCAACATAGTAGTAGAAGTCCTAGCTACAACAATAAGACATGAGAAAGAAATAAGAAGCATCCAAATTGAAAAGGAGTAAGCAAAATTGTCATTATTTGCAGATGACATGATACTATATGCTCATATAGAGAACCCTACAAATTCCACTAAAAAATGATTAAAACTCATAAATGAATTCAATACAGTAGCAGGATACAAAATTAATTTCTGATATCAGGTTTTTTATACATCAAAAATGAACTGTTAGAAAGAGAAATTAAGAAAACAATCCCATTTACAATTGCATCAAAAATAAAATAAAATACCTAGAAAAAATGTAACCATGCAGGTAAAAGACCTCTACTCAGAAAATTATAAGGCAGTGAAGAAAGAAATGAAAGAATATACAAATAAATGGAAACATATACCATACTCATAGATAAGAAGTAACATCATTAAAATGTCCATACTACCCACAGTAATTAATAGATTCAATGAAATCTCTATTAAAATACCAAAGACATTTTTCACAGAATGAGGACAAATAATCCTAAAATTTATATGGATCAAAAAAAAAAGACCGGAAATAGCCACAGCAATCTTGAGGGGAAAAAAGAGAAAAGTTGAAGGCATCCCAATAACTGATATCAAACAATATACAAGGCTATAGTAAAATCAAAATAGTGTGACACGGGCATAAACAAATAGACACATAGGGCCGGCCGAGTGGCGCAGTGGTTAAGCGCTGGCTTGGGAAACCAGCGGCCCCGGTTCGGGTCCCGCATATGAGGGCCAGTGACACTGCCCTCAAAAAAAAAAAAAAAAAAAAAAAACCCACAAGCAAACAAATAGACACATAGATCAATGGAACAGAACAGAGAGCTCAAAAATAAACCCATTTATATAGAGTCAATTAATCTATGACAAAGGAGGCAAGAATACAGAATGAGGTAAAGACAGTCTAATCAATAAATGGTATTGGCAAAACTGGACAGATACATACAAAAGATGTAACTGGATGACAAGTTTATGAATAAGCTTGGGCCGGCAGAGTGGCGTGGTGGTTAAGCGCTGGCTAGGGAGGCTAGAGGCCACGGTTCAGGTCCCACATATGAGGGCCAGTGACACTGCCCTCAAAAAAGAAAAGAATAAGCTTAAGGGCCGGCTGAGTGGTGCAGTGGTTAAGAGCTGGATTGGGATGCCAGTGGCCCCAGTTCAGGTCCCACATATGAGGGCCAGTGACACTGCCCTCAAAAAAAAATGGGACTACAAAGAATTGGGACTACATATAACTAAAAAGTTTTTGCACAGTAAACAAAACCATCAGCAAAATGTAAAGACAACCTACTGAATTGGAGAAGATATTTGCCAATGATACATCTGATAAAGGATTAGTATCCAGAATTTATAAAGAACTCGTACAACTCAACACCAAAAACAATCAAATTTAAAAATGGGCAGAGGACCTGAATAGGCATTTCTCTAAAGAGGACATACAGATGGTCAATAGACATATGGAAAGATGCTCACTGTCACTAACCATCAGAGAAATGCAAACTAAAACCACAATGACATATTACCTCACACCTGTCAGAATGGCTATCATCAATAAATTGACAAACAAGTGCTGGCTAGGACATGGAGGAAAGATAACCCTCGGGCATTGTTGGTGGGATTACAAATTGATGCAGCCTCTTTAGTAAACAGTTTGGAGGTTCCACAAAAAATGAAAACTAGAATTACCTTATGCCCTAGAAATTCCACTTCTAGGTATTTACCCCAAAAAAACTCCAAAACACCAATTTGAAAAGATATATGCACCCCTGTGTTCACTGAAGAGCTATTTACCATAGCCAAGATATGGAAACAATAGAAATATATATATATATATTAGAATATTAGTTGGCTATAAAAAAAGAATGAAATCTTACCATTTGCGAATGGCACAGTTTCCGTTCAGATCTACAACCGCCTGACTTCTTAGCCAGGTTCCTCTGACTCTGGTGCTGCATTACCTCCCATTGCACTCTAATGTGTTTCTCTTTTTTCTTTTCTTTTTTTAATTCCATGCATGTTGGTTTTGTGTTTTCTGAGGTGTAACATCCATAGTAAACAAAATATTAATAAAATATCCTCATTCAGGAAAAACTTTGCAAGTAGTACGACGTGCCTGTATTTTCAGAAATTTAAGGCTTTAAAATAATACAGTTAAAAACAATGACGAGCAATAGATATTTTTTATTACTCATCGGCATAGAGAAAATTCATGTTTTTTATATTTTATCAGTTACTTACCATTTATTACTTAATCCTCTGAATATTTTCCTTTTAAACAGCCTTACTGACATCCTGCAGTAGATTAACAGATAAAGACGATGTGATACACAAACACACACAATGGAATATTACTCAGCAATAAAAAAAGAATGAAGTCATGCTACTTGTGACAACATGGATACATGGATAGTCTTAAAATATATTATGTTGGGCCAGCCGAGTGGTGTGGTGGTTAAGCACTGGCTTGGGAAGCCAGCAGGCCCAGTTCGGTCCCACATGAGGGCCAGTGACACTGCCCTCAAAAAAAAAAGATATTATGCTAACTTAAATAGAGAAAGATTTCATTTTTATATGGAATGTAAAGAATAAAACAAATGAATAAACAAAATACAAACAGACTCATAGATAAAGAGACTAAACTGATAGTTGTCAGATGGGAAAAGGAAGTTGGGGAACTGGGTGAAAAAGGTAAAGGGATTAAGAAATACAAATTGTTGGCCAGTCGAGTGGCTCAGTTCGTTAAGAGTGGGAGCTCTGAGCAACAGGGTCATTGGATCAATTCTCACATGGGCCAGTGAGCTGTGCCAGGCTGAGCTGCCACTGAGCTACCAATAGGTGGCAGGATGGCTCAGCTGGTGGGATCACTTGCTCCTAACAACAAGGTTGCCAGTTTGACTCTCGCATGGGATGGTGGGCTACGCCCACTTTCAAATAAAATTGAACATTGCTCCTTGAGCTGAGCAGCCATGAGCTACCGATGGGTGGCCCAATGGTGACTGGACTTGTAGCTGAGCTAGCCACACCCTCCACAACTAAGACTGGAGGACAACAACTTGGCTGTTCCCCTTCCCCAATTCCCCAATAAAATCTTTTTTAAAAAAAGAAATACAAATTGTTAGTTACAAAATAGTCATGGGGATGTAAAGTACCGCATAGAGAATAAAACCACAAATGTTGTAACAACTATTTATAGTGCCAGGTGGCTAGTAGACTAATCGAGGAGATCACTGCATAAATTATATAAATGTCTAACCACTACATTGTACACCTGAAACTAATATAAAATAGTATTCAAAGTCGACTGTAACTGAAAAAAATAACCAATTTTAAAAGAAGAATAAAATCACTGTGTTTTTCCTTGTTTCAGGGTTTTCCATCCTCCAAGCAATCATGGAAGCAGCAGTGCAGAACAACTGGCAAGTGACAGCACGGTCTGTGGGAAACATAAAGGACGTCCAAGAATTCAGGCGCATCATTGAAGAAATGGACAGGAGGCAGGAAAAACGATACTTGATTGACTGTGAAGTCGAAAGGATTAACACAATATTGGAACAGGTACATTGGAGGTTTTGCCCACCCCCAGCCAACATTTTAAATTATCAACCTAAGGGAGTCCCCCATACCTGCTAACAAATTAAGTAGAAAACATGACTAAATGTTCCAACAGGTTGTTTTTTCCCTATGACCATATATATATTCAATTACAGTTGGCATACAATATTATACAACGTCAGCTTCAGGTGTACAGTGCAGTGATCAAGCCTCTACTCCATCCATGACGTGGTCTCCCTAACAAGACATGTGACCATCTGACACCCCACAAAATATTTAAAACATTATTAATTATATTCCGCAAACTGTCTATCATATCCCTGTGGCAATATTGTAGTTAACTATTTATGCTGTCTAATCCCTTCCCCTTCTCCCTCATCACCACCCCCATCCCAACTAGCAACCATCAGTTTTTCCTCTATATCTATGAAACTGTTTCTGTTTACATTGCTCATTCATGTAGTTTTTCAGATTCCACATATAAGTGAGATCATATGGTATTTGTCTTTCTCCAACTGACTTATTTCACTTAACATAATAGACTCTAGGTCCATCCATATCACTGCAAATGGTACAATTTCATTCTTTATAGCAGAGCAATACTGCGTTGTATAAATGTACCACAGTTTCTTAATCCAGTCGTCTACCTAAGGGCATTTGGTTGTTTCCAAGTCTTGGCTATTGTAAATAGCACTGCAATAAACATAGGGATCCATATAATTTTTCAAATTAGCATCTTGGATTCTTCTGGGTAGATACCCAAGAGTGGAATTGCTGGGTCATACAGTAGTTCCATTTCCCAAAATTAGAGATACCCCCATACTGATTTCCTTAATGGCTGCACCAATCTGCCGTCCCACCAACAGTGCACCAGGGTTCCCTTTTCTCCACAGTCTCACCAGCACTTGTTGTTTGTTGATTTATTGATGATAGCTATTCTGACCGGAGTAAGGTGGTATCTCATTGTGGTTTTCATTTGCATTTCTCTGATGATTAGTGAGGTTGAACATTTTTTCATATGCCTCAGCCAATAGTTTTTTATAGTCACCCTAATCCTTTCTTTCTTCCCCAGTGATTTCAGAAAAAGAAAATCTAAGCTGTTGAAAATTGCATTGTTATGATTAATCTGGAAGTCTCTGCAATTTAATGCTACATATGAGATAAACACTCTTCCACATCTATTTCATAGATAGCTGACTCAAAGTAATCCTCTTCCTTTCACATACCTTCCTCCCAACAGGGAAGAGAAAAGGGATGAGGAAGGACAGAAAGGTAGCATTTCTATTTCAGGGGCCTAGTTTCAGAATATCAGGTCAGTCCTCATGTTTGAAAATTTGTGGATATTTTTACAGAATATCCCTCTGGTGAAAGAAAGAGGAAGGGTGTAGGGTGGAGATATGTCTCTGTAATTTGAGTCCGTTTTTTAAAATGGCATATGAGAAAAATTGTTCATGGCTTTTAAAATGTGAACAAAGTGAAAAAAGATTCTCACTGGGGTGAGGAATATGATTCAGTTGGTAAAAATCTATTTATTATCAAGCTTAGATATTTCAATTTATGATTAAAATATTAATAGAAATGTTTCATCCTAAGCCAGATGGACACTCTGTTTGGAGTAGAGTCACAGTGAAATGTGATGGAAGTTTACTATTTTCCTTAGTAGTTTCATTGCCAGTTAATAACAAAGTGCCTGTGCTGTTATAAACAAAACTGTAAGGGAAACATTTCCATTCTAATTGGTCCTAGCATACCTGGGGGGCGAAACAGATTCCGATTTTGAAATTACAATGAGCTGTCATTGCCTGGGAGAGCTCTTTTATAGAAAGTTAAATATTAACAATTTGTCAGGGCCTGCCGAGTGGCTTGGTGGTTAAGTGCTGGCTTGGGAAGCCAGTGGCCCCGGTTCAGGTCCCACATATGAGGGCCAGTGACACTGCCCTCAAAATAATAATAATAAAATAAAAGTAAATAAAAAAAAAACAATTTGTCAGATATGACTCCATAAGAAGATAATTGGAAATAAAAAGGTAAGAAAAGGGAAGAGAAGAGAGGAAAAGAGAGAATAGAGAAGGGGAGGGAGGCAGAAAGAAAGGGAGGGAGGGAGGGAAGGAGAGACAAAAACTGGAAGGGAAAGGAAGGGAAGGAAAGGAGGAAGGTAGGGCTGGAGAGAGAGAGAGAGAGAGAGAAAGAGAGAGAGAGAAATCCCATACTCTGCATTATATACAAAGCTGTCCTTTTCGTAAGAACAGCATCATGTCTAGTGAATTACAAAATCTAGAGCATTAGTCTGGCTAAATCAAATTTCCCAACTAACATTCTGTTGAGCTATCCAAATGATACACCTCTCCCTTTCAAAACAAAACAAAACAAAACACACACACACAATATTTGCCTTTGATTTTCTTAGATCTTGAAAGTGAAGAATCAGGTCAGTGATATTGACGTATGTACTAAATGCCCTCTAAAATTTAATACAAAAATAGCCTTTTAATGGGTTACCTACTTCATAGCCTAGAGCAGAGGAACATCCTCTTTGTCCTACTTTGTTTTCCTTCTTTTGTACTAGTGACTTTGGCTTCTTGAATATCTTACATCCTGTTAAGTCTTTTGGGACCTTATAGTGGAGTCTGGGATTTTTCAGCATACTGTAAAGGAAAAAGAAGTGGATAGAACAATGAAACTTATATAGCTGTAGGATCTTGGGCACTTAAATATCTATGTTTCACTTGTCTCATCTATGTGATGGGGAAATAAAATTTGCTCTATATCATGTGGTTGGAATAATTGCTTTGAAAGGCATAAAATGCTGTAGAAAAAATAATCATTATAACTAAACACTTTCAGGAAAACTAAACTAACATTATTCAAAAACCCTGTTCTCTCTTTTCTTATCTCACTTTCTATCTTCCTTTCCTCTATATGCACACTCACAATATCCCTCAAAATACTTTCTTTCCCATTTTTCAGGGAACATTGTTCAAACAAAAGTTTTAGTAACATCCAAGTAAGGCTAGAAGTTAATTTCACTTATTTTTTCCGTTTGAAGAAATTGTTATAAAATTATTAACTCATGATTGTTTTCTACCATTTAAGGAATTTAAGGAATTTCTACTAGGCCATAAGTACTTTGACATAAGGGCCATGTTTGGCTTGTTTATTGTTGTATCTGCAGTGTTTAACAGAGTACCTGGTTAATAGTGTTGGATGGATAGATAGATGGGTGGATTAATGGATAGATGGATGAATATTGAACAAGTACATTTCAATAACTTTCACTGTAATTTTGTTATGCTTCCATCCAGAGGCAAAATAGTACCTGCAACCACATGATATGAATATTAAAGCACACATTTTCTCAAAGTTTTAAGATGATAGCTTTCTGCTCAAGCCTATTCTAATGCTATCATGAACTTGTTAATATTTTTTTTTCTTTTTTTGAGGGCAGTGTCACTGGCCCTCATATGTGGGACCCAAACTGGGGCCGCTGGCTTCCCAAGCCAGCGCTTAACCACTGTGCCACTCGGCTGGCCCAGAGCTTAACTTTTTTATAAGACTAGATTTCTCATTAAACAAATTGTGTAAATTAAGCAACAACATGATATTTTTTAAAACAACTTCAACATGATACTTTTTAAAAAGGTTTTATTGAGGAATTGGGGGAGGGGACCAGCCAAGTTATTGTTCTTCAGTCTTTGCTATGGAGGGCGCCAGGCACCATTTGGCTACCCGTAAGCAGCTCGTGGCCTCTAAGCTCAAGTTGCTGTGTTCAATCTTAGTTGTGGGTGGGCATAGCCACCATCTCATGCGGGAGTCTAGCCCAGCAGCCTTGTTGTGAAGAGCACACGCCCTATCCACTGAGTCATCCGGGGGGCAGCTCAGCTAAAGGTGCCGAATTCAATCTTTAGTTGTGGGTGGGCATAGCCCACCATTGAACAGGCAATCTTGTTGTTACACAGGCTGAGCCATCCTGCCACCTGTTGGCAGCTCAGTGACAGCTCAGCTAAAGCGCAGCATTCACTGGCCTATATGGGAATCAAACCATCAGCTCTGTTGCTCAGAGCACACACTGTAAGCCAACTCTTAACTAACTGATCCACTCAGTCGGCCCCAACATGATATTTCTTTAATGAAAACATTTTTTAAATGAATTTCATACTATTATCCAGAGACACTACTTTTTTTTTTTATTGGTTCCTAACTCTTCTTGGTGAAGTTATCATAATTCACTTACAGATCCTGGGTTGAAATGATAAAACATAACTCAATCAGTATTAAGTTTTCCCAAAAGATACCCACATTATCCAAAAGTGTTTTCAACTTTTCTTGAGTTTATTTTCACAGAAGGAAACTTCTATAGTCTCCCACAAAATGACACTTAATGCCATTATTTGAGGTAGAAGAGCCTGTTTTACCACTACAACCCTATTCATTATAGATCATATTTTGGCATAAACTAAGTTCATATTGTACACTATATCCAATGAGTGTTAATGAAAAAACCTTAATATTGTGTAAGTTTTTCAATACAAGTAGATCATCAATATATAACAATATATTTCATAACTTCCTCATTTCATGATACAGACTCTAATTTCCCCTGTGAATGTTCAAACACTTATGGGGTAAATCAAAATTCTTCCAACATTTCTTTCCAAAGATCTTTTTTAAAATAACATTTTATTTTTCAATTAAAGTTGACATACAATATTATATTAGTTTCAGGTGTGCAACTCAGTGAATAAAACATTTATATAACTTCCAAAGTGATCAACCCAATAAATCCGGTACCCATCTGACACCATACATAATTATTACAATATTATTGACTATATTCCTTAGGATATACTTTACACCCCCATGACTATTTTGTAACTACCAATTTGTACCTCTTTTTTTTTTGAGGGTACTGTCCCTGGCCCTCATATGTGGGACCCGAACCGGGGCCGCTGGCTTCCCAAGCCAGCACTTAACAACCATGCCACTTGCCGGCCCCCAATTTGTACTTAATCTTTTCACTATTTTCACCCGTTTCCCCATCCCACCTTCCCATCTGGAAACACTCAAAATGTTCTCTGTATCTATGAGTTTGTTTCTGTTTTGTTTGTTCATTTATTTTGTTCTTTAGGTTCCACATATAGGTGAAATCATATGGTATTTGTCCTTCTCTGTCTGATTTTTTTCACTTAGCATAATACTCTGTAGGTTCATCCATGTTCCTGCACATGTCAAGATTTCATTCTTTTTGTACGGCTGCATAATATTCCATTACATAGAGGTATCACGACTTCTTTATCCATTTATATACTGATGGACACTAAGGTTGTTTGCATATCTTGGCTACTGTAAGTAATGTTGCAATAAACATATGGATGCATATGTCTTTTCAAATTAGTGATTTGGGTTTCTATGGATAAATACCCAGAATTCGAATTACTGCGTTCTCTTTTGTCTCTTGCTATAGCCTTTGTTTTTAAGTCTGTTTTGTCTGGTAAAAGTATTACTAACCCAGTTCTTTGTTTCTTTGTTTTAGTTTTCATGAAATATCTTTTTCTATCCCTTTCCTTTCAGGCTGTGTGTGTCTTTCAATCTGAAGTGAGTCTCTTGTAGGCAATATGTGTAAGGGTCTTGTTTTCTTTTTTTAAAAATATTTTTACTGGGGAATTAGGGAAGGGAAACTGTGTTGGGGAGCCAGGGAAGGGGAACAGACAAGTTACTGTCATTTTGTTCTTCAGTCTAGTTGCAGAGGACGTTGCTTCACTGGCCCATGTTAGTATCGTCATTGCGCTCTTCGCGGATGAGGCAGATCGGTCGCAGGCCTCTGGATGGCCACTCCCTGTGGCTATTGGCCACTCACGCTGTCTGCTGGCCACTCACCATAGCCTATGGCAGCCCACTGCAGCAGGGGCTGTAAGTTACACCGTCGCCAGGGCTCGTGCATCCCAGCTACAGGTGGAGCTGTTGTTAGCTGTAGAGGGCAGTGTCACTGGCTCTCATATGTGGTATCCAAACCAGGGCCGTCGGCATCCCAAGTCAGCTCTTAACCAATGCACCATTCGGCCAGCCCAGGGTCTTGTTTTCTTATCTATTCAGCTACACTATGTCTTTTGATTGGAGCATTTAATCTATTTATATTTAAAGTAATTTTTGATAGATATGTAGTTTTTGCCATTTTATTATTCATGTTTTTCATACATTTTCTCCTCTTCTTAAAGAAGTCCCTTTAACATTTCTTATAATACTGGTTTGGTTGTGAAGAACTTCTTTAGCTTTTTCTTATCTGGGAAGCTCTTTACATCACCTTTAATTCTTTTTCCCCTTTTTGTTTTTAATTAAAGTTTATTGGGGTGACAGTGGTTAGTAAAGTTCCATAGGTTTCAGGTGTACTTCAATATTAAATACTAGCCCTGCTGGATAGAGTTATCTTGGTTGTAGGTCTTTGCTTTTCATCACGTGGAATATTTCATGCCAATCCCTTGTAGACTGCAAAGTTTCTGTTGATAAATCAACTGATAGTCTTATGGGAGTTCCTTGTAGGTAACTAACTGCTTTTCTCTCGCTGCTTTTTTTTGAGGGCAGTGTCACTGGCCCTCATATGTTCGACCCAAACAAGGGCCACTGGCTTCCCAAGCCAGCACTCAACCACCACGCCACTCGGCCAGCCCTCTCTTGCTGCTTTTAAGATTCTCTCTTTCTTTGTAACTTTTGGCATTTTAATTATGATGTGTTGGTGTAGGCCTCTTTGGGTCCATCTTGTTTGGGACTCTCTTTGCTGTCTGGGCTTGCATGTCTATCTATTTCCTTCAACAGGTTAGGTTAGGTTAGTTTTCCGTGATTATTTCTTCAAATAGTTTTTCAATTCCTTGTGCTCTCTCTTCTTCTGGTATCACTAGGGTAAAACTCTTGTTATGCTTGATGTTGTCCTTGAGGTCCCTTAAACAATCATTTTTTTATTGTTTTTTTTTTCTTTTTTGTTGCTCCAATTGGGTGTTTTCTGCTACCCTGTCTTCCAATTCACTGATTCAAAGCTCTACTTAATCTAATCTTTTCATTTTCTCTGATGTATTCTTTATTTCAGTTATTGTATTCTTCATTCCTGACTGGTTGTTTTTTTATGTTTTCTCTCTCCATTCTTATGTTTCCTAACTCTTTCTTGAAGTTTGTCTTGAGACCATTGAGCATCCGTATAACCAGTGATTTGAACTCTGCTTCTGGTAGATTGCTTGTCTCCATTTCATTTAGTTCTTTTTCTGAAGCTTTGTTCTGTTATTTTATTTGTTAAATTTCTTTTTGTTTCTCAATTTTGGCTGCCTCTTTGTGTTTCTTTCTACATATTAGGTGGACCTGTTATGTCTCCTGGTCTTGGTAGAGTGACCTTATGTAGTAGGTGTCCTGTGAGGCCCAGTGGTGCAGTATTTCTGGTCACCTGAGCTGGGTGTTCCAAGTGTGTCTATGTGGTTTGTGTGTGCCTTCCTGTTATATGTGAGCCTTGATTCCTGCTTGGATTTCAGTCGGTGGTATTGGCATTCAGGCTAACTGGCTGTGAGGATTGGCTATGACCACACTGTATGAACTGCTGTGTTTGGGCTGACCCCATGTTGCAGAATTTGTTACCATGTGCTCCCAAAATCACCTTTTGAGTGTGCCATTAGTGGCGTAATATTGTGGTGCTCTGTTGTAATCTGAAATGGCCTCTGGGTGTTCTGTTTCTGGTGCCTTGGGGGAGGAGCTCTGGTGCAGTCCAAAGGCATCCCTTGCCTATATCCTGCCCAGGACCACGTGGTATGAGCTACAAAGTGATCTGCAGATGGTTACCACTTGTGCTGGATTTGGATGTGTCTGGGAGAGGCTAAGCTGTGAACTGAGGCCAACTGCCACCAATGGCAGTCTTGAGGCTGCATAGCAAGTGGTTCAGGGCATGCAAAAGTCAGATGCTGCTTGTTTGTGCTTTTTGAACCTTTAAGAGATTTTAGGGACATCTACAGCATGAGCCAGGTAGGCCATATGTATGGAAAAGCTACAGAAGTGGCCTGGGTGGGCCCAAAATTTGGGTGGAGTGGGAATCACTAGGGTAGGACAACCTGTGTTAGCAAAGTTGGTTGAGACTCAGATATGGTACCCACCTAAGTCTGAATTCTGGAAGAGGAAGGACTCTACAAAGGAGCAATGGCTTCCACCAGCACCTCTGTCTGGGAGAAAGTTTTTTCTCCAGCCCTCACCTTGCATCCAGACAATTCAGTTCTTCCTCATATATCTCTGGAGTGAGTCTACCAGCAAGTAAGTCCATGTTTGGGCCCTTTAAAAGGAACATCTGTGACTCCAGCCACCCTGTGTCTCACTTAGCCACAATATCTGCTGGGTTTCACTACCAGAAGTTGTGTGGACTTCTTTTCATGGCACTAGAACCCTGGGCTGGAGAGCCTGGTGTGGGATTGGGATGCCTCATTCTGAGAGGGAATCTCCACAGCCAATATCCCTCCCAATTTTTTTTGGGGGGGGCAGTGTCACTGGCCCTCATATGTGGGATCCAAACCGGGGCTCACCACCACGCCACTCGGCCGGCTCTCCCTCCCAATTTTTTTGTTTTGTTTTGTTTTTTTAGAAGGCAGTGTCGCTGGCCCTCATATGTGGGATCCGAACAGGTGTTGCTAGCATCCCAAGCCAGCTCTTAACTACCATGCCACTTGGCTGGCCCGCCCACCCAATTTTTAACCACCACACATGGGTGTGGGGCCAGCCTGGGCCTCATGTCTGCCCCTCCTAGCAGTTTCAATAAGGCTTCTTCTGTATGACTTTAGTTATAGGACTTCTGTTCAGCTAGAGTTCAGGTGATTCTCAATAATGGTTGTTCTGTACTTTAATTGCAATTTCGATGTGGTTGTTGGAAGAGGCAAGAAAATCTTGACCACAAGCTCTGCCATCTTGACCAGAAGCGCCAAAGCTCTTTTTTATCTCTTTCAACTCTTCAAACTACAGCAGAAAAAAAGAAAAAAAAAAGACTCAGTTAGGTACTAATCTGTCTTTAATATTTCTTCTTAACAGCTAATCTATAAAGTATTCCAAATTTACAGCTACCATAATTAAGATATGAAAGAGCAGAGGTATAGACAAATAAAAGAATTAAGGTTTGTCAGGGCTCAAAGAGAATATTTAGAAACTTAGGATCATAAATGTAAGAATTAAGAGCACCTTCTACTGGAAGATGTATGTGTACTAGGATGAATGAAGCACTGATCTGACTTGATATAGCCTTCCTATTACTGTATTGTATTAATGAGGCCCTTCCAATTAGTAAACAGCTGTGTTAATTCAATGACCAGACTAAATATAAACTTTTGAAAAGGTTACCTCTCCATTGTGTATATATACCACATCTTCTTTATCCAATCATCTATCAAAAAACACTTTGGTTGTTTCCATGTCTTGGACACAGTAAATAATGCTGCAACGAACATTAGAATACATATGAAATCAGACTATAAAGCTCGTGAACTCATCCTACAAAAAGTGCTACAGACGTCATTGCTGAATATCACTATGATCACCTTCGAAATACTCGCACTGGGAAGCTATACACTGACACCAGTGCCTAGTTCCCCCTTCAAAGAAATTTTGGAACTCTTTTTTTCTGGAATGGCCATCAGAGCTGTCATTGTATTACCCTTGAAATGTCTTCCTTTCAATATTTCCGTTACCTTCTGGTAAAGAAAGAAGTCATTGGAGGCCAGATTGGGTGAATAGGGAGGGTGTTCCAATACAGACATTTGTTTACTGGCTAAAAATTCCCTCACAGACAGTGCTGTGTGGGCTGGTGCATTGTACTGATGCAAGAGCCATGAATTGTTGGCAAAAGTTCAGGTCATCTACATTTTGCACACAGCCTGTTAAGCACTTCCAAATAGTAAACTTGGTTAACTTTTTGCCCCATTGTTCCAAATTCATAATGAATAATCCCTCTGATATCCAAAAAGGTAGCAACATCACTGCAACAAGTTTGTGAACTTAATTGTTAGAACTTGTATATATTTATGGATAAATGTTTTCAGATTTTTTGAGTTGATACCCATGGGAAGGGTTGCTGGGTCATATAGTAATTCTATTCATAATTTGTTTTTGGTTTTGGTTTTTTAGCTGAGCCATCCTGCCACTTGTTGGCACCTCAGCAGCAGCTCAGCTCAAGCCTGGCATTGAACTGCTGTTGCTCAGAGCTCACACTCTTTTTTTGGGGGGTGGGGCAGTGTCACTGGCCCTCATATGTGGGACCAGAACCAGGGCTGCTGGCATCCCAAGCCAGCTCTTAACCACTGCGCCACTCAACCGGCCCAGAGCTCACACTCTTGAGTGAGCTCTTAACCAACTGAGCCACTTGGCTGGTCCCCATTCGTAAATTTTTGAGGAACCTCTGTACTGTTTTCCATAGCAGTTGCCATAAATAAAGTTGAAATACTGCCATTTGTGACAACATGGATGGATTTTGAGATTATTATGCTAAGTGAAATAAGTCAGACAGAAAAAGTCGAGAACCATATGACTTCACTCATGTGTGGGATATAAAACTGAAGGCAACAAAAGAGCAAGACAAACAAAGAAACAAAAACTAATAGGCAGACAATAGTTTAGTGATTACCAGAGTGTAAGGGGGGAGGGAGATGTTAGAAGAGGGTAAAGCAGGTCAAATACCACACTGTGTGGTAACACATATTATAATATATAGATGATGGATTATAGAATTGTGCGCTTCAAACCTATGTAAGTTTTGTTGACCATTGTCACCCCAATCAATTTTAATAAAAAAAGAAAGAAAAGAAAAGATAATTCTCATGGAATTATCTACCCATGACTGAGTAGATCCTCTATCACAGTAGCATATTCCTGTGAACTGCTTATGAAGGTCAAGCCTTAAAAAAGTGAATGGTTCTGTTGGATGTTTGTTTATTTACAGAGGCAGCATGGCATAGTTTCAGAGCATGCACTGGGGAGGCAGTCTGCATAGATCTGTCACTTAGTAACTATGTGACCTAAGGCAAGTTACTTAACTCTCTGCCTCCATTTCTTGCTTGTAAAGTGGGAATGATAACTGTACCTTAATAACTTGATATACACCAAGCATTTAGAAAGATGCCCTCCCTACACACAATGTTTGTACAGTGTTTTGATGGTAAACAAAGTGTTTTCATATAGATTATCTCATTTAAGCCTCACTATGGGGGGGCAGACAGAGCAGATGTGCTTATCCCAGATTTATAGATGATAAATTGATGCTTAGAGACATTTAGATGATTTGTCCAAGTGTGGCTCTCTGCTCAATCCTAGTAAGTGGCAGAGTTTTGTCCTTATAAAACTCAAGTGCTCTGACTCCTAGTCCAGTGCTCTTGCTCCTACACTAAACCACTGTTCTTAATTTCTAAATCATTTATTAAATATTTAGCCAATGCCAAACCCTAGATTAGGGCTGTTCATCAGGTTGCCTTTTAAAAAAATTGTGGGGCTGACCGAGTGGCATGGTCGCTATGCACTGGCTTGGGAAGCCAGCGGCCACAGTTCGGGTCCCACACATGTGGGCCAGTGACACTGCCTTCAAAAAAAAGAAAAAAAATTGTAAAGCAACTGGAGAAAATCCAGAGAAGAGCAGCAAGAAAAGGATTAGAGCGTTAGAAAATGGGGCCTTTGAGGGAAGTCTAAATTAGTTGGTGTTGTTTAACATGGTGAAAGAGAGACAAGAGGCAGTTTAATATCCTTCCTCAAGTATGAAGAGTTATCATAAAGAGGAAACTGACCAACTGTTTCGCATTCCTAAGGACAGTACCAGAGAAAATGAGCTTAACTAGAGTACAGACAGTGTCAGCATTAGAAAGGACTCATTACAAAGAGAGGAAACTGGAAGAAAGTAAAGTATCACAGGCTGAAGTTATATGCAGGTCAGCCCATTCTGAATTAGTGACAATTCAGATCTAGAACAGATTTTTTTTTTAATTAAATTGTATGTGCATGACAATTGTTAGTAAAGTTGCATGGGTTTCAGGTGTACAATTCTGCAATACATCATCTGTATATCACATTGTGTATTCACCATCCAGAGACAGTTCTCCTTCCATCACCATATATTTGATCCCTTTTACCCTCTAGAATAGTTCGTTGGGTTTCTTTTTTTTAATCTTTCATTGTGAAATAAATATTTTTTTTAAAAATTAGTTTCAGGTGCATAACACAATGAAACAGTTATACTTTTCATCCCTCAAAGTGACAACCCGCGTTCCCCAGTTCACCACCCCAGTCCTCCCCCCCCATATCACACATATCCATTACTATTCCTTTGATTCCCTTCCAGAGTACACTCCACATCCTGTGACTATCTATATATTCAGTTACAGTTGACATAAAATATTATGCAACATCAGTTTCAGGTGTACAGTGCAGTGATCAAGCCTCTACTCCATCCATGAAGTGGTCCCCCTAACAAGACATGTGACCATCTGACACGCCACAAAACCTTTACATTATTATATTCCCCAAACTGTGTTCCACATCCCCGTGGCAATATTGCAGCTGTCCATTTATGCTGTCTAATCCCTTCCCCTTCTCCCTTATCCCCACACCCCTCCCAACTAGCAACCCTCATTTTTTCCTCTATATCTATGAGTCTGTTTACTTTGATCGTTCATTCGGTTTTTCAGATTCCACATATAAGTGAGATCATATGATACTTGTCTTTCTCTGACTGACTTATTTCACTTAACATAGTAGTCTCTTCACAACATTATCAATTATATTCCTAGAACTGCCCCCCATATCCCTGCCGCAACATTGTAGTCACCCATATACGCTGTCCAGAACCTTCCCCCACTCCTTCATCCCCACTCCCTCCCAGCCAGCAACCATCAGTTTTTCCTTTATATCTGCTTGATATGATTCCAATCTTCTTAAATTTACTGAGACTTGTTTTGTGGCCTAACATGGTCTATCTTGGAAAATGTCCCATGTGCACTTGAGAAGAATGTATATTCTGTTTTTTCAGGGTGAAATGCTCTAAAAATATCGACGAAGTCCAGCTGGTCTAAAGTATCATTTAAGACCCCTCTTTCTGTGTTGATTTTCTGTCTAAAGGGTCTGTCCATTGGTGACAATGGGGTTTTGAATCCCCTACTATGATAGTGTCACTGTTGATCTCTGTCTTTATGTCTGTCAAAATCTGTTATATGTAATTAGGATTTCCTATGTTGGGTGCATAGATGTTTATTAGGATTATAGTGCCCTACTTTGTCTTTTATTGTAGTCATTTTAAAGTCTATTTTGTCCAAAATAAGTATTGGTACTCCAGCTTTTTTTTTCTGATTTCCATTTGCATGAAATATCTTATTCCATCTGTAAGCAGTATATACATGGGTCCTATTTTCTTATCTACTCAGCCACTCTCTGTCTTTTGATTGGAGCATTTAGCCCATTCACATTTAAAATAATTATTGATAGGTGCATACGTACTGCCATTTTGTTATTTGTATTCCTGGTCTTCCGGGGTTAACTTGTTTACCCCTTTCTTTTGTTTAAAAAAGCCCTTTTAACATTTCCTGCAGTGCTGGCTTGGTGGTAATGAACTCCTTAAGCTTACTCTTTTCTGAGAAGCGCTTTATTTCTCCTTCAATTTTAAGTGATAGCCGTGCTTGGTAGAGCAATCTTAGTTGTAGGCCTTTATTTTGTGTCACTTTTAATATCTGCTGCTACTCCCTTCTGGCCTGCAGAGTTTCTGTAGACAAGTCAGCCGTTAGTCTAATAGGAGTTCCTTTGTATATAACCTGCTTTCTTTCTCTTGCTGCTTTTAGAATTCTGTCTCTGTCTTTAACCTTTGCCATTTTAACTATGATGTGTCTTGCTGTGAACCTGTTTGGGTTCAGCTTTTTTGGAACCCTCTGCACTTCCTGGGCATGTATGTTGATTTCCTTCACCAGGGTAGGGAAGTTTTCAGTCATTTTTTCAAATACATTCTCGACCCCTTGCTTCTTCTCTTCTCCTTCTTGTATTCCTATGAGTCTAAGGTGGTTGCGCTTCATTTTGTCCCACAGAGCTCTTAAACTATTTTCAATGTTTTTTATTCTTTGGTCTTTTTTTTGTTCCAACTAGGTGATTTCTGCTATTTTGTCTTCCAAATCGCTGATCTGCTCCTCTGCTTCATCTACCCTACTGGTGATGCCTTCGAGTGTGTCCTTCATTTGAGTTATTGTATTCTTTAGTTCTAACTGGTTGTTTTTTATGATTTCTCTATCCTTCCTTATGTCCTCACTAAATTTGTTAAACGTTCTTATTATCAGTGTTCTAAACTGTCTCTGAAAGGTTGGATCCCTGTGTTTCATTTCGTTCCATTTCTAGAGGTTTCTTCTGATCTTTTACTTGTGACATGTTTCTTTGTTTTCTCATTCTGGCTGTCACTCTGGAATTGCTTTGATGTATCCGATAGGTCCCAGGAGATCCCTGGCTGGATCATGCAGGCACACAGCTTATGGCCGAACACTCCCAGGAAAACTACCAGTCTCAGCCTGTCCCAATCAACTGCTCACAGATCAGGCCATGCAGCCCAACAACCAATCACCAGCCTAGCAACTCTGCAAGCGCAGTGCGGAGATCCAGGACCCGAGGCAGCTCACGCACTCCCGCGTCTCAGTGAGCACCCTGTTGTAGCTGGAGCATACCCACCAGGCGTTTCCCTGGCAATGCAGCACAAGCCGTGTAGAGGGTGTGGACCCGAGGCGGCTCGCACACTCCCGAGTCTCAGTGAGCAACCTGTTGAAGCCGGAGGGCACCCGCCCAGTGTTTCCCTGGCAATGCAGTATAAGCCGGGCAGAGGGTGGGGATCACTAGAATAGTTTTAAGATTGTTTTCTAGAATATACAAATATTCTAAATTAATCCTGTGTATTGACAAGTAACTATACTTAAAGAAATCTTATTTTAATTAATAGAAAAGAATATTTCTTAATTTGCTTAGCAATTGGATATCTAAAAGTTTGCCTCCTTAGAGATTTAAACATCCTCCCTTCAGTCTTTACCATGTTTTTATTTTTTCCATAGATAATTCAAAGATAAATCTCAGCATAGCCCCTGCTTGAATTACAGCATATACAAACTTAGTGGGGCCCAAACCAATATATTTCAATGTGCTACACTGGAAAAAATATAAAATGGGTGATTTCCCCTAGAAATATTCCAGGATAAAATCATCTCATTATGGATGATGTAAAAGTAGCTCTTCTTAAGGACAGAATCCTGAAGCTGCTCAATCCCTTAGGTTTCTTTCATTTGAAAAACGCTGTTACTTCAAGGATGATCACTTTAAGAAATAAAACATCCAAGTTACTAAGTCACCTTTCTAAACATAACAGTTTAAACAATAGGAACACTCTCATGGGCCCTTGTAATGTATGAAGCTGTAACATAAAGATAGTGCTCACTCCAAAATATGTCTAGCAATTGGGCTCACTAGAGCACTGTTGCCAACAGCTAGACCTAGGTCAAGTGATGTAAAAATGTTACAGCCTTATCTCTGCTTCTTGCCTCACCCTCCACTCAGCACATGTCCTCTTATTCTTCCCCTCTGACCCAGGCCTTACTTTCTTTTATTTAAAATTCTTTTATTGTGAACTAAACATTTTTTAAAATTAGTTTCAGGTATACAATACAGTGCAATAGTTATATTTTTTACCCCTCACAGAGACAACCCCCTCCACCAATTCACTGCCCCACTCCCCCTCCATATCATACATATCTACTAAAATTCCCTTGACTCTACTGCACACTATACTCTACATCCTGTAAATATATATATATATATATATATATATATATATATATATATATATATATATATATATATTCAATTACAGTTGGCATACAATATTATACAACATCAGCTTCAGGTATACAGTACAGTGATCAAGCCTCTATTTCATCCATAAGTGGTCTCCCTAACAAGATATGTGACCATATGACACCCCACAAAATACTTACATTATTAATTATATTCCCCAAACTGTCTTTCATATTCCTGTGGCAATATTGTAGTTAACTATTTATGCTGTCTAATCCCTTTACCTTCTCCCTCATCCCTAACCATTTCCCAAAGAGCAACCATCAGTTTTTCCTCTATATCTATGAGACTGTTTCTGTTTACTTTGCTCATTGATTCAGTTTTTCAGATTCCACATATAAGTGAGATCATATGGTATTGTCTTTCTCTGACTGTCTTATTTCACTTAACTTAATAATCTCTAGATCCATATCGTTGCAAATTGTATGATTTCATTCTTTATAGTGGACTAATACTCCATTGTATAAATGTACCACAGTTTCTTAATCCAGTCATCTACTGATGGGCATTTTGGTTGTTTCCAAGTCTTGGCTATTGTAAATGGCGCTGCAATAAACATAGGGGTGCATATAATTTTTTTGAATTAGTGTCTTGGGTTTCTCTGAGTAAATACCCAGGAGTAGAATTGCTGGGTCATGCGGTGGTTCCATTTCCAGTTTTCTGAGATACCTCCATACTGATTTCCATAGTGGCTGCACCAACCTGCAGTCCCACCAACAGTGCACCAGGGTTCCCTTTTCCCCACAACCCCGCCAGCACTTGTTTGTTGATTTATTGATGATAGCCATTCTAACTTGAGTGAGGTGGTATCTCATTGTGGTTTTCATTTTCATTTCTCTTTTGATTAGTGAGGTTGAACATTTTTTCATATGCCTGTTGGCCATCTGTAGGTCCTTTTTAGATAAATGCCTCTTAATTTCTTCTGCCCATTTTTTAATTGGGTTGTTTGTTTTTTTGGTGTTGAGTTGAATGAGTGTTTAATAAATTTTGGATATTAACTCCTTACCAGATATATCATTGGCAAATATCTTCACTCATTCAGTAGGCTGCTTGTTTTATTGATGATTTCCTTTGCTATAATAAAACTTTTAAGGGCCGGCCAAGTCGCACATTGGTTAAGAGCTGGTTTTGGGATGCCAGCGTCCCCAGTTCAGATCCCACATATGAGGGCCAGTGACACTGCCCTCTACAGCTAACAACATCTCCAGCTGGAGCTGGGCTGTGTGAGCCACAGCGACAGTGTAGGTTGTAGCCCCTGCTACAGTGGGCTGCCATAGGCAACAGCGAGTGGCCGGCAGCCATCGTGAGTGGCTGGGAGCCAGCGTGAGCTGCCAATAGCCACAGTGAGCGACCATCCAGAGGCCAACGACCGATCTGTCTCATCCAGGAAGAGCACGATGATGATACCAACGAGTCCCAGTGGGGCGGCATCCTCCGCAGCTAGACTGAAAAACTAAAGGACAGCAGCTTGTCTGTTCCCCTTCCCCAATTCCCCAACACTGGTCCCCTCCCTCAATTCCCCAATAATCTTTAAAATAAAACTTTTAAATTTGATGTAATCCCATATGTTAATTTTTTTGTTTGTTTCCCTTGCCCAAGGGGATACATCAGCAAAAATATTACTGAGGATAATGTCTGCAAATTTACTCCCTATGTTATCTTCTAGGAGTTTTATGGTTTCAGGTCTTACATTTAAGTCTTTAATCCATTTTGAGTTTGTTCTCGTACATAGTGTAAGTAGGCAGTCCATTTTCATTTTTTGCACATGTCACCCCAATTTTCTCAGCACCATTTATTAAATAGACTATCTTTACTCCAATGTAAATTCTTGCTTCCATTGTCATAGATTAAATGACCACGTATGGATGGGTTTATTTCTGGACTCTCTATTCTGTTCCATTGGTCCCCATGTCAGTTTTTATGCCAGTACTATAATGTTTTGATTACTGTAGACTTGTAGTATGATTTGATGTTTGGCAATGTGATATCTCCCACATTGGTCTTATTTCCCAAGACTGCTGTGGCTATTTGGAGTCTTCTATGGATCTATATAAATTATAGGATTATATGTTCTATTTCTGAGTAAAATGTCCTTAGTAGTTTGATTGGAATGACATTGAATCTATATATTGCCTTAGGTAGTATTGACATTTTAACTATATTAATTCTTCCTATCCATGAACATGGTATGTATTGGCATTTATTCATATCTTCTTTGATTTCTCTCTTCAGTGTCTCATAATTTTCTGAGTACAGGTCTTTTACTTCTTTAGTTCAATTGATTCCTAGATCTTTTATTGTTTTTGAAGCAATTGTAAAAGGGATTGATTTCCTGTTTTCTTCTTCTGATAGTTTATTATTGGTGTATACAGATGCAACTAATTTCTGAATATTAATTTTGTATTCTGCTACCTTACTATATTCATTTATCAGTTCTAACAGGTTTTTGGTGGAACTGTTGGTAACCCTATATACAGTATCATGTCATCTGCATATAATGACAATTTTACTTCCTCTTTTCCAATTTGTATGCCTTTTATTTCATTTTCTTTTCTGATTGCTGGAGCTAGAACTTCCAGATCTATGTTGAATAGAACTGGTGAAAGTGGGCAATCCTGTCTTGTTCCTTATCTTAAGGGGAAAGCTGTTAGCCTTTTCCCATTGAGTATGATGTTTGCTGTGGTCTTATCATACATGGCCTCTATCATGTTGAGATATGATCCCTCTATTTCCACTTTGCTAAGAGTTTTTTGTGTTTCTTTTTCTTTTTCATTTTTTGTTTTTTTGAGGGCATTGTCACTGGCCCTCTTATGTGGGACCAAACCGGGGCCGCTGGCTTCCCAAGCCAGTGCTTAACCACCGTGCCACTCGGCCAGGCCAAGAGTTTTTATCATAAATGGCTGCTGGATTTGGTGAAATGCTTTTTCTACATCTATTGATATGATCATATGATTTTCATTTTGCATGTTGTTAATGTGATGTATTACATTAATGGATGTGCGGACATTGAACCAACCATGCATATCAGGAATGAATCCCACTTGACCGGGGTGTATGATCTTTTTAATGTGATGCTGAATTTGGTTTGCTAGTATTTTGTTGAGGATTTTTGCATCTATGTTCATTAAGGATATCGGCCTGTAGTGTTCCTTTTTTGTAATATCCTTATCTGATTTTGGGATCAGAATAATAGTGGCCTCATAAAATGTGCTTGGGAGCCTTCCCACCTTCTGTATTTTTTGGAATAGTTTGAGGAGAATAGGTATTAATTCTTTTTTGAATGTTTTATAAAATTCACCTATGGGCCGGGCGAGTGGTGCAGTGGTTAAGCGCCGGTTTGGGAAGCCAGCAGCCCCGGTTCGGTACCACATATGAGGGCCAGTGACACTGCCCTCAAAAGAAAAAAAAAATTCACCTGTGAATCCATGTGGTCCAGGACTTTTGTGTACTGTAAGCTTGTTGAATACTGATTCAATTTCTTTCATGGTAATCAGTCTGTTCAGAGTTTCTGTTACTTCTTGGTTCAGACTTGGTAGATTGTAACGCTTCTAGAAATTTATCCATTTCTTCCAGATAGTCGAGTTTGTTGGCATATAGTTGCTCATTATATTTTCTTACAATTTTCTGTATTTCTGTGGTATCTGTTGTCACTTCTCCTCCTTCATTTCTGCTTTTATTAATTTGGGACTTCTCTCTCTTTTTCTTGGTGAGTCTGGTTAAGTGTTTGTTTATTTTGTTTATCTTTTTTATATTTATTTATTTATTTATTTATTTATTTATTTATTTTTGAGGGCAGTGTCACTGGCCTTAATATGTGGGACCCGAACCAGGGCCGTTGGCTTCCCAAGCCAGCGCTTAACCACTGAACCACTCGGCCGGCCCTATTTTGTTTATCTTTTAAAAAACCCAACTCTTGGTTTCGTTGATCTTCTGTACTGTGTTTTTTTTTTTGTGTGTGTGTGTCTCTATTTCATTTATTTATGCCCTGGTCTTTATTATTTCTTTCCTTGTACTCCCTTTGGGCTTGTTTTGCTGTTCTTTTTCCAGTTCCCTTAGATGTAAAGACAGCCTGTTGATTTGAGATTGTTCTTGTTTCTTTAGATAGGCCTGCACTGCTATGAACTTCCCTCTTATGACTGCTTTTGCTGCATCCCAGAGATTTTGGGGTTGTTATGTTTTCATTTTTGTTTGTCTTAAGATAGCTATTGATTTCCTCCTTGATCTCATTTTTGACCCATTCGCTATTTAGTAGCATGGTATTCAGCCCCCATGTATTTGTGTGCTTTCCAGGTTTTTTTCTTATAATTGATTTCTAGTTTCATAGCATTGTGGTCAGAGAAGACGTTTGATATGATTTCAATCTTCTTAAATTTATTGAGAATTATTTTGTGGCCTAACATGTCGTATATCTTGGAAAATGTTCCATGTACACTTGAGAAGAATATTCAGTATATTCAGTAGCTTTGGGGTGAAATGCTCTAAAAATATCGATTAAATCCAGCTAGTCCAAAGTGTGATTTAAGGCAATTGTTTCTGTGTTGATTTCTGCCAGGAGGATCTGTCCACTGGTGACAAAGGGGTGTTGAAGTCCCCTACTACGATAGTGTTACTGTTGATCTTTGTCTTTATGTCTGTCAAAATCTGTTTTATATATTTAGGAACTCCTATATTGGGTGCATAGGTGTATTCTAGGGTTATATCCTCTTGTTGAATCGACCCCTTTATTATTATGTAGTGCCCTTCTTCATCTTTTATTGTAGTCTTCATTTTAAATTCTATTTTGTCTGAAATAAGTATTGCTACTCCAGTTTTTTTCTCATTTCCATTTGCATTAAATATGTTATTCCATCCCTTTACTTTCAGTCTGTGTGTGTCTTTGGATCTGAGATGAGTCTCTTTTAAAGAGCATATGCCTAGGTTTGTTTCCTCATCCGTTCAGGCACTCAGTGACATTTTTTTTTTGAGGCCCTCATATGTGGGATCCAAACTGGGGCCACTGGCGTCCCAAGCCAGCTCTCAACTACCACGCCACTCGGCTGGCCCCTCAGTGTTTTTTGATTCGAGCATTTAGTCCATTCTCACTTAAAGTGATTATTGATAGGTGCATATTTAATTCCATTTTGTTATTTGTATTTCTGGTCTTCCTGGGTTAGCTTGTTTTCCCCTTTCTTCTGTTTAAAAAAGCCCTTTAACATTTGCTGCAATACTGGCTTGGTGATAATGAATTCCATTAGCTTATTCTTTCCTAAAAAGCTCTTTATCTCTTCTTCAATTTTAAGTGATAGCCGTGTTGGATAGAGAAATCTTAGTTGTAGGCCTTTATTTTGCATAACTGAATATTTCATGCCACTGCCTTCTGGACTACAGAGTTTCTGTAGACATGTCAGCTGTTAGTTTTATACCAGTTACTTTGTATGTAACCTGCTGTCTTTCTCTTGCTTTTAGGATTCTGTCTTTGTTTTTAAACTTTGCCATTTTAACTATGACGTGTCTTCGTGTGGACCTGTTTGGGTTCAGCTTGTTTGGAACTCTCTGTACTTCCTGGGTTTGTATGTCAATTTCCTTCACCAGTATAGGGAAGTTTGCAGTCATTATTTCTTCAGACATATTCTCAATCTCTTGCTTCTTCTCTTTTTCTTCTGGTATTCCTATGATGTAATTATTGTTGAACTTCATGTTGTCCCAGAAAACAATTTTCATTGTTTTTTATTCTTTTGTCTTTTTGTTGTTCCAAATGGGTGATTTCTGCTATTTTGTCTTCTAAATCACTGATCCGATCGTCTGCTTCACCTAACCTACTGGTGATTCCTTCGAGTGTGTTCTTCATCTCAGTTATTGTATTCTTTAGTTCTAACTGGTTGGTTTTCTATTTTTTGGTTTTTTTTTAGGGCAGTGTCACTGGCCCTCATATATGGGACCCGAACTGGGGCCGCTGGCTTCCCAAGCCAGCGCTTAACCACCGCACCACTTGGCCGGCCCTAACTGGTTGTTTTTTATGATTTCCCTATTCCTCTTCATGTCCTCACAAAATTCCTTAAACATTCTTATCATCAGTGTTCTAAACTCTGTCTCTGAATGGTTGGATACCTCAGTATCATTTAGTTTCATTTCTCGAGGTTTCTTCCGATCTTTTACTTGTGACATGTTTCTTTGTTTCTTCATTCTGATCTTTGCTCTGTGATTACTTTGGTATATTAGATAGATCACCTAGAAAAAAAAAGAAAAAGAAAAAAAGAGGAAAAAAAAGAAAAAATAGAGGAAGAAAGAAAAGGAAAAAAGAAAAAGGGAAAGGAGGGGCTCTCCACCAATGCTAATCTGCAGACCACTTGCTCAGCAATAGAGAGTCTCTGGGTGACTCAGCAGCAGCTGTTTGGGGGAAGGGCTTAAAGTGTCATGCGCCAGCCTCCCCTTCAGGCTTGCAGTGAGCTTCCCTCAATTAACTGCTATGTGCTCTGGAGCCATGCTCATTACCAAAAATCCTCACGTGTTGTTGCGGGTTGCCTGCTGCTGCAAAAAACCCTGTCTGGCTGGCAGAGTTGAGACCCAGGCACCCGGGCTCAGGATGCCTCTGGCAACACAGCTCTAGGTGGGCAGGGCAGGCTCCCAAGGCACTATAAGATGTGTTAAGTGGCCCCCAGCAAGTCAGAGCAGCATGCACTCCTGCACCAGCAACCAGCCTGCACAAACTTGCCAGGAAAGCCCTGGCCAGATTTACGCAGGTGCCCAGCTCCTGGCCCAACACCCTTAGGAAAACTCCCAGTCTGTGCCTGTCCTAATCAGCCACTCACAGATCAGGCTGAGCAACCGGACAGCCAATCACCAGCCTGGCAACTCTGCACATCCAATATGGAAAGCAGGGACCCAAGGCAGCTTGCACACTCCCGTGTCTCAGTGAACAGCCTGATGGAGCTGGAGCATGCTTTGCCATGCATTTCCCTGGCCTGCCCTTACTTTCAATGTTTCTTGTAGAATATTTATCTGACTTACCAGTCCATAAGACAGTTTGGGTTAGCATCTCTTCTTCTTGGAATATTTTCTATGTGGTATACTTGAATAAACACAAGTGTGGGAATCAAATAGACATGACTTCAAATCCCAGCTCCACCACTTCCCTGTTGCATGACATAGAAAGAAGGAAGTGAGATAATTTCTTTGATTCTCAATTTTCTTTTTTAAAATACTATTCCACTACCTTCCTTTCATGTAATCCTTATGTGTTCAAATAAGATAATTATATTTATCAAATACTATATTTTCAAATAAGATAATATGTAGAGAGCACCAGGCACAGTGCTTGGCTCCCAGTAGACACTCAATACCTGATAACCATAGCTACTTTCTCATGAGTGGTTTTTGTGCTTATGAAAATTTGTTATTTAGGGATTATTGCTCAAGGACATTGTTCTCATGGATTTTCCTAGAAACCAGTTCAATTTAAGGTCTTATAAGAACAAAGTCTAAGACTTAAACTATGTTTAGGTCTCACTAACATGAGTTTAACATGTTAGATGACCTCTATTTTTTCTCTAATGTGATGTTGGGTAACACATGTTGATTGATAAGCTCAAGGAATTTTGAGAATTAACTAATTTTTCAGCAGCACTTAAAATAATTAAGGGAACTAAAACTTTGAGCTACATATGACAACTGGGCATTTTTAATAACAAATATGTATTAAGTGCTTACAATGTTCAGTTACTATTTTAATCAATGTGTGTGGATATATATGAGTATGTTTTTATCTATCTCATGGGAGTCAATCCTCATATTAACTCTATAAGGTAGATGGGAATATTATCTTCATTTTACAGATGTGGAAATTGAGACTTAGTAGTCATACAGCTAATAATAAGTGGAGCCAGACTTTGAACCCAGGGAGTCTGACTACAAATGTTTTAATTACTGTACTAATCAGCCATGTGTGTGACTGAGATTTTGAATCAAAATAGAATGAACCAGAGATTTTAAGAGATAAGCATCCTGATGAAACCAGGAGCAGTTTGTTTACAACAACGAGCTTTGTTAAACATCAAGCATTTCACAAATAATTTCTCCACTTGATGAAGACTCATATTCCATTAACACATGTGTCTGAGGTTGAAGGAATCCCAGCAGGGAGTGCCCATGCTTTGGGGAGCTGGAAGAAGATACACGGAGCCACAGGCAGAATATACATACTTTATTCCTGAGTTCTCTAGGTACCACCCACCTGATATGATGGCCGTGTTTTATACTATACAGAAACAAAAGTGGCACACAGCCAAGGCACTTATATAAGAGTACATATAAACAGGGTGGACGGTGTCTGCGCAACATCCCACCCCCACGACCCAGGGAGTCTTGTTCCACCAGATGGCCAGATGAGGGAGCCTGACCAGCTTTATTTTCCCTACAACATGAAATTGAAAATAGGTCCCTTAAGCCCACTCTTTTGTGAAAAGATCATTTATAATGAAGAGGTTTATTTACTTACGTTGCCAAAGTAATCTAACAAGAATAGGAATAAATCATGAGGGGAACTTTCTCAGAGTGATATATAAGTGCAGATAGCATTACCATCTGCATGCATTTTTTTTCTAAAGTAATCCATAATCTTCATTTTACCAAAAAAAAACTGTCATAGGTATTGCCCATTTATTTCCTCCTTCCCTTGCTAAGGCATACCTTCAATGTAACTGGTCAAGTCTAGAACATACAGCTCCCCTTCCCTCCATTAACCACCAGAAAATCAAGCATAAAATGCCCATAGGATAAATATTTGGGGTGAGTGCTTTTCTAGGCCACTCTGCTTGAGCAGCAGTGCTCCAAGATGCATGCTCTTCCACATTACCTAGTATCACCCTTAAATCCAAGTGGAAGGGGACCATGTCTTAAGTTCCATGTTTTAGAGGGCTCGTCATACAACAAACACTGAAATACATAAACAGTTTTTCTTTCTTTTTGGTCTTGAGAGTTTTTTGAAAAGTTAGTAGCTGGTTGAGCATCAGGGAAAAAGGGAGAGGGACACACAAGCCAAAACTGGGCTCCCCAGATCAGATCACAAAGGCACAGGGGTGTCAAGGGGTGGGGAACAAGGGTAGGCACAGTGAAGGAGAAAATAACAAATTATGTCATAGGAAAGAAGAGACAAAAGCAAAATTTATTTAAAATGTGTCTCCCCAAATCATTCTAAGCAAAGGGTGCTTTTTTTATATAAAATTTATTGTTTCTATTGTTCATTACAAAAAAAAAATCTGCACTCCCAGCTGAATGGCTCAGTCAGTTAAGAGTTAGCTTAAGAGTGCCAGCTCTGAGCTACAGGGCCACCTATTGAATTTCTACATGGGCCAATGATGCTGCACCCAAGCTGAGCTGCTGCTGAACTGCAACAGGTGGCAGGATGGCTCAGCTGGTGAGAGCACATGCTCCTAACAACAAGACTGACTGTTTGATGGTGGGCTACACCCGCCTGCAACAAGGACTGAACTTGGCACCTTGAGCTGAGCTGCCTCCAGGATAGTTCAGTGGATAGAGGATGCGCTGTTAACAACAAGGCTGCCAGTTTGACTCCCACATGGGATGGTGGCTATGCCCACACGCAACTAAGATTGTAACACAGCACCTTGAACTTAGAGGACACGAGCTGCCAATGGATAATCAGATGGTGAATGAAGCCCTCCACAACTATGATTGAAGAACAACTTGGCTGGTCCAACTCCTGAATTCCCCAACACTGTTCCCCTCCCCTAATTTCCCAATTTAAAAAAAAATAATTCTCCAACTATATGGTAAGTCACTTTTAATATCTAAACAACTCTGTTATAATATTTTTACATTAAAAGGTAATTGTGTGGGGGCCGGCCGAGTGGCGCGGTGGTTAAGTGCTGGCTTGGGAAGCCAGCGGCCCTGGTTCAGTCCCACATATGAGGGCCAGTGACACTGCCCTCAAAAAAAAAAAAGGTAATTGTGTGGGACTGCCGAGTAGTGTGTTGGTTAAGAAGAGTTGGCTTGGGGGCTGGCCAAGTGGCATGTTGGTTAAGAGCTGGCTTGGGACACTGGCTGCCCTGGTTCGGATCCCACATATGACGGCCAGTGACACTGCCCTCTACAGCTAAGATGGGGAACAACAGCTCCACCTGGAGCTGGGCTTCTGTGAGTACCCAGGATGGCATAGCTGTAGCCCGTGCTGCAGTGGGCTGCCATAGGCTACAGTGAGCGGCCGGCAGCCACCGTGAGTGGCCGGCAGCCTGAGTGAGCTGCCAAGAGCCGCTGTGAGTGGCGGTCCAGAGGCCAGCGACCAATCTGCCTTACCAGGGAAGAGAGCAATGATGATACCAACATGGGCCAGTGAAGCGAAGTCCTCGACAACTAGACTGAAAAAGAAAAAGGACAGCAACTTGGGCCGGCCGAGTGGCGTGGTGGTTAAGAGCTGGCTTGGGACTCCAGCTCTCAGCAGCAGGGCCCCAATTCAGATCCCACATGAGGGCCAGTGATGCTGCACCCTCTACAGCTAAGATGATGAACAACAGCTCAACCTGGAGCTGGGCTGCCATGAGTTGCCAGTGACAACGTAAGCTGCAGCCCCTGATGCAGTGGGCTGCCATGAGCTACTGTGAGTGGCTGACAGCCAGTGTGAATGGCCAGCAGCTGCCATGAGCCACTGTGAGCAGCCATCCAATGTCCAGTGAGTGACTGCCTCACCCAGGAAGAGCACAATGATAAATACCAACATGGGCTAGTGAATAGATATCCTCCACAACAAGACAAGAACAAAAGAACAGCAACTTGTCTGTTCCCCTTCCCCGGTTCCCCAATGCTCTTCCCCTCCCCCAATTCCCCAATAAAATCTTTTTTTTAAAAAAAGGATAAAGATAAGCTTTTCAACATAATAAAGACATAAACAACAGACAAAATACATCTCATTCTAAAACATTTCCTTTTAGTCTCTATGTACTTTGAATAATCTTCTTGTATTATGTTTTGCTGCAACTTTTAATGTTCAAAGTAAATGTGTCCTTGTGAAGGTTCTAAGAAGTCAACAGCTTCAGCAGTATGGGGCATAACATATTCATTTCACTGCTGTTTCCAAATTCTATAAAATCCCAATGCTATTGCCAGGCAGGTAAACACTGAGGCTGCAAGACAATGAATTGTTTCAAGCTCATTAGATTACATTAGTGTTTGTAATGAAGCAATTTCAGTGTCAATTTTATTACTAGTCTCTGAAATAATACTTTTGATTTTAGTACCATTTTTTGGTAAATTCCATGGTTGCTTCCATAAGTTTCTTTTTCTGATCTGTAAGCATATCTGTTACTCTGCTCCTTTCTAGGTTTATGCCCAGTTAATTATCCGCTCTGGTTTGGCTGGTTTCCTTTATCAGCTATTGCTTAACTTGTTGTAATTCAATTTTAATTTTCTTGTTCTCTGCTCTCAAATTTTCAAATTCACTTTCTCCAGGATGGCCATATCTTTCCTGATAGAGTCCAAATGAACCATTAGCTGTTGTAATGTTATTTCCTGTTGAGCATGAGTGACAATCTCCTTATAGATAGTATCCGAGCTGATTTTTGATAAACTGGTTAAAGCAGATACAATTGTTTCTGCTAGTGCTTTATCAGTGCATGGGTATCAAAAGTTCATTTCCTTTGTTCTAAAAGAGTTATGTCCACTTTCCTCATATCATATCCTTCCTTAGTTGTGGTGGTTAAGAAGTGAGAGGACAGTAAATACATGCTCAATGTATTTGACATTAAAAAGGAAAAAAGGGCTGAGAAAGAAGCCTGGCAGGGCTCTAGTGGTTGTACCAGGCAGGAACTCCAGTCCTTCAAGAGGACTGTTCTCAGAAGAGGAACGCAGCCCTCTTTGCAATCCTTGCTCTTCACAGGAGAGACCCTGCAGCAGGGTCTCCAGTGCCAGCAATAGGTTGGGGAGGAGGGTGTGGCGCCCTTGCTTCCAGCTCACTGGAGCTGGCACAAGCATCTAATCTCCCTAGAGCCCACTCAGGCACTGGTGACAGGGATCATTTTCTCACCTCTCTGCAGGGCCTGTGAGAAACGCCCACCAGGGGTTAAAACCTGGTGGCCCACACTGCTTTCAGACAGCAGGTTGGACTAATCCCTTCCACTCCACATATCCTCTGATTGTACATATCCAATGTGAAGGGTCTTTATTTACTTGAGAAGTGGATACACACAGTAGGCCAAAGCATACCTTGTTTTTGGACTTCTTTTTTTTTTAATCGGAACACATAAAGCCTTCTTTTTTTAATTATTTTACAACAGTGCAATAGTTATACTTTTTACCCCTCAAAGTGAAAACCTCCCTTACGCAATCCGCTGCCCCACTGCCCCCATAACATAATATCTATTACAACTCCCCTGACTCCACTCCCACACTGTACTCCTCATCCCATGACTATATATATATATATATATATATATATATATATATATATATAGTCAATCACAGTTAACATTCAATATTATACAACATCAGCTTCAGGTGTAGAGCGCAGTGATCCAGCCTCTACCCCATCCCCGAAGCGGTCTCCCCAACAAGACACACGACCATCTGATAACCCACAAAGCATTCACAACATTATTAATTACATTCCCAGAACTGCCCCCCATATCTCTGCAGCAACATTGTAGTCACTCACCTACACTGTCCAAAACCTTCCCCCTCTCCCTCTTCCCCACCCCCTCCCAGCCAGCAACCATCAGTTTTTCCTTTATATCTGCTTGATATGATTTCAATCTTCTTAAATTTACTGAGACTCGTTTTGTGGTCTAACATGTGGTTTATATTGGAAAATGTCCCATGTGTATTCGAGACGAATGTATATGCGTTATTTCAGGGTGAAATGCTCTAAAAATATCGATGGAATCCAGTTGGTCTAAAGTGTCATTTAAGGCCACTATTTCCGTGTTCATTTTCTCTCTGGAGGATATGTCCATTGGTGACAAAGGGGTGTTGAAGTCCCCTACTATAATAGTATTACTGTTGATCTCTGTCTTTATGTCTGTCAAAATCTGTTTTATATAATTAGGACCTTCTATGTTGGGTGCATAGATGTTTATTAGGGTTATGCTGTCTTCCTTTATCTTTTGTTGTAGTCTTCATTTGAAAGTCTATTTTGTCTAAAATAAGTACTGCTACTCCAGATTTTTTTCTCATTTCCATTTGCATGAAATGTCTTATTCCATCTGTAAACAGCACATACATGGGTCCTATTTTCTTATCCACTCAGCCACACTCTGTCTTTTGATTGGAGCATTTAGCCCATTCACATTTAAAATGATTATTGGTAGGTGCACATCTATTGCCATTTTGTTATTTGTATTCCTGGTCTTCCTAGGTTAGCTTGTTTACCCCTTTCTTCTGTTTAAAAAAGCCCTTTAAACATTTCTTGCAATGTTGGCTTGGTGGTAAAGAATTCCTTAAGCTTTTTCTTCTCTGAGAAGCACTTTATTTCTCCTTCAACTTTAAGTGATAGACATGCTGGGTAGAGCAATCTTGGTTGTATGCCTTTATTTTGTGTCTATTTGAATATCTCCTGCCACTCCCTTCTGGCCTGCAGAGTTTCTGCAGACAAGTCAGCTGTTAGTCTAATAGGAGTTCCTTTGCATGTAACCTGCTGTCTTTCTCTTGCTGCTTTCAGAATTCTGTCTCTGTCTTTAACCTTTGCCATTTTCACTATGATGTGTCTTGGTGTAGACCTATTTGGATTCATCTTGTTTGGAACTCTCTGCACTTCCTGGGCTTGTGTGTCAAGTTCCTTCACCAGGTTAGGGAAGTTTTCAGTCATTATTTTTTTCTAATACATTCTCAAACCCTTGCTTCTTCTCTTCTCCTTCTGGTATTCCTATGATGCAACTGTTGTTGAGCTTCATGTGGTCCCATAGGGCTCTTAAACTATTTATTGTTATTTATTTTGGTCTTTCTGTTGTTCCAACTGGGTGATTTCTGCTAGTTTGTCTTCCAAATAACTGATCCAATCCTCTGCTTCATTTACTCTACTGGTGATTCCTTCAAGTGTGTTCTTCATTTCAGTTATTGTATTCTTTAGTTCTAACTGGTTGTTTTTTATGATTTCTTTATCCTTCCTTATTTAGTCACTAAATTCATTAAACATTCTTATCATCAGTAGTCTAAACTCTGTCTCTCAAAGGTTGGATCCCTCTGTTTCATTTAGTTCCATTTCTAGAGGTTTCTTATGATCTTTTACTTGTGACATGTGTCTTTGTTTCCTCATTCTGACTGTCACTCTGGGATTGCTTTGATATATTAGATCGCCAGGAAAGCCCCAGCTGGATCATGCATGTGCACATCTCATGGCCCAACACCACCAGGAAAACTCCCAGTCTCAGCCTGTCCCAATCAGCCGCTTGTAGATCAGGCCGAGCAGCCTGACAACCAATCACCAGCCTGGCAACTCTGCACTCACAGTAAGGAAAGCGGGGACTCAAGATGGCTCATGCACTCCCGCATGTCAATGAGCAGGTTGTTTGATCCAGGGCCCTCCCACCAGGCATTTCCCTGGCAACACAGCACAAGCAGGATGGAGGGTGAGGATCCAAGGCCATATGCGCACGCATGCACACACACACTCCTGAGCCAATTCCAACAGACTAATGCAGTCCCAGACCTGACCCTCTGTGGGAGAGCCCAACCCTGCCAAATGGCGCCCTCCTGTATACCACTCGTATGCAAGCTCCACACCAGGGGAACAATAGTCCCAAAACCTCCAGCTCCGGAGCCAATGGTGCTCAGTTCAGTCCATCCTCACAGGCTCCTCGGCCCTGCTCACAAAGCTACTCCCTCCACCAGGAACCAGATGAGTGCTCACCAGCGAGTGAGTCTGTGTGCTGGCTCCACTGGTTCTCCAGACTCCCTCGGCCTCACCGAGCTGAGCAAAGAGAGTCCTCACTAATTTCTACTGCCAGCTATCGTGGAATTCCTCTTCACGGCAAAGGAATTCTGGACTGGTGAGCTCGGTGTGGGGCCAGAAGGTCTCTCCTACAACTGGAGAAGCCTCCCCAAGGCTGAGGTATCCCTCACGGGGTTCACCTTCTCTCATCTGTGCCCCTCCTACCAGACTTGACGTGGCCTTTTCTTTAAGTTCTTCATTTAGAGGTTCTGTTCATCTAGTGTTCCAGGGACTTCCGGGGTTGAATGTTGTATAAATTATTTGTAATTTTGGTGAGATCCTGTGAGGCAGTTGGCACAGAATCTGTCTATTCTGCCATCTTACAAGAAGTCCTTTTTGGTCTTTTTAACATTTAGATATGTGGTTTGTGGTACTCAATTTGTGCTCCTGTCATGGGCCCCAAAAATGTTAGGGATGAGCCTGCTCCTATTTACCTATATCTCTCATGGCCTAGAAAGATAAATGCCCCTGTCAAAATGTCCAGTTTATTCCTGGGAAGTAGGTTTTTCTGAACATTCTTATCTCATTCAGTGTAAATGTAGCTCTTTCAGTCACCTATCATGATGTTTGTGTGGTGAAGCAAAGTTGAGGAGGGTGTTTTTGCACAGTTATGGAATACCTGACTGGCTTAATTGCTATGAAATACTTGATTAAGTATTTAGTAACACCTGGATAGAGAGTAATGTTCCCATCATTCTTTTGGAATATTTTTATCCTACTTCTTTCCATTAGAGGTGGGTATAGGCTACTCCATAGAATCTTCCTGATACTCTCATCTCTTTTGCTTTATTCAATAGATATTCCCTGATACTCTAACTAAAGTCCAAAATAGAAGATGGTCAGGGTACAGAGTTATAATAAATCATAGATCTAATGACAGCAATAAGGAAGTAAATTATTCAAATATCTCCTCCTTAACGTGTCCACTGCCACCATTCTTCTACAGACCTGCTTTCAGAGGCATGGCTATAAGCTGAGGATTAAATATTCTTCTACCACATAGTATTGGTTCTATACTTCATACTTAGGTATATGTTCTTCATTACATTCAAATTATATTGTGCACTAAGTACTAGATAGCAGAAGTAGTTACACTGGAGACCTCTTAAGCTAAAGCAAGATGCCATTTATTTACCAGCCTGTGTCTACAGGTAGATTGAATGAGACAAAATATAAAGACAGGTAAGGGACTTCGCAGGTTTTCACCGGAATTTCAAAGGATGATCTGAGACTATACCCCCATGATAGAGAAGCAAGGGCTATACAAAAAGAGACCTCTCATAGTGGATAAACTATGTCTTAGCTACTTAATAAATCACTGGTGCTGTCCAAATGGCTCAGTTGGTAGGAGGTTGGCTTGGTGTGCATGCTTTGAGCAGCAGGGCTGCCGGCTTGATTCCCACATGGGCCAGTGAATGCTGTGCCCTAGCTGAGCTGTTGCTGAGCTGCCAACAGGTGGCAGGATGGCTCAGCTGGTGTAACAACAAGATTGCCTGTTCAGTGGTGGGCTACACCCACCCCCAACTAAAGATTGAACTCAGCACCTTGAGCTGAGCTGCCATCCAGATGGCTCAGTGGATAGGGCATGTGCTCTTAACGACAAGGCTGCTGGGTTTGACTTCTGCATGGGATGGTGGCTACGCCCACCCACAACTAAGATTAAACACAGCACCTTGAGTTTAGAGGCCATGAGCTGCTGATGGGAAGCCATATGGCGACTGGCACCCTCCACAATGAAGATTGAAGAACAACTTGGCTGTTCCCCTACCCCAATCCCCCAATAAATTTTTTTTAAAAAAAGAAGAAACAAAACTCATAGACACAGACAACATTTTAATGGTTACCAGAGTGTAAGGGGGAAAATGGTTGGTAAAAGAAGGTAAAGGGGGTCAAATATAAGGTGATGGAAGGAGAATTGATTCTGGGTGGTGAGCACAATGCAATATATTGATGATGAATTATAGAACTGTACACTTGAAACCTAAGTAGATTTGTTGACCATTGGCCCCCAATTCATTTTAATAAAAGAGGAAATAAAGAAAACCTATGGTTAGATTTTTTTAAGTTAAAGCTTATTGGGGTGACAATTGTTAGCACAGTTACATAGATTTCAGGTGTACAGTTCTGTAATACATCATCTATATATCACTTTTTGTGTTCACCACCCAGTCAGTTCTCTTTCCATCACCATATATTTCATCTTGTTTACCCTCATCTACCAACACCCTCCCACTTTACCTGTGGTAACCACTAAAATAGGCTTACTAAAAACATGGTTTCTCTTAAGTCCAGCCTTACGTCCTTTGGACGCTGAGTGAGTGGGACTCTGTACTTGCAGTAAAAGCTTTCAATATGTTAGGTGATTTCAACACTCACTAGCAGCCTTAAATAAACTTGTTCCCTAAAATGCAAAGAGTTAGTAACAGACACTATCACTATATTTAGCTTATTAAAAAAGATGGTCTGATTCTCTGATCATATTTCACTCTAGACTGACTCAACTGGCTTTGTGACTATTTTGAAGCAAATCCCCTCTGGAAAATTAAAGAGAAAAAACTCATTTAAGATCATTAATTTGAGACAGCAAGACTCTTGTTTATTTCAGATGACAGGAGCTTTCCTTTTGGTCTCAAAATGGAAATGCTCCTGCTCAACCAACAGTTCCCTCCCCTTATTTTTAAAAATTAATGATATCTCATTATTTCCTTGATTATTTTCTGTGAGGTTTGTGTAGTTTATTTTAAAAATCAACACAAATTAAAATTATTTTTTATTAGGGAACCTCATGAAAGTCCTTGACATGACTGGAGACATCCTGGCGTTTAATAAAGCAGAATACAGGAGCCTTGAAGCAGGATGTGTGAGTTCTAGCCCCAAGCTGTATGACTTCAAAAAGTTACTTAAGCTCTCTGTTCCTCCATTTCCTAAGCTGTAAAATCAGCGTGCTGACTATGATGGCCCCTTGCAGTTTCAACAGGCTATGATTCCAGAACTGTGAAAAACAAGGTACGAAATTCAATTCCAGAAATACCCAACCAATTTCACTATACATGTCTTCCATGCTATAGTAGTAGGAATGATAAGGCAATCCAATAATTCTGGAAGGCAGAATATGATAAGTATCTAAAAATGTGTGAATCAATTTCCCTGCATTCTCAGATTGCCAGGCTAGTGACCATCACTGAATATTTTTCTGATGACTGAGAATCTTGCAAGCCTCGACATCAGTAAACTTTGCTTATACTTGGAAACACATATGAAGGGGCAGAGTGAAATGATGTTCTCCAAGGTCAGGACACAGCCTGGAAGTTTATCATTTACCTCTACCCTAGAGTACAAAACAACAAATGTCCCCATTAATAGGAGTCTCTAGTTCATCATGGCTGTGCCATATATCTCTATATAAATATCACATCAGCCCATATAATATCTTAAAAATGCCTGGAAAATTCCTATTATTTAGGAATTTCTGGTAGTTGGATTCTGATTAACTGAGTTTTTTCTGTTCTTCACAAGTATATCAAAAATTCCTAATTATATCCATATCCACTGTTATACTCCTGCTCAGATGCCCTTTGCACATAGCAACATATAATACATTGCAGTAAAGATTTATTAAATGAAAAAGCCTTCTTTCCAATATATTAATGCCAACACTTTAGAATTAATGTGAGTAATTTATTCCAAAATTATAAAACTATAAATTGATTCTAATTGAAAAATAAAACTAATACATATATCCTCCTTTGCTTTGAGTTAATTCTATCACTTAAATGAGGTAAGACCTCAGGTCCATCCTTTTAAAAGAAATAGGAAAAAAAGGAAGCATTAACCTTATATAGCTAGTTTATCTCTCTATGGCAATGAATATGTTTTCAGTTGGCATGGGAGAAGAATACACTGATACCTGGTTTTTCGTATGACTTGCATTATGAATGCCCTAGTTAAGTGTTTGCATGCACTGAGAGGATGACAAAGTCCTATGGGTTAGAATTACTAGCTTGTAAACATTAATTTTAGAACTATCATCCAGTTTTATTAGGAAATTTCCCCAATTTAAGAGTGACAAAAATGTAGCAATTATCAAGTTAATCACACAGCTGCATGATTATAGGAGTCTTGTCCTGGTTTCTAACAGATGCTATAACAACTTCATAAGGGTTGTGAGAACCACAGTTTACAAAAGGAACACAAAATCTTTGTTCAATTTCATATTGCCACAGGACCCTTATGTTTACAATAATTTAGACCTCTGGACTCCCCTATAGAAAGGCAAAATAAGTGTAGTAACAAAAAATAAAATAAAATGTTCAGACTCAAGTTCTTTCCTCCACTAACACTGAAGGTCAAAGGCCATTGATCCATGCCAAGGTCTGGACTTTGACAAGAATGATTCAGGAAAGAGCCCTCTATCAGTTTGATACCATTTTTACCAACCTTCCAACTGGCCCTTCCAGTCAAATTAATCCCACCCTTGTTGAGGCAGCTTTCCTTCAGTCCAGATTTGACATGATCAAACTGTCCCTGCCCAAAGGTTATAACAAATTAACAAGAAAGGGGCACTGCTCAATGGGCCAGAGTTTGGGGAGATTGGTGACAATTAGTGGCATGTCAATATAAGTAGAGTTAAAGTGGAAGGGATCAGTAGCCAAACATCATTATTCTCTCTCCAACTTAAAAAAAGTATATGGATAGCTACCAAACAGCCTGCCAATATACATGTACCACCAATGCCCTACTCTGAAAAAGAACAGTAATTGACAAATATCTTCTGAATTAATCCAGCGCTAAACCAAAGATCAGAAAGTTAGCTGAGTTCTATCTCAAGATTACTGTGTTACCTTGCAAGCCAACTCACCCTTCATCATCTTAGCAACTTCAGCCATAAAATATCAATATAAAAGTCCGCCCCTGGGCCGGCCGAGTGGCGCGGTGGTTAAGTATTGGCTTGGGAAGCCAGCAGCCCTGGTTCAGTCCCACATATGAGGGCCAGTGACACTGCCCTCAAAAAAAAAAAGTCCTCCCCTGTCTTACTAGGATGATGTTTAAATAAATCAGACAATTTTTTAAAGGTATTCTAAGATCCTCAGAGAGGACAAGTCTACAAACATCAAGCATTATAAATTAGAGTCACTGAACCTCATTTCTTATGGAGAAAATAAATCAGGAATGTGTGGTCACTGAGCCTGAAAACTAAAAAAGCATTTAAACTCCTTCTATAGTCTGAGGTAGGTCTCAAGAGGGAAGCTGATGTGATAAAGTCATAGTAGAGTTCAATCGTTAGGACATGCTCCCTGGATATTTGGAGTCTTCATGTTTGTCTTTGACAGTATGATATTACTTTACAGTAATCATCTTAAAGGTTTGGATTTGTGAGTACCAGCAAGAGTATGGCAAGTGCTTTGACTGTGGTTTTGTGAGCCAAACACATCTGTCTTACCATAGTGGAGTTAACTGGTCATAAACACGAGTATTGTGTTCAAACTTATATGGTTTAACTTAAATTGTTTTCATGCTGTTAATTTTCCCAGTAGCAGAAATTCTAGCTCTCAGTATAACTGGATCATTAGTAAGGACATGGGTTGAAAGGGTGCTGTCTCTTTCAGAGTTCAGCATTGGCAGAAAATGTGCCTGCCAATCTTAAGACAGGGGACACAGAAAAGGGATAACTGGGTGAACTGATTCACAGATCAGAACCTTGGAATGATTCTGTTTAAAAGACACACAGAGACTTGCAGAGGTAAATAAGAAGGAAGAATCAAAACAGAATGAAACTTCAGTAATACTGTGTCTTAGATTAAGAGATGAGGATTCAGGGACACCGAAGCAATGGACTAGGCAGTCAAAAAAAGTAGTATAAAAAGCTTCTTAATGGCCATTCTTAAGTTCCACCATCACTGCTATCTCTTCACTAGCTCTGGGAGTTCTTTTCCCTTCTTTTCACCTATTTTAAACTACTTCCTGTGCTTAACTTGAGAACCTCCTACTCAATAAATTGCTCCTCCTCTCTCTTCTCTGGCCAATATAAAATCAGTTTTTGCTTGACATACTGCTTAGTTGCAGTTTTGTCAAAGGCACAAAGAAACACACGTTATTTGTATACACATTTACTTAATTTCAGTCTCACTTGCTCAAGCACAGCACAATCCTTCAAACTCTGACACAGACCACTTTGCTATCTGGTGTCCATGGCAACCATCAACAACCCACTCAGAGATAGTTGCAAGGAATGGCAGGAAAGTACATCTCCTAGCAGAGCCATTAGCTCCTTTGCATTAGCTACATAATTAACAGGTGGCAGCAAGCCCAGCCCTGAATCCTCAGGCATTTGCTTTCATTAGGGAGTGGGAACATTTTTCAAGTCTCTTCCCTAGAAGAGTTATGGGCCTCTTCTCATACCCAGCCTGTTGAAGATAAAGCAGTAATTGTGAAATATTAAAACTAAGTAGGACAGTTTTTACTTGAAAAAACTTCCCAATGGTGTACTCTCCCAGTAACTGTCCACTGCAGCCTCCCACAACACTATGATTGTTAAACTACAGCCAGCGATCTCAAATCCCTCAAAAGCCAATACACATAAAATCCTTGCCACTTTCTTTTATCGTCCTTACCACTCAGTGACCTGCAAATCATTCTCTCTCTCTCTCTCTCTCCCTCTTTCTCTGTCCGCCCCCAAGAGGGTGCCAAAAAATGTATACACATTTTGAGAAAAGAAGAACTGTATTAAAATTGTAATACTCAATATATACCAATAACAAAAGATGAATATAAGTCACATTTGACTTCTGTAATTGAAAGAGTTGACAGGTGATCAAAGTGGTTTCCATCAGCATAATTTTAATACAATTGTTTCCTTTCTTAAAATGTGTATACAATTTTTGGCTATATATATATATATACATATATATATATATATATATATATATATATATATATATATATAAAGAGAGAGAGAGAGACATAGAGACAGAGAGAGAAATGTTAACAATACTCCAGGTATTAGAGGATTTATGAGCCAATAGAAAATGAAATGGTTTCTCCAAATATAAAGAGAGCTATTCCATCTGCAAACTATTTTCAGGAGTTTCATCTTATTTTCTTTGCTCAGAGATTAGCTAAAAAATTGTCAGATAGAGATGAATTTCCCTCTACTGTGCTCCAAAGGAAGATGGGGATGGTTCCATCTGCAATTTGATTAAAATGGAACCCAAGATATGTAACACAGACTTTTTGCATAAACAAGCCTAGCTCAGACTCAGTTCTTTATAGAAACTGAAAAGGACCCATTGCTCAAGTGTCCTTTTCATAGAATCTCCATAAATAGAAATAATATTTGAAGTGGGAGAAACAAGTGAATGGCTTTATCTTTTTAACTGCATGAAAAGAGGAAACTTTTTGCACCCTCCACTCCAGTAGATCTGCTGAAATGTAAGGAGATGGTTTCAAGCTGTCCTTGAAAGCAAGACAACATCCCTATTAACGCTGCCTCTGTCAGTTTTCCTGGATAAGAATAGTAATAAGATTTTTTTTTAAAGTGAAAAAATAAGACAATGGTTCCAGCCCTCAAGGAGCTTGTAATTTAGTAGGCAAGTGGTCAAGTAAACAGATAATTATGGTCTAGTGTGATAAGTGCAGTTATAGAGGTTAAAAACAGATCCTAACAGGAATGCAGAAGAAACATTCCTAGTTCAGCCTGGCTCGGAGATCAGAGAGGCATTCTCCTGATGATTTGTTGAAATGAGTCTTCAAAGACCAATAGTTCATCTAATTTGGTGAAAAGGGTGAAAATTTATATTTTTATACATATGACAAGCCCCACTTACTTGTCAGAGTGAATACGAGCAAGCAGTCCCAAATTAGGGAATTGAGAATAACTCAGATGTCACAAAACAGAATTATAGGAACTTGATACCAAGATGAACACAGGCCAGAATACAAATCTAACTTTTATCATGACCTTTTGATACTCAAGAAACAGAATTTCGGGCTGGCCGAGTGGCGCAGTGGTTAAGAGCTGGCTTGGGACGCCAACAGCCCCGGTTCGGATCCCACATATGAGGGCCAGTGACACTGCCCTGAAAAAGAAAAAAGAAAGAAACAGAATTTCTCCTCCAGGAAATACAGTAATGTGGTATCTGAAATAATAAGATTCTGCTTAGAGATTAAACTACCTTCTCATTTTATAATGAAGAAACTGAGGTGCTGAGAGAGGGACTAACATATACAATGGCCACACAAGTCATGAGTGAAAGAGTAAGGATCGACACCCAGATTTGATTCCAATGTCCAAAATGTCCATACTCTTTGGGGCACACCATTAAAGATTATGTCAATATATGGACCAAATATCTACATGTGACTTCCCCTGAATAGGCCACGCCTTCTCATCCCCATCACACGTCCCACCCAACTGCCTGGAATTAGAGTTTAGGTTAAGATACTCTCTTCTTATGTAAACATTCTACACTAGAAATATAACGTTTGAAGTAAATATCACTTCTTAGCCTTATTCCTGATATTTGTAGTCCTCTCCTTTCTCATCACCCACACACATTGATTGAATATCTGCATATAGGGCACTGTACTGAACAATGTACGCACTAACAATTTTAAACTGGTGCCCTACCTTCAAGGACTTAAAGTGTAATTTTGATGGCAGGACACATGCCTAAATTGCCTAACTAATTAGTAGCCTTTTAGGGAAATATGAGAGGTAGAAACCATATAGGAATTCACAGGAGGGAGTGATCACTAGACAATTGAACTAGAATATAGGCTCCATGAGAGTAGGATTTTTTTTTTTTGAGGGCAATGTTACTGGCCCTCATATGTGGGACCGAACCGGGGCCTCTGGCTTCCTAAGCCAGCGCTTAACCACCGCGCCACTCGGCAGGCCAAGAGTAGGAGTTTTTTGTGTATTTTGTTCACTTTTGTATTCCCAGCACCTAAAAAATATTTGGAACCTAGTAAGTACCCAATAAATATTTTTTTAATTAAATACATAGCTTCTTGACTTTTTTCAGGAAAAAAAAAGTACTGGTGTTTATCACTTGGAGAACAATTTCCAGTCCTGTATGCACTATATATTGTGGCTTTTACTCATGCTGCACCATAGAACTCCCCAGGGAGACCTGTAGCCATGAACTCTCAGCCAATGACTTAAACCTTTGCAAAATCCTTGCACAGCTGTGTCCTCTGCTGCTTCCCACCATGGGTGGGGGTTCCCCAATGATAAAGGGTAATGTGGAGCCAGGGCTTTTTGTTTATTTGTGCATTATTTGTTTCTCTTTTCAGAGAAAGGCACAGCCCTTCAATAGCAATGCAATTCTGGGAGACACAACTCCATTATTTGGTTGGCTCATCTAACAAAGCAGAACATAGATTCTGATTTAAAAGCAAGCTCCTTAATGAGTTTTGGTTAGGCCTGAAAGATAAACAGTTGTGATTATTGTCAGTAAGCATAGGTTGTAAATGTCTGCCTTAGGTCCTTACATTCCACTCAGGGGTACTCAAAAGGACAGCACAATAATATGATTCCCTTTAAAAAGTAAAATAGGAAAGAAAAACATCTTTGAAAGCAGTCATTTGTACATCCCCAAATGGTCAAATTCTTGGTCTTCTAAGGTTTTGTACTAGGTTATGATATTTTTGGCTTATTTTATTTATTTTTTTTTTGAGGGCAGTGTCACTGGCCCTCACATGTGGGACACAGACCGGGGCCACTGGCCTCCCAAGCCAGCACTTATCCACCACGCCACTCAGCTGGCCCAAGGCTTATTTTATTTTTACCATTGCAAAAATTCTTATTACTTTTGGCTTCCAGGGCTTGGAAAGATATGGGTAAATAGAATCTATGAGAACACTTAAGGGAAACCTAAGCATTTATATAAAAATAATAAGTGGGGATAAAACCATCCTTCTCTCACTGTGACTTACACTAATATCATGGTACCACAGTGTTGTGCCAGCATGTAATGTCAAGTCAAAGATTTATATTAACATAAATGCAAAAGGTTCTAATTTCATAATTTTAAAAATGCTAAGTGTGTGAGCTCTGACTTCTTCCAAAATTCAAAGAAGCCAAAATCATTTTCAGCTCTGAGGGTACACCTCCTAAGAAATTAGAACATAATGTATCACCATATAGATATGGTGCTGAACATACTGCCCACTGTGATCCTTTCACTTTGGGAGAGATTTAGAAGGTACCTAGTTTATGGCAGAATCTAAAGGAAAAATAAAAAGAGGCACATACCTAGAGTATCCTTATACTCTAAAGTAAAAAATAAAAAAAAATTATTAGGAAATTATCCTGGCAAGAATAAATACTGCTTTGTAAAGCTTTTCATATTTTTTCAAAGCTATTTGCAAATTATCTCCTTTGATCCTCTGAGGTTGGTTGGTTTAATAGTGTTTTCTCTATTACATAGATGAGAAACAGACATAAGAAGGTTAAATTACTTGCCTAAGACCACATGGCTAAGAGTGCTGAAATGTATTCCTTATTTCCAAAGGAACTAGGCCTGTTTTACATACTTCATCTAGAAGGATGCATTTGAAAAAAGCAGCAGTGGAATCCTTCTTATACCACATTAACTATGCCCTGCCCCAGTCAGCTCCCCTGCTTTTCAAAGATATGGCTAATAACCTTTACTTTGGGCTTGGGCATTTCTCTTTCCCCCTTCTCCACTCCATTTGCTGAAAGCACAATTAAAATACATCTGGGACAAATTATAGCAATTCTTGAATTTGAACTTGCAGCCATTACCCAATTGAGGTCACTTATTTTAAATTAACTTGCCTGGTCAGAACACAGGTTGGGTTATCTTCAGAGCCCACTGCAGAGAGTCACCACATCACTCAGACTTTTAATTAACTAGTTAAATAACCTGCACTGTGACAAACTGCCTATGACTTGATGGAGTCATTCAGACAAGGATCAAAATATATTGTCAAAGCTTCAGGGACTGACTCCTTCAAACATTCACACATGTCTCATATTCAAAGCTGTGAGCCTCTTCCCTTTAGTTCCCTTTAATTATTTTGCCTGTGCTTTTGTTCTGATTATCCAACATTCATCACAAGTGTAGCTTGTGATTAAACAATGACAACTCATGTCATATGCTGATAGGAAATCAAAAATTGGAGTCATGATCATATGAACCAAGACCAAAGCTTTGAAAAATAATTAGAGGAAACCAAAGGGAAATTCTCAGGATGCCCCACAACAAAGGAGAATTCCCAAAGAGGCAAGTAATAACTGCTCCCTACTTTGGTGATAATACATGATAGTAATAAGTACTCATGACTAGTAATAGTCATTGTGGAATTGAATTCATGGTTAGGAGCTGATTATCCCACAGTAATAATGATAATTCTTATGACCAGTAGATATTATACCTGCTAACACTTCATGACTGGACTTTGGAGTCACACAGTTCTGATTTTCACTCCAAGCCCCATCATTTTCTGCCTATGAGACCTCAGGCAAGTCACCCAACTTTTTGTGCTTCAATTTCCTAACATGGAAGATGCAATTAATCATAGTGCATATCTTAAATAATTGTGATGAGGATTCAATGAGCATGTAAAAAAAAAGTATTTTACACAGTGCCTTGTACACAGTAAGTGCTCAATAGACATTAGCTTATGTTTGTTTTCTGTTATGTCCCACCACCAGGAATTGGTCCAGGGCATCTTCCCACCTGTGATCCCGTCTTCTCTCTGCCAGCAACAGTATCCCCCCATCATTCAAAATCTGGTCTAAAAGACATCTTCCTCTCCAGAAGGAATGCCTTTCCTGAATCTGAATTAGTTCAATGCCCATCTCCTCAATACACTTTTCTAGAGTTTCTATTTTTTAAAATGGTAACTTCTGCTTCATAAGCAATCTTAGCATTTCTTCATGGTTTACTTCAGACTTTCATGTTACAAACATTTATTGAATACCACCTCGGTGCCATACATTAGGGCTATATGCTGTGTGTGATTCATGAGATGAGTGAAAAGATAGGGATGTGATGTGCCAGGCTAGTGGCACATTGGTTAAGAGCTGGCTTAGGACACCAGCTCAGAGCAGCAGGGCCCCAGTTCAGATCCCACATATAAGGGCCAGTGATGCTGCACTCCCTATAGCTAAGATGAACAACAGCTCAACCTGGAGCTGGGCTGCTGTGAGTTGCTGGGGATGGTGTAGGCTGCAGTGGGGCTGGCCGACAGTGGGCAGGAGCTTTTGTGAGCTATCATGAGCTGCTGTGAGCAGCTGTCCAATGGCTGGCTACTGACTGCCTCACCCAGGAAGAGCAGAATGGTAATACCAACATGGGCCAGTGAAACAATGTCCTCCACAACTAGACTAAAGAACAAAAGGACAGTGATTTGTCTGTTCCCCTTCCCTGATTCTCCAGTGCTGTTCACCTCCCCCAATTCCTCAATAAAATCTTTTAAAAAGAAAAGACAGGGAATGGAAAAAGGAAAGGAATATTGATAGAATCCCCTTATATCTCAAGTACTGTGCTAAGAATTTTATTTTATTTTATTTTATTTTTTGAGGGCAGTGTCACTGGCCCTCATATGTGGACCCGAACCAGAGCCGCTGGCTTCCCAAGCCAGCACTTAACCACCGTGCCACTCGGTTGGCCCAAGAATTTTAAATACATGTCTTCATTTAGGTCTCACAATAACCTTAAGAAGTAGATGCCATTATGATCCCTATTTTACAGATATGGAAAGTGAGATTCAGAGAGGAAAAATGACTTATCCAAATTCACTCAGATATGAAGAGAAAAACTGGTGTTCTAGGTTGGTCTGAATCCAGAGTCCACTCCCACCACCATTACGCTTCACTACCCACCTCATTTTTTTTATTAATTGCAGTGATGTATATCAAAGCAATATATAACCTGCAAAGTATAATATATGTGACATAATGGTCATTATAGCTATACCAGATGCTGTTGGTGCCCTACTTATGTCCTCTTGGTGCTAACCTTCTTTACACATGCCAACAGCATCCTATTACAAGCACATACTACTTTCCACCTGAAGACTTTCCCAGGACTTTGGGTGAGTGTCCCCATATTGCCCCTTCCCTGCCCAGGGTATCTCATGGGAGCTCCCCAATGGAACATTTCATAGGCTCAATGTCTCTCTGCTTTCCCCCTTTCATAAGAATCCCATTATTGAGAGTCCTGCTTTTAGCTTTTCAAAGTGCCTTTATTGTCATATGGAAAGATAGTTTTAAAATTTCAGTGTGTATCAGAATCACCTGAGAGTTAAAATGCAAACTCTCTGGCCCTAACCCAGACTTTCTGAATCAGACTATCTGAGAGGTGCTCAGGGGCGTGGTGGTTAAGTGCTGGCTTGGGAAGCCAGCAGCCCCGGTTCAGGTCCCACATACGAGGGCCAGTGACACTGCCCTCAAAAAAAAAGGGGGGGCCAGCCAAGAGGCGCATTGATTAAGAGCTGGTTTTGGGATGCCAGCGGCCCCTGTTCGGATCCCACATATGAGGGCCAGTGACACTGCACTCTACAGCTAACAACAGCTCCACCTGGAGCTGGTCTGCGAGCCCTGGTGACGGTGTAGGCTGCAGCCCCTGCTGCAGTGGGCTGCCATGGGCTACAGTGAGTGGCCTGCAGCCAGCGCAAGCTGCCAATAGCTTCCGTGATCGACCATCGAGAGGCTGGCGACCGATCTGCCTCATCCGGGAAGAGCGCAATGACGATACCAACATGGCCAGTGAAGCAATGTCCTCCGCAGCTAGGCTGAAGAACAAAAAGACAGCAACTTGTCTGTTCCCCTTCTCCGATTCGCCAATGCTGTTCCCCTCCCCCAATTCCCCAATAAAATCTTTAAAAAAAAAGAAAACTACTAAGTGACTAACTAACTGGGGGCATATACCACGTGGATCTGCTGGACAAAGGATGATTCATGTCTCATGTGGGATGGCATGAGATGTCATCACACTATTCAGAACAGTGTGCAATTTAAAACTTATGAATTTTTGTTTTCTAAAATTTTTCATTTAATATTTTCACACCACAGTTGACCACAGTAACTGAAACCATGGAAAGTGAAACTGTGGATAATGGGTGACTACTATATCATGTTCCATGTTTTACAGATGGAAAACTAAGTTCAATAACTTGACCAAATTACACAGCTTGTAATTGTTAAAGCTGGGGTGCATTGCCCTTGACAGGTATCATTATATTTACTATATAACCATACATATCCCTTCTAACATAGCTTTCCCCACCAATCATTTCAGTCACAATTTCTTATGGACCTAGCCCTGACTACTATCACAACCAAATGCCTATAGTTGGTCCAGATAAAAGTCTTTTCTCTAAAGTGTAAGCACTGTAAAACAGCAAGGCTCTCCTGAAATCAAAAGAAATAGTTATGTGAAATACATCTCTGTTTGTTTTCAAAACAGCGTTCTCTTTAAGTTACTTGTTTGTCAGGCTTCCACTTTTTTTTTTATAAGTGGATGGGTCATCTCACAGATTAGAATGTTGAATGTTGAAAGCGTTACACAAACAGAAAATGCATTCACAGAGGCATAATCAAGAGGCTCTAAGGAGAACATCTCATTCTTGACATCTCCACACCATGTTTTTTCATCTCCCCTGTCAACTTGGAGGCTCCATCATTCTTGGCTGAACCTGGGTCTCTAATACTCTAGCAAACCCTCCAGGACTCAATTTTACACACAGTAATGGAACTAATCAGTAAATGTCAGGATTGGAATCTAGAACCACCTGACATCAAGGTTCATTGCTCTTTCTTGTACATCACCTTTAATAAATAACTATTACATTTGTTCCAAGTTTTATGAATGATGCAATCACGTATATAAGACTTCTAGACTCTTACAAATTTAAACACTATAAGGTGTTGTTTTAGGTGTAATGCTAGAGTTGTTGATCCTGATAAATACCTAAAGATAGGAAGGCATGACTCCTGGGCCAATGAAGGAAGTCCTGCATAATTCCACTTATCCCCAACTGGTTATGGCTAGGAACAACATATTTGAGTGACTACTCAGTCATCTGTCAGACATTGCCATTCATTTTTTAATTATTTTTATCTTTTTAAAGATTTTATTGTGTAACTAGGGAAGGGGAACAGTGTTGGGCAATTGGGGAAAGAAAAGAGCCAAGTCGTTGTCCTTCTATCTTAGTTGTGGAGGGTGCAGCAAGCTCAGCTCCAAGTCCAGTCACCATCAAGCTTCCGATCGTCAGCTCTGGGCAGCTCAGCTCAAGATTCCACGTTCAGTCTTAGTTGCTGGTGGGCCTAGTCCACCATCCCATGCGGGAATCAAACCAGCAACCTTGTTTTCCCAAATAAAAGTACAGAACAAAGCTCCAGAAAAAGAGCTAAGCAACATGTAGAGAAACAATCTACCAGACACAGAGTTTCAAAAACTGGTTATTAACATACTCAGTTAGGGCTGGCTGAGTGGTGCATTGGTTAGGAGCTGGCTTGGGATGCCAGCAGCCCCAGTTCAGATCCCATATATGAGGGCCAGTGACACTGCCCTCTACAGCTAACAACAGCTCCACTTGGAGCTGTGCTGCGAGTCCCAGCGATGGTGTAAGCTGCAGCCCCTGCTGCAGTGGGCTGCAATTGACTACAGTGAGTGACCGGCAGCCAGCATGAACTGCCAACAGCCAGGAGCGACCATCCAGAAGCCGGTGACCAATCTGCCTCATCCAGGAAGAGCACAATGACGATAGCAACATGGCCCAGTGAAGCAACATCCTCCGCAACTAGACTGAAGAACAAAAAGGCAGCAACTTGTCTGTTCCCCTTCCCTGATTCTCCAACACTGTTCCCCTCCCTCAATTCCTCAATAAAATCTTTAAAAAACATACTCAATGATCTCAGGGAACACATCAACAAAGAAATAGGAAACAAAAATGGAAATAAAGGGGATGATGTCATAGATATGGCAGCGTGAGGTGAGCCTCTTGAAATTCACATGCAATTTAAAACAAATTGAATAACCATAATTCCACAAAGGACTCCCTACACAGCAGACAGGCAAGACTAGGAGACGAGCAACGGATATCATCTAAAGGTGGGCAAATTGTGGGCCGGCCGAGTGGCGCGGTGGTTAATCGCTGGCTGGGGAAGCCAGCGGCCTTGGTTCAGTCCCACATATGAGGGCCGGTGACACTGCCCTCAAAAAAAATAAAAAATAAAAAAATAAAGGTGGGCAAATTGGGTAAGCAGGAGAAGGAGAAAGAATGGAGACACAGGCCATGCAGGCACAGGACACAGACTGGAGCTCAGAGCTCTGAGCTCCCTGAATTCAAAAGGTACAACAGCCATGGGGGAACAAAGAATTTGGACTCAAAGTGCTCCCCTTATGGCCCACAGTCCTGCCTGAGGGATCAGCATACATCAAGGCTGAACCCAACACTCACAGCTGAGACTTTGGAGCAAAGACTGGAGGAAGAAAGGTGAAAATGGTGGTTTAAGCCCTCACTGCCAAGCAGAGGATGGAAGGCATAGGCATGAAGCCTAGCCACACCCTCCCCTTCCTCCCAGAGCTCGTCCCACCCCCACCTTCTCTGTGCTAGAAGTGGAACAGTAGCAGCATCAGATCAAATGAACATAATACATGCAGTTCGGAAAGCTGCTGCCAGCAGCAACGGACTCATAACCGAAATAGTTCTGGCAAAGGGAAGGAAGCCTTGCATGCTTGACTTGCTGTGCTGGTTGTTGCCTTTATTGCTCAAAGCCACCTCTCCAAACCCACCCTGCCCCTGCCCCTGCCCCCACCTATCAAGGCAGATCCCTGCAGCGGTAAAAAACAAAACAAACCCCGCTGAAACTGACAGGCCCTGAATCTCATGCAGGAAGAACTTCGGAACTTCAGAAGCTCTCCACATTAACCCACGGAGGTGGTGCCATGAGACCCAGGCGACCTGCTCACAAAGGAGAAGCCCACTTTCTAAGGAATCGCCCCATTGTTTGAGCAGCCAGAACAGTGCATAGAAAATATAACACTTCAGTGTGAGAGAGAATAAAAGGCTTCAGTAGGAGACACAATAAAGCATTCTACAAACAACTGCTAGAAAACAAAAGAAAGACATCTTCCTACCAACTTGTTGCAGAACCCACTCCTGTAGATGCCTAGGAAGAGAAATAATAATTCATTATTTGCCATGAATAATCAAGGTTACAAGGCAGCTCAGAAACAAAATGAAAAGTCTCAAGAAAATGTGCTTAATGACATGGAAGTCTGTGATTTAAATGACAGAAAATTCAAGATTGCAGTTCTGAAAAAAATCAACGAGATGCAAGAAAACACAGACAGGAAGTTTAATGAACTCAGAAACACAATCAAAGACTACAATGAACATTTCACCACAGAGACTGAAGTTTTAAAAAAGAACGAAACAGGATTTCTGGAGATTAAGAGCTTAATAAGAGAAATGAAGAATGAAATAGCCAGCTTAAGTAATAGAGCTGACCAGGAGGAAAGAATCAGTGACATCGAAGATGGGAATCTGGAAATGACATAGATGCAAACATAGAGAGACTTGAGAGTTAAAAGAAACTAAAGAGCTCTAAAAGAACTCTCTGACTACATCAGAAAGAGCAACATAAGAATAATGGGCATACCAGAAGAAGAAGAAAAGGAAAAGGGAACAAAAAGTATATTTAAAAAAATAGTCGATGAGAAGTTCCCAAAGTTGGAAAAAAATGGATCCTTGAATAGAAAAAGCAAATACAGCATCTACTTACCTCAATCCCAACAGGTCTTCTCCAAGGGACATTGTATTGAACTGTCAAAAATTAACCACAAAGAAGGAATACTCAAGGCATCCAGGGAAAACAAGATGGTCACCTACAAAGAAAAGCCATTAGATTATCATCAGAATTTTCAGCAGAAACTCTATAAGCCAGAAAGGAGTGGACTCAAATATTCAATTTTCAAAAAAGATTTTACTGTGGAATTCAGGGCCGGGGAACAGCGTTGGGGAACCAGGGAAGGGGAACAGACAGGTTGCTATCTTTTTTCTTCAGTCTAGTTGTGGAGGACATCGCTTCACTGGCCCATATTGGTATTATCATTGCGGTCTTCCCAGGTGAGGCAGTTGCTTGCTGGCCATAGGATGGCTGCTCACAGTGGCTCATGGCAGGTCACACTGGCTGCTGGCTACCCATGCTGGCTGCCAGCTACTCACAGTACCTCACAGCAGCCCACTGCAGCAGGGGTTGGAGCCTACATTGTTGCTGATGACTCATGGCAGTCCAGCTCCAGATTGAGATGTTGTTCACCATTTTAGCTGTAGAAGGCTCAGCATCACTTGTCCTCATTGTGGGATCTGAACCAGGGCCCTGCAGCTCAGAGCTGGCATCCCAAGCCAACTTATAACCAACAATCCACTCAGCTGGCCCCTCAAATATTGAAATTTGTTAAAAGAGAGAAATTATGAGCTAGGAATAATATATCCAGAAAAGATATCCTTTAGATATGAAGGAGGAATAAAGACCTTTCCACAATACAGAAGCTAAGGGAATTTTCTAACACAAGACCTGCACTCAACAAACACTGAAGGAGTCTATTCAACTTGAAACAAACAAACAAAAAAAGAACACAAAACCATGAGTAGCATTACAGACAGAAACAGGAAATGACACCCCTACAACAAATAAGACACTATACACTTAAGAATAACATACAGGGCAAATAAGGGGGGAAAACACTTAAAAATGAAGAGGAAAAACAACTTGCTACTGTAGTGCAGAAATCAATTCATAGCATAATAGGGATAATTTGTGGGCCGGCCGAGTGACTCAGTTGGTTAAGAACTCACTCAAGAGTGCGAGCTGAGCTCTGAGCAACGGCGGTTCGATGCCAGCCCGAGCTGAGTTGCCATTGAGCTGCTAACAGGTGGCAGGATGGCTCAGCTAAAAAAAAGGGATAATTTGTGACAATAAAAACATACAAGGGGAAAGAGTAAAGGTCTGAACCAGATGAGGGAATGGAGAAAGGAAGCATGCTGAAGAAAATGGAATTCTCTAAATATGAAACTTTCTTTTACATTAACTTAATGATAACAACTCAAAACAAAAAAATTACAGAAGTCAGGCCGGCCAAGTGGCGCAGTGGTTAAGAGCTGGCTTGGGAAGCCAGCAGCCCCGGTTTGGGTACCACATATGAGGGCCAGCGAAACTGCCCTCAAAAAAAAATCCAGAAGTGAAATATATAACATAAATAAAGAAGAAACAGGGCCGGCCGAATGGCTCAGTTGATTAAGAGTTGGCTTAGAGCATGTGCTCTGAGCAACAGGGCCACTGGTTCGATTCCCACATGGGCCAGGGAATGCTGCACCCTAGCTGAGCTGTTGCTGATCTGCCAACAGGTGGCAGGATGTCTCAGCTAGTGTAACAACAAGATTGCCTGTTCAGTGGTGGGCTATGCCCACCCACAACTAAAGATTGAACTCGGCACCTTGAACTGAGCTGCTGCCTGGATGGCTCAGTACATAGGGTGTGTGCTCTTAACAACAAGGTTGCTGGTTTGACTCCCACATGGGATGGTGTCTACACCCAACCACAACTAAAATTGAACACAGCACCTTGAGCTTAGAGGCCACAATCTGCTCACAGGCAGCCAGATGGCGACTGGCACCCTACACAATGAAGACTGAAGAACAACAACTTGACTGGTACCCACCATCAAGTCCTCAACACTGTTCTCCTCCCCCAATTCCCCAATAAAATCTTTTTAAAAAATTTTTAAAAAATGACAGAAGAAACAGAGGGAAAAATCAAACAATACCACCACACTGAAATAATAGACAGCAACAAAACCAAAGTAACAGTGGAGACATAGTCCTACCAGTAAACAAAAGGTACAATTATACAAAATCCTCATATAACAATAATTACCCTAAATGTAAATGGACTGAAATCACCAATAAAAAGACACAGAGTTGCAGATTGGATCAAAAAACTAAACCCAATAATATGCTCCCTCCAAGAGACACATTTCAGCTACAAGGACAAATACAGACTCAAAATGAAAGGATGGAAATTGACACTCTAAGCAAATGGTATTCTAAGAAAAACAGGTGTAGCTATGCTGATGTCAGATGAAACAGACTTCAGGATAAAACAGATAACAAGAGACAAAGATGAACATTTCATAATGATAAAGGGGACTATACCACAAGAAGATATGACAGTATACTCCACCTCATATACTGTGGAAGGGAGTCAAGGGAATTGTAATAGATATGTATAATATGGGGGGGTGGCGAGTTGGGGGAGGGGAGTTGTCACTTTGAGGGGTAAAAAGTATAACTATTGCACTATGTTATACACCTGAAATTAATTTTTTATTAAAATGTTTATTTCACAATAAAAGATTTTTTTAAAATGTAGAATCAAGGTCCGACCGAGTGGCTTGGTGGTTAAGCGCTGGATTGGAAAGCCAGCGGCCCCAGTTCGATCCCACATATGAGGACCAGTAACACTGCCCTCAAAAATTAAAAAAATGTAGAATTAAGGACCGGCCGAGTGGCGTGGTGGTTAAGCGCTGGCTTGGGACGCTAGCAGCCCTGGTTTGGATCCTACATATGAGGGCCACTGACTCTGCCCTCAAAAAACAAATGTAGAATTAAATCATAATAAACTAGAAAAAAAAAGATATAAAACTCATCAATATCTATGCCCTCAATCAGGGAGCACCAATATATACTAAGTGACTAATAACAGAACTAAAAAGAGAAATTGACAGAAAAACAATTATAGTAGGGGTCCTAAATACATCATTGAAAGCTATGGATAGATCACTGAAACAAAAAATAAATAAAGAAATATCAGCCCTAAATGACACATCAGATGAAATGGACATAATTGACATTTATAGAGCACTTCATCCTATAACATCAGACTATACATTCTTTTCTGGTGTACAGGGAACATTCTCAAGGATAAACTGTATATTGGGACATAAAACTAGCCTCAACAAATTTAAGATGATCGAAATCATACCAAGCATATTCTCTGATCACAAGGCTTTGAAATTGGATATCAGCTGCAAAAAGAAAGCAGGAAATATCACAAATATGTGGAGATTAAACAACATACTTTTTTTTTCAGTTTTAAACAAAGTTTAATTTTAGACACAAAAATACAAAACATTCCTTTTGTTTGGGAAGTCTGTTTTTAAAAATATTTTTTGGGCCGGCCAAGTGGCGCAGTTGTTAAGTGCTGGCTTGGGAAGCCAGCGGCCCTGGTTTGGGTCCCACATACAAGGGCCAGTGACACTGCGCTCAAAAAAAGTAAAAATAAAAAATAAAAATATTTTTTTAATTTTTTTAAATGCTTTAGATTTTTTAAAAAATTGTTTCATTGTAAAATAAATATTTTTTAAAAAAAATTAATTTCAGGTGTACAACACAAGTGCAATAGTTATACTTTTTACCCCTCCAAGTGACAACCCTCCTCCCCCAGTAAACAACATACTTTTAAAGGATGACTGGGTCAAAGAATAAATAAGATGAGAGATCAAAAGATAAATGGAAACAAATGAGAATGAAAATACATCCTACCAAAATTTTCGGGATGCAGCAAAAGTCGTAAGAAGAGAGAAATTTATGTCATTATATGCCTATCTTAAGAAAGAAGAAAAATCCCAGATAAATAACCTTATGTTACACCTCAGAAACTAGAAAACAAAAACCAAATGAAACCCAAAGTCAGCAGAGGGAAGGAAATAATAAAAATCAGAGCAGAACTAAATGAAATAGAGAACAAATAAGCAATATAAAAAATAATGAAACCAAGAGCTGGTTCTTTGAAAAGATTAATAAAATTGAGAAACCCCTGGCTAGACTTACTAAGATAATAGGAGAAAAGTCACAAACATAATCAGAAACAAAAGAGGGGAAGTTATCATGGATGGCACAGAAATACAAAGGATTATCAAAAATACAATGAAGGGCTATATGACACCAAATTCAGTAACCTAAAAGATATGGACATGTTCTGAGAAATATATAGCCTTCCTAGGCTGAATCACGAAAAACTGGAAAATCTAAATAGACTGATCAACAGTAAAAAAGTTGAATCAGTCTTCAGAAACCTTCCAAAAAGCAAAAGTCCAGGACCAAATGGCTTCACTAGTGAATTCTACCAAACATTCAAAGAGGATCTAATACCTGCTCTACTCAAACTCCTCAAAAATTTGAAGAAGAGGGCCAGCTGAGTGGCGCAGTTGTTAAGAGCTGGCTTGGGATGCCAGCGGCCCCGGTTCAGATCCCACATATGAGGGTCAGTGACACAGCCCTCAAAAAAAAAAATTTGAAGAAGAGACAATACTTCCTAACTCATTTTATGAGGCCAACATTACCCTGATACCAAAACCTAGTAAGGATAACACAATAAAAGAAAATTACAGACCAATACCTCTAATGAATAATGAATACAGATGCAAAAATCCTAAACTAACTTCTAGCAAATCAAATGCAACAATGCATTAAAAAGATTATGCATCATGACCAAGTGGGGTTCATCCCAGGGGCACAAGAATGGTTCAACATTCGCAAATTGATGAATGTAATATACCACATAAACAAAATAAAGGACAAAAATCATATGATTATATCAATAGATGCAGAAAAACTTTTTGACAAGGCTATAACGTCCATTTATGATTAAAATACTTAATAAAATGGGTATAGAAGGAAAATACCTTAACATAATAAAGGATATATATGACAAACCCTCAGCTAATATCATAATTAACAGTGAAAAACTGAAGCCCTTTGCTCTACATTCAGGAACACGACAGGTCTGTCCCCTATCACCTCTGCTTTTCAACATACTATTGGAAGTCCTAGCCAGAGGAATCAGGCAAGAGAAACCAATAAAATGCATCCAAATAGGGAACAAAGTAGTTAAGTTGTCACTTTTTGCAGATGGCATGATACTATATATAGAAAATCCTAAAGAATTCACCACAAAGCTATTAGAAATAATAAGCAAGTACAGTAAAGTTGCTGGCTACAAAATCAATGTACAAAAGTCCATTGCATTCCTATATACTAACAATGAAACCTCAGAAAAAGAAATTAAAAAACAATTCCTTTTGCTGGCCAGCTGAGAGGTACGGTGGTTAAGAGTTGGCTTGGGATGCCAGCAGCCCCGGTTTGGATCCCACATATGAGGGCCAGTGACACTGCCCTTGAGAAAAAAAAATTCCTTTTACAATTGAAACGAAAAAAATAAAATACCTAGGAATAAACTTGAGGAAGCATGTGAAATACCTATACACTGAAAATTATGAGACACTTTGAAAAGAAATTGAAGAAAACACAAAGAAATGGAAAGACATTCTGTGTTCATGGATTGGAAGAATCAACATAGTTAAAATGGCCATATTACCCAAAGCAATATACATATTAGTGCAAGCCCTATCAAAATCCCAATGGCATTTTTGAAAGAAATACAGCAAAAAATCATCAGATTTGTACAGCACCACAAAAGACCCCGAATAGCCAAAGCATACCTAAGGGGGGAAAAAAACCAGTGTTGGAGGTATCACACTCCCTGACTTCAGCTTGTACTGCAGGGCAACAATAATCAAAACATTATGGTATTGGCAGAAAAACAGAAACATAGACCAATGGAATAGAATTAAGAGCCCAGAAATAAACCAACATAAATATGGACAGATAATTTTTGACAAGGAAGCCAAAAACATGAAATGGAGAAGAGACAGTCTCTTCAATAAATGGTGCTGGGGAGACTTGGAAACCACATGCAAAAGAATGAAACTAGACTACTATCTGTCACCGTGTACCAAAATTAATTCAAAATGGATCAAAGGCCTAAATATAAGACCTAAAACAGTAAATTTCATCCAAGAAAACGTAGGTACTAAACTTATGGACCTTGGGTTCAAAGAGCATTTTATGAATTTGACTTCAAAGGCAAAGGAAGTCAAAACTAAAATAAATGAATGGGACTATGTCAAACTAAAAAGCTTCTGCACAGCAAAAGAAACCATGGATAAAATAAAGAAGCAACCAAAGGAGTGGGAGAAGATTTTTGCAAACAATGTATTCAATACGGAGTTAATATCCAAAATATATAAGGAATTCATATAACTCAACAACAAAAAAAACAAACAATCCAATTTAAAAAATGGGCAGACGACCTGAAGAGACATTTCTCAAAAGAGGACATACAGATGGCCAATAGACATATGAAAAAATGCCCAACATCACTTATCGTTAGAGAAATACAAATAAAAACCACAATGAGATATCACCTCACACAAGTTAGAATGGCTATCATCAACAAGACAAATAATAACAAGTGTTGGAGAGGCTGTGGAGAAAAAGGAACCCTCATACACTGTTGGTGGGAATGTAGATTGGTGCAGCTGGTATGGAAGGCAGCCTGGAAATTCATAAAAATTTAAAAATAGAATTACCATATGACCTAGTAATCACTCTCTTAGGTATCTTCCCCAAAAATCTGAAAACCTTTATCCGTAAAGATATATGTGCTCTGATGTTCATTGCAGCTTTATTTATGGTGGCCAATACATGGAAACAACCAAAGTGTCCTTCAATAGATGATTGGATAAAGAAAGTGTGGTATGTATACACAATGGAATACTATTCTGCCATTAGAAAAGATGAAATAATGCCATTTGCTACAAATGAATGGATCTTAAGATTATAATGCTAAGCAAAATAAGTCAGACAAAAAAGTCAAGAACCATATGATTTCACTGATATGTGGTAACATAAAACCGAAAAAACAAAAACAAAAGAAGAGAAACAAATGAAGAAACAAAACTCATAGACATGGACAATAATTTAGTGGTTATCAGAGGGTATGGGGGAAGGGAGGTGGTACATGAGTGTAAAATGGATCAAACATGTGGTGATGGAAGAACTGATTCTGGTTGGTGAACACACAATGTGATATATAGGTGATGTATTACAGAATTGTACACCTGAAACCTACATAACTTTACAACAATTGTCACCCTAATAAACTTTAATTTTTTTTAAAAAGGACAGAAAAAGAAAAATAATTTTAATAATGAAGATAGTTTAAGGGTGTTCTAAGACAACATGAAGTGTACCAACCTTCACATTATAGGGGTACCAGAAAGAGGAGAGAGAGAGCAAGAAATTGAAAAGCTATTTGAAGAAATAACAACTGAAAACTTCCATAACTGATGAAAGAACTAGATATACAAGCCCAGGAAGCACAAAGAATCCCAACCAAAATGAACCAAAAGAGGCCCATACCAAGACACATAATTTAAATGCCAAAGGTTAAAGACAAACAAAGAATATTTAAAGCAGCAAAAGAAAAGTAGTTTCCCACAAGGGAGCTCCCATAAGGCTATCAGTTGAACAACAGAAACTTTCCAAGGCAGAAGGGATTGGCAGGAAATACTCAAAGTGGTGGAAACCAAGGACCTACAACCAAGATTACTCTACCGAGCAAAGCTACCACTTAGAACCAAAGGACAGATATACAGCTTTCCAGACAAGAAAAGTTAAAGGAGTTCATCACCACCAAACCAGTATTTTCAAGAATCTTGAAGGGATTTCTTTAGAACACACACACACACACACACACACACACACACACACACAATCTAAAATAAGAATAATAAAATGGCAATAAGTACATACCTATCAACAATTACTTTCAATGTAAATGGATTAAATGCTCCAATCAAAAGATAGGAGGACTGGGCCAGCTGAGTGGTGCATTGGTTAGGAGCTGACTTGGGACGCCAGCTTTGAGCAGCGGGGCCCAGGTTTGGATCCCGCATATGGGGGCCAGTGACACTGCCCTCTATAGCTAAGGTGGTGAACAACAGCTCCATCTGGAGCTGGGCTGCTGTGAGTCGCCAGCAACAGTGTGGGCTGCAGCCTATGCTGCAGTGGGCTGCCATAGGCTACAGTGAGTGTCCGGCAGCCAGTGTGAGCTGCCAAGAGCTGCCATGAGAGGCTGTCCAGAGGTCTGCGACTGATCTGCCTCACCCAGGAAGAGCACAATGATAACACCAACATGGGCCAGTGAAGCAACGTCCTCCACAACTAGAGTGAAGAACAAAAAGACAGCAACTTGTCTGTTCCCCTTCCACAATTCTCCAATAAATTCTTAAAAAACAATAAAAAGATAGGGGCACTGAATGAATAAGAAAACAAACCCTTGCATATGCTATGTACAACAGACTCACTTCAGATCAAAAGACACACACAGACTGAAGGTATAGGGCCGGAAAAAGATATTTCATGAAAATGGAAACAAACAAAAAGCTGGGGTGATAATACTTATACCAGAGAAAATAATCTTTAAAACAAAGACTATAACAGGTGACAAAGGAGACCTAGTAATCCCACTTCTGGGTATTTATCCAAAGAAACCAAAAATGTATGTTGAGGGGAGGTGCTCATCCATATGTTTATTGCAGCATTATTTACAGTAGCCAAGATATGAAGGCAACCTGGGTGTCCTTGAATGGATGAATGGATAAAGAAGAAGCCATTAGAAAGAATGAAATCTTGTCATCTGTGACAACATGGATGGAACTAGAGGATATTGTGCTGAGCGTAGTAAGTCAGACAGTGAGAGACAAATGTCATATGAATTCACATGTAAGTGGAATCAAAAGAACAAAATAAACAAATGAAACAGAAACAAACTGGTGTATACTGAGAACATTTTGATGGTTGCCAGAGGGAAGGCAGTTGGAAATGGGTTAAAAAGGGGAGGGGATTAATATATACAAATTATATATTATATATATATATATATATATATATATATATATATATATATATATATAGTCATGGGAATAGATAAGGTATCGCATAAGGAATATAGTCAATAATATTGTAATAACTATTTATGGTGTCAGATGGGTGGTCGATTTGTTGGGTGATAGATGGGAGGGAGTGGGTGAAAGATGAAAAAGATGAAGGGGTTAAGAAGTACAAATAGGTAGTTATAAAGCCGTCATGAGAATTTAAAGTAAAGCATGGGGAATATAGTCAATAATATAGTAATAACTGTGTATAGTGCCAGGTGGTTACTGGACTAGTCAGTGAGATCACTTCTTAAATTATATAAATGGCTAACCATTACATTGTGCATATATTGAATGTCAACTATAATTGAAAAATTAAAAAGTGGGGCAAAGATGATGGGTAATAAGAGGTTCAAATTTCCAGGTATAAAACAAGTAATGTACAGCACAGGAAATATAATCAGTAATGTTGTGATAGTGTGGTACAGGGTCAGATGGTTGCTGGACTTGTTGTGATGATTATTATCTCTTTAGGTATATAAATGATGAATAACTAAGGAATCCCCATGAAACTAATGTAATATTGTATGTTAGCTACATTTTAAATGTAAATCTAAAAAGAATAAATAAAAGAAAAAATAAATTATTACTACTCTGAGGGATAGCCAATAAAAAATAAAAAATACAGAGACTAAAAATGTCATACATATGTCTATGCTGAAGAGAAACTAAAGTCCTTTGTGCTGTATTATTTTAGGTTCAATAGTAGTTAAAATCACCACTACCTCACCTTCCTGAAGGAATATATAGAATATTTCCAAACATAAACAGGGTACTGTGAAAAGACTTCAAGATGAGGTATACTAAGAAAAGGCACAGTGTTTGGAAATACATCATTTTACCGGAAGCTAGCTCACGGAAAGATCTAGGTGTTTTAAGTATTTATTATTGGCTCCATGACAAAGGAGTCCAGCTGATCAAAGCTGCTTGGCTTCCTGAGTGAGGCAATACATGTAAATTGCCTTAGGATGTTTTGTAAATTTCCAGATTTGTTGTTTGTACTGTCTCAGCCATTATTTGCTACCTCTCAAACTCTGCCCACCATTTTCCTTCTTTACAAGACTCATGAATCTTTGAAAGTAGTCAGAGATACTTTTAAGATTTGAACCATAAGGCAAATTACCCTTATTTTATCAGGACAGGGAGATGATTTGCATTCTCTTCCCTAACGACATGACTGCTTTAAGGCAGTATTTCCCACCACCCTTGGTCGTCCAGCAGAGGATTTTCAGTAGCGTCTGGATAAATCTGTATTATTTTCATACAACTGTACTTATTTTCCTGTGGGGACTTTCATGGATATTATTGCTTTGGATGTGGCTAAATTTAAGTAAAGAAGTAGACATATAGATAAATATGAAGTAAATAATATTGGGTTGTTGGAAAACTCATTGTGCATGTTTGCAACAGATGACACTAGTTCGTTTTTTGGAAGTACTAGTCATTTGCATCTATGTTATTGCTATGTCATGTTACAGCTGACAGTTCTAGCTTCATTGTAAAAACATGAGCGATTTGGTTGAGTTTTGGAGATTTTACAAGTTGAAGACAGAAGACCAAACTGTGCATTTTTTGCCATATTTTACTGTTTTACTTCCATAAAGGGAAGAACGTGCATCAAGCTAGTGAAAAGTTGCATAAAGTTTATGGTGACAATGCTCTACAAGAATGTTAGTGCCAATGATGGTTCCCAAAACTCCATGCTGGTGATTTTGATCTCAATGACGCTCCTCAGTCAGGGAGGCCCACCGAGGTTGATGATGACAAAATAAAGGCATTGATTTAGTTAAACACACATTACATGACATGACAGATTGCAGAAACATTGAACATCCATCATTCAAGTGTTCATGACCACATGAAGAAGCTGGGATACATAAGCAAGCTTGACATTTGGGTTCTGCATGAACTCAAAGAAGTTCATTTGATGGCATGTATAAACATCTGCAATATGCTCATTAAATGTGAGGAAAATGATCCTTTTTTGAAGTGACTGATAACTGGTGATGGAAATGGATTGTTTACAACAATGTGGTCACAAATGGTCTTGGTCCTGACATAATGATTCACCTCAAATGACATCAAATGTAGACGTTCATCAGAGAAACGTTATGCTCTCACTGTAGTGGGATTTTTTTTTAAAGATTTTATTGGGGAATTGGGGGAGGGGAACAGCGTTGGGCAATCGGACAAAGGGAACAGACAAGTTGCTGTCCTTTTGTTCTTCAGTCTAGTTGCAGAGGACGTTGCTTCACTGGCCGATATTGGTATCATCATTGCATCTTCCTGGATGAGGCAGATTGGGCGCTGGCCTCCGGATGGTTGCTCACCACGGCTATTGGCAGCTAACGCTGGCTGCCAGCCACTCACTTTAGCCTTTGGCAGCCCACTGCAGCAGGGGCTGCAGCCTACACCATCTCCAGGGCTCACAGCCCAGCTCCAGATGGGGTTTTTGTTAGCTGTAGAGGGCAGTGTCACTGGCCCTCATATGTGGGATCTGAACCGGGGCTGCTGGCGTCCCAAGCCAGCTCTTAACCTATGTGCCACTTGTCCGGTCCTGTGGTGGGATTTTAAATTTGTAGTGTTTTTTGAGCTCCTACCAAGGAACCAATAAATCAATTTGAATGTGTACTGTCAGAAATTGGATAGTTTGAATGAATCCATCATCCAGAAATGTCCAGAGTTTGTTAATTGTAATTGTGTTCTATCGTGACAAAGTTTGATTACCACACACAAGTTTGATCACCCATCAAAACTTATTGGAGCTTATACTCACCTGACCTTGCACTATCAGACTTCCACTTGTTTCACTCTTAAAAAGTCCTTGCATGGTATAATGTTCAATTCATATGAGGCTGTAAATCAGCACCTTGTTCAGTTTTTCACAAATAAAGATAAGTCCTTCTATGAACAAGGAATTATGAAGCTCACTGAAAGATAGCAAACGGTTATCAAACAAAACAGGCAAGATATCATTGATTGATTTTTGTTCTTTATATAAATAAGTGACCTTTTCAAAACAGACAAAACATGACATGACTTTTTGACAACCCAACTGTATTTTGGTATGTGGCTAGGACATAAATCATTAAGGAAGTTTATGAAGGAATAAAATTTGAGAAATACTGTTTTAGGGTTAATACAATGAGGTGTTCTCACCAAGGTCTCCATGCATTGAAGTGGTCCCTTGTCCCTAGGAGCAAGAAGAATTTGTTGCTCCTTTAATTTACTTGCAGCCATTTATTGCCTCTTATGTATGTTCTCTTTGCCTATCCTGTTATTTAGCATTCCATCTTCCACATATTCCATTCAGTCATAGTGAATGCAAAGGTCTGGAAAATAAAACTTCCCAAAGACATGTTCTCTGGTGAAAATTTTGTCCTCTGATCCTCACATCCTAGTATTTTATATTGATGCCTTATTCAAATGTCTTCTCTCTGCATATGCTTCCCCTATAGACAGCATAAGCACTGATGAGATTTCTCAGTTATACTTCCATTTTCCTTCTTTATGAAAATCTTCAGCCATTCTTTTCCCATCTGCACCATCCTCATCCCCACTGCCATTGGGCTGACTTTGGTATGGGTGATTGGCTCTTCTCTGCCTCACTAATCCAGCATATTTATTCAAGTCAGATGACTGTAATATGAAGTACTGTCATTCAGCTATAGGAGAACAGGTTGAGTTTATTAGAAAATAATTCTTACAGAATTGATTTCTGTGTTTACTAAGACCAAAATGATTTAGTACTTCAGATTTTCATTCAAGAAAAAGAACACCTTTTGTCATATCTGATGGGAGAGTTCTTCTTGGAAGTCTGGAAGGATGCTATCTGTAGCATATCACGAGTTAACTCCCAACATAGCTAAAATTAAATAGGTTTCCATAGAAGAATGGTATTTTTTTTAAACTGAGGAAGCAGGAAAGGGGGGGGGGCATAAAACAATGTATTCTCTTTGAACACAAGGAGTTTAATAGCATTTTGTCAAAAATAAAATACCTATACAATAAGTAAATCTGGTTAATGAAAACCAGAAACATCCCCCATTTCTCTCCCCAGCTCCCCAAATATTCCCATGTCCCTAAATCAAAGAGAAACAGAATAAGATGAATGACAAGGCATGTTCTGTACTCAAAGCAAGATCAACCTTTATACATAGATCCTTTCTTCTCACCAATGTACAAAATCCAAACCTGGAGATATTTTAGTCTACAAATAACCTAATCTGCATCCCAGATACATTGAAGGGGGAAATACACACACGCATGCACACACACACACACACACACACACACACACATACACACATAATGTGAGCATAGAAAAACATGATTTTGCTCCCAAAATGTCTTTGGGCCTCTCTCAAGTAGTCTTGTGAAGCAATTTAACTTCAAATTTCTAAAATTATGAAAATGTCTAGATTAAGCATTAAAATGAAAAAGAAAGGGCCTCTTACATAGAAAACGAACTGAGCATTTTCTGAATTATTTTTAACTCTTCTGTGATCCCCCCACCGGCCATTTCACAGGTAACTGGATGGGGGAGTCAATAAGGGAAGTTTCCCCCAAATGAATAAACTATGATTCACTGACTTCTCTACCAAATAATTTAATACGCTGCTATATGCACGACTCAGTGATTTACTATGTAGGAGTATTTTTCTTCTACAAATGAAATTGTTGTTTGTTGCAATGATTGAGGATTGTGGCATTTTAAAATTTCAAATTTTATTTGTGAGGATAAAAATAAACTTCCTTAAAACAAGAAATTTTATCTATATTGCACACATTTCCCTTTATTACATTTATCATATCTGCCATTGTATCAAGCCATCCATCATCTCCAACAAATCTTAGAAAGGTGCAGTGAATTTAGTGCATGGATTTGGGGAACTTGGTGTTTCCTTCTTAAATTTCCAGTAGACTGTTAAACAGCTTTTATACTTTAAGTTCTGAAACTAAATCAGAAAGAGTTATTATAATTACTGTAAAAGCAAAGTTGAATATTTTCCTGGTTACCAGATTCATTAAGTACCTGAAGGTACAATTTATGCCTTGTTCATCTATAACAGATGGAAAGAATAAAGATTTAAGACTAACTGAAGAACCATTCCTACTAACTAATTCTTTTGTGCACTGTATTATGCACAATCTGCCTATCTCACCCTTAGTCCCACAAACCCTGCACTACAAATTCAAAAAAGGACAAGTCCCAGTGCAAAGCATGATACTTTTTTGCAGTGGGGGCTCACACAGCTCACATCAGTAGTATCATTGCTGCCCCAAGTAAGGGATATTTCAAGATAATTGAAGTGAACTCTCTTAAGTATTGAGATTTTGAGCATTTCTGATGGAAATATTTCCTAAAATTATTATACATATCGCTGGGTTTTTCAGTAGAAATTACTGAATGCAGCAAGCCATTACTCTTATGACTCAGGCATTCACAAAGAGCACCCCTGATTATACTCTGCAGTAGTACAACATTTATTGCTTTTTGTAAAATCCCCTCCTTCTCCTTTAAGTCAGTCTGCCACTTTCTCTGTTGATAATATACCTCTTCTTTTTTTTTGAGGGCAGTGTCACAGGCCCTCATATGCAGGACCCGAACCGGGGCCGCTGGCTTCCCTAGTAAGTCCCTAACCACCGCGCCACTTGGCCGGCCCCAATAATATACCTCTTTTTAATATCACCCCCTCCATACATACCCCTTCTAATTTGCAACGTTTCATTTACTCTGAACTGAAAAACCAAAATTGGTGAGAACTGTATGTTCAATAATAATTAAGGAGGCACTGAAAGTAAGGATGAGGGAAGAATTGTGGCCTTCAAGGCAGCAGCTTTGTGACACCTAAAGATTTCTATCTTTAGATAACTTTCCCATATCTTTTCAGTTTAAGCTAAGTTTCAAAAGGGTGATGTTATGAGAGAGCTACCTTCAAATGAGTTTGTTTTAAATGAGTTTATTTTGAATGGACCATCGGGGCCTGGACTAAAGTGAATATTCCAATAACTTCAAGTTTCTCTGAATAGTCTTAGTGAATGACCCCTTCCCACAATAATTTAACATCACATAATTACATGCTGCACATTCTAAAACACTTTTCTGGATGTTATTTGGTTTGATCTTGACAACACTGCTGAAATAGGAAGGGCCAAGCTCATTGTCCCAGATTATAAATAAGGAAATGAAGACTGGAGAATGTTGAGTGATTTGTCCAGTCAAATAGGAAGTGCATGACAAGGTTGGGATCCTATATTCTCATTTGGGACTCTTCTTATAACATTAATGTCTTCTGTGTTTTCTTCTCACCTTTCCTACGCTCAAAAAGACACTACGCCCTTCCTCTGGTGAGAAAGACTTACTCCTTTTCCTTTGGGCTTATTTCTTTATTTCTCCGTAGGCTCTGCCAGATTTCATTAGGAATTTTGCTCATTTTTCTGGCAGAACTCAAAACCCTCTGATTTTCTTATGTTGAGGGTTATCAGTGAATTAAAAGGTCAATAAATGTAAGGTCCCAACTTGCCATTAAAAGTTAACAAATGTCAGGCCAGCCAAGTGGCTCAGTGGGTAAAGAGTTGGCTTTAGAACACAAGCTCTGAGCAACAGGGCTTCCAGTTCAATTCCCACATGGGCCAGTGATGCTGCGCCTGAGCTGAGCTGTTGCTTGTCTGCCAACAGGTGGCAGGATGGCTCAGCTGGTGTAATGACAAGATTGCCTGTTTGGCTATGCCCACCCACAGCTAGGACTGAACTTGGCACCTTGAGCTGAGCTGCCACCCAGATGGCTCAGTGGATAGAACATGCACTCTTAACAACGAGGCTGTTGGTTTTACTCCCACATGGGATGGTGCTGATGCCCATCCACAACTAAGATTGAACACAGCACCTTGAGCTTAGAGGCCACGACCTGCCAATGGGAAGATAGATGGCGGCTGGCTTCCTCCACAATGAAGACTGAAGAACAACAACTTGGCTGGTCCCCTTCCCCAATTCCCCAATATAATCTTAAAAAAAAAGTTAACAAATGTCACCAGTGAAGATGTTTCTCACAAGCAGACACTGAAAAATACATCCCAGCAGATACTTAACAGCTCATTTTGTGTCACGGCAGCATGAAAAATCACCTTCTGAAGACATTCTTTAAACTTTCATTTCAAACTTAAATAAACAATCAGAAATGTGGCTCATATTTTAAATGACTGAGAACAGTGCTTTCACTTCATGTTTCTGTCTCTCTCTCCATACCTCCCTCTCTCCCTACCTCCCTCTCTCCCTTTGAAATATCTTGAGGGCTTCTAATGCCAGCATGATAAGCATGATATTTGAATATGTGGTTCCACTCCTCTGAGCCAGCTTAAATCTCGTTTCCTCCAGGAAGCCTTCCTTATCCACCCCAGCAGGCCTTAGATACCTCTTCCTCTTCTCCCAGAACATAGAGCAATCATTGGTATTTTACATTTAGCACACATGTAATGAACTGCCAGGAATATGGGTTCTAGAGGCAGACAGACCCAGGTTCTGATTCCAGTTTAACCACTTCTTAGCTGTGTGGCCTTGGGCAAATTACTTTAATTCTATTTAGCTGAGATTCCTCATCTATAAAATGAAACTAGTGATATTTAATCTATTAAATCGTTCTAGGGATTAAATACATATAAAGCACTTAGCACAGTGCCTGACACATATTAGGCATTCAATTAAGGGCAGGTGGTCGGCCTAGCGGCACAGTGGCTAAGCTCTGACTTGGGAAGCCAGGGGCCCCGGTTCGGGTCCCATATATGAGGGCCAGTGACACTGCCCTCAAAAAAAAAAAAAAAAAAAACAGGGCCGGCCCAGTGGCTCAGTTGGTTAAGAGCTCGCTCAAGAGTGCAAGCTGAGCTCTGAGCAACAGCAGTTCGATGCCCAGCCTGAGCTGAGCAGCCGCTGAGCTGCCAACAGGCAGCAGGATGGCTCAGCTAAAACAAACAAACAAACAATTATACGAGGTCTGACAATTAAGATCATGAACTTGCCACTGTGCACTTACATTGGCAGCACTGTATAAACAGCTTGATAAGGTTTCATAACCTTGGTATATCAGTGTCTCACAGCTGTGTTTGTGTGGCAGTGTGGTGGTGTCTTGCCAAGTGGCATTCATTATTGTTGTTGCGTGTTTTTATGTGCCGTCTTGAGAATGTCTGAGCTTGAATTAGAGGAAAAGACAAACATTAAGTTTCTTGTTAAACTTGGCAAGAGTAGAAGTGAAATCAGGGACATATTAAAGTTTATGTGGATAATGCCATGAAGACAACGGCAGTGTACAAATAGATTAAACATTTTTCTGATGGGAGAGAACATGCCACTGATGTAAAGAGGTCAGGGAAGCCAGTAATGAGCAGAACTGATTAAAACATTGCAAAGATTCATTAAATTATGCATCAAAATCATTGGCTGACTCTGAGAGGCATAGGACATCAAGTAAACATTGATAGAGAAACAGGAAAATCTTGACTGAAAATCTTGGCATGAGAAAAGTGTGTACAAAAATGATCCCAAAGAAGCTCACTGATGAACAAAAACAAAGGAGAGTCGAAGTTTGCCAAGACCTTTTGAAGAGGCAAGACAATGTTTTGGGCCATGTTATCACTGGTGATGAAACATTTGTGTACCAATAGGACTCTGAAACAAAGCATCAAAGTGCACAATGGAAGTCAACCAATTCTCCCTGACCAAAAATTCCATCAGTCCAAATCAAGAGTCAAAACAATGTTGCTAACCTTTTTTGATATCAGAGGGATTATTCATTATGAATTTGTACCAACCAGACAAACAGTTTACCAAGTTTACTATTTGGAAGTGCTGAAAATGCTTCATGAACAACTTAGATGACCTGAACTTATTTTATTCATGTTTCTTGCATTACAACAATGCGCCAGCTCACACAAAACTGTCTGTGAGGGAATTTTTAGTCAGAAAACAAATAACTGTATTGGAACACCTTTCCCTACTCACCTGATTAGGCCCCCAATGACCTCTTTCTTTACCCAAACATAAAGGAAATATTGAAAGGAAGTCATTTTGATGACATTTACGATATCAAAGGTAATATGATGACAGCTCTGATGGCCATTCCAGAAAAAGAGTTCCAAAATGGCTTTGAAGTGTGGGCTAGCCTCTGGCATTGGTCCATAGCTTCCCAAGCAGAGTACTTTGAAGGTGACCATAGATATTCAGCAATGAGGTATGTTGCACTTTTTCTAGGATGAGTTTGCGAATATAATTGTCAGACCTCATATGTGCAATTTTATTGTCTTCAAAAGTTGTTTTTAAAACCTTTGACAGCTGTGTCAATAATGAAACATACCATGAAGCTTAAGCTTAATGGACTCTTACTTGCATGGGTTCTTTCCAAGGCCTTATTGTAAATATAGTACTCATAATTTTGTATTATTTTCCTTAAAAAGTGCTCCTAAAGTGATGTTAGCTTCACGCCTGTACAAAACCTGGTTCTGCCTCTGGTTGTGTCTTTAACCTCTTTGTTACCTACCTCCTCATTCCCACTCCCAGCATTCAGAACAGTACTTTGCACATACTTGGTACTCAATGAAATGTTGTTTTATAAAATCCTTAATTAACCAGAATTTTTGCTGTACTTAGCTATCTGGAAATAAGCTTATGTCAGGTGTTCAATCAAAAACTTCCAACTGCCAACCAATACATTTCATTGGAAAATATTTAATCCACTTATATATTTTGAGATAATAAAAAATGCACTTTGTAAACTGTAAGGCTATTAATCAGTTTTACTCATGAAAATAACAATAAGAATGACCCCAAGGCAAGGTTTCTGAACCTTGGCTCCAGTGACTTTTTTTGCTGGATAATTTTTTGTTGTGGGGGGCTGTCCTGTGCATTCTAGGATGTTCAGAAGCCTCCCTTGCCTCTACCTGCTAGATGCTTGCCACCCCTTATGGATGTGACAACCAAAAACATCTCTAGGCATTGCCAAATGTCCCTTAGAGGAAAGTCCCTTTCCCCACTGCACTAAGGCATCACATTCAGCACCAAAAGATGTACAGACAGTCACAAGCTTTTCGTATTAAAGCAGGCAAAAGGAACGCAAGCATTTTAGAAAAGTTTTCAATAAGCAAAAACAACCTCGATTAACCTGAAAATCCCATTAACCCCATTCCTTGACTTTTCTATTCCCTAAGCATTCCAGATAACAACAACAAAAAAAGTACCATACATTCTATTTTATCATTCGTATGCAAAATTCAGCCGATTTGCCATCTCAACAGCTAAGTACAGAAATTCAGTTCATGGGTGGGGTGATCATGCAACCGAGTGGCGCATTGGTTAATAGCTGGCTTGGGATGCCAGCAGCCCTGGTTCGTATCCCACATATGAGTGCCAGTGACACTGCCCTCTACAGCTAACAACAGCTCCACCTGGAGCTGGGCTGTGAGAGCCCCAGCCATGGTGTAGGCTGCAGCCCCTGCTGCACTGGGCTGCCATAGGCTACAATGAGTGGCCAGCAGCCAGCGTTAGCTGCCAATAGCTGCTGTGAGTGGCCTTCCAGAGGCCGGCGACTGACCGACCGAGAGCAATGACGATACCAGCATGGGCCAGTGAAGCAACGTCCTCCACAACTAGACTGAAGAACAAAAGGACAGCTACTTGTCTGTTCCCCTTCCCCGATTCCCCAGTGCTGTTCCCCTCCCCCAATTCCTCAATAAAATCTTTTTTAAAAAAGTAATTTATTCTACAAGCAAAGTAAACAGAAACAGTCTCATAGATATAGAGGAAAAACTGATGGTTGCTAGCTGGGAAGGGGGTGGGGATGAGGGAGAAGGGGAAGTGATTAGACAGCATAAATATGTAACTACAATATTGCCACAGGGATATGAAATACAGTTCATGGAATCTAATTAATAATGTAAATATTTTGTGTGGTGTCAGATGGTCACATGTCTTGTTAGGGAGACCACTTCATGGATGGGGTAGAGGCTTGATCACTGCACTGTACACCTGAAGCTGATGTTGTATAATATTGTATGCCAACTGTAATTGAATATATAGGTAGTCATGGGATGTGGATTATACTGTGGAAGGGAGTCAAGGGAATTGTAATAGATATGTATGATATGGGGGGGAGTGGAGTGGCAAGTTGGGGGAGGGGGAGTGTCACTTTGAGGAGTAAAATGTATGACTATTGCACTGCGTTGTACACCTGAAACTAATTTTTTTAAATGTGTATTTCATAATAAAAGAATTTTTTAAAAAAGTTATGTGTTCTAGTCATCCCACTGATTGTGCAATTGAAAATATCCTTTTGGAATAAGCAATATTTCTTATTTCTTTCTTTAGGTTGTGATTCTGGGGAAACATTCGAGAGGTTATCACTACATGCTTGCAAACCTGGTAAGAACAAGCAATGTTTAATTCTCCCAGAGCAATGTATTCTATTTCATTTATCATCTGTAATTGTCTAAAAAAGAAATACATTATTTACCTGATTTGTTCTCTAGACTTTGGAGAAATGAGTCAGTAAATACCAAAACCTGAATGCAATAGCCTTATTTTCAATTATGCGGTCTCTGTTTTAGCTGTGAAGCTTATTATATTCTCTCCTCATTTAAAAAATAATAATTTGTCAGAAGTTTGATGCCCAGCCCCAGCTGAGCTGCCACTGGCAGGATGGCTCAGCTAAATAAATAAAATAAATAAATAAATAAAATATGATAATAATTTGATATTATTCTTCATTACTTATTCTCAGATTAAACTTGCATTTGAAATGTGAACCATTCTACCCAGGTTTAAAATGTAAAACAAAGGATGGGGGCACATGAATTTTTCTCCAATTAATCCAAGTATTTGTGCACATCAGTACTGGATTTGTCTTTTCTGAAGCAGACTACTACCAAATGTTTTCAAGACAGATACCAGAAATAGGTTGAACATGGAACATTAAGTAACCCTGCCAAAGTGCATAGCCACCTTTCTACTTATAATAAAACACAACTTGACTCTCTACCTTCAAACATCCCATGCCTTTAAAATTTGTGACATTCTAGAAGCTAGTATTTCATTTAGGTTAGTTTATAGCTCTTCTATTTCTAAAAGGATAATTGGTTTAGGGATTAACAAAATGGCTTCTAAATCAGTAATATCTTTTTGGCAGAGGTTCTGGATAATATTACCTCCAAGATAAATGTTAAATTATCACTATGAAACTAAGTATCTATTAAATTATTACATAACATATGCTCTAATCCAAATTGTTTTTTACTAGTATAATATACTCATTGTCATTACAGAGCTCTTAAAACAAAAGAATGGCAACAAAGATGAAAAATTATTGTAATTATAATCTTAGATTTCTTTTTTAAATTAAAGTTATTGGGGTGGCAATTGTTAGCAAAGTTACATAGATTTAAGGTGTACAGTTCTATAATACATCATCTATATATGACGTTGTGTGTTCAAAGGAAAAAATCTTATTTTTTGTTTTAATAATGAATAATTTTTTTAAAGATTTTTTTTATTGGGGAATTGGGGGAGGGGACAGGATTGGGGAACCGGGTCAGGGGAACAGACAAGTTGCTGTCTTGTTGTTCTTCAGTCTAGTTGTGGAGGACGTTGCTTCACTGGCCTATGTTGGCATCATCATTGCACTATTCCCAGGGGAGGCAGATCAGTCGCTGGCCTGTGGATCGCTGCTCACAGCGGCTCTTGGCAGCTCACACCGGCTGCCAGCCACTCCTGCTGGCTGCCCGCCACCCACTGTAGCCTATGGCAGTCCACTGCAGCAGGAGCTGCAGCTATGCTGTCCGGGGGACTCACAGCAGCCCAGCTCCAGGTGGAGCTGTTGTTCACGTCTTAGCTGTAGAAGGCACTGTCACTGGTCCTCATATGTGGGATCCAAACCGGGGCCGCTGGCATCCCACGCCACCTCTTAACCACTACACCACTCATCCAGCCCTCCCACGCCAGCTCTTAAACAATGCACCACTTGGCCGGCCCATGAATAAATAATTTTTTTAATGAGAATGTAAATGTTACTTCAACCCTTTTCTCAGGAAGTGTGTACACTAAAACACTTTATAAGATGAAGAGTAGAGCTACTGCTTTGAAATGTAACATGCATCTTTTCCAATAAATTGCTCAAAGTGGAGCACTGCAGTCTTTCTTGGAGATAATGAATCGACTCTTTTAGGGAAAATCTTCATTCTTAATTTACATCTGAATACATTCAATTTGTTTTTTAGGCAACCGATAGGTAAAGGGTGTTTGTTGACTCACTCGAGGTTAGATAAAACTTGGCAGGAAACAAGGAGATCATGGCATAGCACCTGGGGCAGTTATTGATAGGTTTTTACCATTTCTTTCTCACCAGTAAGTTTTTTTACTTTTCTTCCTCCCTTCCTCCCTCCCCTCCTTCTTTCCTTTCTCCCTCTCCCTTTTGCTTCTCCGCTTTCTTGTAAGTTCTATGGTTCACCCATCACTGACAGTAAATTATATGACTTTAGGTAGTACACACAAAAACTTTTTAATTATAATGGTAATGTATTAATTTGATATTTATTAGAAAAATATAAATCTGGCATGTCAAAATCCAAATTTTATGGAAATTATTACTTCATACAGGGCTATAGAAGAGATTTAACAACAAATGAAATATTTTTAATGTGTCAAATGTGTTACAGAAATAACAGCATGGGGGATAAACAGATATAGCAAAACCTGTTTTTTGTATACATGACTGTGGTGGTGGACAACTGAAGTTTGGGAAAGAGCATCGAACTGGGGGTCAGGAAGTTTGGTATGTCATATTGTCTTTGCTACTAGTTAGCTATGGCACCTTGGGTAATTCACCTCAACTCTGTGGACCTCAGTTTCCTTACTATAAAACTCATATGGGAGTGGGGTGTATAGATGTATTGGTTGGGTGGTTTGGGAACAGATACTAAGATATAATTAGAAGTGTAAGCCATTTATTGGGAGTAATACCTGTGGGGGAAAAAAAAGAGAGAGAGAAAGAGAGAGACAAGTAGGCAAGGAGAGCTTCAGACAACAGTGCAGTTCTGATATAAGTGAAGTGCATAGAAAGGAAGGAAATTTGATAAGAAGAGCTTCAGACTGTGGTATATCTCTGAGAAAGTCTGGGCCAGCACAACTGGGAGCTCTGGTGCAAACACTGTACATAGAGGAACACCATGCTTCCCCCAAATGGCAAGCCATTGAACCCCCCCCCCCATATTGCTCAGACATTGGCTGGCAGCTGCCCAGGAAGCACACATCTCTGGCTTGAAAGTTGAGGCAGACCCTGAAGGCACCTGAAGCTGGAGGCTGTCAGCTAACCCAACTTCTGAAGGCAGATTCAATCTTAAAGAGAGATCTGAACCATGCACACCCATGGCTTTCTCACTTGGTCTAAAATGACCAGATGATCTATAAAGACATTTCCCATTCTAAAATTCTAGTGTGTCTTCCTAATACTATTTATAAGCCTTCAGGTGAGTTCTGGTTTCAACATTGAGACACAGACATGACAGAAATGAAAGCCTCTGCAGTGATACAATTGCAAGAGTCACTAGGAGAAGGTTGGAGAAAAGAATGGTAAACTGAATGTCTAACACAGAACTCAGAATTATGAAACCTTTGGAGGATGCTTACTACAAGAAATAAGCAAAGTTTTTTCTTTGAGATGAATGAAATATTGGTTGTCGGAAAAATCATGATGCATTTTTGCAGCAAAAAAGATAGCAAAATATGTCATGACTTTTCTGACAACCCAATATATAGTATCATGTCAGTCTGCGTAATGAAAATATGAACTCATGTTCCATTCTTTGAGTTGCCACCCCTTCTCTTCCTCTAGTAACCTTCTTTTCATTGCACAACAGCGTTGTTTTTTTATAAGTCCCTGTACTCTATATCACATTGCATATGGCAATAGAAATAAGAACTGTTGCTAATCTCTGATAAAAAATAATGAGACAGATTATACCTATGATTGTTTCCAGATATTTAAAGTGCATTTTAAAAAAAATCACGCCTCTCTATGAATGACATACACAAAACACACACAGCAAACCAAAGCTATATAGAAGTCATTTAGAGGGTCAAAACACGGTAAGTGGAATTAAGAAAATGTTCCCTTTCAAGATGAGCCACCTGGATGAAAACTACAGAGATATATATACAGGAGAACAAAGTCAATCTGAGTCTTGGTGTAACAACAGCACAGAGCCACTGCCTCCTTCTATAAAAGCAAAATCAAAGACAGTCACAACGCTTATCTAAGCTTTCTGGAATCACCGGCACCAGAGTCCCAGGTGTCCCCTTTTTTATTTGAGCTCCATTTATCTGGCAAAGACTTCTATGTGTTTTTACATGGACTTTCCCTGGCAACAATCCTAAAGTGAGTAGACTTGGATAGTCCATGAATGCTTCAAAAAAGGCATTTCACATGTCAGATTATACATTTCACTGTGGACAACAAGGGGCTAAACATTTTAAATTGTTGAAATCCCTGGAAGAAACAAAAGATTCCATCAGGAACACAGGCCAGAGATGTGATCTGGTCAGGCCGGAAGTGGACATCCCATAGAACAAGTAAGTCCTTTATAAATTCTGTTTCAGTTGATGATGTCATTTCTTCTTAGGAGTTGTTCCACAATTAATTGTTGTTTTCTTTTCCAGGACTCTCTCTAAGGTGGTAATATTTCTTCATTCAAATACCAGAGGTAACGAGTATTTATACAATTTGTCAGTCAAGCAGCCTCTTTCTTTCATGGTAAGAAAGAAAAGATGCTTTATGCTGCATTCCCAGGCATGTTATGTATTGTGATTTAATTTGTTCATATATGTCAATCATAGCTAAGTGAAAAAAGTCACACAGAAAAAGTCAAAAACCATATGATTTCACTGATATGTGGTATATAAAACTGAAAACAACAAAGGAACCAGATAAACAAATGAAGAAACAAAAACTCATATACACAGACAATAGTTCAGTGGTTACCAGAGATTAAGGGGGAAGGGGATGGTAGATGAGGGTAAAAGTGATCAAATATATGGTGATGCAAGGAGAACTGACTGTGGGTATTGAACACACAACGTGATATATAGATTATGCATTACAAAAACGTGTGTAATTTTACTAACAATTGTCACCCCAGTAAACTTTAATAAAAAAAAACAACCCTAAGTATAATGAAAGAAAGCATACGATCAGGTGCTAGAAGGCAGGTTTAAAACTTGAGAGTTCGGAGTTCCGGTAAGATGGCGGAATAGACGGATGCTCTCCGAACTGCTCCCCAGGATCACATCAAAATTATAAATAATTTATACAACATTTAACCTCTGTAGTCCCCTGAACATTAGATGAACAGAACCTCTAAACAAAAGACCTAAAGAGGAGGCCACGTCAAGTATGGTAGGAGGGGCACAGACGAGAGAGGGCGACCCCATGATGGACACCCCAGCTGTGTGGGGAGGCTTCTCCGGTTGGGGGAAAGACCCTCCGGCCCAACACCGAGCTCACTAACCAAGAGTTCCACGATAGTCAGCAGTAGAAATTAGTGAGGACTCTCTTTGCTTGGCTTGGTGAGGCTGAGGGAAGCTGGAGAACCAGTGGGGCTGGCACACAGGTTCGCTCGCAGGCAAGCACTCACCTGGTTCCGGTTGGAGGGAGTAGCTGTGTGAGACGGGCCCAGGAGGCTGTGGGGAAGGACTGAATTGAGCACCTTTGATGCCGAAGCTGGAGATTTTGGGACTATTGTTCCACTGGTGTGGAGCTTGCACACGAGCAGTGTACAAGAGGGTGCCATTTTTTCAGGGTTGGGCCCTCCCACAGAGGGTCAGATCCGGGATCCCATTGGTCTGGTGAACTTGGTGCAGGAGTACATGTGTGCATGCGTGCACATGCGGCCTTGGATTCCTACTCTCTGCCCTACTTGTGTTGCCGTTGCCAAGGAAATGCCTGGCAGGTGCCCTCTGGCTCCATCAGGCTGCCCACTGAGACGCCAGAGTGTGCGAGTCACCTTGGGACCCCACCTTCCGCACTGCTTGTGTTGCGTTGCCAGGGAAGCGCACGGCGGGTGCTCTCTAGCTGCATCAGTCTGTTCACTGAGACTCAGTAGTAGACAACCTGCAACAACCTGTGAAAATACTTTTTTTTTGGTAGTGAGCACGGTTACAGAGCACACAGCAGCTAATTGTGGAAAGGTCACTGCAAACCTGAGCAAGTGGTCTACAGATTAAAGAGGATGGAGAGCTCCCCCACCTCTTTCTTTTTTTTCTCTTCTTTTTTCTTTTCTCTTCTTTCTACGTGATCTATCTAATAGCATTCACAGAACGACAGCAAGAATGAAAAAACAAAAAACATCTCCCAAGTAAAAGATCAGAAAAAAACTCTAGAAATGGAACTAAATGAAACAGAGGTATCCAAACTTTCCGAGACAGAATTTAGAACACTGATGATAAGAATGTTTAAGGAACTTAGCGAAGACATAAAGAAGGACAGGGAAACCATGAAAAACAACCTGTTGGAACTAAAGAATACAATAACTGAAATGGAGAACACATCAAAGGAATCACCAATAGAATAGATGAATCAGAGGAGCGGATCAGAGAATTAGAAGACAAAATAGCAGAAATCACCCAGTTGGAACAACAAAGAGAAAAAAGAATAAAAAAGAATGAAAACAGTTTAAGAGACCTCTGGGACAACATGAAACACAACAGCCTTTGATCATAGGAATACCAGAAGGAGAAGAGAAGAAGCAAGGGATTGAGAATGCATTTCAAGAAATAATGACTGAAAACTTACCTACCGTGGTGAAGGAAATCGACATACAAGCCCAGGATGTACAGAGAGTTCCAAACAGGCTGAATCCAAACAGGCCAACACCAAGACACATCATAGTTAAAATGGCAAAGGTTAAAGACAGAGACAGAATCCTAAAAGCAGCAAGAGAAAGACAGCAGGTTACATACAAAGGAACTCCTATAAGACTAACAGCTGACTTTTCTTCAGAAACTCTGCAGGCCAGAAGGGATTGGCAGGAGATATTCAAATTGACACAAAATAAAGGTCTGAAACCAAGATTACTCTACCCAGCATGGCTATCACAATTGAAGGAGAGATAAAGAGCTTCTCAGAAAAGAATAAGCTTAAGGAGTTCATTACCACCAAGCCAGCATTGCAGGAAATGTTCAAAGGGCTTTTTTAAAGAGAAGAAAGGGGAAAACAAGCTAACCCAGGAAGACAAGAAATACAAATAACAAAATGGCAATAAATATGCACCTATCATTAATCACTTTATGTGAATGGGCTAAATGCTCCAATCAAAAGACCCAGAGTGGCTGAGTGGATAAGAAAACAGGACCCATGCACATGCTGTCTAAAAGACACTCCTCTCAGATCAAAAGACACATACAGACTGAAAGAAAAGGGATGGAATAAGATATTTTATGCAAATGGAAATGAGAAAAAAGCTGGAGTAGCAATACTTATTTCGGAAAAAATAGACTTTAAAATGAAGACTACAATAAAAGACAAAGAAAGGGATCATAATAAAGGGATCAATTCAACAAGAGGACATAATCCTAGTAAACATCTATGCACCCAATATAGGAGCTCCTGACTATATAAAATAGATTCTGAGAGACATAAAGGCAGAGATCAACAGTAACACTGTCATAGTAGGGGACATCAACACTCTGTTTTCACCAGTGGACAGATCCTCCAAACAGAAAATCAACACGGACATAATGTCCTTAAATGACACTTTAGACCAGCTGGATTTAATTGATATTTTTAGAGCATTTCATCACAAGGCTACAGAATATACATTCTTCTCAAGTGCACATGGAACATTCTCCAAGATAGACCACATGGTAGGCCACAAAACAAGTCTCAACAAATTCAAGAAGAATGAAATCATATCAACTGTCGTTTCTGACCACAATGCTATGAAACTAGATATCAATTATAAGAAGAAATCTGGAAAGCTTACAAATACATGGAGGCTAAATAACATGCTACTAAATAGTGAGTTGGACGAAAATGAGATCAAGGAAGAAATCAAAAGATACCTCGAGACAAACAAAGATGAAAACACCACGACCCAAAATCACTGGGATGCAGCGAAAGCAGTAGTAAGAGGGAAGTTCATAGCAGTGCAGGCCTACATAAGGAAGGAAGAAAAATCTCAAATCAACAGACTCTCTTTACACCTAAGGGAACTCAAAAAAAAAAACACAGCAAAACAAGCCTAAAAAGGGAGTATAAGGAAGGAAATAATAAAGACCAGAGCAGAAATAAATGAAATAGAGAACAAAAAAAGAATACAAAAGATCAATGAAACCAAGAGTTGGTTTTTTGAAAAGATAAACAAAATCGAGGAACCCTTAGCACGACTAACCAAGAAAAAGAGAGAGAGTACGCAAATGAATAAAATCAGAAATGAAAGAGAAGTGACAACAGATACCACAGAAATACAGAAAATATTAAGAAAACACTATGAGCAACTATATGCTAACAAATTCGACAATCTGGAAGAAATGGATAAATTTCTAGATGCATACAATCTAACAAGTCTGAACCAAAAAGAAACAGAAACGCTGAACAGACTGATTAATGCCAAAGAAATTGAATCAGTAATCAACAATCTTCCAACAAACAAAAGCCTTGGACCAGATGGCTACACAGGGGAATTTTACAAAACATTCAAAAAAGAATTAGTACCTATTCTCCTGAAACTATTCCAAAAAATACAGAAAGTGGGAAGGCTCCCAAACTCTTTCTATGAAGCCACTATCACCCTGATTCCTAAGTCAGACAAAGATATTACTAAAAAGGAAAACTACAGGCCAATATCCCTAATGAACATAGATGCAAAAATTCTCAACAAAATTCTCAACCGAATTCAGCATCTCATTAAAAAGATCATACACCACGATCAAGTGGGGTTCATTTCGGGTATGCAAGGCTGGTTCAATATCCGCAAATCAATTAATGTAATACATCACATTAACAAAATGAAAAATAAAAATCATATGATCATATCAACAGACGCAGAAAAGGCATTTTACAAAATCCAGCAGCCATTTATGATAAAGACTGTTAGCAAAGTGGGAATAGTGGGATCATATCTCAACATAATAAAGGCCATATATGATAAGCCCACAGCAAACATCGTATTCAATGGGGAAAGGCTGAAAGCTTTCCCCTTAAGATCAGGAACAAGACAAGTCAGCCCGCTTTCACCACTTCTATTTAACATAGTTCCGGAAGTTCTAGCCACAGCATTCAGACTAGAAAATGAAATAAAAGGCATCCAAATTGGAAAAGAGGAAGTAAAATTGTCATTATTTGCAGGTGACATGATACTATACATAGAGAATCCCAAAGACTCCACCAAAAAACTGCTAGAACTGATACACGAATTTGGTAATGTAGCAGGATACAAAATTAATATTCAGAAATCAGTGGCATTTCTATACACCAATAATAAACTATCAGAAGAAATCAGGAAATCAATCCCTTTTACAATTGCTTCAAAAACCATAAAATATCTAGGAATCAATTCAACTAAAGAAGTAAAAGACCTGTACTCACAAAATTATGAGACACTGAGGAAAGAAATCAAAGAAGAAACAAATAAATGGAAATACATACCATGCTCATGGATAGGAAGAATTAATATAGTTAAAATGTCATTATTACATAAAGCAATATATAGATTCAATGCAATTCCAATCAAACTGCCAAGGACATTTTTCTCAGAAATTGGACATAGAATCCTAAAATTTATATGGAGCCACAAAAGACCCCGAATAGCTACGGCAATGTTGAGAAATAAGAACAAAGTGGGAGGCATCACACTACCTGACATCAAAACATACTACAAGGCTACAGTAATGAAAACAGTATGGTACTGGCATAAAAACAGACACATAGACAAATGGAATGGAATAAACCCAGGAATAAAGCCATCTATATACGGTCATTTAATCTAAGACAATGAAAGCAAGAATTTACACTGGAGTAAAGATAGTCTATTTAATAAATGGTACTGGGAAAATTGGACTGACACGTGCAAAAAAATGAAAATGGACTACCTACTTACACCATATATGAGAACAAACTCAAAATGGATTAAAGACTTAAATTTAAGACCTGAAACTATAAAACTCCTAGAAGAAAACATAGTGAGTAAGTTTGCAGACATTACCCTGAGTAATATTTTTACTGATATATCCCCTCGGGCAAGGGAAATAAAGGAAAAAATGAACATATGGGATTACATCAAACTTAAAAATTTTTTCAGAGCAAAGGAAATCATCAATAAAACAAAAAGTCAGCCTACTGAATGGGAGAAAATATTTGCCAACAATATGTCTGATAAGGGGTTGATATCCAAAATTTACAAAACACTCATGCAACTCAAAACCAGAAAAACAAACAACCCAATTAAAAAATGGGAGGAGGATATGAGGAGGCATTTCTCTAAAGAGGACATACAGATGCTCAACAGGTATATGAAAAACTGTTCAACCTCACTAATCATCAGAGAAATGCAAGTAATAACCACAATGAGATACCACCTCACTCCAGTCAGAATGGCTATCATCAACAAATCAACAAACAACAAGTGCTGGCGAGGGTGTGGAGAAAAGGGAACCCTGCTGCACTGTTGGTGGGACTGCAAATTGGTGCAGCCATTATGGAAATCAGTTTGGAGGTATCTCAAAACACTGGAAATGGAATTGCCATATGACCCAGCAATTCCACTCTTGGGAATCTACTCAGAGGAATCCAAGACGCTAATTCGAAAAAATATATGCACCCCTATGTTTATTGCAGCGCTATTTACAATAGCCAAGACTTGGAAACAACTGAAATGCCCATTGGTAGATGACTGGATTAAGAAACTGTGGCACATTTACACAATGGAGTATTACTCCGCTATAAAGAAGAATGAAATTGTACCATTTGCAATGATATGGATGGACCTAGAGACTATTATGTTAAGTGAAATAAGTCAATCAGAGAAAGAGAAATAACATATGATCTCACTTATATGTGGAATTTTAAAACTGAATGAATGCGCAAAAGAAAGAGATACAGTCTCATAGATATAGTGGAAAAACAGGGGTGCTAGTTGGGAGGGGGTGGGGATGTGGGAGAAGGGGAAAGGATTAGACAGCACAAATAGGTAACTACATTATTGTCACAGGGATATGAAAAACAGTTCGAGGAATATAATGTTAAAATTTTGTGGGGTATCAGATGGTCACATGTTTTGTTAGGGAGACCACTTCATGGATGGAGTAGAGGCTTGATCACTGCACTGTATATCTGAAATTGATGTTGTATAATATTGTATGCCAACTGTAATTGAATATATAGATAGTCATGGGATGTGGATTATATGGTGAAGGGCGTCAAAGGAATTGTAATAGATAGTATGATATGGCGGGGAGGAGTGGGGGGGAGAATTGAGGGAGGGGTGTTGTTATTGTGAGGGGTAAAAAGTATAACTATTTCACTTTGCTGTACACATGAAGTTAATTTAAAAAATAAATTAATTAATTAATGTAAAAACAAAAAACAAAAATCTGGAGAGTTCATCTAACTAGGCTTGCGACAAACCAAACTTCTCTGAAGCTGTTTCTTGATTTGCAAAATGAATACTTAGTCAAGGTTGCTATTTCCCAAAGTGCTATTTGTACATGAGATGATTTTAGGTAGCACAGCCAAAGTCCCTAATCTGATTAGTTTTGAATTTATATTAAATGTGTATTGGAAAAAAATAATAACTTACCCATCAGTTCTGTGATTTTACAGACACCATTCCTCAGAATGAGGCTAAAGTAGATATTTAGGTAAAAAAAAAAAAAAAACTTAGTCAATGTAAAGAAAAATATTAGGTAAATAATAGTTCAGATGATCACCTATCATCACAAAAAAAAAATAGACTGTAAAGATGGTATATTAATGACTAAAGTTTGGAAAACATTCCATGGTCACTTCAAGCTCTACATTTCTTCCTCATGGAGTGTCAGTTTGGAACAGGGAAGGCCAGGAGTGAGAGTGTAGGCACCTCAGATGGGTGAACACTGAGTACATAATTCAGGGGGTAAAACCAGAGCTCTGTTACCCTTGTGGATATAAAGTCATAAGACAGACTTAAAATCAGCCCCGGTGGGCAAAAGCCAAACAAGGAGTGAGTACCCTTCACTAAGTTATAACAGAGCTGAGAACCTAAAGGATCAATCAAAGTAGTCTAGAAATTGAAACAAAATGAATTGGATCTAGGTTGAGATGGTCCAACGACAGATGTTTGGTACCTAGTCCCCCAAAATTAGACAAAAGAAATAAACAAACGAAAAACCCCACAAGCATTAGAGGTGCTCAAGAGAAACTGTGAGTCTCTAGTCTAATAACTCATTCCGTGTTATACGAGTTGGCCTCTACTTTAGAGATCTGACAGCTTCCCTGCCTAGGTGGAGACTGATCACAGAATTGTGGACAGTTGTTGACCCTGCAAGTGGAAATTAGATAATGTCAGCTGCCAGTAGTAGAGAGCCACTGGGAGAAGGCAAACAAGCAGGCCATTGTGATAGGGGAGAAAAAGGGAAGTATCTTAGACTTATTCTTCCCTGCTATGCCAGTTGTTTTCTTTATACTTCTTGCTTGCCCCAGAACTCCTATACGGAGATATTTTTATCTACCCACCTTCCCAATTTTTTTAGAGATCAGGAATTGGGCTCAGAAAAGATACATGACTTGCTCAAAGTCTTATGGCTAAACCATTTCCAAGCTAGGTTTACATTCCAGGTTGATCAGACTCTATAAATCACCCTGCTCTTCCCATTTTACCCACTTAAGCAAGCATCTTGTGAGACAAAAAGCCATCCCCACAAAGGTCACATAAGAACATTTGCAAAGACATAAGCGTATATGAATGAAATATGAAATATGACATGATCAGAAAGAAAAGCTTGAAAAACAAGGACAGCTTTGTGAATCTCTGTTTGAAACTCTGTTTGAAACACACACACACACACACACACACACACACACACACACACACACACACACTCCTTTTCCCTGCTCTCTCATCCTCTTTGTTTCTCTTGCTCTTTCTTCTTTTTCCCTCCCCATCTGCCTCATTCTAATTATTAGTATGCCTGAAAATAATGATGGGGAGGGTACTAGATTCCATCTAATTTTTCCAAATTTTTACTAGACAAAATCAGTATTCATAAACTAGAACCCAAAAGAGGAAGACAGGAGTAACCTTAGCTTAAATATGTGAACTCTGCTGCTTACCAAATCTTGGGATGTACCTGAAACAAAGAAGGGCTCACTTTGTTTAAAAAAAAGTTTGTTTATTTTTTAATTAAAGTTTATTGGGGTGAAAATTTTTAATAAAGTTACATAGGTTTCAGGTGTACAATTCTGTAATACATCATCTATATATCACACTGTGTGTTCACCACCCAGAGTCAGTTCTCCTTCCATCACCATATCCCTTTACCCTCATCTACCGCCCTCCTTCCCTGTTACCCTCTGGTAACCACTAAATTATTGTCTGTGTCTATGAGATTTTGTTTCATTTGTTTGTCTTGTTCCTTTTTTGTTTTCAGTTTTATATACCACATATCAGTGAAATCATATGGTTCTCAACTTTTCCTGTCTGACTTATTTCGCTTAGCATTATAATCTCAAGATCCATCCATGTTCTTGCAAATAGCAGTATTTCATCTTTTCTGATGGCAAACAACCAAAGTGTCCTTCAATAGATGATGGGATAAAGAAATTGTGGTATATATACAGTGGAATACTCTTCTGCCATCACAAAAAAACATGTTTAAATAAGATTGAGTCATGCTGTTTTACTTGCCAATAACAACTGTTCCCTTCTGCTCCCTTACCCTTCCAGGTCTTCTTGTTCTATTCTCTACTCTTTCCCTTCCTTTATTTTTCCAATTTAATGTTCTAAATAAAAAAATCAAATGCCAATGCCACGTGTTTTAATCACTAACGACTTATCAAATGTCATGTAACACAGAGCTCATTGGGCTGGAGCCAGACACTAAAAGCAAAGAAGGTGGGATTGAAGGGAAAAGCTCCCATGGGTCCAAAATACCACAAGCCCAGTCACCTCCCCTGGATACACAACCTCTCTGGTCACTTTCTTCTTCAAATGGAAACAGGATATAGCAGAGTACCAAGGGAATGAGGATTGTGGACTGGGTTGGGGTTCTAACTTCCTACCATGCATATAGAAAATCATAGGCACTTGTCAGCTGAAATTTGCCAACTCTGAGACTCTCCTTCTCCCTGTCCCAAAATGCCTCCATTATAGTCAATCATCCCTTTCCTCCCCTTCCAACACTCTCCCCAACCTCTTTCCCTCTCTCCATCTTCTGCCCCATCCCTCCCACCCTTTCTTTCTCTCCTGCCTGAAATTAACAAAGAGAGATCATTTCCTACCCAATATTCTAACAAGATAAATTTAAAGATTTCTCTTTTTCCCCAGACTCCTAGAACATATCCTCTAAAACACTGCTACTCAAACTATTTATAAAGAAGGGCCATTTTTCCACCAAATCTTCACAGACAAGTAAAACTATAAGAAAAATAAATTACTAAAAAAATATTAAATACCTGAAGCTGATGTTGTATAATATTGTATGCCAACTGTAATTGAATATATAGATAGTCACAGGATGTGGATTATACCGTGGAAGGGAGTTAAAGGAATTGTAATAGATATGTATGATGGGGGAGAGTAGTGTGGCGAACTGGGGGAGGGGGGTTGTCACTTTGAGGCGTAAAAGTATAACTATTGCACTGTGTTTTACACCTGAAACTAATTTTTTTTAAAAAACATTTATATCACAATAAAAGAATTTTTTAAAAAATAAGATATGTATGTGTATTAGGATAAATAAAATAGCCTAGAGATTAAAAAAGAAACAAAAACATTAAATAAACCAAATAAGATATAAAAAATATATATTAACCCATTTTTCAGTATTAGATTCAACAGTCATATATTACCCTGTCAAATTGCTATAAAGGCTTACAAACTCAATTTGTTTCCTTGTTTCATCTCAGGCTGGTAACAAAAAGCAGACCAGCAGTAGTCCACACACACTTTGCATAATATTGTTACTCTAAACGTCTTCATAGTAGGTTATGTTTTCTCTGTGCCAATTGTATGCCCAGTACCTTGTCCACTTCCCTGCAAGGAAGACAGAAGGTGATGTCTTTAAGAACCTTATAATCATGTTTGACAGACAAAACTTGTATAGTTTATGATAAATAGCATGGTGATAGAACAGGTGCTGGGATAGGGAAGAGAGGGCAAAGTGTAGGGTGTCGCATTCCTGCACAACAGAGCAGGTGGGATTGGACGGACGGTGAATAGTTAAGAAAGAAAGAGATAAGATATAAGAGAGAGAAATGCAGCTGGGCCAGGGGACTTCAGTCTCGTGGACTGGAGCCCTGAATCGGGCCTGACTGTTACTTGTATTATCTTACATATAAGCAAGGGTAAATGTAGCTTCCATGGCCTGTGAGTCTCACACCCAAGAATTAACCTCGAGGCCTAATTTCCCATGCCTGCAAATTGCCATTACCAGAGGCCCGATAAGATTATTGTCATGTACCTCTTAAGATACAGAAGCTTCTTCTGCCAAGGCTTACTGATAAGAATGCAGGGAGGACTGGTATTATCACATCAATAGGTCATTTCACAGGCAGGCTGCCAGAACCTGAATCAAGGGGTTTACACTGCTTTTCTCCTCTCCCTGATTTCTCCCATGACACTCATTGGCACCCACGGGCACCCACTGGCACTCACACTACCATGTCTGGCTTGGGTTGTCCCTCTCGTGGGTTCTTACCTGCCACTGACTAACCGGCCATCCTTTGGTGCCAAACAGGGATACATACAGTAAACATAATATTGAAGTTATGATCTGTCTTTATGGAGAGGTGCATGGAGGCAGACAGACAGGCTATAATGTGACAGTAGGGAGCCAAAACTCTGCATAGCATGGCCAGAGAAGGTCTTCAGAAAATGTGACTTTGAAACAATGATCTGAATGGTGAATAATATACAGTTATATGAAGAATCAGGGAAACTTCATGCAAAGTATGGGGAACAGCATGTGCCAAAGTCCTGAGGCAGAAAAGATCTCGGGGACTTCTGGTAAAATGGCGCAATAGACAGACACTGTGCTAACTGCTTCCCAGGATCACACCAAAATTACAAGCAAATTATACAGCATTAAACCCCGGAGGTCCCCGGAACACTAGATGAACAGAACCACTACACCAAGAACTTAAAGAGGAGGCTGTGTTGGGTCTGGTAGGACAGGGGCAGATGAGAGAGGGCAAACCCCGTGACAGACACCCCACCTGTGTGGGGAGGCTCCTCCGGTTGGGGGAGAGACCCTTCGGCCACACACCAAGCTCACCAGCCCAGAGTTCCTTTGCCGGGAAGAGGAGTTCTAATATAACTGGCAGTAAATTAGTGATGACTCTCTTTGCTCAGCTCGGTGAGGCTGAGAGCAGCTGCAGAATTAGTGGGCCTGGAGCCCGGGCTTGCTCACCAGTGAGCACTTACCTGGTTACTGGTGGAGGGAGTGGCTGTGTGAGCCCGGCCCAGGAGCCTGTGGGGACGGACTGAACTGAGCGCCTTTAGTAAAAAGCTTGGAGGTTTTTGGACTATTGATCCCAAGGTGTGGAGCCTGCATGTGAGTGGTGTACAGAGGGCGCCATTTTGTTGGGCTTGGGCCCTCCCATGGAGGATCAGGTCCGAGACCTCGTTGGTAGGGTGGAATTGGCGCAGAAGTGCGTGTGTGCATGCAGCCTTGGATCCCCAGCCTCCGCCCAGCTTATACTGCTTTGCCAGGGAAACGATGGGCGGGTGCCCTCCGGCTCCAACAGGCTGCTCACTAAGACGCGGGGGGAGTGCATGAGCCCATGAGCCACCTGGGATCCCCACCCTCCACACGACTTGTGCTGCATTGCCAGGGAAATGCCTGGTGGGCGTCCTCCACCTCCAACAGGCTGCACACTATGACGCGGGAGTGCGCAAGCCACCTCGGGTCCCCGCTCTCCGCAATGGGCTTGCAGAGTTGCCAGCCTGGTGATTGGTTGTCAGGCTGCTCAGCCTGATCTGCAAGTGGCTGATTGGGACAGGCTGAGACTGGGAGTTTTCCTGGGAGTGTTGGGCCGTGAGCTGTGTGCCTCCATGATCCAGCCAGGGCTCTCCTGGTGATCTATCTAATACATCAAAGCAATCCCACAGCGACAGCCAGAATGGGGACACAAGGAAACATGTCACAGTTAAAAGATAAGAAGAAACCTCTAGAAATGGAACTAAATGAAACAGAGGGATCCAATCTTTCAGAGACAGAGTTTAGAACACTGATGATAAGAATGTTTAACAAACTTAGTGAGGACATAAGGAAGGATAGAAAAATCATAAAAAACAACCAGCTAGAACTAAAGAATACAATAACTGAAATGAAGAACATACTCCAAGGAATCACCAGTAGAGTAGATGAAGCAGCTGAGCGGATCAGCGATTTGGAAAACAAAATAGTAGAAATCACCCAGTTGGCACAACAAAAAGACCAAAGAACAAAACACAATGAAAATAGTTGAAGAGCCCTATGGGACGAGGTGAATCGCAACCATCCATGAATCATAGTAATACCAGAAGGAGAAGAAAAGAAGCAAGGTGTCGAGAATGTCTTTGAAAAAATAATGACTGAAAACTTCCCTACTCTGGTGAAGGAAATCAACATACATGCCCTGGAAGTGCATAGGGTTCCAAACAAGCTGAACCCAAACAGGTCCACACCAAGACACATCATAGTTAAAATGGCAAAGGTTCAAGACAGAGACAGAATTATAGAGGCAGCAAGAGAGATAGCAGGTTACATACAAAGGAACTCCTGTTACACTAACAGCTGACTTGTCTACAGAAACTCTGCAGGCCAGAAGTGAGTGGCAGGAGATATTCAAAGTGACACAAAATAAAGGCCTACAACCAAGATTGCTCTACCCAGCATGGCTATCACTTAAAATTGAAGGAGAAATAAAGAGCTTCTCAGAAAAGAATAAGCTTAAGGAGTTCATTACCACCAAACCAGTATTGCAAGAAATGTTAAAAGGGCATTTTTAAACAAAGGAAAGGGGTAAACAAGCTAACCCAGGGAAAACAGGAATACAAATAATAAAATGGCAATACATATGCACCTATCAATAATCATTTTAAATGTGAATGGGCTAAATGCTCCAATCAAAAGACAGAGAGTGGCTGAGTGGATAAGAATATAGGACCCATGTATATGCTATCTACAGATGGAATAAGATATTTCATGCAAATGGAAATAAGAAAAAAAAGAGCTGGAGTACCAAAGCTTGTTTTGGACAAAATAGACTTTAAAATGACTACAATAAAAGACAAAGAAGGGCACTATAACACTAATAAACATCTATGCACTCAACATAGGAACTCCTAATTACATATAACAGATTTTGACAGACATAAAGACAGAGATCAACAGTAACACTATCATAGTAGGGGACTTTAACCCCATTGTCACCAATGGACAGACCCTTTAGACAGAAAATCAACACAGAAAGAGGGGCCTTAAATGACACTTTAGACCAGCTGGACTTCGTTGATATTTTTAGAGCATTTCACCCTGAAAAAAACAGAATATACATTCTTCTCAAGAACACATGGGAAATTTTCCAAGATAGACCATGTTAGACCACAAAACTAGTCTCAGTAAATTTAAGAAGATTGAAGTCATATCAAGCAGATATAAAGGAAAAACTGATGGTTGCTGGCTGGAAGGGAGTGGGGAAGAGGGAGAGGGGGAAGGTTTTGGACAGCGTAGGTGGGACTACAATGTTGCCGCAGGGATATGGGGGCAGTTCTGGGAATGTAATTGATAATGTTGTGAAGAGACTATTATGTTAAGTGAAATAAGTCAGTCAGTGAAAGACAAATACCATATGATCTCACTTATATGTGGAATCTGAAAAAAACTGAATGAACGATCCAAGTAAACAGTCTCATAGATATAGAGGAAAAACTGAGGGTTGCTAGTTGGGAGGGGGTGGGGATAAGGGGGAAGGGGAAGGGAATAGACAGCATAAATAGGCAACTGCAATATTGCCACAGGGATATGAAACACAGTTCAGGGAATATAATAATGTAAAAATTTTGGATGGAGTAGAGGCTTGATCACTGCACTGTACACCTGAAGCTGATGTTTTATAATATTGTATGCCAACTGTAACTGAATATATAAATAGTCACGTGATGTGGAGTATACTGTGGAAGGGAGTCTAAGCAATTGTAATAGATATGTATGATATGGGGGGAAGAAGTGAGGTGGTGAACTGGGGGAGGGGAGTTGTGACTTTGCGGGGTAAAGAGTATAACTATTGCATTGTGTTTTACACCTGAAACTAATTTTTTAAAAATGGGAAATAAAAGTGATGGGGATTAAGAACAATTGGTAGTCGCAAAATATTCATGGGGATGTAAAGTACCGCCGCACAAGGAAAATAGTCAATAATATGGTAATAACTATGCATAGTGCCAGGTGGATACTAGATTAATCGGGCGATCACTTCATAAATTATATAAATGTCTGATCATTATATTGTACACCTGGAACTAATATAATATTGTATGCCAACCATAATTGAAAAAAAATAATTATTTTAAAAGAAAAATAAAAGGAGAAGAGGAGAAAGAGCCAGAACATCTATTTTAATACAACCCTGCCTATCACTTGTCCTTTTTCAAAAAAAACCTGCTCGTATCATCAATTAATTACCTTTTGAAGGTTTGTTAGTCAGCTCTGCTGAATTTGTGTCTTTACTGAGGCTTTGAGGAGAGTCAGGCCTCAATTTTCAAAGTGTGATGGACTATGTTTTTCCACAACTACAAAAGAATGTAGCAATACATGAAAGAAAACAGAACGTTTTAGAACAATAGAGTAGAGGTGGAAGGGAAACTAGAGCCAGGAAATTTCTGCTGCTCCACAGCCAAAAACTGTCTCTTAACTTATTTCTTTCTACCATTGCTCTTCACCCTTTTATTTGTTTAACTATTTTATCAGTTTAGTGGTCTTTTTTAATTTTATTTTTATTTATTTTTAAAATTCGTTTCAGGTGTACAAAACAACATATTGATTAGACATTTATACCCATTTATTTATGTCAGTCATTTTACAGAGGGCTAGAAATACTTGGCATTTATATCCAAATTTGAGGTTGGTATGTTGCCAATTATGAGAGAAATCTAGCAATTTTCTTTTTTTTTAAATTAAACTTCGTTGGGGTGAAAATTGTTAGCAATGTTACATAGATTTCAGGTGTACAATTCTGTAATACCTCATATATATATCACATTGTGTGTTGAACACCCAGAGACAGTTCTCTTTCCATCACCATACATTTGATCCCCTTCATACTCATTTACTACCCCTATCCTTCCTTACCTTCTGGTAACCACTAAACTATTGTCTGTGTCTATGAGTTTTGTTTCTTCATTTGTTTTTCTTGTTCTTTTGTTGTTTTCAATTTTATTTACCACTCTGTGGCGAAAAAGGAACCCTCATACACTGTTGGTAGAAATGCAGATTGGTGCAGCTGCTATGGGAGGCAGTGGGAGATTCCTCAAAAAATTAAAAACAGAATTACTATATGACTCAGCAATTCCTCTCTTGGGTATCTACCCAAAAATCCGAAAACATTTATCCATAAAGATATAGGTACTCTGATGTTCATTGCAGCTTTATTTATGGTGGCCAAGACATGGAAACAACCAAAATGTCCTTTGATGGATGATTGGATAAAGAAGTTGTGAGATTATATATATATATATATATATATATATATATATATATATATATCCACAATGGAATACTATCCTTCCATAAGAAAAGATGAAATAGTGCCATTTGCAACAACATAAATGGATTTTGAGATTATAATGCTAAATGAAATAAGTCAGACAGAAAAAATAGAGAACCATATGATTTCATTGATATGTGGTATATAAAACTGAAAACAGCAATTTTAATTCTTACAATCTTAAAGATTATCAATGGCCACTTGCACTGTGGAATTTAGTGATATTTGATGCAAAAAGAAAATTGTTTTCTGAAAAGGCATTAGAAATAGAAAAATGATCACAAGTCAACCAACTCCTGCCTGTTAGCCAGAACACCTTTTGTTATACCCCCCTCTTTACCATTCAACTCTTTTCTCTCTTCTGCTTCTACATCCTTGATATTTCTTGGTCAGCGCTACTGCATTAATGTTTTTTCAGAGGCATTGGGCAGGATCCATCCTTGATTATATCAGCCTCAAGGACTATGGATTGCCAAATCTGAATGCTGAGCACAAGGGTGATATTCAAGCCACTGAAACTGATTAGATTACAAGCAAAATGTACACAAATGGGCCAGAAGGAGAAGTAGCACCAGAAGCCAGCCAACTCTTGCTCTTTATCAGCAAGATCTCTCCTTTCATCTCCCTAAATAACTGTTACCTCCTTTCTTTTTCTACTACATTTCTGTTCTTTCCATTTTTTTCCATGAGGCTGTGTTAGTGCTTCCTCCTCATATGGACAGATAGGCCTACAGAGTCATCAGTAGGAGCTAATGTTGTGTGCTAGTAAGTCTTGCCTGCCAGAACAGTTTGAAGTGACCTTACCCTGTCTTGATTTGTGCTGCTGTGCATGCATTTCATCACATGAAGACAGCCAGGCTGATACCAGTTTGAGGTGTGCCAGAACTTATTCCCAGGTATATTTGTCATAAAACATGGGTTGACTGAGAAACTACTGGGTCTCTAGTGTTACTGTTGATGTGTGATAGAGAGATTAATGCAGAGTGTGCCTACGAAAATATTTCCAAATTACAGTATGTTTATTGGAGAGGAAGACACACAAACAGAAATATGTGGGGCCTATGTGGCAGAGTGAAGCCTCCCGGGAATAAATTGAGATGACTGGTGAGATAAATTTGAGTTGGACCCCTCCTTTTATTATCCCTGCCAAGAAAAGGGCAGTGAGGGAGAACCTTTCAGGAAAGGAATGGTATGGTGCATTACTAGACTGAAGTGCTTGCATTTTTATGCCTTAAGGCAGATGGGAGACTTCTGGAATATTTTCTCTCTCCCTTTCTTTTGTTAATCCTCTGTTGCTATTTTAACATGCTCTGAGTATTAGGTAAACAGGATTGTGATGCTTATTGCAGTGTGAAGGGCACAAGAGATCCTACTTCCTAGTACATGCTGTGGCCATTGACTTTGGGGACCAAAGTGGGGGCAGAAGCATTCTCAACCCCTTTCTTTTATGGAAGGGAGCTCCATTTTGTCAACCCAGGCTTGCAAGACATAGGAGAGCACCAGAAAGCCTAATCTTTACCCCCACCATCAGGCAGGTGGGCAGCTGGTCAATGTTCTTATGTAATACTGTTAATTGACAAATGCAGTTTGGCACAGTAAATGCGTTAAAGCCATTTGTTAAAGTTTTGTCCTTGGCTCTTTATTTGTATATATGTTTAGAGGGTAGAAGTAGGGAGTTGTGTAATAGTTAAGCTTAAGCACACACTGGAGCTTCTGCTAGATTTTATACACAAGGAAGCCACTATGCTGATTACAGTGGAGGGGGAGAAAATAGGATAAAATAGTGAGTCTTAGTTTTTCTCATGAAGGAGGCCTTTGGAAGAAAACTCATGCTAACATGTTAATGTTAATTTAAAAAATACTTTGTGATTATCTGAAAGGAGGAATGATTCTGAGTGATGCAAGTTATTTGGCTTTTGACCAGTCTACATTGACTCATATCCCATTTATAGAAGGAAGAGAAAGGGGATGTGAATAATAACTGAAAAAGCTGTTCCACTAAAATGTTTTCTAAGACTACCTTGTTGCCCATGTTAAAGAAATGAATAATTTTTTTAAAGTGAGGGTAGAGGCAGTGACTAAAGAAGCACAAAAGGGGGAGAGTTTCTGGATATTGGTTACATTCATGTGTTCAGTTCGTGAAAATTCATCAGGTTATACACTAAAAGATAGGTACATTTTTCTATGTGATTATTACAGTTCAATAAAAACATAATGCAGGGCCGACCGAGTGGTGCATTGGTTAAGAGCTGGTTTGGGGATGCCAGTGGCCCCTGTTCTGATCCCACATATGAGGGCCAGAGACACTGCCCTCCACAGCTAACAACAGCTCCACCTGGAGCTGGGCTGCGAGCCCCAGCAATGGTGTAGGCTGCAGTCCCTGCTGCAGTGGGCTGCCATAGACTACAGTGAGTGGCTGGCAGCCAGCGTGAGCGGCCGGCAGCCAGCGTGAGCTGCCAATAGCCGCGGTGAGCAACCATCCAGAGGCGAGTGACTGATCTGCCTCATCCAGGAAGAACGCAATGATGATACCAACATGGGACAGTGAAGCAACATCCTCTGCAACTCGACTGAAGAACAAAAGGACAGCCACTTGTCTGTTCCCATTCCTTGATTCCCCAACATTGTTCCCTTCCCCCAATTCCCCAATAAAATCTTTAAAAAAAATAATGCAAAAAAGAAAACTAATAGGGATTTGAGTAATACAAGTATATGCATTCATGAAAATTCATTGAGTGATACATTTCGGACAGGTGTGAGGTAATATCTCATTGTGGCTTTGATTTACATTTCCTACAATGAGTTATCACCTCGCATCTGTCATAATGGCTATTATCAATAAATCAACAAAAAAACAAGTGTTGGTGAGGATGTGATAACGGAACCCTCTTGCATTGTTGGTGGGATTGCAAATTGATGCAGCCACTAGAAAACATGGCGGTTTCTCAAATAATTAAAAATAGAACTACCATATGACCTAGCAATTCCACTTCTGGGTATTTGAAAAAAAATCCAAAACATTAACTTGAAAAGATATATGCACCCTTATGTTCATTGCATCATTATTTACAATAGCTTAGTTATGGAAGCAAACAAAGTGTCCATCAATAGGTGAATAAAGAAGAGGTGGTACATAATACAATGGAATATTACTGAGCCATAAAAAAGAATGACATCTTGCCATCTGCAACAACATGGATGGGCCTAGAGAGAATTATGCTAAGTGAAATAAGTCAAACAGAGAAAAATAAATACCATATCATTGCATTTATATGTGGAATCTAAAAAACAAAATAAACAAACAAAACAGAAACAAATCTATATACAGAAAACAAATTGATGATTGCTAGATGGGAAGGGGGTTGTGGGAATTGGTGAAAAAAGTGAAAGAGATTAAGATGTACAAATTGCCAGTTATAAAATTAATAATGGGAATGTAAAGTACAGCATAGGGACTATAGGTAAAAATATTGTAACTGTATATGTGCCAGGTGGGTACTAGACTAATCGGAGGGGGTCACTTTGTAAATTATATAAATGTCTAACTGTACACCTGAAACTAACAGGAAATAATACTGAGTGTCAACTGTAATTGAAAAATTAAAAATAAAAATCACAGGGATGTAAAGTGCAGCATAGGGAATATAGTAAATAACATTGTAATAACTATGTACAATGTCAGGTGGTACTAGACTTATCAGGGTTATCACTTTGTAAGTTATATAAATGTCTAATCACTATGTTGTATATCTGAAAATAATATAATATTGTATGTCAACTATAGCTGAAAATAAAGAAAACAAAAAATGTACATTTTGTTTAATGTGAATTTTACCTGAAAAAAGAAGGAAAGATGGAAGGAAGGAAGGACAGAAGGAAGGAAGGAAGGAAGGAAGGAAGGAAGGAAGGAAGGAAGGAAGGAAAAGAGGAAAAGAACTGCAAACAAATACTGAACTCTAGTTAATGACCTACATGCCAGTCTTTTTGTGTGAAATAAACTAATGTATGTAACTTTGAAATGCATCCAAAAAATGAAAGGGATTGGTGGACGGATAGAAAAATACTAACTGTAAAATATGTGTGGTAATTATATGGATGTTCACTGTACAACTCTTTCAACTTTTATGTATATTTGAAATATTTATACTAAAATAATGGGGAGTAGAATCTAAAGAAGGGAGGAAGAATTCTCCCAATTCCTTTATGAATATAAATGTTGGCTTCAGACCATTGAGGACCAAAATATATCAGCAGCAACTATCAAGAGATAGGTATCGAGCAAAAATAGCATGATTCCTGGGAGAGGTGTCCTAGAAGATAGCAATGCCCAGTGGAACTGGTGGTGCCAAGGTGAAGATGGCTTCGTGTGAACCTACAGAGATTCCAACAGGAGGCTTAGGTGGCAGAGATACCACACCATAACCAGAGCAAGAGAAGAAGAAAATTATGGATGCTATGAATTGGATGTCAAAACTCCTTTATAGACACATGTGACACATATCCTGGGGTTTGTACCATAATATACAACCAAGCTACCAATTTTTCTCTTTGGCATTTTCGTTAATCACAAATGTTGAAATTACTCATCATGAGAATCTGAAGCAATCTGCTGTGTTTGGCATGATAAGCTGAAGAAATGTATCTTATTTGAGTTAGAGTTCAAACTTTTTAAACATTTTCCAGTTACATGAAACATTGTATTATTGAAGGAACACTAAAAATACAGGTAAATGAAAAAACAAATCAAAACTTTTGCTTGAAGTTGGGATCTATGTTTGTCCTTGCTTTATCATAGACGCAGACACTAAAATGGAAGAAAGCATAGTTTCTCCTTCATGCCTGTAGTTTCAGAGACATAGTGCCCTAAGAAGTAGTCCATATCCAGGGTTCTTGTTTTGTTTGTTTTTTTGTTGTTGTTTTAATTGAGATATACTTGACATGTAATATTTTGTCCAGGTTTTTTTTTTTTAATTTGTTTAAGAGTGATCCTTGGGAAGGAATTTTTCATTTCCTCCTTAGCAGTCTAATCAATAGATATGGTAAGTAAGAACTCAGAACTTCCCATAATCATGATTTTCTTTCAATCTCTTTCTAGGGTTTTACTGATATTTTACTAGAAAGGGTCATGCATGGGGGAGCCAACATTACGGGATTCCAGATTGTCAACAACGAAAACCCTATGGTTCAGCAGTTCATACAGCGCTGGGTGAGGCTGGATGAAAGGGAATTTCCTGAAGCCAAAAACGCACCACTAAAGGTAATGTTCCACGGCATGTAGAATCCTTGGGCTAGCTTTTCAAAGCATCTCAGTATGGTCTTTATATATATACAGCCTTTCTGTGATTAAGTGGTCTTCCCTCAAAAGTGTTTCAAGGATGCTAAAACACAACTGCAGGTGATGCTACTGAATTGAAAACTAAGCTCCCAAATAAAAAACCTACTGAGAGGGAGGTCTTTTAAAACCCAGGACTGAGTAATGTTAACTTAATATTTTAATGTATTTCATCTGTAATATGCTCTTAAAAACACAGTATTACAAGAACCTGAGTTGAACAAAAGGTGGGATCAGTGGGAATAGCTAAGGAAGGTTGATAGTCTGAAACAGGAAATTAGATTTTACATTATTTATGTGATTGCTTTATGTTAATAAGTTTCATGAATTTCAGTACACCCAAATGAATTAGGCTCTAATACAAAGTGCAAGTTGCCTATACATATATTGAACAGAAATGTTTTTTCTGTGTGCAAAACAAACTTTAAAAATAATTAGATTACCTAAGTTGCTCATTTTCATGAAATCAAGACAGGAATATTAAAAAATAGAAGTCAGACTTAAAGTGCACATTTTTCATATGTGTTCTCCTATTGCTAAAAATCCTGTTATTTAAAAACCAGGAATTAAAACAGATAATTTAGGGGAAAGTTATTTATGTTACACATAAGATCCTTCAAATGTATTTTTTAAGAAACCATTCCCTCAGTACATTAATTCAAGTATGAAACTAAATTTAAATTCTTTCTTCTTAATATAATAAAAGTATGTATGTAACATAGCTGTGGGATTCTTATGATCAAGACAAAGTGTCAAAGTAGAGTCAAGACTCTTCCTTAAAAAAGGAAAGGGTGGGGGAAATATTTCTTCTCTTGTGGTTTCAAGATACTCATACTCACATCCTCCCTGGAAAGAACATAATAAGGGAGAACAGAAAATCTAGTCAAGATGGCAGAGTACGTAAATGCTGAGCTTACCTCCGGTCATCAAAATTATAACTAAACTACAGAACAACCATTATTGAGATTCACCTTCAAGTGAACCAGTCTTACAACTAAGGACATACAGAAGAAGCCACCTCAAGGCTGGTAGGAGGCATAGAGACACAGAACAGGCTGGTCCCACACCCACAGGTGACCACTGAAAATCAAGAGGGATATCTCAGCTGTGGAGGTCCCTCACCCCAGAGGAGTGAGGGGTCCCAGCATCACACCAGGCTCTCCAGCCCACGTTCAGGGCTGAAGAGAGAAGTCTCCATAATTTCTGGCTGTGAAAACTAGCAAAGATTGTGGCTGAGCCGCACTAGAATGTCTGCAGTTCCAGGTGCTCCACCTAATGTGCCACCACACAGCCTTACTCACTGACTGACATGCTCTGAGCTCCAGTGCTGGGCCAGCAACTGGAGAGCCATCAAGGACATATGGAGAGGAACTGAATTGTCCGTCTGTAGGTGAGGGTTGAAGGGGCAGTTTTCTCCTGGATAAAGGAGATGGTGGAAGCCACTGTTTCTTTGTTGAGCCTTCCCCTCTCCTGGCATGCAGACAGAGGTGGCCACCATATCTAAGTCTCCATCAACCAGGCTAACATCGTTCATTCACTCTGATTCCCTGAGACCCCACCCTGCCCACACAATCCACTTCAAGTGGATTTTCTGAATAAATGACCTGCCTTGGGTCATGCTGCAGACTTTCCTAATATCTCTCAAAAGTTCACAAAACCTAAACCAGCAGCACCTGGCTTCAACATGTCCCATACCACTGGCTGAGCAGCCCTAAGCCAGGCACTAGCAACAGCTGGCCTTGGTTCATAGCTTCACCTCTGAGGAACCCACAAGCACAGAGGGGGCAGTGGCCAACTGCAGATTGCTTTGTGCCTCACTGCTGGTGACCCCAGGCTGGGCACAGGCTTCAGCTGAACTTTGGCTGCTATAGGGCCTCTCACAGGAGGCCCCAAAGCTGGCATGCCCAGTGGCCAGCTTTGGAACAGTCAAAGAATCACCTGGCCAACTCAAGTGATGATACACCCAAAGGGCACACTGAGCAGGAACTGTAGACCTGCTAAAGTGAATCGTGCTCTGTAAGGTCAGCTCATGTACCCCCACTGCAGTAGTAGCCAGTATTCACAAAAATTCAGCCTGAGAATCAATCCCTCCCATTGATATGCAAACAGCAACCAAAGCTCAACTACAACAGGAAGGCACACACAAAACCCACAAAATGGACACACCTGGAGTACTCGGCTCAGGTGACAAGGGAAACTGCCCCACTAAACCCTACAGCACACCTACTACATAAGACCACACTACTAAGACTGGAAGACATAGCAGCTCTACCTAATGCATAGAAACAAACACAGGGAGGCAGCCAAAATGGGGAGACAAAGAAAAATTCCCCAAACAAAAGAACAGAACAAAGCTTGACAAAAAGAATTAAACAAAATGGGGACAAGCAATCTACCAGATGCAGAGCTCAAAACATTGTTATAAGGATGCTCAATGATTTCAAGGAGAACTTCAACAAAGAGGCAGAAAACAAAATTGGAGATAGAAATCATGAAAATGGACCAGTCAGAAATAATGAATATGATAACTGAAATGATGAATACATTAGAGGGAATCAAAAGTAGATTAGATGTGGGCTGGTCGAGTGGCGCAGTGGTTAAGTGCTGGCTTGGGAAGCCAGTGGCCCCAGTTCAGATCCCACATATGAAGGCCAGTGACACTGCCCTCAAAAAACACAAAAAGTAGATTATATGAAGCAGATAATTGAGTTGGTTTATTGAAAGATAACAGCAGAAAACATCCAATGAACAAGAAAAGAGAAAGCAAAAAAAATGGGGACAGTTTAAGGGGACTCTGAGACAACATAAAGTGTACCAATATTCACATCATAGTGGTACCAGAAAAAGAGAAAGAGCAAACAATTGAAAACCTATTTGGGGGCTGGCCAAGTGGCGCGTTGGTTAATAGTTGGCTTGAGACACCAGCTCTGAGCAGCAGGGCTGCAGTTCAGGTCTCACATATGAGGGCCAGTGATGCTGCACCCTCTCCAGCTAAGATGGTGAGCAACAGCTCAACCTGGAGCTGGGCTGCCATGAGTTGCTGGCAATGGCATAGGCTGCAGTGAGGCTGGCCGGCAGCTGGCATGAGATTTCATGAGGTGCCATGAGCCATGGTGAGCAGCTGTCCAATGGCCAGCGAGCAACAGCCTCACCTGGGAAGAGTGCAATGATAATACCAACATGGGCCAGTGAAGCAATGTCCTCCACAACTAGACTGAAGAACAAAAGGACAGCAACTTGCCTGTTCCCCTTCCCTGATTCCCCAATGCTGTTCCCTTCCCCCATTCCACAATAAAACCTTAAAAAAAAGCAGCAAGAGAAAAGTGGTTAGTTGTCTATAAGGTAGTTCCTATATGAAGGTCAGTTGATTTCTCAACAGAAACTATGCAGGCAAGAAGAGATTAACATAAAATATTCAAATTGATGAAAAACAAGGGCCTATAACCAAGATTAGACAGCAAAGCTGTCATTTAGAATCAAAGAACAGATAAATTCCTTCCAATGAGATCAAGAAGAAATCAAAAGATAGCTTGAGACAAATGAAAATGAAAACACACCAATCCAAAATATATAGGACACAACAAAAGCAGTTCTAAGAGGGAAATTCATAGTATGCAGGCATAAAGAAAAAGGAAAAAAAATCTCTAATCAACAGTCTATTTTTACACCTAAAGTATTAGAAAAAGAACAGCAAATAAGGCCAAAGTGAGGAAGGAAATAGTAAAGTTCAGAGTGAAAATAAACAAAACAGCAACTGAAATAAAAACAAAAAATAAAACAATATGAAAGATTAATGAAACCAAGAGCTGGTTTTTTGAGAGATGAACAAAATTGACAAATCTTTAACCAGGCTCAAGAAAAAAGAGAGAGTACCCAAATAAATAAAGTCAGAAATAAAAGAGAATTGACAGACTACACCACAGAAATAAATAAATTTAAGAAAATACTACAAGGAACTGTATGCCAAAAATAAGACAACCTGGAAGACATGGAGAAATTCCTAGAAGCATACAATCTTCCAAGGCTAAATAAAGAAAAAAACAGAGGGCCAGTCCAGTGGCTCAGTTGGTTAAGTGTTAGCTTAAGAGCGCGAGCTCTGAGCAACAGGGCCACCAGTTTGATTCCCATATGGGCCAGTGACTCTGTGCCCAAGCTGAGTGGCCACTGACCTGCCAACAGCTGGGTCAGCTGGTGAGAGCACGTGCTCCTAACAACAAGACTGCTTGTTCGATGGTGGGCTATGCCTGCCCTCAACTAAGACTGAACTCCGCACCTTGAGATGAGCTGCCACTCAGATGGCTCAGTGGATAGAGCATGCACTCTTAACAACAAGGCTGCCAGTTCAACTCCCGCATGGGATGGTAGCTATGTCCACCCGCAACTAAGATTGTAACACAGCACCTTGAGCTTAGAGGCCACGAGCTGCTGACAGCCAGCCAGATGGCAACTGGCATCCTCCACAACTACGATTGAAGAACAACAACTTGTCTGGTCCCCCTCCCCAATTCCCCAACACTGATCCACTCCCCCAATTCCCCCAATTAAAAAAAAAAAAGAAAAAGAAAAGAAAAAAAAAGAAAATCTGAACTACCTAATTACTACTAATGAAATCAAATCAGTAATGAACCAGCTCTCAATGAACAAAAGTCCTGGAGCAGATGGCTTCACAGGGTTATTTTACCAAACATTCAAAAAGAATTAACACTTATTCTCCTCAAAGAATTTCAAAAACTCCTGGAGGATAAAAGGCTCCCAATCTCACTTTACAAGGGCACCATTACCCTGATCCAAAACCCAGACAAGGACATTGAAAACAAAAACAAAAAACCCTACAGGTCAATATCTCTAACCAACATCAATGCAAAAATACTCAACAAAATATTAGCAATACATTAAAAAGAACATTTATCAGCAATACATTAAAAAGAACATACACCATGATCAAGTGTGATTCATTCAAGGTTAGTTAGTTCAATATCTGTAAATCAATTAATGTGATATACCACATAAATAAATTGGAAAATAAAAATTATATCATCATATAAATCGATACAGAAAAAACATTTCACAAAATTCAACATCCATTTATGATAAAAAGTCTCAGCAAAGTTGGAATAGACGGAATACATATCAACATAATAAAGTCCATATATGACAAACCCAGAGTTAATATTATACTCAATGGGGCCGGCCGAGTGGCGCGGTGGTTAAGCGCTGGCCTGGGAAGCCAGCGGCCCCGGTTCGGTCCCACATATGAGGGCCAGTGACACTGCCCTCAAAAAAAAAAAAAATTATACTCAATGGAGAAACACTTAAAGCATTCTTTTTAAGATCAGGAACAAGACAAGGATGTCCACCTTCACAATTTTTACTCAACATATTATTGGAACTTCTATCCACAGCCATCAGACAAGAAGAAATAAAAGACATCCAATTTGGAAAGGAGGAAGTAAAATTGTCATTATTTGCAGATGACATGATCCTATATATAGATAATCCCAAATATTCCACCAAAAAACTATTAGAACTGATAAATGAATTTAGGAAAGTAGCAAGATACAAAATTAATATTCAGAAATTGGCTGCATTTTATACACCAATAATGAACTATCAGAAAGAGAAATTAAGAAAGCAATCTCAGTTACAATTGCATTAAAAAAATAAAATACTTAGGAATTAATTTAATCAAGGAAGTAATAGACCTGTAGTCAGAAAATTATAATACAATGAAAAGATAAATTAAAGAAGGTATAAATAAATGGAAACATATACTATGCTCATGGATAAGAAGAATGAATATAGTTAAAATGTCCATACTACCTAAAGCAATGTACAGATTCAATACAATTCCTATCAAAATGCCAATAACATTTTTCACAGAAATATAACAAATAATCCCAAAATACATATGGAATGATAAAATCCCCTGATTAGCTACAACAATCCTGAGAAATAAGAACAAAGCTGGAGGTATCATGCCACCTGATATTAAATTATACTCCAAGGCTGGGCCATCCGAGTGGCGTGGTGGTTAAGCACTGGCTTGGGAAGCCAGCAGCCCCGGTTCGGGTACCACATATGAGGGCCAATGACACTGCCCTCAAAAATTATATATATATATATATATATATATATATATATATATATATATATATATACTCCAAGGCTATAGAAATCGAAACAGCATGGTATTACCGTAAAAACAGACACATAGATCAATGGAATAGCATAGAGAGCCCAGAAATAAATCCATGTGTATATGGTCATTTAATCTATGACAAAGGAAGCAAGAATTTACATTGGTGTAAAGACAGTCTATTCAATAAATGATGCTGGGAAAAATGGATAGATATATGCGAAGAAAATCAAACTGGACCACCTTCTTATGTCATATACAAGAATTAACTTAAAATAAATTAAAGATTTAGATGTAAGACCCAAAACCATAAAACTCCTAGAAGAAAATATAGGAAGTAAACTTTCAGACATTTCCCTTAGTAATACTTTTATCACATCTGGCAAGGAAAACACATGAAAAAATAAAGAAATAGGACTACAACAAAGTAAAAAGTGTTGTTTTTTTCTACAGTAAGAAAACTTTTATATTTACAATTAGCCAGCTGGCCTCAGTTTAGATGATTCCAATTTTGATGGCAATGTACAAAGCATCATAGTCAGGAGCCAGCCAAACATATGCCTTCTTCTCTCCACCAGGCCTGATCAGGGTGTTGACCTTGGCCACGTCAATGTCATAGAGCTTCTTCACAGCCTGTTTGATCTGGTGCTTGTTGGCCTTGACATCCACAATGAACACAAGTGTGTTGTTGTCTTCTATCTTCCTCATGGCTGACTCGGTAGTTAGGGGAACTTGATGATGGCATAGTGGTCAAGCACTCTTCTGAGGATATATTTAGGCTGCCTTTGGAGCCGCAGTGTCTTGGGCCTTCGGAAGGTGGGTGACGTGCGGATCTTTTTCGTGTGACTATGGACGCCTTTCAGGACTGCTTTCTTTGCCTTCAAAGTCTTTGCTTTGGCTTCGGCTTTTGGAAGGGCAGGGGCTTCTTTCTTTACTTTCGGCACCATCTTCGTGAAACGAAAAGTTTTTTTTCACAGCAAAGGAAACCATCACCTAAACAAAACCATCCTATTGAATGGGAGAAGATATTTGCTAATGACATATATGATAATGGGTTAATATTAAAAATTTATTACAACAAACTCATACAACTCAACACCCCAAAAACAAATAATCCAACTAGAAAATGGACAGAATATCTAAACAGGCATTTCTCCAGCAAGGTCATATACATGGGCAATAAACATATGAAAAGATGATCAATGTCATTAATCATTAAAGAAATGCAATTAAAAACCACAATGAGGGCCGGCTGAGTGGTGCATTTGTTAAGAGCTGGTTTGGGGATGCCAGTGGCCCCAATTCGGATCCCACATATGAGGGCTAGTGACACTGCCCTCTACAGCTAACAACAACTCCACCTGGAGCTGGGCTGTGCGAGCCCCCGCGACGGTGTAGGCTGCAGCCCCTGCTGCACTGGGCTGCCATAGACTACAGTGAGTGGCCTGCAGCCAGCGTGAGCTGCCAATAGCCGCAGTGAGCGACATCCAGAGGCCGGGAACGATCTGCCTCATCCGGGAAGAGTGCAATGACGATACCAACATGGGCCAGTGAAGCAACGTCCTCCACAAGTAGACTGAAGAACAAAAAGACAGCAACTTGTCTGTTCCCCTCCCCCAATTCCCCAATAAAAAATCTTTAAAAAAAAACACAATGAGATACCACTTCATCTCCTGTCAAAATGGCTATCATCAATAAATCAACAACAAGTGCTGGTGAGGATGTGGAGAAAAGGGAACCTTCATGTACTGTTGGTGGAATTGTAAATTGAAACAGTCATTATGGAATACAGTATGGTGGTTCCTCAAAAATTTAAAAATAGAACTACCTTATGACCCAACAATTCCACTCTGGTTATTTATCCAAAGAAATTCAAGACACTAATTCAGAAAAATATATGCACCCCTATGTTTACTGCAGCACTATTTACAAAAGCCAAGATATGGAAACAACTGAAATGCCCATGAATAGATGATTGGATAAAGAAATAGTGGTGCATTTATACATTGGAGTATTACTTTGCCATAAAAAAGAATGAAATCTTACAATTTGTAACAACATGGATGAAACTAGAGGACATTAGGCTAAGTGAAATAAGTCAGACATAGACCAATACCATATGATCTCACTTACATGTGGAATCTAAAGAATACAATAATCGAGCAAACAAAACAAAAATAGGCTGATAGATACAGAGAAGAAACTGATGGTTGATAGGTGGGAGAGGTTTGGGGGATGGGTGATAAGGGTAAGGGATTAGAAAGTACGAGTTGTTTGTCACAAAATAGTTACAGGGATGTGAAATACAGTATGAGAAATATAATTTAAAATGTTGTAAAGACTATATAGGGTGTCAGATGGATATTGGACTTATCAGGGGGATCACTTTATGGATTATATAAATGCCTAACCACTACACTGTACACCTGAAACTAATATAAAATACTATTGAAGGTCAAGTATAAGGTCAAACGTATTATAATTGCTATGTATGATGCCAGAGTGATAGTAGACTTGGTGGGGTTATCACTTTGTGAGGGATGTAAATGTCTAATCATTATACTGTTATTTATACCTGAAGCTAATAATAAAATTAAATTATTTCAAAAGATAGAATGGCTAAATGGATAGGAAAACAAGTGCCTTACATATGCTGCCTACACAAGACTCACTTCAGATTTAAAAACACACACAGATTGAAACTAAAAGGATGGGGAAAAGTTATTTCATGAAAATTGAAACAAACAAAATAGCTGAGTAACAATACTTATGCTAGACAAAATAGACTTTAAAACAAAGGCTATACAACGAGGGACAAAGAAGGACCCAGTAATCCCATGTCAGGGTATTTATCTGAAAAAACACAAGATGCTACTTTGAGGGGATACATGCATACATATGTTCATTGCAGCTTTGTTTACAATGGCAAACATGTGAAGGCAGCCTACGTGTCCATCAATGTATAAGTGGATAAAGAGTATGTGGTACATATATACAATAGAATATTACTCAGCGAGGGAAGGAAATGGGTTTTTGCCATTTATGGTGGCATAGATGGACCTGGACGGCATTGTCCTGAGTGGAATCTATCAGAGAAAAAGACAAATGGAATGTGATTTTGCTTGTATGTGGAATCTAAAGAACAAAATAAACAAACTCATAGAAACAGAGAACATTTTGATGTCTGTTAGATGGAAGGGGTTTGGGGGATAGGTAAAAGGGGAAAGTATTGGACCGGCCAAGTGGCGTGGTGGTTAAGCGCTGGCTTGGGAAGCCAGTGGCCCCGGTTTGGTCCCACATATGAGGGCCAGTGACACTGCCCTCAAAAAAAAAGGGGGGAGGAAGTATTAAGAAGTACAAATTGGTTGTTACAAAGTAGTCATGGAGATGTAAAGTAAAGCATAGGGAATACTGTAAATAATAGAATGGTAATGACTATGTATAGTGCCAGGTGGATACTAGACTAGTCAGGGGGATCACTTCTTAAATTATAAACATGTCTAACCACTATGCTGTACACCTGAAATTAATATAAAATAATATTGAATATCAACTATAATTGAAAAACTTAAAAGGGGGGAAAGGTGGAGAAGAGTAAGAGGTTCAAATATCCAGGTATGAAACATGTAAGTCATGAGGATATGATGTACAGCATAGGAAATATAGTCAATAACATTCTGATAGTGTGGTACAGTGTCAGGTGGTTGCTGGACTTATGGAGATCACCTCTTTAGCTATTTGAATGTTGAAAAACTATGGTGTACATCTGAAACTAATGTAATATTGTATATTAGCAATATTTTAATAAAAATCCTTTTAAAAAGAGACATATTCTTTTTAAATTCCTTTATTATGAAATAAACATTTTTTTTCAAATTAGTTTCAGGAGTACAACACAGAACAATAGTTATACTTTTTACCCCTCAAATTGACAATCCCCTTGCCCCAGTTCGCCACCCCACTTCCCCCCGTATCATACATATCTATTACAATTCCTTTGACTCCCTTCCACAGTATACTCCACATCCCGTGACTATCTGTATATTCAATTACAGTTGGCATACAATATTATACAACATCAGCTTCAGGTATACAGTGCAGTGATCAAGCCTCTACTCCATCCATGAAGTGATCTCCCTAATAAGACATGTGAACATCTGACACCCCACAAAATTTTTACATTACTATATTCCCTGAACTGTCTTTCATATCCCTGTGGCAACATTGTAGTTTTTTAATGCTGTTTAATTACTTCCCCTTCGCCCTCATCCCCACCCCCTCCCAACTAGCAACCCTCATTTTTTCCTCTATATCTATGAGACTGTCTCTGTTTACTTTGCTAGTTCATTCAGTTTTTCAGATTCCACATATAAGTGAGATCATATGGTATTTGTCCTTCTCCAACTGACTTATTTCACTTAACATAATGGTCTCTAGGTCCATCCATATCGTTGCAAATGGTACGATTTCATTCTTCTTTATAGCAGAGTAATACTCCATTGTATAAATGTACCACAGCTTCTCTCTTTTTATTTTTTTATTTTTTTTGAGGGCAGTGTCACTGGTCCTCATATGTGGGACCTGAACCGTGGCCAATGGCTTCTCAAGCCAGCGCTTATCCACCTCGCCACTTGGACGGCTCTGTACCACAGTTTCCTAATCCAGTCATCTACCAATGCGCATTTTCATTGTTTCCAAGTCTTGGCTATTGTAAATAGCGCTGCAATAAACATAGGGGTGCATATACTTATTTGAATTAGCGTCATGGATTCTTCTGCATAGAAACCTAAGAATGGAATTGCTGGAACATACGGCAGTTCCATTTCCAGTTTCTTGAGATACCCCCATACTGATTTCCATAATGGCTGAACCAACAGTGCACCAGGGTTCCCTTTTCTCCACAATCTTACCAGCACTTGTTGTTTGTTGATTTATTGATGATAGCCATTCTGACCGGAGTGAGATGGTATCTCATTGTGGTTTTTATTTGCATTTCTCTGATGATTAGTGAGGTGGAACATTTTTTCATATACCTGTTGTGCATCTGTATGTCCTCTTTAGAGAAATGCCTCTTCATATCCTCTGCTCATTTTTGAATTGGGTTGTTAGCTTTTTGGTGTTGAGTTTCATGAGTGTTTTATAAATTTTGGATACTAACCCCTTATCAGACATATCATTGGCAAATATCTTCTCCCATTCAGTAGGCTGCCTGTTTTTTTTATTGATGATTTCCTTTGCTGTGAAAAAACTTTGAAGTTTCATGTAATCCCACGTGTTCAATTATTCTTTTATTTCCTTAGCCCGAGGGGATATATCTGTAAAAATATTACTTAGGGTAATGTCCGCAAATTTACTCCCTATGTTTTCTTCCAGGAATTTTATGGTTTCAGGTCTTACATTTAAGTCTTTCATCCATTTTGATTTTGTTCTCATATATGGTGTAAGTAGGTGGTCCATTTCATTTTTTTTGCATGTATCAGTCCAATTTTCCCAGCCCCATTTATTAAATAGACTACTTTTACTCCAAATGTAAATTGTTCTTTCCATTGTCATAGATTAAATGACAGTATATGGATGGGTTTATTCCTGGGCTGTCTATTCTATTCCATTGGTCTATGTGTCTGTTTTTATGCTATTACCACACTGTTTTGATCACTGTAGCCTTATATTATATTTTGGTGTCAGGTAGCAAGATGCAACCCACTTTGTTCTTATTTCTCAAGATTGCCATGGCTATTCAGGGTCTTTTGTGGTTCCATATATATTTTAGGATTATATGTTCTATTTCTGACAGAAATGTCCTTCGTAGTTTGATTGGAATTGCATTGAATCTACATATTGCCTAAGGTAGTATTGACATTTTAACTGTATTAATTCTTCCTATCCATGAACATGGTATATATTTACATTTAATTTGTGTCTTCTTTGGTTTCTCTCTTTAGTGTGTCATCATTTTCTGACTACCGATCTTTCACTACTTTAGTTAAATTTACTCCTAGATATCTTATTGTTTTTGAAGCAATTGTAACAGGGATTGATTTCCTGATTTCTTCTCCTGATAGTTTATTATTGGTGTATACAAATGCCACTGATTTCTGAATATTAATTTTGTATCCTGCTACCTTCCCAAATTCGTTTATCAGTTCTAGCAGGTTTTTGGTGGAATCTTTGGGATTCTCTATATATAGTACCATGTCATCTGCATATAATGACAATTTTATTTCCTCCTTTCCAATTTGGATGGCTTTTATTTCATTTTCTTGTCTTATTGCTGTGGCTAGAACTTCCCGAACTATGTTAAATAGAAGTGGTGAAAGTGGGCAGCATTGTCTTGTTCGTGAACTTAAGGGGAAAGCTTTTAGCCAATCCCCATTGAGTACGATGATTGCTGTGGGCTTATCATATATGGCTTTTATTATGTTGAGATATGATCACACTATTCTGACTTTGTTAAGTTTTTATCATAAATCGCTGCTGGATTTTGTCAAATGCCTTTCCTGCATCTATTGATATGATCATATGATTTTTATTTTTCATTTTGTTAATGTGATGTATTATGTTAATTGATTTGTGGATATTGAACCTACCTTGCATATCAGGAATGAATCCCATTTGATCGTGGTGTATGATCTTTTTAATGAGATGCAGAATTCGGTTTGGTAATATTTTGTTGGGAAAAATTGCATCTATGTTCATTAGGGATATCGGCCTGCAGTTTTCCTTTTTTGTAATATCTTTGTCTGACTTAAGAATCAGGGTGATAGTGGCTTCATAGAAAGAGTTTGGGAGCCTTCTCTCCTTCTGTATTTTTTAGAATAGTTTGAGGAGAATAGATATCAATTCTTTTTTGAATGCTTTGTAAAATTCACCTGTGAAGCCATCTGGTCTAGGACTTTTGTTTGTTGGAAGCTTTTTGACTACTCATTCAATTTCTTTGGTAGTAATCAGTCTGTTCAGAATTTCTGTTTCTTTTTGGTTCGGACTTGGTAGATTGTATGCTTCTAGAAATTTATCCATTTCTTCCAGATTGTCAAGTTTGTTGGCATATAGTTGCTCGTAGTAATTTCTTAAAATTGTCTGTATTTCGTTGGTATCTGTTGTCACTTCTGAATCATTTCCGCTTTTATTAATTTGGGTCCTCTCTCTCTTTTTCTTGGTGACTCTGGCTAAGGGATTCTCAATTTTGTTTATCTTTTCAAAAAACTAACTCGGTTTCATTAATCTTTTGTATTTTTTTGTTCTCTATTTCATTTATTTCTGCTCTATTCTTTATTATTCCCTTCCTTATACTCCCTTTAGGCTTGTTGTGCTGTTCTTTTTCCAGTTCCCTTAGGTGTAAAGATAGTCTGTTGGTTAGAGATTTTTCTTCCTTCTTTTTTTTTTAAAAATTTTATTGGGGAATTGGGGGAGGGGAACAGTGTTGGGGATTCGGGGAAGGGGAACAGACAAGTTGCTGTCTTTTTGTTCTTCAGTCTAGTTGTGGAGGACGTTGCTTCACTGGCCCATTTTGGTATTGTCATTGCGCTCTTCCCGGATGAGCCAGCCTCTGACTGGTAGCTCACCGCAGCTATTGGCAGCTCACACTGGCTGCTGGCCTCTCACACTGGTTGCCAGCCACTCACTGTAGCCTATGGCAGCCCAGTGCAGCAGAGGATGCAGCCTACACCGTCACCAGGGCTAGCACAGCCCAGCTCCAGGTGGAGCTGTTGTTAGCTGTAGAGTGCAGTGTCACTGGCCCTCATATGTGTGACCCGAACCGTGGTCACTGGCATCCCAAAACCAGCTCTTAACGAATGCGCCACTTGGCCGGCCCTACTCCCTTCTTTAGATAGGCCTTCACTGCTATGAATTTCCCTCTTAGGACTGCTTTCGCAGCATCCCAGATATTTTGGTTTGTGGTATTTTCATTTTCATTTGTCTGGAGGTATCTTCTGATTTCCCCTTTGATCTCATTTTTGACCCACTCACTATTTAGTAACATGTTACTCAGCCTCCATGTATTTGTGTGCTTTCCAGATTTTTTCTTATAATTGACTTCTAGTTTCATAGCATTGTGGTCAGAGAAGACGCTTGATGTGATTTCAATTTTCTTAAAGTTGTTGAGACTTGTTTTGTGGCCTAACATGTGGTCTCTCTTGGAAAATGTCCCATGTGCACTTGAAATCAATGTATATTCTGTTGCTTTGGGATGAAATGCTCTAAAAATATTGATTAAATCCAGCTGGTCTAAAGTGTCATTTAAAGCCACTGTGTCTGTGTTGCTTTTCTGTCTTGAGGATCTGTCCATTGGTGACAATGGGGTGTTGAAATCCCCTACTATGATAGAGTTACTGTTGATCTCTGCCTTTATGTCTGTCAAAATCTGTTTTATATATTTAGGAGCTCCTATGTTGGGTGCATAGATGTTTACTAGGGTTATGTCCTCTTGTTGAATCGATCCCTTTATTATTATGTAGTGCCCTTCTTTGTCTTTTATTTTAGTCTTCATTTTAAAGTCTATTTTGTCCGAAATAAGTATTGCTACTCCAGCTTTTTTCTCATATCCATTTGCATGAAATATCTTATTCCATCCCTCTACTTTCAGTCTGTGTGTGTCTTTTGATCTGAGATGAGTGTCTTGTAGACAGCATATGCATGGGTCCTGTTTTCCTATCCACTCAGCCACTCTTGGTCTTTTGATTAGAGCATTAGCACATTCACATTTAAAGTGAGTACTGATAGGTGCATATTTATTTCCATTTTGTTATTTATATTTCTTGCCTTCCTGGGTTAGCTCATTTTCCCCTTTCTTCTGTTTAAAAAAGTCCTTTTAGGGCCGGACAAGTGGCATGCTTGTTACGTGCTGGCTTGGGAATTCAGCGCCCCCATTTCAGGTCCCACATATGAGGGCCAGTGACACTGCCCTCAAAAAAACAAAGCCCGTAAAAAAGCCCTTTTATCATTTCCTGCAATGCTGGCTTGGTGGTAATGAATTCCTTAAGCTTATTCTTTCCTGGGAAGCTCTTTATCTCTCCTTCAATTTTAAGTGATAGCCGTGCTGGGTAGAGCAATCTAGGTTGTAGAACTTCATTTTTGAATCACTTTGAATATTTCCTAGCACTCCCTTCTGATCTGCAGAGTTTCTGTAGACAAGTCAGCTGTTAGTTTTATAGGACTTCCTTTGTATGTAACCTGCTGTCTTTCTCTTGCTGCTTTTAGGATTCTGTCTTTATCTTTAAGCTTTGCCATTTTAACTATGATGTGTCTTGGTGTGGGCCTGTTTGGGTTCAACTTGTTTGGAACTCTCTGCATTTCTGGGGCTTGTATGTTGATTGCATTCACTAGGGTAGGGAAGTTTTCAGTCATTATTTCTTCAAATACATTCTCAATCCCTTGCTTCTTCTCTTCTCCTTCTGATATTCCTATGATGTGATATTTTTGTGTTTCATGTTGTCCCAGAGGTCTACAAAAATACATAGTCTGTATAACCTAAGGAGGTCTACCCTGAATGTGACACATCAGAACATAATACTAGTAGGACCTTACTTTATACAATTGGTATGTTATAGAAAAGTTGTGAGTTAAACATAATTTTTTCACTGATTTAAGCTACTCATTAGTTAAGTGGTATTCTGTAGCTACAGTGATTATAGTAAACATTCCATGTTTTTCTAGGACAGTCACATTTTACAACATTCTGTCACATGGTCAGATCAGGTGTTCCTCATGTGTTTCAGTAAATATAGTCATAATCCCTGTGATGAATCCTTTGTAGTCAAACTTTTCAATATGATTATTTTATGTTGAGATATAACTGACATATAATATTATATCAGTTTTAGGTGTACAACATAATAATTTGATATATGTATGTAGTGTGAAATGATTACCACAATAAGTTTAGTTTACATCCGTCACCACCACCATTGTTACAAATATTTTCCTTTTTTTCACTGTTTTTTTTCTTATGAGAAGTTTTAAGATTGACTCTCTTGGAAACTTTCAAAATACAATACAGTTGTAGCTACCATGCTGTACATTAAATCTCCAGGGCTTATTTATTTTATAACTGGAATTTTATACCCTTTGACCACTTCCACCAATTTCCCCTATCCCCCATCTTCTGCTTCTGATAACCACCCACTTGTTCTCTATTTGTATGAGTTTAGCTTTTTTTTTTTCTTCTTAGTTTTCATTTATAAATGAAATCTCACAGTATTTATATTTGTCTGACTTATTTCAGTTGGTAGAGGTCTTCAAGATCCATACATGTTGTTGTAAATGGAAGACTATATATATATAAAAAAAATATATATATATATATATATATATATATATATATATATATATATATATATTCACATTTTCTTTATTCATTCATCCATTGATGGACACTTAGGTTGTTTCTATGTCTTGGATATTGTAAATAATGCTATAGTGAACATGGAGGTGCAGATATCTTTTCTAGATAATGATTTCATTACTTCAGATAAATAACAAGAAGTGAAATTGCTGATTCGTATGGTGATTCTGTTTTTAATTTTTTGAAGAATCTCCACACTGTTTTCCCTAGTGGCTGTACCATTTACAATCCTACCAACAGTGCACAAGCATTCCCTTTTCTCCACATCCTCCCCAACACATGTATTTCTTATACTTTTGATAAGAGCCATTCTCACAGGTATGAGGTGATTTCTCACTGTGGTTTTGATTTGCATTTCCCTGATGATTTAAATTCTTTATGTACTAAATCTATCCACTACATTTAGGTGAGTTTATACAAATTTATATTTTCATGAAACTGTCTATTCACTGCTTTGTCATTCTTAGATTTAGCAAGTAATAGGTACAGAAAAAATTTTTATTTGTTCAGTATTTTGGGGGATACTTACAACATGTCAGGCACTGTGTTAGGCACAAAAAATGGACAAGGGTAAAATTATGTAAAGGCTACTATAGAATAGTTTATGTCTTCTCAGAAACTTATGCAAAAGAGAAGGAAAACAAACTCAGCTTTGGATTATCCGTTGATAACTCATGGTATGTATAATGTAAAGTTCTCATCTCAGAACCTGCTGAAAATAACTGTGAAGGCTTATGAGTAAAACTGTCCAAATAACTTTTAAAAATTGAATATTTAAATAAATGGTTAAGAGCATGAGCTCTGAGCAACAGGGTTGCCAGTTCAATTCCCACATGGGCCAGTGAGCTGCACCTGAGCTGAGCTGCCAACAGGTGGCAGGATGGCTCAGCTGGTGAGAGCACGTGATCCTAACAATAAGGTTTCCAGTAGGACTCCCACATGGAATGGTGGGTTACGCACACCCGCAACTAAGATTGAACACTGCACCTTGAGCTGAGCAGCTGTGAGCTGCTGATGTTCAGCTTGATGGTGACTGGACTTGGAGCTGAGCTAGCTGCGCCCTCCACAACTAATATTGAAGGACAACAACTTGGCTGTTCCCCTTCCCCAAGACTGTTCTCCTTCCCCAATTCGCCAATAAAATCTTTTTTTAAATGATGTACAATATTTTGATTAGAAGACCAAAATTATCTAGAGATTAAAGTCCTGATGCTAATTTGTTCTGTGTTTTATGAACATTTCTTTTTTTTTAAGATTTTTTTAATTTTTATTGGGGAATTGGGGGAGGGGAACAGCATTGGGGATTCGGGGAAGGGGAACAGACAAATTGCTGTACTTTTGTTCTTCAGTCTAGTTGCGGAGGACGTTGCTTCACTGGCCCATGTCGGTATCGTCATTGCACTCTTCCCAGATGAGGCAGCTCAGCCGCTGGCCTCTGGATGGTCACTCACCGTGGCTATTGGCAGCTCACGCTGGCTGCCAGCCACTCACGCTGGCTGGCGGCCACTCATTGTAGCCTATGGCAGCCCACTGCAGCAGGGGCTGCAGCCCACACCATCGCCGGCGCTCGCACAGCCCAGCTCCAGGTGGAGCTGTTGTTAGCTGTAGAGGGCAGTGTCACTGGTCCTCATATGTGGGATCCAAACCGTGGCCACTGGCATCCCCAACCCAGCTCTTAACCAATGCGCCACTCAACCGGCCCATGAACATTTCTTTTGGAACCTTTTTTTTTTACATGCTCACACATTGGTAAGTAGAAGTTGACAAAACAGAAAATTAAATAGCTCTTTTGGCATGGTTTGGAAAGGACAACGTTGAGATCACTTATAATTTATTGCAATCACCTGAAAATAAACTACAACCATGTTGAGTTTATGTAAAGCTAGGATGGGCAGACACAAAGATTTTTTTTCATAAAGAACATATGCCCCCTGTTACAGTCACACTTGATGATTTGCTCCTGAAAGGACAGTAACATGAATAAAAGTCAGATAAGTAAGTTGGCAATGGTAAAGATGATAATGTATTGACTCCCAATTGCATTTGGACATACTGTATATAGAGGAACCTCTCCCTAAAACATTTGCTTCATTTTTTTTAAATATCAGAACTCTATATTTTACCAGTATTTGTAACCCCTGCAATGCAGGAGCCAGCTTATTTTAATCAAATGTTCATTCATTTAATGAAAAGTCATCTACCATGTCAAATTGCAGATAATCCAATCCCTTGTATTAAGTGACTGGCCTCATCCCTAGTAGAACATACCTGTATATCCAAGGAATAGAAATTAAGCGTTCTTGCCTGAAAGAGCTCGCATCATAAAGTATTGCCTGTAAGTTTTCAATGTTATCCGATTTAAAACTGAGTAACAATTGTAATTTTCTACAACCAAAACCCAGCTTTGTTTTTGCTTCCTGCAGAAAACAAAAACTGATTTATTACTGGCCAGAGGTCCTATTTCACCAGAAACGTGGTCCAGACAGAAATGATTAATGTTTCCCTCCAAATTAATTTCAAGCTGTCTAACTTAACTATTTCCATTTTCCCCTAAGTAAACACCAGATTTGAATTTTCCATTACAAACAGCAATAACCGAGTCTTGCTTTAGGATATGCTGTTTCCTCTCCAAACTATATATGCCATCTTTTAACTTCACACTTATTTCTTTCTCTATAAAGGACCTGGCCCGTTAGTAGTCATTCACTCAATATGAAAGAAAATATTGAGAGCAAGAGAGAGATTCCCTTGAGCGATATGATCTTGATAATCTTAACATGAGCACACATGAGGGGAAAGGCATTATTCTAGAATGAATCAAAGTCAGGCTTGCCCAGAAAGATCTCTTGATTCAAATAATTAACAGGGTGACTTCATAGAGAAAGAGGTGGAGATAGATGAAAATGATAAGGAACAAAGCAAGTTTTGAGGGCATCATTTGTCATGATATCTTGTTTTCTATACATCCATTTCAGTATACATCTGCACTGACGCATGATGCAATACTGGTCATAGCAGAAGCTTTCCGCTATCTGAGGAGGCAGCGAGTGGATGTGTCCAGGAGAGGCAGTGCTGGAGACTGCTTAGCAAATCCTGCTGTGCCCTGGAGTCAAGGAATTGATATCGAGAGAGCTCTAAAAATGGTAACAACCACAATGGATTATTGGGTGGGGGTTGGGGGAGTTTATAAAGACATACAAAGAGTGAGACCTCAATCCCAAGGAAAGACATAGTAAATGGAGTAGGATCATAAGGGGGGAGGTTTGTCATGATGTGAGGGGTGTAAATGTCTAACTATTATATTGCTTTGTACACCTGAAACTAATAAAAAATAACAAAGACCTATGGTTCCAGCAACAACAACAACAACAACAAAGGAATAGGATCAGACTCAATAGAAGGTCAGAGTATGCAGAAATATGAGCAAGGATACTTATTTACCAAAAATCTAGAAATCTAAAACTAGAAGGGACTAGGATAATTTATAGGTAGCTCCTAACTTCAAGGTAGACATTACAAAGTACAGCAAAATCCTCTGGCTCATCAGACAAATTATTAGCCTGGATGGACTTTGGAATTGAGTTGGTTTGATAATATTTTATTGTCAAAAAAGAACCTATATATTATACAATTCTGCATGGTGAAATGCAGAAACATGATTCATTTCTAGGCCTATTTAAGAGGCTTTCCCCAGTGCCCCAAAGAAGAAGCTTAAAGTACAAGAACTCAATGGATAGACAGTCAAACAGATCACTTGTTTTTAGTATTTACAAGGTAGGAGATTATTTAAGGCTTCATGCAGTGTCCTTTGAACAGGTTCCATTATTTACACTAGGAGCAGCATCACCCATTCATTGCAGCTTTGCAAGCAAGAGCTCTTTCCTGAATATTTTGGTTTGTGCTATATGTGCCTGTGTGCATTAAAATGAGACTTGAAGAGTACAAGACTCATAACATACATCATTTTGTGTAGTTGACTCTCTTACAGCTGCCTTAAATTTTCCAAGTTTGAGGCATTCAATCAAAAGGGGTTAGTATCCCCAGTGTCTCTCTCCAAGAAAGAGATATGACTCATTCTCCCATCATGCAGATTTTTATGTCATATGTCAGTTCCCTAATAAATGTCCTAAGTGTAGTTTTATGGAGGTGACACTGCACAATTTGAAGAATACTTAAATAAATTCAACGTTCACAGCAGTTACAAGGTTTGTATTGTCAGGTGAAACATATTGATGAGTGAAATATAAAACTCCCCTGGGGTGAATCAAAAAGAGTTTCATCAACAAAACCTCAAGGGACAAGTTCCAGCATCTCCAATTGATTCCCCATTCATGTGACAAAAAACTATCTCCCCCAAGTAGAGAACTGGTTACCAAAGTGAAGGACAAGACATTCATTTGACTAGAAAAATACATATACCAATCATATTATTGCACAAATAGTTTCTACATGTCTAAGTCACTGATAAAGCTCAAGCTAGAAGCCAGGTAAGTAATTTTTCCCTAAGTCCTAAAGATTAAACACAACCAAAATAATTTGTGTAGCTGACTCTTTTTAATGATCTCTTTCTATAGGCCAATCTCTTCCTATTGTTCTAGAGTCTAGAAAGTGTCAATCTTTTTCCACAGTAGATGTTTCCCTGTAATAAATTCTCAGTAAAAATCCACTATTCAGAGGGACTGCAAGGGAAGATGGTTTGAAGCACTAAAGGTTTTACTATATTAAAAAGAAATCCTATTTTATTTGAGTTAATTAAAAGTGAGAATGCATGATGTTAAAAGCATCATTGTGGAAAAAAAAGGACTTCCGGTAAAATGGCACAATAGACAGACGCTGTGCTAACTGCCTCCCAGGATCACACCAAAATTACAAGCAAATTATACAGCATTCAACCCTGGAGATCCCTGGAACACTGGAGGAACAGAACCACTAAACGAAGAACTTAAAGAGGAAGCCACGTCAGGTCTGGTAGGACAGGGGGAGACGAGAGAGGGCAAACCCCGCGAGGGAGGTCCCAGCTGTGGAGAGGCTTCTCCGGTTGGCGGAGAGACCCTCCGGCCACACACCAAGCTCACCAGCCCAGAGCTCCTTTGCCGGGAAGAGAAGTTCTAAGATAGCTGGCAGTATATTAGTGAGGACTCTCTTTGCTCAGCTCGGTGAGTCTAAGAGCAGCTGGAGAATCAGTGGGGCCGGCGCCCGGGCTTGCTCGCCAGTGAGCACTTACCTGGTTCCTGGTGGACTGAGTGGCTGTGTGAGCCAGGAAACTGCGGGGACGGACTGAACTGAGCACTTTTGGTGCAAAGACTGGAGGTTTTTGAACTGCTGTTCCCGTGGTGCGGAACATGCACGCGAGTGGTGTAGGGAGGACGCCATTTTGTCAGGCTTGGGCCCTCCCACGAAGGATCAGGTCCGAGACCTAATTGGTCTGGTGGAATTGGCACAGAAGTACGTGTGTGCGTGCGCGCGAGCCTGCAGCCTTGGATCCCCACCCTCTGCACGGCTTGTGCTGCGTTGCCAGGGAAATGCCTAGTGGGAGTGATCCGGCTCCAAGAGCTGCTCACTGAGATGCGGGAGTGCGCAAGCTGCCTCGGATCCCCACTCTCCGCACTCCGCTTGCAGAGTTGCCAGGCTGGTGATTTGTTGTCAGGCTGCTCAGCCTGATATGCAAGTGGCTGATTGGGACAGGCTGAGACTGGGAGTTTTCCTGGGAGTGTTGGGCCGTGAGCTGTGTGCCTGCGTGATCCAGCCAGGGCTCTCCTGGTGATCTATCTAATACATCAAAGCAATCCCAGAGCGACAGCCAGAATGGGGAAACAAAGAAACATGGCACAAGTAAAAGATCAGAAGAAACCTCCAGAAATGGAACCAAATGAAACAGAGGGATCCAAACTTTCAGAGACAGAGTTTAGAACACTGATGATAAGAATGTTTAAGGGACTTAGCAAGGACATAAAGAAGGATAGGGAAACCATAAAAAAACAAGCTGTTAGAACTAAAGAACACAATAACTGAAATGAAGAACACACTCGAAGGAATCGCCAGTAGAGTAGATGAAGCAGAGGAGCGGATCAGCGATTTGGAAGATAAAATAGCAGAACTCACCCATTTGGCACAGCAAAAAGACCAAAGAATAAAAAACAATGAAAATAGTTTAAGAGCCCTATGGGACAAGGTGAAGCGCAACCACCTTCAAATCATAGGGATACCAGAAGAAGAGAAGAAGCAAGGGGTCGAGAATGTATTTGAAAAAATAATGACTGAAAACTTCCCTACCCTGGTGAAGGAAATCAACATATATACCCAGGAAGTGCAGAGGGTTCCAAACAAGCTGAACCCAAACAGGTCCACACCAAGACCCATCATAGTTAAAATGGCAAAGGTTAGAGACAGAGACAGAATCTAGAGGCTGGAAGAGAAAGACAGCAGGTTACAAAGGAACTCCTGTTAGAGTAACAGCTGACTTGTCTACAGAAACTCAGCAGGCCAGAAGTGAGTGGCAGGAGATATTCAAAGTGACACAAAATAAAGGCCTACAACTAAGATTTTGCCTACCCAGCACGGCTATCACTTAAAATTGAAGGAGAAATAAAGAGCTTCTCAGAAAAGAATAAGCTTAAGGAATTCATTACCACCAAGCCAGCATTGCAAGAAATGTTAAAAGGGCTTTTTTAAACAAAAGAAAGGGGTAAACAAGCTAACCCAGAGAGACAATTTAAGAAGATTGAAGTCATATCAAGCAGATATAAAGGAAAAAACTGATGGTTGCTGGCTGGGAGGGAGTGGGGAAGAGGGAGAGGGGGAAGGTTTTGGACAGTGTATGTGGGACTACAATGTTGCCGCAGGGATATGGGGGCAGTTCTGGGAATGTAATTGATAATGTTGTGAAGAGACTATTATGTTGCGAGAAATAAGTCAGTTGGAGAAGGACAGGTACCATGTGATCTCACTTGTGTGTGGAGTCTAAAGAGCTGAGTGAACGATCAAAATAAACAGACTCGTAGATGTAGAGGAAAAACTGAGGGTTGCTAGTTGGGAGGGGGGTGGGGATGGGGGGGAAGGGGAAGGGATTAGACAGCATAAATAGACAACTACAATATTGCCACAGGGACATGAAGCACAGTTCGGGGAATATAATAATGTTGTAAAAATTTTGTGGCCTGTCAGATAGACACATGTCTTGTTAGGGAGACCACTTCATGGATGCAGTAGAGGCTTGATCACTGCACTGTACACCTGAAGCTGATGTTGTATAGTATTGTATGCTAACTGCAACTGAAGATGTGGATGGTCACGGGATGTGGAGTATACTGTGGAGGGGAGTCAGGGGAGTTGTGATGGATATGTATGATATGGGAGGGAGTGGGGTGGCGAACTGAGGGAGGGGGGTTTTTACTTTGGGGAGTAAAGAGTATAACTATTGCATTGTGTTGTACACCTGAAACTAATAAAAAAATATATATAAAAAATAAATAAATAAAATAAAAGCATCATTGTGACTAGCACATAACTGTTGCTCAATAAATCATTCTCTTCCTTCAAAGCAATCTAGCAAACAAAATCATTGCCGGATAAAGACTCCTAAGGGGCCTGATTTAATAAATAAATAAGAGCTCCATTCATTCAGTAAATATTTATTGAACACCAACAACTGTGTATCAGCTCCAAGTTAGTATGCAAACATTAAATAAAATGAGGGGAGCTCACATCTAAATTGTTAATATATAAACAGATGATTTTAAAGAACTTAAAGCCACTTGTAAATTGGGTAATCATTTTCTTCACAGTCTACAGATAGTGCAAAGATCAACCTCAGACTGGTATACTGAAATATGTCACAATTTTCAGTCATTGAGACTTGTCTACTTGTTCAATAAATATATATTAAACACCTGCTCAATCCCAGGCTCTGTATTAGTTGCTGAGAACAGAGAAAAGGAATGTCTGTCATCTTGAGATACTCTCAATCAAGTAGGGGAGACACAATAAATACATACATGATTAAAATATTATGGTTAATATCTACAGAGGATGCGACGGTAACCCAGAGGAGAAGCACCTAATATAGACTGTTGTTGGTACAGGGAGGACTAAATAAAGGATCCCAGATGGGATTATAGAAAACTGTCACTGACATTCGCATCCTTAAAAATAGACTTCTTTCGGGCCAGCCGAGTGGTGCAGTGGTTAAGTGCTGGCTTGGGAAGCCAGCGGTCCCGATTTGGGTCCTGCATATGAGGGCCAGTGACACTGCCCTCAAAAAAAAAAGAGTACAGATCTTTCACTTCTTTGGTTAAATTTATTCCTAGGTATTTTATAGTTCTTGATGCAATTGTAAATGGGACAGTTTTCTTAATTTCTCTTTCCATTAGTTTATTATTGGTATATGCAAATGCCACTGATTTCTGAACATTGATTTTATATCCTGCTACTTTACTGAATTCGTCTATCAGTTCCAATAGTTTTTTGATGAACAACCAAAATGCCCATCAGTAGATGACTGTATTAAGAAACTGTGGTATATTTATACAATGGAGTATTACTCCGCTATAAAGAAGAATGAAATCGTGCCATTTGCAATGATATGGATGGACCTAGAGACTATAATGTTGAGTGAAATAAGTCAGTCAGAGAAGGACAAATACCATATGATCTCACTCATATGTGGAATCTGAAAAACTGTATGAATGAGCAAAGTAAACAGAAACTGTCTCATAGATATAGAGGAAAAATCAGGGTTGCTAATTGGGAGAGGAATGGGGTTGAGGGAGAAGGGGAAGGGATGAGACAGCAAAAATAGGCAACTACAATATTGCTACTGGGATAGGAAAAACAGTTTGGGGAATATAATTAATAATGTTGTAAATATTCTGTGGAATGTCAGATGATCATAGGTCTTGTTAGGGAGACCATTTCATGGATGGAGTAGAGGTTTGATCACTGCACTGTATTACTAAAGCGGAGGTGGTATACCTACTGTAATTGAATATATATAGATAGTCACGGGATGTGGATTATACTGTGGAAGAGAGTCAGAGGAAGAGTAATAGATATATATGATATGGGGGGGAGTGGGGTGGTGTATTGGGGGTGTGGGGTTGTCACTTTGAGGGGTAAAATGTATAACTATTGCACTGTGTTGTACACCTGAAACTAATTAAAAAAATAAATTAAAAATAAAATAAAATAAAACAAAATTACACTGATGGGAAAAAAAAAAGACTTCTCTCTGAGTAGCAGTACAATTCTAGTTCTGCTCACCAAAAGTTCAATTCATGGAGTCTGTAATGTCTTGGGCATACCTACACAGACTGTTGTCCAGATTGTAAATTATGTTTAAGTAGGCTGGATCTTCAGAAATATACAATTTTGGGAGGGTTAATAATACTCTTTTTTTATTAAAGTTCATAGGTGTGACAATTGTTAATAAAGTTACATAAGTTTCAAGTGTACAATTCTGTATACATCATCTATATATCACATTGTGTGTTCACCACCCAGACTCAGTTCTTCCATTACCATATACTTGACCCCATTTAACCTCTTCTATTCCCGTCCTCCCTTATCCTCTGGTAATCACTGAGTTATTGTCTGTGTCTGAGTTTTTGTTTCTGTATTTGTTTGTCTTGTCACTTTGTTGCTTTCAGTTTTATATCTGACATATTAGTGAAGTCATATGGTTCTCGACTTTTTCTGTCTCACTTATTTAACTTAGCATAGTATTCTCAAGATCCATCCATACTATCATAAATGCCACTATTTCATCTTTTCTTATGACAGAGTAGTATTCCATTGTGGATATATACTACATCTTCTTTATTTATTAGTTTTTTATTTTTTATTTTTTTTAATTCAAGTTTATTGGGATGACAATTGTTAGGAAAGTTACATATGTTTCAGGTGTACAATTCTATAATACATCTATATATAACATTATGTGTTCACCACAAGGAGTCAGCTCTCCTTCCATCACCATATATTTGATCCCTTTAACCCTCATCTACCACCCCCTCCCCCAACCTCTGGTAACCACTAAACTATTGTGTGTATATAAATTTTTGATTCTTTGTCTTGTTCCTTTGTTGTTTTCAGTTTTTTGTGTTTGTTTTTTTTTGAGGGCAGTGTCACTGGTCCTTATATGTGGGACCGAACCAGGGCTGCTGGCTTCCCAAGCCAGTGCTTAACCACCGTGCCACTCAGTCGGCCCTGCTGTTTTCAGTTTTGTATACCACATATCAGTGAAATCATATGGCTCTTGACTTTTTCTGTCTGGCTTATTTCGCTTAGCATAATAATCTCAAGATCCATCCATATTGTTACAAATGGCACTATTTCATCTTTTCTGAAGGCAGAATAGTAACTCGTTGTGTATATATACCACATATTCTTTATCAAATCATCTATCAATGGATATTTTGGTTGTTTCCAACACTTGGCCACCATAAATAAAGCTGCAATGAACGTTGGAGCACATATATCTTTACAGATAAATGTTTTCAGATTTTGGGGGTATATACCAAAGAATGGGATTACTGAGTCATACGACATCTCTATTCTTAAATTTTTGAGGAACCTGTACACTGCCTCTCATAGGGGCTACACCAATCTACATTCCCACCAACAGTGTGTGAGGGTTCCTTTTTCTCTATAGCCTCTCCAACACTTGTTAATATTCGTCTTGTTGATGACAGCCATTCCAGCAGGTTAGAGGTGATATCTCATTATGGTTTTTATTTGTATTTCTCTGATGATTAATGATGTTGAGTATCTTTTCATCTGTCTATTGGCCATCTGTATGTCCTCTTTGGAGAAATGTCTATTCAGGTCCTCTGCATATTTTTTTAATTGGATTCTTTGGTTTTTTGTTGTTGAGTTGTATGAGTTCCTTATATATTTTGGGTACTCACTCCTTATCAGAGGCATTGGTTGCAAAAATCTCCCATCCAATTGGCTGCCTCCTTATTTTGTTGATGGTTTCTTTTGCTGTGCAGAAGCTGTCTAGTTTGATACAGTCCCATTCATTTATGTTAGCTTTTGCTTTCCTTACTTTGAAGTCAAATTCATAAATTCCTCTTTGAACCCAAGGTCCATAAGTATAGTACCTATGGTGTCTTCTATGCAGTTTATTGTTTCAGATCTTATATTTAGGTCTTTGATCCATTTTGAGTTAATTTTGGTACATGGTAACACATAGCAGTCTAGTTTCATTCTTTTGCATGTGGGTTTTCAATTCTGTCAACACCATTTACTAAAGAGACTTTGCTGCCCTCTACAGCTAACAACAGCTCCAACTGGAGCTGGGCTGTGCGAGCCTCGGTGATGGTGTGGGCTGCAGCCCCTGCTGCAGTGGGGTGCCATAGGCGACAGTGAGTGGCCCGCAGCCAGCGTGAGTGGCTAGCAGCCAAGAGTGAGCTGCCAATAGCCGCGGTGAGCGACATCCAGAGGCCAGCGACCAATTTGCCTCATCTGGGAAGAGCGCAATGATGATACCAACAGTGAACCAACATCCTCCGCAACTAAACTGAAGAACAAAAAGACAGCAACTTGTCTGTTCCCCTTCCCCGATTCCCCAACGCTGTTCCCCTCTGCCAATTCCCCAATAAAATCTTAAAAAAAAAAAAAAAAAGAGAGACTTTGTTTTCTCCATTGTATGTTTTGGCTCCTTTGTCAAAAAGTATATGTCCATATTTATGTGCATTTATTTCTGGATTCTCAATTCTATTCCATTGGTCTGTGTGTTTGTTTTTCTGCCAATATCATGCTGTTTTGATTATTGTTGCCCTGTAGTACAACCTGAGGTCAGGGAGTATGTTACCTCCAGCATTATTCTTTTTTTGTTAGGATTGCTTTGGCTATTTGGGGTCTTTTTTTGTTCCATACAAATATGATGATTTCTTTGTTCTATTACTTTAAAACATGCCATTGGGATTTTGATGGGGATTTCATTAAATCTGTACGTTGCTTTGGGTAATATGACCATTTTAACTATGTTGATTCTTCCAATCCATGAAAATAGAATGTCTTTTCATGTCTTTGTATCTTCTTCAATTTCTTTTAAAAATATCTTATAGTTTCAGTATACACATCTTTCACATATTTGGGTAAGTTTATTCCTCTGCATTTTATTGTTTTTGTTGCAATTGTAAAAGGATTTGGTTTGGGTTTTTTTTTCATTTCTTTTTCTGAGATTTCATTGTTAGTATATAGGAATGCAATGGACTTTTGTACTTTGATTTTGTGGCCTGAAACTTTACTGTATTTGTTTATTGTTTCTAATAGCTTTTTGGTGGAGTCTTTAGGGTTTTCTATGTATAGCATCATGTCATCTGCAAAAGGTGACATTTAACTTCTTCATTCCCTATTCAGATGTCTTTTATTCCTTTCTCTTGCCTGATAGCTCTGGTTAGGAACTCCAATACTTTTTTGAAAACCAGAGGTGATAGAGGACAGCCCTGTCAGTTCCTGAAAGTAGAGTAAAGGGCTTCAGTTTTTCACCAATAATTATTATATTAGCTGAGGGTTTGTCATATACAGCCTTTATTATGGTAAGGTATTTTCCTTCTATACCCATTTTATTAAAGGTGTTAATCATAAATCAGTGTTGTACTTTGTCAAATGCTTTTTCTGCATCAATTGATAAAATCATATGATTGTTGTCCTTTATTTAATTTATGTGGTGTATCAAATTGATTGATTTGCATATGTTCAACCATCATTGTACCCCTGGGATGAACCCTACCTGGTTGTGGTGTGTAATCCTTTTAATGCCTTGCTGCATTCAACTTGCTAGAAGTTTGTTTAGGATTTTTGCATCTGTGTTCATCAGAGATATTGGTGTGTAATTTTCTTTTTTTGTATTATCCTTACCAGGTTTTGACACCAAGGTAAGGCAGGCCTCATGAAACGAGTTAGGGAGTAATTTTTTTTTCATTTTTTTATTGGTTTCAGGTATACAACAAAATGCAATAGTTATACTCTTTACCCCCCAAAGTGACAACCCTCCTCCCCAAGTTTGCCACCCCATTCCCCCCCATATCATACATATCTATTACAATTCCTTTGATTCCCTTCCACAGTCAGTATACTCCACATCCCGTGACTATCTATATATTCCGTTACAGTTGGCATACAATATTATATAACATCAGCTTCAGGTGTACAGTGCAGTGATCAAGCCTCTACTCCATCCATGAAGTGGTCTCCCTAATAAGACATGTGACTATCTGACATGTCACAAAATTTTTACATTATTATATTCCCTGAACTGTGTTTCATATCCCTGTGACAATATTGTAGTTGTCTATTTATGCTGTCTAATCTCTTCCCTTTCCCCTTTATCCCCACCCCCTCCCAACTAGCAACACTCAGTTTTTCCTCTATATCTATGAGTCTGTTTACTATGATCGTTCATTAAGTTTTTCAGATTCCACATATTAGTGAGATCATATGGTACTTGTCTTTCTCCGACTGACTTATTTCACTTAACATAATAGTCTCTTCACAACATTATCAATTACATTCCCAGAACTGCTCCCATATCCCTGCGGCAACATTGTAGTCACCCACCTACGTTGTCCAAGGCCGCATGCCCATGCGCGCACGCACACACGCACTTCTGCGCCAATTCCCCCAGACCAACGAGCTCCCGGACCTGATCCTCTGTGGGAGGGCCCAACCCTGACAAAATGGGGCCCTCCTTACACCACTCCCATGCAGGCTCCACACCAGGGGAACAATAATCCAAAAACTTCCAGCCTTTGTACCAAATGTGCTCAGTTCTGTCCATCCCTGCAGGCTCCTGGGCCCAGCTCATACAGCTACTCCTTCCACCAGGAGCCAGATAAGTGCTCACCGGCGAGCAAGCCCGGGCACCGGCCCCACTGATTCTCCAGCCACTCTTAGCCTCACCGAGCTGAGCAAAGAGAGTCCTCACTAATTTACTGCCAGCTATCTTGGAACTTCTCTTTCCAGCAAAGGAACTCTGGGCTGGTGAGCTTGGTGTGTGGCCAGAGGGTCTCTCCCCCAACCGGAGAAGCCTCCCCACAGCTGGGGCTTCCCTCACGGGGTTCGCCCTCTCTCATCTCCGCCTGTCCTACCAGACCCAACGTGGCCTCCTCTTTAAGTTCTTCGTTTAGTGGTTCTGTTCATCTAGTGTTCCGGGGTCCTCCGAGGTTGAATGCTATATAATTTGCTTGTAATTTTGGTGTGATCCTGGAGGTAGTTAGCACAGCGTCTGTCTATTCTGCCATTTTTTCCAGTAGCCATGAGTATTGTCTCTTCAATTTTTTTGAAGTTTGAGTTGGACAGGTATTAGATCCTCTTTGAGTGTTTGGTACATTTCACTAGTGAAGCCATCTGATCCTGGACTTTCACACTTTTGGAAAGATTTCAGATGTGTGATTCAATTTCCTTACTGTTGATTAGTCTGTTTAGATTTTCCAATTCTTCATTATTCTGTCTAGGAAGTCTATATGTTTCTAACAACATGTGCATTTCTTCTAGGTTATTGAATTTGGTGGCATATAGTCCTTCATAATGTTATCTTAGTGAGTCTAGTCAAGGTTTTGTCTATTTTATTAATGTTTTAAAAGAACCAGCTCTTTGTTGCACTAATTTTTTTCTATTGTCTTTTTGTTCTCTATTTCGCTTAGTTCTGCTCTGATTTTTATTATTTCCTTCCTTCTGCTGACTTTGGGTTTCATTTGTTCTTCTTTTTCTAGTTCTTTAAGGTGTAATGTGAGATTCTTTATCTTGGATTTTTCTTCTTTCTTGAGATATGCCTGAACTGATATAAATTTCCCTCTTCTAACTGCTTTTGCTGCTTCCCAAAAATTTAGATAGGATGTATTTTCATTCTGATTTGTTTCTACTTACCTTTTCATCTCTCCTCTTATTTCTTTTTGACCCAGTCATTCTTTAAAAGCATGTTGTTTAATCTCCACATATTTGTGGTTTTTCGTACCTTCATTTTGCAGTTGATATCTAATTTCAAAGCCTTGTGATCAGAGAATATGCTTGGTATGATTTCAATCTTCTTAAATTTGCTGAGGCTAGTTTTGTGTCCCAATACATGGTCTATCCTTTAGAATGTTCCACGTAAACTAGAAAAGAATGTGTAGTCTGATGTTCTAGGATTAAGTGCTTTATAAATGTCAATTATGTCCATTTCATCTAATGTGTCACTTAGGGCTGGTATTTCCGTATTTACTTTCTGTTTGGATGATGTATCCATAGCTGTCAATGAAATATTTAGATTTCCTACTATAATTGTGTTTTTGTCAATTTCTCCCTTTAGTTCTGTTAGTAGTCGCTTTGTATGCTTTGGTGGTCCCTAATCGGGGGCATAAATTTTGATGACTGTTATGTCTTCTTGTTCTATAGTTCCCTTTATCATTATGAAATGTCCATCTTTGTCTCTTGTTACCAATTTTATTGTGAAGTCTGTTTCATCTGATATTTGTATGATACACCTGCATTTCTCTGACTAGCATTTGCTTACAGTGTCAATTTCCACCCTTTCACTTTGAGTGTGCATTTGTCCTTGTAGCTGAGATGCGTCTCTTTGAGGCAACATATGGTTGGGTTTAGTTTTTTGATCTGCTACTTTGTGCCTTTTTATTGATGAATTCAGCCATTTACATTTAGGGTGATTATTGATATATGAGGATTTCCTATCATTCCACCTTTGGTTTTCTGTTGGATAGTGTCTCCATTGTTTGTTTGTGTTTTTGTTGCTATTAATTCAGTGTGGTGGTATTCTATGATCCCCACCCTTGTTTCTTTTTTTTTATATTATATATTTCAGTTCTGGATTTCTTTTGTTGAGTGAATACCATTAAGTTTGTGTAAAGGCGAGTTTCATATTTAAATTATTCCATTTTCTTTAGCATGCTTCCTTTGTCCATTCCCTTGTGATCATTCAGACCTTTACTCTCTCCCCTTTTATGTTTTCATTGTCACAAGTTATCCCTACTTGTGAGTTGATTTCTGAGTTGCACTAGCAAGTTGTCTTTATTTTATTTTCCCATTTTTTAATGTTTTTTTTCTTCTTTACCCTGTATATATGCTTAAGTGTATAGTGCGATGTTTTTTTGTAGGGGTTGCCATTTCCTGCTTCTGTCTGACTGTTCATAATACTACTCATCATTTTATAGTCTTTTGATTTTTTTGTTGCAGGTTGAATAGCCTCCTTCAGTATTTCTTGTAATGCATGTCGTGCGTTAGAAAATTCCATTAGCTTCTGTATGTCTGGAAATGTCTTTATTCCTCCTTCATATCTAGAGGATATCTATGCTGGATATATTATACTTGGCTCATGATTTCTCTCATAATATTTGATTCCACTCCCTCCTGGCTTGTAGAGTTTATGCTGAAAAGTCTGATGATAATGTAATGGATGTTCCTTTGTAGGTTACTGTCTTCTATTCCTAGCTGCCTTCAGGATTTTTTCTTTGTCATTCATTTTTGACAGCTTCAATATAATGTGCCTTGGAGAAAGCCTGCTGGAATTGAGGTAATCAGGTGTTCTATTTACTTCTTGGATTAAAGGATACAGTTCTTTCCACAAGTTTGGGAATTTCTTCTCGATTGTCTGTTTGACTATATTCTCTGTTCCCTTCTCTCTTTCTTCCACTGGTATACCCATTATTCGTATATTGCTCTTTCTGATGGAGTCAGAAAGTTCTTGTGGAGTGTTTTCAATCTTTTAACTCTCAAGTCTCTCTCTTCTTCTATCTGTGTCACTTCCAGATTTTATCTTCAATGTCACTAACACTTTCCTCCATCTGGTCACCTTTGTTACCTAAGCTGGCTATTTCATTCTTCATTTCTTCTTTTTATTTTTATTTCATTTAATTGGTTAACAGTGTGTTTTTTCCAGGACCCTTCAGCTCCAAGTCACATCATTGTCCTTCAATCTAGTTGTGGAGGGTGCAGCTCAGCTCCAAGTCCAATAGCTGTTTTCACTCTAGTTGCAGGGGACAAAGCCCACCATCCCAGTGAGAATTGAACCAGCAACCTTGTTGTTAAGAGCTCACACTCTAACGAACTGAGCCACTCAGCCGTCCTTATTCTTCATTCTTTTATTGAGTTCTTAATCTCCAGAATTTCTATTTGGTTCTTTTTAAAAATTTCAATCTCTTTGGTTAAACGTTCATTTTGTTCTTTGCTTGTGTTTCTGAGTACATTAAACTGCCTGTCTGTGTTTTCATCCCATTGAGTTTTTTTCAGAACTGCAATCTTGAATTCTCTGTCATCTAAGTCACATATTCCCATGTCTTTAAGTTCACTTTCTGTAGAGTTTTTACTTTCTTTCTGAGCTTCCTTGCTACCTTGGTTATTTGTGGCAATTAGTGAATTATTATGTCTCTCCCTGGGCATCTACAGGAGTGGGCTCTGTAGCAGGTTGATATGAAGAGGTCTTTCTTTTGCTTTTCAGTAGGTGTTGGTGGAATGTTTTATTTTCTCTCCTGCTGCAGCCTTTTATTCTTTCTCATGTGATGGCATTATATTTTCTCTTGCACTGTTCTGGCTTCTCATGTGATGGGGGGTTTCCCTAAAAGGTAGGCTTCTCCTCTGTGAGCAGGTCCCCTGGGTCTCAGTTTACCGCCTCTATGGGGGATATGGAGGGCAATAGAGATCAGAGCTTCTTAAGTCCAAGTGTTCCCCCTGCATCCTAATGCAGAGCCTATGTGTGTCAGCACTCTGGTTGCCCCTGTAGGGATCTACCCAGCAAGGTGGGGGCAGGGTGGGGCTGTGAGAGTTAACTCTGAACAATGGCAACTACCAGTCCACAGTGTCTTGCCCCTGCAGTTCCTTCCCTTTTGCTGAAATTAGCTTCGTTGTGAGTGTGTTGTACAGGGCTGCAGTTCTCAGGGTTGTAAATATTTTGTTCTTTAATCTGACATGCTACTGTTCTTCTGGAGCCTGCTTCTAACCCTAGGAGGGTGTTGGTGGGGCAAGCTCAGGGAGGGTTGGGGGAGGTAGCCAGGCTTCGTGTCTGTTTTCTATCTGGCAGTAAGGGCTTAAACCACCATTCTCACCCTTCTATAAGCAGTCTTTTCTCCAATGTCTCTGCCTATGAGCACTGGATTCAGCAGTATTATATGCTGATCATCAAGCAGGACTGTGGGCCATAGGAGGGCACTCACAGCCCCGATTCTTTACTCTCTTGTAACTACTCTGGTCTGTGTCCTGTGACCTGAGGTCCATGTCTCTTCACTTCCCTTTTCCCTCCTCCCCCACTTTCTCAATTTGCCCACCTTCAGATGATTTGATTTGCGGGTTTCTTAGCTGTTCCTGTATGTGGCACATGGAGTCCTTTATTGAATTATAGCTGTTCAATTTGTTGTATCTTCCAGGGGAGGTTTCAAGAAGCATTCCTCATGCCATCATTTCTGTGATGTAATTGAGAAATATACAATTTTTTTTTTGAGGGCAGTGTCACTGACCCTCATATGTGGGACCCGAACTGGGGCTGCTGGCTTCCCAAGCCAGGACTTAACCACCGCGCCACTCGGCCAGCCCCCGAAATATACAATTTTTAATAAGACTTTGAACCTTTGCTATTTTCAGTAATCAAGAGTTTCCTTAATAAGTTCCTTTGCCAGTGTCTCCGCCCTATCTATCTTCTCTCCTAGAATTCAATGTTCAAAATAGACTGTAAAGAACCTTTCCTACATCACAGAATGCCCTACTAGATAAGTAATTTCTATCTCAAGAAAGGACTTTCTGTTTAACTATAAGTGTGACATCATCTTCTCTGCAAGCCTAAGCTCACAATACTGCTTAGGTTTGTTAGGTCAGTGAGACAATCATCTTGTCTTCAGGAAGACACATTGGAGCATTTCTCCTTCAACAGGAATTCCAATTTCTTGTGGTTGGTGAAGAATCTCCTTTCCCTTTAAAAAGATATTCCCTAATATTTGCCATCAATTTTGCCTTCTGAAGCACAAGCTTCAGACTTGCTTGTGTCACTTCTGACTTGCTTATAGCTTGTCACTTTCTTTAAGTGATGAAAAAGTATTCCATCTTTTTATCTTAGGAAAATAAGATTATTTTCCTTTGAAGTAAATTTCTCAACCATTACTCACCAAATGAGTAATTCAAGTGGATAACAATATTGACTTATATTTATACAGGGTCTTTCATGCAGTATCCCTGAACTGTATAATGTAGTTAAGGAAATCTCTCCACCCAGCAGAAATGGCCTCTTATTAGCTTATAATACTGGGTGCAGATCTAGGAAAAAATGGTGGCATACGTGAATCTGCATTTGGCATCCAAAATAGGTGTTCAGGCTATTTCAGTATCTCTAACATTCTTATCCAGTACTCCATACTCCTGATCCTTAGACTTAATCAACATCACCTGTCTATGGATTATCCCTCCATGGCCTAGCTTTCTACTACCTGTCTGCGCTGGGCATAAGTTTAAAATAAGGAAAAACTCATAGGGCTGGCTGAGTAGCGTGGTGGTTAAGCGCTGGCTTGGGAAGCCAGCGGCCCCAGTTCAGCCCACATATGAGGGCCAGCGACACTGCCCTCAAAAAAAAAAAAAAAACAACTCATACATGTTACTGTTGTTTTCTGGTTAATGTGTAACTTTCAAGAAACAGCACTAATTTCATCTTGATTAATAATAATTATTAATATAGCTATCATGTATTTCAATTCTTACTACATGCCAGATACTGTTTTAAACATAACATGTATATAACTCATTTAATCCTCCCAACAACTTAGAGGGATAGGTGCTTCCAGGATTTCCCATATCACAAAATAGAATACTGAGGTACAAAAGTATTAAGGAACATACTCAAGGTCACACAGTTTGTAAGTGATGAAGCTAGAATATGAATCTAGGAGCTCCAGAGGCCATGTTACTGAAACCAGTTTATGTTCAGATATTGGGACTATGAAGAAAAGACACAGCCACAGCCCCCAAGGAACTTAATGTTTAAAAGAATGCATTAACCTAATTAAGACTACTCTTCAGGCTACTCCCTTAAGTGGCTAAAGGTAAAAATCTAAGGCCCTTTAAAAAGTGATGGTAGCCAACTGTAATTGAATATATAGATAGTCACGGGATGTAGATTATATGGTGGAAGGGAGTCAAAGGAATTGTAATAGATAGTATGATATGGGGGGGAGGAGTGGGGGAAGAATTGGGGGATGGGGTTGTCACTTTGAGGGGTAAAAAGCATAACTATTGCACTTCGTTGTACACCTGAAGCTAATTTAAAAAAATACATAAATAAATAAATTTTTAAAAAACAAAAACAAAACAAACAAACAAACAAACAAAAAACACTTCAGAACAGAATATAAAGAAACAGAGCTATACATATGATCTGTGATATATGGGGCTCTACAGAACAGTGGAGAAAGGAAGAACTTTTTAAAGTAAATGCAGGTAGGTCATTTGGAAATGCATAAGTTTAAAAAAATGAAGCAACCTCTACTTCAAACTGTACACAAAATTCAACTCCAGAAGAACAGTATATCTAATGAAAAAAGCAAAACAACTTAATAAAGTGTCTGACTTAAAAAAAAAAAATGTGAGCCGGCCGAGTGGCACGGTAGTTAAGCGCTGGCTTTGGAAGCCAGCGGTCCCGGTTCAGTCCCACATACGAGGGCCAGTGACACTGCCCTCAAAAAAAAAAAGTGATGGCAGAGCCCTCATTGTATCATATAGGTAGCTGCCTATCATACCCACTTGAAGCTTCATAATTAAAAAGGCATACCTAGAAAATATTGGAGAGAAAATGAAGATCTGTACAGACATTACCTGGTAAATATATAGCTCAATGACTTAAGATAAAATTCTCCAAAACTCCAAAATCTGTCAGCAGACCTCTTTCCAGAGACCTAGGGCATCCCACTGCCTTCAGTAATGTGGTGCTATTTTAAAATTTTACATTTTTCTTTCTACCAGGTACAAGTACAAGGAATGACTGGAAACATCCAATTTGACACTTATGGACGTAGGACAAATTATACTATCGATGTGTATGAAATGAAAGTCACTGGTTCCCGAAAAGTAAGTAACCAAAATATATATCCAAAGAAAAAGTCTTTTGAAAGGTGACAGAAATCAGATGCAAGAAAACAGTTGTTAGGAAACATACAGAAGGCAAATTTCCACACATCATTTTTGCCTTTCCATTAAGCAGGTAGTGTAGATATGATGCAGTTGTTTTGTAATCAGTGTTCCATCTGCACAGTTTAAAATTATTTCTCTCTGAGGTTGGTTCTATGAGTGGTAGACTCAACAGTTGTTAACAATTTTTAGATTAAAGTGAAGGAATTATAAATTTTACAGCATGTTTTTATTTAAACAGAAGCTGCCAAGGTACACACGGTTTTACCAAAAGAATTGGAAAGTAAGTTTCTCTTCAGTTTGCCAACTCACCCACCAAAAGGACCATGAAAAAAGTACATTTCTCTACAGCTAAATGTTATAATAACCATTTTGCTTCTATCACACTAATAGTTGAGTTAAGCATGCAGTGGGAATTTATTAGCCATTTGATAAAACCTCAGAACATAAAATATATTGTGTCATTTCTACAGGATACTCACTGGTTTCCCAACTCGCATCCCAGCTTTCCTAAAATTCAAAGCAAATCATTTTTCTGCTATATGAATTTAAATGGGAAAAAGGCTGATAATTCTACAGTGGGCTAAATTATTTTACAAAATATTAGTAAAAGTAAGGTAGGGATGAGTGCTCCTAGGATAAAGAAACAGCACTTCTGTGTGTGTTGGTGTTTGGGCTCTGGTGAAGATGGCAACACAAAAAGAAAACACATCAATCCCTGTAAAAATCAAGTGACAAAAAAAAGTTTCATTCCACAGCACTTGAATTTCATGGTGGACTTTTTGAGTGAAAAATAGGCAACAAGTCAAATGTCTGTTCTTTCTAGGCTGGCTACTGGAATGAGTATGAAAGGTTTGTACCTTTCTCAGATCAGCAAATCAGCAATGATAGTGCATCCTCAGAGAACCGGACCATTGTAGTGACTACCATTCTGGTAAGTATAGATAGAATGTAGGCGGGCTTTTTGTACATTAAGATTTCTGCTTTCTGAAAAACATTATTCAGCTAGTAGGAAAGACCTTAAGTTCAAGCAGTGAAAACTTCCAATATGTCAGCTTAGGAACCTCTCAAAGTATCTTGCTGTTATAATGAACTGAATGTCATTTTTAAAAGAAAAATAATAGAAATTTGGAACAGTTTCGGGTATCATTTTCCTCTTTACCCCCCTCCTTCCACTATAGGACTGGTGTTTCATCTGGACATGAAATTTAATTCTTCACTGTGGGGGAGACAGTGTTGTGTGGAGGAGATAGTAGATTAAGATTCTAATAGTAGGTCTATCACTAGTAGACTAGTAAACCTGTGCTTAATTGTACAAGTCATTACTTCTCTGAGCCTCGGGTTGGGTTTTTCTTTAAGCTTATGGAATGGGTATAATCATCTCCTACATATGTCATAAGACCATTTCAAGACAATATTCACCATGTAAAGCTTTTCTGCAAAATTCAAAGCACTATTGAAATGTGAGATAGCATTCTCATTTAGTTTTAAAATGTTTTTGTAAAAGCTTGTATGGTTTTACTGAATAAAGTACAAACCTGAGTTTAAAATGAGTATGCCAATAAGTCTGAAATTGTGATTAATTGAATGGAGATTTGACTGAAGTTTACCTTTCATTTAAACATACATATCAAATACTTACTTTGTCCTAGGTACTTTACTAGGCCTTGCGGATGTAAAAATGAATAAACCACAGACTCTGACCTCACAAAGATCACAGTGCTTCCCGAGGGCTTACCTGGGTTGGCTGTGGTTCCTACATGATAAATCCCAAGAAATCAAAGGCAATTCACCTTTATGTAACTAAGGGAAACACTGCTGCCTGGTTTGACTAAATTGAAGACTTTACAGGTAGAAACTTGTCCCTCTTTCAAACTCTCAAAAATAACTCAAATCCTCTCTACTCCCTTAAATTATCAATTAAGGACTCTGAGGAATATGGAGCTCAATGAATAGTTGATTGAGGCTCTTCTGCTTATTAAGCAAAAATTTTAAAGTCTCTTTTCACACACCAAAGTGCAATAGCCACAGTAGAGATGGAAAGGAGATCTTCATGATTACATTTATCATTGCTTACAAAAATGTGTAGGAGTAATCCTTTGATCTTCCTTCTGGTCCCAAAGGAATCACCATATGTAATGTATAAGAAGAACCATGAGCAACTAGAAGGAAATGAGAGATATGAAGGCTATTGTGTAGACTTAGCCTATGAAATAGCCAAACATGTAAGAATCAAATACAAATTGTCCATTGTTGGTGATGGGAAATATGGTGCAAGAGATCCAGAGACTAAAATATGGAATGGCATGGTTGGAGAACTTGTTTATGGGGTAAGTTCTTTTCAGTTCTATTTTCATTTACTTCTCTGCTTTTCATTTAACAAAGAGGATTTAGTTTTCAAGTGCAATACTTATCCAATTGTATTTTTTCATATGATTTGTAAGAAAAATGGTTTTCTTTTACATTTGAATTCTGTAAAAGTAGCTTGTCAATAACATCCTTTGGGCAACAGGATTATTTTAATAAAAGGAAAGTAGAATCGGAGAATTCTATTTGGCAACAACATTAAGTACAACTTGCCCTCTATTGAAAATTTCTTCCTTCGGTTTTCCCTGTCTCAGGTAGCAGAGTCACCACCTACTAGTTATTTAAGCAACCTGATCATCTTTTCTCATTGCTCCCCTCATATCTAGTCAATTGTCATGTCCTATCAATTCAATTCTCATGTCTCTCAAATCCAGACACACTCTTCATTCTCACCATCATCTTAGTTCTGTTTCTTACCATTTTTCAGTCATTTTATTGGTTTCCCTGTCTCTGCTCTTACCCTGGAAAATCAGATCTCTACATTATTGTAATTTATCTCTTTAAAAATCAGGATAAAAGTCATGTTCCTTAGCATGGCAAATATGGTGCTTCATAATCTGGCACCCACCTACCTCTCTAGATTCATCTTGGACTCTTCCCCCTTCACACTCAATGTTCCAGCTATAGAAAGCTATATGAAGTTCTCTAAGGATGCCAAGCTCTTACGTAAGGCATGCCTGAAAATGACATTGCCTCTCTTAGCCAGCTAACGTCACTTACCAGTTGTCCAGAACTCAGAGGTGTCACCTCTTTCAGGACACCTTCCCTAATTCCTTGTACCCATCTGCAGTCTGGTTAGCTGCTCCTGCTTTTTGCTTCCTTACAGTACTTTTTGCTTTCTTATAGTACTTTTGAACTTGTGTTATAATAATCTATTTAAAAGTTCAGCTGCCCCAACTAGACTATGCACTCCTTCGAGAGCAGATATTGATTCAATATCTCAGAGGCTGGCACATAACAGAAATTCAACAAATACTTGCTGAATAAATTAATGAATGAACAGAGTGGCCTTGCCAAGGGCTTCCACATGGGCCAAGTACAAATGAATTATACTGATAATTAGGGCTTTTTAAAAAGATACATCAGTATCTCCAGAGCCCCTCAGTAGTTTTACATTAAAAGGTTTTGGCATCTGATTAGGAATGTCAGATCTTGGGGACCCAGTGAAGCATATGGAGATAACTTGGCTTATGAACACTTCAGTAGGCAAACCAGTCACTAGAGAACTCACCAAAGTATAGGTGGTGGTGGCAAAGGTATAGTTCTAATGTATGAGAATTACTTGCAAAGCTGTCTAGACCACAGGTCAGGTGAAGACAGAGGAATCTAGAAGGTGGATATACTGAAAAGAAGCTGTTAAGAAGAAAAAATCCAAGTTACCTATTGGACTGAGATTCAGTATAAGGACTGTAATACTTGAAATGGAAATCAGCAAGAATATGGTGTAGGTATCCAATTGTAAGATCGTACTGTGGTCACTAAATAAGTTTTTGGAACAGGTCCTCAGGAACAAGCACAAAAACAAAAGTTCATTTCTAAAAATAAGGGCATGGAAAGGGAATTAAAGCTTAAAATGTGACTGGACCTCAAATATCAAAACTAGGACACCATCTTCCAGTCAGAAAAGCAGCAAGGCAATTTGAACCTTAGCCCCTAGCTATGGGGCTGGAGCCAATTATCTCCTGTCTTGGGTCAAGGTTGGTCCTGGGAACTAGAGCAAGGTTGAGTTGCAGATAAGATTCAAATGAAACCAGCCAGTTATGAGAAAGAGAAGAGCTTTTAATGCCAGAAAAGAGGGAGCTGAATAAGGGACAGAGCACCTGTCATGCTTTCCAAGGACACTGAGAAGCTCTGAAATGTCTTGACAAAGCTGTAACCTCTTATTTTACAAGTTGGTGATAAAGTCTTCCTTGTCCTGTCCCTCTTCTTCCCAAAACTCAGGATCAAAAAGGTCCTGTCTTGCTAACAATTCTTTCTTGCTCTTAGCACATTACTTGGTACATGGTAGATGGTCACTTTTTGCTCTAATTAATGAATGTCTGGCATGCAATAATGCATTAAGTTGAGTTCATGGTATGAGGTAACCCTATAATGTTGTTGTTTGTTGTTGTTGTTGTTGTTGTTGTTAGCTAGTATTTGTTGTGTATTTCCTCGTTGCCAGACACTGTGCTGAGTGCTTTACAGGCATTATGTAACCCAATACTCACAGCAGACCTCCAAGGGAGGTGTCATTGTTGACATCATTCTACAGATGAGAAAATTGAAGTCTCAAGGGATGAAGTCTCGTGTCAAACAGCTTGTAGTGACCCAATGATTTGAACCCAAGTCTCTCAGTATGAAATCCTTGTTCTTTAATCATTGCCCTATATTTCCCTACAGCTAAAGTGTTGTTTCAGACTCATCCCATCCTAAAAGACAGTTAAAATATACTCCAAAGGCCCTTGGTGCTTTAGCCATTCTGAGAAGCATGCCTTAGTAATTCTGAGAAGCATGTTTAGTCAAAGAAGCATGGCAAGAAATTGAGGGTGTCAGTTTCTAATGGGCCAGGGTAGGACTGACATGAGCTCTTACCAGCCCATTATGACTCAATAGCCAGGACTTTCTAGTGTCTCAAAAGTAAACATGTCACATTTTGTAAACAACTCAGTGACCTCCTGGCATTGAGCAGGACATTAGACACAGTGGTATAAAGCAAGGCAGATTGACTGACACTGTTCAGACAAATACCAGTTTTCTCACCTGGTTTTGGTCTCTCTTCTGGTATGTCCTCTGTACTGTAACTACTTAATCTCCACATTATATTCCTCTTTCCAATTTGTGTATGTGTGAGTGAGGGAGCTTGAGAATTAGAGAGTCCCTTATTTGTTTAGTAATTTAGAAGCCATCTCTCTACTGCTGGATAGGTAAAAATTTTCCTGGAGCCCTCCCATCTTTTCCTTCCAGTTCTTTCCACTGAGGAGAAAAGTAATAGCCAGGGAAGGCTCCTACAGAAATGTCATTCCCTGACATAGAACAAGTTTCTGATGTTTTCGGTGATGATAACACAAGGTGATTCCAGGGAATTGACAGCACACTAGCCCATTTGAGTGGACTGCCAAATTTTACTTTCCTCAAACCTCTGGCTATGAAAAATGGATGTTCTTTTCATGCTTGGAGTGAGAGCTCTATTAGGGAGGATGATGATCTCATGAGCTAAATGTGTTTTCATATTAATTTAGAAGTTGTAATCTTTCAGCATTTGGAAGTTTTCAACTTCTCTATCATTGATAGAAGTGGAGAAAAATGAAAACACAGACTTTCATTTCTGGTAGACCTGGCCTCTTGTGGTTTGCAAGCTGTTTAAGAAAAAGAAGGGCAAAAAGTCCCTAGTAATTTCTTTAAGTGCAAAAGGACAGAGAACATGGAACTATTTCTTGCAATGAACATGAAAATTACACAGATAGTTTTATCTTTATCTTTAGAATATTTTCTCTAATGCTTTTAGTATGTAAAATAGGTCAGAGTAGGGAAAAAAATTAAGACATGCAGAGATGAAAAAAAGATTTGTAAAGGAGATTTCAGTATCTGCCATAAGTCTCAAGAAAGAATCAAAATGAATTCAATTTGTTACAGAAGAAAGAAGCCAATCAGCCTCTTTTCAGATTATTTCTAAATGGCTTTTTTCCTCTAAAGAAATCAAGATTGATGTTTGGGGTACCTAGGATCATCTATTTTTGAGAGAAATGTCAGTAGGACACAGTGTGCCCTGTTATGTAAGCTCTTCAGAACATTATGGACTTGAAACTGTCCACCTGCTTTTACCAGTGTTGATTTTGAGCTGGATGTTTGTAACATCACCACTTGGTAATTGTCTCCAGCTCAAATGACTTGTAGACCACAACTTTTTATGGCTCCCAAATAGCATGAGTTTTAAGAGGATATTTAAAAACATTTTGTGGCTAGCAAGGCTCTAAAGCATCTTTTAGCATACATTTTCATTCATTTTACAGATAAATGTGGGGACGAGCCAGTGCCAAACATTAAAACTGCCCATAGGGTAAACCAGGAATGACAGTAATTGTGGCAGGTATTGTTACAAGGTCAAAAACTGATACATTTTGGGCTGGCCGAGTGGCTCAGTTGGTTAAGAGCTGGCTCAAGAACGCAAGCTCTGAGCAACAAGGTTGCCAGTTTGATTCCCATATGGGCCAGTGATGCTGTGCCCAAGCTGAGCTGTTGCTGAGCTGCCAACAGGGGGCAGGGTGGCTCAGCTGGTGTAACAACAAGATGGCCTGTTCGATGGTGGGCTATGCCCACCAGAAACTAAGACTGAACTCAGCACCTTGATCTGAGCTGCCACCCAGATGGCTCAGTGGATAGAGTGTGCACTCTTAACAAGGCTGCTGAATCTCCAACACTGTTCCCCTCCCCAATTCCCCAATTTAAAAAAAAAATCTTAAAAAAAATGGTCATACTGGCTCAGTTTACTAAGTTTGTGAGACTATGGGAAGACTGGTGTTGTATCAGATATAGCATCCCCACTTGCCTTCAAGGGGCTTATAATCTAGTTGGATTATAAAATTTTCCATCCAAGATACCCATTCTGCTTATCTGTGGCCTTCAAGGAAATGTCATATACATCTCTAGTTACCAATTGAAATATTTGAAAATCCAATGTAAACATTGGGGTTTTATGCCCTTTGAGAATAGATATTACATAACAGAAACAGAGAGTCAGGAAGAGGGCTGGAAGAACGTTGAGGTCCTAACTGACAATGTTTCTAGGACTTAGAACTAAGGATGGGGTGTTGGCAAGGATGTGGAGAAAATGGAACCCTTTTGCACTGTTGGTAGGATTGCAAATTGGTGCAGCCATTATGGAAAATACTACAGAGTTTCCTCAGAAAATTAAAAATAGTTAAAAAAAGGTGAAGTGATTAGGAAGTACAAATTTTTAGTCACAAAAGAGTCACTGGGATGTGAAATACAGTATGGAGAATATAGTCAACAATGTAAAACTATGGTGTCAGGTGAGTGCTAGACTTCTTGGGGGGAACACTTCATAAATTATATAAAGACCTAACCACTGTGCAATACATCTGAAACCAATATAAAGTAATATAGTCATGGGATGTAAACTACAGCACAGGGAATATAGTCAATGGTATTATAATATCTACGTATGGTGTCAGATGAGCAGTACACTTGTTGGAGTTATCACTTTGTGCAATGTGTAAATGTCTAATCATTATGTTGTTTTGTACACCTGAGACTAATAAAAAAGATTTAAAAAGAACTAATGATGGGAAGAGTAGTTGCCCTGAGAAAAGCCACACAAACTACTGCCCATATTGGTATCTCTGGCTTGCAAGAAAGCAGAGCTTAGGGCCGGCCAAGTGGCGCGTTGGTTAAGCGCTGGTTTTGGGATGCCAGCGGCCCCGGTTCGGATCCCACATGAGGGCCAGTGACACTGCCCTCTACAGCTAACAACAGCTCCACCTGGAGCTGGGCTGTGCGAGCCCCGGTGATGGTGTGGGCTGCAGCTCCTGCTGCAGTGGGCTGCCATAGGCTACAGTGAGTGGCCCGCAGCCAGCGTGAGCGGCTGGCAGCCAAGTGTGAACTGCCAATAGCTGCGGTGAGCGACATCCAGAGGCCAGCGACCGATCTGCCTCATCCGGGAAGAGCGCAATGACGATACCAACAGTGAAGCAACATTCTCCGCAACTAAACTGAAGAACAAGAAGACGGCAACTTGTCTGTTCCCCTTCCCCGATTCCCCAACGCTGTTCCCCTCCGCCAATTCCCCAATAAAATCTTTTAAAAAAAAAAAAAAAAAAGAAAGCAGAGCTTGGAGATGGGGTTGGGGATGGTTGATTCCAGGTCACATCTCTTAGATATCCTCAGACTCCTTCACACTCTCAGAACAAATGGCAATTTTATAGATACGACTCACACTGACATTTCTCTACCTAGAAGAAATTATCTCTTAAGTTGTCACTATTCTAAGATAGATTCATTTTCCATTAAGAAAGAAAGTTGATCTGTCCTTCCAGCTTGCCTTTGCAACGACACAAGGGTGCAGTAACACATGCCAATTGTTCTCTTCTATTCTTCAGATAATTATACTGGGCTTTGGCAGAAAGGCTGATGGTTTGGTAAAAATGACCCTCTTTCTTTCAGGGTTTTTTTTAAAAGATTTTATTGGGGTATCGTGGGAGGGGAACAGCACTGGGGAATCGGGGAAGGGGAACAGACAAGTTGCTGTCTTTTTGTTCTTCAGTCTTGTTGTGGAGGACATTGCTTCACTGGCCCATGTTGGTATCGTCATTGCGCTCTTCCCGGATGAGGAGATCGGTCGCTGGCCTCTGGATGGTCATTCATTGCAGCTACTGGAAGCTCACGCTGGCTGCCGGCCACTCACTGTAGCCTATGGCAGCCCACTTCAGCAGGGGCTGCAGCCTACACCATCGCCGGGGCTCACAGCCCAGCTCCAGGTGGAACTGTTGTTCACCATCTTAGCTGTAGAGGGCAGTGTCACTGGCCCTCATATGTAGGATCTGTACCGGGGACACTGGCGTCCCAAGCCAGCTCTTAACCAATGCACCACTCGACCGGCCCGTCCTCCTAAATCTTTAACTTGCTTTGACAGTGGCTTTCCCCCTCATCTGCGTGCTACGACAGTCCCAGGAGAACTAAATGGATATTTTCTGACACTGGTTATATTCTCCTCCCAATTTCTTTAATACTCATATGTATAGCTCCCCAAATATTATGGAAAGCAGGTTCTGAGTTCTGAAATAATCAACTATCACTACTTCCTTTTCATATTTAAGGAATAGTGGAGGCAGAGGGCAAGAGCTTCTTCAATGCAGGCTATGAGCTAATATGACAGTTCTGCTGCTTTGGTCTCACTAAGCATACAAGACGGGAAAGGGGCTGACAACTGCCCTACGAAGTTGGCTGTCTTTGGGGTTCTATCAGTAACCCCTTCTCTTCTATTGGTTGAACCTTATTCTGCCTGCTTTTTGCTTTTCCTTTCTCTTTTTCTGTCTGTAATGGGTTTTTTATTTTTTATTTTTCAATTACAGTTGACATACAATATTATATTAGTTTCAGGTGTACAACATAGTAATTAGACATTATATAAATATCTAGCTTACCCATCTGTCATGTACTAGGTCTTTTTAAAGATTCAGCATGGGAATTTTCAATTTGGAGCCAGGTCCATATCAATAAAGCTTCATTGAGTACTGTTCTTCTTTGAGGAAATACCTTCCAAAAAAAAACAAACTCCATCTTCTTTGAAAAAGATTCTTAGAAAAGAACAATTCAGAAAAGGTAGAAAAGCCAGGCTGAGGAAAAAAGGTATCTGCTTGAAACAGCAGGCTTTTCCCATTGTCTTGTGTGAAAAGTACTTCAAATTATTAGTGGCTTTCTTTGGGAATCTGTTCTATTGCTGCATGTTCCTGGTAACTACACAAGAAGTCCCACTTTGTCTATAAGTCCATCTCTTGTTAATATTTAGCTGTGCTTATCATCTGGTAGGTGTTTCAGTTACTGAGGTTTTTTTCTTTTAAAGGGTGTCAAGATTCTCAAACGCCTTTCTTTACCTGTTTGAAAAAGAACTTAATTCCCCTAAATTCCATCCAAAGTGAATTTTTTAACACAAATCCTCCTTATTTCTTCTTTCCAAAACAAACAATTGGCAGTTTCTTAGAACTGTCAATGATTTAGATTTAAAAGACCAAAAACTAGTTAAATTAAGTAATTAAATTCAAATGAGATCAAATGAAAAATGATACTAGTGGGGCATTTGCCCACTGTAAGCAAGAGGCCGAAATATGTTGGCCTTAACAAGACTCATTCTAGCTGATTCAGACTCTCTCTCTCTGTCTATAAAATCTACTAGCATTCTGGCTAATTCCATTATTCTCAGTAGCTTTTGTTTTTAGGACCAGGCCTGGCCTAGGCAAAAGAGTAAAATAGATAAAATTTTTCTTTGGCTCCCCTCCAGCTAGAAATGCAGAGCTAGTGATTTAGGAGTTAACTGCAATGAGGAAAGAGGTGAAGCCATAGATGATAATACTGAAGCAAAAAAGTGAAAAACAGAAACTTAAAGGAGTCTTATTCTGTAAGTCTTCAATGATTACAAAGTGTGATCAAAATATGGGGAATGTTTAAATAATATATAGAGATGATGTCATAGAAATGGGGGCATGAGGTGAGTCTCTTGAAATCTAGCCTGGAATTTGCAGGAAATTGAAAAACTATAATTCCACAAAGGATTCCCTGTGCAGCAGACAGGCAGACTAAGAGACACACAAGTGAAATTATCCAAAGGTGGGCAAATTGGGCAAGTGGGGGAGGAGGGAAGGAGGAAGAACCTAGACTCAGGCCTCAGGGACTCAGGATGCAGACTGGAGCTCAGAGCTCCCTGCATTCCTGAGCTATCACAGTCATGGTAGAGGGAACAATTTGGACTGCAAGCACTCCCCTTATGGCCCACAGTCCTGCCTGGGAGGATCAACTTATAATATGCCTGCAGTAAACACTCATGGCAAGGACCATGGAGCTAAGACTGAGGGAAGAAGGGTGAAACCGGTGGTTTAAGTCCTCATTGCCAAGCAGAGGACAGAATGCATAAGCACAGAACCTAGAAGCCCCCTCCCCACCCTCCCAGAGCTTTCCCCACCCCCACATGCCCAGTGCTAGAAGCAGAAGAGTAGCAGTGTCAGATCAAAAGAACAGAACATTTGCAATTCTAAAAACAGTGGCCCAAGCCATGTATTTGCAGCCCAACTAGTTCCAGCAAAGGGGAGAGAGACTTCAGTGAAGACTTTGGCTGAGATGGTGATTGCCACAACTGCCCAGAACCACTTCTCACAACCCACACTGCCCCTGACCCCACCTATCTGGGTGGATCATTGCAGCATTCAACAGAGCCACTGAAACACACAGGCACTGAATCTGGTACAGGAAGAGCTTTGGAATTTCAGAAGCTTTACACATCACCCAACAGAGGCAGTGCCCTGAGACCCATGTGACCTGCTCACAGAGAAGCCCGCCTTCCAGGGAATCCCCCCTTTGTATATGAAGTCGGAACAGGGCTGGCGGAGTGGCTCGGTGGTTAAGCACTGGCTTGGGAAGACAGCAGCCCCGGTTCAGGTCCCACATATGAGGGCCAGTGACAGTGCCCTCAAAAAAAAAAAAAAAAAGAAGTCAGAACAGTGCCGAGAAAATATAAAACTACAACATGAGAGAAAAAAAACAGGCTGCAGTAGGAGAGAAAACAAAGCATTCTGCCAACACTTACTGGAAAACAAAAGAAAGACCTCTTGCTACCAACTTGTTGCAGAACCCACTCCTGTAGCAAGAGAAATAATAATTGATTAATTGTCATGATTAATTGTCAGCTAACAAAGAAAATGAAAAGTCTCCAGAAAATGAACTTAAAGACATGGAAATATGTGACTGAAATGACAGAGAATTCAAGACTGCAGTTCTTAAAACAACTCAACGAGATGCAAGAAAACACAGACAGACAGTTTAATGAACTCAGAAACACAATCCTAGACCAAAATGAACATTTTACCATAGAAGTTGAAATTTTTTAAAAAAGAAGAATTTCTGGAGATTAAGAACTCAATAAAAGAAATGAAGACTGAAATAGCCAGCTTAGGTAATAGTGCTGACTAGATGGAGGAAAGAATCAGTGACTTAGAAGATAGAAATCTGGAAATCACACAGATGGAAGAAGACACACTTGAGAGTTAAAAGGGAGATGGGGGCAGTTCTGGGAATGTAATTGATAATGTTGTGAAGAGACTATTATGTTGTCTGAAATAAGTCAGTCGGAGAAGGTCAGGTACCATGTGATCTCACTTGTGTGTAGAGTCTGAAGAGCTGAGTGAACGATCAAAGTAAACAGACTCGTAGATGTAGAGGAAAAACTGAGGGTGGCTAGTTGGGAGGGGGTGGGAATGGGGGGGAAGGGGAAGGGATTAGACAGCATAAATAGACAACTACAATATTGCCACAGGGATATGAAACACAGTTCGGGGAATATAATAATGTTGTAAAAATTTTGTGGCATGTCAGATAGTCACATGTCTTGTTAGGGAGACCACTTCATAGATGGAGTAGAGGCTTGATCACTGCACTGTACACCTGAAACTGAGGTTGTATAGTATTGTGTGCCAACTGTAACTGAATATGTGGATGGTCACGGGATGTGGAGTATACTGTGGAGGGGAGTCAGAGGAGTTGTGATAGATATGTATGATATGGGGGTGGAGTGGGATGGTGAACTGAGGGAGGGGGTTTGTATCTTTGGGGGGTAAAGAGTATAACTATTGCATTGTGTTTTATACCTGAAACTAATAAAAATAAATAAATAAAATAAAATAAAAATTAAAAAATTAAAAAAAAGAAATAAAAGAGCTCTACAAGAACTTTCTGACTCTATCAGAAAGAACAACACAAATATAATGGGCATACCAGAAGGAGTAGAAAGGGAGAAGGGAATAAGAGAGTATATTCAAGCTAACAGTAGATGAGAACTTCTAAAACTTGTAGAAAGAACTGGATTCTCGAAACCAAGAAGCAAATAGAACACCTCATTACCTCAATCTGAACAGGCTTTCTCAAAGGCACATTATATTGAAGCTGTCAAAAATTAATGACCGAGAAAGAACCCTCAAGGCAGCCAGGGAAAAGGAGACAGTAGCCTACAAAGGAAAGCCCATTAGATTATCATCAGATTATTCAGCAGAAACTCTACAAACCAGAAGGGAATGGATTCAAATATTCAAACTATTGAAAGAGAAATTTTGAGTCAAGAATAATATATCCAGCAAATATATCCTTTAGCTATGAAGGAGGAATAAAGACCTTTCCAGACATACAGAAGCTGAGGGAATTTTCTAACACAAGACCTGTACTATAAGAAATACTGAAGGGGGTTATTTGACCTGAAACTAAAAAGAAAAAGAATACAAAACGACGTGTTACAAACAGACAGAACAGGAAATGGCAACCCCTACACCAAAGAAGACACTATACATTTAAACATAACATACAGGGTAAAGAGGGGGAGAAAAAACATTTCAAAAAAAGAGGAAAAAGACAGCATGCTACTACAGGCAGAAATCGATGCACAACATAAATAGGGATAATTTTGCACAACAAAAACTTAAAAGGAGAGGGTCGGCTGAGTGGCGCGGTGGTTAAGCGCTGGCTTTGCAAGCCAGCGGCCCCGGTTCGAGTCCCACATATGAGGACCAGTGACACTGCCCTCTACAGCTAACAACAGCTCCACCTGGAGCTGGGCTGCAAACCCTGGCGACGGTGTAGGCTGCAGCCCCAGCTGCAGTGGGCTGCCATAGGCTACAGTGAGTGGCTGGCCAATAGCCATGGTGAGCAATCATCCAGAGGCCGGTGACTGATCTGCCTCATCCGGGAAGAACGCAATGACTATACCAACATGGGCCAGTGAAGCAACGTCCTCCGCAACTAGACTGAAGAACAAAAAGACGGCAACTTGTCTGTTCCCCCGCTCCGATTCCCCAACGCTCTTCCCCTCCCCCAATTCCCCAATAAAATCTTAAAAAACAAAAAAAACTTAAAAGGGGAGAGAGTAAAGGTCTGAACCAGACAAGGGAATGGAGAGGAAGCATGGTGAAAAAAATGAAATGTCCTAATTATGAAATTTTCTTTTATAAAAACTTAATGGTAGCCACCAAAAAATTTCCAGAACTAAAATATATAACATAAAAAATAAGAAACAGGGAGAAAAATCGTACAATACCACCACACTGAAATAATACACAACAGCAAAAAGCAAAGAAACAATGGAGACACTGTCCTGCCAAAAACCAAAGGTAGAATGATAGGAAATCCTCATATATAAATAATATATAAATAATCACCCTAAATGTATATGGACTAAACTCAGAAAAGAAAAGGCACAGCGTAACAGATTGGATCAAAAAAACTAATTCCGTGCTGGCTGAGTGGCGCATTGGTTAAGAGCTGTTTCGGGGATGTCAGCAGCTCCGGTTCGGATCCCACATATGAGGGGCAGTGACACTGCCCTCTACAGCTAACAACCTTTCCACCTGGAACTGGGCTGTGAGCCCTGGCAACAGTGTAGGCTGCAGCCCCTTCTGCAATGGGCTGCCATAGGCTACAGTGAGTGGCCGGCAGCCAGCATGAGCAGCTGGCAGCCAGTGTGAGCTGCCAATAACTGCGATGAGCGACCATCCAGAGGCCGGCGACCGATCTGCCTCATCCAGGAAGAGCGCAATGACGATACCAACATGGGCCAGTGAAGCAACGTCCTCTGCAACTAGACTGAAGAACAAAAGGACAGCAATTTGTCGGTTCCCCTTCCCTGATTCCCCAACGCTGTTCCCCTCCCCCAATTCCCCAATAAAATTTTAAAAAAAAAAACTAAACCCAACTATATGCTGCTTCCCAGAGACACATCTCAGCTACAAGGACAAATATAGACTCAAAATGAAAAGGTAAAACTTGATACATCAAGCAATTGGTATTAAGAGAAAAGTAGGTGTGTTCTGCTGATATCAGATGACACAGACTTCAGGATTAAAAAGGTAACAACAGACAAATATGAACATTTCATTATGATAAAGGGGACTATACAACAAAAAGACATGACAGTCATCAATACTTATGCTCCCAATTAGGGAGCACTGAAATATACAAAGCAACTACTAACAGAACTAAAGGGAGAAATTGACCAAAACACAATTATAGTAGTGGACCTAAATACATAATTGACAGCTATGGATAGATCATCCGAACAGAAAATAAATAAATATCAGCCCTAATTGACATTTATAGAGCACTTCATCCTAGAACATCAGACTATACATTCCTTTCTAGTGTACATGAGACATTCTCAAAGATAGACCATATATTGGGACAAAAAGCTAGCCTTAGCAAATTTAAGAAGATTGAAATAATACCAAGCATATTCTCTGACTAGAAGGCTTTGAAATTGAATATCAACTGCAAAAAGAAAGCAGGAAAAACCACAAATATGTGGAGATTAAACAACATACTTTTAAAGAATGACTGGGTCAAAGTAGAAATAACAGTAGAGATCAAAAGGTACATAGAAACAAATAAAAATACATCCTATCAAAATTTTTGGGATGAATCAAAATCAGTATTAAGAGGGTAATTTATATTTCTAAAAGCCTATCTCAAGAAACAAGGAAAAACAAAAATAAATAACCGCACATTACACTGTTAAGAAATAGAAAAAGAAGAACAAACGAAACCCAAAGTCAGAAGAAGGAAGGAAATAATAATTATCAAAGCAGAACTAAATGAAATAGAGAACAAAAAGACAATAGAAAAAAATTAGTGCAACAAAGAGCTGGTCCTTTCAAAAAATTAATAAAATTGACAAAACCTTGGCTAGACTCATTAAGATAAAAAGACAAAGACACAGATAAACAAAATCAGGGGAAGAGGGGAAGTTACCATGGATGCCACGGAAATACAAAGGATTATCCAAGAATTCTATGCCACAAAATTCAATAACCTAGAAGAAATGGACATGTTCTTAAAACCATATAGCCTTTCTAGACTGAATCATGAAGAGATGGAAAATGGAAAGACTGATCAACAGTAAGGAAATTGAATCAGTCATCCAAAACCTTGCCCAAAAGGAAAATTTCAGGACCAGATGGCTTCACTATTGAATTCCACCCAACATTCATAGAGGATCTAATACATATCCTACTCAAACTCTTCCAAAAAAATTGCAGAAGAAATAATACTCCCTAACTCAATTTATGAGGCCACAATTAACCTGATACCAAAACCTGGTAAGGATAACACACACAAAAAAAATTGCAGACCAATATCTCTAATGAATACACATGCAAAAAACCTCAACGAAATTCTAGCAAATCAAATGCAACAATGCACTAAAAAAAAATGATAGATCACGACCAAGTGCGGTTCATCCCAGAGTCACAAGGATGGTTCAACATATGCAAATCAATCAATGTGATACACTACATGAACAAAATAAAGGACAAAAATCAAATGATTATATCAATTGATGCAGAAAACGTATTTGACAAGATGCAACATGGATTTATGATTAAAACACTTAATAAAACGGGCATAGAAGGAAAATACCTCAGCATACTACTCAGGCCATATATGGCAAACCCTCAGCTAATATCGTAATTAACAGAGAAAAACTGAAGCCCTTTGCTGTATGTTCAGGAACACGACAGGACTGTTCCCTATCACCTCTGCATTTCAACATAGTTTTGGAAGTCCTAGCCAGAGAAATCATGCAAGAGAAAGGGGAAAAAAAGCATCCAAATAGGGAATGAAGAAGTAAAATTGTCACTGTTTACAGATACATGATGTTATATATAGAAAACCCTAAAGACTCCACCACAAAGCTATTAAAAACAATAAACAAATACAGTAAAGTTGCCTGCTACAAAATCAACGTACAAAAGTCCATTGCATTCCTATATATAACAATGAAACCTCAGAAAAAAAAATAAACCAACATTTCTTTTTGCAATTGCAACAAAAATAAAATTATGAATAAACTTAACCAAGGATGTGAAAGAACTATACACTTAAAACTATAAGACCGGGCCGGCTGAGTGGCGCATTGGGTCCCACATATGAGGGCCAGTGACACTGCCCTAAAAACAAAACAAAACAAAAACAAACAAATAAACAAACGAACAAAAAACTATAAGACTTTTTTTGGGCCAGCCAAGTGGCGCGGTGATTAAGCACTGGCTTGGAAAGCTGGCAGCTCCGGTTCGGGTCCCACATATGAGGGCCAGTGACACTGCCCTCATAAAACAAAACAAAACAAAACAAAACAAAAACATATAAGACTTTTTTTTAAAGATTTTTATTGGGGAGTTGGGGGAGGGGAACACTGTTGGGGAACTAGGAAAGGGGAACAAACAATTTGCTGTGTCCTTTTGTTCTTCAGTCTAGTTGTGGAGGACATTGCTTCACTGGCCCATGTTGGTATCATCATTGCACTCTTCTCGGGTGAGGCAGATTGGTCTCTGGCCTCGGGATGGCCGCTCACAGTGGCTATTGGCAGCTCACACCAGCTGCCAGCTGCTCACGATGGCTGCCGGCCACTCACTGTAGCCTATGGCAGCCTACTGTAGCAGGGGCTGCAGCTATGCCATCCCTGGGATTCACAGCAGCCCAGCTCCAGGTGGAGCTGTTGTTCACCATCTTAGCTGTAGAGGGCAGTGTCACTGGCCCTCATATGTGGGATCCGAAATAGGGCCGCTGGCATCCCAAGTCAGCTCTTAACCAATGCACCACTCAACTGGCCCTATAAGACATTTTTAAAAGAAATTGAAGAAGACACAAAGAAATGGAAAGACACTCTGTGTTCATGGATCGGAAGAATCAATATAGTTAAAATGGCCATATTACCCAAAGCAATATACAGATTTAATGCAATTCCCATCAAAATCCCAATGGCAATTTTAAAAGAAATATAACAAAAAATCATCATATTTCTATGGAATCACAAAAGACCCTGAATAGCCAAAGCAATCCTATCAAAAAAAGAACAATGCTGGGGGCCGGCCGAGTGGCACGTGTTGGTTAAGCGCTGGCTTGGGAAACCAATGGCCCTGGTTTGGGTCCCACATATGAGGGCCAGTGACACTACCCTCAAAAAAGAAAAAAAGAACAATGCTGGAGGTATCACACTCCCTGACTTTAGCTTGTACTACAGGGCAACAATAATCAACACAGTATTGGCAGAAAAACAGACACACAGACCAATGGAATAGAATTGAGAATCTAAGAGTAAACCCACATCAATATGGACAGATAATTTTTGACAAAGAAGTCAAAAGCATACCATGGATAAAAGACAGCCTCTTCAACAAATGGTGCTGGGAGAATTGGAAAGCCATGTGCAAATGAATGAAATGAGACTGCTGTCTGTCACCATGTACCACAATCAACTCAAAATGGACCAAAGACCTAAATATAAGACCTGAAACAATAAACTACATAGAAGAAAACATAGGTACTATATTTATGGACCATAGGTTCAAAGAGAATTTTATGAATTTGGCCTCAAAGACCAGGGAAGTAAAAGCCAAAATAAATGAATGGGACTATATCAAACTGAAAACTTTCTGCACTGCAAAAGAAATCATTGAAAAAATAAAGAGGCAACCACCTGAATGGGAGAGGTTTTTGCAAAAAATACCCCCAATAAAGGGCTAATGTCCAAAATACATAGGGAACTCATACAACTCATACAAAGCAACAACAACCAAAACAATCCAATTAAAAAATGGGCAAAGGACTTGAATAGACATTTATCCAAAGAGGATATACAGATGGCCAATAGACATATGAAAAAATGTTCAACATCACTAATCATCAGAGAAATGCAAATGAAAACCACCATGAGATATCACCTAACACTAATTCTATCATCAACAAGAAAAATAATAGCTCATGTTGGAGAGGCTGTGGAGAAAAAGGAACCTTCATACACTGTTGGTGGGAATGCAGACTGATGCATCTGCTATGGAAGGCAGTGTGGAGATTTCTCAAAAAATTAAGAATGGAATTACCATATGACCCAGCAATCCCTCTCTTGGGTATCTACCCAAAAATTTGGAAAACATTTATCCATAAAGATATATGTATTTGGATGTTCATTGCAGCTTTATTTACAGTGGCCAAGCCATGGAACCAGCAAAGTATCCTTCGATAGACAATTGGATAAAGAAGATGTGATATATATATATATACACAATGGAATATTATTCTACCATAAGAAAAGATGATATGGTGCCTTTTTGCAACAACATGGATGGATCTGGAGATTTTACCTTATGATTTCACTGATATGTGGTATATAAAACTGAAAACCACAAAGGAATAAGAAAAGCAAATGAAGAAAGAAAACTCATAGACACAGACAATGTTTAGTGGTTACCAGAGGATAAGGGGGAAGAGGTTGGTAGATGAGAGTAAAGGGGATCAAATATATGATAATGGAAATAGAACTGACTCTGGGTGATGAACACACAATGTGATATACAGATGATGTAATACAGAATTGTACAGCTGAAATCTATGTAACTTTGCTAACAATTGTCACCATAATAAACTTTAATAAAGAAGAAATATTACAGTAAAAGACACATAACCATTAATTCTCCTCAGAATACTTCCCCTTGTTTTGAACAAACTTATACCATCATTCTGGACACTTTCTGAAGCAATTCCAGAAATCCTCTTTTGTGAGTGTCTTTACTTGTCCTCCATCATAGCAATGTTCTGTGTCACATATCGATTCTGGAATAAAAACATTACATTGTATCCTCATCCACCTTATTCACCAAATCTGGCACCATGTGACTTCTGGCTCTTCCCCAAAGTCAAAATGACCATGAAAAGAAAACATTTTGAATCAATTCAGGAAATTGAGGCAGCCACAATAGGGCAACTAAAGACACTCACGAAAGAGGATGTCCAGAACTGCTTCAGTAAATAGCAAGAACAATGGGATAAGTGTGTTCAAAGCAAGGGGGTGTGTTTTGAGGTGGATTAATGGTAATATTTTTTTTAGTGTAGTAAATTTTACTTAAACATTTACTGTAGGTTTTTTTTTTTTTATCACACTTCATGTCTACAAAGCCAGGCCCCATGACTAGACTCTGGAGATATAGTTACCCCTTCACTGAGAAAGCAGAACTAGGAAGAAAAGCCAGAGAAGGAACATTTATAGAAGTAGGAGGGGAATCCCTTATTAGAGAGCCACTGGAAAAGAGTATACAAACAAAGCTCGTTTTATTGCACTTCAATTTATTGTGTGTCACTATGTTGCATTTTTTTTTACAAATAAAAGGCAATACCCTCCACCAGCAGAAAGATTATGACTTGCTTTATTGCAATACTCACTTTATTGCAGTGGTCTGGAACTGAACCCACAAGACCTCTGACTTATGCCTGTATAGTGTAAAAGACAAGTGGTGTCACATAAGCCAATGATGTCTTGCGGGAGACCTGCCTCCGCTGACCAGGGTTCGAGAAGGTGTACACGGCGTCGGCGGTCGATAAACAGACAGAAACTGTTTGTTGCAGTAAAAGACAGAAAATGGAGAGAGAGCGTGCTTCCCAGTTTATTTGTTACAGGCTTATATACATTCTTTTAGGTAGGGGTACGTGCAAGGGTACGTGTAACATAGCAAGAAAATATGCATTGTCTCAGTGAAAAGTAGATCATTAACTATTTACCCGAAACCTACAGGTCAGTAACATCTTAGGGAGTCAGTTTCTCAATACAATTTTTCTCCATTAACCCTGATAGCCATCTTTCTTTTGTGTCCTGAGGAACTGGCTATCCTCACCACATACCTCAATGAGTAGTAAGCACCCTCCAGGTGCAAAAGAAACAATGAAAGCAGGAAAACAAGTTTATGCTTCACCAAGCCCACTAAAGCCAGCCTGCAAGCCCCTCAATATTGGGGACCATGGCCCTCAACATCTCCCCCTTTTTTATTTATTTATAAAGCACGCCTGTGACCCCAGGCGGCTGCGAGTGACAGTGCCTGTCTTAGGTGTCCCCCTAATGAAGTAACAACCCGTCATCGGCACTCGATCCTCTGGCGATCAAGCCCTGTCTTAGGTTAGTTACATTCAAGGAGGTCCTTACCCGTCTTTGGCTAGCCTGTCCTCGCTGAAGCTTAGGGGTAGTGAGGCTAATAAGCAAGTGGCTAAACTGGAGGCCTTGCCTTCAGTTTGATCTCATGGATGTTGGCTTGGACGTCCAATATCTGCTTGAGGAAACATCTAATGAGGACGGGGAGTAGGCACAGAACCAAACAGACACAAATGCCTAATGTAAGAAATGTCACAATGGAATGGCCAATATTGGGCAAAGACGGCAGGGCATTTTTTATGATATCAACAAACTCAGAGGCAGCTTGAGCTGCATCAAATTTTAAGGGTTCAGCTTCTCTCATGTTTTGAATTTCATCATGAAGCCGAAGCATGTCTAAAGACAGATTAGCATTATGCCAAATTCCTTGAAGATGTAGACGAACTCTATTCCAATCATGTTGACTACTATTATACATTTTTGGGGTTACACAAATCCAATGATAATCTGAATGACATTCCAATTGAAATCTAACTTTTATGCTTTGAATTTCATCACCTAAATATTGAACCATATCATACAAAGCATTTACCTTTTGTTTTAATTTTTTATCTATATCCTCTTGAGTTCCTAAGGCTAAAGTAACATTTTTTGAAAGGGTATTAACATAATGAGCATTTTGAACAGTCTGTGAAAGAGCCACAGCGGCAGTAGCAGCAGTTGCAATTAAAGTAACTAAAGCCATAATTCCAGCAATCAAAAGCCCTATAAATCTTTTTGGTCTACTTAAAGTATATTTGATTTCTTTAAAAATTTGTAAACTTTTTTCAGCATACCATGGTCCAGAAACATTAACAGGAAGCATAACAAAAGATGATTGATTAAGTATCATAACACAAGTCCCAAGGGGTACCCAAGAGACACAATTTGTTAAAGTACAATTATAGCAAGATACATTAAATCTTAAACCATTAAAAGTAATAGACAAGTTTTCAATCATGAGTACATAAGGAGAAGGAACACAGGCAGATACATTAACAGAGCGACTAGTTGAAGTACAGGGAGTATCTGGTTTACAAACAGTCACAGTTTGGAGGTTCTCACCCATTGTCCCTGCAAGTTTCCAAAGAGAGTTTTGTTGGTAATGAGTGTCAGATTTCCATATTCCAGCAGCTAGTCCCCTTGTCCAACTTGTTTTGTTACTTTGAGACCAGTCCAGAATGTACCGATTCAATCCAGGAATATTGTATCTCACTGGCATGTTGCCATGGCACATTTTTTAGGGGACAGCTTTGGTGTTCATAGACCGGGATTTTTGGGCTCTCCCAGATGGACGGATGGAGGATGAGAACTGGGTGGCCAAGCAGAAGGCCTACTCCGGAGCAGTGGAGAAGGGAGGGGCGTCAGTGGCCGTTGGACTGTAAGGGCTGCGGTGACCTGGGCACAGCAGGGGGCTGCTATGGTGGCTGCGGTGGCAGTGTGAGTACCAGGAGGCAGCTGCGGTGAGGGCAGATCAAATGATCTGGAATCCAAATTGGAGTGTCTGTGTCCTGAGGAAGCACTCAAGCATACCCTCTTCCCCTGGGTTAACAGTATGTTTGGTCCCCTTCAGGTACCAGTTAACAGGTCCTTTTATTTTACTAAAGCCCTAGGCTGACACAGGTCAGAGTTTCAATGTTTATACATAGATGAGTGTTTTGATGTATCTATATTTAAAATACGACCGGAGAGTCAGGGGTTAACATTGTAAGGGCAGTGGAGCTGAAGTCCAACCCTGTGCTCCCTGGGGTTGCTCTGAAGAGCTCAGGGACTGATTTAAATTGTTAAATAAGTTGTTGCTGTTAAATGGGTTGCAAATGGATGTCCTATTGTTGCCTGGGCCCAAGGCTGGGGCCCTGGAGCGCTTCCCAACTAAAGGACAACCAGTTGGATGAAAAAGAAGGACTTTAGAGATAAGATTGTTCGGTGGCAATAACTGTCCATTTTTACGATATTTGGAATGGCAGTCTATCAGCCAGTGAAATCCCTTGTTGTATCGTGGACATATAGTCTGTGGCATCAAGGATGAAGTTTGTTGTGAGACATTAGGATCACTTTGTGGCTGTATATCTTGTGATTGGGGAGCTCGTCTAGGCTTAGGACACTGTCTGTTAAAGTGTCCCGGTTCCCCACAATTATAGCAATTGTAGCCACCGTTTCTGTTATTACTATTGGGAGTGGCCTGCATTGACTGAGTTACTGTCTTAACATCCCCTTTAAGGGTGGCAGTTATTGCTACTCCTTGAATAAAAGCTGGAGAGATATCAGCACATTGTTCTACATAATCATTAATAGTGTCAGATTTACTGATAGGCTGGAGTAGATTTTGACATGTAGAATTTGTGTTTTCAAATGCCAACTGTTTGATTAAAATATCTGTGGCTTCATCGTTGGTAATTACTCTACGAACTGCTTGAATGAGCTGAGACAAAAGGTTTTGAAAAGGCTCCTCACCTCTTTGTATTACGGTAGTTAATGTAGTTGGCTTTCCCGTGGAGGCGGGGAGTGCTCTCCAGGCATTAACAGCACAATCAGTGACTTTTTCTAGGACCTTTTTAGATAGATACATCAGGTCTTGTGCATGAGAATATTCACCTCTTTCCATAAGCATATCTGTAGTAATTGAATCACGTTTACTGACAAATTTTTCTGTCTTATCATCATATTCAGTCCTCCAAAGGAGATAATCTCCACCTGTTAAGCAGGCTTTACTAACTTGAGTCCAATCATGGGGAGTCATCCACTTCCCTGCCAATGTATCAATTAAAGAAAGAGTATAAGGTGCTACAGGTTCATACTCTGCGCACGCAGATTTCAGCTCTTTTAAGATTTTATAGGGCAGGGGCTCCCAGGAAGGCCATTTATCTCCTTTTTGATCCATATCAAAGGCCGCTGGGCAACAAAGAGTAAAATTAAATTTTTTGTTTGCCTCTGCCTCCTCAATGGCTCTACGAAACCGAGATGTGGGTTTAGAATTACATGGAGGCATAGGCATTACAGGATGTTTTAAAGGAGGTTGGAGTTTTATGTATTCTTCATTTTTAGCTGAATATTTTGGGGGACCTAGCCCCTTATCCTCCTTTTTAGTAATGGGAAAGTTCCATAGATCTTGTTCATTATAGTTGGCTGCCTCCATTTCCAATTTGGCAGCATCTGGGGGAGGGAGGTTTTTTCCCTCGCTGTCTGAATTATTGTTTGAATCTGTATATTTTTTAACTGAAAAGGCCAGATTAGTTTTAGAGTGAGCAGTGGACAATAACGGCGTATGTTCATCACATAGTGCCGTTGGCACAGAAATAGTCTCTGGAACGAGTGTATCTTTAATTAAGTTCCAGAAGGCAACAAAAAGTAGAAACTTAGCTATCTGAAAAGTTCCAACCTTTAAATCTCTGGCTGCAAGAGAGCAGCGAATTAAGCTAATAAAGAGTTTAAGTTTCTTAGATCCGGTTTGACCCATATTTAATGTTAGTAAGTATAAAGGATAGAAAGAAACAATCACTCGATGCCCACTCTGATGCTCGTCTGGCCGCGCCCCTCGCGGGACTAAGTCTGTCTTGGCAAAGGCTCTGCGGTATAAGCCCCTGCACAGGTGAACGAGTCAGTTGCCGTTATGCCTTACGACAGAGAACGGAACCGCAGATTAGAGCCCACTCAAGTTCCGTAGCGAAGAGCCGTGGAACTATATGCATTCACTCACACAATCACACCCTTGCACACGAAACAGTTAGTAGTATATATGTTTTCTAGGGACGTAAATCACACACCTCAAATCTTTGATTACCACTTATACTCACCTGACGTCACTAGCCAGGGGGTCCGCGGCACCCTCAGTGGAAGCCTATCCGTGTCGGGAAAATAGAGAAGACTAACCTTCAGGTCCCTCCCTGTTCGGGCGCCACTTGCGGGGGACCTGCCTCCGCTGACCAGGGTTCGAGAAGGTGTACACGGCGTCGGCGGTCGATAAACAGACAGAAACTGTTTGTTGCAGTAAAAGACAGAAAATGGAGAGAGAGCGTGCTTCCCAGTTTATTTGTTACAGGCTTATATACATTCTTTTAGGTAGGGGTACGTGCAAGGGTACTGTAACATAGCAAGAAAATATGCATTGTCTCAGTGAAAAGTAGATCATTAACTATTTACCCGAAACCTACAGGTCAGTAACACCTTAGGGAGTCAGTTTCTCAATACAATTTTTCTCCATTAACCCTGATAGCCATCTTTCTTTTGTGTCCTGAGGAACTGGCCGTCCTCACCACATACCTCAATGAGTAGTAAGCACCCTCCAGGTGCAAAAGAAACAATGAAAGCAGGAAAACAAGTTTATGCTTCACCAAGCCCACTAAAGCCAGCCTGCAAGCCCCTCAATATTGGGGACCACGGCCCTCAACAATGTCTGAAGGAATATCTTTGAATTTGATAACCAAGTATATAGTTCAAGACACAATTTTAGTAAATTGGAGGAGATGGAAGTTTGATCACAGTTGTATGAGGTCAAAGTGATGTTAGTAAGGGGTACTTTTCAAGAATATTGGCAGCAATAGGGAAAGATTTCATATGGTTAAGAGGGTAGCAGGATCAAAAGAAGGTGGAAAGAGTGTTTTTTTGTTTCATTTTTATTTGGCAATGAGCAGAATTACCTGAGTTTAATTTTAAGTGAACAAGATCAATCAATGGTTTTAAAATTACAAGCATAGAATCACCTGGAGGGCCACCTGGGTCCCCAACCCCAGAGTTCCTTATTCCATATATTTGAGGTGGGACCTGAGAATTGGCATTTATAACAAGTACTCAGGTTACTCTGATGCTGCTAGTACAGGACACCACACGTTCAGAACCACTGGAATATTGAGAAGGAAAAATTAGTAAAAGAGAATAAATGGAGCTGAGTCTTTAAGAAGAGTCAGAAGAATATGGAGTGCAAGGAATAAGTAGATTAAATCTTAGAAAGAGTTCATTTCCTGAGATGGGAATAATAGAAGGCATGGATGAAGATACAGCACTTTGTTGAGAAAGGACAGTGAGGTTATACAGCTCATATCAGATGGCTTCCATCTTAGTAAGGAAACAGGCAAGATCATCTGCAGGGATGGTAGGACAGATAAGGATTAGAGACTGGGAAAAGTTTGGAATAAGCATTATTCACAGACTTAGAGCAGAACCAACTTTAGAGTGATAGATAATGGATTTTGTTTTAGAAATGGTGAGTTTGAGATGGTAGTGAGCCATCAAGGTAGATTTGGTCAATAGGCCATCAGTTTCAATAAATTCTTACTTTCTGCAGCTTCCACTAGAATAGGATGTCCTCCATGAGGATAAGGATTTTTGTGTTTTGTCTGTCTTGCTCACTGCTTCACCCCTAGCACAAAGAAGAATGCTTGGCATAGAATAGGACTGTTCTCAAATATGCACTGTAATGAACCTGACAGGGGTTGGATGAGGTTGGTTATTGTACATGAAAGTAGTGTATAGTAGTGCAAGTATCTATGGATTAGAAAATGATGGTTAAGAGAGTGAGCTCTGGGGCCAGCCGAGTGGTGCTTTGGTTAAGAGCTGGCTTGGGAGCACCAGCTCTGAGCAGCAGGGCCCCAGTTTGGATCCCACATATGAGGTCCAGTGATGCTGTGCCCTCTACAGCTAAGATGATGAGCAACAGCTCGACCTGGAGCTGGGCTGCCATGAGTTGTCAGCGTGGGAGTAGGCTGCAGCCCCTGCTACCGTGAGCTGCCTGAGCCATGGTGAGCGGGCGTCCAATGGCTGGCAAGCAGCTGCCTCACCCAGGAAGAGTGCAATTATAATACCAACATGGGCCAGTGAAGCGACGTCCTCCCAACTAGACTGAAGAACAAAAGGACAGCAACTTGTCTGTTCCCCTTCCCCAATTCCCCAATGCTGTCCCCCTCCCCCAATTCTCAAATAAAATCTTTTTTAAAAAAGAGAGTGAGTTCTGGTACGTGAAGAGCAGGGTTCTAATCCCAGCCTCTTAGTACCTCAGTTTTTCCATCTCTAACATGAGAATGGTCATGTACCAGATAAAGCTTGCTATGAAAATTAAATGAGATGATATGCATAAGGCACTTAACATAGTACCTCACACAGAGTAAGCAGTGAATAAATTTTAACTGGATGCTTATTATCTGCATTTCCCCTGAAATTTATTAAGGAGTGTTTCTTAACCAGTTTGAGTCACCATATATAATTCAAGGCAGTAAACATCAATTCTTTGAAAACATATTCCATCTCAGATTTCATCATTCTCCCCTCCACTTCTCCCCATTGATAAGGATATTGAGGCATAACTCTATTTAACAGAAAGAAAAATAAATTATTTTCAAAATTAGTGTTTTCACTTCATATCTGATATACCATCCAAAAGCCTTTCCTTGCTTAGGAGCATTTTTCTAGGTATGCTTTTCAATGTCTGGCTTCAGACTAAAACCTATTACTGTCATAAAATAACAATTTTGGAAGGCAAAATAAATAAATGCAGACAATCCTAGTGCCTATTTTCATGGGGTGAATATAAAAACATTGCCTGCCTTTGCTGGAGCTAATTATGCAGTGCATTACTGACACTTTTATTTTATTGATCCAATATATGTGAATGCTACACTTATATTTATCACTAGAAATGATGGCTTACTATATAATGTGTATTCTAATAACTGCTTTTCCCTTGTTATTGCCCATGCAGAATTCTTACATATTTGCAATATATCATATTCAATAATCAACAACTTACTTTTTAGGCAGCTATGATTTCTCTAGTTTAGGATTTGTTGCAGTGATAGATACAAAAAAAGAAGATTGAGTCCCTGCCTTCAAAGAACCTATGCTTTAATAGGCATACTCTCAAAAAATAACTCAAGGATTAGAGCAAACACTCAAGTACTAAACTGAATACTGTGGTTATCTGTGGCACCTCACGGTGGGGAGAAAAACATATACAAGAAGTGTGGAATGTGATGCTTGCCCCACATGAATTTCCAGTCAAGTGAGGGAGATAAGACATAAGAGTATAAAAATTAAAATAAGAAAAAAGGAGTTAAACAGAGTACAATTTGAGTTGCAAGGTAGAAAAAAAATTAAGGAAAAAAAAATTGAGTCAGTTGCCCTAAGCCATTATGTCTCAGAGGACAAAAGGCCAGCCAGTGTGCTTTCCTTATCATCAGGTTAAATCATTTTAAAAAACATGGAGTGCTACTGCTTTTCTAACCAAAGCACTGACAAATTAATTGGTTGTAATGATATAAGACTTTATATTTCCACCAAAGGGGTATATTACGTGGCAAATGACTGATGGGAGTACTGTTTCTAAACGTTAATTTTTGTTTTCCAGAGGGCTGATATAGCTGTTGCTCCACTCACTATAACACTGGTCCGTGAAGAAGTCATAGATTTCTCAAAGCCATTTATGAGCCTGGGCATCTCCATCATGATAAAGAAGCCTCAAAAATCAAAACCAGGAGTATTCTCATTCCTGGATCCCTTGGCTTATGAAATCTGGATGTGCATCGTCTTCGCTTACATTGGAGTCAGTGTAGTTCTTTTCCTGGTCAGCAGATTCAGCCCTTACGAATGGCACTTGGAAGACAACAATGAAGAACCTCGCGACCCACAAAGCCCTCCTGATCCTCCAAATGAATTTGGAATATTTAACAGTCTTTGGTTTTCCTTGGGTGCCTTTATGCAGCAAGGATGTGATATTTCGCCAAGGTTTGTTTCCATTTCATACCCAATGCCATCTTAAATTTTATGGCCATGATCCATTCATGTACATCTGGTATTTCCCCATCTCAAGTCCAGATTTCTTTCATTTAACATTCCATTCAATGACAAATTATCATCAAGCCATTTTTCCCTTGTGTCCATGAAGTGATTGTGTCATTGGTGTTGCTTTAATGTCTTCTGTGCATTTCTACTACATTGCATATTTGTACAATTTCATTTTAATATACATTACAGCAAACATTTGAACTCTGTATAAAGACAACATTACCAGCTAGTATTAATATTATTCAGATATAGCTAATACTAAATCTTTATCAGATCAAACAGGCATAGCTTCCTCATAAATTGAGCTAAAATATTTTCTCATTTGTCCAGAGATTGGAGCCAGAAAAAAATTTGAAAGAAGAGATAACTCTTCTTTAAAACCCTCCCAACTTCCCCTTTCAGTGTCCTTTCTTTCTCATGTTGTTCTCAGACTGCCTAGAACTATCCATTGTAGTATCTTGTCAAAGTTTTATAACTAAAACTATAAAACTTCTAAATGAAAATATAGAAGGAAGTCTGTGTTACCTTGGATTGGACAAAGAGTTTTCAAAACACAGAAAGCACAATCCATTTATAAAATTGATAAACTGGACTTCACCAAAATTCAAAACTTTTGCATTTCAAAAGACATCATTAAGAAAATGAAAAGACAAGCTACAGACTGGGAAAAAATATTAGCAAATCATACACCTCATAAAGGGTTTATATTCAAAATATATAAATATCTCTTCCAACTCAATAAAAAGGAGACAAAAAACCATTTTAAAAATGAACAAGAGGGCTGGCCAAGTGGTGTGGTGGTTAAATGCTGGCTTGGGAAGCCAGCGGCCCTGGTTCAGGCCCCACATATGAGGGCCAGTGACATTGCCCACACACACAAAAAAATGAACAAGAGCTTTGATTAGACACTCCCTCAAAGAACATATATAAATGGCTAACAATCACATGCGCAACACCATTAGTCATTAAAGAAATGCAAATTAAAATCACAATGAGATACCTCTATACATCCTCTAGAATGGCTATAATAAAAAACACAGACAATTCCAAGTGGTGGCAAGGATGTAGAATAAATGTAGCTCTTATGCATTAATAGTGTGAATGCAAAATGCTATAGACAAATTAGAAAGTGGTTCGGCAGTTTCTTGTATTTAGACATTGACTTAAGATATGACACAGCAATTGCACTCTTAGTTATTAACCTAACAGAAAAGAAAACATATCCACATAAAGATTTATACACAGATGTTCGTAGGAGCTTTATTTATAAGAGCCAAAAAGTGGAAATAACCCAAATGTCCATCAAAAAGTTAACGGAGGGCCTGCCGAGTGGCGTAGTGGTTGAGCGCTGGCTTGGGAAGCCAGCGTCCCCGGTTCAGTCCCATATATTAGGGCCAGTGACACTGCCCTCAAAAAAGAAAGTGAATGGATAATCAAAATGTGTGTGTATTTATATATATATACACACACACACTGGAATACTATTCAGCAATTAAAAAGAACAGATCACTGGGCCTGCTGAGTGGCGCGGTGGTTAAGCGCTGACTTGGGAAGCCAGCGGCCCGGTTCGGGTCCCACATATGAGGGTCAGTGACACTGCCCTCAAAAAAAAAAAAAAAGAACAGACCAATGAAACATGCTACAACATGGATCAACTTTGAAAACTTTGCATACTAAATGAAAGAAGCCAGACACAAAAGACCACATTACATGAATCCACTTATTGAATTCCATTTACTGATTATCCCATAGTGTATTATTCTATTGGGTTGTCAGAACAGTCATGATGCATTTTTTTAACGAAAAATATGCCATGACTTTTCTGACAGTCCAATATTTATTCACAACAGGTAACTCCATAGAGACAGAAAGTACATTAGTGGTTTCCAGGTACTTGGAGGGAGCAGAGAGGGCCTAATCAGGACCAGGATTAAGGTGAGCCAAATGAGGCTGAATAGAGCAAATACAGGAATCAGATTCAGTTTTATTTAACATTTTGATTTTTTTGTTCATCCTGGATTTTTGGCATTAATTTTTATTTTTAAAATATTGCATAAATACAGAGAAGAAACTGATGGTTACGAGATAGGAGGAGGGTGCGTGAGAAAGGTGAAGAATCAAATTGGTAGTTACAAAGAGTCATGTGGATATAAAGAACAGTATGAGAAACATAGTCAATAATATTGTAAAAACTATGTATGGTGTCAGATTGGTGCTAAACTTATCCAGGGGATCACTTCATAAGCTATATAAATGTCTAACCACTACACTGTATACCTGAAATTAAAATAATATTGAATGTCATCTATAATTTTTAAAAAATAGTCATGGGGATATATAGTATATTACAGGGAATATAGTCAATAATATTGTAATAACTGTGTTATTACACAATGTCAGATGGGTAATAGACTTACTGGGGTTACCACTTTGTGAGGTATATATATGTCTAATCACTATGTTGTAATATTTAACATTTTTATTATTAGTTTCAGGTGTACAAAACAACGTAGTGATTAGACACATCACAAAGTGATAACCACAAGAAGTCTACTACCATCTGACACTGTACATAGCCATTACAATACAATTCCCTATACTGTACTTTACATTCCATGACTGCAGCACTATTTACAGTAGACAAGCTATGGAAACAACTGAAATGTCCATCAGTAGATGATTGGATAAGGAAATTGAGGTACATATATACAATGGAGTATTATTACACTGCCATAAAAAAGAATGAAATCTTACCATTTGCAACAATATGGGAGGTGAAATAAGTGAGACTGAGAAAGCCAATTATCACTGTGTTGTTTTGTTCATCTGAAACTAATATTTTTAAAAAAAGCTCAAAAATATGAAATTTAAAATAAATAGCATGCTATTTATCTCAATTAGTAAGATTTTGACACTCCCTTAAATTCTGTTCATGGGGTAAACACCTCACTTGTCTCACCCAAGTCCCAGCCCTGTCAGGATTAATTACAAATGTACATGAGGTAACTCTTTTGGGGGGTAAATGTTCCAAAACGATTGTGGTAGTGATTCTACAACTCTAAATTTACTAAAATCATTAATTATACCCTTAAAATGGTGAATATTCTGGTGTGTGAATTTTTTTCTCAGTGAAGCTATTGAAAATATTGAATATGAATATCTTGGACCTCGCCCACTTAGTTTAACTGTTAACTCATCTAAACAAAAATGGTGGGGAATTCATAATCTCTGAAAGAAAAAGTTGTAGGTTAGGTAAAATTGAACATGTATCCAAATACTGACCACAATCAATTTTACAAACATATAAGGATTTTCATGAATGTCAACTATAATTATATATACATATACTTATAGCACATTGGGGTCCAAAAATGTCCACATTTTAAGGGATATGATCTATGTATTACTTTTCGAAGTTGAATTAAATTATGGTAGCAATATGTAGTATGACATTCACTCTAAAGATGGCATAATCAAATGAATGCTAGCATCATTCATTGTATTACAATTTTAATATAGTATTTTTCTTTCTTAAAATATGTATACACTTTTGGCACTATATATATATTCATATAGTTATGGGGTGTAGAGTACAGCATAGGGAATATAGGGAATGGTATTGTAACAGCTATGTACAATGTCAGAGTGTTAGGAGATCTGGCGGGGGGGGATATAACTTTGTGAGGGGTGTAAATGTCTATTACATTGCTTTGTACACTTGAAACTAATATAAAAAAAGGTCACCCACCATGTTTTTAATGTACATTCTTTTTTTTTTTTTTGAGGGCAGTGTCACTGGCCCTCATATGTGGGGCCCAAACCGGGGCCGCTGGCTTCCCGGGCCAACGCTTAGACAATGTGCCACTCGGCCGGCCTCTTAATGTACATTCTTCATTTTGAGATTATCCACTTGGATCACAGAACATTTAAATTGAAGTTTTGCAGTATAACTCACTGTTAACCATCTTCAGCAGCTTTTTAGCATAACATGTGGGGCAAGCCTCATTTATCTAAATCAAAAAAATTGTTTTGCCACCCTCTATCTGCTTGGTTAGATTCTCCAAATTATTTCACTCCCTGTTCCACTTGTACTTAAATGTTTGTCTTTTTGTGATATCATCTGGGAGTTCATTTGTTTTGCTAGTTTCTTTACCTGTTTTTTTTTTTTTTTGAGGACAGTGTCACTGGCCCTCACATGTGGGACCCGAACCAGGGCTGCTGGCTTCCCAAGCCAGCGTTTAACCACCACGCCACTCGGCCGGCCCTCTTTTCCTGTTTTTTAAATGTTCACTTCAAAAGACTAGGGTTTCTGAATGATCCCATAACTGAAAGATTTTTAACATGGTTGGTAATCTGTGTTGAGACAATGCTAAAGAGTCATTAAGGCTGAAGATTTTATTGGTTTATATGACTAAATTTTCAAAATAAAATTTTTGATATTCTCACTAGAGTTTTGCATACTACTCTGCCTACCTAAACAGGACTCAAAAATTCATTTGTTTTTAAAAGTATTTATGCATATTGCTTTGTTAACTAATAACTTAAAATGATGGTCTGAATGACAAACTGCACAGATTTTTTTTTGTAGCACAATTTAAGCTGTAGCTCTTGTGTGGCACTGAAATATGCCAAATGCTTTTTTTCAAGATTCAGATTATATTATACTGCCCTAGATATTGTCATACAGAGCAATGGTTTTCAAATTTTTGACCATGGCCCTCAGTAAGAGACTGTCCATCATGACTCAGTATATATATATATATATATATATATATATATATATATATATATATATATATAACAAATGTTTTACCAGACATTACACTTACAGTATGCAATGTATTTTGATAGTTTCTATTCTGTTTATTTTTTAATTCTTTTTTAAAAATGCTGGTTACAACTCAATGGGGCACATAGCCTATGGAATAATACTGATTTAGAGTAACAAGTACTATTTTTTTTTTTAGCTGAGCCATCCTGCCACCTTATGGCAGCTCAGAGGCAGCTCATCTCGGGCTGGGCATCGAACTGCTGTTGCTCAGAACTGAGCTCGCACTCTTGAGTGAGCTCTGAAACAACTGAGGCACTCAGCTGGCCTACAAGTACTACCTTTATTGTACTTTCAAGTAATAAATTATTACCTTTATGAGCTCTACACTTTCTACCATATGGGTGATCCCTTCTTCAATACTGTCTTTTGGGTCCTTCAAAAACAATTATATCTTTAAGCTTCTTGATAAAATGTTATGCATTGGTGTACATATACCAATAAGAAGGAAATGTTTCTCCTTGTCTTCAGAGCTCTATTGGTTTTATATTTGTGCTCAATTGTATAATAGCAAAACTCACCAAAATGTGCTTCTCTACTAACAGATTTCGAAATTCCTGTTAATAACATATTTACAATCTAAGATTCATGGTTCCCTTGACTGCAAACACCAACATTACACTTTATTCCTTTTTTTAGCCACACTTGAAATGTGAGTATTCATTGTGCACTCTGCCTTTTCTATAAATTACAGCAATTCAAGGGATTACAAGAGATCCTTTCAAAATAGAATTATCAAATATGATAGGAGGAGGAAATGTCAGGGATAAATGAACCGAACTGATCTCATTTTGAGGGCAGAGGCACAACAACCTTCACTGAGATCCCACGTGTATTTTAATCTTCTAAATACAACCAAAGGGTGGGCACAATACTTATTTTTTAAATTAAAGTCTATTGGGGTGACAATGGTTAGTAAAATTACATGGGTTTCAAGTGTACAATTCTGTAATACATCATCTATATATCACATTCTGTGTTCACCACCCAGAGTCAGTTCTCCTTCCATCACCATATATTTGACCCCATTTACTCTCATCTACTACTCCCTTTTCCCTTTGCCCTCTGGTAACCACTAAACTATTGTCTGTGTCTATGAGATTGTTTATTTGTTTGTCTTGTTCCTTTGTTGTTTTCAGTTTTATATCCCACATATTAATGAAATCATATGTTTCTCAACTTTTTCTGTGTGACTTATTTCACTTAGCTTAATAATCTCAACATCTGTCCATGTTGTCACAAATGGCAATATTTCATATTTTCTTATGGCAGAATAGCATTCCATTGTCGAGGTCACACAATTATGTTTGCAAACTTGTTGCAACAATGTTGCTAAACATTTTGATATCAGAGGGATTATTCATTATGAATTTGTTCCAACTGGACAAACATTTAAAGAAGTTTACTATTTGTAAGTGCTGAAAAGGCTGCATGAAAAAGTTACACAGAAACTACCTAAACTTTTTGCCACCAATCCATGGATCTTGCATCACAGTGCACCAGATCACATGGCACTGTCTGTGAGGGAGTTTTTAGCCAGGAAACAAATAACTGTATTGGAACACCCTCCTGACTTACCTGATCTTGCCCCCAATGAATTCTTTCTTTACATGAAGATAAAGGAAATATTGAAAAGAAGATATTGTGATGACATTCACATCAAGGGTAATATGACAATAGCTCTGATAGTCATTCCAGAAAAAGAGCTCCAAAATTGCTTTGAAGGGTGGAGTAGGCACTGCAGTAGGTACATAGCTTACCAAATGGAATACTTTGATGGTGACCATAGTGATATTCAGCAATGAGGTATGTAGCCCGTTTTCTAGGATAAGTTCATGAACTTAATTGTCTAACCTCGTATATACCACATATTCTTTATCCAATCATCTATGGAAGGACACTGGTTATTTCCATGTCTTGGCCAATGTAAATAAAACTGCAATGAACATCAGAGCACATATATCTTTATGAATACATGTTCTCAAATTTGGGGGGTAAATACCCAAGAAAGGGATTGCTGGGTCATATGGTAATTCTATTCTTAATTTTTTGAGGAACCTCCACACTGCCTTCCATAGTGGCTGCATTAATCTACATTCCCACCAACAGTGTATGAGGGTTCCTTTTGCTCCACAGCCTCTCCAACACTTGCTATTATTTGTCTTGTAGATGATAGCCATTCTAACTGTCGTGAGGTGATATCTCATTGCATTTTTATTTGTATATCTCTGATGATTAGTGATGTTGAGCATCTTTTCAAATGTCTAATGGCCATCTGTATGTCCTCTTTGGAGAAAGCTCTATTCGTGTCCTCTGCCCATTCTTTGATTGGATTCTTTGTCTTTTTTGTTGTTGAGTTATATGAGTTCCTTATGTATTTAGGATAAAAGGCTGTTTTTTCTCTGATGTATGTTTTTGGCTCCTTTGTCAAAAATTATCTGTCCATATTTATGTGGGTTTATTTCTGTGTTCTCGATTCTATACCATGGGTTTTTGTGTCTGTTTTTCTGCCAATACCTTACTGTTTTGATTATTATTGCCCTGTAGTACAAGCTGAAGTCAGGGAGTATGATACCTCTAGCACTGTTCTTTTTTATTAGGATTTCTTTGGCTATTCAGGGTCTTTTGTGATTCCATAGAAATCTGATAATTTTTTGTTCATTTCTTTAAAAAATGCCATTGGGATTTTGATGAGGATTGCACTAAATTTATATATTGCTTTGGGTAATAAGGCCATTTTAACCATACTAATTCCTCCAATCCATGAAAATAGAATGTCTTTCCATTTCTTTGTGTCTTCTTCAATCTCTTTTAAAAATGTCTTTTTTTATTTTTATTTATTTATTTATTTTTGAGGGCAGTGTCATTGGCCCTCATATGTGTGATCCGAACTGGGGCCGCTAGCATCCCAGGCCAGCTCTTAACCACCATGCTACTCAGCCAGCCCTTTAAATTTTTTATTGGGGAAGAGCATTTTTCCAGAACCCATTAGCTTCAAGTCAATTAGCTGTCTTCAATTTAGTTGTGGAGGGTGCAGCTCCTTGGCCCATGTGGGAATTGAACTGGCAACCGTGGTGTTATGAGTCTGTGCTCTAAACACCTGAGCTAACCAGCTGCCCCTTTTTAAGAAATGTCTTATAGTTTTCAGTGTATAGATCTTTCACATCTTTGGTTAAGTTAATTCCTAGGCCTTTTACTCTTTTTGTTGCAATTGCAAAAAAAGAAATTTTAAAAAACTATTTCATCTGAGATTTCATTGGAGTTTATAGAAATGCAATGGATTTTTATACTTTAATTTTGTAGCCAGGAAATTTACTGTATTTGTTTATTGTTTCTAATAGCTTTGTGATGAAGTACTTAGGGTTTTCTATATATAGAAACATATCATCTGCAAAAAGTGACCTTTTAACTTCTTCACTCCCAATTTGGATGCCTTTTAATCCTTTCTCTTGCCTGATTGCTCTGGTTAGGACTTCCAATACTATGTTGAAAAGCATTGGTGATAGGGACAACCCTGTCTTGTTTTTGAATGTACAGAAAAGAGCTTCAGTTTTTCACTGTTAGTTATGATATTAGGTGAGGATTTGTCATATATGACCTGTATTTCATTAAGGTATTTTCCTTCTATATCCATTTTATTAAGTTTTAATCATAAATGAATGCTGTATCTTGTCAAATACTTTTTCTTCATCAACTGATATAATCATATGATTCTTTTTTTTTAGCTAAGCCATCCTGCCACCTCTTGGCAGCACAGCAGCAGCTCAACTCGGGCCGGGAATCAAACCAGTGACCCTGGTGCTCAATGCTCCCACTCTTGAGAGAGCTCTTAACCACAACTCGGCCAGCCCATAATTATATGATTTTTGATCCATATTTTGTTTATGTGGTATATCACATTGATTGATTCATGTACATTGAACCATTTTTGTGCCTCTGGGATGAACCTCACTTGGTCGTGATTTATAATATATATTTTTTTTAATTACCTTCAGGTGTACAACACAGTGCAATAGTTATACTTTTTACCCCTCAAAGTGACAAGCCACCTCCCCAATTCTCCACCCCACTCCACCCCCACATATCATACTATCTATTACAATTCCTTTGACTCCCTTCCACCATATAAACCACATCCTGTGACTATCTATATATTCAATTACAGTTGGCATACAATATTATACAATATCAATTTCAGGTATACAGTGCAGTGATCAAGTCTCTAATCCATTCATGAAGTGGTCTCCCTAAAAACACATGTGACCATCTGACACCCCACAAAGTTTTTACATTATTATATTCCCCGAACTGTCTTTCATATCCCTGTGACAATACTGTAATTACCTATTTATGCTGTCTAATCCCTTCCCCTTCTCCCTCATCCCCACCTCCCCCCCAGCTAGCAACCCTGTTTTTCCTCTATATCTATGAGACTGTTTCTGTTTACTTTGCTCATGGTATTTGTCTTTCTCCGACTGACTTATTTCACTTAACATAGTATTCTCTAGGTCCATCCATATCATTGCAAATGGTACGATTTCATTCTTCTTTATAGCAGAGTAATACCCCATTGTATAAATGTACCACAGTTTCTTAATCCAGTCATCTACTGATGGGCATTTCGGTTGTTTCCAAGTCTTGGCTATTGTAAATAGCGTTGCAATAAACATAAGGGTGCATATATTTTTTCAAATTAGTGTCTTGGATTCCTCTGGGTAGATACCCAAGAGTGGAATTGCTGGATCATACGGCAGTTCCATTTCCAGTTTTTTGAGATACCCTCATACTGATTTCTATAATGGCTGCACCAATTTGCAGTCCCACCAACAGTGCACCAGGGTTCCCTTTTCTCCACACCCTCGCCAGCACTTGTTTGTTGATTTGTTGATGATACCCATTCTGACTGGAATGAGGTGGTATCTCATTGTGGTTTTTATTTGCATTTCTCTGAAGATTAGTGAGGTTGAACATTTTTTCATATGCCTGTTGGCCATCTGTATGTTTTCTTTAGAGAATGCTTCTTCATATCCTCTGCCCATTTTTTAATTGGGTTGTTTGTTATATCAGTAAAAATATTACTCAGGGTAATGTCTGCAAACTTACTCCCTATATTTTCTTCTAGGAGTTTTATGGTTTCAGGTCTTACATTTAAGTCTTTAATCCATTTTGTGTTTGTTCTCGTATATGGTGTAAGTAAGTGGTCCATTTTCATTTTTTGCACCTGTCAGTCCAATTTTCCCAGCACCATTTATTAAATACACTATCTTTACTCCGAAGTAAATTCTTTTTTTTTTTTTTTTTTTTTTTAAGATTTTATTGGGGAATTGGCGGAGGGGAACAGCGTTGGGGAATCGGGGAAGGGGAACAGACAAGTTGCTGTCTTTTTGTTCTTCAGTTTAGTTGCGGAGGATGTTGCTTCACTGTTGGTATCGTCATTGTGCTCTTCCCGGATGAGGCAGATCGGTCGCTGGCCTCTGGATGTCGCTCACCGCAGCTATTATTGGCAGCTCATGCTGGCTGCCAGCCGCTCACGCTGGCTGCGGGCCACTCACTGTAGCCTATGGCAGCCCACTGCAGCAGGGGCTGCAGCCCATACCATCACCGGGGCTCACACAGCCCAGCTCCAGGTGGAGCTGTTGTTAGCTCTAGAGGGCAGTGTCACTGGCCCTCATGTGGGATCCGAACCGGGGCTGCTGGCATCCCAAAACCAGCGCTTAACCAATGCGCCACTCTGCCGGCCCCCGAAGTAAATTCTTGCTTCCATTGTCATAGATTCAATGACCGTATATGGATGGGTTTATTCCTGGGCTTCCTGTTCTGTTCCATTTGTCTATGTGTCTGTTTTTATGCTAGTACCACACTGTTTTGATCAATGTAGCCTTATATTATATTTTGGTGTCAGGTAGCAAGATGCCACCCACTTTGTTCTTATTTCTCAAGATTGCCGTGGCTGTTCAGGGTCTTTTGTGGTTCCACATATATTTTAGGATTCTTTGTTCTATTTGTGCAGCCTACACCATCGCCAGGGCTCATAGCCCAGCTCCAGGTGGAGCTGTTGTTAGTTGTAGAGGGCAGTGCCACTAGCCCTCATATGTGGGATCTGAACCGGGGCTGCTGGCATCCCAAAACCAGCTCTGAACCACTGCTCCACTTGGCCAGCCCTAAAAATGTTCTGAGTACAGGTCTTTTACTTCTTTAGTTTAATTGATTCCTCGATATTTTATTGTTTTTGAAGCAATTGTAAAAGGGAATGATTTCATGATTTCTTCTTCTGATGATTTATTATTAGTGTATACAAATCCAATTGATTTCTGAATATCAATTTTGTTTCCTGCTACCTTACTAAATTTGTTTATCAGTTCTAGCAGATTTTGGTGGAGACTTTGGGATTCTCTATATATAGTATCATGTCATCTTCATATAATGACAATTTTACTTCCTCTTTTCCAATTTGGATGCCTTTTATTTCATTTTTTTGTCTGATTGTTGTGGCTAGAACTTCCAGAACTATGTTAAATAGAAATGGTGGAAGTGGGCCAACTTGTCTTATTCCTGATTTTAGGGGGAAAGCTTTTAGCCTTTCCCCATTGAGTATGATGTTTGCTGTGGGCTTATCATATATGTCCTTTATTTTGTTGAGATATGATACCAGTATTCCCACTTTGCTAAGAGTTTTTATCCTAAATGGCTGCTGGATTTTGTCAAATGCTTTTTCTGCATCTATTGATATGATGGTATAATTTTTATTTTTCATTTTGTTAATGTGATGTATTATGTTAATTGATTTGTGGATATTGAAGCAACCTTGTATACCAGGAATGAATCCCACTTGATCGTGGTCTATGATCTTTTTAATGTGATGCTGAATTTGGTTTGCTAGTATTTTGTTGAGAATTCTTGCATCTATGTTCATTAGGGATATCGACCTGAAGTTTTCCTTTTTTGTAATATCTTTGTCTGACTTTGGAACCAGGGTGATACTGGCTTCATAGAAAGAGTCTGGGAGTCTTCCCGCTTTCTGTATTTTTGGGAATAGTTTGAGGAGAATAGGTACTAATTCTTTTTTGAATGTTTTGTAAAGTTCACCTGTGTAGCCATCTGGTCCAGCTTTTGTTTTTTGGAAGATTGTTGCTTACTGATTCAATTTCTTTGGCAGTAATCAGTCTGCTCAGGGTTTCTGTTTCTTTTTGGTTCAGACTAGGTAGATTGTATACTTCTAGAAGTTTATCTATTTTTTCCAGATTGTCGAATTTGTTAGCATATAGTTGCTCGTAGTATTTCCTTAAAATTTTCTGTATTTCTGTGGTATCTGTTTTCACTTCTCCTCTTTCATTTCTGATTTTATTAATTTGGGTCCTCTTTTTTTTCTTGGTTAGTTGTGCTAAGGGTTTGTCGATTTTGTTTATCTTTTCCAAAAACCAACTCTTGGTGTCATTGATCTTTTGTATTGTTTTTTGTTGTTGTTGTTGTTCTCTATTTCATTTATTTCTGCTCTGGTCTTTATTATTTCCTTCCTTATATTCCCTTTTGGCTTCTTTTGCTGTTCTTTCTTGAGTTCCCTTAGGTGTAAAGAGAGACTGTTGATTTGAGATTTTTCTTCTTTCTTTAGGTAGGCCTGCACTACTATGAGCTTCCCTCTTAGGACTTCTTTCACTGCATCCCAGAGATTTTGGGTGGTGGTGTTTTCATTTGCGTTTGTCTCGAGGTATCTTTTGATTTCCTTCTTAATCTCATTTGTGACCCACTCACTATTTAGTAGCATGTTATTTAGCCTCCATATATTTGTAAACTTTCCAGATTTATTCTTATAATTTATTTCTAGTTTCATAGCATTGTGGTCAGAGAAGACACTTGATATGATTTCAATCTTCTTAAATTTATTGAGACTTGTTTTGTGGCCTAACATGTGGTCTATCTTGGAAAATGTCCCATGTGCACTTGAATACAATGTATATTCTGTTGCTTTGAGATGAAATGCTCTAAAAATATCAATCAAATCAAGCTGGTCTAAAGTGTAATTTAAGGCCACTGTGTCCCTGTTGCTTTTCTGTTTGGAGGATGTGTCCATTGGTGACAACGGGGTGTTGAAGTCCCCTAATATGATAGTGTTACTGTTGATCTCTGCCTTTATGTCTGTGAAAATCTGTTTTATATATTCAGGAGCTCCTATATTGGGTGCGTAGATGTTTACTAGGGTTATATCCTCTTGTTGAATCGATCTCTTTATTATTGTGTAGTGCCCTTCTTTGTCTTTTATTGTAGTCTTCATTTTAAAGTCTATTTTGTCTGAAATAAGTATTGCTACTCCAGCTTTTTTCTCTTTTCCATTTGCATGAAATATCTTTTTCCGGGCCAGCCGAGTGGCGCGGTGGTTAAGCGCTGGCTTGGGAAGCCAGCAGCCCCAGTTCAGTCCCACATATGAGGGCCAGTAACACTGCCCTCAAAAAAAAAAAAGAATATCTTCTTCCATCCTTTTACTTTCAGTCTGTGGTGTCTTTTGATCTGAGATGAGACTCTTGTAGACAGCATATGCATGGGTCCTGTTTTCTTATCCACTCAGCCACTCTGTGTCTTTTGATTGGAGCATTTAGCCCATTCACATTTAAAGTGATTATTGGTAGGTGCAAATTTATTGCCATTTTTTATTCATTATTTGTGTCTTCCCGGGTTAGCTTGTTTTCCCTTTTCTTCTGTTTAAATTGCCCTTTTAATATTTCCTGTAATGCTGGCTATGTGGTAATGAACTCCTTAAGCTTATTCTTTTCTGAGAAGCTCTTTATCTCTCCTTCAATTTTAAGTGATAGACATGCTAGGAAGAGCAATCTTGGTTGTAAACATTCATTTTGCATCATTTTTAATATCTCCTGCCACTCCCTTCTGCCCTGCAGAATTTCTGAGTAAATGTCAGCTGTTAGTCTTATAGGAGTTCCTTTGTATGTAACCTGCTCTCTTTCCCTTCGTGCTTTTAGGATTCTGTCTTTGTCTTTAAACTTTGCCATTTTAACTATGATGTGGCTTGGTGTGTGTCTGTTTGGGTTCAGTTTGGTTAGAACTCTCTGCATTTCCTGGGCTTGTATGTCAATTTATTCACCAGGGTAGGAAAGTTTTCAGTCATGATTTCTTCAAATACCTTCTCAATTCCTTCCTTCTTCTCTTCTCTTTCTGGTATTCCTATGTTGTAGCATTTCATGTTTCCGGGAGGTCTCTTAAACTATTTTCATTGTTTTTTTTTAAAAAATTTTTTTTATTTTTAGGGTAGTGTTACTAGCCCTCACATGTGGGACCTGAACCGGGGCCGCTGGCCTCCCAAGCCAGCGCTCAACCACCATGCCACTGGGTCGGCCCTTCATTGTTTATTTATTCTTTTTTCTTTTTGTTGTTCCAACTGGGTGATTTCTGCTCTTTTGTCTTCTTCTTTTCAGTTCGGGCTGGGCATCGAACTGCTGTTGCTCAGAGCTCAGCTCGCACTCGTGAGTGAGCTCTTAACCAACTGAGTCACATGGTTGGCCCACTATTTTGTCTTCTAATTCGCTGATCCGAACCTCTGCTTCATCTATTCTCCTGGTGATTCCTGCGAATGTGTTCTTTATTTCAGTTATTATATGCTTTAGTTCTAGCTGGGTTTTTTTTTTATGGTTTCCCTATGCTTCTTTATGTCCTCGCTACGTTCCTTAAACACTCTTATCATCAGTGTTCTAAACTCTGTCTCTGAGACTTTGGAGACCTCTGTTTCATTTAGTTCCATTTCTCGGGGTTTCTTCTGATATTTTACTTGGGACATGTTTCTTTGTTTCTTCATTCTGGCTGTCATTCTGTGAATGCTTCGATTTATTAGACAGATCACCTAGAAAGAAGAGAAAAAAAAGAGGGGGGATTCTCTGTCCTCTTTAATCTGCAGACCACTTGCTCAGGAATAGAGTCTCTGCAGCTGTTGGGGGGAAGGGCTTAACGTGTTATGCGTGGGCCTTCCTCTCCGGCTTGCAGTGCGCTTTCCACAATAAGCTGCTCTGTGCACTGGAACCGTGCTCACGACCAAAAACCTTCACAGGTTGTTGCAGATTGTCTGCTGCTGCAAAAAACCCTCTGTGGATTGCAGAGGTGTGGGCCAGCCACCAGGTTCTCAGGGTAATTCTGGCAACACAGCTCTAGGTGGGCGGCACAGACCCCAAGGCACCACTGTATATCGTCAGTGGCCCTCACCAAGTCAGAGCAGCATGCACTCTGCACCAGCAACCAGCCCATACAATCTCTCCAAATAAGCGCTGACCAGATCATGCAGGCACACAGCTCCCACCCCAACACTCTCAGGAAAACTTGTTTCAGCCTGTCCCAATCAGCTGCTCACTGATCAGGCTAAGCAGCTCAACAGCCAATCCCCAGCCTGATAACTCTGCACAAACAGTGCGGAAAGCGGGAACCCAAGCCAGCTGGTGCACTCCTATGTCTCACTGAACAGCCTGATGGAGCTGGAGCACACCCACCCTGCATTTCCCTGGCTATGCAGCACAAGCAAGGCAGAGGGTGGAGACTCAAGGTGGCTTGCACACGCATGCACACACACACTCCTGCGCCAATTTCACCAGACCAATTCGTTTCCAGATCTGACCCTCTGCGGGAGGGCCCTGAAAAAATGGCGCCCTGCTATATACTACTCGAGTGCAAGCTCCACAACAGGGGAACAATGGTTTCAAAACCTCCAGCTTCTGCACCAAAGGTGCTCAGTTCAGTCCATCACTGCAGGCTCCTTGGCCTGCCTTACATAGCGACTCCTTCCACCAGGACCAGGGTCAGTGCTCACCGGCAGCAAGCCCATGCGGTGACCCAACTAGTTCTCCAGCCGCCCTCAGCCTCACTGAGCCAAGCAAAGAGAGTCCTCATTAATTTCTACTGCCAGCTATTGTGGAACTCCTCTTCCTGGGAAACAACTCTGTGGTAGTGAGCCTGGTGTGGGGCCAGAGGTTCTCTCCCCCAACCGGAGAAGCCTTCCCACAGCTGGGCATCCCTCACAGCCCTTGCCCTCTCTTGTCTGCACCCCTCCTTCCAGACTTGATGTGGCCTCCCCTTTAGGTCCTTCATTTAGAGTCTCTGTTCATCTAGTGTTCAGGAGACTACCGAGGTTAATGTTGTATAAATTACTTTTAATTTTGGTGTGATCCTGGAAGGCAGTTGGCAAACAGAACGTCTATTCCACGGTCTTACTGGAAGTCTTCTGTCATTAATTTTTGACAGTTTCAATACCATGTGCCTTGGAGAAATCCTGTTGGAATTGAGGTAATTAAGTGTTCTATTTGCTTTTTGGATTCAAGGATCTAGTTCTTTCCCCTAATTTGGGAAGTTCTCATAGCCTATTTGTTTCAATATACTCTCTGTTCCCATCTCCCTTTCTTCTCCTTCTGATATGCACATTATTGTTATGTTGCTCATTCTAATGGAGTCATAAGTTCTTGTAGAGCTCTTCCATTGCTTTTAACTCTCAAGTTTCTCTCTTCTTCCATTTGTGATAATTCCAGATTTCTATCTTCAATATCATTGATTCTTTCATCCATCTAGTCAGCTGTATAACCTAAAGTGACTATTTCATTCTTCATTTCTTTTATTGAGTTCTTCATCTCCAGAACTTCTATTTCATTCTTTTTTTAAAATTTCAATCTGTCTGATAAAAGTGTTCATTTTGTTCTTTGTTTGTGTTTCTGAGTTCATTAAATTGCCTTTCAGTATTTTCTTGCATCTCGTTGTTTTTTAAAAATTATAATCTTCAGTTCTCTGTCATTTAAGTCACATATTTCCATGTCTTTAAGTTCATTTTTAGAGACTTTTCATTTTCTTTCTGAGCTACCTTGTTACCTTGGTTATTCATGGCAATTAATTAATTATAATTTCTCTCTCTAGGCATCTACAGCAGTGGGTTCTGCAACAGGTTGTTAAAGAGAAGTCTTTCTTTTGCTTTTCAGTAGGTGTTGCTGGAATGTTTTATTTTCTCTCCTGCTGAGTCTTTTATTCTCTCTCATGCTGTAGTGTTATATTTTCTCTTGTACTGTTCTAACATCTCACAAGATGGTGGTGTTCCTTGGAAGGCAGACTTCTCCTCTGTGAGCAGGTCACCTGGGTTTCAGGGCACCACCAGGGGTGGATGTGGAGAATGTCTGAATTCCCAAAGCTCCTCCTGCAACCAGATTTAGAGCCTTTGTATTTCAGTGGCTCTGGTTACCCCTGCGAGGATCTACCCACAAAGGTGGGGGTGGTTGCAGGGTGGGTTTTGAGAGGTGGCTCTGAGCAATGGTGACTGCCACCACTCATTTGTCTTACCTCTACAGTCCCTTCCCTTTCACCAGAATTATTTGTGCTATGAGTCTGTGGCTGCAGGGCTGCAGTCCTTAGCACTGTAAGTATGCTGTTCTTTTGATCTGACACTACTATGGTTCTGCTTCTAGTACTGGGATGGTGGGGCTTGGGTAAGCTGTGGGAAAGTAGGGAGGAGTTAACCAGGCTCCCTGCCTATGTCTTCCATCCTTTGCTTAGCAGTGAGGGCTTCAACCACCATTCTCAACCTTCTTCCCTCAGTCTTTGCTCTGAGGCCTCTGCCATGAATATTTGGTTCAGCCGTGTTATATGCTGATCCTCCACTGGACTGTGGGCCATAGGGGAGTGCTAGCAGTCCAGATTCTTCCTTCTGCTATGACTGTGGTAAGCTCCAGACTGCAAGGAGTTCTGAGCTCCAGTCTGAGTCCTACGACCTGCAGCCCGTGGCACTCGCCTTGCACTTCCTCCCTCCTTTCTCCCCTGCTCACCCAATTTGCCCACCTTTAGATGATTCTAATTGTATATCTCTTAGGCTTACCTGTGTGCCACACAGGGAGTACTTTGTGGAATTATAGCTGTTCAATTTGTTGTAAATTCCAGGGGAGATTTCAAGAGGCACTCCTCACACTGCCATTTCTATGATGTAATTCCTATACTTATTTTAAGTTGAAGAAGGTGACACTCAGGTTAAATAATTTGCCAGGCACACAGCTAATGGCAAAGCCAGTATTCAAACCTAACTCCAACTCCAAAACCCATGCTCTTTCCACTTCATCTTTTTATCATAGAAAAAGGAACAATAACCAGAGACATAATGTGATGGAACCCAAGGTCATAAATATTTTAAGAGCCAACAGTACAATTGTTTCCATTATCACTCACTGTATCTCACTACCAACCTCAAGGTGCATTACTTGTTCCATTCTTTTCCCCATGTTCAAGTAGAAGAGCTGTTTCCCAGTCCACCAGCTTCTCATGAAACTGCCTTTGTCTTTGTTATTAAAGAAAGAAGGCACTGAACATTTAAAATGCTGCTGAGCATGTGTTCATTCAAAGTAAAAAAAAAAAGGGGGGGCGGCCAAGTGGCACATTGGTTAAGCACTGGCTTGGGATGCCAGCGGCCCTGGTTCGGGTCCCACATATGAGGGCCAGTGACACTGCCCTCAAAATAAAAAGTTAAAAAAAAATCTAGGAAATCAGCAATAAGAAATTAGGAAAATTGGGCCAGCTGAGTGGCTCAGTTGGTTAAGAGCTTGCTCAAGACTGCTAGCTGAGTTCTGAGCAACAGCAGTTTGATGCCCAGCACGAGCTGAGCTCCCACTAAACTGCAAATAGGTGGCAGGATTGCTCAGCTAAAATATAATAATAATAGGGCTGGCTGAGTGGTTAAGCGCTGACTTGGGAAGCCAGTGGCCCCGGTTCTGTCCCACATGTGAGGGCCAGTGACACTGCCCTCAAAAAAAAACTAATAATAATAAATTAAGAAATGAGGAAAACTGAGCATCATTCCACTTCCATCAAATAAGGCTACTGACTGTAACTAGAAGCTAAAAAAATGTCAATATTACATTTAATTTTTTTAAAGATTTTATTGGGGAATTGGGGGAGGGGAACAGTGTTGGGGAATTGGGGGAGGGGAACAGACAGGTTGCTGTCCTTTGGTTCCTCAGTCTAATTGTGGAGGACGTCGCTACACTGGCCCACATTGGTATTATCATTATGCTCTTCCTGGGTGAGGCAGATCAATCGCCGGCCGCTTGACAGCTTTTTATGGCAGCTCTTGACAGCTCACGCTGCCTGCTGGCCACTCATGGTAGCTCATGGCAGCCCGTTGCAACTCCACTGCAGCCTACACCATCACTGGTGACTCACGGCAGCCCACTCCAGGTCGAGCTGTTGTTCACCATCTTCATTGTAGAGGGCGCAGTGTCACTGGCCCTCATGTGGAATCTGAACCAGGGCCTGGCTGCTCAGGGCTGGTATCCCAAGCCAACTCTCAACCAACGTGCCACTCACCCACCCAGGTTTGATATTTTTAACTACCTCAATTGTTTGGAGTGAACAATTCAGCTGGAGGCTGAATCACCTTTAGAGAGGGTAATCGACATAATAAGCTGAGGTTATATCCATGTATGAACTGATGTGTTGGGAGGAGTCAGGATAAGAAGGTATGAAATTACATTCAACCCTCTTGCCCCTGATTGAGAGATGAAAAGATAGGCAGTGGATATAGCCAGATGGAGGGAGCATAATGCTTTAGTATGTGAGTGCTAGAATTAGTCTCACTAGATTGACAGTCTGCTTAGTAGTTGTGTAAGCTGGGGCAGGTTATTAACACTTGCTAAATCCCAATTCTTCATGTGTAAAATGTAAAGCACAGTGCCTGGGGTCCAGTAGGTTCTCAATAAATGATAGCTATTATCATTTTTAAATGTGCTGCTCAGAACTGTCCTAGTTTCACAAATACTAATAGTTAATATTGCATTTGCATTTTAGTCCCTAAAATTCTGTAGGAATACAGCTGAAATTTTAGATACTGGAAAATGACAGATCTTTTTAACTGAACTATAAAGTCTTGTCTTGTTTTAATAGGTCCTTTAAAAATGTCGTGGGGCTGGACCTGCTGAGTGGCGCGGAGGTTAAGTGCTGGCTTGGGAAGCCAGCGGCCCTGGTTCGGGTCCCACAGATGAGGGCCAGTGACACTGCCCTCAAAAAAAATGTCATAGGGCTGACCCATCACTTTTAACATAGCCTCCATGTGAAATGTGGGTTTAAATGGCTATAGTTTCACTAATGAGAAAACGGAAATATAAAAAGTCTTATAGAGGGCCGGCTGAGTGGCGCAGTGGTTAAGCGCTGGCTTGGGAGGCTAGCAGCCCCGATTCGGGTCCCACATGTGAGGGCCAGTGACACTGCCCTCAAAAAAAAATAAAAATAAAAAAATAAAAACACAACATTAAAAAAAAAAGTCTTATAGAGCTTCTTCCCTATAAGCTCCACTGCACCTTTTCTCAGTGAAAGGATTTAGGCATCAGTGCTGTACAAGGGAGGAAAGTAGTAGAAATTCCAGTAGTACTCTGTCAAAACTAGTGTCTTGAGTGGAAAATGTTGAATGCAACTTTGTGTATTCAACACTGATTCCAAGGAAGCTTCTTCTTCCATCTATGCTGAGGATTCTGGATACTATTGTACTATTTCTATGTGGCTATTTACCAAAATTATCTGTGCTCCTAAGTATAACATAATATTAACTGCATAATTACCAATGTCAACAGCCAATAGTCAATAGACAAAGAGGCCACAAAAATGACCATTTTGCATTTGAGTTTATTTTTATTTGGGTTTATTTATTATGTCAACAGCCAATCTCAGCTAAGTCATACAGCACAAACACATGATTGAGTCAGTTCTTATGGTAGTCAAAATAACCAGATTATGATATGCAGCTTGATTTTAGATCATACAGACACAGCTATAGTCCACTAGGCTCAGTAAAATGGCACAAGTGTAATTTCCATAAATTACTGTATTTTTCTCCACATTTCAAGCAGATAAACTACTAGTATTATTTAAAGCAGCAGAATACACCCCTTTCCATACCAAACCATGATTCTGGTAATACTACAAAATCAATTTTCCCCTTGCTGTCAGTAAAACCCCACCATTGCAAATAAGAATGGCATTCACAGTTCCATCCCAAATGAACAACAGATAATAAACAAAAGTTATCCAAACATGTTTGGTTTTTCTGCAATTATATTTCTCAGTGTTTGTAGGTAAATTGAACCTTCTATAACTTACACACCATTCTGGATTTTCTTATACAAATTATGACTATTTTGTACTACAAAAATTTGGCCATTTCTTTCCTATTTTATAAATATAGATCATTTATTTCTTATTTTTCCTCTCTGTGTCTCAATTTCTTTACCTGTGAAATACCTCCATTTTCTTATCTGTAAAATAGTACATATAAGGATTAAAAGAGTTGACACATAGAAAGCAATTAGGAATCTGGAACATAGGAAGTGCTCTATAAGTGTTAGCTATTATTGCAATCATTTGTATTACCCTATTACTATGAATACTATTTTGGAGCATTAATTTTTTTATACATTAAATTACTTCCATGGTCAGATCAGTCAAGAATAAATTAAATGTATATGGCAATAATGAAGGAAGACTATGAAAGGTCCAAATTCATAATTGAAGTATTGTGTAAATTTTTAGCATTTAGAAATGTGACATTCTTTCTGACTCATCCAGATGTTTTTACCTTTTCTGATTAAGAGTAAAATGCTCCCAGTTAAGATCCTGAGAGAGTACAACTATTAGAAAGATCTGTTGCAAAGCAGATTTTTCATATCTGAAAAAGCTAAAAGTGATTATGTTCAGGGATAAATCAAGGTTGATTTAAGCATCCAACATCCTGTAAGAATTACAGACTTTAAAAAAAAATCAAGTAGTTTTTTACAGTTAATCAGTAAAGAACACTATCAAAACACCTGCCAAATTTATCTGATCAAAGTGTAAAATCTTAAACAACTGAATTTTCCAGAGGCTAATGAAAGGTTATCTTTGGGCACAGGAATTTAAATTTGCTTCAAAGTGATAAAATGCAAGTACAAAACTAGCTTGATTTGCCATCTTACAACCCAGAACTACCCTCTTCCCACATAGCCTGGAGATGTGCCAGAGTCCTATACCTATTCTTGACTTTATGGCACAGTAAGTTCTTTTCCGATGAGCTTTTCTGGGCATGAGAGAACATAGCCTAACCAGAATGCAGCTCTGCCACAGAAGAGAACTATCCTAGGGATAATGTGGCAATGTTTTATAAAACCTAGGGACCAGATTATCATTTCTGCAGACAAAGCCAGGCTTCAGCAACATTGTGCAGGAGATGAAGTTTCCCCAGCACAAGCCATTACACATCACTAAACATTTAATGCTCTCACACTGCCCCCTAACTTCCTATAGACCTTCTCCGTGAGTAGTACTTATGATGTAGGACCATGACTTTTAATCCTGGCTTCACCAGAGCTTTATAATGCTTCTGCTTAGGCTCAACCCTCAGAGATTCTGATTTAGTTGATATGGAGTGGAGCCTAAGCATGGTTTTTTGTTTTTTGCTTTATTTTCACTCCAGCTCCCTAGATGATATTGATGTGCAGGTAGAGTTGAGAATCACTAATGTAGAAGAACAATATTTCTCAATGGGGTTAGGAGATCACTGCAATCACCAGTGATGCTTAAAGCATAGGGGCGTGGGTGAAAAAAGTGAAGGGGATTAAGAAGCACAAACTGTCAGTTATAAAAATAGCCACAGGGATGTGAAGTATAGTATAAGGAATATAGTCAATAATATTATAATCACTACCATGTCCAGGTGAAACTAATAAAATATCATATGTCAACCATAATTTAAAAATAAATTTTAAAAAGGAATGCAGATTATTGAGAACTGAGATATTCTGAATCTGCACTTTAACACCCCAGGTAATGCCAATTCATAGTTACATTTAAGAACAAAATTTTTCCTTATTAAAACTTACCTCTCTTCTGTCCCATTCACTACTAATTGGATAGACCAATCCAGAATAATGTGATAATGGGTGCTGTTGAAGTCAAGTGTTACATTTTGACCAAGCCTTAAGAAGAAAATGCAGAGGGTAATCTGAATAGTAAGAATTTCTATGATAAGTTGATAAGGGTGGTTTTGTTTATTTGGTTAATGGGGTGGGGTAGGGGGTAGAGAAACCTTTTAGTGCCTCTCAAATTCTATTATACAGGTAGTTTCTTACTTCAATTGAGGCCTGTCATGTGTGCTAAGTCTTAGTTAGTAAAAGAGAAGAGTTTTGATCCCTGGAGCTAAGCTCCTGAGCCCCATCAACTATTTATATAAAGATAATAATAAATATTATCTAATGGCTCCTTGCCCCATGGATGACCATCTCCACAAAATGGAAATGCCTTTATTAAATTTATTAAACTCACAGTGATGAGTACTCTACAGCACCTACCCATTTTTCTTCAAATATGTAAATGTTTGTGACTTTGTTTCTCCTATGACATCGCCTTACATCAGTGGTTCTCAATGTTGGCTGTACAGTATAATCACCTGGTGAGATTTTAAAAAATACATATGTCTAGGTCCAACCTTTCAGGTTCTGAGTTAACTGGTATTGGATGGCCCTGAGTGTGAGGTTTTTTAAAAAAGATTTCAGGTGATGGTACTGTGCAGACAAAGCTGAGAACCACTTGCCTTAAAGGAAATGGAGCAGTCTTCCACAGGTGTGCCCAGCAAAGCTCACAGGAAAAGAATCTGAATAGTAAAAATGCTATGTGTGAGCTGGAGCTGGTACAAAGGAGATATTTTTCCTGTGATTAAAAAAAAAAATCCTGCTTTGAAATCCGCATAGCCCTGAAAAGCATTATGCATGAATCGTCATCATTTGCCATCTTTCCATGGGGTGTTGTTAATGTGTTACTTTTGTTTGATGTGTTAATTCCCTGACATCACTTACTTCCCTCCTTCATAAACTACATTGAAAGCACCCTTATTTCTAGAAATAAACATAAATATTTCTTAAACTAAATCTGGCTTCTCTTGGTCTGGATTGGTCTTTGTTTTGTTTTGTTTTGTTTTGTAGGTCACTCTCCGGGCGCATTGTTGGAGGGGTTTGGTGGTTCTTCACCCTGATCATAATTTCTTCCTATACTGCCAATCTGGCTGCTTTCCTGACTGTGGAGAGGATGGTTTCTCCTATAGAGAGTGCTGAAGACTTAGCTAAGCAGACTGAAATTGCATATGGGACCCTGGACTCTGGATCAACAAAAGAATTTTTCAGAGTAAGTTCCTTGCAGTTGATTGGGGCTGCTGATTTTTATTTTATCATCTTCTCACAAAGGCAAATTCATAGTGCTTTCAAGGGAGGGCTGGAAAAGGGTGGGAATGTTATCAAATCAGAGTATCTTAAAAATAGCACTCCTTGGTTGGTGACCTAATTCATTATCCTTTAGAACTCCTATTCGACATACGTAGCACGTAGCATGTCAAGAGCTCTAAGCTTGAACTCCCAGTTTTGAATCCCAACCCTGCCACAAATTGAATGTTTGTCCTTGGGCAAGGACATTTAACTTCTGTCAGCCTCAGTTCCCTTACTTAAATAATGAGGCAATTGAACTAAATAATATCTATTCTCCCTTCTCACTTGTACAAAAGCAGTGATTTTATGTCTCAGAAGTTCACAGAAGTTAGGTAATTGACTCTTCTGAGACTCTTAGGGGTGATGGACTATAAAATTACATATTAAATTTTAGGCATTGGTTTTCTATTGAAATGTATTACAGTTGTTTCAAGTATTCATGTACATGCTAATAACTTAATTTTCAAGGTAGCTGATAACTGTTCTAATTTCATGAGTAGGCTTATCCCCCCCCCAACTTTCCCCTCTATAGGCCAAATCTTAGTGGGGAAACAGAAAGTTGTTGGCTAACAAAAGTTTGTAACCCCACATAAACACTTTCAAGGCAAAAGATAAAAGGATATAGAGACAGAGAATTATAGAAGGATAACATAACGGACAGACCATTTTCCCATAAATTATCAGAATGTTTGTTCTGCAGCAACTAAATTGTAAGAAAGTCTGTGGATAAAGTGTCTAAGAACTCAAATATTTTTTTCAGTTGCCCCAGTTGGGAAAATATAGTTGTTTCCATTAGAAAATTGACCCATTCTATGATTATCACTGCCTGCTACTTTAATCACTGCAACTGGTTCTAGCAATGATCCAAAACCCACTTGTGTAGCAGATAGAGGGGAAACGTTTAGTCACTCTCTCCAACCAATAATCAAGTTATTGGATGGCAGGTATAATTACTGATTTTCCTCAAAGGTTCAGAGTAAACAAATATTGTTTACAAACCAGCTTGTTTTAAGAAATCAGTAAGAAATATATTTCTACATGTATTATCATGAGATTTGTCCAATTATTTTATGGGCAACAAGGAGAAGTGTGTTTTAGCAATTAACTAAAAACTTTTCATTCTCTGAAGGAGAAAGGGTTAGTTCTGGGACCCTTTGAAAATTATCGTTGGCTCTGGATATCCCTATCTCACTTCTACCACTGTTGACAAGGCAGATCATAATCTACAGCTAGGGAGAGGGACCCAATATTGGAAGTATAAAAATGATATGAAGAACCCCTGGAACTAACTTGGCCTTGACCATCACTACTATGACAGGAACAGAAGTTTATCTGGGAATAATCTCCTGTCCCTATGAAATCATTCACACATTTCAGGGCAGAAAGCCAGGGATTTCCATCTGCTGAGTAGTCAGCATATAATCAGCTCCATGAAAATCTGGTTTGGAGTCCACAGAGCTTATTTTCATCATCCCAAATGGCATCAAGTTGCTAAATGAAATAATTGACCACTTAGCCTATCAAGACATCAGACAGACCCCCTAATAAGAGATACTTGTTCCACTGGAAAGCATTTTTCCTTCAACAACAATTAGAAATTAGGAAGGTATGCTTTAAATGGATTAGATATATGACATCAATTCCCATTAAGCTTTAAAAAGCCATTCATCCATATTGCAGGCAAAGGAGGATATCTTGGAAGATTTATTAGCATAAAAGCTTGAAAGTGTGACTAAATAGTCATTGTCCTCACACCCAGACCCCATCCCCCACACGATTTATGTCTTTCCTGTCACAAAAATCAGGAAAGAGTCTACTAATCCATTCAATGATGGTTTTATTAAAGGTTATATTACTGGAATCAATTTGAATCAATAGTCAATTCTGAGTAAAGCTATTGCCACATTCTAATTGGCTTGCAGATTCTTATGCTCACCAATTCCTAGTGACCTTTATAGCCAATGAGTAATTTGTATGGAAATGGAACTGTTTTGAAAATGTGATTAGAGAAGGAGCTGGATACTTCTAGATATAAGGAAGTGCAAATCATTTTTAAATTCCTAAGTGTCACTTTTTCTTTTTCCCCAATTGGTTTCTGGTAACAGCATTAGGACTCTATAGGAAAGCTCTTAAGGACAGCAAACAAAATTTGATGATCAAAGTATGAAAGTGAGCAGTATAGAAAAAAATCAACTCTTTTAGCCTGCCTGCACTAAAATGTTATGTAAACCTAGCAATGGGTAAGCTTTGTATTCATATAATACAGGGAAGCCCAATCAATTGGTCTCAAAGTTATCTGTCCTCTCTATATTTCTGCTCCACCCTCCTTGAGCCCCACAGATCAGACAAAGCAACCAGAAAGAAGACATTATCTCTCACCCAGGGACTTAACTGCCATAGCATGTCACTTTCCCCTCAATCCTCAATAATCTCAAGGCAATTTTAAGAATAGTAACTTCTCCACACATGAAAATATTGGGGAACTCTGACTGCATGCTTTCTGAACTTTAGGAGAAAACAAGACCACATTCAACGTTCACAAAAATTATATAAGCTCATTCCTTTCCATACTAAATCGACAAGGACCAAATAATAATATCATAAAACAGCCTGAGGCCAGTCCTATAGATCTTCCCCTAAGAGAAATAAATAAATAAAATAAAATTCCTTTCTAATTGCACTGCAGACATTTTTATTCATCCCGGGTAAGGCTGCCATTCAAATGGTGGTATTTTAACCCTTTTGCTGTGATGATTGGATATATCCGAATGAATATACATGAAATTTTTATACATAAAAATAAGGTCATCTATATCCAAAACAGCTCAAATTTTTATTATTAAATGCACAAAATAGTCAAAATATCAACTTTTTGTTTTTTGTGGATTTCTGACATATTTTGAAAAAAAAAACCTTGAAATCAATTAATGCGGCAGAAGAGTTAAAATGATTTTTTTGTTTCTCCCATTTTCTGAGCTATCTTTAGCTGTAATCTTACAAATCACATAAACTCACTAGCACAAACGGGCCTCTTCCATCAGGAAAGGGAGAAAGGAGGGAGAAAAATGCATGCAACTGGAAGAGACATCTGAAATATTACCAATAACCCTCTTGAATTGAAAATTGATTTCCTTAGACAGCAACTCCAAAACTAAGTGTCCCAACCAGAGGTGGAGACACCCAGACTAAGAAACAACTCGACAGCTTTATTCTCATTGCCCAGAGAAATGCCACTATGATTTGGAAAGCTGCACTGAAATGGCCATCCTCCACTAGGTTTTGAAAATTTAACCTGATACAGATTCAGTTAAAAAGTAGCACTGAGCCGGCCGAGCGGCATGTTGGTTAAGAGTTGGCTTGGGATGTCAGCGGCCCTGGTTCGGATCCCACATATGAGGACCAGTGACACTGCCCTCTACAGCTAAGATGGTGAACAACAGCTCCACCTGGAGCTGGGCTGCGTGAGTCCCGGTGACGGTGTAGGCTGCAGCCCCTGCTGCAGTGGGCTGCCATAGGCTACAGTGACTGGCCGGCAGCCAGCGTGAGCAGCCGGCAGCCGATGTGAGCTGCCAAGAGCTGCTGTGAGTGGCCATCCAGAGGCCGGCAACCGATCTGCCTCACCGAAGAAGAGCGCAATGATGATACCAACATGGGCCAGTGAAGCAATGTCCTCCACAACTAGACTAAAGAACAAAAGGAAAGCAACTTTTTTTTCTGCTTCCCTGATTCCCCAATGCTGTTCCCCTCCCCAAAGTCCCCAATAAAATCTTTTCTTTAAAAAAAAAAGTGGCATTACAGGCAACCAACCAACTGGGAGAAGATTTTTGCAAACGATGCCTCCGTAATGGGCTAATATCCAAAATATATAAGGAACTCATACAATCAGCATCAAAAACTCAAACAATCCAATTAAAAAATGGGCAGAGGACGGTTGGCCAAGTGGCGTGTTGGTTATTAGTTGACTTCAGACACCAGCTCTGAGCAGCAGGGCCCCAGTTCAAAAACCGTATATAAGCTCCAGTGATGCTGCGCCCTCTACAGCTAAGATGGTGAACAACAACTTGACCTGGAGCTGGGCTCCGGTGAGTCACTGTCAATGGCGTAGGCTGCAGTGGGGCTGGCTGGCAGCAGGTGTGAGCTTCTATGAGCTTCTGTGACCTGCCATGAGCCGCCATCCAATGGCCACTCACTGGCACAATGATAATACCTACATGGGCCAGTGAAGCGAAATCCTCCACAACTACACTGAAGAACAAAAAGACAGCAACTTGTCTGTTCCTCTTCCCCGATTTCCCAATGCTGTTCCTCTCCCCCAGTGCACCAATAAAATATTTTGTTTTCTTTTTAAATGGGCAGAGGACCTGAATGGACATTTCTCCAAAGAAGACATACAGATGCCAATAGACATATGAAAAGATGCTGAACATCACTAATCATAAGAGAAATGTATGTAAAAACCACAATAAGTTATCACCTCATACCAGTTAAAATGGCTATTATCAACAAGACAAATAATAGCAAGTGTTGGAGTAGCTGTGGAGAAAAAGGAACCCTCATACACTGTTGGTGGGAATGCAGATTAGTGCAGCCACTATGGAAGGTAGTGTGGAGATTCCTCAAAAAATTAAAAATGGAATTACCATATAACCCAGCAATCCCTCTGTTGGATGTCTACTCAAAATATCTGAAAACATTTGTCCTTAAAGATATATATGCACCAGTTTTCATTGTTGTTTTATTTATGGTGGCCAAGACATGGAAACAAGCAAAGTGTCCTTCAATGATAGATGATTGGATAAATAAGTTGTGGCATATATACACAATGGAATATTATTCTGCCATAAGAAAAGATGAAATCATGCCATTTGCAACAACATGGATGGATCCTGAGATTATAATGCTAAGAGAAATAAGTCAGACAGAAAAAGTCGAGATCAATATGACTTCACTAATACATGATATATAAAACTGAAAACAACAAAGGAAGAAGAAAACAAAATCAAGAAACAAAACTCATAGACACAGACAGTAGTTTATTGGTTACCAGAGGGTAAGGAGGGAGGGGACTAGTAGATGAGGGTAAAGGGGATCAAATATATGGGGATAGAAAAAGAACTGACTCTGGGTGCTGAACACACAATGTGATATATAGATGATGTATTACAGAATTGTACACGTGAAATCTATGTAACTTTTCTAACAATTGTCATCCCAATAAACTTTTTTTTAAAGATTTTATTGGGGAATTGGAGGAGGAGAACTGCATTGGGGAACCAGAGAAGGGGAACAGACAAGCTTCCGTCCTTTTGATCTTCGGTCTAGCAGTGAAGGACATTGCTTCACTGGCCCATGTTTGTACCATCATTGCACTCTTCTCGGGTGAGGCAGATCGGTCTCCGGCCTCTGGATGGCCGCTCACAGTGACTCTTAGCAGCTCACACTGGCAGCCACTCATGCTGGCTGCCGGCCACTCACTGTAGCCTATGGCAGCCCACTGCAGCAGGGCTTGCTGCTATGCCGTCCTGGGGACTCACAGCAGCCCACCTCCAGGTGGAGCTGCTGTTCACCATCTTAGCTGTTGAGGGCAGTGTCACTAGCCCTCATATGTGGGATCCGAACCAAGGCCGCTGGTATCCCAAGCCAGCTCTTAACCAATGCGCCACTCGACCGGCCCAATAGTGACTTGTGTTCTTTTTTGTTTTTTTGTTTTGTTTTGTTTTGTTTTCAGCTGAGCCATCCTGCCACCTGTTGGCAGCTCAGCGGCTGCTCAGCTTGGTCTGGGCTTCGAACTGCTGTTACTCAGAGCTCAGCTCGCGCTCTTGAGCGAGCTCTTAAACAACTGAGCCACTTGGCCGCCCTAAACTTTAATTTAAAATAAATGTTTTCATCACCCCATAAAGTAAAAACAAAACAAAACAAAACTTGTAAAAAGAAACCCAGTGAGGAAGAGCATTCATTTAAACTTGCAGCAATGTAAACATGAATAAATGTTATTGCATGGATCCATTAAAAAAAAAATTAGCACTGGGATAAAAACACTATTCCAAAATTCCCTCTGCCTTGACACCCCTAGAAATATTAGAAGACAACTATGATCCTGGATTTCTTTTCCAGATACTTGTTCATACAATCACTGAAAATAGTTCAGGGGATAAAAGGAGGTTGTTTTTAAAAATGAAATGAATTATACTAATTTAAACTCCTTCAAGAAAATAAACATAAATTAAAGGAATGCGGAGAGATGTGAGTTGCTCCACTGCCCTAGACAGGACAGAAGAATTGGACTTCATCTGGAGACCATCAAGGGTACTATCCTGGCTTCCAAGTTACAGCATTGTAAACCCCATAAACCACAATTGAATTACCCTTGAAGAATGTTTTGTCTTGACACTAGACTCTGCTACTGTTGTCACAGGTCATTTTAACTTTTTTTAATATAAGCAGCAAAAAGAAGAGCCCTCCCAAAGTGATTTGGGAAGTAGTCTCTGCCAATAGTATTTAGATTCTGCTTACACATTCAGAATTTCTCTTACACACACAGACACAAACACAACATTTTCTTTCTCTCTCTCTCTCTCTCTCTCTCTCTCTCTCTCTCTCTTTCTTTCTCTCTTTCTTTTTTTACAAGCCAAAATGTGTTTATTCTGGAAGAGCTAAAATTGCAATTTGGGACACACAAGCTATGGTAAAATCATAGGCAAGTCTAGGTAACAAAGTGGAGCATTCCTTTATAAAGGAAAGGAGGGAGTTGGGAGGGGCTGTTGCAAAAAAAAATGTCCATTGTAGGAAACTGGAAGTTCAAGCATAGTGGGTTTTCATTGCCCTCTTCCCCGAGTTGTGAAAGTCTCTCATTGGCTGAACTGCTACCAGGCAAGGAGAAAAATCTTCCTTCCTCCTACCGGGGTAGTAAAGTAGAAAACATCTTCCTGATGAAAGGTACATCTCTTTCTGTTTGGGGTAATTGGGGATGAGTCGTAGGGCCTGAGATTTTCCCCTTGGGGCCTCCCAACTCCTTTTTAGTGAAGTTTCCCTTTGCTAATTTTCATAGCGCAATGCTCTAACTTTTATTCAAAGTTGTTAAAAAGAGATATCGCTGCACTTTACAAATAATAATAACAGCAACACCAGCTAACATTTACTGTGGACTTAGAAAATGTTAGGAACAGTACTAAGATCCTGGTGAGACATTTCTATTTCCTTTTTTTTTTTTTTTTAGAGGGCAGTGTCACTGGCCCTCATATGTGGGATCCAAACCGGGGCCACTGGCGTCCTAAGCCAGCTCTTAAACACGGCGCCACTCGGTTGGTTCTCTATCTCCTTTTGGTGTAAGAATTAATTTTGCTTTTTCTGAAAACCTGGTGTTTTTTACCAGACAGGTAAAAACAGCCATATTATATTTTTCTCACCTTAGATTCCTGAATGTCCCAAGTAACATTTTATTTATATTTTAAATTATTTTTTTTCAGTTACATTTGACATTCAGTATTATTTTATATTAGTTCCAGGTGTACACCACAGTGGTTAGAGATTTATATAATTTATGCAGTGATTTCCCACAATTAGTCTAGAACCCACCTGACGCTGTATATAGTTGTTGCAACATTATTTACTATATTCTCTATGCTGTACTATACATCACCGTGACTATTTTCTAACTGCTAATTTGTATTTCTTAATCCCTTCACCTTTTACACCAGCACTCCAACACCTCTCTCCTCTGACAACCATCCATTTGTTTGCTGCTTCTATGAGTCTCCATTTTGTTTGTTCATTTATTTTTTTCTTTACATTCCACATATAAGTGAGATCATATGGCATTTGCCTTTCTCAGTCTGACTTATTTCATTTAGCATAGTACCCTCAGGTCCACCCATGTTGTCACAAATGGTAAGATGTCATTCTTTTTTATGGCAGATTAATATTCCATTGTATATATGTGCAACCTCCTCTTTATCCAATTGTCTATTGATGGGCACCTGGGTTGTTTTCATATCTTGGCTATTGTAAATAACACTGCAACATAATGGTGCATATATATTTTTCAAAAAATTGTAATTACTATTATTAGTTGCAGGTGTACAAATCACAATAGTGATTTGACTTTTATATATCTCATAAAGTGGTAACCCCAATAAGTCTATTAATCATCTGACACTGTACATATTTATTAGAATATTATTGACTGTATTCCCTATGCAGTATTATATATACCTGTGATTATTATTTTTTCATTATAGTTAACATTCAATATTATTTTACATTAGTTTCAGGTGTACAACATAGTGGTTAGACATTTATATAATTTATGAAGTGATCCCCCCAATAAGTGTAGTACCCATCTGACACTACACATAGTTTTCAAAATATTGACTATATTCACCATATTGTATTTCACATCCCCATGCCTATTTTGCAACTACCAATTTGCACTATCTAATCCCTTCACCTTTCACACCCATCTCCCCAACCACTCTCCCATCTAGCAACCATCAGTTTGTTCTCTGTATCTGAGTCTATTACTGTTTTATTTCTTAATTTATTCTGATCTTTAGATTACACATATAAGTGAGATCATATGGCATTTGTCTTTCTCTGTCTGACTTATTTCACTTAGCATAATATCATCTAGGTCCATCCATTTTGCTGCAAATGGAAAGATTTCATTCTTTTTTTTTGTGGCCAAGTAGTACTCCTTTGTATATATATAATCTCACAATTTCTTCATCCAGTTGTCTATTGATGGGCGTTTTGATTGTTCCCATATCTTGGCTATTGTAAATAGTGATGCAGGAAATGTAGGGGCGCATCCATCTGTTTGAATTAGTGTTTTGAATTTTTTTGGATTAACACCCATAAGTGGAATTACTGGATCATAAGGTAGTTCTATTTTCAGTTTTTTAAGAACCTCCAAACCATTTTTCTATAGTGGCTGCACGAATTTGCAATCCCACCAGTAGTACACGAGGGCTCCCTTTTCTCCACATCCATGCCAACACTTGTTCTTTATTGATTTTATTGATGATAGCCATCCTGACAGCTGTGAAGTGATGCTTCCTTTTAGTTTTAATTTCCATTTCTCTGATGATTACTGATGTTGAGCACCTTTTCATGTATATTGGACATCTGTATGTCTTCTTTAGAAAAATGTCTCTTCAGGTCCTCTGCCATTTTTTAATTGGATTGTTTGTTTTTCTGGTGTTGAGTTGTATGAGCTTTTTATAAATTTTGGGTATTAACCCCTTATCATATGTATCACTGGCAAATGCATTTTTCCCATTCAGCATACTCTCTTTTCGTTTTGTTGATGGTTCCCTTTGCTGTGCAAAAACATTTAGTGTTATGTAGTCCCATTTGTTTACATTTTATCATTTGTTTCCTTACTTAAGGAGACAGATCAGAAAAAAATATAACAATGAGCAATATCAAAGAGTTTACTGCCTATCTTTTCTTCTAGGAATTTTATGGTTTTGGAACTTACATTTAAGTCTTTAATCCATTCTGAGTTTTTTCTTATATATGATATAAAAAGGTAGCCCAGTTTCATTTTTTTCCATGTATCTGTCCTGTTTTCTCAGCACACTAATTGAATATACTGTCTTTATCCCCAATGTATATTATTGTTTCCTTTGTCATAGATTAAATGACCATAAAGGCATGAATTTTTTTCTGGGCTCTCTATAATTTTCTGTTGATCTATGTGTCTGTTTTTATGCCAGTACCATGCTGTTTTGGTTACTATGACTTTGTAGTATAGTTTAATATCAGATAGTGTGATATCTCCAATTTTGTTATTTTTTCTCAATATTGTTTCTGGTATTCGGGATCTTTTGTCTTTCCAGATAAATTTTAAGATTATTTGTTCTACTTCTGTGAGAAATGCCGTTGGTATTTTGATAGGGATTGCATTCAATCTATAGATTTCTTGAATAGTTTGGACATTTTAACGATATTAGCCTTCCTACCCATGTGCATGGTATATGCTTCCATTTGTGTCTTCTTCACTATCTTAAAATTTTAAGTACAGGACATTTACTTCTTTGGTAAATTTATTCCAAGGTAATTTTTTTGATGCAATTGTAAATGGAATTGTTTTCTTAATTTCTCTTTCTGACAGTTCATTATTAGTTTATAAAATGCAACCACTTTCTTAGTACTGTACTAATTTTTATGCTGTTACTTTCCTCAATTCATTCAGCAGTTCTAATGACTTTTTGGTGGAATCTTCAGGGTTCTCTATATAGTATCATGTCATCTAAAAGTAATAACATTTTTACTTCTTCCTTTCCAATTTGAATGCCTTTTTATTTCTTTTTCTTGTCTGATTGCGGCGGCTAGGGACTCCAATAATGTGTTAAATAAAAGTGGTGAAAGTGCACGTTCAAGTCTTCTTCCTGATCTTAAGGATAATGCTTTTAGCTTCCGCCCCTTGAGAGTGATGTTAACTGCGGGTTTGTTATATATGGCCTTTATTACATTGAGGTATGTTCCCGTTATTTCAACTTTGCTGAGAATTTTTATCATAAATGGATGCTGGATTTTGTCAAATGCTTTTTCTGCATCTATTAATATGATCATTTGATTTTTATCTTTGATTTTTTATGTGGTGTACCAAATTAATTGTTTTGTAGATATTGAACTAAATTTGCATCCCAGAAATAAATCCCACTTGATCATGGTATATGATCTTTTTAATATATTGCTGAATTCACTTTGCTAATATTTTGTTGAGGATTTTTGCATTTATGTTCATCAGGGATATAAGCCTATACTCTTCTTTTCTTTCTTTTCTTTCTTTTTTTTTGTAATGTCTTTGTGTGGTTTGGGAATCATAGTAATGATGGCCTCAAAAATGAGCTTGGGAGCTTTCCCGCTTCTTGAATTTTATGAAATAGTTTGAGAAGGTTTAGTGTTAATTCTTCTTTGAATGTTAGGCAAAATGCACCTCTTGAAACTATCTGGTCCAGGACTTCGGTTTGTTGGGAGTTTCTTGATAACTGATTTGACTTCATTAGTAGTAATAAGTTAGTTTGGATTTTCTGTTTCCTCTTAATTCAGTTTTGGAAGATTGTATGTTTCTAGGAATTTATCCATTTCTTCCTGATGGTTCATTTTCTTGGCATATAATTGCTCATAGTATTTTCTCACAAGCCTATATATTTCTGTGATGTCTATTGTTACTTCTCTTTCATTTCTGATTTTATTTATTTGGGTCCTCTCTCTTTTTCTTCTTGATGAGTTTGGTTAAAGATTACCCAATTTTGTTTATCTTGTGAAAGAACCAGCTCTTGGTTTCATTAATCATTTGAATTGTTTTTCAGGTCCTCTTTCATTTCTATTCCACTCTGATCTTTATTTATTATTTCTATCCTACTCACTTTGGGCTTTGATTATTCGGTGTTTTATTTCTAGTTCCTTTAAATGTAAGGTTAGATTTTTTATTTGAGATTTTTCTTGTTTCTTGACATAGGCCTGTGTTGCTATGAATTTCCCTCATAAGTCTGCTTTTGCTGTTTCCCACAGATTGGGCTCATTGTGTTTTCATTTTCATTTGCCTCAAGGTATCTTTGGATTTCTTCCTTGATCTCATTGTTTAACCATTAATTATTCAGTAGCATGTTATTTAGCCTCCATATGTATTTGTGTGTTTCAGTTTTTTTCTTGTAATTGATTTCTAGTTTCATGCCATTGTGGTCAGAGAAGACACTTGATATGATTTCAATCTTTTTTTTTTTTTTTTTTTAGCTGAGCTATCCTGCCACCTGTTGGCAGCTCAACGGCAATTCAGCTCGGGCTAGCATTGAACCGCCATTGCTCAGAGCTCAGCTCGCACTCTTGAGCAAGCTCTTAACCAAATGAGCCTCTCGGCTGGCCCTTGATTTCAACCTTTTTAAATTTATTGAAACTTGTTTTGTGGTCTAACATATAGCCTATCCTGAAAAATATTCCATATGATCTTGAAAAAAATTTGTATTCTGCTGCTTTGGGGACAAATGCTCTTAATATATCAATTAAATCCTTCTGTTTAGTGTGTCATTTAAGGCCATTGTTTCATTGTTGATTTTCTGTCTGGACGATCTGTCCATTGGTGTCAACTAGTCTTAAAGTCCCCTACTATGACTGTGTTACTGCTGATCTCTCCCTTATGTCAGTCAATATTTGCTTTATATATAATGTTTAGGTGCTCCTATTTTGATTGATCCTGTTATCATTATGTAACATCCCTGTTTGTCTCTTATAATAGAGATATTTGTTTTAAAGTCTATTTTGTCTGGTATAAGTATTGGCACCCCAGCTTCTTTTTCATTTCCATTTTCTTGAATATCTTTTTCCATCCCTTTGCTTTCAGACTGTGTGTGTCTTTCAATCTGAAGTAGGACTCTTGTAGACAATATTTGTATGGGTTTTGTTTTCTTATCCATTCAGCTACCCATGACTTTTTTTTATCTATGCCATCTTGCCACCTGTTGGCAGCTCAGCGGCAGCTCAGCTTGGGCTGGGCATCGAACTGCTGTTGCTCAGAACTCAGCTTGCACTCTTGAGTGAGCTCTTAACCAACTGAGCCACTCGGCTAGCCCCAGCTACCCATGACTTTTTTTTTTGAGGGCAGTGTCACTGGCCCTCATATGTGGGACCCGAACCGGGGCTGCTGGCTTCCCAAGCCAGCGCTTAACCACCGTGCCACTTGGCCGGCCCAAACGTGATTTCTTTCTTTTTTTTTTTGATTGGAGCATTTAATCTATTTACATTTAAAGTGGTTATTGATAGATACATAATTATCATTTTATTATTGATCTTTATATTATTTCCCCCTCCTTCTTCTTCTTAAAGAAGTCCCTTTATCATTTCTTATAAAACTGGTCTGCTGGTGAAGAACTCCTTTAGCTTTTTCTTGTCTGGGGAGCTCTTTATCTCTCCTTCAATTTTAAATGATAGCCTTGCTGAGTATAGTAGTGTTCATTGTGGGTCCTTGCCTTTCATCACTTTGAATATTCCGTGCCCATCACTTCTGACCTGCAAAATTTCTGTTGAGAAAACAACTGACAGCCTTATGGGAGCTCCATTGTAAGAAACTAGTTGCCTTTCTTTTGCTGCTTCTAGTATTCTCCCTGTCTTTAATTTTTGGCACTTTAATTATGATGTCTCTTGGTATGGCCTCTTTGGGATCATCTTGTTTAGAACTCTGCACTTCCTGGACTTGTATGTCTATTTCCTTCACCAGGTTAGGGAAGTTTTCATTCATTATTTCATCAAATAGGTTTTCAATCCCTTGCTTTCTCTCTTCTGCTTTTGTTACCCCTATAGCAGGAATGTTGTTATCCTTAATGCTGCCCTAGAGGCCTCTTAAACTATCCTTATTTTTTGTGATTCTTTTTTCTTTTTGCTGTTACAATTGTGTCTTCTCTGCTACTTTGTCTTCCTAATTGCTGATTTGGTCCTCTGATTCCTATAGTCTGCTGGTTATTCCTTCTAGTGCATTCTTCATTTGTTATTATACTCTTCATTTCTGACTGGTTCTTTTTTATGGTTTCTATCTCCTTTTATGCTTACTATATGTTTGTTGAAGTTCTCACTAAGGTTATCTATTCTTTCCCTAAGCTCATTTATCATTCTATAATCATTGATTTGAACTCTGTGTCTGGTAGGTTGCTTGCCTCCATTTCACTTAGTTCTTTTTCTGATGTTTTCTCTTGTTCTTTCATTCATGACAGATTTCTTTGTTTCCTTATTTTGGTTGTCTCTCTGTGTTTGTTTCTCTATATTAGGCATAGTTTCTATGACTCATAGTCTTCCTAGAGTGTCCTTATGTATCAAGTATCCTGTGGAGCCCAGTGGTGCAGTCTCTCTGGTCATCTGCACTGGGTGCTCCATGAGTGTCCCTTGTGTGGGTTGTGTGTGTCCTCCTGTTATAGTTGATCCTTGATTGTTATTGGCACATCAGTGGGTGGAATTTACCCTCAGGCTGACTGGCTGTGGGATTTGGCCACACCTACAGCTTATGAGCTGCTGTGAGGGGAGCTTTCCCCATGGAGCAGGATTCACCTCAGTAGACTCTTATGTCTTTTGAGACCACACTTGGGTGTTCTGCTTATGGAGCTAATTAGGAGGAGCTCTGCTGTGGTCCAAAGTCTGTCTCCATGTATATTGGTTCTGGGGCCTCTTGCTGGGGGCTCCATTGCATGGCCATATCAGCCACTGTCTGTGACCAGCAAAACACTACCTGGTAGTAACTACAAAGCAATTTATGATTGGTTGCTCCCTTTTCTGGACCTGGAGTCACCTGGGAGAGGCGACACTGTAAACTGAGGATGGCTGCCCACAGTACCAGGACTGGGGTAGTTCTGCAAAGAGCTCAGGACACCTAGAGTCCTGCTGCCACCTGCCAGCTTCTGTAAGGCTCTGCCACTGGTAGAGCCTCATGCAGTCTGCAAGTGGGTGAGCAGAGTCTCAGAGTCACCAGGGTGGGACAAGTGGTGTTCACCAGGCTAATGTAGATTTTTGTTTCATGCCAGTGCTGAGCTGGAGCTTCTCAGAAAAAGTCAGAGCACACCGAGGCCAGCTGCCACCTGCCTAGGGCGAGTAGACCCCCAAGAGTTGTCCAAGAAAGAGTGCAATGCAAGTGAGGCTAGCTTCTAGTAAAAAATATCTCCCCAGGTCGCACGAGTTGGGTAGGGCAGGGTCCCTGGGAGTCATCAGGGTAGAGTAAGAAGGAGGGCTCAATACAGGAAAGATGGAACCCTCCTGTTGGCTGCACAGGAGGATTCCATACAGGAAAAATGGCAACTGTTTTTCCAGTCTTTGCCCCGAAGCTATACAACTCAGTCTCTGCCTGTATGTCTCTGATTCCTCCCAAGTATTCATACCCTTGCCACAGCCCAGGGTGAGTGACTGCAAGTGAGTGAGTCTGTGTGTATGCTTTATAAGAAAACATCTGGGTTTCCTGCAGTACTCACCCAGATTGTCAGAATCTCTGCTGTTTTTCACAGCCAGATGCTATGGGAGCACCTCCTCCTGGCACTGGTACTGCAGTGGGGAACTCAGTGTGGGGCTGGAGTCCCTCACTTCTCCAGGAAGGGAACCTCCACAGCCAATATATTTTTCCTGATTATCAGACACAACACACAGGTGTGGTACTGGCCTGTTTCACATCTCCACCCTTTCTACCAGTCTCGACATGGGTTCTTCTTTGTATACCCACTTATTGGACTTCTCTTCAGCTAGACTTCAGACAGTTCTCCAGATTGATTGTTCTATATTTAGTTGTAATTTTAATGTGATCATAGGAGGAAGTAAGCACAGAATATATCAACTCGGCCATCTTGAATCCTCCCACACAAAAGCATTTTCAAATGGAGTCTACATTTCAACATTTATTGGTTATCTATTATAGGACTTTTGAAGAATATGGGAAAAGGAGAAAAATCTCCCTACAAATGCATTTATACTGAGTATACTGACATTTTAACATGGTCTTTAAGCTTTATTACAACTAAGCTATGTACACGACAGACCTTCCTTATCTTTTAACCCATCCCTTAGCTTTAGGGAACACATCAAACTGTAAAAATCACTTTGTTATAAAATTCCTCACCAAAGTACTATCCTGAATTTGAGATCTTGACAGACAATATACCTGGACAACTGCAACCAAATTTATTGGGTTGTTGGAAAAGTCATGATGCATTTTATCTATATTTTTCAAAGTTCATTTATTTATATAAAGAGCAAACATCAATCAATGATATATTGCCTGTTTTGTTCAAGAACCTTTTGCTATCTTTTGGTGAGCTTTATAATTCCTCGTTCATAGAAAGACCTGTCTTTGTTTGCAAAAAGCTGAACAAGGTGCTGATTTACAGCCTCATCTGAATTGAACTTTATACCATGCAAGGAGTTTTGAAGAGAGCAAAACAAGTGGAAGTCAGAAGGCGCAAGGTCAGATGAGTATGGTGGGCATGACAACACATCCCACTCAAGCTCCAATAAGTTTTGACGTGTGATCAAACTTGTGTAGTCAAGATGGAACAAAACTCCTTTACAATTAACAAGTTCTGGACATTTCTTGATGATGGATTCATTCAAACAGTCCAACTGCTGACAGTAATCATTCAAATTGATTGTTTGTTTCCTTGGTCGGAGCTCAAAAAACATGACACCTTTAAAATCCCACCACACTGTGAGCATAGTCTTCCTCTGATGAATGTCTGCTTTCGATGTCGTTTGAGGTGAATCATCACATCAGAACCAAGACCGTTTGCACACCACATTGTTGTAAACAATCCACTTCTCATCACCAGTTATCAGTCACTTCAAAAACGGATCATTTTCCTCACGTTTAATGGCATATTGTACATGTTTATACGAGCTGTCAAATGAACTTCTTTGAGTTCATGTGGAACCCAAATATTGAGCTTGCTTACGTATCCCAGCTTCTTCACATGGTCATGAATTTATGAATAATGGATGTTCAATGTTTCTGCAATCTCTTGTGTCATGTAACATGGGTTTGACTCCATCAATTATTTTGCCATCATCAACATCGGTGGGCCTCCCTGACCAAAGAATGAAGGTCGTTGAGACAAAAATCACCAGCACGCAATTTCATGAACCATCATTAGCACTGATGTTCTTGTAGAGCATTGTCACCATAAACTTTATGCAACTTTTTACAAGCTTGGCATGTTCTTCCCTTTATTGAAGTAAAACAGCAAAACGTGGCAAAAATGCAGAGTTTGCTCTTCCATCTTCAACTTGTTGTAAAATCTCCAAAACTCAACCAAATCACTCGGGCTTTTTTTTTTTTTAGAACGAAGTTAGAACTGTCAGCTGTCAAGTGATATATCAATAACATAGATGTGAATGACTCTAGTACTTCCAAAAATGAACTAGTGCCGTGTGTTGCAAACATGTGTCCTGACTTTTCCAACAACATATGATGTGACCAAATGTTTGAGGACACAGCCAAACCACACACTACGGAACACATAATAGCAAAATATGAGACAAGTTGATGCCAAAGAATGGTAGGTCAGAGACATTTACTGTATATACTACTAGGCAATTTTTTAAAAGAAAATTTGTTTTCTTAAAAATTTTCACATGGGAATGTGAGGACGATCTGGCTGCAACATCTGTCACCCCATTGATTGCCAGGGTTAATTCGGCTGGTCTGGCTCGCTAGGCGGGTGTCCCCTTCCTCCTTCACCGCTCCATGTGCGTCCCTCCCGAAGCTGCGCGCTCGGTCAAAGAGGACGACCTTCCCCGATAGAGGAGAGGACCGTTCTTCGGTCAAGGGTATACGAGTAGCTGCACTCCCCTGCTAGAACCTCCAAAACAAGCTCTCACGGTCCATTTGTAGGAGAACATAGGGTAGTCAAGTTTCCAAGACTCCAGACACATCCAAATGAGGCGCTGCATGTGGCAGTCTGCCTTTAAAAAAAAAAACTCACATGGATGTTTTGATGTTACCTGATCAAAAAAACATTACTTTCCTATGTCATATGCTACATTAACCAGCAAGACTCATAGACCTTATAGGTCAAGACTGGAGGTGGAATGGCAGGCACAAGGTGAGGGATGATGAGGTCTGGCCAAACAAGCCTCTGGAATTGGGGAAAATATATTCAGACAGCTGTTGGCCTTTCCCATCCTTCAGCCACCAGGGATCTGTGGTTCCATAGATCTTCTTTGCAGACAAACCTCAAGCTGAGTAGAAAGGACACTTTCCAAGGGTGTGAGGTTGACCTGACAACTATGTACACAATGGATAACAAACCTAGTATCTGTCTCTAAGAGAAAGGAGAAAATGTGGCAACAAAGAAGGGCTAATAATACTCGAGATTCCATTATTTATTAATCACTCTTCTAATAACCCTTGTTTTGTGTATGTTCTATGTGCCATACTGCAGGCTAAACACTGAGGATCCAGCTCTATAAAGAAAATTAAATTTCTGTTTTTTGCCAAATCACATGAAAATACCTAGACAGTTTTTTTCATCATATTTGGAGGTTATTTTTTGGAACAAATTGACTTAAAATATTGGCATGATGACAGATAACTTATTAGACTTAGTGAGGTTATCATATCCTAAGGTATAAAAATGTTGAATCACTATGATGTGCACCTGAAACTATATACTACTGTATGCCAACTATACTTTAATATTTTTTTTAAATATAGGAATCACAAAGAACTAGATGATTATCTATCCAGGGCTACTGACAGTGTTTATTTCTATGGAGCTACTTCCCAGCATGTGCCAATCTATGGGTCTGCTACACAGTGAATAACAATAAGGTTAATGATACTTCATAACCCCAGCAGGAAAGTCAGCTAGATGATGAATGAAACCATAAATGACTTCTACCCTCTGCTAGCTGACAATCTCGTGGGTTGTCAATTTTCAATGTCTATTCACATACGTTACCACATTCAATTCACACAACAATCCTGCAATGCAACCAGAACAGGTACTATTCCACCTACTTCACAGAGGAAACACCTGAGGCAAGATTGCGTTGATGTCACTCAGCTCAGTAGGATAAAGCTAGAACTCTGAGTCCAGATTGGATCCTCTTTCCATTCCGTCTCACTGCCTTTCTTGTGTGTATACTCACAGAAACATGGGGTGTATTACAAGAATCAAGCTTCTAAAATAGCCCATGTTAAGGTATCTGTATCATCTTTTGGTTGATCTTGCTTCCCCCTCCCACAGTCAATTATAAAAGGAAATTTATGCACACTTTTTTTTTGAAGGCAGCATCACTGGCCCTCGTATGTGGGACCGAACCAGGGCCGCTGGCTTCCCAAGACAGCCCTTAACCACCGCGCCACTCGGCCGGCCCTATGCACACTTTTAAATAACACTTTTTCCATGCTCTGACAACTTCAAAAAGATCCAAGATAAGAAAGCAAAGAAAAGGAAAATACCAATAAAATTAGAATGAATGCAACAAACACAGCAAACCTTTGTTATTCATGACTTGTAATAGTTCCTCATATGCCAAGCGTTATGTCACAGTGTGGATAAAACTGGAAAGAACAATAGAGAAAACGAAAATGATTTCTAGTTCCACATCCACTGATGACTTTCTTGTTTTTGTTTGGGTAAGGGGCATTTGGTCTCAGTTTTTTTCTTTTTGTTTTTGTTTTTGAGAGCAGTGTCACTGGCCCTCATATGTGGGACCCAAACTGAGACCACTGACTTCCCAAGCCAGCTCTTTTTTTTTTTTTTTTTTTTTTAAAGATTTTATTGGGGAATTGGTGGAGGGGAACAGCGTTGGGGAATCGGATCAGACAAGTTGCTGTCTTTTTGTTCTTCAGTTTAGTTGCGGAGGATGTTGCTTCACTGTTGGTATCGTCATTGCGCTCTTCCCGGATGAGGCAGATCGGTCGCTGGCCTCTGGATGTCGCTCATCGCGGCTATTGGCAGCTCACTCTTGGCTGCCAGCCGCTCACGCTGGCTGCGGGCCACTCACTGTAGCCTATGGCAGCCCACTGCAGCAGGGGCTGCAGCCCACACCATCACCGGGGCTCGCACAGCCCAGCTCCAGGTGGAGCTGTTGTTAGCTGTAGAGGGCAGTGTCACTGGCCCTCATGTGGGATCTGAACCGGGGCCGCTGGCATCCCCAAACCAGTGCTTAACCAATGCGCCACTCGGCCAGCCCCCAAGCCAGCTCTTAACCTCCATGCCACTTGGCCTGCCTTGGTCTCAGTTTTTTCATTTATCGAGGGAAATAATTTCTGTTCTACCTTCCTTATGGGGCTGGTAAGAGCACACTATCACAAAAAGCTCTTTAAAAGTATGAAGGATTATACAATTCCTGAGAGACTTTAGAGCTCAGAAGTAGCACAATTAAAGCATAAACACTGTCCAGACAAGGCTCTATGGAGATGTGAGGGAGGGGTACTATTCAAAAATAAAATAATCTCTACTGCCTCAGTGAAAGACAGGTGTTTTTTTTTGTTTGTTTGTTTGTTTGTTGTTTCTGACTTTGGAGGAGTGAGAAATCTCATTTATATCCTCCCCCATCCTTGTAATCCCACTCCTACCCCTATTTTGAAATGTTCTTACTGAACTCATCTCCTAGTCAGTCCATTTTTAGCCATTTTTGTGGCCTGAATATTCAATAATTTGAACATACACAATTTAGAGCTGCCCTTGAAGGCCACCTAGAAATTTCAGGTTCTTCCAAGGGAGCAGGCAGGCCATCTGCCCAAGCTAACCAACCATATGGATTTCATTAGCCTAACTCTGTTAGTCCTCCCAGGTATCCTACTTGCTTATGAGAGCATTTCACAGCCCAGAAAGCCTCAGGGGTTTAAACCTTCATTCTCTTTGAGGATGCCAACTCAGACAATACCTGGGTAATTAACAGGACTCTCAGATCTTTGTCAGAACTCCAAAACTCTCTTCCCTAAAGGATCTCAATTCAAGACCACACTTCCTTTTCTTATCTGACAAAGTCAAATCACCAGTTAGAGGAATGGGGCCCATCTGTTCAATTAGACTTTCCTTGTGTTGATCTGAAAAGCCAGAGCAAGTTAATTATTTACAATTTCTCTTCATCACCATGCAAAAGTCAAAAAACTTGACCATAAGAATCAAGTAAAGGACCGGCCGAGTGGCACGTTGGTTAAGAGCTGGCTTGGGACACCAGTGGACCCGGTTCAGATCCCACACATGAGGGCCAGTGACACTGTCCCCTACAGCTAAGATGGTGAACAACAGCTCCAACTGGAGCTGGGCTGCTGTGAGTCGTTGGAGACAGCATAGCTGCAGCCCCTTTCTGCAGTGGGCTGCCATAGGCTACAGTGAGTGGCCGGCAGCCAGAGTGAGTGGCTAGCAGCCAGTGTGAGCTGTGAAGAGCCACTGTGAGTGGCCATCCAGAGGCCGGTGACCAATCTGACTCACCCAACAAGAGCGCAATGATGATACCAACGTGGGCCACTGAAGCAGCATCCTCCACAACTAGACTGAAGAACAAAAAGACTGCAATTTGTTTGTTCCCCTTCCCCCGTTCTCCAAAGCAGTTCCCCTACCCCAATTCCCCAATAAAAATCTTTAAAAAAAAAGAATCAAGTAAAATTTCAACATACTGAAACTCAACAAAGAAGAACATTCAATTAAGTGAACTGCTTGGTTGCACCCCATTTTTGAAAGGAAAGGGCAATTCATACAAACAAAACTTTAGTATTTTTTTTCAAAAAGGCTACTAGGTAATGTCCTATGGTCAGATTCATTCCAGTCTTCAACATCTTCTATATTTTCAATCAGTAAGTAAATAAATGTTGAGTGTGTACCATACCAGTTAAGCACCAGGGATAGAATAATAAAACATAACAGAATCCCTACCTTCAAGGAGCTTGCATTCTATTAGGAGACAAATAATAAACATGTAGTCAAATACATGTATAAAATAATTTCAGATACCAATAATTGTAGGGTATTATGATCGAGAATGCTTAGAGTTCAAGAACATTGTTTTTTGTTGTTGTTTTTTTTAGCTGAACCATACTGCTACCTGCTGGCAGCTCAGCGGCTGCTCAGCTTGGGCTGAGCATCGAACTGCTGTTGCTCAGAGCTAAGCTCACACTCTTGAGTGAGCTCTTAAGCAACTGAGCTACTTGGCCGGCCCTAAAGAACACTGTTTTAACTTGGAGTTTGGGAGGGAAAGCCTCTTTAAGGAGGTAACATTTAATTAGAGACCTGAATGATAAGAAGAGATACCCATGTGAAAATCTGATAGAAGAATTCCAAACAGAAGGAAGAGCAAGTGCAAAGGCCCTGGAGTAGGAATAACCCTGTCATGTTTAAGGGACAGGAAGAAGACGAGTGTGGCTGAAGAATGAAATTCCATACTAGAGTTATAGTGATGAAGAATGTGTAAAGTGGTCAAATTTAGGATATATTTTGCAAGTAAAGTCACAGAATTTGCTAATGTGTAACATTTGTGAGCAAGGATGACTCAGATTTTTGGCCTACATTACTCTTAGTGATCACTAATGAAATCTGTAAGTCTTACACTCTTTAAATGATCCAAGGATACTTGCTAAACTGTAGTACTGGGGGCTGAAAAAGTATACTAGGATCGATTAGGAAATTTTTCCAAGTAAGAAAGTAAGAAGTGTTAAGGTTAATCCTCAAAAAATTTTAAAAGTCCAGAAGCCCTAATGATTGATGCCTTTACTGTGTTATACCTGTCTTCTTAGAAGATGGTTTTATGATAGAGATATATTTTCACTGGTGACTAATTCCATTTGGCAAAACCATAACTTTCTTCATATTCCTATAACTGGCACCCCATTTTTGCCACATGGCAGAAAAGATGCATCCAGATTAATTCAGGCAAATTTAGTGATTTCATACTTGTTTCAGGATTTTTCACTCCATCCTCACTAGGATGATATCCACATTCTAGGGAGTTTATGTGGTATCATGTCGTCAGTGGAAGCCATCTAACCCCAGGTCATCATGATCACTTCCAGGCATCCACTGAGCTATACCATCTATTTGGTTGTCAGAAAAGTCATGATGCAATTTTGCAACAATAAAAACATAGAAAAATACATCATGACTTTTCCGACAACCCAATAGTCTCAAGTAGTCTTTGCCTTCCACGTTAGTATATTTGAGATGTAACCATCCAAATCCCCAGTGACATGTGCTGCAGCATCCCTTCATCCAGGCCATAAGACCTTTGCAGGCCTGACCATGCAGTTACTCTGACTCACTCATTCATTCTCACTCACTCTCTGGCTTGCTCTCCCCGCACCATTGTAGGGCTACTGGAAAAGTCAGTTTCTCTCCTTCCACCATTCTGGGGACACACAGACTTCTTTCAACTCCTTGCTCTTAGAGACCTCATATAGCCATTGTTACTCACTATACCAGCACCAAGCTTGATGTGGGCTATTCTCTTAGATTCATCATCCCTATGCCACACTCTGTGAAGTAAGGCCCAATTTCTTCAGCCCTGGGATACTCAAATAGCTTGGAGTTGTATCATCTTTCCCCTTTTTGGAGAGCCAGGGAGTGGGGGAAGGCAATCAGGGAGGGGCAGGACACATAGACCTTTCTCAGAGTTTTTCTGACTTCTCTTGTACTTCTCTCTGCCTAAGCTCTTATCTGGTCTCCAAGGGGTGCTTACTCTGGCTTTGTATCATCTGCTTTCAAATGTATTGACTACGGAATAAATTTCATATCTCCTTTGTGTACTTTAGGCCTCAGAATTTTGAAACTCAAAAACCTTTTTTCTCCAAAAGTAGGCTTTACTAATCCAAAACTTGGCTTTACAGATAGTGTTGTCGCTGATAGAACTTTTAAACATTTTTATTGAGATGCAAGTCATACACCATACAATTCAATCATTCAAAATGTACAATTCGGGCCGGCCTAGTGGCACGGTGGTTGGGAGCTGGCTTGGGACGCCAGCGGCCCAGGTTCGGATCCCACATAGGAGGGCCAGTGACACTTCTCTCTAAAAAATAAATAAATAAATAAAAAGAAACAAAGTGTACAATTCAGTGGGATTTAGTATATTCCATTTTCAATGCTTTGAATTAAAGTTTATTGGGTTGACAATTGTTAGCAAAGTTACATAGATTTCAGGTGTACAATTCTGTAATACATCATCTCTATATCACATTGTGTATTCACCACCCAGATTCAGCTCCCCTTTACCCTCATCTATGACCCCTTCCCCCCTCACGCTCTGGTAACCACTAAACTATGTCTGTGTCTATGAGTTTTGTTTCTTCATTTGTTTTTCTTCTTCCCTTGTTGTTTTCAGTTTTATATACCACATATCAGTGAAATCATATGGTTCTCCACTTTTTCTGTCTGACTTATTTCACTTAGCATTATAATCTCAAGATCTATTTATGTTGTTGTAAATGGCACAGTTTCAAACTTTTCTTATTGCAGAATAGTATTCCATTGTGTATATATACCAAAACTTATTTATCCAATCATCTATCAAAGGAGAGTTTGGGTGTTTCCAGGTCTTGGGCACTGTAAATAAAGTTGCAATGAACAATGTAGCACATACAACATTACAAATAAATGTTTTCAGATTTCTTGGGTAGATATCCAAGAGAAGGATTGCTGGGTCATGTGGTAATTCCATTTTTAATGTTTTGAGAAACCCCTACACTGTCTTCCATAGCGGCTGCACCAATCTGCACTCCCAACAACAGTGTGTGAGGGTTCCTTTTTCTCCACAGCCTCTCCAAAACTTGCTATTATTTGTCTTGTTGAAGATAGCCATTCCAGCAGGTTAGAGGTGATATCTCATTATGGTTTTTATTTGCATTTCTCTGATCATTAATGATGTTGATGATCTTTTCATCTGACTATTGGCCATCTGTATGCCCTCTTTGGACAAATGTCTATTCAGGTTCTTTGCCTGATTTTTATTTATTTTTATTTTTATTTATTTATTTATTTACTTATTTATTTTTACAAGATTTTATTGGGGAATTGGGGGAGGGGCACAGCGTTGGGAAATCGGGGAAGGGGAACAGACAAGTTGCTGTCTATTTTTTTTTTGTTCTTCAGTCTAGTAGCGGAGGACATTGCTTCACTGGCCCATGTTGGTATTGTCATTGCGCTCTTCCCAGATGAGGCAGATCGGTCGCCGGCCTCTGGATGGTCGCACACCGAGGCTATTGGCAGCTCACGCTGGCTACCAGCAGCTCACGCTGGATTCCGGCCACTCATTGTAGCCTGGCAGCCCACTACAGCAGGGCCTGCAGCCTACACCATCGTCGGGGCTTGCACAGCCCAGCTCCAGGTGGAACTATTAGCTGTAGAGGGCAGTGTCACTGGCACTCATATGTGGGATCCGAACTGGGGCTGCTGGCATGCCAAACCAGCTCTTAACCAATGCGCCACTCGGCCGGCCCTTTATTTTTATTTTTATATACTATTATTAATTACAGATGTACAAATCAATGCAATAGTTATTCTTTTCACCCCTTTCAAAGTGACTCACCCCTCCCCAATCCACTGTTCCTCCACCCCCAATATCATACATATCTATTACAATTCCATTGACTCCATTCCCACACTATACTCCACATCCCATGACTATATATGTGTTAAATTATAGTTAACATCTAATATTATTCAGCGGCAGCTTCAGATGTACTGTATGTTACCTTACATCCATTTTATCACACCATCTGGTGTAGTCAGGCCTCCACACCATCCATGAAGTGGTCTCCCTAACAAGACATGAATCCATCTTGTCCTCCAAAAAATATTTACAGCATTATTGATTATATTCCCCAAACTCTTTCTTCTATACTTACAGCAATATTCTAGTTACCAGTTTATGTTGCCTTGCCCCTTCCCCTTCTCCTTCATGCCCACCACTGTCCCATCTAGCAATCATCAGTTTTTTCCTCTGTGTCTCTAAGACTATTTCTGTTTACATTGCACTTTTATTCAATTCTTTAGATTCCACATATAAGTGAGATCATATGGTATTTGTCTTTCTCTGACTGACTTATTTCACTTAGCATAATGTGCTCTAGGTCCATCCATATCATTGCAAATGGTGCAATTTCTTTCTTTTTTATAGCTATGTAGTACTCCATTGCATAAATGTACCACAGTTTCTTAATGCAGTCATATACTGAAGGGAATTTCAATTGTTTCCAAGTCTTGGCTATTATAAATAGCACTGCAATGAACATAGGGGTGCATATATTATTTTGAATTAGTGTTTTCAGTTTTTCAGGATAAATACCTAGGAGTGGTATTGCTGGGTCATAAGGTAGTTTCATTTCCATTTTGTTTTTGAGATACCTGCATACTGATTTCCATAGTGGCTGCACCAATCTGCAGTCCCAACAACAGTGCACCAGGGTTCCCTTTTCTCCACACCCTCGCCAGCACTTGTTTGTTGATTTATTGATGATAGCCATTCTGACTGGAGTGAGGTTGTATATCATTGTGGTCTTTATTTGCATTCCCCTAATGCTCAGTGAGGTTGAACATTTTTTCATATACCTGTTGGCCATCTGTATGTCCTTTTTATTTTTTTATTTTATTTTTTTCCTTTTTGGTTTAAATTTTAATTGTAGAAGGTAAAATATTATAAATGTGGCAAGTCCTGGCATTCAAGTGATAAAATGGATGTAAGGTAATATAAACATTTAAGATGCTCTTTTTCATGTACCTGCCTTTCCCTCTCCCTTTCCTTTTTTTAAAAATTATTTTATTGTGAAATAAACATGGTTTTTTAAAATTAGTTTCAGGTGTACAACACAGTGCAATATTTATACTTTTTACCCCTCAAAGTGACAACTCCTCTCCCCCATGTATGCCCTTTTTAGAGAAATGTCTCTTCATATCCTCTGCCCATTTTTTTTAATTCTTTTATTGTGAAATGAACATTTTTTTAAAATTAGTTTCAGGTGTACAACACAGTGCAATAGTTATACTTTATCCCCCTCAAAGTGAAAACCTCCCACCCCCAGTTCGCCACCCCACTCCTCCCCCCATATCATACATATCTATTACAATTCCTTTGACTCCCTTCCACAGTGTACTCCACATCCCGTGACAATCTATATATTCAGTTGGCATATAATATTATACAACATCAGCTTCAGGTGTACAGTCCTCTGCTCATTTTTAAATTTGGTTGTTTGTTTTATTTTGATGTTGAGTTTCATAAGTGTTTTATAAGTTTTGGATATTAATCCTTTATCAGATATATCATTGACAAATATCTTCTCCCATTCAGTAGGCTTTCTTTTTGTTTTATTGATGGTTTCCTCTGTTGTGAAAAAATTTTAAGTTTGATATAATCCCTTATATTCATTTTTTCTTTTACTTCCCTTGCCTGTTGCGATGTATCAGTAAAAATATTGCTCAGGATAATGTCGGCTAATTTACTCCCTATATTTTATTCTAGGAGTTTTATAGTTTCAGGTCTTACATTTAAGTCTTTAATCCATTTTGAATTTGTTCTTGTATATGGCATAAAGAGGTGGTCCAGTTTTATTTTTTTGTATGTGTCAGTTTAATTTTCCCAGCACCATTTATTAAATAGACTACAGTATCTTTACCCCAATGTAAATTCTTTCTTCTGTTGTCATAGATTAACTGACCATATATGAATGGATTTATTTCTGGGCTCTCTATTCTGTTCTGTTGATCTATGTGCCTGTTTTTATGCCAATACGACTGTTTTGATTACTGTAGCTTTGTAGTATGTTTTTTCGTTTTTGTTTTTGTTTTAGCTGAGCCATCCTACCACCTGTTGGCAGCTCAGTGGCAACTCAGCTCAGGCGGGTATCGAACTGCTGTTGCTCAGAGTAGAATTTTTTGATGTCTGGTAGTGTGATACCTCCGACTTTGTTCTTATTTCTCAGGATTGCCATGGCTAATTGGGGTCTTTTATGGACCATATACATTTTAGGATTGTATTTTGTCTTTCTGTGAAAAATGCCCTTGGTAGTTTGATAAGAATTGCATTGAATCTATATATTGCTTAAGCAGTATGGACATTTTAACTGTATTAATTCTTCCTATCTATGAGCACAGTGTGTGTTTCCCTTTATTTGTATCTTCTTTAATTTCTCTCTTCAGTGTCTTATCATTTTCTGAATACAGGTCATTTACCTCTTTGGTTAAATATATTCCTAAGTATTTTATAGCTCTTGAAGCAACTGTAAATGGGACTGTTTTTTAATTTCTCCTTCTGATAGTTTGTTATTGGTGTAAACAAATGGAACTGATTTATGAATATTGATTTTGTATCCTGCTACCTTACTGAATTCATCTATGAGTTCCAATAGATTTTTGGTGGAGTCTTTGTGGTTCTCTACGTATAGTATCATGTCACTACATATAATGACAATTTTACTTCCTCCTTATCAATTTTGATGCCTTTTATTTCTTTTTCTTGTCGGATTGCTGTGGCTAGAACTTCCAGAACTATGTTGAATAACAGTGGAGAAAGTGGGCACACTTGTCTTCTTCCTGATCTTAAGGAGAATGGTTTTAGCTTTTCCCCATTGAGTATGATATTAGCTGTGGGTTTATCATATATGGCCTTTATTATGTTGAGATATGATCTCTCTATTCCCACTTCGCTAAGAGGTTTGTTTGTTTGTTTGTTTGTTTGTTTTTTAGCTGAGCCAGCCTTCCATCTGTTGGGCAGTGAACTGGTGTTGCTCAGAGCTCAGCTCGCACTCTTGAGGGAGCTCTTAAGCAACTGAGCCACTCAGCCAGCCCTGCTAAGAGTTTTTATCATAAAAGGCTGTTGGATTTTGTAAAATGCTTTTTATGCATCTATTGATATGACCATATGATTTTTATTTTTCATTTTATTGATGTGATGTATCACATTAATTTATTTGCGGATGTTGAACCAACCTTGCATAATAGGGATGAAACCCACTTGATCAAGATGTATGATCTTTTTAATATATTGCTGAATTCTGCTTACTAATATTTTGTTGAGTATTTTTGCATCTATGTTCATCAGGGATATCAGCCTGCAGTTTTCTTTTTTTGTAATGTATTTGTCTGATTTGGGGATCAGAGGGATAGTGGTCTCATAGAAAGAGCTTGGGCACTTTCCCTCCTTCTGGATTTTTTGGAATAGTTTAGGTAGAATAGGTGATACATCTTTTTTGAATGTTTGGTAAAATTCACTTGTGAAGCTTTTGTTTCTTGGGAACTTGTTTATTCCTGATTCTATTTCCTTGGTGGTAATCAGTCTATTCAGATTTTCCCTTTCTTCCTGAGACAGCTTTGGAAGGTTGTATGCTTTTAGAAAATTATCTATTTCTTCCAGATTGTCAAATTTGTTGGAATATAGTTGCTCGTAGTATTTTCTTAAATTTTTTTGTATTTTTGTGGTGTCTGTTGTCACTTCATCTCTTTCATTCCTAATTTTACTAACTTGAGTCCTCTCTCTCTTTTTTTGATGAGTCTGGCTAGAGGTTTGTAAATTTTGTTTATCTTCTCAATATAACCAGATCTTGGTTTTATTGATCTTTTGTAATATTTTTCTGGTCTTTATTTCATTTATTGCCGCTCTGGTCTTTTCTATCTCCTTCCTTGTACACCCTTTTGGCTTTTTTTGCTGTTCTTTTTCCAGCTCCCTGAAGTGTAAGGATAACCTGCTGATTTGAGATTTTTCTTGCTTCTTTAGGTAGGCCTGCACTGCCATGAACTTCCCTCTTAGGATTGCTTTCACTGCATCCCAAAGATTTTGGGTCGTTGGATTTTCCTTATCGTTTGTCTCAAGGTATCTTTTGATTTCTTCCTTGATTTCATTTTTGACCCACTCACTAAAGTTAACAGTTATTCAGCCTCCGTGTATTTCTGTGTTTTCCAGTGGGTTTTTTTTTGTAGTTGAATTCTAATTTCATGGCACTGTGGTCAGAGAAGACACTTGATATAATCCAATTTTCTCCAATTTATTGAGACTTATTTTGTGGTCTATTTTGGAAAATGTTCCATGTGCACTTGAGAAGAATGTATATTCTGTAGCTTTGGGGTGAAATGCCCTGAAAATATCAATTAAATCCTGCTGGTCTAATGTGTCATTTAAGGCCACTGTTTCCACATTGATTTTCTGTCTGGAGGATCTGTCCATTGGATATAATGGGGTGTTGAAGTCCCCTACTACAATAGTGTTACTGCTGATCTCTGTCTTTATGTCTGTCAATATGTGGTTGGTTTTTTTTGTTTTTGTTTTTGTTTTTTTTTTTACCTGAGCCATCCTGCCACCTGTTGGCAGCTCAACGTCAACTCATCTCGGGCTGGCATCGAACTGCTCTTGCTCAGAGCTCAGCTTGCTCTTGAGCGAGCTTTTAACCAACTGAGCCACTCAGCCGGCCCTCAATATGTGTTATATATATTAGGAGCTCCTATATTAGGTGCATAGATGTTTACTAGGGTTATGTCCTCTTGTTAAATTGATCCCTTTATTATTATGTAGTGTCCTTCTTTGTCCTTTATTATAGTCTTCAATTTAAAGTCCGTTTTGTCTGATATAAGTTTAGCTACTCCGGCTTTTATCTCTTTTCCACTTGCATGAATTAGTTTACCCCATCCCTTTACTTTCAGCCTGTATATGTGTCTTTTGATCTGAGGTGAGTCTCTTGTATACATCATATGCAAGTGTCTTTCTTTCTTATCCATTCAGCCACCCTATGTTTTTTGATTGGAGCATTTAACCCATTGGTTAAGAGTTGGCTTGGGAGCACCAGCTCTGAGCAGCAGGGCCCCGGTTTGGATCCCACATGAGAGCCAGTAATGCTGCACCCTCTACCACTAAGATAGTGAACAACAGCTCAACCTGGAGCTGGGCTGCCATGAGTCACTGGAAAGCTGCAGTGGGTCTGCAGTGGGCTGGTGTGAGCTACTGTGCTTGCCTGGAAGCCAGTGTTAGTGGCCAGCAGCCAACCTGAACTGCCATGAGCTGCTGTGAGCTTCCATGAACCACAATGAGCAGTCGTCCAATGGCCAGTGAGTGATGGGCTCACTCAGGAGAGCACAATGAAAATACCAACATGGGCCAGTGAAGCAATGACCTCCACAACTAGACTGAAGAACAAAAGGACAGCAACTTGTCTGTTCCCCTTCCTCAATAAATCTTTCAAAAAAAGAAAGAAAACAAGGGAGAGAGAAGGGAGAAAAGAAAAGAAAAACAAAATTTTATATATATATATATATATATATATATATATATATATATATATATCTGCACACTTATATACTTATATGCATGGATATATATATATATATATATCTGCACACTTATATACATGGATATATATATATATATATATATATATATATATATATATATATATATAAAACTAAAAATGATAATAATTAAATAGAAAAGCAAAAACAACCAAAACAAACAAAGAAACAAACAAACAAAACATTAAAAAAAAACACACCAAAAAAACCAGTGTCAGTCTTGGCTAAAGAACACCACGCTATCTCTAGGTTGTTCTCTGCTGTACAAAAACTCCTGTGTTTCTTGTGGGGGCACACCCAAAATGACCCTGGTGATGCAGTTCTAGATGAGTGGGGCTATGTGGTGTGGTTGGTAGTTTTTACAAAGTCAGTGCTGTTTCTGCTCTTGCTTGCCCAGAGGCACGCTGAGATCTCCGCAGCCAGAAGGCCTGATGTGCATCTTAGGGCACTCTTTCCACTGGGGGCTGTGAAGGGTGTGGGATTTCGAGATACTAAAAGCCCAGCGGTGCCTGTGCCTAGGGTCCTGCGAGTGACTCAGCAGCTGAAGTTGCCCTGCGGGGAGCCAAACTACGCAGGAAAAGTGGGGGCAGGGTAAGCAGTCACACAGTTTTTGCAGCTCTTCCCTAGCTGAATTTTTCCATTTCCTGGGAGTAGGAGCACCTCTGTAATCTGATACTACTCCTCTGTTCAGGGATCAGCTTAAGACTCTGGAATGGTGGGGCTAGGGTTTCTGAGGGGTCTTACTTATGGAGTTGTTTTTGCTTTCAGTCCGTGAGAGCCCCACTGCAGTTTTGAAGTGAGGCTTCTGCCTCAGATGCTGGGCACTGCCATGGTCTTGCTGAACTCTCGCAGTACTGGGGGCACATGGAATAAGCCCAGCACCTTGCCACTGTAAATATTCTCTGATCTGCTTTCTGGGGCCCTGTATCTCTGCAGCTGTGGATTAGGGCTGTGTCTCTGCATGTCTCCCTTTCCTCTTCCTCCACTAACCAGGTCTGCCTGCCTTCAAGAAATTGTCATGCAAGTCTCTTAGCTGTCCTGTGTAATGAGCAATGGTTCCTCTGATGAGTTATAGCTGTTCGATTTGTGGTAATTTTCAGGGGGATCTCAGGGAGCCCTCCTCACTGCTGCCATTTCTATAACATCTTCCCCGTTGATCTTGTTGATCTTGTCTTAAAACATTTCTATCTGAATTTCCTAAAGTGCGGACCTACAGGGATGGGTCTACAATGTTTTTTTTTGTTTGTTTGTTTTTTATTGATTCTTTCCCACATCACAAAAGTTGATATTATTTAGCCTAGAGAAAATATGCAATGGTACAATATATTAAGATTGTCTTCAAATATTGGAAGGGTAGGCATTTTAAAGATGAATTATACTTGTTTTGGGGGGCTCTAAGGGGCAGAACAAAAATCAGAGTGGATATTACAGTGATAGAGATTATTTGCTCATTGTAAAAATAATATAATAGAGTAATCTGAAAATATAATGAGTTGTTCATCCTTGAAGGGATTGAAAAATAGGCTAATGGCCACTTGTCAGGGATGTTGAATATAGAACTCTATAATCTGATGAATGATTACACTAGGCCAGTGTTTTCTGACACTGGTTGTATATAAAATCATTTGGGGTGCTATTTTAAAATACAAATTATTGGGTTTCCTGCATCCCCTTGCCAAGTTGTTGATTCCATATTTTCCATTAATCTACATTTTTAAACTAGCACCCCAAGAGACTCTAACATAGTTCACTTAGAGCTACTCTTTGAAGAATATTTGACTATACAACATATAGGGATTTCTGCTTTGATGATTTTTTTTTCTTTTTTTTCTATTAATCCTATGTGAAGGATGCATGGAGGAGGCTAGAGGCTGGGCCCATGGGACAGAGGAAGCCTGAGTAGAAAGTAGCTGACTGCTGTCTGACAGAAAAAGGTATCCTGAGAGTGATCACAGCTGTCTGGCTAGGTTGAAGTCTCCTCCTATGAGTATTGCTGTCAGTGAGAGGGAGAAAGGAAAAATTTTCCATCCCCAAGTGCAGAAGCTCAAGCAATGTTATCTAGCTGGAGACTGTGGACAATAAAATTTTAGGAAAACTAAAAGTTACGGGGAAATGAGACTGCAGGGGAATAATGCCCAGAGCCTCAAAATATTTACAATTTTTTTTTGAGGGCAGTGTCAGTGATCCTCATATGTGGGACCGCTGGCTTCCCAAGCCAGCGCTTAACCATCACACCACTCAGCCGGCCCAAAATGTTTACAGTTTTGACCTAAGCTTTTCTCCTATGATTCATATGACTTTCTTCCTTTTCTATTGTAGATCTTGGGTGACCACGACTGTCTTTATGGACACTTCAGCAGTACTAAGATTCAAACTTCCTATCCTAGAGAAGTGTAGGTGGCCAGGTCCAAGCACTGGTTATCAGTAGATATTTTTAAGCAATATGACCTAGGTAAAGGCAAAAAACAGGACAGAAGTAGAAGATAGACCAGGACCTGAAAAGTCCTACGCTTTAGAAAGAAGCTCTTTCCTACTTTCCTGTAATTGCCCCTTACCTATTTTCTCTTTCCTTCTCTTACCTGCTAGGTCTTGGGTGCTCAGGGATGCTATATTAGTGCTTTTACAGAGACTTCAGAGAACCTCTCACCTCTAATGTCCCTAGCTGGAAGAATTTAGGTGAACATCGCTAGGTGCTAGTCAGTGTGGGAAAACAAAAGCAATAGAAGCTGGAAAGAAGTAGGGGCACAAGAAATTTCACAAAGAGAAAGAAAACAATGGGGCAGAAGGAAGAGAGTGCTCAGGAGCTTGAAAACTCCTGCCAACATGGCAGAAGCTGCCCTACAAGCCCTTCCTACTATCTCCTTCCCCCGTTTAACCTACAGGGTCTCAGGTGGTCAGGGCTGCTGTGTTGGGTTTTTTAACAGAAGCTCCAAAATTCCCCAGTCCCCAGGTCAGTAGGTAGACAAAGAAAAGAGCTGGCCTTCACATGGGAAAGTTCAAGTATTAAAATATGGTTGGAAGCTATGAGCAAGAGAAATGTCCTTAAAAATGAAAAGAAGCAGAACAAGAAATTGCAACAAATTCTTGGCCATTAACCAAAGCTCTCTCCTACTATCATGTCACCCCACACTTCCTTCCCTCTTGGTCCTTTTCCATGCCTTTTATTATGAGGCAGCTGTATTGTGTGTTACTGCTTTTCAGAAGCTTCACAGAGCTTCATGTCTCAAAGTTTCCATCTCAGAGATCGTTAGCTGGGTAGACATGAACCTGGTCATCAGAAAGAGCTCAAAATTGGGCCAGCTGAGCGACTCAGTTGGTTGGGAGTTGGCTTGGACCATGTGCTCTGAGTGGCAGGGCCGCCGGTTGGATTCCCACATGGGCCAGTGAACGCTGAGCCCCAGCTGTGCTGTCACTGAGCTGCCAACAGGTGGCAGGATGGCTCAGCTGGTGTAACAACAAGATTGCCTGTTCAGTAGTGGGCTATGCCCACGCACAAATAAGACTGAACTCAGCACCTTGAGCTGCCCCCTGGATGACTCAGGGGATAGACCATGCGCTTTTTTTTTTTTTTGAGGGCAGTGCCACTGACCCTCATATGTGGGACCCAAACCGGGGCCACTGGCTTCCCAAGCCAGCACTTAACCACCGCGCCACTTGGACGGCCTTAGAGCGTGGGCTCTTAACAACAAGCCTGGTGGTTTGACTCCCGCATGGGATGGTGGCTACGCCCACCCACAACTAAGATTGAACACAGCACCTTGAGCTTAGAGGCCACTAGCTGCTGAAGGGAAACCAGATGGTAACTGACGCCCTCCACAACAAAGATTGAAGAACACCAACTTGGATGGTTCCCTCCCCCCGGTTCCCCAGCACTGTTCCCCTCCCCCAATTCCCCAATAAAAGTCTTCAAAAAAAAAAACAAGAAAGAGCTCAAAATTAAGAGGACATAAATGCCATTAGGGAGAAGAACATATTTTAAAACTGGTGCGGAAGGTAAAGTTGGACCAGGAGCCAGGAAACTCTTGCCCTTCAGCTGAAAATACTTTTTTAAAAATTTTTTTCTTAAAGATTTTATTGGGGAATTGGGGAAGCATAACAGCGTTGGGGAATTGGGGAAGGGGAAAAGACAAGTTGCTGTCTTTTTGTTCTTCAGTCTAGTTGCAAAGGATATTGCTTCACTGGCCCCTGTTGGTATCATCACTGTGCTCTTCCCAGATGAGGCAGATGTGTCACTGGCCTCTGGATGGTCACTCATTGCGGCTGTTGGCAGCTCACGCTGGCTGCCAGTCGCTCACGCTGGCTTGCCAGCCACTCACTGTAGCCTATGGCAGCCCACTGCAGCAGGGGCTACAGCCTACACTGTCACCGGGCTTGCACAGCCCAGCTCCAGTTGGAGCTGTTGTTAGCTGTAGAGTGCAGTGTCACTGCCCCTCATATGTGGGATCCGGACCGGGGCCGCTGGCATCCCAAACCAGCTCTTAACCAATGCACCACTTGGCACGCCCCGAAAACACTTTTCTAATGTACCACTCCCTATTCCCTATTTCTGTTCCCTTTTCCCATTTTAACTTGCTGGGTCTTGACATTGGACAAACAATGCAATTGCTTTCGTTTCTTATAGAGCCATTAGGGAGACCAGGGGTTTTTATTGAATGGATAGCTCCAAGTATCCCTAAGGCCTCCTAGGAGTAAGTGAAGGTGATTGGTGATGGCAATTTTAGCTGGACCCCTTTAATTAGTATCTCGACCAAAGAGTTTGTGAGGGCTAATCTTTCTAGAAAATAGTGGTATGGTGGACATTTGTGACCATACTAAAGCACACTCTCTTTAAATCTTAAAAAAAGAAGTGAGATTGCTGTGATCTTTTCGCCCTTGCTCCTTTTGGTTAATTCTACATTGCCATTGCCATTTTTACATGCTATGGGTATTCAGTAACCAGAATTGTTATGGGCTAGGGTGGTAATAGAAGCATTCCAATTCCCAAGCCGGAGAGAAATACTTTCTAGCCCAGAGGCCAGATTGCCAGTCTTCAGCCACACTATCAGTTGCGGGGGGGGGGGGGGCAGTGGGTCAATTTTGTTTGTACTCAGTGCAAGCTGTGGGCATTGCTAAGACTCATTCACACAGGTTAAGCTGGTCTGGGGAACTGTTAACAAGGCAGATAGTGTATTTCCACCACAAATTATTTGCAACACTAACAGACACTTAAGAAAAACCATTACTCATTTCCAACCTCCTTTGAGGTGTCATTATCTCCCAAACAAAAGTGTGGATCATGTTTACTTCAGAAAAGATACCTCTACTCACCTATACACCCCTTGCTGAAGAGTAGGTAATTTCCTTCTCTTTTATGGAGACCAGATCAGTTTTTGTAAGGCTAGTGTCTGATCTTTTCCCACTCTGTTCCACTGGGACCCTTGCTATTACCACACATTCCTCTTCAGGTGGCCAGTGGCACTTAGGGGATACAGCACAGTATAAATTGTATCAAGACATCCCACCTTGAATCACTTAATACTAGATTTTTTGTCTTTCCAGGTAATTACTGGGCTTGCCCTTCTCCCAGTCCTGAAATTAACCAAGATGAGTTAAAACCATTTGTTATCTTTCAGGCTTCCCTTTTCTTCCCAAACCTTTGGCTACACAACATGGCTGGACCCTACCTCAAGTAATCCATATATCAGAAAATTCACAACTGATAAAAGCAATAAATAGGAATTACTCACGTTAGAAACATATTCTTCCCTAGAAAAATGGAGCACCCCTTACTGCATTTTGGTGTTTACAGATCATTAACTGCTTCTCAGAGAAACCAAAAAGGAGGGTTTTCAGAAATAAACATAAAGCAGCCCATGCATCAATAGAGAAATAAAATTTGATTTTCAAAAATGAATCTAGGGCTGGTCAAGTGGCGCGGTGGTTAAGAGCTGGCTCAGGATGCCAGCGGCCCCGATTTGGATCCCACAGATGAGGGTCGGTGACACGGCCCTCATAAAAAAAATCTAATTTATGGCACAATTTTTGTTTTCTAAGAATTAATGTTTTATGATGGAAGGCATACTCTTATTTAGCCAAAGCAACACAAACCGGGGGAAAAGAAAATTCAAAAGTGTCAAAAAATTAACTTACTGGGACTGAACCAATCTACATAGGTGTGGTTACTGCATTTGAGGCTTGTAGCTAATCTTAGTCTTACTTAAAAACATGAGTCATTTTTCCAATACTTTTGGATCCATGTCTTCTTGAGTCTGTACTATATTTAGCATGTCCCATGTTCCAAAGACTGAAACAAGAAACTTTAAGATTTCTGTATTCCTTGATTTTGTATTGAAACATAAACTTAAATTGCATTAATGGCCTGTTTTGCATATCTGTTTGATTGTACCATCTTAAAGATTCATTTAAACCTGCAGAGGACCACGAGACTCCTGCCTGTTTCTTACTAATAACATACATTTCAATGAGTGGATAATGAATGACCTGGATAAAAATCTGTAGAAATGCAGATTGCCATTATGTGACAAGCAATTTCAAGACAAAAGTTAAAGAAAGCAGGCCTCAAAGAGAGATGACTGTCAAGCCGGGTTCTTAGTTAAATATTCTGTAGTCTTTACATGAAGGTCTATGAAGGGAAAAGTCATTCTAATCGAAATTAAAATTTGCAAATCACTTTTAAAATCTTGGGTTAATAGAAACAAGCCATTTAATTATGAAGAAGAAAGCCCGCTTGCTAACTCTTAACCACAGCTTATTCTAATGGGCTCTGAAAAACATTCAGGTATGCATAAGCATTCTTTAATTTGTTGAATTTGTGGAACACTGTTGAGGATGGAGGGTGGAAGGTAGTGGCCAGTAAGCATTTCAGCTGACAAAGGTTTGCCACTAGTTGATCAGAGTTGGAATAGAAAGCAAGCAGAAGAGTCTTAAAGAAAACATATATAATTCTTTTTTAAAGTATTATTGGCCTACTCCTGTTCTCTGGAATAGCAACAGATATTAACAGTATTGCTTGAGACATAGAGGGCCTGTTTTTCCAGTTACTGTATTTCTTTGATAATAGGGTGCTAACACAAAAATGGGGACTTAAGGGAAATGCATTTCAAACCAAGACCTGCTAGTAAATTATCCCATAGGCCATAGGTTTCACAGGTGCTAGGAAATACATAACATTTTGAAATACATCTCCAGCTTTCAGTTTCCCTTTACTAACTTCTAAATCCTTTAGGATTCAACATGGCTTTCTTCTGCAGTTTAACTATTGATCTTTACTGAATAAAGGTGATAATTGTATGTATCAGAAACTCAAGTCAAATTAAGTAATGGTTTGATTAGGTTTACTTTGGAGAATTTTCATACTTTTGTTTTGTTTCTGTTCAATAGGGACAGTAAATACACAGACCTTAATATAAAACAATTTAGTTTTCTAGATAATTCTTTAAAACATTTAAAACACACACACACACACACACACACACATCATTGCTTCAGCTCATGATTCTGTTTCCTGTTTTGTTTATTGTTTTTTTTCTAATGGGGTTGGATTTGCAAATCTGCAATTTGGCAGCACTTGTTTCATTTTGGGGCTTTTAATATAGATTGGTTCAAGCTCCTGGTCACTGTGTGACTCTAACCAAGCTGAATGGCTCTAACATTCATCCTGCCTGACATCCTTAGTCTTAAACTCCATATGAAATGCCAGTCCCATCCTCTCTGGTGACTCAGAAAAGGAAAATTTACAGTTGTGACTTTAATGTAACTGTAATACAGTTTGAAATGATAGGCAAAGGCATTTGGAATGAGTACTTGACAAAGTTATTTGAAATATTTAGAGTGAAGTATCACTGGAGGTTCTACCACATTCATTTTTTTATATTAGTTTATTGGGGTGACAATTGTTAGCACAGTTACATTGATTTCAGGAGTACAATTCCGTAATACATAATCTATATATTACATTGTGTGTTCACCACCCAGAGTCAGTTTTCTTTCCATCATCATATATTTGATCCCTTTACACTCATCTACCAACACCTCCCGCAATGCATCTATCAGAGCCGATACAGGGAAATACTATTTTTAAAAATAATTGATGGGATGGCCAGCCGAGTGGCTCAGTTGGTTAAGAGCTCGCTCAAGAGTGTGAGCTGAGCTCTGAGCAACAGCAATTCAATGCCCAGCCCGAGCTGAGCTGCTGCTGAGCTGCCAACAGGAGGCAGGATGGCTTAGCTAAAAAAAAAAAATAATAAAATTAAAAAAAATAATTGAGGGGAATTGTGACTGTTGTCACCTACATTCCCACCTCTATTGGAATTCTTCCCTCAGAAAGAAAAATCAGGGAGATAGGCTTCAAAAAACTTAAGGGAGAAACTCACAGAGCCAGAAAGAGAAAATCAGACTGGGTGGAAGGTTAGGGAGTATACTTTACTTTTTTTTGCACAAATATATTCTTGTATAATAATCTACTCTCTTGAAGGAAAGTATGTTTCTCAGACAGCAGCAACAAGAATAATCTTTCATGGCATACCTAGACCCAGGAATTCATTCATTTTCAATTTTACGCAAATAGGATACATTTAAAGGAAACAGTTCCTATGTATGCCCAAGGGATATTTGTCCAAGCAAATAACACAGCTTACCTTTCTCTAGAAAGGCCTTCCATAAACACAAGCCAGGTAAGCTATTTCACATCTACAGACTGGCCCTGAATAGAGCAGGAGTTATGCCACCTCCTCTCCTGCCCCTTAACCTAGGCTGTAGACAACCCATCCAACTAGTAAATGCAGGACTCCCACTTGATGCAGCCACCACTTACATCCTCAGGGCAAACAAGAAAAATATTGTGAAGTAGACAAAGTAGTTCTTGGTGCCCTTTTGCTACCTTTTAGAACCTCTCTGTCTTCTCCTTTACTTAACCTGTACACATACACTATCCAATATGGTACTCACTAGCCTCATGTGACGGTTTAAGTTTAAATTAATTAAAATTAAATTTAGAATTCAGTTGTTTGATGACACCAGCAATATTTCAAGTGCTCAACAGACAAGTGTGGCTAGAAGCTACCATGTTAAGATAGCAGAGATATAAAACATTTCAGAAAGTTCTAGTGGGCAGCCCTTATTACCATTAGTTCCTTTGGCTTCTTGAAAACAAGGACCATGTCTTCCATATCTCCATGCCCTAAAGCATTCTGCCACAGTGTCTGATACACCTATTGAATGGCATAGAAACTTAACTACATTTCTAACTTGACTAAGTTTCTTAACTAAGTAACTAAATACTTACTAAGTTGTCAAGAGAATTGCTAAATTCATTATAAGCAATCTCTCATTTCATCATTGCAAGAACACCATGAAATGGGTCCTTTTACCATCTCATTCTTCAGATTAGGAAACTGAGACCCTGAGGTTAAATGATTTGCCTGAAGTCCCACAGCTAATAAGTACCAAAGCCTGGTCTTTATAACTCCAGGACCTATGTTTTTTTCTTTTTTTTCTTTTTTGAGGGCAGTGCCACTGGCCCTCACACGTGGGACCCGAACTGGGGCTGCTGGCTTCCCAAGCCAGCACCTAACCACCGTGCCACTCCGACGGCCCCAGGACCTATGTTTTTAACCACTCCTCTATGCACGAAAAGAAAACAGATAACTACAAATTTCACCATGGTAAAGCAAACCTTTTGCAGAACATTGATGACTGGGTGGCTTCTCCACAGTACTTATGCTAGCTAAATCAGAATAAATACAGGGTGGGATCAAGGCCTGAGCATGAAGAATGAGGGTATAAACAAATATGTTAATTTGTGTTTGAGCATATCAAACTAAGTGGCTATCTGACTACTTCTCTAAATGAAATAAGAGCAAATTCGTAGTTTTATCTGCATTTTGTATATGGGATCATTGCCTTGGTACCCAATAATGAAGATTCGTGAAACCTAATCATTTTCTGAAGTCACCCCCATGTGCTGCAGTTACAAGAAGTTTCTGGAACTTGAGCTTCCATGCTACAGAGTTTGTGCCAGGACATGAGAATGCCATAAAATCAATTTTCCTATGGCTTTTAGAATCAGTGTGTTTGCCAGACAAAACCCCAGCCAGATACTTTTTTAATCTGCATAGTGCTTTTAGAAATCATACTTACCAGAACAATCCTAATACAACAAGAAGTAAAAGATGGATCTAAACCTAACTGATCAAAATTGAGAGTCACAAGTGAAGATGAAATGTGAATATATTGAAATAGACTATTTTAGTGGTGTTATTTGGCCTTATAAAGTATTCTCTGCTAAGCATCTAGTGAATTAGCTTTGATTCTAGTCTGTGCCTCAGTAACACTGACAGTACATAACCAGGCACCATGCTGACTCTCATCCACATGTACCCAGGCCCTCATGTGCCTCCTGACTTATCAGGGTAGCACTCCATCTTGCCTGCCTTTCTTGAGACCTATCTTGGTTCACCTTCCTGCCAATATTCCTCTGGCACAAATTTGCAAACAAACCAAATGATACAAAGGTGGTGGATATGGGTTGTTTTACCCTCTCATTTGTTATGATAGTGTAATCTAATTTATTGAGGACTTACTACATGCCAGGCACTGTGCTGGCTGCTTTATATAAATCATCTCATTTAATATTATGTCTCCATTTCAGAGATAATGGTTAGCATATTAGAGAATTTTAAGAAATTTGTTCAAGTCAAACAGAAAGCATGATTTCTAATGATAGGGCTTAGGGCTTTGTAACAGATTAGTGGAGTGTTATACTAATGCCTTTTTACCTCATAGCATATTGCACAGGCTTCAAAGCTGAATCAAGAAAGATTAAGACTATATAAAATCATGTTGAAATGATAGGTCAAAGAAGTAAATCTCAATCAATTCACTGGCATTTTGGTCAATGTAGTCATTGGATTTTTTTCCACTAAGTGGCAGAGCAGAGTAATAGAAAGAGCACAGGTTTGGAAGCCAACAGACCTAGATTTGAGTACTGCTTCTGCCACTTTACATCTATGCAATCTTGGGGTTATCACTTTACTTCTCTAAACTTTTAAAGGGGGTGGGGGAGACAAACGATGACAATGTAATTAAGAATATATAGACTTTAGTGTCAAATGATCAGGGTTTAAATCTGGGTTTATTCATTCAGTTAATATTTATTGAGTATATGCTATGTGACAGTTCTTGTTCTAAGTACTCAAACAAAACAAAGTTCTTGTGCACATTATAGTGGATTAGAACCAAAAAAAATAAGAAAATATGTAAATAACATATATGTTTTAGTTGGTATTAAGTAAAAGGAAACAAAAAAGGTAAGGAGACAAAATGTTGGGAGTGCTATTTCATCTTGATGATTAAGGAAAACCTCTCTGCTAAGGTGACATTTGACCAGACACCTGAATGAAGTGAGGGAGCAGGTATTGCAAACATGAGGTCGGATGGGGAGAAATGTCTTCCAGATGATGTACTTGGTAGTTTGGAGGATAAACACCCATGTGGCTGGAATGAAATGGGAGAGGGAAAGAGGGGTTAAGAGATGAGGGTAGTGGGGCCGACTGAGTGGTGCGGTGGTTAAACGCTGGCTTGGGAAGCCAGCAGCCGCGGTTCAGATCCCACATATGAGGACAGTGAAAACAAACAAGAGCCTGTTGTGCTGGGCTTTTTTAAACCCTGGTAAAGACTTTGGATTTTATTCTGTGGTTAATAGGAAGTCATTTCAAGGGCTTTGAGCGGAGGAATGACATCATGCAGTTTTGTGCAAAAGGATGCAGTCTGCTAAGCAAGGTTAAAGTTGACAAGCAGGGAGACCACTTAACAAGCAAGTGCAATATTTCAGGTGAAAAATGACTGGCTTGGACTACGATGAATGATAAGAAGTGGTTGGATTGTGAAGATTGAACTGACAGGATGTGGAATGTGAGACCAAAAGGAGAAGTAAAGGATGAATGCAAGTACTCTGGTCTGAGCAACTGGAAAGTAGTGTCACTTTCTCTGATGGAGAACACTGGAGGACTAGCAGGGTTGGGGAAGGAGCATCGAAAGTTACATTTTGGCCATGCTAAGTTGTAGTTCCCTATGAGAATCTAAGTGGGGATATCACATAGGCAGTTAGATAAATAAGTCTAGAGTTTGGAGAGGTCCGGTGTAGAAATTTTACCAGCCGTGTTGTCTGAACCAGCAAATTAACTTCTATAAGCATCAGTTGCCTCATCAATAAAATGGGGATAATATTTGTTTCACATGTCATTTTAAGGATTCACAATAATGTATGCAAAGTTTGAAGCACCATTCCTGGTGCACATGAGTGCTTAATAGATGATAGTCTTCTCATTGTCAGTAACTGACACTTAGTTGTTGCTATGGCAGAATCTTTGTTGATTGTTCTGAACATAGATTGAACATTAGAATCACCTAAGAAACTATTTTTTAATGTTGGCCCCTCTTCACTTAAAATCAAATTAAAAAGGTCAATTAAATCAGAATCACAGAAGCAGTGATCAGTAACTTCCCAAATATATATTACCTACACAGAGAAAACAGATGAGCTGGCTTTAAGAGAGCTTTTCTTCAGATTAGTTCCAGCTCACTTTTTGGAAAACAAACACCCCCCCAAAAAAAAAAAAAACACTAACTGGAAATTTTGGGCTCTTCTTGATAGTCCTAAGCACATCAATTCTTTAATTCATTGCTTTTTTTCCCCTTAGTATGAAAACAATTCTTGCTCTAAGGACCTGGAAGAAACAGTCACTGTAGAAATTCAAAGTACTGCAATTCATGGATAGTTTTTCTCCTTAAAAAAGAATATTTGTTTCCCTCATTCTTTAGCTCTGCATTGTTAGGTTTAGCCTCTAAATTACATTTGATGGAATCAAAAATAATAAGCATATTGAACTCTTTTTTTTAACTCCATTTGAGAACAGTGTGTTTTTCCAGGACCAATCAGCTCCAAGTCAAGTAGCTGTTTCAATCTACAGTAGTTGTGGAGAGCATGGGGATCAAACTGGAAACCTTGTTATGAGCACTGTGCTCTAACCAACTGATCTAACAGGCCACCTCAACTCTAAGTCAAATAGTTGTTTCATTCTAGTTGTGGATGGCAAATCTCAGCAGCCCATGTGGGCATCAAACCAACAACCTTGGTGTTATGAGCACTGCGCTCTAACCAACCAACTGAGCTAACTGCCTGCCCCAAGTTTTGAACTCTTTCAAATATTATTGTAATATATAAAAAATACAGACTGGCAGAGTGGCATGTTGATTAGGACCTGGCTTGGGATGCCAGCACTGAGCAGTGGGGCCCTGGTTTGGATCCCACATATGAGGGCCAGTGACTCTGCCCTCTAGAGCTAAGGTGGTGAAAAACAGCTCCACCTGGTTGCCTCTATAGCTAAGATGGTGAATGTTGCCTCTATAGCTAAGATGACCAGCGACAGTATAGGCTGCAGCCTCTGCTTCAGTGGGCTGCCATAGGCTACAGTGAGTGGCCAACAGCAAGAGTGAGCAGCTGGCAGCCAGCATGAGCTGCCAAGAGCCACAGTGAGTGGCCGTCCAGAGACAGGCAAGTGACTGCCTCATTCAGGAAGAGCACAATGACGATACCAACATGGGCTAGTGAAACAATGTCCTCCACAACTAGACTGAAGAACAAAAGGACAGCAACTTTTCTGTTCCCCTTCCCCGATTCCCCAACACTGTTCCCCTCCCCCAATTCCCCAATTAAAGAAAAAAATACAGTTGGAAAGAAAAATCCAATTGGTCAAGGGTGATATGCTCTGGATTGTTGAAGATGAAATTTTATTGAAAAAAAATAAAACTCTGGCAAACTGAGGGAGATGACCCAGGAGTGTTCAATATTTATGGCAGGCCTAAAGGAAATCTATTGCTTAGGAGTTAGAAAATTTGTGGCTTTGTTCTAGTTAGTAGTAAAAGGGTGTGGCAGGTCCATTCTCTGTCCCAAAAATAGATTCTGCAATCTAAAGGTGAGGGTATGTAATTAGCAAAGACAGCTTTTTACTACATGCACACACCTCTCCTTAATGAGTTGCTGTGTCCATAATTAGATTATAATTCCTTTTAATGTATTTTGATCTTTGCTTAAATGCAAGTTCTCCTGCAAAGGGATCATACTTCAGGCTGTTTTCATCATTTATTCCTTAGTAGGAATGTTTCCAATCCTTTTCTGTGACCAGGGTGGGGTGGGGAAAGGTATCTTCTACCTGGTAAGACAAATGGGGAAGAAGTGGTACAGACCAGGTTGGGGAGTGAAAAATGAACAGTATCAGGAACAGTAAAAATCAACTAAGGGAAAGGACATCACAGAAATGGCAACATGAGGAGTGCTTCTTGAAATCTCTCATGCAAGTTACAATAAATTGAATTGCTATAACTCAACAAGGACACAAATACATCTGAAAGATCCATGCATTAAATCACATGAAGGTGGGCAAATCAGGCAAGAAGGGGAGGAGAGAATGGGTGAAGTGCAGAGATGGAGCTGCAGACCATAAGATGGAGTCCAGAGCCCACTGCAGCCTCAGGAGAGGGAAGAATCCACCCTGTGGCCCACAGTCCAGCCTGATAGATCAGCATATAATATGGCTGAACCCAGTATTTGGGCCAGAGACCTTGGGTTAGAACTGTGGTTTAAGCCCTCACTGCCAGGCAAAAAGTGGAAAAAAAAACATGGGGCCTGGCCAACTCACTCCCTATCCTCCCAGAGCTTGCCCCACACCCACACTCCCAGTGTTAGAAGTAAGCTACAGAAGAAATGGTAGCAGTGTCAGATTAAAAAATGGAATATCTATAGCCCTGAAAACTGGAGTGGCTGGCTCTGCAGCCACAGACACTGAGAGCAACTGACTAATTTTGGCTATAGGGAAAGAGCTGCAGGGGTGAGACAGGTAGTTGCCATTGCTCAGAGTGACAAATGTAACGGCTGCTTCTCATAGCCCATCCCACCCACACCTTTGTGGGTGGATACTTGCAGGACAACCAGAGCTGCTGAGACAAATAGGCTCTGCATCAGGCTGCAGGGGCAGGACCGGGATTTCAGAAGCTCAGAACTCTATCATCGTCCATATCCTCTAATGGAGGTGGTGCCCTGAGACCTAGGCGACCTGCTTACAGAGAAGATCACCTTCCAGGGAACCCCCCATCATATGAAAAGCCAGAATAGTGACAGAGAAAATAAAACATGACAGCATGAGAGAAAATAAAAAATTCCAGCAGGAAAGAAAATAAAAAATCCAGCAAAACCTACTGGAAAGCAACAGAAAGACCTCTTCATATCAACCTGCTACAGAACCCACTCCTGTAGAAGCCCAGAAAGAGAAATAATATTTCAGTAATTTCCAGAAATAACCAAAGTAACAAGGCAGCTCAGAAAAATAAAACATTAAAAAGGAACAAGAAAAGAAAATTCTCCAGAAAATGAACTTAAACACATGAAAATATGTCACTTAAATGGCAGAGAATTCAAGATTGCAGTTCTGATATAATGAGATGCAAGAAAACATATATGTAGTTTAATGAACTCAGAAACACAATCAAAGAACAAAATGAACATCAGACGGAGGAAAGAATTAATGACATCAGAACTCTTTTGCCATCCACATCCTCTGACAGAGGATAGGTATATCAGAAGGAGAAGAGAGAGAAAAGTGAACAGTGAGCCTATTAAAACAAATAGTGGGCTGGCCGAGTGGAGCGGTGGTTAAGGGCTGGCTTGGGAAGCCAAAGGCCCTGGTTCGGGTCCCACATATGAGGGCCAGTGACACCGCCCTCAAAACAAACAAACAAACAAATAGTTGATGATATCGTCCCCAAACTGGAAAGAACAGGATCCTCTAATCGAAGAAGCAAATAGAAAACCTCATTAATCAAATCCCAACAGTCCTTCTCCAAGGTTCATTGTATTGAAGCTGTCAAAAATTAATGACAAAGAAAGAATTTTCAAGGCAGCCAGGGGGAGAAAAAGCAGGAACATATAAGGGAAAGCCCAGTACACTATCATCATACGTTTCAGCATCAACTCTACAAGCCAGGAAGGAGTGGAAACAAATATTCAAACTATTGAAAGAGAGAAATTATGATCCAAGAATAATATATCCAGCAAAGATATCCTTTAGATACAAATGAGGAATAAAAACCTTTCCAGACAGACAGGAATTTTCTTTTCCTTTTTTTTTTTTTTTTTTTTGAAAATCAAAATATTTTATTTAATTTTTTAAAATTATTTTATTGTGAAATGAACTTAAAAAAAATTAGTTTCAGGTGTACAATGCAGTGTAATGTTATACTTTTTACCCCTCAAAGTGACAACCCCCCTCCCCCAATTCTCCACCCCTCTCCCCCGCCCCATAGCATACATATCTAACACACAACCTGCATTATAACAAATACTGATGAAGGCTATTTGACCTGAAAAAAAAGTTAAAAGAATACAAAACAATGACTAGTATTATGAACAGGCAGACAGAAGCAGGAAGTGGCAACCCTTACAAAAAATGGGACACTATACACTTGAACATAAAATAAAGGGTAAAAAAGAAAAACACATTTTTAAAAAAGGTACAAGAAGAAAAGACAACTTGCTACTGCCACTCAGAAATCAACTCACAGTATAAGCAGAGATAACTTGTGACAACATAAAAATAAAAAGGGAGACAGTAAAGGTCTGAAACTGCAAAGGGGAGTGGAGATAAGAAGCATGCTGAGGAAAAGAACTACTGTAAATATGAAACTTACTTTTACATAAACTTAATGGTAACCTCTCAAAAAACAAAAAATCCAGAACTGAGATATATAATATTAAAAAAAGAAACAAAGGGAAAAAATCATAGAACACCATCACATTGAAATAACAATGAAAGGCAAAGAAACATGGAGACACAGTCCTACCAGAAAACCAAAGATAGAATGATAGGAAGTTCTCATATATCAATAATCACCCTAAATGTAAAAGGACTGAACTCACCAATAAAAAGTCACAGAGTAGCAGATTGGATCAAAAAACAAAATCCAACTATAAGGTGCCTCCAAGAGATGCATCTCAGCTACAAGGACAAATACAGACTCAAGGTGAAAGGGTAGAAATTGATACTCCCAGCAAATGGTAGCCAGAGAAAAGCAGATGTAGTCATAATTATATCAAATGCAACAGACTTTAGGATTAAAAAGGTAACAAGACACAAAGATGGACATTTCATAAAGATAAGGGGGATAATACAACAGTAAGGCATAATACCAATATTTATTCCCCCAATCAGGGAGCACCAAAATATACAAAGCAACTACTAACAGAAATAAAGGGAGAAATTAACCAAAACACAATTGTAACAGGGAACCTAAATACATCATTGAAAGCTATGGAAAGGTCATTGAAACAGAAAATAAATAAGGAAATATAGGTCAGAAATGACACATTAGACCAAATGGACATAACTGACAATTACAGAGCCCTTCATCCTAGAAAATCGGATTATTCATTCTTTTCTAGTGTACAGAGAACTCTCTCAAGGATAGACAATATATTGGGACACAAAATAAGCCTCAGCATATATAAGAAGATTGAAATCATACCAAGCATATTCTCTGATCACAAGGCTTTGAAACTGGACATCAACTGCAAAATGAAAGCAGGAAAAACCACAAATATGTGCAAATAAAACAACATGCTTTTAAAGAATAACTGGGTCAAGGAAGAAATAAGAGGAGAGATCGAAAGGTACATAGAAACAGATGCGAATGGAAATATATCCTATTGAAATTATTAAGATGCATTAAGAAGAGGGAAATTTAGGGCCGGCCGAGAGGCGTGGTGGCTAAGCGCTGGCTAGGGAAGCCAGCGGCCCCGGTTCGGGTCCCACATGTGAGGGCCAGTGATACTGCCATCAAAATAAATAAATAAATAAATAAATAAATAAATAAATAAATAAATAAAAGAAGAGGGAAATTTAGGGCCGGCCGAGTGGCACAGTAGTTGGGAGCTGGCTTGAGATGCCAGCGGCCCCGGTTTGGGTCCCACATATGAGGGCCAGTGACACCGCCATCAAAAAATAAAAAATTAAAAAAACATTTAAATAATAAAAATAAAAAATATATACAAAAAAAAGAAGAGGGAAATTTATATCATTACAGGCCTATCTCAGGAACGAACAAAAATCCCAGATAAGCAACCTCACATGATACCTTAAAGATTTAGAGAAAGAACAAATGAAACCCCAAGTCAGAAGAAAGAAGGGAATAATGAAACTCAGAGCAGAACTAAAAGAAATAGAGAACAAAATGACAATTGAAAAAAATTGGGCTGGCCGAGTGGCACATTGGTTAAGAGCTGGTTTGGGACGCCAACAGCCCCGGTTCGGATCCCACATATGAGGGCCAGTGACACTGCCCTCTACAGCTAACAACAGCTCCACTTGGAGCTTGGCTGCAAGCCCCGGCAATGGTGTAGGCTGTAGCCCTTGCTGCAGTGGGCTGCCATAGGCTACAGTGAGTGGCCGGCAGCCAGTGTGAGCAGCTGGCAGCCAGCATGAGCTGCCAATAGCCATGGTGAGTGACCATCCAGAGGCCGGCGACCGATCTGCCTCATCCAGAAAGAGCACAATGACGATACCAACATGGGCCAGTGAAGCAACGTCCTCCCCAACTAGACTGAAGAACAAAAGGACAGCAACTTGTCGGTTCCCCTTCCCTGATTCCCCAACGCTGTTCCCCTCCCCTGATTCCCCAATAAAATCTTTAAAAAAAGTTAATGAAACAAAGAACTGGTTCTTTGAAAAGATTAGTAAAATTGACAAACCCTGGGCTAGAATCACTAAGATAAAAAAATAAAAGACATGGGCCGGCCGAGTGGCGCATTGGTTAAGCGCTGGTTTTGGGATGCCAGCAGCCCCGGTTCGGATCCCACATGAGGGCCAGTGACACTGCCCTCTACAGCTAACAGCGGCTCCACCTGGAGCTGGGCTGTGCGAGCCCCGGTGATGGTGTGGGCTGCAGCCCCTGCTGCAGTGGGCTGCCATAGGCTACAGTGAGTGGCCCGCAGCCAACGTGAGCGGCTGACAGCCAAGCATGAGGTGTCAATAGCCGCGGTGAGCGACATCCAGAGGCCAGCGACTGATCTGCCTCATCCGGGAGGAGTGCAATGACGATACCAACAGTGAAGCAACATCCTCCGCAACTAAACTGAAGAACAAAAAGACAGCAACTTGTCTGTTCCCCTCCACCAATTCCCCAATAAAATCTTAAAAAAAAAAAGACACAAATAAATAAAAAATGAAACAGGAGAAGTTACCACGGTTACCACAGAAATATGAAGGGTCATACAAGAATATTATGGAGAATTCTACGTAACCAAACCAATAACCTAGAAGAAATAGACAAGTTCTTAGAATCATGAAGAACTGAAAAATTTAAATAGACCTATCAACAGTAAGGAAATTGAATCACTCATCCAAAACCTTCCCAAAAGCAAAAGTCCAGGACCAGATGGCTTCACTAGTGAATTCTACCGAACATTCAAAGAGGATCTAACACCTGTTCTCCTCAAACTCTTCCAAAAAGTTGAAGATGAGGTAATACATCCCAATTCATTTTAAGAGGCCAACATTACCCTGATTCCAAAATCTGGTAAGGGTAACACAAAAAAAGAAATTACAGACCAATATCTCTGATGAATACAGATGTAAAAATCCTAAAAAATATTCTAGCAAATCGAATGCAACAATGCATTAAAAAAAGTATACATGATGACCAAGTGGGGTTCATCCAAGTGTCACAAAGATGGTTCACCCAATGCAAAACAATCAATGTGATACACCACATAAACAAAATAAAAGACAAAATCTAAATGATTATATCAATAGATGCAGAAAAAGTGTGTGACAAGATACAACATTCATTTATGATTAAAACACTTAATAAAATGGGCATAGAAGGAAAATACCTTAACTTAATAAAAGCCATATATGACAAACCCTCAGCTAATATCATAATTATTGGTGAAAAACTGAAGCCTATTGTTCAACATTAAAGAACAAGACAGGATTCCCACTATCACCACTTTTATTCAACATAGTATCAGAAGTCCTAGCCAGAGCAATTGGGCAAGAGAAAGAAATAAAAGGCATCTGAATCAAGAATGAATAAGTTAGGTTGTCACTCTTTGCAGATGACATGATTCTTTATATAGAAAGCCCTAAAGACTCCACCAAAAAGCTATTAGACACAATAAATGAATACAATAAAGTTGTTGGCTACAAAATCAACATACAGAAATCCACTGCATTCCTATACCCTAACAATGAAATTTCAGAAAAAGAAATTTTAAAACTTCCTTTTTCAATTGCAACAAAAAGAATACAACACCTAGGAATAAACGTAACAAAGCATGTGAAGGACCTATGCAATGAAAATATAAGACATTTTTAAAAGAAATTGAAGACATGGAACGACATTCTGTGCTCATGGATTGGAAGAATCAACGTAGTTCAAATGGCCATATCACCCAAAGCAACATACAGATTTAATGTAATTTCCATCAAAATTCCAATGGCATTTTCAAAGAAATAGAATGAAAAATCATCAGATTTGTATGGAATCACAAAAGACCTGGAATAGCCAAAGCAATCCTAACAAAAAAGAATAAGGCTGGAGGTATCACATACCTTGACTTTAGCTTGTACTACAGAGCAACAATAATCAAAACAGCATGGTATTGGCAGAAAAACAGACACACAGACCAATGGAATAGACTTGAGAACCCAGAAATAAACCCACATAAATATAGACAGATAATTTTCGACAAAGAGGCCAAAAATTTTCAATGGAGAGAAGAAAACCTCTTCAGTAAATGGTGCTTGGAAAATTGGAAAGGTGAAGGGATTAGACAGCATAAATAGGTAACTATTGGGTTGTCAGAAAAGCCATGACATATTTTTTTCTGTTTTTCATTACAAAAATGAGTTACGACTTTTTCTACAACCCAATACAGTATTCTCACAGGGATATGAAAGAGAGTTTGGGGAATATAATTAATAATGTTGTAGGGCCGGTCGAGTGGTGTATTGGTTGGGAGCTGGCTTCGGATGCCAGCGGCCCCAGTTTGGATCCCACATATGAGGGCCAGTGACGCTGCCCTCTTAAAAAATATATAAAGGGCCGGCTGAGTGGCGCGGTGGTTAAGCACTGGCCTGGATAGCCAGTGGCCCCGGTTCAGGTCCCACATATGAGGGCCAGTGACACTGCCCTCAAGATAAATAAATAAATAAATAAATAAATAAATAAATAAATAAATAAATAAAATGTTGTAAATATTTTGTAGGGTGTCAGATGGTCACCTGTCTTGTTAGGGAGACCACTTCATGGATGTGGTAGAGGCTTGATCACTGCACTGTACAGCTGAAGCTGAGGTTGTATAATATTGTATGTCAACTATAATTGAATGTATATATATATATATATATATATATATATATATATATATATATATATATATATAAAATGTCATGGGATGTGTGGAAAAAAAATCCACATGCACAAGAATGAAACGAGGCTGCTACCTGTCAACATATACCAAAATTAACTCAAAATGGATCAAAGACATAAACATAAGACTTGAAACAATAAACTGCATAGAAGAAAACATAGGTACTAAACTTATGTATCTTGGGTTCAAGAAGGATTTTTATGTTTTTTATTTTTTATAATTAATTTATTTATTTTTAATTACTTTCAGGTGTACAACACAGTGCAATAGTTATACATTTTACCCCTCAAAGTGACAACCCCCCCCAATTCGCCACCCCACTCCCACCCATATCATATATATCTATTACTCTTCCTCTGACTCTCTTCCACAGTATAATCCACATCCCGTGACTATCTATATATATTCAATTACAGTAGGTATACAACCTCCGCTTTAGTTATACAGTGCAGTGATCAAACCTCTACTCCATCCATGAAATGGTCTCCCTAACAAGACCTATGACCATCTGACATTTCACAAAATATTTACAACATTATTAATTATATTCCCCAAACTGTTTTTCATATCCCAGTGGCAATATTGTAGTTGCCCATTTTTGCTGTCTAATCCCTTCCCCTTCTCCCTCATCCCCATCCCCCTCCCAATTAGCAATACTGATTTTTCCTCTATATCGATGAGACAGTTTCTGTTTACTTTGCTCATTCATACAGTTTTTCAGATTCCACATATGAGTGAGATCATATGGTATTTGTCTTTCTCTGACTGACTTATTTCACTTAACATAATAGTCTCTAGGTCCTTCCATATCATTGCAAATGGTACAATTTCATTCTTCTTTATAGCGGAGTAATACTCCATTGTATAAATATACCACAGTTTCTTAACCCAGTCATCTACTGCTGGGCATTTTGGTTGTTTCCAAGTCTTAGCTATTGTAAATTGTGCTGCTATGAACATAGGGGTGCATAACTTTTTTTGAATAAGTGTCTTGGTTTTTTTTCAGGATAAATACCTAGGAGTGGAATTGCTGGGTCAAACGGTAGCTCTATTTCCAGTTCCTTGAGATACCTCCATACTGACTTCCATAGTGGCTGCACCAATCTGCAATCCCACCAACAGTGCAGCAGGGTCCCCTTTTCCCCACAGCCCCGCCAGCACTTGTTGTTTGTTGATTTATTGATGATAGCCATTCTGACTGGAGTGAGGTGGTATCTCATGGTGGTTTTTATTTGCATTTCCCTAATGACCAGTGAGGCTGAACTTTTTTCATATGCCTGTTGGCCATCTGTATGTCCTCTTTAGAGAAATGTCTCTTCATATCTTCTGCCCATTTTTTAATTGAGTTGTTTGTTTTTTGGTGTTGAGTTTCATGAGTGTTTTATAAATTTTGGATATTAACCCCTTATCAGATATATCATTGATAAATATATTCTCCCATTCAGTAGGCTTCCTTTTTGTTTTATTAATGGTTTCCTTTGTTGTGAAAAAAACTTTTAAGTCTGATATAATCCCATATGTTCATTTTTTCTTTTACTTCCCTTGCTCGTAGGGATGTATCAGTAAAAATATTGCTCCGGGTAATGTCTGCAAATGTACTCCCTATATTTTCTTTTAGGATTTTTATGGTTTCAGGTCTTACATTTAAGTCTTTAATCCATTTTGAATTTGTTCTTGTATATGGCGTAAGGAGGTGGTCCAGTTTCATTTTTTTTGCATGTGTCAGTCCAGTTTTCCCGGACCATTTATTGAATAGACTATCTTTGCTCCAGTGTAAATTCTTGCTTCCCTTGTCATAGATTAACTGTCTGTAAATGCCTGGATTTATTTCTGGGCTCTCTGTTATGTTCCACTGATCGATATGCCTGTTTTTATGCCAATACCAAACTGTCTTGATTACTGTAGCCTTGTAGTAGGTTTTGATGTCTGGTAGCGTGATTCCCCCCGACTTTGTTCTTATTTCTCAGAATTGCCGAGGCTATTCGGGGTCTTTTATGATTCCATATAAATTTTAGGATTATATTTTCTATTTCTGTGAAAAATGCCCTTGGTAGTTTGATAGGAATTGCATTGAATCTATATATTGCTTTAGGCAGTATGGACATTTTAACTATATTATTCTTCCTACCATGAGCATGGTAGGTGTTTCCATTTATTTGTATCTTCTATGATTTTTTTCCTCAGTGTCTTATAATTTTCTGAGTACAGATCTTTCACTTCTTTGGTTAAATTTATTTCTAGGTATTTTATAGTTCTTGATGCAATTGTAAATGGGACAGTTTTCTTAATTTCTCTTTCCATTAGTTTATTATTGGTATATGCAAATGCCACTGATTTCTGAACATTGATTTTATATCCTGCTACTTTACTGAATTCGTCTATCAGTTCCAATAGTTTTTTGATGGAGTCTTTGGGGTTCTCTATATACAGTATCATGTCATCTGCATATAATGACAATTTTACTTCTTCCTTGCCAATTTGGATGCCTTTTATTTCTTTTTGTTGTCTGATTGCTGTGGGTAGAACTTCCAGCACTATATTGAATAAAAGATGAGAAAGTGGACAGCCTTGTCTTGTTCTTGATCTTAAGGAGAATGGTTTTAGCTTTTCCCCATTGAGTATGATGTTAGCTGTAGGTTTATCATATATGGCTTTTGTTATGTTGAGATATGATCCCTGTATTCCCACTTTGCTAAGGGTTTCAAAAAGGATTTTTATGAATTTGATCTCAAAAGCAAGAGAAGTGAAAGTTAAAATAAATGAATAGGATTGTATCAAACTAAAAAGCTTCTGCACAGCAAAGAAAATCCTCAACAAAACAAAGAGGCAACCAACTGAATGGGAGAAGATATTTGCAAACAACGCCTCTGATATGGGGCTAATACCCAAAGTGTTAATATATACGAAACTCATACAACTTCAGCAACAGAAAGATAAACAATCCAATTAAATAATGGGCAGAGGACATGAACGGAAACTTCTCCCAAGAAGACATACAAATGGCCAACAGTCATATGAAAAACATGATCAACTTCACTAGCTATTAGGGAAATGCAAATGAAAACCACAATGAGATATCACCTCACACCAGTTAAAATGGCTATCATCAACAATACAAATAAGTGTTGGAGAGGCTTTGAAGAAAAAGGAACCTTTATACACTGTTGGTGGGAATGTAAATTTGTACATCCACTATGGAAAACAGTACGGAAGTTCCTCAAAAAATTAAGAATAGAATTACCATATAATCCAGCAATCCCTCTCCTTGGTATCTACCCAAAAAAATCTACACAATAGAATATTACTCTGCCATAAAAAATATGAAATACTGTTATTTAAACAACATGGATGAATCTTGAGATTATTATGCTAAGTGAAATAAGTCAGACAGAAAAAGTTGAGACCCATATGACTTCACTCATATGTGAGATATAAAATTGAAGACAACAAAGGAACAAGACGAAGAAAGAAAGACAGAAAGATAGACAGAAAGAAAGAAAGAAAGAAAGAAAGAAAGAAAGAAAGAAAGAAAGAAAGAAAGAAAGAAAGAAAGAAAGAAAGAAAAACTCATAGACACAGACAACAGCTTAGTGGTTACCAGAGGTAAGGGAGGAGGGAAGTGGTAGAAGGTAAAGGCGGCCAAATATATGATGATGGAAGGAGAACTGACTGGGTGGTGAACACACAAAGCAATATATAGATGATGTATTATAGAAATGTACACTTGAAACCTATATAATTTTACTAGCTATTGTCAACCCAATAAATTTAATTTTAAAAAATCTGTTTGACATATTTCTCTTAGCGTAATACCCTCTAAGCCCACCCATGTTGGCACAAATGATAAGATTTTATTCTTTATTAGGGCAAAGTAATACTCCATTGTACATATGCCCCACATATTCTTTATCTGGCTGTCTGTTCATAAATTAAATTTTTTTAAAGGTTTTATTGGGGAATTGGGGGAGGGGAACAGTGTTGGGGAACCGGGGAAGGGGAACAGACAAGATGCTGTCCTTTTGTTCTTCAGTATAGTTGTGGAGGATGTTGCTTCCCTGGCCCATGTTGGTATTATCATGCCCTCTTCCTGCTGAGGCAGATCTGTTGTTGGCCTCTGGGTGGCTGCTCACAGTGGCTCTTGGCAGCTCACACCAGCTGCTGGCCACTCACACTGGCTGCCAGCCACTTACTGTAGCTTATGGCAGCACACGGCAGCAGATGCTGCAGCCTACACCATCGCTGGCAACTCATGGCAGCCCAGCTCCAGATGGAGCTGTTGTTCACCATCTTAGCTGTAGAGGGCAGTGTCACTGGCCCTCATTTGTGGGATCCGAACCGGGGCCCTGCTGCTCAGAGTTAGCATCCTAAGCCAGCTCCTAACCAAAGTGCCACTCTGCCGGCCCAAAATTTTTTTTTAAAAGATTTTATTGGGGAATTGGGGGAGGGGAACAGACAAGTTGCTGTCTTTGTTCTTCAGTCTAGTTGCGGAGGACGTTGCTTCACTGGCCCATGTTGGTATCGTCATTGCGCTCTTCCTGGATGAGGCAGATAGGTCGCCGGCTTTGGGATGGTCACTCACTGTGGCTATTGGCAGCACACATTGGCTGCTGGCCACTCACGCTGGCTGCCGGTCACTCACTGTAGCCTATGGCAGCAGGGGCTACAGCCTACACCGTCGCCGGGGCTCACACAGCACAGCTCCAGGTGGAGCTGTTGTTAGCTGTAGAGGGCAGTGTCACTGGCCCTCATATGTGGGATCTGAACTGAGGCTGCTGGCATCCCAAAACCAGCTCTTAACAAATGCGCCACTCGGCCGGCCCCAAAATTAAAATTTTTAAAAAGAAAACCCAAAAAACAAAAATCTACTACTGGGTCAATTGATAACAAACCTAGTTGTCTATATTTATGTATTTTCATTCTCAAAAAAAAGAGAAAAAATAATTTGTTGACTTCTGGTTTAAAATGTATGCCTTTCATGTGGGTTCAAAGCAAGACATCTTGGTTTCCAATGTCACATTTCAGGGAGGGAATAATAGAAAAATCATGCTCCTAAAAGGTAAGAAAGAAAGAAATCTCGCCCTTTGAAGTTATGCTAAAGTGTCGGCACTATTTCAAGCAGAATTTATGTGGGCTTGGTCCAACCATAGCATATGATTTACAACCATCTCTTAGCCCACCGGGGAACAGTGTACTGTTTGCCAGAACAGGCTCTGGAGCACACAAGAGTTCCCACCTGCACTACCTACTAGTTTTATGGGCTTGGGCAAGTTACTTAACTTCTTTGTGTCTATCTTTCTGCACTTTTTTCTCAATTATATTTGACATTCAATATTATTTTATATTAGTTACAGGTATACAGTGTAGTGGTTAGACATTTATATAATTTATGAAGTGATCCACCCAATGAGTCTAGTACCCATCTGACACTATACATAGTTATTACAATATTATCGGCTATATTTCCTATGAGGTACTTACATCCCCATGAGTATTTTGTAACTACCAATTTGTATTTCTTAATCCCTTCACCTTTTTCAATCAGTCCCCTAACACCCCTCCAATCTGGTAACCATCAGTGTGTTCTCTGTATCTATGAGTCTTTTTTTGTTTTGGATTTGTTTGTTTGATTTGTTCTTTAGATACCATATATAAATGCAATCATATGGTATTTGTTTTTCTCTGACTTTTTTCACTTAGCATAATACCCTCTAGCCCCATCCATGTTGTTGCAGATGGCACAATTTCATTACTTTTTATGGCTGAGTAATATTCCATTGTATATATGTACCACCATTTCTTTGTTCACCTATTGATGGACACTTTGGTTTCTTACATAGCTTGGCTATTGTAAACAATGCTGCAATAGGGCATATATGTGTTTTCAAATTAGTGTTTTGAATTTTGGGGGGATCAATATCCAGAAGTGGATTTGCTGGGTCATAAGGTAGTTCTATTTTTAATTTTTTGAGGAACCTCCAAACTGTTTTCCATAGTGGCTCCACCAATTTGCATTCTCACCAACAGTGCCTGAGGATTCCCTTTCACTACATCCTCACTAATACTTGTTCTCTTTCTTTCTTTTCTTTCTTTCTTTTCTTTTCTTTCTTTCTTTCTTTCTTTCTTTCTTTCTTTCTTTCTTTCTTTCTTTCTTTCTTTCTCTTTCTTTCTTTGTCTCTTCCTTTCTTTCCTTTTTTGGTGAGCATCTGAACTTTATTTTTTTATTTTATTTATTTATTTATTTTTTGAGGGCAGTGTCACTGGCCCTCATATGTGGGATCCGAACTGGGGCCGCTGGCCTCCCAAGCCAGCTCTTAACCACCGCGCCACTCGGCTGGGCCCTGAACTTTATTTTTAAAATAGTTTTCTTTTACAATCAATATGCCCAGGGGTAGATGACTGGGTTAAGAAACTGAGGTACATTTACACGATGGAGTATTATGCAGCTATAAAGAAGAAAGAAATTGTACCATTTGCAACGATATGGATGAACCTAGAGAATATTATGCTAAGTGAAATACGTCAGTCAGAGAAAGACAAATATCATATGATCTCACTTATATGTGGAATCTAAAGAACTGAATAAACGAGCAATGTAAACAGAAATAGTCTCAGAGACAGAAGAAAAACTGATGATTACTAGATGGGATGGGGATACGCATGAGGGAGAATGAGAAGGGACAAGACAACATAAATTGGTAACTACAATATTGCCCACAGGGATAGAAAAGACAGTTTGGGGAATATAATCAAAATGTAAATATTTTTGGGGGGACCAGATCGAATCATGTCTTGTTAGGGAGACCACTTCTTGGACGGTGTAGAGGCCTGACCTCTGTACTGTACATCTGAAGCTGCCACTGAATAATATTATATGTCAACTATAATTTAATACATATTTAGTCATGGGATATGGAGTATAGTGTGGAATGGAGTCAATGGAATTGTAATAGATATGTAACATATCGGAGGTCAGGGGCCAGTGGATGCGGGAGGGGGGTTGTCACTTTGTAAGGGGTGAAAAGGATAACTATTGCATTGTTTTGTACATCTGAAACCAATAATAAACATAAATAAATAAATAAATAAATAAATAAATAAATAAATAAAAATAAAAAACATTTATATCCAATGGTAATTTACCAGTAAGGAAAAGCAAGCTATGTAATTGATAGACCTTGTTTATATAGCCTTCTGAGTATGGTTTCAATTATGTCTGTTCATAGTCCTTAATTATTACTTCTAATATTTGCTGTTAATAATTCAAAAAATATGCTAGTAATTCGCAATGGAAATCTGGTTTTTAATCAACCAAACCTAAGCTACTCAAATTTCTTTCTTCTCTATTAAATACGTAAAATGACTACATCCAAAGTAGGTCTGACACTGGAAGTTACTTCAGTGACACTATTTACCTTTAACCAGCCCAGTTTTCTTTTCTTTTTTAAATTACAGGTGAAGGGCCAGCCAAGTGGCGCGGTGGTTAAGTGCTGGCTTGGGATGCCAGTGGCCCCAGTTCGGGTCCCACATGTCAGTGTCAGTGACACTGCCCTCAAAAAAATAAATAAATAAATAAATTACAGGTGAAGAACTTCATATATGAGTTTCTTTCAGGTTGAAACTAGATGCATTTGACTTTTTTTAAATTTATTTTTTATTAGTCTCAGGTGTACAAAACTATGCAATAGTTATACTTTTCATCCTTCACAAAGTGACAACGACCCTCTCCCAATCCACCGCCACCCCCCCAATATCATATATATATATTACAATTCCATAAAATATGGTATCATCTCTTTGCTCTGGTTCTCTTGCAAGTAGTTCACCATTCTGAATAATGCTATGTCATGAAAATTTTGGATACTAAACAGATTTTTTTTTCATTAGTTTCAGGCATACAAAGCAACATAATTAGACATTTACACCCCTCACCAAGTGATAATCTCCCACAAACTACTACCCCTCTGACATCGTATATAGCTGTTATAGTACCATTGACTATATTCGGTATGCTGTACTTTACCTCCCGTGACAATCAATATTATTCTACTTCAAATTCAGGTGTATAGTGCAGTGGTCAGGCATCTATACAGTCTATAAAGTGATTCCCCTGATAATTCCAGTACCCATATGGCACCCTACATAATCTTTACAACATTGATTATGTTCCCCAAACTGTATTTCATATCCCTGAAACTACAATATATTGTGATACTAATTTGTACTTTCTAACCCCTTCACTTTCTCCCCATTCTCACACCTCCCATCTAGCAAAGGTTAGTTTTTTCCTCTGTATCTCTGGGTCTATTTCTGTTTTGTTTGCTCATTGATTCTGTTCTTTAGATAAACACATAAGTAAGATCATATGGTAATTGTCTTTCTCAGTCTGACTTATTTCACTTAGCCTAATATTCTCTAGGTCCACCGATGTTGTTGCAAATGGTAAGATTTCATTCTTTATTATGACCGAGTAATACTCCATTGTATACATGTATCACAGTTTCTTTATCCAATCTTCTATTGATGGACACTTGTTGTTTCTTGATTTATTGATGATAGTCACTGACAGGTGTGAGGTGATATCTCATAGTGGTTTTAATGTGGTGTGAGTTGTATGAGTTCTTTATAAATTTTGGATATTAACTCCTTATCAGGCATATCACTGACAAATATATTCTCCCATTCAGTACATTCTTCTTTTGTTATGTGGAGTATGAAAGTAAGCTAGTTTCAATTTTTTGCATGTACCTATTCAATTTTCCCAACACCATTTATTAAATAGACTTTACCCCAATTGTATATACTTTCCTTCTTTGTCATAAATTAAATGACCTTACAGGAGTGAGTTTATTTCTGGGCTCTTAGTTTTGTTCCATTGATCTATGTATCTGTTTTTGTGCCAGTGCCATGCTGTGTTAATTACTATAATCTTATAGTATAGTTTGGTATCAGTTAGCATAATGCCTACGTCTTTATTCTTCTTTCTCAAGACAAGTGTGGCTATTCAGTGTATTTTATGGTTCCATATAATTTTAGGATTATTTGATTTTTTGTGAAAAATGACATTAGTATTTTGATAGGGATTGCATTGGATCTATAGATTCTTTTGGGTAGTGTGGACATTTTAATGATGTTAATCTTCCAACCCATGAGCACAGTATATGCTTCCATTTATTGGGATCTTCTTCAGTGTCTTCTAGTTTTCCAAGTACGGGTATTTTACCTCTTTGGTTAAACTAACACCTAGATAATTTTTTGATGCAATTGTAAATAGGATTGTTTCCTTAATTCCTTTTTTCCTGACAATTCATTATTGATACACAAAAATGCAATTGATTTCTGAATATTAATTTTGAATCCTGCTACTTTCCTCAATTCAATTTACTAGTTCTGATAGTTTTTTTGGTAGAATCTTTGGTATTCTCTACATATAGTATAATGCTATCTGCAAATAATGACAATATTACTTCCTCCTTTCCAATTTGGATGACTTTTATTGCTTTTTTCTTTTCTGATTGTTGTGGCTAGAACTTCCAGTACTATGTTGAATCTAAGGGGTGAAAGTGGGCATCCTTTTCTTGTTTCTGATCTTAAGAGGAATACTTTTAGCTTTTCCCCACTGAGTGGGTTTTTTGGATATGTCCTTTATTATGTTAAAATATGTTCCCACTATTACCACTTTGCTAAGAGATTTTTATCAAAAATGGATTCAGGGTTTTGTCAAATGATTTTTCTGCATCTATTGATATGACCATATGGTTTTTATGTTTCATTTTTTAATGTGATGTATCACATTAATTGATTTGTGGATATTGACCCAAACTTCCATACCAGGAATAAATCCCACTTGATTGTGGTGTATGATCCTTTTAATGTGTTGCTGAATTCGGTGCGCTAATTTTTTGCTGAGTATTTTTGCATCTATGTTCATTAGAAATATCAGCTAATGGTTTTCTTTTCTTTCTTTCTTTTCTTTGTTTTTTTTTGTAATGTGTCTATCTTGCTTTGGGATCCAGGTAATGGTGGTCTCATAAAATGAGCTTGGAACCCCTTCATACTGTTGAATTTTTTGGAACAGTTTGAAAAGAATAGCTGTTAATTCTTCTTTGAATGTTTGGTGAAATTCAAGCCTGTAGTCATGTGGTCCAGGACTTCTGTTTGATGGGAGCATGTTGATTACAGATTCAATTTCATTAGTAGTGATCAGTAGGCTCAGATTTTCTGTTTCTGTTGGATTCACCCTTGAAAGATTGTATGTTTCTAGGAATTTATCCGTTTCTACCAGATTAGATAGTCTAATTAGTTGGCATATAGTTGCTTATCTTCTAGTGCAGGGGTCGGCAAACTTTTGAGATGGGAGAGCCACCAGGGATCAGCAAACTGTGGCTCATGAGCCACATGCAGCTCTTTGTGTACTTACATGTGGCACTGAAGTAAAATTGAAAATGAAAATAAAACTATTATAGTTTCATTTAGGATATTATTCACATAATGGTGATTATGTAAATATATGTTTATGGCTCTCGAATAATTTTTAAATTGTTTTGAGGAACAGGATTGGTTCTTCCAGGGGTCATCAAACTTTTGAGATGGAACATACCCAAAAAGCCACATGTGGCTTGCGAGCCACAGTTTGCTGACCCCTGTTCTAGTCTATTCTTCATTTTGATTATTGTATTCTTTATTTCTGACTGGTTCTTTATTATGGTTTCTATGTCCTTTATTATTCTTATTGTCTCTGTTGAAATTATCACTAAGTTCCTTGAATATCATTATAACCAGTGTTTCTAATCGGTCTCAGGTAGTTTGCTTGCCTCCATTTCATTTAGTGCTTTTTTTTTTTGAGGGCAGTGTCACTGGCCCACATACGTGGGACCCGAACTGGGGCCACTGACTTCCCAAGCCAGTGCTCAACCACCACGCCACTCAGCCGACCCTCATTTAGTTCTTTTTCTGGAGTTTTTCCTGTTCTTTCCTTTGGGACATGTTTCTTTGTTTCCTCATTCTAACTGCCTATCCAGTTCATTTCTGTGTATTAGGTAGATCTCCTACATCTCTCAGTCTTCAATGAGTGGCCTTATATAGTAGGTGGCCTGTATGGCCGTGGTGCAGTCTCACTGATTCCCTGCACCATGTGCTCCAGGAATGTCTCTTTTGTTGCTTGTGTGTGCCTTCCTGTTGTAGTTGAGCCTTCTTTTTTCTTGGCACTTCATTTGGTGGGAATGACTCTCAGGCTGAGTGGCTGTGAGGTTAAGTAATGTCCACAGCTCATGAACTGCTGTGTGTGCATTGATTCCACAGAGGGGGGTTGTTCCAATGGGATCACATGCCTGTTGAGACTATCGTTTGTGTGTCACTTGTGGGCTAATCAGGTAGTACTCTGTTGTTGTCTGAAACTGGCCACTGAGTATGTTGGTTCTGGGGCCTCTTTGGAGGGGCTTTTGTGCAGGCCAAAGTCAGCTGCCACCTGTGACTGGCTTGGAGCTACTTGGTAGGACCTACATAGCTATCCCTGGTTAGTTGCTGCCTGTGCTGGACCTAGAGGCCCATATTGGAGGCCACGCTGAGAATCAAAACTGGCTGCCACAAATTTCAGTCCTGGGACACCTTAACAAAAGGCCCATGGCACTCCAAGGCCTGACTTCACCTGCAGGCTGCCTGTAAGGCTCAGCTGCTAAAAGAGCCTCATCCAGTATGCAAGTTGGGTGAGACAGGATCCCAGGTAGTCCCCAGGGTGAGGTAAGTGTTCAACACGTTAATACATATTCAGGTTTGGTGTCAGTGCTTAGCCTGGGGCCCCTCACAAAAATATCAGAGTACACTGAGGTTAGCTGGCACCTACCTCAGGCCCACAGGCCCTTAGAGTTGTCCCAGCATGGGTTAGGGCTGGTTGCCTACCATGGAATGTGCTTCTGGTAGTACTCATGCCAAAACCCACTGACTGATGATGTGTTTCTATACTTTTTAAATGGGATAATAAATGTATTTCATAGAGTTGTGTTATATGACTTAACACACATAAAACACCTAAAACAGAGACAGCAACAAAATATGGACTCAATCAAAAATCAATTAGTATTGGGCTGGCCGAGTGGCATGGTGGTTAAGCGCTGGCTTGGGAAGCCAGTGGCCCTGGTTCGGGTCCCACATATGAGGGCCAGTGACACTGCCCTAAAAAAAAATCAATTAGTATTGTTTTTGCCCACTTAATTGTGGCTCCATGAAAACCTATATAGCTGGGTTTCTCAAACATGGCGCTACTGACATTTGGGGTCAGATCATTGTTGGTTGCAGAGGTGTCTTATGCATTGTACAATGCCTAGCAGGATCCCTGCTTCTCCTCACTAGATTTAGTAGCACTCCTCTCCCCAAGTTGTGAAAATTAAACAAATGTCTCCAGTTGTTGCCAAGTGTCTCCTAGGAGGCAAAATCATTGCTGATTGAGAGCCAGAGTTAGAGTGTCTCTTCCTCTATTCCCTGGAATAGAATGATAGGACCTTAGAACCATTATCTCCATTGACTCTGGCTTTCAAATTCATAGAGCCACTGATGTTACTTTCTACCCATTGGAATTTTCTTAGTCTAACTTGGCAAAAGAAGCAGTCTACAAATCAGAATATTAATCTGACTGTGCATGCCAGGGAGGGACACTAGAAAGGTCACTGGGAACTTATTTGGGGTGTCACCTGCACCTTAAGAAAGGAGACATTGGAAATAGTACTCCTTGATGTAGAAGGAAACTCTTCCTGAACTTCAGAGCAAAGTATGAGAATGTTAGGCAAAGGCATTTGGAATTAGTACTTGATGTTTGAGAGCAAAACTCCATGTCTAGGCAGGACGTGACCTCCAACTCCAATGAAGTTATAAAATCACAATCTCCAAAATAATTCAGCCCAGATCATAACACACCAGTAAAAAAACTAAGAATAGAAACCATTATTTTTTACCCTTCTTCCCCCTGTTCTCACCAATACATAATTACATGGCAGTCGCTGATTTTTTGAGGCAAAAGAAGCGACAAGCAGTACTTGTCTGAACATTTAGGAATTTGTGACCCTAAGTAAAAGGAAAAAAAGACAATGGGATTAATGTTCTGGTCATGCTTTTGAAATAAACTCATGGAAATTTTTTAAAAAAAATATTTAATCAAATGGAAGTCTTTCTTTAAAAATATTGTAAAACTTAATGATTCTTTTCCCAAAGGCACCTAATCAGAACTAGTGATTTCTTCAAAGTAGAAGTGGAAGAAAAACATGTGTCAGATGCATTTGGCAAGCTATAGGTGCTCTTTCTCTTTTGCCAAATTTGCTCTGATCCTATCATATGGTAAAGTATGAACACGAGGGGCCTATTACAGGGTTACATTCACTTACTGAAGTCTCTAGTGGGAAGGGATTGGGGTTAATTTTCAATTTACCCATATTAAAAAAACAAAAACAAACAAAAAACAAAAACAACAAAAAAACTTGAACAAGGACTAAAGAACTTTTTGAAGGTGAATTGGGGGAGGGGGGTTGTCACTTTGATGGGTAAAAAAGTATAATTATTGCACTGTGTTGTCCACCTGAAACTAAATTTTAAAAATGTTTATTTCACAATAAAAGAATAGAAAAAGAAAAATAAATAAAATAAAATGGACATTCATTCTTTCATTCAACATATATTTATTGAGTTCTAGGTGCAAGAGATTAAACATTGAACAAACAATACTTGCTGCTCCTACCTTACAGGGTTGCTGTATGGTTTAAATGAGATGGTTTGTGTAATATCACCTTGGCAACCAAAAAACCTTACGTAAATATAAAGTTTAAAAAATCAAACTGTCTCCTGTTTCTGGTAATGACAAATCTAAGTCCTTTCTGAGTAAGAAAGGGGAAAACTTGAAAAGTTGTATGACAAGCAAAACAATCGTGACACAAAAATCTCCCCTTCACAAGCTTAACCTTAAAGATTTTCTATTAGATCTGAGACTTGTAACCATGCTAAACAACTTGATAGGGTCAGGCAAGTAGCGTGATGGTTAAGAGCTGGTTTGGGATGCCAGCAGCCCCAGTTCGGGTCCCACATATGAGGGCCAGTGACACTGCCCTCAAAAAAAAAAAAAAAACTTGATAATTGTCCCATCTCTCCAGAACTTGCCCTTACCCTGCCCACCCCCACTAGGATATAAAATTACCTTGTCCTCTTTCAATACCGTGAAACATTAGGAAAGGCAAAGAAGAGAGGAAAGAAAAAAAGTTAGGTTAGGAGATCTCTTGAGCAATTGCATCACCAGCTTCCTTTCCTTCCAATACTTTGCCTTATAAGGCTCACCTGTCCACATCCCAGTATTTGAGAAAGTCACTGAGGCAACATTTGCTCCTGAGTGTTAGGAGGGTACAGGAAGCATACAGGGGATCTGTAAGTGCCCAGTTCAGGCAAACAGAGGCCCAAAGCCACCTTTTTGAATTTGTACCAGCTAGCAATGCCACCTGAACCTTTATTAAAAGCAGAAGATTCATAGGGTGCTAAATAATTCTGAAGAAAGGCAGATTATAGTTTTTAATGATATTATCCTAAAGGTACAATCCACAGAAGAAATTCTTTTTGGCTTAATCAATTTGTTAAGCAATAAACAGTCCACAGTAAAATTAGAGAAGGCAAAAACTAGTGAGGGGAAGGCATTTTGTTAGAAACTCTTGCCATTTCACCCCCTTTTTAGGCTAGTCCTGTTCATGCACTGGCCTTCTTCAACCCCTAGAAGTCACCTTTTACAATACCAAGAAACCTACTCTCCTTTTTGGGACACGAATTCTTTATTCAAATAAAAATGATCCCTTACTCAGAAGCCCTTATAAAGCAGTGAACACACCCTTGAGGATCAAAGCCACTGATGTCAGAAAAGGGATACAGGATGGATTTCTGAGAGAGGAAGACAGTGAAATCTGTGGAGAGGAATAGAGGCTGAGAACCCAAAGTCATATCTAGTCTCTCTTTGACATGTCTGTACAAGTCTAGTCCTGTACATACAGTGATGGAAATGGACAATATAGGTATGATGACAACAGTAGCCAAAAAATAAATAAATAATTGAAGCTAGACCATTCCTCTTTGAGGAACAATGGAGTACAAGTTACCTAAAACCATCTCCCCCTAACCTTTCCTTCATTCTGTACTCTCAAATTAATCACTTGGAACACATTTTACATGCTTGGGATATAGAGATGTCATAAACACCAATACTTTGCAAACTATGTAATACTTTGTCTGCAAGCTGACAATAAATTATTACCATAAAGTAATTAGCATATTATGCCTCTGTTGACAATTATGCTTCCAATCGATTGGTCTGTTTTGTTAATGCAGTTAATTATTGACTATCAACATATCTAAACATGCCTGTTGGAGCCTGTCAAAATGAAAAATTGTGCTCATGTCCAGATCATGAGAAGTGATGGTCTCATTGCCACTATATTGAGCATATTGTGGTCAATTCTGGGGGCCACATTTTAGGATGGGCTTTCAAAATTTTAAAAGTATCTAGAAGATGGTGACCAGAAGGGGCAGAGGATGATGGGAATTCATGTCATAAAAGTAACAGATGAAGGTACACAAAATGTTTAGCCTACGAAAGAGATAATAAACAGGTGACGTGGTAGTGGTACTCTTCAGGCCATACATCGTGTGGAAAACACAGCATGTTTACTTGGTATCACTTCAGAGGGTAGAATTAGGACCAGTGGGTAGAACTAAAGTTTTCTACATGTCAGGCATTATGCTAGACACTGGGAATGCACTGACAGAAAAAGACATAATGTCTACTCTCAATGAGTTCAGATTGCACTGGTGATGATCGTTACAAAACAATATAATCAAAGCTACCTACAGTAGAGAAATGGAAGCAGAGAAGAAAGACTGATCAATTCAAGCAAAAGGGAGAAGTAGGATTGGAAGGAAGACAGACTCTTATGAAGTATATCAACCAAACAGAAAAAGCTTTCTATCAACTTGAACTGTCCCACCATGGAGTAAGCTATCTCCTGAGCCTCTTCTGAACTAGGGAGTGCCTAACCACTGGAGGCATTTGATCAGAGAAGCTATTGCTGCACTGAGTATGAGGCTAAACTAGATGGTTTTTAAGGTTTCATTTATATCTAAAAATCTATTAATTCTACTAACTCCAACTGGATGCTCTATTGACCAAGTGGATATTCTAATTTAGCTCTTAGGGAAGCAGAAAAGTTTATTCACCAGGTCTCCCCAATAGCAGTGTTCTGGTTAATGGGGATTTTAATGTATGAACCTCAACTGAACTACAAGACATAGTTTAAAAGGAAAATTTGCCATCCTATCTATTTTTCCTTTACTAACAAGATTTTAAAAATCCAAGTCAAATGATAATGATTTTTGTTGATGGCAGACAGTAGGATATGTCTGGAGACCCAAATGTATGATTAATACTTGAGCATATGATTTCCTCCATAAAATGAAGTAATGATTCTATACATATGGGACTGAAGTAATTTATAATGCTATTAAATTCTGCCACTAAAATAAATTATGCTTTCTGTACTATAAAAATTTGTAATGGTTTTCACCACTTCCTGTGTGCTAGGCACTGTTCTCAGTGAGATGCATGTATTATCTCATGTAATCTTTCCCAATAAACCTTTGAAGTAGGCACTTTAAAAAAATCATCCCAGGGCCGGTTGAGTGACGCAGTGGTTAAGCGCTGGCTTGGAAAGCCAGCAGCCCCGGTTTGGGTCCCACATATGAGGGCCAGTGACACTACCCTCAAAAAAAAAAATCATCCCATTCTACAAATGAGGAAATTGAGACACATAGGGGATAGATAATTAATAGACCTAGCAAGTGGAATTTAAACACAAGCAACATGACTCCACATTCTAAACCATTGTACTATACAGTTAGCTTGTACTATCTGGGTCTACAGAGGGAATGTTTTATGTACAGTGATGAGGAGTGACCAACACTATTGCAAAGAGATACAATGTCTGGATGGTGGATTGAGTGCACTCACTCACTAATCACTTGCTTCCAGGCACCAGCTTCACTGGGCTTGATTCAAATTTTTACCCAACAAAAAGTCAAATTTCTCCATATTGTTGACCTTAGTTTTTACTACAAGTAGTTGGAAAAATGACTGTTGAACCCATGAATACTAGAGCTCTACTGTATCTACTGTTTTTAATTCATCTGTTCTTCCTCCATTCATGTATTTCTCCTTTTGAGTTTTATTTGCTAATTATCTAGCAGTGCTAAGAGAATTTCTTGTGGCTTCTCTGCATAACCACTGTTTATCCCTTCTTAGGTACAGAATGGTACTCTGAAATGAAATAAATGAATCCTGACAGGTTGGAGAAAAATGAACACATCCTGCCCTTAATTTTAAAAATTTCTCCCAGATGATTGACCTAATATTCAATCCCTTTTATAGCCTTCGGCATTTCATTCAAAATAAGATAGATTGCAAAAAAAGTTAGTGATTTTCTTCTTTTTTGTCTGAATGTTATACTGTCAGTTAAATACTAGTTAGAAAGATAAACATCTCAACTTAAATTTTCTCCTTTATCAGCCATTTCTTCCCCCTTCCCCCACCCCTGCAACCACCTTCAGAATTCAATCATCAGCAAGGACACAATCATTTCTGTCACTACCTAACTTTGCATTTACTGAATTTACTAATATCTACTGCATGTACACCAAACACATTTAAAGTGCAAACTTCAAGGACTGCCATTTATTCCCTTACACATGCATCATTACCTGAAGGAATAAACCTTTTAACCTGTATCAGAAAGAGCTCAAGTAAATGATGAATTACATGAGTGCAGATTATAGTGTGCTTGGATCAGAATTCATGGACCCATTTGCCCTTGGCTTATAAATTTATCTTTGGAAGCAATGGCCTGTTTATAAATAGTGTAAGAGACAAATTGTTCTAACCCTCTGCCCCTTTCACTCAGGTTTGATTGATCCAAGATGAAAAATGCAAAACACCTGTTTGTAAGTGCACAAAGATACATACACACCACAGTGTTGTCTACAGTGCCAAAAAATAACCCAACTGAGATAAAAGTCCTTCGACAGGGAATTGGGTGAATAAGTTATGGTATATTTATCAATTGAAATGTTATCAAGCCATTACAACAGATACATTTATTTTCATAAAAGTATACAGATATGCAAGGGAAATATAAAGACCAAATTCAGTATAGTGGTTACGTTTGGCCTGGAGGAAGGAGTATGCAATTAGGGAAGGGTACACAGGCAGACTAACTTCATAATTTTTTTTTTAATTTATTTATTTATTTTTATTAGTTTCAGGTGTACAACACAATGCAATAGTTATACTTTTTACCCCCCAAAGTGACAACTCCCCACCCCCAGTTTGCCACCCCACTACCACCCCATATCATACATATCTATCACAACTCCCCTGACTCCCCTCCACAGTATACTCCACATCCCGTGACCATCCACATATTCAGTTACAGTTGGCATACAATACTATACAACATCAGTTTCAGGTGTACAGTGCAGTGATCAAGCCTCTACTCCATCCATGAAGTGGTCTCCCTAACAAGACATGTGACTATCTGACACGCCACAAAATTTTTACATTATTACATTCCCCGAACTGTGTTTCATATCCCTGTGGCAATATTGTAGTTGTCTATTTATGCTGTCTAATCCCTTCCCCTCCCCCCATCCCCACACCCCTCCCAACTAGCCACCCTCAGTTTTTCCTCTATATCTACGAGTCTGTTTACTTTGATTGTTCACTCAGCTCTTCAGACTCCACACACAAGTGAGATCACATGGTACCTGTCCTTCTCCATCTGACTTATTTCACGCAACATAATAGTCTCTTCACAACATTATCAATTACATTCCCAGAACTGCCCCCATCTCCCTGCGGCAACATTGTAGTCCCACCTACACTGTCCAAAACCTTCCCCCTCTCCCTCTTCCCCACTCCCTCCCAGCCAACAACCATCAGTTTTTCCTTTATATCAACTCTTTCTGTGTTGATTTTCTATCTAAAGGGTCTGTCCATTGATGACAATGGTGTTGAAGTCCCCTACTATGATAGTGCTACTGTTGATCTCTGTCTTTATGTCTGTCAAAATCTGTTATATGTAATTAGGAGTTCCTATGTTGGGTGCATAGATGTTTATTAGGGTTATAGTGCCCTTCTTTGTCTTTTATTGTAGTCATTTTAAAGTCTATTTTGTCCAAAGTAAGTATTGGTACTCCAGCTTTTTTTCCCCTCATTTCCATTTGCATGAAATATCTTATTCCATCTGTAAACAGTATATACATGTGTCCTATTTTCTTATCCACTCAGCCACTCTCTGTCTTTTGATTGCAGCATTTAGCCCATTCACATTTAAAATGATTAGTGATAGGTACATATGTATTGCCATTTTGTTATTTGTATTCCTGGTCTTCCTGGGTTAGCTTGTTTACCCCTTCCTTTTGTTTAAAAAAGCCCTTGTAACATTACTTGCAATGCTGGCTTGGTGGTAATGAATTCCTTAAGCTTATTGTTTTCTGAGAAGCTCTTTATTTCTCCTTCAATTTTAAGTAATAGCCATGCTGGGTAGAGCAATCTTGGTTGTAGGCCTTTATTTTGTGTCACTTTGAGTATCTCCTGCCACTCCCTTCTGGCCTGCAGAGTTTCTGTAGACAAGTCAGCTGTTAGTCTAACAGGAGTTCCTTTGTATGTAACCTGCTGTCTTTCTCTTGCAGCCTCTAGGATTCTGTCTCTGTCTTTAACCTTTGCCATTTTAACTATGATGTGTCTTGGTGTGGACCTGTTTGGGTTCAGCTTGTTTGGAACCCTCTGCACTTCCTGGGCATGTATGTTGATTTCCTTCACCAGGGTAGGGAAGTTTTCAGTCATTTTTTTCAAATACATTCTTGATCCCTTGCTGCTTCTCTTCTCCTTCTGGTATTCCTATGAGTCGAAGATGGTTGCGTTTCACCTTGTCCCATAGGGCTCTTAAACTATTTTCATTGTTTTTTATTCTTTGGTCTTTCTGCTGTGCCAACTGGGTGATTTCTGCTATTTTACCTTCCAAATTGCTGATCCGCTCCTCTGCTTCATCTACTCTACTGGTGATTCTTTCAAGTGTGTTCTTCATTTCAGTTATTGTATTCTTTAATTCTAACAGGTTGTTTTTTATGGTTTCCCTATCCTTCTTTATGTCCTCGCTAAGTTCCTTAAACATTCTTATCATCAGTGTTCTAAACTCAGTCTCTGAAAGGTTGGCTCCCTCTGTATCATTTGGTTGCATTTCTAGAGGTTTCTTCTGATCTTTTACTTGTGACATGTTTCTTTGTTTCCCCATTCTGGCTGTCGCTCTGGGATTGCTTTGATGTATTAGATAGATCACCAGGAGAGCCCTGGCCGGATCACACAGGCACACAGCTCACGGCACAACACTCCCAGGAAAACTCCCAGTCTCAGCCTGTCCCAATCAGCTGCTCGCAGATCAGGCCAAGCAGCCCGACAACCAATCACCAGCCAGGTAACACTGCAAGCGCAGTGCGGAGAGCGGGGACCCGAGGCGGCTTGCGCACTCCCACATCTCAGTGAGCAGCCTGCTGGAGCTGGAGGGCACCCGCCCAGTGTTTCCCTGGCAACACAGTATAAGCCGGGCAGAGGGTGGGGATCCAAGGCCGCAGGTGCGCGCGCACGCACACACACACTTCTGCGCCAATTCCACCAGACCAATGAGGTCTCAGACCTGATCATCCGTGGGAGGGCCCAAGCCCTACAAAATGGCGTCCTCCCTAAACCACTCTCGTGCAGGCTCCACACCACTGGACCAGCAGTCCATAAACCTCCTTGGCACCAAATGTGCTCAGTTCAGTCTGTCCCACACACTCTCGGGTCCGGCTCACACAGCCACTCCCTCCACCAGTAACCAGGTAAGTGCTCACCGGCGAGCAAGCCCGGGCGCCAGCCCCATTGATTCTCCAGCCGCTCTTAGCCTCACCGAGCTGAACAAAGAGAGTCCTCACTAATTTACTGCCGGCTATCTTAGAACTCCTCTTCCCAGCAAAGGAACTCTAGGCTGGTGAGCTTGGAGTGTGGCTGGAGGGTCTGTCCCCCAACCAGACAAGCTTCCCACGGCTGGGGCTTCCCTCACGGGGCTCGCCCTCTCTCGTCTCCACCCATCCTACCAGATCCTACGTGGCCTCCTCTTTAAGTTCTTCATTTAGTGGTTCTGTTCATCTAGTGTTCTGGGGACTTCCAGGGTTGAATGCTGTATAATTTGTTTGTAATTTTGGTGTGATCCTGGGAGACAGTTAGCACACTGTCTGTCTATTGCGCCATTTTACCGGAAGTCCCATAATATTTTATTTTTTAAGTTTTGTGGGAGGTATACAGGTGTTCTTCCATTATATATTTTTTTGTCTTTCTATGCATCTGAATTATTTACTATTTTTAATAATTGTGTTATTTTTCAACTAAAATTGACATACAATATTATATTAGTTTCAGGTGTACAACATAGTAATTAGACATCTATGTAACTTATGAAGCGATCAACTTGATAAATCTACTCCTCCTCTGACAGCATACATAGTTATTACAATACTATTGACTATGTTCTTAGGCTATACTTTACATCCCCGTGACTATTTTGTAACTACCAATTTGTACTTCTTCATCCTTTCACCTTTCTCACCCATCCCCAAACTCCCCTCCTAGCTGTCAACCATCTCTGTATCTATTAGTTTGTTTCTGTTTTGTTTATTTATTTTGTTCTTTATTGTCCATATATAAGTGAAATCATATGGCCTTTGTCTTTCTCTGTGTGACTCCATTCATCACAATAACCTCTATGTCCATCCCTGTTATTGTAGGTGGCAAGATTTCATTCTTTTTTATGACTGAGTAATATTCCATTGTATATATGTACCACCTCTTCTTTATTCATTGATAGACCCCCCTCAGGTTGCATTTATATCTTGGCTATTGTAAATAATGTCTTTGCCCTCATTTTAAGCTTATTTTGTCTGGAATATATTTTGCTTCCCCACTTTTTGTTGTTGTTGTTGTTTTCCCATTTTTCATGAAATAACTTTTTCAATCCCTTTACTTTCAGTCTGTGTGTCTTTTGATCTGAAGTGAGTCTTTTTTTTTTTTGAGGGCAGTGTCACTGGCCCTAGCATGTGGGACCGAACCGGGGCTGCTGGCTTCCCAAGCCAGCGCTTAACCACCGTGCCACTCGGCCGGCCCAAGGGTCTTGTTTTTCTATTCATCCCACCAAACTATTTTTAAATTATTATTTTTATTATTTAAAACTGTATTGGGAAATAATATGTTTTTTCCAGGACTCATTAGCTCCAAGTCCAGTCACCTTTTCAATCTAGTTGTGGGGGACACAACCCACCATCCCATGTGGGAGTTGAACCAGCAACCTTGTTGTTAATCGCATGCTCTGTAACCAATTGAGCCATCGGCTGCCCATCGGCAGCTCAGCAGCAGCTCAGCTCAAGTCATTGTCTTCAATCTAGTTGCAGAGGGCACAACTCACTGGCCCATGTGGGAATCAAACCAACAACGCTGTTGCTCAGAGCATGCTCTCTAACCAACAGAGCCACATGCCACCCCCAAACTATCCTTTGATTGAAGTATTTAATCCATTTACATTTAAAGTAATTTTTGCTAGATATGTAGTTATTGCCATTTTATTATTCATATTTTCTATTTCTTCTTCTTCTCCTTCTTCTTCAAGAAGTTCCTTTAACATTTCTTGTAATACTCATTTAATGTTGATGAACTCCCTTAGGTTTTTATTGTCTGAGAAGCTCTTTAACTATCCTTCAATTCTAAATTATAGCTTTCCTGGGTAGAGTGATCTTGACTGTAGGTACTTGCTATTCATCACTTTGAATGTTTTGTGTCAATTCCTTCCGGCCTGAAAAGTTTCTGATTATGTATCAGCTGATAGTCTTATTGGGAGCTCCTTGTAGGTAACTAACTGCTTTTCTCTAGCTGCCTTTCAGATTCTTTCTCTTCAACTGTGGAGTTTAATTTTGATGTGTCTTGGTGAGGGCCTCTTTGGGTTCATCTTGTTTGGGAATCTCTGTGCTTTCTGGGTTCATATGTCTATTTCTTTCACCAGGTTAGAGAGATTTTCTGTAATTATTTCCTCAAATAGGTTATCAATTCCTTGTTCTCCCTCTTCTCCTTCTGGTACCCCAATGGTGGGAATGTTGTTACACTTGATATTGTCCAGGGTGTCCCTTAAACTGTCTTCATTTTATTTTATTCTCTTTTTTTTTTTTTTTTGCTGTTCTGACTGGGTGTTTTCTGCTACTTCTAAATTGCTCTGATTTGATCCTCTGCTTCATCTAATCTACTGTTGATCCCCTCTAAAGTATTTTTTTTTAGGGCAGTGTCACTGGCCCTCATATGTGGGATCCGAACCGGGGCTGCTGGCTTCCCAAGCCAGTGCTTAACCACTGCACCACTTGGCTGGCCCTCTAATGTATTCTTGATTTCAGTTATTGTACTCTTCATTTCTGACTGAATCTTTTTCATGTTTTCTATCTCCATTTTTATGTTTCTTATCTAAGTTTTTGCTGATTACATCAACTCTTCCCCTAAGTTAATTGAGCATCCTTATAACCAGAGCTTTGAACTGTGGGTCTAGTAAATTGCTTGTCTTCATTCTGTTTAGTCCTTGTTCTAGAGCTTTGTTCTGTTCTTTCATTTGGGGCATGTTTCTTTCTCTCCCCATTTTGGTTGCCTCCCTGTGTTTGTTTCTATGCATTAGGTAAAGCTGCTATGTCTCCCGGTCTCAGTAGAGGGGTCTTATATAGTAGATATCCTGTGGAACCCAATGGCATCCTTCCAGGTCATCTGATCCATGTACTGCAGATGTGTCCGATGTGTGGGTTGTGCATGCCCTCCCATTGTAGTTGAACCTTGGTTGCTGTTTGCACATCAATTGAAGGGATTTGCCCTTGGGCTGATCATTTATGAGGACTGGCTCTGACTATAATGCAGGACCTATTGCAGGGGCTGAACCTATGGAGCAGAAATCCCTTTAACAGGGCTGGTGCCTGCTCAGTCTGTTTTTTGGCATTGTTGCCCATGGAGGCAGTGTGTACCCTGGCTTTGTCGAAACCTGGACACCAGGCCCACTGGCCCCAGCGCTTCCTGGGATGGGCCCCACTGCTGACCAAGTTCATCCACAGCCTGCACCCTACCCGGGGCCACCTGGAATGAGCCACAAAGCAATCTGTAGATGACAGCCACCTACACTGGGCTTGGAATTGCCTTGAGAGGCCAAACCATGAACCAAGAACATTGCCACTAATGCCAGGCTTGGGGCTGCTCAGCAAGAGGTATGGGGCTCACTGAGGCCAGATGCTTCTTCTTTGGGTTTTATGAATCTTTGAGAGATTTTCAAAAAGCCCACAGTTTGAGTCCAGACAGGCCATTTGTATGCAAAAGTCACTGGAAGCAGCTTGAGTAAAGAGGGGTCTCAGAATCACCAGAGTGGGGCAAACAGTGTTAGAGACTCAGATATGGCAGCCACCTGCATTTGCACACCAGGAAGAGAGAAGACAACAAAGAAATAATAGATCTGCCAGCCCTTCTGTCTGGGAGAAAGCTGCCCCTCCAGCCCTCGTCCTGAAGACAGACAATTCAACTCCCCACCTCTCCCTGTATGTCCCTGATGCCTTTTGAACCTCTGCTCCAGTGCTGGAGCTCAGAGTGAGTGAGTCCATCAGTGAGTTAGTCCATGCATGAGCCCTTTAAAAGGAACACCTAGGATTCTAGCTGCCATCATGCTCACTCAGCCACAATCTACTGGTTTTCACAGCCAGAAGTTGTGGGGACTTCTCTTCTTGGCAGTTGAACCCTAGGCAGGGGTGCCTAGTGTGGGGTGGGCCCCTCACTCCTCAGGGGACCTCTGCAGCTGGGATATCTCTCCTTATTTTTAACCACCCCATTTGGTGTGGGACCAGCCCCATTCCACATCTCTGACCCTCCTACCAGTCTCAAGGTGGCTTCTTCTGTATATCCCTAGTTGTAGGACTTCTGTTCAGCTAGATGTCTGGCAATTCTCAGTGATGGTTTTCTGTAGCTTAGTTATAGTTTTGATGTGCTCGTGAGAGGAGGCAAGCACAGCATTTACCTACTCCACCATCTTGACCAAAAATCTGAATTATTTACTATTTTTTAAATTCTTTGAGCAGCTGACTAGGAAATTCCTACTGAAATAAAATTAAGTCATTCAGAATGTATTTTATTATGATGCTTAGAAATTGTTTACTATACCAGATGAGGATAATGTAATATGAAATGAGAATATATGTCAATGGGTGAGATTTCAATCTTAGAAAGTCTTTTTTGTTTGTTTTTATTTTTGTTTTTGTTTTTTAGCTGAGCCATCCTGCAACCTGTTGGCAGCTCAACGGCAACTCAGCTTGGGCTGGCATCGAACCGCCGTTGCTCAGAGCTCAGCTTGCACTCCTGAGCAAGCTATTAACCAACTGAGCCACTCAGCCGGCCCTGAATCTTAGCAAGTCTTGATTATTAGGGGGAGTTATTGGTGTGGACATCAGAATCAGGATAAGTGGCAAGAAAATCATGGGTTATAAGGCATATATCCTGATTGGTTTAGCTGGGATTCGGCACAATGATCTTCAGAGTAACTTCAGCTCTAGAATTCTACAATGTTATAAAACCAGTGCTGGTAGCCGTTTTTCAACAACCTCCTGATATCTTTGACTAACAACCTAGTTGTCTCCCTGATCAGGCCTGAGCTTTAATTTTTTGTTTTTTGGTGTTGTTTTTTTTAAGATTTTATTGGGGATTTGGGGGAGGGGAACAGCTTTGGGGAATTGGGGAAACGGAACAGACAAGTTGTCCTTTGGCCTTCAGTCTAGCTATGGAGGACATCACTTCTCTGGCCCATGTTGGTATTTTCATTGCGCTCTTCCTGGCTGAGGCAGTCGCTCACTGGCCATTGGGTGGCCACTCATGGTGGCTCACAGCAGCTCACAAACTTGCATGCCAGCTGCCGACCAGCCCCACTGCAGCCTATGCCCTCGCTGGCAACTCAAGGCAGCCCAGCTCCAAGTCAAGGTGTTGTTCACTATCTTAGCTGTAGAGGGCACAGCATCACTTGCCTGAATGTGGGATCTGAACTGGGGCCCTGCTGCTCAGAGATGGCATCCCAAGCCAACTCTTAAACAATGCATCACTCATCCAGCCCCTAAGCTTTACTTTTTAAGTAAATATATCTTGAGTGTCATGTATCAGGCATTCTGCTGGCTGCCAAGAGGGCTATCAAAATATATCAGGCATAGACTTTGTCTTCAAGAACACCCAGTAACTGGGACGGCAGAGTGGCGCGGTGATTAAGCGCTGGCTTGGGAAGCCAGCAGCCTGGTTAGGGTCCCACATATGAGGGCCAGTGACACTGCCCTCAAAAAAAAAAAAAAAAAAAGAACACCCAGTAACATGGGGGAAGACAGACATATAGCCAACTCGTCTTAATACAATATAGTAAGCTCTATAGCAAAGCTATTAGCAAACTGCTTTGAGAGAATAGCTAAGAATGCACATCTGTGGAGACAGAAAAAAGTGAAGCAATATTTCACAGAAGACATGATATTTGCTCTGGATCTTCTAAGATGAATAGCAATAATTCAAAAAAAGTAAAAGCATAACCAAAGGCATAAGATGTGAAATTATATAGCATATTTCAGTGAACAGTGAGTAGCACAGTATGACCAGATCAAAGGAGAATATACCCAAGATCATAAAGACTCTTGAATATCATACACAAGAAATTGGATTTTGTCCTGTAGGTATTTGGGAACTATCAGAGAATTTTAAACAACAAAGTAACTTGAAAAGATTTACATTTTGGAAAGATTACTGGAGGATAAATTGGAAAGCTGAAACCACTAGTTCAGTAGTTCAGTCAGACCAAAAATTGATGTGAGCCTGCCCCACATCAATGGTAATGAGAATGGAAAAGACAAAAGGACACATCCTTCAGGCATTTCTATTAGAATAAACATGGAATAATTAGAGGCTGAAGGAAGAATAAAAACAAAACTTTCTAGCTTGGATGTTAGGTGCTTTACTGATAGAATTTAGAAAGAGATATATTCCTTACAAGGAAGATAATAAATTTGGTTTAGAAATGTTTAATCTGAAAGTGTCTATAGGACCATAAGATGAAGATGTTTATTACCAAGACTTATTTACTTTCTCCCTAAAACATATCTTGAATCCACCCTCTTCTCTCCACCTCCATTTCTCCAAGCCTAGTTCATGCCACAACTCTCTCTACCCTAAACTATTAGAAGACTAGCCTAACTAATCTTCTTGCTTCCACTCTGGCCCACCTTAGCTTGTTCTCCATACAACAGCTAGAATAACATTTTAAAATTTTAATTCATATCTTATCACACATGCCTCAATTTTTTTCAGTAGTTTCTTAACACATATAGAATAATTCAAAACATTTTACCACTACCTGCAGAGGCCACGATCTGGCCTCTGATTCTTCTTTTTTTTTTTATTGGGGAATTAGGGGAGGGGAACAGCGTTGGGGAATCGGGGAAGGGGAACAGACATGTTGCTGTCCTTTTGTTCTTCAGTCTAGTTGCAGAGGATGTTGCTTCACTGGCCCATGTTGTATCGTCATTGCGCTCTTCCCAGATGAGGCAGATCGGTCGCTGGCCTCTGGATGTCGCTCACCGCAGCTATTGGCAACTCACACTGGCTGCCAGCTGCTCACACTGGCTTCTGGCCACTCACTGTAGCCTATGGCAGCCCACTGCAGCAGGGGCTGCAGCTTACATTCTCGCCGGGTCTCTCACAGCCCAGCTTCAGGTAGAGCTGTTGTTAGCTGTTGAGGTCAGTGTCACTGGCCCTCATATGTGGAATCTGAACCGGGGCCGCTGGCATCCCAAAAGCAGCTCTTAACCAATGCGCCACTCGGCCGTCCTGATTATTCTTGTAAGATCATTTCCTACCGCTTTCTTTTTTGCTCATTTGGCTTCAGCCATATAGGCATTTTCCTTTTCTTTATGTTCCAATTCGGTGAACAGTTTCCATGACCCAGTAAAGGCCTTATTGTCGTGAATACAATATGTAGTTTCTATGGTGATAGCTCTGGGAGTTCCAGATCACTGGAATTATTTGAATAGGTCCAAGCATGCCTCAAAAAAGATGCAATGTAGCTGACCAAAGCCCAGAGAATAGCAACTAAATAAACAATCAAAAAGGCTGTGATAGGGGCCAGGAAACTCCATAAAAGGACACTTGAAAACATGGCGTATGATTGTAGTTTCTAGCTTACTGTCTCAGCTGTGGTCTAATATTACTTTAGAATTTATCTCTAGTGTTCACTCCTCAGGACCTAGCTTCCAACTCAATTGGAAGTAATGGAGTCATTGCGACCATGCTTCCCTTATATTCTCCAGAATACCTAACATAGAGCTACAAGCATTTAGTACATGTTCTGAGGACCACCTTAATTGAGATGGAATTTAATGGAATTTAATTAAATTCAAAATCAAAAAGGTAAAGATGAAGGAAACTTGGCTTGGTAGAAATAACAGTTTTGATCTGGCCTCAAACTGAGTTGAGGAAGGGACTGTAGTCTTTCTGATATTCTTCATACCTCCAGTAAAGTGCTTTACACTTATGGAAAAGATGGATGAAGGCTAAACATCTTAATGCAAACTCAGGCAGCACTGATAGAAAATAATGCTCTACTGACATAAAGCAGTTTTCATTTTTATTCTGTCCTTATCATATATCTAGGGTGTCATGTTTATTTCTACACACACCAATTTAAGAGACATTGCTAACTAGAATGTGCCTATGGGAGAAAGACAGAAGTTTTGAGGGTTCTGGAACTAGTAGTAGGTGTAGGTGAAGTTAGCCTGATGAAAATATGAGGAGGGAACATGATAACAGCCTTGCAATATTTGAAGTACGATGATGTCACAGAAAAAAAACAGGATTGTTTTGCGTAGCTCTAGCAGATAGTATTAAAGGGTCAGAGTTATAGAGAACTAAATTTCAGCTCAGAATAAGGAAATGCTTTCTTACAATAATTAATACCCCATGCTGAAGTGGGCTGGCTAAATGGAAGTGCACTCCCCCTTCTAATGGCTTTTTTTTCAGGCAGGTATAGAATAATCATTTTGCAGGATATTGTAAGAGAGATTTCTGCATTGAGACAAAAATTGAACTAAGAAAGCATTTCTGAAACTAGATTGTAACCAATTAATGGAGACATGATATCAATTTACTGGATCCTGATCAGCATTTTAAAGTGAATTAGAATAGAGTAGAAAATATCAGAGAGAATCACCCATAGTAAGGATGAATATCATTTTCAGAAATCTATTCTTTTTTATTTTTGGAGGGCAGTGTCACTGGCCCTCATATGTGGGACCCAAAACGGGGCCTCTGGATTCCCAAGCCAGCACTTAACCACCGAGCCACTCAGCCGTCCCCAGAAATCTATTCTTAAACCATGTTTACATGCTCCTATGTATGAATGTATCTACTGGGTTGCAGTGTAACATGTTTTTCTTTCTTTTCTTTTTTTAAAGGATTTTATTGGGGAATTGGGGAAGGGAACAGTGTTGGGGAATTGAGGAAGGGGAACATTGTGTTTTTCCAGGACCCATCAGTTCCAGGTCGTTGTCCTTCAATCTTAGTTGTGGAGGGCACAAGCTCAGCTCCAAGTCCAGTTGCCACTTTAAATCTAGTTGAGGGGGGATGCAGTCTACCACTCCATGCTGGAGTTGAACCAGCAACCTTGTTGTTAAAAGCACGTGCTCTCACCAGCTGAGTCATCCAGCTGCCTTTTGGCAGCTCAGTGGAAGCTCAGCTCGGCTGCAGCTCACTGGCCCAACATGGGAACTGAAGTGGTGACCCTGTTACTCAGAGCTTGCGCTCTTAACCAACTGCACCACCCGGCCGGCCCTAAGATGTTTTTCTTAATATTGATGGCAATAAACAAATGTTTGAAAACCACTGCACTGGGGTCTCTTGCAGTTATAAATATGGCAGCTCTAAGGATTCTTATCTCTGTTGCAGAGGTCCAAAATTGCTGTCTATGAGAAAATGTGGTCTTACATGAAATCAGCAGAGCCATCTGTGTTTACCAAAACAACAGCAGATGGTGTGGCCCGAGTGCGGAAGTCCAAGGGAAAGTTCGCCTTCCTGTTGGAGTCAACCATGAATGAGTACATTGAGCAGAGAAAGCCGTGTGATACGATGAAAGTTGGTGGAAATCTGGATTCCAAAGGCTATGGTGTGGCAACCCCTAAAGGCTCAGCATTAAGGTGGGTGGAATAATATAACAATATCCATGTTGTTATAGTATTCCACCTACCCTGATGCATTTTGTTGTCATTTTCTTTCTTGTGGATTTTGAGGTAACGTTTAAAAATTTAAAACCTACAATATTCCATGGAGTTAAATAAGATGGTAAATTATGGTTTCATCTATTTAATGCATCCATTTTTTTTTAATGTTCTCTCTCTGTGTTGTCCTCTCTGACTGTTTGTTGCTGTTTTAATTTTACAGTTCAATGGCTTTTTCAATTTAAATGGTAAAAGCCAAGTTATGGTGCCATATGTGACAAATGTTAATTGCATGGATGTGGTGTTCTTGTTACATTTTTTTCGCGAAGACAATTTCCCCATCCCGCACACTTCAGTTTTGAGCAAATGTTATCCTCCATGCCACCTTCCAATATTTAACCCTGTATTTGCTGTACAGATATTTTTATAGCTCCACATTCTGTGAAATTTAGCCAATTTGTCCTCTTGTGCTCCTTTTTATACGTTAACGATTTCCTAAGCATTTGTGCATTTTCTTACAAGTTATGTTTTATCGTTTCAAGAAATGCTGTTAACCTGGCAGTATTAAAACTGAATGAGCAAGGCCTCTTGGACAAATTGAAAAACAAATGGTGGTACGACAAAGGAGAGTGCGGCAGCGGGGGCGGTGACTCCAAGGTCAGCCTCAATGTCACCACAACCGGGTACCCTTAGTGACGAGTAATCGGCAAGACTGTTATCTTGTTATTGAGGAGAGAGCACAAGACTCACACATAAAGTGGAATGACCAGGTTATTTGCCTGCCTGGCAGCTTTGGGAACCAGAAAGGCTTCCGGGCACTGCCCACATTTTTGATCTAACTTGGGTCCCTTCTTAAACTCCCAGACAGAGGCTCCCTATCCACACCCTTACCCTCCCCTCACACACTAGACTGGTTGCCTTATGAAGGCATGGTATGGGTTTCACTGCCCTAGGCTTTCAAGAGCCCAAGGCTTTCATTAAGACTGTCCCCACCTGCCTCAGTTGAGTGGTATAAGAAATGAAATCCATCTATTAAAAAGTCAGATTATGGCCTTTTTTTCCCCTAAGGCATGATGTTGAGCACAGAGGTTGGTTAGCTGATTAGAGTTGCCTTCTTCAATTATGTGTTTGCGTGATGAGATGTTTGTTCTCTATATGTGCTGGCCTAGTTAAGCTGGCCCCATTTAACTTGAAATCCAAAGAAAAGCTCAGTTTCAAGTTAAATGGGGTCTTTCTTCAATAGGCCACCCCATATATAGACTTTGCAAAGACATTTTGTATATTGAAACAAGTGCGTCGCCTAATTGTGATACTCCGTATGTATGAATACTTGACTTGGCTTCTCCTTAGCCATGTTCTTGGTTCAGGTAGGTCAAATTGTTATCCAGGCTGCTACTGTGAGAAAACCCATCTTACTTGGCATTACTTTGGCTCCTTAATGCTCTTCAGGGCTAATAAGAATGAATAGCCTTCATCCAAGAAACAAGAAATAGGGGCAAGCTCAGAAGCCATTGATACCAAGTGATGGAAATATACATTGGGTAAGTACAGGAGAGGGCTGAAAATAGAATCCCCCATGACACAAAGGCATGAAAATTATATTGAAGCATGATTGGTTCTTGTATGACCAAGAATCCATGGCATCTTAAGGTGAAGAACAATGTTTCCCAATCACAGACCAACAAATAGGCAAAGCCAAACTTTTCTCTTTCACAGACAATGGTTACACCTCTGCTCCTCTCTTTCCCTCTCCATTCCTCAGGATCCTGACAGAAAAGTTAGTTTTCCAGTCTGCAGTATAATATGGGTTTGAAAACACTGGTACAGAGCACTTTCAAAGAAATAAATTTAAGGACAAATTTCTTTATTTTATTTTATTTTATTTTTTTTGAGGGCAGTGTCACTGGACCTCATATGTGGGACCTAAACCAGGGCTGCCGGCTTCCCAAGCTAGCGCTTAACCACCACGCCACTCGGCCGGCCTTAAGGACAAATTTCTTTAGCACATGTTACCAAGCACTGACAAGTTCTTTTGTTGTAAAGATTTGATTAACCAGAATTCACCTAATGAGTACCCAAAATTAATTGAACTTACCCATCCCCCTCAGTACCCACATTGATGAGAAAGCAGCAATAGTACTAAAAGAGAAGACTGCAAGGAATTTATTTATTTTTAAAAATCACTTGCCAAGAGATGACCTGTGGTTAGGTCACATTCAGTGTCTCCTGTATCTTCTATCCATCTGGATTGACTCTCAAACATTAGAGGCTGTTTTCCTGAGGCAAGAAAGTGGATACAAGAAAAAAAAATGTTATTGACCAAGAATGAAACAAAAATGAGTATTCGTATTGAAAATTCCATTTATCCCATATGGATTCCAATTAGTCAAGGTTTTACTATGTCTCAAAAAACAATAGCTTCCTTTCTCACCAATGTGAACTTATGACATTGACAGTTTAGCCAAGCTTTTAACACATTTGAGTTTTGCAATGGCTAACCTAATGCCTACAGTATTTAGCACCTTCTTCCTGGTCTTTTTCTTGTGTTAATAGCAGGCCATGGAGAAACTGATTATGCCACTGAAGTGAGTTGCAGAAAGAAAATTGAGCTGGATTGGATACATTGCTCTGAGGGATTTATCATTCATACTCAGCATGGTTAAATGGGAGCCATGAACTCTAGCAAGATGACTCTCTAAAATATCCACATGATGCCAAGTGGCCAGAAGTTTTCAAATAACCAAATGTTTGATGTTACATAAACAAAAAATTATCTGCACACATTTGGGTGAATTTTTACTTTTCACCCAAATGTTTTGGTGCCATGAAGACCCCTAAAACTTTAGACCAGCTACTTACTAATTACAACCAGGTTTCAAACTTTTTTGTCTCAGCTGATAGTATTGCAAAGTTATCAGGTAACTTTATATTGTGAGCCCACGATTTCCAGATCATCTGTTTTTGATATGCAAATAGAAAAATATTTCAGTAGATTCTAATTGTTTTCAACTTCTTTGACCATAGTGCTACATGCCAGGTATCTTTCAAATCATTTTTTTCAGTCATTCCTCCAACCAACCTTTTGAAATAAGTCAACCCCTTTCTCAACTATGGAAAATAGTGTGATCAGTGCTGTATATCCAACAATTGCTTATTTAATTTCTGGATTACCAAGAAGCTTGTGTTTATCGTCTTCCTTTTTGCTATCTGCTGTTTTCTGAGAGTGAGCAAAAGAAGAGGCAAGAAATGAACTTGATTGTTTTACCACTATTTATTGGTAATGCCAAAAATAAATCAATGGAGAAGAAAGTAGAAAAGGCAGTGAAACTTCATTAATTTGGAGCCGGGTAATTTATAATCTGTGATAAACTGGACAGGGACTAGTCTGCAATCTAACTTTATATTATCAGGGATGAGGCCAAGAGAGGTCTGTTAAGCAAATGAAGTTTGGACTAGATTGTCAGTTGAATTTTTCCTTAAGAAAACAAACTTTTTCAAATGTTGGGAGCATTTATTAGATATAATCATATTCATTACAAATCTATCTGCTAAAGTAGTGCTCATGAAACCTCCACTAAGGCAATGTTTTATAGTGAGCTTCAATTACAAAATAGACTTAAAGTAATAAAACTGTCATTCTTCAAAAGGGTTTTGTAATTCAGGACTTACTCATTCAGACAATCCCTCCCCATTAGTCCAAACCAGTGAGGTTTAACTGCATTAGTAAAATGGTTTGAGAATTATACTTCTTTATTGTATCCCATTCCCAGTTAACATGACAATTGACTGTTGAATGTATTATCAACTCATAGAGAAATTGAGACCCTGAGATGGTGGTGACTTTGAAAAGGTCACACAGTTAATGTTGTCACAAATCTCTGCAGACATTCAGGGTCATCCCTTGCGATGATATTGCAGATGGCAATTTATCACATCTACCCATCCAATGAGCAATATGAATCTGATTGCATGTGATATATTGCCATAAAAATCAGGTTCATTCTCAATCTTGGTTACAAGGCAAATGGCATATTTAAACCATTCCAGCCCTCAGGACTGATTACTGGAAATGACACTAATCGTAAAGCCTGACATTTATGAGTGCTTTTAGTTTTGCAGAAACACTTCCACACCTATTATCTCTGAAGCCAGGAGAGGGAGAAAAATCTGCACTACTTATTGCTCTGTCTGTCACCCGCAACATTCAAGTAAAGATAAATGGGTGATTATGATAAATTGTTGACTCCTCCCCACCCGCTGCATGAGACATTACACATTCTAAGTGTTTTTTCAAAAAGTTACTATTCTGTGGAAGGAACCGGCAACTTTTCAGGCTGTTTTAAATGTGCAGATGCTTAAACTAATGAAATACATATTTATTTTATTTTATTTTCTGAATACAAGGAATTAAGACAAGGTCAGTCACTGAAGTAGCCCCTAAACCAGACCTACAAGCTAGAGTTAAAATACTGCTTGGTTTTACCAATTTCCTAAACCTGGTCTAATAGGGCCTAAACATATCAGACTTGGTCCTTCCTTAATGGACTGTAAATGCACAGGAAAGGATCATGAAAATTAGAGCTGTAGTTTGGGAATTATTTAATCTACAAATCACCCTTTTGTGTTAGTGCTTTATTACAATGTGTGTGCAAATGTATTAATTAAGAGCCAGTAGGGTGTTTCAGTGACAAACCCAGATGACCAGAGGTTTGTGACACAACCAAGGAAAGTCTGTCACTGTAAATCACAGCAGAATGGGGGTTTAGCTGCTGAATTACCACATAACACATCAGCCTCTATCTGTAGCTGCCTGTCACCTCAAAGTTCCAAATTCTTCTTACCCCCCACCCCACTCTGCTTCATTTCCTTAATCTTGGATAAAGGGCACCAGTTTAGCTTTCCCTGTGTAGCCCTACCTTACTAGAAGAGGTCAGTGCAAAAAGCTATTTGTGACTGGGGGAACAAGGCATTATGAACTCTACCCCACCTCACCCTAGAATTGCCCTGGTTTTAGTTCTATCCAGGGATTTAAATAGAACTTCCAGTGTCCATATTTTCTAAGCTGAAAATCAGCACAATTGGTATGCTTTGGGGGACATTGGAACAGTATATTTAAATAGGACCATTCTGAACTCCTTGACTGCAAGGAGAGTTGTACAATAGGTATCTTAACTTGTAAGGCATATAGGGAAGTAAGGAATGAGGATGAAATATGCAGCCAAACTACCATTAATTAAATAAATGGTTGGATGATCATTATAATTTATAGAATATTGATAGAGAAATGCAGTTTTATTATCTTCAAATATGTAGAGGGACTAGATTAAAACTGACAATGCAATGCTAGGAAAAAGCTTAGGGAACTTGTTTTAATAAATTCAAAACATGGCTTGCAATTAGAATTGTGTTCTTTCACATGGGTGCTTTTAAAGTACTTAAAAACAATTTTTTCTCTTAAGAAATTCAAACACATTTTTCCTCCCTGTCACCAGCAATCTTATTATTTTTTTAATCCCATGCATTTGCTCAGCAAGTCTTCTATTCAAAGATAGTGAAAAGTTATACTTTAGGACAACCCATTTCCAAATATCCTCGGCTTCCTATTTGGTGGTACATAGATGAATGAGGTGATATTGTATTTCCCATATGTATAAATAAGATCCTCAGTTTTATGTGTATTTCTTCTTCTTCCATGTATGTCTACAATTCTCTCTTATTCCACCGTCTCTTAACAACTTCTCTTCCACACCCAGAATTCTTTGACATTCTTGGGCCTTGAATAACAGATGTGAAACTGCATCTGCCTATTACCTGCAACAAGATGGAACTTTTAAGGGCAGGAACCACCCCTAAAGGTACACATTTTGGATACCCAGGGTTAAGATGGATCCCAATGACTCCTTATTGACACTGTTATGTGTGTAGGCAAGAATCATTACAGATCGACGGCATTTCCTGGGTCTTAGAAGAAGTTCCTATGAATCACCAAGACTGGTTTGAGATTGAAGAGTAGGGTGAGTATATTATGCTCTTCATTGGTTTGCATGTCTCTGTGCTGGTGCTGCCTCCTGGAAGTATGAAGAACCTGACAGTTTTCTTTTCTGGTAGTGACTAAATTTGCTCCTTGAACTTATTCAGGTCTTTCTCCCAAGAGCAAACCCTCACTTTCTCTCAAGTGGCTGCTTCAAGCAAGGGATCTCTTTACCTTAAGAACTGAGCCAACCAGTCCAGTGACTGTCAAAATCATTGATTTTGCCAGATGGTGTTAAAGAATAAATTCTACCACCAGGGGAAAAATGTAATCCAGAAAGAAAATATATTTTTTAATTAACCCATTTTAGTGATTTTTTTAAAATTATGTGGCCTTAAATGGTTTCTATGATTAAAACATAAATATTTGCTTTTGGTGTTATTCTGATAACTTGAATGTGTTTCTGATTAACAAATAATGACCAAATGCCCAACACCAGAGCTACAGAAAGAGCAGCAGGAGCGAAAAGCCTGAAGGTAAGAATGCTGTTATAAAATTGCCAAGAGGAAAGTCACCATTACAGTGGCAGAATGAAATGTTGTACATCTATGCCCTTTCTCCTCTCTAAGACCATTTGGTTTCCTTTCATTTGGAGAGACGTTTATAGAACCACAATCACTGAAAGATAGGATAGCCCATGGAAAAGTAACATGAAAGATTTGAAATGGTTGAAATACATTAAATGAGAGTGGGAGCTGAGGTTGGTGGAGCAGGGTGGGGGAAGATTCCTTTTATGGTGAACAACTGAAATCCATTCCCTTTTGACTTTCTAGAGAGTGGTGTAGCATTTGGCCCTTGGCACAGGAGGCAAATCCCTATTGGTCAGAGGTGGCAAAAGTGTGGTCCAAGTATTAGATTCACCTTAAAGCTTAATTTCATCTTGACTTGAAGCAGATATTTCTCAAAATATAGACTGAAGGCAATAGTACACTTTACATTAGAAAAAATGGAGAGAGAAAGAATGAGAGGGAGAGACTGACTCTTCTAGTGTGTCGTGTCTAGCATCACTGCTGGAAATGCAAATAAGTGAATGCTAGAATGCTTGCTAGAAGAGGGTGTTAAGTGTCCTGGCATGACAACCAGTAGTCAGCTTTCAGATCTGACATATAGACACCATTTGTTGCAATCTATTGTGGGATAAGCTAAACTGACTATTTCTCTATGGGTTATGGTCAAGGGAGAGCTATTGGGGGAAAAAAGAGGATGCTGGCACATATCAGATTAAACTCTGAATGGATATTTTGCCAAGAGTCAGGGGAATGAACTATATGTCTTCATAAATACTTATCATGTCAGTCTCTGGTGAAAATCAGTCTCTGTATTCTCAGTCTATGCCTCTTTCTTGGTGCCATTGGGATGATCTAAAGAAAACACACTTATACATAACAAAACCCAACCAAATTTTATAGTTTGAATTTTTAATGGATCTTAAAACTAAGTTTTCAGGTGAATCATATCAATTATGTACTTGGGAAAGTATCAGCAGCCACATTTTAGGCTTCTCTAGTAGGACATCTTCCCTGTGGTCCTTCTCTCAGTCAAGGATAAATCAAGTAAGAACTCTCCCCAGACAAATTGGGTTATGTGAGAAAGTCCACGACCACTAATGGTTTTAGATTCATGTTCTAGAGAGAGAAGTTGGACAAAGTCCCAGTTTGACAGAAATCCATCAGTGAAATTCACTACTTGTAGAATCAAGATGTCTATCACTTTGATTTTTTGGGGAAATGCACTGGCTTTACCCACATACCTACAAGTGACTTCTGAGACTGCTTCTGTAGCATAAATGCTCATTAATAGGTTTCAATCACTAGCATTCTTAGGCCCTTAGTAAAATAATTCACAGCTTTCAACTCCTAATGTTATATGCATGCATTATTGAATTTGCTTTTTGCACTTATATTAAATTATGATCTCATTAGCAAGGAGTTAAATAGGTTTGAGCTACGTTTGTGAACTACATAGATACAAATACTCTCTCAGAGAGTTTCTAACAGCTAATCACTGCATAACTCTGCAAATCATTGTAGGAGTCCCTGTGAAATGAGGGTTGCCCAGGTGGCCAGAGTCCAGTATGTGCATGTTCCCCAGTTGTAGAGAAAGCTCAGGCTTTCTCCAAGGGTAGAAGGATTGAAATAGCTTAAACCCTCATTCTTCTAGAATCTTGCATCCAAAAACTCCTGTGAAAATAAATGGATATAATTTTTTAAAGAGGGCTGCAGACACAAGTGTAGGTCTAGGGTCGATTTTGAACTGCCACAACATTCAGCAGCTACTATATGGAGAGGCAAATCCTTTCACTACACATATCCCAAGGTAACCTATGGAAAAGAATATAAAAGACTGTAGAGTAAATTTTTTCATCCAGCAAAGAATCTTCTCTTGCTTGTTCATAAATTGGCTTCAACTTAATTAATCAAGACCTACCTGGGCAGAGATGCATGCATCTGCCTATCTGTATAGCAGGTCCTCAAATAATGTCATTTCATTCAACATCATTTCATTATAACAATGAGATGTGGTAGGAACATAACTCTTGTTTATATCAATTAACCTTTGGTAAAATTGGTTTTGTTATACATCATTTCGTTTAAAGTCACAGAACCTTTCAACAATATTAAGTGAAGACTTATGCACATGCCTGTGATTTCCCAAGTGATGCTAAGAGTTCTCCAGAAAAGGCAAAGAAAACATGGGAGCTATTGGGAAAGGTGACTTGTCATCATTGAAACCTAAAATATCTTCAGTAAAAAAGCCAGCAAAATAGAGAATGACTGTCCTTTCTCCACTGAAGTGAAGATAATTCTAAAAAGTCATTTTTAAAAAAATCATTAGGTGCCAAGAAGCAACTGTTAGTAACTTGTAATGAAGTTGGGAGGAGGTATAAGATAAGGGGAGGGCTTCCAGCTTAGGTTGTGATAAGTTTCCATTTCCATCATCCAGCTATTGTGTTGTTAGAGCAGGTTTCTAATTAAATATGCAAATTTGTTCTTGCTCATATATTGCTTTTACTTCTCTGTGATCTCCTTGTCTTTCTCCATAACCTACATATTTACACATATATGCTTCCCTCCAAAGGGTGCTATTGAAGATCTTCTGGCATCATTAATTAAACAAACATTTGCTTTTTAGGTGTCCCTGTTCATAAAGGACAAGTAAAGTCATTTAGAGCAGAATATGTCCAGTCTCTCAGGTGGATGAATCATACTACATCCTGGGTTCCTATATTTTTCAAGTCTAGCACCATATCCATAGTATGAATTCTTTTTTTAAATTATTTTATTGTGAAATAAACATTTTTTAAAATTAGTTTCAGGGGTACAACGCAGTACAATAGTTATACGTTTTACCCCTCAAAGTGACAACCCCCTTTCCCCAACTCGCTGCTCCACTCCCCCCCATATCATACATATCTAATCTGATACAATTCTCTTGACCCTACTCCACAGTATACTCCACATCCTGTGACTATATATATATATATATATATATATATATATATATATATATATTTTTTTTTTTTTCAATTACAGTTGGCATACAATATTATACAGCATCAGCTTCAGGTGTACAGTGTAGTGATGAAGCCTCTACTCCATGAAGTGGTCTCCCTAATAAGATATGTGACCATCTGTACAAATTCTTATCTCAGCCCTCCTAGGATCATTATTTAGAGAAACCAACTTGGTCATAAACTTACAAGGCCATTTTTTTTCTCTTTTCCACTATGGGGAAATTCAGCACCCTCACACCACTCTCTTCACATTTCTGTGTTCCTAAGAAAGAATCCAACATGGTCCCAACTACCTATTTTATGTATCCTGAAATTAAAATTGTAAAATAAATTGGACAGTTCTTTTGAAATATATCAATAATTTTAGCTACTTTAAAAAAATAAACAGCTTCTCCTTTCACAGGGGGAAAAATGGTCTTCTTATCATAAAACTGTCTCCATATATAATGTTGGCCATCACTAAGATAGCATTGAACTTTGAAATGGCTTGCAGGAATGAGCTTGGAACGTAGACAACCACCACCTGTGGCTAGATACCTTGGATTAGTGAGCACAGTTATTGCTGAGTTATTGCTAGGTGTAGATGGCAGAGATAAGCAGAAATATGTATCAGCCAGTTGTTTTCTTTAAAAGCAGAACTTATTTTCAAGGCACTATGAATTACATCACTACCCGTATTTTAAAAAATAGACACCGTTCCATGACTGTTTCCCACACTCAGAAATCATCATCCTGCCACAGGTCAGCACTACCTTCCCATGCTTTTAAATGACTATCTATTTCTCATTTGCTTTTACCCTCTCAATCTGATCAATAATGCATAAACATTTTTATAACAGGTGCAGTAAACTATTTTCTTCTTAGGGAACTTCACACTCTTCCCCACCCCACTCTGAAAATTCTTTAAACAAAATGGAACAAGGAGTTGGCATTTGTAAACAGTTGCTCCTTGTTTCATTTTCCATCTCTCAGGAAGCTGTGTATTTTAACAAGGAATGTTGCTCAAACTTAAAGGTGTGCAGTTCTCATGGTGAAATTTCAGGTATCAGTAAGGAAAATATTTTTGGACAGAGGGACATTCCCAGAACCCCAGAAATTTATCACAAAGCTCTCCTATTTCCCCCCTAAGCTTGTCACACCATGCCTTTGTCTTAGGAGGGCTCTACTCAGCAAAAAAGTTCATAGCAAGCCCTTAAGAGGAAATAATGCCTAACTGATTTCCACGTAAGAATCTGACCTACTTTGTTTAATTCTTTCTGTTCTCTATTGAGGCAACTACAACAAATATTTCTGACTTATAATTCTCTTAGGTACCAGTAATTGCTCTGAAACATTACCCTGGAGACATTGCTACACCACAGTGACAGGTCCCAGCTACAGGATATGTCCTTGCTAGGTTGATAGTTATTTGGAGTATGGTGGTCCCTAAAGAAAAAATTCAATATGAATATCCAAGCCCAAAGAACAAAAATAAGAACTGCTACCCTTATGTGTGTTCCATTGGAGAACACACAATACAGAGTTAGATGTATATTAATTTGCCTTCTGGCCTGTCCCACAATTTGCTGTGTAGGCTTCGGTATATTGCTTAACATATTTGTACCTCAATTCCTTTACTTTAGAGACCATAAATCTACCTTCTTAGAGTGATCATTAAACTTGACCAATAATAATAGTTATTATAATAATTATGTGAGTACTAAGCTGAAATACAAAATTCTAAAAGAGAGTTATCTATTCAACAAATATTTTTTGGGCCAGCTGAGTGGCACAGTGGTTAAGAGCTGGCTTGAGAAGCCAGCGGCCCCTGTTCAGGTGCCACATATGAGGGCCAGTGACACTGCCCTCAAAAAAAAAAAAAAAGAGCGCTCGCTCAAGATTGCAAGCTGAGCTCTGAGCAACAGCAGTTCGATGCCAGCCTGAGCTGAGTTGCCGTTCAGCTGCCAACAGGTGGCAGGATGGCTCAGCTAAAACAAACAAACAAAACAAAAAAAAACAAAAAAAATTTATTGAGAGAACCATTATTCTAAGTGGGGATACAAATACATAAGCCATTGCCACTGCCCTTGAAAAGCACACAGTATAGTGGGAGTTACAAGACATGGGCAGAAATAATTAGTCAAGGTAGAAGAAGAAGAAAGGAAGAGAAAATATTGGAGCAGGGAGAAAAAATGGTCTCATGGAGAAAATAACATTTAAAATGATCAAATGCCCACCTAATCTCACTTCCTTTACCAAATTGTGTGTGTGTGAGGGGGATGTCAATAGATTTGGTTGATTTGGATCAGGCTAGGCAATATACCTAGTAATGTACAGTAAGAGAGAAAATTACAGCAGTTTTTCTCTGCCATCTTGGGAATGTATTCCACCCCATAGCAACATACTGTTCTAGGAGATTTGGCTTTTGAAGTACTTTCTTTTCTTGGCAGCTATCCTAATCTTATTAAGTGGTATTATCTGTGATTTCTGATCAAAGCTTTTATGCTCCTTGGCTGTGCTGCTGCTTGAAATGTTTTTCTCTCTCATTTTTATTTAGAAGTTCCCAAATGCACATTGGGTCCCTGCCTGATTTCATAAGCCCTGCGATTTTTTTTTCCAATTACAGACTAAATCTCTAAGAACATATCTTTTCAGATTTCTCTAAAGTCTTGGAACATCAGATGAGGTCTGGATGCTCTAAGGCAGGGTTTCTCAACCTCGGAACAATTGACATTTGGAGCTCCACTGTCGGTGGCTGTCCTGTGCATAGTAGGGTGTTTAGCTGTATCCCTGGCCTCTACACTCAAGGTGCCTGTAGCATTCCACCACCCAACTGTGACCATGAAACATGACTCTAGGCATTGCCAAATAACACCTGGAGAACAAAATCACCCCCATTTGAAAACCATTGCTCTAAGGTAACCTCCACTCTAACTATGGAGGCCATGGGATTAGAGAACAGCTACCAGCCATTCTGTGGAAGTCACTGGATGTCCTAAGGCAGGGATAGATGATTTGTCAGAACTAAGATACTAAATTGCCAACATACTGAGCCTGGGTTTTGGCAAGAGCGGATGGTGGCAGCTCAGAATAGACCCAGCACAGGAAACACCTTCCTTCCTTCAAAACCATTGCTTCTCAAACATTTTTCCCCAGGATCCCTTTGTACACTTAAAACTTATAGATAACCCCCCAAAATTTGGTTTATGTGTGTTGTATATGTTAATACTTAGCATATCAGAACTAAAAATGCAAGAATTTTAAAAGAATGTATTCATTAATTCATTTAAAAATAGTAAATCTAATATATGTTAACATAAATACCATACTTCTATGAAAAATAACTACAATTTTCCAAAACAAAATTAATTAGCAGGAAGTGGCATTGCCCTATATTTTTGCAAATTTCTTTAATTTCTGGCTTAATATAAGAGAATAGGATTCTCATCTCTGCTGCTTTATTTGATCTGTTGTGATAGCACATGTCATACAGCCTCTAGGGATCTCCACAGTACATCAAGACTGAGAAGGATAAGGATGTCTTGGTATCATTATAAAAATAGTTTTGACCTCATAGACCCTCTGATGAAATGGTTTCAGGGAACCTCCAGGGGTTCTTGGACAACACTTTGAGAACCACTGCTCTAAACTACCATGTCATACTTTTATCAACCTAGCTCATTTAAGGGTTGACAAACTTTTTTAAAACCCAAGATCTCTAGGCATGGATCTCTATTTGGACCTTAGTGTAAGTGCCTTTAATCAGACTGCTCTGTTCCTGAGGTCTAGTAAGAGTAGCTGTATTGAAGAAATTGAATGAAGTAATTAGAAGAACACAGTATCTTGAAGGAGTACAGGAGCTGGTAAGGGCTTATTCAGAGAGCAGCATGAGGATGCTGGTCCCTTTGGAATAAGAAAATAGGAAGAACAGAAAGGAGGAAGGAAATGCTTTGTACTTTTTCCTGTGGTCCTGATTCATTTGGTCACCCATATGCCATTGGAAAGCATCCTCCCTGCAATCTGAGCTAACTGCCAGAATCTTGAGCCTAGGTGCCAGTGCCTAGCATAAGGCATAGCACTGGCGGAGAGGTGGTGGTGGTAAAACAAAAAATTATAGGAGGAAAGGAGAGAGAGAAGGGAGCCCAACAGTGGGGATTAGGGGAGTAAGCAGTTAAAACACTGATCTCAGGGCCATAGATGGCCTGTCTGTCCTTTAGTAGTCTAAGACTTAACTTTCACTGCCAACAATATCTTAAATAGGCTCAAAGTCTTGAGTATGCTCTGTTGCTTTACATTCTAACCAACTGATTGGCATTTGAGAAGCCTAAATCTCTGAGCATTGATTGAAAGGAGTTGCTTAAAGTATAAAGGGGCCTCAATTTCCTGGTGGGATACAAAATGCAAATATCCTGGCTGCCAAGCCTTGCACTAAGCAAGAAAGTGTCACCTCCCTGACACTAGAGGTTTATAGTTTTCCAAATCTCAAGTACTCTGAAATTGTATATTATTTTCAAATGATGATACATTTCTCAGAATATATCAAGATGAGATGGTCCCTTTGCTCTCAACAGCAAAGTAGGGAAGAAAGGAAATAAGCTTTGGAGACTTGGTCTGATAGAAACCAAATCTCTGTGACTGTAGGAAGTCTTGTCAATGATGGATATATTGGTGGGTCTAACTTATCCAAAATAAGCTAAGAAATTTTATGTCATGTTCATAGTTTCATAAGTGTGTCTGCTTTCCTCCTTGTAAATTGGTGACATTCAAGATAATATGTACTAGTATTAGCAGTATTGTTCACATGAATCTGAACACACAGTAGTTTATTTCTTCATAATAAAAGTATGCCATCCTGTATATATACTGCATTTTTTATCCAACTTTATTTAAAATTTATTAGCTCTAGAAAGATGACAGGGTAAAGTTCATTATTACCATTTTATAGCTGATAAATTTTCTAAGAGAAAATCATTATCCTAGGACCAATAGGGTTTCCTGCACTTGGCCAGTGGCTCTGACTGTAGTCCTTATGTTTTAAGGGGTGGAAGACTAGGGAGAATTGGCCTAGCCTCCTGGGAAATACATTAGCCTCTCAGTTAAGGTAGTCTTATCTTCCCAGAACAGCTTACCTAAACTGTACCTCTACAGTGCTATCCACAGTCATAGAGTCAGTTTGCCATTTTAGTTCATGCCACATTAGTACATAATCTATTCTTAAACAATCTTGTTTACCCTCTGGTGATCTGAGTTGACTACAGACATATGACCATCTCAGAAAGACAGCCAGTCAATAACTTAAAAAACAATCCATAGGTTAGTTCTCCCACTGTTGAAAGTATTCCTCTTATCCAAAACACAGAGTTCCACATTACACTTTTAATACTAAGACTGGGACATATATAAAAATTCAGTTTGTGGAGTGAAGACGTGTATGGATTATAGTTCTTTCTGTGATGATTTTTAGCTTGGTGAGATATTTGTGTAATAAAGGAAAATTAATCAGAAGTCATGTTATTCAAGCAGAATCTATTTTCTATTTTGTTCTGATTCATTCTTTTGTCTAGTTTCACATATGGAAACAGTTCCCCCTCTAGCCCGGTCCCCTTCTCCATAGAACTTGCTTTCTGTCTGGAAGTACAAGACACCTGGTTAGATCAAACCTAACACACCTCTGTCACAAAGCTACTGTAAGCTGCTGCCAATAATTGTCACTTGAGGGGAGACCCTCCTCATCACACACAGGCTATCTGAGGAGTGCCTTTTTTCTATCCTCATTATTTAACAGTGTATGCCGATTACTCAAAGCGATATGGGCAGGCCCTGGTAAATATAGCGTTGCTGTAGTGTTAGCTTTTTATAAGGTAATGCTCAGGTTGCCTGCAGTGTCTAAAATTACTCTGTGGCCAGGGCCCCCTGCTTTATCGCTTTCTATAGTTTTAAAGTAGTTTGAAGCTTGAATAACATAAAATAACATAATATAATGTTATTTATGTTATTTCCCACGTGAAGAACGCCTGTAAACCTTGCAGTATTGAAACTCAGTGAACAAGGCATCTTAGACAAGCTGAAAAACAAATGGTGGTACGATAAGGGGGAATGTGGAGCCAAGGACTCCGGGAGTAAGGTCAGTTGCTGAAGGTCTTTTTGTACTGATTAGCAATCACATTTTGAACCACTGTTTATTTTCTACCCTAAAATGGCTTTCCTTCCCAACACACACTCCCTGACACAGTGGGACCCCTTTATAACACCAGCACTAAAGGAATAAGGTAAATACCAGCCTCAGAGGCCTGCCACGTGACATCAATCAGACTCTAGAGAATTATTATTATTAGGGAACTCAATCTGGCCCACTGTATTTCCAAAGCTGTAAAATAAGGAGCTGTGTTATAAGGGGGTTTTACTGTATTTCACACTACCAAAATTCAAAGAAGTATAACAATAAGAACTAAAAAAAACAAAGATCTAGTTGTGACAGTAATTTTTCTTAACCTCTTACAGTGTCAGCTACTTTGTAGTTGTAAATACCTTTGGTTATTAATATATTATGTCAACCCCATCTGAAAACATCAAACAAATAAATAACAAAGACTGGTCTCTCTAAGCAGAATGACTAGCCTCCCCCCAGCTGCTGTTATATGGAATTCAGCATCTATTTGGATCTCAAATCTCATTAAGTCTGTCACACTTCTGTCCTCCAAAGGTGTCATTTGAATCTCTGTATTACTTTTAAAATTTATTCGCATGCTCCTTAAGGGTATACATTGTCAGAATAACATCACATTGATAAGCATGAAACACTCTTCCCTGCCTCCTGCCTGCCCCTCTTTGTTCCCCTAAGAAAGTTCTTTTTAATTTCAATTTTTGCCTTTCCTTTTATTGAACTAATATTGTGGTATCAGTTAATTCATTTCATGAAATGCCACTCATTTTCCCTGTGCAGTGAACCATTTTGCTACTGGTTTTCTATATCTCACAACAGGGAATTCTGTGAAACTTAAAGACATTGAACTTGAAACTGTTCTTGTTACTACAACTTACATGGGTTATGTCAAAGTACACCTTTCCCCCATCAAATACCACATACATATAAATATCTCATGGCAGAGGGAGGGTTACCAGGAATTGGCCCATTTTCCAATGGACTGTGGAACATCCTTGCAGATAGCCTCACCAGCTTCCTTAAGGAAATGATGCATTGTTCCATAAGTAAAAGAAATTCTTACCACTTGTGTAGCTGTCATTCATCCTAAAAGAGTGATTATTTATTTGCAGCATTATTGTAAACATGAGGCATACACATACAACCCTTCCTGACCATGTGATTCAATTCCAATTGGCCTTTTCATTAAGATAAACAAGTACAGGACTGGATACTATGAAAATATAATCCAGACATGGCCATATCATCTTTACATTTAATTCTTTAAATGATTCCAGCACTTGCTGAGCTACAGAGTGTTGCGTGTCAGCAATGGCCATCATCTGCTCATTATGTTGTCATTTCAATAAGATTCTCAAGTCACTGAGTTAACAATTTGAATATTCCATTCAATTGCATTCAGCAGCAAAATGGTTACATTCTTTCTAAAAAGACTACAAAATGCTATTTTATTTATTTTATTTTTTTCAAAGAAAGGCTCCTGGCCCTTGGTGTGTCCTACCTCAAGGTAGGGCTCAAGGCATGAACTCTTTTCTTTCCATGGTTCAGCAGTTCAGCTTTTGCTTTTTCATACAGGCAGATAGCTTAGTCAAATTTGCACAGTTTGACCTGAAAGTCACTGACCGGCTTCCTCAATTTTCCCCCTATTTTGAATAGAAAACAGACAAGTGTAGTATTTTTTTAATTACTCACCACATTCACCAGAGTAAAAGCAAAAATTGAGCTGGGTTTTTAAAAATCATCAGCCTCCTGGAAAAGCTTTCTGATTTGTATGGAACCAATCCAGAACCCTCCTGACAGTTTCCTTAAACTCTCAGGAAGATGGAACAGAGCCATTTCTTTGTGTTGCACCCTTGTTCCAGCAGCACAAAGACTTGCTGACATGAGGATGAGCACTTAGCAACAAGTTCCCAAAGGGAACAATTTCTCAGCCACTGGAAGAAAGGGGAGAGTTAATCCTTTTTAAACAAACCTTTGTGAAGTAAGTCCCCAGATAAGAATATCAGAAACCTCTAATATTCTCACCTGGTATCTTAAAGACTATCTGTTGACATGTTTCTTACAGGGAAAACAAGAGAGAAAGGGGTGTTGCGGGGCAGAGAGGGGAAAGAGTGCTTCAAGTTCCCAAATGAAGAGTGTTACATTTATAGAGATAATGTCGCAGCTCAACTCTGGTAAATGGTGTTTATTTAGACTGGCAGAGGATTCAGTTGTGCTTGTGTTTACACTTTTGCTCCCCTGGCCAAGTGCTGTTTTATTTAGTTGTTGAAACTATTTTGAAGTACTAAAGGATTTAAGAAGTCAAAATAAAAGAACATACAGGTGAGGACCACAACTGTCAACAGAAGCACAATCTAAAATTTTGCTGGCTATTGTGAAACATCAGTCAGTTGCCAGAGTTGAGTCATAACATTTACATCAATGTTTAGTTATCTTACAACTTAGAACTATTCTATACTGTTGTACTGTATTATAATGTCCCATTGCCTTTGTTTTCCCCAAGAACTAATCACATTGTTCATTTCTCTTAGGACAAGACCAGCGCTCTGAGCCTGAGCAATGTGGCAGGCGTTTTCTATATACTTGTCGGAGGTCTGGGGCTGGCCATGATGGTGGCTTTGATAGAATTCTGTTACAAATCACGGGCAGAGTCCAAACGCATGAAACTTACAAAGAACACCCAAAACTTTAAACCTGCTCCTGCCACCAACACTCAAAATTACGCTACATACAGAGAAGGCTACAACGTGTATGGAACAGAGAGTGTTAAGATCTAGGGGTACGGTTAAGGTCTAGTAAACTAATCAGCCTTACATTACTGTATGTTAGTCTCTTTTTCTTTCTTTTGTTTCTCAGTTTTGTTTATTGTTTCATTGTCTGTTCTTTGCAACCATTTGATTCTTTGAAAACAATGGTTGTGCGTTTTTTGTCAATCAATAATAGTGCTTTTCTAATAGCATAGTTGTAATTAAATTGTTGTCTGTGCCCCAAAAGGAAAAAAAAATATTCTCTAGAGCAGGACTGTTCAATAGATATATTTGTGAGCCAAATATGTGAACCACATGTGTAATTTTGAGTGCTCTAGTAGCCACATTTTAAAAAGTAACACAAGTGAAATCAATTTAATGATATATTTTATTTAACCTAAGGTATACTTTCAATATGCTATCAATATAAAAATGAATGAGACATTTTATGTTCTTTTCTTCATACTAAGTCTTAAAATCTGGGGTGTATGTTATACATCTCAACACATACTAGCCACATATTAAGCGCTCAATAGTCACAAGTGGCTAGTGACTACTGTGTTGTACAGTGCAGTTCTAGAGAAAGCAGCTGCTCTGGAACTAAGTTAAAATGAGGAATGGAAGTGGACACTGCCACCTCAAGAAATACAGTACTTCCACAGCAGAGCAGTGGTTCTCTTAAGTGTAAGCCTGAGACAATTTCTTTAATCTTTGAGTTCTTTTTTTGTCCCTTTCTTGGAACTAATATTCAGGTAAGTGTCTCCCAAAGAACAGTTTAGGCTCCTTGCTGCTGGCTGCCCCAAATTCATACTTAGATGAACCTGACTGATGCCACTTTGACTCTGGCGCTATAGCCAACCCCACCCCCATCACCAATAATTCAGATATGCTCAAAGGCAATCTTGAATTAGGATAATGCATCCATTCTGGAAGTATTCAAAAGAATATAGTCTTGTTACCTTCAAGTGCAGCTGTCATCGCTAACACACCTATCTGAAGTGGAACAGAACAATTAACAGCTTCATAGCCCTTATTTTAGGTGGGAGATTTTTTACCTCAATGTCAATATGCTTGAATTTCTACAAAAGCATAGATTTTTGTTTTGATTTTTTTTTATATTTCACACTGTGGATCTAAATTCAGTCAATTTTTAAACTATATTTTATCCAAATAAATCATTTGTCTTCACCATGGAAAGCATTATCTTGTTTGATGAAGTTGCTGGTTGTTCTTTTCTGCTGCAAACTGCAACCTTTTCAGCACACTGCCACAACATATTCAGTACACTTAACTAACCCACTAATAAAATGTTCCCATTGCATTGCTGAATGTACAATACATGGATTTATCTGTAATTAGCACTGTTTGCATGCAAGCATTTAATGTTCCAGTGTGCTTAAAATATTTTATTCTTGAGTAGGTTATATAGACCATTACATTTGGGGCACATTTTTTGCTTTTTTACAGGATAGTACATGGATGATTTCAGCCTAGCTTAATTATCCGAAATTCTGAGATACTGGTATCCAAAGAAATAATATACCTTAAATCCACATAGCAGTTTTCCAAATACTCTCACATTTGTTGCCTCATTTGAGATAATGGCTCAGAAAGTATTTTCCCTTTCAAGTAACTAACACCCAGCCACACAGATGACTTGCTCAAGGCAACACAACTAGGTAGTGACAGTTCTGGGACTAGAACCAGCCCTTCTTCTTCCTATAGCTGTATTCTTTATTAAACATGCTTCCTCTAACCACCTATTGCCTGGTAATCTCCAGGAACCTTGAAATCCCAATGGGATCCTATCAAATGGAGGGAAGATTATACGTTCATGTCCCCTCTTGTTTACAAAAACAGTCTTGAGGGACTGACTTCATCAAGCCTCCATATGCCCAACTTACGCACTCAATATGTGGTTATATATTCAATCATTTCTACTTTCTCCAAAAGAATCTCCCTGAAACAGAAGGGTACAAGGGCTCAGGGTCACACAGCCTCCAGACCATCTTTATTACCAGCCATTCCGTCTTAGAATGTAGGTCCCTATTCCCCAATTACTAGAGCCTCAGTCTCTTATTAAAGCCTCAGAGCAGTGCTTCTCAAATGTCAGTGTACATGTGAATCACCTGAGGATCTTATAAAAGTGCAGATCCTGATTCAGCAGGCCTGGGATGGGGCTTGAGATTCTACATTTCTCACAAGCTCCCAGGTCTTAATGCTGCTGGTCCAGGGAGTAATAATATTGTAGATAATATTATCTCAGAACATGTAACTTAAGGAATTAAAAGGAAGGAAAAAAGGAGTGAGGGAGGGGAAAAAAGAGGGAAAGAGGAGAGAAGGAAGGAAAGAAAAAGGAAGGAAAAAGGGAAGGAAGGAAGGAAGGAAGGAAGGAAGGAACTGGGATCAGCAAACCTTCGGAAAGAATGTTGCAGTCCTAGAGACCCAGGACATCAAATCTGGGGAAAGAGCTTCAGAAATGAACCTGACACAACTTCTGGCTCTCTGGATTTCCTTTAGTTATCTTGGTTGACCCATTTTGTGAAGCAAAATTCAGGCTAATTAAAGCAAAAATCACATTTTAATTGACATCAATGCCAATGTTAACTATATTAACTATATAACAATACCAGTGAACTAGTGCCTTGGCAATCATCCCTACAATGAAAAGAAAACCTGAGAAATTCCTCTGCAAGCAAATCTGTCCTCTAAGTCTGTTTGATGTCTCCAGACAAGAAAAAAAATAAAAAGCCTCAAAGGATGCCAGAAAAAAACCTTACATGTGCCAGTCAAAAGGCACAAAGTGGGCTAAGCTGGAAACAGAAGCCTCTCTGCTGTCCTCAGCCAGTTTGGTGATATGATGTTAGGGGAATGTTGGTTAAGTGAAGATGAGCTCTTCATCCCTATATCTTTTATTTCCCAAAGAGTTCTGGAATACCGTACTGGAATACCGTACTTCTGATTTGTTACCTACTTATTCGGTTTCCAGTTCAATGAGTTGATCTAGTTCTATCAGGGTCTACTAGAGGTGGAGAGGCACCCTGAGATTTCGCTTTCATTGCTAATTATCAGAGACAGCCTTGAGAAATTATTGTACCAGTAATTCTTCAGGAAAAATGACTGAAGGGCAAATCACCTGCAAAAATATGATCCAGGTGAAATCTGGTTAATAAAAAGGTATCCTTGAAAGAGGACAGAGTCATCTCTCATTTTCTATGGGTGAGAGTAAAGTCAGAATTATTAGACTCCTTGTGGGAACACATGCCTCAGCCTCAGATCCAGCACCCAATTGGGAGCAGATGGCCTCTTGACTTCCAGATGCTTCTCTGGGTTACTGACCTACCACTGGAAGTGTGGCCCCCAAGCATGCCTTGGTAGGAGACCAAATGCCAACTGTTCCAGATTCACTACACCCTAGTGTTGACTCTGCTAATTGTTTTAAGAAATTTTTTCCAACTTCTTCATTGCTGTTCAGAACTACGTCTGGCTTCTTTGGTTTATTCAACGATATTTTTGAAATCCTTCTCATTTTCTCAAGACTTCAAGAAGCTGAAGTGAAAGAAAAAGATTTCCATTTTTCCTCTAAGACAGTTCTGTTTAGTCTTCCTAAAAAATATTAACTTTGTTCATGCAGTCCATTTTCAAAGTCATCGATTTTCCTTCTGCAGCCTATGCATAAACATTCTTGCTGGGGAAATTTCCTGCTTAAAGACTTCATTTTATGTTAAGTGGAAAACACATTCTGGATAAATGAAGTGGGGATGTTCTTTGTCCCCAAATGACATTTACCTCAGTGGTAATACTTCACCTATCCCTATCTAAAAACTGGAAAAAGAGGCATTGAGAGTTTAGGTGGCTTTCCCAAAGTTATGCAGCTACCATGTTTCCCTGAAAATAAGTCCTAACCAGAAAATAAGCCCTAGTGTGATTTTTCAGGATACTCATAATATAAGCCCTACCCCAAACATAAGCCCCAATTAAGATAATCAGCCAGACATGACTGTTTGAATAAATGTATATTTTTGTACATGAATAAATGTAGATTGTTGGAGCAAAAATTTATATAAGACCTGGTCTTATCCTGGGGGAAACACAGTAGGTAATGACATGCTATGGCCAATGGGGAAGAAGAAGGGGATTTTTATCTTCCGTAGATATAAAATTTCTCCAAGCTTCTGAGATAGATATGACTCAGGACTCTGGACATTCCAAGGAAGAGGTTTATCCACTTCCATGTTAATCTTATTCTGCCCTCTTTGGGGCTTTTGGCCATTAGGTGCATCTTTGACATTCTTCTTACAGAAACTTTTATTCCAGAGCCAGTGGTAGAAAATGATTATGTCATTTCTTTGGAATAAAATTCATTGTTAGCTCAGGAGAAAAAGAAGGGTCCCATTAGTTTAGAGGGAAAGGATGGAGAGTAGGTATGTGAGCTTGAAGAGGAGATGGGAAAGTGGCCTAAGATTCCAAAGTCAGGGCAAATGAATCCCCTGCACTAATTAATGCCTCTAAGAGGAGAGCAGCATCAGCATCTCAATCAGGCCCCAATATCAGGGCAAAGACCCCATGAATGCTAAGCCCTTTCATGGATATCACTGTTCTGGCCTTTTCCTGGAATGTGTTTTCCCTTTAAAGTATCTGTGCTATTTTCAGACTTTAATAACTAAGGTTGTTGGTATTAAGAAAAACAAGCTGTCACCTTCTGGCAATGAACAGCAAATTTTCTTCTCACAGGCAAATAGATTTCAATTGAGCAAGACAGAGAACATTATTTACCCTCTGTCCCAGGCAAACAGTCACAAGTTCTGCAATCAGAACACAATCAGCAGTGTAATTGTCCTGAATATCTGTAGTTTAATGGCACTGAGACTTCTATAATACCTACATCCTAAGTGATTTAATATCTTGAGTTAGACTTCATGCAATGCCAATATATTCCTTAGTACACTGCATAGTAGAGAAGGAACCTAATTTAACCTAATACAAAGCATTTGTATCAGGTGAAAGAATTTAAACAGACTTGTTGCCTTAAAGCCAGTCAAACCAGGTGCAGCCCCAGAAATGCCAATTTCAGAAAACAGCCGGTGTTGTTGTCCAAGATAGACTGAGCCATAATGAACTTCTCAATTCCCAATAAAAAGCCCATTCAAATTTAAATTTTCCCCTTGCCTTTGCAGATCCCTTCCCTCTAGAGGCATAAGACAAAAGGAATCACTGAAAATGTGGCTGCTTCAAGGATCCTGAGCCAGATTTCACCCTCCTTGGTGTCGGGCGTGACACGAATATTGCTGATGGTGCAATGACATTTTTCCTTTAGTGCCTTATGGAACACTCTGAGACTCACAACAATGCAAACCATCATTGAAATCTTTTTGCTTTGCTTGAAAAAAATTAAAATAAAACCAACAAAAAAAGGGACATGCAAGATTCCAGTATGCGAAAAAAATCTTATTAAAAAAGTCAATTCAACAGAAGCCATTCTTTGATACCACTGCACAGTATGCAAAACATCATGTTCTTTAACACACACACACACACACACACACACACACACACACACACACACACACACATTTAAAATTCCAATTCAGCAAATAGGCCCATCTTAGCTAAAATTATTCTTCCTGATTAAAAAAAAATCTTTGACTCTCTGTGTTTGGGAAGACAGACTAGCATTTCTTCTAGGATCTGCTGACCAGATGTTTTTGGTATTTCCTGTTGGTGGTGATATTCTGTGCACCCTATTTCCTTTCAATGTTGCTGAAATGTGTATATCTTTAGACTGTAAATGCAACACTTAAGAAAATTCAAACACTTGGGGAAAGGGACTAAAAGGTGACTTCTCTGTGTCCTTGAAATGGTTTTGTGAAAATTTTTTGATAACTTCCCACTCAGTGAAGGGATTAACAGAGCTTTTGAAATTGACTTTTGGGTGTAGTGAGGGACGGGGCACTATCAGACATACTTCTTGGTGCTTTCCTAAAACTGATCTTAGGGCTTTCCAAGAAGCCTAGAATTTCAGCTCACAGATCTGTTTTTCTTGCTTCAGTGTACATTTTAAGTCAACATGGCTGACTATTTAGCATTGAGGTGAGGGAAATGCTGCCTGTATTCCCAAATGTATTTAGAATATCTCTCTCAAAAACAACACTGTGTTTAGCTCTGCTTCTCTGCTAAGTATGCCTTTCAAGTGTACACCATGGAGACAGGACTGCATTGCAAAGCAGGCCAGAGGGTTCAGACCACAGTTCTCAATCTGATTTTACTCTTGCGAGGTCTGTCTTACCAGCTGTTGCCTGCTACTGCCCACAGCTCTCTGTCAGACTGCATGTGTCCTTTTCTAGTTTGCAAAGACTAAAATGCATTCCCAAACCTACTGCTAAACTGAGGGCCTCAGCATCACTCCCAGGGTCCTTGCTTGGAGCAGTCTCTACTGACTCTCAGAAGATTGCTGCAATGCTCCACAGGCTATCAAGTAACTGTGTACCTGCTGTAGGCATCATCAGAACAATCAGAGGAAATAGTCTCCGCTCACTAATTACCTCCTATATAACAATGTATGCTTTCTGTAGTTCAGTAGTTTGCTCTCATCGCATTGGGAAGTTTCCGGACTGTAAAAACTAGGAGCTCAAATTCATTTCCCAAGTGTGACCTTTAGATGCTCAGTTGACTTGCCACATATTTGCTCTTATCTTCAGAAAAGAAAGAAGTCTCATTCCAATGAAATGTTTCCAGAAAAGTGTAATATAAAATTTCATTCCAAAAAGTGTGTCGTAAGTGAATAATTCATTTGTCAAACTTTAAATGATATTGAACAAAAAACGAAAGCTGTTGTGTATTTTTGTTTTCATGAAACTGTGATTTTCAACTTCTGAATGCTATAATGTCCCAGCACGGGAAGCTAACGCTGTGCGAGTATGAAGTCGTATAAAATAAATGAACCAACCTACCCACAAACGTTTTCATAGGTACTGTATAAAGAGAAATGTATGCTTATTGACCCAAATCAGTTTTTCAGAGAGGAAGCTTCACTGGGAATGAAGAGACGGGTAAATTGGTTTGTTATTTTTTTTAATCTTGCATGTTTTAAAAAAAACAATGATTGCTTCAAAAATCTGCTACTAACTTCAAGCTATGGAAGATGGCGGTAGTCACTTGAGGATTTTTTTTTTCCTAATTCTTTTCTTTTTGTTGTTAAATCTATACTTCAGTGAACAGAAAAATTGCCAAGCAAACTAATGGCTGTAAAGGTGTAAATTGCATGTATGGTCATAAATTACGGAGCGTCATTGCCATGAGTTATTGTACAAAGTTTTAATACATTTTGTAAATAAAGCTGTAAAGAAAGAATTCTGTTTCTGTGTTTTATTTGAAGTTTATTTGGATGCAGAAGCCAAGAAGTAATTGTTCACCAATTATTTCTCACCAGAAGCTTTGCCAATGATGCAACAGTCACCTTACTGATGATTTTCAAAAAGGATTTATGCCTCTCCCAACCCCAAATGCCACTGCAGTTACACTTAGATCCCTCTGCCTAAATGGAACTGTACCACCAAGACCTTAGATTAGGTTTCTCAGGGTCCAGCTGAGTGGTGCAATGGTTAAGCGCTGGCTTGGGAAGCCAGCGGCCCAGTTCGGGTCCCACATATGAGGGCCAGTGACACTGCCCTCAAAAAAAAAATCATGTAGATTAGGTTTGTCAGGGCCACCGAATGTGAGATGGTATCTACAAACAGCAAGAAGCAGGACCTTAGTTCATATTCAAAGGGGAAAAGTTTGACTTCAGGACCTTCCATTCCCATTCATTGTTCCCTACACTCTTTTTGTTTTTCTGGAGGGCATTGTCACTGGCCCTCATATGTGGGACCTGAACCGGGCCGCTAGATTCCCAAGCCAGTGCTTAACCACCGTGCCACTCGGCCCGCCCTTCCTACACTCTTTAGGACCCTCTCTCCTCAGAGGCCTGCCTCCCCGCTATTCTCCTTTCTCCAGATCTGACCTCCTAAGAAAGTACTCAAACTCAGGACTGATGAACCTCGAAAACACTTCCAATTCCTTTCCCACATCATCTAAAAGCATATGTCCTAGTACTCTTGATTTATTTTCTAAGTTTTGTTGTGCTTAATTACTGACAATAACTTAATGTCCCACTGGAAAATCTTTACTAAGTATCACTGATCTAAAGTGAGGGAAGAACAGTGAACTTAGGACTGTACTGATTTTATAATCAGTATAGAGAGAAACAAAAGGCTAATGACCTAGTCTGATTTGTAAATACTAAACATGGAATATAGTTTTATCTAATAAATACAACAAGTGTTTAAATAAAAACGAGTTTTATATTATGATCACCATAGAAAATGATATTATGATTGTAGGAAGGGAGAAGGAATAATTTGCAACTATGCCAGAAAAGAAGAGTGCAGTTGAGATGCTACAGAGATAAAAGAAGAAAAAAATCTGGCAGTAGGAAGCTAGGGAACAAGGAATACAAAGTCTTGGAAAAGAAGAAAAACAGGAGTGGGAAAGGAAATCTCTTAGAAGATTCTGAAGTGCAGGCTCATATAAACACACTGGTTAATTTTGCCTTTGGGCTTCAGCATATAACTACCATTTTTTACGAATATTTTTTAAAAATTTATTCCTATTTTAATTAACTGAACAGACAACATACAAGGAAAATAGGATCTAATTTGGTGATCAAAAATAGAAAACAGACAACAGAATAATATTATATGTAAAAACCCAACAATATCAGTTATTATGCTGAATACAGGTTAATTATTCAAATTAGGCACTAATATTGTAAAACTAGATTTGAGTCAAAACCTATACCTATGCTACTCTCAAGAGATATGTTATAAAGATAAAGATACAAAAGTTGAAAGTTTAGAGAAAGATTCATCATGTAAACACTAACACTCCAAAATTAAGAGTAGAATTTAGACTTCCGGAAAGATGGCGGAATAGACATCTGCCTATTTCCCAACTGCCTCCCAGGATCATATCAAAATTACAAATAATTTATACAACATTTAACTTCAGAAGTCCCTGAACACTAGATAAACAGAACCTCTAAACGAAGGACCTAAAGAGGAGGACACATCAAGTCCGGTAGGAGGGGTGCAGGCGAGAGAGGGCAAGCCCCGTGATGGATGCCCCAGCTATGGGGAGGCTTCTCCAGTTGGGGGAGAGACCCTCCAGCCCCACACCGAGTTCACTAGCCCAGAGTTGCTTTGCCAGGAAGAGGACCAGTATAATATCGGGCAGTAGAAATTAGTGAGTATTCTCTTTGCTCGGTTCGTTGGGGTTGAGGGCAGCTGGAGAACCACTGGGGCTGGCACACGGGTTCACTCACTGGTGAACACACACCTGGTCCCTGGTGGAGGGAGTAGCTGTGTGAGACGGCCCCAGGAGCCTGTGGGAAAGGACTGAACTGAGCATCTTTGATGCGGAAGCTGGAGGTTTGGGGACCATTGTTCCCCTGGTGTGGAGCTTGCACACAAGTGCTGTACAGGATGGCGCCATTTTTTCAGGGTTGGGCCTTCCCACAGAGGGTCAGATCCGCGACACCATTGGTCTGGTGGAATTGGTGCAGGAGTGCATGCGTGCAGGCGTGTGCACGAATGCTGCCTTGGATCCCCACCTTCCGTCCTGCTTCTGCTGAGTTGCCAGGGAAACACAGGGTGGGTGCTCTCCAGCTGCATCAGTCTGTTCACTGAGACTCAGGAGTGTGTGAGCCGCCTGGGATCCCCACTCTCCGCACTGTTTGTGCAGAGTTGCAAGGCTGGGGATTGGATATTGGGCTGCTTAGCCTGAACTGCAGGCAATTGATTGGGACAGGCTGAGATGGAGAGTTTTTCTGAGAGTGTTGGGCCGGGAGCTGTGCACCTGCATGATCCTATCGAGGCTTTCCTGATGGATTTGTGTGGACTTATTGCTGGTGCAGAGTGCATGCTGCTCTGACTTTGTGGGGGCCACTGACTACATCAAGTGGTGCTTTGGTGGCCTGCCCCACCTACATAGAGCTGTATTGCCAAAGGCACCCTGAGCCCCCAGTGACTGGCCCACATCTCCGCAAGCCACAGAGGAAGATTTTTGCAGTAGTGGACAACCTGCAGCAACCTGCGAAGATTTTTTTTTGGTAGTGAGCACGGTTCCAGAGCACACAACAGCTACATGCGGAAAACTCAATGCAAGCCTGAGAAGGAGGCCAGCACATAACATGTTAAGCTCTTCCCCCCAATAGCTGGTGCTGAGTTGACCAGAGACTCTCTATTGTTAAGCAATTGGTCTCCAGATTAAAGAGGATGGAGAGTCGCCCACTTCTTTTTTTCCCTCTGTTCTTTCTAGGTGATCTATCTAATACATCAAAGCATTCACAGAACAGCCAGAGTGAAGAAACAAAGAAACATGTCCAAAATAAAACATCAAAAGAAAACTCTAGAAATGGAACTAAATGAAACAGAGGGATCCAAACTTTCAGAGACAGAGTTTAGAACACTGATGATAAGAATGTTTAAGGACCTTGGTGAGGACATAAAGAAGGATAGGGAAACCATAAAAAAATAACCAGTTAGAACTGAAGAATACAATAACTGAAATGAAGAACACACACTCGAAGGAATCACCAGTAGAATAGATGAAGCAGAGGAATGGATCAGTGAATTAGAAGACAAAATAGCAGAAATCACCCAGCTGGAACAACAAAAAGAAAAAAGAATGAAAAAGAATGAAAATAATTTAAGAGACCTCTGGGACAATGAGAAATAAAGCAACCTTTGCATCATAGGAATACCAGAAGGAGAAGAGAAGAAGCAAGAGATTGAGAATGTATTTAAAGAAATAATGACTGAAAACTTCCCTACCCTAGTGAAGGAAACTGACATACAAGCCCAGGAAGTGCAAAGAGTTCCAAACAGGCTGAATCCAAACAGGCCCACACCAAGACAAATGACAAAGCTTAAAGACAAAGACAGAATCCTAAAAGTAGCAAGAGAAAGACAGCTGGATACATACAAAGAAACTCCTACCAGACTAACAGCTGACTTTTCTTCAGAAACTCTGCAGGCCAGAAGGGAGGGGCAGGTGATATTCAAAGTGACACAAAATAAAGGTCTACAGCCAAGATTGCTCCAGCCAGCATGGCTATCACTTAAAATTGAAGGAGAGATAAAGAGCTTCCCAGAAAAGAATAAGCTTAAGGAGTTCATCAGAACTGCAGGAAATGTTAAAAGCCTTTTTTCAACAGAAGAAAGGGGGAAACAAGCTAACCCAGGAAGACAAGAAATAGAAATTAAAAAATGGCAATAAATATGCACCTATCAGTAATCACTTTAAATGTGTATAGGCTAAATGCTCCAATCAAAAGACACAGAGTGGCTGAGTGGATAAGAAAAGAGGACCCATGCATGTGCTGTCTACAAGAGACTCATCTCAGATCAAAAGACACACACAGACATGGGCTGGCCGAGTGGCGTGGTGGTTAATCGCTTGCTTGGGAAGCCAGCGGCCAGGGTTCGGTCCCACATATGAGGGCCAGTGACACTGCCCTCAAAAAAAAAAAAAAGACACACACAGACAGAAAGTAAAGGGATGGAATAAGATATTTCATGCAAATGGAAATGAGAAAAAAGCTGGAGTAGCAATACTTATTCCATACAAAATAGACTTTAAAATGAAGACTACAATGAAAGACAAAGAAGGGCACTACATAATTATAAAGGGATCAACTCAAAAGAGGACATAACCCTAGTAAACATCTATGCACCCAATATAGGAGCTCCTAAATATATAAAACATATTTTGACAGACATAAAGACAGAGATCAACAGTAACACTACTGTAGTAGGGGACTTCGACACCCAAGTGTCACCAATGGACAGATCCTCCAGACAGAAAATCAACATGGGCATAGTGGACTTAAGTGACACTTTAAACCAGCTGGATTTAATTGATATTTTTAGAGCATTTCACCCCAAAGCTACAGAATATACATTCTTCTCACGTTCACATGGATCATTCTCCAACATAGACCACATGTTAGGCCACAAAACAAGTCTCAACAAATTTAAGAAGATTGAAATCATATCAAGTGTCTTCTCTGACCACAATGCTATGAAACTAGAAATGAATTATAAGAAGAAATCTGCAAAACTTACAAATACATGGAGGCTAAATAACATGCTACTAGATAGTGAGTCAGTCAAAAATGAGATCAAGGAGGAAATCAAAAGACACCTCGAGACAAACGAAAATGAAAACACCAAAACCCAATATCTCTGGGATGCAGCAAAAGTGGTCCAAAGAGGGAGTGTTCATAGCAGTGCAGGCCTTCCTAAAGAAGGAAAAAATATCTCAAAGCAACAGACTATCTTTACACCAAAGGGAACTTGAAAAAGAACAGCAAAACAAGCCCAAAGGGAGTATAAGGAAGGAAATAATAAAGACCAGAGCAGAAATAAATGAAATAGATAACAAAAAAAAAACAATACAAAAGATCAATGAAACCAAAAGTTGGTTTTGTGAAAAGGTAAACGAAATCAACAAACCCTTAGCCAGACTTACCAAGGAAAAGAGAGAGAGGACCCAAATCAATAAAATCAGAAATGAAAGAGAATTGACAACAGATACCACAGAAATACAGAAAATTTAAAGAAAACACTATGAGCAACTATATGCTAACAAATTCGACAATCTGGAAGAAATGGATAAATTTGTAGAAGCATACAATCTACCAAGTCTGAACCAAGAAGAAACAGAAACTCTGAACAGACTGATTACTGCCAAAGAAATTGAATCAGTAATCAACAATCTTCCAACAAACAAAATTCCTGGACCAGATGGATTCACAGGTGAATTTTACAGACGTTCAAAAAAGAATTAAGGGCCGGCCGAATGGCATAGTGATTAAGTGCTGGCCTGGGAAGCCAGTGGCCCCTGTTCGGGTCCCACATATGAAGGCTAGTGATACTGCCCTCAAAAAAATAAAACAAACAAACAAAACAATTAATACCTATTCTCCTCAAACTATTCCAAAAAATACAGAAGGAGGGAAGGCTCCCAAACGCTTTCTATGAAGCCACTATCACCCTGATTCCTAAGTCAGACAAAGTTATTACAAAAAAGAAAAACTACAGGCCGATATCCCTAATGAATATACATGCAAAAATTCTCAACAAGGGCTGGCCGAGTGGCGTGGTGGTTAAGTGCTGGCTTCAGAAGCCAGCGGCCCCAGTTCAGTCCCACATATGAGGGTTAGTGACACTGCCCTCAAAAAAAAAATTCTCAACAAAATACTAGCAAACCGAATTCATCATCTCATTCAAAAGATCATACACCACAATCAAGAGGGATTCATTCCTGGTATTCAAGGTTGGTTCAATATCGGCAAACCAATTACCGTAATACATCACATTAACAAAATGAAAAATAAAAATCATATGATCATATCAATAGATGCAGAAAAAGCATTTGACAAAATCCAGCAGCCATTTATGATAAAAACTCTTAGCAAAGTGGAAATAGTGGGATCATATCTCAACATAATAAAGGACATATATGATAAAAACCCATAGCAAACATAGTACTCAATGGGGAAAGGCTAAAAGCTTTGCCCTTAAGGTTTATATACAAAATTTATAAAACACTCATGAAACACAACACCAAAAAAACACACAACCCAATTAAAAAATGGGCAGAGTATATGAAGAGGCATTTCTCCAAAGAGAACATACAGATAGCCAACAGGCATATGAAAAATGTTCAACCTCACTAATCATCAGAGAAATGCAAATAAAAACCACAATGTGGTACCATCTCACTCCGGTCAGAATGACCATCATCAATAAATGAACAAACAAGTGCTGGCGAGGGTGTGGAGAAAAGGGAACCGTGGTGCACTGTTGGTGGGACTGCAGGTCGATGCAGCCATTATGGAAATCATTACGTACATATCTCAAAAAACTGGAAATGGGGCCGGCCGAGTGGCGTGGTGATTAAGCACTGGCTTGGGAAGCCAGCGGTCCCAATTCGGATCTCACATATGAGGGTCAGTGACACTGCCCTCAAAACAAAAACAAAACAAAAAAAAACTGGAAATGGAACTGCCGTATAACCCAGGAATTCCACTCTTGGGTGTCTACCCAGAAGAATCGAAGATGCTAATTTGAAAAAATATATGCACCATTATGTTTATTGCAGCGCTATTTACAATAGCCAAGATTGGAAACAACCGAAATGCCCATCGGAAGATGACTGGATTAAGAAACTGTGGAACATTTATACAATGGAGTATTACTCTGCTATAAAGAAGAGTGAAATCGAACCATTTACAATGATATGGATGGACCTAGAGACTATTATGTTAAGTGAACTAAGTCAGTCGGAGAAAGACATATACCATATGATCTCACTTATATGTGGAATCTGAAAAACTGAATGAATGAGCAAAGTAAACAGAAACAGTCTCATAGATATAGAGGAAAAACTGATGGTTGCTAGTTGGGAGGGGTGTTGGGATGAGGGAGAAGGGGAAGGGATTGCACAGCATAAATAAGTAACTACAGTATTGACACAGGGATATGAAAGACAGTTCATGGAATATAATTAATAATGTTGTAAATATTTTGTGGGGTGTCAGATGGTCACATCTCTTGTTAGGGAGATCACTTCATGGATGGGGTAGAGGCTTGATCTTGTACTGCACTGTACACCTGAAGCTGATGTTGTATAATGTTATATGCCAACTGTAATTGAATATATAGATAACCATGGGATATGGAGTATACTGTTGAAGGGAGACCAAGAAATTGTAATAGATATGTATGATATTGGGGGGAGCAGGGTGGCGAACTGGGAGAGGGGGTTGTCACTTTGAGGGGCAAAAAGTATAACTATTGCAATGTGTTGTACACCTGAAACTAATTTAAAAAAATGTTTATTTCATAATAAAAGAATTTTTATAAAGTGTAGAATTTAACATAAAAACTATACCTGATATGAATATATTACTACCATTTTCAATGTCCTCTGAAATGTCAATTAGCTGGTGAACCACTCACAATTTAAAACTCTTCAACTGCTTTCCTTTTCTTTCTTTTTTTGTTTTCTGAGGGCAGTATCACTGGCCCTCATATGTGGGACCCAAACCAGGGCCGCTGACTTCCCAAGCCAGCACTTAACCACCGCACCACTCGACTGGCCCTGTTTCCCTTATCTTTGATTCAGGTCCCCATAGCAGTCTCACCAGAAGAGAACTGATTCTCTAGGAAGCAGGTTCAGTGACTTGATTAAAGTGATGTTCCCCTTGTTGGCTGATGAAATCAGTTCAAATACAGTTAGTCCTTGATTATCATCATTTTGTTCAATGTTGTTCATTATAACTTTAATAAGCTGCCATAGGAACTTAACTGTTGTTTATATCAATTAATCTATGGCAAACTTGGTTTCATTATACATTATTTTGCTTCAAGTCACAGAACCTATCAACAACATTAAGTGAGGAATTACTGTACCAAATTATATCCCCAGATCTTCCAAAATAATAGCTTCTTGTTTAACAGGAACTCCTTAATCCAAAAGAGAGGCTAATCTCAGATACTGTGGTAGATCATGGTGGAATGCAATTTGGATTTAAGTGGGGTTTGGGCTTGTTTCTCTTTGGAGTAAGGGAGAGGCAAAAGGGGTACTTTAAGTCTTTCTCAAATTAGAGTACAAGTGGCTATATATCTTGCTTACACATAAAGTCAGACTCGCCAACCAGGTGTTCCTAAAGGTCTTGAGCTTTAAATAGCACACTCCTCCTATGCACAAAATGAGAATGCCTCTTTGGTCCCCACATTGGTTTTCTTTCCCTGTTAAGACTCACATGTGATTGTACATTCTTCAAACAAGAAAGGCAACTGTATTTAGGAAAATCTTGGTAGGATCATGGAAGAAACAGTGCTACAAATCTCCTGATACGGGGTGGGAGGAAATGGTTGACTGTGACTTGAAGAGATGAATATAGAGGAGGAGGAGAACAAATTGAGAAGCAAGAAGCAAAACCGTTATTCCTCAGGATCCAGACTCAATGAAACAAATGTATTAATATGCTGTCTCATATGGGTCAGAAACCAGTTATACCACCAAAATTTATTATTAGTAGGAGAGTGTTAAAACCTGTGTCAGCTGTTCAGCTACTCTGGGCCATAACCCTCTCCTCTTATCTTTATCCTGTTGGACTGGGATTCCTGGATGCCAATTATCATATCACTTGACATATATGAAAACCAGCAGCAATATATCTGCATTCAGTTGTGGGTGCACACAAAACTTAGCATCCCGTCAGGAAATCTCTTTTGAATATGAGGGTACTAGAAGGACTTACAATTTTACCTCTACCATTCTGAACTGAAAGAAAGGAGAGTCTAGGAAGAGAGTGGTGGGTGGCACTGAGAATTAATGAAACTTGCTTCTAGAACTGAAAGTGAAAGACTGCAGTACTTGCTAGGAAGCTTCCTGTACATCTAAGACTAAGAGTCATATAAAATCCATTTATATTCAGTTAGGACACAAAGCACTTGGATTTCCTCAAAGACTTCCTGGGAGGGAGGGCATTGTAATTAGGAGAGGATGGAGGGGGTGTGTGTCTGTCATTGCCCAAAACCTACTGCCTTTTTCTTAGCATCCTCGAAACTGAGGATTCACAAACTTTGACTCCGCAAGATGCCCAAGCTCTTTGACAGACACTATCATTGTAACAAAATATCACCTGGACAAAGCAATTGGGAAGGGCATACACTCTCTTCCTCTCCTCTCCAAGCTAAGGAGAAAGCACAGACAATGAAGGAACAAACTTAGCTCCTGTCCTCACAGGGTTTGCAGTCATGATGACAAGGTAGATGATGACTAGAAAGAATCTGCATCCAGGGCCGGCTGAGTGGCGCAGTGGTTCATAGCTGGCTTTGGATACCAGCGACCCCGATTTGAATCTCACATATGAGGGCCAGTGACACTGCCCTCTAAAAAAAAAAAAAAAAAGAATCTGCATCCATTCATGCCCAATGCTCTGCTCAGAGAAAATACTATAAGGAACCCAAAATTAAAACTTTCCCTCTGCCCCTTCATTTGGATTTGTCCTTCCTAATATAATCAACTGGAGCCTAACTGAATGCTTCTTTGTGCCTCTAAAGCTGTGAGCCTTTTCAACTGAGGAGTCATACCTGGCCCCTGTAAGCCTCCAGCTGCTGAGAACTTCAGAATGACCACTTTCTTGCCAGCCTGTCCACTCTCTGAGCAGGAGGTATTTGATTATTTATTGACTCATGAAGCACAACCTATAAAAGTACAAAAAAATCTGTAATGACAGCTTAAGAAATAATTCTCTTCCCATGTCAGCATCTTTGGCAAAATTCCCCCTGCAGTGGTTTCACTGAGCTTTAATACTGTAGCAAAATGTTTGATTTAAAGTTTTCCTAATAAATATTCATTAAGCCCAAACAAGTCAATTAAACCTCTGTCATCAGCTCACAAAAGATAGACAAGGGAAACCATTTTACAAATATTTTCCAAAACATTGCTGTCTTCCCCCATGAGAGTGCTATTTTTCCTGAAAGACTGGAAACCCTCTCTAAGCCTGATGGAGCCCTGTAAGGCCCACATTTCCCCCATTTACAGTATAGCTTCAGAAAATCTTGTTACATTCTATCTTCTCTTCCTCAATTATTGTACTATGGTCCCTGACCCACCACTCTAGGAACTGCTCTTGCCAAAGTCATCAATAAACTGTAATCCATACTTTATAGCAAGAAATGGCAAACTTTGTCCCTCAGGCTAAGCCTGGCCCAACCACCAGGTTTTGTTAATAAAGTTTTATTGGAACACAGTCACACCCATTCATTTACATATTGTCTGAGCTGTCTTCACCCTACAAATAGAAGAGTTGAGTATTTGCAAAAATATTGTCAACAAAGTCTAAAATATTTACTAACTTGCTCTTTACAGAATAAGATTTCTAACACCTACTTTAACCTACTTAATACTCATTATTTTGTTTGACCTCTTTCCAGAATTTTATGCTACTAACCTCTCCCATCTTGGAAATCTCTATTCCTTTGGTTTCTGTGACAGCACTATCTACTGATTTTCCTCCTAGTCAGCTGCTGCTAATTTCTCTTCTGCTTCCTGGTCTCCTCTTCCATCTGTCTGTTTGTTTGTTTGTTTTTCTGTTACTTTTTCTTTTTTTTCATAACAGTTTTATTGAAATGTAATTCATATAACATAAAAATTCACCCTTTTAAAATATTTAAGCCATTGGTTTTTAGTATATTCACAAGGTTGTGCCAGCATTACCACTATCTAATTTCAAAACATTTGTGTCAACCTCCAAATAAGTCCCATGTTCATTAGCAATCACTTCCCATTTCAAAAACCCTCACCCACTGGCAACCACTGACTTGCTTTCTGTCTCTAGGGATTTACCTATTCTGGATTTTCCATGTAAATGGAGTCATATAGAAGTATATAGACTTTTGTGTCTGGCTTCTTTCATTTGGTATAATTATTTATTTATTTATTTCAAATAGGATTATTAGACAAAAGTAGAAAAGAAGGAGAAGCAGGTGATTCTTCATTTTTAAATTAATGCTTAGGACTTTTTAATGATCCAAATAACAATTTATCATTGTGGAAAAAATAATAATTACATATTGCTTCAAAAAACAAAAGCATGCTGCAAAACAATGTAATCAAAAGCTTATAAGAAATCATATTTTTATGTAGAGAAAATCTGGATGATGCAAATCAAGGCATGAGCAGTGGTGACTTTTGGGATGAGATTATGGGGCCATTTGTTTTGCTGGTCTGTATTTTCTAGTCTTACCCCATATGTTATACATTTCTCAATATTTATTTACTCTTAAGATAATTCATATAGAAACTTATATCTCTCAAATAAAACAAGGAAAAAATACAGAAGGTATAAAATGTCAGGTCTCTGTACCACCTGTGTCACCCAACTACCCAGTTCCCAATTAGTCACTCCCAGGTAACTTCTGCCATTAGTGTATTGTGTATCTTCCTGAATTTCTTCACACAAATATAACCAGATATGACTCCCCCCATTTTATATTTTTAAGTAGCATATTCTATACATTGATCTGTACTTTGCTTTTTTTTAAATTAAAATTTACTGGGGTTACAATGGTTAGTAATGCAGCTTTATTTATGTTGGCCAAGACATGGTAATAAGCAATGTGTCCTTCGACAGATGATTGGATAAAGATGTGATATATATATACACAATGGAACACTACTCTGCCATATGAAGAGATGAAATAGTGTACTTTGCTTTTTTGCACTTGAAAATATACCTTGGAGAGCTTCCCATAATAGTACCTAGAGATTCCAATTTTTTACAACTACATAGTTTAATTGTAGGGATAAACCATAATTTATTTAACCAGTCTCTTGTTAAGAGATATTTGTGTCAGTTTCAGTCTTTGGCTCTTAGAAACCGTGCAGCTGTAATTGCATCCTTTCCCATATGTCCAAGTTCATCATCTGTCCACTTTTTTATTAGTTTCAGGTGTACAAAACAATGCAATAGTTAAAAATTGCATTGTGATAACACAAAGTAATAATTCTCCTCCTCCAATCTACCACTCCTCTGACATTGTATATAGCTGCTATATACATTGATGCTATTCCTTATGCTATACACCATATCCTGTAACTATACATATATTGAATTATAGTTGACATTCAACATTATTCATCTTCAGTTTCAGGTGTACAGCACAGTGGTCAGGCATCTACACCATCCATGAAGTAGTCTCCCTAATAACATAAGTGCCCATCTGATACCCTACAAAATTTTTACAATATTATTGATTATATTCCCCAAAATGCCTTTCTTATCTTTGTAGCAATATTGTGGCTACCAATTTGTGCTTTCTAATCCCATCACCTTCGCCCTCATCCTCACCTCCCTCCCATCTAGCAAGCATCAGTTTTTTCCTCTATATCTCTGAGACTATTTCTGTTTAGTTTGCTCATTTATTCTGTTCTTTAGATTCCACATATAAATGAGATCATATGGTATTTGTCTTTCTCCATCTGACTTATTTCACTTAGCATAATGTTCTTTAGGTCCACCCATATCATTGCAAATGGTAAGATTTCATTCTTCTTTATGGCTGAGTAACACTCCATTGTATAAAGATACCACAGTGTCTTAATTCAGTCGTGAACTGATAAGCATTTCGGTTCTTTCCATGTCTTGACTATTGTGAATACTGCTGCAATAAACATAAGGGTGCATTTATACGTATTTTTTCATTATTATTATTATTAGTTTCAGGTGTACAAAACAATGTAATAGAGATTTCACCCCTCACAAAGTGAAGGACCCCCCCTCCCCCAATCTATTGCCCCTCTGACATCATATATATCTATTACAATTCCATTGACTCTATTAACTATGTTGTACTTCATATATATATGTATATATGTGGATGAAGATTAATTATATATATATATATATATATATATATATATATATATATATATATATATATTTATTTATAGTTGACATGCAAAATTATTCAGATTCAGCTTCAGGTATACAGTGCAGTGGTTAAATTTATTCCTAAGTATTTTATTGTTTTTGAAGCAATTGTATATGGGATTGTTTTCTTAATTTCCCCTTCTGATAGTTTATCACTGGTGTATACAAATGCAACAGATTTCTGAATATTAATTTTGTATCCTGCTACCTTACCAAATTCGTTTATCAGTTTAATAATGTTTTGGTGGAGTCCTTAATGTTCTCTATATATAGTATCATGTCATCTACATATAATGACAATTTTACTTCCTCCTGTCCAATTTGGATTCCTTTTATTTCTTTTACTTGTCTGATTGCTCTGGCTAGAACTTCCAGTACTATGTTGAATAAAAGTGAAAGTGGGCGACCTTCTCTTGTACCTGATCTTAAGGGGAATGGTTTTAGCTTTTCCCCATTGAGTATGATCTTAGCTGTGGGTTTATCATATATGGCCTTTATTATATTGAGATAGGCACCCTCTATTCACACTTTGCTAGAGGTTTTTTTAAAATCATAAATCACTGCTAAATTTGGTCAAATGCTTTTTCTGTATCTATTAATATAAGCATATGATTTTTATTTTTCATATTGTTAATGTGGTGTATCACATTAATTGATTTGTGGATATTGAACCAACCTTGCACATCAGGAATGAATCCCTCTTGATTGTGGTGTATGACCTTTTTAATATATTGCTGAATTTCAGTTTGCTAATATTTTGTTGATTTTTTGCATCTATGTTCATTAAGGATATGGGCCTGCTGTTTTGTTTTTTTGTTTGTTTGTTTGTTTTCAAATGCCTTTGTCTGTTTTGGGGATCAGGGTGATAGTGGCCTCATGAAAAGAGTTTGGTGCGGCCGGCCGAGTGGTGCAGTAGTTAAGCACTGGCTTTGGAAGCCCACAGCCCCAATTTGGGTCCCATATATGAGGGCCAGTGACACTGCCCTTAAAAAAAATATTTGAGAGCCTTCCTGACTTCTTGTTTTTTTTTGGAATAGTTTGAGAAGAGGTGATAATTCTTTTTTGAATGTTTGGTAAAAAAAAAAAAAAAATTCATCTGTAAAGTCATTTGGTCCAGGGCTTTTTTTTTTTTTTTTTTTTTTTTGGAGCTTGTTGATTACCAGTTCAATTTCGCCAGTAGTAATCAGTCTATTCAGATTCTCCATTTTTTCTTGATTCAGACTTGGAAGACTACATGCTTCTAGAAAATTATCCATTTCTTCCAGATTGTCTAATTTGTTGGTGTATAATTGCTTACAGTATTTTCATAAAATTTTTGTATTTCTGTGGTGTCTGTTGTCACTTCTCTTTCATTTCTGATATTCTTATTTTGGATCTTCTCTTTCTTTTTCATGAGTCTAGATCAGGGGTCAGGAAAATGCAGTTTGCAAGCCACATGCGGTTCTTTGGGTACATTGAATCTCAAAAGTTTGCTGACCCCTGGAAGAGCCAATCCTGTCCCTCACAACAATTTACAAATTATTCGAGGGGGCCGACCAAGTGGCTCAGTTGGTTAAGAGTTGGCTTAGAGCAGGTGCTCTGAGCAATGGGGCCACTAGTTCCATTCCCACAAGGGCCAGTGAATGCTGCCTCCTAGCTGAGCTGTTGCTGAGCTGCCAACAGGTAGCAGGATGGCTCAGCTGGTGTAACAAGAAGATATCCTGTTCAATGGTGGGCTACGCCCACCTGCATCTGAAGATTGAACTCGGCACCTTGAGCTGAGCTGCTGCCAGGATGGCTCAGGGGATAGGGCATGCACTCTTAACAACAAGGCTGCTCTTTAGACTCCCACATGGGATGGTGGCTATGCCCACCCGCAACTAAGATTGAACACAGCGCCCTGGGCTTGGAGGCCATGAGATGCTGATGGGAAGCCAGATGGCGACTGGGGCCCTCCACAACGAAGATTGAAGAACAACAACTTGGCTGGTCCCCTCCCACAATTCCCAAATAAAATCTTTAAAAAAATTGATTAAAAAAATTATTAGAGAGCCATAAATATATTTTTTACATAATCACCATTATGTGGATAATATCCTTTAAAAATTTTATAAATGAAACTATGATAGTTTTATTTCCATTTTAACTTTTACTTCAGAGCCACAGGTATGTAGCCAAAAAGCCACATGTGGCTTGCGAGCAGCAATTTGCTGACCACTGGCGACTCTTCCATCTCAAAAGTTTGCTGACCCCTGGTCTACTAAAGGTTTGCCAGTTTTGTTTATCTTTTAAAAAAACAAAAAAAACAGCTCTTCGTTTTAATTATCTTTTGTACTTTTTTTGTCTCCATTTCATTTATTTCTGTTCTGGTCTTTATTATTTCCTTCCTTGTACTCACTTTAGGCTTATTTTGCTGTTCTTTTTCCAATTCCCTTAGGTGTAAAGATAGACTGTTGATTTGAGACTTTTCTTGTTTCTTTCGATAGGCCTGCATTGCTTTGAATTTCCCTGTTAGGGCTGCTTTCACTGCATCCCAGAGATTTTGGGTCATTGTGTTTTCATTTTTGTTTGTCCCAAGGTATCTTTTGATCTCTTCCTTGATCTCATTGCTGGCCCATTCAATATTATGTAGCATTTTATTCAGTCTCCACGTATTTATGTGTTTTCTGGATTTCTTCTTGTAATTGATTTCTAGTTTCATAGCACTTGGTCAGAGAAGAAGCTTGATATGATTTCAGTCTTCTTATATTTATTGAGACTTGTTTTGTGGCCTAGCATGTGGTGTATCTTAGAAAATGTTCCATGTGCCCTTGAAAAGAATTATATTCTCCCACTTTTTTGTTGAAAGACTCTAAAAATATCAATTAAACCCATCTGGTCTAATGCGTTATTTAAGGCCACTGTTTCCGTATTCATTTTCTGTCTGGATGATCTGTCCATGGGTGTCAGTGGGTTGTTGAAGTTCCCTACTATGATTGTGTTTCTGTTGATCTCTCTTTATGTTAGTCAATATTTGTTTTATATATTTAGGTGCTCCTATGTTGGGTGCATAGATGTTCACTAGGGTTATGTCCTCTTGTTTGATTATTCCTCTATTATTATGTAATGCCCTTCTTTATGTTTTATTAGTCACTCCTTATTTTAAAGTCTACGTTGTCCAATATATGTATTTCTATCCCAACTTTTTTCTCATTTCCATTTGCATGAAGTATTTTATTCCATCCCTTTACTTTCAGTCTCTGTGTGTGTGTCTTGAACTGAGGTGGGTCTCTTGTTGACAGCATATGCATAGATCTTGTTTTCTTATTCTCTCAGCTACCCTACATCTTTTTATTGGAGCATTTAAACCATTTACATTTACAGTGATTATTGATAGGTACATAGTTACTGTCATTTTACTATTCATATTTCTGGTCTTCGTTACTTAGATTGTTTCTCCTTTCTTCTGGTTAAAGAAGTTTATTTTAAACATTTCTTGTAATACTGGTTTGGTGGCAATGAATTCCTTTAGGTTTTTCTTTTCTTGGAAGCTCTTAATCCTCTCCTTCAGTTTCAAATGGTAGCCTTGCTGTGTAAAGCAGTCTCGGTTGTAGTCCCTTGTTTTTCATCACTTTGAATATTTTCTGTTTTTCATCACTTTGAACACTCCCTTGTTTTTTTGTTTTGTTTTGTTTTGTTTTTTGAGGGCAGTGTCACTGACCCTCATATGTAGGACCTGAACCGGAGCCACTGGCTTCCCAAGCCAGCACTTAACCAGTGCGCCACTTGGCCGACCCACTCTCTTGTTTTTTTTGAAAATCAAAGTTTATTGGGGTGACAATGGTTAGTAAAGTTCCATAGGTTTCAAGTGTACAATTCTGTAATACATCATCTATCACATTTTGTGTTCACCACCCAGGGTCAGTTCTCCCTGCCATTCCCTTCTGGCCTGCAAAGTTTCTGTAGAAAAATCTGCTTGTGGAAACTCCTTTGTAATTAACTACCTGTCTTTCTCTTGCTGCTTTTAGGATTTTCTCTTTTTCTATAACCTTTGGCATTTTAATTATGAGTTTTCTTGATTTGGGCCTGTTTGGGTTTATCTTGTTTGGTACTCACTGTGCTTCCTGGGCTTGTATGTCAATTTCATTCACCAGGTTAGGGGAGTTTTTGGTCATTATTTTTTCAAATATATTCTTGATCCCTTGCTCCCTCTCTTCTCCTTCTGGTACTCCTATGATTCATTGTTATTGCACTTTTTGTTGCCCCACAGGTTTTTAAAACTATCTTCATTTTTTTTTAAATTCTTTTTGTTGCTCTGATTGGGTGTCTTCTGTTACCTTGTCTTCTAAATCACTGATTTGAATGTCTGCTTCATCTAATCTGCTGTTGATTCCTTCTAGTGTATTCTTCATTTCAGTTATTGTATTCTTTATTTGTGACTGGTTATTTTATTATTATTATTTTTTTTTTTTTGAGGGCAGTGTCACTGGCCCTCATATGTGGGACTGAACCGGGGCCGCTGGCTTCCCAAACCAGTGCTTAAGCACTGCGCCACTCAGTTGGCCTTCATGACTAGTTATTTTTAATGGTTTCTATATCCTTCTTTATGGTTGCTATTGCTTTGTTGAAATTATTACTAAGTTCCTTAAGCATTCTTATAATCAGTGTTTTAAACTCTGTCTCAGGTAGGTAGGTTGCCTCCATTTCTTTTAGTTCCATTTCTGCAGGTTTCTTCTGTTCTTTTTCTTTGAAACATGTTTCTTTGTTTCCTGATTCTGCCTGCCACTCTGTGTTTGTTTTTATATATTATGTTGATCTCCTATATCTCCCAGTCTTTTCTGGGTGGCCTTATGTAGTATGTGTCCTGTGTAGTCAAATTGCACAGTCTTCCTAATCCACTGTGTTTGTGTTTCAGAGATGTCCCTTGTGTTGTATGTTTTCTGTTGTAGTTGAGCTTTCATTGCTTTTGGTGCATCAGTGACTGGGATTGACTCCCAAGCTGACTATGAGGATTGGCTATGCCCACAGTGTATTAGCTGCTGTGTAGGGGCTGACTCCTTTGAGGAGGCTTCTCCCCTGCAGGCTCTTGTGTCTGTTGAGCCCCCCTTCAGTTGTGCTGTTTGTGGGGCTAACCTGGTAGTGCTCTGCTGTGGTCCTAAGCTTCTCTCGGGGGTGTTTTTTCTGTTTTCTCCTGGGTGGGGCTCAAGTCCAGGGCAATTTCAGCCCTACCTGTTACTGGTCTGTGGCTACCTGACAGGTACCTCAAAGCTGTATGTGGTTGGCTGCTGCCTGTGCTGGACCTGGAGGCATTGGGGGATTGACCTGTTGTAAACTGGGGTTGGCTTCCACCAATACTGGGTTTGAGGCAGCTTAGCACAATGTCCAGTATCTACTAGGCCCATTGCCACCCACCAGCTGCCCATAAAGTCCAGCTGTTGAAAGAGGCTCCTTAGGTGCAACTGTTGACCCAATGTTGAGAGTGCCCTTGGTGATGCAGCACTATCTGGGGATGGTGGAGTTCAAGTGAGTCATGAGACATTATGGCTGGTTTTTACAAAATTACTGCAGGTTCAGTTCTTACATGAGTACTTGACCTGTGACCACCTTGCACAGCGCCCTGAGAACATTGCAGCCAGCCACCACCTTAGGCTCACAAATTCCCAATAGCAGACCATGAGTGGCTGTGGTGCAGTTTTTGGGTCACTGTTCACTGCCAAAATCTCTCCAAGCCATTGAAGATTGTCTGCTGCTGTAAAACTCATCCCCCACAGCTTGTGGGGGGTGGGGCCAGCTGCCCAGGCACCTAGAGTGCCCCTGGAAATGCACCTGTTAGTGGGTGGGGTGAGGTTCCAGGGAGCTAAGGGGTGTAGTCGATGGTTTCTACAAATTCAGTGCAGTCTCGGCTCCCAGAATGGTGCTGGGCTAGCATAATGTTTTCAAGGTTCACATTGTAGGCATGTATCAGTACTTAATTCCTCTTTTTATTTATTTATTTTTATTTTTTATTATGTATAAAACAACATAATAATTAGATATTTACACCCCACAAAGTGATAACCCCAACAAGTATACTATCCATCTGCCACTGCACATACCTATTATAATACCATTCGTTATATTCCCTATACTGTACTTTACATCAAATATATATATATATATATACACACACACATATACACACATATACATTTGACATTCAGTATTATTCTATAGTAGTTTCAGGTGAACAATGCAGTGGTTAGGCATTTACATAATTTATAAAATGATCCCCTGGACAATCTAGTACCCACCTGACACCATATTAGTTTTTACAATATTATTAACTATATTTTCCATACTGTATTTCACATCCCCATGACTATTTTATAACTACCAATTTCTATTTCTAATTCATTCACCTTTCTCACCCATTCCACTATCCCCCTTCCCACCTAGCAACAGTCAGTTTGTTCTCTGTATCTAAGAGCCTATTTCTATTTTGTTTTTTCATTTATTCTGTTCTTGAGATTCCACATATAAGTGAAATCATATGGTATTTATCTTTCTCAGTCTAAGTTGTTTCACTTAGCATAATGTCCTCTTGGCCCATCATGTTGTAGCAAATTTTTAAGATTTCATTTTTCTTAATGGCAGAGTAATACTCCATTGTACAAATGCACCATAATTTCTTTAACCAATCATCTATTGATGGGCAATTCAGTTGTTTTCATATCTTGGCTATAGTGAATAGCACTGCAGTAAACATAGGGGTGCATACATTTTTTTTCCAAATTAGTGTTCTGGATTTCTTTGGATAAATACCCAGGAATGGAATTGCTGGGTCATAAAGTTGTTCTATTTTTAAATTTTTGAGAAACCTCTATACTGTTTTCCACAGTGTCTCCACCAATTTGCAATCCTATCTGATTTTTAGTTTGATTTTTACTTCTTTAAAGATTTTTATAAAATATATAGCTAAGATACAATATTATATTAGTTTCATGTGTACACCATAGTTATTCAACATTTACATATGTAAAGATGTGATCACCATGACAAGTCCAGCAACCATCTGACACCATACTATGTTATCACATTATTATTGACTACATTCCCTATGTGGTACATTACATACCCATTACTTATTTGTTTTATACCTGGAAATTTGAACCCCTTATTCCCCTTCACCTTTTACTCTTATTTTAAAATTTTGCAATTACAGTTGATATTCAATATTATTTTATATAAGTTTCACATGTACAGTATAGTGATTAGATATTTATATAATTTAAGAAGCTTATATACAGAGGGTGCCTAAAAATGTATACACATTTGAAGAAAGGAAAACTGTATTACAATTATAATACTCAATATATACTGATAACAAATGATGAATATAAGTCACAAATGATGAATACAAGAGCACATACAAGAGGTGCTCAAAGTGGTTACCATCAGTGTCCAGACACTTCTGATTATGGTGAACTAATGTAGATCCTCAACTTTATCCATTCTTCCATCGACAGACACCCAAGCTGCCTCCACATTTTGTCCATTGTAAACAATGCTGCAGTGAACATATGGATGCACACGTCTGTTCAGAGTAGTGTTTTGAGTTTCTTTGAATATCAGAAGTAGGATTACTGAGTTCTTCTTTGTCTTTGGTTATAGCCTTTGTTGTAAAGTCTATTTTATTTGCTATAAGTACTGACACCCCAGATTTTTTTATTTCCATTTTCATAAAATGTCTTTTTCCATCCCTCTACTTTAAGTCTGTGTGTCTTGTGATCTGAAGTGAGTATCTTGTAGACAGCACATGTAATAGTCTTCTTTTCTTATCAATTCAGCCACAATATTCTCTTCATTGGAGCATTTAATCCATTTTCATTAAAATTGTTGATAATGGCCGGCCAAGGGGCGCAGTGGTTAAGTTAAGCATTGGCTTGGGAAGCCAGCGGCCCCAGTTCAGGTCCCACATATGAGGGCCAGTGACATTGCCCTTAAAAAAAAAGAAGTAATTGTTGATAGATATGCATTTATTGACATTTTATTCATTTTTTTACCTTTTTTTAAAGGTTTTATTGGGGAATTCGGGGAGGGGGACAGTGTTGGGGAATCAGGGAAGGGGAACAGGCAAGTTGCTGTCATTTTTTCTTCAGTCTAGTTGTGGAGGACGTTGCTTCACTGGCTCATGTTGGTATCATCATTGCGCTCTTCCCGGATGAGGCAGATTGGTCGCCGGCCTCTGGATGATTGCTCACGGTGGCTATTGGCAGCTCACGCTGGCTGCCAGCTGATCATGCTGGCTGCTAGCCACTGACTATTGCCTATGGCAGCCCACTGCAGCAGGGGCTGCAGCTTACACCATCACTGGGGCTCACAGCCCAGCCCCAGGTGGAGCTGTTGTTAGCTGTAGAGGGCAGTGTCACTGGCCCTCATATGTGGGATCTGAACCAAGGCTGCTGGCATCCCAAACCAGCTCTTAACCAATGCGCCACTCAGCCGGCACTTTTTTACTTTTTTATTGTAAAGAAGTCCCTTTAACATACTTTGTGATACTGATTTGGTGGTGAGGAACTCCTTTAGCTTTTTCTTGACTGGGAAGCTCTTTAGTTGTACTGAATTCTAAATGGTAGCTTTGGTGGGTAGAGTGATATTTGTTGTAGGTCCTTGATTTTCATCACTTTGAACATTTCCTGCCAATCCCTCCTGTCCTGCAAGTTTCTGTTGAGAAATCAGCTGAAATTCTTATGGGAGCTCCCTTGTAGGTAACGAACTGCTTTTCTCTTGCTGCTTTCAGGATTCTCTCTTTGTCTTTAATATTTGCCATTTTAACTATGATGTGTCTTGGTGTGGGCCTTTTAGGTCTCTCTTGTTTGGGACACACTGTGCTTTCTGGTCTTGTATGTCTATTTCCTTCACCAGTATAGAGAAATTTTCTGTCATTTCTACATATATGTTTTCAATTCATTACTCTCTCTCTCTTCTCCTTCTGTGTCCCTTACATGCAAAGGTTGTTCCACTTGTTGTTCCAGAGGTCCATTAAACTATCCTCATTTTGTTTTTGGATTTTTTTTTTTTGCTATTCTATTTAGGGGTTTTTTATTACCTTATTTTCTAAATTGCTGATTCAGATCTCTGCTTCATCTAATCCACTGTTGAATCCCTCTAAAGTATTCTTCATTTCACTTATTTCATTCTTTCTCACTGTTTCTTTTTTTCCCACTGGTTCTTTTTATATCTCCATTTTTATGTTTCTTATCTCTTTGTTGAAGTTCTCCCTGAATTCATTGAGCATCCTTATAGCCAGTGTTTTGAACTCTGCATCTGGCGGATTGCTTGTCTCCATTTTGTTTAGTTCTTTTTCTGAAGCTTTGTTTTGTTCTTTTGTTTAGGACATGTCTGACTCCCCATTTTGGCTGCATCCTGTGTTTGTTTCCATGCATTAGGGAGAGCTTTTCTGCCTCCCATTCTTAGTAAAGTGGTCTCATGTAGTAGGTGTTCGGTGAGGTCCAGTGGTGTAGTCTCTCTGGTCACCAGAGCCAGGTGGTCCATATGTCCTTTGTGTGGGTTGTGTCCCTTGTTTTTGCCCTCCTGTTATAGTTGAACCTTGGTTACTCTTTACACATCAGTGGAAAAGATTGATCCTTGGGCTGATTGGTTGTGAGGACTGGTCATGACTACAATGGAGGTGCTGTGGTGCAGCAGCTAACCTTATGGAGCAGGATTCATTTTAGCAGGACTCTGGTGCTTTCCAAGTCTGCCCTTTGGGTGTGTCATCCTTGGAGATGGTCAAGTGATGTTCCATCTCAATCAAAACTGACTTCTTTGCATGCTGGTTTCCTGTGCCTCCAGGGAGGGGGCCCACCACAGGCCACGTTCAGCCATAGCCTTTGCCCTGCCTGGGGCTACCTGCCATGAGCTACAAAGCAATCTACAGATGGCCACCACCCTTTGGGCTTGGAGGTGCCTCAAGAGGCCGAGCCACAAACCAAGACTGACTGTGGCTAGTTACAGGCTTAGAGCTGCTCAGCAACAAGGACACACTGAAGCCAGGTGCTGCTTCTTTTGCTTTTGTGAATCTTTGAGAGATTTTAGGAAAGTCCGGAGCATTAACCAAGACAGGCTGTTTTTATGGAAAAGATATTGGAAGCAACTTGGGTATGCTCAAAAGTTGGATGGGGCAGGTTCTCTGGAAATCACCACGAGTGGGGTAAATAAATGTGTTAGTCAGGTCTATGGAAATTCAGATGTGTTGACCACCTGCCTTTGCATGCCGAGAGGGGAGACAGCTCAACAAGGAAATAGTGGCTTCTTCCAGCTCCTCTGTCTGAGAGAAACCTGACCCCTCCAACCCTTGTCCTAAAGCCCGACAACTCAGTTCCTCCCTGTATGTCTCTGGAAACTTTTGAGCTGCTGCCTCTGCACTGGAGCTCAGAGAAAATAAGTCTGTGTGGGAGTCCTTCAAGAAGAGCTCCTGGGATTTCAACCACCCTTGTCCACTGAGTCACAATATCTACTGGTTTTCACAGCCAGAAGTTATGGGGGTTTCTTTCCCCAGCAGTGGAAACCTGGGATAAGATGTTTGGTATGGGCCTGGGACCCCTTGTTCCTCTGGGTGGGTACCTCTGGAGCTGAAATATCCCACCCAATTTTTAATAGCCACACACAGGTGTGGGACCAGCCCATTCCATGTCTCTGCCCCTCCTACCAGTCTTGAGGTGCTTTCTTCTGCATGTCCTTACTTGTAGGACTTCAGTTCAGCTGGACTTCAGGTGATTCTCAGTGATTATTCTTTCTGAGTTTAGTTATAATTTTGATGTGGTCATGAGCAGAGGTAAACACAATGTTTACCTACTCTGCCTTCTTCACTGGAAATCTCTTCCATCTCTTAATGTCAATGTTCTCCTGAGTCCCACCATGTTCATCCCTCTCTTCTCACTCTGTACACTCTCCCTGGGTGTTATCTCATGGTTTCCATTTCCATGTATATTATGATGCCTCTCAAGTCTCCGTTTCTACCTCAAAATTCTCTCCTGAGTGCCAAAACAGTACAGACAGTCCCTGACTTATGATGATTCAACTTACAATTTTTTGACCTTATGATGGTGTGAAAGTGATATGCATCCAGTAGAAACTGAACTTTGAGTTTTGAATTTTGATCTGTACCAGGGTTAGCAATATGTGGTGCAATACTATCTCATGATTCTGGGTTGCAGTAGACAGATGATTCTACACAAATGTATGCTAATGTAAATTTTCTGAGCACATTTAAGGCAGGCTAGATTAAGCTTTGATGTTTGGTAGGTTAGGTGTATTAAATGCATTTTCTTTTCTTTTTTCAAGAAAGAACAAGAAGTTTACTGACATGAAAATACGCACTTGAGAGGGCAGTGTGGGTGAATGCATTTTCTACTTAAAATATTTTCAACTTACAATGGGTTAATTGGGATGTAACTCTATTGAAGTGAAGATATATCTGTATATCCAAATGTTTATAGTATCCCCTCACTTAGATTATCCCATAATCACATCAAACTCATCATTTATAAACAGAAATTATTGTCTCTGTTCTTACTCTCACCCCACTGCTAAACTAGAGCTCCCTCTAAGAGTCTCTATCTTGATTTAAAACCCCATTGATGGAGAATAAAATAAAAAATAAGAATAAATAAACGTTAAAACTGGTGGATGTGACAATCTGAGAAAATTAGGCTTGCACTCAAAAGCAGAACCCACAGTATGAGACAATGAAAAACAGACAGGTCACTTTAACATCACCTTGTATAGTCATAAGATATAGTGAAAAGTAAGTATATGAGTCTTCTCATCTTTTGGATCTCAGAATAATAACATGGTTTGCACTCGTGTGGGAGATAATAAACTAGTGTTACCACTAAAGAAGGAATATGCAGACTCCAAACAAACTAGCCAAAAACTGAGAAGCACTCTGTGAAACATAATACAAGGAGATGGTTCTGATCACCCCGAGGGAGATATTGGTTCGAACCTGGATGCAATCAAAGAAAGAACAACAACAAAAAATATGATGGGTGCATTTTGTTTATATAAATCCCAGCAAGTATATTTGTGTAAGTGTTCAAAGTACTCTAAACAGCCCATTATTTATATTTCTTTCCTTACCTTTGCCATCACCACAGAAAGTTGGGCCATGCAAAGAGGACATTAGGACAGGAGGTCAGTCACCAACATAAACCTAGTCACACAATCCAGGACCTGGTAATCAACCTTGCCTGCTCCCTTTCTCATCCTTACCATCATTCAAGTCCTGATGATTCTACTTCCTTGATTTCCCTAAAATCCATCTACTTCTATGAATCCCTATCTTACTTTTAGCTTGTAATACTTTCTATATGGTCTAAAGCAATAGCCTCTTAACTGTCCCTCCTGTTTCTAGTTTTCATCCCTCTAATGCACCCTATGCACTGCAGCCAGAGTGATTCTTTTTTCTTTCTTCTTTCTTTCTTTCTTTCTTTCTTTCTTTCTTTCTTTCTTTCTTTCTTTCTTTCTTTCTTTCTTTCTTCCTTTGTGTGTGCAAAATAGAATTTATTGTGGCTCTGATTATGTACATGTGAGATGTGCCTGGCGAGGCCAGCCAAATTAGCATAGTTTGTACAAGAAATATTAATACATTGGCAGGACCTGCTCTCCGTGGCTGGGAATCACCCACACAAGTGGTTCAGTCCAACTTCTGGGTCCCCAGCTGCATGAGGCCCTTGGCCACCTTCTTCTCAGTGATTTAGCCTCTATCTCCCACCAACACTCCTCACTTCTTCTGGACCAGCTAAGTCTTCACCTGCCAACTCTCAGTCTCCAGAATCTCTCAGTTGTCATCATCCCATGAGTCAGGTTTTGGCTGTGCACCGGCCTCCAAACTTATTTACAAGACAGCAAAGGTGTCATCTTTGTCACTGGGCTCCAGTCCACCCCAGTTATACTTGCTGGTCAGCCATGTGCCCTCAGTGAGTGTCTCTTGAGGGCTCAGTTCCTGCCAAAACTCCTCCCATGAGCCTTCAGCTTCCCAGCTGCTCCAGTCCTACTTGTGGTTGGGTATCATTATCTGCCCAGTACAGCTGGCTTGGATCCCAGTACCCAGTTGTCCTGATGGGCTAATACAGACTCAGCCTCCTGCTCCAAGTTTCCCCAGTCTTCATCATCCCATCTGTTGGCAACACCACTGTTCTCTGCTGTGTCTTTTCCTCCCCTTGTATCTTCCAGTGGACTGAGGTCATAGGTGTGGCAGGGTCAGAGGTGTAGTCCAGGAAAAGAAGTCCCTCAGGCATGGGTGCCTGGTTGATATTGGTCTCAGTTGGAGCAGCTGTGGGATGTGCACAGATTAGCTTTCAGGTAAATGAGGAGACCCCTGGCTGTGGCTCCTCCCATTACAGGGCTAGAGGATGCATGGACATTCTTCTTCAGGTCAGCCAGCTGGGGTTCTCTGACACAGACTCCAGTTTGGAAAGGAAGCTTCAAATGTCTTTGAAGGTCTGTTACCACATGGATTTCTCAGGATTCACAATGACACCACAGAGCACAGGCAGGATCTTGCGGGCACAGCCATTCATCAAGTAGAGGTTATAGGTGGCAGCATAGCCCAGGACACCTGCAACCCAGGATGGTGCAAATGGGTCCTTAGTGACCTGACTGAAGGCAGAGGTGAGGGCCCTGTGTCTGGTGCTGGCATTGAGGTAGGAGCCAATTTTGCCCAGGCAGACAGTGGTGCTGCAGCAGATGGGGCCCTTCTCACCTTTGGCTTGCAGCTGTAAAAAGTGCTTCACCAGCTCCACATTGAGGGTGGCCTCAGAGCCAGGAGCAGTAAGGACTTGACAGTCTGCCCCTAGATGGCAGGGCTGCTATCCAAATAGCCATGCATAACATGGAGAAAGATCTGGGTGCTGACTGTTGGCTCATCAAGGTATTGAATGAACAGCTCCATCTGCTATAGGAGGCAGATGTGTATGGCTGAGTCAGTGGATGAGAACATCTTGAGCATGACAGAGATTATCTTTTGCTTATAACCCTTGTCACTGAGGCCCACCTTGAAGAGAGGTGTGAGGACCACAGCCCTGGCATTGCAAAACCAAAAGGCAATCAACAGCTGGGGCAGCACCTTATGCCAGAAGTAATCCTTGGGGAATAAGTGCCGACTCTTGCTCAGCTCTTGAGAGAACTTTTGCTTCTCAGCTGGCTCTTTAATTTCTATCTCTTCCAGAAAGAGGTTACTCTCCACAAAGTGATTGTCCATGAAGCTGTCAGGTACCAGCCAGTTCTTCAGGAAGTAGAATGGGTTAAGACCACCTTGGGGTTGGCTCCGACCAGCTCTCAATAATAGGACACCAGCTCTTTGGGGATTTTCCCAAGGTTGCATAGGGCAGCGGCCCAAGGTAGAGGTCCATTGAATACTTCCCAAATGAGGCAACCCAAGTGCCACATGTTGGTTAACCATGTCTCTCTGAATGCTCTGCCACTGCTATCAGCCAATTCCAAGAAGGGGGTTCATACGGCTCAAGTGCTGGGATTCCCTTGCTGGGGGGGTCCCCCACCATTGCCCTGGGCCAAGTACTTGTACTCTAGGCCCCCAAGCTCCCACTCACTGGCACAGTCCACAATCACAGCAGCTATGCAGATATTGTTGTGGATGAGGTTGAAGTCATTGACCAAGAAGCTGAGGGCTTTCACAATATAGTGTAGCCCCCAAGAGAGCTCCAGTTCCTTTAGGCCACCAGCCTCTGTTCACACATTGAGGTACACTCCCAGAGGAGTCACTACTTCTGTCACTATGTAGAGTCATATTTCTGGCTCCAGTATATTGATATAAGCCAGAATGTTGGGGTGCTGCAGAGTTTTGAGGTGCTTGAAGGCAGCTTTGGCTACCTGGGTCAGCTCTTTGGCATTGGGCTCCACATCATACATGAAGATGGACACCGGGCTGTCTGTGGCCTTCTTGTGGCTGCTGTGCAGAGCCCACGATCCCAGAGGGCCACCTCCAGTGGGTTCCAGGCTGAGCTCTATCGGGAAGTCCCAGAATGGGCCCCAGGCAAAGTACCACATCATCCCCACTGACACTGCGGGTGTGCACATCTCAACTATGGGTCCTTGGCCACCCAAGTCAGGGAGACCAGAGTGATTTTTCTGATCTCATCCATCCTCTGCATCAATGGGTCCCTTTTGCCCTTTGACATAAGAGTAAATCCCCTTTGTTGTTCATAATAGCCCTTCATAATCTGCCACCTGCCCATGTCTCCAGCATTATTGTTTACCACTCCTTCACCTCCATTCTCCACTCCCTCACAAATATCCACCAAGACTCAGTCATATTCGACTACTTAAAATTCCTGGCTTTACCATGTCTTTTCATGCTTCCATGCATTTGCACATGCTTCATTCCTGGAATTCCCTCCCCCTCACTTTTATGCCAAAATCATACTCTGTCTTGAAAACCAAATTTGCATAATTTCCCCTGGAAGCCTTCCCTGACTATCCTTTCCCCTCAGAATTGGGTTAGAGACATTCCCTCCACGTTTCCATCACAATAGTGCTTATCTCTTTCATAACACTATAATGATATATTGTCTTCCATAATTGATCATGGGATAAGACCATGGGCAGAGTCTCTCTCAGTCATTTTCATAACTGAAACAGCATTGTAAATATTTGATGAACAAATGAATGAAATGTGGGAATGGAAACAGAGGCTTAATTTAGGAAATAATGTTGAAAACAGAGAAAAGATAATATCTAATACTGTAGAAAATAAAAATGAAAAAATTCATAAAACTTCTGTCCAAAGAGGTTGACTTTCTACATTACCAATCAATCAGGAAAGGCAGTTTTCCACAGCCTGCCATCTTTTCAATATGTGTCTTTAACAAAAGAAGCCCTACATCATCCCCCATTCTCCAGGCAACCAAGCCTTCAGTTTCTTTTGGCTGTGGAGTATCTTCTGCACTAGTCACCATCACCACCTCTATGGGTGCCCTCTCTGGACAGTGCCCCAAGCTACTGCACTCTATCAGGGTCATTCACTCATAGGACATTCAGATGTGCAAATCTAATCTCCTTTGCAAGACTCATCCACTGGATAATGTGTGGGAAATATAAGTTTTAGTCTAAAGAGATACATTTAGCTCATACACACAGTGGTGGTAGGCTCAGTACATGTGACAAAGTTATGCATCTCTCATAATCCCCTTAATAAAAGGACTTACTGCCCAGCAAGAAGTGTAAGTACTGACAACCTCCAGTTATTAGCATCTTCATTATCTGCCTCAGCTTTGGTACTAAGATAATACTCTTGTTATAGCAGACTACAACCAATGACTGGGCAAAGTGATTATGATCAAAGTCACACTGTCTCAGAGTAACCAAAGCAAGTGATCAATCAAAGCAGTTTTTCAAGGGCCTAGCCTTATCCACCCAACATAGGACATCTCTAATGAGCAATCTTTGCTATAGAGGACACCCTCAAGAAAGCAGATTCCGTCAGGTCCATATCACAATCTCATGGCTAAATCCTGCTTCTTTTCCCTATTCCTTCACAGGTGTTATTCCTTAATTAACCTTTTGAACCAACTCTTTCTCAGAACTTGTCTCTTTGAGAGTCCAACCTGTGACATTTGGTACCAGAAGCAGTCCAAGAAAGCAAGTCATAGATGAGGTTTAGGAAATGGATTTCACACCACTAGGTCAGTAATGAGGGCCTTATTCCTTGTAGAAAATTGTTCAGAGACAGTCCCTGGCACAATGCAGCTCAGTTATTAAAACTTTCACCTGTGATGTTTTGGAAGCATGTGACAGGGCAGAGGATGAACTAGCTGGTGGAATGATTCAAGCATTTGAAATGTATGGGAGAATTACAAAGAAAATGGTATTTCATGCTTGTTATTAATTACATTTATGCCCTAAGCATAGATAATAAGAAAGCTGAGGGCAAATTACAATTAAAAAATAAGTGTGAGTGAAAGTAAAGGGATGGAATAAGATACTTCACACAAATGGAAATGAGAAAAAGCTGTGGTAGCAATAATTATATCAGGCAAAATAGACTCTAAAATGAAGACTATAAAACAAAGAACAGCACTACATAATAATAAAGGGATCAATTCAACAAGAGGACATAACCCTAGTAAACATCTATACACCCAACAAAGGAGCTCCTAAATATATAAAACAGATTTTGACTGACATAAAAACAGAGATCAACAGTAACACAATCATAGTAGATTTCAACACCCCACTGATACCAATGGACAGATTCTCCAGGCAGAAAACCAATACAGAAATAGTGACTTTAAATGACACATTAGACCAGTTAGAATTAATCAATATTTTTAGAGCATTTAATCCCAAAGCAGCAGAATATATATTCTTTTCAACTGCATATTGAACATTTTCAAGATAGACCACATGATAGACCACAAAACAAGTTTCAATAAATTTAAGAAGATTGAAATCATATCAAGTGTCTTCTCTGATGCAATGCTGTGAAACTATAAATCAATTACAAGAAGAAAACTGGAAAACACATGAACACATGGAGACTGGATAACATGTTACTAAATAATGAATGAGTCAACAATGAGATCAAGGAAGAAATCAAAAGATACCTTGAGGCAAAAATGAAAACACAGTGACCCAAAACCTATGGGATGCAGTGAAAGCAGTCCTAAGAGAGAAATTCATAGCAATGTAAGCTCACCTAAAGAACCAAGAAAAATCTCAAATTAAGAGTCTGTCTTTACACCAACAGAAATTGGGAAAAAGGAACAGTGAAATAAGCCCAAAGTGAGTACAAAGAATGAAATGATAAAGTTGGGAGTGGGAATAAATGAAATAGAACCAAAAAATAAATTAATTAATAAAAAAGATCAATGAAATCAAGTGCTGTTTTCTTAATTTTTTTTAAAGTGCTGTGTCACTGGCCCTCATATACGGGATCCAAACCCGCGCTGCTGGCATCCCAAGCCAGCTCCCAACCACCGCGCCACTCGGCCAGCCCCCACGTGCTGTTTTTTTAACAGATAAATGAAACTGACAAACTTTACCCAGACTAATCAAGAAAAAGAGAGGACCCAAAATAATAAAAACAGAAAGGAAAGAGGAGAAGTGAAAGCAGACAACACAGAAATACAAAAAAATGTTTTAAACAAAATACTATGAGCAACTCTATGACAACAAATCAGACAATCTGGAAGAAATGGATAAATTCATAGACGCATACAATCTTCCAAGGCTGAACCCAGAAGGAACAGAAAAAATCTGAATAGGGGGCCAGCCGAGTGGTTCAGTTGGTTAAGAGTTGAATGCATGCTCTGAATAATAGCGCTGCTGGTTCGATTCCCACATGGGCCAGTGAACATTGCTCTCTAGCTGAGCTGTTGCTGAGCTGCCAAAAGAGTGGCAGAATGGCTCAGCTGGTGTAACAAGACTGCCTGTTCAATGGTGACATATGCTCACTTACAACTAAAGATTGAACTTGGCACCCTGAGCTGAGCTGCTGCCCAGATGGCTCAGAAGATAGAGCATGCACTCTTAACAACAAGGCTGCTGGTTTGACTCCCGACGGGATGGTGGCTACGCCCACCCGCAACTAAGATTGAACACAGCACCTTGAGCTTAGAGGCCACGAACTGCCAATGGGAAGCCAGATGGCGAATGGCACCCTCCACAACGAAGACTGAAGAACAACAACTTGGCAGGTCCCATCCCCCAATTCCCCAATAAAAGCTTTAAAAAAAACACAACAGAAAATCTGAACAGACTGGTTACCACCAATGAAATTGAATCAGTAATCAACAAGCTCCAAACAAACAAAAGTCCTGGGCCAGATGGCTTCACAGGTGAATATTACCAAACATTCAAAAATGAATTATCAGCTCACATACAATGTGATACATAGATGACATATTACAGAATTGTACACCTGAAGCCTATGTAACTTTATTAAAAATTGTTATGCCAATAAACTTCAATTTGAAAAAAAAGAATTATTTCCTCGTCTCCTCCAACTATTCCAAAAAATTCAGAAGTTTGGAAGACTCCCAAGTTCATTTAATGAGGCCACCTTTACCTTGATCCAAAACCCAGACATTACAAAAAAAGGAAACTATAAGCTGATATCCTGAGTGAAAATAGATGCAAAAATCCTCAACAAAATAGTAGCAAACCAAATTCAGCAATACATTAAAAAGATCATACACTTGGGCCAGCCTAGTGGAGAGGTGGTTGGGCGCTGGCTTGGGAAGCCAATGGCCCCGGTTTGGGTCCCACATGTGAGGGCAAGTGACACTGCCCTCAAAAAAAAAAGATCATACACCATGATCAAGTGGGACTCATTCCTGGTATACAAGTTTGGTTCAATATCTGCAAATCAATTAACATGATACACCACATTACAAAATCAAAAATAAAAATCATATGGTCATATCAATAGATGCAGAAAACATTTGAAAAAAATCCATCAAACATTTATGATACAAACTCTTAGCAAAGTGGGAATAGAAGGATCATATCTCAACATAAATAAAGGCTATATATGATAAATGCACAGCTAACATCATACTCAGTGGGGAAAAGTTAAAACATCCCCTGTTAAGATCAGGAAAAAGACAAGGATGCCCACTTTCACCACTTTTTTTCGACTCGGTACTGGAAATTCTAACCACAGCAGTCAGACAAGAAAAAGAAATAAAAGTCATCCAAATTTTAAAGGAGGAAGTAAAATTGTCCTTATTTGCAGATGACATGTTACAATATAGAGAGAACCCCAAAGATTCCAACAAAAACATATTAAAACTGATAAATGAATTCAGGAAAGTAGGATTCAAAATTAATATTCAGAAATCAGTTGCATTTGTATACGCCAATAACGAACTCTCAGAAAAACAAATTAAGAAAACAATCCCAAGCTGCCGGGAGCATTCGCGGACGGGGAGTGGATACCGGACGGGTCGCGCCATGAGACTCCTCCCCCGCCTGCTGCTGCTGCTCGTGCTCGTGCTCCCCGCCACGCTCTTGCTCCGAAGCAGCCCAGGAGGCTCAGTAGCAGTGGCTCAAGATCTTACAGAAGATGAAGAAACAGTGGAAGATTCAATAATTGAAGATGAAGATGATGAAGCAGAGGTGGAAGAAGATGAACCCACAGATTTGGCAGAAGATAAAGAGGAAGAAGATGTATCTGGTGAACCTGAAGCTTCACCAAGTGCAGACACGACTATCCTGTTTGTGAAGGGAGAAGATTTTCCAGCAAATAACATTGTGAAGTTCCTGGTAGGCTTTACAAACAAGGGTACAGAAGATTTTATTGTTGAATCCCTGGATGCCTCATTCCATTATCCTCAGGACTACCAATTTTACATCCAGAATTTCACAGCACTTCCTCTGAACACTGTAGTGCCTCCCCAGAGGCAGGCAACTTTTGAATACTCCTTCATTCCTGCAGAGCCCATGGGTGGACGACCCTTTGGTCTAGTCATCAATCTGAACTACAAAGATTTAAACGGTAATGTATTCCAAGATGCTGTCTTCAATCAAACAGTTACAATTATTGAAAGAGAGGATGGGTTAGATGGAGAAACAATCTTTATGTATATGTTCCTTGCCGGTCTTGGGCTCTTGGTGGTTATTGGCCTTCATCAACTCCTAGAATCTAGAAAGCGCAAGAGACCCATACAGAAAGTAGAGATGGGTACATCAAGTCAGAATGATGTTGACATGAGTTGGATTCCTCAAGAAACATTGAATCAGATCAATAAAGCTTCACCAAGAAGGTTGCCCAGGAAACGGGCACAGAAGAGATCCGTGGGATCTGATGAGTAAATGTTCCTTTGTGCAACAATTCAGTCTTTACTTAACCTGCCCTAATGTTTTTCGGCCTGATGGGAATTAGTGCAGAGAAGCCATATCACCATAGAAGGCAACTACTACTTATGTGTGGACTGAGCAATCAGAGTCTGTGGCGATAATATTGCTGAAAATGCACTGCATTCATTTTTCTAAAGTAACACATTTGGGTTTTTTTTTTTAAACCATTAAAATCTATGTGTGTGCATGTGTATGTATGTGAGCAGTTGTTCTTACCAGAATCATTGTTGAACTAACTGAAGGATGCCTTTAGAATACTAAATATAATGTTGTTGTCTCTTCCTTTTTGATACTTTCCCCCCAAAATCAATATTTGCCCAATATGATTATAGATGTCCTGCCTTAGACTGATTTAAGAAAACAATTTGCTCTTTCCTTAGAATACCTCAAATCCCAATTGATGGCACAAATTAGCATTTTGTTATTGTTGCTGGTTTACAGCTAGTATTCTAAAGGCACAAGGATGAGTAGTTGCTTTTTAGCAATAGAATTGTTTTGGTATTTTGCTGCTGTTTACTATAATACGCACCTTCAGAAAACTTCCTAATAAGTTCAAGGAATTTGGGATCACTAGCAACAAAATTGTGAAGCATGAAAATTCTGATGTTTTTGATATATAAAATCAACCCCATTCTCTTTTTTTATCAAAAAGAATATGGTATGTTTGTGGAATCTGAGTTGTTGTGTTGTCCATTGTTATTTTGTTTCTGACCCAAGGATAGCTTTGGGATAATTTTAGACCTACTTTGGTGTTTTTTTGTTTTTTTTGTTTTGTTTTAAGAGATGATTTTTCTCTCCTTAATAGAATCATTTTGCTTAAGAAAAGTTGCCCTGGTGTATAGACTAAGCAAGAGGTCAATTTAAAGGGGCAGAGATATATTCCAACTAATTCTAATTTGTTTAAAAAAAATTAGTTGGATATTTTTTAAATGGCTAACCAATTGCTTTTATCTAATCTTTTGGGGATTTTGGTTGTTGATATTACCTTTTTTTTAGTTAATCTGAAGAATTCCAAAACTGAGCACTTAAGATCTAGGACCCAAAATGAAATTGGACTTCATAAAATCCTCTTAGAGAATTACTCTTGCCCTAGGTACTAAATTAAGTTTGGTGTTATTGTCAGACTGGATAAAGGGTAAAATATAATCGTATGAACAAATAAGAGGCTTTTCCCTCTGTCTTTAAGCCATATTCTCCCACGTATATTTTGTAAGGAAAGGGTAAATGAAATTTTAGTGGCTGTTTAATTCCTGATTGTCTTCATTTTAATGAACTGACCCGTCTCCATTATAATTCCCACCTACACCCATGCCCACACAAAGACAATGAAAAAAAACACCAAAAAAAATCTTTCCAAACTGTTAAGTATTTAAACATCTGAGCCAAAGCCAATGACAATAAAATCGAAGTTATTGTATAGTTATTAACCGCATTGCAAGTAGGGGCAAAGGGTGTCAGATTATCTGTGTTGGCGTTGCTGAACTATAAACTTTCTATACCTGTAATATACAGTGTTTGAGTTTTTCATTGGGCTGTATGATCTGTAGTTTATTTTGAAAAGGCTCTATGAACTCTAAGAAACTGCATGGTTTTTTATTTAATGTAACATAGGAGACCCTCCACCTTCTCAAGGAATATATTCGGAACATTTTTTGTGAATGTCCACGTTTGTGAAACTACTAGAACATAATTCAGTGAGGTGTAAGTACAAAATTTAAATGACCTCTGGAGATTTCTGTCGAATGCCTGGTGATACTGAGGCAATGGCAAAGCCACACTGAGTTACAGGTGCCAGCCCTTCTGACTCCTCAGTAATTAGCCTTACATACTAGCCCTTGTACTCCTGAGGTTCACATCAGTGCCTCTGAAATTCTCATGTTTTATTTTTTTAGCATAGGTTGGGAACACCTGAAAACTCAGATGCCATGGGGTCTTCTCTAGTATGTGTTTAGCAGAAACTAACTCCATAATAAATGGAATTCAATTCCACACATGGTTTGTTCAAGCACACTTGATAAGTAGCCTATTTTTTAAATGTAAATATTTGGATGACATTTTTGTTTGTTTTGATATATCCATTTGATACATCAACTATGATTTCAGAATTTACTTTTCGAACAATTTGATTTGAGAATCTGTAAAATGAACTAAGAATCTTATGTATTGATTCAGATGTGTGAGAATAATGTGTTCATAAAGCATGGATCTTGCAAAAAAAAAAAAAAGAAAACAATCCCATATACAATTACATGAAAAAAAATAAAATACTTAGGAATACATTTAACCAAAGAAATAAAAGACCTGTACTCAGAAAATTATAAGACACTGAAGAGAGAAATCAAGGAAGATACAAATAAATGGAAATACATACCATGTTCATGGATAGGAAGAATTAATATAGTTAAAATGTCCATATTACCTAAAGCAATATACAGATTCAATGCAACCCCTATCAAAATACCAATTACATTTTTCACAGAACTAGAACTAATAATTCTAAAATTTATATGGAACCATAAAAGACCCCAAATAGTCAAGGCAATCTTGAGAAATAAGAACAAAGTGGGAGTTATCATGCTACCTGACATCAAATCATACTACAAGGCTACAGTAACCAAAAGAGTATGGTACAGGCATAAAAACAGACACTTAGGTCAATGGAACAGAATAGAACCCAGAAATAAACCCATCCATATATGGTCCTTTAATCTATGACAATGGAAGCAAGAATTTACATTGGAGTAAAGATAGTCCATTTAATAAATGGTGCTGGGAAAAATTGGACTGACACGTGCAAAAAAATGAAAGAGGACCAACTTCTTACATCATATATGAGAACAAATTCAAAATGGATATAAAACTTAAATGGAAGAACCAAAACCCTAAAATTCCTAGAAAAAAATATAGGAAGTAAATTGGCAGACATTACCCTCAGTAATATTTTTACTGATATATCCCCTTGGGCAAGGGAAATGAAAGAAAAAATAAACATATGGGATTACATCAAACTTAAAAGATTTTTCACAGCAAATGAAATCATCAATAAAAAAAAAGGCTGCATACAGGGCCCACCGAGTGGCGCGGTGGTTAAGCGCTGGCTGAGAAGCCAGAGGCCACGGTTCGGGTCCCACATCTGAGGGTCAGTGACGCTGCCCTCAAAAAAAAAAGGCAGCATACTAAATGGGAGAAGGAATTTCCCAACGATATATCGGATAAGGGGTTAATATCCAAAATATATAAAACACTCATGAAACTCAACACCAAAAAAAAACAAACAACACAATTAAAAAATGGACATAGAGGGCCGGCCAAGTGACACTGTGGTTAAGCGCTGGCTTGGGAATCTAGCGGCCGCAGTTCGGGTCCCACATATGAGGGCCAGTGACACTGCCCTCAAAATAAAAAATGGACAGAGAATATGAAGAGGCATTTCACTAAAGAGGACATATAGATGGCCAACAGGAATACGAAAAAATGTTCAACCTCACTAATCCTCAGAGAAATGCATATAAAAACCACAATGAGGTACCACAACCTCACTCCAGTCAGAATGGCTATCATCAATAAATCAACAAACAATAAGTGCTGACGAGGGTGTGGGGAAAAGGGGACCCTGCTGCACTGTTGGTGGGACTGCAGATAGGTGCAGCCACTATGGGAATCAGTATGGGGGTATCTCAAAAAACTGGAAGTGGAACTACAGTATGACCCAGCAATTCCACTCTATTGGGTATCTATCCAGAGAAACCCAAGATGCTAATTTGAAAAAATATATGCCCCCCTATGTCTATCACAGTGCTATTTACAATATCCAAGACTTGGAAACAACCGAAATGCCCATCGGTAGACAACTGGATTAAGAAACTGTAGTACATTTATACAATGGAGTATTACTCTGCTATAAAGAATGAAATCATACCATCTTCAACAATATGGATGGACCTAGAGAACATTATGTTAAGTGAAATAAGTCGGTCAGAGGAAGACAAATACCATATGCTCTCACTTATACGTGGAATCTAAAGAAATGAATAAATGAGCAAAGTAAACAGAAATAATCTCAGAGATAAAGAGGAAAAACTGATGGTTGCTGGTTGGGAGGGGGTCGGGATGAGTGAGAATGGGAAGGGATTAGACAGCATAAATAAGTAACTATAGTATTACCACAGGGATACGAAAGACAGTTTTGGGAATATAATTAATAATGTAAATATTTTGTGGAGTGTCAGATGGTCACATCTTGTTAGGGAGACCACTTCATAGATGGAGTAGAGGCTTGATCACTGCACTCTACACCTGAAGCTGATGTTATATAATATTGTATGTCAACTACAATTGAATATGTATGTAGTCATGGGATGTGGAGTATAGGTGTGGGAGTTGAGTCAATGGAATTGTAATAGATATGTATGATATCGGGGGGAGTAGGGTGGCAGATTGGGGGAGGGGGTTGTCACTTTGTGGGGTAAAAACTATAACTACTGCACTGTGTTGTACACCTGAAACTAATTTTTTTTTTTAAGATTTTATTGGGGAATTGGGGAAGGGGAACAGACAAGTTGCTGTCCTTTTGTTCTTCAGTCTAGTTTTGGAGGATGTCACTTCACTGGTCCATGTTGGTATCATCATTGTGCTCTTCTCTGGTGAGGCAGATCAGCCACTGGCCTCCGGATGGCCGCTCACAGCGGCTCTTGGGAGCTCACAGCGGCTGCCAGCCACTCACACTGGCTGCTGGCCACTCACTGTAGCCTATAGCAGCCCACGGCAGCGAGGGCTGCAGCTATGCTGTCCCGGGGACTCACAACAGCCCAGCTCCAGGTGGAGCTGTTGTTGACCATCTTAGCTGTAGAGGGCAGTGTCACTGGCCCTCATATGTGGGATCTGAACCAGAGCCGCTGGTGTCCAAAGCCAGCTCTTAACCAATGTGCCACTCAGCCGGCCCTCAATATTATCTTTTTAAAGAACCACCTTTTGGGTTTACTGATCATTTTTTATTGTAGTTTAGATTCTATTTCATTTATTTCCTCTCTAGTCTTTTTTATTTCCTTCCATCTACACACTTTGGACTTTCTTTGCTGTTTTTTTTTCCTAGTTCCTTTAAGTGTAAACTGAGATTTTTATTTGAAATTTTTTCTTGTTTCTTGAGGTATGTTTGTATTGCTATGAATATCCCTCTAAGGACTGCTTTGTAGCATCCTATAGATTTTGTGTTTTTGTTTTCATTTGTCTCAAGATGTCTTTTGATTTCTTTCTTATTTGCCTTGTTGGCCCATTCATTATTTAGTAGCATGTTTTTTAGCCTCCATGTGATTGTGTGTTTTTCAGGTTTTTTCTTGTAATTAATTTTTAATTTCATACCATTGTGGTCAGAGAAGGCACTTGATATGATTTCAGCCTTCTTAAATTTACTGGGACTTGTTTTGTAGCTTAATATATAGTCTATCCTGAAAAATGTTTCATGTGCACTTGAAAAGAATGTATGTTCTGCTCTTTGGGGACAAAATGCTCTAAAAATATCAATTAAATCCATCTGCTAGTGTTTCTGTTTTGACTTTCTGTCTGGAATATCAGTCCATTGTTGTCAATGGGGTGTTAACATCCTCTACTATAATTGTATTACTGTTGACCTCTCTCCCTTGATGTCAGTTAATATTTGCTTTATATATTTAAGTGCTTCTATGTTGGATCCCAAAATGTGTACAAGGGATGTATCCTATTATTGAATTGAGCCTCTTATCATTATGTAACATCCCCCTTTGTCTCTCAAAATAGCCTTTGTTTTAAATTTTATTTTATCTGGTATAAGTATTGACACAGATTTTTTTATTTCCATTCACATAAAATATCTTTCTCCATCCCTTTACTTTGAGCCTGTGTGTGTCTATCGATTGGAAGTGGGTCTCTTGTAGACAGCATATGTATGGGTCTTGTTTAATTATCCATTCAGCACCCATATGTCTTTCAATTGGTGCATTTAATCCATTTTCATCTAAAGTGATTATTGATAGATACATAGTTATTGCCATTTTATTATTCATCTTTATGTTCTTTGTTTTCCTTCCTCATCTTAAAGAAGTCCCTTTAACATTTCTAGTACTACTGGTCTGGTGGTGATGAAATCCTTTAGCTTTTTCTTGTCTGGGAAGCTCTTTATCTCCCTTTCAATTTTAAATAAGAGGCTTGATGATTAGAGTAGTCTTGGTTGTACTTACTTGCTTTTCATCACTTTAAATATTTGTGCCCATACCTTCTTGTCTGCAAAGTTTCTGTTGAGAAATAAAGTTTCATGGGAGTTTCTTTGTAGGTAACTAACTGCTTTTCTCATGCTGCTTTTAAGGTTCTTTTTCTGTCTTTAAAATTTGGCATTTGAATTATGATGTGTCTTGGTGTGGCCCTCTTTGGATTCATCTTGCTTGAGACTCTCTATGATTCCCGGGCTCGTATATCTATTTTCTTTGCCAGGTTAGGAAATTTTTCCATGATTATTTGGAATAGGTTTGGAATAGGTTTTGGAAAACCTATTGGAATAGGTTTTCAATTCTTTTCTTTTTCTCTTCTCCTTCTGGTACTTCTATAATGTGAATATTGTTATGCTTGATGTTGTCCCAGAGGTATCCTAAACTATTTTTACTTTTTAAGTCTTTCTGCTGTTCTGATTTGGTGTTTTCTGCTACCTTTTCTTCCAATTGCTGATTGGAACCTCTGCTTCATCAAATCTGCTAATGATTCCTTCTAGTTCATTCTACGTTTCAATGATTTTATTCTTCATTTCTGACTGGTTCTTTTTTTATGGTTTCTATGTCTTTTTTTAATGCTATCTCTTTGTTGAAGTTTTCACTAAGTTCCTTGAACCTTATAACCATTGTTTTGAACTCTGTATCTGGTAGGTTTCTTGCCTCCATTTCACTTAGAACATGTTCTGGAGTTTTCTCCTGTAGTTTTCATTTGGTACCTATGTCATTTTTTCTTCATTTTGTCTGTCTCTCTTTATTTATATGTATTAGGTACATCTGTTATGTCTCTAGGCTTGGCCTGGTGGCCTTATGTAGCAGGTGCCCTGTAGGGCCCAGTGGCACAGTGTCCCTGGTCATCTGGGCTGGGTGCTCCAGGAGTGCCCCTTGTTTTGGTTGTGTGTGCTCTCTTGTTATAGTAGAGCCTTGATTGCTATTGGAACATCATGGGTGGGATTGACCCTCATGCTGACTGGCTGTGGGTTTTGGCCATGCCCACAGCTTATGTGCTGATGTACAGCAGACTTACACCATGGAGCAGGATCTGTCCCAGCAACTCTGGTGCCTGCTGAGACTGCCTTTTGGGTGTGCCACTTTGGGGGCTAATTGGGCAGTGTTCTGCTGTTGGCTGAAGCCAAACTCCAAGAATATTTGCTCTTAGGAATTTTGAGAGAGACTCCAGTGCAGTCCCTGCTTAGCCACTGTGACTGGCCAGGGGCTACTTGGTAGGATCTAAAAATAATCCATGTTTGGTTGCTGCCTGTGCTAGACCTGCGGGCTTGGAGGGGAGGCCACGCTGCAAAAAAAAAATGGCTGCCACCAGTACCAGGCCTGGGGTAGCTCCACAAAAAGCCCAAGGCCTGCTGTTGCCTGCCAGCTCCTGTAAGGCTCCACCTCTGATAAAGCTTCATTCATATACAAGTTGGGTGAGGCAGGGTTTCAGGGAGTCATGAGTTTATGAGGAGTGCTGTTCACTAGGTTAACGTAGATTCTCTTTTGGTGTCAATGCCGATCCTTCAGGAACTCACCAAAAGTTTCAGTGCACATCAAGGCCAGTTGCCTCCTGCTTGGGGCTTGCAGATTCCCAAGAGTTGTACAAAAAGTCAAGAAGCACCAGCAAGCCTCCCCGGGAATCACCAGGATGGAGCGAGCAGAGTTCACCAGGTCAATGCAGATTCAGATTTGGTCACACAAGAAAGATGGTACCTGCCTGCCAGCTGCACAGATGTAGGGTTCTACACAAGGAAAATGGCAACTGTCCCAAAGGCATAGAACTCAGTCTCTCCTTATATGTCTCTGAAGCTTCCTGAGTTATCACCCCTCCACTGGATCCCAGGGTGAGTGCCTGTGAGCCAATGAGTGTCTGTGTGCATGCGGTTTTAGTGGATTTCTGGATTTCCCACCACCTTCTGTCCCACCTGGTCATTTGGACCCCACTGCTTTTCACAGCTAGATGCTGTGGGGGCTCCTCTTCCCAGCACCAGTACTCAGGGATGGGTAGATTGGTGTGGAACTGGGGTCCCTTGATTCTCCAGTGGTGACCTCCATTGCTGAGATATCCCTCCTAATTCTCCACCACCACACACAGGTGAGGTGCTGGCTTGTATTGCATCTCTGCTCCTCCTACCAGTCTTGGTGTGGCATCTTCTTCATATCCTTATTTATAGGACTTTTGTTCAGCTTCACTTCAAATGGTACTCGAGGTTGATTGTTCTATAATTTAGTTGTGGTTTTAATGTGGTCATAGGAGGAGACAGGCACATCATTTGTCTATTTATCCAACTTGGATCCCCCAACTGCATGGGAATTTTTACATTGAAGTAAACTGTTCCTAACCTTGCTTGAAATTTTTGTAATAGCCTTGAAGATACAATAGCATATTGAAGAAATAGTTGAAAATTCAATGAATGGTACAGAATTTTAGTAACTCAAAATTGTACCATAATTGCTATGTGTTTTATATGGCTTCAGGCACATAATGTTTTGTCACCAAAGAAGATAGCAAGTTAATTTAAGTTAAGAATAATGTCTCCTTCTCAGTGCTTAGGACAGCATTAGCTTTTGAACAGATGACAAGTAACAATGTATTAATTTCACTATTCCCTCCCTGTTTTTCTTTTTCATCTTATCTCCCTAATCAGTTACCTTACACTTTCTCACAGCTACGCCTTAACCCAATGAGTAACACAACACAAAACAAACTCTACAGTTATTCACAATGGCCAAGATATGTAAATGACCCGAATGTCCAAATACAGATCATTGGATAATGAAAATGTGATATGATGTCATAGAAATGGCGGCCTGGGGTGAGGCACTTGAAATTTCCCTTGGAATTTACAACAAATCAAACCGCTATAATTCCACAAAGGACTCCCTGCACAGCAGACAAGCAAGTCTAAGAGAAACTCAATTGAAATTATCTAAAGGTAAGCAAATTAGGCGAGCAGGATAGGAGGGAAAGGAGGAAGTGTGGAGACGTAGGCTGTGCAGACTGCAGGACACATCCCAGAGCTCACAGTTCTCTGCAATCTAGACTTACAACCGTCATTGGAGAGGGAACAATTTGGACTGCTAGTGCTCTCCTTATGGCCCACAGTGCCATCTGAGGGGTCAGCATAAAACAGCTGAACCCCACCCTCAAGGCAGAGACCTCGGGGCAAAGACTCAGGCAAGAAAGGTGGAAATGGAGGTTTAACCCATCAATGCCAAGAAGAGGATGGAAGACATAGGCATGGACCTAGCTGACCATTCCCTACCCTCCCAAAGCTTTCCACACCCCCATGGGCCCAGTGCTAGAAGTGGAATAGTAGCAGTCTCAGATCAAAAGAACAGATTTTTTATAGTTCTGAGGACTGAAGCTTGCAGACATGAACTTGAGGCCCAACTAGTTCCAGTGAATGGGAGGGAGCCTTGGGTGCAGCACTTGCTGTGCTGGTGGTTGCTGCCATTGCCCAGAACCACCTCGCACAACCCACCCCATCCATGGCCCCATCTAAGCAGATCCCTCCAGGGGTAAACAAAGCTGCTGAAACATGCAGGCCCTGAATCAGGTGTAAGAAGAGCTTCAAAGTTTCAGAAGCTTGCCACATCCAGCAACAGAGGTGGTGCCCTGAGATCCAGGAAACTTGCTCACAGAGGAGAAGCCCACCTTCTAGGGAATCCCCCCATTGTTTAAAAGCTTGAATAGTGCAGAAAAATATAATACAACAAAGTGAGAGAGAATAAAAGGCTGCAGTCGGAGAGAAAATAAAGCATTCTACCAACACCTACTGGAAAGCAAAAGAAAGATCTCTTCCTGCCAACATGCTGCAGAACCCACTTCTGTAGATGTCTAGGAAGAGAAATAATAATTCATCAATTGCCATGAATAACCAAGGTAACAAGGCAGCTCAGAAAGAAACTGAAAAGTCTCCAGAAAATGAACTTAAAGACGTGGAAATATGTGACTTAAATGACAAAATTCAAGATTGCCGTTCTGAAAAATCTCAGAGAGATGCAAGAAAACACAGACAGGCAGTTTAATGAACTCAGCAATACAATCAAAGAGCAAAATGAACATTTTACCAAAGAGATTGAAATTTTAAAATCAAACAAAGTAAACAGAAACAATCTCATAAATATAGAGGAAAAACTGATGGTTGCTAATTGGGAGGGGGTGGGATGAGGGAGATGAAGAAGGGATAAGACAGCATAAATAGGTAACTACAATATTGCCACAAGGATATGAAATACAGTTCAGAGAATATAACTAATGCTGTAAATATTTTGTGGGGTGTCAGATGGTCATATGTCTTGCTAAGGAGACCACTTGATGGATGGAGTAGAGGCTTGATCACTGCACTATACACCTGAAGCTGATGATTAAGGAGTCAAGAGAATTGTAATATATATGTATGATATGGGAGAGGGGAGTGTGGTGGCAAGTTGGGGGAGGGGGTTGTCACTTTGAAGGTTAAAAAGTATAACTATTGCACTGCATTGTACACCTAAAACTAATTTTAAAAAGAATGTATATTTCACAAAAAAAGAATTAAAATAAAAAAGAACCAAATAAAATTTCTGGAGATTATGAACTCCATAAAATAAATGAAGAAGGAAATAACCAGGTTAGTAATAGAGCTGACCAGGTGGAAGAAAGAATCGTTGATATCGAAGATAGAAATCTGAAAATGACACAGATGGAAGAACAGAGACACTTGAGAGTTAAAGGAAATGAAAGAACTATACAAGGGGCTGGCTGAGTGGCGCTGTGATTAAATGCTGGCTTGGGAAGCCAGCGACCCCGGTTCAGGTCCCACATATGAGGGCCAGTGACACTGCCCTCAAAAAAAAAAAGGAACTCAGAAAGAACTATACAAGAACTTTCTAACTCCATCAGAAAGAGCCACATAAGAATAATGGATAAGGGCCGGCAAAGTGGCTCAGTCAGTTAAGAGCTCGCTCAAGAGTGCGAGCTGAGCTCTGAGCAACAGCAGTTCGATGTCCAGCCTGAGCTGAGCTGCCAACAGGTGACAGGATAGCTCAGCAATAAAAAAATAATAATAATAAAATAGAATAATGGGTATACCAGAAGGAGAAGAAAGGGAGAAGGGAACAGAGAGTATATTCAAACAAACCTTTGAAGAGAACTCCCAAAACTAGGGGAAAGAATTGGATCCTTGAATCCATAAAGCAAATAGAACACCTCATTACCTCAATCCCACAGGACTTCTCTAAGCCACATTGTATTGAAACAGTCAAAAATTAACCACAAAGAAAGAATCCTCAAGGAAACCAGGGAAAAGAAGATGATAACCTACAAAGGAAAGCTCATTAGATTATAATCAGATTTTTCAACAGAAAATCTACAAGCCAGGAGGGAGTGGAATCAAATATTCAAACTATTGAAAGACAGAAATTGTGAGCCAAAAATAATATATTCAGCAAAGATATCCTTTAGATATGAAGATTAAAGACTTTCCAGACATACAGAAGCTGAGGGAATTTTCGAACAAACAACCTCACTACAACAAATACTTCAGCAGGCTATTTGACCTGAAACAAAAAAGCAAAAGAATACAAAACTATGAGTAGTATTATGAAGAGACAGACAGAGAGAGGAAATGACAACCCCTACAATAAATAAGACACTATACACTTAAACATAACATTCAGGAGAAAGAAGAAAAAAAATAGTTTAAAAAAAAGAAGAAAAAGACAACTTGTTACTGCAACACAAAAATCATCTCACAGCATAAATAGGGATAATTTGTGACAACAAAAACATAAAGTGGTAGAGAGTAAAATTCTGAATTGGCACAAGGGAATGGAGAAAGTAAACATACTGAAGAAAATGGAATCCTGTAATATGAAGCATTCGTTTACATAAACTTAATGCTAACTACACAAAAGAAATTTAGAACTCAAATACATAACATAAAAATAGAAGAAACAGAGGGGAAAATCTGGTAGAATACTACCACACAGAAATAATACACAGCAACAAGAAGGAAAAGAAACAATGGAAGCTCAGTCCTAACAGATAACAAAACATAGAATGATAGGATATTCTCATATATCAATAATCACCCAAAATGTAAATGGACTGAACTCACTAACAAAAAGACACAGAGTAGCATATTGGATAAAAAAACTAAACCCAACCATATGCTGCCTCCAAGAGACAGATCTCATCTACAAGGACAAATATAGACTCAAAGTGAAAGGGCGGAAATTAACACTACAAGCAAATGCTATTCAGAAAAAGCAGATGTAGTTATACCAATATAAGATGAAACAGTCTTCAGGATAAAAAAGGCAACAAGAAGGGCCGGCTGAGTGGCGCGGTGGTTAAGCGCTGGCTTGGGAAGCCAGCGGCCCTGGTTCAGTCCCACATATGAGGGCCAGTGACACTGCCTTCAAAAAAAAAAGGCAACAAGAGATAACTATGGACATCTCATAGTGATAAAGGGTAACAAGCAACAAGAAGACATAACAGTCATCAATATTTATGCCCCAAATTAGGGACCGCCGAAATATATAATGCAATTATTAACAGAACTAAAGGGAGAAATTGACCAAAACACAATTATAGTAGGGAACCCAAACACATCATTGAGAGCTATGGATAAATCATCCAAACAGAAAATAAATAAATAAATATCAGTCCTAAATGACAAATTAGATGAACTGGACATAACTGACATTTACAGAGCACTTTATCCTAGAACAGACTATACATTCTTTTCTAGGGTACATGGAATATTCTCAAGGATAAACCATATATTAAGACATAAAACTAGCCTCAGCAAATTTAAGAAGATTGAAATTATACCAAGCATATTCTCTAACCACAAGGCTTTGAAACTGGATCTCAACTACAAAGAGAAAGCAGTAAAACCACAAATATGTGGAGATTAAAGAATGACTGCGCCAAATAAGAAATAAGAGGAGAGGTCAAAAGTTACATAGAAACAAATGAGAATGAAAATGCATTCTAGGAGACTTCCGGTAAATGGCGGAATAGACAGACGCTGTGCTAACTACCTCCCAGGATCACACAAAAATTACAAACAAATTATATAGCATTCAACCGTGCAGGTCCCTGGAACACTAGATGAACAGAACAAATAAACGAAGAACTTAAAAAGGAGGCCACGTTGGGTCTGGTAGGAAGGGCAGAGATGAGAGAGGGCGAACACTGTGAGGGAAGCCCCAGCTGTGGGGAGGCTTCTCCGGTTGGGGGAGAGACCCACCAGCTGCACACCAAGCTCACCAGCCCAGAGCTCCCTTGTCAGGAAGAGGAGTTCCAAGATAGCTGGCAGTAAATTAGTGAGGACTCTCTTTGTTCAGCTCGGTGAGGCTAAGAGCAGATAGAGAATCCGTGGGGCCGGCACACAGGCTTGCTCGCCAGTGAGCACTTACCTGGTTCCTGGTGGAGGGAGTGGCTGTGTGAGCCAGACCCAGGAGCCTGCGGGGACAGACTGAACTGGGCATCTTTGATGCAAAGGCTGGATGTTTTTGGACTATTGTTCCCCTGGTGTGGAGCCTGCACGTGAGTGCTGTAAGGAGGGCACCATTTTGTCAGGGTTGGGCCCTCCCACAGAGGATCAGGTCCCAGACCTCATTGGTCTGGTGGAATTGGCACAGAAGTGCGTGTGTGCATGAGCGCACGTGCGTGCATCCGGCCTTGGATCCCCACCCTCCGACCTGCTTATTCTGCGTTGCCAGGGAAATGCTGGGTGGGTGCCCTCTGGCTCCAACAGGCTGCTCACGGAGACACAGGAGTGCACAAGCCGCCTCGGGTCCTGGCTCTCTGCACTGGGCTTGCAGAGTTGCCAGGCTGGTGATTGGTTGTCGGGCTGCTGAGCCTGATCTGCAAGCGGCTGATTGGGACAGGCTGAGACTGGGAGTTTTCCTGGAAGTGTTGGGCTGTGAGCTGTGTGCCTCCGTGATCCAGCCAGGGCTCTCCTGGTGATCTATCTAATACATCAAATCAATCCCAGAGCGACAGACAGAATGGGGAAACAAAGAAACATGTCACAAGTAAAAGATCAGAAGAAACCTCCAGAAATGGAACCAAATGAAACAGAGGGATCCAACCTTTCAGAGACAGAGTTTAGAACACTGATGATAAGAATGTTTAACAAACTTAGTGAGGACATAAGGAAGGATAGAGAAATCATAAAAAACAACCAGTTAGAACTAAAGAATACAATAACTGAAATGAAGAACACACTCGAAGGAATCACCAGTAGAGTAGATGAAGCAGAGGAGTGTATCAGCGATTTGGAAGACAAAATAGCAGAAATCACCCAGTTGGAACAACAAAAAGACCAAAGAATAAAAAGCAATGAAAATAGTTAAAGAGCCCTATGGGACAAGGTGAAGCACAACCACCTTCAACTCATAGGAATACCAGAAGGAGAAGAGAAGAAGCAAGGGGTCGAGAATGTATTTGAAAAAATAATGACTGAAAACTTCCCTACCCTGGTGAAGGAAATCAGCATACATGCCCAGGAAGTGCAGAGCATTCCAAACAAGGTGAACCCAAACAGGTCCACACCAAGACACATCATAGTTAAAATGGCAAAGGGTAAAGACAGAGACAGAATCCTAGAGGCAGCAAGAGAAAGACAGCGGGTTCCATACAAAGGAACTCTTGTTAGACTAACAGCTGACTTGTCTACAGAAACTCTGCAGGCCAGAAGGGAGTGACAGGAGATATTCAAAGTGACACAAAATAAAGGCCTACAACTAGGATTGCTCGACCCAGCACGGCTAACACTTAAAACTGAAGGAGAAATGAAGAGCTTCTCAGAAAAGAATAAGCTTAAGGAATTCATTACCACCAAGCAAGCATTGCAAGAAATTTTAAAGGGGCTTTTTTAAACAAAAGAAAGGGGTAAGCAAGCTAACCCAGGAAGACCAGGAATACAAATAACAAAATGGCAATACATATGCACCTATCAATAATTATTTTAAGTGTGAATGGGCTAAATGCTCCCGTCAAAAGACAGAGTATCCGGTTCGGTCCCACATATGAGGGCCAGTGACACTGCCCTCAAAAAAAAAAAAGACAGAGAGGGAGTGAGTGGATAAGAAAACAGGACCCATGTATATGCTGTTTACAGATGGAGTAAGATATTTCATGCAAATGGAAATGAGAAAAAAAAAGAGCTGGAGTACCAATGCTTGTTTTGGACAAAATAGGCTTTAGAATGACTACGATAAAAAACAAATAAACACCTGTGCACCCAACATAGAAGCTCCTAATTATATGTAATAGATTTTGACAGACATAAAGACAGAGATCAACAGTAACACTACCATAGTAGGGGACTTCAGCACCCCATTGTCACCAGTAGACAGACCCTTTAGACAGAAAATCAACACAGAAAGATGGGCCTTAAATGACACTTTAGACCAGCTGGACTTCGTTGATATTTTTGGAGCACTTCACCCTGAAAAAACAGCATATACATTCTTCTCAAGTGCACATGGGACATTTTCCAAGGTAGACCACGTTAGGCTACAGAACAAGTCTCAGTAAATTTAAGAAGATTGAAGTCATATCAAGCAGATATAAAGGAAAAACTGATGGTTGCTGGTTGGGAGGGAGTGGGGATGAGGGAGAGGGGGAAGGTTTTGTACAGCATAGGTGGGTGACTACAATGTTGCCACAGGGATATGGGGGCAGGTCTGGGAATGTAATTGATAATGTTGTGAAGAGACTATTATGTTAAGTGAAATAAGTCATTTGGAGAAAGACAAGTACCATATGATCTCACTTATATGTGGAATCTGAAAAATTGAATGAACGATCAAAGTAAACAGACTCATAGATATAGAGGAAAAACTGAGGGTTGCTAGCTGGGAGGGGGGTGGGGATAAGGGGAAGGGGAAGAGATTAGACAGCGTAAATAGACAACTACAATATTGCCACAGGGATATGAAACACAGTTCAGGGAATATAATAATGTAAAATTTTGTGGCATGTCAGATAGTCACATATCTTGTTAGGGAGACCACTTCATGGATGGAGTAGAGGCTTGATCACTGCACTGTACACCTGAAGCTGATGTTGTATAATATTGTATGCCAACTGTAACTGAATATATAGATAGTCATGGGATGTGGAGTATACTGTGGAAGGGAGTCAAAAGAATTGTAACAGATATGTATGATATGGGGGGAGGAGTGGGGTGGCGAACTGGGGGAGGGGGTTTGTCACTTTGGGGGGTAAAGAGTATAACTATTGCATTGTGTTGTACACCTGAAACTAATAAAAAAAATCAAAAAAAGAAAATGCATTCTACCAAAATTTTGGAGATACAGCAAAAGCAGTTTTAAGAAGGAAATTTATATCATTATAGGCCTATCTCAAGAAAGAAGAAAAATCCCAGGTAAAGAACCTCACATTATGCCTTAAAGAACTAGAAAAGAACAAATGAAACCCAAAGTCAGCAGAAGGAAGGAAATAATAAAAATCAAAGCAAAACTAAATGAAATAGAGAACAAAAAGACAATAGAAAAACTTAATGCAATGAAGAGCTGGATGTTTGAAAAGATTAATAAAATTCACAAACCCTTGGCTACACTCACTAAGATAAAAACAGAAAACACACAAATAAACAAAATCAGAACTGAAACAGGGGAGGCTACCATGGATGCCACAAAATAGAAAGGTTCATCCAAGAACACTATGAAGGACTGTATGTCACCAAATTCAATAACCTAGATGAAATGGACAATTTCTTAGAAATATACAGCATTTAAGTGCCGGCCGAGTGGCTCAGTTGGTTAAGAGCTCGCTCAAGAGTGCGAGCTGAGCTCTGAGCAACAGCTGTTCGAGGCCAGCCCGAGCTGAGTTGTTGTTGAGCTGCCAACAGGTGGCAGGATGGCTCAGCTAAAAAAAAAAAAAAGAAAAAGAAGAAATATACAGCGTTCCTAGGCTGAATCACAAATAACTGGAAAATCAAAATAGACTGATCAACAGTAAGGAAATTGAATCAGTAATCTGAAACCTTCCCAAAAGCAAAAGTCCGGGACAAGATGGCTTCATTAGTGAATTCTACCAAACATTCAAAGAGGATCTAATACCTGTTTTATTTGAACTCTTCCAAAAAATTGAGAAGGAAATAATATTTCCTAACTTATTTTGTGAGGTTCACATTACCCTGATACCAAAACCTGGTAATGAATAACACAAAAAATGAACATTTCAGAGCAATATCTCTGATGAATGAATACAGATGCAAAAATCCTTAGCAAAATTCTAGCAAATCAAAAGCAACAATGCATTAAAAAAATTATACATCATGACTTAATAGGGCTCATCCCAGGGTCACAAGGATGGTTCAACATACACAAATTGATCATTGTAATACACCACATAAGTAAAATAAAACAAAAAATATATGATTATATCAATGGATGCAGAAAAAGCCTTTGACAAGATAGAACTTTCATTTTTTATTTATTTATTTATTTATTTATTTATTTATTTATTTATTTATTTATTTATTAGCTGAGCCATCCTGCTACCTGTTGGCAGCTCAGCAGCTGCTCAGCTCAGGCTGGGCATCGAACTGCTGCTGCTCAGAGCTCAGCTCACAATCTTTAGCGATCTCTTAACCAACTGAGCCACTCTGCTAGCCAGAACTTTCATTTATGATTAAAACACTTAACAAGGACTTCTGGTGAGATAGTGGAATAGAGAGTCACTGTGCCAACTGCCTCCCAGGATCACACCAAAATTACAAATAATTTATACTACATTCAACCTTGGAAGTCCCCGGAATACTACATGAACAGAACCGCTAAACGAAGGACTTAAAGAGGAGACCACGTCAAGTCTGGTAGGAGGGGTGGAGATGAGAAAGGGCGAACCCCATGATGGACACCTCAGAGGTGGGGAGGCTTTTCTGGTTGGGGGAGAGACCCTCTGGCCCCACACTGAACTCACAAGCCTAGAGTTACTTTGCTGGGAAGTGGAGTTCTATGATAGGTGGCATTAGAAATTAGTGAAGACTCTGTATGCTCAACTCGGTGAGGCTGAGGGCAGCTAGAGAACTAGTGGGGCCAGCACACGGACTCGCTTGCCAGTGAGCTCTCACCTGATTCCTGGTGGAGGGAGTAGCTGTGTGATTGGGGCCCAAGAGCCTGCGGGGATGGACTGAACTGAGAGCCTTTGGGGAGGGAGCTGGAGGGTTTTGGGACCACTGTTCCCCTGGTGTGGAGTTTGCACATGCATAGTGTACAGGACGGTGCCATTTTTTCAGGGTTCGGCCCTACCACAGAGTGTCAGGTCCTGGGCCGCATTGGTCTGGTGAAATGGGCACAGGAGTGCCTGTGTAGATGTGTGCACATGAGGCTTTGGATCCCGACCCTCCATCCTGTTTGTGCTGTGTTGCCAGGGAAATGCCTGGCAGGCGCACTGAGGATCCAACAGGCTGTTCATTGACACAGGAGTGCATCAGCCGCCTTGGGTCCCTGCTCTCTACTCTGCTCGCGCAGAGTTGCCAGGCCGGTGATTGGCTGTCGGGCTGCTCAACCTGATCTGTGAATGGCTGATTGGAACAAGCTGAGAATGGGAGTTTTCCTAAAAGTGTTGGGCAGGAAGCTGTGAGCCTGCATGATCCATTTGGGGTTTTCCTGGCGAGTTTGTGTGGGCTGGTTGCCTGTGCAGAGTGCATGCTGCTCTGACTTGGTGAGGGCCACAGACCACATCCAGTGGTGCCTTAGGGGCCTGCCCCACCCATCTAGAGCTCTGTTGCCAGATGCACCCTGAGTCCCTGTTGCCTGGCCCTCACCTACTCAGGGCACAGAGGGTTTTTTTGCAGCAGCAGACAACCCACAAGAATCTGTGCAAAATTTTTGGTAGTGAGCACGATTTCAGAGCACACAGCAGCTAAATGCGGGAAGCTCACTGCAAGCCTGAGAGGGAGTCCAGCACATAAAAAGTTAAGCCCTTTCCCCCAACAGCTGGCGCTGAGTCTCTCAGAGACAGTCTATTGCTGAGAAAGGGGTCTGCATATTAAAGAGGATGGAGAGCCCCCACACCCTTTTTTCTTTTTCCTTTTTCTTCCTCTTTTCTTTCTTCTTTTTTCCCTTCTCTTCTTTCTAGGTGATCTATCTAATACATTGAAGCAATCAAAGAATGACAGCCAGAATGAAAAAGCAAAGAAACATGTCCCAAGTAAAAGATCAGAAGCAACCTCCAGAAATGGAACTAAATGAAACAGAGGTATCCAAACTATCAGAGGCAGAGTTTAGAACACTGATGACAAGAATGTTTAAGGAACTTAGCGACGACATAAAGAAAGATAGGGAAACCATAGAAAAACAACCAGTTAGAACTAAAGATTACAATAAGTGAAATAAAGAACACTCTCAAAGGAATCACCAGTAGATTAGGTGAAGCAGATGATCGGATCAGTGAATTAGAAGACAGGATAGCAGAAATCACCCAGCTGGAACAACAAAAAGAAGAAAAGAATAAAAAACAATGAAAATAGGGCCGGCCGAGTGGCGCAGTGGTTGGGAGCTGGCTTGGGATACCAGCGGCCCCGGTTCGGATCCCACATATGAGGCCAGTGACACTGCCCTCAAACAAACAAACAAACAAACAAACAAAAAACAATGAAAATAGTTTAAGAGACCTGTGGGACAACATGAAGTGCCGCAACATTCACATCATGTGAATGCCACAAGGAGAAGAGAAGAAGTAAGGGATTTAGAATGTATTTGAAGAAATAATAACTGAAAACTTCCCTACCCTGGTGAAGGAAATCGACATACAAAATCAGGATGTGAAGAGTGTTCAAAAAAGCTGAACCCAAACAGGCCCACACCAAGACAAATCATAGTTAAAATTGCAAAGGTTAAAGACAAATACAGAATCCTAAAAGCTGGAAGGAAAGACAGCAGGTTACATACAAAGAAGCTCCTATAAGACTAACAGCTGACTTGTCTACAGAAACTCTGCAGGCCAGAAGGGAGTGGCAGGAGATATTCAAAGTGACACAAAATAAAGTCCTACAACTAAGATTGCTATACCCATCACGGCTAACACTTAAAATTGAAGGAGAAATAAAGAGCTTCTCAGAAAAGAATAAGCTTAAGGAGTTCATTACCACCAAGCCAGCATTGCAGCAAATGTTAAAAGGGCTTTTTTAAACAGAAGAAAGGGGAAAACAAGCTAACCCAGGAAGACAGGAAATACAAATAATAAAACGGCAATAAATATGCAACTATCAATAATCACTTTAAATGTGAATGGGCGGGCTGGCCAAGTAGTGTGGTAGTTAAGTGCTGGCTTAGGAAACCAGCCGCCCCGGTTCGGTTCCCACATATGAGGACCAGTGACACTGCCCTCAAAAAAATAAACAAATAGTACAATTTCATTCTTCTTATAGCGGAGTAATACTTCCATTGTATAAATATACCACAGTTTCTTAATCCAGTCATCTACTGATGGGCATTTTGGTTGTTTCCAAGTCTTAGCTATTGTAAATTGTGCTGTTATGAACATAGGGGTGCATAATTTTTTTGAATACGTGTCTTGGGTTTTTCAGGAAAAATACCTAGGAGTGGAATTGCTGGGTCAAAAGGTAGCTCTATTTCCATTTCTTTGAGATAACTCCATACTGACTTCCATAGTGGCTGCACCAATCTGCAATCCCACCAACAGTGCAGCAGGGTCCCCTTTTCCCCACAGCCCCGCCAGCACTTGTTGTTTGTTGATTTATTGATGATAGCCATTCTCACTGGAGTGAGGTCGTACCATTTGCAATGATATTGATGGACCTAGAGACTATTATGTTAAGTGAAATAAGTCAGTCAGAGAAAGACAAATACCATATGATCTCACTCATATGTGGAATCTGAAAAACTGTTTGAATGAGCAAAGTAAACAGAAACTGTCTCATATATATAAAGGAAAAATCAGGGTTGCTAATTGGGAGGGGGATGGGGATGAGGGAGAAGGGGAAGGGATTAGACAGCAAAAATAGGCAACTACAATATTGCCACTGGGATATGAAAGGCAATTTGGGGAATATAATTAATAATGTTGTAAATATTTTGTGGGGTGTCAGATGGTCATAGGTCTTGTTAGGGAGACCACTTCATGGATGGAGTAGAGGTTTGATCACTGCACTGTATACCTGAAGGGGAGGTTGTATACCAACTGTAATTGAATATATATAGATAGTCACGGGATGTGGATTATACCGTGGAAGAGAGTCAGAGGAAGAGTAATAGATATATATGATATGTGGGGGGAGATGTGGGGTGGCGAATTGGGGTGGGGTGTTGTCACTTTGAGGGGTAAAATGTATAACTATTGCACTGTGTTGTACACCTGAAACTAATTAAAAATAAATAAATTAATTAATTTAAAAATAAAATAAAATAAACAAATAAATAAATAAATGTGAATGGGCTAAATGCTCCATCAAAAGACAGACAGTGGCCGAGTGGATAAGAAAACAGGACCCATGCATATGTTGTCTACAAGAGACGCATCTCAGATCAACAGACACACACAGATTGAAAGTAAAAGGATGGAATAAGATATTGCATGCAAATGGAAATCAGAAAAAAGCTGGAGTAGCAATACTTATTTCAGACAAAATAGGCTTTAAAATGAAGACTAAAATAAAAGACAAAGAAGGGTACTACATAATAATAAATTGATTGCTTTAACAAGAGGACATCACCCTAGTAAACATCAATGTACCCAACATAGGAGCTCCTAAATATATAAAACATATTTTGACAGACATAAAGACAGAGATCAATAGTGACACTATTGTAGTAGGGGATTTCAACATCCCGTTGTCACCAATGGACAGATCTTCGACAGAAAATCAACATGGACACAGTGGCCTTAAATGACACTTTAGACCAGCAGGATTTAATCAATATTTTTAGAACATTTCATCCCAAAGCTACAGAATATACATTCTTCTCAAGTGCTCATGGAACATTTTCCAAGAGAGAACACACGTTAGGCCACAAAACAAGTCTCAACAAATTTAAGAAGATTTAAATCATATCAAGCCTCTTCTCTGACCACGATGCTATGAAACTAGACATCAATTATAAGAATAAACCTGGAAAGCACACAAGCACATGGAGGCTGAATAACATGCTACTAAATAGTGAGTGGGTCACAAATGATATCAAGGAGGAAATCAAAAGATACCTCGAGACAAACGAAAATGAAAACACCACGACCAAAATCTCTGGGATGCAGAGAAAGCAGTCCAAAGAGGAAAGTTCATAGCAGTGCAGACCTACCTAAAGAAGGAAGAAAAACCTCAAATCAACAATCTTTACACCTAATGGAACTGGAAAAAGAACAGCAAAACAAGCCCATAGGGAGTACAAGGAAGGAAATGATAAAGACCAGAGCAGAAATAAATGAAATAGAGACCAAAAAAAAATACAAAAATCAATAAAACCAAGAGTTGTTTTTTTGTTTTTTTGTGTGTTTTTTTTTTGAGGGCAGTGTCACTGGCCCTCATATGTGGGACCCAAACTGGGGCCGCTGGCTTCCCAAGCCAGCGCTTAACCTCCGCATCACTCGGCTGACCCGAGAGTTGGTTTTTAGAAAGATAAACTAAATCGACAAATCCTTAGCCAGACTCACCAAGAAAAAGAGAGAGAGGACCCAAATTAATAAAATCAGAAATGAAAGAGAAGTGACAAAAGATACCACAGAAATACAGGAAGTTTTAAGAAAATGCTACGAACAACTATATGCCAACAAATTCGACAATCTGGAAGAAATGGCTAAATTTCTAGAAGCATACAGTCTACCAAGTCTGAACCAAAAAGAAACAGAAACTCTGAACAAATTGATTACTACCAAAGAAATTGAATCAGTAATCAACAATCTTCCAAAAAACAAAAGCACTGGACCTGATGGCTACACAGGTGAATTTTACAAAACATTCAATAAAGAATTAGTACCTATTCTCCTCAAACTATTCCAAAAAATCCAAAAGGAGGGAAGGCTCCCAAACTCTTTCTATGAAGCCACTGTCACCCTGATTCCTAAGTCAAAGATATTACAAAAAAGGAAAACTACAGGCCGATACCCCAATGAACATAGATACAAAACTTCTCAACAAAATACTAGCAAACCGAATTCAGCATCACATTAAAAAGATCATACACCATGATCAAGTGGAATTCCTTCCTGGTGTGCAAGGTTGGTTCAATATCTGCAAATCAATAAATGTAGTACATCATATTAACAAAATGAAAAATAAAAATCATACGATCATATCAATAGGTGCAGAAAAAGCATTTGACAAAATCCAGCAGCCATTTAGGATAAAAACTCTTAGCAAAGTGGGAAGAGTGGGATCAAATTTCAACATAATAAAGGACATACATGATAAGCCCACAGCAAACATCGTACTCAATGGGTAAAATCTAAAAGCTTTCCCCTTAAGATCAGGAACAAGACAAGGCTGCCCACTTTCACCACTTCTATTTAACATAGCTCTGGAAGTTCTAGCCACAGCAATCAGACTAGAAAATGAAATAAAAGCATCCATATTGGAAAGGAGGAAGTAAAATTGTCATTATATGCAGATGACATGATACTATATAGAGAGAATCCCAAAGACTCCACAAAAAAAAAAAAACTGTTAGAACTGATAAACTAATTTGGAAAGGTAGCAGGGTACAAAATTAACATTCAGAAATCAGTTGCATTTATATACACCAATAATAAGCTATCAGAAGAAGAAATCAGGAAATCAATCCCTTTTACAATTGCTTCAAATCAATAAAACATCTGTGAATAAATTTAACTTAAGAAGTAAAGACCTATACTCAGAATATTATGAGACACTGAACAGAGAAATCAAAGAAGATACAAATAAATGGAAATACATACCATGCTCATGGATAAGAAGAATTAATATAGTTAAAATGTCAATACTACTTGAGGCAATATATAGATTCAATGCAATTCCAATGAAACTACCAAGGACATTTTTCTCAGAAATAGAACATATAATCCTAGAATTTATCTGGAACCACAAAAGACCCCAAATAGCCACGGAAATCTTGAGAAATAAGAAAGAAATGGCAGGCGTCACACTCCTGACATCAGAACATACTACAAGGCAGCTGCAATCAAAACAGTGTGGTACTGGCATAAAAACAGACACATAGACCAATAGAACAGAATAGAGAGCCCAGGAATAAACCCATCTATATACGGTCATTTAATGTATGACAATAGAAGCAAGAATTTACACTGGAGTAAAGATAGTCTATTTAATAAATGGTGCTGGGAAAATTGGCCTGACACGTACAAAAAAAAATTAAAATGGACCACCTACTTACACCATATACAAGAACAAACTCAAAATGGATGAAAGACTTAAATGTAAGACCTGAAACCATAAAACTCCTAGAAGAAAACATAGGGAGTAAGTTTGCAGACATTACCCTGACTAATATTTTTACTGATATATCCCCTTGGGCAAGGGAAATAAAATAAAAAATGAACATATGGGATTACATCAGACTTAAAAGTTTTTTCACAGCAAAGGAAATCATCAATAAAACAAAAAGTCAGCCCACTGAATGAGAGAAGATATTTGCCAACGATATATCTGATAAGGGGTTGATATTCAAAATTTATAAAACACTCATGAAACTCAACACCAAAAAACAAACAACCCAATTTAAAAATAGGCAGAGGATATGAAGAGGCATTTCTCTAAAGAGGACATACAGATGGCCATCAGGCATATGAAAAAATGTTCAACCTCACTAATCATCAGAGAAATGCAAATAAAATCCACAATGAGATACCACCTCACTCTGGTCAGAATGGCTATCAACAAATCTACAAATAAGAAGTGCTGGCAAGGTTGTAGAGAAAAGGGTGGTGCACTTTTGGTGGGACTGCAGATTGGTGCAGCCATTTTGGAAATCATTATGGAGGTATCTCAAAAAACTGGAAATGGAACTACCATATGACCCAGCAATTCCACTCTTGGGTATCCACCCAGAGGAATCCAAGACACTAATTCAAAAAATATATACAGTCTAATCCCTTCCCTTCTCCCTCATCCCCAGCCCTCCCAACTAGCAACACTGTTTTTCCTCTCTATATCTATGAGACAGTTTCTGTTTACTTTGCTCATACATTCCGTTTTTCAGATTCCACATATAAGTGAGATCATATGGTATTTTGATATATATGATATGGGGGCCAGGAGTGGGGTGGCGAATTGGGGGAGGCGGTTGTCACTTTGAAGGGTAAAACGTATAACTATTGCACTGTATTGTACACCTGAAACTAATTAAAAATAAATAAATTTTTATATATATATATATATATATATATATATATATATATATATATATATCCCTTTGTTTATTGCAACACTATTTACAATAGCCAAGATTTGGAAACAACCAAAATGCCCATCAGTACACAACTGGATTAAGAAACTGTGGTACATTTATACAATGGAGTATTACTCTGCTATAAAGAAGAATGAAATCGTACCATTTGCAATGATATGGATGGACCTAGAGATTATTATGCTAAGTGAACTAAGTCAGTTGGAGAAAGACAAATACCATATGATTTCACTTATATGTGGAATCTGTAAAACTGAATGAACGAGCAAAGTAAACAGAAACAGACTCAGAAATATAGAGGAAAGATTGTTCGTTGCTGGTTGGGTGGGGGGTGGGGATGAGGAAGAAGGGGACGGGATTAGACACCATAAATAGGTAACTACAGTATTGTCACAGGGATATAAAACACAGTTTGGGGAATATAATAATGTTGTAAATATTTTGTGGGGTGTCAGATGGTCACATGTCTTGTTAGGGAAACCACTTCATGGATGGAGTAGAGGCTTGATTGCTGCACTGTACACCTGAAGCTGATGTTGTACAATATTGTATGCTAACTGTAATTGAATATATAGATAGTCATGGGATGTGGCGTATACTGTGGCAGGTAGTCGAAAGAATTGTAATAGATATGTATGATAAGGGGGGAGTGGGGTGGCGAATTGGGAGAGGTGGGTTGTCAGTTTGAGGGGTAAAAATATAACCATTGCACTGTGTTGTAAAAAATAATAATATAAAAAATAAAAAATGACATCACAATGGAAATAAAAACACAATGTGATATCATCTAACACTTGTTAGAATGGCTATTTTCAACATGACAAATAAATCGCAAGTGTTGGAGAGGCAGTGGAGAAAAAGGAACCTTCATACACTGTTAGTGGGAATGTGAATTGGTACAGTCACTCTGGAAAACAGTTTGGAGGTTCTTCAAAAAATTAATAATAGTATTACCATATGACCTCGCAATCCCTCTTTTGGGTATCTACCAAAATAATCTGAAGTTTTTTTTTAGTTGAGCCATCCTGCCACCTGTTGGCAGCTCAACGGCAACTCAGTTCGGCAACCGCCATTGCTCAGAGCTCAGCTGGCACTCTTGAGTAAGCTGTTAACCAACTGAGCCACTGGGCCAGTCCTCTGAAGTTTTTTGTCAGTAAAAATATGTGTGCTCTGATGTTCACTGCAGCATTATTTATGGCATCTAAGACACAGAAACAACCAAAGTGTCCTTAGATAGATGACTGGATTAAGAAGTTTTGATATATACACAATGGAATACTACTCTACCATAAGAAAAGATAGTATACTGCCATTTGCGGCAACATAGATGGATCTAGAGATTATTATGCTAAGTGAAATAAGTCAGACAGAAAAAGTTGAGAACCATATGACTTCCCTCATATGTGGGATATAAAACTGAAAGCAACAAAGGAACAAGACAAACAGAAACAAAAACTCTTAGACACAGGCAATTTAGTGGTTACCAGAGGGTAAGGGGGGAAAAAGAATGGTAGAAGAGGGTAAAGTGGGTCAAATGTATGATGATTGAAAGAGAAGTGACCCAGGGTGGTGAACACATAATACAATATATAGATGATGCTTTATAGAATTCCACACTTGAATCCTATGTAGTTTTGCTCACCATTGTCACCCTAATAAATGTTAATAAAAGATTAAAAAGTGTGCTAGATTTTGCTGTGGTAAAAACTCCAAAACCAGTGACTTAAAACAATAAAGTTTATTTCTTACTTGTGTTACATATTTCTTGTGAGTAATCCAGATTATTCATGAACCCAGACCAATAGAGCAGTCACCACCTAGAGCCAAGGGCACAGCAAATGATGCAAATTGTACAGTGTCTCTTAAAATTTCTGCCCCAAGATTTTATTCATCACTTCTACTCACATTCTATAGAATAAAGCAAGTCTCATGGCCACACCTAACTTCAAGAGTGTGGGAATGTGGGATTCCACTCTGTGCCCAGAAGACTGGAGAGCAAAATATATTTAGTAGACTGCGCTAATGGCTACCACAGTCTTTCAGAAGAAGGAGAATATGGTTATATTTAGATGTCAGAAAAATCACTTTAGCAGCACATATTGGTTGGATTGGATGGAAGCTAACCTGGAGGCAGGGAGCCTAATCAGGAGGATAGTACAGTATTTGAGGAGAAAGATGATGGTGGTCTGATTTAGAGCAAGGAAAGAGAATTAGAGAGAAGGGGCTGATGCATGAGACATTTAATGAGATATTAAGGAAAATCAATAGGTCTATGCCAAAAGGTCATGAAAGTAGTAGTTGGAGTAAATACAGATGCTGCTGGTAGACAAACCTGGTGGGCAGAGATTGTGGTGGTGGCCAGGGCTTTTGGGGTATGGCTAGTATGGAGTGGAGCTAATGGACAGAGCTAGTAAGCAAGGCTTAATGGGGATCGGCATGGCTGGTGAGTGCGATTGGTTGTTGTTGATTATTGGTGGTGAGATATGGATGGTGGCTGGTGGGTGTGGGTGGTGAAATTCAGTACAGATGGAGTATAACATTATGAGGTGGGGAGTAGCAGAAGTTTAGACTGGATGGAAAAGTAGCAAAGAGCCAAATAGGGAAGGCCTTGACCACCATGGCATGACGTGTGACTTTTATCACAAAGAAAACAGGAACAAATTAATTATTTTAAATATATCTGCCTGATGATGCTTCAAGTACATGGATAGGTATAAAGTGAGATAATCATGTGTAGAATAAGGCCAAGGGTAGTGGACCAACCAGTATTATGTATGTATTTGCCAAAGCACAAGAACAGAGGGATGGTCTGTCTAATGCAGCCTGTGTTCTCATAATTCATATCTGTCTGACATTTGGCAACTGTCTAGACAGAGGTGAGTTTAGAATGCTTCCTGGTTTCTCATACAGGATTTTTTCCTTATTTTTTCATTTTGTTCTAACTTTTTCAATTCATTTTCTGCCATGCAGTGCCATTAATCAACTGTTGAGCATGTCCACAAGAACACCAAGTTTAGAGAAGTTTCTTCTAGCCAGAAACTGTCTTTGTGAATGGACCTCAAAATCTGGCCTTGGTGTAAAAACTGAGTTCAGAGAAATGGGAGACCATTTGGTGCCTGTTGCAAAAACATCTTAGAAATTAGCCAAGGTTGAAGCTTCTTTCACAAAGAAATTTAAATGCCACTATTATCTCCAATATTTATGTTAATGCAAATTTCATTGTACTTTAAAGCTCATAAATCCAAGCAACAAGATGCAAAGAAACCATAGACATAAAATTAAAATTAGTACAGGGATACACATATTTAATAGAGTTCAACAACTAAGCAGTAGACAAGAGACAACCCACATTTTGCAGCCATCAAAGCAAAATGAAATATGTTAGAAGCTGCTAAATGATACATTTATATTTTAGAGAACTTTATAGAAAAAAATCTTCAAAATCTGCTTTTGGTAACTAAATATTTTGAAATAAACCAGAAAATATTCTACACAGAATTATTAATATAGTATAAGAGAGGACAGAAAATGAAAAAAAAAGATAAACACATTCTAGTTTGTAAGTAACTATTTAACAAAGACAAGATACATTTAAAGTTACTATAATATATGCATATTTATACACACAAATACACACAGCACTACCACTTTTTGAGTGCCTGCTATGTACTAGGCACCATAGTTATATATATTATCTCATTAATCCTTTCAACGTCCTTTAAGGTAAAATATTGTCTGTGGGTACTTAAGTTCACATCTGACTTTCTATAATGGTCCCTGTACTTCTGGAAGCCAGAAAACCTACGTTTTCAAGACTCTCTTGCCAGCTTGGTTCTGGTTAGCTTTGCCAATGGAAAAACCCTTCTATGAGATAATCAAGTGGGAGGAAAAAGTGAAGCCATTCTGCATTTGGCCTCTCCCTTTTCTCCCACTTCACTGCATAATGACCCCATGTAGGACCAGCAAAATAGCTGCTCAGCCCAAATCACTAACAAACAGAATTTTAGTTTTAGCAAGTAAAATGATTATGGCTTTAAGTCACTAAGTTTTGGGGTGGTTGGTTACATAAAACCAAGCTAACGGAGACATCACCAAATTATGAATAGACAAGACTGTTCCTCCAGGTTCAAAAGATGTGAAATAAAAGAAACTTCACAGCTTGCAAATACAAGTTACTCCATACATGAGAGAAGAGCATTCACTTTCAGGAAAAGTATACACGAAAGGTCCCCAATTAATTCAAAAGACATTCTGCCTACTTGGAAAAATTCAGTCAATTACTTAATACCACCTGGTGCTAGATTTTTTTTCCCTTGAAAGAGATAAAAAATTATTTTCAAAGACTTTTTTCAAAGAAATTTTTATGATTTATTGCTTCAATCTCCTTCAGAAGGCAAATAAATATTTCATTCTTACATGAGCTTAATTCTTTGTGCAGTTTTACCTCCTATCCCCCAAATATAAAGAGGAGTAAATCTTACTTGTTAGAAAATTATGTTCTAAGATCACCCTTTAAACTTGGAGCTAAAATAATTCGCACTCTGCGTCTTTCATGTTTAAAGTGTACATATTTCTCAATGTCTTCAAGAAGGTGACACAGCTAATGTTTCTTAAACCCATAATTCTGCTTTCATTAAATCAACAGAGGCTTTCTAGGAAGACAAAAGATTCCATTTCTAGCCACCTAAAAAAAAGCTGGCTTTTGTGTACCATAAAGATTCAGAATATCTTGTATTATGTGTCTTTGATGTTCAGCAACTCTTTGACAACTTTACTTTTCTTTACTTAAGAAAATATGAAGCTCTAATAAACCATTCAAATGAAATTCCCCACAGAATACAATCTTTTTGAATTAAAGTTTATTGAGGTGACAATTGTTAGTAAAGTTACATAGGTTTCAGGTGAACAATTCAGAAATACATCATCTATATATCACATTGTGTGTTCACCACCCCGTCAGTATTCCTTCCATCTTTAGTAACCATAGAATCAAGTTAGAAGGACAAAAATGTGACTTTTCTCTTCTATATCTAGAATCTTTTATCAGAATTGTAAAGGTTTTGTTTCACTATTTTTCAAGAAAACAGCTTACCATACTCACAGGCTTTTCTCTCCTGAGATTATTAACTCAATTGATTTCGTGCTTACTGTTAATGATAATAAGATCTTGATGGTTTCAGTCCCAGTATAGGCCAGTTGGGCTTTCCGTAGTCACACTGCACCCTTGACTCCAATGTCAACCTGATCCCTGACCTTGGCCAAGTCAACTTCCACTCCAGCACAAGTAATATATATGGCTGCTTTTATGCAAACATCCCCTCCATGGGAACAACTCAGTCTCTGTTACAGGTATAAAGAGGCTTGCCTTTATATCCACAAGATTTAACTGCAGCAAAAAGGTATGAACTTGAATTTGGGGGTTTCATATAGAACATAGAACACATTTACAGTATTCTAGGTCAAAATGGTGAGCTGCTATAACAAACAATACTAATAATACAGTGACTTTTTATTTTTTTAGCTGAGCCACCCTGCCACCTGTTGGCAGCTCAGCTGCAGCTCAGCTCGGGCTTGGCGTCAAACTGCTGTTGCTCAGAGCTCAGCTCACACTCTTGAGTGAGCTCTTAACCAACTGAGCCACTCAGCCGGCCCTACAGTGACTTTTTAAAGAGAAGTTGATAAGTCTCATAATATTTGTGATTCAAGTACATAGTCTTAATAAGCAAGGCACCTCTGATCCATGGTCATTTAGGGATCTGGTTTCCTTTCATGGGGCTGCCCCTCCTTCCCTTAAATCGTGTATGCCATCTGTTTGATTAAAGTTAAGTTGTCATAGGTGATAGTATAGAGGAGGCATATTCACTTTTTTAAGGCTTCGAGGTGGTATACAGCACTTCCATTTGCATTCCACTTGGGAGAACTTAGTCAAATGGCTAATACCACTCCACAAAGAATTCTAGAAGGTATAACCATGCACCATGTTCCTAGGAAGAAAGAAAGAACATATTTCTGTAATCAACCAGCAGCCTCTGCCACAGATGCAAAGTCAAGATGATCTGTATTTTGCCATTTGCATACTCAAAACAACCACTGGGAAAAAGAGCTGTCTCCAGCACAAGTTCTATGATATCATGTCATTTTTCAAATCAACATTCATCACCCAACAAAAGTCACAACCAAAGAAAGGAAATAACCAGTCCAAGAATAGTCACAGACATGAGGAAGAATAAGAATGAAAATTGCATTGTTCATCCCCCAGTATATTAATGTCATGACCCCATGGGGTACAAATTGTGTTAGGGAGTGGTCATGACTTTCCCTTGGTCCTTCGGGATAGGAAAGAGGGGCAATGGGAGAACAAACAGAGAACTAGTAAAATTGTTGAGTTCTTTTCTGACCTCACCAGAACAAGGGGCCCTGTATTTTCATTTTGCACTGTGTCCCACAAAGTGTGTAACCAGTTCTGCATGGGGAATGAGGAGCTGACAGAGAAATATATTTCCCTTTATCTAATTCCCAGAAAATGGAGCATTTCATTAAGTCTTCTCAGATATCCAGCAAGATTGAGGAAACAATCTCCCATAGCTGTGGTCAACTCCATAACTGATCCTTATATTGGCTCTCTCTCCTTCCATATTTTGCTTCCCTTGTCTTTCACTCCTGATTCCTGAAATGACATTCCTAAAGAAATGACTTGCACAAAAGCTGTTGTGGTCAGCATTTAAGCAGAGAGCTTTGGTGGTGAATGAGCTCTGTGGTTGTCTAGGGGAAGATCATTACAGACAGTGGGAATAGCAAGCAAAGGCCTTGAGGTGGGAGCATGCCTAGCTTGTTTCAGAAGCAGCAAAGAAGTCATGGTGATTAGAGTGTAGTGAGCAATAAGAGGTGAGAAAAATAGGAGATGAAGTCAGTGAGGTCATGGAGATTCATAAATCCCCTAAGGAGAGCTGTTGGGGCATTCAATCAGGGAAGTGATATGATTTGACTTAAGTTTTGAAAGGGTCATCTGGCTGCTTTGTTGAGAATAGACTGTAGAAGCCCATGGCAGGATCAGGGAAAACATTTAGAAGACTGTAGCAATAGTCCATGTGAGAGAGAAGATGATGGCTTGGACTGGGTGGTAGCATTAGAGGTGATGAGAAGAGTCAGATTCAAAGGATTTGCTGATGAATTGGATGAAGACTAAAAGTGAAAGAGAGGAGGCTGCCCACAAGTTCCTTGGCCTCAGGAGATATGTGGCCTGGAGATTTAATGGTGAGCAGGTCCCTGAGGGAATGGGAGACAGGATGGGGTGGGGATGGTTCAGATAGGGCACAGGATGATCTGGAGAATACACAAAGGAGTGTAAAAGGAAGGAGCAATGGGACTCATGGTTCAGGGCAAATCCCCATCTATTTCCCCCTTTCTCTTGCCCAAAAAGGAATGTCTAATGAATAAAGTAACATGCTAAAGAGAACGGGGTCAGGGGCTGGCCAAGTGGCATGGTGGATAAGCGCTGGCTTAGGAAGCCAGCAGCCCCAGTTCGGTCCCACATGTGAGGGCCAGTGACACTGCCCTCAAAAAAAAAAAAAAGCAAAAAAATAAAGAGAAGGGGGTCAGGATCATAGATGAAGCCACTTACTCTCTCTACACTTGAGGTTGACTTCACACAGTCACATTTGGTCTCTGAGGCTCTCTAATATCAGGGCAGCCAATGATGACAGACATGCAAATAAGAAAAATCAGCTTTCCTGGAAAGAGCATGGAACTGAGAAGCACATGTGCTGGGCTACTGTAACCCACAAACTAGTAGTTCCCCAAGGGCAGCATCTGTCTATACCCATCAATCCTGACACTTCTTCACACATCCCCAAAAGGAAACCTACAAAGCATTGAAGATTATACTGAATATTTCACAGTGGAAATAGAGGAAACATTTATATCACACACAACTTCATCAATTCCCTCTTGACATGTCTCTTAGTCTCAGTCTCTCCAACCATTCTTCCCATGGGCTATTTTTTTTCCTTCATCCATGTAGAGATGCCTAGCCTTACTAACCTTCCATACTCCTGAAGCTCTCATTCCTGTCCCTAAGCCAACTCCAGCTTTCAAAACTTGTAACTCAGCCCGTTTTGGCAAAAAGAAGGTTTAGTTACCATGATTCACCCCTTTGGGTGGATGATGGATAGTGGACAATAGGAGGAATTATAAAATCTCTTTTTCTTTTGTACTAAGTGCTGAGGAATATATCAAAAGACACAGTGCCTAGCCTCAAGCATTCAAACAACATGTAAATGGATCACTGTAATTAAATGCCATAAATGTTATGACAGAAGTAAACACAAATACCATTAGGAGGGGCACATGATCCACACTGAAGGGGTAGTAATCAGGACATCATTTCAACTTTTCTGAGCACCTAATATGTGACGGGTTCTGTGCTGCACACCAGTGATATCAAAATGAGTCTTACCCACCTCTGCCTTCAAGAAAGGCACCACTAATTGGTGCATTTGCTTTGCTGGTCCTGTAAGTACATGCTTAGTCTGCACATTGGGTAACACCTTTCTGCCTCCTGAGGCTTCCTCCATCTCTGAGCTCAGTTTCCCCATCTGTCCATTGAAAAAATCTAACCAGAGTTTGGCAGAACCAGGATCACAACCTGTGACTTTTGGTTCTTATATGTGATTTAGAAAGTCTTAGAGGCTAAGAAGTGTTGATTCAAACACTTTGTTCTCATTGCTCATTTATCAGCCCAAAAGTATTGTTACTAAAAATAGGAGGCTGTAGGCATTGTGCATACCTCTAGAGAATCCCAGGGCTTATTTGCCTATTTAATTTTCCTGCTCTATTCTCCACAGTGATTACTGAAACCAAAGAAGTCTTATCATAACTGCATTTTCTTGGAACCACAGTGACATTCAGTGGCCACTGGAGGTGGAAAAACAAATGTCAGAGAAAGTATTTGTCTTCATGCTGCAGGATAGAGTAAGGCAACTTTCCCAGTAACATTCCATTGTATACATGTACCACCTCTTTTTTATCCAATCGTCTATTCATGGGCACTTGGGTTGCTTCCATATCTTGACTATTATAAAGAGTGTCGCAATGAACATAGGGGTGCATGTATCTTTTTGAATTAGTGTTTTGGATTTATTCAGGTAAAAATTCAGAAGTGGAATTACTGGGTTATAAGATAGTTCTATTTTTAATTTTTTTACGAAATTTTAAACTGTTTTCTATAGTGGCTGCACAAATTTGCAATCCCACTGACAGTGTACCAGGGTTCCCTTTTCTCTGCATCCTCACCAGCAGTAGTTTTTTGACCCGAGTGAGGTGGTATGTCATTGTGGTTTTAATTTGCATTTCTCTGATGATTCGTGATGTTGAGCATCTTTAAAGAAGTGTCTATTCAGATCTTCTGTCCATTTTTTAATTTTTTATTTTTTTCTTATGATATATAGAGGATGACAAAAAATGTATACACATTATAAGAAAGGAAAACCTATATTAAAATTGTAATACTCAATATATACCAATAACAAAAGATGAATACAGGTCATGTGTATACATTTTTTTTTTGGTGTTCCTGGTATTTAACTCAAATGAAACATTAGGCAGACATTAAAAATAATGTTCCTGTAAAACACTTCATGACTTGAAGAAATGTCCATGATATATTACTAAGTCAAAAAAAAGTATACAGTGCCAGCCAAGTGGTGCATTGGTTAAGAGTTGGCTTGGGACTCAAGCTCTGAGCAGCAGGGTCCCAGTTTGGATCCCACATGAGGGCCAGTGATGCTGTGCCCTCTACAGGTAAGGTGGTAAACAACAGCTAAACCTGGAGCTGGGCTTCCATGAGTCACCGGCAATGGAGTAGGCTGCAGTGGGGCTGGCCAGCAGTGGGTGTGCGCTTTCATGAACTGCCATGAGCTGCCGTCCAATGGCCGGCAAGTGACTGCCTCACCCGGGAAGAGCACAATGATAATACCAACATGGGTCAATGAAGCGATGTCCTCCACAGCTAGACAGAAGAACAAAATGACAGCAACTTGTCTATTCTCCTCACCTAATTCCCCAATAAAATCTTTTTTTTTTAAAGTATACAAACTGTATTTGTAATATCATCCCAACTTTGCAAAGAATAATTCCACATCCTCATGAGAAAACAATACGCCAAAGAGAGGGAAAGCTGAAGGTGCTGAATCAAAGTGCCTAGAAAGTCTGTGAGAGGCTAAAAGTTGATTGTAGGATTAGGAGCGCAGTCTCTGGCGTAAGCCAGCCTGGATCAGAGTCATGGCTCATCCACCTGAGAGCTGTGTGATCTTGGGAAAGTTACTTCCTTTTTAATGTTTATAAAATTGTCTGAAATAAGTACATATTGTTTTTAAAAGGAGAAAAAAGTTTTTTTAAAAAAGGAAGTGATGGAGAAGCAAGAATAGAGCTAATGGGGTAATAAAGGGATGTAAGTAGAAAAATTCCCTACCCAAAGTGGCTGAAGCAGAAAAGGAAGTTGTTGATTCACAGAATTGAAAAGTTTGTGGGAGGACTGGCTTGAGGCAGAACTCTAATTGTGACCCGAGACCCCAGTTTCTTTGTCTCTCAGGTCATTACATGGTTCTCCCTGGGACAGGGACTTCTGTCCATTTTAAAATTCAATTGTTGGGAAGCCAGTGGTCCCGGTTCGGGTCCCACATATGAGGACCAGTGACACCGCCCTAAAATAAAAAAAAAAAATTATTGTTGGTTTTTTGATATTGAGTTACATGAATTATTTATAAAGTTTGGATATCAAGCCCTTATCAAAAATATCATTGAGGAATGTCATCTCCTATTCATTAGACTGTCTTTTCATTTTGTTAGTGGTTTCCTTTGCTGTGCCAAAAGTTTCTTTTAGTTTGATATAGTCCCATTTGTTTATTTTTTTTCATTGTTTCCCTTGCCCGAAGAGATAGATTAGAAAAAATGTCACTGGACATGGCTCAGACTGGCATGATAGTTCTCCTCTATTCAACCTGCCACTAAAAAAAATGAACAGGATAGAAGAGGACAGAAGTCAAAGATTGCAGATTAGGTAAATGCTACGCCTGCTGTCTGCCAAGATTGCATCAGAATTGCAACTAAATTATAGAACAATCAATGTCAAGAATCATCTGAAGACTAGCTGAACAGAGCCCCTATAACTGAAGATATAAAGAAGAGGCCACATCGAGACTGGTAGGAGGGGGGATGCAAAACAGGCTGACCCCAAACCCACAGGTAGTGGAGGGACACCTCAGTGGCAGAGGTCCCACCTGAAGGGGGAAGAGCCCCAGCCCCACTCCAGGCTCCCTGTGACAGAAAAAGCAGTCCCCACAACATCTAGCAGTGAAAAGCTGCAAGGATTCTGTCTATCTGTCCTGGTGAGATGGAAGGTGGCTGGAAAATCAGATGTCTTCCTAAAGGGCCTGAGAATAGTCTCACTTGCTTGCAACACTCACCTGGGCTCTGGTGTAGGGGTGGCAATTCGAGAGGTGCCAGAGACACGTGAGGAAAAACTGAATTGTGTGGCCTTGAGGTGAGGGCTGGAGGAACATCCACCATTATCCTTGTGTGGAGCCTGCCTTACATGTACCCTACAGGAAAGTGCCATCTTTTCTATGTTGAACCTTCTCCCAAAGGGCCAAATCTGAGAACGCATTGATCCAGTAAAATTCACAGGTGTGCTCCACCTTGGTGACACCATGGGTCCCTGCCCCACCTAACTAATGCTGCATTGTCAGGGCACTCTTTGCTCCTGGGCAGCTGGCCCAGCCGTACAAGCTGGTTTTATAGCCACAAGGGCTCACAGCAGAAAGAATTTTTGATGGTTGAAATTAAGCCACAACTTGAGCTGCAGACTCTCTTGGGCACTTCTCAGGGATCTGTTGGCCTTCAGTAGGTATTGGCTGGCTAAGGTGTTCTCAGAATATTTTGCAAAGTGGTTATGGGCCTGGCACTGGTGCAAGAACAGAATCTGCATTAAGTTTGTGAAAACCAAAGCCCATACTCTATGACTTCCTGGAATCCCACCCTACTAACTTATGCTGTATTGCCAGAGTGCATATTTTCAAATAACCAGCTCTTGCTTTCATTGATCTTTTGTATTGTGTTTTGTTTATTTTCATTTATTTCCACTCTGATCTTTATTCTTCCCTTCCTTCTACTCACTTTGGGCTGTTGTTGGTATTCTTTTTCTAGTTCCTTTAGGTGTTCAGTTAGATTGTTTATTGGAGATTTTTCTTGTTTCTTGAAGTAGTTCTGTATTTCTATGAATTTCTCTATTAAGACTATGTCCATAGCTTTTGGGTCATTGTGTTTTCATTTTTATTTCTCTCAGTTATCTTTTGATTTCTTCTTTGGTTTCAAGGTTGACCCATTCATTTAGTAGCATGTTATTTAGTCTCCATGTGTTTGTGTCTTTTTCAGTTTTTCTCTTGTAATCATTTCTAATGTCATACCATTGTGGTCAGAGAAGATGCTTGATATGATTTCAATCTTCTTAAGTTTATTGAGACTTGTTTTGTGGCATAACATTTGGTCTATGTTGGAAAACGTTCCATGTGTATTTGAAAAAACTGTATATTCTGCTTTTCTCCTTCGTGTTTTATCGCTCCTTCAATTTTAAATAATAGCCTCACTGCGAAGTATAGTTTTGGTCGTAGTTCCTTGCTATTCATCACTTTGAATAGTTCATGCCCATCCCTTCTTGCCTGCAAAGTTTCTGTAAAGAATTCAGCTGAGAGGGACAACCAAGATGGTGCAGTAAGTAAATGCTGTGCTTACCTTCTCTCACAATCACCCCAAAATTACAACTAATTAACAAAACAACCATTATTGAGAATCGTCTAAAATCAAGCAGAACTGAAGCCTTTCAACTAAGGACTTGCAGAAGCAGCCACCTCCAGACTGATAGGAATATCAGAGATGGAGAACAGGCTGGTCCCACACCCGTGTGTGACCATTAATGATCGGGGGGGCTATTTCGGCTGTGGGGGCCCCTCCCCATCCCTTAGAAGGGGGAGAGATCCCAGTCGCACTCCAGCTTAGGGTTCCAGTGCCGGGAAGAGAAGTCCCCATAATTTCTGGTCATGAAAACCAGCGCAAATTGTGACTGAGTGAGACTGAATGCAGCTGCACTCACAGGCACTACTCTTAAAGGGACTGTGTGCTGACTTCCCCCACCAACAGAATCACTGGCTCTGAGCTCCAGCACTGGGGCAGCAGCTGTAAAGGCAGCAAGGACAAATGGTGGGGAATTGAGTTATCTGGCTTGAGACGGGGGCTGGAAAGGTGGCTTTCTCCTGGATGGGGGAATGGTGGAGGCCACTGTTTCTTTGCTGAGCCCTCCCCCTTCACCACATGTCGTCGCAGGCTGCTGCCACATCTGAGGCTCCACAGTAGGTTTGACACGCCCTTGTGATTTGAGACCTGGCCCCGTCCAACTTTCAGGCACTCCCAGGATGCTTTTAGTGGCTTTTTCACACAGATCACCTGCCTTGGCTCAAGCTGCAAACTTTCCTAGACTCTCAAAGGTTTCTGGAACCCAGCCAAGCAGCATCTGGCTTGAGGGTGTCCTGTGCCTCTGAATGAGCAGCCCTAAGCCAGCACTAGTGGAAGCCAGCCTTGATTCACAGCTTGGCCTCTCAAGGCGCTTCCAAGCACAGTAGAGGTGGCAGGCATCTGCGGATTGCTTTTTTTTTTTTCCAGATTTTATTGGGGAATTGGTGAAGAGAAAAGTGTTGGGTAACTGGAGAAGAGAACATTGTGGTTCTCCAGGGCCCATCAGCTCCAAGTCAAGCTGTCCTCCAATCTTAGTTCCGGAGGACACAGCTTAGCTCCAAGTCCAGTTGCCATTTTCAATATAGTTGTGGGAGCCCAGCACACCATCCCATGCAAGAATTGAACCAGCAACCTTGTTGTTAAGAGCACATGTTCTATCCAACTGAGCCATCTGGCTGCTCTTGGCCACTCAGCTCAAGGTGCAGTGTTCAATCTTAGTTGTGTGTGGGGGGCAGCAAACCATCCCATGTGGGAGTCAAACAAGCAACCTTGTTGTTAAGAGCACATGTTCTCACCAGTTGAGCCACCCAACCACCTGTTGGCAGCTCAGCAGCAGCTCAGCTCCAACACAGCTCACTGGCCTACGTAGAAATGAACCGGAGAACCTGTTGCTCAGAGCTCTTGCTCTAACCAACTGCATCACCTGGTTGGCCCATGTGAATTTCTTTCTGTCTCCTGCTTGGTGGCCCCACGTAGGGCACGGGCTTTGGCTGAAATTGACCTATAGCAGATCCCCTCCAAGGTGGTCCTGGGGGCTGAAGCCCCTAGTGGCCAGGTTCAAAACATGCTGGAGCATCACCCAACAACACACCCAAGGGGCAGATTGGGCATACACTAGAGTCCTACTGAGGCAGGTCCTGCTCTGTAGGGTCAGCTCCTGCCGAACAGCTATTCCACTGTAGTCAAGGCCAGCCCTCACATCCAGTAAGCCCAAGGGTCAGTCCTTCACATTGATGTGCAATTATCAACCAAGGCTCAACTACAAGAGGAGGGCACACACAACCCACACAAAGGACATACTTGGAGTACATGGCTCAGGTGACCAGAAAGTCTGTGCCACTGAACCCCACAGTACACCTACTAAATAAGGCTATTCTACTGACTAAAGATATAGTAGTTCTACCTAATATATAGAGACAAACACAAGGGGCCAGCCAAAATGGGGAGACAAAAAAAAAAAAACACATCCCAAATAAAAGAACAAAACTAAGCTCCAAAAAAAAAAAAAAAGAACTAACTGAAATGGAGATAAGCAATCTATCAGACACAGAGTTCCAAACACTGTTTATAATAATGTTCAATGATCTCAGGGAGAATTTCAACAGAGAGATAGGAAGCATAAAAGTGAAGATGAAAACCATAAAAAAGAATGAGTCCGAAATAAAAGATACAATAACAGAAATGAACAATATATCAGAGGGAACACAGACTAGATTAGATGAAGCAGAGCATCCAATCAGCAATGTAGAAGATAACATAGTAAAAAACACCCAACCAGAACAGCAAAAAGAAAAAGAACCCCGAAAATTGAGGGGAGTTTAATGGGCCTCTGGGACAATATCAAGTGTACCAACATTCACATTACAGGGGTACCAGAAGGAGAACATAAAAAGCAAGGAAATGAAAACCTATTTGAAGAAGTAATGGCAGTTACAGTAAGATGGCGGAATAGAAAGACGCTCTCCGAATTGCCTCCCAGGATCACATCAAAATTACAAATAATTTATGCAACGTTTAACCTCAGAAGTCCCCTGAACATTAGATGAACAGAACCTCTAAACGAAGGACCTAAAGAGGAGGCCACATTGGGTCTGGTAGGATGGGCAGAGACGAGAGAGGGAGAGCCCCGTGAGGGACGCCCCAGCTGTGTGGGGAGGCTTCTCCGGTTGGGGGAGAGACCCTCCGGCCCCACACTGAGCTCATTAGCCCAGAGGTGCTTTGCCAGGAAGAGGAGTTCCACGATAGTGGGCAGTAGAAATTAGTGAGGACTCTCTTTGCTCGGCCCGGTGAGGCTGGGGGCAGCTGGAGAACCAATGGGGCCAGCACATGGGTTCACTCACCGGCGAGCACTTACCCTGTCGGAGGGAGTAGCTGCATGAGCCAGGCCCAGGAGCCTATGTGGAGGGACTGAACTGAGCACCTTTGGTACAGAAGCTGGAGGTTTTGGGACTATTGTTCCACTGGTGCAGAGCTTGCACACAAGCGGTGTACAAGAGGCCACCATTTTTTCAGGGTTGGGCCCTCCCACAGAGGGTCAGATCCAGGATCACATTGGTCTGGTGAACTTGGCGCAGGAGTGCGTGCGTGCATGCATGCGTGTGCATGCGGCCTTGGATTTCAATCCTCCGCCCTGCTTGTGTTGCGTTGCCAGGGTGAAACGTGTGGCGGGTGCCCTCTGGCTCCATCAGGCTGCTCACTGACATGCAGGAGTGTGCAAGCGGCCTTGGGTCCCCGCCTTCCGCCCTGCTTGTGCTGCATTTCCAAGGAAACGCCGTGTGGGTGCCCTCCGGCTCCATCAGGCTGCTCACTGAGACGCAGGAGTGCGCAAGCCACCTTGGATCCCCACCCTCCACACTGCTTGTGCTGCATTGCCAGGGAAATGCAGGGCGGGTGCTCTCCAGCTGCATCAGTCTGTTCACTGAGACTCAGTAGCAGACAACCTGCAAAAACTGGTGAAGATATTTTTTTTTTGTTAGTGAGCTCGGTTCCAGAGCACACAGCAGCTAATTGTGGAAAGCTCACTGCAACCCTGAGCAAGTGGTCTGCAGATTAAAGAGTACGGAGAGCCCCCACCTCTTTCTTTCTTTTTTTTTTCTTTTCTCTTCTTTCTAGGTGGTCTATCTAATACATCGAAGCATTCACAGAAAAACAGCCAGAATGAAAAAACAAAGAAACATGTCCCAAGTAAAGATCAGAAGAAAACTCTAAAAATGGAACTAAATGAAACAGAGGTATCCAAACTTTCAGAGACAGAGTTTAGAACACTGATGATAAGAATGTTTAAGGAACTTAACAAGGAGCTAAAGAAGAATAGGGAAACCATAAAAAACAACCTGTTAGAACTAAAGAATACAATAACTGAAATGAAGAACACACTCAAAGGAATCACCAGTAGAATAGATGAAGCAGAGGAGAGGATCAGTGAATTAGAAGACAAAATAGCAGAAATCACCCAGCTGAAACAACAAAAAGAAAAAAGAATAAAAAAGAATGAAAATACTTTAAGAGATCTCTGGGACAACATGAAACAAAACAACCTTTCCATCATAGGAATACCAGAAGGAGAAGAGAAGAAGCAAGGGATTGAGAATGTATTTAAAGAAATAATGGCTGAAAACTTCCCTTCAATGGTGATGGAAAACGACATACAAGCCCAGGATGTACAGAGAGTTCCGAACAGGCTGAATCCAAACAGGCCCACACCAAGACACATCATAGTTAAAATGGCAAAGGTTAAAGGCAGAGACAGAATCCTAAAAGCTGCAAGAGAAAGACAGCAGGTTACATACAAAGGAACTCCTATAAGACTAACAGCTGACTTTTCTTCAGAAACTCTGCAGGCCAGAAGGAAATGGCAGGAGATATTCAAAGTGACACAAAATAAAGGTTGTGTCACCAAGATTGCTCTACCCAGCACAGCTATCACTTAAAATTGGAGAGATAAAGAGCTTCTCAGAAAAGCATAAACTTAAGGAGTTTATTACCACCAAGCCAGCATTGCAGGAAATGTTAAAAGAGCTTTTTTAAACAGAAGAAAGGGGAAAACAAGCTAACCCACGAATACAAGAAATACAAATAACAAAATGGCAATAAATATACACCCATCAGTAATTACTTTAAATGTGAATGGGCTAAATGCTCCAATCAAAAGACATGGAGTGGTTGAGTGGATAAGGAAACAGGATGCATGCATATGCTGTCTACAAGAGACTCATCTCAGATCAAAAGACACACACAGACTGAAAGTAAAGGGATGGAATAAGATATTTCATGCAAATGCAAATGAGCTTCTCAGACAAGAAAATGCTGAAGGAATTAATCACCACCAAACCAGTATTACAAGGAATCTTAGAGGGATTTCTTTAAGATGGGAGGTGGAATAAGTATGGGTGAAAGGGGAAGGCATTAAGAAGTACATATTTGTTGTTATACAGTAGTCATTGGGATGTAGTGTATAACATAATGAATATACTCAATAATATTGTAATAACTAGGTATGGTGCCAGGTAGATACTAGATCTATCAGGGTGATAGATGGGAATAGCGCTGGAGGCAGGGTGGGAAAGGTGAAGGTATTAAGAAATACAAATTGGATTCAACCCTGGAGGTCCCCGGAACACTGGAGGAACAGAACCACTAAAAGAAGAACTTAAAGAGGAAGCCGCGAAGAACTTAAAGAGGAAGCCGCGTCGGGTCTGGTAGGATGGGCGGAGACGAGAGAGGGCAAACCCCGTGAGGGAGGTCCCAGCTGTGGAGAGGCTTCTCCGGTTGGGAGAGAGACCCTCAGGCCTCACACCAAGCTCACTAGCCCAGAGCTCCTTTGCCAGGAAGAGAAGTTATAAGATAGCCGGCAGTAAATTAGTGAGGACTCTCTTTGCTCAGCTCGGTGAGGCTAAGAGTGGCTGGAGAATCAGTGGGGCCGCGCCCGGGCTTGCTCGCCGGTGAGCACTTACCTGGTTCCTGGTGGAGGGAGTGGCTGTGTGAGCCGGGAGCCTGCAGGGACAGACTGAACTGAGCACCTTTGGTGCAAAGGCTGGAGGTTTTTCAACTGTTGATCCCATGGTGCAGAGCCTGCACGCAAGTGGTGTAGGGAGGACGCCATTTTGTCAGGCTTGGGCCCTCCCACAAAGGATCAGGTCCGAGACCTCATTGGTCTGGTGGAATTGGTGCATAAGTGCGTGTGAGCCTGCGTGCACGCCTGCGGGCTTGGATCCCCACCCTCTGCCCGGCTTATACTGCGTTGCCAGGGAAACGCAGGGCAGGTACCCTCCAGCTCCAACAGGCTGCTCACTGACACCCGGGAGTGCGCGAGCCGCCTCGGATCCCCACCCTCTGCAGGGCTTGTGCTGTGTTGCCAGGGAAACACCTAGTGGGAGTGATCCGGCTCCAACAGGCTGCTCACTGAGACGCGGGAGTGCGCAAGCCGCCTCGGGTCCCCGCTCTCCACACTCCGCTTGCAGAGTTGCCAGGCTGCTGATTGGTTGTCAGGCTGCTCGGCCTGATATGCAAGTGATGGATTGGGACAGGCTGAGACTGGGAGTTTTCCTGGGAGTGTTGGGGCATGAACTGTGTGCCCGAGTGATCCAGCCAGGGCTGTCCTGGTGAACTATCTAATACATCACAGCAATCCCAGAGCGACAGCCAGAATGGGGAAACAAAGAAACATGTCACAAGTAAAAGAATAGAAGAAACCTCCAGAAATGGAACCAAATGAAACAGAGGGATCCAACCTTTCAGAGACTGAGTTTAGAACACTGATGATAAGAATGTTTAAGGAACTTAGCGAGGACATAAAGAAGGATAGGGAAACCATAAAAAACAACCTGTTAGAACTAAAGAATACAATAACTGAAATGAAGAACACACTCGAAGGAATCACCAGTGGAGTAGATGAAGCAGAGGAGCGGATCAGCGATTTGGAAGATAAAATAGCAGAACTCACTCAGTTGGCACAACAAAAAGACCAAAGAATAAAAAACAATGAAAATAGTTTAAGATCCCTATGGGACAAGGTGAAGCACAACCACTCTCGAATCATAAGGATACCAGAAGGAGAAGAGAAGAAGCAAGGGGTCCAAAATGTATTTGAAAAAATAATGACTGAAAACTTCCCTACCCTGGTGAAGGAAATCAATATACATGCCCAGGAAGTGCAGAGGGTTCCAAACAACCTTAACCCAAACAGGTCCACACCAAGACACATCTTAGTTAAAATGGCAAAGGTTAAAGACAGAGACAGAATCCTAGAGTCTACAAGAGAAAGACAGCCGGTTACATACAAAGGAACCCCTGTTAGACTAACAGCTGACTTGTCTACAGAAACTCTGCAGGCCAGAAGGGAGTGGCAGGAGATATTCAAAGTGACACAAAATAACCGCCTACAACCAAGATTCCTCTACCCAGCACGGTTATCACTTAAAATTGAAGGAGAAATAAAGAGCTTCTCAGAAAAGAATAAGCTTAAGGAATTCATTACCACCAAGCCAGCATTGCAAGACATGTTAAAAGGGCTTTTTTTAAACAAAAGAAAGGGGTAAACAAGCTAACCCAGAGAGACAATTTAAGAAGATTGAAGTCATATCAACCAGATATAAAGGAAAAACAGATGGTTGCTGGCTGGGAGGGAGTGGGGAAGAGGGAGAGGGGGAACGTTTTGGACAGTGTAGTTGGGACTACGATGTTGCCGCAGGGATATGGGGACAGTTCTGGGAATGTAATTGATAATATTGTGAAGAGACTATTATGTTGCGAGAAATAAGTCAGTCAGAGAAGGACAGGTACCATGCGATCTCACTTGTGTGTGGAGTCTGAAGAGCCGAGTGAACGATCAAAATAAACAGACTCGTAGATGTAGAGGAAAAACTGAGGGTGGCTAGTTGGGAGGGGGTTGGGGATGGTGGGGAAGGGGAAGGGATTAGACAGCATAAATAGACAACTACAATATTGCCACAGGGATATGAAACACAGTTCGGGGAATATAATAATGTTGTAAAAATTTTGTGGCATGTCAGGTAGACACATGTCTTGTTAGGGAGACCACTTCATGGATGGAGTAGAGGCTTGATCACTGCACTGTACACCTGAAGCTGATGTTGTATATTATTGTATGCCAACTGCAACTGAATATGTGGATGGTCACGGGACGTGGAGTATACTGTGGAGGGGAGTCAGGGGAGTTGTGATGGATATGTATGATATGGGGGGGGAGTGGGGTGGTGAACTGGGGGAGGGGGGGTTTCGCGTTGGGGGGTAAAGAGTATAACTATTGCATTGTGTTGTACACCTGAAACTAATAAAAAATAAATTAATTTAAAAAAAAGAAATACAAATTGGTAGTTAATATCGTATGGGGAATATACTCAACAATGTTGTAAAGATCATGTAAGGTGCCAGATGGGCACTAGACTTATCAGAGAGATCACGTCATAGACTGTGTAGATGTTTGACCAATGCACTATACCCTTGAAGCTGAAGTAGAATAATATTGAATGTCAACTATAACTAAATACATAGGTATACATAGTCACGGGATGTGGTGTACAACATAGGGAAGAGAGTCAATGGTATTATAACAGCTGTATAAGATATCAGAGGGTTACGAGCTTGGGGGTGGTGAGTTATCAATTTACGTGGGGTTTAAATGTCTATTACATTGCTTTGTACACCTGAAACAAACAAACAAATAATGAAATAATGAAATAAATGAAAAATAAATCAGGTGATAGTGTTATGGGAGCTCCCTTGTAACTAGTCGCCTTTCTCTTGCTGCTTTTATGATTCTCTCTTCGTCTTTAACCTTTGATACTTTAATTATGAAGTTTCTTGGTGTGGGCCTCTTTGGGTTCATCTTGTTTGGGACTGTCTGCACTTCCTGGGCTTGTATGTCTATTTCCTTCAGCAGGTTAGCAAAGTTTTCAGGCAATATTTCTTCAAATTAGTTCTCAATACCTTGTTTTCCCTCTTCTTCTGGTACCCTTATGATGCAAATGTTATTACACTTGATGTCCCAGAAGTCTGTTAAACTATTCTCATGTTCTTTATTATTTTTTCCTTTTTTGCTGTTCTGATTGGGTACTTTCTGCTACCTCATCTTCTAAATTGCTGATTCAATCCTCTGCTTCATCTAGTCTGCTGGTTATTCCTTCTAGTGCATTCTTCATTTCAGTTATTGTATTCTTTATTTCTGCCTTTTTATTTTATGGTTTCAATATCTTTTTTTTTATGGTTACCATCTCTTTGTTAAAGTTCTTACTGAGTTCATGTATTCTTCCCCTAAGTTCCTTGAGCATCCTTATAACCATTGCTTTGAACACTGTATCTGGTAGGTTGCTTGTCTTCATTTCATTTAGGTTTTTTTCTGAAGTTTTCTTCTGTTGTTTCATGTATGATGTATGTCTTTGTTTCCTCATTTTGGCTGCCTATCTGTGTTTGTTTCCATGTATTAGTTACATCTGCTGTGTTCCCCAGTTTTGGCCAAGTGGCCTTATGTAATAGCAGTCTTATTGTTAGGAGCACGTGCTCTTGCCAGCTGAGCCATTTTGCCACCTGTTGGCAGCTCAGCAACAGCTCAGCTCAGTCGCAGCATACTGGCCCATGTGGGAATCGAACCAGCGGTCCTGTTGCTCACAGCTTGCACTCTTAAGCTAACTCTTAACCAACTGAGCCACTCAGCCAAACCCAGCCCTAGCAAGATTTTTCAGGATGCTGGTAATATAAGCCCTGACCCCCCAAAAGCCCCAGTTAAGATCATGAGCCAGACATGACTGTTTGAATAAATGTAGATTTTTGTACATGAATAAATGAATAAATGTAGATTGTTGGAGCATAAATTAATATAAGACCCAGTCTTATTTTCAGGGAAACACGGTAACTGCTTTTCTCTTGCTGATTTTAAGGTTCTCTCTTTGTTTTTAACATTTATCACTTTAATTATGGTGCGTCTTCATGTGGGTCTTCTTGGGTTCATCTTGTTTGGGACTCTCTGTGCTTCCTGAGCTTATATGTCTATTTCTTTTACCAGGATAGGGAAGTTTTCTATCATTATTTCCTTAAATATATTCTTTTTTTTTTACATTTATTATTATTATTATTATTATTTTTTATTAGCTTCAGGTATACAACAAAGTGCAATAGTTATACTTTGTACCCCTCAAAGTGACAACCCTCCTCCCCCAATTCTCCCTCCCCACTCCTCCCCCCATATCATACTATCTATTACAAATCCTTTGACTCCCTTCCACCGTATAATCTACATCCCGTGACTATCTATATATTCAATTACAGTTGGCATACAATTCCTTAAATATATTCTTAATCCTTTGCTCTTTCTCATCGTCTTCTGGTAATGATGATAATGTTGTTACACTTGATGTTGTCTTAGAGGTCCCTTAAATTATCCTTAATTTTTTGGATTCCTTTTACTTTTTGCTTTTCTGATTGGATATTTTCTGCCACCTTATCTTCTAAATCGCTAGCTAATTCAAGGCTCTGCTTCCTATAATATACTGTTGATTCCTACTAATGTATTCTTTTTTATTTTAAGGTTTTAATACGGAATTGGGGGAGGGAAACAGCATTGGGGAACCAGGAAAGGGGAACAGACAAATTGTCCTTTTGTTCTTCAGTCTAGTTGGGGAGGACATTGCCTCACTGGCCCATGTTGGTATTACCATTGTGCTCTTCTTGGGTGAGGTAGATCTGTCACCGGCCTCTGGACGGCTGCTCGCAGCAGCTCTTTGCAACTCACTCTGGCTCCCAGCCACTCACACCAGCTGCCGGCCACTCTCTGTAGCCTATGGCAGCCCATTGCAGCAGGAGCTGCAGCTATGCCGTCGCCAACAACTCATAACAGCCCAGCTCCAGGTGTAGCTGTTGGTCACCATCTTAGCTGTAGAGGGCAGTCATATGTGGGATCACTGGCCCTCATATGTGGGATCAAAACCGGGGCCGCTGGCATCCCAAGCCAGCTCTTAACCAATGCGCCACTTGGCCCGGCCCTTCTAATATAGTCTTTATTTTAGCCATTGTATTCTTTGTTTCTGACTGGTTCTTTTTTATGTCTATTTTTATGTTTCCTGTGTTTTTGTTGAAGTTGTTCCTGAGATTGTTAAGCATCCTTATAACAAGTGTTTGGAAATATGCATTTGGTAGATTGTCTCCATTTTCTTTAGCTCCTTTTCTGACCCATGTTCTTCATTTGAGACATGTTTCTTTTTCTCCTCATTTTGGCTGCCCACCTATATTTGTTTCTATGTACTAAGTAGAACTGCTATGTCTCCTGGTTTTTGTAGAGTGCTTTACACAATAGGTGTTTTGTGGGTCTCAGCGTTGCAGTATCCATGGTCACCTGCACCAGGTACTGCAGATGTGTCCCTTGTGTGGGTTGTGTGTACCCTCCTGTTGTAGTTGAGCCTTGGTTGCTCTTTGCACATCAATGGGAGTGACTGAACCTCAGGTTGATTGGTTGTGAGGACTTGCCATGACTACAGTGAGGAGCTGTTGTGCAGGGACTGACCCTACAGAGCAAGATTCACTTTAGCAGGGCTCTGGTGCCTATCCAGTCTGCCTTTTTGGTGTGTCCTCCACAGAAGCAGACTGATGGTGCTGTGGCTAGGTCTGAAGCTACCCACCAGATCTGCAGGACTGAGGGCCTTCTGGGAGGGGCCCCACCATGGACCAATTTTAGCAACAACCTGTGCCCTACCCAGTGATACCTGTACGAGCCACAAAGAAATCCACAGGTGGCCACCATCCACACTGGGCTTAGAGATACCTGGGAGAGGCCAAATCTTGAATCGATGCTAGCTGCCACTAGTGCTGGGCTTGGGGATACTCAGCAAGATGTATGGGGCATGCCTAGGCCAAATGCTGTTTGTTTGGGGTTTGTGAATATTTGAGAGATTTTAGGAAAGTCTGTAGCATAAGCCAGAACAGAATGTTTGTATGAAAAATCCACTGGAAGTGGCTTGGGTTGTTCTGCAATTTTGGTGGGTTGGGATGTTAGAGGATTAACCAGGGTGAGGCCAACCGTGTCAACCAGTTTGATGGAGACTTAGATATGGCAGCCCCTGTGTCTGCACACTAGTTGAGTGGAGGGTTCAACAAAAGAACAATGGCTTCTGCCAGCACTTCTTTCTGGGAGAAAGCTGCCACTTCAGTCCTCAGCCTGAAGCCAGGCAATTCAGTTCCTCCCTGGCATCGTTTGAGCTGCTGCCCCAGCACAGGAGCTCAGAGTGAGGGAGTCCATTGGTGACTCTGTGCATGAGGTCTTTAAGAGGAACACCTGGGACTCCAGCAGTCTTGTTTTTCAATCAGCCACAATCTTTTGCTTACCACAGCAATAAGTTATGGGGACTTCTCTCCCTGGCAGTTGAACTCTGGGTTGGGGAGCCTGAGGTGGGGCTGGGTCCCCTCAATCTTCAGTGACCTCAACAGCTGAGATATCCCTACTGATCTTTAGCCACTACATGCAGGTGTATTACCAGCCCATTTTGTGTCTTTGCCCCTTCTACATGTCTCAAGGTGAGTTCTTCTATATGTCATTATTGGTAGGACTTCTGTTCAGCTAGACTTCAGGAAATTCCCAATGATATTTGTTAACGTAGTTTAGTTGTAATTTTGATGTTGTTATGGGAGGACGCAAGGACAGCATTTACCTACTCTGCCATCTTGAATGGAAATCTCAATGCAATATTTTTTTTTAAGTTTATTGGGGTGACAATTGTTAGCAAAGCTACATAGATCTCAAGATCCATCTATGTAGTTGCAAATGACACTATTTTATCTTTTCTTATGGCAGAATAGTATTTCATTGTATATATATATATATATATATATATATATATATATATATATATATATATATTCCACAACTTCTTTACCCAGTCATCTATCAAAGGACACTTTGGTTGTTTCCAGGTCACCGTAAATAAAGCTGCAATGAACATCAGAGCACATATATATTTAAAGATAAATGTTTTATGTTTTCAGATTTTTTGGGTAGATACCCAACAGAGGGATTTCTGGGTTATATGGTAATTCTATTTTTAATTTTTTGAGGAATCTCTCCAATGCCTTCCACAGAGGCTGCACCAATCTGCATTCCTACCAACAGTGTATGAGGGTTCCTTTCTCTCCACAGCCTCTCCAACACTTGCTATGGATGGATGATAGCCATTTTAACTGGTGTGAAGTGATATCTCATTTTGGTTTTTACTTACATTTCTCTGATTATTAGTGATGTTGAGCATTTTTTCATGTCTGTTGGCCATTGGTGTACCCTCATTGGAGAAATGTCTATTCAGGTCTTCTCCCATTTTTTAATTGGATTGCTTGTTTTTATATTGTTGAATTGTACGAGTTCTTTATATATTTTGGATACAGTCCCTTATTGGAGGAGTAGTTTACAAAAACATTCTCCCATTTGGTGGGTTGCCTCTTTATCCTCTTTATTGTAGATGGTTTCTTTTGATGTGCAACTTTTTAGTTTGTTATAGTCCCATTTATTTTAGCTTTTACTTCTTTTGCCTTTGAGGTCAAATTCATAAAATGTTCTCTGAACCCAAGGTCCATGAGTTTAGTACCTATGTTTTCTTCTATGTAGTATAGTGTTTCAGGTCTTATGTTTAGGTCTTTGATCCACTTTGAGTTAATTTTGGTACAAGGTGACAGATAGCAGTCTAGTTTCATTCTTTGCGCATGGCTTTCGAATTCTCCCAGCACCATTTATTGAAGAGGCTGTCTTTTCTCCATGTATGTTTTTGGCTTCTTTGTCGAAAATTATCTGTCCATATTGATATGAGTTTATTTCTCAGATTTCGATTATATTCCATTGGTCTGTGTGTCTTTTTCTGCCAATACCATACTTTTTTTTTTAAAGATTTTATTGGGGAATTGGGGAAGGGGAACAGCTTTGGGCAAACGGGGAAGGGGAACAGACAAGTTGCTGTCTTTTAGTTCTTCAGCCTAGTTGTAGAGGACGTTGCTTCACTGGCCCATGTTGGTATCATCATTGCGCTCTTCCAAGATGAGGCAGATTGGTCGCCGGCCTCTGGAGGTCGCTCATTGCTGCTATTGGCAGCTCTTGCTGGCTGCCGGCCACTCACGCTGGCTGCGGGCCACTCACTGTAGCCTATGGCAGCCTACTGCAGCAAAGGCTGATGCCTACACCATTGCTGGGACTTGCAGCCCAGCTCCAGGTGGAGCTGTTGTTAGCTGTAGAGGGCAGTGTCACTGGCCCTCATATGTGGGATCTGAACCGGGGTTGCTGGCATCCCAAGCCAGCTCTTAACCAATGCACCACTCGGCCGGCCCAATACCATACTGTTTTTATTATAGTTGCTGTGTATTTCAAGTTGTGGTCAGGGAGTGTAATATCTCCAGCATTGTTCTTGTTGCTTAGGATTGCTTTGGATATTCAGGGTCTTTTGTGATTGCATACAAATCTGATGATTTTTTGTTCTATCTCTTTAAAAAATGCCATTCGGATTTTGATGGGGATGGCACTAAATCTGTATATTGCTTTGGGTAATATGGTCATTTTAACTATGTTGATTCTTCCAATCCATGAAGATGGAATGTCTTTCCATTTATTTGTGTCTTCTTCAATTTCTTTTAAAATGTCTTATTGGGCTGGCCAGGTTGCGCAGTGGTTAAGAGCTGGCTTGAGACACCAGCGGCTCTGGTTCAGGTCCCACATATGAGGGACAGTGACACTGCCCTCAAAAAAATAAATAAAATAAAATAAAATGTCTTATTGGGCCGACCGAGTGGCTCAGTTGGTTATGAGTTAGCTTAAGAGTGCGAGCTCTGAGCAACAGGGCCGCTGATTTGATTCCCACATGGACCAGTGATGCTGCGTCCAAGCTGAGCTGCTGCTGAGCCGCCAACAGGTGGCAGGATGGTTCAGCTGATGAGAGCAGGTGCTCCTAACAACAAGACTGCCCACAACTAAGACTGAACTCGGCACCTTGAGCTCAAGTGCCACCCGATGGCTCAGTAGATAGACCATGCGCTCTTAACAACAAGGCTGCTGGATTGACTCCCGCATGGGATGGTGGCTATGCCCACCCGCAACTAAGATTGTAATACAGCACATTGAGCTTAGGGGCACTAGCTGCAGATGGGCAGCCAGATGTTGACTGGCGCCCTCAACAACTAAGATTGAAGAACAACTTGGCTGGTCCTCTTCCTCCAATTACCCAATTTAAAAAAATAATAATAAGTGTCATTCAATGAAATTTTTAAAAAATGTCTTATAGTTTGCATCTTTGGTTACGTTTATTCCTATGGTTTGTGTGTGTGTGTGTGTGTGTGTGTGTGTGTGTGTTTTGTTACAGTTGCAAAAGGAATTTTTTTTTTATTTCTTTTTCTCAGGTTTCATTGTTCATATATAGGAGTTCAATAGACTTTTGTACATTGACTTTGGAGCTGGCAACTTTAACATTATTGTTTCTACTAGCTTTGTGGTGGAGTCTTTAGGGTTTCCTATATATAGCATCATTTAATCTCCAAAAAGTGACAATTTAATTTCTTCATTCCTTATTTGGAGGCCTCTTATTCCTTTCTCTTGCCTGATTCCTTTCTCTTGCCTGATTGCTCTGGCTAGGACTTCCAATACTATGTTGAAAAGCAGAGGTGATTAGAGACAGTCCTGTAGGGTTTCTGAATGTAGAGCAAAGGTCTTCAGTTTTTCACTGTTAATTATGATATTAGCTTTGGGTTTGTCATATATGGTCTTTATTGTGTTAAGGTATTTTCCTTCTACATTCATTTTATTAAGTGTCTTAATCACAAATGGAAGTTGTGTCTTGTCAAAACTTTTTTTTCGTCTATCGATATAGTCTGATGATTCTTGTCCTTTATTTTAAGTGGTGTATCACATTGATTGATAATTATATGTTGAACCATCCTTGTGCCTGTGGGATGAACCCCACTTGGTCATGATGTATAATTTTTCTCAAAGACTTTATTGGGGAATTGGGGGGAGGGGAACAGTGTTGGGGAAATGGGGAGGGGGACCCGCCAGATTGCTGTTCCCCAATCCTCACCGTGGAGGGCACCAGTCACCATCTAGCCTCCTGTCAGCAGCTCGTGGCCTCCAAGCTCAAGGTGCTGCATTCAATCCTAGCTGTTGGCGGGCGTAGCCACAATCCCATGCGGGAGTTGATCCAGCCGCCTTGTTGTTAAGAGCACACACCCTATCCACCTAGCCATCAGGGCAGTAGCTGAGCTCATGATGCCGAGCCCAATCTTTAGTTGTGGGTGGGCTCAGCCCACCATTGAACAGGCAATCCCGTTGCTACACCAGCTGAGCCATCCTGCCACCTGTCGGCAGCTCAGCGAAAGCTCAGCTATGGTGCAGCATTCACTGGCCCATGTGGGAATCAAACCGGCGGCCCTGTTGCTTAGAGTACATGCTCCAAGCCAACTCCTAACCAACTGAGCCACTCAGCTGGCCCCATGATTTATAATTTTTTAATGCATTGTTGCATTCCATTTGCAAGAATTTTGTTGAGGATTCTGCATCTGTATTCATCAGAGATACTGGTCTATAATTTTATTTTTGTGTGTTATCCTTACCAGGTTTTGGTATCAGGGTAATGTTAGACTCATAAATTCAGTTACATGGTACTGTTTCTTTCACAATTTTTTGGGAGAGTTTGACTAGGACAGATGTTAGATCTTCTTTGAATGTTGTGTAGAATTCACTAGTGAAGCCATCTAGTCCTGGAATTAAGCGTTTGGGAAGCTTTCAAATGACTGATTCAATTTCCTTACTGTTGATCAGTCTATTTTGATTTTCCATTTCGTGATTCAGACTAGGAAGGCTATATGTTTGTGTTTGTTTTGTTTTTTGTTTGTTTGGTTTTTTTTAGGGCAGTTTCACTGGGCCTCATATGTGGGACCTGAACTAGGGCTGCTGGCTTCCCAAGCCAGTGCTTAACCACCGTGCCACTCGTCCAGCCCCAAGGCTATATGTTTTTAAGAACATGTCCATTTCTTCTAGGTTATTGAATTTGGTGGTATATAGTCCTTCATAGTATTATTGGATGATCATTTCTATTTCTGTGGCATTTTCGGCAACTTCCTCTCTTTCAGTTCTGATTTTGTTTATTTGTGTCTTTTCTCTTTTTATCTTAGTGAATGTAGCCAAGGGTTTGTCAATTTTATTAATCTTTTCAATGAACCAGCTCTTTGTTGCATTAATTTTTTTCTATTGTCTTTTTGTTCTCTATTTCTTTTAGTTTTGCTCTGACTTTTATTATTTCCTTCCTTTTGCTGACTTTGGGTCTCATTTGTTCTTCTTTTTCTAGTACTTTAAGGCATAACATGAGGTAATTTTTCTGGGATTTTTCTTCTTTCTTGAGATAAGCTTGTAATGATATAAATTTCCCTCTTAAAACTGCTTTTGCTGCATCCCAATAATTTTAGTAGTATGTATTTTCATTCTCATTTGTTTCTATATACTTGTTCTTGAACTTCAAAGCCTTTTGGTCAGAGAATATGCTTCGCATGATTTCAATCTTCTTAAATTTGTTGAGGCAAGTTTAGTGTTCCAACATGTGGTCTATTCTTGAGAGTGTTCGATGTGCACTAGAAAAGAATGTATAGTCTGATGTTCTAGGATAAAGTACTCTATAAATGTCAGTTATGTCCATTTCATGTAATGTGTTATTTAGAGCTGATATTTCTTTTCTTTTTTCTTTTTTTTTTTTAGAGGACAGTGTCATTGGCCCTCATATGTGGGATCCAAACCGGGGCTGCTGGCATCCCAAGCCAGCTCTTAACCACCATACCACTTGGCTGGCCCTAGAACTGATATTTCTTTATTTATTTTGTGTTTGGATGATCTATCCATAACGGTGAATGATGCATTTACGTCCCTACTATGATTGTGTTTTTGTCGATTTCTCCTTTTAATTCTGTTAGTAATTGCTTTGTATATTTCAGTGCTCCCTTATTGGGGGCATAAATATTGATGATTGTTATGTCTCCTTGTTATCCCCTTTATCATTATGAAATGTACATCCTTTTCTCTTGTTACCCTTTTTATCCTGAAATCTGTTTCACCTGATATCAGTATGAGTACACCTGCTTTCCTCTGAATACCATTTGCTTGGATTATCAATTTCCACCCTTTCATTTTGAGTCTATATTTGTCCTTGTAGCTGAGATGTGTCTATTAGCAGCAGCATATTGTTGGGTTTAGTTTTTTTGTTTTTGTTTTTCTCCATTTTGTTTTTGTTTTATTAGTTTCAGGTGTACAACACAATGCAATAGTTATACTCTTTACCCCCCAAAGTGACAACTCCCCTCCCCCAGTTTGCTACCCCACTCCCCCCCATATCATACATATCTATTACAATTCCTTTGACTCCCTTCCACAGTATACTCCACATCCCGTGATTATCTATATATTCAGTTACAGTTGGCATACAATATTATACAACATCAGCTTCAGGAGTACAGTGCAGTGATCAAGCCTTTACTCCATCCAAAATTTTTACATTATTGTATTCCCCGAACTGTGTTTCATATCCCTGTGGCAATATTGTAGTTGTCTATTTATGCTGTCTAATCCCTTCCCCTTCCCCCTTATCCCTACCCCCATCCCAAATAGCAACCCTCAGTTTTTCCTCTATATCTATGAGTCTGTTTACTGAGTTTAGTTTTTTGATCGAATCTATTGCTGTGTGCATTTTTATTGGTGAGTTCAGTGCATTTACATTTAGGGTGATTATTGATATATGAAGATTTCCTATCATTCTATCTTTGATTTTCTGTTAGGGCTGTGTCTCCATTGTTGTTGTTTTTTTTTTTTTTGCCTTTTGTTGCTGTCTATAATTTCAGCTTGCAGGTATTGTATGATTTTTCCATCTGTTTCTTTTCTCTTTTTTTTTTTTGAGGGCAGTGTCACTGGCCCTCATATGTGGGACCCGAACCGGGGCCGCTGGCTTCCCAAGCCAGCACAAACCACCACGCCATTCGGCTGGCCCTGTTTCTTTTCTTTTCATGTTATATATTTTAGTTTTTTAGTTTTTGTGTGTGATTACCACTAAGTTTATGTAAAAGAAAGTTTCATATTTAGAGTATTCCATTTTCTTCAATACGCTTCCTTTCTCCAATACCTTGTGCCATTTCAGACCTTTACTCTCTTCCGTTTCATGTTTCTTCTCACAAATTATCCCTATTTATCCTGTGAGTTGATTTCTGCACTGCAATAGCAAGTTATATTTTTCTTCCTTTTTTTAAATGTTTTTTTTTTTCTTCTTTACCCTGTATGTTACGTTTTGGTGTATAGTGTCTTATTTGATGTAGGGGTTGCCATTCTCTGCTTCTGTCTGTCTGTTTGTAATACTACTCATGATATTTTTATTCTTTTGCCTTTTTGTGTCAGGTCAAATAGCCTCCTTCAGTATTTGTTGTAGTGCATGTCGTATGTTACAAAATTGCCTCAACTTCTGTATGTCTGGAATGGTCTTTAATCTTCATTTATATCTAAAGTATCTCTTTTCTAGATATGTTATTCTTGGCTCATAATTTCTCTCTTTCAATATTTTGAACATTTGAGTCCACTCCCTCCTGGCTTGTAGAGTTTCTGCTAAAAAATCTGATGATAATCTAATGGGCTTTCCTCTGTATGCTACTGTCTTCTTTCCTCTGGCTGCCTTGAGGATTCTTTCTTTGTCATTAATTTTTGACAGCTTCAATAAAATGTGCCATGGAGAAGGCCTGTTGGAATTGAGGTAATTAGGTGTTGTTTTAGTTTCTTGGATTCAAGGATCCAGTTTTTTCCACTAATTTGTGAAGCTCTCATCAACTATATGTTTACATGTACTCTCTCTTCCCTTCTCTATTACAATTCCTTTGACTCCCTTCCACCTTATAATCCACATCCCGTGACTATCTGTATATTCAATTACAGTTGGCATACAATATTATACAACATCAGTTTCAAGTATATAGTGCAGTGATCAAGCCTCTACTCCATCCATGAAGTGGTCTCCCTAACAAGGCATGCGACCATCTGACACCCCACAAAATATTTACAACATTATCATATTCCGCGAACTGTGCTTCATATCCCTGGGGCAATATTGTAGTTACCTATTTATGCTGTCTAACTCTTCCTCTTCTCCCTCATCCCCACCCCACTCCCAACTAGCAACCTTGTTTCTCCTCTATATGTATGAGACTGTTTCTATTTACTTTGCTCATTCATACAGTTTTTCAGATTCCACATATGAGTGAGATCATATGGTATTTGTCTTTCTCTGACTGACTTATTTCACTTAACATAATAATCTCTAGGTCCATCCATATCATTGCAAATGGTACGATTTCATTCTTCTTTATAGCGGAGTAATACTCCAATGTATAAATATACCACAGTTTCTTAATCCAGTCATCTACTGATGGGCATTTTGGTTGTTTCCAAGTCTTAGCTATTGTAAATTGTGCTGCTATGAACATAGGGGTGCATAACTTTTTTTGAATAAGTGTCTTGGTTTTTTCAGGATAAATACCTAGGAGTGGAATTGCTGGGTCAAACGGTAGCTCTATTTCCAGTTCTTTGAGATACCTCCATACTGACTTCCATAGTGGCTGCACCAATCTGCAATCCCACCAACAGTGCAGCAGGGTCCCCTTTTCCCCACAGCCCCGCCAGCACTTGTTGTTTGTTGATTTATTGATGATAGCCATTCTGACTGGAGTGAGGTGGTATCTCATGGTGGTTTTTATTTGCATTTCCCTAATGACCAGTGAGGTTGAACTTTTTTGCATATACCTGTTGGCCATCTGTATGCCCTCTTTAGAGAAATGTCTCTTCATATCTTCTGCCCATTTTTTAATTGGGTTGTTTGCTTTTTTGGTGTTGAGTTTCATGAGTGTTTTATAAATTTTGGATATTAACCCCTTATCAGATATATCGTTGGCAAATATATTCTCCCATTCAGTAGGCTTCCTTTTTGTTTTATTAATGGTTTCCCTGTTGTGAAAAAGCTTTTAAGTCTGATATAATCCCATATGTTCATTTTTTCTTTTACTTCCCTTGCCCGTAGGGATGTATCAGTAAAAATATTGCTCCGGGTAATGTCTGCAAATGTACTCCCTATATTTTCTTTTAGGATTTTTATGGTTTCAGGTCTTACATTTAAGTCTTTAATCCATTTTGAATTTGTTCTTGTATAAGGTATAAGGAGGTGGTCCAGTTTCATTTTTTTGCATGTGTCAGTCCAAATTTCCCAGCACCACTTATTGAATAGACTATCGTTACTCCAGTGTAAATTCTTGCTTCCCTTGTCATAACTTAACTGTCCGTAAATACCTGGATTTATTTCTGGGCTCTCTGTTCTTTTCCACTGATCGATGAGCCGTTTTTATGCCAATACCAAACTGTCTTGATTACTGTAGCATTGTAGTAGGTTTTGATGTCTGGTAGCGTGATCCCCCCGACTTTGTTCTTATTTCTCAGAATTGCCGAGGCTATTCGGGGTCTTTTATGATTCCATATAAATTTTAGGATTATATTTTCTATTTCTGTGAAAAATGCCCTTGGTAGTTTGATAGGAATTGCATTGAATCTATATATTGCTTTAGGCAGTATGGACATTTTAACTATATTATTCTTCCTACCATGAGCATGGTAGGTGTTTCCATTTATTTGTATCTTCTATGATTTCTTTCCTCAGTGTCTTATAATTTTCTGAGTACAGATCTTTCATTTCTTTGGTTAAATTTATTCCTAGGTATTTTATAGTTCTTGACGCAATTGTAAATGGGACAGTTTTCTTAATTTCTCTTTCCATTAGATTATTATTGGTATATGCAAATGCCACTGATTTCTGAACATTGATTTTATATCCTGCTACTTTACTGAATTCGTCTATCAGTTCCAATAGTTTTTTGATGGAGTCTTTGGGGTTCTCTATATACAGTATCATGTCATCTGCATATAATGACAATTTTACTTCTTCCTTGCCAATTTGGATGCCTTTTATTTCTTTTTGTTGTCTGATTGCTGTGGCTAGAACTTCCAGAACTATGTTGAATAAAAGAGGAGAAAGTGGACAGCCTTGTCTTGTTCCTGATCTTAAGGGGAATGGTTTTAGCTTTTCCCCATTGAGTATGATGTTAGCTGTAGGTTTATCATATATGGCTTTTATTATTTTGAGATATCATCCCTGTATTCCCACTTTGCTAAGGGTTTTTAACATAAATAGCTGTTGGATTTTGTCAAATGCTTTTTCTGCATCTATTGAAATGACCATGTGATCTTTATCCTTCATTTTGTTGATGTGGTGTATCACATTAATTGATTTACGGATGTTGAACCAGCCTTGCGCACTAGGGATGAATCCCAATTGATCATGATGTATGATCTTCTTAATATATTGCTGAATTCTGTTTGCTAATATTTTATTGAGAATTTTTGCATCTATATTCATCAGGGAGATTGGCCTGTAGTTTTCTTTTTGTGCTGTCTTTATCTGGTTTTGGAATCAGGGTGATAGTGGCTTCATAAAAAGTTTGGGGGCCGGCCGAGTGGTTAAGCGCTGGCCTGGGAAGCCAGCGGCCCCGGTTCGGTCCCACATATGAGGGCCAGTGACATTGCCTTCAAAAAAAAAAAAAGAGTTTGGGAGCCTTCCCTTCTTCTGGATTTTTTGGAATAGTTTGAGAAGAATAGGTGATAGTTCTTTTTTGAATGTTTGATAAAATTCACTTGTGAAGCCGTCTGGTCCAGGGCTTTTGTTTTTTGGGAGCTTGTCAAGTACTGATTCAATTTCCTTGGTAGTAATCAGGGTATTTAGATTTTCTGTTTCTTCTTGTGTTAGCTTTGGAAGGTCGTATGCTTCTAGAAAATTATCCATTTCTTCCAGATTGTCAAATTTATTGGCATATAGTTGCGCATAGTAATTTCTTAGAATTTTTTGTATTTCTGTGATGTCTGTAGTCATTTCCCCTCTTTCATTCCTGATTTTGCTAATTTGAGTCCTCTCTCTTTTATTTTTTTGATGAGCCTGTCTAGAGGTTTGTCAATTTTGTTTATCTTCTCAAGAAACCAGCTCTTGGTTTCATTGATCTTTTGAATTGTTTTTCTGTTCTCTATATTGTTTATTTCTGCTCTGGTCTTTATTATCTCCTTTCTTGTACTCCCCTTGGGCCTCTTTTGCTGTTCTTTTTCCAGTTCCCTTAGGTGTAAGGATAACCTGTTGATTTGAGATTTTTCTTCCTTCTTTAGGTAGGCCTGCACTGCTATAAACTTCCCTCTTAGGACTGCTTTCGCAGCATCCCAGAGATTTTGGGTCGTGGTGTTTTCATTTTCGTTTGTCTCGAGGTATCTTTTGATCCCTCCTTGATCTCATTTGTGACCCACTTGCTAGTTAGTAGCATGTTATTTACCCTCCATTTATTTGACAGCATTCTGGGGTTCTTGTTATAATTGATTTCTAGTTTCATAGCATTGTGGTCAGAGAAGACAATTGAAATGATTTCAATCTTCTTAAATTTATTGAGACTTGTTTTGTGGCCTAACATGTGGTCTATCTTAGAAAATGTTCCATGTGCACTTGAGAAGAATGTATATTCTGTAGCTTTGGGGTGAAATGCTCTGGAAATGTCTGTTAAATCCAGCTGGTCTAATGTGTCATTTAAGGTCTCTGTTTCCGCATTGATTTTTCTGTCTGGAGGATCTATCCATTGGTGACAATGGGGTGTTGAAGTCCTCTACTATGAAAATGTTACTATTGATATCCGTTTTTATGTCTGACAATATCTGTTTTATATGTTTAGGAGCTCCTATGTTAGGTGCATAGATGTTTGCTAGGGTTATGTCCTCTTGTTGGATCGATCCCTTTATTATTATCAATTGTCCTTCTTTGTCCTTTATTATATTCTTCAATTTAAAGTCCTTTTTTTTTCTGATGTAAGTGTCGCTACTCCAGCTTTTTTCTCAGTTCCATTTGCATGAAATATTTTACTTCATCCCTTTACTTTCAGTCAGTATGTGTCTTTTGATCTGAGGTATGTCTCTTGTATACAGTATATGCCAGGGTCTTGCTTTCTTATCCATTCAGCCACTGTATGTCTTTTGATTGGAGCATTTACTCCATTTATTTTTAACGTGATTATTGATAGGTGCGTATTGATTGTCATTTTGTTATTTGTGTTCCTAGTCTTCCTTAGTTAGGTTGTTTTCCTCTTCTGCTTAAAGAAGCCCTTTTAACATTTCCTGCAAAGCTGGTTTGGTGGTAATGAATTCCCTTAACTTGTTTTTTTCTGGGAAGCCCTTTATCTCTCCTTCAATTTAAAATGATAACCTTGCTGGATACAGCAATCTGGGTTGTAGGCCTTTATTTTTCATCACTTTGAAAACTTCCTGCCATTCCTTTCTGGCCTGCAAAGTTTCTGTAGAAAACGGCTGATAATCTTATGGGGATGCCCTTGTAATTAATTTACTGCATTTCCCTTGCTGCTTTAAGGATTCTGTCTTTGTCCTTAACCCTTGCCATTTTCACTATAATGTGTCTTGGTGTGAGCCTGTTTGGGATCATCCTGGTTGGAATTCTCTGCACTTCCTGGACTTGTATTTCAATGTCCTTTGCCAGGTTAGGGAAGTTTTCAGACATTATTACTTCAAATATGTTCTTAATCCATTGCTCCCTCTCTTCTCCTTCTGGTATTCCAATGATTCAAGAGTTATTGCATATGATGTTGTCCCCCAGCTCTCTTAAACTATTTTCAATGTTTTTCATTCTTTTTTCCTTTTGTTGTTCTGCTTAGATGATCTCTGCTATCTTTATTTTTTTTGAGGGCAGTGCCACTGGCCCTCATATGTGAGACCCAATCCGGGGCTAACAGCTGGCTTGGCTAACATCCCAAGCCAGCTCTTAACCACCACGCCATTCGGCCGGCCCGATCTGTGCTATCTTGTCTTCTAAGTCACTGATTTGATTTTCTGCTTCGTCCAATCTGCTAGCCATTCCATCGAATTTGTTATTGAATTCAGTAATTGCATTCTTAAGTTCTTGCTACTTGGTTTTCATGATTTCTCTATCCTTTATATTTTCATTAATTTCCTTAAACATTCTAATAATCAGTTTTCTAAACTCTGTCTCTGATAGGTTGTTTACCTCTATTTCTTCTAGTTCCACTGATTCAGGAGGTTTCTTCTGTTCTTTTATTTGGGTTGTATTTCTTTGTCTCCCCATTCTGGTTTACTCTTTGTGCTTCCTTCAAAATAACAGATCCCCCAGGTTTCTCAGTCTTTTCTGGGTAAACTTATACGGCGTGTGTCCTTTATATTTGAATTACTCAATTTCCCTATTCTCTTGTGTGTGTGTATCTGAGGTGTTCCTAGTGTTGTGTGTCCTCACCTGTTGAAGTTTTAGCTTTGATTACTTTTGGCTTGTCAGCAGGTGGGATTGACTCCCAGGCTGCCCAGGCTGATTAGCTGTGAGGATCAGCAGTGTCCACAGTTTATCAGTTGCTGTTGACCCCTCTGAAGAGGCTTGGGCCCTTTGGCCCTTGCACCTGTAGCAACTTCCTTTTAGGTGTGACTCCTGTATGTCAAACCCAGAAATGCTCTGGTTTTATCTAAAGTTGGCCTGTGGGTATGACGATTCTTGTGTCTCCAGTGCTGGTCTTGGCTAACGTCCACCAAGGTATCTTCAGGTTGTCCTCTGCTGTACAAATATTCCTCTGCATCTTGTCGGAACAAAGACGGCCACCTGACGCCTAGCGTGATCCTGGCACTGCAGTTTTGCTGTACATGAGTGTGGTTGTGATATGTGATTGGTAGTTTTTACAAAGTCACTGCTGTTTTGCTTTCACCTGTCTTAAGTCAGGGTGCACCCCCAATGGTTCAATGAGTGTCTTTGGGCACCCTTTCCGTTGACAGCTGTGGAAAATGAAAGGGCTCCTCACTGCCAAAAGTGAGCTGCCAAGTCTGTTAATTAGTCCCTCAGCCACTGAACCTGCCCTGCCTCCCAAGCCTTGTGGGAAAGGTGGGGGTGGGGTAGGTAGTCTCACTCTGCAGCCTATTATGGGGTGGAAATTCTCGACTCCCTATGGGTAGGAATATCTCTGTAGTCTTCCCCTACTGCTCCATTCTGGGGTCAGTTTAAGACTCTTGCTTGGCAGTGGCCAAGATTTCTGAGGGAGGGTCGGGGTGGGTTTTTATTTCTGTTTTTTTTCTTTTTTCTTTTGCTTTCTGTCGAAGAGAGAAGGAAAAAACAAACAAACAAAAACAAACAAACAAAATAATACAACAACAACAAAAAAAACACAGTCCCAACACTGTTTTGAGCTAAGGCCTTTGCCTCATATGCTCCAGAGGAGTTCCTGCTGCTCTCCCAAAGAGACGGCCGGGGTTTAGGGGGCTGCACAAACCCTGCAGTGGCTCAAATCTCTGGTCTGTTTCCCGGAGACCTGTGTTTCTGCTTGGGCGCGCTGCATCTCCCCCCACGGAGTATTCTTTCTTCCTCTGTTCGTCTGGTTTCACGCTTCTGCCTCGGAGCCTGTGCGCACCGCGGTATTCCTGCTGCTTTCCCAGAGGGACTGCTGGGGTTTAGGAGACTGCGCGCACCCTGCCGTGGCTCAGATCCCCGCTCCATCTCTCCCGGACCTGTGTCTCTCTGCCCGGCACGCTCTCTCTGACTTTGTTCTTATTTTTCGAGACTGCCATGGGTATTCGGGTATTTTATAGTTCCATATAAATTTTAGGATTATATGTTCTATTTCTGTGAAAAATGCCCTTGGTAGCTTGATATGAATTGCATTGAACCTGCATATTGACTTAGGTAGTATGGGCATTTTAACTATATTAATTATTCCTATCCATGTGTAGTGTAGATGTTTCCATTTATTTCTGTCTTCTTTAATTTCTCTGTTCAGTGTCTTATAATATTCCAAGTACAGGTCTTTTACCTCTTTGATTAAATTTATTCCTATTTTATAGTTTCTGAAGCAATTGTAAATGGGACTGTTTTTCTTAATTTCTTCTTCTGATGGTTTATTATTTGTGTGTACAAATGCAATTGATTTCTGAATATTAATTTTGTATCCTGCTACTTTACTAAATTTGTTTATCAGTTCTAATAGTTTTTTGGTGGGGTCTTTGGGGTTCTCCATATATAGTATATGTCATCTGCATATAATGACAATTTTACTTCCTCCTCTCCAATTTGAATGCCTTTTATTTCATTTTCTTGCCTGATCGCTGTGGCTAGAACTTCCAGAACTATGTTGAATAAAAGTGGAGAAAGTGGACAGCCTTGCCTTGTTCCTGATCTGAAGGGGAATGGTTTTAGCTTTTCACCATTGAGTATGATGTTTGCTGTGGGTTTATCATGTATGGTCTTTATTATGTTGAGATATGATCCCTCTATTCACACTTTACTAAGAGTTTTTATCATAAATGGATGCTGGATTTTGTCAAATGCTTTTTTCTGCATTTATTGAAATAACCATATGATTTTTATTTTCATTTTGTTTATGTGGTGTATCATATTAGTTGATTTGCAAATATTGAACCAACCTTACATACCAGGAATGAATTTCACTTGATTGTAGTGTACGATATTCTTAAAGTATTGTTGAATGTTGTTTGCTAATGTTTTGTTGAGGATATTTGCATCTATGTTCATTAGGGATATTAGCCTGTAGTTTTCTTTTTTTGTAATGTCTTTGTCTGATTTTTGGATCAGGGTGATATTGCCTCCGTAAAAAGAGCTCGGGAGTTTTCCCTCCTTCTGGATTTTTTTGGAATAGTTTGAGGAGAATAGGTGAAGCCATCTGGTCCAGAGATTTTATTTGTTGGAAAGTTGTTGATTATTAATTCATTTTCCCTGCTAGTAATCAGTATATTCAGATTTTCTGTTTCTTCTTGAGTTAGCCTTGGAAGGTTTTAGTCTTCTAGAAAATTATCCATTTCTTTCAGATTGTCCAATTTGTTGGCATATAGTTGCTCATAGTATTTTCTTAATTTTTTTTTTGTATTTCTGTGGTGTCTGTTGTCACTTCTCTTTCATTTCTGATTTTAATAATTTAGGCCTTCTCTCTGTCTCTTTTTGATGAATCTGGCTAGAGGTTTGTCAATTTTGTTTATCTTCTCAGAAAACCAGCTCTTGGTTTCACTGATCTTTTGTATTTTGTTTGTTTGTTGTTTTTGGTCTCTATTTCATTCATTTCCACTCTGATCTTCATTATCTTACTTGTACTCCCTTTGGGCTTATTTCACTGGTTTTCTTTTTGTCAGTTCCCTAAGGTGTAAGGATAACGTGTTGGTTCGAGATTTTTCTTTCTTTTTTTTTTAGCTGAGCCATCCTGCCACTTGTTGACAGCTCAGCAGCATCTCAGCTTTGGCTGGGCATAGAACTGATGTTGCTCAGAACTCAGTTCTCTCTGTTGAGCGAGCTCTTAACCAACTGCGTCACTTGGCCAGCACTGGTCTGAGATTTTTCTTGTTTCTTGAAGTAGGCCTGCATTGCTATAAACTTCCCTCTTAGGATGTCTTTTACTGCATCCCATAGATTTTGGGTTGTTGTGTTTTCATTTTCTGTTGTCTTGAAGTATCTTTTTTTTTAGAGGGCAGTGTCACTGGCCCTCATATGTGGGATCTGAACTGAGGCAGCTGTCATCCCAAACCAGCTCTTAACCACCGCGCCACTTGGCCGGCCCTTGAGGTATCTTTTCATATCTTCCTTCATCTCATTGCTGACCCACTTGCTATTCAGTAACATGTTATTCATTCTCCATGTATTTGTGTGTTTTCCAGGGATTTTCCCCTGTAATTCATTTCTGGTTTCATAGTATTGTGGTCAGAGAAGACACTTGATAGGATTTCAGTTTTCTTAAATTTATTGAGTCTTGTTTTGTGGCCTAACATGTGGTCTATCTTGGAAAATGTTCCACATGAGCTGGAAAAGAATGTGTATTTTGCAACTTTGGGGTGAAATGCTTTAAAAAATACAGATTAAATCCAACTGGTCTAATGTGTCGTTTAAGGCTGCTACATACATATTGATTTTCTGTCCGGAGGATCTGCCCATTGTGAAAGCAGGGTGTTGAAATCCCCTATGATCGTGTGACTGTTGATCTCTGTCTTTATGTCAGTCAATATCTGTGTTATATATTTAGGTGCTCCTATGTTAGGTGCATAGATGTTTACTAGAGTTATGAACTTTTGTTGGATCGATCCCTTTATTACTATGTAGTGCCATTCTTTCTCTTTTTTTTTATTAGTTTCAGGTGTACAACACAATGCAATAGTTACACTCTTTACCCCCCAAAGTGAAAACCCCCTCCCCCAGTTTGACACCCCACTCCCCCCCCATATCATACATATCCATCACAACTCCCCTGACTCCCGTCCACAGTATAATCCACATCCCGTGACCATCCACATATTCAGTTGCAGTTGGCATACAACACTATACAACATCAGCTTCAGGTGTACAGTGCAGTGATCAAGCCTCTACTCCATCCATGAAGTGGTCTCCCTAACAAGACATGTGCCTATCTGACATGCCACAAAATTTTTACATTATTATATTCCCCGAACTGTGCTTCATATCCCTGTGGCAATATTGTAGTTGTCTATTTATGCTGTCTAATCCCTTCTCCTTCACCCCCATTCGCACCCCCCTCCCAACTAGTAACCCTCAGTTTTTCCTCTACATCTACGAGTCTGTTTACTTTGATCGTTCACTCAGCTCTTCAGACTCCACATACAAGTGAGATCACATGGTCCCTGTCCTTCTCCGACTGACTTATTTCTCGCAACATAATAGTCTCTTCACAACATTATTAATTACATTCCCAGAACTGCCCCCATATCCCTGAGGCAACATTGTAGTCCCACATACACTGTCCAAAACCTTCCCCCTCTCCCTCTTCTCCACTCCCTCCCAGCCAGCAACCATCAGTTTTTCCTTTATATCTGCTTGATATGACTTCAATCTTCTTAAATTGTCTCTCTGGGTTAGCTTGTTTACCCCTTTCTTTTGTTTAAAAAAGCCCTTTTAACATTTCTTGCAATGCTGGCTTAGTGGTAATGAATTCCTTAAGCTTATTCTTTTCTGAGGAGCTCTTTATTTCTCCTTCAATTTTAAGTGATAGCCGTGCTGGGTAGAGCAATCTTGGTTGTAGGCCGCTATTTTGTGTCACTTTGAATATCTCCTGCCACTCCCTTCTGGCCTGCAGAGTTTCTGTAGACAAGTCAGCTGTTAGTCTAACAGGAGTTTCTTTGTATGTAACCTGCTGTCTTTCTCTTGCAGACTCTAGGATTCTGTCTACGTCTTTAACCTTCGCCATTTTAACTACGATGTGTCTTGGTGTGGACCTGTTTGGGTTAAGGTTGTTTGGAACCCTCTGCACTTCCTGGACATGTATGTTGATTTCTTTCACCAGGGTAGGGAAGTTTTCAGTCATTATTTTTTCAAATACATTTTGGACCCCTTGCTTCTTCTCTTCTCCTTCTGGTATCCCTATGAATTGAAGGTGGTTGCGCTTCACCTTGTCCCATAGGGTTCTTAAACTATTTTCATTGTTTTTTATTCTTTGGTCTTTTTGCTGTGCCAACTGGGTGAGTTCTGCTATTTTATCTTCCAAATCGCTGATCCACTCCTCTGCTTCATCTACTCTACTGGTGATTCCTTCGAGTGTGTTCTTCATTTCAGTTATTGTATTCTTTAGTTCTAACAGGTTGTTTTTTATGGTTTCCCTATCCTTCTTTATGTCCTCACTAAGTTCCTTAAACGTTCTTATCATCAGTGTTCTAAACTCTGTCTCTGAAAGGTTGGATCCCTCTGTTTCATTTAGTTCCATTTCTGGAGGTTTATTCTGATCTTTTACTTATGACATGTTTCTTTGTTTTCCCATTCTGGCTGTCGCTCTGGGATTGCTTTGATGTATTAGATAGATCACCAGGAGAGCCCTGGCTGGATCACGGAGGCACACAGCTCACAGCCCAACACTTCCAGGAAATCTCCCAGTCTCAGCCTGTCCCAATCAGCCGCTTGCAGATCAGGCTCAGCAGCCCGACAACCAATCACCAGCCTGGCAACTCTGCAAGCCCAGTGCAGAGAGCCATGACCCGAGGCGGCTTGCGTGAGCAGCCTGTTGGAGCCGAATCACTCCCACTAGGCGTTTCCCTGGCAACGCAGTAAAAGCCAGGCAGAGGGTGGGGATCCAAGGCCACAGGCGTGCGCGCACACACGTACTTCTGTGCCAATTCCACCAGACCAATGAGGTCTCGGACCTGATCCTTCGTGGGAGGGCCCAAGCCTGACAAAATGGCGTCCTCCCTACACCACTCGCATGCAGGCTCCGCTCCACGGGAACAACAGTTCAAAAACCTCCAGCCTTTGCACCAAAGGTGTTCAGTTCAGTCCGTCCCCGCAGGCTCCCGGCTCACACAGCCACTCCCTCCACCAGGAACCAGGTAAGTGCTCACCGGCGAGCAAGCCCAGGCGCCGGCCCCACTGATTCTCCAGCCACTCTTAGCCTCACCGAGCTGAGCAAAGAGAGTCCTTACTAATTTACTGCTCTTCCCGGCAAAGGAGCTCTGGGCTGGTGAGCTTGGTGTGTGGCCGGAGGGTCTCTCTCCCAACCGGAGAAGCCTCTCCACAGCTGGGACCTCCCTCACGGGGTTTTCCCTCTCTCGTCTCCGCCCGTCCTACCAGACCCGACGTGGCCTCCTCTTTAAGTTCTTCGTTTAGTGGTTCTGTTCCTCCAGTGTTCCGGGGACCTCTAGGGTTGAATGCTGTATAATTTGCTTGTAATTTTGGTGTGATCCTGGGAGGCAGTTAGCACAGCGTCTGTCTATTGTGCCATTTTACCGGAAGTCCCTCTCTTTTATTATATTCTTCTTTTTAAACTCTATTTTTTCAGATACAGGTATTACTACTCCGGGTTTTTTGTCATTTCCATTTGCAGGAAATATCTTATTCCATCCCTTTACTTTCAGCCTTTGTGTGTCTTTTGATCTCAGGTGAGTGTCTTGTGTATTGCATATGCAAGGGTCTTGTTTTCTTATCCATTCAGCCACCTTGTGTTTTCTTTGTTTTTTGTTTTTTTTTGAGGGCAGTGTCATAGGCCCTCATATGTGGGACCCAAACTGGGGCCGCTGTCTTCCTAAGCCAGCCCTTAACCACCGTGCCACTTGTCCAGTCCTCACCTTGTTTCTTGATTGAGGCATTGAATCTATTTACATTTAACATGATTATTGATAGGTATATAGATTTTGCCATTTTGTTCTTTGTATGTCTGGTCTTCATTAGTTAGATTGTTTTTGTCTTTCTTCTGCGTAAAGAAGTCCTTTTAACATTTACTGCAATGCTGGCTTGGTGGTAATGAATTCCTTTAGCTCATTGTTTTTTGGGAAGTCCTTTTTCTCTCCTTCAATTTTAAATGATAGCCTTGCTGGATAAAGCAATCTAGGTTGTAGGCCTTTGTTTTTCATCACTTTGAATATCTCCTGCCACTCCCTTCTGGCCTGCAGTTTCTGTAGAAAAGTCAGCTGACAGACTTAGGGAGCACCTTGTAAGTAACTTGCTGTCTGACTCTTGCTGCTTTTAGGATTCTCTCCTTGTCTTTAACTTTTGCCACTTTAACTATAATGTGTCTTTGTGTGGGCTTGTTTGGGTTCATCTTGTTTGTAACTCTGCACTTCCTGGGCCTGTATGTCGATTTCCTTCACCAGATAAGGGAAGTGTTCAGTCATTATGACTTCATATGTTTTTGATCCCTTGCTCTCTCTCTTCTCTTTCTGGTATTCCTATGATACGTAGTTGTTGCGCTGCTGTTATCCCACAGGTCTCTTAAAGGATTTTCATTGTTTTTTAATTCGTTTTTCTTTCTGTTGTTCTGTTTGTGTGATCTCTGCTATCTTGTCTTCTACATCGCTGATTCGATCCTTTGCTTCATCTAATCTGCTGGTAAATTCTTCAAGTGTGTTCTTTCAGTTATTGCATTCTTTAGTTCTAATTGTTTTTTTATGATTTCTCTATCCCTCTTTATGGTCTCACTAATTTCCTTAAATATTCTTATCATTGATGTTCTAAACTCTGTCCCTGATGGGTTCGTTGCCTCTATTTCATTTAGTTCCATTAATTTTGGAAGTTTCTTCTGTTCTTTTTTTTTGGGACATATTTCTTTGTTTTCTCATTCTGGCTGACTCTTTGTGCTTTCTTCGATGTATTAGGTAGATCTCCTAGGTCTCTCAGTCTTTGCTGGGTGGACTTATGTGGTATGTGTCCTTTATATTTGAGTTGGTGACTCTCCTTATTCTCCTGTGCATGTGTTCCATATGTGTCCCTTGTGTTGTGTGTATTCTCCTGATGAAGTTGAGCTTTAATTGCTTTTGGCTTGTCAGTAGGTGGGATTGGCTCCCAAGTTGACTAGTTGTGAGAATTAGCTATGCTGTGTGAGGGTTGACCCCTCAGATGAGGCTTGGACCCTATGGGCTCTTGTGCCTGTAGAGAATTCCCTTTGTGTGTGTCTCCTACAGGTCAAACCTGGTAATGCTCTAGTTTGGTCTAGAGTTGGCCTTTGGGTGTGTTGACTCTTGTGCAACTTGGGCTGGGCCCTGGTGAAGGGAGACTTCAGAACAAAACAAATCAACAAGCACAACAACAAAAAACCCAAATACATTCACATGTTAAAACAACCAACAACCAACACTCCACACAAAAAAAAAGTATCAAAAATACAAAAACCAAAACAAAAAAATAGTAACGCCACCCAAAAAAAAATATCAATAAGGAAAAATGGAAAGGAGGGAAAACCAGCACCAGTCTTGGCTTAAATTCACCAAGCTATCTCCAGGTTGTCTTCTGCTGTAGAAAAATCTCCTCTGTGTTTTGGAGGCAGAGCTGGCCACCTGGCACCCAGAGTGACCCTGGCAATGCAATTCTTGATGAGTGGGGCTACATGGTGTGGTTGGTAGTTTTTACAATGTCAGCACAGTTTTTGCTCTCGCCTGCACAAACACACACTAAAAATACCACAGCTAGCCACCGATAGGTGGGCTTCTTCCATGTGCACAGGTCTCCTGGGTCTTAGGGCACTTCTTCCATCAGGTGGTGTGGAGGGTGTGAGATTTCTGAGCTGCTTAATTCCCAGAGCTGCATCTGCCACCAACTGCTGATTCCTGCATGTGTCTCAGCATCTGTAATTACCCTGCCAGAAGCCTTCCAGGAAAGGTTGGGGCTAGGTAGGCAGGTGCCTTTGTCCCCCAGCCTCTTCCCTGGGTCACAACTGCAAACTGTCTTTTTCCAGTTCTTGAGGGCTGCAGCACCTCTGTAATCTTACACTATTCCTCTGATTAGGGACCAGCTCGACTCTGGAAGTACAGGGGTAGGATTACTGTTGGAGGATGGGGGAGGGGGTCCACTTATGGAGTTTCTTTGATTTCTGTCTGAGTCCAGCTGCAGTTCTCAGCTGAGGTTTCTGCCTCAAACGCTGTGCACCATTGTCCTCTATGCTTATCTCTTGGCAGGACTGTGGGGTGTAGGGAGGAAGCCCACAGCCTGGCCACTGTAATACTCTCTGATCTGCTTCCTGAGGCCCTATGTCTCCACAGCTGCAGGTGCATGTCGTGTCTCTGTACCTCTCCCTTCCCTCTTCTCCTGATCACCCGGTTTTCCCACCATCAGGTAATCCTCATGCGAGTCTCTTAGCTGTTCTGTGTGATGAGTAGAGAATCCTTTGATGAGTTACAGATTTCCAGTTTGTGGTAACTTCCAGGGGAGGACTCAAGAATCCTACCTCACTGCCGCCATTTCTATGATGTCTCCCAAGGGATACTTCATTTTGATAAAGGGGTCAATTCATCAAGAACATGTAATCCTAAATGTATATGTACATAATCACCATTTCAAAACACATGATGTAAAACCTGACAAAACTAAAAGGAGAAATAAGACAAATCTACAATTATATTTGTAAATTTTGATACATCTCTCCCAGTAATTGATAACCAAGGAGACAGAAAATCAGCAATGATACAGAAAACTTGTAATACCACTCAATCAGACCTAATTGGCATTTATAGAACACTACATCTAACAAGAACAGAATACATATTCTTTTCAAGTGCATGTGGAATATTCATGATGGTAGACAAGCTGCTGTGCCACAACACAAGTCTCAGTAAATACAAGAGAATTTAAATAAGTTAAAGTATGTTGACCACAACAGAATTAATTACATATCAACAACAGAAAGATAACTGGAAAATCTGCAAATAGTTGGAAATTAAGCAACACATTGCTAAATACATAGGTCAAAGAATAAATCACAAGGGAAGTTGGAAAATAGTTTCAGCCATACGAAAAAGAAAACAGTGCATATTAAATTTGTGGGATGCAGCTAGAGTGGTGGTCTGAGAGAAATTTATAGCATCGAATTATTAAACATTTATGCACCCTCCTCCCCACTCTCCAATATCAGATATTATGCAAGGAAAAGTAAGGAATGGAAAACAAAATTCAGCCCTGAACTAACTCTGATCATAGAAAAGCATACCACTACAGATAAAAGTGAAAGAAGAAGAAGGTATAAATGATATCAAAAGTAACTCTGAACTCCAAACGGCTTACCTTGGTAGTGGATGCAGTACAAACCTAGGCTAACAAGAGGTTAGATTGAGGAAGGTCACTGAAGGTAGTCTGGAGAAGACAGGGGGTCAGAGTTAGCAAAAGCAGCATGGTCCAGCAGAGTTGATGAATTCTCATCCTAGGACCGAGGCTGTTGCTCTTGATTTAAAGTATCTTTTGCTAAGGATGGGTTGTCCTTGGAAACTAATATACTTACACACTTACCCACCTTCCCAGAAATAAGAAGCCTCTGGATGGGTTTTGTCCTTAACTAAGAACAGAGATGCTGGTATCACAGGCTGGTTACATTTTGTAATTCCCAAATATCAACCCTATATTAGAATCACCTGAGGACTATTTTAAAAAAGTACTCCAAGCTCCTACTCCCAAGAGAGAATCTGAATCAGTATATTTGGAGTAGGGGGCTTAAAGTTTTCCAATTAATTCTGATTGTGATGAGTCCCAGTTTGCAAACTATTGGTGTAAATATTACCACTAATAACAATGTCATATGACAAATGAAAAATGTGACTAACACTGATTAAGACAATGAGCACTTGGGCCGGCCAAGTGGCGCGGTGGTTAAACGCTGGCTTGGGAAGCTGGTGGCCCCGGTTTGGGTCCCACGTATGCAGGCCAGTGACACTGCCCTCCAAAAAAAAAAAGACAATGAGAACCTTGGTGATTTCAAGCTTAACCTTGAAAGAAAAGACCAAAAAAGGAAAAAGTCTTTAGGCAGCATGGACCAGTGTCCAAAGAGGTCCAGGGGATTTGCCTCTCAAATAGGATCTGATCCTGAGCTAGTATGCTAACAGGTTGGCTTCAAGGATTCTGTGCTATGCCAGAAGGGGGTCTAAATTCTAAGTTCAACATTCGTTGTCCTCCAGTGCCAATTTAGGGTTAAACCAAACACCAAAAGACGCACATACACCCTCTAGGTCTGAATAGAAATTAATTAGCTTCTTAAACATCCAAATCCTTCATGAAGTCTTCTCAGATCAACCTGTTGAGAACAAGACTTTCCAAATCACACGGAGTCTAAGGTCATTCTTATCCTGAATACTCACCATCATCTTAAAATATAACTGGACCCCAGATGCATGTGGTATGAATATCTTACTCATTTTACATTTCAATTCCTGTTTGTATCTTTTTGTCTGTATTATTGACATCTTGGATCAATTATCCTGGAAAGCACAAAAGGTGCCTGCATAATAGTATCCTGCAGTGTCATGTCAAACTACAATTCATAAATACTCTTTGATAATAATATATACATGTAAGCCCAGGAGATGAGTACTATAACATACTGCACAAAATTATGATCAGGAAGGCTTTGAAAATAGTACAATATCATTCTGGTTAAAATTTTATGGGGACAGAGGCAATAGTATCTCTTCATGAACCTGATACTCCAGTCCAAGGACATCTAGCTGTCATCTGACAAAAACCAGAGTTCAGACTAAGCTAGAGGTTAAGTACCAGGTCATTTTCTAGCTTCTATTCCTGAAATTAAGGCTACTTCTAACTTACAATGTTGCATTTCTCAAGTTTAGGTACCCTGTCCTAAATCAAAATATTCTCCTTTCCTTTTTCCTCCATTAAACACCTCCAGTTAACAACATATCAAAGGAATTAAACTTTGTTAAACCTGACCCATTAGAAATAATGGTGATTAGAGCTTAAAACAGTACCTAAGAATAAGAAATAAAAAGAGATTATTCTTAAAGTGTATCTTCTCAGGTTGCTACTCTTCCCTTCTAGTCACTACTTCCAATAGCCCTTCTATTGTTATTCTTAATCATGTCAATTTGTGTCTATAAATGCAATATCTGTATTCAATTAACATGAGTTAGCATCTTTTAAGCAGTTCCTCTTTTCATTCTCAACTCTAGATCCAATAAAATCTCTTTGGCCCTGACATTGTCTCTAGAAATGTTAATTCAATTTAAAAAATTAAATACTTAAACCATACTTCTGATAAGTGTTGAGACTATTAAGCAGCTGTAATGTTATAAGCTTCATTCTACCTAAGAGGCAGCATTAGAGATCAGTATCCATAATAATGAAAAAAAAATTGAAGGCCAGGCCCAGCATTTAACTTAATGAGATCTTGTTTGTTACTTGTATTGTGGAAACCAAACAATAGTTGCATGAGTTTCTGATCTTTACAAACATGCTTATAAAAAGTCAGGCCATCATAAGTCACAGTTGAGGAAACCCGTCCCAAATATTCAAAAATGTGGGCCGGCCGAGTGGCGTAGTGGTTAAGCGCTGGCTTGAGAAGCCAGCAGCCCGGTTTGGGTCCCATATATGAGGGCCAGTGACGCTGCCCTCAAAAACAAAAAAAACAAACAAAAACAAAACAAAAATGCTTTCCTGGATTAAACCAAACCTGGGTGCCTAGACAACATATTTTGGTGCCATTGTAGACATATCCTCACTAGAACGAGTTCAGGTGCTGGCCATCAGCTAACACTTAGGGCCATTAGAAGATAACATAGGGCCGGCTGAGTGGCTCAGTTGGTTGAGTTGGCTTAGAATGCATGCTCTGAGCAACAGGGCCACCGGTTCCATTCCCACATGGGCCAGTGAACACTGTCCTAGCTGAGCTACCTAGCAGATGGCAGGATGGCTCAGCTGGTGTACCAAGATTGCATGTTCAATGGTGGGCTATGCCCACTCGCAACTAAAGATTGAACTCGGCAACTTGAGCTGAGCTGCTGCCCGTATGGCTCAGTGAATAGAGCGTGTGCTCTTAACAACAAGGCTGCTGGTTTCACTCCCACATGGGATGGTGGCTATGCCCACCCGCAAGTAAGACCTAACTCAGCACCTTGAGCTGAGCTGCCGCCCGGATGGCTCAGAGGAGAGAGTGTGCACTCTTTTAACAATAAGGCTGCTGGCTTCACTCCCGCATGGGATGGTGGCTATGCCCACCTGCAACTAAGATTGAACACAGCACCTTGAGCTTAGTGGCCACAAGCTGCCAACGGGAAGCCAGATGGTGATTGGCGCCCTCCACAACGAAGGCTGAAGAACAACTTGGCAGGTCCCCTCCCCCAATTCCCCAATAAAATCTTTAAAACCATAACAAAAGAACACCTTCTCAAAAAAACAAACAAACAAAAAAACATAACTTACCTTTATTTACTGAAAAGGCAGGGCTTCTTCTTTATGAGAATGCAAACAAGTTTCTTTCAGGCTTCACTGCCAGAAAATGTTCTTCTCCACTGTAACTGGCTTTTTATTTGATAGACACTATAATTACTGTAACTGACCACATTATCTTCTTTGTGTGGCCTGCTAGGTTTCTCAGAACCAATTTTTGGCCCAGTTGTACATGATATTTTGGGATATTAACCTCATTTTAGGTATTAATTTCACCTAGAAACCAAAATTAGTCATTTACTTTTTTTTTGAGGGCAGTGTCACTGGCCCTTATATGTGGGACCCGAACTGGGGCCGCTGGCTTCCAAAGCCAGCGCTTAACCACAGCACCACTTGGCCGGCCCTGTCATTTACTTTTTAAATCCTATACTGAATGTTTTCATAAATCATTTCTGGTACATGGTAAGGTAGAAATAAAACAATTACAGTGAAACCTTGGATTGCGAGTAACTTCATTTGCAAGTGTTCCACAAGACGAGCAAACATTTCTAATACATTTTAACTGAATAAATGAGCGATGTCTTGCAATACGAGGTTTGTTTCCAGAAGGAATTATGCTCACAAACCAAGGTATTACTGTACTAAACTTTTGTGAAAAAATAAGGCTACGAGGACTTGCACCCATATTTAGCTAAAGTGTTTTCTTGAAACAGAAAATGGCCCTATAACATATACCAGTGAATTTCCAATAAATTGCAAATCACTTATACATTCATCTGACAAGGCAAGATATTCTAACTTTTACCTCTAACATTTAAGACAAGGTAGGGAATGTATAACTATCTTAAAACTTCTCACCAGCTCCAAAGACAGGTTTGAGGTTATAAGTTTTAAGAGTTCTTTGGAACAAGACTCAGAAAAACATACTCACCACCTTAGATTTATCTTTTAGAGAATTGGCTAAAAGCTATAGACCCAGAAAAATGCATGTAACCACAACTTGCATTCAGTTTCTAGGGGGTCTACACATATCCTCCACGTCCATTTATGAGCATGAAGAACTTCCTCCTAGAAAACGGCAAGCTCAGATGCCAGCCACTAGAGCTCAAGCCTAGATACTGGGAGAAATCTTGCATATTTCACGATCTGCATGTCAAAGTTTCAAAGATGGATAGGGGATTTGGGGGTAGCTCCTGCTCCCATTATTTAGTCAGAAAATATTCATAGTATGATAATTGCCTCAAAATATCCTGCTTTGCATATCTCCACTTCACATGATCACTCTGTATATAAAGCAGTAAGCCCTGCCTCATCCAACCTCCTTACCAGGTTTATTTTTCCTCAGAAGAACTCCCTCCACTTAACATTAAATATTTATAGTTTGTCTCCATTGACTAGAGTGGAAGTTCTATGAGGGCAGAGACTTTGTTTTGCATTAAGAAGCACTCAAATATTTAAATAAATTTTGTATGTTTCTATATAACAGGTTTTCGTAAATGGTTTTACTGGAACTCAGTCATATTCACTTACATATCATCTATTGCTTTTTTCATGCTATAATGGCAGAGCTGAGGAGTTTCAACAGGATTCACATAGACCATAAAGCCTCAAAGATTTGCTATCTGGTCCTTTACAAAAAACAAACAAACAAACAAACAAACAACTTGCCAACCACCAATAGCACTCATTTGGCCCTCATTTCTCAAGCTAGATTGGAAGCACCTAAGCACAGGAGTTAGGACTTAATACTCCTTTGTACATATAACAAAGTAGATGCTTAAAAACAGCTATCACTATACAATCCCAGATTTGCTACCTCCTACGTAAGTTATTTTTGCACAGTTAAATCCAAAGTAAGCTTTCCATTCTCAATGCAGTTCTAGCAAAGCCCAAAGACAAGTGTTCAATAATTTGGGGGACAGGGAGAAGAGACACTATGCTAAGTAGTAGCAAACTTTCTTGTTCAAACTCAAAATCATTTAATCTTCAAAATGTGAATGCAGAGCCGGCCGAGTGGCTCAGTTCGTTGATTGCGAGCTCTGAGCAACAGGGTTGCTGGTTCGATTCCCACATGAGCCAGTGAGCTGCACTCGAGCTGCCAACATGCAGCTCGTGAGAGCACAAGTTCCTAACTACAAGGCTGCTGGTTCGACTGCTGCCTGGGATGGTGGGCTATGCCCACCTGCAACTAAGATTGAACAGGGCACCTTGAGCTGAGCAGCTGCAAGCCGAAGGGCAGCCTGATGGCAACTGGAATTGGAGCTGAGCTAGCTGTGCCCTCCACAACTAAGACTGAAGGACAACTTGGCTGTAACCCTTCCCCAATTCCCCAAAAAAATCTTTTCAACAATGTGAATGCAATATAACTGACAAACTCTACCCTGATATATGTCAGACAAATGATTTTGAGATAAAGCACAGTTATTTTCTCAATGTCAAAATCATTCTAAGATGTATCATTTCTTTTCAGGCTAGGCATATTATGGGTATTCAACTATCACTGAATGGATCACTCTTCCATTAATAATTATTATGGTCATCAAATTTTGCAAACTACACCTACCTGAAAAGGGGCATCAAGATTTATGCCCTGGGCCGGGCGAGTGGCGCGTTGGTTGAGTTGGCTTGGGAAACCAGCGGCCCCGGTTCAGATCCCACATATGAAGACAAACGACACTGCCCTCTACAACTAAGATAGTGAACAACAGCTCCACCTGGAACTGGGATGAATGAGTCCCGGTGACGGTGTAGGCTGCAGCCCCTGTTGCAGTGGGCTGCCATAAGCTACAGTGAGTGGCCGGCAGCCAGTGTGAGCAGCTGGAATGAGCTGCCAATACCCGCTGTGAATGGCAGTCCAGAGGCTGGCGACTGATCTGCCTCACCTGGGAAGAGCACAATGACGATACCAACATGGGCCCGTGAAGCAACGTCCTCCACAATAAGACTGAAGAACAAAAGGACAGCAACTTGTCTGTTCCCCTCCTCCAATTCCCCAATAAAAATCTTTTAAGAAAAACATAACTCTCATGTTGAACTTTAAAATAATGTCCCTTTGCCAATGCCAAAATATGCTCAGCATCATACCATCCTTTTAAAAATTATAGCCTTTTATTGTCAGTCTCTAAAAAAATTAATTTGCATAGCTATCATTGCTTCCAAGGAACTGAAGAGTAAATAAATGGTAATTCTTGGCATGATTTCAGCCCACACTGTTTACCCCATGTGCAAAGGTGAGCAAATAGGAAAATAGGATTTTTTTTCATATTATTGAATGAGATGTTATTTATAAACATTATAGTACATGAACTAAGAAGAGAGAAGAGAAGGGGCTAGGAACCTTACTAAATTATCTTTGTTATTTTGAATAAGTAACAATATACACAGTGATATACAATCATTTGATAAAAACTATTGTTTATTTAGAAAAAATGTTACACTGGTAGAATTTAGTAGATAAAAAAATTATCTTTTAAAAATGTCACTGTGAAATTTTTCCAGATGAAAGTTCAGCAATACAAAGCTCCTATAGCTGTAGAATTAAAACACAATTCATTTTTCACTTCCCCCCTGCAGATTGGTCTACCATAATTACAAGAAAAAATGGCAAGGGACAAGAGAGTCCTGGTACCTTTTTCTTTTTAAAACAGGTTTTAATGCAAATACTATATGAAATGATTCCTAAGCATTGTATTAGACACTGCTCCCACTTAGTTTTTGTGAGTAATATTAAAAAGAGGCCAAATAATAAAAACTGAGTTTTAAAATGAAGTAAATTCAAAAAGGTTCAATAATTGTTTATTTTCAGTTTCAAACAATAAAAAGGAAGCATTTCAGAGTAAGATAAAATAAAAAAAACTAAACCCAGGCATGTTCAGTGAACCTAAAGTGAAATTTTGTACACATGTAACCTTCTTTGCTTGTTGGAAACTATATGCAGCACATTGTGCTAAAAATATGGAATATTGAACACTTTCAGCCATTTACTGAAAATAAACATGTAGAAACTAAGCAACAAGTTAAATACAGTAATGCACAACTCAACAATTTTAAGTTCTCAGCATGAAGCAATAAAACAGATGACTGCATAATTTAAGGAGATGCAAATGAGCCCTCTTCATTCATAATTCTTGGCAATCTACTCAGGAGAATAAATTTCTGGTCACATCTGAATAATTTCTTTCCCATCTCACCTGAAAAAAACAAAGTGATAACATTGATACAGAAGGAAGGAAGGAGGAGGGAAATATGAAAGGAGGAAGGGAGAGAGGAGGAAAGGAGGATGGGAGGAGAGAAGAAGAGGGAAGAAGAGGAGGAGGTAAAAAGAAAGGGAGGGTGAGTGAAGGAAGGAAGGAAGGAAGGAAGGAAGGAAGGAAGGAAGGAAGGAAGGAAGGAAGATGGAAAGGAGAAGGAAGGAAGGAAGATGGAAGGGAGGAAAGTAGGGAGGATGGGAGGAAGGAAGGACAAAGGGAAGTGGGGAGAGAAAGAGAAAAGGATTTGAGGAGGAAGGGAAACAAAAAAAGGAGGAAGGGAGAAGGGAAGAAAGAAGAGGCAAGGAGAGGAGGAGGTAAAAGGGAGGGAGGGAGGGAGGTTGGTTTAAAAAGAAAAGAAGATTAGTGAGTTCTGTTAATAACAAAGGCTTGAATTAAGTTCCAAGATAAGGATGAAATACCTGTGTATTTCCCATTGCCCCCTCTCAGAAACCATTAAAGATAGGCACACTGTGATGACTTTAAAAAAAATGCTATACATTTTTGTTTGTGAGAGAGGGAGGGGTGGGGGAGAGGAGGAAGGACAAAAATGAAATAAAAACAGGTAAAACATTCCACAGGGGCAAGCAATAGCTTGTCTAAAGTAAACAGAACACAGCAATGAAAAGAAACCAATTTTACATGATCAACAAAAAAGATAAAAATGACATCACATTTTTCACAAGGACATGATTTTAATAGTGACTTATATTAAGATGCAATGTCTGCTAAATTATAAAAATTGCTTTAAAAATATATTGACTTAATTATACTCATTTCCTTTCTTTTATGTATTGACATTTTTCAAATACTGCATATTGAAATAAATTCAAAACATGATTAATACAATATGTGGCAAATAACTTCTTATCTGCCTAACATTGTTCTCATTCAATTTTTAAACTAATGCTTAATGCATTAAAACTTTATTGATGAAAATACTACATTCACATTTCATAAAACCAGAGCTAGAAGAGCCTTAGAAAATAATCACACTTGCATGAAATGCTAACAAATAATTTACATAATCGTTTCTATACAACATTCTGTTCACACCATGTATAATCTTGATATTATCAATTTAATTGTGAATACACTAATATTGAACTTAACAACTTTAATACTTAAAAATCATTTTTCCTTTCCATCACTGATGAATGGATAAACAAAATGTGGTATACATTCATACAAAGGAATATTATTCAGTTATAAAAAGAAATGAAGTTATGATACATGCTACAACATGGATGAAACTTGAAAACATGATGCTATGTGAAAGAAGCCAGACACAACAGGCCACATATTGCATGAGTTCATTTTTATGAAATGTCCAAAACAAGCTAATCTATAGAGACAGAAGATACATTAAATCATTTCAAGAGGCTGGGGGAAAGGGAGAATTGGGAGTGACTGCTAATGGGCACTGGGTCTCTTTGGGGTGACAACATAGTGAATATACTAAAAACCACTTTAAAATGGCAAGTTTTATGTTATATGCATTTCATCTCAATTTTTTAAATGGCAAAAAAAGTCAATGTTCCAATAAAGAGTATCATGGTATCAGTATGGCCATAATTAGAGTAAGAAATGGGTTCTCAATCATGATGTCACAATAGGAGAATTACTGGGCAAGGGAAATTCTGATGACATATTTAAGGGCACATTAAAGGATAAAACTGTTATTGCTGTTCAAACATGTAAAGATGATCTTTCCCAGGAATTGAAATTAAAATGTTTACAAGAAGCGAAAATCCTCAAGCAATATAATCATCCCAATATTGTCAAACTTACAGGAGTTCACACACAAATACAGCCTATCTACATCATTAAGGAACTGGTTCCAGGAGGTGATTTTCTCTCCTTTCTGAGAAAGAATGATGAACTAAAACAGTGAAATTTTCATTAGATGCTGCTTCTGGATGACGAATCTCGAGTAAAAACTGTATGCACAGGAACCTTGAGCAAGAAACTGCCTGGAGGTGAAAATAATGTTCTGAAAATCAATGACTTTGGAATGTCTCGTCAAGAGGATGGTGGATTGTATTCATCTTCTGACTTAAAGCAGATTCCCATTAAATGGACAGCACCAGAAGCTCTGAATTATGGGAGATGCCGTTCTGAGAGTGACGCATGGAGCTTTGGCATCCTCCTCTGGGAGACCTTCAGCTTAGGGGTCTGTCCATACCCTGGAATGACAAATCAGCAAGCACAAGAGCAAGTGGAAAAGAAGATACTGGATGTCAGTCTCTCAGTAATGTCCAGAGTGTTATTTATAAAATAGTCCTGAATTGTTGAGATTACAAACTTGAAAACCGCCCCAAGTTCAGTGAACTTCAGAAAGAAAACTGCCATCAAGAAGAAAGTCACATTAAGATGAAACAGTGCCAAACTCAGCCTTCAGGACTCTATCCTCCAGCAGAGTAATATTCCCTTCTCATTAACAATGAGTTTATACCATATTACCTGGAACATTCTATAGTTTTATTATTATTTATATACGGGTCACTTTTAACCACTATAAGTAAGAATGCAAGGGATTGCACAGATCTTTTTCACACCTAGAACAGTTGATGTTTCTCAAAAGGTTTCTATATCAGGCTCAGTTCAGAGTTGGCTGCTCTCCATCCTAGACACCTCTACTCTATTGGTGCTATAAACTGCACTGGTAATACTATCTTTGCAGGACACATTCGAACAAAAAGTGTCCCTCTACTCTGCTAAGACAAGATTACCTTTATTATAATCACTTTCTATTGGGAATTATCTGGACATCCTGAGTTTTTTCCCTCTTTTATTCTGGCCAGAAATAAGCCCTGCTGTATTAGTTTGTCATTTGCCTATTTTCTACCATGTCCTACTCCTTTGTCAGGGCATCAGAAAGCTGCATGAAATGACCTCATGAAAGAGCACCCACTTAGGGCTGAAGCAGCTCCTTTTAAATGATGTTATTTTATAAAGAGCTGTGAGAGCAAGAAGCAAGTTTGGAAAGTAGGGTTGTCTGCAGAAAAACACAGCTAGACTGGTGATCAAAGTAAAGAAAGGAAAATATAAATTCAGCCTTCTTATCAGAGGTATGCTTTGCTCGCTCTTGTGCTCTCTCTTTCTCTCTCTCTCTAATTTTATGATCATATTCGCCAAGAAGGTTCTAAGAAATGTTTCAATAGTTCATAGATTCCTTATAAAAGAGCACTCATGAGAGCAAAAAAATGCTTGAGAAACTATAAAATATAAGCCCACCAAATAGATTATTTTTTCATTAAGTAGCTTCACCTCAAAGAAGGCATCCCAGAATTTAGTTCCCTCCATTTTTACTAGTGTCTGAAGCTATCAAGATTTCATGATCCTAGTTCACACACACACACTCTCACACTCTCCTCACTTATACTCACTCCAAGTAGAAACTCATATATGGATGAAGTTGACAGCTAAAAAGTCAAATGAAGGGGCCGGCCGAGTTGCTCAGTTGGTTAAGAGTTGGCTTAGAGCACACGCCCTGAGCTACAGGGCCACCGGTTTGATTCCCACATGGGCCAGTGAAAGCTGCGTCCTAGCTGAGCTGTAGCTGAGCTGCCAACAGGTGGCAGGATGGCTCAGCTGGTGTAACAACAAGTTGCCTGTTCAATGGTGGGCCACGCCACCTGCAAGTAAAAGATTGAACTCCACACCTTGAGCTGAGCTGCCGCCCGGATGGCTCAGAGGATAGAATGTGCGCTCTTAACAACAAGGCTGCTGGGTTCGACTCCCACAGGGGATGGTGGCTATGCCTACCCGCAACTAAGATTGAACTCGGTACCTTGAGCTTAGAGGCCATGAGCTGCTGAAGGGAAGCCTGAACATTTATGAGGAAGAAAAAAGTTATAGGAGAAAGACATAGGGACAGTCATCCTAATTCCACTGAACTCCTTCATTTATCCTATACTGCTACCTAGGAACACAGTTCCTGGGATGTTTCATGTAGATAAAATGTAACTCAGAGTTAAAACTGTGATTGCGTTGACCTTAATCTTAGTGTGCCTAGCAGTGCCTCTCAGGATAAATGCAAATGGAGAGGATAGTCACACTCAAGGGTACATGTGGCATGGGAGCCTTTTGTAAGTGCTCATGCCTATATGTCCAGATAAAAAACAGCACAGCCACTTGGTGAATATTTGGTCTACCTTAAGTGGAAGAGATGAAATGGAAAATTCCTCCTATTCTCTCTAACTGTTTGGTGCCCATGAATGTCAGTGCACAGAACTCACACCCAGTACTTTTAAAAGCATAAAGGATGATAATGAAGAAAAAAAACAGTTTGTATCTATCATTTCAACCAAACAAAACTTTTGTACACATTCAATGATACTACATACAGACCCAAATTAAAGCATTAAAAACCTGCCCTCAAAAAATATGTTGCAGGGACGGCCGAGTGGCACGTTGGTTAAGAGTTGGCTTGGGAACGCCTGAGCAGCAGGGCTCCAGTTCGGATCTCACATGAGGGCCAGTGACGCTGTGCCCTCTACAACTAAGATGGTGAACAACAGTTCCACCTGGAGTTGGGGTGCCATGAGTCGCCGGCAACGATGTAGGCTGCAGCCCCTGAGCAGTGGGCTGCCGTGAGCTACCGTGAGTGGCTGGTAGCCAGCGTGAGCAGCCAGAAGCCAGCGTGAGCTGCAGGGAGTGGCCGTCCAATGGCCAGCGAGCCATCTGTCTCACCCAGGAAGAGCGCAATGATAACACCAACACAGGCCAGTGAAGCGAAGTCCTCCACAACTAGACTGAAGAACAAAAGTACAGCAACTAGTCTGTTCCCCTTCCCTGATTCCCCAATGCTGTTCCCTCCCCCAATTTCCCAATAAAATCTTTTAAAAAAATATGTTGCAGCACACAAAGCAACTTCTTTTTGAACAGTATACAATGAAATGCTGTAAATAAATGGAACATTCTTTTGAGGACTAAAAAAGTCAGTGCTGTTTCTTATCAAACCCAAAGAGATATACTTAATACTTTTGTACATAGCTTTCCATGTAAAGTTAACAGAATAGCTGAAACATAGCAAGTTATAAATAAAAACTCTTGGTTGTTTGATTAGAAGGTAGGGATGAAGTTCCTGCCTTTAACAACATCACAATCTAAGAAGAGGGTTATGTAACATACTCATATATACATAAGAATTAGTAACTAGAGGGCCGGCCGAGTGGCGTGGTGGTTAAGCGCTGGCCTGGGAAGCCAGCGGCCCCGGTTCGGTCCCACATATGAGGGCTAGTGACACTGCCCTCAAAAAAAAAAAAAAAGAATTAGTAACTAGAATTCCGTAGGCAAGCCCTCACACATGTAAGCAATGGGAAACTACTGAGAAGGAAACTTAATTGAACACTCCCTACTTCCACACATATTACCATCATCTAGAACTATGGCTCAATATGGCAACACAGTCCCCAAATAAGCAATCTTTGAGCCCTTAGGAGGTCAGTTTCCAACTATGGACTAAAGATAAAACGCTCATAACAATAATTACAAAAAACACTGTTAATAAGGGTTAGTATATGATGGAAACAAAGTAAGCTTGGTGGCAAGTGATTCAGGTAAACTATAAAAAAGACCCATTCTCTATATAATGGAGGGCAGCACCTAGGCAGGGCTAGCCAATTGTTGCCATGCAGAAATCAGGACAGAATGTTGCCAGATGTCCCAATTCTTCAATTGAAACTGAAATTTAAATTTTTGTCAACTCTTCTGATTTTGAAAGGCAACCACTTTTAAAAAATGTTAAATATTGCTTTGAGGCCCAGAAGGTACATCTAACAAGCCACATTATGGCCAAGGGCTGAGTATTTACAACCTTGGGTTTAAAGGATAAAAGAGTTAGGTTACACATATGAGACTTGAGGTGAGAGATGGACCTGTAAAATATATTATATCTCACTGGAATGGAGGATTAGAATAGGAATGTAGTATATTACAAATATAGATGGATAGGATAGATCTAACTGCTAATGTTTTTTGAAATCAAGAATAAAATTCAAGAGGATTGAGGTTCTCAAAGTCTGGGAGCAAGTCTCAGTTCAGCACAGCATCTGGTTCATAAAAGGACTCTCAGTAAGTTAGATGAACTCAACATTCATGAATTGAGGACCACAGGTGTGAAATTAAAATTAAGAAGCTAAGGGATGGTTCTTAGAAGGAAATTTTAATAGGCAGGGATTTAAAAAAATAAAATTAGAGGAAAAGTTTAAAGGCAAAGCAGCTAGTAGTGTTCAAGGGACTAAATCAAGGAGAAATAAGGAATTTTGACAAAGACTTTAGATGTAAGAAGTAACAGAAGATACAGAGAACAAGCAGAAAGAATTGTGCAACTGAAATTATGAAACAGGAAAACAAGACAAAAGACTTTGGAAGGAATTTAATCTGGATCACATTTACACATTTTATTTTCTTAATTCTAATGCAATCATTTCAATGTTTCTGAAAATCAGGGTGCTACTTACAAATCAATATAATTTCTCTATTCACCCTTCTCACAAAATAGTTTTAGTAACCAATAATGAATCTTACAATTAATGACATCTTTGAATCACAGAAATGTGACATATGCAGCAGCTCTATTTTGGTAGAATGTAAAATAAAGAAAAAGTGAAGTACAGAGCAGCAGATTTGAAGTAACCTAAAGGTAAAAGGTGCCAATCTAAAATGATGAGACCTCTAAAGGTAAAGAAAGAACAACAGAAAGACCTGACCAACCCTAAAATGAATCCAATAGGAGACAGCCAAAACAGCCAGAAAGAAAGTACAGTATATATCTATCAACAACAAAATGAACAAGTGAACATCAAGCTAAATGTATCTTAAAAGGGTATCTCAATTAAGTAGCTCTGCTACAATACCACCGACCTAACATCTAAGGTCAGTCTTTCCATGCCTTTGGTCCTGAGAGATTCCATATAGAGAGGTAAAGTACAAATTCATGGCCTGTGTGAAGAAGAACTCAAAGAAATATGTAGCATAACCTTCACATACCAAAGAATAATATTTAGGTACTGAGTAACGAGAGATGGATAAAATCATAGTGAAAGTCCATTCCTAATGAAGATAAAAGAGGTATGTGTTTTTTGTTTGTTTGTTTGTTTTTTGTTTTTTTTTTCTTTAATAAGGAGACCATGTGAAAAGCAAGAATTGAAAAAAGAAGATTATAAGAGTTTAAAATTCACTAGGGAAGACAGGTAGTTGTTGGGGTAGGGAATGGCTACAATTGAAGAATGGGCAATAATTATTTATTTTATAATACTTCTATTTGTTTTTTTTTAAATCACTAATTCTAAATGCCCTCATTTTACCCTACTCTACTACTTAGTTAACAAGCACAGAATAATAACAAAGCAGAAAAAGCACACCACTACTCAAGAGGTTACCTATTTAGCAACCTGAAATCCCTTCTTTGCAGCCAAAATAACTATGACAAAATCTATATACCCCAAAGTTCATACCCTTATACAGAACAGGCTCTCAGACATTTCTCTCTTAAATAACTGTAAACAGCCTTGGTTATCTATCTGGTTTCATAAAAGATTCGAAGCAGCAAATAATATTAGGGGGAGGGTATAGAAAGTAAGTATACTTTATATCATTAAGAAGTGACAACCAATATGGAAGCCAGAAAATGGACTACACGAAAGAATCAATAACTTCAAATACAGCCATACAGAACCATTAAATGTAGAGGGCAAATCTTCTACATGCCTCAATAATCCTAAGGCATCACCAAACAATAACTATTCAGATAATGAACTGAGTGTTCAAAAAAAGTCTATATTATGTTCACTGTCCACTAAGACAGTGGACTACTGTCCACATACAATTTATCTAAGATGGTTAAAACACTTTAAATCGCACATAAGGCATATTAAATACCTTTTAAAAAAAGCTGCATATTTTAAATTCCATAACTAAAAGCAAAGACGATATTTTTTGTTTTACAAAAGTAGGGCACTGGTAGGGCCAGCCGAGTGGCGTGGTGGGAAGCCAGCGTCCCCAGTTCGGTCCCACATATGAGGGCCAATGACATTGCCCTCAAAAAAAATAAATAAAAGTTGGGCACTGGTAGAAAAAGAGGCACAAAAACTTAAAACAAAAATCTCTGAATAACATGTCTGCGTGAAGAGGGCCAAAAGAACAGAGAACACTAAAGGGCAAGTTTAAGTATTGGTTCTGCCAGCTAATATCTGTCACCCTCTTCAACTTAACCTCTCAGTCTCAGTTTCTCCACCTTAAAATGCAGATACCACCAACACCTACAAGGATATAGGCACTTTAAAAAGGTTATTAAGCGTCCAGACAAGATGGGAATGAGCAGTGAAGAGAAAGCCAGATATTCTTAAATACACCTTGGTGCTTAAAAAAAAATGCATATCTAACCAACAAGCTTAAAATGAAAAGAGCTCAAAAATCACTGTGACTCTTGTTTTGCATCCATATACAAAGACCTAGTCATTATATTTAGGTGAAAAATTCTAGTTGTACCCTGCAAAATAGATCTAGCTTTTTCAACATTATCAGACCTCATTGTATAAAAATTTCTCTTTAAATGAAAAGGAGGTGAGAGAACACTCACCTTGACTGAAAGTCTTCATTATCTGTGCTTGTCCGAGGACTTATGAGTAGATGACAAATTAAGGGAAAACAACTTGAAAAAAAAAAAAAGAACGGTGTCTCATCTTTTAGTACAATCCATCAGCTTGCAGACCTACTTGGCTGTGACCAGCCTGGTAGCCTCAAATTCTACCAGCTCTGCTCATCTTCACCATCTTGCCCTTCAATTCCCCATACCCCCAGCCCAAGGGACTCTGTGTTCCCTTTCTTCCTCTCAGTGATAACACAGCCAGAGGGATTCTAAATCCCTTGGTGGCATAAAACAACCTCAGTCACCAAAAAGTTAAAAAATATATATCAAGCGCCCCACTTCCACATTTTGTACATTTGAGAGGGTTAACTGGAGAGACCATTTAAAAGATGCATTTATGCCACATACTACAAGGGTACGATTCAAAATATGACCAGCATCAAGGCTTTCCATTGCACTGATTAAAAACATCAATAAGATGAAAAGGATATTGTTTCTTCTCTTCCTTTCCTCCTGAACTGTCCCGTTTCTCTTTTTTTTCTATCTTTTCTTTATCATGCCTGGACTCCTATAAGGAATGTTGGAATTAGTTGGGGAAGGGAAAACCAAATATAAAACTCAGCTCAAAATCCCTTTTCAGTCACCCACCAGTCATAAATTTTTCTTCAAAAACGTATTTAATATTACACCAAAAGCACAAGCAACAACAACAAAATTGGACTTAATCAAAAGTAAAAACTTTCATGCATCAAAGAACACTATCAAGAAAGTGAAAAGACAACCTACTGAATAGGAGAAAATATTTGCAAATCATCTCATAAGGGTCTAGTATCAGACTATATACTGTTACAACTGAGCAACAATAAGACAAAGTCCAATTTAAAAAATGGCCAAAGCATCTAATAGATTTCTCCAAAGAAGATATACCAATGGCCAAAAATCACATGAAAAGATGCTCAACATCATTAGTCATTAGAGAATGCAAAAATCAAAACCAGAATGAAATACCACTTCATAACCACTAAGATGGCTATAATAAAAAGTAAAATAAAAATAATTTTTAAAAACAGAAAATAACAAGTATTGACAAGGATGTAGAGAAATTGGCACCCTCATATATTGGTAGTAGAAATGTAAACTGTGCAGCCACTGTGGAAAAGTTTGGCAGTTCCTCAAAAAGGTAAACATAGCATTACCATTTAACCCAGAAATTCTACTCGTGGGTATACACACAAGATAATTTTAAACTGGCATTCAAACAAATACTTCATAGTAGCACTATTCACAATAGCCAAAAGGTGGAAAAAAACACAGAAGTCCATCAACTGACGAATGGTAAACAAATGTGGTCTAGTCATACAATGGAATACTATTTAGCCAAATGAAGTACTGATACATGCTACACCATGGAAGAATCTCAAAAACATTATGCTGAGTGAAAGAAATCAGACACAAAAGGCCAATTATACGATTCCATTTATATGAAATACCCAAAATTGGTAAACCCACAGATACAGAAAGTAGAACAGTAGTTGCCAGGGGATAAAAGGAGGGGGAAATGTGGAATGACTGCTTAATGGGTATGGAATTTCCCTTTGGTGTGATGACAACGTTTTGGAACGAGCTAGAGATGATGATTGCACATTGTAAATATACTAAATGCCACTGAACTGTATACTTTAAAATGGTAAATGTTATGTGCATTTTACCTCAATTTAAAAAATACTCATTTAACAGGAGCAGCCTGCCTTTTAAAGCATATAAAAATTTTAAAATTATCACCTTGTAATTTTCCAAAACTGCTTTTAAGAAGTATAAACATATGGCACATATTTTGAATCTATACCATAATAATGCTTTGTAAACACTTTACACTTTAGTAATGACTTGCTTACTTTATGAGATGCACAGGATATATTTTGAATATCATCCATTTGTATCTAAGTGCACACTACACTAAATTAAGTGCACACTACACTTAATTTGAAAATCAATTAAAAATTACAAACATGTTTATTAGAAGAAAATGTAATAAAAATGTTTAAAATCACAATTAATAAAGACTTATGACAGTGGAGCGATCAAGGAGAATACATCTAACCATATTTTAATCTCATGAATGAAGAGAAAAATCATTTGTTGGCATGGGAAAAAGAAAACACAAAAAGAAAGATTGAAACTCAGTGAACAGAAGTAGGTGGAAGTCTAATGGAGAGGAAAGGAATTTTGGAGGTAAACCAATTCTATCTACTCTCCCCGTAATTTGGGACTGAACTGGTTGGAATTCCACAGATAATATACCCTCCCTCCCCTAATGCCTTGTATTCCCATCCCCAAACCAACAAAAGACTATTTGACTATAATAAACCTCAGTATTTGCTAAATTTTCAAAGGGTTAATTTTCTAAGAAAAGTATATTGTTCCTTTGTTTTCCTAATTTACCTTTTTGCCACCGGAGGAGATTTTATCCATCTTTTCAGATTTAAATGAATCGCCACCTTTTTCTTTGCCTGATGATTTTGACTTATTTTTTTCCTTGTCTTTCTCATTTGGATAAGGAGACTCACATGGACTTTCACTTTTGTGTTTTGAAACCCCCACTAAAATTATAAAAGAAAATCATAAAAGCCTTTTCCAATTCAGTTTGACAATTGCTTCAAAAGTATTAATAAGTCTACCTACTTGTTCCATTTTCCTCTTTTCGCCTCTTGGTTAAGTCTGATGGTACTTCACGGTCATTGTTTGAGTGATCCTAGAACCAAGAATTGTGAACTGCATTGATCAAGAGTTTATATTTTTGTTTCAAAGTATTACTTTTTATACAAAAAGGGCACAGCTAACTAGCACTGAAGAATATTTGTGGTAGTTTCATATACTTGATAAAATGACATGAAAGACAAGCAGAAATGGAAGAGATTATTAGGTTGAAGTTCCCTATTGCTGTAGAAGATTAAAACACACTTTAGGGTGAAAATACCAGTTAAAATACTAAATAATAGAGTGTCATGCAACAAACTAGTACTTTAAAAAAGGCAACAAACACACTACTGTACAGGATAATGAGCTTTCCAAACTAGTTTAAAAAAATTACAAACCCTTTTCCGCTCTTTCCTGTCCTTTTCATCTTTTTTCTCTCTTTCTCTGGATCTTTCCCTTGACTTGTCCAAATCTTTCTTGTCCATTTCTCTCTCCTTACTCTTGGACAGTGATGGAGGATTATGATTAAGGTAGAGCTGTTAAATTAAGGCAATATTACTAAAGATTATTAGTTTTCCAGTATGGGCATCATTTGCTTGATTGTTTACTTAATGAAAGACAATTGGTAGTTAGACCCAAAGTCAAAACTGGTCAGCTGTCTGGATTACAAGAGATAAAATAAAAGAACATGGCACAAATTATGCAAAGATTTCAATTCTTGGCCTTATAAAAATTATAATTTAAACTGAATCAGTTCACTCCTGCCTCAACTGTGACTCATCCATAAATTCACAAGCTACAGTTCCTTTTATAGCCCTACTGTGAAGACCTATAAACACCATTATCAGAGTCAACATGTGGAAATTAGTTACTGTAAAAAAAAGCAAACAAGCTGCTACACAATCATGCAAATATTAAATAGTTTTATCATCTGTTGATAGGCAATGGATGACAGTGAGCAAAAGTACAAAATAAAGCCTAGACATGACTGACTAATAAGTATTTCTGCCTCAGCGTACACCATGCATAGATTAACCTAAATTATCTTTACAAATGTAAAGGCTGCATATTCTCTACTTCTGAGAGCACTCCAATTTCTATCAAATAATCAAAACTAACTATGAAATTTGTCTTACTGGTTCTAAATATCTCAGAAAACTCAATAGTCAGCTGAGGATGATGTAACAACTCCAAGACTGAAAAATGATGAATCAATGTTCTCCTCTGCCTATTCTTCCTCTACCAAAAGGCCCACAGGCTAATAAAACAGCCAAAGATCAAGGATTTGCTAACTGTAAATAATTAAGAGATAACCTTACTTATTCAAGTTGTAAATATGAAAATCCATTATAAAAGAAAGTATTAAGGAAGTAATCAGATACCTAACCTTACAGCATTTATAACTGTGCTAAAAGCTTATGCTTAAAAGTTTCAGGCAGAAAACTTATTACATAACTACACAATTCTAGATATACCTTAGGAATTAAAAGAATAGAGAATCAAAAGTCAAATATTTTTACATGAGGAAATACTTTGGTATTCAAAGGAATACATGAAAAAAAGACAACCATCAGTTTGAGAATTACAGAAACACTTATTTTTTTAGCACCACCAAATATTTTCAATTCAGCTGGCTCAGAAATACTGTCATAACAGTGCAGAAGTAGATTCTTTAAAATTTCAATGTTTAAAAGTTGATGATCAACTGAAATAGACAAAATGTTCATTAATAACAAAGAGCAAGAGAATGAGAAACAGTCATAAAAGTGCTTGTCCAAAAGGTACTCTTGCTGAGTATAATGCCCTAAATGACACTTCAAGATTTTCTAATGGTGAGATGTATTTCATATCATGAAACTGATAAGACAAAGGAAATATTACTGCAATACTCAAAAAAAGATTTCTCTATGGGAAGTATTGCTTAATTTTCCCAATAAGGCAAAAAAAATAGTTTGTGGTTACAAATAAGAACGCATGTGTGCACAACCCACCCCCCACAAGAATGTTTTTAACTGTGCCTAACTTGAATTCTGTATTGCAAGGAATTGAGATACCTAGAAATTCTTAGTTTAGAAATGTACTTAATTCTATTCCTTCTTTCTACCCTTCTAAGAAAATAGTTCTGATCACAATACTGTTTTCCACAAAAACATTGCCGATGGAATAAAATGCATACTCCTTCACTTAGGTATTCCAAGCTCTTCACAATCTTTGCATAATTATATCCTACTATGGAGCAACCTAATGCACTCCGCGCTGTGGCTACCACTGCTCCTTAACATCCTGTCCTTCCCAATTCTCTTCACCAGTATGGTTGCTCAATTTTACCTTAATCTTTTAAAATCCTACTTAGCCTTCGAAGATGGTTCAAAAGCCATCAGGCAGTTTGTCTCTCAATTCTGCAACTCACTTTCCAGTGAACTCATATTATTTTATATTAACCTTTTTTGTGACAGGTATTCTGTTAATTTCATATCATCTATTTTTGTCCAAAACAGTTTCCAGTGTGATAAGAAAGCTAATGTGTCTTTCCTACTTTTAAACATTTACTAGTGCTTTGTACACAGTGAATATTCAATACATGTATGCCAAATAAAATTAATGATGTTAAATTGATCTGCATGCAGTGTTGTTGAATTTTTTTTGATTTGCTTTTATTTTTGACATTGGGATCATTAGGTTTAAAAAACAATGACTGATTTTCAAAATCTGTTTAAGAGAACCCTGCTACATTGATTTGATTAAGGCTACAAATATATAAAGATGGCCTTACTTGCAGACTTTGGTTAGGTTGTAAATGCTTGTTTTAAGATGGTAAACAGAATTAAAAACTGCATTCACATTTGAGGGGGTTATTGCTGCCTTCATAAATTACAGAGAAACTAGGTTATAGGAACATACTTTTCACACATTCTTTATCAAATGTAGCTGGTAGGAAAGCCAGGTAAAAAACACAACTGACCCAAGCTGTCAATTAGAAATTGGGGGTGGGCAGTGAACTGACAAAATAGTTGGATACTAAGCTAGATTGTTCTCCCTTACCTAATCTTACTTGAAAAGCCAAGTCCATGTATTACATCTTACTTTGGATTAGAAAGTGAAAATAGTAAGTAATTTTATATAAAAAAAGAAGGATCCCAAGCATAACTAAAAAAAGGTTAAACTAAAGCAGGGGAACGATTTTATATGTAAGAGTTACAAGACAACATGAAAAAAAGACACGTCTTTCAAGTCCTCTAAAAATTAAAAGCTGCCCCAAGAACAGTGAGTGTGTATAGATCATCAATTTTAGAGATCATTCAAAGTCCAGTAAATTCTTTTCTAAGACATTCATATACTATTAAAATTTCCCAGACACATTAAAAATGTAACATTAACTACTATGCAGACCAGTCAACTTTGGATGCTTTACCAAGTTCAAAGATCTCAGGGTTCATTTCAAATATTTACTGAACACTGAATAATACTGCCAGGTACCATACTAAGCACTAAGGGTCTGAAAAGTGGTATGAGTCATATAATTTTTAGAAGTGTGTTCATAGGCCTGCCATTTTCAAAATTTCCTGGTTGAATCTGAAGTGAATCTACTGAATTTTAAATGCACAAAACATCCCCATCGTTTTTAAAAGGAGGAGGTAGGAAGATTCGCTTGAATCACTTTGATTAAAAACAAGGCAAGCACAGGAGTTAGGAGTCCTGTCAACAATGGGTGCTAAGAATCAAGGAGCCATTAATTTATTTTCTTGTAATTTTTTTTCATTGTGGTAAGAACACCTGAGGAACCTTAATTGTAGTCCAAGTTTTAGTAATGACAAGTTAGATGCCACTGGGAAAGGATCAAGAACTTTTTTAGTCTCTATTTGTCAAAAAGACACTACCACCTGTCCTATCTACCTCACAGCACTGTAATGAGCATGAAATGAGATAACATATGTTTCTCTCACATATGTTTTATTTTCAAAAAGCTTTAACAAATGTAAGGAACCATAATCTTCATCATTGATTAGAAAATCCAGTTAATTATAACAGCAGGTTTCAAACTGCTTCAAAGTATGTTTCAGGAAATAAATACAAGGTAACATTGTTAATCCATGAATTTAAAATAGCCCACATAAACCACTGATGGTTAAGACTGACATACACAATCCCAAACTGGTTATGAAAACCTACTATATTGTAATACATATTTAATTTAGCCAATAAAAAGTTTTACTTTAAAAGAAAGCATTCACAGTACAGCTGATACTCTTTTGATTAATACAGCATATTCTGAAAACAATGCTACAATTTCAGGACACAGGCACATTGGCTAATCTAAATTGTTAAAAATTAATGCTTATTTGCCCAATATCCACAGACATTTCACTTTAAAGCTATAGATCTAAAAGCAGTTAGTAATGTCAACTGACTTTGTTTCAAAATTTCATTTTGTATTGGTGCACCAGTAAAAAATCATATTTAGCAAATATAAAAGGAGGCAAAGTAGAAAATCAAAGGAGGGTACAGTTTTATAATAATAAAGACAAAATAACATGAACAACGGACAATTCAACTACAATAATGAAAAGAACTCTGTAATAAGATACACAAACTGCACATTATTTTTAGTAGAAAAGTCAAGAAAATAGAGTAATAGGCAAGAAGTAATACTGACATGTAAACACAACCATGAAGTTGAGTATTCCCCTCCAGGAAAATGATTAGTTTACATTAACCATATTTCTTGATATTATGCTACAACTACCAAAAAGGTAGTTCAGCAGAGGCAATATAAAGAATATTATGGATTGAGATGGGCTCAGTTTTTAGAACAGTTATGTGAATGCATCTAATTTATTTTTTGGTCTTTTAGGTTGTCTAAAAAAGTCAGAGAACAGCCTGACAGATTTGTTTTAAGAAATTAACTCTATACCCCAAAACAAACCAACAATGCCTTCCCCCAAACCTTAAATTTATTTCCAGATTTTGAAGCATAAAAGGATAACTCATAACACAGCAAGCAAGGAAAGATTATAGAAATGTTGCCACATTACACATATCTTATAACAATCTCATTAAAAGAGATCATTGCCATTCATTGTTTCAGTTTGTGATACGTATTTTTAAAGGTTATTCCACTAGCTTACTTAATTTGCTACGGTGAGGGTATCTGCTAAATAAATGAAGTAAAGAATTTTTTGGCTTTACTTAGGCATGATGATTTTAAAAGACTCAAACCTTTGCTGAAGACTCCTTGAGTTCGGTGAGACTGTCCTGTAGAAAATGAATGGAGATGACAGGTGAGCTGGCATAGTTCTCAGAACCCAGAGGAACTTTGGGAAGTATGGCTGTAACCTGGAAATAAACCAGCTACTTCTTGTGAGGATAAATCTCGTGATGTCATTATTATATGAATATCAACAATAAAAAACAAAAGCAAAACCATGTAATGGATTTGTAATGTTAAAAAACTAAATTATATGTACTCAATGTAACAAATAAAAATCTTGCTCTGCTCAGAATTTAAAAATAAATGTCAATGCCACAATTTTCATTACATTTAAGTTATATTAAGAGGCTTAAAAAAAATCAAAACATTTTTTGCTCCACAAAAAGTTTAAAATAGTGGAGGTCATTGTAGAGTAACAACACTGTCTTACATTTTCAATAGTTTTTCTTTAATTGGGAGGTTTCAATTTTCACTTTACTGTGACTCTAACATAAATATACACATTTTATATCCTGGCCAGAAAATTCAGTGGCATTATATTAACAAGAAAACAAAATATATTCTATAAAAGAGTAATCACTTTTTTTGCAAAGTGCCTCTGATGGTGAATCTCATACCTCCTCCCCCCCACACACACAAAAAGCACTTGAAAGAAAGAAAAAGAAATCAATTATGGTATTCCACCACAGTGTTCTTGATGAAGAATTAGTTAACTTACAGTTTTTAAAGTTCAACGTACTGCAAATTCAAAGATTCCATGAAATTAGATGACTTTAGAATAAAAATTAAATATGGAGCAAGGAATGGCTACCCTGAGTCTTCAAGAAGGCTACACCCACGATTTTGTGCTGCAGTTGAATGCCTGGGGTTTCTCTTTGCTGGGTGGTAGGATTGGATGCCACATCTGCTTTTATGGTAACGCAAGGTTCAACTTGTTGGGAACCCAATGGGTATAAACAAACCTCCAAGGGAGGATACAACAGAAGCTGCATGCTCACTGAATATACACAACTACAGGAGAACTGATCACCAAGGAGGCTTTAAAATGGAACTCCTTTCAAGACTCCTTCTTAGAAGGCACACATCGGTATGATGCTCATCAAGAAGCTTGATGAATTCAGAGGTATCTTGTTTATCCTATATCATCCAGGAAGTCTTCAGTGCTATATACTCTTCAATATTTATTCCGAAAAATAGGCTTCATTCTGCTGAAAAGATTCATTTGCTTGTAGCTACCATTGCACTCCAAAAAGGCTGCTTAAAGCAGTGAGGCACTTCTGGGTAAAATTTCTCTTGCACTTTCAAACACTACAAAATTAGTGCTAGGTCCTTGAAGTTTTAACATTTTTATTACAAAAATACTCAATAGGAAAAAATATCAGTCCACCAATACGCAAAAAATTCATTTTATAATGCAACATAAAACCTCCAGTGGCTCCAGTGAATACTTGGCACAAGACTTGAAGGAAGTCAGGACACGTATTCCAAACAGGTGAGCCTAACATGGACGCTGCCTTCCTCAGGCTATACTAACCTTTACTGTTGAGGAATGTGAAGGAGAAGGGTGGGTATCAATTTTGCGGCGTTTTTGTTCTGTTGGGACAAAAGAAATAGTCACAATAAGGTATATTTCCACTTTTTCCAAACATTTTTAAAAAATCACCAACTTTTAAGGTCATAAAGTATTAGTTGCCCCCAGTAAAGTCCCTAGATAACTTGCGAAAACAAGGAGACAAAAAAATGAAAGTCAACAAACATAAAGAAAGGCAAACTTGCCCCTTTCAGGCTCAGCAATATCTGATCGGGGAACAGGTGACTTCAAGGACCCAGAGACTGGTGGTTTTTCTCCTCCTTTAACATTTTCCTTTGATTTCATTTCCTTTGCTATATCTCTTTCTCTGGATGGCTCCTTCTCTCTTTCCTTTTCTTGAGTCGATTTTGATTCTACGTTGGGGACAGTGGTCTTGAATTTGTCATCTTTAGCTTTTTCTTCCTTCTTGAATTTTTCTTTCTCTTTGTCAGACTTAGGTGTTCTTTCCTTCGTCTCTCTTGCTTTTTCATCTTTATTTGGCCGCTCCTCCTTTGGTTTTTCTTTACTATCTTTACCAAGTATCCTGGCCTCTGGAGTAGTAGCTGGAGTCTTTTCTTTTTTCTCTTTTTCTTTCTCTTTCCCTTTTTCTTTGTCATTTTCTTTAACAGTTTTGCTGCTTAAGAGTAAAAATACAAGATTTTAAGATAGTCATAAAATATGTTTCATACTTTAAATCATTAAGGCTTTCTTACTGACTTCAAAATTTATAGAACTAAGAATAGCCTTTTGAATACTAAAGGACAACTTTTAGACAAAAAGGAATTTCAGTAAGTAATAGCCAAATTCATGAATAGCAGATTAAAAAGAATGATCAAAGTGATGCCAGGCCCTTTTTTGTATACATTCATAACCTTTGAAGACTACAACCAAAAATTATCCCACAAGCCAGCCAAGGGTGCTACTATCAGGAACCAGATTACCTGGCTGGATGGATCACTGATTTAAATCAGTGTAGGCTTCTCTTATGCTAAGTATTCTTATCCAGATTGTCCACAGCACACACTCAATCCTAAAATCATTTAACTTCACCACCTACCTTCCCCTACATATCCCAGCAGCAGAAACAAAGTCAGTCTTAACATTATACAAAACATAATGAGGACGGAAAGCACATCATCAAAATGTCGAAGCCCAACATAAATGACTTTCATAGTATTCAACTACTACCCTCTTCCATTCATATCTAATTAATTTAATCATGCAAGAATTCAGAATTTTGACATCTGCATACTCGTATAGCGAGCGCAGTGTTCCTACCTGTTAGAGCCACTATTTCCATTGCTTGAATTCCCTTTTGGTGTGGCACTAGAAGCTTTATTAACAGCTTTCACACCACACTGAGATCTCTCTCTTGATTTATCTGAAATAAAGGTAAGGTTTTATTTGACGAGTCCCTAAATGCAAGTAAACTACAATTTCATAGCAAATTGATTAAAGATTAATTAGAAGAAACAAAAGGATTAATAATTTCTTGATGATTACATACTCTTACCTAGGGAATAAAAAAGTAATACTAGGCCAGCATTTTACTTGTCATATGAGAGAAACATTTCAGTTTGTTCAAATTAAGCAAATTACTTATTAATTTCTACAAATAAGCATACCAGTCTCCTCAGTACTGCTTTCATCCAATTTAGATGCACTTCCTATGGCCGATGAAGAAGGCCCACCACCAGGCCCATTTTGTACACTGGCAGCTGCATTCCTCGGTGGGGGGTCTTTGTGATGAAATTCATTTTCAGGTATCATGTATGACTTTCTACTTTTCAACTGCCCAAAGTAGCTGAAAGTCGCACAAAGTGATTAAATATACAAATACAAATCAAAAAGCACAAACATGGAGTTTAAAATAAAATTGGCAAGTTATTTACTCTGTTACTTAGTTCCAGGGAATAAAAAACATTAATTTTCAGTATGTTCTCAAGGTCTTTATAGAGAGCCATAGATACTTTCTTAAAAATAAAAATTTCAATATAAACTAATTCTTAAACTAAGATGCCTTTTTTTTCACTAATGAAGATCTGATAACCCAACTGATGATAAAATTATATTTTTTCCAGGGCTCGCCAAATGGCACAGTGGTTAAGTGCTGCCTTGGGAAGCCAGCAGCCCCAGTTCAGGTCCCACATATGAGGGCCAGTGACACTGCCCTCAAAAAAAATACACATTTTTTCCAAACCAAGATCTATTATATATGACTTGTGAAATTATCATCCAGTATAGACCGGAAGCTGATAATCAGAAGTGGCAACTCTCACCAGCCTGTGGGAACATGATCGAATTATCTCCCATAATCTCCTGAAGTAAGGCAGAAGATAAACTTCACCACTGTAAAACATTTTAAAGTCTTCAGACTCTTTCTGTCATCTAGTCTCATAAATCCCATTAAAGTATAATTGTGTTACCCCATAGCCAATGCATATAGATCAGGCCTCTTCTCTTTTTCTTCTTGGCAGATTTTATGCACTCTTCTTTCCAAAGCCTGACCCAGATTCAAAACTTTTGGGTACCAAGGAAGTATTTTTGTTAGCACAATCAAGATATTCCTGATGTGAGTATATTCGCCAGTTTCAAGGCAATGTACCGATGCCTAAAATAAACATTTTAAAATCTGTTATAAAAGTATGAGTATGAAGAGAAAATACCACATTTTAGAAATACATTTTTTTTACCTTGGTTAGTTTGTAATGCCATTTATGTACAACATGTCGAAAATTTTCATAGTCCAATTGATCAGCTTTATTTCCACCATCAAATCCAGTTGCTCGTAATATAGTAAGGAATCCTGGATAATTTCCACATTCCTAAGGGGAAAAAAGGTTGTTCCTTATTCCTTTGAAGACTTAATTGGGGAACTGGGGAGGGGAACAGTATTGGGGAATTGAGAAAGGGGTACATTGTGCTTTTCCAACACCCATCAGCTCCAAGTCAAGTTGTCCTTCAATCTTAGTTGTGGTTGGAGCAAGCTCAGCTCCAAGTCCAGTTGCTGCTTTCAATCTAGTTGCGGGGGTGGGGGGTACAGTCCACCATCCCATATGGAGTTGAACTGGCAAGATTAACCTTGTTGCACACTGAGCCATGCCGCCGCCCACTGGCAGCTTGCAGCTGCTCAGCTCAAGGTGCCGTGTTTCATCTTACTTGGGAGGAGGGGCGTGCAGCCCACAGCAGCTCAGCAGCAGCTCAGCTCGAGCACAGCTCACTGGCCCATGTGGGAATTGAACTGGCGACCCTGTTGTTCAGAGCTCACACTCAAACCAACTGAGCCACTCAGCCGACCCCAAGGTTATTACTTTAAAAAGAAAAGTTCTGGGGCCAGCCGAGTGGCGCGGTGGTTAAGAGCTGGCTTGGGACACCAGCGGCCCCAGTTCAGGTCCCACATATGAGTGCCAGTGACACTGCCCTCAAAAAAAAAAGAAAAGTTCTGTCTACCAAAATAGCAGAGGTTGAAACTTGAGTAGACTAATGATTCCATGTGAAAACATGATATATATTTGAATGATAGGTAGTTTTCACAGAAAGATTCAGCTTATTCAATGATATTAATTTATAGCCCTTTTTAATAATGGATGAATTATGCTTAGATTTTAAACATCATTTTATAACTGAATCTTAGACTCAGCTTCCTTTTTATAACTGAACAACCTAGAGATTACTGGAAGTGGTCATATGCATGGGTAAAATGTAAGCGTATTTATTAATCATACCTTTTCATATGTGGCTCTATCACTGTGCCACCTGGTTACAGTCTCCAACATGCAGCAAAGAAATCTCCCATATCGACTAGCTTCATTTTCAGTACAGCTTGCAACTGTGTAAATTATGTCGGAGAAAACCTACAAGAAAAAAATGTTTGAAAAAAATCAAGGTAAAAATTAGTTCAAAAGATTAAAAGATCGTGTTATAGCAAATCATAATAAACTAAACAGGTCGGTTTAGTCAAAATGTATCTTCCCCTTTTATAGTTACAATTCCAGAGAACTTTCAAGATTTTGACTTTTGTGAGGAAATAGCACATTCATAAAGCAACAACAACAAAAATAACTTTTATAAAGAAATGTGATTTACAATGACAGAAGAAAAAAGCTATCATTATTATTACATCATAACTTCTTTAACAAAGACTTAGCTTAGCCATAGATACTACTTGGGTTAGGGGACAGTAAGCAGAGGTGAGGATTATAGAAACTAGAAATAGGCAGCTGACATGCTGTAACATATATTACATTTTTAAACCACAAAATGCAGTAATTTATTAAGGAAAAAGCCAGATGCAAAAAATCTGTGAATGTCACCATACTGAAAAACATCCCTGCTTTTATGTATGTGTGAAGGTGTACGTTTTTTTTGTTCTTTTTGAGGGGGTGAAGGTTAAAAACAGAAGACAGAGTTCTATCTATTATGAGAAACATATAAACCCAAATGTTGAATTAATAGATTAATTACCAATGTTTACTACGTATCAGGCACTATTCAAAGTGCTTTTGTGTGTAGTGACTCATTTAATCCTCACATCCATCTTATGAAGCAGGTACTATTATGCCGTTTTACAGTTAAGAAAATTGAAGCACAAAGAGCTTAAAAAATAACTTGCCAAAGATCATATAGCTAGAAAATAGCAGGGCTAGGATTCAAGTTCAGGCACTTGGCTCTTCAGTTCATGCTTTTAACGACACACACAATAATACCTCTATCGATTATAATGTTTAGCTATCTCTGTGCGAGACTTTTTTTAAAGGTTGCAATAAAAAGAACTTACTCGATCATAGCAAAGAAGTGTGGAAAAATTTGGAGTTTTCTGTTGATGTACCAATTCAACAAAACGAGCACAGTAAACAGCATCAATTGCTGAAAAAATACATCGAGGAAATATACACAGCTGTAGAAATTTTGTGATGGTCTCATTTTTGGTAGATTCTAAAAATAAGGGAAGAATATATTAAGCCGTAAACTTCTTCCTCAAGTGCCTCAAGGCTACTAAACATGAAAACATATTAACTTTAGTGTAGAGAATGCTATAAAACCACAAACTATAGTTTGTAACCAAAAGGTTATGCCTGGGATAAGACTTTCATTTTCACTCTATGGACACTTTTGTATCTATAATTTCTCCAGAAATATGAATTTATACAGAAAAGCTGAATAAGCTGCCAATATTATAGCTATAAGTTAATTAACTTCAACAGCAAACTGTATCAGTTCCTTCAGTGAACATGTGAAGTCGATTCTGCATTAATGAATAACCAAAGAATGGGACAGTAGTGAACAGAGTTGAAATACAAACATAATACACTTCAATACCTCCAAAGTTATACAGTTTGCTTTTGTAATTTAGCAGTAGCAGGAATGTAGCAATTCCAACAACTTACTTGCTAAAAGCCAGTTGTCCTTTTCCAGTTTCAGTCTCTGTAGAACTCGCTGTACATGTTCCATCTGTTTCTTTTCTTCTTCAAGAAGCTTGTCCTGAAGAGCAGTACAGCGCTCCTTCTCTTTTTTCTTTTTATTTGGAGGCTACAAAGTATAAGTTAGATACTTTTCTAACTACAGGCACATTACTTCCCTTTCTTTTAATTACAAATTCAAAAAGAAATAATTGCTGATGGTTTATATTCATTACTTCAACAGGGATGTTAGGAATCTACTTAGATGTGTTTTCACTTCCATTTAACAAATTCAAGACAAAGTCATCCAATCTTTATATACCATCAAAACAGGCTACCTTCGTAACACTGGGACTTTTAGACTGAGGCATGGATTCATGTTTGACTCTTCTTTCTCCTTCATTCCAATATCCCAATTACTTACAAGTTTTGTGCATTCCCACTACACCATAGTCTATGCTCTTGGTGCTTCACAATGAATGACAAAAACAGCCACCTAGCTGATATCTAGCCCAATGCCAGTCCATTCCCCTATCAAATGTATCCCTCATACTGCTGTCATGAGTACTCTTTCTTTTTTTTTTGTCAATATACTTTTATTTATTTTTTATTTTTTATTTTTTTATTTATATATACTTTTAATTAGCTTCAGGTGTACAACGAAGTACAATAGTTATACTTTTTACCCCTCAAAGTGACAATCCCCCTCCCCCAATTCTCCCCTCCCACTCCTCCCCCCCTCCCATATCATACTATCTATTACAATTCCTTTGACTCCCTTCCACCACATAATCCACATCCCATGACTGTCTATATATTCAATTACAGTTGGCATACAATATTATACAACATCAATTTCATGTACACAGTGCCGTGATCAAGCCTCTACTCCATCCATGAAGTGGTCTCCCTAACAAAACATGTGACCATCTGACACCCCACAAAATTTTAACAACATTATATTCCCCGAACTGTCTTTCATATCCCTGTAACAATACTGTAGTTACCTATTTATGCTGTCTAATCCCTTCCCCTTCTCGATGAGGGAGATGAGTACTCTTTCTAAAATACCATTTTTACCATTATGACACCCCTAGTCAGGAATCTAAAGTAGCTCTCAATTTTATCAAGTCCTCTTTTCTAACATCCACTGCTCTACATACTCTGGCTACATCCTAACCACTAAAATTTATCACTAAGCCCATTCACTACAGTAAAAGTGGTGTCCTTAAACTTCGGATGACTTCACAACTTTGCTGGAGCTCTGGAGCAGCCAATTTGCCTTCATTTTTTCAAAACTAATTTACCTTCAAGGCCTACCCAGATTAAGACTCACACCTCATCAATAAAGCCTTCTCCTTAAAAGTTCTCCTTTTGGGAACCCCTATTGCTCTTGCAACTGGAGTCACACAGATCATTTTAAATTGCTAACACAGCCTTCAGTAGAACAGCAAACTCAAATACCTTTTGATTGTTCAAAACCTCCATGTGTTCACCCAGCACCTGACCCCACCCATTGAGAGGTCGCCATTAAACCCACTTAGGAAAATATTACACAGCAACAAGATTGTAGCTTTAAAGAACCTGAGCTAATACAAAGTATGGGTAATGTTGAATTAAAACCATGAGGATATTGTATTTGAACTACTAGAACAAAAACCTACCATTTCTTGATTGTCATCAATTGCTTTCATCTGGACTTTAAGTTTATTGACTTCCCGTTCATAGCTGGTGTGTGGAACTGCAAGGTCATACATTGTCAATGACCAGAATGTGGCATAGAATTGAGGGCTGATGTCATCCCAGACTTTGGAAACATGTAAGGAGACCACTGCTTCATGGACAGGAGCCATCACCATTTCACATGATGTAATATACTTGTGAACTTTATGTTGCTGTTTACTTCCCTTTTCTGATTTTTTAAGTTCGTCATACTTGGACTGGAAATAAAAAGTAAACACACACACAACACAATTTACAGCATTGACTTTCATAGTGTAAAAACCTATGTTCCCTTTTCAAGAATCAGAAAATGCCAGTCAAAACTGTTGTAGGAATTCTAATTTCTTATGAACATTTATTTTAAGGTAAATCATCCCTGAAAGCTGTCACATTCTTTAGTCCCGTGTGCTCACTAGGAGCTTTCAAGAAGATTCTTCCTGAATATGATCTGTTGAGTAAGTGAATAGGGTATGTGTGCACCCAGTCCATTCCGCCCACCCTACTGTCTCTTACTGCTGCATCAAAGATTGGACAAGTGGGGTTAACACTCCTAATTTTGAGGTATTCAAGGGAACCAAGTAGAGGGTCTTAACACTAGTAAAGAGGTAGAATGGAACTAGTAACACCAACCTGGACAGAATATTTTATCACTATGTGTAGCCCCTATCAGCTGTTACAATTTGTTAATTAAGCTGGATCAACACTAAGAAAGGTTATAAGAAAGGTACCATAAGACTGCTAAGCAGGGTGACCGACTGTCCAGGTTTGCCAGTGACTGAGGGATTTTTCTGGCATACAAGATTTGAGTGCTAAAACTGGGCAAGTCCTAGGTAAGCCAGCACCAACTGGTTACACTAATGCTAAGCTAAATAAGATTTTGTATGAATGGCTATGGTATCATTGAAGTTTAAATAAAACGTGTGGCAACTGACACTACAGTATTTTTGGCTTGATTGGTTTGTCCTAGTTTGGGGGAAGAGTCAGAGGAAGGCCATACACTTAACTGTATGAGAAAAAGAATCTGTTAGTATAATTGGGAAGACCTACATATTAGTTCACAAAGTATATGTTAAATGTCAAAAAGAAAATAATACCAAGTGGAACTATTGCTATTTTCTCATGTCTTTCAGTTTCTTTAGGATGAAAGAGTTCTCACCAAGAAAATTTTGTTTCGGTTAGGCATTATTCCTAAAGATGAACCTAAGAGGAGGTCTAAAACTAACTGCTTCTTTGTGTTAGAAAAGCACTTAAATCATTCAGTTTGTGCTAAACATGAAACCCAGAACTAGAAGGTCAGAGATCAAAGATTCTAGTTCTAGTTTTGCATCATGACAGGAAAAATTCTTGGCTCCTTAAGGTCCAGCTGCCTTCCCTCCTGAGTGCCGATATATCCCAGGCTTACTGGACTTGAAGGTATACCAAGTACCCTTTGTTACAAAGGGTATCTCTCAAGCAGGCTCTGAGAATTCTACAATTATTCTAGAAGTGGGAAGATTTATATCCTGTTATTCGCATATTGAAGAGCACACTGTTAGCCACTGAGACCACACAGGTGACAAAACCATAAAGAATGTTACTTATGAGAGAGAAGCCCCAATTACATCAAGATGTGAGAGAATAGCACCTGGGATAAGAAAGGGTTTTAAAATTTTGAGGGCAGGTCCGTTGATGATAACTAATATAAATCTATGTGAGCAAAATGAAATCTGTTAAGGTTCTAACAAAATACAGGATAGAACAGTGCTGAAACTACCTACATAAGATAGCTTAGCTACCTGATTTAGGTGAGATCTAGATTATTAACTTTCTTTCACACCCATGTTGCAAGGTGTGTCTCAGCAATTAAAACTGAAAATTAGGTTATATGATAGCCCCAGTCTCCCTAATCCTCTGGTTCTGAATCTGTGACTTCTATTGCTAGGCACCCCCCTCCCCATTCCCTGTCTAGTTAAAAAAAATAGGGTTGATCAGAAAAGACATAACCTACATTTCATATTTACCTAGGATGAATATTTCCTGGTATAAAATCAGTTTAACTCCCTTGTCAAGCTCACATCTTCAGTCAAACGGAGAGGCATAATATTGGGTTGTCAGAAAAGTCACGACATATTTTTGCAATGAAAAACATAGAAAAAATACATCATAACTTTTCCGACAACCCAATAGCTCTACCTCTCAAATCACCTGAGGAACTAGATCTATGGATAGTACTGATACCCAGTTACCACTGTACTTCTAATTATAGGTCAAAAAGTTCCTGTTGGCTCAATAATCTAAGCAGTGTTTGGTTGGCTGAATTTCCAAGAAAGCCTGCTGGTAGTCAATTTATGTAAGGGACCTAGCCATCCTCGAATATTCATACTCTCCCTTCAAAGGCTCTTCAAAAGAGGTTTTCACCAAAGAAGCAAAAGCAAGAATCTAGGGAAGGTTAGATAGCATCCAGTACAACCAAGGTTACTAAAGAACTCCCTTTCCAGAGGGTGGCACGTGGCATCTGAGTCTAGGGGTACTTGACTGTACAGCCACCTCTGTGTAGTTCTTTGTTTTCCTCCTCAACCCTGAGAGGGAAATGACATTTCTTTGTTTAGAATTTTGTATCTCTTAAATGATAAAGACATAATATTTTACACAGGCTACAGAAAAGGTAGCTATTGGTATGAATGACCTGCTCCATTTTCTGACCTGGAAAAGTTCAGCCAACCTCAGGAAACCAGGTGTTCCTGTTTGCTAGGGTTCAATATCGCTGATTAGGGTTTTCTCTTCTCAGTATAGCACAGAGCAGGTCAAAATTCCTATGATGAAGAAATTCTCCCACCTCAGTCCTTCAAGAAATCAGGTCTCCTGTTGTATAGCTGAGACTGATCTACTATGGGGTGGGGCAACAACACAAGACATAACTACGCAAAGAGAGCATACAATTTTCTGGATTCTAAAAGAGAAGAAAAGGACTAATCCTACTCCTTTATCCCCTTTTCCCCTCTAGAGAGTATAGCACAAAATAGCTGCATAATGATAATAAAGTGATAATTAAATCAACTAACATTTAGTTAGTTGTTAGAGAGAGGTGTGACACTGGAGCAGATGGTATGTAAAACCTAAGAGCTGGTGGTCCATTAAATGATGAATTAGCTCCAAATTTCTCAGTGGCCTTTTTTCCACATCCATTTTTCCACGCCTCTACTACACAGCCCTGTATTCCTACTGGGAAGAAAGGCGGGATCCTAGTTTAAGAGAAAGGAACAAGATCTTCCCCCAAATCTGTAGTGAAAGCCTTGTATAGTACAGACTTAAAAACAACAACAAATAAACAGAATTCAAGTCTACATAAAAATGAAGAATATACTGGGACTCCAGTCAGAGTGGGCAAGTACCACAATTTCCAAAGGATTGACCATGGATGGCCCTGAGGAAAAAGGAAAAGTGAATTCCCATTAGTGGTTACTGCTTTGCAGAGTCCAGGTGGCAGATAGAGTGGAGGACAGAGGGCTGTCTCTTCTTCCTCCACATCCTTACTTGAATTTCAATACGGTCACTACTGGGATACCCTGCTTGTGAAAGCTCTAATTTGCTTGTTGTTGTTGTTTGGTTTGTTTCATTTAGGTAGAGGGAAATAAAACAAGAACCATAAATAAACCTTTCCTAGAAGTTACACAACAGACTGTTTTAGAAGAGTCTGTATTTGTTTCAAGACAGTATGTGTAATAACAAGTCAACTATCTGACAGGGATAGTGTCATTGAGAAAACAGGACTCTGTACTCAAAATGAGTGGCACATTCACCTAGTGCTTATTGAAAAACAAACATACCAAACAAAATAAATTCCCAGGTACCATTCAAGTTACTAAATTAAAACTTAGGGACATGGGATTGAGGTTTTGTTGTTTTTTCTTTGAGGGCAGTGTCACTGGCCCTCATATGTGGGATCCGAACCACGGCTGTTGGCGTTCCAAGCCAGCTCTTAACCACTGCGCCACTCGGCCGGCCCGGGATTGAGGTTTTAAGATACTTCCCTGGTGATTCTCACCTACACTAATGTTTGAGAATTACAGCTCTAGAGGGCCCATAAATATCAACCTGGACAACTGGTGGTATAATAACAGTAAAATTATAGAACTAGTGAGACTTAATTTTAAAGGTGTCTGTCCTTTTCATTGTTCACTGCTCAGAGTTGGTAATTAACAAAAGAGTAACTCTCCAAAAGATCTAATTTATTATCTATGTCAAAGTAAAATGCAATTACAAATAAAACAGATAAAATCTAGTTTGGAATCATTCTTGAGTTGCAGCAAAGATTTATACTTACTGAAATATGGTGTGCATACATTGGCCTAGACAGGAAAAATGCTGCATCGTGGGGTGTATGAAATTCGTTACAGAGCACATCAATGGAAGGTACGCGCTTTATATAATCTTCTGTGCTTAGATTAGATGCTAAAAACCCACCAAACTGTACCAGGGTATCGTGACACTAAATTTAAAAAATAAGACAAAAAAAAACCACAAATGTGCCACAATTTTACGAAAGTAACAAACATTTCCCAAAATTATTAAGATGTCATTTTAACAATATTTTGATTAACAAGAATTCAAATTTTACAAATTGGAAGAACTAAAGACACCAAGGTCCTGAAAAGTTGACTAATATAAGGCTTTAATATCAACCAGGTCTCAAGTTCAAGCTATTGTTCATCACTTTTAGTAGAATATATTTACCTAAATCACATACAACGATTTTATGTATATAAAAATCAATTATTTTTTCCTGAAAAGATGAAAACTTTATTTAAACATATAGGATTTTTGTTTTCTTTATAATATAGTGATAATCAAACACATTTTGTAGGCTAACCATAGGGTTTGGTGTTTAATATTTATAAATATATTTTATAAGCAAAGAACAATCTACTTTATTGTGTTTGAAATTACAGATTTATAGAGATCAGAAAAGATATGAGAGCAAACAACTTGAAGTTATCTACTTAATTGAATACTTAAATACATATTACATCTCTGAGATCCATGACTAAAATATCATAATTTGCACAGAAATAGCCCATATTTCCAGAATGTCTATTTTACATTAGAGCTGTTTCACACTCATATGATGTGCAAAATGACATTTTTCAAGTTATGTAACATTATATAAATGCCATTATCAGGATAAAAAAAATCCACATAAACATAAAATCCACTTCAACTTGCCTGATCATAGAGCTTTCCCACAAGTTTCAAATGTTTCTCTCCACCTTCCTGAAAGATCACCCCATTCCTCTGCTGAGCCATAAGCAAACAGAGAGGAAGAGCAAGATCATGGTCCAATAGTGCGTCCTTTAATCTCTGGGAGGATTTTTTAGTGTTTCTGATTTGGCCAAAATAACCACCCTACAAAAGAGAAGACATAGATTTACCAGCATACAGTACATAACATATGCCATCTCGTTTGAAAAAAGACAGAAAAGGTTCAGCTACAATCCTGAAGATAACTCATACAATCTACATTCCTTCCCTTCCTGCACAAATTTATTTTAGTGACGCCATTACTGGTTATAGTCACTGGCTTAAAGATTGTCTTGAAACTTCTGCATATTTTCCATTTTCAACCTTGCAGTCCCTTATAAAGGAGTATTCTTTATACAACGTGGAGCAGATTCAGCAACAGAGTAATTTTTTTTAAATTTAATTTTAAGGGCAGTGTCACTGGCCCTCATATGTGGGATCCGAACCTGGCAGCTGGCGTCCCAAACCAGCTCTTAACCACTGTGCCACTTGGCCGACCCAGCAACAGAGTAATTATGTTCAGATTTATGCCAGTTAGGATATCAAGGACCACAGAAGATCTGATATTTCTCTTACAGATGTATTACTTACATCCTTTTATACTTTGTTTCTGCTTTTTAAAATGGTTAAAATAAATAGTATATCTCAATTTCTTAAAGGGAGCTGGAGGCAGCAGTGAGAGGAGTGTATGCATGGCTTTGATGTTGGGCTTTATGTAGTTATGTATTGTTTGGATTCTTTACTATGAGCATGCATACATTTTGAATTTAAAAAGTCAATAAACAAGGCTGGCCAAGTGACTCAGTTGGTTGAGTTGGCTTAGAGCGAATGCTCTGAGCAACAGGGCCACCGGTTTGATTCCCGCATGGGCCAGTGAAAGCTGGGCCCTAGCTGAGCTGTCGCTGAGCTGCCAACAGGTGGCAGGCTGGCTCAGCTGGTGTAACAAGATTGCCTGTTCAATAGTGGGCTACGCCCACCCAAAACTAAAAATTGAACTCGGCACCTTGAGCTGAGCTGCCGCCAGGATGGCTCAGAATATAGAGCGTGCAGTGCACTCTTAACAACAAGGATGCTAGTTCAACTCCTGCATGGGATGGTGGCTACGCCTACTGACAACTAAGATTGAATACAGCAGCACCTTGAGCTTAGAGGCCATGAGCTGCTGACAGGAAGCCAGATGGCGACTGGCACAACGAAGACAGAAGAACAACAACTTGGCTGGTCCCCTCCCCCAATTCCCCAACACTGTTCCCCTCCCCCAATTCCCCAATAAAATATTTTAAATAAAAAAAGTCAATAAACAAAAATAGCAACTCTCACCTCAGCTTTTAGTTGTTCTCCACCAGTCATGGCCTCTAGTTGCTCCATTGTCATTTCCTCTGTAATTTCTATTCCTGCCATTTTTTGTACCACTTCTTTCAATATAAGCAGGTCAAAACTGTTTAGAAAATAAGGGACAGCCTATAGTTGAAACTTCAAACATAACAGTGACAATATATTACAATTAATATACTAAGAATCCCTTAATTATCTGTATACAAATATGAGAGGAAAAGGGCTGGAATGGTTTTTTAAGGAAAAACTGCATTCCTAGAACTATACTGAAAAATATTTGGGCTATCTAATATGTTTATCTTTATTTTAACTTTTTACTTGGAAATAATTTCAAACGTACAGATAACATGTAAAAAAAAATAGTACAAAGCACACTCATATATACCCTTTACTTCAACTTCACCTAACATTTTTACTCCTGTTGCTTTATCATTTGTAGGTTTTCTCTCTACTCCACTCTCTCCCTTTACACACACACACACACACACACACACACACACACACACACACAATTTTTTGAACCATTTGAGAATAACTTACTTAGTAAGTAACATCACATTAGGGGTACATTTTACCCTTAAAATTCCTAAGAATATATCACCTAACAGTGTATTTCCTAAAAATACATCTATTGTTTTACATAACCACAGCATAGATCAATTTTAGTAAATCTAACATTGATACAATTCTTTTATCTAATCTACAATTCATTATCAGTTGACCCAATAATGTTCTCCATAGTATTTTCTTTTCTTCTTTTTTTTTTAGCTCAGCCATCCTGCCTCCTGTTGGCAGCTTAGCGGCAGCTCAGCTCGGGCTGGGCATTGAACTGCTGTTATTCAGAGCTCAGCTTACACTCTTGAGCAAGCTTTTAACCAACTGAGCCACTTGGCCGGCCCTCCATAGCATTTTTTAATCATCTAGTACAGGATGGCTAATATATATATTTGAGTATAAAGCATCTCTCTAAATAATCACACACACACCAGGAATGGAGGGAGGGAAAAAAAGGAGGGATGGAAAAAAGGAAGGGATCGGAAGTTCCGAGTTGTGCTATTACCTAAGGTGACAGTTTAGTGGCCAGCCTTAAGCACATCTATTACTGTGCCAACAGTTATACATTTTATTTTATTTTTTTGAGGGCAGTGTCACTGGCCCTCATATGTCGGACCTGAACCAGGGCCACTGGCTTCCCAAGCCAGCGCTTAACCACAGCGCCACTCGGTCAGCCCTACATTTTAATTCTCAAAGTTTAAGACTGCAAATGGAAAAAACACCTATGACTTCCAAGATCTTCTTTAATTAGTTAAATAATGAAGATTAAGTGAAAGCATTGTTCCCTACAAAACAAATAGAGATGTTTTCTACAAAGGTAAAGCTACACATAACACATTAATAGACAAAGGAACCGTTTTCTAACATTCTTAGTAAATGCTTTACTCTCTCAACTGGCCTTGTCTTCCCTAAAAATAGTGTTTGAAAATAAGAGGAACTTTGTGCAAATTAGTATACAAGTACCAATGAAATATTTTATTTTTTCTTTAAACTAACTTTTAATTAGATGGTCACAAAAACTATATTCACAGTACAGAAAACTGAATTATAAATTTCAAAATAATAACAAATGTTCTTCTGGCCTATAGGCACAGAAGAGTAAAATGTGTAGGAATGGCTGATAGATGCATATAGCATAAAAGATATACTGATAAAATCCTGAATCTAATTTTTTAAATAAAGTTTCCCCTAAACTAAAATAATGTCAAGAATTACTTAGGTAATACTTGTTTGGAACAATGGATAGCTTACAGATTTTTGTTTGCTTTCTACCAGAAAGCTTTTGAAAACAATTTCTAGTTGGTTCTTTGATTCTAGTCAGTCTATTGCTGCTGAGGTTTAATAAACATAATAATTCAATCTCTAAGCACTGATATTAGCCCAGAATAAAATAATAAAACTCAGTTGTTAATAAAAAAAGAGGACACTCCAAAAGGTATGTAAGCTTTATATCTTTCTAAAGTTCAAATTCCAAAAATAATTGTGTTAAACATACTATACACGCCCTCAAAATAAACATGTTCTTACCAAATGCTCAATTGTAAAGGCTAATAACTGTCCAGAAGAATAATCAATAGTGCAATGTTTTGTCATAAGAGGATTTACAATATACCATATTAACCATTTATTCAAAAGCCTAACAGGTAGTCAAAATGAGTTAGTCTTTTTAGAGTTACCTAGTAGCCAAATATTAATTTATTTCTGCAAAAAAAATGTGTTCATGTGTTAAATTATAATTTATTTTAATTAAAGAATTCCACATAAATAAGTAAGCAACTATTCTACTTAGGCCTACAACAAACAGTTTTTCAAGATAACAGCAATCTCAATATCCCAATACCACCACAATTACTCTAATTACTGAATTTCATTTACATTTAATTTGCCATGAATACCTTTTGCCCGCCTTTAGCTGATTAGCCACATATTGAAGAAGACCAGCAAGATCAATTGGATATTTACGAAAAACTGCACCACAGAAACTAGCCAGACCTATATGAAATTTTAGAAAAAAGGAGTTTTAGAAAAAAATTCATAAAATAAAAACTACAATATTAAAGTGTCATTTCTTCAACTAACTCTATTTCTAAAACAAAATGAGGTCAGAATAATTGTATTGCTGATGCCATTTAATGGAGTTTTAGGATTGATAATAATTAGTATTTATTGAGCATACATATACCAAGCACTGTACTAAGCACTTTGTTAATTATCTCATTTAATCTTTACAATAATCATCTCAGGTTGGTACAAACCTATCAATGATGAAAATTTAGAACACATATATCAAGTAACCTGCTCATGTTCACATAGTTGGCATGAGGTAGAGCAATATTTCAGATCTATACGGTCTGATCCCAGAGCCTATGACATTAATTAGGCCCCAACAAAATCCTGCAAATGACTCAGTAAACTTAAATGATGAACAAAACACCTGCCCCTCAAATGTCTGAGTTATGAAGAAAATCTCTTTTAATCTAGGAGCATGCTACTAGTTGTGGAGGAGCAAGGAAACATGTAAAGCATTGCCTGACCAAGAAGTAGACAAGACCAACTTTATCCAATAGTTCTTATCATATCATGATTGATAGAGAGAAAACCCAAGTCAAATCAAGAGGAGGAGATCCTAGTAAAGTCAAGTTATCTGTAGCCTTCCAACAATTATTAGCTGAACTCCTAAAGGATAATAGACAAAACACAGGTCCTGTCCTCAAGGAGCTTATGGTCTAGTGAGGGATACAGAAAAGTAAACTGTAATAACTATAATGAATAAAAGGTTACATGAGAGTACAAAAGAGGGGCACCTAATTCTGACTTTTGAGTGGGAGCATTAATAGGGAGAGCTTTCTGAAGAAAATGATTTCTAAGCTGAAATCTAAGATGTGATGGAGAAGATGAGTAGGCATGGGAGGGTATTCCAAGTAGAGGGAATAACATGTGCAAACAGGCCATGGAAAGACCAAGAAGTTCAGTATTAATGGAACCTAGGGTACTGGGGAGGGGCAAAAGATGAGGCAAGTACAGTAAGATGTATTATAAAAGTGTACACTTGAAACCTATGTAATTTTACTAACCAATGTCAACCCAACAAATTTAATTTAAAAACAAAAAACAAAACCTAAGTGGCTTAAAACAATAACAACAACAAAAACAACCTGGTTCCCAAAGAACTTACTTGTATGACTTATTACAGATTTCAGACTTTAAAGGGCATATGGAATTACTGCAAGATTCAGCTATTAGACTAGGTTGAAAGAAAAGGGAACTGGCTACTAGAAATCAAAATTGCAAGAAATTTTTTTAAAAGCCTATGGGTTTTTTCATTAAACTAACAAATTTTTGTTTTTTTAAGATGACTGGAATATCAGGATGGAAATGAAAAATGGGAAAATAGTTCCCTTAAGATTAATTCCTCAAAAATAATAGAAGGGAATTTTCATCTATCCAGTAATGCTTGCCCAAATTCTACCATAGCCAATATTGGCCTCTTGAGTTGGAAAATGAATAAGTACTATATGAACCTGCTTACACAACCAAGAACGTGGACACTCTGTAGAAAAAACTGAATGGCTAGATATTCTCAAAAGCTCTTACCAACAGATTATTAGCATAGGCAATGGAATACACTGCATGGCAGTCAGAACAGATGGATATTTCATCCTTGGAAAAATAAAAATACTTACTCTGAAGCCAACTTGAGATGGTTGTGTCATCATGCTTCATTCTCTCCTTTTCTGGATTAGCTAAAGCTTCAATGATACAATCTTTCATACATTAAGAAAAAAATTTTAAATCACTACATCTCTAACAAAGACCCTTAAAACAATAAAAAATGCCAATCTTGGAAAAAATAAAATTGTTAGCTTCACGTTATTACAATTATTGAAAACTACACCAACTGTAATACCAACTTTTCTTCTTTAGCCTCTTTTCCATCTTTCAACAAACAAAACAGATTTCACCCGTATCAAGATGTTTAGTAATGTAACATTGTCTCTCCCTATATACAATACAACACACACACACACACACACACACACACACACACACACACACACACACAAACTCCTGTCTGGCCAACCTTCAGATCAGCCAACTGAATCAACCTCAAATGGTTACTAAAGGAACTTAGAATGAAAATAAAATGTACACCATTAAGATCTATGAAATGTGAAATATGTGTACTACTTCATTTGAAAGGATACAGGCCAAGACATCATAATTCAAGGAAGTGAGGTATTTCAGTGAATCTACTACAGGAGTTATTAAGTTATCATACTTCTGTATTTGTGACAAGATCTGGAAGGCAGCAACAAAGAATAGATGGTGTTAACTAATCAAGAGAACTTCTACTGTGCTAACTAAATAATGGCTATACATTTTATTTTTGAAAAGTAGTTTCCTTCCATTTTGTATTTATATAAAACCTACTATCCTATTATTTCCTTAGAAAATATTTTCTCAGGATACGTTTTCCAATAAGTAAATAATTCCAGGGTATTTAAGCTTGAATTTTGGAATTACAGAGGCTAGTCTCATGTCAATTGTGTTTTTAAAATCTTTCTAAATATGAAAGTGTTAAATCTGAATCACAATGAAATGTTATTAAAATGTTTCTAACAACAAAAATCAAATAACCAATCTCTTTAATGGTTTCTATAAAATCAAAATGTGGTAAACAAGATGTTACATTGTTTATAACAAAACAGTTAAATATTACTAGAAAAGTAGATAAATGTGTCAAATATATTGTATACTAAGTTTTGTTTTTAGAACAACCATGCAATGTTTCATTTGTTAAAGATTTCTTTCCCCGAAAATTACCAAAATTCTAAAAACTACATCATTCCATATCCACTTGTGCTGACTTAGAGACACAACAAAAAGAAAAAAATCCCTTAAAACAATATTAACCTCAAAACATACATAATCAAACAAAATGGTTGGATTGCTGTGGCTCAATTTCCCAATTTGTCTTCCAGAAGGCTTCACATTTTCCTTGGTTAGACGCCTATAATGAGAGAAAAAGGTGACAGGGATCATCTTAAGTAATTTCCCTCGTAATGTTGATAGCTTTGTTACATCAAAATGATTCCTAACCAGATATCCAAAATGGATCCATGCAAACAATCACATTCATCACAGACTTTACTACAGTACTCTGGTTATTCTGATTAGGCATTTTCTCAGAGGGTATTAATATTCTGTACTAATGTTTAACATTTTTAATACACACATTTCCACTTTATAGTAATCGACTACTAAGCATTACAACTCTTAATTTACTGTACACGTCCATAAAACTCTTCTTGAATCATAAATATTTTAGATTTAAAAGGGCTCATTTATCAGTTTAGGGATTAAGCTATCCAATTTGGTGTAATGCAATGAAATGCCTCATGCCATCTGTCTTGGTGATGCTAACAGAGTAATAGCTAATGCTGTTGTACTTCTTGATACAGAAAGTTCTCTGGTTTTCATATACAAAGTAAACAATTTTTGAAAAATAAATTCTATATCTTTCCTCTTTAATTCTTCCTCTGCTCAGTATTCTTTTACTAACATTCTGGAAATTTATATTTATGAAATGTCTACAGTTCAAAACAGGTATTATATAGCATTGTAAACCCTTCTGATGAGATTACATAATAAAACTAGAAATTTGAAAATAGTAAAGCTTACAAGTAACAGGAAGCTTTATAGAATGAAAATATAATGAAGCAAGTGATGAATTCAGTTGATAGCTCAAGGCATGTGACCATTCTGGAAGTGACACAGTTGATATAATTATCTTAAGAAGCATATATATACGCTGATCTGACCAAAGTTGTAAAAATAGCATATATATATATATAAATAAATAACCTGATGGAAGTCATAGAAATGGCGGCATAAGGTGAGCCTCTTGAAATCTTCCCTGGAATTTACAACAAATTTAACAGCTATAATTCCACAAAGAAATCCCTGCTCAGCAGATAGGCAAGACTAAGAGACTTGCAACAGAAATCATCTAAAGGTGGGTACACTGGGCAAGCAGGGAAGGAGGGAAAGGGGAAGACGGGAGATGATGGCCGCACACGAGGCAGGACAGACACAGACCAGAGCTCGGAGATTCAAGCTCCATGCATTCCGGAGCTACCACAGTAGAGGGAGAGAGAAGAATTCGGATGGCTAGTGCTTCCCTTTATGGCCCACAGTTCTGCAAGACGGATCAGCATATAACATGGCTGAACCCCACGCTCATGGCAGAGACCTAGGAGCAAGGACTTAGGGAAGAATGATAAAAACAGTGGTTTAACCATCAATGCCAAGCAGAAGACAAGGCATAGGCATGGAGGCCAGCTGCCCACTCACCACTTCCCAGGCCTCATACAACCCCCATCTGCCCTGTGTTAGAAGCTGAACATTAGTAGTTATCAGATTGTAAGAACAGAATATTTGCAGTTCTGAGAACTGTGGCCCGCAGCCACAGACTCCCAGCACAACTACTTGCGCCGAAGGGAAGAGAGCCTTGGCTGCAGGATTGGCTGCGCTGGTGGTTGCTACCATTGCTCAAAGACACTTCTCACAAGCTACCCCACCCCTGACCACACATATCTGGACCGAACCCTGCAGGGATAAAGAGTTGCTGAAACACACAGGCCCTGAATCTGGTGCAAGAAGAGCTCTGCAGCTTCAGAAGCTCTCCACATCTCCCCATGGAGGTGGTATGCTGGAGCCCAGGCGACATGCTCACAGACGAGCTCACCTTTCAGGGAATCACCCCATTGTGTGAGAAGCGGGAACAGTGCAGAGAAAATATAACACTTCAGCGTGAGAGAGAATAAAGGCTGCAGTCAGAGACAAATAAAACATTCCACCAACACTTACTGGAAAGCAAAAGAAAGACATCTTCCTATCAACCCAGTCCTGTGGATGCCTAGGAAGATAAATAATAATTCACAAATTGCAATGAACAAACGAGGTAACAAGGCAGCTCAGAAAGAAAATGAAAAGCATCCAGAAAATGAACTTAAAGACATGGAAATATGTAAACTAAATGACAGAGAATTCAAGATCACAGTTCTGAAAAACTCAATGAGATGCAAGAAAACACAGGTAGTTCAATGAACTCAGAAACACAATCAAAGAAGCAAAATGAACATTTTACCAAAGAGATAAAACTTTAAAAAATAACCAAATAGAGGGGCCAACTGAGTGGCTCAATTGATTAAGAGCTTGCTCAAGAGTGCAAGTTCTGAAAACAGGGTCGCCGGTTTGATTCCTATATGGGCAAGTGAGTGGCACCAGAGCTCAGCTGCCAACAGTTGGCAGGATGGCTCAGCTGGTGAGAGCACATGCTCCTAACAACAAAGCTATCTGTTCAAGATGGTGGGCTACACCCACTCACAACTAAAGACTGACCCCAACACCTTGAGATGATCTGCTGTCCAGATGGCTAAGGGGAAAAAGTGTGTGCTCTTAACAACAAGGTTGCTGGTTCAACTCTCGCATGGGATGGTGGCTATGCCTACCTGAAACTAATTGAACACAGCACCTTGAGCTGAGCAGCGCTACTGGATTTGCTGCACTCTCCACAACTAAGATTGAAGGACAACTTGGCTGTTCCCCTTCCCGAATTGCCCAACGCTGTTCCCCTCCCCAAATTCCCCAATAAAATCTTATAAAAAATAATCACATAGAATTTCTGGAGATAAAGAACTCAATAAAAGAAATGAAGAAGGAAACAGCCAGCTTAGGCAATGGAGCTGACAAGATGGAGGAAAGAATCAGTGATATCGAAACTAGAAATCTGGAAATGGGGCTGGCTGACTGGCCTGTTGCTGAAGAGCTGGATTGGGATGCCAAATCTGAGCAGCAGGGCCCCAGTTTGGATCCCACATGAGGGCCAATGACACTGCCCTCTAAGATGGTGAACAACAGCTCGACCTGAAACTGGTCTGCCTTGAGTCGCCAGTGATGGTGTAGGCTGCAGCCCCTGCTGCAGCAGACTGCCATAAGCTACAGTGAGTGGCTGGCAGTCAGCGTGAGCTGCCAAAACCCTCTGTGAGCAGCCGTTCCGAGGCCGGCAACTGATCTGCCTCACCCAGGAAGAGCACAATGATAACACCAACATGGGTCAGTGAAGCAACGTCCTCCACAACTAGACTAAAAAACAAAAGGACAGCAACTTGTCTGTTTCCCTTCCCCAATTCCCCAATAAAATCTTTAAAAAAAATTAAAAACAAAAAGAAATCTGGAAATGATACAGATGGAAGAAGATAGAGACTTGAGAGATAAAAGAAACAAGCCTACAAAAACTTTCTGACTCAATCAGAAAGAGCAATATAAGTATAATGTGCAAACCAGAAGGAAAAGAAAGGGAAACAGGAACAGAGAGTACATTCAAAAAAATAAACAACAAGAACTCAAACTTGAGGAAAGAACTGGATCCTTGAATCCAAGAAGCAAATAGAACACCTAATTACCTCAATCTCAACAGACCTTCTCCAAGGCACACTGTATTGGAACTGTCAAAAATTAATGACAAAGAATCCTCAAGGCAGCCAGGGAAAGGAGGATGGTACCCTACAAAGGAAAGCCCATTTGATTATCATCAGATTTTTCAGCAGAAAATCTACAAGCCAGGAGTGAGTGAAGTCAAATATTCAAACTGTTGGAAGAGAGAAATTATGAGCCAAGAATAATATATCCAGCAAAGATATCCTTTAGGTATAAAGTAGGAATAAAAACCTTTCCAAACATACAGAAGCTGAGGGAATTTTCTAATAAATGCTCCATAATACAAGAAATACTGAAGGAGGCTATTTGACCTGAAACCTATAAGCAAAAGATGGGACTTCCGGTAAAATGGCAGAATAGACAGACGCTGTGCTAATTGCCTCCCAGGATCACACCAAAATTACAAGCAAATTATACAGCATTCAACCCCGGAGGTCCCCGGAACACTAGATGAACAGAACCATTAAACGAAGAACTTAAAGAGGAGGCCACGTCGGGTCTGGTAGGACGGGTGGAGACGAGAGAGGGCGAACCCCATGAGGGAGGTCCCAGCTGTGGGGATGCTTCTCCGGTTGGGGGAGAGACCCTCCGGCTGCACACCAAGCTCACCAGCCCAGAGTTCCTTTGCCGGGAAGAGAAGTTCCAAGATAGCCGGCAGTAAATTAGTGAGGACTCTCTTTGCTCAGCTTGGTGAGGCTAAGAGCAGCTGGAGAATCAGTGGGGCCGGCGCCCGGGCTTGCTCGCCAGTGAGCACTTACCTGGTTACTAGTGGAGGGAGTGGCTGTGTGAGCTGGACCCGGGAGCCTGTGGGGACGGACTGAACTGAACACCTTTGGTGCAAAGGCTGGAGGTTTTTAGACTGTTGTTCCCGTGGTGTGGAGCCTGCACGCGAGTGGTGTAAGGAGGGTGCCATTTTGATGGGCTTGGGCCCTCCAACGGAGGATCAGGTCCGAGACCTCACTGGTCGGTGGAATTGGCGCAGAAGTACGTGTGTGCGTGTGGGTGCATGCGGCCTTGGATCCCCACACTCGGCCCGGCTTATACTGTGTTGCCAGGGAAACGCTGTGCGGGTGCCCTCTGGTTCCAACAGGCTGCTCACTGAGACCCGGGAATGCGCGAGCCGCTTCGGATCCCCACCCCCCACACGGCTTGTGTTGCATTGCCAGGGAAATGCCTGGTGGGCGTGCTCCAGCTACAACAGGCTGCTCACTGAGACGCGGGAGTGCGCAAGCCCCCTCGGGTCACCGCTCTGCGCACTGCACTTGCAGATTTCCCTGGCTGTTTATTGGTTGTCGGGCTGCTCTGCCTAATCTGTGAGCGGCTGATCCGGACAGACTGAGACTGGGAGTTTTCCTGGGAGTGTTGGGCCGTGAGCTGTGTGCCTGCATGATCCAGCCAGGGCTCTCCTGGTGATCTATCCAATACATCAAAGCAATCCCAGAGCGACAGCCAGAATGGGGAAACAAAGAAACATGTCACAAGTAAAAGATTGGAAGAAAACTCTAGAAATCGAACTAAATGAAACAGAAGGATCCAACCTTTCAGAGACAGAGTTTAGAACACTAATGATAAGAATGTTTAACAAACTTAGTGAGGACATAAGGAAGGATAGAGAAATCATTAAAAACAACCAGTTAGAACTAAAGAAAACAATAACTGAAATGAAGAACACACTCGAAGGAATCACCAGTGGAGTAGATGAAGCAGAGGAGCGAATCAGCGATTTGGAAGACAAAATAGCAGAAATCACCCAGTTGGCACAACAAAAAGACCAAAGAATAAAAAACAATGAAAACAGTTTAAGAGCCCTATGGGACAAGTTGAAGCGCAACCACCTTCGACTCATAGGAATACCAGAAGAAGAAGAGAAGAAACAAGGGGTCGAGAATGTATTTGAAAAAATAATGACTGAAAACTTCCCTACCCTGGTGAAGGAAATCAACATACATGCCCAGGAAGTGCAGAGGGTTCCAAACAAGCTGAACCCAAACAGGTCCACACCAAGACACATCATTGTTAAAATGGCAAAAGTGAAAGACAGAGACAGAATCCTAGAGGCTGCAGGAGAAAGACAGCAGGTTACATACAAAGGAACTCCTGTTACACTAACAGCTGACTTGTCTACAGAAACTCTGCAGGCCAGAAGGGAGTGGCAGGAGATATTCAAAGTGACACAAAATAAAGGCCTACAACTAAGATTGCTCTACCCAGCACGGCTAGCACTTAAAATGGAAGGAGAAATAAAGAGCTTCTCAGAAAAGAATAAGCTTAAGGAATTCATTACCACCAAGCCAGCATTGCAAGAAATGTTAAAAGGGCTTTTTTAAACAAAAGAAGGGGGTAAACAAGCTAACCCAGGAAGACCAGAAATACAAATAACAAAATGGCAATACATATGCACCTATCAATAATCATTTTAAATGTGAATGCGCTAAATGCTGCAATCAAAAGATAGAGAGTGGCTGAATGGATAAGAAAATAGAACCCATGTATATGCTGTTTACAGATGGAATAAGATATTTCATGCAAATGGAAATGAGAAAAAAAAAGCTGGAGTACCAATACTTATTTTGGACAAAATAGACTTTAAAATAACTACAATAAAAGACAAAGAAGGGCACTATAACCCTAATAAACATCTATGCACCCAACATAGGAACTCCTAGTTACATATAACAGATTTTGACAGACATAGAGACAGAGATCAAAAGTAACACTATCATAGTAGGGGACTTCAACACCCCATTGTCACCAATGGACAGACCCTTTAGACAGAATATCAACACAGAAAGAGGGGCCTTAAATGACACTTTAGACCAGCTGGACTTCGTTGATATTTTTAGAGCATTTCACCCTGAAACAACAGAATATACATTCTTCTCAAGTACACATGGGACATTTTCCAAGATAGACCACGTTTGGCCACAAAACAAGCCTCAGTAAATTTAAGAAGACTGAAGTCATATCCAGCAGATATAAAGGAAAAACTGATGGTTGCTGGCTGGGAGGGAGTCGGGATGAGGGAGAGGGGGAAGGTTTTGGACAGCCTAGGTGGGTGACTACAAAGTTGCCGCAAGGATATGTGGGCAGTTCTGGGAATGTAATTGATAATGTTGTGAAGAGACTATCATGTTAAGTGAAATAAGTCAGTCGGAGAAAGAAAAGTACCATATGATCTCACTTATATGGGGAATCTGAAAAACTGAATGAACGAGTAAAGTAAACAGACTCATAGAGGAAAAACTGAGGGTTGCTAGTTGGGAGGGGTTAGGATAAAGGGGAAGGGGAAGGGATTAGACAGAATCAATAGACAACTGCAATATTGTCACAGGGGAATGAAACATAGTTCGCGGAATATACTAATGTTGTAAAAATTTTGGATGGAGTAGAGCCTTCATCACTGCTCTGTACACCTGAAGCTGATGTTGTATAATATTTTATGCCCACTGTAACTGAATATATAGATAGTCACGGGATGCGGCGTGTACTGTGGAAGGGAGTCAAAGGAATTGTAATAGATATGTATGATATGGGGGGGAAGTGGGGTGGTGAACTGTGGGTGGAGGGTTGTCACTTTGGGGGTAAAGAGTATAACTATTGCATTGTGTTGTACACCTGAAACTAATAAAACAGAAAAAATGGGAGGAAAAAAGCAAAAGACTACAAAACCATGAGTAGTATTATGAACAGACAGAGAGAAGCAGCAAGTGGCAACCCCTACACCTGATAAGACACTATATACTTAAACAAAACATACAGGGTAAAGAAGGAGGAAATAAAAACACTTAAAAGAGGAAGAAGACAACTTGCTAGTGCAGCACAGAAATCAAGTCACAGCATAAATAGGGATAATTTGTGACAACAAAAAAATGAAAGCGGAGGGAGTCAAGGTCTAAACTGGCACAAGGGAATGGAGAAAGGAAGTGTGCTGAAGAAAATGGAATATTCTGATGTGAAACTTTCTTTTATATAAACTTAATGATAACCACTCAAAAAAAAATCTGAACTGAAATATACAACATATAAAAAGAAGAAACAGAGGAAAAAATCTTATAATACCACCACACTGAATAATACACAGCAACAAAAAGGCAAAGAAACAAGGAGACACAATCCTACCAGAAAACCAAAGATAGAATGATAGGAAATCCTCATATATCAATAATCACCCGAAATGTAAATGCACTGAACTCAATAATAAAAAGGCACAGAGTAACAGACTGGATCAAAAAAATAAACCCATCCATATGCTGCCTCCAAGAGACATATCTCAGCTACAAAGACAAATATACACTCAAAGTAAAAGGGTGGAAATTGACACTCTAAGTAGATGGTATCAGAGAAAGGCAGGTGTAGCTATACTGATACTAGATGAAACAGACTACAGAATAAAAAAGTTAACAAGAGACAAAAATGCACATTTCATAATGATAAAGGAGACCATACAACAAGAAGGCATAACAGTCATCAATATTTATGCCCTCAATCAGGGAGCACCAAAATGCACATAGTAACTACTAACAGAACAAAAGGGAGAACTGACCAAACACAATTATAATAGCAGACGTAAATACATCATTGACAGCTATGGAGAGATCATCCAAACAGAAAATAAATAAATACCAGCCCCAAAGGACACAGTAGATGAAATGGACATAACTGATATTTATAGAGCACTTCATCCTCTAACATCACAATATATATTCTTTTCTAGTGTACATAGAACATTCTCAAGGATGAACCATATATTGGGACATAAAACTAGCCTCAGTACATTTAAGAAGACTGAAATCATACCAAGCATATTCTCTGATCACAAGGGCTTTGAAATTGAATATCAACTGCAAAAAGAAGGCAGGAAAAAACACAAATCTGTGGAGTTAAACAACATGCTTTGAAAGAACGACTGAGTCAAAGAAGAAATAAGAGGAGAGATCAAAAGATACATAGAAACAGGGCCGGCCAAGTTGCGCGGTGGTTAAGCGCTGGCTTGGGAAGCCAGCGGCCCCGGTTCAGTCCCACATATGAGGGCCAGTGGCACTGCCCTAAAAACAAACAAACAAAAACAAAACAAAACAAAACAAAAAAATACATAGAAACAAATGAGAATGAAAATACATCATATCAAAATTTTGGGGATGCAGTTAAAGCAATTTGAAGAGGGAAATTTATATTACAGGCCTATCTCAAGAAACAAGAAAATTCCCAGAGAAAGAACCTCACGTTACACCTTAAACAACTAGGAAAAAAAGAACAAATGAAACCCAAAGTCACCAGAAGGAACGAAATAATAAAAATCAGAGCAGAACTAAATGAAAGAGAGAAAAAGACAGTAGAAAAAATTAATGCAACAAAGCACTGGTTCTTTGAAAAGATTAATAAAACTGACAAATCCTTGGCTACACTTAGATAAAAAGAGAAAAGACAGAAACAAAGTCAGAAATGAAAGAGGGGAAGTTACCACGGGTGCCAAGAAAATATACAGGATTATCCAAGAATACTATGAAGGACTATAAGCCATCAAATTCAACAACCTAAAAGAAATGGACATGTTCTTAGAAACATATAGCCTTCCTAGGCTGAATCACGAAGAGGTGGAAAATCGAAGTAGACTGATCAACAGTAAGGAAATTGATTCAGTCATCTGAAACTTTCCCAAAAGCAAAAGTCCAGGACCAGATGGCTTCACTAGTGAATTATACCAAACATTCAAAGAGGATCTAATACATGCCCTTCTCAAACTCTTCCAAAAAATTGGTGAAGAGGCAGTACTCCCTAACTCATTTTATGAGGCCAACATTACCCTGATACCAAAACCTGGAAAGGATAATACAAAAAAAGAAAATTACACACCAATATCTCTGATGAATACAGATGCAAAAAACCTCAACAAAATTCTAGCAAATCGAATGTAACTAACTATGCATTAAAAAATTATACATCAGGGCCGGCCGAGTGGCGTGGTGGTTAAGTGCTGTCTTGGGAAGCCAGTGGCCCCGGTTCGGGTCCCACATATGAGGGCCAGTGACACTGCCCTCAAAAAAAAAATTATACATCACAACAAAATGGGGCTCTTCCCAGAGGCACAAGGATAGTTCAACATATGCAAATTGATCAATGTGATACACCATATAAACAAAATAAAGGACAAAAGTCATATGATTATATCAATAGATGCAGAAAAAGCATTTGACAAGATACAACATCCATTTATGATTAAAACATTCAATAAAATGGGTATAGAAGGAAAATACCTTAATATAATACAGGCGGTATATGATAAACCTGCAGCTAATATCATAAATAACAGTGAAAAACTGAAGTCCTTTGCTATAAGTTCAGGAACACGACAGGGCTGTCCCCTATCACCTCTGCTTTTCAACATAGTATTGGAAGTCCTAGCCAGAGCAATCAGGCAAGGAAAAGGAATAAAAGGCATCCAAATAGGGAATGAGGAGGTGAACTTGTCACTGTTTGCAGATGACATGATGTTATATATAGAAAACCCTAAAGACTCCTCTACAAACCTATTAGAAACAATAAATGAATACAGTAAAGTTGCTCTCTACAAAATCAACATACAAAAGTCCATTGCATTCCTATACTAACAATGAAACCTCAGAAAAAAAATGAAACAAAAAACAATTAATTTTGCAATTGCAACAAAAAGAATAAAAAAACCTAGGAATACCTAGGAATAAACTTAACCAAGGAGGTGAAAGACCTATACAGCAAACACTATAAGACATTTTTAAAAGAAATTAAGACAAAAATGGAAAGACATTCCGTGTTCATGGATTGGAAGAACCAACATAGTTAAAATGGCCGTATTACTTAAAGCAATATACAGATTTAATGCAATCCCCATCAAAATCCCAATGGCATTTTTTTAAAGAAATAGAACTAAAAACCATCAGATTTGTATGTAACCACAAAAGACCACGAACACACAAAGCAATCCTAAGAAAAAAGAACAATGCTGGAGGTATCACACTCCAGGACTTCAGCTTGTAATACAGGACAATAATCAAAAAAGTATGGTCTTAGCAGAAAAAGACATACAGACCAATGGGATAGAATCGAGAATCCAGAAATAAACCCACGTAAATATGAAGAGATAATTTTTGCCAAAGGAAAAAAAAGCATACAATGGAGGAAAGACAGTCTCTTCAATAAATGGTGCTGGGAGAATTGGAAAGTCATGTGCAAAACAATGAAGCTACAGTGCTATCTGGCACCACGTACCAAAACCAACTCAAAATGGATCAAAGAACTGAACATAAGACCTGAAACAATAAACTGCATAGAAGAAAACATAGGTATTAAACTTATGGACCTTTGGTTCAAAGAGAATTTTATGAATTTAACATCAAAAGCAAAAGAAGTAAAAGCTAAAATAAATGAATGCGGGGGGGGGGGGCGGTTAGCTCAGTTGGTTAGAGCGCAGTGCTCATAACACCAAGGTTGCCAGTTTGAACCCCCACAAAAATAAATACATAAATAAATATATAAATGGGACTATGACAAAATAAAAAACTTCTCCACAGCCAAAGAAACGATCAACAAGATAAAAAACCAACCAACCAAACAGAAGATTTTTGAAAACACCTCCAATAAGGGGCTAATACCTAAAATATATAAGGAACTCATACAAATCAACAACAAAACAAACAAACAATCCAATTAAAACATGGACAGAGGGCCTGAATAGAAATTTCTCCAAAGAGGACATACAGATGGCCAATAGACATATGAAAAAATGTTCAACATCACTAATCATCAGACAAATGCAAATAAAAACCACAATGAGGTATCACCTCACACCAGTTAGAATGGCTATCATCAACAAGACAAATAAAACAACTGTTGGAGACACTGTGAAGAAAAAGGATCCCTCATACAGTATTGCTGGGAATGTAGATTAGTACAGCCACTATCAAAGGCAGTACGGAGATTCCTCAAAAGATTAAAAATAGAATTACCATGTATCCCAGCAATCCCTCTCTTGGGTATCTACCCCAAAAATCTGAAAACATTTATCTGTAAAGATATATGTGTCCCCATGTTCATTGCAGCTTTATTTATGGTGGGCAAGACATGGAAACAACCAATGTGTCCTTTGAAAGATGATTGGATAAAGAAATTGTGGTATATATACACAATGGAATACTATTCTGCGACAAGAAAAGATGAACTAGTGCCATTTGCAACAACATGGATGGATCTTAAAATTATAATGCTACGCAAAATAAGTCAGACAGAAAAGTTGAGAACCATATGATTTCATTGGTATGAGATAACAAGACAAACTGAAAACAACGAAGGAACAAGACAAACAAATGAAGAAACAAAAACTCATAGACACAGACAATAATTTAGTGGTTACCAGAGGGTAGGGAAGGACCAGGGTGGTGGATGACGGTAAAGGAGATGAAATATATGGTGATGGAAGGAAAACTCAATCTGGGTGGTGAACACACAATGTGATGAATACATGGTGTATTACAGAATCGTACACCGTAAACTTATGTCACTTAACTAACAATTGTTTCCCCAATAAATTTTAATTAATGATAAATAAATAAATAACCCATCAATCAAAATTATTGCTTCCTTTTCCCATTCTCCCTGGCCCAATTTCTTTCTTTTATTTTTTTCCCCCACAGAAAAGACCCCCATCAATTTCAAATTTCTGCTATACTGTTTCACCTTTAAACTTGCAACCAATTGTCCTTACTTCTAACCCTCCTATTTCACCTGGCCCTCCTACTTACCAAAGCTAACCCTTCTTCTCTATACTTCTTATCCTGTTTCCTTCTGCCACCACCCCAAAGGTAAAAACAAACAAAAATAAAAGGAATACATTCTTGATTATGTCTTCCCCTCAGGCTACTGTGTTGTCTGACATATGGAACACAATCAATGAACATTTGTATTTTAGAATGAATTATTGGATGCTCTATAGCAAATTCATGTTTTAAGCAGTAATCAAAACTTGTTAAATTCTGCAAGTAATACATTTTTATTTACTTTTTATTTTATTTTATTTTTGAGGGCAATGTCACTGGCCCTCATATGTGGGACAGAACCGGGGCCACTGGCTTCCCAAGCCAGTGCTTAACCACCGCACCACTCGGCCAGCCCTGCAAGTAATAAATTAATATATTCCATTCTCAACATAAAATGTTTAATCAATATCAAAGTCATAGGGCCGGCCGAGTGGCGCATTGGTTAAGCGCTGGTTTTGGGATGCCAGCGGCCCCGGTTCGGATCCCACATGAGGGCCAGTGACACTGCCCTCTACAGCTAACAACAGCTCCACCTGGAGCTGGGCTGTGCCAGCCCCGGTGATGGTGTGGGCTGCAGCCCCTGCTGCAGTGGGCTGCCATAGGCTACAGTGAGTGGCCCGCAGCCAGCGTGAGCAGCTGGCAGCCAAGCATGAGCTGCCAATAGCCGCGGTGAGCGACATCCAGAGGCCAGCGACCGATCTGCCTCATCGGGAAGAGCGCAATGACGATACCAACAGTGAAGCAACATCCTCCGCAACTAAACTGAAGAACAAGACGGCAACTTGTCTGTTCCCCTTCCCCGATTCCCCAACGCTGTTCCCCTCTGCCAATTCCCCAATAAAATCTTTAAAAAAAAAAAAAAATATCAAAGTCATATTGTTCAAGCCTTGTGAAATAGTTTTAGCTTAAGAATATAACAAAAATCTAAGTACATTAAAAATTCTGCACATATTATGTGGTTAATATTTTATTAATTTATTCATTGATTCATATTAATATATTCTATGTCAGGCAAAGTGCTAGGCACTAGGAAAAAAGAATGAGTAACAGCTCCTGCTCTCATGCTCAGTCCAGCTGGAGAGACAGATTTAAAATCTCTTTTCTCTTTTTTTTGTAAGAGGGCAGCATTATTGGCCCTCATATGTGGGATCCGAACCAGGGCTGCTGGAGTCCCAAGCCAGCTCTTAACCAATGCGCCACTCGGCCGGCCCTAAAATCATTTTTAAATGTTTATATCTTTAAACAAATAGAGAAAATTACAGAACAGTACTTACTATATGCTATGAAAGGTGTAAAAGGTGGGGGTAATATAGTTGTATTCACTTGTATATACATAATAATATCTGGAAGGATAAATAAGAAACTAAATTGTGGCTACTTTTTTTTTTTTTGAGGGCAGTGTCACTGGCCCTCATATGTGGGACCGAACTGGGGCGCTGGCTTCCCAGGCCAGCACTTAACCACCGCGCCACTCGGTTGGCCCTCCTGTGGCTACTTTTTTTTCCCTTAAGGAGGACTGAGTGGACAGAGGAATGGGGTAAGCGTCTTTTAACTGTTACTCTTTTTTACATTTACTGAAATTTAAATCATGTGAATGTATAAACTATTCAAAAGTTAGATTTTTTTTTTGAGGGCCCAAAATTTAGATAATTTTAAGAGAAAAATAATCATAGCAATGTATCAAAGTGGTATGATAGCATTATATGCATATGGGACAGCGGTGGTACAAAGAACAATTGATTATGCATGGTACTATGTGCGACAAAAAGCTTCACAGAGGTGATGTTGGAACCCACTCTCCAAGCATAAGGTCACCAGACAGAGGAAAGAGGTAAGGGAAAACTGGTACGAACAGAAAAAAACAAGGAAATATACGCAAAGGAAAAGGAGACCACAGCACATTCAGAGAAACATAAGTGGGCTTACAGCACAGCTGGAGGTAGAATTGGCACAAAATGAGGTTGGAAATAGGGAGGGACAGGTCATGGAGGGTCTCTTACATCATCATACCATAAAGTTAGGCATCCAACCTGTAGGCAATTGTTAGTCACCAAAGGATTTTGAAGAAACAGAACAACACAAGGCACTATAATACTCCAGATAAAAGAACTACATTAATGGCAGTAGAGAGTGGAAGAGACTGATTCAAGAGATTTAAAAATATGTAAAAGGCCAGCCGAGTGGCGTGTTGGTTAAGAGCTGGCTTGGGATGCCAGCGGCCCTGGTTCAGATCCCACATATGAGGGCCAGTGACACTGCCCTCTACAGCTAAGATGGTGAACAATGGCTCCTTGGAGCCGGGCTGCTGTGAGTCCCCAGGATGGCATAGCTACAGCCCCTGCTGCAGTGGGCTGCCATAGGCTACAGTGAGTGGCCGGCAGCCAGCGTGAGCTGCCAAGAGCTGCTGTGAGCGGCCGTCCAGAAGCCAGCAACCAATCTGCCTCACCGAAGAAGAATGCAATGACAATACCAACACAGGCCAGTGAAGCAATGTCCTCCACAACTAGACTGAAGAACTAAAGGACAACAACTTGTCTGTTCCCCTGCCCTGGTTCCCCAATGATGTTCCCCTCCCCCAATTCCCCAATAAAATCTTAAAAAAATATATAAGTAATATAATAATCCATATAAAGAACTTAGTTCAGTGCCTGGCATACATAGTAATGGCTCCATAAATATATGCTTTTGTTGGTAAGTTAGAAGCTCTAGATGGGGAATTCTTAAGACCAAAATTCTTTCAGAAGAACCAGTGTTAATATAATCTCCTTCCATGCCATCCCCAATTTTGACAGGGTGAAATAATTCATTCTCTTCTCCATCCTCCCACAGAAATTTATACATACTGTATAACAGCATTTATTAAACCAGACTGTGATTGTGCACACACCTGTTTCACCGGTAGACTGTGACCAGGGACAGTACCAATAGGCAAAGACAGTAATATCACAAACTGTGAGATCTAATTAAACTAGAGAAAGCACTATATTTTTTTTTGTTTATTTGTTTTTTTGAGTGCAGTGTCGCTGTCCCTCATATGTGGGACCCGAACCGGGGCCGCTGGCTTCCCAAGCTAGCGCTTAACCACAGCGCCACTCGGCCGGCCCAAGAAAGCACTGCTTTTAATTAGAATAACCATACCACTGCACAAATGTAAAAGAAATGATAATAATAGCAATAGCCTTGCTGAAAACACCTGCAATACAGCAGTGGTTTTAGTACCTAAACCAATTCTAATCTGAAGTATATAGTTTTCATAATTAAACTTCAAACAGTTTACCAGGAAGTGAAAAAAATCACTCTTGTTTTTAATGACATGGAAATAAAGCACACAAATAAAAAACAACTGAAGTTTTTCTAAAGTCAACTCCCTGTGAAGACAGTTCTGCATAATTCCACTAGATCTTACAAAAAGAAAAAATATCTTTCTTATACTTACTTGCAGCAGAGGAAATTCCTAGAACTTTGACTATCTTGTACAAGCCATTAAATGTATTCTGCAAAATGAGCAAAGGCCAACAGTATGTTGTCCTTTAAAACAAAACAAAACAAAACAAAAAAAACCTCATCCTATAATATGATGCATTAAAGAGAATTTTTATTAGATTTCATAGCTATGCAAACATGACAACCACAAAAACTAACCTGGTGATCAAAATGAGCTAAAAACCACAAAAATTACTAGTCATTCTATCTGCAGTATATATAATCAGCTATACCAATTTCAAATACTCTTAGGCTTCTTCAAAACTGAGGCTCAGACATAAGCTGACTGAAAGAAAGTAAATTAGATCCAGGTATACTTAGATTAATATGAATAAAAATAAATTAAAACTTACTTCATGATATATTTGGCTCTGTCTATTGTTTGAGCTTTAACTTTTACTAAAAGTGGGTGACTGTTATAAGTTTCATTCTTCCACTGGCCATACAGACGATATCTTAAAAAGTGATGAGATGAAGAATTAGAAAAAATTATACACTTAGAGGTTAATGCAGTAGAATAGTAGTTCAAAATACAAAAATATTGTATATTTACCTATGCTGATATGGAAATGTTTTAAACATTCCCCATAGTTCCTCAGACATACAAGCATTGCAGTCCATCAAAGAAAGAGATGGAAGTAGTACCTGGTCAGTAATGCTAAGCAAACAGCTAAGGATAACTTCCTAAGAAGAAGGGAAGAAAAAGCATTTCAGTAAGAGGTACACATTAATCCCTCCCCCAATTAATTGTATATAAGCCTTGGAAAAAATGTCATTCTTTGATCTCATAACACACTATATCTAATTCCCCACACTATCACAGTCCTTTTCACAATGGTTATTGTGTTTCTCAAATCTAAAAAAGCAAATGATGTGAGGGAAGGAAAGGGGTAGCAAGAGAATGAGGGACTTTTATTATCTCTCTTCTTTCTTCAACATGGTAATCATCAAAAATAGGAGGTTGTAAATCTTAAAAGGTAACTTGTTAAATAATGCCAAAAGCTATATTCAGTATACAAAGTATAAAATATTTACAGAGGTGATTAAAGCTTGTCCACAGTAAAATTTGCAGTATGCTGTACTTAGAGAAACATTAGACAAATTGGATTTTTTTCTAGTCTCTTACCGTTTTCTCTTTATCTTCTTGTTTGCTTCCATCAGACTGAAACTAAAATTAGAAAATAAAAAACTATAAATAAAATGCAAAGCGGTTAAGATTATGCTTTCAATTTAGTTTCTAATTAGAAAAAAAATCAACTTGCACATGTTTGTGAATTATTTCCTTACTATTTACACACATGTAGCCAATACTACCAACTAACATTTTAAAATTTCATCTATATTTCTAACCTCCAAATCATTTACAACATTCATGAGTTTTAAATGCCAATTTTATAGGCCAATTCTTTTCTCAAACTCATTATGACAAACCAAAGCATCCTAAAATGAATCAAAGTACTTACAAAATTGTAGCAAAATTAGTTAGAATGCATTTGCACTTTACTATCCAGACATTCTCGTTTCTCCCCTACAGAATTGGTAAAATCTAACACTAACGCAACAATGAAAACAAATTAAACCCAAAGAAATTTTAAGCTATGCTTTAATTCACCATTTAAGTCCTCATTGAGAAATAAGCCCAAAATATTAATAACACTGCTGCCAAAGACACTGCCTAATTTGGACATTGAAAAAATGTGAACCAGTATTATATCAATGATTTGCAGGTGGGCAGCTTAAGTGCCATGTTTGACAATGCTGTCCATTCACTCAAAATGAAGTAGTGATTAAAAATTGTGTGTGTGTATATAGGCAGGTGGAGGGTTAGGGGACTGTGTAGAGGACAACTGAAACTCTGATACACAAGATCAATCTAGAGTCCTGGGTGGGATTTAGCACAACACCAAGTTAGGGAAGGGGAAAAGCTAATATGCAGCTAACAAGCTTCTTATTTTCATGGCAGATAAGGGTATTTGTGCATATGTTTTCATGCTTAAACAATTTAATGGGTGTAACTAAAGGGAAGTATAATGTCTGTGCAAAATTTTCACCTGAGACTAATTCAGGGACTGCCATGTTACCTTGATGAGAAAACACACACACAATCATATTTGTTTTAACAGGCAGGATAAAAAACTATGGTTCCCTTTCACAGAAACAATTACTAAGTCAACATACATCCTGGTCAGCAAATAAGGAATCAAGTTTTGAAGGAGTTGCCTGGCAGAAAACAAACTACATTGTTGGTTTAGTTTTCTGTCAGGGGCGGGGGGTAGTAAATTCTGTTGACAGAGTGGTTATATATACTGGGACGCAGAAATAAGGGTATGTAATAATTAGAAGAACTAGGTTTATAATACATTATGTTGGGGATAAAGGCAGTTAAGCTTCTTCTTTCCTGGTATGTTATGATTCAAACACACTTAATAAAGCTACAAATAATTTTCTCCATAGAAATAAAACATTTTCTTAGTTACAAGCTGTCCTACTAGATAATTATGAGGTTCTGATGTCTATGTCAGTTATCTAGATTTCATAAGCAAAAAAAAACAACTGAAAATATGGAGAGTAAAATGAACCATCTAGAAGGACAGTAAGAAAACTTCCTATCAAAAGCTAATTATAACAAAGATGAACAAAAAGTACATCAAGAGGTACATGCAAGTTAGAGTAATTTTCTTTTGTTTGGTAAGAAGACAAAGACACATTCTACCCCCTCGATGCTTTCTTTTTTAGTTTAATTTGCTTTTTAATTCAAAGTAAATATAAAACTCTCCATTCCCATAATACTAGAAGTTTTGACTGGCCAGACCAGGAAGGAATGAGAGGAAGAAAGAATGGAGAAAAACAAAAGATATGCCTTTAGTCATTCATTTAGTATGTGCCAAGCACTGGGAATTCAAAGATGAACAGGATGGAGGATTCTATCTTTGAGGATCTCTTGAAGATCAAAACTATGCTTGCTAATGTACTGTTAGGAACCGAATTTTTAAGTTTGAATAAAATTCAGCACTCACAATTATGCCTAGACAGACCATCAGCTATAAATGGCCCCAAGCAGGTTCCAATCTTGTCCTATAATGACGGAGCAGCTGACGGGGCAGCATAACAGTACTGGGCACAAAAAAGAATGTACGTCCATTAGGAAGGGGCATTAGGAGAGTTGAAAAATAAAGGCTGAGAAAAGTTGTAGCTATAACTATTATAGATAAATCAGTTTTTTTATTACTAATGATCTTTGTTTAGTACTTCTAAAATGAACGTTTCAAATCCTACTTTAGACTATACTTTATCTCCAAAAAGAAAAAAAATAAAACATACTAAGATTTGTTACTAGATTGGAACCTTAAGCTACAGCTAAGTAAATTTTTTAAAATTAAAGTTTATTAGGGTGAGAGTAGTTAGTAAAGTTACATAGGCATCAGGTGTACAAATTTGTAATACATCATCTACACATCACATTGTGTGTTCACCACCATCCTTATTTCTCTTGTTCTTATTAACTACCATTTATTGAATAGTCACTATGTGCCATGTACTAGGCTAAGAACTTCACATTTATGTCTTAAAATTACTCTATGAGAAAAACCTTTTTTGCTAGAAAGGATCCAATTAAGACCCATCAAAGTAACTTACAAATAGGAAAATATAACCTATAGGTTACAAGTTAGAGGAATATGAGTTTACCAAGCCTGGAGAAGAGATAACTAAATAGCCTTTCAATGCTTGGGTTCAAAACCTTTTTATTTTTCAATCAAACTCTTAAGACTTTATAAAACACCTAGAAATTATCAGTAATGTTGATACTACACCATTAATGAAAACACAAGAAGAGATACTAAATGAAAAAAGAACTATCTTCTACCACATTTCTTTTTAGTCAATACAAATCCATCCTAAAATGCCAAAGAACTAATAATATATGGTTACCTATACAGGAAGACCACAGGTGCTGGTTTTCGCTTTTTATCCCAGTGTAAATAGCAGCACAACCATTCAACATTGAGAGTCCTGGTTCAGACAATAAAGTTCATGGGCTCCCTATTTACCACATGAGTAGCATTCAAATTGCAGTAAATGACTTGTGGGAGTGGTTTAAATACATATATTTTTATAACAGTTTATAATAGTTTAGTTTATATTATGATGGGAATATTTTCCTCTCTGTGGGAGTGGTTTAAATATTAAAATAGGGAAAGCAAAACAAATTGTTAAATAGCTATGCTCCGTTTCATAAAATTTACCACCCAAAAGTATTACTTTGGTTCAAACGCTGGTTATGACATGAAAATATGCTTTGTTTTTACACAAGGATGGTTCTAACAAGATGTGTATAAAAATCGGTATTTTTGAAGCGGACGAGTGGCACGTTGGTTAAGAGCTGGCTTGGGACGCCAGATCTAAGCAGCAGGGCTATGGTTGGGATCTCACATATGAGGGCCAGTGACACTGCCCTCTACAGCTAAGAGAGTGACGAACAGCTCAACCTGGAGCTGGGTTGCTGTAAGTCGCCTGCAATGGCATAGCTGCAGCCCCTGCTGCAGTGGGCTGCCATAGACTACAGTGAGTGGCTGGCAGCCAAGCATGGGCAGCCGGTGTGAGTTGCCAAGGGCCATAGTGAGTGGAGGTCCAGAGGCCGGAGACCGATCTGCCTCTCTGCAGACGAGTGCAAATGACAACACCAACATGGACCAGTGAAGCAATGTCCTCCACAACTAGACTGAAGAACAAAGGACAGCAACTTTTCTGTTCCCCTCCCCAATTCCCCAATAAAATCTTTTTTTAAAAAAAGGTTATTTTCAATGCACTCCATGACTATGAATAGGTGATTTATTTAAATGAATTCTCTTTTAATAATAGAAATACAAAATGAGCGTTCATAACAGAAGTCTCTTATAAGACAAAAAACTGCCCTGTAAATCTATCATTAGGGCAAATTAAGGTTTTCATAATATAGAATTTTTTAAAAGTAATATGCCCTGTGTTTCAGTTTAGATTTCCCCAGAAGCAGACCCTATTCAAGTTCAGGCACAGTTTATTTGGGAAGTAATCCTAGGAACCACCAATAGGAAATTATTCTTGTGGGTAACTGAAGCTTATCCCACTGGAGACTCTGAGGCTCTGTGTAGACATCTCGGGGTTATCTCATTTAAGGGCAACTCCCATCATTTCACTGGTTGAGAGATGGGGAGAGGGAATGAGGCGATTTACTTCCGCAGCATTCAGGCTACCAACTGCTACACTATCCATGCAGGCTCCCTGGGTCAGAAAAGCCCTCAAAGAGATACAAGTGCCAGCAGTTTAAAATTGGGCTGTCACACACTGAAATGGTAAGGACTTGCATAAGAGCTAAAGGGATACAGTAAGATCTGACAGCATCTGCTATGCCCTGGACAGATACATGACAAAACCTCTAAGAGGTGTGCGTTTTCACAAATACTTTTAAATGTTACTTCTCTTTTACACACTTTGAATTTTTTTTCTGAAACTGAACATTCAGGTTCAATTTCATAGAAGTCTTTGCAAGGAGGCAAGGTGGTTGAATCAATTGTTTACAGTGTGCATTTGAACCACAGTAAAAATGCCACTATCGGGCCGGCCGAGTGGTGCATTGGTTATGAGCTGGCTTGAGACACCAGTGGAGCAGGTTCAGATCTCACATGCGAGGGCCAGTGACACTGCTCTCTATGGGTAAGATGGTGAACAACAGCTCCACCTGGAGCTGGGCTGCTGTGATTCCCCGGGGATGGCATAGTTGCAGCCCCTGCTGCAGTGGGCTGCCACAGGCTACAGTGACTGGCTGGCAGTCAACGTGAGCGGCCGGCAGCCTGCGTGAGCTGCCAAGAGCCACCGTGAGGGGACAGCGAGAGGTCAGTGACCGATCTGCCTCACCTGGGAAGAGCACAATGTTAATACCAACATGAGCCAGTAAAGCGAATTCCTCCACAACTAGACTGAAGAACAAAAGGACAGCAACTTGTCAGTTCCCCTTCCCTGATTCCCCAATGCTGTTCCCTTCCCCAATTCCCCAATAAAATATGTATACATATCATAAAAGTTCTTCACTGCTCAAGCTCATTCAATAGTGAGGGTGTTGCGGATTAAATTTGGTCTCCAACTCTCTAGAACTCCTCATGTGCTTTCTATAAGACTTCTAATAACAAAAGTACATAGGGAAGCTTCACAAATGGAGACAAAGATAGTAATATTTGTCTCTATTTGGATAATAAGAATCATACTGCAAGGTTGTGGTTATCTTACAAAAATTCTTAAAGGGCTGGCCGAGTGGCTCAGTTGGTTAAGAGCTGACTTAGAGCGCAAGCTCTGAGAAACAGGGCAGCCGGTTCGATTCCCACATAGGCCAGTGAACGATGTGCCTGAGCTGAGCTGTCACTGACCTGCCAACTGGTGGCAGGCTGGCTCAGCTGGTGTAACAACAAGATTGCCTGTTCAATGATGGGCTACACACACCCAAAACTAACACTGAACTTGGCACCTGGAGCTGACCTGCTGCCCGGATGGCTCAGTGGATACAGCGTGCACTCTTAACAACAAGGCTTGCTGGTTTGACTCCCAGATGGGATAGTGGCTACGCCCATCTACAACTGAGAATGAAGCACCTTGAGCTTAGAGGCCAGGAGCTGCCAACGGGAAGCCAGATGGCAACTGGCACACTCCACAACGAAGACTGAAGAACAACTTGGCCAGTGCCCTCCCCCAATTCCCACATACTTTTCCCCTCCCCCAGTTCTCCCAAAAAATCTAAAAAAGAAAAACTAAACCCAACCATATGCTGCTCCCAAGAGGAACATCTCAGCTACAAGGACAAATATACACTGAAAGTGAAAGGGTGGAAACTGACACTCCAAAACAAATGGTATCTGAGAAAAGCAGGTGTAGTCATGCTGATGTTGGATGAAACAGACTTCAGGATAAAAAAGGTAACAAGAGACACAGATGGACATTTCATAATAATAAAGGGGACTATACAACAAGAAGACAATACAGTCATCAATATTTATGACCCCAATTAGGGAGCACCAAAATATACAAAGCAAAAACTAACGAACTAAAGGGAGAAATTGACCAACACGCCATTATACAACATTGACAGCTACTGATAGATCATCCAAACAGAAAATAAAGAAATATCAGCTCTAAATGACATATTAGATGAAATGGACATAACTGACATTTATAGAGCACTTCATCCTAGAACATCAGACTATAAATTCTTTTCTAGTGTACATGGAACATTCTCAAGGATAGACCATAGAAAAAAGAACAATGCTGGAGGTATCATACTCCCTGACTTCAGCTTGTGCTACAGAGCAACAATAATCAAAACAGTGTGGTATTGGCAGATAAACAGACACATAGACCAATGGAATCCAACTGACAACCCAGAAATAAACCAACATAAATAGGGACAAATAATTATGTCAAAGAAGCCAAAAACATGCATTGGAGATAAGACAGCCTCCTTCAATAAATGGTGCTGGGAGAGTTGGGATGCTATTTGCAAAAAAAAAAAAAAAAAAAAAATTAAATTAGACTGCTGTCTGGCACCATGTACCAAAATTAACTCAAAATGGCTCAAAGACCCAAATATAAGACCTGAAAAAATAAACTACACAGAAGAAAACATATGTACTAAACTTACGGACGTTGGGTTCAAAGAAGACTGTATGAATTTGACTTCAAAGGCAAGGGAAGTAAAAGCTAAAATAAATGAATGGGACTACATCAGACTAAAAAGCTTCTACACAGCGAAAGAAATCATCAACAAACTAAAGAGGCAAACAACCAAATAAGAGAAGATTTTTGCAAACAATGCCTTCAATAAGGGGCTAATATCCAAAATATATAAGGAACTCATACAACTCAACAACAAAAAAACCAACAATCCAATTAAAAAGTGGGCAGAGGGTCTGAATAGACATTTCTCAAAAGAGAACATACAGTCAACAGACATGAAAAAAATGCTCAACATCACTAATCATCAGAGAAATGCAAATAAAATCCACAATGAGGTATCACCTCACACCAGTGAGAATGGCTATCATCAACAGACAAGTAATAACCAGTTGTGGAGACTCTGTGGAGAAAAAGGAACCCTCATACACTGTTGGTGGGAATGCAGATTGGTGCAGCCACAATGGAAGGTAGTGTGGAGGTTCCTCAAAAAATTAAGAATACGATTACCATATGATCCAGCAATTCTTCTGAGTACCCAAAATGTCTGAAAATATTTATCTGTAAAGATATATGTGCTCCGATGTTCACTGCAGTCTTTATTTATGGTTGGCAAGACATGGAAACAACCAAAGTGTCCTTCCACTGATGATTGGATAAAGAAGTTGTGGTATATATACATAATGGAATACTATTCTGCCATCAAAAATGATGAAATAGTGCCATTTGCAACAACATGGATGGATCTTGAGATTATAATGCTAAGTAAATAAGTCTGAGAGGAAAAAGTCAAGAACCATATTTCACTGATATGTGATATATAAAACTGAAAACAACAAAAGAACAAGAAAAACAAATGAAGAGGCAGGAACTCATAGACACAGACAATAGTTTAGTGGTTATCAGAGGATAAGGGTGTATGGGATGGGGGTGGTAGATGAGGGCAAAGGGGATCAAATATATGGTGATGGAAAGAGAACTGAATCTGGGTGGTGCACACACAATGTAATATACAGATGATGTATTACAGAATTGTACACGCGAAATCTATGTAACTTTGCTAACAAATGTCACCCCAATAAACTTTAATTTTAAAAAAGGACATCCAGGGCTGACCGAGTGGCGTGGTGGTTAAGCGCTGGCTTGGGAAGCCAGCGGCCCCGGTTCGGGTCCCACATATGAGGGCCAGTGACACTGCTCTCTTAAAAAAAAAAAAAAAGGACCTCCAGGTGATTCTGATGCATGCTGAAGTGTGAGAATCACTGTACAGCAACTCCTCAGTTAATATTGCTCATGGACTCTGGGACTTTAAGGGAAATAATGTATAATGAAACCAATTTTACCATATGCTAATTGTGTAAACAAGAGTTAAATGCCTATGGCATCCAATCACCATTACATCAAAATGACACTCAAGGACCTACTGTATGTATTAGATAGTCCTATACTAACAATCTCAAATTTTAAAAGTACAAACACACACAATCATAGAAATAAATGATTATGAATAACTATAGGCAGGAAGGCTAGTCCTTTAAGTGATAGCTGGTGTAAGTATATAAGCTACTTTCTAAAAATATGCAATTTATATATACAAGCAACTCCAAGCTTACAAATGAGAGATTTTTTAAACATCTACTTAATTGTAAATACATTATTTGGAGCTAAGGTCACATTCCACCTTTAAAAGCAATCTCATAAACCTTCATTAAATTCCTAGCCAGGCAAAAAAATCCTTTAATCCTATAAATACAAAACACATGATTTGTTATAGTAAAATATTTCATGGGTAATAAATAAACCAAGATTCAAACTCAGATCATTGAAAAGATTCACTTTTCCTACCACAAACTTAGCAATGGAAGAAGACAGGTTTCTTCCCACACTGTGATCAAAATAAACATTGTTTTGACTTTCCTTTTGCCTTTCTACCTCCGCAAATTAGAGACTGGAGTTAGGTGCAGGCATCAGGCACAACTGTGACAAACAGAAGTATAGGAGAGCTGCAATGGAGATAGCTGAGAGGAAGGGTGACAGCTCTAGCACCTGTATATCTGGTAACAATACTGTATATGTTTATGCATATGTCCATGTATAGGACTTCCACAAGTTGGATGTTTGGTCTCCTACTTAGAAGTTTGATACTTGTACCAAAGAAAGAATTGCAGAACCAATCTGAACATTACATTTTTCCATTAAAAAGCATAGTATTATTAGATGAAAGTATGATGAGAAAGAGGCTATCTGACGTTGTCTCAAAAGTATCTCCCCACAAGATTCACATTAACAACGAAGGGGGCAAGAGTAACATACAATGGAGAAACCTGGCAGCCATCACCTTAACCAAGTGATCAATGTTAACATCACCAGTAATGGGACAAATTGATTTCACATGCTTCCCAATATGTTACACTGGGAAAGACAAACTTTTTTTTTTCTTTAAACAGGCACTAGTTAACATGACTCATCCTATTCACACTTGTAAGGATCAAGATAACGAAACACTGTTATGCTTTCTTTTTATGTGACTGTTATATAATAAACAATACCTATAGAAACAAACTACTTAGCAGATTTATTCAGAGTAAATCTGTGAGCATTAAAAATTAAATTACCACTAAGTATTAAAAGCCAAGTCAAATATTTCAGGGGTCAAGGGATTAATATACAATAGCTGTTAAATTTTCTATGCAGTTACTGTTGTCAAAAATGAAAATTAGACACAATCACCAAACACTGGAAAGAACTGGGTTTGTGCTTATAACAATTTCTAGATTCTTTTGGTTGCCTTGTTTTACAATTGAAAGAAATTTTGTATTCTCTTCCATTTTCAAGACCTTGGGTTCAGCAAAGATCTCTTAAAACACAAAGAGCATGGGCAGGCCGAGTGGCACTGTGGTTAAGCACTGGCTTGTGAAGCCAGCGGACCAGGTTCGGTCCCACATGTGAGGGCCAGTGACACTGCCCTCAAAAAAAAAAGAGCAAACCATAAAAGAAAAGTACTACTGAATTGGAATTAATTAAAATTAAAATTTTTGCTTTTCAAAAGACTTAACAAAATAAAATGGCAAACCAGACTGAGAAATGGTAAAAGACAAATAACCTAATTAAAATGGGCAAGAGATTTGAATATACATTTCAATAAAGATGATTACAAATGACACATAAGGACATGAAAACATGTCCAACATCACTGATCATCAGGGAAACGTAAATAGAAAGCACAATAGATACACACCCATTAGAATGACAAAGTTAAAAGACTAGCAATACCAAGTGTTGATAGGGATCTGGAGCAAATGGAAATCATATACACTGCTTACAAGAATGAAAAATGGTCACACACGTTGAACAGTTTGGCAAAAGATAAATATTACCCATATGGCCCAGCAATCCCATTCCTTGGAAAACAAAGTCATGTGCCTTCCTCCCATAGGACTTGTACAAAAATATTCATAGCAGCTTTATTTATAAGCTCCCAACTAGAAACAACCCAAATGCCCATCAACTGATAAATAGATAAACGCTACTTATGTCTATATAATGAAATAGTACTTGGCAATAAAGGAACTTCTGACACGTGCAAAAACCTGGATGAATCTCAAAAGCATTAAGCGGAAAAAAACAGACAGAAAACAGCACATTCTGTACAATTAGATTTGTTCTAGAAAAATCAAAACTGTAGTGACAGGGGCCAGCCGAGTGGCTCAGTTGGTTAAGAGCTCGCTCAAGAGTGCGAGCTGGGGCCGGCTGAGTGGCATGGTGGTTCAGAGCTGGCTTGGGACGCCAGTGGCCCCAGTTCAGATGCCACATATGAGGGCCGGTGACACTGCTCTCTTAAAAAAAATAAAATAAAAAGAGTGCAAGCTGAGCTCTGAGCAACAGCAGTTCGATGCCCAGCCTGAGCTGAGCTGCCAACAGGTGTCAGGATGGCTCAGCTTAAAAAAAAAAAACAAACCAACTATAGTGACAGAAACCTATCAGTGATTGCCAGGAATCAACAATGGGGAATTTATTGCAAAGGAGCAAGAAGGAGCTTTCTGGGGTGATGAAAATATTGTGGTAGTGGGTACACAACTATATACATTTGTCAATATTCGTCAAAGTGTATACCTAAAATCGGTGAAGTTTACTGATTGTAAATTATAACTCAAAGCTGATTTTAAAAATTAAAAAAATAGCATAAAAGGTTACCTTTGGGATAGTGACTAGAAGAGAGTACAAGGGAAACTCGGGTGCTGATACTGCTCTATTACTTGATCTGGGTGGTGGACACACACATTATTTAGCTTGGAAAAAGTAACTGAGCTGTACAATTATGATTTGTGACTTTCTGTTGTATGTTTTATTTCAATAAAAAATTCACTAAAAAAAATTTAGGGCCGGACAAGTGGCGTGGTGGTTAAGCGCTGGCTTGGGAAGCCAGTGGCCCTGGTTCGGATCCCACATATGAGGGCCGGTGACACTGCCCTCAAAAAAACAAAAAAGAATTTAAAAAATGAATCCTGAGCAGACTGAGGTTCAAGGGATTTCATACAAATAATGGCAATGATTCAAACTAGCAGCCAAGAGAGCCGGCCGAGTGGCTCAGTTGGTTAAGAGCTTGGTTAAGAGAGTGAGCTCCAAGCAACAGGGCCTCCAGTTTGATTCCCACATTGGCCAGTGAGCTGCGCCCGAGCTGAGCTCTGCTGAGCTGCCACCAGGTGGCAGGCTGGCTCAGCTGGGGAGAGCACATGCTCCTAACAAGATTGCCTGTTCGATGGTGGGCTATGCCCTCCCTCAACTAAAGACTGAACTCGACACCTTGAGCTGGGCTGCCGCCTGGGTGGCTCAGAGGATAGAGCTCCCACTATGTTCTTTTAAAGATTTTATTGGGGAATTGGGGGAGGGAACAGCGTTGGGGAATCAAGGAAGGACAAGTTACTGTCTGTTGGTTCTTCAGTCTACTTGTGGAGAACGTTGCTTCACTGGCCCATGTTGATATTATCATTGCGCTCAACCAGGCTGAGGCAGATCAGAAGCTAACCATTGGATCGCTGCTCACGCTGGCTGCAGGCTACTCATGGTAGCTTATGGCAGTCCACTGCAGCCCCACTACAGCCTACACCATCACTGGTGACTCACAGCAGCCCAGCTCCAAATCAAGCTGTTGTTCACCATCTTAGCTGTAAAGGGCAGTGTCACTGTCCCATGTGGGATCCAAATCAGTGGCTCTGCTGCTCAGAGCTCCGGTTCCCAAGCCAACTCTTAACCAATGAGCTACTCGGCCAGCCCAGAGCTTGCACCCTTAAAAACAAGTCTGTTGGTTCGACCCCCACATGGGATGGTGGCTACACCCACCACAACTAATTGAACATAGCACCTTGAGCTGAGCAGCGCGATCAGACTTGGAGCTGAGCGTGCTGAGCCCTCCACAACTAGGATTGAAAGACAACAACTTGACTGTTCCCCTCCCCCAATTCCCCAATACTGTTTACCTCCCCCAATTCCCCCAATAAAATCATAAAAAAAGATTAAAGGATATTATTCACATAATGGTGATTATGTAAGAATATATTTATGGTTCTCGAATAATTTTTAAATTGTTGTGAGGGACAGGATTGGCTCTTCCAGGGGTCAGCAAACTTCTGACATGGAATGTACCCAAAAAAACTCATGTGGCTCGCGAGCCACAGTTTGCCGGCCCCTGATCTATATATATAGTGTGTGTGTGTATGTGTATGTGTGTGTGTGTGTGTGTGTGTGTGTGTGTATGAATAGCTAGGATACAATGAACTTTCCCCAAACCTTACTCAATATAACCTTTTCTTAAATCAGAGTTCACTTTCTTTTTATTTCTAGAGATACATATAATACAAAAATACTAAGAACATTTTCATTTCAAGATTTAATTTTATAACTTGGAACAAAAAAAAATCTTACTAACCTCCTTCATGAACGATTTGCCTATGCGCACCACTTTTGCAAATAAAATGGGATCGTGAGAAAGGTGAGGACCAAGGTAACAGAACATATTAAAGACATCTCTCCTCAAATCTTCAAAGCTCTCTGCTTGTTTTGGTGCTCTCTTATTTTGCAAAGCATCAACAGGTGAGCCTTTAGCACCTTTAGGAACGCCAACTCTATAAAAATAAGCAAAATTTATATGTATATTATACCTCATTTTAAGTTAACATGATCATATTTATCAATAAGTAAAACTTCCCTTGCTCATATTTGCTTTCTATATTTCAAGTGTGCCTACCTTTATTATATCAACTAATTTAACTAGTAGAAAACAACAAAAAGAATATTCATTTGAGAAAAATCAGGGCTCAGAGCAGAATGTTTGAAATTAACTGCATAAGAAAAGGGAATCAGACAAATGCAGATTTCAATTAAAATTTAACATACTTCATATGAATTTTAGTTAATTTTGGCCAGTATCAGCAATTTGGATATGGGAATGGAGAACAAGGGCTGGACCTCAGAGACACTGGAAGATGAAACAAAAAAATATGAATATAACAACACTATTTCAAGTCAATAAACATTTCTCAGTTTGGGTTCCACTACCTATGAGGTAGGTAGTGGTTAGGGAAGTTGAGAAGCAGCATAATGAAAGAGAATGTCACACTAAAAAGGACAACATGCCCCGAGTTCTCACCGGCTGAGCAGGTGTCCCAACCATAGAATCACAGGGGTCACTCTCTGAGAAGAATACTTCTTGGTCCACAGCCTGGGTGGCACTCAAGTCAGCAACTAGCAGCTACACATGAGTCAAAAGGCTCAGGCTTTTGAGGCAGCCTCTGATCAGTGAGGCTGAAGCCAGAGCTGCTGCCAACACTGCTCCTAAGTATCCTGAAAGTAGGCTGATGGCTAGAGGACCAGTCAACCAACACAGTAACTAGGGATAATGAGAGAGGCTGCACTGGCAATTGCCAGAACAGCAGCCTAAAATTCAGGAGACATGAGGCAAGCAGAGAGGCAATGTCCTCACGCAGAGCCACTCAACATGGTATACAGGAAAATGACACTAAGTAAAAGCATTAGGATTCTCTGCCCCCAATAGGGGAGCAAAAGAAAAAACTGAAGAATGGAGTTTTCATTCTCAATGGAGCAAACTCAACCTAGACGTCTAACCTCTAGTTTTTAAACCACACTGCAGCACACACGTATCCCAATACCTGGTCATGACATTAGGAGACAAATCACCGATTAACACATTCAGACTGGTACACTCTAAATAGTTCTTACCTTCTGGTACAACACTAAAATAGTTGCAAGGTTTGAGAAGACAAAATAAATATGCAATTTTTCTTGTAGTCCTAAACTACTTCTACCTCAATGATTAGTAAAGCATACAGTAACATACCTTCGGTAGAGAGGCTCAATAGTTATGTGAATGAGCTTGCAAATAGCAAGGGCTATTAGCTTATGTGAAGCTGCATAGTATGGAGGCATCTGATCCATAATGTTCTGCGCATGCTGCCAATCACCAATCTTTAATAAGGCTTCCAACAAACCAAGTTTTTGGTTGTCAGGTGGCTAAAAATGAACAATTACAGAAAAGATATTCAAAATGTAGATACCAATAAATCTTAATATTTTTTCATTTAAAAAATTGAGCTAAACAACACAACAATATATATCAACAACAGCTGCCATCATGGGAAATGCAACGTCATTTTCCTCAAAGTACACTCAAGTCTTTTAGCTACTGAAAAAAAAAAAACCACAACAGAATCTGCTTTTTCATTTAGCAGTCATATAGTAGCAGACACTGTATGAGAGTTTATAGACTTGGAATTATATTAAGTTATACTTAATTTTTATTGGGCCACAGTAAACTAGAATTCATTCGCCTTTGAGAATCCCTTTAGGATTATGAGATTAATATGCAGATCACAAATATAGTCAATACATTTGTGATTTTACTTAGAATACATTTTGAAATTTATGTAAGAAAAATACATGGCAGCCTCTTTTGGAAAGGGGCCTATCAAATTAAAAACAAAACACCTTTACAAATTATTCTAAAAACCAGGTGTCACCGCAATCAAAATTAAGAAATTCTTCCATATGTTGATTACTATTACAAGTTAAATTTCATAATTCTAAATCCAGAAAACGATGTTAATTTTACCAGAACGAATTATATATACCTTTTCCACTTTCTCCTCTTCTTTTTCCTTTTCTTTTTCTCGCTCATCAATTTTTTCAGAAGACAATACAACCATTGTAAGTTTTCTAACAATTTGCTTAGCTTCCACAATTTCTCGTTTGTGCTCATCCATAATGCAATTATCAGCTGGTAGAAGCTAAAAATGGTTGATTAAAATTTCATAAAACAGCTAATACTATTTGCACATATGAAAAACAATAAGTCTAGCCAACTCATGACCATGATTTCCCTTCCAAACAAGTTTCTCCCCATTACTTTCTTAAAATTTGACAGAGGTAAGTACTTGAATTTTGAACAACTTTTACAATTAGGTAGTAGTATGGGCTGGCCAAATGGCTCAGTTGGTTAAGAGTGCAAACTCTGAGCAAGAGGGTTGACGGTTCGATTCCCACATGGGCCAATGAGCTGCACCTGAGCTGAGCTGCAGCTGAGCTGCCAACAGGTGGCAGGATGGTTCACCCGGTGAGGGCATGTTCTCCTAACAACAACACTGCCTGTTCGACTCCCACATGGGATGGTGGGCTATGCCCACCTGCAATTAAGATTGAACACAGCACATTGAGCTGAGCTGCCCTGAGCTGCCGATGGGCAGCCAAATTGCTCAGTGGTTAGAGCATGTGCTATTAGCAACAAGGTATCTGGTTCGACACCAGCATGGGATGGTAGGCTATGCTCACCTGCAACTATGATTGAACATGGCACGTTGAGCTGAGCAGCCATAAGCTGCTGACGGTTGGCCAGATGGTGACTAGACTTGGAGCTGGGCTAGCTGCACCCTCCACAACTAAGACTGAACGACATCTTGGCTGTTCCCCTCCCCCAATTCCCCAATAAAATCTTAAAAAAAAAATTAGGTAGTAGTTCAAAGTTTCATGTCTCCTGTTTATTAGAAGTCCTATTACAAATTAATTTAATACTATGATAATCATGCTTACCATTGAATTAGTTTACCCAAGAAAAGGTGTACCTGTTCCATCAGAAATATTATAGAATTCTCCATTAAAAGCCAAACTCCAAATTAAATAAAATACTGCATATTACCCCAATTTGAGAGGTGAGCTACTGAATTACATAAAAGGGTAAATTTGATTCTCTAAATGAAAAATCTCCAGAAGAAAAGTTATGAATTTGACATCTCACTTTTCATTTTCTAGATATCTATTTGACTTAAATCAGAAACTAGTTTCTAGTTTAGTACAAAAGAGAAAGTAATTTGTGTATAGTCAAAAATTATGAAAAAGGATCAAGTATCTCAAGTACAGCCATAGTGTATGAGTGGAAGATGGTTAATGCAGACATTTCATTAAATAAAGACACAAAGTAAAATACAGCCAAAAAACTATTATTTAGTACTTTTGGGTAGGCCCTATGTTGAGTTATAAAAGAAATGTTTCTGCCCCCTAGAAATGCATAATATATTTCAGAAGCTAAGTATAATGCAAAGTAAACAATCAGTAAACAAACAATAAAAGGAAACAGTGAAATATTCAACTATATATTGTAGACTTCATTCCATTAGTCAAAAAGAGCGGGGAGAGAAAAGTCACTATGGACTTGTACAAGGAGGTAAGCAAGATTATTTTCTTATTCTTTATGCTCTCCACTGGCAATCAAACCGATTTTTATTGCTTTACTGATCTGCCATAGGTCTTCATCTTTTACCCAGACTATTACAATTGCCTCCGAAATCTTCCATAATTAATGAGTGAACTGTAGGTTTCTTCGTATAGTTTTCTCAATTTCTAGTTTTATGCATTTTGTGAATATGTATATTAGGTACATATAAAGTTACAACTATTACATCTTCCTAGTGAACACAACTGTATTATGAAGTAATTGTCTCCTTTTGCCAGAGTCTATTTTGTCTAACAATAATAATTTCCCTGGTATATTTTTCTGACCCTTTTACTTTCATCCTTTCTTTGTCCTTAGGCTTTAAAAGTCTCATGTAAATGATAAACTTGTTTTTAATCCCATCTGAAAATCTTTGTCACCTTAACAGGAACACAGTCCACCTGCATTTATTGTTGTTTTTTTAAAAATATTTTATTGGGGAATTGGGGAAAGGGAAGAGCATTGGGGAATTGGGGAAGGGGAAAAGACAAGTTACTGTACTTTTGTTCTTCAGTCTAGTTGTGGAGGATGTCGCTTCACTGGCCCATGTTGGTACTATCATTGCGCTCTTCCCGGGTAAGGCAGTCACTCGCCAGCCACTGGACAGCAGCTAATGGCAGCTGACGCTCTCTGCCAGCCGCTCATGCCGGCTGCGGGCCACTCATGGTATCTTAAAACAGCCCACTGTAGCAGGGGCTGCAGCCTACACTGTTGCCGGCAAACCAGAGCAGCCCAGCTCCAGGTCGAGCTGTTATTCACCATCTTAACTGTAGAGGGTGCAACATCAATGACCCTCATGTGGGATCCAAACCAGGGTCCTGCTGCTCAGAGCTGGACAACCAACGCGCCACTCGGCCGGCCCAGCTTCAGTTATTCTTTTGTTTGTTTGTTTTTGTTTTCTTATTAGTTTCAGGTGTACACCACAATGCAATAGTTATACTTTACCCCCCGAAGTGACAACCCGCCTCCCCCTGTTCGCCACCCCAATCACTCCCCCATATCATACATATCTATCACACAGTATACTCCACATCCCGTGACCATCCACATATTCAGTTATAGTTGACATACAATATTATATAACAGAAGCTTCAGGTGTACAGTGCAGTGATCAAGCAACTATTCCATCCATGAAGTGCTCTCCCTAACAAGACATGTGACTATCTGACACGCCACAAAATTTTTACAACATTATATTCCCAGAACTGTGTTTCATATCCCTGTGGCAATATTGTAGTTGTCTATTTATGCTGTCTAATCCCTTCCCCTTCCCCCACACCCCCACCCCCTCCCAACTAGCAACCCTCAGTTTTTCCTCAACAGCTACGAGTCTGTTTACTTCGATCGTTCACTCAGCTCTTTGGACTCCACACACAAGTGAGACCACATGGTACCTGTCCTTCTCCAACTGACTTATTTCTCACAACATAAGTCTCTTCACAACATTATCAATTACATTCCCAGAACTGCCCCCATATCCCTGCGGCAACACTGTAGTCCCATCTACACTGTCCAAAACCTTCCCCCTCTGCCTCTTCCCCAATCCCTCCCAGCCAACAACCATCAGTTTTTCCTTTATATCAACTCTTTCTGTGTTGATTTTCTGTCTAAAAGGTCTGTCCATTGGTGACAATGGTGTTGAAGTTCCCTACTATGATAGTGTTACTGTTGATCTATATCTTTATGTCTGTTAAAATCTGTTATATGTAATTAGGAGTTCCTATGTTGGGTGCGTAGATGTTTATTAGGGTTGTAGTGCCCTTCTTTGTCTTTTATTGTAGTCATTTTAAAGTCTATTTTGTCCAAAATAAGTATTGGTACACCAGCTTTCTTTTTTCTCATTTTCATTTGCATGAAATATCTTATTCCATCCGTAAACAGCATATACATGTGTCCTATTTTCTTATCCACTCAGCCACTCTGTCTTTTGATTGCAGCATTTAGCACATTCACATTTAAAATGATTATTGATAGGTAAATATGTATTGCCATTTTGTTATTTGTATTCCTGGTCTCCCTGGATTAGCTTCTTTACCCCTTTCTTTTGTTTAAAAAAGCCCTTTTAACATTTCTTGCAATGCTGGCTTGGTGGTAATGAATTCCTTAAGCTTATTCCTTTCTGAGAAGCTCTTTATTTCTCCTTCAATTTTAAGTGCTAGCCATGCTGGGTAGAGCAATCTTGGTTGTAGGCCTTTATTTTGTGTCACTTTGAGTATCTCTTGCCACTCCCTTCTGGCCTGCAGAGTTTCTGTAGACAAGTCAGCTGTTAGTCTAACAGGAGTTCCTTTGTATGTAACCTGCTGTCTTTCTCTTGCAGCCTCTAGGATTCTGTCTCTGTCTTTAACCTTTGTCATTTTAACTCTGATGTGTCTTGGTGTGGACCTGTTTGGGTTCAGCTTGTCTGGAACCCTCTGCACTTCCTGGGCATGTATGTTGATTTCCTTCACCAGGGTAGGGAAGTTTTCAGTCATTATTTTTTCAAATACATTCTCCACCCCTTGCTTCTTCTCTTCTCCTACTGGTATTCCTATGAGTCGATGGTGGTTGCATTTCATCTTGTCCCATAGGGCTCTTAAACTATTTTCATTGTTTTTTATTCTTTGGTCTTTTTGCTGTGCCAACTGGGTGATTTCTGCTATTTTATCTTCCAAATCGCTGATCCACGCCTCTGCTTCATCTACTCTACTGGTGATTCCTTCGAGTGTGTTCTTCATTTCAGTTATTGTATTCTTTAGTTCTAACAGGTTGTTTTTTATGGTTTCCCTATCCTTCTTTATGTCCTTGCTAAGTTCCTTAAACGTTCTTATCATCAGTGTTCTAAACTCTGTCTCTGAAAGGTTGGCTCCCTCTGTTTCATTTAGTTCCATTTCTAGGGGTTTCTTCTGATCTTTTACTTGTGACATGTTTCTTTGTTTCCGCATTCTGGCTGCCGCTCTGGGATTGCTTTGATGTATTAGATAGACCACCAGGAGAGCCCTGGCTGGATCACACAGGCACACAGCTCAAGGCACAACACTCCCAGGAAAACTCCTAGTCTCAGCCTGTCCAAAGCAGCCGCTCGCAGATCAGGCCGAGTAGCCCGACAACCAATCACCAGCCTGGCAACTCTGCAAGCACAGTGTGGAGAGCTGGGACCCGAGGCAGCTTGCGCACTCCCGCGTCTCAGTGAGCAGCCTGTTGGAGCCGGAGGGCACCCGCCCAGCGTTTCCCTGGCAACGCAGCACAAGCCGGGCAGAGGGTGGGGATCCAAGGGTGCAGGCACGCGCGCACGCACTTCTGCGCTAATTCCACCAGACCAACAAGGTCTCGGACCTGATACTCCGTGGGAGGGCCCAAGCCCGACAAAATGGCATCCTCCCTACACCACTCGCGTGCAGGCTCCACACCACGGGAACAACAGTCCAAAAAACCTCCAGCCTTTGCACCAAAGGTGCTCAGTTGAGTCCGTCGCCACAGGCTCCTGGGTCCAGCTCACACAGCCACTCCCTCCACCAGGAACCAGGTAAGTGCTCACCGGCGAGCAAGCCCGGGCGCTGGCCCCACTGATTCTCCAGCCGCTCTTAGCCTCACAGACCTGAGCAAAGAGAGTCCTCACTAATTTACTGCCGGCTATATTAGAACTCCTCTTCCCGGCAAAGGAACTCTAGGCTGGTGAGCTTGAAGTGCGGCCGGAGGGTCTCTCCCCCAACCAGACAAGCTTCCCACGGCTGGGGTTTCCCTCACGGGGCTCGCCCTCTCTCGTCTCCACCCATCCTACCAGACCCGACGTGGCCTCCTCTTTAAGTTCTTCGTTTAGTGGTTCTGTTCCTCCATTGTTCCAGGGACCTCCAGGGTTGAATGCTGTATAATTTGTTTTTAATTTTGGTGTGATCCTGGGAGGCAGTTAGCACAGCGTCTGTCTATTGTGCCATTTTACCAGAAGTCCCCCTTTTATTCTTAAACCCAAACATAAATCTATCATTTTTGTACTTTCCATTTGTCCTGCCAGTCTGCACTTATAAACTCATACCTTTGTGTTCAAATTCTCTTTCTGACCAATTTTCCATGTTCTCAGTTTGTACATCACTTCTCTACTTTAAATCTTGAATGGTTGTCTACTTCCAACAAGAAAAAAAAATGCAGGCTGGCCGAGTGGCTCAGTTGGTTAACAGCTCACTCAAGAGTGCAAGCTGAGCTCTGAGCAATAGCAGTTCGATGCCCCACCCAAGCTGAGCTGCCAACAGGTGGCACGAGGGCTCAGCTAAAAAAAAAAAAGAAAAAGAAAAAAAAAAAAAAAAACAAGGAAAAAAAATCCAAGCTCCTTACTATGGCATTTAATGCCCTTCACAGTTGAGCATTAACCTACTTTTCCAGCCTCAACTCCCCTACATACCACCCTAGATTTCAACCACTCTGCACTTCCTGATATTCCCCTAAGGTGATAATGAAGACCTTTCAAACCTCTTGCCTTTATACTCAATTAATTCTGCCTACAAAGCTTCTTACTATTTTTTTTTTTAGCTGAGCCATCTGGAGGCCTGTTGGCAGCTTAGCCGCAGCTCAGCTCGGGCTGGGAATCAAACTCCTGTTGCTCAGAGCTCAGCTCACACTCTTGAGAGAGCTCTTAACCAACTGAGCCACTCGGCCGGCCCCTTACTTTCTAAGCATGGTCAACATCTACTCATCTATCAAAATCCCATTTTAATGTCACTAGTTTGAAAAAAGCCTTCCAAAATCCCCTCAGACAGAAATGATCACTGTCTATCCTGGGCGTCCACAGCACTATGTGAATACCTCCCATATAGGTCTTATTACATAATTCAAAATGTTTTATCTTGGTGACTGCTTCAAGGGTAGAGATCAAGATTTATTCAACTCTGTAACCACAGTACATAATGATAGGCAAGGAAGTTAGAAAATGGTCTCAAAGGCAGTGAAGATGATGTCATCTTTGGACTGGTTTGTTTTTAAGTTCATAGATATCCTAATGTACAACCTAATAAAACAGAAATTTCTATACTACAAACCTAGATTTTTTCAAATTGACACACTAAACTATTGCTACATTAAAAGTCATCAATCACAAACACATGCACACTCTTCTAGATCCAGAAGCCAGCAATAAAAGCACAATACTAGTCATTTATTACCCAGATAAAAACACAGAAAAAGCCATTTGTTAAAAGTACATACAAAGATTTCTCCATTCATCCTGAATACCTAAAATTAACATTTTGGGGAGAAGGAGGAAGTACCTAGGGAATCCCATATTTCCCATAATTTGTGGATAACAGAAAATACTAAAACCACATTGGTTAGAACTTGGTCTGTCTCCCCAAGAGACAGACCCTGATGACAATTAAGAACTTTAACTTCATATCCAACCTTGAAGTCTGTAAGGGTGACAAATGATATTCCCAAAGTTTGTAAAAGAACTAAATTAATTCACTTTATAAAGTAAACACAAATTAACAATGTGTTAGGGCTTCAAAAATTGAGACTTGAGAGCCTAGGACCAAACTTGGAGTGCTATATGGCTGCCTATCCCTCTTCCACACCCCTGAGATGGATAACCAAACGTTCTTAGCAGCCCACTTGACTTACATGTACGTAAAGATCGTCTAAATCAATAAGATTAAATTGTAGAAGCACTGCTGCAACTCTGTATAAAGATGAGGGAGTCTCTCCATTTGGTTCCTTGAAAAACAAAAGAAAAGATTCTATTTAGTGCATAAAGTACAACTAAAATCATATCATTTACCTACCATATTTAAGAACAATTAGATTAAATAACTCTTGCTCTACAATTAGCTGCATTGCTCTTCCTGAGCATACGTAACATCTGAATTCAGGACAAAGATAATTATGTCAACATCCCTTTTCACATTGGGACATCTGATGAACACAAGGAGTTTCAAAAATGGACACATTTTACAATGCATACTAATATTTGAATAAATCTAAAAATTGAAAAAAGGAGATTTTATACTGCATAACATTTAGTTTGGATTTCTGTTCATGTATGTGTTTTCTTAACTTGCTTTCTTCAAGTAGTTCTCAGTAAAAACACACATAGACAAGACTAACAAATTTGGAAGTGGAGAACCATCTGTGTCTGCTTTAACTATTCCCCCTATTCTTTTATTTCTTGGGTATTGTCCTAAGTATGTGTGCTTGTCAGCTCATTTCCCCTTCAAAATACATATCTATATGTATTACACATAAATAAATGAATGTTTTAAAACATGGAATGGCCAATTTCAGGCCATCCCTGTGGACCCTACAGAGAAACAGAGGATCTTTGAAAACTATCTAGAAGGGTTTCTCCCTAATTTTTAAACTGCTTGGGGTCAGACGAATGGAAGAGTGACATGAGGACAACTGGCAATTACTAAATGGCCAAATGCAAATAAAAAGCAATGAGAATACATTATGTTATGCTTCTACTCAACACTGAAAATGAGATCTTCGTAAGTAAGGCTTGCCCCACTACTGTCATAGGTATTATGCACATGACATGTGAAGCTAACCAAACTAATAGATTATTTTAAAAAAGAAGGCACCATTTCACTCTAATTTTTAAGACAAATAATTCTTTAACTTAAAATTAGATTAATTCTAGGGGCCAGCCGAGTGGCGCGTTGGTTGAGAGCTCTATTGGGAAGCCAGGTCTGAGCAGCAGGGCCCCAGTTTGGATCCCACATATGAGGGCCAGTGACACTGCCCTCTACAGCTAAGATGGTGAACAACAGCTCAACCTGGAGAAGGGTGAGTTGCCAGTGACGGCGTAGGCTGCAGCCCCTGCTGCAGTGGGCTGCTGGCAGCCAGTGTGAGCTGCCAAGAACCACTGTGAGTGGCCATCCAGAGGCCAGTGACTGATCTGCCTCACCCAGGAAGAGCGCAATGATACCAACATGGGCCAGTGAAGCAACATCCTCCACAATTAGACTAAAGAACAAAAGGAAAGCAACTTGTCTGTTCCCCTCCCCCAATAAAATCGTTTAAAAAAATAGTTTAATTCTAAATGTTTATAAATGGTTATTTAGTATCAAAACATTTTCCCATAAAAACACAAGGTGGTCAGGGTTTCAGAGCAAACCCACAAAAGCTAACTACCTGACCTGAATCCACCAAGAGTTATTTTCATTTATCTCTGTTTAAATGAGTCAGCAGAAGAAGCCCTGAGTCCCAGGCCAAACATCAGTTCCCACAATGCGATCCTTATATTGCTCTGCATAATCCCTGTTCTGTCCTATACCACCACCTTTGTGCATTCTCAAAAAACTTCCACGGAATTCTCTGGAATTCATGATTCATCCTCAGCAAAACCCCCTACCTCTCCTCGAAAGGTTCCCTTCACTTTCATGCTCAGAGCCTAGCTTTCCCTAGGAACACTACATCCACTGTAACCTAGTCAAGTGGTTGCTATTTTCCCCAGGCCCTTATTCTACTAGGCCCACAGGTGGGGTACAAGTCATCTTTGCTCTTTATAGTTGTTTTCACTATTCTCCCTCCATCCTCTCTAAAGTCCACCCAGCTTTTAATTTCCTATCACTCACTATTTTGTATGATTTCAATGTTTCAAATTTATTGATACTTGTTTTGTGGTCCACAATAGGGTCTGTCCTAGAGAATGTTCCTCGTGCACTTGAGAAGAATGTTATATTCATGATAGATGGAGTGTTCTCTCTCTCTCTCTGTCTCTCTCTCTGTCTGTCTGTCTCTCTCTCTCTCTCTCTCTATATATATATATATAATCTAATTAGTTCTATAAACCAATGTTGTTCAAGTATTCTATTTCCTTATTGTCTTCTGTCTAGTTTTACTATCCATTAATGAGTAGGATATGGAAACGCCCAGAACTGTCTATTTCTCCCTTCAATTATGTTAGTGTTTGCTTCACATTTTTTGAGGCTATTTGTTGCATGTGTTTATAACTACTGTATCTTTTTTTTTAATTGGGGAATTAAGGGAGGGGAATAGCGTTGGGGAATCAGGGAAGCAGAACAGACAAGTTGCTGTCCTTTTGTTCTTCGGTCAAGTTGTGGAGGACATCGCTTCACTGGCCCGTGTTGGTATTATGATCACTGCACTCTTCCCGGTTGAGGCAGTCACTCACCAGCCATTGGACGGCAGCTCATGGCAGCTCATGAAAGTGAATGCCAGCTGCCTGCCAGCCCTACTGCAGCCTATGCTGTCGCTGGCGACTCGGCAGCCCAGCTCCAGGTCGAGCCGTTGTTCACCATCTTAGCTGTAGAGGGTACAGTGTCACTGGCCCTCATATGTGGGATACAAACCAGGGCCCTGCTGCTCAGAGCTGGCGTACCAAGCCAACTCCTAACCAACGGGCCACTCTGCCAGCCCACTGCTGTTATCTTCTTGATAGAATGTCCTTTGTTGCGTATGGTAAAAAATTTTGTCTTAGAATCTATTTTGTCTTTTATTAGAATAGCCACCCCAGCTCTCTCCTGGATACTATTTTCATGAGATATCAATTTACATACTTGCAACATATTTGAATCTTTGGATCTAAAATGAGTCTCACAGATAGCATATAGTTGGAATATGCTTTTTTACACATTTTGCTGAACTACCTTTTAATTACGAAGTTTAATCCATTTACATTTAAAGTAATTGCTGACAAGAAAGTACTTCTGCGGTTTGTTCTTTGTTTTCTATGTCTAACTTTTTGTTCATTTCCTCCATTACTGCCTTCTTTTGTGTTTGATTATTTTTTTGGTAGTGTACTATTTTGATTCCCTTCTCATTTCCTTTTGTGTTTATTTTTAGTTATTTTTTTAGGGATTACTTTTGGTATTATTAAAATTTATATTTTAAACTTATAATAATGCAATTTGAACTAATACCAACTTAGCTTCAAAAACTCTGCAGCTAAACATCTCTATCACTTCCCCTTTTATATAAATTAGATTAATATAATTATTGTTATATTCCTTTGTCTTTTAGATCATGTAAGAAAAAAGGAGAAGCTACAAAACAAAAAAATACAATAATGTTGGCTTTTTATATTTACCTATGTAGTTACCTTTACCGGTGTTCTATATTTCTTCATATGGCTTCAAGTTACTGTGTAGCGTCCTTTCATTTCAGCCCAAAGGACTACTTTTAGCATTTCTTGTAGGGCAGGTCTACTAGCAACAAACTCCCCCAGCTTTTGTTAATCTTGGAATATCATAAACTCTCATTTTTGAAGGATAGTTTTACTCGATATATAATTCTTGGTTGACAGTTTTATTCTTTCAGCCCTTTATATATGCCATCCCACTGCCTTCTGAAGAGAAATCAGCTGTTAATCTTATTGAGGATCTCTTGTATACAATGGATCACATCTGTTGCTGCTTTCAAGATTGCCTTTGGCTTTCAACAATTTTACTAGAACGTGTCTTTGTGTAGATCTCTTTTGAGTGTTCGTGGAGCTTCTTAGGTGTATAGATTAATATCTTTCATCAAATCTGGGTAGTTTTCAACCATTAATTTTTCAAATATGCTCTCTATCTTTTTCTCTCTCTCCTCTGCCTCTGGACTCCATAATGCACATACTGGTATACTTCATGGTGTCCTATACGTCTCATAGGCTCTGTTCATTTGTCTTCATTTTTTCCTCTTTCTGCTCCTCAAACTGAATAACCTCAATTGATTTATCAAGTTGGCTGATTGTTTCTTTAGCCTTCTCAAATCTCCTGTTATACACCTCTAGTGAATCTTTCATTTCAGTTACTGTACATTTTTACTCCAGAATTTGGTCCCTTTTTTATAATTTGTTTTGTTATTGATATTTTCATCTGCTGAGACAATGCTTTCCTGGTTTCCTCTAGTTCTCTATCCATGGTTTCCTATAGGTCATAAGCATATTTAGGACTGTTGATTTAAAATCTGTAAGTCCATTGCCTGGGCTTCCTAAGGGATAGTTTCTATTAGCTTCTTTTTTTTTCTTGTGAATGAGCCATACTTCGTTTCTTTACATCCCTCATTATGTCTTGTTAAAAACTAGACATTTTGAATATTATGTGGCAATTCTGAAAATCAGATTCTGCACCCTCTCCAGGGTGTGTTGATGCTGTTTACTGTGGGTTACTGTTTTTTGCTTGTTCAGTGACTCTTCTAAACTCATTTTGTAAAGTCTATATTATCATCATGTATGGCCACAAAAATCTGTGTTCTGTTAGCTTAGTGACCAGCTAACTGTTTAAGATTTATTGAAGGCAGGAAGGCAGAAAGTAAGGAAAACAGAAAAAAATACTTTCCCACTCTTTGAACATTGGCTCTGTTACGGCACTCTTCAACATTTGGCCAGGCCATTTACAATTCTTCCTTAGTCTTTACTTTCTGCTTGTTCAGAGCCTGAAGCCCAGCCAGACGAAAAAGCTTAGGGTCTTCTCAGCCCTTTTCTGAGCATGCATCCAGTTCTGGGTATGTACATGGCCTTTTTTCCCCGATTCCATGACACATATGTCAGCTTTATAAAAGCCATTACTCTTCAACATATCTCCTTATTCACATTCTTCCTTCCCAGGCCTTCGGTCTCTCTATTGCTGGCCTAACAGTTGCCTCTTGCCCCAGGCTGCTAAAGCCATTAGTTGTGCCTTTAAATACTTTGGGTAAAAGCTGCCAATCTCTGGGGATGCTCCCAGCCAGGTAAAACAAAAACAAGCCCTTGAGCAAGTCCTTCAGAGAGCAACCAGATATGTTGAAAATCACAATTATTTGAGAATAATTCTTTGCATCCTGTAACATTAGCAATTTGCACTAGGAGTGCATGCTTTTATCTTCGCAGCCACCATTGATCTAGGTGTGATGGATAGTAGGCAAGCAATTTTTTAAAAGAATTTATTGGGGAATTGGGGGAGGGGAACAATATTGGGGAATTGGGGAAGGGGAACAGACAAGTTGCTGTCTTTTTGTTCTTCAGTCTAGTTACGGAGGACGTTGCTTCACTGGCCCATGTTGGTATGATCATTGTGCTCTTCCCGGATGAGGCAGATGGGTCACCGGCCTCTGGATGGTCACTCACCACGGCTATTGGCAGCTCACGCTGGCTGCCAGCCGCTCATGCTGGCTGCCGGCCACTCACTGTAGCCTATGGCAGCCCACTGCAGCAGGGGCTGCAGCCTACACCTTCGCAGGGGTTCATGCAGCCCAGCTCCAGGTGGAGCTGTTGTTAGCTGTAGAGGGCAGTGTCACTGGCCCTGATATGTTGGATCCAAACCAGGGCCGCTGGCATCCCAAGCCAGCTCTTAACCAATGCGTGACTCGGCCAGCCCTAGGCAAGCAATTTAAAATGTCACCATGCTCTCTTATCCCAATGCAGTAGCTCTTTCTTCACCAAGAATTTTCTTGGTTGCTGTAACTTTTTTACAAAATTCCAGAGTTCTGTAAAAGTTGATTGACAGCTTTTGCCAGCTCATTGGTTGCTTTTATGGAGGGACAAAGCTCTGGAGTTCCCTACTCTGCCATTTCCAGGGATTTCCTACTGCTGCCATCTATGGAACCCTTTATCACTTCCCTTCATTTAGCACTGCCCTTCTGATTCACTGTCACTCTCTCCAGCTCTATCTACTCCTTTCTTAATTTTTGGAGATTTTCATATACATGTAAAATATACTTCCAAAGATCTTATCTGCCCTATCTCAACCATCCACTCCATATCCTAAATTTTAATATTACAAATAGGGCCGGCTGAGTGGCTCAGTTGGTTAAGAGTTGGCTTAGAGCATGAGTTCTGAGCAATAGGGCCGCTGGTTCGATTCCCACATGGGCTAGTGAACACTACACCCAAGCTGGGCTGTTGCTGAGCTGGAAACATGTGGCAGGATGGCTCAGCTGGTGTGTAACAAGACTGTCTGTTCAATGGTGGGCTATGCCCACCCACAACTAAGACTGAGCTTGGCACCTTGAGCTGAGCTGCCACCCAGATGGCTCAGTGGATCATGCACTCTTAACAAGGCTGCCAGGTTTGACTCCCACATAGGATGGTAGCTACGCCCACCCGCAACTAAGATTGAACATAGCACCTTGAGCTTAGAGGCCACGAGCTGCCGTCGGGAAGCCAGATGGTGACTAGTGCCCTTCACAACGAAGTTTGATGAACAAAAACTTGGCTGGTCCCCTTCCCCAATTTCGCAATTAAAAAAAATAGCTATCACACCTCCAAAATGCCAGTTTTACATATCCACTTTCAAGTGGGTCCTTAATGATGGTGGCCAGTCATATTCTATTTCTCTTATCCATTCATTCTTCCACTGTCCTACACAACTATTTCCTACCTTCTCCCCTAACCTCCAATACTTCCTCTCATTTTGTCAGCTGATGACCTTGCTTTGTATTTTAGTGAGAAAACTGGTGCAATCAATAGGACTGTATGAACTCTCACCATATCTCTCTACCTATCAACAACTATATCTACATATGCTGTTTCTCCACCTTCTATTATATTGGGTTGTCGGAAAAGTCATGACATATTTTTTTCTGTTTTTCATTGCAAAAATGCATCATGACTTTTCGGACAACCCAATAGATGAATTAGATGAATTCTCTATGCTCCTATTTAAAGTCAATCCATCCACTTATGTATGGAGTTTCTCTCCATTCTTTCTTTCCTACTCAAGAACACTACTCCAATAATCACCTCCTCTCTCTCTCCTACATCACACTAGTTTTCCTCCTTTTACTCAATCATTTCAATTAGCATACAAATGTGTTTGTTCTCCCATTTTCACAAACAAATCTCTGGAGCTCACTTCCCCTATCAGCTATTCCATTTGTCTGTGTCTCTTTGTGGCAACTCCTTTATAGAGTTGTATATTCTCACTGTCTCCAATTCCACACTTCTATTCTCTTTTAATACCACCCCAACTCTACCAAAATCGCTAGTTTTGATCTCCTTGCTAATATATCTAATGATTACTTTTAGTCCTCATCTTAAATGACCTATAAGAAGCATTTAACAGTTTATCATTCCTTCTTCCATTTAGCTTCCAAGATTCTGTATTCTCTTTGTTTTCCTCTTACCTCATATTTTCCTTTTATACCTCCTATGCTGGTTCCTCCTCTCCTCCCAGGCCGTTTAACATTGGAATGACTACAGGCTCAGCCCTTGGATCTCTTCTCTTGTCTCTCTATAGCAAACCCTTGATGATTTCATCCAGTAAACAAAACTTTAAATATAATCTACATGCTTTTGACACCCACATGTCTATTTCCAGCCCAGTTCTTTCTCCAGATGCATATACACAGTTATTTACTCAACATCTCCACTTGGACATCTAACAGACATCTCAAACTTAACATGTCCAAAATTTAATTCCTAACTCCTACCCACAATACTCCAAATTCATTTCACGTGTGATTTGCCATATCTCAGTTGATGATAACACCATCTTTGTAGCTGCTCAGTCTAAAAAAAGTCCTTAACTTTACTTTCTCACATTCTGTATCTAATCTATCAGAAAATACTATTAGCTCTACCTTCAAAATATATTCAGAATTTCATCAACTTTCACTGCTACCATAAACATATCGATTCTTTGAAAACCTAGGTCAAAACGCAAATGCAATATTTTTTTTTTTTTTGAGCGCAGTGTTACTGGCCCTCATATCCTCATATCTGGGACCGAACCAGGGCCGCTGGCTTCCCAAGCCAGCGCTTAACCACCGCGCCACTCGGCTGGCCCGCAAATGCAATCTCTTTGTCTCTCTCTCACACATCCCACATGTTACCATTAGAGGTAGCTACTAAAGAAACTCCTTACTCTAATAACTAGTAATAGGGAAAAAATTAAGTCATTTGTCCTGCCTTTTCAATAAGAACTGTAGTTCAGGGTAACCAGTAATGTACAACTATTCTTTATAGAAGAATGACAGCTAATAAATGTAGAAGGTATTATAAAATTAGTAAATTAACAATTTGGAACCTTAAAGAAATAATTGACTCAGGAAAGGATCATCCATGTATTCTAAACCACTTAATGTAAGGTTGATGAAAAAGTGAGTATTCACATGATGCCAACATATCAACCTGCAGATAACCCACTACTGACAGGGAAGGAAATGTCATTGTATAATGGAGGGATTAGACTGTGATCAACTTACTAAAACATTGAAAGTCAGACAGATATTGGATGTTATTCAATATAAAACATAAAGCAAAACTGATGCAGTATTTTGCCATTAAACATTTAACCTGAACATAGTCAAATTAAGCTTTTAGACCTAAGTTCAAGTATATAAGAAAGACAGGGACAAAGAAATTAAACCAACCATGAAAAAGCAGTTATAGATAAATCCAAAAGGTGTAGTCTTCTATGAGAATGATCTCTTTAACAAGTCAATGCCATTAAAGGAAAGGGGAATGCTATTCTAAATTAAAAGAGACTGAAGAATGCTAACAATCAAATATAATGTGTGGTCTTTGACTGGATCATCATTTGAACAAACCAGTTGTAAAATGCATTTGGGGGGCAATTTGGGAAACTGGAATATGGTCTGGGTTTATTATAGGATAGCAATCTAGTTAGGTATGATATTGGTATCATGATTAAATAGAAAAATGCTCATACTTTTTCAAAAGTACAAACTAATGTTTTTAAGAGTAAATGTTCATGATATTAGTAACAAGGATTAATATGTCAAAAAAGTATGCCAATATATTAATAAGCTTATTTCTAGGTAATGGGGTTATGGGTAGCCATTACATTATTCCCTTTCCATTATGTTTAAAAATGTTCATAAGCGAAAAAGTGAAAAGAAACAAAATGAAAAAACGAAGTCAGATCACATCAGTCTTCTACTCACACTGGCTTCACTAAGCATCAAAGTAAAAAAGCTTGCACTAGCATTCTGTGATCTGGTCCTTCATCTTTGATCTCATCTTCTGCCACTCTCCCACTCAATCACTCTGATCCAGCCACACTGGCCTCTTTCTGTTTGTTATGCAACATATCAGCATTCTCACACAACAAGGCCTTTGCATTGGCTGTTTTCTTTGCCTAAAGACTCTTCCCCAGATATCTGCATAGTTTACACCCTCACATCCTTTGCTTAAACCTTGCCTTTTCAATGAGGTTTACTCTCACTATTCTATTTAAAATTGCAACCTACCACTCCAGCACCCCCAATCTTCCTTATCCTGCTCTATCTACATTTTTTGTTGTCCCACCTCATTGATCAACTTCTAACATACCATACAATTTACTTAGAATATTAGCATCATGAAAGCAAAAATTTCAATTTGTTTACAGATGTAGCTCCAGCACCTAGAACACTACATGGCACATTAGAGGTGCTCAATCAATATTTCTTAAATGAATGAATTTGAGTTTTAATAGTGCCTAACCATGGTACCACTATTACTACTATTATTGTGTTTTGCATCCACAAATCAAGGGGCTATGATATGGATGACAGTCATCATCTCTTTCTTCTTTCCTGTGGCAAAACAACTCCGGGCAAGTTTGTCTTTTGGTACCCTTTCACTTTCTAGTATTCCACTCTTCTTGTCCTTTGTGCTGACCCTTCATGCTGTCCCTAAATTCTCTATCATAGCAATTAGGGGAATTGAGCAGATGTTCCTGCCCCAATTTTTTTAAATGGTCATATGCTCTGAAGCCACTTATATCCCTTACCACTCTTCCAAGTCAAAGCATCCAGTATAGATGATTACAGGTTGAAACAAGAATAAAATCACCCTCACTTCATTGCATAAATAATTAGCTTTGCCTAGAAGTCCTAGCATTGAGGGGGAGAGAAAAAGCATCAGCTTGTTAATCCAAATAAATCCAACTGGTGAAAATATGGGTTGAAGGCAGGAGGGTATGAACATTTTCAGGTAGTGATGGGAAGAGGGGAGGGGTGGAGCAAGGCAAGAGACAAACATACATGGTGATCATACATGCCTAGAAGCCAATTCCCTGGGATATATCCCCTAAGCAGTTCATGTTTTCATGGCTTTCCTTACTTTACCTCCCAGACCACAAATTACTGAAAATCTCTGACATTTCTTCCCCTGTCATGAGTGATCATTAAGACTGCAGATTCTCACAACAAGATAGCTCAGGCAACAGAAATGAGGGAATGGTATTACACAGAGCAATACAAGTGTTAGTCTTTCCAATAATAGGTTATTTCTAAATCAAATGTCTCTTGGTTGGGTATTATATAAGAAAAAGGCCTATTATCTATTAAAAAAAAGATTATTCCAAAACTGTAAACCCCCAGGGATATTTTAATTCAGCTCACATAGTGTTACCATTATGAGGAATATTTTCATACAAAAATTTTAATTCTAAAACTCACATTCAACTAACAATACCTGATGTTATGCAGATCATTACTCACTGCAGTATGCTCTGAAACCTCCCATCTCCAAAGCCCAAATTTATAGTCTAATTAATCATGCCCAAGTTAAATTTCAGCTCCCCTCCTGCTTTTAACAGTTGGCTTCATGTTCTCAAACCCAAAGCTACCATGGTGCCTCTTAAAATGTGATGAAATACTTGAACTTCTCTTTCCCTGTACTAAGACTGGATTCCCTGGCCTCTGGAAGGAACAGGAACAGCTGCCATGACTAATTTTTTTTTTGAGGGCAGTGTCACTGGCCCTCATACGTGGGACCCGAACCGGGGCCACTGGCTTCGCAAGCCAGCGCTTAACCATCGCGCCACTCAGCCGGCCAGACTAATTTTTGAACAAAGGTGATATACTCTTGCCCGCAAACCCCACTATGTGTCTTGTTTTGTATCAAAAAGCTATATGCTTTTAAGTTCTGATCTAATTTCTCTTTTGGAGCATCCCAGAGAGTTGGAAATAAAAGATAACCATGGGCAGTAGGTGGTACATCATTTGAGAATCCTAAAAGAAATCGCCTTACTATCCTGAACTTGAGCTCCAGAGGGCAGGTATAGACACGCTTCACCAGAGAATCCTCAGTGTCTAGCAAAGCAACAGCATATCAAGAACACTCAATAAATGATTATTTCTTGACTAGCTGAGTACCCCAAGCAAGACGACAAATTAGGAAAGCTATACTAAAAGGATAATGGAGACCTTACTACATTAAAATCCTCCATGCTATCAAGAGAGTTATCTTCCTAAAATATAGATGACTCATTTACAATTAATGAGTTTACAACAGACTAAGCAGTAAATTAATCCAGAGAAATTAGTAAAACATAGACCCTGCCCTAAATGGCTTACAATATGGAAAAGAAGATACATATAATTAATTCTAATATAACCTGATAAGTGCTACAAGTCTTTGTCAAATTTTAAGAGAATAGAGATGAAGGAGTGACTAATTCTGCATGGGTGAGGTATTAGCCAAGACTTTATAAATCAAGTACCATTTGATATTAAAGATTAAATAGGAGTTCACAAAATGAAGAAAAGACAGGTAAGAAGTTTTCTAGTTATAAGGAGCTGAATGGAAACAAAGGTCTATTCATAGCAATGTCTAGACCTAAGTTTAGGAAATAGAAAACAATTAGTTATGACTAGAATATTAAATTTGAGGGGAAAAAAATCACTGAAGATGAGGTTGGAAAGAAAGAATGGGGCTAAACTGTGAAAAGACTTTTTTGCCATGTTTAGAAGTTTGAATTTCATCCTGCAGGAAAAGGTTTTGAGCAGTATGTCAATTATATCTCTTTTAGAATGTAACAGTAATAATAATTTGAAAGATGGACTGAAAGAGAAATAATCAGAGGCAGATTTGCTAGATAACTACTGCAGTGGTTTGAGTGAAAACAGATGTACGATATGCCTCAAGGATTTATTCACATCAATAAAAACTTCCAGTGGTCACTGTCTATACAATAAAATTCTAACTCAACACAGTATTCACATTCCTCAACAATTAAAGTGCTCCTACTTTTCCAACTTCACTTTCTGCCCCTTGTTTTCCCCACATCTTACAATCCAGCCACTTGTACCATTTCTTCAATCTGTCTTGTCTTCACTCTCACACATTTGTTACTTCTGCACAGACAATTCTCAACAAACTTATACTCATTCTTCGAAGACTAGGTTAAAATAAAGTTGTATCTATTGTAAAGTCTTCGCTGTCTCCATCTCTCCCAAGGCAAAAATTCATTATGCTTTTCTCTAGGCTTTCACATCACATCATTCATACTACCAATATAGTATTTATCACATCACATTGTTAGTTATCCATTTATCTATCTCCTCTGCTAGAATGGCTGAGCTGAAACTAATCATTTACAAATAAAATTAACATTAAATTGTACATATAAAATCATGAAATTAACCTAGATAGATATACATAAAGATATAGAGGTTGAGATAGATATAGATACACACACATTTTTTTTTTTACCTGGTAAAACTTGAATTTGAACCCAAGAATATGACACAGTGTTTGCGGTTCACACATACTCATGTAAGATTCTAATAAAGATATAAAGAAGTCATCGTGTTCTGGCCTGCATTCAAACACTTCTAAAATGACATCCAAAACTCTATTGGGATCCAGATTAAAGCATCCTGCAACAAATGAGATATATACAAATTCAAAAGTGATTATACATCATTTCTAGTAAAGCCATTAACTTTTCAGGGACAACTTATATAACAAGATAAAACCATTTTTAAAATTAACTTATTTTACAACTTTGTTTCCCCTACGCCAGAGGGAAATCTTCATAATTTTCAAGATCATCAAGTCCACTCCCCACATTTTATGGATGACAAATGTGACCTGCCCAGGATTACAAAGTGGGTTAATGACAAAGCTAGGACTAGAGCCCAGGACCTATGACAACAAGTCAAGTAAACTTTCTTCTATGCCACACTGTCTCATCAGTTCTTGCTTACTCCCACCAGTGAAAAAGACCCACATTTTTAATACTTAGCAAAATATGAAAATCAAACAATGCATTTTACAAATTAGGCAACTAAAGGGTTTTTATGCAGAAGTATCAGAAATGTTGCTGAACAGTTCATGAAAGTAAACCATCATTTTTAGAATCATTTTGTAGTTTATCTTACACATACAAACAAAGATGCAAAATATAATTGTACCACTGATTTATATTTATGGGTTTTGGCAGCATTCTAAAGGGAAAACAGGTATATTACTGATACTAAAAAGATGAAAGAACACCAAGGAGTTGGTCACACAACAAAGGAGTGTGGATAACACATGCAAAGAGAAAAAAACAGGACAATCTAGGTAGAACAGGAAAAGGAAAGGAAGAAGCACTGAATGGGTGCTGATGGCTACTTATCCTTGCTAATCTCCTAGGGTAAGCTAAAAAGGATCCATGGACATGGACTTAATAAACATTCCTATCAGCCACCCTATTCTTAATATATCCATTATCTCTATTTGCATTCAGCTTCAGCTGCTACCATAATTGTATTATAATGCAATCATATCATATGTGCACTTAATTTATGAGAATGCAACTATTTACACACAGTAAAAAAAGAGAAATAATTTAAATGACATAGGTCATTCTACCCACCATTGCTCTCAAAAAAAAAAAGTATGATTATAATCCAGAGTGTGCAAATTCCCTCAGTTTATATCAGTTCCCACATGCCTTGTACATGAAGTTAAATGGAATTCTAGCATTTTAAATTACAGATTTTTCATTAGACATAGCCCCTAAATGCAAGGTAACCATTTCACTGGGGCAAATGAACAATGATTTCTTCTAATGCTGAAGGAAAAAAAAGAAAAACTATGTTGAAATTAGGGCGAGATATTAGGTCTAAACACTATACTTTATGGATACATTAGGGGATTTTTCTAAGAAAATTCTTATGTAATCTATTTGATAAGAGGAGAGTTCCAGAGTTACTTCAAGTAACTCTACACTTAATTAAATGCTATAAAACTAATGTCTGATTCACAGTACAGTAAGTCAACATTTAACTTCATTGAGATGTTCGTCAGGAACTTTAAGCAAAATAATGTTTAATAAAACGTTTTACCACAGGTTAATTGATATAATTGACATAAACAAACGTTAAGTTCTTACAGCATTTCATCAATGTAATAATGAAACAATGTTGAATGAGGACCTCCTGTATCGTTACTTGAGGACCTGCTGTATCTTAGCACTCACTTAGGATACCAAACTCTCCAAATACAAGTAGTATTTCTTTCGTCTTTTTATGAAATTCAAAGTTAAGAACACATTTTCTTCTATTTCTCATACTAAGGGGAAAAAGGAATAATGCAGTGATCATGTCTTACTGAAAAGAGCTCCAGATTTTTATAAATTCTCCAGAGAGATGTATACCTAAAGTTCTAAGTAGAAAACATCAAACATGTACCCCCCAAAAGTATGGCCTATGAATGTAAAAGTGACTCCGAAATAGCAACTAGAACTTCTAAATGCTGATGGTGGAAACATAAAATGTGAAACGGTACAACTACTGTGTAAAAACAGCAGTTTCCTTAAGAGTTAAACTTACACCTACCATATGACCCAGCCATTTCCTTCCTAGGTATTTGCCCAAGAGAAATAAATATCTGTATCCACACAAAGACTTACACACAAATGTTCATACAAGATTTATAATACGATACTTTCAAATATCCATCAACGTGTAAATGGATAAATTATAGTACAGTATAATTATAGCATATATAATGGAACACTACTCAGCAATAACAAGTAAAGAACTATTAATACAAGCAACAACATGGATGATCACAAAATAATTATACTGAAATAAGCAAGACAAAAAAAGAATACTCACGGGTCCAGCCTAGTGGCTCAGTTGGTTAAGAGCTTGCTTAAGACTGCAAGCTCTGAGCAACAGTGTCGCTGGTTCGATTCCCACAGGGGCCAGTGAGCTGCGCCCAAGCCGAGCTGCCACTGAGCTGCCAACACATGGCAGGATGGCTCAGTTGGTGAGAGCACGTGCTCCTAACAAGGTGGCCTGTTCATGGGATGGTGGGTTATGCCCTCCTGCAACTAAAAGACTGAACTCAGCACCTTGAGCTGAACTGCCGCCTGGGTGGCTGAGTGGATAGAGTGAGCACTCTTAACAACAAGGCCAATGTGCCGGTTCGACTCCCACATGAGATGGTGGCTATGCCCACCCGCAACTAAGACTGAACACAGCACCCTGAGCTGAGCAGCTGCTAGCTGTGGATGGGCATGCAGATGGCGACTGGACTTGGAGCTGAGCTTGCTGCACCCTCCACAACAAGGATTGAAGGACAACAATTTTACTTGGAGCTGATGGGTCCTGGAAAAACACAATGTTCCCCTTCCCAAATTCCCCAACACTGTTCCGCTCCCCAATTCCTGAATAAAAATTTTTAAAAAACAACAAAGTGTTCCCTTGCCCCTATTACCATGTGAGGATACAGCAAGAAGCCAGCAGTCTGCAACTAAGAGATTTCACCAGAACCCAAACATGCTAGTGCCCTGATCTTGGACTTCCAGCCTCCAGAACTGTGAGACATACATTTTTGTTGTTTATAAGCCACCCAGCCTGCAGTATTTTGTGATAGCAGACTGAATGAACTAAAACAGTCTAATAAAGGGGCCAGCTGAATGGCTCAGTTGGTTAAGAGTTGGCTTAGAGCACAAGCTCTGAGCAACAGGCCCGCCGGTGCGATTCCCACATGGGCCAGTGAACGCTGCAACCTAGCTGAGCTGTTGCTGAGCTGCCAACAGGTGGCAGGATGGATCAGCAGGTGTAACAACAAGATTGCCTGTTCAATGGTGGGCTATAGCCACTGCAACTAAAGATTGAACTTGGAACCTTCAGCTGAGCTGCCGCCCAGATGGCTCAGTGGATAGGGCATGTGCTCTTAACAAGGCTGCCAGGTTTAACTCCTGCACGGGATGGTGGCTATGCCCACCCGCAACTAAGACTGAACACAGCACCTTGATCTTCGAGGCCACGAGCTGCCAACGGGAAGCCAGATGGGGAATGGAGCCCTCCACAATGAAGACTGAAGAACAACAATTTGGCTGGTCCCCTAGCCCAATTCCCCAACACTGTTTCCCTCCCCCAATTCCCCAATAAAATATTTTTTTAAATAAATAAATAAAAATAAAAGAGTCTAATAAAAACCTATGCTAGGGTCCGGCAGAGTGGCATGTAGGTTAAGAGTTGGCTTGGGATGCCAGCTCTGAGCAGCAGGGCCCCAGTTTGGATCCTACATGAGGGCCAGTGATGCTTCACTCTCTACAGCTAAGATGGTGAACAACAGCTTGACCTGGAGCTGGGATGCCATGAGTCACCGGCAATGGTGTAGACTGCAGTGGGGCTGGCAGGCAGCTGGCGTGAGCTTTCGTAAGCAGTCGTGAGCCACCGTGAGCAGCCGTCCAATGGCCAGCAAGAGTCTGCCTCATCTGAGAAGAGCACAGTGATCACAATACAAACATGAGCCAGTGAAGCGATGTCCTCTGCAACTAGACTGAAGAACAAAAGTACACCAACTTGTCTGTTCCCCTTCCCTGATTCCCCAAAGCTGTTACCCTCCCCCAATAAAAATCTTAAAAACAAAGAAACAAACAAAAAAACTATGCTAGACTATTTCTAAGAAACAGTATTGGCAACAAAACAACAACAAAAACGCACATCTGAAGGCAAGAACCACCAGAAAACCAAGATGTGGAGAAAAGCACCTAACAAAAAAATATAATTATAAAAAATAAACTATGCTTGAGAACACCAATTGCTGTTATCTTTTTCATAGTAGAGAAAAACAATTTTTTTTATCTTTTAGCTGAGCCATCCTGCCACCTGTTGGCAGCTCAGGTCAGGCCAGGAATCAAACAAGAGCCCCTGTTGCTCAGAGCTTGCACTCTTTTTTAAAAAAAAGATTTTATTGTGGAATTGGGGGAGGAGAACCGCGTTGGGGAATGGGGGGAGGGGACCAGCCAAGTTGCTGTCCTTTTGTTCTTCAGTCTAGTTGTGGAAGACGTCGCTTCACTGGCCCGTGTTTGTATTATCATTGCCCTCTTCCCGGGTGAGGCAGTCACTCGCCAGCCATTGAACAGCCGCTCGTAGAGGCTCATGCCAGCTGCCAGCCACTCACGGGACCTTACCGCAGCCCCACTGCAGCCTACGCCTTTTTGGGTGACTGACGGCAGCTCAGCTCCAGGCCAAGCCATTGTTCACCATCTTAGCTGTAGAGGATGCAGCGTCACTGGCCCTCATGTGGGATCCAAACCAGGGCTCTCGTGCTCAGAACTGGCGTGCCAAGCCAACACTCAACCAACGCGCCACTCAACCAGCCATCAGAGCTCGCACTCCTCACTGAGCTCTTAGCCAACTGAGCCACTTGGCCGGCCCAACAATTTCTTCATAGCTACTGTGTAGCAAAGAAACTTTCAATATAGCAAAAACTTAGGTAAATGAGGCAATCAACTGGCTTCCCTTTCAAAGGGACAGGAGAGAGCTGACACAATAAAATGCTTCAAAGCTGAATGGCCCTTATATCCAAACTGGTCCAAAGATAAAATACTAAATATACGCAAGATAACATAGTCAAAGGGATTAAATGTCCCATAATTTGCCCAAGAATAAAATCCTCTGGCTTGGGGTTTTATTTTGTTTTTAATGTTTCTCTGGTCACTTGACAAGCCACCAAAAGGACTTGTGAGACTGAAGGGGTAGACTCTCTCACCCAGCCAAATCTACAATCTTGGACACCAGGCAACAAATGGAAGTCCTGAGGGGGGTTGGTGAAGAGGGCTCTAATTCTGGGTGAGAAGGAAAGAATCAGAGCCAAATCCAAAAGATCCTGCACTACTACACTCAAAACCAGGAAGACCCATTTTAACTCTCCAAAACTAAACTCAAGTAAGCTAGCTTCATGACTAATTTTTAGCCAGAACCTTTTATTTACAGCAGGAATCAGCATACTATGTACAGCCTGTTGGTCAACCCTATCAGGTTTTTGTAAATAAAGTTTTCCTAGAACACAGACACATACTCATTTATTTCCATATTGCCTATGGCTGCTTTTACACAACAATGACAGAGTTGAGTAGTTGCAACAAAAAACAGATGTCCTACAAAGCAAAAAAATATTTATTATCTCACTGTATAGAGACAGTTAGTTTGATGACCACTAATTTAGAAGAAAAGGAATGAACATTTAGCTATTATTTTTTGAAGAGCATTCAGTAGAGTGCTTATAGTTTACTTCAACAATCAAAGGAGTCCATCTCTGATATTCTTTCCTCTAATTTATGAAAGATGCCTTTTGCCATCTTCATGCAGGGATCATTTGTGTGATGTCTACGACTTGGCAGATTAAGAGCCTAAACTAATCACTATCCATTCCTATTTAATAAGTTTTTCAAATTTAGTATCAAACTTGAAATCACAACCACCATGCAGACTCATAATGGTTCTACTCCCTTGCTTGCTCATGCAGTAAATAGCCAGCCCAGACTATCTGATAGGATATAAACATTTTTTTTTCTTTTATATTTTGATGTGCCAGAATCATTTAAGGAGCAAATGACTATCATTTAATTAAAGGATGATAAATAAGGATTTCTCCTTATTCAACCAAGTTCACTGAAATGTAAAAGTATCTAAAATGCATACCTCTCAAACTAGATATTCATTCTGCCGATGGCTGGTGAAGATCAGAACTGCGATAGTTCTGTATGAGGTATTATTTGTCTAAATTACTCCTGAAGAGAACACAATGGGAATAAAAAAGGGGAAACATCCAAAAATGCCATGAAAAATAGGATGCCATGTCAGTGAACTGCTCTGGCCAAAAGAGACAAGGCCTTTTCACAGTCTGCATTGAAGGGGAATCCAATACATTCTAACAATCATTGGAATTAGAAGTCTTGACCTCAATTTTCAGTTCAATTAAAAATTCCTTTTTCAGACAATGGGGAGAGATCAGGGAGTCAGCTAGACAGACAAAAACAAACACTGAGCCAGGAAGATGAACTTTCTAATATCCTTCATGTTGGGGAAAACTAGGCTAAGAATCACTATAAACTCTACCAGAAGGAGGGAAAGATTCCTTCATTTTTCAACAAGCATTTATTCAGCATCTATTTAACAAGCACTCAGGTCAGAGTTACTAAACAAAACTGACAAAAACCTTTGTCCTCATGGAGCTTACATTCCAATGGGGGACAGGAATAAAATACATTATATGTTATATGGCATAAGTTCTCAAAAGAAAAAAGTGAATGACAGGAAGTGTTCAGAGGGGTGGCCAGGGAAGGCTACTTTGAGAAGGAGACATTTGAGTGCTTCTGGCCTAGCGTGCTTTATAGTACGCTTGATGGACTAGAACAGAGGTGTAACCCAATAAATCAGATTGTTTATATTCATGGAATATCCATGTATATCATGAGCTTGCAGTTGTGATTGTCGCTATTCTTCAGAGACAGTAACATAAACTATTTCCTTTGAGATCCAAGTTCAAGAAATGAAAGTAGTGTACATTTTCCCAGTTAGATAAAAGCACACATCCAAGAAAATCCCTCTGAAATGTTCCCAAAATAACCAAGGACTAAAAGGTATAAACTCACAAGGACAAAAAATAGAAGAAACAGACAGACAAGAGATGTCAACAAATAGGCAGATAAAGTAAAACCAAAGACAGCTCATGAGCTTACAGAGCACATAATTTTTATGTGGGGATAGCATCTTAAGAAAGTACACGGCAGGATACAAGGAAAGACAAATCTATAGTAAAGCAGTACTGACAAGTATCTCAAGCTAGATGAAAGTGCTGCAGGAAAAATGTAGAGTCTACCATGGAAAGAATAGAAAGGAAACCCTACAGGATGATTTTTTTAATGGGCCACTGCCACACAGGTAAGCAAGAGCCCTGCAGCCCTGGAGGGCTGCCAGTCTTGCTGTAAGCTAACAGGGGGAAGTAGCAAAGAGAGTAGTAAATCAGCTGCAGAACTAGACTTACTTTAAAGAAAAGGTTAAATTTAAACTTAAAACTCCTTACCTTCTGTACCTGTTAGTCACCCAAAGCCTACATTAAAAATAGAAATGACTGCATAGATTTCAAGTGTAAAATCCTATTAAAACAGCATCCATATATCTCGTTATGCATTCACCGCCCAGAGTCAATTCTCTTTCCATCACCATATATTTGACCCCCTTTCCCTTCTTATACCAACCCCTCCTCCCCTTCACCCTCTGGTAACCACTAAACTGTTGTCTGTGTTTTGTTGACCATTGTCACCCCAATAAATTTTAATAAAAAAAAACAATGACTATAATAAATCTAGTTTTATCTGGGTCCCTACACAAAGCATTGGAGGAAGGGGATAAGGATTGGGACACCTCCTCTCTCTCTGTCATACATGTATTTCAAAAACAGAGAAAAAAACTGAGAAGTTGAGCATAACCACCCCCTAAAATATAACCAGTGAATCAGGGAATATGACTTATCTGACAGGTCTCAAAACCTAAGACATCAAGCTGTTGCAAAATTTTCCTAAGACAGCACAATACCTAATGAAAAATAACAAAATTTCTATTGTTGAAAAATTGGGATATTACCCTATTTGCTACCATTCATTCCTTCTTTCTATAGAAGCCAACTATTTCCTCCAAATGCTCAATGCAAACAGAACAATAAATTCTTAATGCCTTAAGAAGTACAAATTGGTAGATACAAAATAGTTACAGGGATATAAAGCACAGGACAGGGAAAATAGTCAAAAATATGGTAATAATTAGCTGTATTGCCAGGTGGGTACTAGACTAGCCTTAAATTATATAAATGTCTAACCACTATGGTGTATATCTGAAATTAATATCAAGTAATATTAGAACAATAAAATCCACAAAAAAAGAATAAATTCTATTTAAAAGGTAGGAAGAATAACACTTTCGTATCTGTTACATTTTTACATCTGCTGCACTTACTTTAACAGATTGTTGTAAATATAAAATAAGGTGTACATCAAAGTCCCTTGTAAAGGTATTTTTTAAATCAAGTTCTAAAAAACTAAACATCTCCACATTTCCAAAGTTCACACCAAAGATTTTATTACAGTTTCACATTTGCTTAGTTATTTCCTGCTTGCTATATGATTACTGAGAAATAATTAAAAACAGAAATGATAGAACAGAATCTAATATAAACACCACAGGTAAAAGTGACAAAAAGATTTCTCATAAATATCATCTCAAATTTATTAATGATAAAATATTAAAAATACAAGCTGGACACTTGTCTCACTTCTTATTTTTAAAAAAACTTAGGGCATGCACTAATTTCTTCTTTATGAATATTATCCAAAGTTTAAAAAAATTATCTTAGTAACACATACTATATATATATATATATATATATATCAATCTGTATCTTACCTATTAAAGATTTGATATTTTCTAAGATTAAATCACTAGTAATATTTCCAGATAAATCTTGCCCCAATTCAGCAATCAGTTTGGCATAACCTTCATTCTCTTCTCTTAACAAATTGAATTTTTGCTGCTTATAACTGAAAGTAGATAAACACCATAAAGGGAATAAAATTAATTTAAATTAACAAGCTCAAATAAGAGTAATGCATTCTTCTCATTGAATTTTCTTATCTCTTATATATAACAATCATAATAGTTGTTGAAAGTTTACCTCTTTGTATATCTTTTAGTATAGAAAAGAACAATGGTTCATAAGAGACAACCCAATGTTAATTACACAGAGAAAACCAGTAACACAAGGAAGGATATTGCTAATCCCAAGAAACAATAACATACCACTGTTTCCATCACTGACTAAGAATATACCCTAGAATACAGCCTCAGTTGTAAATTATTTTATTGGTAATAATAAAAGCACTGAATATTATTTTAACTTCTAATATGGAAAGATAATGAACACTAGTTTCACATAGGTAACGTCCACTGCTGACTCAATCACAGGCTACTTTTAAAAGGAAAAAACACAGGATACATGCTAACAGTAACAAAAAATCATCAAACAGCCTTCAGAAACTTCTAGAATTTAAAGTCACAACTAAAGACATATTCAGGTACTGGATCTGCAACATAAAAATATATGTACTTACAAGAGCTTTGTCTTGATTTTAACTGACTTTTGATTGAATTGCTGTGATTGCTTGATAAGCCCTAATGATTCCAATGTTTCTGGATCCAAACGTTCCTTTAGAACTGTGTCCGAAACTAAATACTGTATTAAAAAATATTAAAGGCCATTTATTATCAGCATTTCAACTATGCATCCACATTCTTAAATATACTCAAAGTAATTAATAAAAATATTAAAATCACATTATGTATACCAACTCATAAGTTTTAAAAACAATAGGAACTTCAACAAACATGATGACTCCAAATACTGAAAAGTACAACATATCGCTCTTTTTTAAAAACTCGCTTAAAAAGTATATGCATGCTGTACACGGCTTACAAGTGACAAGAATAATGATGATTAAAACTGAGTCTGTTGGGCTGGCCGAGTGGCGCAATGGTTAAGCGCTTGCGTGGGAAACCAGTGGCCCGGTTAAGGGCCCACATATGAGGACCAGTGACACTGCCCTCAAAAAAAAAACAAAAAACTGAGTCTGTCAACTGAACTTTCTTTAAAATAATACAGCACTTAAACCTTCTTTGGTTTCTACAGTTTAAGTCTAATGAATTCTATTGGGTTGTCGGAAAAGTCATGATGTATTTTTGTTTTTCATCGCAAAAATGCGTCATGACTTTTCCGACTACCCAATAGTACAACAAAGACAAGGACATTCTTCAGGTCTGAGTAATGGCATTTCTCCTTGGTTCTAAATTTATGAACGTAAAATGGTTTACTAAACAATGCTTATAACAAGTTCTAGGACTTACTATTTTTAAACTACCTCCGTTCTTTTTCTCCTTCCCTAATAAAGAGTTTATGAAAAACTGTTCAGTTTAAAAGCTGTTCACATCATTTCTACTCACTCAATAGATGCTTACCTTTTATGTAATCAAATACCACTTTCTGAATACCACCAAAGATTTTATATGTATAGATAGTTTAAGCAATATGGTAACAGGCCAATTTCATAGAAATAATTATCATGTCTAATTTTACAAAACGTTCTATTTCAAAACCCAAATCTCACCTTATAATGAATAGTCAACTGAATGTCAATAACATTCTCCAGTAACATGATTAACTGTAATTACAATTGTTCAATGTAAAATTTAGAAGGAAAAGTATTTTTTAAAAACTTACCAAACACGCTAATACCAATTGTGTAAAATAGTCTCTTTTGCTTTTTTCTTCCAAACAATTTGTCTCAATATCTATAATGACAAAGGGAAAAATATGAAAGTTTGATTAATTTTTCTACTCTCTCCAGCACTATAATAACATACTTATTTTCTTTAAAACTATCTTATTTAAAAATGCCTCATTCTGAATTGGGGAAAAATTTTTAAACTATGGTAAAGTCTAAGCTGTCCTTCGCATGCATATGTATGCTTAGCATTAATTTCTCCTGATCCTGCAGACTGACTTTTTGACCAATGACATATCCATAAAATGATGAGTTGACTACGAAGAAGCTACGTGCTATGGCATGAAAGCAACAAGGTTTCAAAAAAAAATACTGTTTTTAGAAATGGAAGCATTCAAGCCAAGTTTAAATGATCACATGTCAGAAATGCTAAAAAAGAGGGCCGGCTGAGTGGCACATTGGTTAAGAGCTGGCTTGGGACGCCAGCTCTGAGCAGCAGGGCCCCAGTTCAGATCCCACATGTGAGGGTCAGTGACACTGCCCTCTACAACTAAGATGATAAACAACAGTTCGATGTGGAGCTGGGCTACCAGGAGTCATGGGCAACCGCAGAGGCTGCAGCCCCTGCTGCTGTGGGCTGCCTTAAGCTATAGTGAGTGGCGGGCAGCTGGTGTGAGCTGCCAAGAGCCACGGTGAGTGGCCAACCAGTGTGGCCGGCGACCGAGTGCCTCAGCCGGGAAGAGAGCAATTATCAAAATTCCAACTTGGGCCAGTGAAGCGACATCCTCCACAACTATTGGGTTGACGGAAAACTCATGATGCATTTTTGCAACGAAAAACATAAAAAAATACGTCATGACATTTCCGACAACCCAATGGACTGAAGAACAAAAGGACAGCAACTTATCTGATTCCCTTCCCTGATTCCCCAATGCTGTTCCCCACTCCCAATTCCCCAATAATATCTTTTTTATAAAAAGATGTTTTTAACATTTTATTTTGAATTACAATTTTAGGTAGCAAACAAATGTATTCAACATTTTTGTTTTCTTCCCACTTAAATATTTTAAAAAAAACAAAAAAACAAAAACCTGAGACCTCCTTGAGCTTCAGTAAATTAGCGAAACAATTTCCTGATCTTAAGTATGGAGGAATAAAAGAATTAGCTCTAAATGCCAAGCACCAAAAATTTCAAACAAGATTGGCAAGATTACAAGGATCATTGCTTTAACTGATTACATACTATTGTCTTATTTTTAAAGTCAACTCATAATTCAGAATGTGCTACAGGAAGAGGTACCAATTTTAGTGATGTAATAAAAATTGTGCTCAAAGGGTTCTAGTGTTCTCCCCAAACAGATGTCCTACCACTGCTTTGCTTCAGTTTACCTTCTATTGCCATCACTGAGAATCAAAGGAGAAGGACATTTATCATCAAACATATCTACCCTTTCCTGGCTCTTCTCCACTTTCCCTTCTTGGACAGTTCCATTTCCCAATATCCTGGCCACTAAAACTGAGCACATAGTCAGCTCATGTGTATTACAGGAATTTCAGGTGTAATTTATGCAATGTAAATGGCTGTAAAATATCAATCTCTCAATAATATTTTTAATCTGTGTATATCTCATCAATCTCTTCCAGGAACTCCTAGTTGTCGCCTATCATCTGGTCTTCTGGTCCCTCCTCAGCCTAGATCTTCAAGGGTACTGATCTTGAGGGGTCGGGACAAAACTGGGCACATTCTTTTAACCAAGATATATCATCTGTCCAAGGCCTTAAAGTCCCTAAGATCTCCCCACAATGTTCCTAAGATCAGAGCACGTGGGTAGCACGTTCATCCTCTTCCAGTCAAGTTGGCTCTCCTCTTAGCCATCTGACCTGATTATGATACCATTCTCTGGGCTCTGACCATGCTCAGAAATACTTAATAAGGACCTCAATAAATTTCTTAGCGGAGCTATCATAACAATCAATACAGAAATTTTAGTATCTCAATTATGTTTTCTCTGTTTTCTTAATCCTTTTTTGACCTAACTCATGAAACCATTCTAATAAATTCATCCATTATCCCTGACTCCTCAACCTTAAATCAGTACCTAATAAGTTCTCTTTAATTTCCTCTATGATTTTACTAAAAAGCTCTCAGCCATTTCCAACTCTAGGTCCCAGTATCACCAACCACCTACCTGAGCACAGAGTTCCATTAGCACATCAAGTTATATCCAAATTGCAGGTTAATACAGATCTCAGGCCCCCTCACCCTTACATGATTGGTCTTTTAAAGAAAATTGTTATCTTAACTAGGAAGATACAGCACTCATTTGTCATATAACTGTTAAAATATTATTAAAACAACATGATGTAGGAAAAAGATCATGGGCTCTAGAACCAAAAATCCTGTTTTACTGGCAATGTGGCCTTAAAAAAAAAATCACTTCTCTGAGCTTCAATTTTCTCATCTATACATCTACCTTACACAAAGTTGCTGTGAGGATTAAGATGAAATTAAATGTTTAATACAATGCCTAGAACATAGAAAATGCTCCAAAATGGTACCTATATTATTACTATTATCATCATTATCATTATTGTCATCATCATTATCATTGTTATTATAGCTCATGTTCTTAACTCCTATACCCCTACCGTGATCTGGGGGTCACCTTTGAATCATGTTTTTTCTGCCAAGGGTTGGGTTGGGTGAGTGAGGGGGCAGGTGAGGGAAAATCTCTTTCCAAGTGTGCCGTCCTAATCTTGCTTGTAAAAATGGGCTGGATTGGGCCGGCAGAGTGGCGCATTGGTTAAGAGCTGGCTTGGGACTCCAGCTCTGAGCAGCTGTGCCGCACTTTGGATCCCACATATGAGGGCCAGTGACACTGCCCTCTACAGCTAACATGGTGAACGACAGCTTGACCTGGAGGCTTCCATGAGTCTCCAGCAACAGTGTAGGCTGCAGCGGGTGTAGGCTGCAGTGCCTGCTGCAGTGGGCTGCCATAAGCTACAGTGAGTGGCCCGCAGCCAGCGTGAGCTGCCAACAGCCACCGTGATCGGCCGTCCAGAGGCTGGCAATCGATCTGTCTCACCGGGAAGAGTGTAATGATGATACCAACATGGGCCAGTGAAGCAACGTCCTCCACAACTAGACTGAAGAACAAAAGGACAGCAACTTGTCTGTTCCCCTTCCCTGATTCCCCAACACTGTTCCCATTCCCCAATAAAATCTTAAAAAAAAAAAAAAGGCTGGATAGGCTAAAAGAAATTTCTCAAGAGCAACCAAACATCATCTTCATGAATTCATGTTACTAGTAAAAAGCATTGACTTGTAACAATAATTCATATTACTAACTAGCTATGAAGGGAACTATATCCTAATAAATCAATAAAGAAATTACTGGAACTTACTAGTAAGCTGAAAATTGATGATTACCCCCAAAAGACATAAAATATACTCCTGACACTATCAAGAAATTACAGCTTCCAAAAAATGTTACCTACAAATCATTTTAAGTCTTACAAATTTATAATAAAAATAATTTTTTAAATTGAAACTTGTTTCATATTAATTTGTAAAGTAATGTAACATCTGTAGTGCCTACTTTAAAAACTAAGCTTAAAGGGGTTTATTTGTTGTTGGTATAAATCAATCAATCCAATAGATAGCATGGACATGTACTTTATGATCCAAACGAGGGCAGTTTTAAGACTGAAAGAAGACACTACTAATAATTACGCCAGGGAAAACAAAACAAGACTGGGACATATGGTCACCCCATGAAAGGTCTTTTCATTTCTCACTCACAGTCCACATACATTCTGACCTGTCCTTAACATTACTGCTATTATGATATCTTAAACATACTGAAAGATGAAGTATCAGGCATTTAGATTTCTTGAGATCAAATTCCAGACTCTCAGTAAAACATTTAAGTAACGCATCAAATTAAGATTGATGAGCTCAAGTAATTCATTCCAGCTTGACAAACTCTGAGGTTAAGTCTTATTTTAAAGTGAATACTATAATAAAATGTCTGGTCGTGGTTTTTTTGTTTGTTTTGTTTTGTTTTGTTTTGTTTTGAGGGCAGTGTCACTGGTCCTCATATGTGGGACCACACCGGGGCCGCTGGCTTCCCAAACCAGCCCTTAACCACCGTGGTCGTGTTTTTTTTTCTTTTCTTAATTTATTAAATTCATTGGGGTGACATCGGTTAGTAAAATTATATAGGTTTCAAGTGTACAATTCTATAATACATCATCTATATACTGCATTGTGTGCTCATCACCCAGAGTTTGTTCTCTTTCCATCACCATATTTGATATTTTCTACTAGACCGAAGATATAGAAAGCATAAGACTGATAGGGAAAACTGTGCTCAAAGTTATTCTAACATTTCAGATCTAAAATTAGAGAAATAAATTTGTAATATATATTATTTATGTATTTATTTATTTTTTTTGGGGGGGGCAGTGTCACTGGCCCTCATATGTGGGACCAAACCGGGGCCGCTGGCTTCCTAAGCCAGCGCTTAACCACCGTGCCACTCGGCTGGCCCAATAATATATATTATTTTTTAAAATCCTTGTTTCCCATTGAGGAACACTACCTTTGGCTCTAAATCAAAGAAATATTTCTTTTTTATCTTGCATGAATTCTAATTTACTCTGGACAAATAGGGAAGTTGTTATTTCCAAAGCTGGTTTCTCATCCTCGAAACAAAAGTACTTTTGATTAATTTTGCTCTTCTTCCTCTTTCTAAAATTAAGAATAATCAGAAGAGTAAAATAGTAAATATCTCTTTGAGTGTCCTAAGTTTAAGATTCTGACATTCACTGATAACCTGAATAAGATTAATTGAATAAGATTAATAAGGAAGAATAAGATTAATTATGTGGTTACTAAAATCTGAATAATTCAGACTAAGTTAACATCAGAAATCTTGACTTCTTTACTTGAAATGACTTAATTTAGCTCAATTTTATAAAGATACATTCTTAAAAACTCTACCTATTTGAATTATAAACTAAAACTATCTAAGGCTGGTTTATAAACAGTGATTATACTCACATTTGACTTACAATATTGTATTCTCTATAAAGTGAAAAAACACATACATTCTATATTTGTAGAAACATTTGTATATTTGTACAATGCTTAGTTTGAAAAGAAACATTTTATTTAATACAGCACATTAATTTACCAGACAGTACTTTTTACAGTAAAATAAAGGCTTAATACTTACCTAATATGCAGAATACATCAGCAAGAATGGAGGGCATATCCTCACGAAATTCCTAATATTAAAAATATAATTATTCATAGTAAATACTAGAATAGCACACACAATGTATTATGGCTTCAGAATAACACTCTTCAGTAAAATTTAAAAAGTAACAAAACCTCAGTACCACTATGTTGACAAATAAAATTTTTCAAGTTCATAATGTAGAGAAAATAAAAAGAGGGAGACAATGATTGGGGAAAAAAATGTTTAAATGTCTACCACGAAATAACTTAATTTAAAAAACAGAAACCTAAACAAGCACCTCAGGAAATATTAAAGCACAAATAAGAACATTTTTCCGATGATGTTTCATGTTAGAAACCACTGGAATTTAAAGTACCTCACACCTACTTAAAGCAAGACTGCTATAATAGTACATTTTTCATCCAAAACTTTAAATGTTGTACTCATGCCTGAGCCAATACTGATTTATTCAAAAATCACAGTGGTATCAGTAGAACAGAAATCTAGAAATTACAAAAACAATTACAAGCTGTTGTTCCATAATTCAAGATTCTCTGAAGATAAAAAATAACTATCAAAAATCTATCTTTATTTTCCTTATGCACTGATGTTTATAGCCTTTGAAGAAACTGACCCAAAATTCTCCCTTCATTTCTAGATGAAAATTTCAGCACTTCCCATTACCCTGCCCAATTTTTGAGCCATTTTTCATTAGTAAGGATCATAGTTCAATTATTGCAATTAGTTTGCTGGCACTATAGCAACCCTAAAATTAGCCTATTTTCAGAGACTAAAGGAAAGAAATTTAATTCTTAAGAACAAACTGGCATCTATTAGAGATATGCAAGATATGCTTTTGTGAGTAAGATACGGGATAGTGCAATATGGGACTATGAGAAAGCCATGACAAAGAATCCAGCTGCAGAATATGAATATGAGTATATCACTAAGGAATCAAAGGACAGAGGAAATGTACGTAAGAACCAAATACACATTAAATTCATTTGGACTATTCACTTTCGACAAATGGGAAAGTATTAGACTCAGGTTCCATAACCACACTGAATTCTACAACAATGCACAATTTACAGAATGAAATAAACCTTAATTGTCAACCAGACTTCAGTCTCAAGTTTTTAAGAGCTATGAACTCTGGCTATGTCTACTTTAATGTAAGTACTCAGGCTACTTGAAAACCAGAAATAATAAGAGCAAGACAAGAGTTTTCAAACACAGAATATTAGTTGTTTAACACATTTTTTGCGGGAAACGAGTAAACTCGTCATATAGCTCAAATGCCCGCTTACAAAGTGTTAAGAAACAGACTACCCCAACATGACTAATACTGCTGTTATCAGATAAATACAGTTTAGGGATAAAAGAGGAACTCATATTAAACCCCTATTGCTCAAATACACTGCAATATAAGGGCAGGGGGGAATCACAACAGCTAAACATAGACGTTCTTTAAAATTGTCCTCAGGATAGCACAAAAATCATACAAAGGAGATTATCTACCCTTACAGAAAAAAAAGCTACACAGAAGCCTAAAGCAGCACAAGGGAAATTTGCACCAATATCAAGAAGCTCCAGGTCCCACATCAGTGATACTTGTTATGAAGGCTGTTCGCAACTGGGCAGATAATTTTATTTATACAGGTTTAAAAGTCAGCCTAATAATAATCGAATGATACACAACTTGTAAAAACTCAGACTTAACTACTGGTTTACAATAAACACCCTTCACAACCTTACAATTTGAGAGCTCATATTTCAATTCAAATACCAAACAACTATGGAAAGTATCTGATCTGAATCTAACTTAAATTCTCAATAAAAGAGTGAAACAGAATAACCACTTAAAGTTTAGGTAAAAAAATCTACTTAATATTTTCTAAAACAACCAGCCAACACATGAAGATTGGCATCAAGTGAATGCTAGACGTATGCAATCTCAATTTTAAATAATTTATCATCGATTTAAAAATATATTTAATTTCTAAACATAACCACAAACAAAAGAAAATGCCTTGATATGCTGCTATATTGAGATAAAAATATTCTAGCCAAAATATTTTTATATTAGCATTTTTAATTAACTATACCTTTATTTTATTACAATGCAGGTTTTGCCCTCCCAGCTTACCTAATATTTTCTGCTTTACTCACAACCAGACAAAAAGATTAAAATATCTTTACTTGTCTAGCAACAATGGCTTAACAATACTACCTTAAAACACTATTATAATTTAAAATAAAATGAAATGCAAGTTATACACATCAGGGATCTTTGTATCAAAGGCAAAAAGAAACATGTAACAATTATTAAATTAAAAAATATATGCATATATATGTATATATATAATACTTACAATAATGTCATTAAGAACATTAGATGCCTGTTCATGCTTTAGATTTCCTTTAATGACATGGTACGATAACTCATAGAGAGCTTGCTGGAAATCTGTTGAACATAAAAGAGAGTGTAAGGACGCAGTCTCTTGAACGTGAAAGGTAGAAATTCTGGGGAAGACCTATGTATTTCCTACTTCTCAGAATTATTATAAATATCAATAATGATTTAAAAAAATACTTCTAATGCTTCATTTTAACAGATTGTTTCCTTCTATTTTCAGAAAAACACAATACTAAAATAGAAGGAAAAAGTTAACCCTGGCTCTACTACTGTAACTATTGCTTGAGCATTTCCTTCCAAACTTTAAGTCTATAATTTTACATATTTGCATTCACAGCACACGTCACTTGATATTCTGATTCCCCACACCTTAAAAAAAATAACAAAATTTATTATCATACAGTTCTGGAAGTCCTCTGAAGTTTCACTGGGTTAAAACCAAGGTGTTGGCAGGCTTGCTTTCTGTCTGGAGACTACAAGGGAGAGTCAATTCCTTACTTCAGACTGCACCCCCTTAAGCTTATACAAGATGACTGCATTCCTTGTCTAAAGGCCTATTCTTCCACATCCAAATCCAGTGATGTAGCATCTTGTCTCTCGGGTTGCTTCCTTCTGCTTCTCTCTATTTATCTGACCTTATGGTTTCCCTCTTGTGAGGATCAGAGTGATTACATTGGACCCATCTGTATAATCTAGGAAAATATCACTGTCTCAAAATACTGATTTTAGTCATAAATGAAAATTGCCTCTTATGATGCAAAGTAACATATTCACAAGTTCCAGGAATTAGCATGAGGAAATCTTTTCAGGTTAGGAGGGAGAGAACTTATTCTGTCTTCCGCGTTGATAAAATATATATATATATATATATATATATATATATATATATTCCACAAGAACACAGATTACACATGATATGTCCATCTTCATGTATCTTTACCCTTTCCTCACCTCCTAGCAAAAGATCTGACATACAGTCGGTGTTCAATATAAAGGCAATCAGTTTTTTGAAAACTTATATCCTGAAAGTAAGCTCTTAATACCAAATCCTAAGAATTAAAGTAACTAAGGAGAATAAAGGTGAATTGCAGCCTATCAGCATACACTTACTCACCTATAAACTGTCCTTACCCTGAAAGGAAGGCAGGCATATGACAATGAATATAAATGAAAAACATCAGACCACACTATCCTATAATATGCCATAATTTACTGATATAGATTTTATGTAGGAGGCAATGTACTGTTTTTTTCTATTATTCCTTCTGATATTGAAGTCATGCCTTTTCTGATCTCAGATTATTCCCAATTCAGAGATAACATGTCACCTCAAATCTCATGATCAAATGTAAATTAGAAGTTTCAAAAGTCATTATCCAGTTCTTTGGACCTCTTCCTTACACTTCTTTGTAAATTTTATTTATTTAATTTATTTATTTAAATTAGTTACAGGTGTACAACACAGTGCAATAGTTATACTTTTTACCCCTCTAAGTGACAAATCCCCTCCCCCAATTCGCCACACCACTCCCCCCCATATCATACATATCTATTACAATTCCTTTGACTCCCCTGCAGAGTATACTCCACATCCCGTGACTATCTACATATTCAAATACAGTTGGCATACAATATTATACAACATCAGCTTCAGGTGTACAGTGCAGTGATCAAGCCTCTATTCCATCCATCAAGCGGTCTCCCTAACAAGACATGTGACTATCTGACACCGCACAAAATATTTACATTATTATATTCCCTCAACTATAGTACATATCCATTGGGCAATACCGTAGATACCTATTTATGCTGTCTAATCTCTTCCCCCTCTCCTCCAACTTCACCCCCCTCCCAACTAGCAACCACCAGTCCTTCCTGTATATCTATGAGCCTGTTTCTGTTTACTTTGTTCGCTCATTCAGTTTTTCAGATTCCACATATAAGTGAGATCATATGGTATTTGTCTTTCTCCGACTAACTTATTTGACTTAACATAATAGTCTCTAGGTCCATCCATATTGTTGCAAATGATGATTTCATTCTTCTTTATAGTGGAGTAATACTCCATTGTATAAATGTACCACAGTTTCTTAAACCAGCTGTCTTCCGATTGCGCATTTCGGTTATTTCCAAGTCTTGGCTATTGTAAATTGCGCTGCAATAAACATAGGAGTGCATATATTTTTTTTGAATTAGCGTCTTGGATTCCTCTGGGTAGATACCCAAGAGTGGAACTGCTCGGTCATAAGGTAGTTAAATTTCCAGTTTTTTGAGGTACCTCCATACTGATTTCCATAATGGCTGCACCAATCTGCAGTCCCACCAACAGTGCACTAGGGTTCCCTTTTCTCCACAATCTCGCCAGCACCTGTTGATTGTTGATTTATTGATAGCCACTCTGACCAGGGTAAGGTGGTATCTCCTTGTGGTTTTTATTTGCATTTCTCTGATGATTAGTGAGGTTGAACATTTTTTCATATACCTGTTGGCCATATGTATGTCCTCTTTAGAGTAATGCCTCTACATATTGTCTGACCATTTTTTAATTGGGTTGTTTGTTTTTCTGGTGTTGAATTTCATGAGTGTTTTATAAATTTTGGACATTAACCCCTTATCAGATATGTCATTGGCAAATACCTTCTCCCATTCAGTAGGCTGCCTTTTTGTTTTATTGATGATTTCCTTTGCGGTGAAAAAACGTTTAAGTTTGATGTAATCCCATATGTTCAATTTTTCTTTTATTTCCCTTGCCAGAAGGGATATATCAGTAAAATATTACTCACAGTAATGTCTGCAAATGCCCTCCCTATGTTTTCTTCTAGGAGTTTTATGGTTTCAGGTCTTACATTTATGTCTTTAATCCATTTTGAGTTTGTTCTCATATATGGTGTAAGTAAGTGGTCCATTTTCATTTTCTTGCACGTGTCAGTCCAATTTTCCCAGCACCATTTATTAAATAGACTATCTTTACTCCAATGTAAATTCGTACTTCCATTGTCATAGATTAAATGACTATACTTGGATGGGTTTATTCCTGAGCTCTCTATTCTGTTCCATTGGTCTATGTGTCTGTTTTCATGCCAGTACCATACTGTTTTAATTACTGCAGTCTTGTAGTATGTTTTTTTGTTTGTTTGGGTTTTTTTGTTGTTTTTTTAAAAGATTTTATTGGGGAATTGGGAGAGGGGAACAGCGATGGGGAATCGGGGAAGGAGAACAGACAACTTGCTGTCTTTTTGTTCTTCAGTCTAGTTGCGGAGAACTGCTTCACTGGCCCATGTTGGTATCATCATTGTGCTCTTCCCGAAAGAGGCAGATCTGTCGCCAGCCTCTGGATGATCGCTCACCATGGCTATTGGCAGCTCACACTGGCTGCCAGCCGCTCACGCTGGCTGCTGGCCACTCACTGTAGCCTATTGCAGCCCACTGCAGCAGGGGCTGCAGCCTACACCATTGCCAGGGCTTGCAGACCAGCTCCAAGTCGAGCTGTTTTTCACTCTCTTAGCTGTAGAGGGCAGTGTCAGTGGCCCTCATATGTGGGATCTAAACTGGGGCTGCTGGCGTCCCAGACCAGCTCTTAACCAATGAGCCACTTGGCCGGCCCTTATTGTTGTTTTTTTGAGGGCAATATTACTGGCCCTCATATGTGGGGCCCAAACGGGGGCCGCTGGCACCCCAAGCCAGCTCTTAACCACTGCGCCACTCGGCCAGCCCTGTAGTATATTTTGATATCAGGTAGCGTGATGCCTCCCACTTTGTTCTTCCCCACACTTTTAAAAGCATGTTCTCAAATAAATAAATTAATAAAAGCATGTTTTCATGCTACCAAAGTCTCCAAAGTTATTTTCAATGACTACATAGAACTCCAGCAAGTGGACATAAACTAAATTAACCATTCCTCTCACAAGGAGATTGCACAGGTTTTTCTAAATATATTCAAATTATAGTCAATTCAATCTCAGGGCTACACTGACAACAGGTAAGGCATAGCATTAAAAATAAAATCAAGGGCCGGCCGAGTGGCGCATTGGTTAAGCGCTGGTTTTGGGATGCCAGCGGCCCCGGTTCGGATCCCACATGAGGGCCAGTGACACTGCCCTCTACAGCTAACAACAGCTCCACCGGAAGCTGGGCTGTGCGAGCCCCGGTGATGGTGTGGGCTGCAGCCCCTGCTGCAGTGGGCTGCCATAGGCTACAGTGAGTGGTCCGCAGCCAGCGTGAGCGGCTGGCAGTCAAGCGTGAGCTGCCAATAGCTGCAATGAGCGACATCCAGAGGCCAGCGACCGATCTGCCTCATCCGGGAAGAGCGCAATGATGATACCAACAGTGAAGCAACATCCTCCGCAACTAAACTGAAGAACAAGAAGACGGCAACTTGTCTGTTCCCCTTCCCCGATTCCCCAACGCTGTTCCCCTCCACCAATTCCCCAATAAAAATAAAATAAAATAAAATAAAATAAAATCAAGTTTAATCCACATCCTACCATCAGAGAAATTTCTCCTGGAATCTTTTCTCCTCTATTTCCATCAGAATTCAAACAAAAGTTGCATGCATACATATGTGAAATGGCAGTTCTATGAGAACATGAGAGTCAACCACAAGCAGTCTCGTTCACTTTTAATTAGCATAGACCCTTTCCTAGGGAAGAAATTTTATTGGGGTGGGGGGCAATTAATGGTCAGATGAACACTTCCTTGCAGCCACCTTCTTTAGTCCCATACACTAAAAACATTACCTCCTTCCTCTCAATAAAAGTGGGAAAACTAGTAATTCTTAAAATATTAATGTAAGGGCCGACCAAGTGGCCCTGTTGGTTAAGAGCTCACTCGAAAGTATGAGCTGAGCTCTGAGCAACAGCAGTTCGATGCCCAGCCCGAGCTGAGCTGCCATGAACTGCCAACAGGTGGCAGGAGCCTCAGCTAAAAAAACAAAAGAAAAAAAAATTAATGTAAAATAAAATCAGTTTATAATTTCCTTTTGAAGGAAACCATATATCTTTCAGGGAAAAATAGCAAGTAAAAAATGAAATAAAAATATTTTCACTTGGTTTGACTACTAGTCACAGAAAAGGAACATAATAGAAATCAAAACTTATATTAATCCTCCTTTAAACAAAGAAGATAGTATTTTACAATGAAATTTCTTAATCCATTATTTGCTAAAGAAACATAACCAGATTATCCCAATTCCTTGTGAAGAATTATTTAAATATATTTACCTTCTGTTATATATGTTCGACCCTATTCACAAATATGCCTTCATTATGCTTATAATAAAACTATATAAAAGCTAAAATGAAAAGGAAAAGCTTTATACTTTTTTTTTAAAGATTTTATTGGGGAATTGGTGGAGGGGAACAGCGTTGGGGAATCGGGGAAGGGGAACAGACAAGTTGCCGTCTTCTTGTTCTTCAGTTTAGTTGCGGAGGATGTTGCTTCACTGTTGGTATCGTCATTGCGCTCTTCCCGGATGAGGCAGATCGGTCGCTGGCCTCTGGATGTCGCTCATTGCGGCTATTGGCAGCTCACGCTTGGCTGCAGGCCGCTCACGCTGGCTGCGGACCACTCACTGTAGCCTATGGCAGCCCACTGCAGCAGGGGCTGCAGCCCACACCATCACCGGGGCTCGCACAGCCCAGCTTCCGGTGGAGCTGTTGTTAGCTGTAGAGGGCAGTGTCACTGGCCCTCATGTGGGATCCGAACCGGGGCCGTTGGCATCCCAAAACCAGCGCTTAACCAATGTGCCACTCGGCCGGCCCTATACTTTTTAGTATATTAGGAATATGGGGTCAATCATGCTTTCAATTTCTATTAACAAAATGCTTTTATAATAAACAACACTCATTTAAAGTTTTCTAGATAACTAAGATATTTTTAAAGAGCAATCACTCTTAGAAGGACAAAAGGGCTGAGCATAAACTAAATTCCCATAAGAATATAGGCTCATAGGGCTGAGGGAATTCTAATCATAATCAACTGGAGATTAAAACAGAGAACAAGGACTGGCCGAGTGGCACATTGGTTAAGAGCTGGCTTGGGATGCCAGCGGCCCAGGTTCAGATCCCACATATGGGGGCCAGTGACACTGCCCTCTACAGCTAACAACAGCTCCTCCTGGAGCTGGGCTGCGAGCCCCGGTGACGGTGTAGGCTGCAGCCCCTGCTGCAGTGGGCTGCCATAGGCTACAGTGAGTGGCTGGCAGCCAGCATGAGCTGCCAATAGCCGCAGTGAGTGAACATCCAGAGGCCGGCGACCGATCTGCCTCTCCTGAGAAGAGCGCAATGACGATACCAACATGGGCCAGTGAAGCAACGATCTCCGCAACTAGACAGAATAACAAAAAAAGACAGCAACTTGTCTGTTCCTCTTCCCCGATTCCCCAACGCTGTTCCCTCCCCCAATTCCCCAATAATATCTTTTTAAAAAAATAAAAAGTGGACAAATGGCCCAGGTCATTTTGCTGATATAAGTTACACAAAAACATTACACTGTAATTCACAACGTAGCAAAAATAGTCCCCAATTCACATGTTATTTAAATGCCCATTTAAGGGGTTAGGAACTCCTATTGTTAAATTTTTTCTACAAAAACAGTAAGTGGTGCCTTAAGACTACCAGGCTAGCCCCTCAAAATCCTGTAAAATGTATACATAAAAGTTGAAAAACTTTGTATTTACAATTGGGAGGAAAACTTACAACCCTTATATTTATACACAAAAAATAAATAAAGATTTTATCTTAAAGCTAACATTACAGAAAAAGCAGTTTTAAGAACAGCCACAAGTAAAAGGGACTTTTAGAGATTCTTATGTTCATTGTGGGATTTGAACATTGAAGACATTGGTTTTTGATTATGCCGTATATCACTAACTACTCATGTATATCAGCCATCATTACAATGTTATTTTATTGGGGGGGAGGGACTTACAAAAAGAACAAGGTGAAGTAATGTGTGCAAAGGAAAACTGCCTGCCTAAAATCAAATCAATTCAAGAGAAAGGCAGAAAGGGCAAGGACAGAGGGAACACTACCCAAACTCCATTCCCCTTACATAAAATAAAGGAAATTCTGAAGAAATGACATTCACTCTCCTGCATGGATTACCAACTTGGGAGCTCAAACCAAAGCTTGATGGCAGATATCAGACACAGTGTGTACCTGCTGAAGAAGCAGGCAAGGGCAAGCCAGAGAGCACCAACAATTCAGTCAATGAGACCATACTCATAACTATTTTTGGTTTCATACACGAATCAGAACAACCCTGCAAATTAACAATAATCGAACAGTTATTAAAGATCCACACAGCCTCCATTTAAAACTAAAAGATTAATCAGCCTGTCTTATGATATTTCTTGTTTTTCTGAGAATTCTTTCTATCCACTTAAGGTTTTTCAATCGAAAACAAGATCAAAGTTAACTGAGAACTTAATTTGTTTTAAAAATGGGAAAGAAAAAAAAAGTAAGCATCCAGCGCTTTTAGAGTCTTATTTTCTTTTTACTTTCTTACACTTCTGGCAGTCAACTGCTTATTCAAAAAAGAAGGCATTATATCAATGAGAAATATTTAAGAATGGCAATGCAATTTTATAAGCAGGATAAATTGGGAAATAACTCTGGGGACTCAGGCGAGGAATGTTAAGTCTTAACAGGCCTTACCCAAATGATGGGGTAAAAATGGCTCACTCATTTGATGAAAAATGCTTTCAATTCAAAACAGCAAATTTTCTTTTAAAAGCAAATGTTCTCATATTAAGAAATATTTAATTTTTTATAAAAGTCAACCTAACGAAAAAAACATTCTGTTCTTAACCTTCTATTTGCAAAGGCATAATTTCAATAATTACAATAAATTTTATCTAATAAGTTTTGGTTTAAAATAGAATATTGGTCATGAATTATATTTTCCAGATGAAAAAAAAATGTTATGGGTTCTACCCCCAATGAAACCTACATATGAAAATGCTTTAAACTTACTAGGCATAATTGCTTTTGTTTCTGTCCCTCCTTTTCTATGCCTAATTTTATTTTAATGTTTTTTTAATTTATTTATTTAAAATATTTTACTAGGGAATTGGGGGAGGGGAACAGTGTTGGGGCATTGGGGAAGGGGAACAGCCAAGTTGTTGTTCTTCAATCTTCGTTGTGGAGGGCGCCAGTCGCCATGGCTTCCTGTTGGCAGCTCATGGCCTCTAAATTCAAGGTGCTGTGTTCAATCTTAGTTGCGGGTGGGTGTAGCCACCATCCCATATGGGAGTTGAGCCAGATGTCTTGTTGATAAGAGAGCACGCACTATCCACTGAGCCATCCGGGCGTCAGCTCAGCTAAGTTGCCGAGTTCAGTCTTAGTTGCAGGTGGGTGTAGCCCACCATCGAACAGGCAATCTTGTTACACCAGCTGAGCCATCCTGCCACCTTTTGGCAGCTCAGCACTGACTCAGCTCAGGCACAGCATCACTGGCCCATGCGGGAATCAAACCGGCTGCCCTGTTGCTCAGAGCTTGTGCTCTAAGCCAACTCTTAATCAACTGAACCACTTGGCCGGTCCCTGCCTAATTTTAAATTAATGAATACTAAATAGTAATATCTTTCAAAATTAAAATAACTGGAAATTTATATCCTATTTTTTAAAAGATTTTATTGAGGAATAGAGGAAGGGGAACAGTGTTGGGGAATCGCGGAAGGGGAACAGACAAGTTGCTGTCTTTTTGCTCTTCAGTCTAGTGGAGGACATCGCTTCACTGGCTCATGTTGGTATTCTCATTGTGCTCTTTTAGGCTGAGGAAGTCACTCGCCGGCCATTGGACGGTAGCTGACGGTGGCTCACAGCAGCTCAAGAAAGCACAGGCCAGCTGCCAGCCAGCCCCACTGCAGCCTACACCATCGCCGGGGACTCACAGCAGCCCAGCTCCAGGTGGAGCATTTTTTTACCAACTTAGCTGTAGAGGGCACAGCATCACTGTCCCTCATGTGGGATCCAAACTGGGGCCCTGCTGCTCAGAGCAGGCGTCCCAAGCCAACTCTTATTTTTTTTTTTTTTTTGCTGAGCCATCCTGCTACCTGTTGGTAGCTCAGCGGATGCTCAGCTTGAGCCGGGCATCAAACTGCTGTTGCGCAGAGCTCAGCTCGCACTCTTGGGCGAGCTCTTAACCAACTGAGCCACTCGGCCGGCCCCCAAGCCAACTCTTAACCAACGCGCCACACGGCCAGCCCTATATCCTGTTTAATTATGTAACATTTTACTTAATAAACTATATTTGTAATATGCAGTAAATTCCCTTTTTTATATAAAGATTTTATTGTGGAATTGGTAAAGGGGAACACTGTTTTTCCAGGAACCATCAGCTCTAAGTCAAGTTGTTGTCCTTCAATCTTAGTTGTGTTGGGTGCAAGTTCATCTCCAAGTCCAGTGTCAGTTTTCAATCTAGTTTTTTTTTGGAGGGCGGCGTAGTCCACTATCCCATGTGGGAGTCAAACCATCCACCTTATTGCACACTGAGCCACCCAGCCACCCATTAGCAGCTCGAGGCTGCTCAGCTTCAAAGTGCTGTGTTCAATCTTAGTTGCAGGGGGACACAGCCCACCATCACATACGGGTGTCGAACCGGCAACCTTGCTGCTAAGAGCACACGCTCTCACCAGCTCAGCGGCAGCTCACTGGCCCATGTGGGAATTGAACTGGCAACCCTGTTGCTCAGAGTTTGTCCTCTAAACAACAGAGCCACTTGGCAGGCCCTGCAGTAAACTCCTTTTGCTTTTAATGTTTTCCATAACAACTGCCTTTAATAAGATCCCAAAATAACCAGCTTTAGTAAATATACTGAACCTCAGTTTCTTTAAATTTCCTAGTGTAAATAAGATCACAATCGTTTTCATTTCAATGCTAGCTTTTCTCTTATGTTTATGACAATAACTAGCCTGTGTAATTTTTAATACAGCCAGCAACTGCTGAATATACCATGTCATAATTATAAAAACCAAGTAATATCATATGACTATTATGCAGGTCAAATAACATCCTTATACAAAAATATAGTCTTACTATAATTATAGTTTTAATCTTAACTATAATATATTCATATAAAAGCTTTACATAATGTGAACTATCTTATACCTTTTGTTTTCATTCATAGCAATTTGATGGAAAACAGGATATTTATTAATTCTGACCAAGCCAAAAATAATAGCTATGATACTTTTAAAGTCTTACCTCTATAAGTCGAACTATCATGGCTTTTATTTTCACTGAGGATCCGGCATAAATGCAAACTAGAATAAAACAAATAGTCTGCATTAATTTCAAATCCTAACATAGATGGTCCTTACAGAGCAAATTATATCGACTAAAAATATTTGGCAATGTATCAGATATTTCAATGCATTAGTATATAATGAGAATAAAACAAACCTAAAAATCCTAATTTGTCAGAACTGGAGGATGCTAGTGAATCAATTTATGATTTTGAAAACTGATAAAAGAATGAAAAAAATCAAGCACTTATTCTGCCATCATCTTATAAGAAGCAACAGTTGATAAGAAATGTGTCTGCATAGAAGTATTTCAGCAATAAATAATGAAGGAATGATAGAATTACATCATTATATTAAGATTCCTAATAAATTAAAAGATCGAGGGATAAATGGCTATTCACATCACAAGAAGAGACAATCTGACATTATGTGCCTCCTAACCCTTATGAAAGTATACACTACCCACCTATGAAGTTATCAAAAAAATTAAAAGGCATGAACCTAAATTCAGACTGCAGGAAACTCTATAGGACAATGACCCAGTCTCTTCAACAAATGTATATTGCTATGAAAAATAAAAGATGAGGGGGGATCCTCAGAGTAAAAAAGGTATAAGAGAGACAGCAATCACAATGCATGAATCCTTACATGGATACTGTTTCAAACAAGTATTTTAAAAATTAACATGAGTAAATTTTTTATGAGTCGATATGAATATTTTATAAAGACCCCATCTTTAAGAGATAAATCCTGAAATATTTAGAGATGAAATGATATTTAGTTCAGTAGAATGGGAAAATGGGAAGGGTTATAGATGAAACAGTATTGGCCAGCAGTTGACAACTACAGAAGCTGGTTGATGATTTCATTAAGACTATTATACCATTCTAGTTTCTCATCTGATCTTTTTCCCCAATAATAAAGTTTAAAAACAAAAAATTGAATTTTTCTACAAATTGAAAAAAATACTTGTATTTTGAATACCTCTTCATTAGATTAACTTAAATACAGCCAAGAAGGATATACAGGCTACACTGAAAACAGGTATGCTCACTTGGAACTCCAGAAAGGAGAATGGGGCAAAATCACTATCTGAAGAAATAATAACCAAGAATTCAGTTTTCCAGAACTGAAATGAAATCCACAACTGGGTACATTACAGTAAAGCTACAGAAAACCAAAGACAAAATCATTTAAGCAACAAAGAAAAGAAAGACAATATTATCTTCACAACTTCTCAACAGAACCGTGAGTGCCAGAGAGAGCTGAAAGATACATGGTAAGGTGCTAAAACAAAGTATCTGCCAACCTAAAATTCTATACCCAAAAACCAAAATTCCAAGAAAAGGCAAAATAAGGACTAAACTTCTAACAATAACTGAGTTCATACACTAAAAGGAAAGCTTAAGGACATTCTTTAGGCAGGATATAAATGATTCTGGATAGAACCTTAGAGCTGCAGCAAGAAATGACAAGGGAAAAAATGGTTAAGTGTATGTGATACGGACCAAACAAAAGAGCCCCTCTGCCCTCCCCACATAGGGATTTTAAGTCTCCTTATCCCTAGTTTCTTAGCTCCCTAGTCCCTGGTCCTAATCACTTTTTAAATCAGTTTCTTAAATCTTAAACAAAAGACTGTTCCTAGTCTGAATCATAGAAAGTCTCCTGCCCTCTGCTTCAGATAATTACCCAGAAACTTTTGATTTATGCTTGCTGATTGTAATCACTGTGGCCCAGCATTCTTTCTAGGTCATTCCGGGCCCAGCTCCTGGGTGAAGAATGCCACCTGAATGACCGGTTAAACCAGAGAAAAAAGCCACAGGCTCCATGAAGCTAAATGGACTTTCCATCACATTGTCAACCTGTGCCCGTAGCTTTGAGTCCTGCTTTTTGCGCCAACACTTTTAAATCTATTAAACAAAATCTATCTCTCCTCATTGTGAGGTCATCGGGATACAAATGATTCCCCAGCAAGGCATCCAGTACATCCCAACCAAGGAGGCCAACGCGGTCTTCCAGGTGGATCTCAAGACCCCTGCCTCTCATTTAAGATCAGATAGGGCGAGAGTTCTGTAAATCCATGATAGATAGGGACAATGACTACATTCAGCAGGAAGCTGATACAGAAAAAGAGACCTCCTGTCCCTCAACTTCCCATAGAGATTTATGGGGATCACGCCTCTCGAGGAAATAAGGCAGGCAGTTAGAGGCAGGAATTGTGTCTCTAAACATTCCTTCACATCCCACACAACCTACAAAATGTAACCACCCAGAAACCTCCCCTCCACGCCCTAACATTTCCCTTATTTACTATAGCCATCAACCACTATGAGAAAGCTAAAGGACACAAGATACCTAACTAGATTAGAGTGGTCACTCACAACTGTGCAGTAAAGGTTACAATGACCTTCATTTCACCCTAGACCAGGGGTCAGCAAACTGTGGCTAGCGAGCCACATGCTGCCCTTTGAGTATGTTCCATCTCAAAGGTTTGCTGACCCCTGGAAGAGCCAATCCTGTCCCTCACAACAACGTAAAAATTATTTGAGAGTCATAAATATATTTTTATATAATCACCATTATGTGAATAATATCCTTTAAAAATTTTATAAGTGAAACTATGATAGTTTCATTTTCATTTTCAATTTTACTTCAGAGACAACTTACGCTCCCAAAGAGCAGCATATGGCTTGCGAGCCGCAGTTTGCTGACCACTGGTGGCTCTTCTGTCTCAAAAGTTTGTGACCCCTGCCCTAGCCTCATTATACCATCATAGTAATACCATACATATGCCTGGAAGTTCATTAATATCATTATAACAAACTGAATTCTGGGAAGGAATATGTGCAGTCTGAAAAGACGTAATAGTCTCCTGCCAATCATAAGTACCAATCAAGAAAACCCACACCCAGAGAGGAGTAGCCCATTCTAGAAGAGGAAAAAATAAAAACACCAAGTCCTCGCCAGTTGGTGCCTTTTGTGCCACTCTGTTGCTCCGGACCATCCCTCTATCCATTTTTTTGGAGTGTACTTTCAATTCTAATAAATTGTTCTTTTGCAACTGCCTTTTGGTGTCACGCTCAATTCTTTGTTCAGGATACCAAGACCCTGGACATGGAGTCGAGGGGATTCCATGTTCTAGTAACATATGGATACCTCTAAATGAATATTAACTGAATAATAATAAGTGTCTTGTGGTATTTAAACTTTTATAGTATTAAATATATAGATATATAAATGAATAATATAAAAATACATCAAGATTAATGTGGGTTTATCTCAAATACACAAGTTTAGTTCGAATTAATTCATCACATTAAACTGACTTTTTAAAATCACACTATAGTTGGGCCGGCCGAGTGGCGCATTGGTTGGGCGCTGGTTTTGGGATGCCAGCAGCCCCGGTTCGGATCCCACATGAGGGCCAGTGACACTGCCCTCTACAGCTAACAGCAGCTCCACCTGGAGCTGGGCTGTGCGAGCCCCGGTGATGGTGTGGGCTGCGGCCCCTGCTGCAGTGGGCTGCCATAGGCTACAGTGAGTGGCCCGCAGCCAGCGTGAGCGGCTGGCAGCCAAGCGTGAACTGCCAATAGCCGCGGTGAGCGACATCCAGAGGCCAGCGACCGATCTGCCTCATCCGGGAAGAGCGCAATGACGATACCAACAGTGAAACAACATCCTCCGCAACTAGACTGAGGAACAAGGAGACAGCGACTTGTCTGTTCCCCTTCCCCGATTCCCCAACACTGTTCCCCTCTGCCAATTCCCCAATAAAATCTTTAAAAAAAAAAAAAAAAAAAAAAAAAAAAAAAAATAAAATCACACTATAGTTTAATAGATGCATAAAAGACATTTGAGCCCAGCCTGAGCTGAGCTGCCATTGAGCTGCCAACAGGTGGCAGGATGGCTCAGTTAAAAAAAATAAAATAAAAGACATTTGACAATATTCAACATCTATTACTACTTTTTTAAAAGACTCTTAGAAGGGCTGGCTGAATGGGTCAGTTGGTTAAGAGCTCACTCAAGAGTGCGAGCTGAGCAACAGCAGTTCGATGCCCAGCCTAAGCTGCTGCTAAACTGCCAACAGGTGGCAGGATGGCACAGCTAAAAAAAAAAAGACTCTTAGAAAAATAAGAACAGAAAGGAACTGTTACAATTTGAAAGTTCTGATAGTATGGTTCACAAACCCTTGACTCCCAAAACACTTTATGGAGTTGCACAAGATCAGAATTATATTTGTAATAATACTAAAATTTCATTCCCTTTTTTTGCTGTACTGACATTTACACTAATAGTTTAAAAACAAAGAAAGATAAGACTGCTGGCATCTTAGCATGTGTCAAGGCAAAAACACAAAACTGTCTCATGGAATTCTTCATTGAAGGAAAGAATAAAGCCATTTTCATGTAAGATGCCACCAGTTTCATTTTATTTTTCATGACTGTTCACAAACAAAAGCCAGTTTCACTTAGGAATGTCCTCAATGGGAGTGACATCAGCAAAATGGCAGGCAGCATAGGAAGCCCGAGGCCTTCCTTCCTCCCATGGAAACATCCATTCAACAATAATACTCATACACCAATTCCCTTTATGAGAAATTCAGAAACCAGTTAAGAGGCTCCTGCACTCAAGGCAAGCACTAAACCAGCTGCATTAAAGCGGGTAGGAAAATTCCTGACACCCTTTCACCATAGTACCTCCTCCTGGCACAGCACCACACAATCAGAAGGAAACTCCCAGCTCCTAAATTCTCCCTGAGGACGAAAAGTGAAGACTGCAATGTACATCTAACATTCTGACTTGGCAGGGAGGCTAGAACCTGGGGTACTAGTTTCTTTCTCAAACATCTTGGAGCACAGACAGGACCTCGCATACTCTAGATGACTAGGGCCTGCAGAGAACAAAAAAGAGCACAGTGGTGACCTGCAGATCCAAAGAACCAACAATACAGGAAACAGAGACCAATACCACTCATCAACCTCTTCTTCAGGGGAGAAAGAGAAGACTGGAGTGTGTCCAACATTCCAGCTTTGGGGTAAAGGGGCTGCCTGAGGGACTGGTTTCTGTCTAGCCTGACTTTGGGTGCTGGCAGTACCTGGTGTCCTCTAGGCTGCCAGGGGTCACTAAGAACAAAAAAGAGCTGGGTGGTATGCTGCTGCTTCAGAGGACCCATGGTACAACAGATAGACAAAAAGATATAAGTGAGTACAAGCTTCTGAAAAAAAAAAGAAACTGGAAAATCCTTCTAATTTGGAATCCACACACCTAAGTCCAGAGAAGACATATCTAGAGAAAAGGTTTGAGAGGCACCGAGAATCTAAACCAGGCTGACTGGTAAAGGCCTTTCCCTGTACTAAATTAGTCCATAAAGACTGGGAGAGAAAAGTGTTTTTTCAAATGCAATGAAACTAACACAAAATTAAAAAGAACACAGAGAGAGGGCCATTCGAGTGGTGCGGCGGTTAAGCACTGGCTTGGGAAGCCAGTGGCGCCGGTTCGGGTCCCACTTATGAGGGCCAGTGACACTGCCCTCAAAAAAAAAAAGAACATAGAGAGAGAGAAAATGACCCAATAAAAGGAACAAAGTCTCCAGAAACTGACTCTAAACAATTAGAGGTATATGAATTATATGGAAAGAATTTAACCATCATAAAGACACTCAGCAAGCTCAGAAATTTGATACATGAACACAATGAGAATTTCAACAAACGGATAGAAAATATTAAAAAAGAACGAGAAAATTTAGGAGCTAAAGAAGGTAATAACTGAACGGAAAATTTCACTAGAAAGTTTCAACAGCATTACAGATAGTCACATACAAAAGAATGAAATTGAACACTTATTTTACATCCCAATACAAATTTGAACTTAAAAAATGAATTAAGTACGTAAACGTAAGACCTGAGACTAAAACTCCTAGAAAAAAACATGCGGGGGAAGCTTCATGACATTGGTCTTAGCAAGAATTCTTAGATAAGACACCAAAAGCACAGGCTTCAAAAGCAAAAACAGGCAAGTGGGACATCAAAATAAAAATTGTATGCACAACAAAGGAAACAAGGAACAGAATGAAAAGACAACCTATGCAATGGAACAAAATATTTGAAAACCATATATCTGATAAGTGGCTAATACCCACAATACCAGGTCTGACCATTAAGTTCGCGAACTCATCCTAGTAAAAGTGCTACATACCTCATTGCTGAATATCACTAGGGTCACTTTTGAAGTATTCCCCTTGGGAAGCTATGCACTGACACCAGCGTCTAGCCACCCTTCAAAGGAATTTTGGAGCTCTTTTTTCTGGAATGGCCATCAGAGCTGTCGTCATATTACACCTGATGTCCTGAATATCATCGAAATGTCTTCCTTTCAATATTTCCTTTATCTTTGGGTAAAGAAAGAAGTCACTGGGCCAGATCATGTGAGTAGGGAGGATGTTCCAATACGGTTCTTTGTTTACTGGATAAAAACTCCATCACAGACAGTGCCAGGTGAGCTAGTGCATTCTCGTGTTGCAAGAGCCATAAATTATAGGTGAAATTCAGGTCGTCTAACTTTTTCATGAAGCCATTTCAGTACTTCCAAATAGTAAACTTCCTTAACTGTTTGTCCAGTTGGTACAAATTCATAATGCTATGATATCTCTCTGATATCAAAAAAGCTTAGGGCCGGACGAGTGGCATGGTGGTTAAGCGCTGGCTTGGGACGCCAGCGGCCCGGGTTCGGATCCCACATATGAGGGCCAGTGACACTGCCCTCAAAAAAAAAAGTTTAGCAACATTGTTTTGACTCTTGATTTGGACTGACAGCACATTTTTTTGGTTGTGGAGAATTGGCTGGCTTCCATTGTTCACTTTCACACTTTGTTCAGAGTCATAATGGTACATCCATGTTTCATCACAAGTGATAACACAGCCCAAAACATCATCTTGCCTCTCCAAAAGGTCTTGGCAAACTTTGACTCTCCTCTGCTTTTGTTCATCGGTGAGCTCCTGCAGGACCATTTTTGCACACACCTTTCTTATGCCAAGATTTCAGTTTAAATTTTCCTGTTTCTCAATCAATGTTTACTTGGTCTGCTATGCTTCTCACAGTAAGCTGACAATTTTAATGCACAATTCAATGAATTTTTGCAATGTTTCCGTCAGTTCTACTCGATACTGTCTGTCCTAACCTCCCTTCATCACTGACACATTCTCTCCCCTCAGAAAAACATTTAATTCATTTGTATACTGTTGTTTTCTTCATGGCATTATTCCCATAAACTTGGAATAACATGTCCCTGATTTCACTCCTGCCAAGAAAATTAATGTTTTTTTCATCGCACTAATTCAAGCTCAGACATTCTTCTACAGCACACAAACATACAACAATGAACATCACCGTGGAAGACACTGCCACACTTCCACACAAACACAACTGTGAGACACAAATATACCAAGGTTATGAAACCTTACCGAGCTGTTTGTACAGTGCTGCCAATGTAAGCGCAGTGGCAAGTTTGCTAATTTAATTGTCATACCTCATATATAAGGAATACCTATGACTCAACAGCAAAAATAACAACTTGAATTAAAAGCAGTCGAAACACTTGAACAGACATTCCTCCAAAGGCAAATGACCAATAGGTATATGAAAAGATGTGCAACATCACCTATCAGAGAAATGCCAATCAAACCCACAATGAGCTATCACTTCACACTTTGTAAGCATGCATTATTAAAAAAAAAACAGCAACAGAGAATTACGTCATAAAACGGCAGTATGAGGGGGGCCTCTTTAAATTTCCACTGGAATTTATAATAAATTGTACAGCTATAATTCCACAGCAGACTCCCTGTGCTGCAGAGAGGCAAGCTTAAGAGACTCACAATTAAAATCATTGAAAGGTGGGCAAATTGGGCATGTGGGGGAGGAGAAAAGGGGGAAGTGAGGAGACACAGGTCGGGGCGTGGGGCTGCAAGACACAAACCGAGCTTGGACCTTCAAGGTTCCTGCTTTCCAGAGCTACAGCAGTCAAAGGAGAGGGAAGACTGCGGACTGCTAGCACTCCCCTTATGGCACACAGTCCTGCCGCAGGATCAGCATATAACACAGCTGATCCCAACACTCATGGCAGTGACCTCAGAGCAAAGACTGAGGGAAGACGGATGAGAATTGTGGTTCAAGCCCTCACTGTCAAGAAGACAGAAGACAAAGGCAAGCAGTCTAGCCGACCCATTCCCACCCTCCAAGATCTTGCCCTACCTTAACCTTCCCAGTGCTAGACGCGGAACAGAAGGAGTGTCAGATCAGAAGAACAGAATATTTGGGCTGGCCGAGTGGCGTGGTGGTTAAGCGCTGGATTGGGACATCAGTGGCCCCAGTTCAGGTCCCCCATATGAGGGCCAGTAACACTGCCCTCAAAAAAAAAAAAGAATAGAATATTTGCAGTTCTGAGAACTGCAGCACAACAGCCACAGACTCGAAGCCCAACTCATTCCAGCAAAGGGGAGGGAGCCTTCGGTGAAGGATTGGTTATGCTGGTGGTAGCCACCACTGCCCAGAGCCACCTCTCACAACCCACATTGCCCCTGCCATACCTATCTAGGTGAATCCCTGCAGAGTTAAAAAGAGCCAAGGAATAACACATGATCTGAAAGGGGTATTGGGAGACATTTGGAAATTCAGAAGCTCTCCATATCCCCCAACAGAGGCGGTACGCTGAGACACAGGCGATCTGCTCCCACGGGAGAGGCCCACCTTCCAGGGAACCCCTGAGTGTGTGAGAAGCTGGAGCAGTGCAGAGAAAATATAACACTACAGCGTGAGAGAGAATAAAAGGCTGCATAGGAGAGAAAACAAAGCATTATACCAACACCTGCTGGAAAACAAAAGAAAGACCTCTTCCTACCAAGCTGTTGCAGAACCCACTCCTGTAGATACCTAGGAACAGAAGCAATAATTCATTCATTGTCACGAATAACCAAGGTAACACAGCAGCTCAGAAAGAAAATGAAAAATCTACAGAAAATGAACTTAAAAACATGGTAATATGTGACTTAAATGACAGAGAATTCAAGATTGCAGTTCTGAAAAAAAACTCAATGAGATGCAAGAAAACACAGACAGCGAAAGCAGTCCTAAGAGGGAAGTTTATAGCAGTGAAGGCCTACCTAAAGAAGGAAGAAAAATCTCAAATCAACAGGTTATCCTTACACCTAAGGGAACTGGAAAAAGAACAGCAAACGAGGCCCAAGGGGAGTACAAGAAAGGAGATAATAAAGACCAGAGCAGAAATAAACAATATAGAGAACAGAAAAACAATTCAAAAGATCAATGAAACCAAGAGCTGGTTTCTTGAGAAGATAAACAAAATTGACAAACGTCTAGCCAGGCTCATCAAAAAAAAAGAGAGAGGACTCAAATTAGCAAAATCAGGAATGAAAGAGGGGAAATGACTACAGACATCACAGAAATACAAAAAATTCTAAGAAATTACTATGAGCAACTATATGCCAACAAATTTGACAATCTGGAAGAAATGGATAATTTTCTAGAAGCATACAACCTTCCAAAGCTAACACAAGAAGAAACAGAAAATCTAAATACCCTGATTACAACCAAGGAAATTGAATCAGTACTTGACAAGCTCCCAAAAATCAAAAGCCCTGGACCAGACCGCTTCACAAGTGAATTTTATCAAACATTCAAAAAAGAACTATCACCTATTCTTCTCAAATTAATCCAAAAAATTGAGAAGGAGGGAAGGCTCCCAAACACTTTTTATGAAGCCATTATCACCCTGATTCCAAAACCAGATAAAGACAGCACAAAAAAGCAAAACTACAGGCCAATCTCCCTGATGAATATAGATGCAAAAATTCTCAATAAAATATTAGCAAACAGAATTCAGCAATATATTAAGAAGATCATACATCATGATCAAGTGGGATTCATCCCTAGTGCGCAAGGCTGGTTCAACATCCGTAAATCAATTAATGTGATACACCACATCAACAAAATGAAGGATAAAGATCACATGGTCATTTCAATAGATACAGAAAAAGCATTTGACAAAATCCAACAGCTATTTATGTTAAAAAACCCTTAGCAAAGTGGGAATACAGGGATCATATCTCAACATAATAAAAGCCATATATGATAAACCTACAGCTAACATCATACTCAATGGGGAAAAGCTAAAACCATTTCCCTTAAGATCAGGAACAAAACAAGGCTGTCCACTTTCTCCTCTTTTATTCAACATAGTGCTGGAAGTTCTAGCCACAGCAATCAGATAACAAAAAGAAATAAAAGGCATCCAAATTGGCAAAGAAGAAGTAAAATTGTCATTATATGCAGATGACATGATACTGTATATAGAGAACCCCAAAGACTCCATCAAAAAACTATTGGAACTGATAAGACGAATTCAGTAAAGTAGCAGGATATAAAATCAATGTTCAGAAATCAGTGGCATTTGCATATACCAATAATAAACTAATGGAAAGAGAAATTAAAAAAACTGTCCCATTTACAATTGCGTCAGGAACTATAAAATACCTAGGAATAAATTTTACCAAAGAAGTGAAAGATCTGTACTCAGAAAATTATAAGACAATGAAGAAAGAAATCATAGAAGATACAAATAAATGGAAACACCTACCATGCTCATGGATAGGAAGAATTAATATAGTTAAAATGTCCATACTGCCTAAAGCAATATATAGATTCAATGCAATTCCTATCAAACTACCAAGGGCATTTTTCACAGAAATAGAAAATATAATCCTAAAATTTATATGGAATCATAAAAGACCCAGAATAGCCTTGGCAATTCTGAGAAATAAGAACAAAGTCGGGGGGATCACGCTACCAGACATCAAAACCTACTACAACGCTACAGTAATCAAGACAGTTTGGTATTGGCATAAAAACGGCACATCAATCAGTGGAACAGAACAGAGAGCCCATAAATAAATCCAGGCATTTACGGACAGTTAATCTATGACAAGGGAAGCAAGAATTTACACTGGAGTAAAGACAGTCTATTCAATAAATGGTGCTGGGAAAATTGGATTGACACATGCAAATAAAATGAAACTGGACCACCTCCTTACGCCTTATACAAGAATAAATTCAAAATGGATTAAAGACTTAAATGTAAGACCAGAAATCATAAAAATCCTAAAAGAAAATATAGGGAGTACATTTGCAGACATTACCCGGAGCAATATTTTTACTGATACATCCCTACGGGCAAGGGAAGTAAAAGAAAAAATGAACATATGGGATTATATCAGACTTAAAAGTTTTTTCACAACAAAGGAAACCATTAATAAAACAAAAAGGAAGCCTACTGAATGGGAGAATATATTTGCCAACGATATATCTGATAAGGGGTTAATATCCAAAATTTATAAAACACTCATGAAACTCAACACCAAAAAAACAAACAACCCAATTAAAAAATGGGCAGAAGATATGAAGAGACATTTCTCTAAAGAGGACATACAGATGGCCAACAGGTATATGAAAAAAAGTTCAACCTCACTGGTCATTAGGGAAATGCAAATAAAAACCACCATGAGATACCACCTCACTCCAGTCAGAATGGCTATCATCAATAAATCAACAAACAACAAGTGCTGGCGAGGCTGTGGGGAAAAGGGGACCCTGCTGCACTGTTGGTGGGATTGCAGATTGGTGCAGCCACTATGGAAGTCAGTATGGAGGTATCTCAAAGAACTGGAAATAGAGCTACCGTTTGACCCAGCAATTCCACTCCTAGGTATTTATCCTGAAAAAACCAAGACACTTATTCAAAAAAAGTTATGCACCCCTATGTTCATAGCAGCACAATTTACAATAGCTAAGACTTGGAAACAACCAAAATGCCCATCAGTAGATGACTGGATTAAGAAACTGTGGTATATTTTTTATACATTGGAGTATTACTCCGCTATAAAGAAGAATGAAATCGTACCATTTGCAATGATATGGATGGACCTAGAGACTATTATGTTAAGTGAAATAAGTCAGTCAGAGAAAGACAAATGCCATATGATCTCACTCATATGTGGAATCTGAAAAACTGTATGAATGAGCAAAGTAAACAGAAACTGTCTCATAGATATAGAGGAAAAATCAGGGTTGCTAATTGGGAGGGGGATGGGGATGAGGGAGAAGGGGAAGGGATTAGACAGCAAAAATAGGCAACTACAATATTGCCACTGGGATATGAAAAACAGTTTGTGGAATATAATTAATAATGTTGTAAATATTCTGTGGAATGCCAGATGGTCATAGGTCTTGTTAGGGAGACCATTTCATGGATGGAGTAGAGGTTTGATCACTGCACTGTATAAGTAAAGCGGAGGTTGTATACCTACTGTAATTGAATATATATAGATAGCCATGGGATGTGGATTATACTGTGGAAGAGAGTCAGAGGAAGAGTAATAGATATATATGATATGGGGGGAGTGGGGTGGCGAATTGGGGGGGTTGTCACTTTGAGGGGTAAAATGTATAACTATTGCACTGTGTTGTACACCTGAAACTAATTAAAAAAAAAAAAAAGAAAACACAGACAGGCAGTTTAATGAACTCAGAAACACAATGAAAGAACAAAATAAATATTTTACCAAAGACATTGAAACTTTTAAAAGGAACCAAATAGAATTTCTGGAGATTAAGAACGCAATAAAAGAAATGAAAAATGAAATAGACAGCTTAGGTAATACAGCCGACCACACGGAGGAAAGAATCATCGACACTGAAGACAGAAATCTGGCATGACACAGATGGAAGAAGAGAGATTGAGAGTTAAAAGAAATGAAAAAAACTCTATAAGAACTTTCTGACTCCATCAGAAAGAGCAAAATAAGAATAATGGGCACACCCGAATGAGAAGAAAGGAGAAGGGAACAGAGAGTATATTCAAACAAACAGTTGACAAGAACTTCCCAAACTTGGGGAAAGAACTGGATCCTCGAGTCCAATTAGCAAATACAACACCTAATTACCTCAATCCCCAACAGGCCTTCTCCAAGGCACACTGTATTGAAGCTTTCAAAAATTAACGACAAAGAGGGCCAGCAGAGTGGCGCGGTGGTTAAGCGCTGGCTCGGGAAGCCAGCAGCCATGGTTCGGGTCCCACATATGAGGGCCCGTGACACTGTCCTCAAAAAAAAAAAAAATTAACGACAAAGAAAAAATACTCAAGGCAGCCAGGGAAGAGAAGATGGTAACCTACAAAGGAAAGCCCATTAATTTATCATCAGATGTTTCCGCAGAAACTCTACAAGCCTGGAGGGAGTGGAATCACATATTCAAACTATTGAAAAGAGAGAAATTATGAGCCAAGAATAATATATCCAGCAAATATATCCTTTAGATATGAAGGATGAATGAAGACCTTTCCAGACTTACACAAGCTAAGGGAATTTTCTAACACACAACCTGCACTACAAGAAATACTGAAGGAAGCTGTTCGACCAAAAACAAAACAAAAAAAACAAATACAAAACCATGAGTAGTATTATGAACAGACAGACAGAAGCAGGAAATGGCAACCCCTATACCAAGTAAGACACTATACACTTAAACATAACATATAAGGTAAAGAAGAAAAAAAAAACCACTTAGGAAAAAAGATGAAAAAGACAACTTGCTACTGCAGCACAGATATCAACTTACAGCACAAATAGTTATAATTTGTGACAACAAAAACATGAAAGGGCCAGCCAAGTGACGAGCTGGTTAAGAGTAGACTTGGGACACCAGCTCTGAGCAGCAGGGCCCTGGTTCAGATCCCACAGGAGGGCCAGCTACACTGCACCCTCTACAGATATGATGGTGATAACAGCTTGACCTGGAGCTGGGGTGCCGTGAGTCGCAGGCAACAGCGTAGACTGCAGTGGGGCTGGCCGGCAGCTGGCGTGCGCTTTCGTGAGCTGCTGCCTCACCCAGGAAGAGCACAAGATAATACGAACATTGGCCAGTGAAGCAACATCCTCCACAACCAGACTGAAGAACAAAAGGACAGCAACTTGTCTGTTCCCCTCCCCCAATTCCCCAATAAAATCTTTAAAAAAAAGTGCTGGCCAGGAGGCTCAGTTGGTTAGAGCACATGCTCTTAACAACAAGGCTGCCAGTTTGACTTCCACATGGAACAGTGGGCTGAGCCCCCATCAACTAGATTGAAAGCAGCGACTGGACTTGGAGCTGAGCTTGCACCCTCCACAACTAAGATTGAAGGACAACATCTTGACTTGGAGCTGATGTGTCCTGGAAAAACACAATGTTCCCCTTCCCCAATTCCCCAACACTGTTCTCTTCCCCAAATTGCCCAATAAAATCTTTTAAAAAAAAGAATTTAAAAAACCTTGCCGATGGAGACCAATTACTAAATTAAATCTGCATAGTCTGAAAAAGTCATTTTGTTGTTTTTAACCAGCTCTTAACCAGCTCTGAACTTTTTTCAGAGAGTACCTTAGAAATGGTAAAATAAACTGATTTAAGTTTGACCCCAAGTACTTTCAACTACTTCCCTGGAGAACTGGACAAGCCTTCCAATGTGTTGAGAACAGTGGTTAAGTTTCTAATGTCTCAAAGTATTTCTCACAAGTTTATCTGGAATAGAACACAAAATCAATCTTCCTTCCAATAAGCAACACAGAAATATCATCTGCTTTAGGCTAGCATCAGAAACTATAATCTAAAAAGTGTCTGCAGGGCTGGCCAAGTGGCGCAGTGGTTAAGCGCTGGCTTGGGAAGCCAGCGGCCCCGGTTTGGGTCCCACATATGAGGGCCGGTGACACTGCCCTCAAAAAAAAAAAAAACTGTCTGAGATTTATAAAAAATGTCTGCAATCTAGCTTCTTTTTTTGTAGAGAATAAATATATAAGAAAGTGTATGAAGACCACTTCAATATTTGCTACCAAGTATTAAAACAATTCTCCCCTGTAGTTCTCACTATCCCCATAGGTTCAATACCTTCTAGTGTATAGTAGCAGGAAATACGTCTTTCACAGAGGAATGTAATAAAATCAAGTAATTCATCTTTCCCTTTGTACCCACGCTACTCAAAATGCAAAGTCAACTATTCCTTCTTATAGTTTATGTTTGTGTTTATTCACATTTTCAGTTGCATCATTTTTCTATTTGTTTTAATATGCGTATTGTATATGTCTTTTATGATAATCCTTCCAGTGGGGAGGGGAAAATGTCAGTTTTCCAAATCCTACTTAATCTAATGGTACAGACATTGTTACAGAATTTTAAGAAATAATTTAAATAATTCCATTTTGTCAGTCACAAGGCCACAAACATATTCATTAGGATGCAGATGTCATCATGAACTATTAATTAGCATCTCAAAGATGTGCTCAAATTATATGAGGAATCACTGAGGCAATGAAAAATCACAATAAGACAATTCACTTGCCTAACATTTCCGTAGTATAAACAGTTCTTCCTTAGTTGTAGAAGGAAAACTAAAAATAATCGCTAAAAAATTTCCTTCATTCAGTATATCTGTACATACTCTTCTCCCTAATTAATCCACTAACAGAAGATCATGAAGTATCTTTAAAGAAACAAATTCTGTTTCTGCATGCTGCATGTCTTACTACACCTATTACAACAGTTTTAGGGACCGGCAGAGTGGCACGTTGATTACGAGTTGGCTTGGGACGTCCGCTCTGAGCAGCAGGGCCCCAGTTCGGATCCCACATTAGGGCCAATGATGTTGCGCCCCTTACAGCTAAGATGGTGAACAACAGCTCGACCTTGAGCTGGGCTGCCTTGAGTCGCAGGCAACGGCGTAGGCTGCAGTGGGGCTGGCCAACAGCGGGCGTGTGCTTTCCTGAGCTGCCGTGAGCTGCCAAGAGCAGCAGTCCAGTGGCCTGCGAAAGACTGCCTCAGCAGGGAAGAGCACAATGATGATACGAACATGGGCCAGTGAAACAATGTCCTCCACAACTAGACTAAAGAACAAAAGGACAGCAACTTGTCTGTTCCCCTTCCCCAATTGCCCAATAAAAAAAAAATCTTGGGCCAGCTGAGTGGCTCACTTGTGTTAAGAGTTGGCTTAGGGGTGCCGGCCGAGTGGCGCAGCGGTTAAGCGCTGGCTTGGGAAGCCAGCAGCCCTGGTTCGGTCCAACATGTGAGGGCCAGTGACACTGCCCTCAAAAAAAAAATTGGCTTAGAGTGCAGGCTCTGAGAAACAGGGCCACTGGTCCAATTCCCTCATGGGCCAGTGAACACTTCACCCTAGCTGAGCTGTCGCTGAGCTGCCAAAGGTGGCACGATGGCTCACCTGGTGTAACAACAAGATTGCCTGTTCAATGGTGGGCTACATCCACCTGCAACTAAGACTGAACTCCGTACCTTCAGCTGAGCTGCCACCCGGATGGCTCAGAGTCTGATAGAGCATGCGCTCTTAACAATAAGGTTCCTGGTTCGACTCCCGCATGGGATGGTGGCTACACCCACCCACAACTAAGATTGAACACAGCACCTTGAGCTTAGAGGCCACTAGCTGCCAACGGGAAGCCAGATGGCAACTGGCGCCCTCCACAATGAAGACTGAAGAACAACTTGACTGGTCCCCTCCCACAATTCCCCAATAAAATCTTTTTAAAAAATCTTAAAAAAATAATAAAACCATTTTAGTACTCTATCCTAAATGATTAGGGGAGAAACAAACAGTTGTCCATTTTAATGTGGCATAAAAAATAATCAAATATTCCACCTCGGTCCAAACTCAAATGATTATTTTGGTCCCTTAATAATCTCCAACTAATTGAGTTTACCATTTTTTCCACTTTTAAAAGTGTTCGGTGCTACTGTAGAGATGCTGTCTCAGATCCCTGAGAACAAAGACAGAATCTACTTTCTGTCAAAGATCTGTGAAACTTAAACTGAATAAAATGTCTTAAGTTCTATCAAGGATTTAAGTATTTTGTGAATACTTCTTAACACGATAGCTTTCCACCTTACTTGTTCTGATTTTGCAGTAAAAAAGGAAACACAGCACAAGCCTGAGCTACTTGATTCTGGTCAACATCTCAAAGTGGCTTCACATATAAAAAAATCTAATGTTAATCTGTGCTTCAATTAATGCTTAACACAAAAAAGGACTAAATTTGGTTAAGCAAAGTGCTATTTCTATTGTCAATGTTAAAAGAGAGAAATAACCCACAAAAACGAATATTGGGACATGTAGTTTTATCTTGAAACATCAATTTATGAAAATGAAAGCATGCATTTAATAAGTAGGAAAGGGAACAGGAAATGTTAAAAAAAAAAGAAACAGAAGTTCCTGCATACAAGTATATTAATAGCACTCACTCTTCCTTAATATTTAAGCACTGTAGCATAATTTATTTTTTCTAAAAATAAAGAAAACATTAGTAGTCTAGAAAACTGCTACAACAATTTCTGAAGAATGCATTTCTCTTACCAGGAAAACAGATCACGACTTATATTTAACTCATGAATACAGATCAAAATGAGAAAATAAATGCCAAATAAAAACTAAGACATGAAGAAAAAGTTTAAGATTGAATTTAGAACACCTTTTGAAGAAAAAAAAATTCAACTACCAAGACTGAAATTTCTTAGAATGATTATTTGCCATAAACTCCACCCACTTCTACTTCCTTCCAAAAAATTCAGGTCAGACATTTAATGAACATCCAAATGTACTGAGAAAACTTCTGGAATATATAAAATAATTTAGTAGCAGCAGAATAAAAAGAATGACAACCAAAACATCTGGCAATTCAATTTTAACTTTATTATAACTACCCTAATTGAAATGTAAATTTTTAAAAGAATTAAGTTCTTCAAACAAATAGATGATACTCAACAAATATAAACATTTCAAAATTAGACTAAGTTTTGACCTAATGTTAACATCTTCAGATTAAGAGCTTGAAATATAAATCCTACATTGAGGTTGCTTGTAACACAAAGAAATGCTGAACTCAATGAACGATTTCTGCCAAAAACAGAATTCTCCATTGGATCTACCATGCAAGATTAGCTTAATCCTGGCAAGTCCCATGCTAATATGAAATCATCAAGAAACTAAAATGCTAATTCCAAAATTAAAACGATTAAATCCATATCTTGCATATGTCACAAAGTTGAAAGTGTATGTATTTTGATGTGAAACTTGTAAGAGTAGACCTAAGTGTTACTGGACAGGACACATATGTTTTGGTAGTTCTCCTTTGTCCTTTTGATATCTCTCAGAAAAATCATTTTAAGAGTTCTATAATTGGTGGAAGGGGGTGGGTAGATGAGAGTAAAAAAGGTCAAATATATGGTGATGGAAGGAGAATTGACTCTGAGTGGTGAACACACAACATGATATATAGATGATGTAAAACAGAATTGTACACCTGAAACCTATGTAACTTTGCTAACCATTTTCACCCCAATAGGCTTTAATTAAAAAAAAAGAGTTCTGCAATTTACCATTAAAAACATAATCAGTTGGAGGTCCTTGCCCTGCCATTAGAAAAGTTAAAAAAATTTTCAAAAAAAAAAAAAACATAATCAGGGGGCTAGTTAAGAGTTAGCTTAAGAGCACAAGCTCTAAGCAACAGGGCTGCCGGCTTCGATTCCCACATGAGCCAGTGACACTGCTCCCAAGCTGAGCTGGCAAAAGGTGACAGGATGGCTCAGCTGCTGAGAGCGCATGCTCCTAACAAGACTGCCTGTTCAATGGTGGGCTACACCCGCCCACAACTAAGACTGAACTTGGCACCTTGAGCTGAGCTGCTGCCTGGATGGTTCAGTGAATACAGCACATGCTCTTAACATTAAGGCTGCCGGGTTCGACTCCCACATGGGATGGTGGCTATGCTCACCAGCAACTAAGGTTGAACACAGCATCTTGAGCTTAGAGGCCACAAGCTGTGGACGGGCAGCCAGATAGTAAGTGGCACCCCCCACAACTAAGATTGAAGAACAGCAGCTTGGCTGGTCACCCTCCCCAATTCCCCATCACTGTTCCCCTCCCCCAATTCCCCAATTTAAAAAAAAACACACACACATAATCAGGGTCTGCTGAGTAGCACGTTGGTTAAGAGCTGTCTTGGGACATCAGCGGTCCCAGTTCAGATCCCACATATGAGGGCTAATGACACTGCCCTCTACAGCTAAGATGGTAAACAATAGCTCCACATGGAGCTGGGCTGCTGTGAGTCCCCGGGGCCACATAGCTGCAGCCCCTGCTGCAGTGGGCTGCCATAGGCTACAGTGAGTGGCCGGCAGCCAGCGTAAGTGGCTGGCAGACAGCGTGAGCTGCCAAGAGCCACTGTGAGCGGCTGTCCAGAGGCCGGCGACCAATCTGCCTCATCCAGGAAGAGCGCAATGATAATACCAACATGGGCCAGTGAAGCAACGTCCTCCACAACTAGACTGAAAAACAAAAGGACAGCAACTTGTCTGTTCCCCTTCCCCGACTCCCCAATGCTGTTCCCCTCCCCCAATTCCCTAATAAAATCTTTTTTTTTTAAATTAAATAAATAAAAATATAATCAGTATCTGTGGAAAGAATAGGTTAGCTAGGTATGTGACTGATGTACTCAGGTAAATTACAGTTTTTTTCCCCCCGTAATTTCCTAAGAAAACTTATTTGTCAAAGCAAAGACTTTCTATCTTAATAAACGGCTACTTTTCATGAGGCACCATTAAGAATTTTCCCTCTCTTAAAGTTGTAAAATGCCCCATACATCTCATATGTTGCTTTAACACCATTTTGCTGAAGTTGACTACAACTCCAGGAATACACTTACAATGTGTATACAATGTATACAAGAAACGAACCTCATGAAATACATCATGCCTTCTTTTCTTTTAAAGGTAATTTTCAGTCAAGTTAAAGCTCACCTGCTAATTTATCTTGTTAAAAAGGAAAAATCCTCCAAGATATAATTTTAAATATTAGTCATATTATAAAAGCCAAATCTATTAATGGATTCACTAATAATTTAGTGGCACATTACCCTTCATTTTTAACATTTCCAGTTGCTGGTTTATTTTTAAGAGGCTGTTTTAAGAAAAGGAAAGGATTTTTTTCTAATACAGTTACATCACTTGTTCTAATAAAATGAAAATTCTAACATCCATCTTTAGCAAGATACGAAACATCCCATTAGACTATATCTAACAAAGTTTTCACAGAAGGCAAAGAGATCAAATAAATGACAACTAAGTGCTGGATGGTGAAGTGTTTGACTATTTAAAATGTTTCAATATGTCACACAACCAGCAACTTCAAACTCTTCATATAACAGAATACAATTAGAAAACTGACTATACTGATTTGGATCTACTGAAATTCAAACCACATTCCACAAGCCATGCAATAACTATATACATATAAGTCCTAATAACAGTTTTGAAGCCGATCTTCAAACACAGGAAATTATGACGGGTAGAATAGTTTCTATAAATATACATAAAGTGAATCCAAAACTCCATTTTGACTAGGTATTTTGATCTCCTACATCACATTGTTTTTCACCAATGACTTCCAATCAGAAGCCAAGCAGCATTTCTTTGTGTCACAAGCAACCTCCTAGCCCTAAACCTACTCATTCCAAGGTGGCAGTCATAATAGTAAAACTGTCAAAAACAGTTAGCTGGAAGGAGGAAGCTGAGCAATCTACAAAAATGACAGCATCTAAATAAATAAGTTGTCTTTAAAAGTATACACAACACTGAACTGATTTATTGGTTGGGGTGGGGAGTTATCCTAAACTAATATAAATGATGATGGTTTGGTAACTTCCCATCCTGCCCTCCCTGCACACAAGGAACCAAAAGCTATTTGTTAACTAGCAGTACAAGTATTTGGAAAATGCTCCAGTTAAAAATGAATGTTTATCAAACAGACTTATCTGTCAGTTAATAAGCCAACAAGCACTCTAAGCATATACTAGAAAGGCTTGGGGGCGGCTGGAGAATTGAATCAAACTAAATATGAGACAGTCCCACTCTTCAAGGGTCTCAATTCACTGAGTACAAGAGTACACGAGAGACCAATTAATTGCTCACCTGAGTGGTACAGACTTTAAGTGCAAGAGCTGTCCAGGAAGTTTAAATATCTAATGATTGGAATAATATAACTTTTAATAGCTATCACTTGAGCAAAAGCCAAGTGCTTTACAGGCATTACTTAGTCTTCATAACGATCCTTTGAAGTACTTATTCCCAATTTACTCAAGGAGAAACTGTCAAAGTGGTAAAGGAACTTACCCAAGGTCACTTAGTTAAGTGGCTAAGGCGGCAGCTTACCAAGGCAATCCAATTCTAGAGCTCACACTGCTAAGATTTTGTAAAGCAGAGCGAGTGCGGGGTGCGGGAGATGGGGGGAGTAGTGGGGGTGGCGAGGCCATATAGGCAGGCAATACGACAGGCACAAGATTCGGCAACACGTTCCCCGCTTTTCGTTGTAAGTAACGAAGTTCCAAAGATTCGTTATCCTCTGCACCAGCAACCGTAAACTGACTACTTGGGGTGGGGGGACGACGATGGTAAAAATGGCTAAGGCGTTAACTCATATACCAGGGTTGAGCTTCAGCTAATAAAGCGATTCAAAAAAGAAAATGAAAAAAAAATTTTAATCTGGGTTTTGCTACTTAAAAGATGTTTTGTTTTGTTTTTTCCCAAGAGCGCTTAAATTTTGGGCGAGGAAACCGCGGGTATGGCAAATACTATTTTCTGTATTGTTGGGGGAAAGAAATTTATAACTAAAGGAAACGCGTTTTTCTAGGTACTCGAGAACGTTGGAGAGTTGCCAAAATTAGTTGTAGTCTCAGGACAAAATGGGGTTTAGGAAACATTTAATAACGAAAGTTGACTCCAACTCGAAATGACTCTAAGGTGAAAAAACGGAGCAAAGAAATGCCGGTAGGTCTTCGGGGAAAGCGGCAATCCCTGCTACACTTCTCCCACGGCCAGCGGCGCGGCGCAAGGCCGGGACAATCCAAGAGACCGCTCCCCCGGAGGACGAGAGGTGACAAGCGGGACTCTTCGCGACGCCCCGGGCTTCGCGGCGGCGGGCAGGAGAAGTGGGGAGGGAGTCCGGGATGATTCGCCCTCCTCCGACTTCGGGCAGAGGAGGCGCCAGGCTCCAAACTGCGGAGTCGAACGGGTGCAGAGTGAAGAAATGGGACAGAGAGAGATGGGAAGTCCGAACCCACCCGGAGCGGCCCCGTAAAGAGAAAGGAGCGAAGTGAGCTCAAGCGAAGGGGACAAAAAGAGGCCCAGCAGCAGGGCAGGAACGAAACGGGAGTTCGGCTAAAGGAAGGCGGGCTACGGCGGGCAGCGGAGATTTTGGGGAGGCCGGGGAAGGAAGGAGATCCGCGGCGGTAACAGCAGTTCTCCTCACAGTTCGAAACTCCTAGCCATCCACACCCGCTGCCCGGATGGGGGAGGGGACACATCTTCCCCCGCCACCAACCCCCGGCAACCTCCCCTCACATGTGACAGTAACACCCGGGCCCGGCCCGGCCGTGCACCCGCCTCCGACTCGGACACTCACAATTCGCCTCTCCCCGTTTTCTCCCAGTTCTTTATCCACTCCACGGGAAGAACCACCGTTGCAGCCGCCATCTTCCTCTCACTAGTAACAGAAGCCCGGATGTGTAGCACGCGAGCTAGAGGTCAAAGGGGAGCACCGCCCACTGAGAATGCCGGGAGCTGCGAGTTCACTTTTCGATTTCCCGCCCCACGGTCCTCCCCAACCCGCGGAAGCCTAAGGCACTGTGCCAAACGAAGTGGCCCAGACCCGTGAGTCTCTTCGCAGAGTGACGTCGCTGGCCGCGCCCTATGCCACCCTTGCCCTCACTTCCCTTTAGAACAGGAAAAGTGCCATCCCCAGGCCGACTCATAGCCCTTATCTTCTTCCGTAGTATGTACTCCAGACTACTAATTCAAACATATATATTCCAAGCATCTAATATGTCCTGGATACTGGGAATAGAAAAACAAAAAACCTACGCTCAACGAGCTCACAGTCTGTGGGAAAGACAAACATATACGCAGCTCAATTACAATGCACCTTGCCAACTGCTGAGATTAAAAAATTATTCATGGAACAAGTAGCCATTTACTGTGTGCCAGACATTATGCTTGTAAAATCTAGCGTGGAAAAGAGAAAGCGGCCCTGGGAAATGCAGCCACCGGTTCCCTGCTGTGTCTCCCGCGTCTTTCTAAACTTAGGCAAAACTAGGGGGAGTAGGTGTACCATGAGAAACAACTTGCTTACATTACTTAGTATCACAGTATCTCCCGACCAGGCAAAGGTCAAAATAAAAACTTTACAGTGGGAAAACTTTACAAAACAGTTTCAACTGGGGATGAAAATAAGCATCACCAGAAATTAGACAGATGGACATCATGTGCCTCCTGATAAGGTCCTAAGAAAAACACAAACCAATTTTGTAGTATTGGTCATGTCAAAAATTCGCATAACCTGATTTTAATCATGAGGGAACATCAGAGAAACCCATATTGAGGGACAGTCTACAAAATCACTGTCCTGCACTATTCAAAATCGTCAAGGTCACTAAAAATGAAGACAGAGTGAGGAACTCTGCCAGATTAATGGAAACTACAGTGGTGACAACTGATCCCCAGCTAGAAAAAACATTTTCTTATGCTAAAAGGGGCATTATTGGGACAATTGACTACATTTGAATATCTAGAGGTTAAGTAATAACATTGTATCAATGGTAATTTCATGGTTTGTAGTACTCCTACTATGGTTATAGGAAAGTCCATATTTAAGAAAATACCCACCAAAGTATTTAGAGATAATGGGGCATTATGTTGCAACGTACTCTAGAATGTTTCAGAAAACAAAAAAAGATAGGATGATTAACAAAATGTAAAATATGAACATTTTGGGGACCTGGGTAAAGGACATACAGGGGTTCTCTGTTCTATTTGTGCAATTTTTCAAAATAAAAAGGTTTTAAAAATATATCTTTAGCAGAAAATTTAGAAAATACAGACAAACCAAATGAAGAAATCCTACCACACATATATTAATATATGAACTTTAGAACTAATATCTAAATTTGGCAAGTTTTGCCAAATGGACCAGATTCATCTGTGTTGAAAAAACAGTTCAGGGCGGGTAGGCTGTATTCAGAATAGCTCTGGGAAAATGCTACATTGTTTATGGTTGTTTTTCATCAGCTATATCTAATCTCCTAATTTTCTGATTTTGAAATCCTAAAGCAACTCACTAGAAAAATACACCATTCAATTTCAATGACATCTGCTCATAAAAACCTTTTGCTATTTCGGGGAGTTTCAGAAATATGACTGACCTTTTATCTTCTCATTTTTCATTTTTATGGAGTATTTTTCAAATGTTAACAAAATGGTAGTTAATCCTCATTTTATCATGACCCTTTCCTAAAAAAATTTTGAAATCATTATTACAGGATGGCTCATCCGATACAATAAGCACTATCCTGCTGCTTATGTATTCACTGTATAATCTACAGCACTTGACAGTATCCACATTTAGAACCAGCTAATTCTTTTAATTATTTGGGGAGGGCAGGATCCACCCTGTGCCTAGTTGTAGTTTAGCACATCCCTGGCCTGGACCCACTAGATGTCAGTAGCACTCCCCACACCAGTTGTTAACAATATCTCCAAACATTGCAGTCTCCTGGAGTAGAAAATAGGCCCCTGTTGAGAGCCACAGAGCTACAGGATTCTGCTGTATTTTGGCTTACCTTGCCACTGTATCACAGTGATTTCTCCTTCCACACACTGAACTGTGTGCAGTATGCACTACTCAGTATAACACAAATGTAGTATGACCTGACTGTAGTGATGCCTTTGAGGCCTTCTCCTAGAGCCTGCAGAACTATTTTTTACATGGATGATCACTCCTTTAGGAATTCCTCAGGGCTAATTGGCTCTTTTTCTCTATAAGACTGCAAAGCTATTATATCTTTGCATCCTTGTTATTGGCTTACCTATTTTTGCTAACTGATATTGTCTCAGCAGCTGGGAGTACTGTTCCCTGGTGATCTCCCTGACTCTTGGGTACCAATGGACTAGGCAGGGACTGAGGTCTGTGGTAAAGTCTAGGGATTTGGTAGTTTCTGTGTTGACAGTCTGATGAATAGGGTAATAAGTTGATTTTCGATATTCTAAAATTAGGCAATCTTATCATCTCAGTGAGAATAGATAATGGGGTCAAGAAGGAGGCACATAAAGCAAAACAAGACAAAATAAGTAAAATAATCCAAGAATGAATACAAATGCTATACCCTTTGTGGGCCTGTCCACTAAAATGCTGTATATTGGTAATGGGTTTTTACTAACTAAAGACTTAGTTATGTTAAATATACAAATTAAAATTTCTTGGATAACCTCCACAAACACAAAAGATGTTATATATCTACCAAACTATGGCAGGGGAAAAACATCGAAAGAAAAAAAAAATCAATAAATCCAAAAAAGGGAAGAAAGGAGGGTAAAGCTTTTTAAAAAGTGGGACAAAGGGAATAGAGGAAGATGATAGATTAATTTTTAAAAATCTTTTGTACCCTTTATTTTGAAAGGAAAATGGTAGGTTTAAACTTAAATATATCAATAATTGCATAAAATATAAATGAACTAAATGCTCCAGTTAAAAGTAAAGATTATCAGATTGGTTACACTTAAAGAAGTGTAACTAGTTTTAAGAGACATCCCTGAAACACAGGGACACAAAGTTAAAAGTAAAAATGATGGGGAAAATATACCAAGCCAATACTAACAGCAATAAAAATTAAGCTGTTACAGCTCTACCAATATCAGACAAAATAGATTTTAACGGAAACAAATCATTAGATATAAAGAGGGTTACTATAAATTGATAAAATTTTCAATTCACTAGGAAAATATAATAATCCTAATCTGGAATGTACTCGTTCAACCTCTTTGTAATATATGAAGCAAAAACTAGCATAACTACAAGGAGAAATACACAAATCTACCACCCCAGTGAGAGTCTTTAATTCATCTTTCTCAGAAATATGTAGACCAAAAAAATCAGTAAAACTGTAGAAAATTTGAACATCAAAATGAACAAGTTTGATCTAGTGATATACCATGTGTAGCAATGGGAAAATAAATACCTATATTTGGAAATTTAGAAACATACTTTGAAATATGTCAAAGGTTAAATGAAAAGGTCATGTTAAAAATGAGAATACTTAGAACAGTACAATAATGAAAATATTACATAAAAATGATGGGTTGCAGCTAAAGTGGTGTTTAGGGAAGAAATTTATATCCTTAAACTTTTGTATTATTAAAGAAACAAGGCCAGAAATAAAAAAGCTAAGCATCAATTTAAGAAGTTGCAAAAACCAACAGAGTAAATGAAAGAAAGCAGAAATAATGACATTTTAAAATAGCAAATATTAATACAAAAGAAAATATCCAATAGAAAAGATCAATAAAACCAAAAATTGGCTGGTTGAAAGTCTAATAAAACTGACAAACCTGTGTCAAGACTGATTATAAAAAAGAAGAGAGAAGGTATATATAAATAACTATAGGAATTGTATAGGTTGGGTTCATGACAGGGAACACATGACACACTCAAAAGAGATCATTAAAGAGTTTAATGAAGGAACCATGCACAAGGGTACACGGCAGGATTAAGAGAAACCAAAAAGTGGATGTGAAGCACCTCAGGGCTAACAACACTGAAAGTAATTAGTACACCTAAGCCTGAAGGGGCAAGGGGAGTTACCAAAAACTAAGGAAATAAGGAAAATTAAAATAAAATAAAAAAGAAAGGAAAGGAACATTCAATAGGAACTATGGCCTTCTCTAGTGGAATTACTGCCAATATACATTTCAGCAGGGAGGGGGTCTGGGGAATAAATATCCTGACCTATCTCTCTTTCTATAATCTGATCTGCTGATACCAGCCTTTGGTTGATGGCTACTGAAAGCTATAATGCAAGGGAGCCTAGCAAATACAGTTAATATGGATCAGGGGACAGAGCACAGTGAAGAAGGGTGGAAAGTGTGTCTTGAAAGGAAAAACAGAGAACTTCCAGCACTGACCATTCTTTTTGCCCCATGCACACTACTCTTGCCCTTTGTCCAGGTGAAAAACCCATGCTCTCGGGCCAGCTGAGTGGCTCAATTGGTTAAGAGCTCGCTCAAGAGTGCGAGCTGAGCTCTGAGTAACGATGCCAGCCTGAGCTGAGTTGCCATTGAGCTGCCAACAGGTGGCAGGATGGCTGAGCTAAAAAAAAAACACAAAAAAACCATGCCCTCAAATGGAATGTACAAAGTCCCATTGACTACTGTATTGTTGTGGGCCAACCCAGTAGCCCCCTTCCTCCCCGCAACTGGAAGACTTTTAAGTTTCTTTCCTATAGAAATGTTAAGAATAGAAATGTTAATTTAAGTCTCCTCCCTAGTTTCTTATTTCTTTAACCCCTGGCTTTGAATACTCTTCTAATCAGTTTCTGAATCCTAGACTAAAGATTGCCCCTAAACTGACTCACAGAATATCTCACCCACCCTGACTTTAGATAAATACTTAAAAACCTGTGACTTTCCAACATTCCCCAAGCCATTCTGGACCTAACTCTTGGATAATCCCATCCCAGAGAGTATACTTGTTGATTGTATACATAAAAGGCTGATGTCCTTTCCAAACCTGTAGCCACCCAACATCAATAGCTTTCAGCTCTGCTCTTCAAGAAATTTATAAACCAAAATCTATTTTTCCACATTTAGGGTCCTTGGAGATACAGAGGGCACCTCAACAAGATTGCCAGTCACAACCAAAGAAGCTAGCGCAGTCTTCTGGGTGGATGTCGAGACCCATTCCTCTCATTTAAGGTCAGCTGGGGTGAGAGTTCCATGAACCCCCAATAGGCAGGGACAGCTCTATGCCCCTGCCCAACAGGAAGCAAATACAGAAGAAAAGACCTCCTGTCCCTCAACTTCCCATAGATATTTTATGGGGATCACGTCTCTCAAGGAGAAAACAAGGCAGGAAGTTAGAGACAGGCATTGGGTCTCTGCATTCCTGCACATCCCACAAAATGAGACCACCCAGGTGACCTCCCCTCTACACCCAAAGCTTCTTTTCATTGTAACTCTCTACCCATACAGGGAAACAAATGGGTACAAAATACCTGATTGGGTTAGACCAGTCATTCACACCTGCACAGTATAAGCCATCACTACCTTCATTTCACCCAGGCCTCATTATACCATTATTATAATATACATATGCCCAGAAATTTATTAATATCATTATAAAAGACTGAATTCTGGGAAGAAACATGCACAGTCTAAAGAAACGAGATAATAGCCTGTTGTCAATTACAGGTGCCAATCAAGGGGTCCCATGCCCAGAGGGGAACAGCCTATTCTAGAGAAAGAGGATAAAAACCCCAAGTTCTGGGAAGTCAGCCCTTTTTTGGATGCCTTCCTCCTTTTGGCCCCTTCCTCCCTTTTATGAGTCTCACCTTTGTGCATGGCCCACTCCAAATTCTTTGGAATATAACTTCTCTTCTAATGATAGGCCCTTGAGCCATCCTCTACTGCTCAGGCCCACTTCTATTTCTTTAATGTGTACTATCTCTTCTAATAAAAAGTAGAAGGGTAAAAGAAAGACTATAAACATAAAACATAAAACAGGGCTGGCCGAGTGGCGCATTGGTTAAGAGCTGGTTTGGGACACCAGCAGCCCCGGTTCTGATTCCACATATGAGGGCCAGTGACACTGCCCTCTAAAGTTAACAACAGCTCCACCTGGAGCTGGGCTGTGCAAGCCCCAGCGATGGTGTAGGCTGCAGCCCCTGTTGCAGTGGGCTGCCATAGGCTACAGTGAGTGGCCAGCAGCCAGCGTGAGCAGCTGGCAGCCAGTGTGAGCTGCCAATAGCCGTGGTGAGCGACATCCAGAGGCCGGCGACCGATCTGCTTCATTCAGGAAGAGCGCAATGATGATACCAACATAGGCCAGGGAACCAACATCCTCCGCAACTAGACTGAAGAACAAAAAGACAGCAACTTGTCTGTTCCCCTTCCCCAATTCCCCAATGCTGTTCCATCCCCCAATAAAAATCTTTAAAAAAAACAAACATAAAACATAGTTGCTTCTGTAGTTGGAAGCAAGTTCTAAGTGGGTAATCATAGATTCCTTTTCCTGCAGCACATTCCATGTTTCCCTTACCCTCTATCAGCATCTAAGTAGGACAGGATACATTACCTTGTGGAGTGACCTAACCCTTTGTCCCTAGGGATAGGAATCCTTATAATCTTACCTTAATTGGGTTACCAGTTTTTATTGACCAGTACTATTGTGCAAGGGAGTGAGTGATAAGAGGGACCCCAGTGAAGACTCCGGGTTATAGACATAATCCTCCTTGCCTCCGCTGTGTAGTAGCAACCTAATTTGCCTTTGGTAATCAGGGGAGACCACCCTGGTCTGTACAGTGACCTCTTGTCTGCCTGTTCATTCAACAGCATGAGGAGCACAAAATGGCCAAAAGGCAGTGTCAGCCTCTAAAACATCAGAATCCCAACATGTTCCCTGTGGGGGGTCATATCTCCCTTAGGCATTCGAACCTCAACCCACCAAGTCGAAGATGTAAAGATAAGAAGCAAATAATGCTGCAGTGGGAGGAGTCATTCCTACCTCCATCCCTAGAATCCTGGGACTCATTCACTTTATTTTTTTTTCTTCCATTTTTTTTATATTAGTTTCAGGTGTACAACACAATGCAATAGTTATACTCTTTACTCCCCAAAGTGACAACCCCCCTCCCCCAGTTTGCCACCCCACTCCCCCCCATATCATACATATCTATTACAATTCCTTTGACTCCCTTCCACAGTATACTCCACATCCCATGACTATCTATATATTCAGCTACAGTTGGCATACAATATTATACAACATCAGCTTCAGGTGTACAGTGCAGTGATCAAGCCTCTACTCCATCCATGAAGTGGTCTCCCTAACAAGACATGTGACTATCTGACACGCCACAAAATTTTTACAACATTATTATATTCCCCGAACTGTGTTTCATATCCCTCTGGCAATATTGTAGTTGTCTATTTACGCTATCTAATCTCTTCCCCTTCCCCCTTATCCCCCCTCCCAACTAGCAACCCTCAGTTTTTCCTCTATATCTATGAGTCTGTTTACTTTGCTCGCTCATTCAGTTTTTCAGATTCCACATATAAGTGAGATCATATGGTACTTGTCTTTCTCCGACTGACTTATTTCACTTAACATAATAGTCTCTTCACAACATTATCAATTACATTCCCAGAACTGCCCCCATATCCCTGTGGCAAGATTGCAGTCACCCACCTACGCTGTCCAAAACCTTCCCCCTCTCCCTCATCCCCACCCGCTCCCAGCCAGCAACCATCAGTTTTTCCTTTATATCTGCTTGATATGACTTCAATTTTCTTAAATTTACCGAGACTTGTTTTGTGGCCTAATGTGGTCTATCTTGGAAAATGTCCCATTTGTACTTGAGAAGAGTGTATATTCTGTTTTTTTCAGGGTGAAATGCTCTAAAAATATCAACGAAGACCAGCTGGTCTAAAGTGTCATTTAAGGCGCCTCTTTCTGTGTTGATTTTCTGTCTACAGTGTCTGTCCATTGGTGACAATGGGATGTTGAAGTCCCCTACTATGATAGTGTTACTGTTGATCTCTGTATTTATGTCTGTCAAAATCTGTTATATGTAACTAGGAGTTCCTATGTTGGGTGCATAGATGTTTATTAGGGTTATAGTGCACTTCTTTGTCTTTTTTTTTTTTTAAAGATTTTATTGGGGAATTGGCGGAGGGGAACAGCGTTGGGGAATCGGGGAAGGGGAACAGACAAGTTGCTGTCCTTCTGTTCTTCAGTTTAGTTGCGGAGGATGTTGCTTCACTGTTGGTATCGTCATTGCGCTCTTCCCGGATGAGGCAGATCGGTAGCTGGCCTCTGGATGTCGCTCACTGCGGCTATTGGCAGCTCATGCTTGGCTGCCAGCCGCTCACGCTGGCTGCGGGCCACTCACTGTAGCCTATGACAGCCCACTGCAGCAGGGGCTGCAGCCCACACCATCATCGGGGCTCGCACAGCCCAGCTCCAGGTGGAGCTGTTGTTAGCTGTAGAGGGCAGTGTCACTGGCCCTCATGTGGGATCCGAACCGGGGCCGCTGGCATCCCAAAACCAGCTCTTAACCAATGCGCCACTCGGCCGGCCCCACTTCTTTGTCTTTTATTGCAGTCATTTTAAAGTCTATTTTGTCCAACATAAGTATTGGTTCTCCAGCTTTTTTTCCCCTCATTTCCATTTGCAAGAAATATCTTACTCCATCTGTAAACAGCATATACATGTGTCCTATTTTCTTATCCACTCAGCCACTGTCTGTCCTTTTTTTTTTGAGGGCAGTGTCACTGGCCCTCACATGTGGGACCAAACCAGGGCCGCTAGCTTCCCAAGCCAGCGCTTAACCTCAGTGCCACTCGGCCAGCCCCACTCTCTGTCTTTTGATTGGAGCATTTAGCCCATTCACATTTAAAATGATTATTGATAGGCGCATATTTATTGCCGTTTTGTTATTTGTATTCCTGGTCTTCCTGGGTTAGCTTGTTTACCCCTTTCTTTTGTTTAAAAAAGCCCTTTTAACATTTCTTCCAATGCTGGGTTGGTGGTAATGAATTCCTTAAGCTTATTCTTTTCTGAGAAGCTCTTTATTTCTCCTTCAATTTTAAGTGCTAGCTGTGCTGGGTAGAGCAATCTTGGTTGTAGGTCTTTATTTTGTGTCACTTTGAATATCTCCTGCCACTCCCTTCTGGTCTGCAGAGTTTCTGTGGACAAGGCAGCTGTTAGTCTAACAAGAGTTCCTTTGTATGTAACCTGCTGTCTTTCTCTTGCTGCCTCTAGGATTCTGTCTCTGTCTTTAACCTTTGCCATTTTAACTAGGATGTGTCTTGGTGTGGACCTGTTTGGGTTCAGCTTGTCTGGAACCCTCTGCACTTCCTGGGCATGTATGTTGATTTCCTTCACCAGGGTAGGGAAGTTTTCAGTCATTATTTTTTCAAGTACATTCTCGACCCCTTGCTTCTTCTCTACTCCTTTTGGTATTCCTATGAGTCGAACGTGGTTTTGCTTCACCTTGTCCCATAGGGCTCTTAAACTATTTTCAATGTTTTTTATTCTTTGGTCTTTTTGTGTGCCACCTGGGTGATTTCTGCTATTTTGTCTTCCAACTCGCTGATCCGCTCCTCTGCTTCCTCTACTCTATTGGTGATTCCTTCGAGTGTGTTCTTCATTTCAGTTATTGTATTCTTTAGTTCTAACTGGTTCTTTTTTATGATTTCTCTATCCTTCCTTATGTCCTCACTAAGTTTGTTAAACATTCTTATCATCAGTGTAAACTCTGTCTCTGAAAGGTTGGATCCCTCTGTTTCATTTAGTTCCACTTTTAGAGGTTTCTTCTGATCTTTTACTTGTGATATGTTTCTTTGTTTCCCCATTCTGGCTGTCGCTCTGAGATTGTTTTAATGTATTAGATAGATCACCAGGAAAGCCCTGGCTGGATCATGCAGGCACACAGCTCACAGCCCAACACTCCCAGGAAAACTCCCAGTCTCAGCCTGTCCCAGTCAGCCTCTCACAGATCAGGCTGAGCAGCCCAACAATAAATCACCAGCCTGGCAACTTTGCAAGCGCAGTGCGGAGAGCAGGGACCTGAGGCGGCTTGCGCACTCCCGCATCTCAATGAGCAGCCTGTTGGATCCAGAGCACGCCCACCAGGAGTTTCCCTGGCAACGCAGCACAAGCCGTGCAGAGGGTGGCGATCCGAGGCAGCTCAGGCTCTCCTGGGTCTCAGTGAGCAGCCTGTTGGAGCTGGAGGGCACCCACACAGCGTTTCCCTGGCAACGCAGTATAATCCGCGAGGAGGGTGCGGATCCAAGGCCGCATGCCCACGCACACACGCACACACGCACTTCTGCGCCAATTTCACCAGACCAATGAGGTCCCGGACCTGATCCTCTGTGGGAGGGCCCAACCCTGACAAAATGGCGCCCTCCTTACACCACTCGCGTGCAGGCTCCACACCAGGGAAACAATAGTCCAAAAACCTCCAGCCTCTACACCAAAGGTGCTCAGTTCAGTCTGTCCCTGCAGGCTCCTGGGCCCGGCTCACGCAGCCACTCCCTCCACCAGTAACCAGGTAAGTGCTCACCGGCGAGCATGCCCAGGCGCCAGCCCCACTGATTCTCTAGCCGCTCTTAGCCTCACCGAGCTGAGCAAGGAGAGTCCTCACTAATTTACTGCCAGCTATCTTGGAACTTCTCTTCCCGGCAAAGGAACTCTGGGCTGCTGAGCTTGATGTGCGGCCGGAGGGTCTCTCCCCCAACTGGAGAAGCCTCCCCACAGCTGGGGCTTCCCTCACGGGGTTCGCCCTCTCTTGTCTCCGCCCGTCCTACCGGACCCAACGTGGCCTCCTCTTTATGTTCTTCATTTAGTGGTTCTGTTCATCTAGTGTTCCGGGGACCTCCAGGGTTGAATGCTGTATAATTTGTTTGTAATTTTGGTGTGATCCTGGTAGGTAGTTAGCACAGCATCTGTCTATTCCACCATTTTTTCAGTTTATTATTTTTTTGAGGGCAGTGTCACTGGCCCTCATATGTGGGACCCGAACCGGGGCCGCTGGCAGCCCAAACCAGCTCTTAGTCACCGTGCCACTCGGCCGGCCCTATTTATTTATTTATTTATTTATTTGTTTGTTTGTTTGTTTGTTTGTTTTTTGAGGGCAGTGTCACTGGCTTTCATATGTGGGACCTGAACCAGGGCCGCTGGCTTCCCAAGCCAGCGCTTAACCACCACGCCACTCTGCAGTCCCGGGACCCATTCACTTTTGTTACAAGGGAGATGTTATGATATATTGGCCACTGGTTTAAAGCATATACTAGATTCTGTAGGACAGTACCCCAATCTTTCAGGCTGTGGTGCCATAACAGTCTTCAGCAGGATATTTCACCATTCTATCAAGCCAGGTGTTTTTGGCTGATGGAACACTTTGTAAGACCAATAAATTCCATGAGGATGAGCCCATTTCCTTCAGGCTAAACTGAGTTACTTTGTTGGAAGCAATATTAGGTGGAATACCATGGTGATGAATCAGACATTCTGTGAGTCCAGAAGGTAGTCCTGGCAGAGGCATTGCAAGCATAAAAAGCAAATCCATATTCAGAGTATGCATCTTTTCCTATGAAGACAATCGGTGCCTCCTCCATGATAGAAGGGGTTCGGTGTAACCAATATGCCACCAGATGACTATCTGCTCCCCCAGGGTAATGGTGCCATGTTGTTGCGTCAGCATTTGGTCTCTTCTGATAAGCAGATTGCCAATTCAAAGTGGTGGTACACAGATTAGCTTTGGTGAAGGAAGCTCGTATATATGCACCCTAACCCAGCTTCCACAGCCATTTTGTACATGGGCCTATTGAGTAAGCACTAAGGAAGCTGAAGAAAGAACCTAACAGAAACTCACAACAACTGCGTAGGTGATCTTATTCACCTGATTACTGAGAGCCTCTTCCACAGAAGATGCCCTCTGAGTACAGTTATGTGGGACACAAATATTTTCACATTCCGGCCCATTATAAGAGGCCTATTCATATACCTCTTTCCTAAGCCTCCTTATCACCAAATTCCTATTTTGTTCTTTCCACATTCTTCATCACACAGCTTTTTCGTAGCCTCTTCACTTGAATCAATCTATATCAGTATTAGGCCAATTCTCTTTCCACCAAAGTGGACAATCCTAGTTGGGAGGATTCTTCTCTACCTCTGTCTTTTGGAGCCACCCCTGAGTGGAGCTGTTGGACAACTGCGACCTACTTTCACCATGTGCCAGCCCACCATGCAGACCCCCTTATAAAACCCATAAGCCTACATTTTCTTGCTCTGTTAAATGATTGTAGAGAACTCTCCTTGAGGCTGTACATATGCGCTTATAGAGAGGCAGTCATACATTAGCAGCAAGTAACATGAGTCTCAGCCACTTCCTCATTCACTTTACTTTTACCTTCCCAATCTGCTGGGATCTGATTTCATACACACAATTTCCATTTAACAATGAAATGCTGGTACACATGGCCATTTGATGATTGTTGGATTAGATAACACCGAGTTCATGATAGGCAGTTCAAGTCATATAGTCTCTTGGTGTCCATGGTCAGGAATTCAGTGACTACCAGGGGCTACTAGCAATCCAGGTATTGCCTGTCAAATGGAGAATAATTGTCAAGTAAGGAAAGCATAGTCTTTGTTTCTTTTGAGGGCAGTGTCACTGGCCCTCATATGTGGGATCCGAACCGGGAACACTGGCATCCCAAGTCAGCTCTTAACCACCACGCTACTCGGCCAGCCCGAGGGAAGCATAGTCTTACTTCAACACTCTAAGGGTCTGTGCTGTGAGGCTCCTTTTGAGCCTTCATAGAACATCTCTGTCACAGACTCTTCCAAAACCATTGGGTCTACAGTGTCCTAAGGCAGCCCAAATTTGCTGCAGAACCTTTTTATTGTTCCAGATCTCACTTAAAACTGACAGTCCTACAGGTTATGCAGCAAATGGGTCAGATCAGTGTGCCCAAATATGCTAAATGTTGCTTCCTAAATCCAAAAAGGCTCACCAAACATTGGTTTCTTACTTTGTGGTGTGTGGTACAAGAAAAAACAACGTATCTCTTACTTTAGAAGAGATATCCTGATATTCCCTAGATCACTGGACCCCTAGAAATGTTATGCATGTGACAGGCCCCTGAACTTTCATGGGGCTTATCATCTATTTTCTGGCCATAATGCATCGAGGGTGCTTGATTCCTTCTGCCCCTCAGATTCATTAGCATAATGCTATCAATGTAGTGGATCAGCAATTTGTCTGTGGATAAAAAGACAATCAAATTCCTTTTGGATTAGATTATGACAGAAAACAGCATAGTTACTCTGAGGTAAGAGAGTGAGGGCAAATTATTTCTGATAACCTCTGCTGTTAATATCTGTGAGGGAAATAGGTGCCAGAAGGGACCACAATTGTGAATGGCAGCACTACCTGACTAAATTAACAACAACCTGGAAGAATTCTCTAAAACCATCAGAGCTGTCTCCTATTACCCTCAATGTCCTGAATGTCATCAAAATGTCTTCCTTTCAGCACACACACACACACACACACACACACACACACACACAGTGCCAAAATATATATAAACATTTTAAGAAAGGAAAACTGTATTAAAATTGTAATACTCAATAAATGCCAATAACAAAAGATGCATACAAGTCACATTTGACTTCTGCAAATACAGAAGGTGCTCAAAGTGGTTACCATCAGCTTCCAGACACTTCTGATTATGGCAAACTACTGCTTGAGCAATGTTGACCAAAGTGTCCAATTGTATACATTTTTTTGGCACCCCCGGTGTATGGCTTGTCTCACAGACCAAATAGGAAAATTATATAGGGGCATGTGTTTGGAATCATCACACTTCCATTTTTCAAGTCCTTAGTGGAAGTTCTTATCTCTTTAATTGCCCTGGGAATTCGTTACTGCTTTGATTTACCTTCCTGTCCATAAGAGTAAAAGGACAGGGGAGTACAGTACCAGTGGTTGCTACTTGATCCTTCCTATAATAAGAGCCCTCCCACCATGGATCAGTGGGTCAGAAAAATGTGTGGCGATACTGCCAAGATGGGCCCATGCTCCCACTGAAATGAACTCAAACCAAGACTTAATTTATCACCTGACTCCTTAAGTCCCCACTCTGAAAATGGACCACAGTGGCATATTGGGTCTCCAAGAATTAGCATTAATTCAGAGCCAGAATTTGATAACTTTCAGAAGGTTCTGGATATTTCCTTTTCCCTGGTCATGGTCCCCTAATAAATGACTACAGGCCCCAGTCTGAGGAAGATTTGTATTATATATACAACTGTGATAGAATTGCAGCAGGGTTTTTCTCAAAGAAATCTGGCCTCCCCCTTAATCAAGGGACTCCTGTTGAAGTGACATGACTTAGTAGATCTACAGCCGGGTAAGAGTTCAGGAGTCTGCAAGGTTTCTGCCCACAAGACCAAGAATTTTTCTGCTTCTATATGTCACATCTATTTCATTCCTAGGGAATTTCTTTCTTTCTTTCTTTTTTAAGATTTTTTAATGGGGAATCAGGGAAGGGGAACAGACAAGTTTCTGTCCTTTTGTTCTTCAGTCTAGTTGTGGAGGACATTGCTTCACTGGCCCATGTTGGTATTATCATTGCACTCTTCCCGGATGAGGCAGATCGATTGCTGGCCACTGGACGGTTGCTCACAGCGTCTCTTGGCAGCTCATGCTGCTGCCGCCCACTCACGCCGGCTGCCAGCCACTTATGTGGCTTATGGCAGCGCACTGCAGCTTCACTGCAGCCTACACTGTCTCCAGCAACTCACAGCAGCCCATCTCCAGGTCGAGCTGTTATTCACTTCACCATCTTAGCTATAGAGGGCGCAGCATCACTGGCCCTAATGTGAGATCTGAACCAAGGCTCTGACACTCAGAGCTGGCGTCCCAAGCCAACTCTTAACTGACGTGCCACTCGGTCAGCCCCATTCCTAGGGAATTTCATAAACAATCTCCCATTACAACAGATGGAGGTCAAAACACTCTGATTACCACTCTCTCCTTGTGCTTTATTTTGTTATTTGCACCCACCTTAGTTCTGACAATTTAGTATCATCACCTGGACTCTACCTTTTATGAACCTATCATTCCAATTGAAATCAGGGAGCCCACTTCCACTGAAGCATCCCCCACCATCATCTCTGGCTTACAGAGGATATTCCACAGAGCTTTTGAGTAATACTGGTGCTCCTCTCACCAGTGTTATTTCTTGATGCCTTAATGGGGTGTCTTCCCAGTAAGGTGACAAACTTGTCCCAATTTTCCAAAAACTGTCATGGCTTTAAAACTGAAAATCCTACATGCCAGGAAACTCTACAGTTCTCCTGTGAGTATAGTTGGAGGTAGGCACTGAGCAGATTGCACATAATAGGTCCACTTTAACAGTCCCCTCTCCTTGGGCATTTGGGCATATAGGCTATATGAAAACCTGATGATCCTTATGGGAGTGGAGTCAATGAAATACCGCAGGGTTGGTCCTGAGGATAATCAGCATTCCCTCCTTGTGAAGCAAACACCCCAGTGGAAGTTGCTAAAAGGTTTTATGCAGAGGAAGGCTGATACCGTTAGATATGAGATGTAGAACCATTTCTATTGGCAAAGAAGGTTCAGGGGGATTGGAGGCTAAATTTTTCTCAGCTTCATCTGTGTTTATGCCCTAATATTTCCATCCAATATTTTAGGTTCCTATTCTTTCCCAAGAAGTGCCCTTAAATTAACCTGAGTCCTAGCAAGTCTGTACCTTTAACTTATGCTGCACCTCTGCAACATTTATAATCAGTCCCTGAGCATGATTTGCAGGCCTATCTATCCTGCGGCTCCAGCAGAATAGAGTACATCAAGGGTGGCAGTGAAGCTCTGATTTTCCACTATGATCTGAGCTGTGCATTCCAGGCTTACCATTTGTCTTTCCTATGTACAAACGCTAGACTTATCTGAGGCAGTTTGCCCTATTCACATTCTTTGCAATCATGATTGTCACCATAGGGACTAGCCATTTGATTTCCCAAAGCTTTGCCCTCTATTTGTATTCTATTTCAAAGCACCACAGATGATAATTTGAATAATCACGATTTTTCAGTGTAGGCCACAAATTACAAGTATCCCATTCCACCCTAGAAAAGAGGTTGTCACAGATTCTATTCTTTTGGAAGCAGAAACTGAGTTAGGAGAGCAAAAGATTTAGAGTGAAACCTGTGAAGGAAATGAGAAGGCAGTAGAATTAGGCAGAGACAGTATAGGCAAACAAGGCAAACCAAAATCCAAAATATGTATCAATTTCATTAAGGACATCCATCTAGATTATACTTTTGATATGGTTTCTTATAGGGGCATGGCTCCATTTTCTTTCATGTGGATAGCTAATTGTGCCAATATCAATTTATCAAACCATTGAATGAAAGTGCTGATTTTGTTATATATTAATTTACTATTCATATTTGGATTATGTTTCTGGACAATTATGTTTCACTGATATATTTTTTATTCCTGTACTGATAACATACTGTTTTAATTATGGTAATTTTATGGTACTTCTAATATCTGGTAAAATATACTTGCAACTAATATCAAAAAGGACCAATTTCCATAATATATAAGTAGCTACAATTAAATCAGTAAGAAAATGAACAACAACCAGGTAGAATAATGGGCAAAGAATATGAACATACAGTTCACAAAACCATAATAAAAATGGCCCTTAAACTTACGAAAACATGTTCAAACTCACTCATATTTAGGAAGACACAAAACGAAACCATATTGAAATACCCTTCCCACCTTATAGCTAAGCGAAGACCAAAAAGTGTAATAAAACACCGTTTTTGTAAGTGTGCAGGAAAACAGACACTTTTATACATTGTTTGTGGGAGTGTAAATTCATTTAGTTTTATTGAGAGCAATTTGGCAATATCTATAAGAATTTAAAATGTACATGCTGTTTGATTCAGAAAGCCTGTGTCTAGAAATGTATCCAACATATATATTTGGGAATACATAAATTCTATGTACATTGAAACATTGTTTGTAATAGCAGGAGGTTGGTAAAAAAAAAAAAGGCATTTTGTCCATCAACAGGGACCAGTTAAATGATGGCATATCTATAAAATGAAATTCTGTATACAAAAAGGAACAAGGGTATATTGCATGTTGTACATGTACATGTACATCTCAAAGTTACATTGTTAAGATAAATAAAGCAATATAAAGAACAATGTGTATATTGTGCTACCACTTGTGTAAAAAAAAATGATTCAACTATCTCTGAAAGTATATGTGAGAAACTAGTGGCCTAAACTGCCTATGTGGAAGAAAACTAAATAGCTGGGGAGAAGGGGCGAAGAGAGTTTTATCACAGCATGCCTCTTGGCAACTTTTGAATTTAAACTACATGAATATTTAGCTCACTTAAAAGAATAAAATTTTAGGGCCGGTTGAGTGGCGCAGTGGTTAAGAGCTGGCTTGGGATGCCAGCGGCCCCAGTTCTGATCCCACATGAGGGGCCAGTGACACTGCCCTCTTAAAAAAAAAGAATAAATTTTAATTTTTATAATAATTAAAATATAAAATTATTTTATCCAGTTCAATGAGATTTTTATAGAAATTCCTATGTGAATTGTACATATTTATTATTCAGGGAAGACAAATATTCTTATAATATTATGTCTTTCCATTTGTTCAGATCTTATATTATGTTCTTTAATAAAAAGTTATAGGGCCGGCCGAGTGGTGCGGTGGTTAAGCGCTGGCTTGGGAAGCCAGTGGCCCTGGTTCAGGTCCCACATATGAGGGCCAGTGACAGTGCCCTCAAAAAAAAAAAAAAAGAAGTTATAGTTTTATTCATATAAATCCTGTGTATTTCCTCTTCCATTCATTCCCAGATATTTTAAATCTTTGTCAGTGTTGAAAATGGAATATTATCCCATTACTATTTCTAGCTGGATATTGATAACATAAACAAATACTATTGTTTTTTGCTTATTTTCATGAATCAACCTTACCAAAAACCTGTATTATTTCTGGTAGTTTTTGTAAAACTAGAGTTTCTAAAGATGTAATTTAAAAATATTGGGCCGGCCGAGTGGTGCGGTGGTTAAGCGCTGGCTTGGGAAGCCAGTGGCCCTGGTTCAGGTCCCACATATGAGGGCCAGTGACACTGCCCTCAAAAAACAATAAAAGAAAAATAAAATAAAATAAATAAGTAAATAAGTAAGTAAGTAAGTAAATAAATAAAAATATTGGTCAATCGAGTGGCTCAGTTGGTTAAGAGTTAGCTTAAGGCCAGCCAAGTCCGCTTTGGTTAAGAGCTGGCTTGGGACACCAGTGGCCCCTGTTCGTATCCCACATATAAGGGCCAGTGACACTGCCCTCAAAAAAAAAAAAAAAAAAAAAAAAAAAAAAAGAGCGCACACTCTATCCTCTGAGCCATCCAGGTGGCAGCTCAGCTTCAGGTGCCAGAGTTCAATCTTTTAGTTTTGGGTGGGCATAGCCCACCATCTAACAGGCAATCTTGTTTTTACACCAGCTGAGGCATCCTGCCACCTGTTGGCAGCTCAGTGACAGCTCAGCTAGGGCGCAACTTTCACTGGCCCATGTAGGAATCAAACCGGAGGCCCTGTTGCTCAGAGTACATGCTCTAAGCCAACTCTTAACTAATTCAGCCACTCGGCCGGCCCCTCATGCAATATATTTTCATTTTATTTTTATTTATTTTTATTTATTTTTTTTGAAGACAGTGTCCCTGGCCCTCGTATGTGGGACCTGAACTGGGGCCACTGGCTTCCCCAGCCAGCGCTTAACCACCATGCCACTCGGCCAGCCCTTCATTTAATTTTTAAAACACGTAATATTGCACAATATAATGTTTGGGTATTTAAAAAGAGAGAGGGAAAGAAGCTGGGAAATGTAATCGTTCATCCATGTCCTTAGCTAAAACTGTGTTTTTAAGGAAGGGGAGATCACATTTTTTTTTCTTATAGCTGAGACATCCTGCTACCTGTTGGCAGCTCAACGGCAGCTTAGCTCCAGCTTGGCATTGAACTGCTGTTGCTCAGAGCTCAGCTCGCACTCTTGAGTGAGCTCTTAACCAACTGAGCCACTGGGCCAGACCTATAGATCACATTTTTGAAGACAGCTATCAGTTTGCTACACATATTGCTTTATTTTCTTGTTTTATTGGATTAGAACAACCAAAACTGTTGAATAATAGTGGTGATAGCATCCTTCACTTATCCCTGATTTTAATGAAAATGACTTTATTATTTCATCATTTAGGATGTTTGCTGTTGAGATTTGCTAAGCAATCTTTATCACATTTAAGTAGTTTCTTTTTAATTTCCATTTTACTTTGAATATTTATTAGGAATGGCTGCTGAATTTTTAAATGCCTCTTCAGTTTCTATTGACAATATTATGGACTTTCTCCTTGCTCTATGTCATGAATTATGTTGACGGACTTCCTAATGTTGAATCGTTTTTGCATTTCTGAAATTAACTCCACTTGGTCATGGTGTTCTTCATTTGTCACACTGCAAGATTCAGTTTATTAATGTTTTATTTGGAATTTCTATGTATATTTTGTACAAACATTACCATCTTTTAAAGTCATATTACCATATGGAAGGCTTTGCAAAATGAATTTGGGAATGTTTCCATCTTTTTCTGTGGAATGAAGACTGGTGCCAGTCCCTGAACTGTTTGTTACCTATTCCTGATAAATACAGAAATGAAGAGGGTTCAGAAACCATTATAAAAATTTGACATCAGGGCTGGCCGAGTGGTGCAGTGGTTAAGCGCTGGGTTAGGGACAGTGACACTGCCCTCAAAAAAAAAAATTGACATCATTATGACATCTAAGCAATGATTAGTGTACTCATCAATGAATAATGCATTCAATGTTTGTAGTTATTTTTGTCCCTATGCTAAATTTGTTGATTGTATTTGATAAAATGTAATTTATTTCTGATGAATCTTTAAATTTAGAAACTGGGCTTGCATTTTGCTTATTTCATTTTTCTAATTATTTTTATTGAATTTTACAAAAGTATATCTCCACAATAATTGTAAATCTTTAAAAAAACAACAACTGCCCCTTCACTGCTGATATTTCGAAAAACACTGGTGTAGAAGGGACCAAATAACATTAAAATTAAGTTTTGTAAAGGTTAGCTAGAATTTAGTTGTCAAACGAAATGGACCTGCTGACTTACCATTCTCTTCTATAGTTATTGCTCTCTTCAGATTTTCTTGGGTCAATGTCCTTCCTCCTATATATTCACATTCGTTGCACATGATATTCTCTTAAAAGTCTTTAATATATTATATATCTGTATTTTTATCTACTTTGGCATTACTAATATTTTACCCCCTTCTTCCCTCCTCTCCTCCTTTTCTTCTTTCCCACCTTAATCCGGCTAGCCAGGAGTTTGTCTATTTTATTGGTCCTTTCAAAAAAAAAAACCTGGCTTGGGGCGGGGGTGGGGGGTGGGCAGGCCTAGCCCAGGGTCGGATGGGAGCTGGACGGAACCAGAGCCCCAGATATGGGGTCACTCGAAGAGGGAGGAACCGGACGGCAGGAATAGCAGAGCAGCACGCTGTAATCAGCCCCTTCTAGGAGAAGCAGCAACACCGAGGACCCGAACTAGGGATTTCCTCGCTGGAAAAAGCCTCAAGGGCCCCAACTTCCGGCTTCGCAGCTGCGGATGCTATCTCGTCTTCCTCTGTCGCCGTTTCCTCCTCCTTGTCTTCCTCCTCCTCCTCCTCCCCCTTCCTCTCTCCCTTCCTTCCCACTCCCCCTCCCCTTCCTCCTAGTCGTCCCCCATCAGACTCCCATTGGCAGGTCGCTTCTGGAGCCGCTCCAGTCGCTGTCTCCACTTGGTTCATTCTCCTGCACCAGACGCCCAACCAAGTAATCGGGCTGTACACAGCGGTAGACAGTCGCAGGACCTCAGCAGAATGAATGCACAGCAAAAGCACGGTTGGTCAACAAAAAAGATTCACAGGAACCATTGTCACACCTTTTGCAAGATAACTTACTGATGGTTTTGTTTTTTCCCCTGCTTATGGCCTTCCCATCATGGGCTCCTGTCTTGATGTAAACTTTTTAGTTTAGATAGACACAAGGGACCTCCATAAGACCTCACTATTAATCAAAAGATTATGGAGAACTGGATGAGCACACTGCTGACATACATTGGTTATGCACTATGAAAGCCATGGCAAGCCATACGAATGGGTTTACCATTATTCCTGTACTGGTTGGAAATCGGGATGAGTCAAAAGAACAGAATTCGGGGCTGGCCGAGTGGCTAAGTGGTTAAGCACTGTCTTGGGAAGCCAGCAGCCCTGGTTCGGGTCCCACATATGAGGGCCAGTGACACTGCCCTCAAAAAAAAAAATAACAGCATTCGGGAAACTGTAGTCAATATCTAGTGCAGCACTGTCCATTAGAAATAGAATGCAAGCCACAAATGTGAGCTACATGTGTAATTTTAAATACTACTAGTAGCCACATTTTAAAAAGTGAAACAGATCAAATAAATCTTAATATATTTGATCCAATATATCCAAAATACATCAATATTAATCAGCATGAAATTTATGAGATATTTCATGTTCCTGTTTGTTTATTTTCATACCATGTCTTTGACATCGTGTTTTTATTTACACTTCCAGCACATTTCCAATTGGATTAGCTGAATTTCAGGTACTCAATAGCCACATGTGGCTAGTGGTCAGCAAACTAAACAATGCATTTTCTTCTGTTTCTGCCATTGAGGTCAAAAGTTCTGAACAGTACTCTGCTAAATCTCTGGGAGCGATTTTTGGATCTATTGACTATCAATAGATCAGGGGTCGGCAAACTGCAGCTTGTGAACCACATGTGGCTCTTTGGGTACGTTCCGTCTCAAAAGTTTGCCGACCCGTGGAAGAGCCAATGCTCAAAACAATTTAAAAATTATTCGAGAGCCATAAATATACTTTTACATAATCACTATTATATGAATAATATTCTTTAAACGTTTTAAAAATAAAACTATGATAATTTCATTTTCAATTTTATTTCAGAGCCTGCGGCTTATGAGCCTCAGTTTGCTGACCCCTGGCAGCTCTTCCATCTCAAAAGCTTGCCAACCCCTGATCTAGATAAAACATTTAGGAGTACTACAGAACATTTGGACCCCATATATTTTAGCAATCACTTGAAGAAATTCCATAACAATGTGTGGAATATATCCCACCAGATATTATTAAACGTGATCACAGAGCTCCAAAAGATTGGACTGACTGAGCATTTCATGTTTTAATTACACCCAGTCAAGTCAGTGTAGAAACTGGCAGGATATCTCACTGAGTTGGATAGTTGGAGCACTCTGAGCTCACAGAAGCCCTGGACCCTCAAGGATGCTACTGCACATCCACACACCCTGTCCAAATTCTTAGCCCAGCCTTTCCCAAGATGTTTCTAATCTTGTGGGACACTGAAACCTGGAACTAGTAGAACATTCCTTTCTTGTTTTCTATTTGGAGTAGCCCTTTCTTTTTTATTTTTATTTTTTTAATTTTTTTTAGAGGGCAGTGTCACCGGCCCTCATATGTGTGATCCATACTAGGGCCGCTGGCATCCCAAGCCAGCTCTTAACCACTCCGCCACTCGGCCGGCCCATGGAGAAGCCCTTTCTTAATTTCACTTCATTAAAATTTCCTTCCTTGTTTACAGGGCAGCGGAATGACGGTTGGCACTGAAAGCTTGATTTAAAAACATGAGGGATTTAAAGGCCTCAGCATAAAAGACAGACCTTTGAATCTACTTAACTTTTGCCTGATTTAACGTATACTAAATGTCCACTTTTTTGCAGAGTTGTGCAGTATATTCCACTTGCAAACAATTTTACATATTGTGCACACACAAAAAAAGGTTGAAGCTGGGGCCAGCCAAGTGGCTCAGTTGGTTAAGTGTTAGCTGGGAGCATGAGCTCTGAGCAACAGGGCCGCCAGCTTGATTCCCACATGGGCCAGTGATGCCTCGCTGGAGCTGAGCTGTCACTGAGCTTCCAATGGGTGGCAGGATGGCTCAGTTGGTATAACAACAAGATTGCCTATTCGATGGTGGGCCACGCCCCCTCACAACTAAGAGGCTGAACTCGGCGACTTGAGCTGAGCTGCCGACTGGATGGCTCAGTGGATAGAGTGTGTGCTCTTAACAATAAGGCTGCTGGTTGGACTCCCGCATGGGATGGTGGCTACGCCCACCCACAATTAAGATTGTACACAGTACATTGAGCTTAGAGGCCATGAGCTGCCTACGGGAAGCCAGATGGCGACTGGCACCCTCTACAACAAAGATTGAAGAACAATGACTTGACCAGTCCCCTTCCCTAATTCACCAACACTGTTCCCCTCCACCAATTTCTCAATAAAATCTTTTTTAAAAAACCCAATAGGTGGAAGCCATAATAAATTGAATTAACTTTTTTTTAAATTCCTATTTCTTTTTTTCTTTTCTTTATTTCTTTTCTTTATTTTTTTAAAAAATTGAGGAATTGGGGGAGGGGAAACAGTGTTGGGGAATTGGGGAAGAGGAACAGCCAAGTTGGTGTTCTTCAATTTTAGTTGTGGAGGGCACCAGTCGCCAGCTAGTTGCCTGTTGGCAGCTTGTGGCCTCTAAGCTCAAGGTGCTTGTGTTCTGTTTTAGATGCAGGTGGGTGTAGAGACACCATTCTATGTGGGAGTCGAGCCAGCAGCCCTGTTGTTAGGAGTGCATGCTGTATCCACTGAGTCATCCGGGCAGCAGACCAGCTCAAAGTGCTGAGTTCAGTCTTAGTTGTGGGTGGGCATAGCCACCATCACATGTGGGAGTCGAAACAGGCAGCCTTGTTGTTAAGAGCACACGTCCTATCCACTGAGTCATATGGGTGGCAGCACAGCTCAAGGTGCCGAGTTCAGTCTTGATTGTGCATAGGTATAGCCCACCATCAAACAGACAATCTTGTTGTTCCACCAGCTGAGCCATCCTGCCACCTGTTGGCAGCTCAGCAATAGCTCAGCTTGGGTGCAGTGTCACTGGCCCTTGTGGGAATCGAACTGGTAGCCCTGTTGCTCAGAGCTCGCATTCATAAGCCAACACTTAACCAACTGAGCCGCTCAGCCAGCCCAAAGTTGGCTTCTTTTGAAAAGACTAATAAAATTGATATGAAAATCTCATTCCTGATGAGATTCATCAAGTGAAAAAAGACCCAATGGGTCCGGCCGAGTGGCACATTGGTTAAGAGTTGGCTTGGGAAAGCCAGCTCGAACAGCAGGGCCCCGGTTTGGATCTCACAAGAGGGCCAGTGATGCTGTGCCCTCCACAGCTAAGATGGTGAACAACAGCTCGACCTGGAGCTGGGCAGTCGTGAGTTGCTGGGCTTACGCTGCAGTGGGGCTGGCCGGCAGCTGGGGTGAGTTTTCATGAGCTGCTGTGAGCTGCCATGAGCAGCTGTCCAATGGCCGGCGAGCAACTGCCTCACCCGGGAAGACCACTATAATACCTAAGAACATGGGCCAGTGAAGCCACATCGTCCAAAACTAAAGAACAAAAGGATAGCAACTTGTCTGTTCCCCTTCCCCGATTCCCCAGTGCTGTTCCTCTCCCCCAATTCCCCAATAAAAATCTTTTTAAAAAAAAGACCCAATGGGTTAGTATTAGGATTGCAAACGAGGGCAAAGCAATGGGTGTTGCAGTTATTTAAAAGATAAGAAAAGGCCTTTTGAGCTCCTTTGCTTGACCGGCTCCAAACTCTTTGGAGTGTACTTTCTCTTCTAATAATGGACCTTGAGCTACTGCTCGAGCCCTCTTCTGCTTCTTTGAAATGTATTTTTTCTTCTAATAAACTGTACTTTTCTGCAACTTACCTCTCTGCTCCGTGTCTCCATTCTTCGGTTCCACGACACCATGATCCCAGTACACACACACAATCACACATCAAAAACTCCTGTTTCAGGGCCAGCTGAGTGGTGCGGTGGTTGGGAGCTGGCTTGGGATGCCAGTGGCCCCGGTTTGGATCCCACATGTTGGGGCCAATGACACTGCCCTCTAAAAAAAAAAAAAAAATCCTGCTTCAGTATCTAAGGTGATGGCATCCCCCATTTTGGGGAGTTACTCATTGCTCCTGGGTTTCTCCCATGTATACAGGAGGTACATATGTTTATGAACTTTAATTTATCTTTTCTCCAGCTAATCTGTTGCATGTTAATTTCATTACTAGTTCAGCCAGAAGAACCTTGAAGAGTGGAGGGTAATTTGTCCTTCCTGATAGTATTTAATGTGTCACAAACATTAATCAATCCTCAATAAATTCATGAGGCAGGAACTATAATCTCCATTTTGCAAATTAAAAACCTGAGTCTTAGGGAGGTTAAATAACATTGCTGAGGACATAATGCTAGTTAGTGGTAGAGCCAGGCTTTTGAGGGGGAGGAAAAGTCTTTCATCTACCCTCAAGGTTGTTTTGAATGGTCTAAATCAAGCATGAGACAAATTAGCAAGAGAATATAACCAAATTTAATACATACATAAAAAAAGATAGGAGAATATTATAAAGAACTTTATGTCAATGAATTTGACATTTTGGTGAAATGGATAATTTACTAGAGAAAAACTAACTTGCCAATACATATTCAAGAAAAAGTAAAAAGTAAATGGACCTATAAGTATTAAAGAAATAAAATCAGCAATAAAATAAAAAGCTTCACATAAACTTCAGGTCCCAATGGTATCACAAGTGATTTCTACCACATGTCCAATGAGGAAAACATTGCAATTCATGCTAAGTCTTCTAGAGAATAGCTAGGGGGAGTGCCTTCCCCAAAGCATTTTGTGAATTTAGCATAGCATTGATACCAAATCCCAAAAAAGTTAAAGAAAGAAAAGCTACAAGTTAATCTATTTCATGAAGACTGCTGCAAAATCCTGGATAAATATTAGCAAAGTGATCTGGAGGTTCTAGCCACAGCAATCAGACAAGAAAATGAAATAAAAGGCATCCAAATTGGAAAGGAGGAAATAATATTGTCATTATATGCAAATGACATGATACTATATAGAGAGAATCCCAAAGACTCCACCAAAAAACTGTTAGAACTGATAAACGAATTTGGTAAGGCAGCAGGATACAAAATTAATATTCAGAAACCAGTTGCATTTGTATACACCAATAATAAACTATCAGAAGAAGAAATCAGGGAATCAATGTCTTTTACAATGGCTTCAAAAACAATAAAATATCTAGTAATAAATTTAACTAAAGAAATAAAAGACCTGTACTCAGAAAATTATGAGACGCTGAAATGCGAAATCAAAGATACAAATAAATGGAAGCACATACCATGTTCATGGATAGGAAGAATTAATATAATTAAAATGTCAATACTACTTAAGGCAATATACAGATTCAATGCAATTCCAATCTAACTACCAAGGACATTTTTCTCAGAAATAGAACACATAATCTTAAAAAATATATGGAACCACAAAAGACCCCAAATAGACAAGGCAATCTTGAGAAATAAGAAAGTGGGAGGCATCACGCTATCTAACATCAAAACATACTACAAGGTTACAGTAATCAGAACAGTATGGTACTGGCATAAAAAAAAAGACACATAGACCAATGTAACAGAATAGAGAGTTCAGGAATAAACCCATCCATATACAGTCATTTAATCTATAACAATAGAAGCAAGAATTTACATTGAAGTAAAGATAGTCTATTTAATATATGGTGATAGGAGAATTGGACTGACACATGCAAAAAAATGAAAATGGACCACTTACACCATATGCGAGAACAAACACAAAATGGATTAAACACTTAAATGTAAAACCTGAAACCGTAAAACTCCTAGAAGAAAACATAGGGAGTAAATTTGCAGACATTACCCTGAGTAATATTTTTACTGATATATCTCCTCGGGCATGGGAAATAAAAGAAAACATGAACATATGGTATTATATCAAACTTAAAAGTTTTTTCACAGCAAAGGAAATCATCAATAAAACAAAAAGGCAGCCTACTGAATGGGAGAAGATATTTGCCAACGATATATCTGATAAGGAGTTAATATCCAAAATTTATAAAACACTCATGAAATTCAACACCAGAAAAACAAACAACCCAATTAAAAAATGGGCAGAGATTATGAAGATGCATTTCTCTAAAGAGGACATACAGATGTCCAACAGGCATATGAAAAAAATGTTCAACCTCACTAATCATCAGAGAAATGCAAATAAAAACCACAAGGAGATACTACCTCACTCTGGTCAGAATGGCTATCATCAATAAATCAACAAATAACAAGTGCTGATGAGGTTGTGGAGAAAAGGGAACTCTGGTGCACTGTTGGTGGGACTGCAGATTGGTGCAACCATTATGGAAATTAGTATGGAGGTATCTCAAAAATCTGGAAATGGAACTACCGTATGACCCAGCAATTCCAGTCTTGGGTATCTACCCAGAGGAATCCAAGATGCTAATTCCAAAAAGTATATGCACCCCTATGTTTATTGCAGCGCTATTTACAATAGCCAAGGCTTGGAAACAACCAAAATGCCCATCGGTAGACGACTGGATTAAGAAACTGTGTACATTTATACAATGGAGTATTACTCCGCTATAGAGAAGAATGAAATCGTACCATTTGCAACGATATGGATGGACCTAGACACTGCAGAAAAATCACTTGACAAAATTCATGACAAAGATAAATTGGGATGGTTGCCAGATGTGAGGAGGTGTTGGGGTATGGGTGAAAAAGGTAAGGAGATTAAGAAGTACAACTTGGTAGTTACAAAATAGTCATGGGGATGTAAATTACAATGTAGGGAATATAGTCAATAATATTGTCATCATTATGTATGGTGCAAAGTGGGTACTAGACTTATTAGGGGATCACATCATAAATTGTATAAATGTCTAACCACTATGCCATACACCTGAAATTAATATAAAATAATAATGAATGTCAACTGTAGTTTAAAATTAAACTTTTTTCTTAAACAAAAACTGGGGTGGGGAGGGTAAATTGGAGGAAGGTGGACAAAAGGTACACTCCTCCAGTTATAAGATAAATAAGCACTAGGGATATAATTGCAATATAATGACTATAGCTAACACTGATATATGATGTATGAGAACGTTAAGAGAGTAAATCCTAAGAGTTCTCATCACAAGGAGCCACTTTTTTCCTTTTTCTCTTTCCTTCTTTCTGTTCTTTTTATTGTATTTATATGAGAACATTGATGTTAGCTGAAACTATTATGGTAATCGTTTCACAATGCATAGAAATCAAACCATTATGTTGTATGCCTTAAACTTATACAGTGGTGTATGTCAATTATTTCTCAATAAAACTGGAAAATAAAATAAACAAGATAAGAAAAACTGTTGGGCTCTCCCTCCTCCACCGCTGCCGCCTCCTTCTTCTGCCGCTCCTGGTGCTGCTTGTGTGCTCGTTCCGTGCGGACCTGGTACCTCTTTTGTGAAGCGGCAGCTGAGGAGACTCCGGCGCTCGCCATGGCCGACGAAAAGCCCAAGGAAGGAGTCAAGACTGAGAACAACGATCATATTAATTTGAAGGTGGCGGGGCAGGATGGTTCTGTGGTGCAGTTTAAGATTAAGAGGCATACACCACTTAGTAAACTAATGAAAGCCTATTGTGAACGACAGGGTTTGTCAATGAGGCAGATCAGATTCCGGTTTGACGGGCAGCCAATCAATGAAACAGACACACCTGCACAGTTGGAAATGGAGGATGAAGATACAATTGATGTGTTTCAGCAGCAGACAGGAGGTGTCTACTAAAAAGGGAACTTGCTACTTTACTCCAGAACTCTGTTCCTCCAGACCAAGACAGTCTCCATTAGAAAACCGCAGTTTGGTTCCACCACATCCTGACTACTACAGTATAGTTTTCTCTATTCTTTCATTTTCCCCTTCCCCATTCCTTTATTGTACATAAAGTAACGGATGTATGTGCACAAGCATTTGCTTTTTTTTTTTTAACTAAATGGCCAATGGTATGTTTTGGTTGACATCAAATGGAGATGGGATGGGGCAAAATACTGGTTCTGTGAAAATACCCCCTTTCTCCATTAGTGGCATGCTCATTCAGCTCTTATCTTTATATTCCAGTAAGTTATTTTGCTCTCACTGTTTAACAAAAAGAGAACAACATAAAAATCCTTGCATACCTTGTTTGATTGGAGAATTTTAATGTTTTTCATTTATCATTGTAAAACCAAGGACAATTTTATAACTTTTTTGTACGTAGCTGTTACATGTAGGGCAATCTGTCTTTAAGTAGGGATAAATTACTCTAAAAGAAATGAATCCTAGATAGTTTTCCCTTCAAGTCAAGCGTCTTGTTGTTTAAATAAACTTCTTGTTTAAAATGAAAAAAAAAAAAAAAAAAAAAAAAAAAAAGAAAAACTGTTGGCAAATAGCAATAGAATGGAGCTTCTTTAATCTTACAAAGTGATAGAATGGAGCTTCCTTAATCTTAAAAAATAAAACAAGGGCCGGCCGAGTGGCGCAGTGGTTAAGCACTGGCTTGGGAAGCCAGCAGCCCTGGTTCGGGTCCCACATATGAGGGCCAGTGATACTGCCCTCAAGAAAATAAATAAATAAAATAAAAAACTATAACAACAATCATCAAACATAAAGGAGACATACCAGAAGTTTTCTCTTTACAGATCAGGAATCAGACAATGATATCCACTATCATGATTTCTATTCAACATTATACTGGGCAGAAAGCAACAATAAGAACCAAAACATTTAAAGATTGGAACAAAAGAAATTAAAACTGTAATTATTTTCAGATTACATGTTCATGTACATAGAAGATCAACAGGAAAATACAGATAATTATTATAATTAATTAGAGAGTGTAGCAAGGTTACTGGATGAACAATTAATATTAAAAAATAAATTATTGAACTATTATAGGAGTAATTAAAAAACACTTTATTGAGATATGTTTGACATGTAAAAAGCTGTACATATTTAATGTATACAATTTGATGAGTTTGGGGCTAAGTATACACCCCATGGAACCATCAACACCATAGACATATCCATAAACAAAGACATATAAGACCATAAACATAACCATCACGTCAGTTTCCTCTTGCCCCATTGTTATTATATATAGAATGCTTAATATAAGACCTCCCACTCTGAAAATTTTAAGTGTGAAATACAGTATTGTTAGTTATAGGCACTATGCTGTTTACTAGATCTCCAGAACTCAATTATTTTGCACAACTGAAACTTTGCAGCCTTCGAACATCACTTTCCCACTTCCCCTATCTCCCATCCCCTGGTAACCACCATTCTACTCTCTACTTCTGAGTTTGACTATTTTAGATTCCATATATAAGTAAGATCATACTGTATTGGTCTTCCTATGTTTGGCTTTTTTCACTTAGCATAATGTTCTTCAGGTCTATCCATGTTGTTGCAAATGGCAGGGTTTTCTTCTTTTTTTAAGCTCAAATAGTATTCCACTATAAGTGTATATCCTATTTTTTATGTATTCATCTGTGGATGGACATCTAGGTTGTTTCTATGTTTTCTACATTGTGAACAATGTTGCCATGAACATCGGAGTGGAGGAATCATTTCATGATTCTGATTTTAATTCCTTTGGATGTATACTCAGAAGTCAGATTGCTGAATCATAAGGTAGTTCTACTTTTAATATTTTAGGAAGCTTCATACTATTTTCTGTAATGGCCTTACCAATTTATATTCCCATCAACAGTGTAAAAAATTTACCTTTTCTCCACATTCTTGCTGTCATCTTTTACATTTGATTATAGCCATCTTAACAGGTATGAGATGATAGCTCATTTTGGTTTTTATTTGCATTTTCGTGATGATTAGTAATGCTGAGCATATTTTTATACACTTGTTTGCCATTTGTATATCTTCTTTGGAGAAATGCCTATTCAGGTCCTCTCCTCATTTTAAAATTGGGTTACTTTTAATTTTTATTTTTTTTGCTATTGAGTTGTAGGAGTTTCTTTTATATTTTGGATATTAACCCATTATCAGATATATGGTTTGAAAATATTTTCTCCTATTCCATAGGTTGATTTTTATTTTGTCAATGGTTTATTTCGCTGTGCAGAAGCTTTTTGTTATTTATTTATTTTTATTTTTAATTTTTTTAGAGAGCAGTGTCAATAGCCCTCATATGTGGGACCAAACCCAGGCCACTGGCATCCCAAGCCAGCTCTTAACCACCACACCACTCGGCTGGCCCCAGAAGCTTTTTAGTTTGATGTGATTCCACTTACATATTTTTTCTTGTGCTTTTGGTGTCATAGCCAAGAAATCATTGCCAAGACCAATGTCAAGGAGCTTTTTTCCTCTGTTTTCATGGAATTTTATAGTTTCAAGACTTATATTTAAGTTATAGGAGTAAATTTTTGACTTTGAGTTAGGAAATTATTTCTTAGATAATATATCAAAACCACAAATGAGAAAAGAAAAAAATAGATAAATTGGACTTCATCAGAATTAAACGTTTTGTGTGACTGCGCCGGCCGAGTAGCACGGTGGATGGGCGCTGGCTTGCAAGGCCGGTGGCCCCCGTTCGGGTCCCACATATGAGGGCCTGTGACACTGACCTCAAAAAAAAATTTTGTTTGACTGAGTCATCACCAAGGAAGTGAAAAGACAATTCACAGAATGGGTGAAAATATTTGTAAATGATATATCTAACAAGTAACTTGTATGCAGAATACATAAAGAATCTTAAAACTCAACAATAAAAAAGACAAATTGCCCAAATTAAAAATTGTCAAAGGGCTTGAATAAACATTTTTCCAAAGAAGGTATAAAACTGGCCAAGGACCTCTGGCCAGATGGTGGAATAGACAGGTTCTGTGCCAACTGCCTACCAGGATCACACCAATATTGCAAATAATTTATACAACATTCAACCTTGGAAGTCCCCTGAATACTAGATGAACAAAACCTCTAAACGAAGCATTTAAAGAGGCCACATTGACACTGGTAGGAGGGGGGCAGACATGAGGTAGGCTGACTCCAGGCCCATGGAGAGAGTGCGAACCCCACAAGGGACACCTTAGTGGTGAAGAGGCTTCTCCTGTTGGGGGAGGGACCCTCCGGTCCCATGCTGAGCTCCTCAGCCCAGAGTTACTTTGCTGGGAAGAGGAGTTCCATGGTAGCTGGCAGTAGAAATTAGTGAGGACTCTCTTTGCTCGACTTGGTGAGGAGGGCACCTAGAGAACCAGTCGCCCTCCAGTGGAGCCGGCACATGGTCTCCCTCATTGGTGACCACTCACCTGGTTCCTGGTGGAGGGAGTAGCTGTGTGAGTATGGCCCAGGAGCCTGCAGGGACGGACTGAACTAAGCGCCTTTGGTGCTGGAGCTGGAGGTTTGGGGACCATTGTTCCCCCTGTGTGGAGCTTATACATGAGTAGTGTACAGGAGGATGCCATTTTTACAGGGTTGGGCCCTCCCACAGAGGGTCAGGCTGGGGACCATATTGGTCTAGTGGAATTGGCGCAGGTATACGTGTGTGCGCATGCATCTTGTCTTGGGTTCCTACTCTCCTATATGGAGCATATAAAATATACTATAAACAAGGTTGTTTTTGGATTGGGGTTTGCAAAACAAGTTGTTTACTAGTAGAGATAGAAGGTAGACTGCATATGTGTGAGACTGGTAAGAGTAAAGTGAAAGTAAACATGTTCATGTGTAGAGCATATACATGAAAATAAACATGTTTGTGTTTTTGTGTGAGATTGAGCATAACAAAGTTGAGTAGTAAACATGTTCACTGAAACAACTTCTGGTTATCACCTAAGAAGTAAACAAGTCTAAGGAAAAGAGGAAACAGTAGAGTTCAAGAGCAATGCCATGAGCAGTCTGACTGGGTGCTCTGGCTAAGAACCCCTGCGAGGTGCAAGCCGCAATACTCCAGGACTCTCCGAGTTCTTCCTTGCAAGATCAGCTTGCCTTAGACCCATCTTGGGCCCAGTCGTGTTTCCCAGACCAGGGACCTTCTCCATCTCGATTGACTCTGGGAATTGGTTAGTGATTAAATCCTGTTCTGTTCTGTATAACCTGCTGTGCTTACCAGAGCACTGGCCTTTGAGGGACATTGGTTCCCAAATAAAGCTATGTTACTCACTCAATCTAAACCTGTGTGTCGGGACTTTGTTCCCTACTCATGTGATGCGTACCAAGCAGGGACCTAGGGCCCTGCCGAGGGGTTAATGACCCTTGACTTTCAGGAAGAGACTGAAATGTGACGACTGCCCTTTCAGGCACTCAGGACATCTCCCCACTGCTTGTGCTGCGGTAGCCAGGGTAGCGACTGGTGGGCGCACTCTGGTTCCAATAGGCTGCTCATTGAGATGGGGCTGTGACAACTGGCCTTGGGTCCCCGCTCTCTGCACTGTGTGTGCAGAGTTGCCAGGGTGGCACCTGGCTGTCTGGCTGCTCTTCCTGATCGGAGGGGTTTCTTACTGGCACAGGCTGAGACTGGGTGTTTTCCTGGGAGTTCTGGGCCAGGAGCTGTGGGTCTGCGTGATCTGGCTGGGGCATTCCTGGCACGTTTGTGTGGGCTGGTTGTAAGTGCAGGAGTGCACTCTGCTCTGATTTGGTGGGGGCCAATGACCACACCCCATGTTGCCTTGGGGGCCTGACCCACCTACCTAGATCTGTGTTGCCAGGGGCACCCTAAGCCTCTGGTGCCTGGTCCCCACCTCCACAGGCCACAGAGCAGCAGCAGACAGCCTGCAGCAACCTGTGAGGATTTTTGGTGATGAACACCACCCCAGAGCACACGGCAGCTAACTGAGGGAAATTTACTGCAAGCCTGAGAGGGAGGCTGGCACACATGTGGGGCTCTTCCCCGCAACACAGCTGGTGCTGAGTTGCACAGAGAGTCTCTACTGCTGAGCAAGTGGTCTGCAGATGAAAGCAGGTGGAGAGCCTTTTTTTCCTCTTTTTTTTCTTTGTTTTCCTTTTTTCTATCTTTTTCCCCTTTTTTCTTTTTTTTTATTATCCTTTTCTTCTTTTCTTTCTCTTTCATGTTTTTGTTCCTTTTTCTTCTATTCTTTGTTATGTTTTCTTTTTGTCGTTTCTCAGGCTTGTTTATCAGGTTATTGCTTTGGTTACTGTTTTTCTGCCTGGTTCTGCTGTTTTAGTGGGGGTTTTTTTTTGTCTCTTTTATATAATGTTTTTTCTCCTGTTCTGATCATGGTTTATTGTGTTTTCATTGGGGTGTATTTGTTTTGAGGTGTTGTTGGGTTGTCTTGTTTTGTTATTGTTTTATGAAGTGGACATGGACCTAGCACTGTTCCTGGAGCTAAGACTACAATGAATTTTTAGAAACCATTGACAACAACCTTTACACACCTGTAACACCATCTCGCCCACCTACAGCTGCATTGCCAGGGGCAATCAGGGTGCTGGGGTGACTGGCCCCACCCCCACAAACTGTGGAAAGGTTTTATATAACAGAGGTGGTCCGCAGGTCCCTGGGGTCATCTTGGTGGTGTTCAGTGACCAGAAACCTGCACAACACTGGAGCAGCTGTTGTGAATTTGTGAGCATAAGATGGAGGCTGGCTGTAGTGTCCTTGGGATGGTACACAACGGGGTCACCGGCCAGATATTGGCATACAACCTGAATTTGCAATAAAGTCTTAGAAACCAACAATCTCATAACTCACTTGAACTCCATCCTGCCAAGCTAGTGACACATTGCCAAGGGCACCCTAAAAAATGGGTCAAATAGCCAGACCCATGCTCCTAAAGAGCCTCTTTCAATAGTTGGGCCTTACCAGCATCTGACAGGTGGCAACAGGCCTAGGGAGCCCTGGGCCTTTTGCTAAACTGCCTCAGGACCAATATTGAGGGCACCAGCCTCAGTTCACACAGAGAGCATCCCCCATGACCCAAGTCCAGCACAGGCAACAGCCAACTGTGTACAGCCTTGAGGCACCTACCAGCTACCTATGGGCTGGTAACAGACAGAATTGAAATGGCTCTAAGTGGGAGCACCCCACAAGAGACACCAGAACCAATACACCCAGAGGCCAGTGTTAGACAAAACCAGAGTACTACCTAGTTGAACCTACAAGTGGCACTCTCAAAGGACATTTTCCACAGGCACAAGAGCTCACAGTGGCCAAGCCTCCTCTGAGGGGTCAACCTACACACAGTATCTCATACAATGTGAACAGAGCTAATTCTCCCAGCTAATCAGTACCACCCTCTGACAAGCCAAAAGCAACTTGAAAAAAAAGACCAGGGCTGGCCAAGTGGCTCAGTTAGTTAAGAGCTCGCTCAAGAGTGTGAGCTGAGCTCTGAGAAACAGCAGTTTGATGCCCAAGCCTGAGATGAGCTGCTGTTGAGCTGCCAACAGGTGGCAGGATGGCTCAGATTTAAAAAAATCAACTTCAACCCCAACAACTCTGGAACACACAAGACAGGACAATAGGGAGACTGTGCAATCTGAATATAAAGGACACATACTACAAGACCACTCAGGAATGACTGAGAGACATAGGTGATCTACCTAATATATCAAAGCAATCACAGAGCAACAGTCAGAATGAAGAAAGAAATGTGTTCCAAATAAAAGTCAGAAAAAACCTCCAGAAATGGAACTGAATGAAACAAAGGTATCCAATTTTCAGAGACAGAGTTTAGAACACTGATGGTAAGAATGTTTAACAATCTTATTGAGGACATATAGAAGGATAGAGAAATCATAAAAAAACAACCAGTTAGAACTAAAGAATATAATAACTGAAATGAAGAACACACTCGAAGGAATCACCAGTAGATTAGGTGAAGCAGAGGAGTGGATCAGCGATTTAGAAAACAAAATAGCAGAAATCACCCAGATGGAACAACAAAAGGAAAAAAAGAATAAAAAATAATGAAAATAGTTTAAGAGACATAGGGACAACATCAAGTACAACAACAATTGCATCACAGGAATACAAGAAGGAGAAGAGAAGAAGCAAGGGATCGAGAACATATTTCAAGAAATATGACTTAAAACTTCCCTACTCTGGTGAAGGAAATGACATACAAGCTCAGGAAGTGCAGAGAGTACCAAACAAGTTGAACCCAAACAGGTCCACATCAAGACACATCATAGTTAAAATGGCAAAAGTTAAAGAAAAAGACAGAATCCTAAAAGCAGCAAGAAAAAGACAGCAGGTTACATACAAAGGAACTCCTACAAGACTAACAGCTGACTTTTCTAAATTAACTCTGCAGGTCAAAAGGGACTGTAAGAAAACATTCAAAGTGATGAAAACTAACACCTACAACTAAGATTGCTCTACCCAGTAAGGCTATTACTTAAAATTGAAAGAGAGATAAAGAGCGTCTCGAAAAAGAATAAGCTAAAGGAATTCATTACCACCAAACCAGCATTGCAGGAAATGTTAAAAAAGCTTTTTTAAACAGTAGAAAGGGGAAAACAAACTAACAAAGACCAGAAATATAAATAACAAAATGGCAATACATATGCACCCATCAACAGTCACTTTAAATGTGAATGGGATAAATGCTCCAATCAAAAGACATAGAGTGGCTGAGTGGAAGAAAACGGGACCCATGCATATGCCTTTTACAAGAGAATCATCTCAGATCAAAAGACTCACACAGGCTGAAAGTAAAGGGACGGAATAAGATACTTCATAGAAAAGGAAATGAGAAAAAAGATGGAGTAGCAATACTTACTTCGGAACAAATAGAATTTAAAATGACAAAGAAGGGCACTACAGAGCCTGTGGAGTGGCTCAGTTGGTTAAGAGGTGGCTTAGAGCGCAAGCTCTGAGCCACAGGACCGCCGATTCAATTCCCACATGGGCCAGTGAATGTTGTGCCCAAGCTGAGCTGTTGCTGAGCTGCTAACAGGTGGCAGGATGGCACAGCTGGTGTAACAACAAGATTGCCTGTTTAATGGTGGGCTATGCCCACATACAACTAAGACCAAACCAGGCACATTGAGCTGAACTGTCTCCCAGATGTCTCAGTGGATAGGGTGTGCCTCTTAACAACAAGGCTGCCGGGTTCAAGTCCTGCATAGGATGGTGGCTATGCCCACCTGCAACTAAGACTGAACTCAGCACAGTGAGCTGATCTACTGCCAGGATGGCTCAGTGAATAGAGCATGTGCTCTTAAAAACAAAGCTACTGGTCCAGGGCCAGCCGAGTAGCTCAGTTGGTTAAGAGCTCGCTGAAGAGTGCAAGCTGAGCTCTGAGCAACAGCAGTTCGATGCCCAACCCTAGCTTAGCAGCCGCTGAGCTGCCAACAGGTAGCAGGTTGGCTAAGCAAAAAACAAAACAAAACAAAACAAAAACTACTGGTTCCACTCCCACATGGGATGGTGGCTATGCCCACCTGCAGCTAAGATTGAACACAGCACCTAGAGCTTAGAGGCCACAAGTTGCCAACGGAAAGCCAGATCATGACTGGAGCCCTCCACAACGAAGATTGAAGAACAACAACTTGGCTAATCCCCTTCCCCAATTCCCCAACATTGTTCCCCTCCAACAATTCCCCAATAAAATATTTTTTAAAAAAAGGGCACTGCATAATAGTAAAGGCATCGATCCAACTAGAGAACATAATGCTAGTAAACATCTATGCACCCAATGTAGGAGCTCCTAAATATATAAAACAGTTAATGATCGACATGAAGTTGGAGATCAACAGTAGCTCTATTGTAGTAGGGGACTTCAACACCCCGTTGTAACCAATGGACAGATCCTCCAGACAGAAAATCAACACGGAAACAGAGGCCTTAAATGACACTTTAGACCAGTTGGATTTAATCGATATTTTTAGAGCATTTTACCTCAAAGCAACAGAATATACATTCTTCTCAAGTGCACATGAAACATTTTCCAAGATAGACCACATGTTAGGCCACAAAACAAGTCTCCATAAATTTTAGAAGATTGAAATCATATCAAGCGTCTTCTAAGACCACAATGCTGTGAAACTAGAAATCAATTATAAGAGGAAACTCGGAAAGCACACAAATACATGGAGGCTGAATAACATGTTACTAAATAGTGAGTGGATCAACAATGAGATCAAGGAATAAATCAAAAGATACCTTGAAATAAACAAAAACAAAAGCACAACAACCCAAAATCTATGAGATGCAGCAAAGGCAGTTCCAAGATGGAAATTCATAGCAGGCCAATTTAAAGAAACAAGAAAAATCTCAAGTCATCTGGCTACCTTTAAACCTAAAGGAACTGGAAAAAGAATAGCAAAACAAGCCCAAAGGGATTACAAGGAAGGAAATAATAAAGATCGTAGCAGAAATGAATGAAATATAGACCAAAAAAAAATACAAAAATCAATGAAACCAAGAGCTGTTTTTTCAAAAACATAAACAAGATCAAGAAACCCTTAGCAAGACTCACTAAGAAAAAGAGGGAGAAGACCAAAATTAGTAAAATCAGAAATGAAAAAAAGAAGTGACAACAAATACCACAGAAATACAGAAAATTTTAAGAGAATACTACTAGCAAATATATGTCAACAAATTAGACAATCTGGTAGAAATGCATAAATTTCTACAAGTATACAATCTTCAATTTTGAACCATGAAGAAACAGACACCCTGAACATACTGATTATTACCAAAGAAATTGAATCAGTAATCAACAAGATTCCAACAAACAAAAGTCCTGGACCAGATGGCTACATAAGTGAATTTCACAGAACATTTAAAAAAGAATTAATACCTATTCTTCTTAAACTGTTCCAAAAAAATACAGAAGGAGGGAAGGCTCCCAAGCACATTTTATGAGGCCACTATTACTCTGATCCCAAAATCAAACAAAGACATTACTCACACAAAAAAAGAAAACGCCAGGCCATTATCCCTAATGAACATAGATGCAAAAATCCTCCACAAAATACTAGCACACTGGATTCAGCAACACATTAAAAAGATCATACAGATTGGGCCAGCCATGTGGCACACTGGTTAAGAGTTGTCTTGAGATGCCAGCTCTGAGCAGCAGGGCCCAGTTTCAGATCCCACAAGAGGGCCATTGACGCTGTGCCCTCTACAGCTAAAATGGTGAACAACAGCTCAATCTGAAGCTGGGCTGCTGTGAGTCATCGGAGAGGCGTAGGCTGCAGCAGGGCTGGCTGGCAGCTGGCACGAGCTGGCGTGAGCCACCGTGAGCCACTGTGAGTGGCTGTCTAATGGTTGGCGAGCCACTGCCCCACCCGGAAAGAGCGTAATGATGATACCAACATGGGCCAGTGAAGCAATGTTCTCCACAACTAGACTGCAGAACAAAAGGACAGCAACTTGTCTGTTCCCCTTCCCAGATACCCCAATGCTGTTCCCCTCCACTATTTCCCGATAAAATCTTTTAAAAAATAAGAATATGAAAAGATCATACACGCCCCGGCAGAGTGGCGCGGTGGTTAAGCGTTGGCTTGGGAAGCCAGCGGCCCTGGTTCGGGTCCCACATATGAGGGCCAGTGACACTGCCCTCAAAAAACAAACAAACAAACAAACAATAAAAAGATCATACACCACAATCAAGTGTGATTCATTCCTGGTATACTAGGTCGGTTCAATATTCGCAAATCAATTAATGTAATACACGACATTAACAAGATGAAAAATAAAAATCAAAAACAATATCAATAGATGCAGAAAAAGCATTTGACAAAATCCAGCAGACATTTATGATAAAAACTCTTAGCAAAGTGGGAATAGTGGGATCATATCTCAAGAAAATAAAGGCCATATAGGATAAGCCCACAGTAACATCATACGCAATGGGGAAATGCTAAAACCATTCTCCTTAAGATCAGAAACAAGACAAGGCTGCCCACTTTCATCACTATTATTCAACATAGTTCTGGAAGTTCTAGCTACAGCAATCAGATAAGAAAATGAAATAAAAGACATCCAAATTGGAAAGGAAGAGGTAAAATTGTCATTATATGCGGATGACATGATACTATATAGAGAGAATCCCAAAGACTCTACCAAAAAATTATTAGAACTGATAAAGGAATTTAGTAAAATAGCAGGATACAAAATAAATATTCAGAAATCTGTTCCATTTGTATATACCAATAATAAACTATCAGAAGAAAAAAATCAAGAAATCAATCCCATTTAAAATTTACTCAAAAATAATAAAATATATAGGAATAAATTTAACCAAGAAGTAAAAGACCTTTACTCAGTAAATTATAAGACACTGAAGAGAGAAATCAAAGAAGATACAATTAAATGGAAATACATATAATGTTCATGGATAGGAAGAATTAATATAGTTAAAATGTCGACACTGCCTAAGGCAATATATAGATTCAACGCAATTCCTATCAAATTACCAATGACATTTTTCTCTGAAATACAATATATAATCCTAAAATTTATGTGGAACCATAAAAGACCCCAAATAGCCATGGCAATCTTGAGAAATAAGAACAAAATGGGAGGTGTCACACTACCCAACATCAAATCATAGTGCAATGCTATAGTAATCAAAACAGTATGGTACTGGCATAAAAAACAGACACATAGATCAATGGAACAGAATAGAGAGCCCAGAAATAAATCCATCTATATATGGTCATCTAATCTATGATAATGTAAGCAAGAATTTACATTGGAGTAAAGATAGTCTATTTAATAAATGGTGCTGGGAAAATTGGACTGACACATCCAAAAAATGAAAATAGACCACTTATTTTTGCCATATTTGAAAACAAATTCAAAGTGAATTAGACTTAAGTGTAAGTCTTGTAAGTAAAACTCCTAGAAGAAACCACAGGGAGTAAATTTGCAGACATTACCCTAAGTAATATTTTTACTGATATATCCCCTTGGGCAAGGGAAATAAAAGAAAAAATAAACATATGGAATTACATCAAGCCTAAAATTTTTTTCACAGCAAAAGAAACCATCAATAAAACAAAAAGGAAGCTTACTGAATGGGAGAAGGTGTTTGACAACGATATATCTGTTAAGGGGTTAATATCCAAAATATATGTAGTCAAAATTTTTTTTTTAGCTGAACCATCCTGCCACCTGTTGGCAGCTCAGCAGCAGCTCAGCTCGGGCTGGGCATGGAAAGGCTGTTGCTTAGAGCTCAGGTTGCACTCTTGAGTGAGCTCTTAACCAACTGAGCCACTCGGCCGGCCCTACTATCCAAAATTTATAAAACACTCATTCAACTCAACACTAAAAAAACAACCCAATTTAAAAATGTGCAAGGGCCGGCCGAGTGGCTCAGTGGTTAAGCGCTAGCTTGGGAAGCCAGCAGCCCCGGTTCGGTCCCACAAATGAGGGCCAGTCACATTGCCCTCAAAAAAATAAAATAAAATAAAATAAAATGGGCAGAGGTTATCAAGAGACAAGCACATACAGATACCACAGTCATATGAAAAGATGCTCAAAGTCACTGATTATTAGAGAAGTGCAAATAAAAACCACAATGAGTTATCACCTCACTCCAATAGGAATGGCTATCATCAATACATCAACAAAAAACTGCTGGCGAGGTTGTGAAGAAAAGGGAACTCCGGTGCACTGTTGGTGGGACTGCAGACTGGTGCAACTATTATGGAAATCAGTATGGAGGTATCTCAAAAAACTAAATGGAACTACCTTATGACCCAGCAATTCCACTCTTAGGTATCTATTCAGAGAAACCCAAGATGCTAATTTGAAAAAATATTTGTACCTGTATGTTCATTGCAGCATTATTTACAATAGCCAACAATTGGAAACGACGAAAATGCCCGTTGGTAGATGACTGGATTAAGAAACTGTGGTACATTTATACAATGGAATATTACTCAGCTATAAAGAAGAATGAAATCTTACCATTTGCAACAACATGGATGGACCTAGAGAACATTATGTTAAGTGAAATAAGTCAGTCAGAAAAAGACAAATACCATATGATCTCACTTACATGTGAAAGCTAAAGAACTGAATAAATGAGCAAAGTAAACAGAAATAGTCTCAGGGTTATAGAGGAACAACTGATGGTTGCTAGATGGGAGGGGGTTGGGGATGATGGAGAAGAGGAAAGGATTAGACAGCACAAATTGGTAACTGCAATATTACCACATGAATATGAAAGACCGTTTGGGGTATATAATTAATAATTTTACAAATATTTTGTAGGGTGTCAGATGGACACACATCTTGCTAGGGAGACCATTTCATGGATGGTGTACAGCTTGACCACTGCACTGTACACCTGAAGCTGATGTTGAATAATATTGTATGTCAACTATAATTTAATATATATGTAGTTACTGAATGTTCAGTATGGTTTGGGGAGTGGAGTCAATGGAATTGTAATAGATATGTATCATATTGTAGGGGCGGTGGATTGGGGGAGGGGTGTTGTCACTTCGTGAGAGGTGAAAAGTATGACTATTGCATTGTTTTGTACACCTTAAATTAATTTTAAAAATTTTTTTAAGTGACCAATACTGACATGCAAAGATGCTCAACATTACTAATCCTTAAAGAAATGCATACCAAAACCATGTCAAGATACCACTTCACACCCACATGGATGCTATAGTAATAATAAAACAGACAGACAGGTAAGGAGATCCAAGATGATGGAGTAGATAAATACTGCACTTGCTTCATCCCATGAACACATGAAAATTACAACTAAATTATAGAGCAATCAACCTGGAGAACCATCTGAAGTCTAGCTGAACAGAGATTTTATAACAGGCTATAAAGAAGAAGACACATCGAGGTTGTTGGAGGGGCGGAGACGTGAAATGGGCTGGTCCCACACCCATGTGTGATAGTTGAAAATCCGGAGAGGTTCCCCATGAAGGAGAAAGGGATTCTAGCCGCCTACACCAGGCTCCCCAGCCCAGAGTACTGATGTCAAGAAAAGGAGTCCTCACAACTTCTGGCTGTGAAAAACAGTGGGGATTCCCACTATCTGGGTGGGATAGAATGCTGTGGGAAATCCAGACTTCCACTTATAGGGACCATGCAGACACTTACCCTGGGCTCTGGCAGAGCAATGTGACTCTGGGTGTGTCGGAGACATATGGGGAGAAACTGAGTTGTGTAATTTCAGGGCAAGGACTGAAGGGACCATCCCCATTTTCCTTGTGTGGGGTCCTCTCCCAGGCAGCTGGCAGGAATTTGCCATCTTTCCTGTGTTGAGCCTGCCCCCACGGACCAAATCTGAATCTGTTTGGCCTGGTTAGCTCCACTGCTCCACCCTGACTCACTGAGACCAGGCCTCATCCAACTTGCATACCAACTTGGCTTTATGAGTGGCTGAACTTTACAGGAGCTGGCAGGTGGCAGCAGGCCTCAGAGTGTCCTGGCTTTTTGTGGAGCTACCCCAGACCTGGTACTGGTGGAAGCCATCGTCGGTTCACAGTGTGGCCTCTCCCATGCGCCTCCCGGTACAGCATAGGCAGCGACCAACCATGGATCACATTGTAGCTCCTACCAGGTACTCCCCAGCCACTCACAGGCAGTGGCTCACCTGGATCTGCAATGGAGCCCCTCCCAAGAGGCCCCAGAACCAACATAGGAGGTTGGCTTCAGAGCACAGCAGAGTAGTGCCCAATTAGCCCCACAAGCAGCACACAAAAAAGACAGTCTGAACAGGTACCAGAGCCCACTGGAGCAAATCCTGCTCCATGGGGTAAGACCCCTGCACAGCAGCCCATAAACTGTGGACTTGGCCAAACCCCACAGCCTGTCAGTCTGAGGGTCAATCCCACCCACTGACATGTCAACAGCAATCAAGGATCAACTATAATATAAGAGCACACACAAACTACACAAGGAACACTACTGGAGCACCCAGAGTAGGTGACCAGAGAGACTGTACCACTGGGCCCCACAGTACCCCTATGATATAAGGCCCCCAGCCATGACTGGGAGACATAGCAGCCCTACCTAACAGACACAGAGGGGCAGCCAAAATGAGGAAACAAAGAAGTATGTCCCAAATGAAAGAACAGGAGAAAACTCCAGAAAAAGAGCTAAACACTCTGGGCTTTGGTCCTCCTCCCGCGCCCGCCGGAGCCTGTTTGCATTGACTGACCAGAGTCTGCAAATTGTCCACTCCAAGCCGGTCGGAACTGCCCCCACCCCAGCTTTCTATCCTTTGATAACACTAAGAATAATGTCCCTGCATCAATTTTTACTAGAGCCAATCACCTGTCATGCCTGGAACAGGGATCTTACCCAGATTGCCCTTAGCCCTAATAATCACGAAGTCCACATCTATAAGAAGAATGGGAGCCAGTGGGTGAAAGCTCATGAACTCAACGAGCACAATGGACACATCACAGGTATCGACTGGGCTCCCAAGAGCGACTGCATTGTCACTTGTGGGGCAGACCGTAATGCCTATGTCTGGAGTCAGAAAGATGGTGTCTGGAAGCAACCCTGGTCATCCTGAGAATTAATCGTGCAGCCACTTTTGTCAAGTGGTCCCCACTAGAGAATAAATTTGCTGTGGGAAGTGGAGCACGACTCATTTCTGTTTGTTACTTCGAGTCTGAAAATGACTGGTGGGTAAGCAAGCACATTAAAAAGCCAATTTGTTCCACCGTCCTCAGCTTGGATTGGCATCCCAACAATGTTATGCTGGCAGCAGGATCATATGATTTCAAATGCAGAGTGTTTTCTGCGTACATTAAAAAAGTGGATGAAAAGCCAGCCAGTATGCCCTGGGGCAGCAAGATGCCTTTTGGTCAGCTGATGTCAGAGTTTGGTGGCAGTGGCACTGGTGGCTGTGTGCATGGGGTCAGCTCTCCGCTAGTGGGAGCCGCCTGGCCTGGGTCATCCACTATGGCACCGTGTCCTTTGCTGACGCCTCAAAAAGCATGGAGGTCTCAACTCTGAAAACAGAGTTCCTGCCCCTCCTGAGTTTGTCTCGGAGAACAGCGTTGTCGCTGCGGGCCATGACTGCTGCCCAATGCTGTTTAACTACGATGACCATGGCTACTTGACTTTCGTCTCCAAGCTAGACATTCCAAAACAGAGCATCCAGCACAACATGTCTGCCATGGAATGCTTCCGCAACATGGACAAGAGGGCCACGACCGAGGACCACAACACAGCCCTGGAGACCCTGCATCAGAATAGCATCACTCAAGTATCTATTTATGAGGTGGACAAGCAAAATTGTCGCAAATTTTGCACTACTGGCATTGATGGAGCCATGACAATTTGGGATTTCAAGACCCTAGAGTCTTCCATCCAGGGCCTTCGGATAATGTGAAGCTGAGTGAGCCCCCCAGATCCAGCATGACTGACTGACAAACCCCGTTGGCAGCTCTACCGTTTGCATGATGGTGCAGAGAGCCCGCCACAAGGAAACACTGAAGACACATATCTCGCAAATGTTTGCATGTTTTTGTTTGAATATAATTGGTGAAAGTGTTTTTTGGTTTTTTGTTTGTTTGTTTTTTTGTGAGGGCACTGTCACTGGCCCTCATATGTGGGACCCGAACCGGGGCCGCTGGCTTCCCAAACTAGCGCTTAACCACCACACCATTTGGCCGGCCCTGAAAGTGTTGGTTTTTAAAAGCAGCAATGATTAGGGCCGGTCAAGTGGTGCGGTGGTTAAGCGCTGGCTTGGGAAGTCAGCGGCCCTGGTTCAGTCCCACAGATGAGGGCCAGTGACACTGCCCTCAAAAAAAAAAAAAGATACTTAAGTAAAAGCAGCAGTGATTGGATTGCTTGTTGTTCTTGGTTTTGGTTTCTTTTTGGTTTGTTTTGTTTTTTTGGGTATTTTTTGGTTTTGGTTTTTGCTATTTCATTCCATTCTTGACCAAAGCTTCTCTTTTAGTAATTTATTATGGAAAATTGTCACACCAACTTAAAAAAAAGGGTAGGGAGATATGTAAATTGCTAAAAACAATTAAATAAAAATACTGAAAAAAAAGAACTAAACAATATGGAAGCAAGCAATCTTCAAGAGACAGAGCTCAAAACAATAGTATAAGGATGTTCAAGGAACTTAGTGAGATTTCAGCAGAGAGATAGCACGCATTAAAAAAGAACACAGAAACCATAAAAAATAACCAGTCAGAATTGAAGAGTTTAATAACTGAAATTAAGAATGCACTAGAAGGAACTACCAGAAGACTAGATGAAGCAACAGATTGAATCAGTGAATAGGAAGACAAGATAACATAAAACACCCAACTGGAACAGAAAAAAAAATTCAAAAACATTGAGGATATTTTAAGAAACCCATGGAACACCATCAAGCATAAGAACATTAGCATCATAGGGGTACGAGAAGAAGAGAAAAAGCAAGGAATTGAGAATCTATTTGAAGAAATAATGACTGAAAATTTTCCTAACCTGGTGAAGGAAATAAACATACAGTCCCATTAAGTGCAGAGAGTCCAAAAAAAATGAGCCCAAACAGACCCACACCAAGACACATTATAATTATAATAGCAAAGATTAGGGCCGGCCGAGCGACGCATTGGTTAAGAGCTGGTTTTGGGATGCCACGGGCCCCGGTTCAGATCCCACATATGAGGGCCAGTGACACTGCCCTCTACAGCTAACAACAGCTCCACCTGGAGCTGGGCTGTGAGAGCCCTGGCAACGGTGTAGGCTGCAGCCCTTGCTGCAGTGGGCTGCCAAGGCTACAGTGAGTGGCCGGCAGCCAGCGTGAGCAGCTGGCAGCCAGCGTGAGCTGCCAATAGCTGCGGTGAGTGACATCCAGAGGCGGGCGACCGATCTGCCTCATCCAGGAAGAATGCAATGATGATACCAACATGGGCCAGTGAAGTAACGTCCTCCACAACTAGACTGCAGAACAAAACGACAGCAACTTGTCTGTTCCCCTTCCTTGATTTCCCAACACTGTTCCCCTCCCCCAATTCCCCAATAAAATCTTTAAAAAAAATTAATGACAAAGAGAGAATCCTAAAAGCAGCAAGAGAAAAGAAGTTAGTTACCTACAAGGGAGTTCCTATTAAGACTGTCAGCTAAATTCTCAACAAAGTTTGCAGGGCAGAAGGGATTGGCATGAAATATTCAAAGTGATGAAAAACAAGGACTTACAACCAAGGGTACTCTGCCCAGCAAGGCTATCATTTAAAATTGAAGGATAAATAGAGTTTCCCAGACAAAAAGAAGCTAAAAGACTTCATCACCATCAAACCAGTATTATAAGGAATGTTAGAGGGACTTCTTTAAGATGGAAAAAGATAAAAAAAATATAAGTAATAAAATGGCAATAAATACATATCTATCAAGAGTTGCTTTCAATGTATTGGATTAAATGCTCTAGTTAGAAACATAGAGTGGCTGACCTCACTCCAGTCAGAATGGCTATCATCTATAAGTCAACAAACAAGTACTGGTGAGGATGTGGAGCACTGGTGCACTGTTGGTGGGACTGCGGATTGGTGCAGCCATTATGGAAATCAGTATGAAGGTATCTCAGAAAACAGGAAATGGAACTACCTTATGACCCACCAATTCCAATCTTAGATATCTATCCAAAGATGGAGAAATCCAAAATGCTAATTCAAAAAAAATTTATGCAACCCTATGTTTATTGCAGTGCTATTCACAATATCCAAGACATGGAAACAATTGAAATGTTCATCAGTAGATGACTGGATTAAGAAATTGTGATATATTTATACAATGGAGAATTACTTGGTCATAAAGAAAAATGAAATCTTACCATCTGCAATGATATGCATGGAACTAGAGAACATTATTATTATTATTTTTTAAGGATTTTACTGGGGAATTGGGGAAGGGGAACAGCCAAGTTGTTGTCCTTCAATTTTTGTTGTGGAGGGCACAGCTAGCTCAGCTCCAAGTCCAGTCACCATCCGGCCGCCTGTCAACAGCTTGCAGCTGCTCAGCTCAAGGGGCTGTGTTCAATCTTAGTTGCAGGGGACACAGCCCACCATCCCATGCAGCAGTCGCACCAGCAGTCTAGCAGTCTTGTTATTAAGAGCATGCACTCTCACCAACTGAGCCATCCAGCCGCCTTTTGGCAACTCAGCTCGGGCTTAGCTCACTGGCCCAAGCTAACTCCCACTGGCTCACTAGTGGGAATTGAACTGGCAATCATGTTGTTCAGAGCTCAAGCTCTAAAAAACTGAGCCAACTGGTAGGCTCCCAGAGAACATTTTAATGGTTGCCAGATGGGTGGGGTATTGGGTGGTGGGTGAAAAAGGGGAAGAGGTTAACAAGTACCAACTTGTTTTTACGAAGTAGTCATGAGGATGTAGGGTATAGCATAAGGATTATAGTCAATAATATTGTCATAACGACATATGTTGTCAGGTGGGCACTAGATTTATCAGGGTTATAGATGGGAGGGGGATTGGAGGTCAGGGTGAAAAAGGTGAACGCATGCAGCATAGGGAATATAGTCAATAATATGGTAATAACTATGCATAGTGCCAGGTGTGTACTAGACTAGTCCGGGGGATCACTTCTTAAATTATACAAATGTCTAACCACTATGCTGTACATCTGAAATTAATGTAAAATAATACTGAATGTCAACTATAACTGAAAAATTAAAAAGGGGAGAAGGTGAAGAGCAATAAGTGGTCCAAATTTCCAGTTATAAAACAAACAAGTCGGGGCCGGCCGAGTGGCGCATTGGTTAAGCGCTGGTTTTGGAATGCCAGCGGCACCGGTTCAGATCCCACATGAGGGCCAGTGACACTGCCCTCTACAGCTAACAACAGCTCCACCTGGAGCTGGGCTGTGCGAGCCCCGGTGATGGTGTGGGCTGCAGCCCCTGCTGCAGTGGGCTGCCATAGGCTACAGTGAGTGCCCCGCAGCCAGCGTGAGTGGCTGGCAGCCAAGCGTGAGCTGCCAATAGCTGCGGTGAGAGACATCCAGAGGCCGGCGACCGATCTGCCTCATCCGGGAAGAGCGCAATGACGATACCAACAGTGAAACAACATCCTCAGCAACTAAACTGAAGAACAAAAAGACAGCAACTTGTCTGTTCCCCTTCCCCGATTCCCCAACGCTGTTCCCCTCCGCCAATTTCCCAATAAAATCTTTAAAAAAAGAAAAAAAAAGTCATGGGGATATAACATACACCATAGGGAATATAGTCAATAATATAGTGACAGGGTCAATGGTTGCTGGATTTATCACGGTGATCACTTCTTTCGCTATTTAAATGTTGGATAACTATGGTGTACAACTGAAACTAAAATAATATTGTGTACTACCTATATTTTTAATAAATATCTTTTAAAAAGAGACAATAACAAGTTTTGTTGAGAATGTGGAGAAATGGGAACACTCCCATTGCTGATGGGAACGGTACAGCTAGTTTGGAAAACAGTTTATCCATTCCTCCAAATATAAACATGGAGTTCCCACATGTCCCAGGAATTTCATTCCTAGGTATATATACACAAGAGGAATGAAAACGTATGTTCACATAAAAACTTGTACATAAATTTTCATAGCATCATTATTCATAATAGCTAAAAAGTAGAAACAACTCATATGTCTATCAACTGAATAATGGATAAACAAATTGTATTATATCCATGCAATGGGATATTATTCAGTTGTAAAAAGGAATGAAGTACTGATACCATCTACAACATAAATGAACCTTGAAGACATTATACTAAGTGAAAGAAGACACTCACAAAGGACCACATATTACATGACTTCATTTATATGAAATGTCAGACAGGAATTGTGAGGAGGAGAGGCGTCTGCAGGTTACCAGCAGTGGTAAAACATGATAACAGCACTTAGAGTTCACACTCAGGAGAAAGTCCCAATCTAACTAAGTAAATACTAAGAACATGTATGCAATTTGTTGGATCAGAGCACTAAGAGTCAAAAGGAAGAAACCTGAAAATTGCACAGAACTAAAGACTTGAAAAGGAAGAAGGCAGTAACTTGGAGGGGAGAAGTATCCATTGGAGAATAGCATTGCAGAATCAGAAGTTCAAATGACCCCTCCCTTTAAAAGCACCACTTATTAAAGAAATTGTATTTTATTGTATCAACAGAAGAGGGAGCTCTTGAACTAATAAACCAAATAAGACATCCAAACCCCTTTTCTCATATAGTATCAACTCTTTTTGCTGAACTAGGAATCTCCAGCACTGTTTATAATAATTAGTTAGAAAAAGGAACTCAACACCTACACAAAGAAGTAAAGGATTTCAGCTGATAAAAACAATCACCCTTCCCCAATAAAAGCAAGCACAAAGCAGAGAAAAGCATGGATTAAATATATTAAACAAGAAATTACAGATATGCCAGGATACTATAAACCAGAAATTCAAAAACTCATAATAGAAACAAACAGAAAAATGTGAAGTGAGTGCTGATTGAACTCAGGAAAGAAATGGAAGAAAAAGACAAAATCCTCTCAGAAGACTAAATGACAAAGCACCAAAGGGAGAATGGATGTGATTGAAAAATACAGTTAGGGAAAGAAAGAATGAATGAAAAAGTGCAAGAGAACCAAAACAAAATAAGAGGTAAATAGGAAAATGATAGATAAAATATATCTGGAATCTCTTGAAAAGAAAAAGCAAATAATGAAACAGAACTAATATTTAATATTACAATCTTAACAAAATTTTCTGGAAATAAAAGAACACCTGATTGTGCATATTTAAAGAGCCATTTGTGGGGGTAAATACAGTCTGTTTAATAAATGGTGCTGGAGGGCCGGCCGAGTGGCGTGGTGGTTAAGCGCTGGCCTGGGAAGCCAGTGGCCCCGGTTCGGTCCCACATATGAGGGCCAGTGACACTGCCCTCAAAAATAAATAAATAAATAAATAAATAAATAAATAAATAAATAAATAAATAAATGGTGCTGGAAAATTGAACAGATACATGCAAAAAAATGAAAGGGGACCTTCTTACGCCATATACCAGAATGAACTCAAACTGGATTAAAGACTTGAATGTAAGACCCAAAACCATAAAACTCCTAGAAGAAAATATAGGAAATAAACTCGCAGACATTACCTTCAATAATATTTTTTAATAATATATCTCCACGGGCAAGGAAACAAAAGAAAAAAATAAACAATGGGACTACATCAATCTAAAAAGCTTTTCATAGCAAAGGAAGCCATCAACAAAACAAAAAACATCGCACTGTGCCGGCCGAGTGACGCATTGGTTAAGAGCTGGTTTTGAGATGCCAGGAGCCCCGGTTCGGATCCCACATATGAGGGCCAGTGACACTGCCCTCTACAGCTAACAACAGCTCCACCTGGAGCTAGGCTGTGCGAGCCCCAGCGTCGATGTAGGCTGCAGCCCCTGCTGCAGTGGGCTGCCATAGGCTACGGTGAGTGGACGGCAGCCAGCATGACCTGCCAATAGCCACGGTGAGCAACCATCCAGAGGCTGGCGACCAATCTGCCTCTTCTGGGAAGAATGCAATGATGATACCAACATGGGCCAGTGAAGCAACATCCTCCGCAACTAGACTGAAGAACAAAAAGACAGCAACTTGTCTGTTCCCCTTGGCTAATTCCCCAATGCTATTCCCCTCCCCCAATTCCTCAATAAAATCTTTAAAAACAAACAAACAAACAAACAAACAAAAATCCTACTGAATGGGAGAAAATATTTGCCAATAATACATCTGATAAAGTATTAATATCCCAAATTTATAAAAAATGCATACAACTCAACGCCAAAACACCAACAATCCAATTTAAAAACTGAGCAGAGGATAGGAATAGACATTTCTCCAAAGAGGACATACAGATGGCCAATAGACATATGAAAACATGCTCAACATCTCTAATCATTAGAGAAATGCAAATGAAAACCTCAATGAGATACAACCTCACTCTTGTCAGAATGGCTATCATCAATAAATCAACAAAAAACAAGTGTCGGAGAGGATGTAGAGAAAAGGGAACTGTTGGGGGGATTGCAAATCAGTGCTGCCACTGTGGAAAACAGTATGAAGGTTCCTCAAAAAATAAAAAATAGAACTACCTTATGACTCAGCAATGCCACTCCTGAGTATTTATCCAAAGAAATTCAAAACACTAATTTGAAAAGATGTATGTTTACTACACAACAGCCATGATATGGAAACAACTGAAATGCCCATCAATAGAAGATTGGATAAAGAAACTGTGGTACATTTACTCAATGGAATATTACTTGGCCATAAAAAAGAATGCAATCTTACCATTTGCACCAACATGGATGGACCTAGAGGATATTATGCTAAGAGAAATAAGTAGACTGAGAAAGAAAAATACCATATGATCTCACTTATACGTGGAGTCTAAAGAACTCAATAAATGAACAAATAAAACAGAAATAGATTCATAGATACAGAGAACAAACTGATGGTTGCCAGAGGAGTAGGGGTTTGGTGGCTGGATGAGACAGGTGAAGGGATTAGGAAGTATAAACCAGTAGTCACAAAATAGTCATGGTGATGTGAAATACAGTGTGGGGAATATAATCAATAATGTTGTAAAGATTATTTAGGGTGTCAGATGGGTACTGGACTTATCAGGCAGATCACTTCATAGATAATATAAATGCCTAGCCACTGCACTGTATACCTGAAACTAATATAAAATTTAAAAATAACTCATGGGGATTTAATGTACAGCATAGGGAATATAGTCAATAATATTATGATAGCATTGTATGGTGTCAGATGGTTGTTAGATTTATCATGGTAATCACTTCTTTAGGTATATAAATGTTGAATAACTATGGTGTATACCTAAAGCTAATATTATATTGTATGTTAGCTATATTCTCATGAAAATATTAAAAATAAAAAGATAAAGAGCCCATTGTGTAATTGTGAAAATTCTCTGTAAACTAGAGACATGGCCTAGTAAAAAACATTAATTATAAAGAAAAAAATCCTTTGGGTGTACAGACCAAATGTCAAAAACAAACAAACAAACAAAAAATCAACCTACAAGAGAAGAAAATCAGGTGGCGCCAAACTACATGACAGGATTATAGAAAGCAAGAGTGAAAATTTTTTTTTTAAACTTAAGTAAATAGTGTGAGCCAAGGGTATTAGTTTGAAACTTTGCGAACTCAAGAAACTTTGTATCCAAGAACTCTTTCTGAGGATTCTACTAGGGGTCAAGTTTCAAGAATAGATAATGAGCATTGAATAGTTTTTTTGTTTGTTTGTTTGTTTGTTTTTTGAGGGCAGTGTCACTTGCTCTCATATGAGGGACCCGAACCAGGGCCACTGGCTTCCCAAGCCAGCGCTTAACCACCATGCCACTCAGCCGGCCCGAGCATTGAATAGTTTTAATTATAAACCTAAGACTAAAACAAATATGAAGATAAGAGTTGAAGAACATTCTGACAAAGTAGAAATACAACTTAAATTGGGAGCTAAGGAGAAATGTAGAAAAGCTTCATGATTGGTGCATAGGACCTAGGTGGGAGTAAAAGAATATCATTTAAACTAGCAAACCAAATAGTAGAAACCTAGGTGGTAAGGAAAATGTGGAGTATGAGCTGAGATCATTAGGATTCCAATATAATCCACTTCATCTATCCTAGTTGATGGCTTAACCTAAGCTTGTTCATGCTTGGACCTTTGTGGTATCTTTTAAATATTTTAAGTTTTAGACTCCATGCTAGATCTCTCTCTCTCTCTCTCTCTCTCTCTCTCTCTCTCTCTCTCTCTCTCACACACACACACACACACACACACACACACACACACACCAGCCCAAACCATTCACTACATAACACTACTTCAATTTCATGTTTTGAAATTGTCGGGAAAGGGTTAGGAGGACAGTTTCCAGGTTCTTGACCTCACATGGAAAGGTGCTGGCTTGGAGTATTAGATGGCCATCAGCTACTATTGTTTTGCATATAACTGCCGTGGCTGTGTTAGCAAGCGCAGCTATTGTGGATGTTGCAGATCCTGTGGATCCTACTCCCTGTGTCTCGCCCTCTCCCAGTAAGACTGTGGTGCAGTAAGATCCCTTGTTGGGATACTAATGGATGTTTGCTTCTCATGTCTTTTTATTTTGAGCTGAGCCATCCTGCCACTTGTTGGCAGCTCAGCGGCAGCTCAGCTCGGGCTGGGCATCGAACTGCTGTTGCTCAGAGCTCAGCTCGCACTCTTGAGCGAGCTCTTAACCAACTGAGCCACTCGGCCAGTCCTGCTTCTCATGTCTTGACCAGGTGTCATTGAGAATATAATATAGTGGTATGAACCACCTATCTGTGGCTCCGTTGTTCCTTTTTGGCCTCATCAAATCCGGCGTTCATCAGCTGGGGGCTGAGCCCCAGCATGACAGTAATCTTACGGTAACACTCTCTTTCTCACACATTCTCAGCCCCACAAAAATACTTTAAATTCCTGCTTGGCCAGCTGCCCCACTTTCACCAGAAATTCTAGCTCCAAACTAGCTTACCAAAGGACTTCCAGGGCAGCTTTATTTACACAGGTTTACACATTTGTCTGAGGGGCAGTATCCCTGCCTTCAGTTGGAGCCAGACATTGAAAAGTTATTCTCTATTCCAGGAGATTGTTGCTATTTAAAGACATTTTTAAAATTCTAAGCTGCAACAGTTTGCTTTAGGGCATTCTCAGTTTCTTGCTACTCAAACGATGAAAGAGCAAACAACCTTTTTCACAACAGGTTTGCTGCCAAAATACAGGGGTCATGAAAACCACTCTTAAATCTAACCCAGAATGGGAAGGAAAAGACACACATCAACGTTGTTGTCATTGGACACATAGATTCTGGCAAGTCTACCATTACTGGTCATCTGACTACAAATGTGGTGGGATTGACAAAAGAACCACTGAAAAATTTGAGGAGGCTGCTGAGATAGGAAAGGGCTCCTTCAAGTATGCCTGGGTCTTGAATAAACTGAAAGCTGAACATGAGCGTGGGATCACCACTGATATCTCCCTGCGGAAACTTGAGACCAGCAAGTATCATGTGACCATCATTGGTGCCCCAGGACACAGAGACCTTATCAAAAACATTACAGGCACATCTCAGGCTGACTATGCTGTCCTAATTATTGCTGCTGATGTTGGTGAATTTGAAACAGGTATCTCCAAGAATGGGCACACCTGTGATCGTGCCCTTATGGCTTACACACTGGGTATTAAACAACTAATTGTTGGTGTTAACAAAATGGATTCCAATGGTGCTGTCCTAGAGCCAGAAGAGATATGAAGAAATTGTTAAGGAAGTCAGCACCTACATTAAGAAAACTGCCTACAACCCTGACACAGTAGCATTTGTGCCAATTTCTGGTTGGAATGGTGACAACATGCTGGAGCCAAGTGCTAACATGCCTTGGTTCAAGGAATAGAAAGTCACCTGTAAAGATAGCAATACCAGTGGAACCACGCTGCTTGAAGCTCTGGATTGCATCCTGCCACCAACTCATCCAACTGACAAGACGTTGCATCTGCACCTCCAGCATGTTTACAAAATTGTTGTTATTGGTGCTGTCCCTGTGGGCCGAGTGGAGACTGGTGTTCTCAATCTCAGCATGGTGGTCACCTTGCTCCACATTACAACTGAAGTAAAGTCTGTTGAAATGCATCATGAAGTTCTGAGTGAAGCTCTTCTTGGGAACAATGTGGGCTTCAATGTCAAGAATATGTCAAAGATATTTTCATGGCAATGTGGCGGGTGACAGCAAAAAATGACTCACCAATGGAAGCAGCTGGCTTCATGGCTCATGTAATTATCCTGAACCATCCAGGCCAAATCAGGGCTGGATACAGACCTGTGCTGGATTGTCACACAGCTCACAATGCTTGCAAATTTGCTGAGCTGAAGGAGATTGATTGTCATTCTGGGAAAAAGCTGAAAGATGGCCCAAAGTTTTTGAAATCTGGTGATGCTGCCATCACTGATATGATTCCTGGCAAGCCCATATGTGTTGAGAGCTTCTCTGACTCTTCTCCTCTGGGCTGTTTTGCTGTTTGTGACATGAGACAGACCGTTGCTGTGGGGGTCATCAAAACAGTGGACAAGAAGCCAGCTGGAGCTATCAAGATCACCAAGTCTTCCCAGAAAGCTCAGAAGGTTGAATGAATATTATCCCCAATACCTGCCACCCCATTCTTAATCTGTGGTGTAAGAATAGTCTCAGTATTGTTTGTCTCAATTGTTTGTCTCAATAGTCCCAGTATTGTTTGTCTCATTTAAGTTTAATAGTAAAAGGATGGTTAATGATTACAATACTGCACATTGAAGGGCCAGCCAGGACTCTAAACCCATATTATGAATGTACAAGAGAAGACAGCTTTCACCCAGGATGGGACAAGGTCTATCCTCATATGAATACCAAGGCTTAGTACACTAGGCACTGGCCCTAGGCCAAAATAGAACTTAAATCTATACCACCATTCAGAAAATTATGCTATACCCTTTCTTCAGCACTTGGCTTATACATATGTCAATATGAGGCACACCTTAGATGCATACCACCCCCAACCATGTTGGAAAGGCCCCTGAGACCATGTCTCAAACTGTACCTCTGCACCTGTAAGCCATGATAGAAATTTCATTCAAGTGTTCAAGCAAGAATCAACAACTCAATTCTCCACACTGTAAGTTTTTGCTTATATCTATAGTTTTTTCAATGGTATGTAATATTCCACTGGATAAATATTGCATGCTTTATTTAATTATACTACTTATGAGGAACACCTTCTATAAATGTATATGTATCTCCAAGGTACATAAGAATGTATTTCTGCCAGACATATCCCTTTGTAGGACTGTTTAATTATGACATATGTGTATCTTCAAATTTAGTAAATAATACCACATATTTTTGTAAAGTGGTGGCAACAATTTAAAGTCCCACTTTTGCTCCATGTTCTTGTCAGCCATTATTAACATCAGGCTTTTAATTTTCACAAGTAGAGTGGGTATTAAGTAGTATTGCATTGTGGTTTTAATTTGCATTTCCATTATTACTAATGAGGATAAGCAACTTTTCATACCTTTAATATCTATTTGGATTTTTGATTTTGAGGAGTGAATTCTCAAGTCTCTAGCTTATTTTTCTATTGTGCTATCATTTTTCTTATTGATTTATAGGAGTACTTTATTCACTTTGGAAAATAACTTTTTTTGTACCAGATTTATTGCACATATCCCCACTATGTGACTTGTCTTTTCACTTTATGGCACTTTCTGATGAAGAGAATTTTTTTTTTAAAGATTTTATTGGGAAATTGGGGGAGAGGAACAGTGTTGGAGAATTGGGAAGGGGAACAGCCCAAGATGTTGTCCTTCTTCTTCAGTCTACTTGTGAAGGACGCTACTTCACTGGCCCATGTTGGTATCATCATTGCGCTCTTCCAGGCTGAGGTAGTTGGTTGCCGGCCATTGGACTCATGGCAGCTCTCGCCGGCTGCCAGCCGCTCACGGTAGCTTACAGCAGCACACTGCAGCAACACTGCAGCCTATGCCATCGTGGGCCACTCGTGGCAGCCCAGCTCCAGGTCGACCTGTTGTTCACAATCTTAGCTGTAGAGGGTGCAGCTTACTGGTGCATGTGGGACTCGAACCAGCAGCCCCGCTGTTCTGAGCTCATGCTCCTACCAACTGAGCCACTTGGCCAGCCTGAGAATTTTTTAATTTTAATGCACTCAAATTCATCCATATTTTCTTTTATGGTTAATGCTATACATTTCTTTTTAAAGAAATCTTTCCTTACTCCCAAATTATCCCTTTATTATCTTATAGAATCTTCACATTTAGATCTTTCAAGCTACCTGGCATTGATTTTGTGTGTGGTATGAGGTAGGGGATCCAATTTCATTTTTTTCAATATAGATAGACAATTGTACCAGCATCATTTGTTTAAAAACCCATCTTTTCCTCACCACTGTGTAGTGTCATCTTTATAATGTGCAAATATACAGCAGTCTGTTTATGGACTCTCTGTTCTCCTCCATTTTCTTATTTATCTTCTTTGCATTAATATCACATTGTGTTAATCAACATAGCTTTACAATAAGTATTGATATCTGGTAGAGCAATTTTTCCCACCCTGTTCTTCACGAGTTTCTTGGATATCCTTTGCCCTGTGGATTTCCATTTATGTTTTTGAATCAGCTTGCCAAGTTCCACGAAGAAAACCTGCTGGGGTTTTAATTGTAACTGTACTGAATCTACACATCATTTGTCTTTTTTACAATTGTTGGTTCATTATTTGGGTGAAATTTGAAACTGGCCCCTGACCATGGAGGATAGGGAGAGATCAAAGAAAGAGGCAGGCCCCTCCAAATTGGTAGGTGGCAGTTTTAATAAGCAAGGGAACTTACATATGAGGTTTGTGCTGGGCAGCCACAAGATGAGTAGATTTCCAAGTCTGCCCACCAGAATCTTAAAAGTTTACATAGAGGCCTTAACTGGGGTTCAGTTACCTATTCAGGTGGTCTCAACAACACCTTCCTCTCTCAAGGCTACTCTCTTGAAACAGCTCCTAGAGTAATAGTGGCATGCAGGGAGCACATTCAAAGGACAGGGGAGGAGGGGAGAAGCATTGGACTACAGGTCAACTGGCAGTCACATCCTCTTGATGACCTCCTCCAACAACAATATTTAGTCTTCTAATCCATGAATACAGTATATCTCTTCATTTATTTAGGTCTTCTTCAATGTTTCTTGATAAAGTTTTCTAATTTTATCCATAGAGTATATAACCTTCTCCTGTTTTGTTTGTTTCAGGGTTTCTCTAACACTTTATTAGGAACTTTTTCAAAAATACAGGAAAATTTGAAAGAATTTTACAGTGAACACCCATATACTCACCACTTTGATTTTCCCATTAATATTTCACTATATTGATTTATGATGTATCTATTCATCTATCCATCCATTAACCCCTGTCATTTTTGGTGTATTTCAAAGTAAATTGCAGATATAAGTACACTTACCCCTAAATTCCTTAACATGATATTCCAAGTAGTTTTTATATGATGCTACTGGCATATTACATCTTTTCTTTAATTTCCATTTTTCTAACTGTTTGTTGGCATTATGTGGGGAAAAACTGAATTTTGTATGCATCTTTTATCCAGCATCCTTGTTGAAAAGTCGCATTAATTCTAATCATTTATCTGTATGTATTTTGGAACACATAATATACAGAGTCATGCCATATGCAAATAATAAAAATTCTGGTTTATCCTCTCAAAACCTAATTCCATTTTTCCCCTTACTGCACTGAATAGGAACTCCACTACAATGTTAAAGAGAAATGGTGATGATAGTGGTGATGATGATTTGTCGTGGTCATGATTTCAAAAGGAATGGTTTCAATTGCTCACTATTAAATATGATAATGGATGTAAATTTTTTCAAGATTCTTATAAATTAAGGATATTCCTTTCAGGGGCAGGCCGAGTGGCGCGGTGGTTAAGCGCTGGCTTGGGAAGCCAGTGGCCTCAGTTCGGGTCCCTCATATGAGGGCAAGTGACACTGCCCTCAAAAAAAAAAAAGGATATTCCTTTCTATTCCTATTTTGTTTTTAGTATTTATCATGAATGAATATTCAATTTTATGTTTTTTTTCTGCATATTCTGAGATTACCACATGATTTTGCCTTTTAATGTGTTACTATGGCCAATCGAAACAATTGATTCTCTAATGTGAAAACATCCTTGCATTTCTGGGAATAAACTCAACTTTTTCAAGATATATTATACTTTCCGTCATGTATTACTGGAATTGGTTTGCTAAAATTTGGTTTAGGATTTTTGCATCTATGTTCATGAGATTGGCTTGTCATTTGCTTTTCTCAAATTGTCCTTGTTGGGCTCTGGTACCAAGGTTATAGGAACCTCATAAAAATGAGTTCTGCAATACCTACTGTCAGTATCTAGAAGAGATTGAACTGTTTCTTCTTCAAATATTTAGTAGAATTCGATTGTGAAGCCCACAGGGCCTGGAATATTAATGTTATTTGAGTTTTACATTTTTTTCTGTATCAATTTTAATAAGTTATGTCTTCAGATAATTTATCAATTTTATTTAAATGTTAAAAGGATTAACATAAAATTGGTCATGGTATCTTCTTATTTTCTAAATATCACCTCGATCTTGAAACAATACATTGTTCACAGTTGATTTTCTCTTTAATGGTTTTGAACATATTTTTTATGTGCTTTATCCACCTTTTTTACTTGTTTTTAGGTGGGTTGGTATGAATTGCCTGGTTTTCCTAAACCTGATATGGAAGACCTTAAGCAGTTCTTGAATTAAGATTTCAGGTGCATGTTTCAAAGCTGTACAAACTCAGGCTGGTGGGAAGATCAGGAGTTGTGCCTTGGACACACCTTATTTCCTAATTTGGTGCTTCCTGCCTTATCCTGGTCCTAGTACGCATAGAAACTGATTTTCTAGGGCACACTGTGGTAAATGGATAGGCTGCTCATGGCCAGAGATGATTAGCCTAGGGGCTCATACTAGTCCTTTTGTGGCCTTCCTGAGGACTGAGGAGGACAATACCTCAGCACACCTAGAACCCAGAAGGGGCATACCTATGTGCAGTGGCACATAATTTAGGAACCACTCCCTTTCATTTCCCTCCAATACATAGTTCTCCCTTTTTAATCTGTTCCTATTCAAGAGTCATTCCCCCACATCCATGATCATACCATGTCCTTGTGAGGTATGCCCTCTCCCCACAGGATAATGAAGTCCCCCCTCCACCAATCCTTTTTTTTTTTTGAGGGCAGTGTCACTGGCCCTCATATGTGGGACCGAACCAGGGCTGCTGGCTTCCCAAGCCAGCGCTTAACCACCGCGCCACTCGGCCGGCCCCACCAATCCCTTTTTAAGCCCTGCAAAATAGGCCATTCTAAGCGCTGGTCGAGTGGCTCAGTTGGTTAAGAGCTCGCTCAAGAGTGCGAGCCGAGCTCTGGGCAACAGCAGTTCAATGCCAGCCCAAGCTGAGTTGCCCTTGAGCTGCCAACAGGTGGCAGCATGGCTCAGCTAAAAAAAAAATAGGCCATTCTGGCTTCCACAGGTTATCAATGGATATTGTCCATGTCTGGTTTCTCTTGGCAATGCAGAGTGAGAGGGGTGAGTATTGATAAAAATATCAAAAAAAACCACTGTATGCTTCTACCTGTTTTAAAGCTGCTTTATTTTTCCTGAAAGTGCCTAAAGTCAAACACACCTCTCCACTGCTTCACAGTGAGCCCTGGAGCACAGAAGCCTTCAGCACACTAAGAGGGGGTCCCTCAGAGAAGTGTTTATATCTACAAGCAGATATATATATATATATATATATATATATATATATATATATATATAGACAGAGACAGCAAACTCCTATGCAATGACTATTTATAATAGGGTGCACACACATACACACACTACACAGTGAACTAGGAGACAGACCCCACTCAGACCCACAGAATGGCTCAAAACAAGGAAATACCACATGACCACACTAACACCCATATCCACCCTATGGCTCAGCAAATAGAAGCAATCCATGGACTACATGACCCATATCAGAGCCAACACAGGCACCACCAGGAGACAGTCTCCCACTGGGCCTATGCCTTCTACATATACCAAGTATAGCATGGAAAATCCAGGCCTAAGGTCCCAACACACACCCTTGTTGTGACATAACAAATTACATGATAGCAACTGCTGAGAACAGAACCCATTTACATCCAGTGCTCAGTACATCATAATGCAACTCCTGAATCAGAATACAATGTGATAGCCCACTGGCAGACAGAATAATCATGCCATCATTGATCATACAAGAAACTTACACTAGGATCAGGGCTTCTGTAATATCCACTATTCAACACGAAATGTTGCTTTTCCAGCCCTTACCTACTGGACCTGGTTGGGGGATCAGACACTGGATCCCAACATCCTCTGTGAAACTCTCTCATCCCTCAGGCCCCTGGATTCTGCTCCTGCCTCTCCCTACTTCTCAGCACACCTCTTGTGCCATCCCATGTCCCCATGGATGGTATTCTCTGGGCACTAGACCTTCCCCACACCCCCTTATTTGCACAATTCCCAGGTGACCTGTGAGTCTCCTCTCAGGTAACACCCCCGCCAAGAAGCCCTGGCTGATCTGCCTGCGGTACCTAGACTTACCTCTCTAGCACACTGTGATCCCGTGTTCCCAGGCATGTATCTCCCCCTCTAAATCGAAGATCCTCAGGGACAGGAAACCCTCTTGCTCACCTCTGGGTCCCCAGGACAGGGCTTGATAAAACCAGGCACCTCTCGAGCTGGAGGACCGTCTATCTGGAGGCTGGGAGCCCCTGGGTCCTGTGTGTGGGATTCCTGGGCTCCCAGGAACAGGCAGGAGAGAGGAGGTGCCAGCCTAGCATGCGTGTTGCTGAGGGAAAAGCTGTTGTAGAAGGCAGGAGGGGCTGTCAAATCAGGCCCATACCCAACAAGTGGCAGTAAGTGCCACCTCTAATAACCCCTAAGGGCTCAGTGAATATGTGTGGAATCAGCTGAGAGGCGTTGGTGCAGACTTATCCATCACGAGAGGCATGAAGGGCCCTTGAATTCCCTGTTAGTAAAGATAATTTGGCAGGCAGAAGAGAGGGAGGTGGCATCAATGGCTTGTAGAGAGAAGTGCCCAGCTGCAGTAGTGGCCCTACAGTTTTAGGTCAAGTGCAGGGCTCCTATGACTTCTGGGTACTGAGGGGACGCAGGCCCCCTCCCTACACACAGAGCTGGAGCACTCTCCACAGTAGTGAATGATACACTTTCTATCACAGGGATGGGGGGTGCTTTGGGTGACCAACAGTGTCAGCTTTCCCAGGACTGGGGGGATTTCCTGAGAAGTGATACTTTCAGTTTGAAAACTGGGACAGAGCCCTGGGCAAACGGGGACAATTGGTCATCCTCAGTGGCATTGGAGGGAGTTTCAGTCTCAAGAAGGGCACCCTTCCATTCTGCTGTTTAGAGCAGAGGAAATTAAGGGGCTTGAGTTGCAGCCCCATCAGGATGTATCCAGTGGGACTATGGATCTGCATTCAGTTTGAGGCGGGAGCAGGGCTGCCCAGAGGCTCCATGGGCCCTCTTCTGAAGGGCTTATCCTAAAGGAGTTGGGTCTTAACTCAGGTTTGGGGTCATTGTGCTTGGCCTGTATGCTGTGAAGATTAATGCACATACTATCCCTCTGTAACGGCAGAGCCTCAGGTGTAGGCTGTATACGATGAGATATGCAATAAGCCTAAAATTACCCTGAGCTCTTTTTCCAAAGCTCTCAACTGGCACTGGTCCCTGGTCAAAGCATGGAACATATTGATTACTAGTGTGGCTTAGTGACCATGTGTCCTAGGAATTTCAGGGCAGTTTGTACTACAATGTTGGCATTGTTTTGTATATTTATCTTTAATTGAGGATAATATAAAATCTGCCATTTTAAAGTACACAATTAAATATTTTTATGTGTATTCACAATGTTGTACAATTATTGCCTTTATCTAATTCCAGAATATTTTCACCACTCCAAAAAGAAACCTCATGGCTCCCAATTTCTCCCTTCCTCCATCTACTGGCAACCACTGATCTATTCTCTATCTCTATGGATTTCCCTATTCTGAACATTTCATGTAAATGGAATCATGCAATATATGGCCTTTGTGACTGGCTTCTTTCACTTAGCAAAACCATTTCAAGTTTCATCCACATTGTGGCATGTATCAGCACTACATTTCTTTTTATGGCTGAATAATATTCCACTTATGGATTTACCATATTTTGTTTATCTATTCATCAGCTGATGGACAATCAGTTTGTGCCTCCTTATGGCTATTAATGAATCATGCTTCTATGAACATTCATGTACAATTTTTTTCTGTGAACATATGTTTTGAATTTTCTTGGAGTGAGATTCCTGGGTCATATGGCAACTCTATATTTAAAATTTTTAAGGAAATGCCAAACTGTTTCCAAATGTTTGCACTATTTTACATTCCCACCCCTATGTCTGAGGGTTCCAATTTCTCTGGATCCTCGCCAATATTTATTTTCTATTAAAAAATGGATAGCCATCTTAGTGGATGTAAAGTGATATCTCGTGATTTTGAGTAACATTTTCCTAATGACTAATGATGTTGAGCATCATTTAAAAAAATTTATTGGGGAACAGTGTGTTTTTCCAGGACCCATCAGCTCCAAGTCAAGTAGTTGTTTCAATCTAGAGGTGGAGGGTGCAACTCAGTGGCCCATGTGGGGATCAAACCGGCAACCTTGGTGTTATGAGCACTGCACTCTAACCAACTGAGCTAAAACTGGCCACCCCGATGTTGAGCATCTTTTCATGGCTTGTTGGCAATTTGTATATCTTCTTTATAGAAATATCTTTTCAGGTGATTTGGCCATTTTTAATTGGGTTATTTGTGTTCTTATTGTTGCATTGTAAGAGTTCTTTTTATATTCTGGATACTAAAGCACTTATTTTTGATAATGGTGACATTAATGATTTGCACCTGGTCATGATGTCACACACTCTACTCCCACTGAAGGCCCTGGAGTTGAACTCCATGTTACGTGATCTGAGAGAGACAGTGTGCCCTGCCATGGCTCTTACAGAGGACAATTGGAGCTTGCACCTGGCCTCTCCAGACTCCTTTCTGTGAGATAGCCTTTGCCTGTGATGCATACCCATACTTTCTTTTTCTTTTTTTTAAATTGGGGAATTGGGGGAGGGGAACAGTGTTGTAGAATGGGGGAAAAGAGACCAGCCAAGTTGTTGTTCTTCAATCTTCGTTGTGAAGGGCACTAGTCACCATCTGGCTGCTCGTCGGCAGCTCGTGGCCTCTAAGCTCAAGGTACTGTGTTCAATCTCAGTTGTGGGTGGGCATAGCCATCATCCCATGTGGTAATTGAACCTGGCAGCCTTGTTGTTAAGAGCACACGCTCTAACCACTGAGCCATCTGGGCAGCAGCTCAGCTCAAGGTGCCGAGTTCAGTCTTAGTTGCGGGCGCCCACCATCAAACAGGCAATCTTGTTGTTAGGAGCACGTGCTCTCACCAGCTGAGCCCTCCTGCCACTTGGTGGCAGCTCAGCGGCAGCTCAGCTCGGATGCAGAGTCACTGGCCAATGTGGGAATCAAATCTGCTGCCCTGCTGCTCAGAGTTCACACTCTTGAGCAAGCTCTTAACCAACTGAGCCACTCGGCCAGCCTACCCATACTTTCTTACTATATTGCACCCTTCTACTATAATAAACTCTACATTTGTAAGCATAGTCATCTTGGGTTCTCTGGGTCTTCTTTAACAATCCAGCCCTGTTTTACTACTGCGACCTTAAAGTAGAGGAGTTATGCCTGTTTCCTGTCTGGAGATTTATGAAAGCAGGATGATTGTAGAACTAAGCCATATCAACATGGTATGAAAGAAATGTAATGTGCCACCAAGACATGAGACATCTAGACATCTAAACAAGAGATAGGCCCAAAGACTGCCTAATTCCAAAGCTCATGCTTTTTTTTTTAAAGATTTTATTAGGGAATTTGGGGAGGGGAAGAGCGTTGGGGAATTGGAGGAGGGGACCAGCCAAGTTGTTCTTCAATCTTCATTGTGGAGGGTGCTAGTTGCCACCTGGCTTCCCGTGGGCAGCTCGTGGCCTGTAAGCTCAAAATTCTGTGTTCAATCTTAGTTGCGGGTGGGCATAGCCACCATCCTATGTGAGGGTCAAACCTGGCAGCCCTGTTGTTAAGAGTGCACGCCCTATCCACTGAGATATCCGGGTGACAGAGTTCAATCTTTTAGTGGCTGGTGGGTGTGGCCCACCATTGAACAGGCAATCTTGTTACACCAGCTGAGCCATCCTGCCACCTGTTGGCAGCTCAGCAACAGTTCAGCTAGGGCACAGCGTTCACTGGCCCATGTGGAAATCGAACCGGTGACTGTTGCTCCGAGCACGCGCTCTAAGCCAACTCTTAACCAACTGAGCCACACGGCAGGTCCCAAAGCTCATGCTTTTGATCACCTGTCTGTACTGCCTTTCTATCTCTTCATTAGGGATCCCTGTCACAAAGGAAGTTGAATGGGAAATTCGTCTTTTTCTCTCTTCTTGGAACTGATGATTCTAGTGTTTTCTTCCTTCCTCTCTCTTTGACTCCCTCTCCTGTACCCTATCTACCATTAGTCCCTCCATCTTCCTTTCTTTTTTTAAATTTTTTTTAAGTGGGCAGTGTCACTGGCCCTCATGTGGGATCCGAACGGGGGCCACTGGCGTCCCAAGCCAGATCTTAATCACTGTGCCACTCGGCCGGCCCTTTTATTCTTTTATTGTGAAATAAACATTTTTTTTTAATTAGCTTCAGGTGTACAACACAGTGCAATAGTTATACTTTTTACCCCTCAAAGTGACAAACCCCTTCTCCCAATTCGCCGCCCTACTCCTCCCCCCCATATCATACATATCTATTACAATTCCTTTGACACCCTTCCACAGTATAATTCCTTGACTATCTATATATCCGATTACATTTGGCATACAATATTATTACAACATCAGTTTCAGGTATACAGTGCAGTGATCAAGCCTCTATTCCATCCATGATCCATCTTCCTTTCTTTCTCCCCTCTCTCCCTTGCTTCTTTCTTTCCTTTCTTTTTTCATTTATTTTTCCTTCCTTCCTTCCTTCCTTCCTTCCTTCCTCCCTCCCTCCCTCCCTCCCTCCCTCCCTCCCTTCCTTCCTTCCTTCCTTCCTTCCTTTCTTTCTTCCTCATCTACCATTAGATTTCTCATATTGTCTGTGCTGTCATCTTGCAGCCCTGGATAAATCCCTCACTTTACCGACTACTTCAAAATATCTTGGAAAACCTGGATCCTAAAATTAATCTTAGCCGTCTTCCAGGAGCATTGCTGGAAGGGCATAGAAGACACTCCCGAACCCACCTCACAAGTACCTGGCAGACAGGGTGACATAGCAAACCAAGAACTCTGCCGATGAAAGGAAAGTGATGGGTATTTTCCATGGATCTTCTTATCCACCAAAATCCATTCTTAATTTTTTTTCTGCCTTGCACTGTGCCCAGGAAGGTAACCCTTTCATGATCTGTATCACATGCACTCCCTTATCTTCTGCCTTCTGATTGGGTTTGGCCAGTGGTGGGCACTGACATGAGATTCGATGGTAGGAAGAAGGAAGTCAGGGTATTTATTCTCTCTGTCTCCTTCCTGCCCAACCATTGTTCTGAGAATGGCAGCATTTTCCAATGGCCACAACTGTTATTAACAACCCTCTTCCACAGCCCATCTCTCATCAGACTGTAGTATTATTTCCCTCTCCTTGCCTCTTCTGGTCAAGGGTTGGTAATGACCCCTCTGTTGCTAGTCCCTGAACACCATACCTTATTCCTGCTACATCATTCAACTCATCTCAGATTAATCCTTTGAGTGTGCCATCTGTTTTCTGCCATGACAAGAGGAGAAGGAGCTACCTTAAACCTGGGGCCAGGACATTGCCATTTTCATTGAGCCTGGGGCTCTCTTCCCCATCAAGTGAGAGTGTCTGTTGTCAGAGTCATGGACTTGGGTCTCAGAAAAACAGGCAAATACAAATCTGAATTAGGGGTGCAAATGATATTTGTTGTTTCTTACAAGGCTCGTGGGGTTTTTGTGAAAAAGTGAGGTAAAAAGACTAGACTTTGCTGGGACTACTAGACCCTAAATAAAGAGGATGGTACAAAATCACTGTCCACTCCTGCTTGCCCCTGACTCACTGGTTTGTCTCCAGGTGGGGGTTGGGGGGGTGCAGATGCTCTCAAACACAGATTTCATGAAAATGAACACTCTTATCTGAATCAGACAGAATGATAATCAAGATGTCATTTTAGTCCTTAATAGGGCAGTATAGTACTGGGTGTTTCCTGTGCCTGCATTTTCCCCAATCCAGCTATATGGCATCCTTCATGACTTCCTGGAATGACAGTGATCAACTAAGAAGATGATTACTGAGGGTTTCCTGGTTTGTTAATTATTCCCATGGCTGGAATTCAACCATGTCTGGGCATGTCTTATAACCTGGAGGGGCAAGCAACACAAAGATATTTATTTGCATCAGTATCAAATTGCAGAGGGCTCCTGTGTAAAGGAGATTTACATGGGCACCTAGGGAGACATAAAAATAAAGATGGTACCTTTTTTTCTTGGGTGTTGATTTCCCTGCCTAGCCTCAGAGACACATATTTGAGCCCCACAGAGAGAACCACCAATGGCATAAGCTGATGAACCTTGTTCCCAGTTGAAGTATGATAATGTGAGAGGGAGCATTGCCCTGACACCTCAATAATTTGCAATTTCAGTGAAAGAAGGAAGCTACACTCTTGACACAGATGTTCTAATGTGGTGGTAAGAAAATTGTGCAAAACTTGGAAATAAAGCAAAAAGATGTGCTTTCCATGTCATATTGGAACATTGTCTAACAAGCCTACTCAAAGATTATTTAATTCTCTAGTGAAATACATTTTGTTTGACATACTATTTAATGTTGATTAAAACCAAGTCTCTGTGAAGTCTCTGTTAACTTTCTGACTTTTGTTTATAAAGATGCCAATTATTTTGCCCAGTAGAAAAGATAGCCCCAAAGATAACAGTTGTATTTCCCTATAGGACATTAACCAGTATTGTATCTAACTTAGTAATCTTACTCTAGAATTATTTATTTCAGTGCCTATATGTACTCTTTTTAAAATTCTCCTTTGAACCAACTTACCATACTGCTGTTTCCTCACTAATGAGTTAAATAAAATTTTTATAGGGGCTCACTTTATATCTTGTATGAGTCATATTTTTTACTTTCTAAAAATGATACTTTGACAGTGGACACATAGCTGTGGGAAGGGTGAGACACTCTTAAGGTGTTTTATTGAGCAGTGGATATCAATGAGAGGGCTGCAGCAAGTGTGAAAGAGAATGGTGGGTGCTATATGTTAATTATAGCTGACAGATTGGTTCATCAGGACATTAAAAACACCTCTTGGGGATGCACAGACATAATTTTGTGAGACAAATATTTTATCCAAAGTTCCTGGCTTCTTCTTGATTATGAAAGCATAAAGAAATCATAAGAGGGAGGCTTTTGGAGTGGTCAGCCTCTTTCTTCACTCACCCCTTGCCCTCTATGTAAGAGGGCCAATTTTATTTATTTTCTTTTATTTTCTTTTTTAGTTTGTCTCTTTTGGGAGGGCCAATTTTATTTTATTTCTTTATTTTTTTGAGGGTAGTGTCACTGGCACTCATATGTGGGACCAAACTGGGGCCGCTGGCTTCCCAAGCCAGCGCTTAACCACCTTGCCACTCGGCCGGCCCGAGGGAGGGCCAATTTTAGATTTAACTGGGAAGCTCACAAGATTTGAAACCAACAAAAGGGTATACGAATGTCCTTTATACTATTCTTACTCTAGCACTTTTGATGTAAGTTTGAAAATGTCTTCAAATAAAAAGTTTAAAAAATAAAACAATAATACCTTCATTAAGGTACTTATCATATTATATTGAGACTGTGGCTTCACCAGTCTGTGAGCAATCACAGACATGGTCTATGTCTTATTCATCATTGCTAGAGCCTTGGGTGAGAGATTGTTTTCACAGGACAGGACAAATAGCAGGTATGATATGAATGTTTGTTTATTGACCATAAGAATTCACAAATGAATACCCTGCAGAGGGTGTACTGATGAGGGTTCTTCCCTGGGTGATGTGTTACATAGGAGTTCAATGAAGTTAAGCAATCTCTGCTGGTGCTCCTAGGAAAAGCATTTATAGGTTTCATATGGTTATTGCCTCTTCCCTTCAAGAATTCATTTGATATTACAGGCATACCTTTGCAAAGCACATGTTATGGATTTCTCAGTTCTGAATATGTGCAGCCTTTCCTAAAGTAAAGCCCAAACAATTATGTGCAGACTGTGTTGAAATTTATCATCTCCTGTTATCTCTGTAATTGAGCAGACACCCTGAACAATTTATGAACACTCTCACACCACCTTCACAAAAAAGGTATGATTGTAAGCCACAAAGAGGTCATGATTCACTGAGGAAACTATTCAATCAAGTACCGGCCTTATTATATATGCCTCTAATTAAGAGAATGACTCATCAGAATTTCATAATTATTAATTATTTTTTACTACAGCTTTTGACTATATTCAAGGAATTCATTCATTTGTTAAGTCAAAAAAATATTTGTTGAGTACTATTTTGAGGGGTACCATTGTGGTCACTGAGACTATAGCAGTGAACAAAACAGATATGTCTCTGGTATCATGGAGTTTACAGTCTAGTAGGGAAGAAAGACATTAGACAAGTAAGTTCACCAGGAGTTACCTTTGTAAAACTCAGCATTTGAAAAAAGATGTAATAGATTCCTAGGCTTATGACTCGATGTTCCTGGAAATTATTTCTTTAGGAATTTTGAGTGAATATATTTTGTGGCTTAACAAAATTATCAGCTAAAGTTAATGCTGTTGACTTGTCGTTAATAGGAGTAATAGAATTTAATTTGTCAGGTATTTTCTCAGTAATATAAGAATGAATTCTGTATCAGTTAACATACAGCAGGAACAGATGGTGCACTCAACTTTTTTGAAAGAAGTGTTTAATAAAGCTACTACTTACAAAATTTAGGTAATTTGTAGAGAATCCATAAGTGATATTCCAGAATGTGGGGCTAGTAAGGCTGTTCACATTCTGATACCTGAAGCAAAAAAAAAAAAGAGGGAGTGGTTTATTGAACCTGGGTGGGAGAGAGTAAGTGCCACTTGATAAGATCTACCTGACAGGAGAAGCTGTGACCTTCAGATGCAGGAATGAACCTCTCAGGGAAAAAGTCATAGAAATAAGTATCCTGACTTTACACTATACCATCTCTGCAATTTCTTGCCTGTCCTGTCCACTGGCCAAACGCAACCAGAAGCCAGAGGCAGTGGGGCTGATGTATGTATGTAGGTCAATACAGAGCATAGTGAAGGCTGGATCTAAAGGAGCAAATCAATAAAGCTTATGTTGTGGCAGGGAGCCCTAGACAAAGGCTTTCCCAGTCCACATGGCCACCAAGACTTCCACAATTAACATTTCCTAATTCCTACCTCACCCGGGAACCAGTCAGATTAACACAGTGCCACATGCCCTAATACGGAATCCTAGCTGCTAACCCGGAAACCTCAGGGTATAAAGCTCCAAGTCCTGTCCAGATCAGGGCTCAGCCTCTGGATATAAATCTGCTGAGCCAGTGCCAGCATCAATAAATGCTGCTTCCCGCTCTGAGCCTTGGTCTCCCGTCTCTCTGTCGGAGTATCCTGCAACATAACTTGGCGTTCGAACGGGATACAGAGACGGCGATAATTTATGCCTCCCTTGTCCCTGAGGCCTGGCTCCCCCAGACGAAAGGGGACATGAACTCCACTTGGTGCCAGCGGATCCTTGTCCTTCAGTGGGGACGTCTTCCCAGCTGGCCATGGGGGACCGACCCGGAAGTACAACAGAACCCAGAGGCCTGCGGGAACCAGCTTGGGAGCACCGCCCAACCAGACAGGTAAGGACCCGGGTCCCTTAAGGCAGCCTGTCCATCAGCAGACAGAAGAGGAAACTGATCACCTCCCAGAGTCACCTGATATCTCAATTTCTGAGAGAAACCATGACTCCCAGGAACAGGGCGGTGGGTGGAGAATGAATCTGTTTGAGTCCGTGTGAATGAGAAGCAGTCTGCCTGCAAAGCGAGTGTTGAGTCCGGATCCACGGATCCGTGGCAAACCTCATACGTCTTAGGGTGGTATTGTTAAATTGTCTCGTTCGGTTTAGTGATCCTCGTTGGGGGCTTATACCTACCCACCAATTGCTAAGAGGTGCCCAAAATATCCCCGTGAGGAGAGCTGCCAGAGACTGACAAAGCGAATTTCTGAATGTGTGGTGCAGATTTTGGGTGGTTGCCATGGGTGGGTAACAGAGTACCCAGACCCCATTAGGGTGTATGTTAAAGAATTTTAAGAAGGGGTTCTCAGGGGATTATGGTACTAAGATGACCCCCCAAAAGCTCTGCACCTTTAGTGAAACTGATTGGCCATCATTTGGTGTTGAATGGCCAACAGAGGGAAGCTTTGATAGGGACCTCATTCAGAGAGTCTACCTCGTCGTTATCGGCAGCCCTGGTCACCCTGACCAGTTCCTTTATATCGATTCATGGGAGGCCATTGTACGCACTAGGCCCCCTTGGTTGAGGTCCTGATTGGAAGATCAGAGTAGGGTTCTTTTAGCCCAAACTATGGCCCCCTCCTGGAAGCCGCTTAAGGACAAAACAAAAGGACCAAAACCAGTCTTGTCTTCAGATCCAGAGGAGATCCTACCATCCTATTAGTCGATCAACCTGCCCCTTCCAAAGGTCCCTGAGCCACCAGCCCAGGCTTCAGTGCCACCCTTGCCATCCTTACCATCTCCAACCACTACCCCTCTTCCAGACCCTCCTGCAACACCACCGCCTCCAGTCCTGACCCCATACGGGCCCACAGATGGGCAGCGGTGGTCAAAGAGCACTAAGGCTGACACTCTCCAGCTCCCTCTACCGGAAACCAGAGGCCCCGCCTACTATGATCAGGATGGCCAAATTCAGGGAGGCTGACACCTGTTTCTGTACCAGGCCTTTCTCAACCACCAATCTCTTAAATGGGAAAAATCATACCCTATCATATACTGAGAAGCCTGGCTTTGACTGACCTCCTTCAGTCAATCATTGAAACACATCCGCCCACCTGGGCTGATTGTCACCAACTCCTCTTCTTAACTCTATTCAATGCCAAGGAGTACTGGTGGGTCACCCAGGGAGCCATAATGTGTGGGGAGGAACATGCCCCGTGCGGGACCCTAAACATTCAAATGTATGCCTAGAAACATTTCCCTGAGGAGGACCCCCAATGGGACCCCAATGATGATCGGGATTTCCGGATGTTGGAGTGGTACCAAGAAGCCCTTATAGGAGGCCTGAAGGATGGTAGCAAAAAAATCCATCAATATGAACAAGGTCTCTGAAGTCCTCCAGGGATCTGAGGAAAACCCAAGCCAATTTTATGAAAGACTCTGTGAAATGTTATGTTTTTACACTCCCTTCGACTCTGAGGCCCTCGAAATTCATCAGATGGTCAATGCCACTTTCATCAGACAGTCGCAGGGTGACATCAGGTGAAAACTTCAGAAACTGGATGGATTTGCTGGCATGGATATCAGCCAGCTCCTTGAAGTGGCGACGAAGGTCTATGTCAACAGTGACCAAGAAGCTTGTTGAGAAGCAGATCGGAAGATGAATAAAAAGGTGGACTTTCTTATTGATCAGACCAGGGCCCCAGGAGAAAATGCCGTTCCAAACCTGGGACCACCCCAGGGAGTGTGACATCAGGGGAACCATCCACTGGGAGACCAAGGCTGGGACAAGACCAATGTGCTTACTGCCACCAATGAGGCCACTGGAAAAATGAATGTCCTCAGTGGTTGGGAAGAATGCCAACAGGTTCAAACCCCCAGAGGCCAGGTCAAATCACTCATGGCCATTACCAGCCACCTCATCAATCTGTGAATTCTTAGGGATGGCAGGTTTCTGTAGGATCTGGATCCCCAACTTCTCCACTATGGCCAAACCCCTTTACAAAGCCACAATGTGGGGTGAACATGAACCTTTTCTGTAGGAGTCTCCACATAATGAGATTAAACGGGCTTTCACTCATGCCCCTGGCCTAGGGCTACCGGACATCACACCTAACCATTAGGGGATTAGCACCGGCCAGTAGCCCACCTCTCAAAACAACTGGACTCAGAGTCATTAGGATGGCCACCTTGCATGAGGGCGCTTGCAGCAACAATCATCTTAGTGTCTGAGGCTGACAAGCTGACTCTGGGTCAGGAATTAACTGTCCAGATTCTGCACTCAGTCCAAGCCCCATTAGATCATAATGAACACTATTGGCTTACCAACTCCCAAATTGCCAAGTATCAAGGGCTACTGTGTGAAAACCCACAAGTCTGCCTTGAGATAGTACGGACACTATACCCAGCCACTTTACTGCCTGTAGGGCCTGGGCCCCCAGACCATGACTGCATCAAAGTCATGGACAAAGTGTTCTACAGTAGGCCAGAACTGACTGATCAACCTCTTACAGACCCCGATGTAGAATACTATACCGATGGCAGAAGCTACATTCAGAGATATAGGCAGTTGGCTGGATACGCTGTGGTGACTACACACCGCCATTAGAGCGAAACCCCTCCCTCAGGGGTTCCTTAAGGAAATAGGAGACCTAACCTTAAGACAACAGCTTGAGACATTAAGGTCTATGCTACAGAACCTCAACCAATGGATACAGGAGAGGCTCCTCATCAGCTTAACAACTGAAGTTCATCCTTTCAAGCCTGGGGATTCAGTTTGGGTTAAGGAATGGAAACTCCAGCCCTTAAAACCCCTATGTAAGGGCCCCTTCACTGTCATTTTGTGTACCCCCATGGCAGTCAAGGTCACAGAGATCACTCCATGGGTGCACCACAGCAGATTGAAACCTGCAGCTGCTAGCTGGAATGGCACCTCTGACCCCTCCAAGCCCCTCAAGATCACTCCCCAAAGGAAGACGGCCAGCAGCATTACCTGTCCTTAGGAGGAGATCATCAGCCCCGCTTTTGTCACATCGGAAGCTGACCAATCCACGCACAGCTGAAGCTTGAGGAATTCTTCCTTGCAAGATGTGTATCCCGAGGACTCTGATCCCTACCCTCGCCCTTTTCTTCCTAGTCAGGGACGGTATCGCCACCCGCTGCCCTAAATTGTGTTTCCAGTCCTTTCGGATAAGGACATCTCAAGTAGCATTTGTCTTCTACACTTACATGCCTGCCCAATGCTATCGGGGTAAAACTCCTCAGGTTTGCACCTATGCCAACAGATCTTACTGGTCCTGCCCCATTCCTCTTAAGTCAATAGCCAGCCATAATTGCCCAGGGGTCAAAAAGGCCAATCAGGTTATCTGCTGGTCCCGCCATACCCACATTGGATACTCCGAAGTGGGAGGCGTCCTAGATCAGGCCCAGGAGGTCCCTTAATGTGGGAGGGCATCAGACCTGGGGGGAGGATGAATGGCCTCCCCAGGGGATCATCCAATATTATAGCGCAGCAACTTTGCCTCAAGACAGGTGTTGGAAATATCATATCCCCATCTACATGCTCAACCGTATCACCAGGTTACAGGCTATTCTAGAAATAATCACCAATGAAACTGCGACAGCTTTAGAGCTCCTCACTACTCAACAGACCCAGATGCGGGCCATTATTTACCAGAACCACATAGCACTAGACTACTTACTGGAAGAAGAAGTTGGCGTCTGTGGCAAATTAAATCAGTCAGACTATTGTCTACAGATTGACTACAGTGGCAAAGCCATCTCTGCCATTGCTATCAATATTAGAAAATGTGTCCATGTCCCAGATCAGAGATGGACAGGGTGGGACCCCGAAAGACTCTTTGGAGGATCGTTCTCCACCCTTGGGGGATTTAAAGCATTAATTGGAATCGTCCTCCTGCTCCTTTTTTTTTACCCTGCCTTCTTCCACTTATCATTCACTCTACTCTTCCCTCATAGAGGCCACTGTAGAACGTAAAACTGCTGCCAAGGTCCTCCATATCATGGAGGTACCAACCCCTCAGCCAACAACCCATTGAAGGAGATGATGTTCTTTAAACCATGTATGGGTCCGAGCATCAAGTGGGGAATGTGGCAGGGAGCCCTAGGCTTTCCCAGACCACATGACCACCAAGACTTTCGCAATTAACATTTCCTGATTCCTACCTCAGCTGGGAACCAGTCAGAAACTAACAAGATGCCACATATCCTTATATGGAATGCTAGCTGCTAAACCGGAAACCTTACGGTATAAAGCTCGGAGTCCTGTCCACATTAGGGCTCAGCCTCTGGATATGAATCTGCGGAGCCGGTGCCAGCATCAATAAATGCTGATTCCTGCTCTGAGACTTGGTGTCCCGTCTCTGTCTGAGTATCCCGAAACAATGTAGCACAGGTCCCTCTAACGCTGTCCTCATCACAGCTTATGTCTTTTTTCTTCCTTTTTTTTAAGATTTTATAGAGGAATTGGGGGAGGTAATAGCGTTGGGGAATTGGGGAAGGGTAACAGACAAGTTGCTCTCCTTTTGTTCCTCAGTCTAGTTGTGGAGGACGTCACTTACCATGTTGGTATTGTGATCATTGTGCTCTTCCTGTCTGAGGCAGATCTGTCACTGGCCATTGCATGGCTGCTCATGGTGGCTCACAGCAGCTCATGCCAGCTGCCAGCCACTTATGCTGGCTATCAGCTACTCACGGCAGCCCACTGCAGCCTACGATGTCACCGGTGACTCACGGCAGCCCAGCTCCAAGTCAAGCTGTTGTTCACCATCTTAGCTGTAGAGGGCGCAGTGTCACTGGCACATGTGGGATCTGAACTGACGGCCCTGCTGCTCAGAGCTCGAGTACCCAAGCCAACTCTTAACCAATGAGCCACTCGGCCAGCCCTCAGCTCATGTCTTGAACTGTTGGCCTTAACCTGTCATGTCATACATTTTATTTTCTGACCAGTTTCTGACCTTACCATCTCCTAATTCCCTTTTCTAACTTAAACTGAAGATCATCTTTGGAAGCTAATGTCTGTCACTGCATCTTACTTCTGATTTCTGGGTTCCTTCCTTCCTCATCCCTTTAACCAAGATGTTTTCATCTGCTCTGGCTAGCCTTTGCCAGTTCTACATACACTTTGGAACACTGTTTGAGCAAGGAACTTCATAGCAAGTGCCCTGTTAGTTATATGTCCTTCTGTCTTTGAGTAGCAACTGTATGTGGCAGAATGAGATAGAAAATACTAATTTGTGTCAGACTAATAACTCAGTCATCACCCTAGTTCTGTTTACTTCCACCCCCTCTCTTGCCTGACAACCACACCCATGAATAGATTAAGATCATCGAGAACAAAGACACTGGACTACAAACAACAAGGTTCAAAGAATACCTCATCAGAGGGGGATGAAAATCATTGGGGAAACTATACGAACCTGAAGAACTAGTATTTCTTGCCCAGGCTGGGTGATGAAATTTTTTAAAAAGCATGCTAGTAAAGAGTTCTGGCATACATGGGAAAGATAAAACTCCATTTTCAGTATTGTGGCTACATATGGAGAGGGAAGGAAAAGAGATTCAGAAGTATAGAGGAAGCTCCAACTGGGTCTGTATTTTATTTATTAATAACTGAAATTCTGAAGCATATAAAATAAAATGCTAGAATTTAATAGTGAATACTGGGTTGCCACTTATGAAATTATATATTTCTCTGTGTGGAGAGTACAGTTGAGGAGAGGAGAACGGGGGGCCTACACCACAGACATGACCAAGGAAAACAGATGGGATGTAAGAAAGTGCAATTATCTGTCTGTCAGGGTCCCAGTGGTGTTTTGGTGGCATGTTGCCTCAGTGCCACCACAGGATGAGGCCTCATGGGGCTCTGGAATCATGATGACACTAGCAGTTTGGAGATCCAATAAAGTTTGCATTCCTAGCTTTGCCCTACAAAGGAGGTGAAACTGGAGGCCAAATGAGTCTCGGACTGGTGCTGCCTGCACCACTCAGCCAATAGACTGACACAGGAGTTGGATCATAGCGTAACCGTTTATTATCAGAGAACCGGTGGTCTGAGAAGGCAACTGGTTAACACCTCCAAAAACTGCCTTAACATTCTCAGACAAGCTTGGGTTTTTGTTTTTTTTTGGGGGGGGGTTAAGATTTTATTGGGGAATTGGAGGAGGGGAACAGACAAGTTGCTGTCTTTTTGTTCTTCAGTCTAGTTGTGGAGGATGTTGCTTCACTGGCCCATGTTGGTATCGTCATTGCGCTCTTCTCAGGTGAGGCAGATAGGTCGCCGGCCTCTGGATGGCCACTCACGGCGGCTCTTGGCAGCTCACACTGGCTGCCAGATGCTCATGCTGTCTGCCGGCCACTCACTGTACCCTATAGCAGCCCACTGCAGCAGGGGCTGCAGCTATGCCGTCCCGAGGACTCACAGCAGCCCAGCTCCAAGTGGAGCCATTTTTCACCATCTTAGCTGTAGAGGGCAGTGTCACTGGCCCTCATATGTGGAATCCAAACCGGGGCCACTGGCATCCCAAGCCAGCTCTTAACCAATGCGCCACTCGGCTGGACACAGCTTGGGGTTTTTAAGGGAAAATCTGGGCATTTCAAATCTGGGCATTCCTCCAGAAGTCACATGATAGTTGATGGGGGGGGGGGAGTCTGCATGGAACCTTCCACGTGATTCTCTGGTGAAGTCAGCAACCCAGGAACAATGATGGAATTAGCCTGGTATACCATTGAGATTGTGATTAATCAGAAGTTTCAGGGTAACTTTCTAAAACAGGAAATTGGGTGGGACAGGGAACATTCCAAGCTCAAGCCGCAGGAGAATGATCTATTGTTAACCTATAGGTATAGGTCAAGGAAAGGTGAGGCCAGGGATGTGGAGAGGCCTCTACTATGGGAGTGCCAACAGTGGTACTCTGTTTCAGAGTTAGTTCTCTGTAGTAGTTAAGAACCAGTTTTTAGAGCCACCCTGCCTGGAGTCAGATCTTGGTTTGGGCACTTACTAACTGTGTCAGTCTACCTCTCTGCATCTCAGTTTCTTTATCTGTAAAATATGATAAGAATATCAACCTGTGTCAAAAGGTTGTTAAGAGGATTATGGCAACGAACTGAATTTTATGCTATTTTTATGCTATTATTCTCCCAGGCAAGCTGAACTAATGGGAACAGTCCTCTGGCACAGGAATTGGCAAACTTTTTCAATAAAAAGCCAAATAGTAAACATTTGAGGCTTTGAGAGCCTTATGGTCTGTCTCAAGTACTCTGGCATTGTAGTGAGAAAACAGCAATAGACAATATATAAATGAATGAATGTGACTGTGTTCCAATAAAATTTTATTCATAAAAACAGGTAGTAAGCCCATGCGATGTAGTGTGCCAGCTCTTTCCCTAGCATGTTAAATGCTTGGATGCTCCACTTATCTCTCAGAATGGTGGATGGCCTAGGCTGTTTAGGATGAGTGGCACACATTCCTAGGCCTTGGTTGGAACCTTACAAAAAGTGCCTCCCTTCAAAAGAAGAGAAATTCTATTTCCTTAACATAAGCTGGGACTATGTCTTGACCTTCCTAAGTAGATTCTGCTTGTGACCCTTCAGTTAAATTACTCCAAGACTAAGGACTTTCTCCCTACTGAGAGGCTGAAAAAAATTCTCCCTTTAGTCACACCGTTACTACTTGAGAAAATTCTCCATCCTTTTTGAGTCAATGTGGGAAGCTTCTAAATGGGGCACTCAAAACCTGCCCACAACTCAAGGTACACAGTCTACACAAATTCTATTAGAGATAATGGCATTAGTCAGACATTAGTTAGGTAAAGACCAGGCCCACACCGAGAAGACCACTGTTTTTAAAAGGGACAGTTTGAAAACATTTATGAGTGACATCACAGAAATCACATCATGAGGAATGCTTCTTGAAAACTCCCCTGGAAGTTACAACATTGAACAGCTATAATTCAACAAGGGATTCCCTGTGCAACACACAAACACTTCTGAGAGATTGGCCCATCGAATCACCTGAAGGTGGGCAAATTGGGCCAGCAGGGGAGGAGGGAAGGGTAAAGTGCAGAAACATGGACTGTGGGATGCTGCAGACTGGAGCTCACTGCAGTCCCAGGAAGAGAAGAATTCAGGCTGTGGGCACACCCCCTGTGGAGCACAGTACTACCTGAGGGATAAGCATATACTGTAATATGGCTGAACCCAGCACTTATGGTAGAGACCTCAGAGCAAAGACCAAATACAGAAGGCTGAGAATGGTGGTTTAAGCCCTGACTGCCAGGCAAAAGATGGAAAACAAAGAAATGGAGCTTGGCCACCTCTCCTCCACCCTCCCAGAGACCGCCCTACCCCCACTCTTCTGGTATTCGAAGCAGGCTCAAAAGAAATGGTAGCAATGTCAGATTAAAGAACAGAATATGTACAGCACTGATAACTGGAGGAAGAGTCCCCACAGCCACAGATACACAGTGTGATTAACTAATTCTGGCAATAGGGAAAGAGCTGTAGGGGAGAGACAGCTGTGGCTGATAGTCACCATTGCTCAGAGCAACAAACACATCAGACACTTCTCACCACCCCACTTCCACCTTTCTGGGTATATTCCTGCAGATGAAACTGGAGCCACTGAGATACACATCTAGCTGCAGGGGTAGCACTGGGATTTCAGAAGCTCAGAACTCTATCGCCTTCCACATCCTTCCACAGAGGCAGTGCATTGAGACCCAGGCAGACTGATCACAGAGAAGCCCACCTTCCAGGAAATCCGCCATTGCATGAGAAGCCAGAACAATGCAAGAGAAAATAACATGTTACATTGAAAGAGAAAATTAAAGGTTGCATCAAGAGAAAGAGAGAAAAAAAACATTCCAGCAACACCTACTGGAAAGTAAAAGAAAGACCACTTCATATCAACCTGCTGCAGAACCAACCACTGTAGATGCCAAGGAAGAGAAATAATAATTCATGAATTGTCATGAATAACCAAGGTAACAAAGCAGCTCAGAAAGAAACAGACAACTCTCCAGAAAATGAACTTAAAGATACTGAAATATGTGACGTAAATGACAGTTCTGAAAAAAACTCAATGAGATGCTAGAAAATACAGACAGGCAATTTAATGAACTAAAAAACACAATCAAAGAACAAGATGAATGTTTTACCAAAGAGATTAAAATGCTAAAAAAGAACCAAATAGGGCCAGCTGAGGGGCTCAATTCGTTAAGAGTTGGCTTGGGAGCGTGAGCTCTCAGCAGCACAGCCGTGGGTTCAGATCAAATATGGGCCATGGATGCTGCGCCCTCTACAGCTAAGATGGTGAACAACAGCTCGACCTAGAGCTGGGCTGCCGTGAATGGCCTGAGACAGCATAGGCTGAAATGGGGCTGCAGTGGGGCTGCCGTGAGCTACTGTGAGTGCCCATCCAATGGCCGGTGACTGACTGCATCTGCCAGGAAGAGCACAATGATCATAATACCAATATGGGCCAGTGAAGTGACGTCCTCCACAACTAGATGAAGAACCAAAGGACAGGAACATGGGGCCAGCCGAGTGGCACATTGGTTAAGAGCTGCTTTCGGGATGCCAGCAGCCCTGGTTCGGATCCAGCATGTGACACTGCCAGTGACACTGCCCTCTACAGCTAACAGCAGCTCCACCTGGAGCTGGGCTGTGCAAGCCCCAGCGACAGTGTAGGCTGCAGCCCCTGCTGCAATGGGCTGCCATAGACTACTGTGAGTGGCCGGCAGCCAGCATGAGCTGCCAATAGCCGCGGTGAGCGACATCCAGAGGCCAGCGACCGATCTGCCTCATCCAGGAGGAGCGCAGTGACGATGCCAACATGGGCCAGTGAAGCAACATCCTCCACAACTAGACTGAAGAATAAAAGGACAGCAACTTGTCTGTTCCCCTTCCCCAATTCCCCTATGCAGTTTCCCTCCCCCAATTCCCCAATAAAATCTTTAAAAAAAAAAGAAGAAAAGGATAGCAACATGTCTGTTCCCCTTTCCTGATTCCCCAAGGCTGTTCCCCTCCCCCAATTCCCCAATAAAATCTTTTTTTTAAAAAAGAACCAAATACAATTTCTGGAGATTAAGAATTCAATAAAAGCAATGAAGACTGAAATAGCCATCTTAGGTAATAGAGCTGACCAGATGGAGGAAAGAATCAGTGACATCGAAGATAGAAACCTAGAAATGACATAAATCAAAGAAGAGAGGGACTTGAGAGTTAAAAGAAATGAAAGAGCTCTACAAGAACTTTCTGACTCCATCAGAAAGAGCAATATAGGGGGGTAAAGAGTATAACTATTGCATTGTGTTGTACACCTGAAACTAATAAAAAAAAAGAAAAAAAAAGAACAATGGGAATAACAGAAGGGAAAGAAAGGGAGATAGGAACAGAGAGTGTATTCAAACAAACAGTCAACAGGAAGCTCCCAAACTTGTGGAAAGAACCAGATCCTTGAATCCAAGAAGCAAATACATCACCTAATTACCTCAATCCCAACAGGCCTTCCCCAAGGCACATTGTATTGAAGTTGTCAAAAATTAACCACAAAGAGTCCCGGCCGAGTGGCACGGTGGTTGAGAGCTGGCTTGGGATGCCAGCGGCCCTGATTCGGATCCCGCATGTGAGGGCCAGTGACACTGCCCTAAAAAAAAAATAACCACAAAGAAAGAATCCTCAAGGCAGCCAGGGAAAAGGAGACAGTATCCTACACAGGGAAGCCCATTAGATTATCATCAGATTTTTCAGCAGAAACTCTACAAGCCAGAAGGAAGTGGAATCAAATATTCAAACTATTGAAAGAGACAAATTATGAGCCAAGAATTATATATCCAGCAAAGATATACTTTAGATATGAAGGAGGAATAAAGACCTTTCCAGACATACAGAAGCTGATGGAATTTTCTAACACATGGCCTGCACTACAAGAAATACTGAAGGTATTTCTAAAAAAGAAAAGCAAAAGAATACAAAACCATGATTAGTATTATGAACAGACAAACAGAAGCAGGAAATGGCAACCACTACACCAAATAAGACACTATACACTTAAACATAGGTCCAGCCGAGTGGCGTGGTGGTTAAGCGCTGGCTTGGGAAGCCAGTGGCCCCGGTTTGGGTCCTACATATAAGGGCCAGTGATACAGCCCTCAAAAAAACAAAACAAAAAACAAAAAAAAATACACTTAAACATAACATACAGGGTAAAGAAGGAAAAAAAACACATTTTAAAAAAAAGAAGATGGCTGGCCTAGTGGCACATTGGTTAATAGTTGGTTTGGGAGTGCCAACTCTGAGCAGCAAGGCCCCAGTTCAGATCCCACATGAGGACCAGTGATGCTGCGACTTCTTCAGCTAAGATGGTGAAAAACAGCTCCACCTGTAGCTGGGCTGCTGTGAGTCGTGGGTGACAGCGAAAGCATAGGCTGCAGTGGGGCTGCAGTGGGCTGCCATAAGCTACCGTGAGTGGCCGGCAGCCAACTGAGCGGCTGGCAGCCAGCATGAGCTGCCATGAGTCACCGTGAGCGGCTGTCCAATGGCCGGTGAGCGACTGCCTCACCCTGGAAGAGCGCAATAATAATACTAACAAGGGCCAGTGAAGTGACGTCCTCCACAACCAGACTGAAGAATAAAAGGACAGCAACTTGTCTGTTCCCCTTCCCAATTGCCCAAAGCTGTTCCCTTTCCCCAATTCCCCAATAAAATCATTAAAAGAAGAAGAAGAAGAAGAAGAAGAAGAAGAAGAAGAAGAAGAAGAAGAAGAAGAAGAAGAAGAAGAAGAAGAAGAAGAAGAAAAGGGCAACTTGCTACTACAGTGCAGAAATCAACTTACAGCAGAAATAGGGATAATTTGTGACAACAAAAACACACAAAAAAAGGAGAGAGTATTAATTTGAACCAGTACAAGGGAATGGAGAAAGGAAGCATGCTGAAGAAAATGTAATACCTTAAGTATGAAATTTTCTTTTACATAAACTTAATGGTAACCACTCAAAAAAAATCCAAAACTGAAATACATAACATATAAAAAGAAGAAACAGAGGGAAAATCATAGAATACCAACACAATGAAATAGGACACAGCAACAAAAAGGCAAAGAAACAAGAAGACACAGTCCTACCAGAAAACCAAAGATAGAATGATAGGAAATCCTCATATATGAATAATCACCCTAAATGTAAATGCACTGAACTCACCAATAAAAAGGCACAGAATAGTAGACTGGATCAAAAAATTAAACCCATCCATATGCTGCCTCCACGAGACACATCTCAGTACAAGGAGAAATATACACTCAAAGTAAAAGGGTGGAAATTGACGCTCCAAGGAAATGGTATTCAGAGAAAAGTAAGTGTAGTCATAATGATATCAGAATAAACAGACTTCAGGATAAAAGGGTAATAAGAGACAAAGATGGACATTTCATAATGGTAAAGGAGATTATACAACAAGAAGACATAACAGTCATCAATATTTATGGCACCAATTAGGGAGCACTGAAATATACAAAGCAACAACTAACGAACTAAAGGGAGAAATTGACCAAAACACAATTATAGTAGGGGACCTAAATACATCATTGACAGCTATGGATAGATTATCCAAACAGAAAGTAAATAAAGAAATATCAGCCCTAAATGATACATTAGATGAAATGGACATAATTGACATTTATAGAGCACTTCATCCCAGAACATCAGAGTATACATTCTTTTCTAGTGTCCATGGAACTTTCTCAAGCAAGACCATATATTGGGACACAAAACTAGCCTCAGCAAATTTAAGAAGATTGAAATCATACCAAGCATATTCTCTAATCACAGAGTTTGAAACTGGATATCAATTGCAAAAAGAAAGCAGCAAAAACCAGAAATATATGGAGATTAAACAATACGCTTTATTTTTATTTTTATTTTTTTTGAGGGCAGTGTCACTGGCCCTCATATGTGGGACCCGAACCGGGGCTGCTGGCTTCCCAGGCCATCGCTTAACCACCAGGCCACTAGGCCAACCCAACAATACACTTTTTTTTTAAAGATTTTATTGGGGAATTGGGGGAGGGGAACAGCGTTGGGGAATTGGGGAAGGGGAACAGACAAGTTGCTGTCTTTTTGTTCTTCAGTCTAGTTGCAGAGGATATTGCTTCACTGGCACATGTTGGTATCATCATTGCGCTCTTCCAGGATGAGGCACATCAGTCACCAGCCTCTGGATGGTCGCTCACCGCAGCTACTGTCAGCTCACGCTGGCTGCCGACCACTCACTGTAGCCTATGGCAGCCCACTGCAGCAGGAGCTGCAGCCTACACCGTCGCCGGGGCTGGCACAGCTCAGCTCCAAGTGGAGCTCTTGTTAGCTGTAGAGGGCAGTGTCACTGGACCTCTTATGTGGGATCCGAACCGGGGCCACTGGCATCCCTAAACCAGCTCTTAATCAATGCGCCACTCGGCCGGCCACCAACAATACACTTTTAAAGAACGACTGGGTAGGGCCAGCCGAGTGGCTCAGTTGGTTAACAGCTTGCTCAAGAGTGCGCGCTCTGAGCAACAGGGTTGGCGGTTGGATTCCTGGCCCGAGCTGAGCAGCCACTGAGCTGCCAACAGGTGGCAGGATGGCTCAGCTAAACAAAATAAAAAATAAAAATAAATAAAAATGAAAATAAAGTCTATTTAAAAAGAACGACTGGGTCAAAGAAGAAATGAGAGGAGAGATCAAAAATACATAGAAACAAATAAGAATGGAAATACACCCTACCAAAATTTTTGGGATGCAGTGAAAGCAGTTTCAAGAGGAAAATTTATATCATTACAGGCCTATCTCAAGAAAGAAGAAAAATCCTTGCTGCATAACCTCCTGTTTCACCTTAAAGAAATAGAGAAAGAACAATTAAACCCAAAGTCAGCAAAAGGAAGGAAATAATAAAAGTCAGAGCAAAACTAAATGAAATAGAGAACAAAAAGACAATAGAAAAAAAATCAATGCAACAAAGTGCTGGTTCTTTGAAAATATTAATAAAATTGACAAACCCCTGACTAGATTCACTAAGATAACAAGAGAAAAGACACAAATAAATTCAGAACTGAAAGAGGGGAAATTACCACGGATGCTACAGAAATACAAAGGATTATCCAAGAATACTATGACTGGCTATTGCCACCAGAGTAAATAACCTAGAAGAAATGGACATGTTCTGAGAAACATATAGCCTCCCTACACAAAGAATTGGAAAACGAATCAGTCATCCAAAACCTTCCCAAAAGCAAAAGTCCAGGCCCGGATGGCTTCCCTATTGAATTCTACCAAACATTCAAAGAAGATCTAACACCTGTCCTACTCAAACTCTTCCAAAAAAAATGGAGAAGACACAATAGTCCCTAACTCATTTTATGAGGTCAGTATTACCAGGATACACACAAAAAAGAAAATTACAGATCAATATCTCTGATGAATACAGATGCAAAAATCCTAAACAAAATTTTAGCAAATCAAGTGCAACTAACTATATATTAAAAAAAAAAAATTAGGGCCGGCCAAGTGGCACAGTGGTTAAGCGCTGGCTTAGGAAGCCAGTGGCCCTGGTTCGTATCCCACATATGAGGGCTAGTGAGACTGCCCTCAAAAAAAAATTATACAGCACATTGAAGTGGGGTTCATCCCACAGGCGCAAGGATGGGTTCATCCCACAGGCACAAGGATGGTTCAACATACACAAATTGATCAATGTGGTACACCACATTAACAACATAAAGGACAAAAATCATATGATTATATCAATAGATGCAGAAAAAGTGTTTCGACAAGATACAACATCCATATATTATTAAAACACTTAATAAAATGGGCATGACAGAAAATATATTAGCATTATGAAGGCCATATATTACAAATCCTCAGCTAATATCATAATTAATGGTGAAAAAATGAAGCTCTTTGCTCTATGTCAGGAACACGACAGGGCTGTCCCCTATCACCTCTGCTTTTCAACATAGTATTGGAAGAAGTTCTAGCCAGAGCAATCAGGCAAGAGAAAGGAAGGCACACAAATAGGGAATAAAGAAGTTAACTTGTCACTTTTGGCAAATGATATGATTTTTTATATAGAAAACCCTAAAGACTCCATCACAAAGCTATTAGAAACAATAAGCAAATAAAGTTTCTGGATACAAAATTAACATACAAGGGCCCGCCGAGTGGCGCGGTGGTTAAGCGCTGGCTTGGGAAGCCAGTGGCCCTGGTTCAGGTCCTACATATGAGGGCCAGTGTCACTGCCCTCAAAAAAAAAAAAAAATTAACATACAGAAGTCCATTGCATTCCTATATACTAACAGTGAAATCTCAGAAATACAAATTAAACAATAAACAATTCCTTTTGCAATTGCAACACAAAGAATAAAATGCCTAGGAATAAACTTAACCAAGGATGTGAAAGACCTATATGTTGAAAACTGTAAGATATTTTTTTTAATTGAAGAAGACACAAAGATATGGAAAGATATTCCATGTTCATGGATTGGAGGAATGAAAATAATTAAATTGGCCATATTACCCAACATAATATACAGATTTAATGCAATCCCCATCAAAATTCCAATGACATTTTTAAAAAATTGAACAAAATGTCATCAGATTTGTATGGAACAACAGAAGAACCAGAATAGCCAGAGCAATCCTAAGAAAAATGAACAATGCTGAAGGTATCACACTCCCTGACTTCAGCTTGTACTATAGGGCAACAATAATCAAAACAGTGTGGTACTGGCAGAAAAACAGACACAAAGACCAATAGAATAGAATCGAGAATCCAGAAATAAATCCACATAAATATGGACAGATAATTTTCTGCAAAGAAGCCAAAATCATACAATGGAGAAAGGACAGCCTCTTCAATAAATGGTGCTGGGAGAACTGGAAAATCACATGCAAAAGAATGAAACTAGATTGCAATCTGTCCCCGTGTACCAAAATCAATGCAAAATGGACCAAAGACCTAAACATAAGACCTGAAACAATAAACAATAAACTGCATAGAAGATAACATAGGTACTAAACTTATGGACCATGGGTTCAAAGAGCATTTTATGAATTTGACCTCAAAGGCAAGGGAAGGAGAAGATAAAATAAATGAATGGGACTATACCAAACCAAAAACCTGCACAGAAAAAGAAACCACTGACAAAGTAAAAAGGCAATCAACTGAATGGGAGAAGATTTTTGCAAAGAACGCCTCCAATAAGGGGCTAATTAATATCCAAAATATGTAAGGAACTCATACAACTCAACAACAAAAAAATAAACAATCCAATAAAAAAAGTGGGCAGAGGGCCGGCTGAGTGGCTCACTTGGTTAAGAGCTTGCTCAAGAGTGCGAGCTGAGCTCTGAGCAACAGCAGTTCGATGCCCAGCCCGAGCTGAGCTGCCACTAAGCTGCCAACAGATGGCAGGATGGCTCAGCTAAAAATAAATAAATAATAAATAAATAAATAAATAAATAAATAAAATGGACAGAGGACCTGAATACACTTTTCTCAAAAGAAGACATACAGATGTCAAATAGACATGAAAAAATGCTCAGCATCACTAACCATCAGAGAAATGCTAATGAAAACCACAATGAGATATCACCTCACACCAGTTAGAATGGCTATCATCAACAAGACAAATAATAGCAAGTTTTGGAGAGGCTGTGGAAAAAAAGGAACCCTCATACACTGTTGGTGGGAATGCAGATTGGTGCAGCCACTATGGAAGGCCTTGTTCCTCAAAAACTTAAAAATGGCATTACCATATGACTCAGTAATCCCTCTCTTAGGTATCTACACAAAAAAATCTGAAAACATTTATTTGTAAAGATATATACCCTGATGTTCATTGCAGCTTTATTTACAATGGCCAAGACATGGAAACAACCAAAGTGCCTTCAACAGATAATTGGATAAAGTTGTGGTATATATACACAATCGAATACTATTCTGTGGTAAGAAAGGATGAAATAGTGCCATTTGCAACAACATGGATGGATCTTGAGATAATAATGTTAATTGAAAGGTTCGCTGAGGAGTCAAAGTCTGAGGCACATGTCCAAATCAAGCAGCTTTATTTGCCTGTCAGGGCTGAGCCTAAAACTGGCATCAACTGCCTGCAAGTGTCTGCAGGGGTTTGTTTGTTTTTTTCTTTTTTTTTCTTTTTTTGTTTTTTTGAGGGCAGTGTCACTAGCCCTCATATGTGGGACCGAACTGGGGCCGCTGGCTTCCCAAGCCAGCGCTTAACCACCGCGCCGCTCCACCAGCCCTGCAGGGGGGATTTATAGGGTAGGAGATATGGGAAGTTTTTGCAAGCATACTTGAGCTGTTATAGTTGCAGAGGAGGTACTGCTGCAGAAAATTTCCGTTGACCTTTGCAGTTCTGCTACATCCTGCTTTTGTCAGGAAACCTGTGGTCTGGTACCCAAGAAGGTGTCTGGTGGCTTTTTCAGCAGGGTGGGGGCTGCCTCATTCCCGGTGTCCCTGGAGACCCTTTACACGAAGCGAAATAAGTCAGACAGAAAAAGTAGAGAACCATATAATTTCACTGATATTTGGTATATAATACTGAAAACAACAAAAGAACAAGACAAACAAATGAAGAAACAAAACTCATGACATAGACAATAGTTTAGCGGTTACCAGAGGGTAAGGGGGGAGAGGGATGGTACATGAGGGAAATAGGGATCAAATATATGGTGATGGAAAGAGAACTGACCCTGGTTGGTGAACACACAATGTGATATACAGATGATGTATTACAGAATTGTTCACCTGAAATCTATGTAACTTTGCTAACAATTGTCACCCTAGAAAACTTCAATTAAAAGAAAAAAATCCTAAATAAAAGAAATGAAGAAGGGCAAGCCGAGTGGCTCAGTTGGTTAAGAGCTTGCTCAAGAGTGTGAGCTGAAAAATAAAAAGCAAAACAGATGGAAAAATAAAACAGAAAAAAAAATAAAAGAGTGCGAGCTGAGCTCTGAGCAACAGCAGTTCAATGCCCAGCCCGAGCTGAGCTGCTGCTGAGCTTCCAACAGATGACAGGATGGCTCAGCTAAAAAAAATAAAAATAAAAAAGAGAATCAAGCCAGCTTAGGTAATAGAGTTGACCAGATGGAGGAAAGAATCAGTGACATTGAAGATAGAAATATGGAAATGACACAAATGGAAGAAAAGAGAGACTTGAGAGTTTAAAGAAATGAAAGAACTCTACAAGAACTTTCTGACTCCATCAGAAAGAGCAATATAAGAATAATGGGTATACCACAAGGAGAAGAAAGGGAGAAGGGTCCAGAGAATATATTCCAACAAATACTTGACGAGAACTTCCCAAACCTATGAAAATAACTGGATCCTCAAGTCCAAGAAGCAAATACCAACACCTAATTACATCAATCCCAACAGGCCATCTCCAAGGCACATTTTACTGAAGCTGTCGAAAATTAATGACAAAAACAATAAATAAAAAGAATTCTCTAGGCAGCCCGGGAAAAGAAGATGATAACCCACAAGGGAAAGCCCATTAGATTATCATCAGGCTTTTCAGCAAAATGTCTACAAGCCAGGAGGGAGTGGATTCAAATATTAAAACTATTGAAAGAGAAACATTATGAGCCAAGAATAATGTATATCCTTTAGATATGAAGGAAGAATAAAGACCTTTCCAGATATGCAGAAGCTGAGGGAATTTTCTAACAGATAACCTGCATTGTAAAAAATACTGAAGGAGGCTATTTGGCCTGAAATAAAAAATCAAAAGACGGGCCAGCCAAGTGGCGCATTGGTTAAGAGCTGGCTTGGGATGCCAGCAGCCCCGGTTTGGATCCCACATATGAGGGCCAGTGAAACTGCCCTCTACAGCTAACGACAGCTCCACTTGGAGCTTGGCTGCACCAGTTCCGGTGATGGTGTAGGCTGCAGCCCCTGCTGCAGTGGGCTGCCATAGGCTACAGTGAATGGCTGGCAGCCAGCGTGAGCGGCTAGCAGCCAATGTGAGCTGCCAATAGCTGCGGTGAGTGAACATCCACAGCTCAGTGACGAATCTGCCTCATCCGGGAAGAGCGCAATGATGATACCAACATGGGCCAGTGAAGCAACGTCTTCTGCAACTAGACTGAAGCACAAAAAGACAGCAATTTATCTGTTCCCCTTCCCCGATTCCCCAACGCTGTTCCCCTCACCCAATTCCCTAATAAAAGCTTTAAAAAAATCAAAAGATGGCCAGCTGAGTGTCATGGTGGTTAAGCGCTGGCTTCGGAAGCCAGCGGCCCCAGTTCGGGTCCCACATATGAGGGTCAGTGACACTGCCCTCAAAAAAAAAAATCAAAAGAATACAAAACCATGAGCGGTATTACAACTAGACAGACAGAAGCAGGAAACGGCTACTATAAACTTAAAAATAGCATAAATAAATAGGGCACTATACACTTAAACATAACATAAAGGGCAAAGAAGAAAAAAACATTAAAAAGAAAAAGACTACTTGCTACTGCAACTCAGAAATCAACTCACAGCATCAATAGGGATATCTTGTGACAAGAGGAACATAAAAGGGGAGAGAGCAAAGGTCTGAATCTGCAAAGGGGAAGCAGATAAGAAGTCTGCTCAACAAAAGTGACTACAGGGCCGGCCGAGTGGCGTGGTGGTTAAGAGCTGGCTTGGGATGCCAGCAGCCCAGGTTCAGATCCCACATATGACGGCCAGTGACACAACCCTAAAAAAAAAAAGTGGCTACAGTATATATGAAACTTTCCTTTACATAAACTTAATGGCAACCACTCAAAAAAAAAAATCCAGAACTGAGATATATAACATAAAAAATGAAGTAACAGAGGGAAAAATCATAGAAAAAATAAAAAGCACCACAATGAAATAACAGCAACAAAAAGACAAAGAAACAATGGACACACTGAGCCACCAGAAAACAAAAGATAGAATTATAGAGAAAAAAAAAGAATAAAAGGAAATCCTCATATATATCAATAATCACCCTAAATGTAAAGGCACAGATTAGCAGACAGGATCAAAAAACTAAACCCAACCATATGCTGCCGCCAAGAGACACATCTCAGCTACAAGTACAAATATAGACTCAAAGTGAAAGAGTGGAAAACGATACTCCAAGCAAAAGGCATTCGGGGAAAATCATGTGTAGCCATAATTATATCTGAAGATTTCAGTATATAAAAGGTTACAAGTGACAAAGATCAACATTTCATAATGATAAAGGGGAATATACAACAAGAAGACAAAACACTCATCAATATATATGCTCCCAATCAGGGAGCACCAAAATATATAAAGCAGCTACTAACAGAACCAATGGGAGACATTGACAAAACACAATTATAGGGCTGGCTGAGTGGTTCAGTTGGTTAGGAGCGCAACCTGTGAGCAACAGAATTACCGGTTCGATTCCTACATGGACCAGTGAGCTGCGCCCGAGCTGAGCTGCTGCTGAGCTGCCAACAGGTGGCTCAAATGGTGAGAGCATGTGCCCCTAAAAACAAGGTTGCCAGTTCGACTCCCGCTTGGGATGGTGGGCTACGGCCCTCCGCAACTAAGATTGAACACGGCACCTTGATCTGAGCTGCCCTGAGCTGCCGACTGGTGGCCACGTGGCTCAGTGGTTAGAGCGTGTGTTCTTAGCAACAAGGTTTCCAGTTCAAAAGTAGCATGTGATGGTGGGCTATGCCCACCTGCAACTAAGATTAAACACAACACCTTGAGCTGAGCGGCCATGAGCTGCAGATAGGTGGCTGGACGGTGACTGGACTTGGAGCTGAGCTTGCTGCGCCCTCCACAACTAAGATTGAAGGACAACAACTTGGCCGTTTCACTTCCCAAATTCCCCAATAAAATTAAAAACAAAACAAAACACTCCACACACAATTATAGTAGGGGACCTAAGTACTTATCATTGTCAGCTATGGATAGATCATCCAAACAGAGAACATATAAGGAAACATCAGCCCCAATGACACATTAGACCAAATGGACATAATCTACATTTAGAGCACTTCATCCTAGAACTATACATTTTTTTCTAGTGTACATGGAACATTCTCAAGGACAGACAATATGTTCGGACATAAAACCAGCCTCAGCAAATTTAAGAAGATTGAAATCATACTAAGCATATTCTCTAATGACAGAGTTTGAAATTGGATGTCAACTGCAAAAAGAAACCAGGAAAAACCAGAAATATGTGGAGATTAAACAACATCCTTTTAAAGACTGCCTGGGTCAAAGAAGAAATAAGAGGAGAGATCAAAAGATACATAGAGGGCCGGCCAAATGGTGCGATAGTTTAGCTTGGGACAGCAGCAGCCCCAGTTTGGATCCCACATGTGAGGGCCAGTGACACTGCCCTCTACAGCTAATATGGTGAACAACAGCTCCACCTGGAGCTGGGCTGCATGAGTCCCCGTGACAGTGTAGGCTGCAGCCCGTGCTGCAGTAGGCTGCCATAAGCTACAGTGAGTGGACTTCAGCCAGCGTGAGTGGCCGGCAGCCAGTGTGAGCTGCCAATAGCCACGGTGAACGGCCGTCCAGAGTCCGGCGACCGATCTGCCTCACCCGAGAAGAGTGCAATGATGTTGCCAACATGGGCCAGTGAAGTGACGTCCTCCGCAACTAGACTGAAGAACAAAAGGACAGCAACTTGTCTGTTCCCCTTCCCCAATTCTCCGACGCTGTTCCCCTCTTGCAATTCCCCAATAAAAATCTTAAAAAAAAAAGATACATGGAAACAGAGAGAGACAATGAAGATGGTGCAGTAGGTAAATGCTGTGCTTACCTTCTCACAATCACATCAAAATTACAACTAATCTACAAAACAACCATTATTGAGAATCACCTACAATGAAGCTGAACTGAAGGCTTTCAACTAAGGACATGCAGAAGAAGCCACCTCCAGACTGGTAGGAAGGACAGAGACGCAGAATGGTTGGTCTCACACCCATGTGTGACCATTAATGATTGGGAAGGATATTTCAGCATTGGGGGGTCCCTCCATCCTCCGGAGGAGCAAAAGGTCCCAACCCACCTCAGCCCAGAGTTCCAGTGCCAGGGAGAGAAGTCTCCATAATTTCTGGTTGTGAAAGCCAACAGAGATTGTGACTGAAACTTAGGGCAACTGCACTCCCAGACACTCCTCTTAAAGGGACTGTGCTTGGTCTTACCCACCAACAGAATCACTGTCTCTGAGCTCCAGAGCTAGGGCAGCAGCTGGAGAGGTGACAGAGACATATGGTGGGGAACTGAGTTGTCTGGCTTGAGAGGGGGAATGGAGAGGCAGCTTTCTCCTGGATGGAGGAGCTGGTGAAGGCCATTGTTTGTTTACTGAGCTCTTCCCCTACCCCATTTGTGGAGGCAGGTGGCTGCCATATCTGAGTCTCTGTCATTAGTTCGCCACACCCTGGCAATTCAAGACCCGGTCCTGTCCCATGTTAGGGCACACACAGGCTGCTTCCAGGGGCTTTCTCATGCAGACTGCCTGCCTGGGCTCAATCTGCACACTTTCCTAGAGGCTATCAAAGGTTCATGGAACCCAGACAAGCAGAATCTGGCTTGAACATGTCCTGTACCTAAGCTCAGCACTAGCAACAGCTGGCCTTAGTTTGCGGCTTGACTTCTCAAGGCATTTCCAAACACAGCGCATGGCAGCCATCTGAGGATTTCTCTGTGGCTCCTCCCAGGTAGCCCCAGGTAGGGCACAGGCTGTGGCTGAACTTGACCTACAGTGGATCCCCTCCAAGGTGGTCCTGGAGCTGGTATGCCCAGTGGCCAGTTTCAAAATGAGCTGGAGCATCACCCAGCTACCTCATAGAATGACACACCCAAGGGGCAGATTGGGCAGACACCAGAGTCCTGCTGATGCAGATCCTGCTCTGTAGGATCATCCCCTGCACAACAACTCTTCCACTGGAGTCAAGCCCAGTCCTCACAACCAGTGACCCCAAAGGTCAGCCCTTCCATTGATGTGCAATTATCAACCAAGTCTCAACTACAAGAGGAGGGCACACAAAACCCACACAAGGTACACACCTGGAGTGTGTCACTCATGTGACCAGAAAGACTGGGCCACTGAACCCCACAGCTCACCTATTACATAAGGCCACTCTACTAAGACTGGAAGACATAGCAACCCTACCTAACAGATAGAAACAACCACAGGGAGGAAGCCAAAATGGGAGACAAAGAAACATGTATCAAATAAAAGAATAGAATAAAGCTCCAGTAAAAGAACTAAGTGAAATGGAGATAAGCAATCTATCAGATGCAGAGTTCCAAACCCCAGTTACAAGAATGCTCAATGACCTGAGGGAGAACTTCAACAGAGAAATAGGTAGCATAAAAATGGAGATGGAGGGCTGGCCGAGTGGCGTGGTGGTTAAGAGCTGGCTTGGGATACCAGAAGTGCCGGTTAGGATTCCACATATGAGGGCCAGTGATGACACTGCCCTCTTAAAAAAAATGCAGATGGAAACATGAGAAAGAACCAGTCAGAAATAAAGGATACAATAATGGAAATGAAGAATATGTTACAGGGAATCAACACTACATTAGATAAAGTAGAGGATTCAATCAGTGATGTAGAAGATAAGGTAGCAGAAAACATCCAACAAGAACAGCAAAAAGAAAAAAGAATCCGAGATTTCAGGAGAATTTAAGGGGCCTCCAGGACAATATCAAGCCTACCAACGTTTGCATTATAGGATTATGAGGAGAAGAGGGAGAGCAAGGATTTGAAAACCTATTTGAAGAAATAATGAGGGCTGGCCAAGTGGCTCGTTGGTTAGGAGTTGGCTTGGTAGCTTGAGCTCTGAGCAGCAGGGCCTCCATTTCGCATCCCACATGGGCTAGTGACACTGTGCCCTCTACATCCAAGATGGTGAACAAAAGTTTGACCTGGAGCTAGGCTACCATGAGTCACCGGAGACGGAGTAGGCTGCAGCCCCTGCTCCAGTGGGCTGCCGTAAGCTACTGTGAGTGGCCCGCAGCCAGCGCCAGCAGCTGTGAGCCACCATAAGTGGCCATCCAATGGCTGGCAACCTATCTGCCTCAACCTGGAAGAGCACAAAGATCACAATACTAAAATGGGCCATGGAAGTGACATACTCCACAACTACACTACAGAACTAAAGAACAGCAACTTGTCTGTTCCCCTTCCCCAATTCCTCAGTGCTGTTCCTTTCCCCCAATTCCCCAGTAAAATATTTAAAGAAAAATAAAAGAAAAAGAAGTAATGACAGAAAATGTCCCTAAACTGGTGAAGGAAATAGATATACAGACAGACACAGGTAGCACAGAAAGTCCCAAACAGATAAACCCAAAGAAGCCAATAGAAAGACACATCATAATTAAAATGCCAAAGGTTAAAGACAAAGAGACAATCTTAAAGATGGCAAGAGAAAAGCAGTTGTTTACCTACAAGGGAGCCCCCATAAGACGGGTAGCTGATTTTTCAACACTTTGCAGGCAAGAAGGGAGTGGGAGGAAATATTCCAAGTGATGAAAAGCAATGACAGACAACCAAGATTGCTCTACCCAGCAAGGCTGTCATTTAGAATTGAAGGACAGATAAGGAGCTTCCCAGACAAAAAAAAAAAAAAAAAAAAAAAAAAAGCTGAAGGAATTCATCACCACCAAATCAGTATTATAAGGAGTCTTAGAGGGACTTCTTTAAGATGGAAGGATGGGTGAAAGGGGAAGAGATTATAAAGTACAAATTGGCTATTACACTGTAGCCATTAGGATGTAGGGAATAGCATAAGGAATATAGTCAATAACATTGTAATAACTAGGTATGATGCCAGATAGGTACTAGATTTATCAGTGTGATAGATAGGTTTGGAGGCAGGGTGGAAAAGGGGAAGGTATTAAGAAATACAATTTGGTAGTTAACATGTATGGGGAACAGAATCAACAATGTTATAAAGATCATGTAAGGTGTGTCAGATGAGCATGGATGTATCAGGGTGGTCACTTCATAGACTGTGTAGATGCCTGATCAATGCACTATACAACTGAAGCTGAAATAGAATAATATTGAATGTCAACTATTACTAAATATACAGGTACATATAATCACAGGATGTGGAGTACAACATAGGGAAGATAGTCAATGGTATTGTAACAGCTATATAAGATGTTAGAGGGGTAGTATCTTGGGGGGTGGGTTATCACTTTATGAGGGGTTTAAATGTATATTGTGTTACTTTGTACACCTGAAAATAATAAAAGAAAAAAATATGTTTAAAATAATAAAAAATTAAAAACAATGAGCAATTAAAAAAGATACATACAAAAATGAGAATGAAAATATATCCTATCAAAATTATTGGGATGCAGGGAAAGCAGTAATAAGAGGGAAATTTGGGAGAAGGGGAAGCGACAAGGCAACATAAACTGATAACTACAATACTACTGCAGAGACAGAAGAGACAGTTTAGGGAATATAATCAATAAGGTTGTAAATATGTTTTTTTAGGGGAACAGACAGATGCGTGTTCTTTTAGGGAGATCAATTCATGGCTGGTGTAGTGGCCTTACCACTGCACTGTACATCGGAAGCTGCTGCTGAACAATATTATATGTCAACTATAATTTAACACATATATAGTCATGGGATGTGGAATATAGTGTAGGGATGGAGTCAATGGAATTGTAATAGATATGTATGATATCAGGTGTGGGAGGACAGGGGAGGGGGGAGTCACTTTGTAAGGGGTGAAAAAAAAACTATTGAATTGTTTTGTACAATTGTAACTAATAATAATAATAATAAAATTAAATTTAAAAAATATATATTTTTAAAAAAGAGGGAAATTGATATCATTACAGGCCTATCTTAACAAACAAGAAAAATTACAGATAAACAACATAGGATTACACCTTAAAGAAGTAGAAAAAGAAGAACAATGAAACACAAAGTTAGCAGAAGGAAGGATATAAGAATATTATGAAGCACTATATGTTACCAAATTCAATAACCTAGAAGAAATGGACATGTTAGAAACATAAAGCTTTCCAGACTGAATCATGAAGAACTGGAAAATTTAAATAGACCAATCAACAGGAAGGAAATTGAATCAGTCATCCAAAACCTTCCCAAACCCAAAAATCCAGGACCAGATGGCTTCACTAGTGAATTCTACCCAACATTCAAAGAGAATCTAACACGTGTCCTCCTTAAACTCTTCCAAAAAGTTTAACAAGAGGTATACTTCCTAACTCATTTAATGAGGCCAACATTACCCTGATACCAAAACCTTGAAAGGATAACACAAAAAAAGAAAATTACAGACCAGTATCTCTGATGAATACAGATGCAAAAATCCAAAACAAAATTCTATCAAATTGAAAACAACAATGCATTAAAAAGATTACATATCACAATCAAATGGGGTTCATCCAAAGGACACAAGGAGGTTCAACATACCAAAATTGATCAAGGTGATATACCACATAAACAAAATAGCAGATAAAAATCATATGATTATATCAATAAATGCAGAAAAAGAATATGACATGGTACAACACCAGTTTATTATTAAAACACTTAATAAAATGGTTATAGAGGGAAAATAACTTAACATTATAAAGGCCATATATGACAAACCCTCAGCTAATATCAAAACTAATGGGAGACTTCCGGTAAAATGGCACAATAGACAGACGCTGTGCTAACTGCCTCTCAGGATCACATCAAAATTACAAACAAATTATACAGCATTCAACCCTGGAGGTCCCTGGAACACTAGATGAACAGAACCACTAAGCGAAGAACTTTAAGAGGAGGCCACTTCGGGTCTGGTAGGATGGGCAGAGACGAGAGAGGGCAAGCCCCATGAGGGAAGCCCCAGCCGTGGGAAGCTTGTCTGGTTGGGGGAGAGACCCTCTGGCCGCACACCAAGCTCACCAGCCCAGAGCTCCTTTGCCGGGAAGAGAAGTTCCAAGATAGCTGGCAGTAAATTAGTGAGGACTCTCCTTGCTCAGCTCGGTGAGGCTAAGAGCGGCTAGAGAATCAGTGGGGCCGGCGCCTGGGCTTGATTGCCCGTGAACACTTACCTGGTTCCTGGTGGAGAGAGTGGCTGTGTGAGCCGAACCCAGGAGCCTGCGGGGACGGACTGAACTGAGCACCTTTGGTGCAAAGGTTGGAGGTTTCGGGACTATTCCCCTGGTGTGGAGCCTGCACGCAAGTGGTGTACAGGAGGCCGCCATTTTGTCAGGGTTGGGCCCTCCCACGGAGGATCAGGTCCGAGACCTCATTGGTCTGGTGGAATTAGCGCAGAAGTGCGTGCGTGTGTGCGTGCTTGCGCGCGCATGCGGCCTTGGATCCCCACCCTCTACCCGGCTTATACTGCGTTGCCAGGGAAACGCCTGGTGGGCGTGTTCCGGCTACAACAGGCTGCTCACTGAGATGCGGGCGTGCGCAAGCTGCCTCGGGTCCCCACTCTCCACACTGCGCTTGCAGAGTTGCCAGGCTGGTGATTGGTTGTCAGGCTGCTCAGCCTGATCTGCGAGCAGCTGATTGGGACAGGCTGAGACTGGGAGTTTTCCTGGGAGTGTTGGGCCGTGAGCTGTGTGCCTGCATGATCCAGCCAGGGCGCTCCTGGTGATCTATCTAATACATCAAAGCAATCCCAGAGCGACAGCCAGAATGGGGAAACAAAGAAACATGTCACAAGTAAAAGATCAGAAGAAACCTCTTGAAATGGAACTAAATGAAACAGAGGGATCCAACCTTTCAGAGACAGAGTTTAGAACCCTGATGATAAGAATGTTTAAGGAACTTAGCAAGGACATAAAGAAGGATAGGGAAACCATAAAAACCAACCTGTGAGAACTAAAGAATACAATAACTGAAATGAAGAACACACTCAAAGGAATCACCAGTAGAGTAGATGAAGCAGAGGAGCGGATCATCGATTTGGAAGATAAAATAGCAGAAATCACCCAGTTGGCACAGCAAAAAGACCAAAGAATAACAAACAATGAAAATAGTTTAAGAGCCCTATGGGACAAGGTGAAATACAACCACCTTCAACTCATAGGAATACCAGAAGGAGAAGAGAAGAAGCAAGGGGTCGAGAATGTATTTGAAAAAATAATGACTGAAAACTTCCCTACCCTGGTGAAGGAAATCAACATACATGCCCAGGAAGTGCAGAGGGTTCCAAACAAGCTGAACCCAAACGGGTCCACACCAAGACACATCATAGTTTAAATGGCAAATGTTCAAGACAGAGACAGAATCCTAGAGCCTGCAAGAGAAAGACAGCAGGTTACATACAAAGGAACTCCTGTTAGACTAACAGCTGACTTGTCTACAGAAACTCTGCAGGCCAAAAGGGAATGGCAGGAGATACTCAAAGTGACACAAAATAAAGGCCTACAACCAAGATTGCTCTACCCAGCACGGCTATCACTTAAAATTGAAGGAGAAATAAAGAGCTTCTCAGAAAAGAATAAGCTTAAGGAATTCATTACCACCAAGCCAGCATTGCAAGAAATATTAAAAGGGCTTTTTTAAACAAAAGAAAGGGGTAAACAAGCTCACCCAGGGAGACCAGGAATACAAATAACAAAATGGCAATACATATGCACCTATCAATAATCATTTTAAATGTGAATAGGCTAAATGCTGCAATCAAAAGACAGAGAGTGGCTGAATGGATATGAAAATAGAACCCATGTATATGCTGTTTACAGATGGAATAAGATATTTCACGCAAATGGAAATAAGAAAAAAAAAGCTGGAGTACCAATACTTATTTTGGACAAAATAGACTTTAAAATGACTACAATAAAAGACAAAGAAGGACACTAGAACCCTAATAAACATCTATGCACCCAACATAGGAACTCCTAATTACATATAACAGATTTTGACAGACATAAAGACAGAGATCAACAATAACACTACCATAGTAGGGGACTTCAACACCATTGTCACCAATGGACAGACCCTTTAGACAGAAAATCAACACAGAAAGAGGGGCCTTAAATGACACTTTAGACCAGCTGGACTTCGTTGATATTTTTAGAGCATTTCACACTGAAAAAACAGAATATACATTCTTCTCAAGTACACATGGGACATTTTCCAAGATAGACCATGTTAGGCCACAAAACAAGTCTCAGTGAATTTAAGAAGATTGAAGTCATATCAAGCAGATATAAAGGAAAAAACTGATGGTTGCTGGCTGGGAGGGAGTGGGGAAGAGGGAGAGGGGGAAGGTTTTGGACAGTGTAGGTGGGACTACAATGTTGTTGCAGGGATATGGGGGCAGTTCTGGAATGTAATTTATAATGTTGTGAAGAGACTATTACGTTGCATGAGATAATTCAGTCGGAGAAGGACAGGTACGAGGTGACCTCACTTGTGTGTGGAGTCTGAAGAGCTGAGTGAATGATCAAAGTAAACAGACTCGTAGATGTGGAGGAAAAACTGAGGGTTGCTAGTTGGGAGGGGGGTGGGGATGGGGGGGAAGGGGAAGGGATTAGATAGCATAAATAGCTACAATATTGCCACAGGGATATGAAACACAGTTCGGGGAATATAATAATGTTGTAAAAATTTTGTGGTGTGTCAGATAGTCACATGTCTTGTTAGGGAGACCACTTCATGGATGGAGTAGAAGCTTGATCACTGCACTGTATACCTGAAGCTGATGTTGTATAGTGTTGTATGCCAACTGTAACTGAATATGTGGATGGTCACGGGATGTGAAGTATACTGTGGAGGGGACTCAGGGGAGTTGTGATAAATATGTAAGATATGGGGGGGAGTGGGGTGGTGAACTGGGGGAGGGGGTTTGTCACTTTGGGGGTTAAAGAGTATAACTATTGCCTTGTGTCGTACACCTGAAACAATAAAATAAAATAAAATAAAATAAAATAAAATAAAATAAAATAAAATAAAATAAAATAAAATAAAATAAAAAACTAATGATAAAAAACAGAAGTGGGTTTTTTTTGTTTTTTTTGTTTTTCTTAGCTGAGCCATCCTGCCATCTGTTGGCAACTCAGCTCAGGCTGGGCATCGAACTGCTGTTGCTCAGAGCTCAGTTTGCACTCTTGAGTGAGCTCTTAAGCAACTGAGACACTCGGCTGGCCTGGAAGTCTTTTGTTCTACATTCAGAGACAAGACAGGGCTGTGCCCTATCACCACTGCCTTTCAACAGAGCATTGAAAGTCTTAGCCAGAGCAATAAGGCAAGAGAAAAAAATAAAAGGTATCTGAATTGGGAATGAAGAGTTTAAATTGTCGTTTTTTGCAGATGACATGATTCTTTATATAGAAAACCCTGAAGACTCTACCAAAAAGCTATTAGAAACAATAAACGAATACAGTAAAGTTTCTGCCTACAAAATCAACATACAAACATGCATTGCAGGGCTGGCCGAGTGGCGCATTGGTTGGGAGCTGGTTTGGGGATGCCAGCGGCCCCAGTTTGGATCCCACATATGAGGGTCAGTGACACTGTCCTCTACAGCTGACAGCAGCTCCACCTGGAGCTGGGCTGTGTGAGCCCCGGTGACAGTGTTGGCTGCAGCCCCTGCTGTGGTGGGCTGCCATAGGCTACAGTGAGTGGCCCCAGCAGCCAATGTGAGCGGCTGGCAGCTAGTGTGAGCTGCCAATAGCCATGGTAAGTGACACCCAGAGGCCGGTGACCTATCTGCCTCATCCGGGAAGAGCGCAATGACCAACGTGGGCCATTGAAGCAACATCCTCCGCATCTAGACTGAAGAACAAAAAGACAGCAACTTGTCTGTTCCCTTCCCCAATTCCCCAATGCTGTTCCCCTCCCCCAATTCCCCAATAAAATCTTTTTTAAAAAATTCATTGCATTCCTATATACTAATAATGAAATCTAAGAAAAAATTGAAAAAAAATTCATTTTGCAATTGCAACAAAAAGAATAAAATACCTAGGAATAAGCTTAAACAAGGATGTGAAGGACCTATACACTGAAAACTATAAGACATTCTTAAAAGAAATTGAAGACACAAAGTAATGGAAAGACATTCCATTGTTCATGAATTGGAAAAGTCAATATAGTTAAAATGGCCATATTACCCAAAGCAATATACAGATTTAATGTAATCCCCATCAAAACCCCAATTACATTTTTTAAAGAAGTCGAACAAAAAAACGTCAGATATGTATGGAATTACAAAAGATCCCGAAGAGCCAAAGCAATCCTAAGAAAAAAAGAATAATGCTGGAGATATCGCACTCCCTGACTTCAGGTTGTACTGCAGGGCAGCAATAATCAAAAAGTATGGCATTGACAGAAAAACAGACACACAGACCAATGGAATAGAATTGAAAACCCAGAAATAAGCCTACATAAATAGAGACAGATAATTCCTGACAAAAGAGCCAAAAACATACAATGGAGAAAAGAAAACCTCTTCAATAAAAGGTGCTGGGAGAATTCAAAAGCCATGTACAAAAGAATGAAACTAGACTGCTATCTGTCACCACATACCAAAATTAACTCAAAATGGATCAAAGGCCAAAACATAAGACCTGAAACAATAACCTGTATGGAAGAAAAGATAGGTACTAAACTTATGGACCTTGGGTTCAAAGAGGATTTTAGGAATTTGACCTCAAAGACAAGGGAATTGATAGGTAAAGTAATGCATGTGACTGTATCAAACTAAAAAGGATCTGCCCAGCAAAAGAAACCGTCAACAAAACAAAGGGGCAACCAATAGAATTGGAGAAGATATTTGCAAACAATGCCTCTGATAAGGGGCTAATATCCAAAATATGTAAGGAACTCATAGAACTCAACAACACAAAGACAAACTAGGAAGTATGACAATTAAGTTAGTGAGCTTCCCAACTTTTGCTTACATTGGCAACACTGTACAAACAGCTCGGTAAGGTTTCATAACCTTGGTATATCAGTGTCTCACAGCTGTGTTCATGTCAATATGTGGTGGTGTCTTGCTGAGTGCTGTTCATTATTGTTGTGTATTTTTGTGTTCTTTCATGAGAATGTCTGAGCTTGAATTAGAGCAATGAACAAACATTGAATTTCTTGTTAAATTTGGCAAGAGTGGAAGTGAAATCAGGGACACATTAATCCAAGTTTATGGGGATAATGTCATGAAAACAACGGCAGTGTGCAATTGGATTAATTGGAAAAATGTTCCCAAAGGAGTTCTTTTTTTTCTTTTTTTTTAAAGATTTTATTGGGGAATTGGCGGAGGGGAACAGCGTTGGGGAATCAGGGAAGGGGAACAGACAAGTTGCTGTCTTTTTGTTCTTCAGTTTAGTTGCGGAGGATGTTGCTTCACTGTTGGTATCGTCATTGCGCTCTTCCCGGATGAGGCAGATCGGTCGCTGGCCTCTGGATGTCGATCACTGCGGCTATTGGCAGCTCACGCTGGCTGCGGGCCACTCACTGCAGCCTATGGCAGCCCACTGCAGCAGGGGCTGCAGCCCACACCATCCCTGGGGCTCGCACAGCCCAGCTCCAGGTGGAGCTGTTGTTAGCTGTAGAGGGCAGTGTCACTGGCCCTCATGTGGGATCCGAACCGGGGCCGCTGGCATCCCAAAACCAGCGCTTAACCAATGCGCCACTCGGCCGGCCCCCAAAGGAGTTCTTGTATCACAATACACAAGCTCGAATGGCACTGTCTGTGAGGGAGTTTTTAGCCAGTAACGAATAACTGTATTGGAACACCCTCCCTACTTAACTGATATGGCCTTCAATGACTTCTTTCTTTACCTGAAGATAAAGGAAATATTGAAAGGAAGACATTTTGATGACATTTAGGACATCAAGTGTAATACGACAACAACTCTGATGGCCATTCCAGAAAAAGAGTTCCAAAATTACTTTGAAGGGTGGACAAGGTGCTGGTGTCTGTGTATAGCTTCCCAAAGGGAGTACTTCAAAAGTGACCAAAAGATATTCAGCAATGAGGTATGTAGAACTATTTCTAGGATGAGTTTTTGAACCTAGTTGTCAGACCTTGTATCCAATTAAAAAGTGGGCAGAGGACATGAATAGAAACTTCTCCCCAAAAGACATACAAATGGCCAACAGAAATATGAAAAAATGCTCAATTTCACTAGCTATTACGGAAATGCAAATCAAAACCACAATAAGGGGCAGGCCGAGCAGCTCAGTTGGTTAAGAGTTGGCTTGAGAGCATGGGCTCTGAGCAACAGCGCTGCCAGTTTGATTCCCACATGGGCCACTGACACTGCGCCCGATCTGAACTGTTGCTGAGCTGCCAACAGGTGGCAGGATGGCTCAGCTGGTGTAACAACAAAATTGCCAGTTTGATGGTGGGCTATGCCCACCCGCCACCAAGACTGAACTAGGCACGTTGAGCTGAGCTGCGGCCTAGATGGCTCAGTGGATAGAGCATGCGCTCTTAACAACAAGGCTGCTGGTTTGACTCCCACATGGGATGGTGGCTATGCCCACCTGCAACTAAGATTGAACACAGTACCTTGAGCTTAGAGGCCACAAGCTGCTGACAGGCAGCCAGATGGCAACTGGCGCCCTCCACAACTAAGATTGAAGAACAACAACTTGGCTGGTCCCCTCCCCCAATTCCCCAATTTAAAAAGAAAATTTAAAAAAATGAAGTATGGACATTGACATTGATTTTATTTATTTATTTATTTATTTATTTATTTATTTATTTATTTATTTATTGAAGGCAGTGTCACTGGCCCTCATATGTGGGACACGAACCGGGGCTGCTGGCTTCCCAAGCCAGCGCTTAATCACCGTGCTACTCGGCCGGCCCTGGACATTGATTTAAAAGAAAAACAAAAAACCAAAAAACCACAGGGCCGGCCGAGTGGCTCAGTTGGTTAAGAGCTCGCTCAAGAGTGCGAGCTGAGCTCTGAGCAACAGCTGTTCGAGGCCAGCCCGAGCTGAGTTGCCGTTGAGCTGCCAACAGGTGGCAGGATGGCTCAGCTAAAAAAAAAAACAAAAAAAAAACAATGAGATATCACCTCACAGCTGTTAGAATGCCTATCAACAGCAAGACAAATAATAACAAGTGTTGGAGAGGCTGTGGATAAAAAGGAACCCTCATACACTATGAGGAATGCAGATTGGTGCAGCCGCTATGGAAGGCAGTGTGGAGGTCCCTTAAAAAATTAAGAATAGAATTACCATATGACCCAGCAATCCCTCTCCTGGGTATCTACCCCCTAAATCTGAAAGCACTTTATATATATACTCCGATGTTCATCACAGCATTATTTACGGTGGCAAAGACGTGGAAACAATTAAAATATACTCTGATGGATGATTGCATAGAGAAGATGCAGTACAGGGGCCAGCCCAGTGGTGCGTTCGTTGAGTTCATTGGGACACCAACTCTGAGCAGCAGGGCTCTGGTTCAGATCCCACATGAGGGCCAGTGACACTGTGCCTTCTATAGCTAAAATGGTGAACAACAGCTCAACCTGGAATTGTGCTGCTGTGACTTGCCGGCAACAACGTAGGCTGTAGCTCCTGCTGCAGTGGGCTGCAGTGAGCTACCGTGAGTGGCTGGCAGCCAGCATGAACGGCCAACAGCTGGAGTGAGCCACCGTGAGCAGCCGTTCAATGGCCAGGAGCGACTGCCTCACCCGGGAAGAGCACAATGTTAATACCAAAAGTGCCAGTGAAGCGATGACCTCCACAACTAGACTGAAGAAAAAAAGGACAGCAACTTGTCTGTTCCCCTTCCCCGATTCCCCAATGCTGTTCGCCTCCCCGAATTCCCCAATGAAATATTTTTTAAAAAATAAGAAGATCCGGGGCCGGCTGAGTGGCATGATGGTTAAGCGCTGGCTTGGGAAGCCAGTGGCCCCCGTTCGGATTCCACATATGAGGGCAAGTGACACTGCCCTCAAAAAAAAAAAGAAGATCTGAATATCTGGTACATATATACAATGGAACATTACTCAGCCATAAGAAAAGCTGAAATACTGCCATTTGCAACAACATGGGTGGAACTCAAGATTATTATGCTAAGCAAAATAAATCAGACAGAAAAAGTCGAGCACCATATGACTTCACTCATATATGGGATACAAAACTGAAAGCAACAAACAAGACAAATAAAGAAATAAAAGTCATAGACACAGACAACAGTTTAGTGGTTACCAGAGAGTAAGGGGGAAAGGGGGATGGTAGAAGAGGGTAAAGGGAGTCAAATGTACAATGATAGAAGGAGAACTGACTCTGGGTGGTGAACGAATAATTCAATATATAGATGATGTATTATGGACTTTTACACTTGAAACCTGTGTAGATTTGTTGACCATTGTCTTCTAATAAATTTTAATTTAAAAAAAAGAGAACTACCACTTCCCAGTCTGCCAGGGGACAGCCATAGTCCAAACAATTATCATAACATATACATCAGAAGACATGAGCAACCAGAATTACAACATGGCACAGCATCACTCCCAAGGACAGGACCTACATACATACCTGCAGACAGCACTCCCCAAACTATTTTGTGCCCAGGCCAGGATTTATGGCCAACACTCAGCTAGACACACTGTGGGACGGCTGCACCTCAGAAACCTGTTCATGCTTCCACTGAGGGGCAGGCCTTCCCATTCAGCACACTGTGACACTGGCTCAACACATGCCTGGGCACACACCAATGCCTAACCCAGTGATAGTGCGATATTGAATATTTTTTTAAAGATTTTATTGGGGAATTGGGGGAGGGGAACAGGATTGGAGAACTGGGAAAGGGCAACAGACAAGTTGCTGTCCTTTTGTTCTTCAGTCTAGTTGTGGAGGACGTTGCTTCACTGGCCCATGGTGGTATTATCATTGAGATCTTCCTGGGTGAGGCAGATCGGTTGCCGGCCTCTGGATGGTCACTCATCGCGGCTATTGGCAGCTCACGCTGGCTGCCGGCTACTCATGCTGGCTGCCGGCCACTCACTGTAGCCTATCGCAGCCCACTGCAGCAGGGGCTGCAGCCTACACCGCCCCAGGGATTCATGGCAGCCCAGCTCCAGGTGGAGTTTTTGTTAGCTGTAGAGGGCAGTGTCACTGGCCCTCACATGTGGGATCAGAACCAGGGCTGATGGTGTCCCAAGCCAGCTCTTAACCAATGTGCCACTTGGCCGGCGCGAGATTAAGTATTTTTAACACAGATACACAGACCCCAGCTCAAGATCATGCAGAATAGTCTCGGCTTACTCCCAGGATTTTATATGTATACTTGTCAAGAACAAAACTCAGACCCTGCTCAGTCCCAGGACCTTATGAATACATCTACCAAGCACAGTGACCCCAAACCTGATCTAAAGCCCAAGTTCTTTAGGATAAACCCTCCAGAAGAGGGCCCATGCCACCTCTGGGCAGCCTCTCCCCACTGCCCCGACACTGCCAGACTGGATGCAAACCCATAGTCCCACTAGACACTTCCTGATGGGGCTGCAACTCAAGCCCCTTAATTTCCTCTGCTCTAAACAGCAGAATGGAAGGGTGCCCTTCTTGAGACTGAAACTCCCTCCAATGCCACTGAGGATGACCAATTGTCCCCGTTTGCCCAGGGCTCTGTCCCAGTTTTCAAACTGAAAGTATCACTTCTCAGGAAATCCCCCCAGTCCTGGGAAAGCTGACACTGTTGGTCACCCAAAGCACCCCCCATCCCTGTGATAGAAAGTGTATCACTCACTACTGTGGAGAGTGCTCCAGCTCTGTGTGTAGGGAGGGGGCCTGCGTCCCCTCAGTACCCAGAAGTCATAGGAGCCCTGCACTTGACCTAAAACTGTAGGGCCACTACTGCAGCTGGGCACTTCTCTCTACAAGCCATTGATGCCACCTCCCTCTCTTCTGCCTGCCAAATTATCTTTACTAACAGGGAATTCAAGGGCCCTTCATGCCTCTCGTGATGGATAAGTCTGCACCAACGCCTCTCAGCTGATTCCACACATATTCACTGAGCCCTTAGGGGTTATTAGAGGTGACACTTACTGCCACTTGTTGGGTATGGGCCTGATTTGACAGCCCCTCCTGCCTTCTACAACAGCTTTTCCCTCAGCAACACGCATGCTAGGCTGGCACCTCCTCTCTCCTGCCTGTTCCTGGGAGCCCAGGAATCCCACACACAGGACCCAGGGGCTCCCAGCCTCCAGATAGACGGTCCTCCAGCTCGAGAGGTGCCTGGTTTTATCAAGCCCTGTCCTGGGGACCCAGAGGTGAGCAAGAGGGTTTCCTGTCCCTGAGGATCTTCGATTTAGAGGGGGAGATACATGCCTGGGAACACGGGATCACAGTGTGCTAGAGAGGTAAGTCTAGGTACCGCAGGCAGATCAGCCAGGGCTTCTTGGCGGGGGTGTTACCTGAGAGGAGACTCACAGGTCACCTGGGAATTGTGCAAATAAGGGGGTGTGGGGAAGGTCTAGTGCCCAGAGAATACCATCCATGGGGACATGGGATGGCACAAGAGGTGTGCTGAGAAATAGGGAGAGGCAGGAGCAGAATCCAGGGGCCTGAGGGATGAGAGAGTTTCACAGAGGATGTTGGGATCCAGTGTCTGATCCCCCAACCAGATCCAGTAGGTAAGGGCTGGAAAAGCAACATTTTTTTTTTGAGGGCAGTGTCACTGGCCCTCAGATGTGGGACCAAACCGGGGCTACTGGCTTTCCAAGCCAGAGCTTAACCACCGCGCCACTCAGACGGCAAAAAGCCACCTTTGAGTGTGGTAACTGGTGATCTCAGGAGAGGTTGCACAGGTATGCTGGCAGAGACCAGCTTCAAGAGGTAGAGGAGTGAATGGGAAGTGAGGAGGTGGAGACAGGGGTACATGCTGCTCTTCTAAAAGCTCCGCTCTGACATGAATATAAATAGTGAAGGGACTGGCTTTGTTGTTTATTATTAAAGATTTGTTTCAGGTTATAAAGGATATGTTGGGGAAGGACCCAGTAGAAAATCATGAATAAAGAATGAAGACATAGAAGAGAAGGTTCTGTTTGGGGGTTGGATCCAGGCATGCTGCAATGTGTTAAGGGTGAGGTCCCAGGTTGAACCAAATCTCTCAGTTGTTATCCTGAACAGCTGAGAGCATTGAGTCTCTGTTCTGAGGGGTGGCATATGTACAAACCTTGGTCTAAGCAAGGATTGTCCTGTGCATTATTGGTAACAGGGACAGGGAGGATACTGTTCTTTCAGCTGGTGCTAGAACCAGCATCACAGTTTGTTCTGCTGATCAAGTGGTGGCATGGGATATGGCTTGGGGTTGTCTCATGATTTGCTTGAGCACTAGGCCAGGATCTATGTCCAGGTCTGATTGAGGAGGCCATTTTCATAGTATTTTGAATAATGGCTCTAGTAGGACTCATATTCTGATGGTTCCTGGTGTGCCAAATTGGGTTGTGTGGACTTAGCCTTATACCTTCTGAGGTTGCATTTCTGTACAGAGCGGCCACTTATCTAGGTCCTGCCCTAGGCAGAAAACTGTGCTCAGTATGCATATCAATGGTCTGACTCCCCCAATTGTCCAATGACTTGGGGAGCAGAAATGTGTCCACAGGCTCTGTTTTTGACTGAGGCTGTCTGTTGGTTTATCAAATTTCAGTGTAAGCCCCAATTTTATCTGGAATATCTCCTTGTGTGTGAAGCACTGATATGGAAAAGAAAAAATTGATTTTCCCGGGCAGATGCTGCCTCTTAAGATGCACAGTTGTAAAGTAGATGTTGACTTTTTTGTCTGGGAAGAATTAGGCACCAATGACACTGAGAGGGGATATACCTTAGACTCTGTGGTAGCTGAGGAGTAGTTTTCTCCCCATGGGCTGAGTGATGGTATGGGTTTAAGTGTTGATCTCTATGGGGGCTTTATTCTGGTGTGCCCAGTTCTGGTGTAACCACAAAGTGTAATCTGGAAAGGGACTGCCTTCTGGTCTATGGGTATGTGGATGAGTGGTGGCCGTGAAGACTCTGTTCTAGGTTGGTGCTGTCTGACAGTTGACAGTGGGCCATGTGGTTTGGTTTGATTGTGTGCACTCATCTGAGATAGGTTCTCTAGTGGTGTGGTGAGCGTACAGCTATGTGTAATGGCTCAGTTCTTCACAGGGACACATACATTCTTTCTCTGGTGAATAGACATATAGGTCCTATTTGGGGACACGAATCCTTCCACTATGCTAAGTGGTGGAGTGGAGAGTTTCATGGTCTAGTTCAGATCAGTTTTGATGTTTATAATAATAAAGGTATAGGACCTTATCCAAATGAGGGCTGTTTTTTTTAACTGGCTAAGTGTGAGTATAGTTATCAGTCTTGGTCAATGAGGACTTTCTGACATGGTGTTCAATGATGGTATATATTGTCCCTTTTCTGTACAAGGCTTTTCTCTTGGTTTGCTAAGAAGTAATCTGCAATATAGACCCCTAGTCTTGTTAGGGAAGGTCTCCTAGTATGATGAGTGTTGGAATGGTTCTGGATTATTGTTCTGGGTGTAGAGTTCCTGATGATTTACTTAATGATGGGATAAGTGTGGTCCCTGGTCTCTGTTTTATAAGTGCTATAGAATACTGAGATCTGGGGGAAGTTCTGATAGGTCTTGGCCTTTGTGCTAACCTTCCCCATGACATGCTGAAGCAAGTATGTGTATGGAATGACTCTTGTTTTTTTGGGTTTGAATCTGTCCACTTGTGTGCAGATATACACTGGTATGAGTATGGTTTATGGCCTGATGGAGGGCCACTTCTTGGAAAACTTTAAAGATATGTGTGTGGAGGCCCAGTTCTCAAGTAAGAGCTGTCTCCTGATTTGCTGAGGAATGCATGTGTGGGTCTGAGTAGTGAGCAGTGATCTGAACAGGACTCTGTCAAGGTGTGTTGCAGGTTGGAATGGGTTTAGGCTCTCACGAGATATGGCTTTTATGACACGTGTTGAGCCATACCCTGTGCAAAATGCTTCACATCCACTATTACATTTAATATTCACAATGATTCTATGAGGTATGAAGTACCCCCTTCACCTTCAGCCAATGACCATGCCTTCCTTCGTATAGCAAAAAATGAGGACTCAATATAAGCTTGCCCAATTTCTCCACCTCAAAATCTCTGGACCTTCAACTGTTTTGTTTCCTTTACTTCAATTATGAAAATATGTCAAATGGGCAGAGACAGTAATACAGGGGCATCTGAGAGATAGACATGATTGATCCCTGGTGCACAGACATATCCAGATTGTGGGAGCACAGAACTTAATGGAATCTATGATGAGGATCAACAAGAAATGTCTAAAAGGAAGCACTAAGAGCTTGCCAACCAAGTTCAGACACTTTCATTCAAAAAGATGCTGAAATCAAAGGACAAGGAGCCCAGTAACTTTGGGGGGTTAAGAACATAGCATTTCTTGTGGGGCAGCTAACTGATTTCTGAGAACATCCTTCTTTTTCACGTGGTGTCAGCCAATGTGTATTGGCTTTTACTCTTCAGACATCATGGCACTATTCACCTTCTGCTCCCTGCCTTTTCTACTTGCCAAAGTTAATCAATCAGGTGACTTTGATTTTATCTCTTTAACCACCACTTCTATGCTCAAGGTTTAGACCCTTCCCTGATGAGTATCAAACCAATGACTCCAAATCCCCACCATAACCAAGGACCTCAGCCTGCCTTAGCATTGAGAAAAGCTAATATCACCTTTTTTTTACATCCTATTATATTTGACCACATTCCAAGATGAAGCACCTCTGATGACTTATCTTTTCTCTTCTTTCATCTCCATTCTGCTTTGTGCTTCCTCACCCACCCAAATTCCCACTGCACTTCTACCTCCCAGACCTTTGCACTTGGCCCTAGGGAAATCTCATTCAAAGTCAGAAAAACTCTCTTCCATGGAAACTCTCCCACTTTCTGGTCTCAAGTGAAATACAGTTCTCCCCTCAGGACACCACTTCCCCTGCATCTCCCTCTAATGGAGGCTGCTCATTCATTCATTCTCCACATATCACAGGACCCAAAGATAGGGTTGGAATTTTCCTACCACCCTGTCACTACTTCCAAGCCATAACTCTTTCAACATTGCTTCTTTGAGGTTCACCCATCTTCCCTTTTTCACTGTGGTCATTTAACAGCCTATTTCTCTCTGTCTCTCTCTCTCTCTGTCTCTCTCTCTCTCTGTCTCTCTCTCTGTCTCTCTCTGTCTCTCTCTCTGTCTCTCTCTCTGTCTCTCTCTGTCTCTCTCTCTCTGTCTCTGTCTCTCTCTCTCTCTGTCTCTCTCTCTCCCTCTCTCTCTGTCTCTGTCTCTCTCTCTCTCTGTCTCTCTCTCTCCCTCTCTCTCTGTCTCTCTGTCTCTCTCTCTCTCTCTCTCTCTCTCTATATATATATATATATATATATATATATATATATATATACACTTGACTCACAGACTTCCTCTGTAACAAAGTGGCCATGAACCTGAGCAACTTCAGTGTTCCTATCAACAAGCATCCGTCTTGGGCACCTAATGTCCAGTGAGAGAGTCTAAAAAGGCAGCATTTGAATAGCCTCAGCTGACAGAAACTTGTAGTTTCCTAGTGGTTTATCAATGTGAAATGGCGGCATTTAAACAGAAACTCAGCCTTGTGGTGTCCAGGATGGAGAGTTCAGAATGACTGTAGTTGAGCAGAGTTTCAATAGACTTGAAGTTTCCGCAGCAGTATACTTCATCTCCAAGTATCTAAGGTGGGGAGATTTATGAGAAGAGTATTGAAGCAAGAGTTGTTACAGACTGAGTCTAGTTTATCTGGCTCGTGGCACTATAGTCACATCAACTCTATTACAAAGGCACTGCCCTCTGAGTTAAAGTTTCATAATGTTGATAAATAAAAAATATTATTTCAACAAATATTTTCTGAGAATCTACTATGTGCCAGGTAGTGTCTTAGGAACTGAGGGAAAAAATAAATCCCTTATCCCATTGCTTAAATCAGTTTAACCTGTTTAACATAAGTAATTCATATGTTAAGTTGAAATAATGATACCCACTTCACAGCGTTGTTGTGAATTTTAAATGAGATAATTTATATAAAGCAAATAGCTCAATAAATGGTAAGTAAATGGTAAAGGCATGGGGCTATTAGGAACTCTTCTGCACCTCCAAAGTGTGACCACCAGGTGTCAGGCTTCTCTAGCTAAACTCTAGTAGGCCAGGTGTGATCAGGTTGTCCACCCTCTAGCGCCAGAGGAAGGAGCGAAGGACCTTGATGCAACTATTTGCCCCTCACCTACTCCTGATTGGAACTACTTGGGTGCAGAAATTTCTTATTAGTGATTTTACGTAAGAACTTGTGTGCCTACAGAGTAAGTTCAGTTTGAAGAGTTTTGCAGTCTCCCTAGGCACCACAATTTAGAAATGACCAAGATCAGGACAAGGAGAAGCAGGAAAAGGACATACAAGTCAAAGAGGAGCAAAGCCAAGCCAATTCAGGAAAAGGTCAGAGAAAAAATTAAATACAAGAAGAAATAAGAGACTGAGAGAGAGGGAAAGATGTTTCTTACTCAGTCACCTCTCCAGGGCACCACCCAAAGCTTTGCCAAACCCAGTCTCATTTAAACCACCAGCAACCTGAAACTCCCACCTTCTAGGCTCCTGCCACACACAAAAATCCCTTTTGAATCCTTGCAATCCCTGATTTTATAGCTGGTTTTCTCCTGGATATATTTAAGAGAGGAGTTTTAGAGTCCTTGGCAAATAACTCATTCTTTTTTAGCTCATGTAATTTCTACTTTGTATCTGAGCTGCCCTATTTTCCAGACTTCCCAGTTCTCCTCATTAGAAACTGTATTTTCAATTTTATTCCTCAAGATTTTATTGGGGAATTGGAGGAGGGGAACAGCACTGGGGAATCTGGGGGGAAGGAGAACAGACAAGTTGCTGTCCTTTTGCTCTTCAGTCTAGCTGTGGAGGATGTCGCTTCACTGGCCCATGTTAGTATTATCATTGTGCTCCTCCCGGGTGAAGCAGTCACTCACTGGTCATTGGATGGGCGCTCACGGCGGCTCACGAAAGCTCAGGAAAGTGCACGCCAGATTCCAGGCAGCCCCATTGCAGCCTATGCCTTTGCCGCTGACCCACAGCAGCTCAGCTCCAGGTCGAGCTCTTATTCACCATCTTAGCTGCAGAGGGCAGTGTCACTGGCCCATATGTGGGATCTGAACTGGAGCCGCTGGATTCCCATGCCAGCTCTTAACCAACGCGCCACTCGGCTGGCCCCCCCATTTATTTTTTAAAGATTATATTGGGGAATTGGAGAATGGGAACAGTGTTGGGGAATTGCAGAAGGGAAACAGCCTAGTTGTTGTCCTTCAATCTTAGTTGTGGAGGGTACAGCTAGCTCAGCTCCAAGTCCAGTCACCATCCGGCCACCTGTCTGCAGCTCGTGGCCACTCAGCTCAAGTGCCATGTTCAATGTTAGTTGTAGGTGGGCATAGCCCACCATCCCATGCGGAAGTCAAACCAGAAACCTTGTTGTTAAGAGCGCACGTTATAACCACTTAGCAATCCGGCCACCCTATAGGCAGCTCAGCGGCAGCTCAGCTCAGGCACAGCTCATGGCCCATGTGGGAATCGAACCAGTGACCCTGTTGCTCAGAGCTCGTGCTCTTAATCAACTGAGCCACTCGGCCGGCCCAAATTTTCATTTTTTGAAAGACGTACTGTTCCCGCCTTACAATAGCTTCCTTGACTTTGCCAGTTAGCCAAGGAGCGTATTTTATTTCCCGAGTGCCTAGTATTTTTTATCATTGTCATACATTTTCTCAGGCTTCCAATATGGTATTTTTAAAATAGTCCACAGGCTTCCTGTGAGTTATTGACTCTTCTAATGTTAGCCTCAATTTTTCGTAATGTTTTGTAACATGTGGCATACTCAAACAGGAATGGGCCTTGTTCAAACACCATCTGAAGTAGAATTGTTGACTTAGTCCACTCTCTCTGGACAGAAACCTGGCTGCAACAGTTATTTAGGCCCAAGAATCAGTTAAGTGCCCTTTCCTTAACACAGAAAAAGATCATTGCTCAGGAATTTCTAAAGTAAACCCAAAGAATTGAGAAAATGGAACCCATATTCTACAAAGAACAATATAATAAAAAGTGAAGTATATTGCAATTAATATAAAGGCCAAACCCATAAATTGCCACTAATTCCTTCTCTCTCTTAGCAAGGTGTGACAAAGGGAAATGAATCAATTTCTAGGACAACACAAGGATTCTAGGAACTAACATATCCAGTTACCTGAAAAAATCAGAATTTGGATTTCCTCCAAATCGTGATCAATCCAGCTCATTGCCAGATCACTCAAGAGAAGCCTGAGTCTTTCCACTTACTCAAGGCCTCTGCTGGTACTGTTTTTATCCATTGTCAATAGAGAAATAGCCTTGTTATGGAAATGCATCTGCCATGGTGCAAAGGCTTGAACTATCTGAGTTTTGGTGAAATGCCTTGTGATTCGCCTGGAACATGAGATGGGAGGCCTGTAAGAGCAGATACAGGATGCCTGGAAAAGCTACTACAAGGCCATCTCCCACTCGCCTCCCTACCTACCCTGGAAAGCTGTCTTGAGATAGGTTCTCATTGCCTCCCCAGTTCTGATGAGGTGTCATGCTCCTTCAGAATAGAGCTGCAGAACATAAAACAATATACTGGTAGCCAAGAATGGGCTTCCCAGCAGTAAAGAAACACTGTTGTTTTGGTGTTGGCCTTTTTAGTGTGGGAAACAGAAATCACAGGGAGCTAGCACCTTAGGCGTATTCTTCTTGTTGCTGTTTACTTAAGCAATAAAATCAGCCAAATCAGTCAGACCTAGCCCTTGGCCTTGCCTTGTCTCATGTGTGAACTTGACAACCTTGAGCCATTCCACACAACTAAGCTGTTATTGCATCGAAACTATTATGGGTTGAGGCTACAGTTGATTCTAATGACAAGGTCTGAATCCTCCTACTGAAGGTTGTTGCTGTTTATAACAGTAAGTGAGAGGTCTATAAACTATTTTGTTCCCCTTATGCAAACCTCAGCTAAAATTGCCTCTGAGACACAATTACATCTTAAGTAATTTTTCCAATTTTTAAATTCATATAATTTAAATAAAACTGCATGTAGCTTTTAAGTTTACTCTTTGAAGAGTTTCTTTAAATTTATTTATTTATGTTTCAGGTATACAACACAGTGCAATAGTTATACATTTTACGCCTCAAAGTGCCAACCCCCCCAATCCACTGCCCCACTCTCCCCATATCATAATATCTACTACAACTCCCCTGACCCCACTCCCACACTGTACTCCTCATCCCGTGAATATATGTATACATTCAATCACAGTTAACATTCAATATTATACAACATCAGCTTCAGGTGTACAGCACAGTGATCAAGACTCTACCCCATCCCTGAAGGGGTCTCCCCAACAAGACACGTGACCATCTGACACCCTATAAAGCATTCACAACATTATTAATTACATTCCCAAAACTGTCCCCCTCTCCCTCATCCCCACCCGCTCCCAGCCAGCAACCATCAGTTTTTCCTTTATATCTGCTTGATATGATTTCAATCTTCTTAAATTTACTGAGACTTGTTCTGTGGCCTAACATGTGGTCTATCTTGGAAAATGCACCATGTGCACTTGGGAAGACTGTATATTCTGTTGTTTTGGGGTCAAATGCTCTAAAAATATCAATGAAATCCAGCTGGACTAAAGTGTCCTTCAAGGCCACTTTTTCCATGTTGATTTTCTGTCTAGCGGATCTGTCCATTGGTGACAATGGGGTGTTGAAGTCCCCTATTACGAAAGTGTTACTGTTGATCCCTGTCTTTATGTCTGTTAAAATCTGTTTCATATAATTAAGAGCTCTTATGTTGGGTGCATAGATGTTTATTAGGGTTATAGTGCCCTTCTTTGTCTTTTATTGTAGTCTTCAATTTAAAGTCTATTTTATCCAAAATAAGTACAGCTATTCCAGCTTTTTTTCTCATTTCCATTTACATGAAATATCTTATTCCATCTGTAAACAGCATATACATGGGTTCTATTTTCTTATCCACTCAGCCACTCTCTGTCTTTTGATTGGAGCGTTTAGCCCATTCACATTTAAAATGATTATTGATAGGTGCATATGTATTGCCATTTTGTTGTTTTTATTCCTCGTCTACCTAGGTTAGCTTGTTTACCCCTTTCTTCTGTTTAAAAAAGCCCTTTTAACATTTCTTGCAATGCTGGCTTGGTGGTAATGAATTCCTTAAGCTTATTCTTTTCTGAGAAGCACTTTATTTCTCTTTCAATTTTAAGTGATAGCCGTGCTGGGTAGAGCAATCTTGGTTGTAGGCTGTTATTTTGTGTCACTTTGAATATCTCCTGCCACTCCCTTCTGGCCTGCAGAGTTTCTGAAGAAAAGTCAGCTGTTAGTCTTATGGGAGTTCCTTTGTATGTAACCTGCTGTCTTTCTCTTGCTGCTTTTAGGATTCTGTCTCTGTATTTAACCTTTGCCATTTTAACTATGATGTGTCTTGGTGTGGACCTGTTTGGGTTCAGCTTGTTTGGAACTTTCTGCATTTCCTGGGCTTGTATGTCAATTTCCTTGACCAGGGTAGGGAAGTTTACAGTCATTATTTTTTCAAATATATTCTCGACCTATTTCTTCTTCTCTTCTCCTTCTGGCATTCCTATGATTTGAGGTTGTTGCACTTCATCTTCTCCCATCAGGCTCTTAAACTATTTTCATTGCTTTTTATTCTTTTGTCTTTTCGTTGTTCCAACTGGGTGATTTCTGCTATTTTGTCTCCCAAATCACTGATCCGATTCTCTGCTTCATCTACTCTACTGGTGATTCCTTCGAGTGTGTTCTTCATTTCAGTTATTGAATTCTTTAGTTCTAATTGGTTGTTTTATATGATTTCTCTATCCTTCCTTATGTCCTAAGTTTGTTATACATTCTTATCATCAGTGTTCTAATCTCTGTCTTGAAATGTTGGATCCCTCTGTTTCATTTTGTTCCATTTCTATAGGTTTCTTCTGATCTTTTACTTGTGACATGTTTCTTTGTTTCCTCATTCTGGCTGTTGCTCTGGGATTGCTTTGATGTATTACATAGATCACCAGGAAAACCCTAGCTGGATCACGCAGGCACACAGCTCACAGTCCAACACTCCCAGGAAAACTCCCAGTCTCAGCCTGTCCCAATCAGTCTCTTGCAGATCAGGCTGAGTAGCCCGACAACCAATCACCAGCCTGGCAACTCTTCAAGTGCAGTTCGGAGAGCAGGGACCCATGTTGTCTCGTGCATTCCAGTGTCTCCTTGAGCAGCCTGTTGGAGTCAGAGCATGCCCACCAGGTGTTTCCCTGGCAACGCAGCACAAGCAGGGTGGAGGTTGGGGATCCGAGGCCGCATGCGCACACATGCACACACGCACTCCTGCGCCAATTCCACCAGACCAATGCGGTCCCAGACCTGACCCTCTGTGGGAGGGCCCAACCCTGATAAAATGGCACCTTCCTGTATACCACTTGTGTGCAAGCTCCACACCAGGGAAACAATAGTCCCAAAACTTCCAGCTCCTGTGCCAAAGGGGCTCAGTTCAGTCCATCCCTGCAGGCTCCTGGTTCCTGCTCACACAGCTACTCCCTCCAACAGGGACCAGATGAGTGCTCACTGGCAAGAGAGTCCATGTGCCAGCTCCACTGGTTCTCCAGCCGCCCTCAGCTTCACCAAGATGAGCAAAGTGAGTCCTCACTAATTTCTACTGCCAGCTATCGTGGAACTCCTCTTCCTGGGAAAGTAACTCTGGGCTGGTGAGCTCCGTTTGGGGCCGGAGGGTCTCTCCCCCAACCGGAGAAGCCTCCCCACAGCTGATGTATCCCTCACAGGGTTCGCCTCTCTCATCTCCGCCCCTCCTACCAGACTCGATGTGGCCTTCTCTTTAGGTTTAGAGGATCTGTTCATCTAGTGTTCCAGGGACTTCCGGGGTTGAATGTTGTATAAATTATTTGTAATTTTGGTGTGATTCTGGGAGGCAGTTGGCACAGCATCTGTCTATTCCACCATCTTACCAGAAGTCAAAGAGTTTTTAACTAATATGTATATACCCACATAAACACTACCCCTATCTAGACATAGACCATTTTGATCACCTCAAAAAGTTCCCATTTAAACTTGCAAGTAGCAGATAAATAAGTCCTAGAGATCTAATCCACAGCATAGAGATTATAGTCAACAATATTATATTATGATCTTGGAAGTTGTTATGAGACTAGGTCTTAATTGTTCTCACAACAAAAAAGAAATGATAATTATGTGATGTGATGTGATAGAGGTGTTAGCTAATTCTACAGTGGTTATCATATTGCAATATATGAATGTATCAAATAAACATATCAAATCAACATATGTAGTACACCTTAAATTTATACAATGTTATATGACAATAATTTCTCAATTAGTAAAAGAAGTTCCCACTTGCCCCTTTCCAGTCAGTTACCACCACTCTCCCCCAAAGGTCAACTACTGTTCTGATTTTCATTTATAAATACTTCATATAAATGGAATCATAATGTATGGACTCTTGTGTATGGTCCCTTTTGCTCAGAAAATTTATGTTTCTGAGATTCTTGCAGGTTGTTTCATATATCAGTGGTTTGTTCTTTTTATTGCTGAGTAGTATTCCATTGATGGGTATACAACAGTTTGTTTATCCATTTATCTGATGGTGAACAACTGTTTCCAGTTTTCTGTTATTGTTAATAAAACTGCTATGAACATCTACACACAATTCAACATTATTTTGAATCCTGAAGAAATGCCTATTTGCAAGCATCTTTTTATTATCAAATATTTCAAAAATGTAAACAAGTACTGAGAATAATAAAAGGAATATACTTGTGTAACCTGCCATTCATTTTTTTCTTTTTTGATAGACTTTATTTTTTTATTTTTGTTTGTTTGTTTGTTTGTTTGTTTGTTTGAGGGCAGTGTCACTGGCCCTCATATGTGGGACTGAACCGGAGCCACTGGCTTCCGAAGCCAGCACTTAACCACTGCGCCACTCGGCCGGTCCTAGACTTTATTTTTTACAGCACTTTTAGGTTCACAAAAAATTGAGCAGAAAGTACAGATTTCCCATTTATCCCCTGCCCTCACACATGCATAGCATCCCTGCTATCAACATTCCCCACCAGAGCAGTGCATTTGTTACAATTGATGAACCTACACTGATGCATTATTATCACCCAAGTCCATAGTTTACCTTGTGGCTCACTCTTGTACATTCTATAGGTTTGGACAAATGAGTAACATAATGTATCTACTATTATAGTACACAGTGTAATTCTGCTGACCTAAAAATCTTTTGTTCTCTGCTGCTATAGTAGGTCATTGAGAAGACATGACTGCCAGTTGACCTGAGAGCTGGACTTGGGAAAACAGAGACTCCTCATCCCCTGCCCTGTCCTTGGAATGTATGTCCTGCCCACAATTCGCACAGTAAGGGCTTTTTTAAAGTATGCAGGCTTGTGAGAGGTATGTGTTTTTGAGACCATCTGGATACTACATGTGACTGATCCCAGTTAAAGCCTCTATTTAAACTTTTTTTTTTGAGGGCAGTGTCACTAGCCCTCATATGTGGGACCTGAACCAGGGCTGCTGGCTCCCTAAGGCAGCGCTTAATCACCACGCCATTCAGCCGGCCCCTCTATGTAAACTTCTTAGATTCTGTTTGTTTGTTTTTTAAAGATTTTATTGGGGGATTTGGGGAGGGGAACAGCGTTGGGGAATCGGGGAAGGGGAACAAACAAATTGCTGTCCTTTTGTTCTTCAATCTAGTTGTGGAGGACATCGCTTCACTGGCCCATGTTGGTATTATCATTGCGCTCTTCCTGGGTGAAGCAGATCGGTCACCAGCCACTGGACAGCCACTCACCATGGCTCTTGGTAGCTCACGCAGGCTGCCAGGTGATCACGCCGGCTGCCAGGTGATCACACCGGCTGCCTGCCACTCATGTAGCTTAGGGCAGCCCACTGCAGCTTCACTGCAGCCTATGCCATCTCCAGTGACTCACGGCAGCACAGCTCCAGGTTGAGCTGTTGTTCACCATCTTAGCTGTTGAAGGTGCAGCGTCACTGACCCTAATGTGGGATCCAAACCGGGGCCCTGCCTCTCAGAAATGGCATCCCAAGCCAACACTTAACCAATGCGTCACTCGGCTGACCGTGCCTCTTTCTTAATCTCTCCTTTCCTTTCATGTGTAGGGGCCAGTTTTTGAACCAACATCTGCCCTTCATCCTTCCCTTCCCCTTAACCCCTGGTAATCACTGAACTTTTTATTGTCGCCATAGTTTTGCCTTTTCCAGAATGTCATACAGTTGGAAATATACAATATGTTGCTTTTTCAGATTGGCTTCTTTTGCTTAACTATATATTTAAAATTCATCCATACTGTTGTGTGGATTGATAATATATTCCTTTTTATTGCAAAATAATATTCATTGTAGGGATGTACCACAGTTTGTATATTCATTCACATAATGAAGGCTATCTTGACTACTTCTAGATTTTGGATATCATTTGTGAAAAACCCATAGAATCTTCCAGCACAAAGAGTGAACCTTAATGTATGCAAATTAAAGAAAAAATCATTTAGCATATCAGGGGAATCCCAGGATGGACTGAAGACTCTGACACAAGAATCTGTTTTACAAATGCATGACATAACCTCACTAAAGTGGGCGGTTGAAAGGTGCTAACTTACTTATATTCAGAAATTAGTGAAGTCTGTAAGACTAAAGGCAAAATAAACTGTACATAAGCTTGAACTTGGGTTGGTAAAGTTGTTTGCCATGGGGATAAAGGTTAGCAATTCTGAAACTGCTGGACATGTATACTAGGATTGAACAATAAGTAAGTGGATACTGGATGATAGGAGACATGTTTCTCACTGTTGGACTGAGAGGATACACATAGGCAAGAGGAAGAAGCTAGAATGATCCATGTGATGATAGATCAGAGTGAAGACATCAATATGAACTAATCTTTAGCTTAATGTAGATACTGATGGCTACATACAGAAATATTTATTTATATGTGCATATTCATGGGTTAGTATATGAGTACTAGATGGAGTTTAAAACACCACAAAAATACATTCTTATAATAATGGGAGAAATTTTAATATGGACTGTAAATTAGACGGTAGCATTATAACAAATGTTAAAATATCTTGAGTGTTATCATTGTATTGTGGTTATGAAGAAGAATGCCTTTGCTTTAGGGAATACATGCTGAAGTATTTCGGGATTAAGTGTAATTTACTCTCAAAAGATATGGAAAAAAGTCATGTATATTTATACATAGATAGATAAAGCAAATGTGGTCAGATGCTAACAATTGATAAAGTGTATATGGATATTCATTGTATTATTCTTGCAACTTTTTTTTAAAAGATTTTATTGGGGAATTGGGGGAGGGGAACAGCGTTGGGGAATCCAGGAAGGGGAACAGACAAGTTGCTGTCCTTTTGTTCTTCCATCTAGTTATGGAGGACGTTGCTTCACTGGCCCATGTTGGTATCGTCAATGTGCTCTTCCTGGATGAGGCAGATAGGTCGCCAGCCTCTGGATGGTTGTTCACCGTGGCTATTGGCAGCTCATGCTGGCTGCCAGCCACTCACTGTAGCCTATGGCAGCCCACTGCAGCAGGGGCTGCAGCCTACACCGTCACCGGGGCTCGAAGCCCAACTCCAGGTGGAGCTGTTGTTAGCTGTAGAGGGTAGTGTCACTGGCCCTCATATGTGGGATCCAAACTGGGGCCGCTGGCATCCCAAGCCAGCTCTTAACCAATGAGCCACTTTGCCAGCCCTATTCTTGCAACTTAATATTTTAAATGTTTCAAAATAAAAGATTACTGGGGAAAACCATGTTGCAAAGAAAATTCTTTTTTTTTTCAAGATTTGATTGGGTAATTGGGAAAGGGAACATTAAGTTTTTCCAGGATCCATCAGCTCCAAGTCAAGTTGTTGTTCTTCAATCTTAGTTGTGAAGGGCACAGTTCAGCTCCAAGTCCAGTCGCTGCTTTCAATCTAGTTACAGGGGGTGCAGACCACCCTCCCATGTGGGAGTCGAACTGGCAACCTTGTTAAGAGCACGTGCTCTAGGCAATTCAGTGGTAGCTCTGCTCAAGCACAGCTCACTGGCCCATGTGGGAATCGAGCCAGCAACGCTGTTGATGAGAGCTTGTGCTCTAATCAACTGAGCCACCCGGCTGGCCCCAAAAAGAATGTTCTTACACGTATCTTCTCAGGAACATACTTAGATGAAGAATTTGAGTCATGAAATATGAGCATCTTTAGCTTTTCTAGATATTGCTAAATTACTCTACAAAGCTGTTGTACCAGCTTACACTTCCATTACATTTCACCACATCTTCACACAAGACTCAGTTCTCATTTATGTCAATCTGATGGATGTAAGATAGTATCTCACTATTGCTTTTCCCCAACATTTTATTATGAAAAAAAATTAAACATATAGAAATGTTTCAAAAATTATGGAGTGAATTCAGGTGGTGGCTACATGAGCATCTTGTCCTATTTGCCTTATCACATATCTATCAGTCCCTCTACCCATAATTCAAAATCAATCACATTTTGTAATACATTACAAAGTAAGTTTAGAACATCAGTACGGTATACTTCACCCGTAAACGCTTCAGCATGCAAATCATTAATTAGAGTTCGATTTTGCTTACAGGCTTTTCAGGTGAAATTTGTATACTGTGGAATGCCCAAGCCATAAGTATATATTTACTGAGGTCTAATAAGTACATACACACGTGTATAACTGACACCTCCATCAAGGGTGGGCTGAGTGGTGTGTTAGTTAGGAGCTGTCTTGGGATGCCAGCTCTGAGCAGCAGGGCCTCAGTTTGGATCCCACATGAGGGCCACTGACACTGCCCTCTACAGCTAAGATGGTGAACAACAGCTCGACCTGGAGCTGGGCTGCCATGAGTAGCTGGAGATGGTGAAGGCTGCAGCCCCTGCTGCAGTGGGCTGTCGTAAGCTACTGTAAGTGGCTGGCAGCCAGCGTGAGCTGCCAAGAGCCTCCATGAGCGGCCTTCCAGTGGCCAGCAACCAATCTGTCTCACTGGGAAGAGCGCAATGATACCAACATGGGCCAGTGAAGCAATGTCCTTCACAACTGGACTGAAGAACAAAAGGACAGCAACTTGTCTGTTCCCCTTCCTGGATTCCCCAACGCTGTTCCTCTCCCCCAATTCCCTAATAAAATCTTAAAAACAAACAAACAAACAACTATTAAAAAAAAAAACTCCATCAAAATATAGAACTTTAGCGTCACCCTTAGTTTCCTGATTCCGCTTCAAGTCAATCCCACTGCCACTAGGTAAGCACTATTCTGTTTTTGTTTTTCATGATAGATTAGTTTTGTCTGTTCTAGATACAATATGTTTTTTTTTTGTGGGAAATTTCTTTCACTCAGCATAATTTCACTCAGGTTGTTGCATCTATCACTCTATTCCTTTTTATTGCTGACTAGAAATCCATTTTATGAATATACCACAGTTCGTTTATCCATTTTTCTGGTAATGGATACTTGGTCTTTTTTAAGGTTTTGGTTATTATGAATAAGGCTGCTGTGAACATTCCTGTCAAGTCTTTTTGTGAACATATGTTTTCATCTCTTTTGGGTTCTTATTGTTTTAGTCTACATGTGCTGATTACTAGTGAAACTGAACATATTTTCGTATTAATCATATTTCATTTTATGTATTGTTTACTTGTATCTTTTGTTCTTTTTTTCTGTTGAGCTGTTTGTCTTTAACCTTTTTTTTCTTAGTTTCAGGTGTACAAAATAACATAATAGTTAGACATATACACCCCTCAAAAGTGATAACCCCCTTCCTTCAAACTACTTCCCCTCTGACATCTTATATAACTGTTACAATATCATTGACTAACCCCCTTTTTCTAAAAAAGTTTGTATTCAGATGTCAATCATGTACCTCTTACATGTTGTAAATATGTTTTTTTTTGGTAGAAATAAAAGTAGGTTTTATTCCAAAATGCTAGTATTAAGGGAAGACAGTGGACTTTCTGTCACAAAGATTGCCTTCTGTAAATATCCTATTTATGTTATCAATTCTTATGCAGAAGTTTTAAATTTGTTTTTTTTTTAAACCGATGACCCTGTTGCTCAGAGCTTGCACTCTTTTTTTTTAAAGATTTTATTGGGAAATTGGGGGAGGGGTACAGCGTTGGGGAATCAGGGAAGGGGAACAGACAAGTTGCTGTCCTTTTGTTCTTCAGTCTAGTTGTGGAGGACGTTGCTTCACTGGCCCATGTTGGTATCGTCATTGCGCTCTTCCCGGGTGAGACAGATCAGTTTGCAGGCCTCTGGACGGCTGCTCACGGCTGCTCTTGGCAGCTCACACTGGCTGCCAGCCGCTCACGCTGGCTGCCAGCCACTCGCTGTAGCCTATGGCAGCCTACTACTACAGATGCTGCAGTTCACCGTTGCCGGAGACTCACAGCAGCCCAGCTCCAGGTGGAGCTGTTGTTCACCACCTTAGGTATACAGGCATCCAGGTGGAGCTGTTGTTCACCACCTTAGCTCTAGAGGGCAGTGTCACTGGCCCTCATATGTGGGATCCGAACTGGGGCTCCACTGCTCAGAGCTGGCATCCCAAATCAGCTCCTAACCAACGTGCCACTCGGCCGGCCCAGAAATTTTAAATTTTAATACAGTCAAATTTACTAATTTTTCCTTTACAGTGTGTACTTTATGACTCTTTTCTAGGACAGTGATCTTTGGTGTAGAGTACACACATTCCCTAGGGGTGCGAGGAGATGTTCTAAGGTGTGTAAGTTTATGATTGGCTAGGGGAGGAGGTCCAAGATGGCAGATTAGTTAGAAAAACAAAGATAAAATTTTATTCAAATAGAAAATAAAATTATCGATGGCTTTGAAGTAATAAATTTCTTGATGCTCAACTTCCATAATTTTCTTTCCTAAAATTTAAATATATCAGAATGCAGGTGTGGTGGTCTCATTCCACTTAGTAGTCTTCTTTTTCACCTTTCTTTTCATGAATTCCTGTGTCTCTTTTCCACAACCTGCATCTTAGTATTGTTTATTTCCCCAGGTATAAAACCTTTGGTGACCCAAACAAAGGAATAAATCAAAATATTGGTATTAAAAGTGTATATACTATATTTATATGAAATTATAGAACAGGGAAACAGAATTTACAGTGAAAAAAATCAGAAGAGTGGTTGCTTCTTTGGTGGGAATGAAGATTGACTACCTCAGGAAAATAAGAACAAATAATATGCATATTGAAATATTTAGTAATAAAGTGTACTAAAGTCTGAAGCTTCCTTTGAAATGCATAAAAACATAAAATGGGTTAATGGATAAATAGGGAGATGGATAGATGGAAAAATAGGTAGTAAAATAAACATAGCAAAATCCTAACTGCAGAATCTAGGTGCTGAGGATATGGAATTTGTGTACAATTCTAGCAACTTCTCAATTTATTTAAATTATTCTATAATAACATGTTATAGGGAAAGTACCAAAAAATAAAAAAAAAACTACTAATAGTGAGGAAACCTCCTCTAATGAAACTCTTGTGTCTTTCTCTGATCCTGAGAGATGGGTCCATGAGAACAAAGTGGTGAGAGGTTTGGTAAGAAATATTGAAGGTGGCAGTGCCTGACTTCATCCAGGCAATAAATTAATGGCAAAGCTCTCGATCTCATCTACAGTATCTTAGAATTAGAATTCAGAAATGAGATAGTTGTTACAAGGAGTACATGAACACAGTTTTATTTGAATTGAAAAACAAAGTCAGCCTTTTTTAAACAATAGAACTGATTCTGCCAATTAGTTTACATGGTGAGTATTTTCCATAAACTGAATAAACTTAAATCACCAGCTCCAAAAAGTATTGATGAAAAAATATTTAAACCACAAGATAAAATAGAAGCATTTTATTTTAAAATACTACATTGACAAAAAATCATTCAAATGAGCAATATTTTAAATTCTTTCCAACCCTTTCTGAGTATATCAAGTTAAATGAGTTACCTCTAAGTGAAACAGTAAACAGGTATAATTACTAGTCATCTAAAAAGCCTGTTTAGTATAGTTCCTAGACATTGAGAAAATGAATGACTCTACTGAATGTGTAGCAAATCCTTTTGCAAGTCAAGTGGTTTCCAATCCTTTGCTTTCATCAAACTTGAATGAAAATCTAATCAGGTAGTCAGACAGTAGATCATAAAAAGAGTTTTGGGTTTTTATTTTTAAAGATTTTGTTGGGGAAATGGGGAGGAGAACTGTGTTGGGGAATTGAGGAAGGGGAACAGCCAACTTCTTGTCCTTCAATCTTAGTTGTGGAGGGTGCAGCAAGCACAGCTCCAAGTCCAGTTGAGCTGCTCAGCCCAAGGTGCTGTGTTCCATTAGTTGCAGGTGTGCATAGCCACCATCCCAAGTGGGAGTCGAATCAGCAGCCTTGTTGTTCAGAGTGCATGCTCTATCCCAAGCCACCCGGGTGGCAGCTCAGCTCAAGGTGGGGAGTTCAGTCTTTAGTTGCAGGTGGGCATAGCCCACCATTGTAACCAGCAGCCTTGTTGTTAGGAGCATGTGCTCTAACCAGCTGAGCCATCCTGCCACCCATTGGCAGCTCAGTGGCAACTCAGGGGCAGCTCAGCTCAGGGCGCAGTGTCACTGGCCCATGTAAGGATCGAACTGGTGACCCTGTTGCTCAGAGCTTGCACCCTTGGGCAAGCTCTTAACCAACTGAGGCACTCAGCCGGCCCAAAAAGACAGTTCTGATAGATCAATATATGATTTTTGGAAAATGACTCTGAAAGAGTTTAAGGAATTAAATTACATTACTATTACAATATTATTTATATTCACATATTCTTTTTAAAAAAGATTTTTTGGGGAACTTGGGGAGAGGAACACCATTGCGGAATAGGGGAATGGGAACAGACAAGTTGCTGTCCTTTTGTTTTTCAGTCTAGTTGTGGAGGACGTCGCTTCACTGGCCCATGTTTGTATTGTGATCATTGCGCTCTTCCTGGCTGAGGCAGTTGGTCTCCAGCATTTGGATGGCTGCTCGCGGTGGCTCCCGGCAGCTCGCTGCAGCCCCACTGCAGCCTACCCCGTCGCTTCACTGACCCATGTTGGCATTGTGATCATTGCGCTCTTCCCAGGTGAGGTAGTCGGTCGCCAGTCACTGGACTGGCACTTACAAAAGCTCACACCACTGCCGGCCAGACACACTGCAGCCTATGTCATTGCTGGTGACTCATGGCAGCCCAGCTCCAGGTCAAGCTGTTGTTCACCATCTTAGCTGTAGAGGGCACAGGTTAGTGGCCCATGTGGCAACTGAACCGGTGGCCCTGCTGCTCAGGGCTCATGCTCTCAAGCCAACTCTTAACCAACTGAGCCACTTGGCCAGACCCTATTCCCGTATTCTTATGTTTGAACTAGTTTCTCAGTATGTAGATCTAGAAAAATAAAAACTGAAATAAAATTGATAATGAACTCTCGTTTCAGCAACAAGTAGTATCGATTCATACATACATGGGAGAGAAAAAAAATTCAACTTTTTCAAGGGTGCATTTCCAATAAAATTTGATATTCTATGTTTTCCATTCGTTTATAAAAAGTTTAAGGTATTTATGTTTTGAGCAATTTTATGTCAAAAATAATGGTTATGATAACTCAATCCATAATGTTTACAATAACTCAATCCAAAGACATTTTAATAGCTAAAAACTTTTGTTTATAGGACACTGTTAAAATTGCATTTTATATTTATATTTTTGCTGCAAAGAAATATGATAAGGGTGATCAATAAAATGCTTTGTTTTCGGGCTGGCCAAGTGGCACGCTTGGGATGCAAGCGGCCCCAGGTCAGGTCCCACATGTGAGGGCCAGTGACACTGCCCTCAAAAAAAACAAAAACAAAAAAGTCCACCAGTGGCAAAAAAAAAGCTTTGTTTTCTTTTTATGTATTTTATTATTTTTTGATTACAGTTAACTTATATCAGTTTCAAGTGTACAACATAGTGGTTAGACATTTATATAACTTATGAAATGGTCACTCCCACAAATCCAGTGCCCATCTGACACCATACATAGTTATTACAATAATACTATATTCCCCATACTGTACTCTACATCCCCATGACTATTTTTTAAACTTTATTGGGGAACAATGTGTTTTTTCCAGGACCCATCAGTTCCAAGTCAAGTTGTCCTTCAGTCTTAGCCGTGGAGGGCACAAGCTCAGCTCTAAGTCAGCTGCTGTTTTCAATCTAGTTGTGAGAGACGCAGCCCACCATCCCATGCAGGAGTCAAACTGGCAACCTTGTTGTTAAGAGCACACGTTCTAACCAGCTGAACCATCCGGCCACCCACTGGCAGCTCAGCTGAAGTCATTGTCTTCAATCTAGTTGCAGAGGGCACAGCTGACTGGCCTATGTGGGAATCGAACTGATGAACCTGTTGCTCAGAGCATGCACTCTAACCAACTGAGCCACCCGGCCTCCCCTACCCATGACTATTTTGTAACTACCAATTTGTACCTCTTAATCCCCTCTCCCCCTTCACTTATTCCCCTCATCCCCAAAAGTTGGCAACCATTCAAATGCTCTTTGTATTTAAGAGTTTGTTTCTGTTTCTTATGCTCATTCATTCAGTTTTTCAAATTCCACATATAAGTGAGATCATGTGGTATTTGTCTTTCTCTGACTGACTTATTTCACTCAACATAATAGTCTCTAGGTCCATCCATATTGTTGCAAATGGTACAATTTCATTCTTCTTTATAGCGGAGTAATAATACTCCGTTGTATAAATGTACCACAGTTTCTTAAGCCAGTCATCTACCGATGGGCATTTCGGTTGTTTCCAAGTCTTGGCTATTGTAATAGCGCTGCAATAAACATAGGGGTGCATATATTTTTTCGAATTAGCGTCTTGGATTTCTCTGGGTAGATTCCCAAGAGTGGAATTGCTGGGTCATACGGCAGTTCCATTTCCAGTGTTTTGAGATACCTCCATACTGATTTCCATAATGGCTGCACCAATTTGCAGTCCCACCAACAGTGCACCAGGGTTCCCTTTTCTAAAAAAAAAAAAAAAAAAAAAAAGAGCTTGTTTCTGTTTTGTTTGTTCATTTACCCTGTTCTCTAGATTCCACATATAAGTGAAATCGTATATTTGTCTTTCTGTCTCTGACTTGCTCCATTCAGCACAATATCTTAAGGTCCATCCATGTTGCTGTATATGGCAAGATTTCATTCTTTTGATGCCTAATGTTCCATTGTATATATGTACCACTTCTTCATCCATTCATTCATTGATACACACCCATGTTGCCGCCATATCTTGGCTATTGTAAATAATGCTGCAATGAACATATGGGTACACATGTCAATTCAAAGTAGTGTTTTGGATTTCTTTGGATAATATCCAGAAGTGGGGTTACTGGGTACTTCTTTGTCTCTTAAGTCTACTTTGTCTGTTATAAGTATTGCTACCCCATTTTTTTTTATTTTCATTTTCATGAAATACCATTTTCCATTCTTTTCCTTTCAGTCTGTATGTGTCTTTTGATCTGAAGTGAGTCTCTTATAGGCATATGTAAGGTTTTGTTTTCTTATCCATTCACCCACACTTTTTCATTTGATCAGAGCATTTAATCCATTTACATTTAAAGTGAGTTTTGATATATATGTAGTTATTACCATTTTATTATTCATTTTTTAAAAAGATTTTATTAGGGAATTGGAGGAGGGGAACAGCGTTGGGGAATCAGGGAAGGGGAACAGACAAGTTGCTGTCCTTTTTTAATTTTTTTTTATTTTTTTGAGGGCGGTATCACTGGCCCTCACATGTGGGACCAAACCAGGGCCGCTGGCTTCCCAGGCCAGTGCTTAACCACCACGCCACTCAGCCAGCCCAGCTGTCCTTTTGTTCTTCAATCTAGTTGTGGAGGACATCGCTTCACTGGCCCATGTTGGTATTACCATTGCACTCTTCCCAGGTGAGGCAGATCAGTTGCCGGCCACTGGATGGCTGCTCACAGCGGCTCTTGCCAGCTCACGTCAGCTGCTGGCCACTCATGCGGGGTGCCAGCCACTCACAGTAGCTTATGGCAGCCCACTGCAGCAGGGACTGCAGCCTATACCATCACTGGTGACCCTTGGCAGCCCAGCTCCAGGTCAAGCTGTTTACCATCTTAGCTGTAGAGGGCTGTGTCACTGGCCCTCATGTGGGATCCAAACCAGGGCCCTACTGTTCAGAGCTGGAGTTCCATGCCAACTCCTAACCAGTATGCCACTTGGCCGGCTATAGTTGTTATTTTGATATGGTTGTGAGAGGAAGCAAGCACAACATTTATCTACTCTTCAGTTTTGACTGGAACTTTCCAGTAAGACTTTTAAGCATAAAAATATGTTAAGATAAAGTTCAATAGGGAAGTAAAATGGAAAAAATGAAGTAAAGACAAATATATATATATATATATATATATATATATATATATATATATATACACACACACATTTTCTGGCTGTTAAAGAAGAGCTTATTCTTTTAATTTTCAAATGGACAGTGGGTATCAAATCACTATATATTTAGATTTAATTTGAAATAATGATGGGAAACAACAATAAAAAATGATGGGATTAAGTTTTATATCATTTACTATAGATTGGAAATTATATCCTTTGTAATTATTTTAACTCATAATGGAAACATTCTTGTGTCACATGAAACATGTGAAAGAGGATCCACATTTTCAAAATTCTTTTAGGGATATAAGAGCAAAAATCAGAAAAACCTGATGATATTTGTATGAAATCAGAAAAGACCCAGAATAGTCAAAGTAATCCTAAGAGAAAAGGTTAATACTGGAGGTACAATACTCCATGACTTCAGCTTGTACTACACAGCAACAATAATTAAGATAGTATGGTATTGACAGAAAAACCAACACACAGACCAATGGACTAGAATTGAAAACCCAGAAATAAACCCACATAAACATGGACAGATAATTTTCTTAAAAGGAGCTAAAAACATACAATGGAGAAAAGACAACATCTTCAATAAATGGTGCAGGGAGAATTTGAAAGCCACATGCAAAAGAATGAAACTAGACTGCTAGTTGGTCACCATGTACCAAAATTAACTCAAAATGGATCAAACACCTAAAGACCTGAAACAATAACCTGCATAAAAGAAAGCATAGGTACTGAACTTATGGACCTTGGGTTCATAGAGGATTTTATGAATTTGACCTCAAAGGCAAGGGAAGTAAAAGCTAAAATAAATGAATGGGACTATGTCAAACTAAAAAGCTTCTGCTCAGCAAAAGAAACTATCAAGAAAACAAAAATGCAATCAAACACCTCCAATAAGTAGCTAATATCCAAAATATATAAGGAACTCATACAACTCAACAACAAAAAGACGAACAATTCCATTTAAAAATGGGCACATGGGGCTGGGCAAAAGGCTCAGTTGGTTAAGAGCTCACTCAAGAGTGCAAGCTGGGCCGGCCAAGTGGCGCGGTGGTTAAGTGCTGGCTTCGGAAGCCAGCGGCCCCGGTTCGGTCCCACATATGAGGGCCAGTGACACTGCCCTCAAAAAAAGAGTGCAAGCTGAGCTCTGATCAACAGCATTTCGATGCCCAGCCCAAGCTGAGCTGCCGCTGAGCTGCAAACAGGTGGCAGGATGGCTCAGCTAAAAGAAAAAATGGGCACAGGACATGAACAGAAACATCTCCCAATAAGACATACAAATGGCAAAAAGATATATGAATAATGTTCAACTTCATTAGCTATTAGGGAAATGCAAATAAAAACCACAATGAGATATGACCTCACACCTATTAGAATGGCTATTATCAACAAGGCAAATAATAATAAGAGATGGAGAAGCTGTGGAGAAAAGGAACCCTCATTCACTGTTGATGGGAATGTAAATTGGTACAGCCACTACGGAAAATGGTATGGAGATTCTTCAAAAAATTTAAACTAGAATTACCATACCCAGCAATCCCTCTCCTGGGTATATACCCCCAAAATATGAAAACATTTATCTGTAAAGATATATGTGCTCCAATGTTCATTGCAGCTTTATTTACAGTGGCCTAGACATGAAACAACCAAAGTATCCTTCAATAGATGATTGGATAAAGATGTGGTATATATACACAATGGAATACTACTCTGCCATAAGAAAAGATGAAATAGTGCCATTTGTGACAACATGGATAGATCTTTAGATTATTATGCTCAGTTAAATAAGTCAGACAGAAAAAGTCAAGAAGAAGATGACTTCACTCATATGTGGGATATAAAACTGAAGAGAAAAAAGGAACAAGGCAAACAAATAAAAAAACAAAACTCATAAACACAGACAACAGTTTAGTGTTACCAGAGGGTAAGGGGAGAGGAGGTATGGTAGAAGAGGGTAAAAGGGGATCAAATATATGGTGATAGAAGGAGAACTGACTGTGGGTGATGAGCACATAATGCAATACAAAGATGATGTATTATAGAATTATACACTTGAAACCTATGTAGTTTTGTTGACCATTGTCACCCCAATAAATTTTAATAAAAAAAGAAAAAAGGCATGGAAACCACTAGTCTGAGAAATATTTTTCTACTCCATAATGAAATTATATTCTAGAATATTTTCTTTAAAAATTAAAAAAGATTGCCTTTTACATTTACATCTTTAATCAACCTGGAATTGATTTTTGTAGGATATCAAGTAGAAAAATTTATTTTACCCCTAAACATTGCTCAGATAGACACAGGACCATTTCTTGACTGGATCATCTATTCTTTCCTAATTTGTAATGCCACATTGGTTATATATATATATATATATATATATATATATATATATATATATATATATATATATATATATATGTTTCCATATGGAAACATGTGGGTCTATTTCAGTCATTATTTTCTGTTTCATTGGCCTCTTTGCCTGTGTGTAGACATGTCACATTGCCTAAATCACTAAATCACATAATAAGTCTTGATATCTAGAGGGCAAGTACACATATCTTGTTCCTCTTCGTCAAAATTGTCTTTGCTATTCTTGGCTGTTTGTTCTTCCATATGAATTTTTGAATTATTTTGTCAAATTCCATTAAAACCTCTGTTGCAATTTTTATTGAATTTCACAAGATCTATATTTAGATCCATTTGGGAAAAATATCATTATGATATTGAGTTTTCCAATGCATGAATATTATATTGGCAAAGACAACTAGTTGTCTGTTCAAAATACATCCTTCTTTCCTTCCTAATAGAACCTGGCTTTATTCTACATGGTAATGTGCCCAGATAAAATAATACACTTTCCATTCTCCCTTGCAGCTAGGAATAGTTAATAAGGTTAACTATTCAATAAGGCTACTGGAATGGGTCTTCAAAGGGACCTGTCTTAGGTGGGAAGACATCACTCATCCCCAGCTTTCTCCTTCGTCCATTCACAAATATCCCCTCTTTACAGCTCTAAAAATCATGCCTTTGCACTCCATTCACACTGCCTCTGCTGTGAACTTCCTCATTTTCTGTATTCACCTCATAAGTCATCTCGCCACCAACACTCCCCATCCGTTCTCTATGTTACTATACCAGGGTGATTTTTTTCTAACATCCAACTGTGATCATTTTACTACCTTACTTAAAATTCTTTTAATGGCTCTGATGCTTTGAGAAGTGGTTCTCAAACCTTGTGGCACCAGAATCAGTTGGAGAGCATAAGGGAGCTTTACATTTTCCTCAAACATAGCCCAGATTTACTGACTCTGAATCACTGGAACAGGGCATATCCAGTAATAAGTAGTTCCAAAAAGTTTATCAGGTGACTCACCATCAGGTTTGGGAAATACCAACTTATATGATAGAGGCCAATTTATTTAATGTGCCTCACAAGGTGTTATAGACTGAACTGTGTTCCCCCAAAATTCATATGATGAAATCCTAACCTCTAGTACCTCAGAATGTGGTTGTATTTGGAGATAGGGCCTTTGAAGGGGTAATTAAATTAAAATGAGGCTGTTAGGGTATACCCTAATCCAATATGACTGATGTCTTTATAAGACACACCAAAAGGGAAGGCCATGTGAAGACACAGGAAGAAGAGTTATTTGAAAAGTAAGAGGAGAGACCTCAGAAGAAACTAAACCTGCCAACAGTGTCATCTCAGAATTCCAACTTCCAGAACTGTGAGAAAATTAATTTCTATTGTGTAAGCTACCCAGTCTATGGTATTTTGTTACAGTGCCCAGAGCAAATTAATACACAGGGATTTTATCTGGGCCCTGACTACCTCTCTAGAGCCTCTACTCTCTATCAGGCTCATCCATCCCTCTATCAAAACCCACTCACACCTCCACCACTTACTAGGTTTTTTTTTGAGGGCAGTGTCACTGGCCCTCATATGTGGGACTCAAACCGCTGGCTTCCTAAGCCAGCGTTTAACCACCGCGCCACTCACCCGGCCCAATCTTTTTTTTTTTTTTTGAGGGCAGTGTCACTGGTCCTCATATGTGGGATCCGAACCGGGGCTGCTGGCGTCCCAAACCAGCTCTTAACCAATGTGCCACTTGGGCGGCCCCCACCACTTACTAGTTTTGAAACCTTGGGCAACCTAACCTCTCTGTCTTCAGTTTTCTTATCCCTAGGGTTGCACTATGATTAAATGTGATCATCTATGTAATATATTTAGCACAGGATGAACATAAAAACATTCATTCAATAAATGTTAGCAGCTGCACTGCAGCCACCAGACATTAATTGCCATTCCCCAAATGCATGCTGTTTTGTTTCACTTCCATGAGTTGGCACATGATGACATGTCTGCTTAGAATGCTTTTCTCCCAGTGCTTCACCTAGTTAACTCTTGGCTGTCCTTTAAGACTGAAGTACTGGTGGAGCTAGCTCTAATCCACCCTTCCTAATCCACCCCAGTCTAGAGCCCACTTCTGGATTCCAACAGCATGCTGGACTCCAACAGTCCACAAAAGTGAGAAGCCATCGCAGTTTTAAATGGAGGCATGACCTGATCTGGCTTGAGTATCTACTATGTGCCAGGTATCATTCTAGATATGAGTTAAGACAAGAGTAAAAAGAATACTTAACTCATAGGGTTACTGAGAGGATTATGAGAGATAAAGTGTGCCAAGCACTTAAGACAGTGTCTGGCATAGGGTAGTCAGTAAATGCTAAATATTATTATCTGTCTATATTCAGGATACTCCCTTACATCCATTGACATTTGTAGCCTTTGTTCAGTCTTCCCTTTTATTTATTTATTTATTTATTTATTTATTTTTTTTTAAAGATTTTATTGCGGAATTGGCGGAGGGGAACAGCGTTGGGAAATCGGGGAAGGGGAACAGACAAGTTGCTGTCTTTTTGTTCTTCAGTTTAGTTGCGGAGGATGTTGCTTCACTGTTGGTATCGTCATTGCACTCTTCCCGGATGAGGCAGATCGGTCGCTGGCCTCTGGATGTCGCTCACCGCGGCTATTGGCAGCTCACTCTTGGCTGCCAGCCGCTCACGCTGGCTGCGGGCCACTCACTATAGCCTATGGCAGCCCACACCATCACCGGGGCTCGCACAGCCCAGCTCCAGGTGGAGCTGTTGTTAGCTGTAGAGGGCAGTGTCACTGGCCCTCATGTGGGATCCGAACCGGGGCCGCTGGCATCCCAAAACCAGCGCTTAACCAATGCGCCACTCGGCCGGCCCCCAGTCTTCCCTTTTAAATGCAAATTCCACTACCATCCTTGGTAATGACCCCTCCAACATGCTAGCCTCCCTCCTGGACCTCAACTCCAGTAGCTTTCAACTCCACCCTACTCCATACACAGTATGACAACATCCTGACCTTGACATTGTTAGAGTGTTGGAATTTGTAGACTGAATAGATTGTGTATAACCATAGGAATGCATTAGATATATTATAGAAAGTCCAGGTGAAATTTTCCATTAGCTTGAGATCAACATGTGCTCTTCTGCCTCCACTACAAACAAGCAAGTCTCTTCTGTATAACTGTGTCCCAGGAACATAAAGGTAGAGAAGGGAAAGAGTGGTCTGACTGGAGATGCAAGTTTTGCTGACACAAGATAGGGGGAATGAATTTTTATGACTGCTTAAATAGAGGAAATTATAGTAGCAGTCTTTCTGGCAGCAAGGAGGGAGTGAGAGGTTACTAATGAAGACACCCAAGTAAAAGCTGGGAAACTGAAGGGCAGATGCTGACAATGAACATTGTTCAATATGAATGATCTTCACAAAGGTTGTGCTCTGAGTCAAGACTAATCCTACTCAGAATTCCAAGATGGCGGAGTAGGTCAACACTGTGCTTGCCTCTTCCCATGAACACATTAAAAATACAACTAAAATATAGATAGTCAATTCTGGAGAACTGTCTGAAGTCTAGCTGAACATAAATTTTATAACTAAGCATATAAAGAAGAAGCCATGTGGAGACTGGTAGGAGGGGGAAGATGCAAAATGGGCTGGCCCCAAAACTCCATGTCGCAGTTTAAAATCAGGAGGAATATCTCAGCCACAGAGGATCCCCCCACTGGACAATCAAGGAACCCCAACCCACACCAGGCTCTCCAGCCCAGAGTAGTGGTACCAGGAAGAGAAGCCCCCACAACATATCCCAAACAGTGGGATACCACAGTCCAGGTGGGACACAAGGCTGAAGAAAACCCAGAAGTCCTTTTAAAGGGCTCAAACAGACTCACTTACAGGCACTTACCCTGGGCTCTGGCTGAGAGACAGTGACCAGGGGCATCAGAGACATACAGGGAAAGACTGAGTTGTATGGTTGCTAGGTGAGGACTGGAGGGACAGTTGCCATTTTCCCTGTGTGGGGTCTTTCTACGTTGCAGCTGGCAGGCAGGCACCATATTTCCTGTGTTGAGCCCCCACCAAGCCTGTGGACAAATCTGAATCTGAATTGGTTTGGTGAGCTCCACTTGCTCCACCCTGGTGACTCACTAAGACTCAGCCACACTCAACTCCCTACCACAGGAGGGTTTATCAGCAGCTGAACCTTATAGGAGCTAGCAGGTTCCCTACTATATAAGGTCACCCAGCAAAACTGGAAGAGGTAGCAGATCTACCTGATACATAGAAACAAAACAGAGAAACAATCAAACTGTGGAAATAAAGAAATACATCCAAAATTAAAGAACAGGAGAAAACTGCAGAAAAAGAACTAAATGAATTGGAGGCAAGCAACCTACCAGAGACATAGTTTAAAACACTGGTTATAAGGGTGCTCAAGGAACTTAGTGAGAACTTCAACAAAGAGATAGCAAGCATTAAAAAAAACATAGAAAACATTAAAAAGGATCCAGTCAGAAGTGTGGAATACAATAACTGAAATGAAAACTGCAGTAGAAGGAATAACCAGCAGACTAGATGAAGCAGAGGATCAAATCAGCAATTTGGGAGACAAGGTATCAGAAAACACTCAATCAGAACAGGAAAAGAATAAAAAATATGGTGGTCATGGTAGGCCCTATTGAGAAGGTGACAATTAAGCAAAAACTTGAAGAAGGCGAAGGACAAGCCATGAAGATAACTTATCTGCTCAAATAATTTTAACATTATCCTGGAAGCCATACTGCACATTTTAACTCAGATGGCCTTGTGCAGGCTAGATTTTGACGGGACCAGTCTAGAGACAGTGAGGCCAATTAGGAGACTGGATAATGATGAGACATGCTTATAATCAGACAGATCTTGGTTTGAATCACTGTTCCATCTCACACACATACTAGCAGCATGACTTTGGGCAAGCTACCTAACCTCTCTATACCTCAATGTGTTCATTTATAAAATGGGGATAATGATAGTTACATATTTTATAAGGTTGCTATGAGAATTAAGTGAAATAAATTTGCTTGCAGTTACTATTATTGCAATAAGTCAGATGTGCGATTCCCGGAGTTTAACAGTGGGAGAGAATCAGAGGGGAAACTATCTTAGCAAATGACTAAAACCCCAAAAGAAGTCTTTTCTCCCTAAAAGCCCCCTTTTCTTGAAGGGCAGAATCATTTGGGGATGCTGGTGATACAATCTTCCCCTTGAAATGAAACATTCTCATTCAGAACCTCTTATCTCACTACAGTAACCTGTAAGAAAGCCCATTTCTGAAACAAAATTCATCTGTCGGTCTGATAATCCTACAGTACATTTGAAATAAATCCTGCATTTTATGTACGTAGATTTCCTTTGCTTCTCTTCTTTCTACTTTGTTTTCCCTATTCATTTTCATCTCCCAATTCCCTTCCTGCCCCCACCGAGTGTCTTTCTTTTACCTTTCATCCTTCCCTCCTTGGTCACAGATCATATTGTAATCTCAGTCCCCTCGTTTATTAGCTGAGTGCTATTGGGATAGTTACCCTCTCTGGGTCTCAATTGCCTCTGTAAAATGGATTAAATAAGAGAATCACTAACTTACAACAAAGAACACGTTGTATGGCTACCACAGTGCCTGGTCTATAATAAGAACTCAACGTGTTCGTTCTCTTCTCTTTTTATCCTTTAACCTCTATTTCGCTACTCAACCCCAGAACCCAGCAGGTAAAAATCGTGGGAAAAAAAAAAACCCACCTCGGGGCTAAAAGCTGGGAGCATGAGCTGGGGGCGGGGACTGCGCGGTGCCTACAGCACATGCGCGCCAGTTCTGTCAGGTTCTGGTTTCCAGCTGGGGGTTGGGGGACGGAGGGCTTCGTTTGCCCTGCCTGGCCTCCTCCTCCTCGCCTTGGGAAGTGGCTGGACCTCGGCTGCACCACGGTTGGAATCATCGCTGAGTTTGCGACGCTGGGCCTGAGTGGTAAGTTCGAAAATGGCGGAAGGGGAAGAAGGAGGGGCTTTGCAGGGCGGGAGGCTGGCCTCAGGACGGGGGTGGCGATAAGGAAACTAAGGGGGTCCCACTGGCTCAGCTTGGGCCGTGAGACGGTCAGACTGCGGCCCGTACCTCTTTGAGGCCCTTTGAGCCCTTCAGGATACCTCCGGGGGATGGGCGGGCTGGTGGGCGCCAGTGAGAGAGAAGGGACTTCCGTTTCCTTTTAGGCGGGACCGCGGAGCCGAGTTGGCATTTCCAGATTGGGGCTTGGGCTGCCCCTCCTCCAGAACCCTCCCCTGAGGACCGCTCTGGGCGCCGCGGACTCTCCTGGCACGGTGGGTACTGTCCACTTGGGCTTCCTCCTTCCTTCCTGTCCCTCTTTCTTTTCTCCCCTCCCCTCTTTCCCCTCGGGCCACGCGTTACCGGGAAAGGCCGCCCTTGCCCAGCGCAGGTGGCCTGCCAGGGCTCCTCGCCCAGGTTCCTGGGACTGTAGAAGGAAGGCGTGGGCGGGTGGGTACCAACTTGAACCCCGTAATCCCTAAGGTAAATCGAATCAAAGAACTTTTTGTTAGTGATCAAAGGGACTACCCTCCTTTCTGATGCCTGTGGCATGCATGGATCTGGGTGGAGTGCGTGTGGTGAGGGTGTGTGAAGCAGAAAGAATAGGAGCCAAAGAGCTTCCGGAAGAGGAAATTAGCTAGTAATTCTTTCCAACCTTTGCAGGTTTAGTCATCTCCCCAGGATCTTCTGTAAGTAGAGCAAAATTCAATCTAACTTTCAGTTTCATTATTTTAACTCTATAATAAACTTAATTATTTTCATTTCCGGAGGAGGGAGAGTGGTTATTGAACCTAAGCCACGGCCCTCCTCCAAAAAAAAGAAAAAGGTCAATCAAAGCTTTGTAAAAACCTACCCGATTTTAATAATATGCTGCTTTGTTTTCAAATGTAATTATGTCACTAGTTCTGTCAGAAGTATTCCTTGATAGTTAACGAGGCTTAGAAATTAACTCTGGTAAGACTGGAGGTTACTATGGTGTTTCTTCTGTCTCTTGTATATTTTTTTTACTTAACATTTGTTACAACCAGTTCTAGAGAACACTGTTACTACAAACGGCCATCTTAGAATTATAACATTTTTGAGTTGGAAGGGATCTTAGTTCAAACTTGTTATTTTACAAAAGCAGAAACTGAGGCCCAGGAAAATTTCATGGCTTGCCTAACTAAGGCTATGGACTACTTAAATTAGAAACCAGGTTGTCTGGCTCCTTGCTCACTACTCTTTCTGTGTAACTGCTCCACCATAGCCTCCAAGCAAGAAAATTAAATGTATTCAGTACACCGCACATTTCTGAAGCATATACCACTTTGTGCCAGATGATCTGCTACTATATTCAAGGAATTTAACATGCTTATGAAGCTGCTGCTTGAGACGTTTTCCCCCATTGTTCAGTAAGTGGCAACAGTTTAGGTTAAAAAGATTTATAGACACACAGGCACATAAGTATATTTGAATATATTCAGGTAACTTCTTCAAGGATACATAAGAAAAATGTTTTGGTTTATTTTTTACATAAGAAAAATGTTAATGATTACTTATGGAGGGTGAAAAGGGGTTTGGGTGGCTTTTTGCTTTGCGCTTCACATGTATCCTAATGTATTGTTTGAATTTCTTTCATAAACATTATTGATTTATAATTAAAAACAATTTTTAAACTTCACAAGCATGTATCAATATAGATAAGTATATATCAATAATACATGTATATATATTTATGTATCACTGGTTTGGTTTTTTTGTTTGTATTATAAAATTTAATATGGTTCATGTCAGCTCAACTGGCAAAGGAGGCTTGATTTTTGCATGCTCACGTTTCTTCTTTGGTTTTCTCCTGTTGTTCCTAATGTAAGATGGTAAAAGTTATACATGTTACTAGTTTTGTTTTGTTTTTAAGATTTTATTGGGGAATTCGGGGAGGGGAACAAACAAGTTGCTGTCCTTTTGTTCTTCAGTCTAGTTGTGGAGGACATTGCTTCACTGGCCCATGTTGGTATCGTCATTGCGCTCTTCCAGGCTGAGACAGGTCAGTCGCTCGCCATTGAACGGCTGCTCATGGTGGCTTATGGCAGCCCACTGCTTGCAGGGGCTGCAGCCTACGCCATCACCGTTGACACATAGCCCAGCTCCAGGTTGAGCTGTTATTCACCATCATAGCTTTAGAGGGCACAGCGTCAGTGGCCCTCATGTGGGATCCGAACTGGACCCTGTTGCTCAGAGCTGGTGTTCCCAAGCCAACATTTAACCAGCGTGCCACTTGGCTAACCAATGTTACTAGTTTTTAAATGTTATAAGAACATGTTGTACGCTTCTGATTATCACATAATGTAGCAAACTAAAACATTCCAGATATCAAATTTGACACAATGAAAAAATCGAATGTAGAATCTAGAGAAGAATCTTTTTTTTTTTTGTAATAAGTTTATTATATGGCCATACTTCTACACATGTCTTTCACCTTTTGTTCATTTGTTTTTATTTAAAGATTTTATTGGGGAATTGGAGAAGGGGAACAGCCAAGTTGTTGTCCTTCAATCTTAGTTGTGAAGGGCGTAGATAGCTCAGCTCCAAGTCCAGTCTTCATCCGGCTGCCTGGTGGCAGTTCACAGTCACTCAGCTCAAGGTGCTGTGTTCAGTCTTAGTTGTGGGTGGGCGTAGCCATCCATCCCATGCAGCAGTCGAACTGGCAACCTGGTTTTCAGGAGCACGTGCTCTCACCAGCGGAGCCATACTTCCACCTGATGGCAGCTCAGCTGAGGCGCAGCTCACTGGCCCATGTGGGAATCAAACTGGCAACCCTGTTGCTTGAAGCTCATGTGTGCTCTTAACCAACTGAGCCACTCAGCCACCCCAGAAGCTAACACTCTTAACCATCTGAGCAACTCTGCTGGCTCAAGAATAATTTTTTTAAAAGATTTTATTGGGGAATTAGGGGAGGGGAACAGCGTGGGGGAACTGTGGAAGGGGTACAGAAAAGTTGCTGTCCTTTTGTTGTTCGTCTAGTTGTAGAGGACATTGCTTCACTAGCCCATGATGGTATTATCATTGCACTCTTCTCAGGTAAGGCAGATCGGTTACTGGCCTCTGGACGGCTGCTCACTGTGGCTCTTGGCAGCTCACAGTGGCTGCCAGCTGCTCACGCTGGCTGCTGGCCACTCACTGTAGCCTATGGCAGCCCATTGCAGCAGGGGCTACAGCTATGCCATCCCCGGGGACTTACGGCAGCCCAGCTCCAGGTGGAGCTGTTGTTCACCATCTTAGCTGTAGAGGGCAGTGTCACTGGCCCTCATATGTGGGATCCAAACCAGGGCCGCTGGCTTCACAAGCCAGCTCTTAACCAACGCACCACTCAGCCGGCCGAAGAATAATTAAAAAAAAAAGAAAACTGGAAAGGTCGCTAGTGATTAGTAGTTAAGTTTTTTCTTTCTTTGAATAGATTAATTAAGAGTCAAAGAAGAGGGCCGGCCAAGTGGTGCATTGGTTAAGAGCTGGCTTGGGATGCCAGCGGCCCCGGTTCGGATCCCACATATGAGGGCCAGTGACACTGCACTCTACAGCTAACAACAGCTCCACATGGAGCTGGGCTGCGAGCCCTGGCGACGGTGTAAGCTGCAGCCCCTGCTTCAGTGAGCTGCCATAGGCTACAGTGAGTGGCTGGCAGTCAGCATGAGCAGCTGTCAGCCGGCGTGAGCTGCCAATAGCCACAGTGAGCGACCATCCAGAGGCCGGCGACCGATCTGCCTCATCTGGGAAGAGTACAATGATGATACCAACATGGGCCAGAGAAGCAACGCCCTCCAAAACTAGACTGAAGAACAAAAAGACAGCAATTTGTGTGTTCCCCTCCCCCAATTCCCCAATAAAATCTTTTAAAAAAAAGAGTCAAAGAAGAAAAGTTTCCCAAGGTTGTATATCTGATTGTTATCAGAGCTTGGACTAGGATCTAGGTCCTAGTCCAGTGCACCTTGTAAATGATACCTGTAATTTTATTGCTTTTTAGTGTATTCGATGATGCCAACTAGGCAGATAAAGATGGTGACTAAAGGTTAGACAGTCCCATTTCAGTCGATAAGAATTACTGTAATTAATGTACCATTAACTTGTATAGTGTTTGAAATATTTTAGTAATGTAAATGTTCCCTTTACATTGTTGTAATCATTAATTTGTTTGGTGAATCCTTTGTTTATATTACAAATTCTTAGAGACCCCAAATATGAAATTATATATTTCACTGTTTTTGTTTAGAATCATATATGAGTCTGGTAGTGCTAACAGGAAAAAAACCGCTGTGTTTTATTTTTAAAAAATTCTTGAGCGCCCACTCTATTCCAGGCATTGTTACTATGTAGTAGGGTACTAAAGATGAATATGGCAGCATAGATGCCCTTGTTCTTTTTAGGCTGGAAGATTATCACAGGCTGTCAATTCTCAAACTTAATCTCTGGTCTAATCTGGTAATAGTATTATAGAATATAACCTGTAGCATTGTTTAACAACGAGATAGAAAGCATTAAAAAAAATCACAGAAAACATAAAAAAGATCCAGTCAGAAGTGAGGAATACAATAACTGAAATGAAGACTGCACTAGAAGGAATAACCAGCAGACTAGATGAAGCAGAGGATCAAATCAGCAATTTAGGAGACAGGTATCAGAAAACAGAATGGGGGCCGGCCAAGTGGCGCATTTTTTAAGAGCTGGTTTGGGATGCCATCAGCCCTGGTTCAGATCCTACATATGAGGGCCAGTGACACTGCCATCTACAGCTAACAATAGCTCCACCTGGAGCTGGACTGCATGAGCCCCTGCGAGGGTGTAGGCTGCAGTCCCTGCTGCAGTGGGCTGCCATAGGCTGCAGTGAGTGGCCAGCAGCCAGCATGAGCTCCCAATAGCCGCAGTGAGCGGCCCTCCAGAGGCCGGCTACTGAGTGCAATGAAGATACCAACATGGGCCAGTGAAGCAACGTCCTCCGCAACTAGACTGAAAAACTAAAAGACAGCAACTTGTCTATTCCCCTTCCTGGATTTCCCAACGCTGTTCCCATCCCCGAATTCCCCAATAAAAATCTTTAAAAAAAAAAAAAAAAAAGCAGAAAGGTATCAGAGGTATCAGAAAATTGTGTGAGTAGATTTGAGGAGGCAAAAACAGGGGTAAAATAAGTTGATATTGAAGTGAACAGATATTGGTTTTGTATCACAGAGGTCATGTGATACAGTGGGAAAAGCTCTAGATTGGATTCCTGGGTTCTTGGCTTTGTTTCAATTAGCTGTAGAATTGTGATCAAGTCACTAAGCCTCGGTTCCTCCATATTTTTTCCATAACTTCTTGATATATTTATTCCATTTGATTAAAAACAAACAGTATTTGAAATGTCATATATTATAAAAGAAATATGTGTATTATAGAAAATTTATGAAATTCAGAATAGTATAAAGAGAATAAGTATAACCCACATTCTTTTGTATTTACTTACTTTTTTCATGTAGGATCATATTGTATATATTGGGTTGTTGGAAAAGTGACGACGTATTTTTGAAAAAAATATGACTTCTCCGACACCCAATTGATTGTTTTAATCTTTTTTCTCTCATTCAGCATTCTGTATTGAACATTTCCTGTGTCGTGAAGTATTTCAAAATATAGTTTTTATTTATTTGGCATGTTCTATGTCCCATTTCTTTCGTCTGTAGAATAACACGTTTGAGTTAGTTGATTCAAAGATTCAAAACCCATTATAATATTTTCTTTTTTAAACTGGTTATCTCAGGTTTTATCAAGGAGAAAAGTCCCATATAGTAATCCCAAATATGTTTGGAATAAATATTTTAAATAAAGGGACAAGAAATTAAGAACAAGATGGAGATATAGTCCTTAATAATTTATGGTTTATATCGACAATTAAGTTTGCGAACTCATCCTAGAAAAAGTGCTACATATCTCATTGCTGAATGTCACTACTGTCACCTTTGAAGTATTCCCTTTGGGAAGTTATGCACCCATACCAGCACCTAGACCACCCTTCAAAGCAATTTCGGAACTCTTTTTCTGGAATGGCCATCAGAACTATCATCATATTACCTTGATATCCTGAACGTCATCAAAATGGCTTCCTTTCAATATTTCTTTTTTCTTCGGGTAAAGAAAGTAGTCATTGGGGGCCAGATCAGGTGAGTAAGGAGGGTGTTCTAATAGTTATTTGTTTACTGGCTGAAACCTCCCTCAGAGACAGTGGCATGTGAACTAGTGCATTGCTGTGATGCCAGAGCTATAAATTGTTGGCAAAACTTTCTGGTCATCTAACATTTTTTTTTTGAGAGCAGTGTCACTGGCCCTCATATGTTGGACTGAACGGGGGAAGCCAGTGCTTAACCACCGTGCCACTCTGCCAGCCCTGGGTCATCTAACTTTTTCATGTAGCCTTTTAATCACTTCCAAATAGTAAACTTGGTTAACTGTTTGTCCAGTTGGTACAAATTCATAATGAATAATCACTCTGATATCAAGAAAGGTTAGCAACAGCATTCCAACAAGTTTGCAAACTTAATTGTCAGAACTCTTACTTTCATTTATTTTAAAATTACACATGCTAAATTCTTGGATTTTAATTTGTTAGAGGTACAAGTGATACATGTATCATTACTGTGTTGAAAGCTAACTTAGCTAGTTTAACTTTGTAGGGTGGGTATATAATAGGTTAAGAGGGTGAAACTGGGCTTCTGTGTTTGAAATTCTGGGATTATCGTAGCACAGAGGAGAATTTGTGGAAGCTCAGAAAAATTCAATAACTTGTCCAAGGTCCAAATAGCTATTAAGTTGCAGGGATAGGATTTGAATTTAGATTTCTCTGATTCCAGAATTCATGGTTTCCTTCCATTGCATGATGTATTTGAAAAGATAAAAGATCCCTTAAACATATTTCTTGATTGTATGGCTTTGATCAAAGTTAACCAACTTGGTATCTTTGAATAAATTGAGGAGCTAAAGTGATAACAGTTGAGGTAGCACTTAGGAAAATAAGCACCTTCTACTTTGAGCTGAACTTGAACATCAATGTATTGACAGTGGCTGGCATGTAGTAAGGAGGTTCTTGGTTAAAAAAAACGTTGATTGAATACTCCTGCTTATTACAAAGAAATGTATTAGATGGGATAAAACAAACAATCTTTTAAAGCCTTCCACATAATTGAAAAGAAAGGCCTTTCTATATTCTGAGAAATTAAGGAAAGCAGTTGTTGATTAGTTATTGTATCTGCCATAGGAATTTGAGGCCTAACTTAAGAGTTACGTTTTATCTTCTCCGTGTATACTTAATAGTAGGTTGTCCATTGTGTGATAAAAGCATATTTATGTGCGTTTTGTAAGACTTGGTGTGTATTTTTATTTTTAATTACGGTATAGTTGTAGCTCTGCTATTTGATACATTTTGGAATTTGATTTTGGTATGTTTGGTACCCAATCTTTATTAAGGATACCTTTGATTCACTTATCATGATCTGTTTTTTTGTTTTTAACTGGGGAATTGGGGGAAGGGGAACAGACAAGTTGCTGTCCTTTTGTTCATCAGCCTAGTTGTGGAGGACATTGCTTCACCTGACCATGTTGGTATCATCATTGCTCTCTTCTTGGGTGAGACAGATTGGTTGCCAGCCTCTGGATGGCCACTCACAGCGGCTCTTGGCAGCTTACACTGGCTGCCAGCCACTCACGCTGGCTGCTGGCTACTCACTGTAGCCTATGTCCGCCCACTCCAGCAGGGGCTGCAGCCTACACCGTCGCTGGGGCTAGCACAGTCCAGCTCCAGTCGGAGGTGTTGTTCAACATCTTAGCTGTAGAGGGCAGTTTCACTGGCCCTCATATGTGGGATCCAAACCAGGTCCGCTGGTGTGCCAAGCCAGCTCTTAACCAACGCGCCACTCGGCCGGCCCTATCATGATCTGTTTTTGATAATGTATAATATTTTCAAGGATCTGGGTCATGGTGAAAAGTGAGGTTTACCTGTGTGGGGGAGGAAAAATAATGCTCCTTCTATTCTCTTAAGTTCTTCTGGCTGGTCTAATAGTCAAATTGACATGTGACAGATTAACAGGAGAAAATAACCAAATTGATTATGTATGTACATACAGAAGTTCTGAATGTTGGACCATAGGACAGATCGGGCAGTTAAGGCTTTTTTTTTTTTTGAGGGTAGCCAGCACTTAACCACCACGCCACTCGGCAGGCCCGAGGCTTATATGCCATTCTGTACTAAGGAGAGGGAGGCAGGGGTCCGGGACTTCAAAGGGAAAGTAGGCAATTCACAGGTAGATGGGAGAGCAAACGTGGTAAATAAATTCTTGCTAAGTCACCCAGAACCAATGGGGAGTCTAACAGAACAGACCTTGTAGTTTCCTCTCTGCAGCACTTGGATCATATTATGCTAAGATGATAGCTCTCTTCCTTTAAGCAGGTTTTTCTATCTGAATTCCTTTAGGAAGGTAAGAAGAAGGGTCAAAGTTTCTTTCTGAGTCTTTTTTTCTTTTTTTTAAAAGATTTTATAGGGAAATTGGGGAAGGGAACAGTGTTTGCAAATTGGGGAACGGGAACATTGTGTTTTTCCAAGACCCATCAGCTCCAAGTCAAGTTGTTGTCCTTTAATCTTAGTTGTGGAGGGTGCAAGCTCACCTCCAAGTCCAGTAGCCACTTTCAATCTAGTTGTGGGGCGGGGCGGGGCGGGTGCAGCCCACTATCCCATGTGGGAGTCGAACCAGCAACTTTGTTGATAAGAGCACTTGCTCTCACTAGCTGAGCCATGCAGTCGCCTGTTGGCAGCTCAGCAGCAGCTCAGCTTGGGCGCAGCTCACTGGCCCATGTTGGAATCAAACTGGCAACCCTGCTGCTCAGAGCTCATGCTCTAACCATCCCGCCAGCCCCGAGTCTTTTGTTTGTTAAAAATAATGAGGTTAAACTCATATTGGGTCATCGGAAAAGTCATGATGCATTTTTTGTAACAAAAAAACAGAAAAAATATGTCATGCCTTTTCCGACAACCTAGTATTTCAAAAAGGAATATTTTAGAGTGGCAGACTCTGCTTCCCCTCAACTGTATACACTGGGAATAGCTTAAACTCACGGTCAGACAGAAGTTAACCTGAGTGAGCTAAGGCTGATTTACTAAACTGGTCAAAACTGCTGCCACAATGCATTCCCTGGTATGTTTATAAATACTTATATATGGTTTGAACTTTTATACTTCTGTAATAATTTTGTTAACCTCAAAACACAGGCCTCTCAGCATATATTGATTGCTATATGATTTACCTTTCTATGGCTCTAGCTAATTTTTCAACCCTTGAAAGGGCAAGTAACCTAACACTTTTTTGCTACCCACTGGACAACACCTTCTGCCAGTAATCCATATAATAATTTACTTAGATCTATATTGGTCATAAATTCTGGGTTTGATTTTTGACTGTCATTTACTGGCTGGGTGCTCTTTGATGAGTAATGACCAGTCAGAAAACCACAGTTTTCCCATATTTCTTTTTTTTTTTTTTGAGGGCAATGTCACCGGCTCTCATATGTGGGATCTGAACCAGGGCTTCTGGCGTCCAAAGCCAGATCTTAACCACCGAGCCACTTGGCTGGCCCAGTTTTCCCATATTTCAAATGGGGGTTATGATAATGTTATATAGGGTAAATTAGATACCACATGAAAACATTCTAAATTGTAAAGTACATTACATATTTTAGTTATCAGAGGTAACATAGTGAAAAACAAAAGAGGGTGGACTATGGAATCACACATGCTCATGCTTAAATTTTGACCCTGTGTTACAACAAATAGGATTAGAAATTTTTCGTTTCACTTCAGCGTGTTTTAATAGATTAGAGAAAATATTTACATGTGGCTACAGTGTGGGATGGAGGGAAATAAAAGTTCATTTGTAAATAGTGTTTAGAACACATGGGCACTCATCAAATATGTTGTGCTGTTGGGATTTTTTTGTTTCTTTTTTTGAGGGCAGTGTTACTGGCCCTCATATGTGGGACCGAACCGGGGACGCTGGCTTACCAAGCCAGCGTTTAACCATCGTGCCACTTGGCCGGCCCTTGTTGTGCTGTTTTAATTTGACTTGTAGTCACTTACTGTAGCAAGGTGTCACTTTTTAAAATTAAAAGCCAGACAGAAGACAAACTTACTAAATGTGTATAGGCAGCACAGTGGCTTTCAGATAGAAATAAATATTTATACTGAGGGAAAAAAAAGACTTCGGCTTTTATCAAGAACTTGTTTCAGTACTTCCTTGAGATCTCAACATGATCATGAAAGAGAATACTTAATTCTGAGAAATATCTAGGGTAGATATTACCCACTCACCAAGTCATCCATTAAAAGACCCTCAGCATGGCACTTATGGAACCATCGGATTTTTTTTTTAAAGATTTTTTTGGGGAATTGGAGGAGGGGAACAGCATTGAGGAATCTGGGAATGCTGTCTTCTTGTTCTTCAGTCTAGTTGCGGAGGACGTTGCTTCACTGGCCCATGTTGGTATCGTCATTGCACTCTTCCCAGATGAGGCAGATAGGTCGCTGGCCTCTGGACGGTTGCTCACCACAGCTATTGGCAGCTCACACTGGCTGCCAGCCTCTCACGCTAGCTGCCGGCCACTTACTGTAGCCTATGACAGCCAACTGCAGCAGGGGCTGCAGCCTATACTGTCGCCGGGGCTCGCAGCCCAGCTCCAGGTGGAGCTGTTGTTAGCTGTAGAGGGCAGTGTCACTGGCCCTCATATGTGGGATCTGAACCGGGGCCGCTGGCGTCCCAAGCCAGCTCTTAACCAATGGGCCACTTGGCCAGCCCGGGAACCATCTGATTTTTAAGTACTACATCGTAATCATTCTGTAAGGATAAGTTATCTGGACAAATATCAAGTAGAATAAGTTCCAGCTCTATGGACATAGTCAAATCATTTAACCTCCTTATGCTTTAGGTTTCTTATCCTTAAAATGAAAGAGTGATTTTTGTTACCCAGTTCAGCATAAACATAGTTTTGCACGTGGGTGTCTATAAAATATAATGATTTTACTTTTCAGTGTACTTGATTTGAGCTTCCTTTTGTAAATATTATTGTAGGGAGGGCCGGCCGAGTGGCATGTTGGTTAAGAGTTGGCTTGGGAGCGCCAGCTCTGAGCAGCAGGGTCCCAGTTTGGATTCCACATGAGGGCCACTGATGCTGTGCCCACTACAGCTAAGATGGTGAATAACAGCTCAACCTACCTGGAGTTGGGCTGCTGTGAGTCCCTGGCAATGGTGTAGGCTGCAGCCCTTGCTGCAATGGGCGGCCATAAGCTACCGGGAGTGGCAAGCAGCCAGCGTGAGCGGTCGGCAGCCAGCTTGAGCTGCCATGAGCCGCCATGAATGGCCTTTCAATGGCCAGTGACCAATCTGCCTCACTGGAGAAGAGCACAATGATTACAATGCCAATGTGGACCAGTGAAGTGACATCCTCCACAACTAGACTGAAGAACACAATGACAGCAACTTGTCAGTTCCCCTCTCCCAATTCCCCAATGAAATCTTTTTTTTAAAAAATACAATGTGGGGGCCGGCCGAGTGGCGCATTGGTTAAGCGCTGGTTTTAGGATGCCAGCGGCCCCGGTTCGGATCCCACATGAGGGCCAGTGACACTGCCCTCTACAGCTGACAACAGCTCTACCTGGAGCTGGGCTGTGCGAGCCCCGGTGATGGTGTGGGCTGCAGCCCCTGCTGCAGTGGGCTGCCATAGGCTACAGTGAGTGGCCCGCAGCCAGCGTGAGCAGCTGGCAGCCAAGCGTGAGCTGCCAATAGCCGCGGTGAGCGACATCCAGAGGCCAGCGACCGATCTGCCTCATCCGGGAAGAGCGCAATGACGATACCAACAGTGAAGCAACATCCTCCGCAACTAAACTGAAGAACAAAAAGACAGCAACTTGTCTGTTCCCCTTCCCCGATTCCCCAACGCTGTTCCCCTCCACCAATTCCCCAATAAAATCTTTATATTAAAAAAAAAAAACAATGTGGGAAGTTGCTTATTGTATATCATTAAATGGAAAAAAGCAACTTATAAAATTCCATGTACAATAAATCCCCTTTAGAAGTATTTATAATGTGTGTATGCACATACATACAGAAAAGTCTGTTTTTTTGAGGGCAGTGTCAGTGGCGCTCATATGTGGGACCCGAACCGGGGCCGCTGGCTTCCTAAGCCAGCGCATAACCACCGTGCCACTCGGCTGGCCCAGAAAAGTTTTTGTTTTTTTTTGAAGATTTTTATTGGGGACTTGGGGGAGTGGAACAGCATTGGGGAATCGGGGAAGGGGAGCAGACAAGTTGCTGTCTTTTTGTTCTTCAGTCTAGTTGCGAAGGACATTACATCCCTGGCCCATGTTGATATTGTCATTGCACTCTTCCCGGATGAGGCAGAACGGTCACCGGCCTCTGGATGGTTGCTCGCTGCAGCTATTGGCAGCACGCGCTGGCTGCTGGCCACGCACTGTAGCCTATGGCAGCCCACTGCAGTAAGGGCTGCAGCCCACATCATCGCCGGGGCTTGCACAGCCCAGCTCCAGGTGGAGCTGTTGTTAGCTGTAGAGAGCAGTGTCACTGGCCCTCATATGTGGGATCCAAACCGGGGCCGCTGGCATCCCAAAACCAGCTCTTAACCAATGCGCCACTTGGCTTGCCCAGAAAAGTTTTTTAAAGGATAAATATTGTAGTGTTCAGAGCTTGAGTAGTAGGATTGTTTTTTTATTTTTATTTTTTTTTTGAGGGCAGTGTCACTGGCCCTCATATATGGGACCCGAACCTGGGCTGCTGGCTTCCCAAGCCAGCACTTAACCACCTCGCCACTTGGCCAGGCCCTTGTTTTTTTAAACTTTATTGGGGAACAATGTGTTTTTGCCAGGACCCATCAGCTTCAAGTCAAGTCGTTGTCCTTCGGTCTTAGCTGTGGAGGGCACAGCTCAACTGCAAGTCCAGTCGCCGTTTTCAGTCTAGTTGCAGGGAGCGTAGCCCACCATCCTATGCTGGAGTGAAACTGGCAACCTTGTTGTTAGGAGCACATGCTCTAACCAACTGAGTCATCTGGCCACCCACCGACAGCTCAGCTGCAGCTAAGCTCAAGTCGTCTTCAATCTAGTTATAGAAGGCAAAGCTCACTGGCCCATGTGGGAATTGAACCAGCCACCACCCTGTTGCTTAAAACACATGCTCTAAGCAACTGAGCCATCTGGTCACCCCATAGTAGGATTTTTTTAAACCCCTCTCTTTCATTATTTTTTTTTGAGGGCAGTGTCACTGGCCCTCATATGTGGGACCCGAACCGGGGCCACTGGCTTCCCAAGCCAGCGCTTAACCACCGCGCCACTTGGCCGGCCATAAACTCCTCTCTTTTTTAAAAAGGAAAAAAATTGATTGTATTGAAGATTGGGTTAGCATCCATCTTGAGATTTTTTTCTGCCTGCTCTGATTTTAGCAAAGGCTTTTTTTTTTTTTTTTTAAGATTTTGTTGGGGAATTGGGGAACGGGACCAGCCCAGTTGTTGTTCTTTAGTCTTCATTGTGGAGGGTGCTTTACACCATCTGGCTTCCCGTCGGCAGCTTGTGTCCTATCCACTGAGCCATCCAGGTGGCAGCTCAGCTGAAGGTACTGTGTTCAATCTTAGTTGCAGGTGGGCATAGCCACCATCCCATATGGGAGTCAGATCCAGCAGCCTTGTTGTTAAGAGCACATGCCTTATCCACTGAGCCATCCAGGTGGCAGCTCAGCTCAAGGTGTCCAGTTGTCCACCATGGAACCGGCAATCTTGTTACACCAGCTAAGCCATCCTGCCACCTGTTGGCAGCTCAGTGACAGCTCAACTCATGCGCAGCATCACTTGCCCATGTGAGAATTGAATCGGCGGCTCTGTTGCTCAGAGCTCGCCCTCTAAGCCAACTCTTAACCAACTGATCCACTCAGACAGCCCTAGTAAAGGTTTTGATCTGAGCTTTAATCGATGTCATGTATATACATACAGTTTGGACTGTTAATGGTTTGTTTGAATCATGACTACTGATTAATGGCGCTTTAAATTGTCTTTTACTTCTGAACAGTTTTCAGTGAAATGCAAGATGGATTAATAGTGATCTTGAGCCTTTTTTGCTTTTGAATGAATACTTTTTAAAAAAATAAAATTTTATTGGGGGTGACAATGGTTAGTAAAGTTACATAGGTCTCAAGTGTATAATTTTGTAATACATCATCTATATATCACATTTCGTGTTCACCACCCAGAGTAAGTTCTCCTTCCATCACTATATATTTGATCCTGCTTACCCTCATCTACCACCCCACTCCATCCTTACCCTCTGGTAACCACTAAACTGTTCTCTATTTCTATATGAGTTTTTGTTTCTTTATTTGTTTCTCTTGTTCCTTTGTTGCTTTCAGTTTTATAGCCCACATATCAGTGAAATTATATGGTTCTTGACTTTTTCTGTCTGACATTTCGCTTAGCAGTATAATTTCAAGATCCATCCATATTGTCACAAATGGCACAATTTCATCTTTTCTTATGGCAGAATAGTATTCCATTGTTTGTGTATATCACATCTTCTTTATCCATTCATCTATCGAAGGACCTTTGGTTGTTTCCATGTCATGGGCACTAAATAAAGCTGCAGTGAACATTGGAACACATATATCTTTATGGATAAATGTTTTCATATTTTTGGGGTATATACCCAGGAAAGGGATTGCTAGGTCATATGATAATTTTACTCTTAATTTTTTGAGCAACCTCCACACTGCCTTCCATAATGGCTGCACCAATCTGCATTCCCACCAACAGTGTATGAGGGTTTCTTTTTCTCCACAGTCTCTCCAACGCTTGTTATTATTTGTCTTGTTGACGATAGCTATTCTAACTGGTGTGAGGTGAAACAATATACAGATTTAATGCAATCCCCATCAAAGTCCCAATGGCATTTTTTTAAAGAAGAAGAAAAAGTCATCAGATTTCAATGGAATCACAAAAAACCCCGAATTGCCAAAGCAATCCTAAGAAAAAAGAATAATACTGGAGGTATCACAGTCCTTGACTTCAGCTTGTACTATAGAGCAACAGTAGTCAAAACAGTATGGTATTGGCAGAAAGACAGACCAATGGAATAGAATTGAAAACCAGGAAATAAACCCACATAAATAGGGACAGATAATTTCCTATAAAGGAGCCAAAATCATACAATGGAGAAAAGAAAGCCTATTCAATAATGGATCTGGGAGAATTGGAAAGCCACATACAAAAGAATGAAACTAGACTGCTGTCACCATAGACCAAAATCAACTCAAAATGGATCAAAGAATTAAACATAAGTCCTGGAATAGTAAAGTGCATAGAAGAAAACATACGTACTAAACTTATGGAACTTGGGTTCAAAAAGGATTTTATGAATTTGACCTCAATGGCAAGGGAAGTAAAAGCTACAAATAAATGAATGGGACTATATCAGACTAAAATGCTTCTCCACAGCAAAATAAATCATCGACAAAATAAAGAGGCAACCAACTGAACAGGAGAAGATATTTGCAAACAATGCTTCCGATAAGGTGCTAATATCCAAAGTATATAAGGAACTCATAAAACTCAACAACAAAAAAAGAAACAATCCAATTGGACGGGCTGAGTGGCGTGACAGGTCCCTGGTTCGGAACCCACATTAAGGCCAGTGATGCTGCGCCCTCTACAGCTAAGATGGTGAACAACAGCTCGACCTGGAGCTGGCTGCTGTGAGTCACTGACAGTGGTGTAGGCTGCACTTGGGCTGGCTGGCAGGAGCTTTCATGAGCTGCTGTGAGCTGCCGTGAGCAGCTGTCCAATGGCCTACGAGTGTCTGCCTCAGCTGGGAAGAGCAAAATGATAATACCAACATGGGCCAGTGAAGCGACGTCCTCCACAACGAGGCTGAAGAAAAAAAGGACAGCAACTTGTCTGTTCCTCTTCTTCAATTCCCCAATGCTGTTCCCCTCCCACAATTCCCCCCAAAAATCTAAAAAAACCCCAAAAACAATCCAATTAAAAAATGGGCAGAGGTTTTGAATAGACATTTCTCCAAAGAGGACATATAGGTGGCCAATAGTATTTATGAAAAGGTGGTCAACATCACTAATCATTGAGTGAATTTTTGAGCCCCAAACCTATGTATTCTTCATGCAAAACATTCTTTGGCGGAACATAGTACCATAATTTGTTGAAGAATAGATGAGAGAATGCCTTACTGTGTGTTTATTCTGAGTGAACTGTACCTGTGGAGTTAATTATTAAGAATAATTTGTCTAAGATTGGAGGTCTGCACTCACATTTAAATATTACTGTGACTTTCTAAATTAAGTGTAGAACATGTAATTGATATTCCCTTTTTTTGATTCTCAGTATGCCCTTTCAGGTGTTTACAGAAGTAGGCTTCATGATCAAGCATACATTGTATGTAGCAGTATTAGTAAGCTTATGATACTGACTGAGCTCATGAGCTCATTAATGCCATTCAGTTATTTGAATGGCTCTAGTGCTTAGGTTTAGGAAAAGAACTTTTGATTGATTGAATATAATTAACCTCAAAAATGTTTTATTGACCATTTAACTTAAAGTTAAAATAAAATGTGCTTCATGGTTTGAAGAACCTCAGCAGTATAAATGAGCAATTTGATTAAAATTTGAATATTTATGTAAATGTATCATAGTGTAAAAGTTGAATTTTAAAAATGGTATTCCAGTTTTGTTCAGGGCATATGATTTTTAAAATTCGGCTTTTTTATACTATGATACATTGACACAGATATATTTGGTAGATACTACAACTCTAAATCAAAATGCTATTTCTAAACAGGGAACTAACTGGCTAATGCTTCAAGATAATTAAAAGAGAGAATGACCTACATGGAGTCAGGGTGAATGCTGTTTATTTGGTATGACCTATATGCTCTATCCTCTATAGTGGAAAAAAGCTACTGATGAGAAAAACATGTATTATTTAAGCAAAGAGAGAATCTTAAAATAAATTTTAAATTATGATGGTGTTTTTTGGTTGGCACATATAAAATTTTTGTGACTCTGAAAAGTTTTATGAATCCTATAATACTTTTGAAATGTGATTTTACTTATTTTTTTTGTCACTGAAGAATTATACTGTTTCCATGGTATGCATATATTTCCTATTTTGGTCAGATTTCCTAGACATAATGGCAGTAAACACATTAGACACTAAAAATAAACAATTTTTAGTTCTCACAATGATCTCAAGAGTCCAGGGGAGGTGGTGAGTGTGGTTTTAGATAATTACACCAGTAGCCAATAGAGGTGGTTCAACAGTCATTCTTTTGCCCAACATTTATTAAGCACTACTGTGTAACATGCATTGCTTTAAGCATTGGGGATACAAATGTGATAAAACACAGCCATTATCATAAAGGTCCTTCATTCCAGCAACATACATATATACATACTTACAAACATACACACCTGAAGAAATTATTAAATCTTCTAGTACACTTGGGTTAACAGCAAATTATGTAGAGGATACAAGGAGGCACAAAGTGTAGTCATTCTGCTGGGACTGGAAGAATCAGCAAAGATATCATAGATGAGATTCTCAAAACAACCGTTTTCTACTCAAAACAACCATGTTCTGAGTGTTAAACGGCTCCCTGTTTATAATATTTTTCAGTCACTGTGCTAGTACTACAGTGGGAGCTAATACAGTTTTTTGTTTTGTTTTATAAGATTTTATTGGGGAGTTGGGGGAGGGAAACAGCATTGGGGAATTGGGGAAGGTGAACAGACAAGTTGCTGTCCTTTTGTTCTTCAGTCTAGTTGTGTAGGACGTTGCTTCACTGGCCCATGTTGGTATTATCATTGTGCTCTTCCTGGGTGAGGCAATCGCTCACTGGCCATTGGACAGCCACTCACAGCAGCTCATGAAAGTGCATGCCAGCTGCTGGGCAGCCCTGCTGCAGCCTACGCTGTTGCTGGCGACTCACGGCAGCCCAGCTCCAGATCAAGCTGTTGTTCACCATCTTAACAGTACAGGGCACAGCGTCACTGACCCGCATGTGGGATCTGAACCAGGGTCCCACTGCTCAGAGCTGGTGTCCCAAGCCAACTCTTAACCAACATGCCACTCGGCTGGCCCTTAAATGCTATTTTTATGATGAGAGGTTAACAGAGCCCTTGGATGCAGGAATAATGTTAAGTATTTTGTAGTTCATTCAGTGAGCCTGTGGTGATTGGAAGACTTTCTTCCAGAGGCCAGGAGGGTGAAGTACAGACAAAATGGAGAGATCTATGAACTCGATAGAGAAAACACTAAAAGTTTTGCTACTTCTGTGTTAAGAACAGTGATTTGCTATTCCAACATAAAACTTTTTAATGGGTATTAATAATAGTTTGCAATCATCAGAGATAGTTTACTAGTTAGCCATATTAAATAAATTTGTGTTAATCTTCAGAGTCAAATTACTTTTTTCAGTATCTGGTAAACATATGAAACTGCTTTCTTATTTTTTTCTGAAATGCTGTGATAACTGAAACTCATGGTGTTATGGAATAGATTGTTTATTAAAATGGCTGGTAGACTTCTGATAAGATGGCGGAATAGACAGATGCTGTGCCAACTGCCTCCCAGGATCACATCAAAATTACAAATAATTTATACAACATTCAACCTCGAAGTCCCCAGAACACTAGATGAACAGAACCTCTAAACGAAGAACTTAATTAAAGAGGAGATCACATCAAGTCTGGAAGGATGGGTGGAAACGAGAGAGGGTGAACCCAATGAGGGACACCTCAGCTGTGGGGAGGCTTCTCCTGTTGGGGGAGAGACCCTCTGGCCCCACACCGAGCTCACCAGCCCAGAGTTACTTTGCCAGGAAGAGGAGTTCCATGGTAGCTGGCAGTAGAAATTAGTGAGGACTCTGTTTGCTCAGCTCGGTGAGGCTGAGGGCGGCTACAGAACCAGTGGAGCTGGCACACGGGCTCTCTTGCTGGTGAGCACTCACCTGGTTCCTGGTGAAGGGAGTAGCAGTGTGAGTGGGGCCCAGGAGCCTGGGGGGAAGGACTGAACTGAGCGCCGTAGGCACGGTAGCTGAAGGTTTTGGGACTATTGTTCCACTGGTGTGGAGTTTGCACACGAGTAGTGTACAGGAGGGCACCATTTTGTCAGGGTTGGGCCCTCCCACAGAGGGTCAGGTCCGGGACCGCATTGGTCTGGAGGAATTGGCGCAGGAGTGCCTGTGTGCATGCAGGCGCATGCTGCCTTAGAGCCCCACCCTAAGCAAGGCTTGTACTGCATAGCTAGGGAAATGCCTGGCGGGTGCGCTTCGGCTCCAACAGGCTGTTCATTGAGACGCGGGAGTGCGCAAGCCACCTTGGGTCCCCTGCTCTCTGCACTGCGCATGCAGAGTTGCCAAGCTGGTGATTGGTTTTTGGGCTGCTCGGCCTGGTCTGCAAGCGGCTGATTAAGACAGACTGAGACTGGCAGTTTTCCTAGGAGTGTGTGCCTGCATGATCCAGCCAGGGATTTCCTGGTGATCTATGTAATACATTGAAGCAATCCTAGCACAACAGCCAGAATGAGGAAACAAAGAAACATGTCACAAGTAAAAGATCAGAAGAAACCTTTAGAAATGGAACTAAATGAAACAGAAGGATCCAACCTTTCAGAGACAGAGTTTAGAACACTGATGATAAGAATGTTTAAGGAACTAAGTGAGAACATAAAGAAGGATAGAGAAATCATAAAAAACAACCAGAATTAAAGAATACAATAACTAAAATGAAGAACACACTCAAAAGAATCACCAGTAGATAAGATGAAGCAGAGGATCGGATCAGCGATTTAGAAGACAAAGTAGGAGAAATCATCCAGTTGTAACAAGAAAAAGAAAATAGAATGAAAAACAATGAAAATAGTTTAATAGACCTGTGGGACAACACCATGCACAACAACATTGACATCATAGGAATACCAGAAGGGGAAGAGAAGAAGCAGGGGTCGAGAATGTATTTGAAAAAATAATGACTGAAAACTTTCCTACCCTGATAAAGGAAATCGACATACAAACCCTGGAAGTGCAGAGAGTTCTAAACAAGCTGAACCCAGACAGGTCCACACCAAGACACATCATAGTTAAAATGGGAAAGGTTAAAGAAAAGGCAGAATCCTAAAAGCAGCAAGAGAAAGACAGCAGGTTACATGCAAAGGAACTCCTGTAAGACTAACAGCTGAATTTTCTTCAGAAACTGCAGGCCGGAAGGGAGTGGTAGGAGATAGTCAAAGTGATGCAAAATAAAATCCTACAACCAAGATTGCTCTACCCAGCATGGCCGTCACTTAGAAGGAAAAGTAAAGAGCTTCTCAGAAAAGAATAAGCTTAAGGAATTCATTACCTGCCACCTAGCCAGCATTGCAGGAAATGTTAAAAGGGCTTTTTTAAACAGAAGAAAGGAGTAAACAGCAAACCTAGGAAGTTCAGGAATACAAACAACAAAATGGCAATACATATGCACCTATCAATAATCACTTAAAATGTGAATGGACTAAATGCTCCAATCAAAAGACAGAGAGTAGCTAAGTGGATATGTATGCTGTTTACAAGAGACTCATGTCAGAGCAAAATACACACACACAGATTCTAAGTAAAGGGATGGAATTTTATGCAAATGGAAATGAGAAAAAAAGCTGGAGTAGCAGTACTTATTTTGGACAATATAGACTTTAAATGAAGACTACAATAAAAGGCAAAGTAGGACACTACATATTAATAAAGGGATCGATTCAACAAGAGGACGTAACCCTAGTAAACATCTATGCACCCAACATAGGAGCTCCTAAATATATAAAACAGATTTTGACAGACATAAAGACAGAGATCAACAGTAACACTATCATAGTAGGGGACTTCAACATACCGTTGTTGCCAACGGACAGATCCTCCAGACAGGAAATCAATACGGAAAGAGTGGTCTTAAATGACACTTTAGACCAGCTGTATTTCATCGATAATTTTAGAGCATTTCACCCCAAAGCAACAGAATGTACATTCTTCTCAAGTGCACATGGAACATTTTCCAAGATAGACCAATGTTAGGCCACAAAACAAGTCTCAGTAAAATTAAGAGGATTGAAATCATATCAAGCTGATATAGAGGAAAAACTGATGGTTGCTAGCTGGGCGGAGATGGGGATGAGGGAAAAGGGGAAGGGATTAGGTAACTACAATATTGCCAAAGGGATATGAAAGGTAGTTCTGGGAATATAATTAATAATGTTGTGAATTTTTTTTTGAAGATTTTATTAGGGAATTTGGGGAGGGGAACAGCATTGGGGAATCGGGGAAGGGGAACAGACAAGTTGCTGTCTTTTTGTTGTTCAGTCTAGTTGTGGAGGACGTTGCTTCACTGACCCATGTTGGTATTGTCATTGCGCTCTTCCCAGATGAGGCAGATCGGTCGCCAGCCTCTGGATGATCGCTCACCACAGCTATTGGCAGCTCACACTGGCTGCTAGCCGCTCACACTGGCGCCGGTCGCTCACTGTAGCCTATGGCAGCCCACTGCAGCAGGGGCTGCAGTCTACACCGTGACCAGGGCTCGCACCAGTCAGCTCCAGGTGGAGCTGTTGTTAGCTGTAGAGCGCAGTGTCACTGGCCCTCGTATGTAGGATCCGAACCGGGGCCGCTGGCATCCCAAACCAGCTCTTAACCAATGCGGCACTCGGCCGGCCTTGTTGTGAATATTTTGTAGGGTGTCAGATGGTCACATGTCTTGTTGGGGAGACCACTTCGGGGATGGGGCAGAGCCTTGATTGCTGTGCTGTATACCTGAAGCTGATGGTGTATAATACTGTATGTTAACTGTGATTAAATGTATCTATATAGTCTCGGGATGTGGAGTACAGTGTGGGAGTGAAGTCAAGGAAATTGTAATAGATATGTATGATGTGTTGGGGGTAGTGGGGCAGCAGATTGGGGTAGGGTGTTTGTCACTTAGAGGGGTAAAAAGTATAACTGTTGTGCTGTGTTGTAAAAAATAAATAAAAATTAAATTAAATTTAAATTTAAAAAAAGTGCTTAAGGCACTAATAATTAACTACCAAATAGCTTTTTTTTTTAAGTTTCTGTTAATCTTCATTTCAAGTTAGGCAGCTTTTTATAAGAAAGTTTAATACTAAAATAATTTTTTTTTTCAATTTCTAGAAACATTTATTTGTGAATTTAATTTTATTTGGCCCGAATATCACCTCTTGGCATTTTCTATATTGTTATTTTCCTGAATAACTTTCTTTCTAATTTTTATTAAATTTATTAGGGTGACATTGGGTAGTAAAATTATATAGGTTTCAAGTATACGTTTCTGTAATACATCATCTACATATTGCATTGTGTGTTCACTATCCATAGTCAGCTCTCCTTCTTCACCATATATTTGACTGCCTTTACCCTCTTCTACCATTCGCCCTCCCCCCTTACTCTCTGGTAACCACTAAACTGTTGTCTGTGTCTGTGAGTTTTTGTTTATTTGTCTTGTTCCTTTGTTGCTTCCAGTTTTATATCCCGCATATGAGTGAAGTCATATGCTTCTTTACTCTTTCTGTCTCACTTATTTCAGTTAGCATAATAATTTCAAGTTCTATCCATGTTGCAAATGGCAGTATTTCATCTTTTCTTACGGCACAGTGTTATTCCATTGTGTATATACACCACATCTTTATCCAATCATTTTTGGAAGGACATTTTGGTGGTTTCCATGTTTTGACCACTGTGAATAATGCTACAGTAAATACTGATGTACATAAATCTTTACGGATAAATGTTTCCCGATTTTGGGCCGGCCAAGTGGCGTGGTGGTTAAGCGCTGGCTTGGGAAGCCAGTGGCCCCAGTTTGGGGCCCACATATGATGGCCAGTGACACTGCACTAAAAAAAAATAAATGTTAACAGATTTTTTGGGTAGATACCCAGAAGAGGGATGCTGGTTTATATGGTAATTCTAATCTTTTTAAATTTTAATTAAAGTTTATTGGGGTGACTGATAAATAAAATTACATAGATTGAAAGTGTACAATTCTGTAATGAATCATCTATATACCACATTGTGTGTTCACCGCCCAGAGTCAGTTTTCCTTCCATCACCGTATATTTGACCCCATTTATCCTCATCTACCACCCCCTCTCCACTTACCCTCTGGTAACCACTAAACTATTGTCTATGTCTATGAGTTTTTGTTTCTTTATTTGTTTGTCTTGTTTCTTTGTTGCTTTCCATTTTATATCCCACATATCAGTGAAATCATATCATTCTCAACTTTTTCCATCTGATTTATTACGCTTAGCATAACCTCAAGATCCTTCCATGTTGTCATAAATGGCACTATTTCATCCTTTTTAATGGCAGAATAGTATTCCATTGTGTACATATACCATAACTTCTTTATCCCATCATCTATATAAGTACCTTTGGTTCCATGTCTTGGCCGCTGTAAATAAAGTTGCAATGAACATTGGATCACATATATCTTTACAGATAAATGTTTTCAGATTTTTTTGAGTAAATACCCAGGAGACAGATTGTTGGTTCATATGGTAATGTTATTCTTAATTTTTTGAGGAACGTCCACATTGCTTTCCATAGCGTCGGCAGCAATCTGCATTCCCATCAACAGTGTATGAGGGTTCCTGTTTCTCCGCAGCCTCTCCAACATTTATTATTCATCTTGTTAATGATAGCCATTCTAACTGGCGTGAGGTGATATCTAATTGTGGTTTTTATTTGCATTTCTCTGATGATTAGTGATGTTGAACATCTTTTCATATGCCTATTGGCCATCTGTACATCCTCTTTGGAGAAATGTCTATTCAGGTCCTCTGCACATGTATAAATTGGATTGTTTGTTTTTTTGTTGTTGGGTTTTATGAGTTCCTTATATATTTTGGATATTAGCACCATATCAGAAGCATTGTTTACAAATGTCTTCTCCCATTCTCTTGGTTGCCTCTTTATTTTGTCAATGGTTTCTTTTGCTGTGTAGAGTTTTTTAATTTGATATAGTCACATTCATTTATTTTAGATTTTACTTCCCTTGTCTTGGAGGTCAAATTCATAAAATCCTCATTGAACCCAACGTTCATAAATTTAGTATGTGTGTTTTCTTCTGTGTTGTTTCAGGTCTTTTGTTTAGATCTTTGATCCATTTTGAGTTAATTTTGGTACATGGTGACAGATAGAAATCTAGTTTCATTCTTTTGCACATGGCTTTCCAATTCTCCCAGTACCATTTATTGAAGAGGCTGTCTTTTTTGCATTGTATGTTTTTGGTTCCTTTGTAAAACATTATCTGTCCCTATTTCTGGGTTTTCAGTTGTATTCTGTTGGTCTGTGTGTCTGTTTTTCAGCCAATACCATGCTGTTTTGATTATTGTTGCTCTGTAGTACAAGCTGAGGTTAGGGAATGTGATACATCCAGCATTATATTGCTTTGCAATTTCAGGGTGTTTTGTAGTTCCATGCAAATTGGATGATTTTTGTTCTTTTTTTTTAAATGCTTTTGGGATTTTGATGGGGATTGCATTAAGTCTGTTTATTTACTTGGGTAATATGTCCATTTTAACTATGAACACAGAATGTCTTTCCATTTCTTTCTGTCTTCTTCAATTTCTTTTAAGAAATGTTCTTCACATCTTTTGTTAAGCTTATTCCTAGGCATTTTATTCTTTTTGTTGCAATTGCAAAAGGAATTGTTTGTTTTTTTGTTATTTCTTTTTCTGAGACTTCATTGTTAGTATATAGGAATGCAAAGCATTTTTGTATGTTAGTATTGTAACCAGCAACTTTACTGTATTTGTTTATTGTTTCTGATAGCTTTTTGGTAGAATCTTTAGGGTGTTCTATAAAAAGAATCATGTCACCTGCAAAAAGTGGCAATTTATCTTCATTCCCAATTCAGATTCCTTTTATTTCTTTCTCTTGCCTGATTGTTCTAGCTAAGACTTCCAAAACTATGTTGAAAAACAGAGGGGGTAGGGGACAGCCCTGCCTTGTTCCTGAATGTAGAGCAAATGGCTTCAGTTTTTCATCATTAATTTTTATATTAGCTGGGTTTGTCATATACGGCCTTTGTTATGTTAAGGTATTTTCCTTATATACCTATTTTATTAAGTTTTTTAATCATAAATGGGTGTTGTATCTTGTCAAATGTTTTTTCTGCATCTATTGACCTTATCATGTGATTTTTGTCCTTTATGTGGTATATCACTGCATTGATTTGCTTATGTTGAACCATCCTTGTGCCCCTGGGATGAACGCCACTTGGTTGTGATATATAATCTTTTTAATGCATAGTTGTGTTCAATTTGCAAGAATTTTGTTTAGGATTTTTGCATCTTTATTCATCAGAGATATTGATCCGTAATTTTCTTTTTTCTGTGCTGTCCTTACCAGGTTTTGGTGTCAGGGTAATGTTGTCCTCATGAAATGAGTTAGGGAGTATTGTCCCATCTTCAGTTTTGTTTTGTTTTTAAGATTTTTGATGGGGAATTGGGGGAGGGGAACAGCGTTGGGGAATCGCAGAGGGGGAACAGACAAGTTGCTGTCCTTTTTTGTTCTTCAGTCTAGTTGTGGAGGACGTTACTTCACTGGCCCATGTTGGTATTATCATTGTGCTCTTCCCGGGTGAGGCAGTCGCTTGCCAGCCATTGGACAGCTGCTCACGGTGGCTCACTGCAGCTCATGAAAGCACAGGCCAGCTGCCGGCCAGTCCCACTACAGCCTATACCGTTGCCGGTGACTTACAGCAGCCCAGCTCTAGGTCATGTTGTTCACTGTCTTAACTGTATAGGGTGCAGTGTCACTGGCCCTCTACGTGGGATCTGAACCACGGCCCTGCTGCTCAGAGCTGGCATCCCAAGTCAACTCTTAACCAATGCAGCTCTGGGCCGGTTCCCATCTTCAGTTTTTTGGAAGAGTTTGAGTAGAACAGGTGTTAGATCCTCTTTGAATGTTTGGTAGAATTCACTAGTGAAATCATCTGGTCATACTCTGGTTTCTCTTCAGATCGTATAAATGTTTCGACCTTTACTAGTGTTAATTTTTTTGCAGCTATTTGCAATCATCATGTCTATTACTTGATCAAAACTTTCCTGAAACTTCTATACCATTGACTTCTAAAACTTCATTAATAGCCAGTAGACTTGTGCTGTGAGCCAGACCTCCTGGAACAAGCCAGGATATAGAGAGAACCCTGGGACCTTTTCGGAGCCATGTGGTATCTCCGTTAGACTGAAACCATCCCAGTTATAAAATCCTAGGGAGTGTTCAATGTTGAATTTGTAAAGATGAACTAACCCTACAGTGTGTTTCTGGGAAAATATCCACATCTGTAATTGAAGACAGGTGTAGTCTTGGGGCATACAAATGACTGGATGTGACTTTTTTCTGTGGTTGACAAAACACAGTGCATTGGTTAAAACTTCACTTCATCATTAGCATATTTGTACCAAAGGCACTGTTGTCTGTTTCTTCCTTCTTTTGTATAAAAATTCTAAGCAGTGTTTTTTTGTGTGTGTTTTTTTTTGAGGGCAGTGTTACTGGCCCTCATATGTGGGACCCGAACCGGGGCCACTGGCTTCCCAAACCAGCGCTTAACCACCGCGCCACTCGGCTGGCCCCTAAGCAGTGTTTTGGCTACTGAAACAGCTTTTTGTTAATTATCATAGTTTTTTATAGCTAGTTAATCTCCCTGGATGAATATATAACCTAGTAAAATGTCAAAATTGGGCATCTTATGAACATTTTGCAGTACTCCGTGAAACCCCTCAAAATGTTTATGTTTTGCTTTTTCTAGCAAAAACTGACGAAATTAAGTGCCAAATCTGCTCTATACCTCCAGGATGCCTCTGCAGGCCCTGTCTTGCTGAGTGGGGCTGCTCCTTGGGAATGCCAGGTGGATGCATGCTCACCAAATATTCCTGTGGAGGCGACTGGGTTCTCAATGCAGAGCTCCATTGAGCTACACAGGGTTTCTGGTTGTGGCAGGTGGAGACAGCCCCCTCTTTCTGCTCTGGTGGCTGCATAGCTCCAGTGGAAGAGGATGAGTGGCAACTAGCCTATCCACCTCCTCACTCTTGATTGCCTCGCACACTAGTGGGCTCTTGGCCCAAGCCAGCGACGCTATACTGAGAGACATTAAGAAAATAATTATTAAAGACATTTTAGGGCCGGCCGAGTGGCGCGGAGGTTAAGAGCTGGCTTGGGACGCCAGCGGCCGTGGTTCAGATCCCACATATGAGGGCAAGTAACACTGCCCTCAAACAAAAAAAAAAGACATTTTGGAGAAAAAGATAACCTGTGATCCTGCCACCTTAATGTATTTTACCCATTTATTAAAAATTGCCTTCCAAAGCCAGCGGCCCCGGTTTGGTCCCACATGTGAGGGCCAGTGACACTGCCCTCAAAAAAAATATTGCCTTCCAAGGGCCATCTGAGTGGCTCAGTTGGTTAAGAGCTTGCTCAAGAGTGTGAGCTTAGCTCTGAGCAACAGCAGTTCGATGCCCAGGCCTAGCTGAGCTGCCAACAGGTGGCAGGATGGCTCAGTTAAAAAAAAAATTGGGGCCGGCTGAGTGCTGCATTGGTTAAGCGCTGGTTTTGGGATGCCAGCGGCCCCGATTCGGATCCCACATGAGGGCCAGTGACCCTGCCCTCTACAGCTAACAACAGCTCCACCTGGAGCTGGGCTGTGCGAGCCCCGGTGATGATGTGGGCTGCAGCCCCTGCTGCAGTGGGCTGCCATGAGCTACAGTGAGTGGCCCGCAGCCAGCGTGAGCTGCCAATAGCCGCAGTGAGCGACATCCAGAGGCCAGCGACCGATCTGCCTCATCCGGGAAGAGCACAATGATGATACCAACAGTGAAGCAACATCCTCCGCAACTAAACTGAAGAACAAAAAGACAGCAACCTGTCTGTTCCCCTTCCCCGATTCCCCAACACTGTTCCCCTCTGCCAATTCCCCAATAAAATCTTTAAAAAAAAAAATTTGCCTTCCAAGTCTTATCTATGAATGTATGTTTTCATGCAGTGGTAGTCTAATGTACATCTAATTTTATATACTTTTCCCCATTAAAATAGCCTCTATTCTGTATATTTGACAATTTTAATAATAAAAATTTTATAATAAATAATAAAAACCTAGGGGAAATAGAAACTTTCGTATTGTGTACAGATACTATGTAGGAAGGCCTTCTGTGTGTGTTTTTCTCTTCCCTCCAACTGCCCACATTCCGCACATTATTACTAGTTTAGCTATCACTCACCTCTCCTTGGCACGTGTCCATGGCTATCTTTACCCAGTTGACTAGGAGGTATATTTTGCCCAATTGACTAGCAGATTATATCTATATCTATCTATCTATCTATCTATCTATCTATCTATCTATCTATCTATCTATCTATCTATCATGTGTGTGTATGTATACGTATATGTATATTTTAAACATATCTCACAACTTGAAATCTTCCATAATCCTCATATAAATATGTACCACTGCTTGTTGCTGATTTTTTGTTTTTTGGTAGTATTTACTTCCATGGTGTCAAATCCCCCACAGCACTGTTCCCCTCAAAATTCCAGCTGTCTTCTATAAGTATTTAATAAAATCCACAATGCCTAGCCTGGCTTTCAAAACACTCCAAGATCTGACCCAGCCTAACTTTTCTGTGTGACCCTCATTCATTCATCCTTTACTGAACACGTCCATGTTACTCAACCCTGATCCATGTGTTCCTGTCCCTGAGTCTTTGCTTATATTCTTCCCTTGGTCTCTATCTCTTCTTCCACATGTTTACTATAAGGTCAAATTCTGCTCACATGCACTTCTGTAAAGATATCCCCACTCCCCAAACTAGCAGTAACCATTCCTTGTTTTGAATTCCTGTGGAGTTTTTTTGTTGTTGTTGTTGGTTTTTTTTGGTTTCTTTGAGGGCAGTGTCACTGGCCCTTATATGTGGGACCCGAACCAGGGCCGCTGGCTTCCCAAGCCAGCGCTTAACCACTGTGCCACTCTGCCGGCCCTCCTGTGGAGTTTTAACAAATATCTTTGCAGCTGTCATTCCAGTCTTCCGTGGTACTTATTTGTACCTTTCTCTTCGCTCCCCTAAGCACTGTTACCTAAATAGATTTGAGAACAACTGATATATTTCAACTTCCGAATCTTTTTTTATTAAATTTATTGGGGTGACAATGGTTAGTAAAATTACATAGGTTTCAAGTGTACAATTCTATAATACATCTTCTATATATTGCATTGTGTGCTCACCATCAAGAATCAGTTCTCCTTCCGTCACTATGTATCTGACACCCTTTACCCTCTTCTACCTTCCTCCCTCCCCACTTAACCTCAGGTAACCACTAAAATGTTGTCTGTGTCTGTGACTTTTTGTTTCTTTATTTGCTCATCTTGTTCCTGTCACAGCTTTCTTTGATTGTCTTTTACTCTGGGCCTTCTTACCTTTCTGTTTACTCAGTACAAAGCCTGAATATGCTTTCACAAAAAAGCCTTAAATTATCTCAGCATACTTTATTGCACTCAGACCTTTTTACATCCAAAGCCTTTTTATCACCCTTTTGCAATATCCATACTCTATTTTTTTCTGTATTCACAATTTTTGCTCCATATATATGTCTTTTCTAAATATCATGTTCTGCACCTTCATTTCACTTAAATTATTATTATTTTTTAAAGCCTCTCTCATCTTTTCTTTAGGTACTTTCCTCCAGTCCCAAGGTTTCTGTCTTTTGTCAGTCATCTTTCTCCTTTTCACTCTTAACCTCTCTGGTAATTCCTTTTTCTCACACTTCTCCAAAAGCTCACAGTCTGATCATGTATGTTTAGTGTTGAGTTGAGTGCTTCTGAATAAATACCTGCATTTCAAAACAGTTAAATATAAATTATTAATATAGAAATAACCTCTGGGAAGATGAGGTGTCTACTTGAAAGCTTCAAATAGAGGTTCTCCTGCTAATGAACAATGGAGTTTTAACTAATATTATCTGAAATGGGGTGGCTACTTGAACCACACAAAATGTCCACTATTGTGAATGAGAGTAGACCATTGATTTTACACTTCTGTGTTTTTGATTGGCCTGAGAAATAAAACTTATCACCTCAAGAAGGTAATTTTCATATAGATTATATTGAGCATTAATTCTTTTTTTTTTTTGGAGGGCAATGTCACTGGCCCTCATATGTGGGATCCGAACCAGGGCCGCTGGCGTCCCAAGCCAGCTCTTAACCACTACGCCACTCGGCCGGCCCAAGCATTAATTCTTCAGGGTAATTATAGACTTAGAAATGTTTAATCTGTTCACGTTGTCCATGCTGAAGTACTTTACAGTGATGGGAGGAACTCATAATCTACAAGGCAACCCAATCCATTTTTTACTGCTATTGATTATTGTGACCATTCATGCTTGTATTGGGTGAAAATCTACTAGCTATAATTATATTCCTTGACTTTAATTCTGCCTCCAAGCTTTACAGAATATGGATTCCCTTTCTACATCACAGCCTTTTAGATATATAAAGGTAGTTATTCTACCCTCTGTACCCCTCTCCCCACAATTTCTCTTTCCCCTTTGAGTTAAATACTCGCAGCTATTCCAACTATTCTTCATTAGGGCACCATTTTCATCATCCCAATTACTCTCTATGGACATTACACTTTGTCAATATCTCTTCCAAAATGTTTTGAGAGCTTAAAATAATATTGATAGTGTAGTGGAATTGGATCTGGATATCACACATCTGGACATTTATGCAGTCTGAAGTCACTAAGATTTTTAGCAACCACGTAGTGTTAGCTCACAACGAATTTGTAATTAACTAAAATCCCAAGATTTGAATCTGGAGGATTGCCATCAAATGACTTCATTCCAAACCAAGTTTCCATCTTCCGTTAGTTGTGCAACAGGTTTTTTAAAGTCAGAATGTAAGACTTCACACACATTCCGATGAAATTTTATCTCATTAGCCTATCAACCAGCCTTGGTTTCTCTGAATCTTGCTTTTTGTCATCCAGCTTGTGCTGATTTAACACAGAGCCTTGAAAATAGTGTCAGAATGTTTTCAGACATCTTGGAAACAATAATGAAATGTCATGAAGACAATCTTTCAAAAATTGTTGTATGCAGATATAACTCAGGTCTTGAAGAATATATGAATTAATAACATTGTAAATTGACAAGACTAGGAAAGACCTGATGTATATTGCCAGCCTGCAAGACAGAAGCCTTAAGTTGAATATTAAGAGGGATGATGTTCCAAGACATATTGTGTCACTATAATGCCAAAAGAGTTGGTAATTCTTCCCAAGAAACCAATTAATGCACATACAAAATAGAGAAAGAATCATTGTGACCATTCTTTTATTTTGCATTTGACAAGCATATACAAAACACAATGTTAGGAACAGTGCAAGATTCTGGAGAACCAGGTTTGCCTACAGCAACCTGATTTACACTTGTTCCAGTGTAATTATTGGTATCATCATTTTTCACTTTGAAAAGTGTCCAGGTTTGGAGGATAAATAACTCGCCACCCTTCTCATAACCCAACTAGTTTCCTCTTAGAAGTTTTTCTGTGTGAAATATTACAGAGCTATAATTTGGCAAACCTAATGAGGCTGCTATAGTTCTTTTCCATTTGAACAGATTGTTCATTGACCATGGGAAGTGGATAGCAAAAGTAACTACATTAAGGTCTACACATACATACTATTTCTCCTGAGCCACCCTAGAGGGCAGTATGATATACATCTGAATGATCCAATTCTGACAAAAAATGAACTGTGCATAAAAATTAAAAACTTCGATGTTCTTAAAGAACCCATTGGAACCAATATTGTGAGTAACTTATTTTTTGGTAAGCAAAAAAGTAAAGAACTATTAAAGAGTAATTCATTAGTATCCTGAACATTCTGGGGTTTTTTATTGTAAAAACTGAACTTTGATGCCTTGAATATATAATATCCATTAAATAACAATTATGCATAGAATTTCCATTATAACAATTATGCATAAAATTTAAGAATGCATATTTTATGCTCCTTTCATGTTTTTCCTAGTTAATGATTTTATATGGTTTATTTTAATCGGCATCACATAGTTTCTATATGTAAAATAAGCACTTAAAAATGAATAGTTAAATATTACTTTCCTCTAAAAGAGAAAACAAAAATACTAGTTTTTGTTTTTTGGGTTTTTTTTGAGGGCAGTGTCACTGGCCCTCATATGTGGGACACGAACCGGGGCCACTGGCTTCCCAAGCCAGCACTTAACCACCATGCCACTCGCCTGGCCCAAAAATGCTAGTTTTTACTGTATGACTTGAATCATGTGGTAATATAGAACTCTAGAATTCAGAATTAGAATGTTTCTTAGAGATTGTGTAATTTTATGCCATCAGTGGGTAATTTGTTAGCTCCTAGTATCAAAAGTAATTGCCTGTGTTTCATATTTTGGAAATTCCTAATATAATGTTCTCTTTTTAGAAAAGGTGGTGGACAAGTCCTATTTTCAAGAGAAGATGACTTTTAACAGTTTTGAAGGATCTAAATCTTGTGTACCTGCAGACATCGATAAGGATGAAGACTTTGTAAAAGAGCTTAATAGATTAAAAACTTTTGCTAATTTTCCGAGTAGAAGCCCTGTTTCAGCATCAACGCTAGCACGAGCTGGTTTTCTATATACTGGTGAAGGAGACACTGTGCGGTGCTTTAGTTGTCATGCAGCAGTAGATAAATGGCAATATGGAGACTCAGCAGTTGGAAGACACAGGAAAGTATCCCCAACTTGCAGATTTATCAATGGATTTTATTTTGAAAATAATGCTGCACAACCTACAAATCCTGGTGTCCAAAGTGGTCAGTACAAAGCTGAAAACGATGTGGGAAACAGAAATTATTTTGTTTTAAATAGGCCATCTGAGACTCATGCAGACTATCTTTTGAGAACTGGACAGGTTGTAGATATATCAGACACAATATACCCAAGGAACCCTGCCATGTGTAGTGAAGAGGCTAGATTAAAGTCATTTCAGAACTGGCCAGAATATGCCCACTTAACCCCAAGAGAGTTAGTTAGTGCTGGGCTCTACTACACAGGTATTGATGATCAAGTGCAGTGCTTTTGTTGTGGTGGAAAACTGAAAAATTGGGAACCTTGTGATCGTGCATGGTCAGAACACAGGCGACACTTTCCCAATTGCTTCTTTGTTTTGGGCCGGAATGTTAATATTCAAAGTGAATCTGATGTCATGAGTTCTGCTAGGAATTTCCCAAATTCAACAAATTCTCCAAGAAATCCAATCATGGCAGATTATGAAGCACGGATCATTACTTTTGGGACATGGACATACTCAGTTAACAAGGAGCAGCTAGCAAGAGCTGGATTTTATGCTTTAGGTAAACTTTATTATAAACTCAGGCTAATAACTTTCCAACTATCCCAGGGCTTCTAAAATGTGAATAGATTCCTTTAGCCTCCTGAACTGGTAAATATTTAGGTGCAGGCTTGCATGGTATTTTTTTGGGTTTTTGTTTCATGTGTTCAAAACAATGCAATAACTTCTCACCCCTCAGAAAGTAACAACCCCCCTTCCCCAATCCACCCCCCTCCCTTATATCATACATGTCTATTACAATTCCATTGACTCCATTCCCCACACAATACTCCACATCCTGTGAATATATATATATATATATATATATATATATATATATATTAAATTATAGTTGACATACAATATTATTCAACATCAGCTTCAGGTGTACAGTGCAGAGGTCAAGCATCTACACCATCCATGAAGTGGTCTCCCTAAAAAGACATGTGAGGGGGTGCCACGATTTTTTATATCACTATTATTCCATGAACGCTTAGGTTGAATCAGTAATGTAACCACTGAATTTATGTGAAAAAAGACTACCATATTATGAATCATGTTTTTCTTCATGTAATTGTTTTTTGGAGAAGGATGACATGTAGAAGATGATTGATATCCCTGATAGAAGAATGGATCAGGTAGTAATACTAACTATAATTTATTGAGCACCTATTGTATGTTCTCAATACATATATTACATGCATTTTCCCTATGCCTCTTAAAAAGAGTTAACATTAGAGAGTTTAGTTTGACTGCTAGTAAAATTGATATTAAAATTGATATCTGGGGCCGGCCAAGTGGCGCAGTGGTTAAGCGCTGGCTTGGGACGCCAGCGGCCCTGGTTCGGATCCCACATATGAGGGCCAGTGATACTGCCCTCAAAAAAAAAATTGATATCTGCCTTTTTTGTGCAGAGTCTATATATTTGATGTATGTTGCCTTACCGGTTCAAAAGAGAGCTTTTCAAATGAACTACTGTAGACATGTCAGGAAGAGCCATTACTGTGTTGGCTTCAAGGGATATTCAGAAAAATTATATATCTGATCCATTTAGTTTAGGATTGAAAGGTGCCAAAATACAAAATATCAGTTATTTAAATATTTTATTTACATAGTATCATATAGCAAATCTTGAAGATTTTAATGTCATATAGCTATAACCTTAGAGAATCTTTACTTATAATTTCATTATGTTGAACTTTACTGTTTCACAATTTGAAAATATATAGTATTGATGGCCAAGTTCCACATGTCAAAAAGAACATAACAATTGTAATTTTCCACAAAAAAATTGGGCAATTTTAGTTCTGTCTTCTGTGAAACACCTTAAGTTGAATTGGTGAACTTAGTATGTAATTCCTCCTCAAATGATCATTATCTATTACTTAGATGTGGATTTTGAATGTCTTCTTTTAAGCTATGAGATTTTTATGTAATTTAGAAATACTTGATTTCATGGTGTTAAAAAGGGTATTTGTGTGTAAGCTTCTAATTGCACACATACATGTATTTTCATTTGTGTGTCTTCTTAGGTGAAGGTGATAAAGTAAAGTGCTTTTACTGTGAAGGAGGGCTAACTAACTGGAAGCCCGGTGAAGACCCTTGGGAACAACATGCTAAGTGGTATCCAGGGTAAGGTATTTATATGTTCATTCAGTTAGAGGCAGATAGGACAGTATGCAATGGGAAGAGTTGAATAACTTTTCACCTCAACTATTTTTTCGTTCACCATGGCTTGAAATTTACACCGGATTTATAAAAATGGGTCACCTGTTTTACAGGGAAAAAAACACCTAAGCCTTCTCTGGTGATGAAAACAACATTCATTGCTTGTATATTGTATCTCTGACATGATCATTCCATTTCTAACTACTAAATTAGGAATGTATACTTTTGTTGTTGGAAGTAGACTCTTTCACAGTGTGCACACAAGAGCCCACATTGCCAAGGAAGATTCCTTAAGAACCCATCACACCCCCAGCAAATATTACTGTATCTCACTGATTCTGAGACACACAATTGTTCACATTTTCAGATCTCTAAAATCAGGACATATCTGATGGTGGGTCATAATTTAATTGACAGTGATGGTACGTAAAATTATCATGGTTCTTAGAATTGGTGGCATCTTAGAATGATGATGACATACTCTAAATGTCTTTTTGCCATTTTGCCTCTTTAAAACAAAGTACACACATATAGAAGTGGAGCGAATTTTTGGCTTACAAAATAGTACAAGTTAAAACTTCAGAGCAGTCATTTGAAAATAAATCTTAACATTAAAAGGAAAGGTTAAGGACCAGCTGAGTGGAACATTGGTTAAGAGTTGCCTTGGGATGCCAGCTCTGAGCAGCAGGGTCCCAGTTCAGAACCCATATGAGGGCCAGGGATGCTGCGCCCTCTATAACTAAGATGGTAAAGAACAGCTCAACCTGGAGCTGAGCTGCTGTGAAGCGCCGGCTATCGTGTAGGCTGCAGTGGGACTGGCCTGCAACTGGCATGCGCTTTTGTGAGCTGCCGTGAGCCATCGTGAGTAGCCATCCAATGGACGGTCGGCGACTGCCTAACCTGGGAAGAGCACAGTGATAATACCAACATGGGCCAGTGAGGCAACGTCCTCCACAACTAGACTGAACAACAAAAAGGGCAGCGACTTGTCTGTTCCCTTACCTGATTTCCCAACACTGTTCCCCTCCCTCAATTCCCCAATAAAATAAAAATAAAAAAAAAGGAAAGGTTGAAAGCATAAGGAATTCCTTTTAAATGTACAATTGGTTAATACTCTAAATAAAACATGTTAAGATTAACTGTTTAAAACTTTTAAAAAATGTGAAGGTGCTAATGTAATAACTTGCTTAAAAATTGAAAGTTCTCAAGTTGATATTTTTTGCTCTTACTAACAGTAGCATAAATAGCATAATAAAGGAAGCATATTTTTTAAACTTAAAATGATAATTGAATGGGGAATTGAGTAACATTTTATTTTGTGGCTCCTTAGCAATACTGAAAAGTAAATTAATGGAATTAAGATGATGGAGATTATATCTTTACTTACACTTTACTAACTTTTCAGCTACTAAAATTTAACCTTCTTGTTTAGGTGTAAGTATCTGTTAGAAGAGAAGGGACAAGAGTATATAAACAATGTTCATTTAACCCATTCACTTGAGGAGTCTATGGTAAGTCAAATATTGTAGAATATATATTTTCAGATATTATGTAATTTGTTTTGCAATGATTTCTATGTGTAAAATTCATAGTATAGTATATTAAATTAATAATGTATGGTGAGCTTTAAAGGGGATATGTTGAAGAATGCTTGTTATTCTTAACCTGAAGACAATTTGTGCAAAGGGGGATTAGGATGAACTGATTTAAATATCACTGTAGGCAAAAAATGGGCTTGAAGACTAAACTTATTTAACTCCTCAGCTTTCTGAAATTTGACTTTTGTGTAATGTGTTTTGTACTCACCAATAGTTTTAAACTTTTAATAGACAGTATATAAAATCTCAAAAATGTATCTAAATGATGTGTCAACTTTGGTGGCCAAGGCATCAGTACCATGTGGAAAGAGCCCTGGATGAGAATGGGAGACGAGAGTTGCCATTATGGCTCTTCCATGAACAGTATTGCCTGAAACAAGTTGTTTAATCGCCCCCGCGCGCAGTGTCTTGTCTGCAAAGTGAATGGATTGGGTTAGATGATATTTTAAGTTCCTTCTAGCTTCCTCAGGCTGTGCCTCTTGTGAATATTCATATGTTGAATTGGAATAAAGCCAACTATAAATTCATGATTAATGTAACTTTTTAAATGTAGGTTATTGTGTTCTACCTAAAGGAATTCTAACTTATAATTCATATTTCTATTTTAGGGAAGAACTGCTGAAAAAACACCACCACTAACTAAAGAAATTGGTAAATATGCTTGTTATAATAAATATATTTTTATTTTCATTGCCAATTTATTATGCTTGTTTTTAGAGGGTAGAAAGGTAAACATACTCGTTCAGATTCACCAAGGTACATTTATTTGAGTTGAGATTTTGTATAAATTTAAGAATGAAGTACCTATAAATTTTCATCGGATATTTATATATTCAGAACATTAATATGGATGTTCGAATATATAAAACTAACTGTTGGACAGTTTTTCCAAGTTAGGGAGGAAAAGCTATAAGATGTCCATCACTTCTTCTGTTAAAATCACTAAAGGAAGGGTTAGGTGTATTTTTGTCACTGGAGCTTCTTTAGTTAGGATCATGAATCCAGTGCTCTACTAATGTGACATCACCATGATCAGCCTTAACCTTCCTGCTTCTTTATTCCATGACCCTTTGTGCCTTCCCTAGCTTTGTCACAGAGGGGCTTGGTTACTTTTGTTTACCTCCTATTGCGTCACAGAGAGGTAGATGTTTTTATCACAGAGATTATTTACTCATCATATGAGTAGATATCCCCACTTTTCAGATGAAGAAACAGAGAGAGGTTAAGTGACCTGCCCACAGTTACATTACAAATCAATGGAACTAGAACTGTAAACAAGGTCTTCTGAATCCTATATCACACGTCAGATCTGATTCTCAACTTATGCTTCATTTTTTTTTTTATATTCTTCATCCTTTTTTTTTCCTTTTTTCTTTTTGGAGGGTGGTGTCACTGGCCCTCACATGAGGGAGCCGAACCGTGGCCGCTGGCATCCCAAACAAGCTCCCAACCACCATGCCATTTGGCCGGCCCAACTTATGCTTCATTTTTTAAAAATAGTAAAAAGTTTAATTTAGAATATGTCTGGTGATTTCCCCTTTCCCTATACTCATAGCATCATCTATTTAGTATCTTAAGAATTGCAAGGCAAGAGAATACTGTATATTTTTATAAATATGCTTGAGGAGAGCCACTTTGATATTGGTTGATATGGGTTTTGTAATGGGCATAAATATTACAGTTTAATAAATCATTTATTCCAACCTATATTTTGAAATTAGCTAGAAACAAAGATTTTATAACATTTCTTAATAATAATTATCCTTACACTGCATACTGTTCTTTTTTTGATTAATGAAACTCTTGATCTAGTTTAGGATTACTTTTTTTTTTTAAGAAAGGAAAAATCTATTAAAATTGTAATACCCAGTGTATACTGATAACAAAAGATGAATACAAGTCAGGTTTGACTTCTGCAAATACAAGAGGTACTAAAAGTGGCTACCATCAGCGTCCAGACACTTCTGATTATGGCTTTAGTAACTTTGACCAAAGTGTCTACTTGTACACATTATTTTGGAATCCCCGGTATTTTTCTTATCATTTTAATGTATACTCTAATACATATGTACACACATATTCACACACACATAGACACAAACATATAACAAAAATGGGATATTGTAAATACTATTTTTCAGTTTTCTTCTTATTTATTGCACAGTTTTCTATATCAGTATCAATCACATTTTGTATCAGTCACAATCATGCTATAATCTATTTATTTAACCAACACTCTATTGGTGTACTTTGGGACTGTTCCCAGTTTTTCTTTATATAATTGTTGGAATGAATATCCCTATATAGGTATCTTTGTATACTTGTGTTAATATTTTCCAAAGGATGAATTTTGTGTAGTGGATTGGCTCATTCAAATGATACATATATAATTTTTTACTTTAAAAGATATTACCAAGGTGTTTTCCAAAATGGACACGCTTATATAAGCGTGTCCATTTTGAAAGGATTACTGTTTTTAAATTGTGATATAATTCATTTAGCAAAGTTTTCACCCTTATAAAGTGTGTACTTTAATGGTTTTTAGTATATTCATAAGATTGCACAACTATCACTATTATTTAATTGCAGAATATTATCATAACTCCAAAAAGAAACCCTACTATCCATTAGCAGTCACTCCCCATTGCTGCCCCAGACAACCACTAATTCACTCTGTCTCTATAGATTTGCATATTCTGGACATTGCACAGTAAATGGAATCAAAATATGGAGCCTCAAAGTTCATCCATGTTGTAGTACTCATATATGAGTATTTCTTTTTTAAGGTGGAAAACTATTCCTTTGTATGGATTAAACCACACCTTATTTATCCATTTGTAGTTGCTAGACATTTAGGTTGTTTCCGCTTTTTAGCTATTATGAATGATGTGATCCTGCTATGAATATTTAGTACAATATTTTGTGTGAACACGTTTTAAATTCTCCTCAGTGTATATTTAGGGATAGAATTGCTTTGTGTCATGGTAACTATGTTTAACCTTTGACAAACTGCCAGACCCAAGTGGCTGCACCATTTTACATTCCCACCAGCAGTATATGAGGGTTCCAGTTTGTTTTTCCATGTTCTTGTTAACACTTACTATTATCTGTCTTTTTATTACAGCCATCCTAGTGGGCATGAAGTGGTATCTCATTTTGGCTTTGACTTGTATTTCCCTGATGGCTAATGATGTTGGGCACCTTTTCATGTGCTTATTGGCCATTTGTGTGTCTTCTATGGAGCAATGTCTGTTCATCCTCTTTGCTCATTTTTTAAAGATATTTATTAAAATATAGCTAGCATACAATATTATATTAATTTAAGATGTACACCATAGTTAGTCAACATTTTTTCCCCTCTCCAACCCACCACGCCACTCCTTCCCCTCATATCATAGTCAACATTTATATACCTAAAGGGCCAGCCGAGTGGTGCGGTGGTGAAGAGCTGGCTTGGGACACCAGCAGCCCCGGTTTGGGTCCCATATATGAGGGCCAGTGACACTGCCCTTAAAAAAAAAAAAAAAGATGTGACCACTATGATAAGTCCAGCAAACATCTGACACTATATTATGCTATCACAGTATTATTGACTATATTTCCTAAGCTGTCTGTTAGATCTCCATGACTTGTTTTATACCTAGATATTTTAACCACTTATTAACCTTCACCTTTTCCCCCTTTTAATTTTTCAATTACAGTTCACGTTCAGTATTGTATTAATTTCAGGTGTATAGCACTGTGGTTAGACATTTAAATATTTTAAGAAGTAATACCCTTGACTAGTACCCACTTGGCACTGTACATAGTTATTACCTTATTATTTTATTTTATAATTTTATTTTATTACTATTAGTTACAGATGTACAAAACAATGAAATAGTTATCCTTTTCACCCATTACAAAGTGACTCCCCCCTCCCACTTCCACTACCCCCCACCCCCAATAGCGTACATATCTATTACAATTCCATTGACTCCATCCCCGCACTGTACTCCACATCCCATGACTAAATATGTGTAAATTATAGTTAACATCTAATATTATTCAGCAGCAGCTTCAGATGTACAGTGCAGTGGTCAGGCCTCTACACCATCCATGAAGTGGTCTCCCTAACAAGGCATGAGTCCATCTGGTCCCCTAAACATTATTTACCACATTCATTGTTGATTATATTCCCTGAACTGTCTCTTCTATCACTGCGGTAATATTGTAGTTACCAGTTTATGTTGCCTCGTCCCTTCCCCTTCTCCCTCATGCCCACCCCTGTCCCATCTAGCAATCATCAGTTTTTCCTCTGTCTCTAAGACTATTTCTGTTTACATTGCTCATTTATTCAGGTTTTTAGATTCCACATATAAGTGAGATCGTATGGTATTTGTCTTTCTCTGACTTGTTTCACTTAGCATAATGTTCTCTAGGTCCATCCATATCATTGCAAATGGTACTATTTCTTTCTTTGTAGCTGTTTAATATTCCATTGTGTAAATGTGCCACAGTTTCTTAATACAGACATCTACTGCTGGGCTTTTTGATTGTTTCCAAGTCTTGGCTATTGTAAATAGAGCTGCAATGAACATAGCGGTGCATATATTTTTTCGAATTAGTGTCTTGGGCTTTTCAGGATAAATACCTAGGAGTAGAATTGCTGGGTCAAAAGGTAGTTCCAGTTCCAGTTTTTTGAGATACCTCTATACTAACTTCCATAGTGGCTGCACCAATCTGCAATCCCACCAAAAGTGCAGCAGGGTTCCCTTTTCCCCACAGCCCAGCCAGCACTTGTTTGTTGATTTATTGATGATAGTCATTCTGACCGGAGTGAGGTAGTATCTCATTGTGGTTTTTATTTGCATTTCCCTAATGATCAGTGAGGTTGAACATTTTTTCATATTTTCCGTTTTTTCTCGAGTTAGCTTTGGAAGGTTGTATGCTTCTAGAAAATTATCCATTTCTTCCAGATTGTCAAGTTTGTTAGCATACAGTTGCTCATAGTAATTTCTTAGAATTTTTTGTAAAAAAAAAAATTGGGGCTGGCTAAGTGGCGCAGTGTTTAAGCGCTGGCTTTGGAAGCCAGTGGCCCCGCTTCGTGTCCCACATATGAGGGCCAGTGACACTGCTCTCGGAAAAACAAAAGTTTTTTGGATTTCTGTGGTGTCTGTTGTCACTTCCCCTCTTTCATTCCTGATTTTACTAATTTGAGTCATCTCTATTTTTGAATCCTCTCTCTTATATTTTTTTTTTTTTGATGAGCCTGGCTAGAGGTTTGTCAATTTTGTTTAACTTCACAAAAAAACAGCTCTTGGTTTTGTTGATCTTTTGTATTGTTTTTAGGTTCTCTATATTGTTTATTTCTGCTCTGGTATTTATTATTTCCTTCCTTTTACTCCCTTTGGGCTTCTTTTGCTGTTCTTTATCCAGTTCCCTGAAGTATGAAGATAACCTGTTGATTTGAGATTTTTCTCCCTTAATTTTTTTTTTGAGGGAACTGTCACTGGCCCTCATATGTGGGACCCAAACCTGGGCCTCTGGCTTCCCAAACCAGTGCATAACCACTGCTCGGCCGGCCCTTTTCTCCTTTCTTTAGGTAGGCCTGTGCTGCTATGATCTTCCCTCTTAGGACTGCTTTTGCTGCATCCTGGAGATTTTGGGTTGTGGTGTTTTCATTTTTGTTTGTCTCGAGGTATCTTTTGATTTTCCTTGATCTCATTTGTGACCCACTTGCTATTTAGTGCATTTTATTTAGCCTCCATGTATTTGTTAGCTTTCCGGATTTCTTCTTATAATTGATTTCTAGTTTCAAAGCATTGTGGTCAAAGAAGACGCTTGAAATGATTTCAATCTTCTTAAATTTATTTATTTATTTATTAAAAGATTTTATTGGGGAATGGGGAGAGAGCAACAGCTTTCGGGAATCGGGGAAGGGGAATAGACAAGTTGCTGTCTTTTTTTGTTCTTCAGTCTAGTTGCAGAGGATGTTGCTTCACTGGCCCATGTTGGTATCATTATTGCGCTCTTCCCGAATGAGGCAGATCGGTCGCCAGCCTCTGGATGTCGCTCACCACAGCCAGCTCACGCTGGCTGCCGGCCACTCACTATAGCCTATGGCAGCCTAATGCAGCACGGGCTGCAGCCTACACCATCGCCTGGGCTCGAACAGCTAAGCTTCAGGTGGAGGTGTTAGCTGTAGAGGACAGTGTCACTGGCCCTCATACATGGGATCCAAACCGGGGCTGCTGGCATCCCCAAACCAGCTCTTAACCAATGCACCACTTGGCCAACCCTCTTCTTAAATTTATTAAAGTTTTGTGGCATAATATGTGGTCTATCTTGGAAAATGTTCCATGTGCACTTGAGAAGAATGTATATTCTATAGCTTTGGGGTGAAATGCGCTGAAAATATCAGTTAAATCCAGCTGGTCTAATGTGTCATATAAGGTCGCTATTTCCGCATTGATTTTCTGTCTGGAGGATTTGTCCATTGGTGACAGCGGGGTGTTGAAGTCCCTTACTATGATAGTGTTACTGTTGATCTCCGTCTTTATGTCTGTCAATATCTGTTTTATATATGTAGGAGCTCCTGTGTTAGGTACATAGATGTTTACTAGGGTTATGTCCTCTTGTTGGATTGATCCCTTTATTATTATTGAAGTGTCCTTCTTTGTCCTTCATTATATTCTTCAATTTAAAGTCCATTTTATCTGATATAAGTATTGCTACTCCAGCTTTTTTCTCAGTTCCATTTGCATAAAATCTTTAACTCCATCCCTTTACTTTCAGCCTGTATGTAACTTTTGATCTGAGGTGAGTCTCTTCTATACAGCATATGTAGAGGTCTTGTTTTTTGGGTTTGTTTTTTTTTTTTGATGGCAGTGTCACTGGCCCTCACATGTGGGACCCAAACCGGGGCTGCTGGCTTCCCAAGCCAGCGCCCAACCACCTCTCCACTCTACTGGCCCTGTAGAGGTCTTGTTTTATCCATTCAACCACCCTATGTCTTTTGATTGGAGCATTTAATTCATTTACATTTAATGTGATTAGTGATAGGTACGTATTTATTGCCATTTTCTTATTTGTGTTCCTAGTCTTCCTTAGTTAGGTAGTTTTTCTCTTCTGCTTAAAGAAGCTCTTTTACCATTTCCTGCAATGCTGGCCTGGTGGTAATGAATTCCCTTTGCTTATTTTCTGGGAAGTTCTTTATCTCTCCTTCAATTTTAAATGATAACCTTTCTGGATAAAGCAATGTACGTTGTAGGCCTTTGTTTTTCATCACTTTGAAAACCTCCTGCCACTACCTCTGGCCTGCAAAATTTCTGTAGAAAGGTCGGCTGGCACTCCTATGGGGGTGCCCTTATAAATAGCTTGCTGCCTTTCCCTTGCTGCTTTTAGAATTCTGTCTTTATCCTTAACCCTTGCCATTTTCACTATAATGTGTCTTGTTGTGGGCCCGTTTGGGAACATCTTGGTTGGAACTCTCTGCATTTCCTGGGCTTGTATTTCAATGTACTTTGCCAGGTTAGGGGAGTTTTCAGACATTATTGCTTCAAATATGTTCTCAATCCCTTGTTCGCTCTCTTCTCCTTCTGGTATTCCAATGATAGACTTGTTGTTTTGTATGATGTTGCTCAGCTCTCTTAAACTATTTTCAATGTTTTTCATTCTTTTTTCTTTTTGTTGTTCCACTTGGATGATCTCTGCTATCTTGTCTTCTAAGTCACTGATTCAGTCCTCTGCTTCATCCAATTTGCTAGTAATTCCATCAAGTTTGTCATTTAATTCAGCAATAGTCTTCTTAAGTTCTAACTGGTTGCTTTTCATGATTTCTCTATCCTTCTTTATATTCTCATTAATTTCCTTGAACATTCTAATAATCAGTGTTCTGAACTCTGTCTATGATAGGTTGTTTACCTATATTTCCACTGATTCAGGAGGTTTCTTCTGTTCTTTTATTTGGGTTGTGTTTCTTTGTTTCCCCATTCTGGCTTACTCTTTGTGCTTGCTTCGATTTAACAGGTAGATCCCCTAGGTCTCAGTCTTTTCTTGGTGTACTTATACAGTGTGTGTCCTTTATATTTGAATTACTCAGTCTCCCTATTCGCTTGTGCGGATATACCTGAGGTGTTCTATGTGTTATGTGTCTTCTCCTGTTGAATTTGAGCTTTGATAACTTTTGGCTTCTCAGTAGGTGGGATTGACTCCCAGTCTGATTAGCTGTGAGGATTAGCAGTATCCACAGTTTATGAGCTGCTGTGTGAGGGTTGACCCCTCAGATGAGGATTGGCCGCTTTGGGCTCTTATGCCTGTAGTGACTTCCCATTGGGTGTGACTCTTGTATGTCAAACCGGAAAAGCTCTGGTTTTATCTAAAGTTGGCCTCTGGGTATGATAATTCTTGTGTCTCTGTTTTTTTTTTGTTTGTTTGTTTGTTTTAGAGTGCAGTGTCACTGGCCCTCATATGTGGGATCCGAACCAGGGCTGCTGGCGTCCCAAGCCAGCTCTTAACCACTGCACCACTTGGACAGCCCAATTCTTGTGTTTCTTTGGGTGGGCCCAGCTGCAGAGCGATTTTAGAGCAAAACAGATCAACAAGTACAACCACCACAGCCAACAAAGAAAACCAGATGCTGTCTCATGTAAATAAAACCAACCAACAACTTACAGTCAACTTGTACAGAAATATCAAACATACAAAAGAAGAAAACAAAAACAAAACAACCACCACAAAAAAAAGAACAAAAGAACAAAATAGAAAACAAAATAAAATATAATAAAATAAAAAATAGAAGAAACCCGAGAAACCAAATAGCGATACCAAAAAAAAAAAAAAATTGCAGAAAAAAGGAAAGGAAGAAAAGTAGAGCAGTGAAAACAATGAAGAAAAGAAGGGAGTCGGGGGCGGGGGAAGAAAGAAAAAGAAAAAATAAAATATATGTCTACATACCCATATATATGGACCTATATTCACCTATGTACACCTATATATATATGCCTATATTAAAAGCTGAAAAATAAGGGCTGGCCAAGTGGCATGGTGGTTAAGTGCTGGCTTGGGAAGCAAGCGGCTCCGTTTTGGGTCCCACATATGAGGGCCAGTGACACAAAAAAAAAGCTAAAAAATGGTAATGATGAAATAGAAATAAAAACCAAAAACAACCAAAGCAAGCAACCAATAAAGGGAAACAAAAGAAAAGAAAAAACCAGTGCTGGTTTTGGGTAAAGTCTACCAAGCTCTCTCCAGGTTTTCCTCTGCTGTACAAATATTCCTCTACATCTTATGGGGGCAGAGTCGGCCACCTGGCACCTAGCGTGATCCTGGCACTGCAGGTCTATTGTAGATGAGTGTGGTTATGAGGTGTGATTGGTGGTAGTTTTTACAAAGTCACTGCCATTTCTGCTTTCGCCTCTCCCAAGGCGGGTTCTTCACCCGGAAGGCTCAATGAGTGTCTTTGGGCACTCTTTCCACTGAAGGCTGTGGAAGGTGTGAGAGTTCAGCGCTACCAAAAGCCAGCTGCCAGGGGCCTGTCTGTTAGTGCCTCAGCAGCTGAACCTCCCCTGCCTCCCAAGCCTTGCAGGAAAGGTGGGGGCGGGGTAGGTAGTCTCACTCTGCAGCCTCTTCTGGGGCGGAAATTCTCGACCCCCAGCGGGTAGGAATACCTCTGTAATCTGACCCTACTGCTCCATTCAGGGGTCAGTTTAAGACTGGGTTGGCAGGGGGCCAAGATTTCTGAGGGAGGGTGAGGGTGGGTTTTTATTGCTGCAGTTGTTTTTTTTTTGCTTTCTGTCCAAGAGAGGAAGAAACCGCCCCCCCACCCACACACACAAAAACAGTCCCACCACTGTTTTGAGCTAAGGCCTTTGCCTCAGACGCTCCAGTGGAGCTCCTGCTGCTCTCCCGGAGGGACTGCCAGGGTATAGGGGACTGTGTGCACCCTGCAGCTGCTCAGATCTCTGCTCCATCTCCTGGGGTCCTGCATCTCTGCCTAGTGTGCACTGCTTCACCCCACACCACTTTTCCCTCTTCCCCTGCTCGCCCTGTTTCTGGCTTCTGCTTTTGAGCCTGTGTGCCACAGTGCTCCTGCTGTGCTGGACCAGATGGGCACAGGGACTGATCCCTGAACCAGGTGGGTGCAGAGATTGATGTTGCCCTGCCACTGCCATGCTCTGCACCCTGTTTCCTGGGGACATGGGGTTCCATAGCCATGGGTGCAGCTCGTACTTCTGCATGCTCGTCTCCTCTCTCTCCTCCCCCTCTCACCCGGCCTGAGGTTTCTTCCTCAGACTGCAGACCATCATGCTCTTGCAGTACTCTAGGGGGCCATGGGGCGCAGCGGTTATTATCTTATTATTGATTATATTGCTTCTGCTTTAGTATACATCTCTATAACTATTTTGTAATTATCAATTTGTATTGTTTAATCCCTTCACCGTTTTCACCCTGACCCCCAGCCCCATTCCCAACTATCACCCAGATAAATTTAGTACCAATTTTACCATACACAGTTTATAAAATATTATGGGCTATATTTTTTTTTTAAGATTTTATTGGGGAATTGGTGGAGGGGAACAGCGTTGGGGAATCGGGGAAGGGGAACAGACAAGTTGCTGTCTTTTTGTTCAGTTTAGTTGCGGAGGATGTTGCTTCACTGTTGGTATCGTCATTGCGCTCTTCCCAGATGAGGCAGATCGGTCGCTGGCCTCTGGATGTTGCTCACCGCAGCTATTCGCAGCTCACGCTTGGCTGCCAGCCACTCACGCTGGCTGCAGGCCACTCACTGTAGCCTATGGCAGCCCACTGCAGCAGGGGCTGCAGCCCACACCATCACCAGGGCTCACACAGCCCAGCTCCAGGTGGAGCTGTTGTTAGCTGTAGAGGGCAGTGTCACTGGCCCTCATGTGGGATCCGAACCAGGGCCGCTGGCATCCCAAAACCAGCGCTTAACCAATGCGCCACTCAGCCAGCCCTATGGGCTATATTTCATATGCTATGTCCTACATCCCCTTGACTACTATGTAAAACCAATTTGTACTTCTTAATCTGTCCCTTTGTTCAACTATCCCCAAATCCTCTCCCATCTGATTACCATCAGAATGTTCTCTGTATCTATTAGTTTGTTTCTGTTTGTTTTTTATATTTTTCTTTAGATCCCACTTATAAGTGAAATCATATGACATTTGTCTTTCTCTGACTTACTGAACTCAGCACAATACCCTCTTGAGTCCATCCATGTGGGGCACATGACAATATTTCATTCTTTTTTATGGCTCACTAATATTCCATTCTGTATATGTACCACCTCTTTATCCATTCATTTATACAGGAACATCCAGGTTGCCTTCATATCTTGGCTATTATAAATAATGCTGCAATGAAGATATGAATGCACACGTCCCCTCAAAGTAGTATTTTTTTTTTGAGGGCAGTGTCACTGGCCCTCATATGTGGGACCCGAACTGGGGCCGCTAGCTTCCTAAGCCAGCGCTTAACCACCATGCCACTCGGCCAGCCATCAAAGTAGTATTTTGGGTATCTTCAGATAAATCCCAGAAGTGGGATTTATCCTTCTTTGTCTAGATCCTTCTTTGTCTCTTATTATAGCCTTTGTTTGTTTGTTTGTTTAAGATTTTATTGGTGAATTGGGGGAGGGGAACAGTGTTGGGGAACTGGGGAAGGGGAACAGCCAAGTTGTTGTCCTTCAGTCTTAGTTGTGGAGGGCTCAGCTAGCTCAGCTTCAAGTTCAGTTGCCATCCAACCGCGAGTTGACAGCTCATCTCAAGGTGCTGTGTTCAATCTTAGTTGTGGATGATGGAGGACATAGCCCACCATCCCATGCAGAAGGTGAACCAGAAACGTTGTTAGGACCATGTTCTCTCACCAGGTAAGGCATCATGCCACCTGTTGGCAGCTCAGTGGCAGCTCATCTCGTGCTCAGCGTCACTGACCTATGTGGGAATCTAACCAGGGACACTGTTGCTCAGAGCTCGTACTCTTAAGCCAACTCTTAACCAACTGAGCCACTTGGCCGGCCTGGGTCTTGTTTTCTTATCTGTTCATTTACCCTATACCTTTCCATTGGAGCTTTTAATGCATTTACATTGACATTGAAAGTAATTGTTGGGGCTGGCTTAAGAGCACAAGCTCTAAGCAACAGCGCCGCCAGTGTGATTCCCACATGGGCCAGTGAGGCTGCGCCCAAGCTGAGCTGTTGCTGTGCTGCCAACAGGTGGCAGGATGGCTCAGCAGGTGTGACAACAAGATTGCCTGTTTGATGGTGGGCTATGCCCACCTGCAACTAAGACTGAACTCGGCACCTTGAGCTGAGCTGCCTCCTGGATGGCTCAGTGGATAGAGCGTGCGCTCTTAACAAGGCTGCCAGGTTCGATTCCCGCATGGGATGGTGGCTATGCCCACCCGCATCTAAGTCTGAACTCGGGACCTTGAGCTGAGCTGCCACCTGTAAGCTCAGTGGTCAGAGCGTGCGCTCTTAACAACAAAGTTGCTGGTTTGACTCGAACTTGGGATGGTGGCTACGCCCACCCGCAACTATGACTGAACGCAGCACCTTAAGCTTCGAGTCCATGAGATGACAACATGCAGCCAGATGGCGACTGGCGCCCTCCACAACAAAGATTAAAGAACAACAACTTGGCTGGTCGCTTTCCCCAATTTCCTAACACTATTTCCCTCTGCCAATTCCCCAATAAAATCTTTAAAAAAACAAGAAAAGAAAAGAAATTGTTCATAGGTATGTACTTATTGCCATTTTATTATTCATGGTTTTGATTTTTTTTCTTCTCCTTCTTAAGGAAGTCCTTCTAACAGTCCTTGTAATAGTGGTTTGGTGGTTATGAACTCCTTTAGCTTTTTCTTGCCAGGAAAGCTCTATCTGTCTTTAAATTCTAAGTGATAGGTTTGCTGGATAGATTAACCTTGGTTGTAGGTCCTTGCATTACATCGCTTTCAATATTTCGTGCCAGTCCCTCTGGCCTGCAAAGTTTCTGTTGAGAAATTGCTGATAGTCGTACGGAAACTCCCTTGTAGGTAAATAACAGCTATTGTTGCTTTTAACACATTGAAGATAGGGCATTTTAATTGTTTAAATGCATGTTCCTGGGGTTTAAACCATTGAAATCAACTTTTATACTGTGTTTCTTTAAAAATTTATAACAAATTCATTAACTATTTTTGTGAAATGAAATTTTCAGGAAATACTCACCAAAGACCCTTGTAGTGCTTTGAAGGTGTGATACCTCTGGAAACATTCCCTCTTGTGGAGTGGCACTAAGAAGAACTTGCAGATGTACCAAGTTTCACTTCTTTTTTTGTGGGCAGCACCAACATGGCACCTCCTAGCCGAATAATTTCTTTTACCCCGTTCACTTCCAATAATTTTTTTATAGCACATGTTTGCACATGTCACCCAGAAGTCTCCCAGGGGAGTCCTCATGAGGCACGTGAGGGGGTTGGGTTGATGTTCTTGGGATTGCTGAATCTGTGTCTGTGTCTGAGTCTGTCTCCACCTTATCTGTAGCTCAGTCTTTTGCCACTTGTAGCAGAAATTCTTAAATCTCATTTTTGATATAGGGTTTAGTTTTTGATAGATTCGAAAAGAATTGAAAAATGCACAATTAATAAGCCAAAATGCAACTTTCTTTGGCCACTTCACAGAAGTTTTTCTGAAGAGAGAATAAGACAAGTACTGTTCTGCCCTATCAACACCCTTCATGAACATATTATACTGAAAAATACAAATAGGGTTTTTCTTTACTTCATTTCTCCACCGAACATCAACCATTATTGGATCAATAAATTGTGGAAATCATGTTGACAACAGGAGTATCCCTCCATGTTGTTGAAAAGAAGAATTTCACCCTATGTTCTGAATGTGGTTTTGCCACATTTCAGAGACTGTGATTAATTTTTCATTTCTGGAGTAAGACCCCTGTTCACTCTGATTTTTCCATGTACTCTAACTTGTCTTGAAAGGAGAGTTTAATTAATTGTCACCTGACTGTAGTAGTTGTCTTGGTAGACATGGTAATTTTGATGAAGATAAACGCAAATCTGTGTCACCAATCCACAATATGTTAAGATTTTTTCTTGTCTTTAACCTTGAGCATTTTAATTCTCATGTGTCTTGGTGTGGACTTCTTTGGATTCATTTTGTTTGGGACTCTGCACTTGCTAGGCCTGTGTGTCTATTTCAATTGACAGTTTACGGAAGTTTTGCATCATTATTTCTCAAATAGGTTTTCAATTCCTTGCTCTCTCTTTTCTCCTTGTGGTACCCCTATGATGCGAATGTTGACACACTTGATATTGACCCAGAGACCCCTTAAACTGTCCTTAGTTTTTTGGATTTTTTTTTCTGCTCTGATTGGGTGTTTTCTGCCACCTTGTCTTTTAAATTGCTGATTCAGTCCTCTGCTTCATGTAATCTCTGTTGATTCCCTCTAATGTAGTCTTCATTTATTTTAGTCTTTATTTCTGACTGGTGCTTCCCTATCTCTTTGTTGACGTTTTCCCTGAGATCGAGCATCTTTATAACAGTGTTTTTGAACTCTGCATCTGGTAGATTGCTTGTCTCCATTTTGTTTAGTTCTTTTTCTGGACCTTTATTGTAATCATTCATTTTGGACACATTTCTTTGTCTCCCCATTTTGGCTGCCTTCCTGTGTTTGTTTCCATATGTTAGGTAGGGCTGCTCTGTCTCCCAGTCTTTGTAGAGTGGCTTTATGTAGTAGGGGTCCTGTGGGGCCCAGTGGCTCAGTCTCCCTGGTCACCAGAGCCTAGTGCTCCAGGTGTTTTGTTTGTGTGGGTTGTGTGTGCCCTCCAGCTGTAGTTGAGCCCTGGTTGCTGCTGGCACATCAATGCCAACTGAGGGCTTGACCCTCAGGCTGATTGGTTGTGAGGACTGACTATGGCTACAGTGGAGGAGCTGTTGTGCAGAGGCTGACCCTACGGAGCAAGATTCACTTTAGCAGGGCTCTGGTGCCTGCTCACTCTTCCCTTTGGGAGTGTCATCCTTGAAGGTGGGCAGGTGATGCTCTGGCTTGGTCTGAAGCTGGCCCCTGGGCATGACAGACTTGGGGCCTCCTGGGAAGGGACCCATGCAGACCAAGTTTAGCCTCAGTTTGTGCCCTGGCAGGAGCCACAAAGCAATTTGCAGATGGCCGCCTCCTGCACTGGGCTTGGACGTGCCTCAATAGGCCAAGCTGCAAACCAAGGCTGGCTGTCACTAGTGCTGGACTTAGGGCTGCTCAGCCAGAGGTACAGAACATGCCGAAGCCAGTTGCTGCTTCTTTGGCTTTTGTGAATCTTTGAGAGATTTTTTGGGAAGCCTGAAGTATGAGCCAGGACAGAGCATTTTTATGAAAATGCCACTGGAAACATTTTGGGTGTGCCTGAAAGTTGGGTGGGGTGGTCTCTCAGAATCAGCAGGGCAGGGTGAATGATGGTGTTAGCCAGGTTGATGGAGACTCAGATATGGTGGCAGCCTGTGTCTACACGCTGGGAGGGAGGAGGGCTCATAAAAGAAACAATGGCTTCCACCAGCTCTTCCAGGCTGCCCCTCCAGCCCTTGCCCTGCCTCCAAACAACTCAGTTTCTCCCCCGTAAGTCCCTGGTACATTTCAAGCTGCTGCCCCAGAGTTGGAGCTCAGAGCAAGGAAGTCCATGTGCGGGTCTTTTAAAAGGAATGCCTGGCGGGCCAGCTGAGTGGCGCGGTGATTAAGTGCTGGCTTAGGCCAGCAGCCCGGGTTTGGTCCCACATATGAGGGCCAGTAACACTGCCCTCAAAAAATAAATAAATAAATAAATAAATAAATAAATAAATAAATAAATAAATAAAACGCCTGGGATTGCAGCTGCCCTTGTATCACTCAGCCAAAATCTGCTTTGGTTTTCACAACCAAAAATTATGAGGACTTCTCTACCCAGCTCTGAAGTCATAGGTTAGGGAGCCTAGTGTGGGGCTGAGACCTCTCACTCCTCGGGGGGGTGGGGAGACCTCCACAGCCGAGATGTCCTTCCTGATTTTTAATAGTCACCCACGGAATGTGGGACCAGCTTGTTCTGCATCTCTGCCCCTCCTACCAGTTTTGAGATGGCTTCATCTCTGTGTTCTTAGTTGTAGGGCTTCTGTTCAGTTAGATTTCAGACAATTCTCAATGATGGTTGTTCAGTAGTTTAGTTGTAATTTTGATGTGGTTGTGAGAGGAGGTAAGCACAACATTTACATACTCTACCATGTTGACCGGAAATCTCCTTTGCTCATTTTTTAGTTCGGTTGTCTTTTTATTATTGAGTTGTAAGAGTTCTTTATATATTCTCATTGTTTTCATATATCTGTCCCTTCTCAGATATATAATTTACAAATATTTTTCCCATCTGTGGGTTATCTTTTCACTTTCTTGTTGGTGTCTTTTGAAGCATATAAATTGCTAATTTTGATGGAAGTTCAGTTGATCTACGTTTTTGTTCCTTATGCTTTTAGTGTCATATCTAAGAAACAATTGCCTAATCCAAGGTCTATTGCCTACGTTTTCTTCTAAGAGTTGTATGGTTTTACAAGGTATGATCAAACAATACGGTGAAGTTTAAATTAAAAATAATTATTACAGTAAAAGACACATTGCCATTAATCCTCACTTCGAACATACTTATCCCATCATTCTTGCCACTTTATGAAGCAGTTCTGGAAGTCCTCTTTCATGAGTGTCTTTAGTTGCACTGTCGTTGCTGCCTTGATGTCCTGAATCAATTCAAAATGTTTACTTTTCATGGTCATTTTGACTTTGGGGAAGAGCCAGAAGTCTCACGGTGCCAGATCCTGTGAATAAGGTGGATGAGCACACATCATAATGTTTTTATTTCGCAAAAATTGTAGTACCAGAAGTGATGTGTGACACAGAGCATTATCCATCATGGAGGATTAAACCGTTTGCCTGTTTCATGTTAATGCATTGTTTGTGATCCATGATTTATGGCACACTTTAAAATACACCTTCTCTGAACCATAACTCACACTCAACTGAATGTTCCGAACCAGTTGAAACTTGTCACATTCTGTTACTGAGGTTATATGCACCGCTTCCCTTATTGAAGATCCCTGCCTTTTCATGGATGGCACTTGGCAGCAGTATTCACTGTATTTTTTTTTAAGATTTTATTGGGGAATTGGGCAAGGGGAACAATGTTGGGGAATTGGGGAAGGGGAACAGCCAAGTTATTGTCCTTCAGTCTTAGTTGTGGAGGGCACAGCTAGCTCAGCTCCAAGTCCAGTCTCCATCCTGCTGCCCTTTGGCAGCTCACAGCCACTCAGCTCAAGGTGCCATGTTCAATCTTAGTTGCAGGGGAGCGCAGCCCACCATCCCATTTGGGAGTCAAACCGGCAACCTTGTTAGGAGCACATGCTCTCACCAGCTGTGCCATCCTGCCACCTGTTGGCATCTCAGCGGCAGCTCAGCTCACTGGCCCATGTGGGAATCGAACCAGTGACCCTGTTGCTCAGATCTCCCACACGCTTTTATCGAACTGAGCCATTCGGCCGGCCCCTGTATTTTTTTTTATCATACCTCATAGTTCTTAAAGTCAGGTCTTTGATCCATTTTGAGTTAACTTTTGTATATAGTGGAGGTAGTGGTCTATTTAATTGTATGTGGATATCCAGTTGTCCTTTCTTTTGATTTTCAACAAGTTAAGCTTCCAGGTACCTGCAGGATATCCAACTAGGTGGATATTAAATCCTGGCACTCATATAAATTAGGGTAAAACTATGGTAGTACAGAAAGTGTCCTGAGAGATCAGGAAAAAAGAGTCAATGAGGGAATGGAAGGTAAGCAGTATCTATCTAATCAGGTGGCCAAAAGGAGCCAGCAAAACAAACTGGAAAAATAGTTAGAGATAGTAGACTAGGAAAGAGTGATGTCCAACTGAACTCTGGACATATCCACCTAGAAATTTGAAAAGCACCTCACATTCAGTATCTCTAAAATCCACTCAGGCTCTGATCATCAGGGTCACCGATTTAATTCCCAGCACGTGCTGAGCAGCCGCTGAGCTGCCAATGGCTCAGCTAACAACAACAATAAAAACCACTCATATTGAGTATTGAGTCCAGTCCTCTCTATTCTTCCCATGTTGGTTAATAGTGCCACAATTCACAAAATTTGTCTGGTAATTTGAATCATTTTAAGCTTTATGTTTTTTTTTGTTTGTTTGTTTGTTTTTAAGATTTTATTGGGGAATTGGCGGAGGGGAACAGCGTTGGGGAATCGGAGAAGGGGAACAGACAAGTTGCTGTCTTCTTGTTCTTCAGTTTAGTTGCGGAGGATGTTGCTTCACTGTTGGTATCGTCATTGCGCTCTTCCCGGATGAGGCAGATCGGTCGCAGGCCTCTGGATGTCGCTCACCATGGCTATTGGCAGCTCACGCTTGGCTGCCAGCCGCTCACGCTGGCTGCGGGCCACTCACTGTAGCCTATGGGGGCTGCAGCCCACACCATCACCGGGGCTTGCACAGCCCAGCTCCAGGTGGAGCTGTTGTTAGCTGTAGAGGGCAGTGTCACTGGCCCTCATGTGGGATCCGAACCGGGGCCGCCGGCATCCCAAAACCAGCACTTAACCAATGCGCCACTCGGCCGGCCAGCTTTATGTTTTCTTAATCCTACGTTTAATTAGTCACCAAGCCTGATGAATTCCACTTCTTTAGTATTATCTAAAACCCACTGGTTCTGCTCTGGTTCCTGCCTTTATTTCTCATCCAGACTATTGTAGTGGTCTCCATTCTAGTCTTTTATTTGCATTATATCCTCTTGACAGAGTTTTTATTAAACACAAATATTAAGTTACTTTCCTGCTAAGAAAAAATATCTTTTGTTATTTACCATATAATGTTGCAAATCCCTACATGTCTCCCTTTTCAGCCTCCTCTTTGAAAAACCGTTGAGGTATAGGGCCGGCCGAGTGGCGCGTTGGTTAGGAGTTAGCATGGGATGCCAGTTCTGAGCAGCAGGGCCCTAATTTGGATCCCACATGAGGGCCAATGACGCTGTGCCTTATACAGCTGAGATGGTGAACAACAGCTCATTCTGGAGCTGGGCTCCCGTGAGTCACCGGTGACAGCGTAGGCTGTAGCCCCTGTTGCAGTGGGCTGCCACAAGCTATCATGAGTGGCTGGCGTGAGCTGCTGTGAGCCTCTGTGAGCAGCTGTCCAATGACCGGCGACTGATCTGCCTCAGCTGGGAAGATCACAATGATCACAATACCAACATGGGCCAGTGAAGCAATGTTCTCCACAACTAGACTGAAGAACAAAAAGAACAGCAACTTGTCTGTTCCCCTTCCCCAATTCCCCAATAAAATCTTAAAAACAAACAAACATTGAGGCATTATATACAATAAAGTGCTTGAAGTACATTAACCTTATGTACTCAACTTTATGAATTTTCACACACACACACACACACACACACACACACACACACACACACATACTACCATCCCCCAGATGAAGATATAGAAGAACATTTCCACCACCCCAGAAAACTTAAGGACCCTTCCCAATTAATATCCAACCCCAAGTTATATTCTGACTTCTATTACCGTGGATTAGATTTAAATGTCTTATAAATATACAGTATATGTATGGTATGTACGCTTTTGTCTCTGGTTCATGATTATGATGATGTTTCACTCATCATATCTATGAGTCATCCACATTGCCTGTGTCAGTAGCTCTTTCTCTATTGCTGTGTAGTGTTTGAATATACCACAGAATGTACTTAGTCATTCACCTGATGATGGACATTTGAGTTGTTTCAAGTTTGCAGCTGTTATGAATAATGCTGCTATGAATATTCCTGTGTATGTCTTTGGTAGACATATGCACTCATTTTTAATACCCAAGAGTGGAATTGGTGAATCAGAGGATTTTAAGTCTGCTCTTTAGCAGCTCCTTACACAACCTGTATTCCTATTTTGAGTATCACTAAAATGAGTTTCTATTTGCTTGATTACCTCATGTAGTCCCCTCCCTCAGCTATAGAAACTAAGCCTGAGAGATAGCAAATTAATACATTCAAGGTCACAGACTGGGACTTCCCCATATTTCCCATGATTTTAAAAAATAATTGCCAGTGACTCAGTAAAGACATTGATTTATTTCTTCCAAATACAGTTTGAATTCATATTATTTTATATTAGTTTCAGGTGTACAGCATGGTGGTTAGACATTTATATAATTTATGAAGTGATCCCCCGATAAGTCTAGTACCTACCAGGCAACAGACATAGTTATTACAATATTAATGACTATATCCCCTATGCTGTAATTTATATCCCTGTGAGTCTTTTGTAACTACCAATTGGTATTTCTTAATCCCTTCCAATTTTTTACCCAGCCCTCTAATCCCCCTCCCATCTGGCAACCGTCTGTTCATTCTCTGTATATATGAATCTCTGTTTTGTTTGTTCATTTATTCTGTTCCTTAGATTCCACATATAAGTGAAATCATATGTTATTTTTCTTTCTCTGTCTGACTTAATTTCACTTAGATTAATACCCTGTAGGTCCATCCATGTTGTCGAAAATTGGGAATAGTTTATCTTTTCTTATGTCCAAATATTCTTTATCCAATCATTTGTTGATGGGCGCTTAGGTTGCTTCCATATTTTGGCTATTGTAAATAATGCTGCAATGAACATAGGGGTGCATATACATTTTCGAATTAGTGTCCAAAAGTGGAATTTCTGGTTATTAAGGTAATGCTATTTTTAATTTTTTGAGGACCTTCCATTCTGTTTTCCATAATGGCTACATTAATTGGGAATCCCAGCAACAGTACATGAGGGTTCCTTTTTCTCCACATCCTCACCAATACTTCTTGTTTGTTGATTTATTTATTTATTTTTTCTTTCTCAAAGATTTCTCATTGGGGAATTGGGGGAGGTGAACAGCGTCGGGAATCGGGGAAGGGGAATAGACAAGTTGCTGTCCCCCTATTCTTCAGTCTAGTTGCGGAGGACATCGCCTCACTGGCCCATGTTGGTATTGTCATTGCGCTCTTCCCGGATGAGGCAGATCGGTTGCCGGCCTCTGGGTGTCGCTCACTGCGGCGATTGGCAGCTCACACTGGCTGCCAGCCGCTCACGCTGGCTGCCGGCTACTCATTGTAGCCTATGGCAGCCCACTGCAGCAGGGGCTGCAGCCTGCCGTCACCGGGACTCGCACAGCCCAGCTCCAGGTGGAGCCATTGTTAGCTGTGGAGGGCAGTGTCACTGGCCCTCATATGTGGTATCCAAACCGGGGCTGCTGGCATCCCAAAACCAGCTCTTAACCACTGCGCCACTCGGCCGGCCCTGTTGATTTATTAATGATAGGCATTCTGACAGGTGTGAGGTGATATTTCGTAAAATTCTAAAAATTGGTTTATACTAATATTTGCAAAAAAAAATTCTGGTAGCATAGGAATTACCCCTGGGGAATGGTGATGCAAGTGCTTTTGGTAGGGGGAGTCTTAAAGGGTCACTTTTCCTCTTTATAGATGTCTACATTTCTGAAATTTTTTTGTTTTTAAAGAATTGTGGAATTGGAGGAGGGGAACAGCGTTGGGGAACAGGGGAAGGGGAACAGACAAGTTGCTGTCCTTTTTGTTCTTCAGTCTAGTTGTGGAGGACATTGCTTCACTGGCCCATGTTGGTATCATAATTGTGCTCTTCTCGGGAAAGGCAGTCACTCGCCAGCCTCTGGATGGTCGCTCACAGCGGCTCTTGGCAGCTCACACTGGCTGCCGGCCACTCACTGTAGCCTATGGCAGCCCACTGCAGCAGGGACTGCAGTTATGCCATCCTGGGGACTCACAGCCGCCCAGATCTAGGTGGAGCTGTTGTTCACCATCTTAGCTGTAAAGGGCAGTGTCACTGGCCCTCATATGTGAGATCTGAACTTGGGCCGCTGGCATCCCAAGCCAGCTCTTAACCAACGCACCACTCAGCCGGCCCTGAAATTCTTTAGATAAACATATTTTACTGTTGCAGTCTTTTTTTAAAAATCACAAAATAATAAAACAAATGGTGTAAGAAAGTAGTCCAGTTGCTTTTTTTTGCATGTATCTGTCCACTTTTCCCAGTACCATTTATTGAATAGACTATATAGCTTTTGTATTAAAAAATTTTTGTCTGGTATAAGTATTGCTACCCCAAGTTCTTTATCACTTCTATTTGCATGGAATATCTTTTTCTATACTTTTACTTTCAGTGAGTGTGTCTTTCGATCTGAAGTGAGCAGCATATGTAAGGGTGTTGTTTTCTTTATCCTTCAGCCTCCCTATGTCTTTTTTTTTTAAGATTTTTATTGGGGAATTGGGGAAGGGGACCAGCCAAGTTGTTGTTCAATCTTCATTGAGGGTGCCAGTCACCATCTGGCTTCCCATTGGCAGCTTGTGGCCTCTAAGCTCAAGGTGCTATGTTCAATCCTAGGTGAAGGTGGGCATAGCCACCATCCCATGTGGGAGTCGAACCGGTAGCCTTGTTGTTAAGAGTGCACGTTCTATCCGCTGAGCCATCCGGCAGCAGCTCAGCTCAAGATACTGAGTTAAGTCTTAGTTGTGGGTGGACATATCCCACCATTGAACAGGCAATCTTGTTATTACACCAGCTGAGCCATCCTGCCACCAGTTGGCAGTTCAGGGACAGCTCAGCTTGGGTGCAGCATTCACTGGCCCATGTGGGAATCGTACTGGCGGCCCTGTTGCTCAGAGCTCACACTCTGAGGCAACTCTTAACCAACTGAGCCACTCGGCAGGCGCCTGTCTTTTTCTTTTTTTTAATGATTTCATTGGGGAATTGGGGAGGGAAATAGCATTGGGGAATTGGGGAAGGGGAACAGACAAGTTGCTGTTGTTTTGTTCTTGAGTCTAATTGTGGAGGACGTTGCTTTACTGGCCCACATTGATACTATCATTGCACTCTTCCTGACTGATGCAGTCGCTTGCCGGCCATTGGAAAGCCACTCATGGAGGCTCACCGCAGCTCATGAAATCACACGCCAGCTGCCGGCCAGCCCCACTGCAACCTACACCATTGCCAGGAACTCATAGCAGCCCAGCTCCAGGTCGAGCTGTTGTTTACCATCGTAGCTGTAGAGGGCGTAGCGTCACAGGCCCTCTATGTGGGATCCAAACTGGAGCCCTGCTGCTGAGAGATGGTGTCCCAAGCCAACTCCTAGCCAAAAAGCCACTCGGCCGACCCCTCCCTATGTCTTTTGATTCAAACTTTCAATCCATTTACATTTAAAATAATTGTTGATAGATGTACAGTTATTACCATTTTAGTATTTTTATTTTTTATCTTTTTTTCTTCTTAAAGAAGTCCCTTTAACATTTCTTGTAATCCTGATTTGGTAGTGGTGAACTCCTTTAGATTTTTCTTGTCTTGGAAGCTCTTTATCTGTCCTTAGATTCTAAATGATAGCTTTGCTGGGTAGAGTAATCTTGGGTGTAGGTCCTTGCTTTCCATCACTTTCAGTATTTCATGCCCTTCCCTTCTTGCACACAAAGTTTTTGTTGAGAAATCAAGTGACAGTCTTATGGGAGCTTCCTTGTAGGTAACTAACTGCTCCTCTCTTGTTGCTTGTAGGATTCTCTCTTTGTCTTTAACCTTTGGCATTTTAATTATGATGTATCTTGGTGTAGGATTCTTTGGGTTCACCTTATTTTGGACTATGTGCTTCCTATACTTGTATGTCTGTTTCCTTCGCTAGGTTGGGGAAATTTTCAGTCTTTGTTTCTTTAAATACATTCTCAATCCCTTGCTCTCTCTCTTCTCCTGGTACCCCTGTAATGTGAATATTATTAAGCATGATGTTGTCCCAGAGGTCCCTTAAACTATCCTTATTTTTTTAAATTATTTTTTTCTTTTTGCTATTCCTACTGGATATTTTCTGCTACCTTGTCTTACAAATCACTAGTTCAATCCTCTACTTCATCTAATTTGCTGTTGATTCCTACTGGTGTAGTCTTCATTTCTGACTGTTCCTTTTTTATGTTTTCTGTCTCCAATTTTATGTTTCTTATCTCTTTGTTGAAGTTCTCACTGAGATCATTGAGCATCCTTATAACCAAGTGTTTTGCACTCTGCATTTGGTAGATTGTTTGTCTCCCTTTTGTTTAGTTCTTTTTCTGGAGCTTTGTTGTGATCATATATTTTGGGCATATTTCTTTGTCTCCTTATTTTGCATGCTTCCCTGTGTTTGTTTATATGTATTAGGTAGAGCTGCTATGTCTCCCATTCTTGGCACAGTGGCCTTATGTCATACGTGTCCTGTGTGGCCCAGTTGCACAGTCTCGCTTGTCACCTGAGCCAGTTGCTCTAGGTGTTTCCTTATTGTGGGTTGTGTTGCCTTTCTGTTGTACTTGAGCCTTAGTTGCTGCTTACATGTCAGTGGGGGGAATTGACCCTAAGGCTTATTGGTTGTGAGGACTGACTGTGAATACAGTGCAGGAGCTATTGTTCAGGGGCTGACCCTGTGGAGCAGGATTTACTTTCGTGGGGCTCTGGTGCATCCTGAGTCTGCAGTTTGGGTGTGTTGTTTATGGAGGTGGTTGGGTGGTTCTCTGTTGTTGTCTGAAGCTGGCCACCAGTTGTTTTGATTCTGGTGCTTCTTGGGTGTGTGCTCTGGTGTAGGCCAAGGTCAGCTGCCTGTGACCTTGATATGAGCTACAAATTTATCTGCAGATTGTTTCCATTTGTGCTGGGCTTGGAGGTGCCTGACAGAGGGTAAATTGCGAAACGAGGCTGGCTACTGCTACTGCCAGGCTTGGAGCTGCTTAGCAAGATGGGGCACATTGAGTTCAGATGCTGTTTGTTTGGGGTTTGTGAACCTTTGAGAGGTTTACAAGGTCTGCAGCATAAGCCACGACAAGCCATTTGCATGGAAAAGCCACTGGAAGTGGCTTGGGTTGGTTTGTATGTTGGGTGGGGTGGGGTCTCAGGGAATCACCAGGAGACGGTGAATGTTGGTAGCCAGGTTGATGTAGACTCCGATATGGCACCTATCTTCCTCTGGACACTGGGTGGGGGAGGGCTCAACAAAGGAACAGTTGCTTTTATCAGCACTTCTGTCTGGGAGAAAGCTTCCCCTCCAGCCCTTGCCCTCAAGCCTGACAATTAAATTCCTCTCCATATGTTCCTGGTGCTTTTGGAGCTGCTGCCCCTGTGCGGGAGCTCAGAGCAAGTGAGTCCATCAGTGAGTAAGTCCATGCATGGGGCCTTAAGAGGAAAGCCTGGGACTTGAGCTACTCTCCAGGTCACTGAGCAACAATCTGCACTGGTTTTCATAGCCAGATGTAATGGGGACTTCTTTTCCCAGCACTGTAACACTGGGCTGGGGAACCTAATATGAGACTAGGGCCCCTTGCTCCTCAGGGTGCATCTCCAAAGCCAAAATATCCCTCCTGATTTTTAAACACCACATGTGGAGTGGGGACCAGATGGTTCTGCATCTCTGCCCCTCCTACCAGTCTTCAGTTGGCTTCTTCTATATATCTTTAGTTATAGGACTTGTGTTCTGGAAGACTTCAGATGATTCTCAATGATTATTCTTCTGTACTTTAGTGATCATGGGAGAAGGTGATCGCATTGTTTACTCTAGCCATCTTTTTTTTAAAGATTTTATTGGGGGAATTAGGGGAGGCAAATAGCATTGGGGAATCGTGGAAGGGGAACATACAAGTTGCTATCCTTTTGTTCTGCAGTCTAGTTGTGGAGGACATTGCTTCACTGACCTATGTTGGTATTATCATTGCGCTCTTCCTGGATGAGGCAGATCAGTCGCCAGCCTCTGAACGGCAGCTCACGCCGGCTGCCAGCTGCTCATGTTGGCTGCTGGCCACTTACGGTAGCTTATGGCAGCCCACTGCAGCAGGGACTGCAGCCTTCACCGTCTCCAGCTACTCATGGCAGCCCAGCTCCAGGTCGAGCTGTTGTTCACCATTTTATCTGTAGAGGGCAGTGTCACTGGCCCTCATGTGTGGAATCCAAACTGGGGCCGCTGGCATCCCAAGTCAGCTCTTAACCAATGCACCACTTGGCGGGCCCACCTCTAGCCATCTTGACTGGAGTCTCAGAGCATAAGACATCCATGTTTTTAAAATACCTTAAGTTAGATGTTATCGAGTACATCTAATTTGAAAAATGTCCAAATTTTTGAAGTACTTAACCCTTTTCATGTCTTGCACTGTTTTGTCACAGCGTTAGAACACCTAATATCATTTCACAGTGCTACAAAGTACTGCATTTTCAATTCTTGTAACATTCTGAAAGTGATCCTTCTGTGCCTAAATATTTCAAAATCTTTTCAAAGCAGCTTTTTTTTTTTTTAAGCTGAGCCATCCTGCCACCTGTTGGCAGCTCAGGGCAGCTCAGCTTGGCTGGGCATCGAACTGCTGTTGTTGCTCAGAGCTCAGCTCTCACTCTTGAGCAAGCTCTTAACCAACTGAGCTGCTCGTCCAGACCTTCAAAGCAGCTTTGATTGCTGTTTTTTGTTGTTGTTTGTTTTTATTGTTTGCTGCCTAAATTTTTCTTTTTAACTATACTTTGTATAGAGTTGTGCTAATGAAAGTAATTTGGTTATACTCTGTTTTCTCCTCACCAATTTTCATTTCAGATGATAACATCTTTGAAAATCCTATGGTACATGAAGCTATACAAATGGGGTTCAGTTTCAGGGACATTAAGAAAATAATGGAGGAAAAAATTCAGACGTCTGGGAGCAACTATAAATCACTCAAGGTTCTGGTTGCAGATCTACTGAATGCTCAGAAAGGCAATACACATGAGGAATCAAGTCAGACTTCATTGCAGAAAGGTATGCCTAGCTGGTTTTAAAAAACAAGAGACACCTAACAGCAGTTCATTATGTATAGTATCCTATCAGTCTGTGGTCAATTCATTTCCCTCCTTTCATATCTCCCTTAGGATAAACATTTTTATAACTTTTTATTATGAAAAATGTCAAACATACTCAAAAGTGGAGAGAACAGTATAGTGAACCCTGACATATCCATCAATCAGTTTCAGTAATTATCTCCACTGTTACAGTCTTTCATTCCCCCCCTTTTTGCTATAGCATTTTTTTTAAGTTTAAGTTTACTTACTCTTTTTTACTTTTTATTTTATTATTATTAATTTTAAAGATTTTATTGGGGGAGGGGGAACAGACAAGTTGCTGTCTATTTGTTCTTCAGTCTAGATGTGGAGGACATTGCTTCACTGGCGCATGTTGTTATCGTCATTGCACTCTTCTCAGATGAGTCAGATCGGTTGCTGGCCTCTGGATGGTCACTCACCAAGGCTATTGGCAGCTCACGCTGGCTGTCAGCTGCTCACGCTGGCTGCCAGCCACTCACTGTAGCCTATGGCAGGCCACTGCAGCAGGGGCTGCAGCCTACACTGTCACCGGCGCTCGCAGCCCAGCTCCAGGAGGAGCTGTTGTTAGCTGTAGAGGGCAGTGTCACTGGCTCTCATATGTGGGATCTGAAACAGGGCTGCTGGCGTCCCAAGCCAGCTCTTAACCAATGTGCCACTCGACCGGCCCTTTGCTATGCATTTTAAAGTAAATCCTAGGGCTGGCCAAGTGGCTCAGTTGGTTAAGAGCTCACTCAAGAGTGTGAGCTGAGCTCTGAGCAACAGCAGTTCCATGCCCAGCCCAAGCTGAGCTGCTGCTTGAGCTGCCAACAGGCGACAGGATGGCTTAGCTAAAAAAAAGGAAATCCTGTACATTCTATATTTTATTTACATATAAATACTTCAATAAATATCTAACAGATGAAGCCTTTTTTTTTAATTGGGGAATTTGGGCAGGGAAACAGGCAGTCGCTTTCCCTTTGTTCCTCAGTCTAGCTGCGGAGGACATTGCCCCACTGACCCATGTTGGTATCGTCACTGCGCTCTTCTCTGGTGAGGCAGACTGGTCACCAGCCTCTGGATGGTTGCTCATAGCGGCTCTTGGCAGCTCACGCTGGCTGCACGCCACTCACGCTGGCTGCCGGCCACCCACTGCAGCCCATGGCAGCCAGGGGCTGCAGCTATGCCATCCTGGGGACTCACAGCAGCCCAGTCCCAGGTCGAGTCATTGTTCACCATCTCAACTGCAGAGGGCAGCATCACTTGCCCTTATATGTGGGATCTGAACAGGGGCCGCTGGCGTCCCAAGCCAGCTCTTAACCAAAGTGCCACTCGGCCAGCCCAATAAAGCCTTTTTAAAATCTAACCTTAACATTGTCTGCTCCAAATAATATAACAGTATACGATAGACAGGGTGGCTTAAACAAAAGACATTTAATTCTCACAGTTTTGGAGGCTGGAAAGTCCAAGATCTAGGTTCAGGGAGATTTGGTTCCTGATGAGCACTTCTAGACTTGCAGATGACTGCATTCTCTATGTCCTCACATGATAGACAAAGAGAAAACTCTGTTTTCTCTTCCTCTTCTTAATTATAAGGATACTAATCCCATCATGGGGTCCCACCCTCATGACCACATCTAAACCAAATTATCTCCTTAAGGCCCCATCTCCCAGTACCATTGCATGGCTTGTTAGGGCTTCAACATAAGATTTTGAGGAGGCATGGGTGTTTAGTCCATTATATACTATTATCACACTTAATGAAATTAAAGGTAATATCATGATATCGTCCAAAACTCTGTTGGTTTTTATTTTCCCCGTTGTCTTAAAATGTTTCTACAGTTGATTTATTCTAATCAGGATTCAAGTAAGATCCACCAATCCTTTCATTTTAAAAGTGAATTTATGCTCTATTTTAGATAAATAACAACTAACTTTTATCATTATGTGTAGAAGTTTTTATACTTGATACTGTTTGTATATAGAATGTTCTGCCTCTTTTCATATAAAAGAGTCATTCTGGCTAGCCAAGTGGCTCAGCTGGTTAAGAGCTCACCCAACAGTGCGAGCTGAGCTCTGAGCAACAGCAGTTCAATGCCCAGCCCGAGCTGAGCTGCTGCTGAGCTGCCAACAGGTGGCAGGATGGCTCAGCTAAAAAAAAAAAAAGAATAAAAGAGTCATTCTGATAAGAACTTGAATTAATTGCACTTTGATACTGTAAATCATATAGAAAGTGTATTAAATAATGTAGAAGAGAAGCCTATACATTTCTTTTAGGAAAAAAAAGATTAGAAAATACAGGTCTTTGATCACTGCACTGTATGACTAAAGTGGAGGTTGTATACCTACTGTAATTGAATATATATAGATAGTCACGGGATGTGGATTATACTGTGGAAGAGAGTCAGAGGAAGAATAATAGATATATATGATATGGGGGGGAGTGGGGTGGCGAATTGGGGGTGGGGGGTTGTCACTTTGAGGGGTAAAATTTATAACTATTGCACTGTGTTGTACACCTGAAACTAATTAAAAATAAATAAATAAAATTAAAAAATTAAAAAAAAGAAAAGAAAATACAGGTCTTCCTTTAAGGAGGACAGCTACTCTAGTGCTTGCCAGCAACTTTGAAGGTTAAGGAAAAGGTGTCAAATTGAATACATTGTTGAGTACTTTGTTATAATCATGGTTATCTAAACTCTTGACCACCTCTCCTAAAAGATGAGAATTCTTGTATTGCTAACTGAACCTAAAAGTATACTTTTTTTTTTTTAAGATTTTACTGGGGAATTGGGGAAGGGGAACAGTGTTAGAGAATTGGGGAAGGGGAATACCCTAGTTGTCCTTCAGTCTTAGTTATGGAGAGCGCAGCTAGCTCAGCTTCAAGTCCAGACACCATCCAGCCGCCTGATGGCTGCGTGTGGCTGCTCAGCTCAAGGTGCTGTGTTCAATCTTACTTGTGGGTGGACGTAGCCCACCATCCCATGTGGGAGTTGAACTGGAAACCTTGTTGCTAAAAAGCACATTCTCTAACCACTGAGCCATCAGGCCTCCCGTTGGCAGCTCAGGGCAGCTCAGCTCAAGGTGCCGTGTTCAATCTTAGTTGCTAGGGGGGTGTAGTCCACCATCCCATGTAGGAGTCAAATCTGCAACTTTGTTGTTAGGAGCACGTGCTCTCACCAGCTGAACCATCCTGCCACCTATTGGCAGCTCAGCACCAGCTCAGCTCGAGCGCAGCGTCACTGGCCCATGTGGGAATTGAATTGGTGGCCCTGTTGCTCAGAATTTATGCTCTTAAGGTAACTCTTAACCAACTGAGCTACTCAGTCAGCCCCTATATTAATGATTTTAAAAATTACATCAGTTGATATAAAAAAGTCAGCAGAAAACTTACTAGTCTTATCCTAAAGATGCATTTATATAAACCATATAATAGCGGGCCAGCTGAGTGGCGTGGTGGTTAAGCGCTGGCTTGGGAAGCCAGCGGCCCCGGTTCGGTCCCACATATGAGGGCCAGTGACACTGCCCTCAAAAAACAAACAAACAGAAAAACCCAAACAAACAAAAAGAAAAACATAAACCGTATAATAGCTCCGCTTATCTTGCTAATGGTAAAATAAACCATTTACTTGGTCTTCTTTCTACTGTAATTGAAATTCAGGTGATTGTGTCATTTTCCCCTGAATGTTAACCACAATTCAAGCTTAATTAAGTTTGACAATAAGATGTTAGTTTTTATACCTCAAGGTGTTGTCTGCAACAGAAGGATATATAGTGGATTGAAGTAGGAATAGAGCAAGGGACAGAGTGAATTTTGGGGGCCTGCTCTCTATCCAACAGGAGTTAATAGGAGTTCTTATTGTCACTGAAACTACAAACTAAGATAGTGTGGGAAGGAGGGTCTAAGCAAATGGCAACTCTCAGGGCAGGAGTTGGAATTCATCAGTTGACCTTGCCTTAGTCTCACTAAATTGAGAGGCAGGTAATTGATACAGGCTATATTCTCATGCTAAGGCTGCTGTCTATTTCTCTTCCCAAAGGCTGATGAGGAAAGACTCAGACTAAGAATCTCCATCCTGTACAAAATAGGGGGTGGGCCTTATTGAAGTAAAGCAGGTGGAAGTTTTTTTGAAAAGGTACAATGTTATTGTTGCTTTCTGAGAAATCCTACATTTGAATACTAGCTTATGTCCTAATGGCACTATGACACAGAATGTCCCAGTAAACAATCTTCTAAAAATAGTACCAAATCAGTATTCCTTTTTTCTTTCTTTTTAAAAATTGCATAATATGATATGAAGCCCTGTCCTTTGTATGTTTGCTACGGCACTTATTTTAATTCTTATGTGAATATTACTATACATAGCATGCATATCAAATAACCTATACACATTTCTTATCAGTCTGTCTGTCCAAATGGATCTGCTCTGATAGTAAAATTGAATAACATCAATTTATTCTAGAAGTGGTTTAAAATAATAAAAGAAAATACTAGCAAATAGGATCCAAAGTTATCTAGCTACTGCCTTTATTGTTCGTGTGCTAAACCTGAACTTGAAGAGGGACTTATAGGAAGTAGAAGGGGAAAGGTGCCATAGGGAAGACAGAGAATCTAGTCGTTATGCTTAAGGCTGGAATAAAGTATGACCAGAGATAAACTATTAGTCTGGAAAAAGAAATCTGTCTAGAGCATCACTATATCAGTGTTTGGTAGGCATGACATTTCATTCCACTGTGGTCTGTAAAATGAAATCTCAGGCAATCAGAACCTAGAGGAACCTTAAATATTATGTAACTTTCATTATTTCACTGAGAAAACTGAAGTGCAGATGCACTGTTGCCCAAGATCACTCAGATAGATGAGAGTGAAATTCAGGTTTCCTGACCTATGGTCCAATGTTCCTTTTTTTAATTAAAAAAAAATATGGTAAAATGTGCATAACTTAAAATTTACCATCTTAATCATTTTTTAAAAGATTTTATTACAGAATTGGGGGAGGGAAACAGTGTAGGGGAATAGGGGAAGAGGAACAGATAAGTTGCAGTCCTTTTTTGTTCTTCAGTCTAGTTGTGGAGGACGTTGCTTCACTGGCCCATGTTGGTATCGTCATGGCAATCTTCCCGCGTGAGGCAGTCGCTCGTTGGCCTCTGAAGGGTCGCTCACCCCGGCTCTTGGCAGCTCACGCTGGCTGCCAGCTGCTCATGCTGGCTGCCAGCCACTCACTGTAGCCTATGGCAGCCCACTGCAGCAGGGCCTCAAGCACACACCGTTGCTGGCCATCTTACCTATAGAGGCAACATTCATCATCTTAGCTATGGAGGCAACCAGGTGGAGCTGTTGTTCACCACCTTAGCTGTAGAGGTTAGTGTCACTGGCCCTCATATGTGGGATCCAAACCGAGGCCCCACTGCTCAGAGCTGGCATCCCAAGCCAGCTCCTAACCAACGCGCCACTTGGCCGGCCCCCATCTTAATCATGTTTAAGTATACTGTTCAGTAGTGTTAAGTACATTCACATTTTTCAAAATCAATCTCCAGAACTCTTCATCTACAAAGCTGAACCATTGTACCCATTAAACAACCCCTCATTCCCCCTCCTGCCAGCCCCTGGTACCACCATGCTGTTTTTTGTATCTATAAATTTGACTACTCTGAGTATCTGATCCAGTGTTCTTTTTCACTCATTGCAGCATCACATCCAGAAGTAATATGTAGATTACTTCATTGTTTTCCGTTTTTTTTTTTTAATTACAAAGCTACTTTGGGGTAAGTCCCACAGGAATAAAAAACACTAGGAAGGGGTAATCTCCTCATCCCTCAGGAGTGGCCCAGGGAAAGAGAGACTATCTGACAGTAAGGAAGCAAAAAAGGGACCTAGTACAGACTCATGGCAAAGGAAATGCCATTTGTGCTGGGACCTGTGAGCACAGCAGGAGGAAACACGAGCATGGTGGGATTGGCTCGAGGTACACAGGTGAAGGGAAAAGAATTGGACACAAAACCACAAAGCTACTTGGGTTCCTCCTAATTTCCTTTTTCTGCTTCTGCTGCAAGATCTCCAAGTCCTGCTTGCTTCCAGTTGGCAGCAGAAAGCCAATCATGGTGCTTTCTCTTAAGCAAGTTTGGTGAACTTAATGCTGGTTACCACTGGTTATGGCAAGCATGAATATATACTTCACTCTGATTTTTTTGGTTATATGCTTTTATATAACATAACATAGCATTATAAAATGCTATCCCTTTACTTAGGTTGTTTCCGGTGCCCGGAATGCTTTTTCCATGTCTGTATAACTGGTCTCATTCCCCAGTATAGCTCCCGCCCCAGTTCCCTAAATCCATCTCGTGAACTCATCTTTCAAGGCTCAGCAGAGTTTGGTGTTCCCTCTACTCTATGCTCCATACTGTTAGAGCACTTGCAGCATTATTTTTGAACTGTTTTCTTCTCTGTTCTGCCCATAAGAATAGCTTTTTTTTTTTTGAGGCAGTGTCATTAGCCCTCATATGTGGGACGAACCAGGGCTGCTGGCTAAGACAAGCTTCTTGAAGGCAGGTGCTTTATCTTCTTGTTTCTGATAAGTTCAATGTGTGAGCCTATAGTTTTGATTATGCCCAGGAGGTTGGTTGCCTTTTAAGAAAAAAAGAGATTAAATAATCCTTTCCTCTAGCCCTAGCCAGGGAAACATTTCTGAAACACAAATCTGAGCATCTTTCTCCAGGTTAAAACCTTTCACAAGCTCCCAGGGCCCTTAGGATCAAGTCTAAATTCCTTTACTTTGGTTGCCAAATGTTTCATGATCATGTTCCTGCTACCCTGTAGCCTCATCTCATGCTGTTTCCCCTTCGCATTCTGTTTCCAAGCCTTACCTATGGATTCATAGGTTCTGTATCTCCACTTGGAGCCTGCTTGTTCCATTTCCTTTGCCTAGAACATCCTTCTTCCACTGCCTCTACCCTCAAGGCCTTTTCCCTGTCCTAGTTTACTCCTGCTTATTCTGTAGGACCCAGTTTAGGTAAACTCTCCTGTAGAAGGGCTTCCCTGTGTGTGTTCATATATGCACCCACATGCACACACCGACACCCTTCCTATGTTCTTCATAACACATTATAACTATCTTTATCATCACACTCTACTAGAATTATCTGTCTGTTTCTGTTCCTTACTTGTCTGTGAATGTTTGGGGATCTGGGATATATTTGTTCATTGTTGTATCTCTAGTGCCTAGAGCCTCGGAGTGTTCAGTAAGTTTTTTTTTTTCTCTCTCTTTTTTTTTTAATTTATTTATTTATATATTTTTTTAAATTAGCTTCAGGTGTACAACAAAGTGCAATAGTTATACTTTTTACCCGTCAAAGTGACAACCCCCCGCCCCCAATTCTACCCCCCACTCCTCCCCCTCATATCATGCTATCTATTACAATTCCTTTGACTCACTTCCACCGTATAATCCACATATTTTTTGAATAAAGTTAAACCAGTACTTCCAAAACTTATTTCCAGAATAGTGTTCCCCAGGATATTAAAAGATGCCATGAAAAAAGGAGCTCCATAGTTGAATAGGGAAATACATTGTGAATTTCTAACAGGGGACATACAATATATTATAATGCCCTGAACTTGATAACAGTGGTTCCCAAATGACAGTGTGCCCAACCCCAAAAATTTTGGATTCAGAGAATGGGGCCTAGGGAATCTATTGTTAAAAATGACCCAAGTGGGCTGGCCGAGTGGCCATTTGGTTAAGAGCGCAAGCTCTGAGCAACAAGGGGTCACCAGTTCAATGCCCATATGGGCCAGTGAGCTTTGCCGGAGCTGAGCTGCCAACAGGTGGCAAGATGGCTCAGCTGGTGAGAGCATGTGCTCCTAACAACGAGGTTGCTGGTTTGATTCCCGCATGGAATGGTGGGCTATGCCCACCCGCAACAAAAGTTGAAGATGGCACCTTGAGATGAGTGGCCACGAGCTGCCGATCGGTGGCCAGAGAGCAACTGGACTTGGAGCTGAGCTTGCTGCGCCCTCCACAACTAAGACTGAAGGACAACAACTTGGCTGTTCCCCTTTCCCAATTCCCCAACACTGTTCCCCTTCCCCAATTCCCCAATAAAATCTTTTTAAAAAATTCCCCAAGTGATTCTCATGTGAGGCCAGATTTGGAAATCACTGATATACAATCATTACAAAGATTGTTAAAATGTGTAATGCATTGGAATAGTGCCTATCACATGGTAGTAAGCGCTATATTACTGTTAACTGATGCTATTGATGTTGTCATTATAGTTATATAAGACCATGAAACACATTTTTGTGTCATATTTGTTAACACTTCATAAAACCTAGTTTGAGAAAGGCTGAATTAAGCAAGTACTTCAGTGCATACTGATAATACTCAAATCTCTATCTCTATCCCTGACTTCTAACCTCAAGACTTGACTCGCCAATTGCATACTGGACATTTTTATATGGATGCCCTGCAGATACCTCAAAAATACCTTGAAAATCCCAAACCTTATATTTCCTATTGACATCTTCACCCCCTTGTCAGCCTCACTAGAAATCTTGAAATCAGTTTCATTTCCTCTTTCTTCTTCATCCCTCATATCCAGTCAGTCACCAAATTCCACTTGTTCCACTTCAGAAATGTCTCTCAAATCCCTCCCTCCATTACCAAAATATGCCAGGCTACTTCTTTTACTTGACACTTGCTTCTGTGCCTGGCAAATTGCTGGCCATGTTTAAATGTCATTCCTCCACCTTGCTGCTGCCCCACTCAGCAGCTGCCAACCCACTGAATCCTTCCCCAACTAAACAGAAGAACTTGTTCTCTCATTTTGTCCCAGAGCACTTTGTATGTAACTTTATTACAGCACTTATCACTTTGTACTTTGTGCTCAGTTACATTGCCACAGTCCACGTCCTTCTTTCCTAGCATTTGAGCTAGTTAAGAGCAGATGCCAGGCTGGCCGAATGGTGTGTTGGTTAAGAATTGGCTTTGGACACCATCTCAGAGTAGCAGGGCCCCGGTTTGGATCCCAAATATGAGGACTGGTGGCACTGCCCTCTAGAGCTAAGATGTTGAAAAACAACAGCTCAACCTGGAGCTGGGCTACTGTGAGTCGCTGGCCATGGTGTAGGCTGCAGCCCCTGCTGCAGTGGGCTGCCATTAGCTATAGTGAGAGGCTGGCAGCCAGCAAGAGCGGCTGGCAGCCAGCATGAGCTGCCAATAGCCGCGGTGAGCGACAACCAGAGGCCGGCGAGCAATCTGCCTCACCTGGGAAGAGTGCAATAATAACACCAACATGGGCCAGTGAAGCAACATCCTCCACAACTAGACTGAAAAACAAAAGGACAGCAACTTGTCTCTTCCTCTTCCCCGATACCCCAACGCAGTTCCCCTCCCCCAATAAAAAAATACATATATTTAAAAAAAACAACAACAGCAGATGCCATGTATGAGTCATCCTATCTCCCAAAACTTGATTAGTGCCTGGCACATGGTAGTGATCAGACTGTTTCAGTGAATTTAAACAACTGAGAAAGACTACAATTAACTCATTTCTTTTCTCTTTGTGCAGAGATTAGTACTGAAGAGCAACTAAGGCTCCTGCAAGAGGAGAAGCTTTGCAAAATCTGTATGGATAGAAACATTGCTGTCGTGTTTATTCCTTGTGGACATCTGGTCACTTGTAAACAATGTGCTGAAGCAGTTGATAAATGTCCCATGTGCTACGCAGTCATTACTTTCAAGCAAAAAATTTTCATGTCTTAATCTAACTCTATAGCAGGCGTGTAATGTTCTTATAACCCTGATTGAATGTGTGATGTGAACCCACTTTAAGTAATCAGCATTGAATTCCATTAGCATCTGCTACTAAGTAGAAAAAAATTTAAACTGCAGTGTTGTAGTTGGCAATCTAAAATTTTAATTTCTGAATTTCTCAGGATATTAGCTGTATTATCTTTCCTTTTTTTTTACTGTTATTTAATTGAAACCCTAGACTAAGAATTATCATACTGTAACTGATCACAATATGTATTTGTAGTACACTGACTTAGCTTTTAAGTATAAGTGAATTAATCAACTGAATTTTTCATTCTTTTCAGATAGGCTTTAACAAATAGAACATTCTGTGTAAACATAGAGATTAATTTCCTCCATCACATAATTTGTGTGAAAAAGGAACAGTTCCACACTGGTGGCAAAATAGAGATTATTTTTAGATATTTGTATTTTTGGATTCTGTCCATTTTCTTTTAAAATTATACACACCTACTTGGGTGAATAATTTTTGTTAAATGACTTTACCATTGTTAAAATCGTATTTAATGATAGAATGCCATCTAGCCTACAAGTACTGACATGGAATGATGTCAAAGATATATTAAGTGTAAAATGCAAGTGGAAAAACACTATGTATTGAATGAGCCAAATGAAGGTATGCGTGTTTTTGTATATGTATAGAACAAAAGATTTGGAAAGATACACACCAAACTGTTAAATGTGGTTTCTCCTGAGCGGGGTGAGGGCTGAACCCCAGGGTGCTTTCACTTTCTTTTTTCATTTTGTTCTGTTGAATTTTTTGTAAGTATGTATTACTTTTGTAATCATAATTTTTAGCAAGTATTTTACTGATTTAAAGGCTTAGGCATGTTCAAACGCCTGCAAAACTACTTATTGCTCAGCTTTAGTTTTTCTAATCCAAGAAAGCAGGGCAGTTAACCTTTTTGGTGCCAATGTGAAATTTGAATGTCTTTATGTTTGTCTTGCTTTGTGGATGAAAAGTATTTCTGAGTGGTAGTTTTCTGACAGGTAGACCATGTCTTCTTCTCTTGTTTCAAAATAAATATTTCTGATTTTGTAAAATGAAATATAAAATATGTCTCAGATTTTCCAATTAATTAGTAAGGATTCATCCTTAATCCTTGCTAGTTTAAGCCTGCCTAAGTCACTTTACTAAAATATCTTTGTTAACCCAGTATTTTAAACATCTGTCAGCTTATGTAGGTAAAAGTAGAAGCATATTTGTACACTGCTTGTAGTTATAGTGAAAGCTTTCCATGTTGAGATCCTCGTATCATCTTGTAAAGTTCTATGTGAGTTTTTACCTGTATTATGAGTAAGATGTATATAGGACAAAATTTCAAGTCTTTCCTCTATCTAACTTCTTTTCTTTTCTTGACTACCAGTAGTAGTAGTAGTAGTAGTAGTAGTAGTAAGTAATAGTAGTAGTAGTAGATACTTCTGAAATAAATGTTCTCTCAATATCCTTAAAAACATCTTGGAAATTATAAAATATTTACAAGGAGAGAAGAATAGTCGTTTAAATATTAAAGAAAAAATAAAATGAATAAGAATTAATACAGATAAAAAATGGAAGTTTAAACATACTTCATAGAACCCCAAGATTTACATTACAAGATTCTCACAATGACATGTTGTAGAGATGAGTGAGGCATTTTACTGCAGAGATGTTTGAGAGTGAAACTTAAAAATTCTAATTATCCTATTTTCTAAGAGAAAGGGTATTGTCATGTTCTCCTAACCTCTGTCGATTATTATTTAAATGATAATCATTTAAAGCATTGCATATTTAAATGAGGAATTTTAAAATTAAATAATGACTGCCCTGTTTTGTTTTACTACTAGTTATGCATTCATTAAGTTAGATTTTACATGTATAGTCTAAGCTTTAAATTTAAATTACAAGGAGAGAATAGTGTTAAAGTTTTTTAAGTGTGTTTTCCAGGATCAGTCAGCTCCAAGTCAAGTAGTTATTTCAATCTAGTTGTTGGCCAGAGACTGAATTGTTTTAACATAAGGCTTTTCCTTTTCTGGGACCCTCAGTTCATTAAAACTCTTTTTTTTTTAACTTGTATGTTAAGAATTAACCAAGACCTTTTTTCTCACGAGTTGTGAAATTTAATGCATGAAGCTGATGTGACTAACAATTTTATTTTAAGAATTGTTTAGAAATGATGTTGCTTCAAGTTCTTAAATCACTCAGCAATCCAACTTCTAATCAAAATTTTTAAGACTTACCAATGTTTGTTTGTGTTCACACTATAAAAAGTACTGGATACTTCCCATCTAACTGTGCAAAAATGATCACTTGCATGGTCAAAAATATAACCAGATCTAAATCTCTGCCTCTCCCCTTCCCAGAATAGTTCTCAGTGTCTGCATAAAGACATTCCTTTCTGTGTAAAGTTCACTCTAAGATTTAAAGGTCACCACCTATTTTACTGTGTTTAGTCATGTGAAGAGTCAATTTGTTTTGTAATAGTTATCTTTGTTGTTTTTTTGTTGTTGTTTTTTAGCTGAGCCATCCTGCCACCTGTTGGCAGTTCAGCGGCTGCTCAGCTTGGGCTGGCATCGAACTGCTGTTGCTCAGAGCTCAGCTCCCACTCTTGAGCAAGCTCTTAACCAACTGAGCCACTCGGCTGGCCCTAATAGTTATCTTTATTTGTAATAATTTGGTGTGCTTATTAAAAGCCTTGTCTTAATTTTTGAGAATTGGGTTTAGTGTTTATAAATTCCAGTTTATTAATTAATGGCTTTGTATTGCCTTTCTTGCTGGATTTGTTTTTTTGTATGTTTGTTTTTGCTTTTTTTCCCTTTAGTTAGGGGCTAAGATGGGGTAGGGTGGTTGTAGTGAGTGTATATAATGTGATTTGGCCCTGTGTATTATGATCTTTTGTTGTTTCGTTGTTATAATATTTATATATTGGTAGTTTTTTTTCTTGGTTGTTTTCATTTTAATGGATAAAATTGGTATTTTGAACTCTCAAAATGGGAGACTACCACCACAGCATTAGTTGCATGTATTGTACACTTCAGATCCAAATCACTGTTTTATTTCCTGATTTACCCAGGTGTTAAATATGGGGAAAGTGGCCAGATGGGTGGGAAAAATTGGGTTGCTTGTTTATTGTTTCCATTAGAGAAATAAGAAAACTGGAGGGAATTTTTTTTTCCTGAGCCATCCTGCCACCTTTTGGCAGCTCAGCTCAGGCTGGGCATCGACCTCAGAGCTCAGCTCGCACTCTTGAGTGAGCTCTTAACCAACTGAGCCACTCAGCCGGACCCAGGAGGGAATTTTTTTTAAGATGTAAATGGGTATGCATTATTATTATTATTTTAATTAAAGTTTATTGAGATAACAATTGTTAGCAAAGTTTCATAGATTTCAGATGTACAATTCTGTAATACATCATCTATATATCACATTGTGTGTTCACCACACAGAGACAGTTCTCTTTCCATCACCATATAATTTATCCCCTTTATCCTCATCAATATTTGATAGATGTAGTTCTTTTTAGTGAAATATGATTTACAAAAAAAAAGTAGCCTTTTCTTCATCTGTGAAATGAGAATATTACCTATTTTACAGTTACGAGAGTTCAAAGAGAACCAGGTATGTCAAATATCTGCTATAAATATTAGTTCCCTTTCTAACACTTTATTACCCTGTAGGTTTGCCTTGACTCTGGAAATCTGGGCTAAAACTTAGATAACTCTTTCAGTGACTCTTACTCATCTTTTTTGGTGTTTCTCATAGTTAAGATGTCAATTACAATAAATAAATTGGTCAAGTCCTTATAAATATTTAAATTTCTCTTTTAAAACCTTGAAAAAGTATTCTCAAATTTAGTTGAGATTCCCTAATGGAAACAATTGGCTTATTCCCACTTTCATAATCAGTTTCAGTTTGATTGGTATACTTAGCACAATGTGAATTTCATTTGCAGCGTGACAGAATTGTAGGGTGTCAAAGTTAGAAGTGTCCTTAGAGAGTGTCTAATTCATCCCCCTTTTTTTACAGATGAGACAACTGAGGCTCAAGGTGAAGTGATTTGTTTAAAGCTGTATAACTAATTAGTGGAAGCCCAGACTGGGATATAGTTAGAAGGTGAAAAACTTCAAACTGCCTATCCTGGGAGGTCTCAAATGTTTATTTTTTCAACTATTCTTTCTTCTATACCATAACTTTCACTACATATTACATGACACTTTATAACTAATACAATAGGACAATCTTAAATACATATATCTTCAAATTATACAATACTATGTCAATGTTTGGGTGGTAAGATTCTATTTTAAAGTCTAAAGTTTGCAGATATATGTATAGATTTTTTGGCATTTACTGCATTCTTATTGTGTATCACTAATGTAATGTTTAAAATTACTATATATTTTGTCATTTTGTCTATACTTAGTTACAAATTTGCATTTTTGATTTGATGTAGCAAAAGCTTTAATGTAATTTTTGCTAGAAGATTTTGCATTTTTTCATTACTGTTATATTTTATCTAACTTGACAGAATGACTCTTATGTCATTGTATTAGTGTTGTGAATAATCCTGAGAAATGTTTTGAGATAGAGTACTATATTTGTGAATATTATTTTATGACTTTTTCCATTTAGTAGAAACCTTTTCATCAATATAAAAAACTGAAAAAAATAATTTTGACTGCATAATCTGGGAGTCATAGATTGACGCTTATTTTTCTGTGAATAAAACTTATTCAATAAAGTAATATTCTTTAAAGTGATACTTTATTATTTTGTATATGTTGTACTTCCTCAGGGGAAAAATAACCCTTTTAAAAATACTAAAATGTTATCTCCTGAATACATTTTGTGCCGTTGGGCCAAGCACTAAGGTACACATCAAGTCGTCATTAAAAAAAAAAAGACATCTGTTTTCACATTAATTTATAGAATTCTATAAGTGAATGAAAAATCGATTTTTAAAATGTATAAAAATATGAGCCATAGTAACACTACCCTCCCTACAAAAATTGGCCTGGTTGTCCCAAGAGACTGTACAGGCACCATAACAAAGCTTGAACAAGCAAGGGACCTAAAAGCCACTGCCCCTTTGAGGTAGGCAGCCAAGAAAGATTTTTGTGAGTCTGTAGAGGCAGCGGCCTAGAGAGTTTCAGAAGCTGCAAACAATCTGATAGGATAAAGAGGGTAAGAATAAGGGATCCTTAAAGACAGAGAGAGTGTAGGAGTAAGTATTTCAAGTGGCTACTTCCCCCACCTTTTCCTGCCCACAATGGAGATTCCTAGATTAAGAGTTGTATTTTAGGGTCGGCCAAGTGGCTCAGTTGGTTAAGAGTTGGCTTACAGCGTTACCTCTAAGCAACAGGGCCGCCGGTTTGATTCCCATATAGGCCAAAGAACGCTGCGCCCGAGCTGAGCTGTCACTGGGCTGCCAGCAAGTGGCAGGATGGCTCAGCTGGTGTGAAAGCAAGATTGCCTGTTCGATGGTGGGCTATGCCCACCCGTAACTAAGATTGAACACAGCAGCTTGAGCTTAGAGGCCACAAGCTGCCCATAGGAAGTCAGACGGCAACTGGCGCCCTTCACAACAAAGATTGAAGAACAACAACTTGGCTGGTCCCCTTCATCAATTCCCCAACACTATTCCCCTCCCCCAGTTCCCCAATAAAATCTTTAAAAAAATAAAAAAAAATATAGTTGTATTTTATGCCTAGTCTATTATAGTGACTATCAAGTCCTTGACTATGTTATCACTGTTATCTGAGATCTACCATAAGAATCTTCTTTTAAATGCAGTCTACTTTTCTCCTTACATGTCAACTACACTTTCAATGAATATTGATAAAGATGTAAACTTTCAAAGCTTTTGCTTACAGAAATTTTCAAAATTACACAAAAGTAGAAAGTTTAGTGAACCCCATAATACTCATCATTCTGCTTCAACATAAATCAATATTTTGTCAATCTTGTTTCATCTCGGACTCCCCCTCCCTTTTTATTTTTGCTGGCATATTCTAGAGCAAATCCTAGACATCATGTCATTTCCCCTGTAATTACATATCTATACCAAATTAGAATATTTTTTACATAAATGGGTGAATTTTAACTTGCTACTGTTATTGCTGAATTTTAATGGACATCTAAAGGATTAAAATTAACTTTATTCCCTCTTTTCCCCTATTTGAAGATTAAGGTAAACCACCTCAAAATTAATATATAAAAAAATGCTTTTTAACTATGTCCTCACTTCATCTGTAGTTTGCTTATAGACTGTAGAACAAATGTGGTACTTATTAAATGTTAGTAGGCTAACTGCATGGTATATGGATATCTAATATTTCTCGAAAGTGTGGTCCAGGGACTACTAACAACTGCATCACTTGGGAGCTTGTTAGAAATGCAAATCATTGGGCCTCATCTCAAACCTACTGAATTAGAAACAGGTGTGACCCAGCAATCTGTTTTACAAACCCTCTCTGTGGTTTTGATGCAGGCTAAATTTTGAAAACCACTGGAGTATGGTATGGAATCTGAATCCAGAGAGAACTAAATGGCTGAAACCTGTAAATAAAATTGATGTAGCTCTCTGCAAATGACTGTCATCCTCACCTTTCTTTTCCTTATAACTCATTGCTGATCCAGTCCTATATTTTCACCTACCAAATGTGAAAGCATAAAATGCAACATCCTGAAGGTGTCTTCTGTTTTTACTTGTCAACAAAACTTTCTTGCAGACAGTACATTTAATTTTCTAATGATAATCAGTCTTCTGCCCTTTCACTGATAAGTTCAGAATAGCCCCACATTTGCTTTGTCATTAAACTATACTCCAGTCAAGCAATGAAAGTTAAGTATTTGAAGACTCATAAGTGCTAGTGAGACAGCAATAAGTTGAAATTGTACAGAACAGACGTGCACTTCCAGAAAGAGTCAAAACTAAAGTGAAATGTGAGCAGTTAATCTACAATGATAAAATTTTAAGACTTAGAAAGAGTGAACCTAATTCATAATAACTAGCAGTTCTGAATACTTTTTTAGGTCAGAATTTTTTATTTTTAGCTGAGCCATCCTGTCACCTGTTGGCAGCTCAACGGCAACTCAGCTCGGGCTGGCATTGAACCGCCGTTGCTCAGAGCTCAGCTCAGACTCTTGAGTGAGCTCTTAACCAACTGAGCCACTTGGCCGGCCCTCTAGATCTGAAATTTTCAAAGTAACTGGCACAAAAGAACCAAAGAACTCGTGTAGTAGTCTTAGATCTCTAAAAGGTTTAGAGCTCCTAAAATCCACATTCATAGGTCAGTCAGTATTGGTCTCTAACAGTAACCAAAATAAAACACTTAAGGTAGGTAAGGCTAGGTTAAAGTTAGTTGACTTAGTTTTCTTCTCCTGCAAACCACTAATTTGCTTATAACAAATAGTTACATAACTAGCCATTTGGCTTTGTATAGAGTTGGTCTGCTTAGAGGATTTTTTTCAACATCGTTCTATTTAATTTGAGATTTCCAACACCCTATAAACACCATAATTAATAACAGCATAAGAAATCTTTAGCATGGGCCTACACTTGTTAATTAGGCTTATAAGTAAATATTGGAAAAACATTGGTTCAAAACAAGGAATAAGAACTCAAGAGAAACCAAAATGTTTTTTTAAAGATTTTTATTGGGGAATTGCGGGAGGGGAACACACAAGTTGCTGTCCTTTTGTTCTTTAGTTGTGGAGGATGTTGCTTCACTGGCCCATGTTGGTATCGTCATTGTGCTCTTCCAGGGTGAGGCAGATCGGTCCCCGGCCTCTGGACAGCCACTCACAGCGGCTATTGGCAGCTCACTCTAGCTGCCGGCCGCTCACTGTAGCTTATGGCAGCCCACTGCAGCAGGGGCTGCAGCCTACACCATCACTGGGGCTCGCACAGCCCAGCTCCAGGTGGAGCTGTTGTTCACCATCTTAGCTGTAGAGGGCAGTGTCGCTGGTCCTCATGTGGGATCTGAACCCAGGCCGCTGGCATCCCAAGCCAGCTCTTAACCAACGTGTCACTCACAGGCCCAAGAGAAACAACATTTTGATTGTTACTCCCCCCTTTTAATTAACCAGAAGAATTTAAATTTGAAAAAAAAAAGACTAGGGTATATTTAATTTAGGTAATAGTATTTAAACCACGATTGTATTACAAAACCTAATTCTTGTTTTAATATACTTTAATCTTCCAAAAATATATTTTACGTACAGAATTATAGATGTTCATTTGTTACATGAACTTTTATTTTGAGAGTTATTTTTGTTTAAGTCTCTGTGTTGTGTTTCTTTAACTTTATTCAATTGCTTAAGGTAGTAAGGATTTCTCTTTAATTCTGTTAGCTTATATAAGGGGCTTTGCATTTTTGGCTAAAGCATGAAAAATGTATTTTCTCATAAAACATTGGAATTTTGTTTGGTAGGTTCTGCTGCTGCCAGATTACTGACAACTGTATTGAAGAAAAAACGTTTTTGAGCTCTAACTGATGTTTTAGAGGAACTTACATTAAAAATAAAAGACCCCGGGCAAGGCCAAGTGGTGTGTTGGTTAAGACTTGGCTTAGAGTGCATGCTCTGATCAACAGGGCCACTGGTTCAATTCCCACATGGGCCAGTGAACGCTGAGCCCCAGCTGTGCTGTCACTGAGCTGCCAACAGGTGGCAGGATGGCTCAGCTAGTGTAACAACAAGATTGCCTGTTCAATGGTGGGCTACGCCCACCCGCAACTAAAGATTGGATGCAGTGCTTTGAGCTGAGCTGCCACCCGGATGGCTCAGTGCACAGGGCATGTGCTCTTAAGAAAAGGGCTGCTGGTTCGACTCCCACATGGATGGTGGCTATGCTCACCCACAACTGATATTGAACACAGTAGCTTGAGCTTAGAGGCCACGAGCTGCCAATGGGAAGCCAGATGGCGACTGGAGCCCTCCACAATGAAGATTGAAGAGCAACAACTTGGGTGGTCCCCTTCTCCAATTCCCCAACACGGTTCCCCTCCCCCAATTCCCCAATAAAATCTTTTAAAAAAAAAGAGTTGGCTTGGGACGCCAGCTTTGAGCAGCAGGACCCCAGTTCAGATCCCACATGAGGGCCAGTGATGCTGCACCCTCTACAGCTAAGATGGTGAACAATAACTTGACCTGGAGATGGACTGCCAGGAGTCGCTGGCTATGGCATGTGCTGCAGTGGGCTGCTGTGAACTACTGTGAGTGGCTCGCTGCCAGTGAGAGTGGCCAAGCCGCCATGAGCAGCTGTCCAATAACTAGTGAGCAACTGCCTCGCCCAGGAAGAGTGCAATGATAATACCAACAGGGGCCAGTGAAGGGATGTCCTCCACAGCTAGACTGAAGAACAAAAGGACAGCAACTTGTCTGTTCCCCTTCCCCGATTCTCCAACGCTGTTCTCCTACCCTGATTCCCAAATAAAATCTTTAAAAAATAATAAGAAAAAATAAATAAATAAATAAATAAAAGACCCCAAGTCTACCCCCATAAAATTAATCTGAAGTGGAGAAAAACTTGCTAAAATCATTTTATTTTTCTTTAAATAAACATTGTGTGTGGATTTCCTAGTAGAAATTTAACAAAGGCCGGTGTTAATCAGTAAGAGAATGATCTAAGTCATCTGGAAAAACCTGTTTTTCCTTCAACTAGATTTTTTTGTTATTTGATTACTAAAATGAATATACTCTACTTATACCTTTCTTGTTTTTCTACTGTAAACTTTTCAGATACATTAAATTTTTATGTGATCTATAAGAAGTACAAAGACCTATACTAAGTATGAGTTAAATCAATATTTGATCAGTTATATGAAGTAAAATGTAACGAAAATATTAATACCCGAGGATAATAATCCCTGCTCCACCTACCTCAGAGGATTGTTGCTAGGATATGAGTAAATGAACATAAAAGAGCTTCAAAAAGTGTAAATCATATAAACCCAAGGAATCATTCATCTAATGAGGGTTTACTGGACTAATTATGGGTTAGTTTCACATAAAATGAAAACATCATGGACCAGTATGTATCTCATTAAGCAGGGATATATAGTAGTGATGAAATTCATTTATACAGTCTCTTGGCCATTTCCATGGCTCTCAAAAACCTTTACATACATTATATCTTTGCCTTCCACTCTCTACGTTGTTACTCCTGTGTTTAAATCAGAAGTATATGGGTAATGGTGCATTAATAATTGGAGAAATTGTTGCTGTGTACAAATGTGTAAATTGTGTTCATAAGCCATGCCATTCAAGGGGCTCTCAGATAGGTTTACTTGGGCTGTCAGGTCAGCTCTGTTTTCTGTTTTTGTTTGTTTTTGGTTTTGTGTCTCTTATTTTGTTGGTGTTCTTTTCTTCAGTTCTGTTTTCTAACATGTGAAAATAAGAATATATAAAACATGGTGGCTGGCCAAGTGGCTCAGTTGGTTAAGAGTGCGAGCTCTGAGCAACAGGGTGGCCGGTTTGATTCCCACATTGGCCAGTGAGCTGCGCCTGAGTTGAGCTGCCAACAGGTGGCAGGATGGCTCAGCTGGTGAGAGCACATGCTCCTAACAACAAGGTTTCCAGTTCAACTACCACATGGGATGTTGGGCTACGCCTACCTTCAACTAAGTTTGAACACAGCATCTTGAGCTGAGCAGCCACAAGCTGCCAATGAGGGGCCTGATGATGACTGGAATTGGAGCTGAGCTAGCTGCGCCCACCACAACTAACAACTTGGCTGTTCCCCATTCCCCAATTCCCCAACACTCTTCCTCTTCCCCAATTCCCCAATAATTAAAAAAGAAGAATACATAAAACATAAATTTAGAGGGCCGGCCGAGTGGCTCAGTTGGTTAAGAGCTCACTCAAGAGTGCAAGCTGAGCTCTGAGCAACAGCAGTTCGATGCCCAGCCGAGCTGAGCTGCCGTTGAGCTGCCAACAGGTGGCAGGATGGCTCAGCTAAAAAATAAAAAAATAATAAAACATAAATTTAAGGATGATAATATATTTGGTCTGGTAGTGTTGCACTGTTCCATTGTCTCTCATTCATTATATTCCTAGCATCTCTTAATTTACTGCTGAGGAACCCCAGACAGAGAGGTTATGTGACTCACCTAAATCATATGGTGATATTCTGGTTATTTTTCAGATCATATAATTCTTTCTACTTTTATTAAATTATATGGTGAATTATAAGCCAAGCTATTCTTATAAGCGGTGAAAATGTTTCTAGCTAATTTTTGGCATGAATTAGCTAAATTGACTGCCTCACTGTCTGAACTTAGAGTATATATGTCCAAATCAAAACTCTTTTTTGGATGGCAAGACCTGGCTGGCCATATGATACCAAACCACAAAAACAAACAGACGTAATAAATAGATATATGTGTTGGTCCTTAGCATGTTTACTCAACTAGAATTGAAAAAGTAATTCTAAAAAAACCCAAAATTTTAACTATGTTTCTGATCTCAAGAATTTGAAATTAAGAAAGAACTTTTCACTACATTGCCAAGGCCAACCTTAGAATTCAGGAAGCATGTGTCCCTGTGTCCCGAATGAGTACCATGCTGTCTAGTCCATTAATAGGCACCAAGTTAATTTTTTCAGTACATAGATGTATAAGTGACAGAATTAATAAATAGATGAACAGAAGGAAAACCTCATGTGAAAATTGTGTGTTGACAAATATAATACAATTTGGAATCAATATTGATTTTCTACAAATATTCATTTTTATGAACATACATTAAGTGCCAACTATGTTCCAGGCTCTGTGCTAGATGCTAAGGAGTCCATTCTGTCACAGAACGCTAAAGGGCAACAGGAACTGTATCTATTTTAAATTGTTTGGGAGGAGGGTCTGGGGGAGTTTTCTGGAGGAAGGGGCCCTTGAAATAGGACCAAGGAGGTGGAGGAAGGGGTTCTGCCTAGGAGAGAAGCATGTACAAGGCTCAGAATCAAGAAAGTCTGACACGTCTGAAGAACTAAAAACGGAGGTTTTGAATGAGAGTTCTGAACACATTTATTGAGAATCCTTAAGGACTCTTTATGTGCACTAGGTCTCCATGGGTACACATTTAGGATAAATTTTCTCTCTCTTTCTCTCTACAGATTAGAGAATTTCAAGCTGGTATTGAAACCGAGGGTCCTTATGACTTTAATTAAATTTAGTTTTAAATCCTAGCTCTAGAAATCGTATCCTTCTCTCTCTCTCTCCCTACCCCTCACTGACCTAGCCTTTCCCTCAGATAATCAGCAACCCCCAACGCAGCAGAAGACAATAGCCCTGACCTGACTAATGGTCACATGGTCCAAATCTGGGCAGACTAAAGAAAACATCTTGACCTAAGTTATGTTTCAGTTCCTGAGCCCTTATGTGGAATGACCCCAGGCTACTTTCTCATAAGACTGGACAGAGGGACTCCAGGAAACACCTCGGAACTGTCCTCAAAACCTGAAGAGATGATTCATTACCCTTACTTCAGCTCCGACCAATCAGCTCCCAGCATGACTCTGAATCCCTAACAAACAGCCTCTAGTGATTTTGCCCTATATAATCTGTAACCTACATACCATCGGGGAGTTCAGGCTTTTGAGTATTAGCTTCCTGTTCTCCTGGACGGTGCCATTCATCAATAAAATAGCCAATGTTTCTCCACTGCAATTCTTGGTGTGTAGTGTTTGCCTCTACTAGCGCGGGTGAACGAGCTTTTTCTGTTCTATAACACTATGATAAGTTTTGAATTTCGGAGAAGGAAACAGTAAATTATCTTCTAAAGCTGTTTTTGTGAGGTTTGTGACATATAAGAGAAAGGAAAATCATTCACCAGGCAATCATCACCAGTTCTAAGCCTTTGCTGGGGCTGGATGGAATATATGTGTCTCACATAGGTCCCTCTTTATTTGAAATATATATTCAAATGAAGCCACCTATTTTTTTTAAGATTTTATTGGGTAATTGGGGGACAGCTTGGGAATTGGGGGAAGGGGAACAGATAAGTTGCTGTCCTGCTAAAGCATTCCCTCTTTATTTGGAAATGGTCAATTAACTCAAATGACAAATAGGGAATGGTAGCAAGTCAGCAGATGATTCATGGTGTGATTGAAGGGATTTGGTAAACTTTCCGTGTGTTTCTTTATCTGCTTATAGGAAATGATGGCCAGTTCCCTTCCTCAATTCCCCAACACTGTTCCCTTGCCCCAATTCCCCAATAAAATCTTTTTTTAAAAAAAGAAATATTTTCCTTTAAATGGAATAAAAAACAAAGGGTTTCTACTCTTCTTGAAATACTGTAGTACTCCATAGGTTTCCTTCTTTTTTAAAGATTTTATTGGGGAATTGAGGAAGGGGACCACCCAAGTTGTTGTTCTTCAATCTTCGTGGTGGAAGGCACCAGTTGCCATCTGGCTTCCTGTTGGCAGCTCGAGGCCTCTAAGCTCAAGGTGCTGTGTTCAATCTTACTTGCAGGTGTGCATAGCCACCATCCCATGCGGGAGTCGAACCCAGCAGCCTTGTTGTTAAGAGCACACGCCCTATCCACTGAGCCATCCGAGTGGCAGCTCAGCTCAAGTTTCCGAGTTCAATCTTTACTTGTGGGTGAGCATAGCCTACCATTGAACAGGCAATCTTGTTGTTACACCAGCTGAGCCATCCTGCCACCTGTTGGCAGCTCAGAAACAGCTCAGCTAGGGTGCAGCGTTCACTGGCCCATGTGGGAATCGAACTGGCGACCTTGTTGCTCAGAGCACGCGCTCTAAGCCAACTCAACCAACTGAGCCATTTGGCCGGCCCCTATATAGTATTTTTAAAATGACAACATTTTTAAAAATTAGTTTCAGATGTCCAAGGCAACATACTAGATAGACCTTTAAACCCCTCATAAAGTGATAACCCACCCCTCAAGCTATTACCCTCTTGACATCTTACATAGCTGTTACAATACCATTGATTATCTTCCCTATGTTTTACTCCACACCCGATGACTATATATACCTATACACTTAGTTATAGTTGATATTCAATATCATTCTACTTCAGCTTCAGGTGTATAGTGCATTGGTCAGGCATCTACAGAATCTATGAGGTGACCCCCCTGATAAGTCCAGTGCCCTTCTGGCACCTTACATGATCTTTACAACATTGTTGATTATATTCCCCATGCTATATTAACTACCAATTTGTATTTCTTCGAGGGGTTTTTTGTTTTCTTTTTGAGGGCAGTGTCACTGGCCCTCACATGTGGGACCGAAACGGGGCCACTGGCTTCCTAAGCCAGCGCTTAAAAACCGCGCCGCTCGGCCAGCACCAAGTTATATTTCTTAATACCTTCACCTTTTCCACCCTGCCCCGGACCCCCTTCCCATCTATCATCCTGATAGATCTAGTACCTACCTGGCACCATACCTAGTTATTACAATATTATTGACTATATTCCTTATGCTGTATCCTACATCCCCATGACTACTGTGTAACAACCAATTTGTATTTCTTTTTTTTTTTGAAAGATTTTATTGGGGAATTGGGGGAGGGAACAATGTTGGGGAATCGGGAAAGGGGAACAGACAAATTGTTGTCCTTTTGTCCTTCAGTGTAGTTGTGGAGGATGTAGCTTCACTGGCCCATGTTCGTATTGTGATCACTGCTCTTTCCGACTGAGGCAGATAGGTTGCCAGCCATTGGACAGACACTCACAGAAGCTCACGCCCCCTGCTGGCCACTCACGGTAACTTACAGCAGCCCACTGCAGCCTACTGCAACCCCACTGCAGCCCAACTCCAGCCCCACTGCAGCCTACGCAATCACCAGCAACTCACGGGAGCCCAGCTCCAGGTCAAGGTGTTGTTAACCATCTTAGCTGTGGAGGGCGCAGTGTCACGGGCCCTTGTGGGATCTGAACCGTAGGCCCTGCTGCTCAGAGCTTGCGCTCCCAAATCAAGTCTTAACCAATGAGCCACTCGACTGGCCCATAATTTGTCCTTTTTTTTTGTTTTTTTAAGATTTTATTGGGGAAATGGGGCACCGGATTTGGGGAGGGAGAACAGACAAGTTGCTGTCCTTTTGTTCTTCAGTCTAGTTGTGGAGGACATCCCTTCACTGGCCCGTGTTGGTATTATCATTGCGCTCTTCCCGGGTGAGGCAGTCACTCGCCGGCCATTGGACAGCTGCTTACGGTGGCTCATGGCAGCTCATGGCTGGTGCCGGCCACTCACGCTGGCTGCCAGCCAGTCATGGTAGCTTCATGGCAGTCCACTGCTGCCCCGCTGCAGCCTACACCAATGCCAGTGACTCAAGGCAGCTCAGGTCCAGGTTGAGCTTTTCTTCACCATCTTAGCTGTAGAGGGTGCAGCGTCACTGGCCCTCATGTGGAATCTGAAACAGGGCCCTGCTGCTCAGAGCTGGCATCCCAAACCAGCTCTTAACCAACGCGCCACTCGGCTGGCCCTCGTTGTCTATAGTTTTGCAAGATGTTACCACTGGGGAAACCTGGGAAAGTGTACAAGAGATCTCTCTGTAATATTCCTTACTTCTATATGCAAATCTACAATTGTTTCAATAGTTTCAATTTTTAAAAAAGTTAACCAGGACTTTTCTAGGCCCCACTCAAATAGCACAGGCCAGGGACCATCTATTCATGGCTGAGGCAAAGAAAAGCAAGCTGGACCCTGAGAAGTAAGCTCTCCTCTGAGGATTGAGTGACCCAGAACCAAAGTTCAATTAATCAGAAAAAAAGAACAAAATGTTTTTTATTACAACTTAACATATCATGTAAATGATTTAGGTTATGATTTTGTTAAAAAATATGCTGAATTGAACAATATTTATTTCTTTTAAAAATAATTTTATTGGGGAACAGCCATGGTCATTGGTTACACATTGCTTTTCACGCTACAATGGCATAATTGACTCTCTTAGGAAGGGCGCAGCTCACAATGGCCCATGTGGATATCGAACTGGCAAACTTGGTGTTATCAGCACCACACTCTAACCAACTGAGCTAACCGGTTACCCCTGTTTATTTCTTTTAAAAGTTGGTCTACGGGCTGGCCGGGTGGCTCAGTTGGTTGGAGCATGGGCTCTGAGCTGAAGGGTTGCCTGTTCAATTCCCACATGGGCTGGTGAGCTGCAACTGAGCTGAGCTGCGGGCAGCTGGATGGATCAGTTGGTTGGAACATGTACTCTTAACAGCAAGGTTGCTGGTTTGACTCCCACATGGGATGGTGGGTTGTGCGCCCCCCCACAACCCCACAACTAGATTGATAGCAGCGACTGGACTTGGAGCTTGAGTTGTGCCCTCCATGGCTAAGATTGAAGGACAACAACTTGACTTGGAGCTGATGCGTCCTGGAAAAACACAATGTTCCTCTTCCCCAATTACCCAATAAAATCTTAAAAAAAAATAAAAATAATAAAAGTTGGTCTAAGTTATGAACTTTAAAAACAATAACTGTATTTCTTAATGCCTATTTAATTATCTTATTATATAATTGTAATTTTGTGAATAAGGGTGGGGAAATCATGCTGACTTTTGGCAGAAATTGCCATTAAGCCAGGTACCATCACTGCAAAGTGCGTGGCTCAGATTTATTTTGAGAAATTAATAAATTTTATAAAGTTTAAATATTTTTTTTAATTCTTTTTTTGTGAAATAAACATTTTTTTAAAAAATTTGTTTCGGGCCGGCCGAGTGGCGCATTGGTTGGGCGCTGGTTTTGGGATGCCAGCGGCCCCGGTTCGGATCCCACATGAGGGCCAGTGACACTGCCCTCTACAGCTAACAACAGCTCCACCTGGAGCTGGGCTGTGCGAGCCCCGGTGATGGTGTGGGCTGCAGCCCCTGCTGCAGTGGGCTGCCATAGGCTACAGTGAGTGGCCCGCAGCCAGCGTGAGCGGCTGGCAGCCAAGCATGAGCTGCCAATAGCCGCGGTGAGCGACATCCAGAGGCCAGCGACCGATCTGCCTCATCCGGGGAGAGCGCAATGACGATACCAACAGTGAAGCAACATCCTCCGCAACTAAACTGAAGAACAAAAAGACAGCAACTTGTCTGTTCCCCTTCCCCGATTCCCCAACGCTGTTCCCCTCCGCCAATTCCCCAATAAAATCTTTAAAAAAAAATAAATAAATAAAATAAAAAAATAAAAAATTTGTTTCAGGTGTACAACACAGTGCAATAGTTATACTTTCTACCCCTCTCCCCCAATTCGCCACCCCACTCCTCCCCTGCATGTCATACATATCTATTAGAATTCCTTTGACTCCCTTCCACAGTATAATCCACATTGCGTTTAAAGTTTAAATCTTCACATTAAAATATCAAGTGACAGCAAATGTTGTAGATAAAGACTTTTTTTGGAAATGAAGAAATATTAAGTCAAGGTTTTGAATATATATTTGACCCAAAAGGTAGAAGTAGATAGAACCAAAGTGAGATGATAAAGACTGTAGTTGTAGTCATTGATAATCTCTGTTAAATATGTGCTGAGGGAATACAAGAGGAAAAACCAGTTCAGCCCATCTCTTTAAGTATTAATACCTTTTGTAATTAAATTATTCTGTGTGGATCAAAAATGAAGTAATTCAGATAGAATCAAACAAACAAACACCTTGATATAAAACTGAAAAGAGGGGCCAGCCAACTGGATCAGTTGATTAAGAGCTTTCTCAAGAGAACTAGCTCTGAGTAGCATGGTCGCCTGTTCAATACCCACATGGGCCAGTGAGCTGCACCCAAGCAGAGTTGTCACTGACTTGCCAACAGGTGGCAGGATGGTTCAGCTGGTGAGAGCACATGCTCCTAACAACAAGATTGACTGTTCGAGATGGTGACTATGCCCTCCCACAAAGACTGAACTCAGCACCTTGAGCTGAGCTGCCTCCCGGGTGACTCAGTGGATACAGTGTGCGCTCTTAACAACAAGGCTGGGCCGGCCGAGTGGCGCGGTGGTTAAGCGCTGGCTTGGGAAGCCAGCGTCCCCAGTTCAGTCCCACATATGAGGGCCAGTGACACTGCCCTCAAAAAAAAAACAACACAAAAAAAAACAAGGTCTGCTGGTTCAGCTCCCACATGGGATGGTGCCTACAGCCACCCACAACTAATTGAACACAGCACCTTGAGCTGAGTGGTACGTGGACTTAGAGCTGAGCTAGCTGTGCCCTCCACAACTAAGATTGAAGGACAACAACTTGGCTGTTCCCCTTCCCCAATTCCCCAACACTGTTCCCCTCCCCCAATTCCCCAATAAAATCTTTAAAAAAAAGAATAGAATTGGCTATGAAAAGGATTTTAAGGAACACCAGTCATTAAAACAGTAGGATCAAACTGGGGAATAAACTAAGCTTTAAAAAACAAAAAACAAAGAAAAGAAAAAGAAAAGAATTCCAGGTGAAAGTCAAATCTCTGTTTAATATCTTATTGGTATACTATTCAAGACTAGGTGCGATTGAACAATAATGAATAATGCATTTGCTGAAAGTCCAACTATTGTACAGATATTCCTGGCACACAACAGCATTCTTGCAACAGCATGTTAAAGGTTCAACAGGATGATATTTTCCATCCCCACAAATACTTGAAGGATATCATCCAAGCAAGAAGGAAAATAATTCCCTGGAGGCTGAGTTAGGGATCTCATTGCAAGCATGGAATAGGAGAGAGCTCATAACTTGGCAGACACAGAATCAACATCACCACATCGGGAAAACATGGGAGAGAGGGAGAGGTTGCTCTCCTACAGGTGTTCAAAGACACGTGGGCAGTTTTTCTTTTTCCTGTGGGAGCCACTGGGTTGAGAGGGGTGTGGCTGTTTCCTCTCCCAACCATAGCGTGTGCTCGTCCACTGAAATTGGGAAATTCTCTGGCAAAATGTCACTTTGCCTGCTGTGTTCAACCAGATAGTTGACCAAATATTGTGAACTTTGTTTACACCAACTTATGCTAAAACAACAGAGTGCCCTATGCTGTCTGTGAATTAGCAGGTCATCAAAGAGGTGCTGAGCCGTGGGTCCTGGCAGAGCTGTGGCTCAGATTCCTAGAGTTCAGGTGGTAGGACTCATGGCTCTGGCCAGGGTGCTTTTGACAATATGTGCTGTAGGGGCCGCATGTTTGCACCAACCAAAACTTGGTGCCATTGGCATGGCAGAGTGAACACAACAAAGAAGCGGTACGCCATCTCTTCTGCCCTGGCTGCCTCAGACCTTACTAGCCCTGATCATGACTAAAGGTCACCACATTGAGGAAGTTCTTAAACTTTGGTGGTTGAAGATAAATTTGAACGCTGCAAGACCAACCAGGCTGATTTACTTCATTTTTCTTTTTTTAGCTGAGCCATCCTGCCACCTGTTGGCAGCTCAGTGGCTGCTCAGCTCAGGCCGGGAATCCAACTGGCAACCCTGTTGCTCAGAGCTCGCACTCTCAAGTGAGCTCTTAACCAACTGAGCCACTCGGCTGGCCCCTGATTTACTTCTTAAGAAGCTTAATGCCTGGAATGATATCAAAAATGTCCAGGGCCCTCAGTGAATGAGAGCTGGCAAGGGCAAAATGAGAAATCGTCATCGTATCTCGCACAAGGGACCTATAATGAGGACAATGGCATCATCAAAGCCTTCAGAAACATTCCTGGAATTACTCTGCTTAATGTAAACAAACTGAACATTTTGAAACTTGCCATGGTGGGCATTTGGGCCATTTCTGTACTTGGACTGAAAGTGCTTTCCACAAGTTGGACGATCATATGGCACTTGGCATACAGCTGCCTCCCTCAAGAGTAACTACAACCTTCCCATGAACAAGATGCTCAATAGCAACCTTAGCAGAATTCTGAAATGCCCAGAGACTCAAAGAAACCCCTGAGCACAACACAAGAAGATTCCTCACAGAGTTCTAAGGAAGAATCCACTGAAAAACCCGAGAATCATATTGAAGCTACATCCATATGCAAAGACTATGCGCTGGAACACCATTCTTCACCAGGCCAATAACCATCAGCTCTGGAGGGATATAGCAGCAGCAGCGCCAGAAGCCAAATAAGATCAAGAAGCCAGCAGTAAGAAAGAAAGGAAAGAAGGTTGTCCACATTACAAAACAGAAGAAACCTTTGGTGGAAAAAAGGGCTGCAGCTACCAAGAAACCAGCAGTTGAGAAACCTGCGGAAAAGAAACCCACCATAGAAGAAAAGAAGCCTGTGGCATAAACTGAAAGCTGTTTACTCTTTAAAAGTCAAATCACTACGGACAGCTAATTTTGAATAAAAACTTGATCAAAGAGGCCATGAGAAACATAAAAAAAAATACACATGGGCAAATGGAACTGTCAGTTAGATATATTATAAAAGAATTAAAGGACTATATAGTAATTTCTAATGAGCCAGAGGAAAGACTGGGTGGAGGGTAAAAAATATTGAAAGCAGACAGGGGAAAGCAATGAGGAGCTTCAGATCCAGAGGCTGCAAATATTAGCACAGAGCTGATTCCAAGACCTACAAATGGCTGAGGAATTATACATGAATGAAAAATGTATAAGACATAGACCTGGTCCTAGTCTGTAAGAATAAAATCAAAGGACAATAATTAAGAGAACTTAAAAATGAGGATTTCAGAAAAGTATTCCTTAAGAACTGCAAAGAGAGTCTGGCCATATGTAAGTTCATTTTTTTGGAACACAGTTTACATTGACATTCAAGTTTTCCAGGTGGTCTCTAACCAGAGCTGGTTGCATCAAGCCAATCACAGTTTCATGGCCACATAAAAACCTAGAGTCTATTATTTCAGAAGCAAATAAAGGATCTTGATGGCAATTCTCTCTGTAAATACAGTACTGTCTTACATAATAATAATATATATGAAAACCTCTTCTTCCTTTCTGGGTCGAAGCATGGTGCATTGTAATTTCCTACTGCCTGTCAGTTTCAGCAGATAGAATATCAACTTCTATAAGGTAAGAACTGTGGCTGGCATATACTAAGAACTCAATAAATATTTGCTTCTTTAATAAATCAACAGCAAAACAAACTTAGCAAAAATGAAAGGCATTGGGCAGGCGGCTAAATTCTGAAAGTGCTTCTTAGTAATCACTGATGTCATTGAAGGAAACTAGATAATGACCTAATAATTTCCTTGAGGTGGTATGGGGAAAAACAGTTCATAAAGGAAAGGAACACTACAAGAGAAACTCAATTCCTGTATGACGTTCTAAAAAGTGGGATAGTCAAAGTTTAGCATTAAATTACAACTGGTTACAACACTTTCCCCTTCCAGCTTAGATCCAATATCCCTTCCATCAGCTACACCCTGTTGTGCACCTTCTGTTTTTCCTTTAACCACATAATGCCACTTGTCCTTCCTGAGATAAGATGTGCAATTTCACTGCTCTGCACCTTGTCTCATAATATTCACTTTGCCTGAAAAGCACTTTCTTCCATTATCTTCCTGGAGAATTCCTCTTCACCTTTCCATTGTTAGCTTATCTCACTTACCTGTAGCTGCATAACAAACTTCCCCAAAACTGAGTGGCTTAAAACTACTTGATTTCTGATTTCCTAAGATTCTGTGAGTTGGCTGGGCACTTCTGGTGGTCTTGCCTGGGCTCACTCAAGTGGCTTCAGTCAGCTAGTGGATTATTTGTGGACTGGGCTCAGCTGGGACACTGTCATATCTGGTCCTCTCTTTCCATGTGGTCTGTCATTCTCCAGAACCTCTCTCTCCACATAGCAACTTTCCATGGCAACTAGGTTCCAAAAGCAAAAGCAGAAACTACTTCTCTTAAGGCTTGCCTAAGTTTGGAAACCACATAGTGTCACTTCTGTTGCATTGTGTTGGTCAAAAAAAGTTACACAGTCAACCCAGGTTCAAGGAGAGAACTAGATAGGAGGAGATGCAGAATCACATTGCAAAGGGACATGAACACGGGGAGGCACAATTCGTTGGGAGCCATTTTTTTTAAGAGGGCAGTGTCACTTGCCCTCATGTGGGATCCAAACCGCGGCCACTGGCGTCCCAAGCCAGCTCTTAACCAATGCGCCACTCGGCCGGCCTAATTGGAAGCCATTTTTAACAGTCATATAGCTGAAATATCACCTCTTCATCATTTGTGATATACATGCGGTCATGAATCACTTAATGATGGTGATACATTCTGAAAAATGCATTGTTAGGCAGTTTTGTTGTCCTGTGAACATCATGGAGCACACTTACACAAATTTAGATGGAATAGACTACTACACACCTAGAGTATGGCCTACTATCACTCCTTGACTATAAACCTGTATAGCATGTTACTGTACTGAATACTGTAGGTAATTGTAACACAATGTTTTTTGTGTATCTAAACATAGAACAGGAACAGTAATAATACAGTATAAAAGATAAAAATGGCACACCTATACAGGACACTTACCATGAATGGAGCTTGCAGGAATAGAAGTTGCTCAGTGAGTGAGTAGTGAGTAAATGTGAAGGCCTAGGTCATTACTGTGTACTGTGGTAGACTTTATAAACACTGCACACTTAGGCTACACTAAATTTATGAAAAAATTTTTTCTTTCTTCAATGATAAATTAACCTTAGCTTACTGTAACTTTTTTACTTTATAAACTTTTAACGTTTTACCTTTTTAACTCTTTTGTAATAACACAGTTTAAAACACATTGTACATCTGTACAAAAATATATATTTTTATATTCTTATTCCAGAAGGGTTTTTTATTAATTTTTTTTAACTTTGTAAACTGTTTTGTTAAAATCTAAGTCAGAAACACACATGTTATCCTAGGCCTACACAGGGTCCATATCAACAGTGTCACTGTCTTCCACCTCCATATCTTGTCCCCACTGAGGAAGTCTTCAGGGGAAAAACACACATGGAGCTGTCACCTCCTATGATAACAAGGCCTTCTTTTGGGACACCTCCTGAAGAACCTGCCTGAGGCTCTTCTTGAGGGAGTGTCACTCTTTTCAGAAATGTGTCCATGGTAGTTTACTTAGTTTGTTTCTGTTTTTCATCATAGATTTCCTTGTAAGCAGAGAGTGCACCATGAACATTCCTCTCTATTAATGAAAACCTTTCAGTGTTGGAGTCCATATTTTCAAATTTTTTAAGGAGTTTGTTGAGGTCTGCAAAAGCTTCTGCTAAACTTTTCACTGTGAATTTACTTCTGGTTTCTTCTTTTCTTCTCCTGCAGTTTCCTTTTCTCTTGCCTCTTCTCCAGCTATACATCCGTATTCCAGTTTCAACAATTCCTCATTAGTCAGTTCCTTATGAACTACTTCTAGAACTCCTCAATGTCATGTTTATCCACACCCAGGTTCAAGTTGTTTGTCATCTCAATGACAGCCCTGTTGATTACTGCAGCCTCATCATCCTTGACAAATCCTTTGAAGTCATGGATGAACCTCTTGAGTGTCTTCTTCCAGATGCCATTCATACTCTCCTTGGTGATGTCACCCCAAGCCAAAGGAAGGTTCTTGATGTAGTCATACATGGTGTAATTCTTCCAGATCTGCTCAGTGTCTTCCTCAGTTGCAGCAATACCCGGGCAAAGTTATTTATCAGGTAGTAGGCCTTAAAAGCTGCTATCACCCCTTGGTCCATCAGTTGGATCCAAAAGTTGGAGTTTGAAGGGAGAAACACCAATTTGATATTGGGATGAAGATCACTAATAAAAGGAGAATGCCTGGGAGCATTATCAACAGTAAGGAAAACTTTGAAAGATATGTTATTCTCTAAATAGCACTTCTCCATTTTGCTGGCATAGCAGTTCAGGAGGGTATCTTGGAGGAAGAGCTGGGTCATCCATGGCTACTTATTGATCCTGTAGTACACTAGCAGTGTGTGCTTACTCATATGTTTGAAAGCCTTGGGGCTTTCACTGTGCCAGATTACAAGGGGTTTCAATTTGTAGCCTGTAAGATGGCCCCCAAGCAAGACTGTTATCCTGTCCTTAAAAACCTTGAAACCTGGCATTCACTTGTCCTCCTTATGGATGAAAGTCCTTTCAAACATCTGTTTCTGGAATAGAAAGTTTTCATCCATCTTGAATACTTACTCTGGAAAGTAATTTTCCTCCATAATCAGCTTATCTAGAGTTTCCAAAAATTCTTCAGCTGACTTTGTATCAGCACTCACAGACTCACCACTCACTTTCACATTATGTAATGAGCAATGATTTTTTTTTTAGGGCAGTGTCACTGTGGGACCCAAACCTGGGCCACTGGCTTCCCAAGCCAGCGTTTAACCACTGCGCCACTCAGCCGGCCCTGAGCAATGATTCTTGAATAATTTAACCCCCCAGAGCTAGCAGTAAATTCAACATTGTAGTGGGGACAGCCTTTTCTTTCAAAGTCACAAACAAACTTCTTGCTTTGGCCATGATCATCATAGTGCTGAGAGGGACATGCTTCTGTACTTGCTCTTCAACCTAGGTCATTAGAAGTTTCTCCATGTCTGATACAGACCGTTCTTGAATTTCTCTTAGTCTCGCTGCCTTCAATGAAACAGATCCTTTAATGGCTTCGCTAACTTTATACTTGTCCTTCAGGATCGTGGAATGGGACAGGCCTGACTGGTGAACAATAACCATCACTGATTTTTTTACCTTCAGAGTCCTTAATCAGTTTTAATTTCCTTTTCAGATGGATCACTCTACGTGGCCTCTTACTGGTGACATTAGCAGTGAATTTGGTATGTATAGGGGCCATGATGAAAAAATAATACAAGATTAAACCAAGCATAAGAGAAAATTATGCAATTTAGAGACACAGCAAACACAAGATGTATGAGGCTGCTGCCAGGGCATACTGTTTCACAGCAAACTTTTTTTTTTATGATTTTATTGGGGAATTGGGCAAGTGTTGGGGAATTGGGGAAGGGGACCACCCAATTTGTTGTTCTTCAATATTCGTTGTGGAGGGCGCCAGTCGCCATCTGTCTTCCCGTCGACAGCTCGTGGCCTCTAAGCTCAAGGTGCTGTGTTAAATCTTAGTTGCGGCTGGGTGTAGCCAACATCCCATGCAGGAATCGAACCAGCAGCCTTGCTGTTAAGCTCACACTCTATTCTCTGAGCCATTTGGGCGGCAGCTCAGCTCAAGGTACCAAGTTCAGTCTTAGTTGCGGCTGGGCATAGCCACCATCCCATGTGGGAGACGAACCTGGCAGCCTTTTTGTGAAGAGTGCATGCCCTATCCACTGAACCATCCAGGCGGCAGCTCAGCTCATCGTGCCAAGTTCAATCTTTAGTTGCGGTGGGTGTAGCCCACCACTGAACAGGCAATCTTGTTGTTACACCAGCTAAGCCATCCTGCCACCTGTTGGCAGCTCAGCAACAGTTCAGCTAGGGCACAGCGTTCACTGGCCCATGTGGGAATGGAACCGGCGACTGTTGCTCAGAGCACGCGCTCTAAGCCAATTCTTAACCAACTGAACCACTCGGCCGGCCCCCAAACTTTTTTTAAAAATTTTATTGGGGAACAATGTGTTTTTTCCAGGACCTATCAGCTCCAAGTCAAGTTGTTGTGCTTCAATCCTGGTTGTGAAGGGCGCAGCTCAACTCAAAGTCCAGTCATTGTTTTTAATTTAGTTGCGGGGTGCACAGCCCATCATCCCATGTGGGAGTTGAACTGGCAACCTTGTTGTTAGGAGCATGTGCTCTAACCAACTGAGCCATCCAGCTGTCCACCCGCAGCTCAGCTGCAGCTCAGCTCAAGTTGTTGTCTTCAATCTAGTTGCAGAGGGCGCAGCTCACTGGCCCATGTGGGAATCGAACCAGCAACTCTGTTGCTCAGAGCATGCATTCTAACCAACTGAGCCACCCAGCCACCCCGCAAGCTTTTTTTTTTTTTTTGTAAGTAGAAAAATTACACTTTAAAATAACAATAAAAAGTATAGTATAGGGCCGGCCGAGTGGCGGGCATGGTGGTTAAGTGCTGGCTTGGGAAGCCAGCGGCCCCAGTTCAGGTCCCAAATATGAGGGCCAGTGACACTGCCCTCAAAAAAAAAAAGTATAGTATAGTAAATATATAAACCAGTTACATAGTCGTTTACTATCATTATCAATTATTATGCACTGTAATTGTATGTGCTATATTTTATATGCCTGGCAGCACAGTAGGTTTGTTTATATCAGCATCACCACAAACACGTGAGTAATACGTTGTGTCACAATGTTACAATGACATCACTAAGGTGATAGGAAGTTTTCAGCTCCATTATAATCTTATGGGACCATCATCATATATGCAGTCGACTAAAATGTAGTTATGTGGCACATGACTGTATTTGTGTCTATGTCTGTTTCCCCTGCGATATTCTGGCATGCTCCTGACTCACCAGAAGGAGACGGGGTTTAGGAAAACAGATGTAGTCTGAAAGGACAGCTTTTGGTAATCCGATTGGGGAAAGCTATGCTGGTGAGATGCAGTTGGAAATATAGTTTGAGGCTGGATCACAGAGAGCCTTGAATGCCATGCTAAGAAATTTATATTTTGGGGCCAGCCAAGTGGCTCGTTGATTGGGAGTTGGCTTGCGAGCGCGAGCTGGTTCCAGGCCACTGGTTCGGATCCCACATGGGCCAGTGACACTGCACCCTCTACAGCTGGGATGGTGGACAGCGGCTTGACCTGCAGCTGGGCTGCTGTGAGTGGCCGGCGACAGCAGCATAGGCTGCAGCCCCTGCTTCAGTGGGCTACTGTGAGCTGCTGTGAGTGGCAGGCAGCTAGTGTGAGTGGCCGGCAGCTTGAGTGAGCTGCCATGAGCCTACATGAGCAGTCGCCCAGTGGCCAGCAACTAATCTGCCCCAGCTGGGAAGAGCGCAATACTGGTACCAACATGGGCCAGTGAGGCGACATCCTCCACAACTAGACTGAACAACAAGGAGACAGCAGCTTATCTGTTCCCCTTCCCTGATTCCCCAATGCTGTTACCCTCCCCCAATTCCCCAATAAAATCTTTAAAAAGAAAAAAGAAAAAAAGAAATTTATATTTTATTTTGCAAGCATTCAGAACTGAAGTCAAAAACATCTTCTCTCCCCTGATGGCTTCTCTTATATTTCCTGTCTAGGTGAATTGCAGAAATGGAGATTCACATCTTTCACCTCCCTCATCCAAATGGCCTCCAAGTGCTACTTGTCACAGTTCCTAAATATCTTGACTCTGTCCCATCCTCCCATCTAGACTGAAGAACCAAAGGACAGCAACTTGTCTGTTCCCTTTCCCCAATGCTGTTCCCTCCCCCGATTCCCCAATAAAATCTTTAAAATCAAAACAAAACAAAAAAACAAAAAACCATGGCTAGTTCTCTTTTTGGGTAACTTCCCTGTCTTCTTTCAAGACTCAATCTCTAGGATTATTCACATCCTCTTAGTCTGGGTTAGGTGCCTGTCGTTTGTGTCATCATAGTACCTAGTGCTTATTGCTATCATATCACACTTATGGACCACTCACATGAATAAGTCGATTCTTATACCAACTGCATGCAGTAGGTTCTTCCAGTGGCAGGTAGTAAATCCAGTTGCAGCGAGGATTTGAACCCAGATGCCTGGCCCAAGGACCTACTGTTGAAGCCAGTATACTTCATTCCTGCTCAGACACAGCACTCATCACACTGTATTGCAATTGTCAATTTACATCTAGATCTCTCCAACCTTTTGTGAATTTCTTGAGAATAGAAATTATGTCACATTCACCTTTTTTACCCTCAGAACCTAACAGAGTACCTGTCATGTAATAGGCATTCCTTAAATATGTACTGGATGAAAATTTGAATGAATGAATTACTCCTAAAATTTATGGATGATTCGTCTTGTTCTGCTGTTTTCGCCATTTTTTTAAAGATAAGAATGCTCACAGCATTGGACACATGCTTCGACAAAGATCCAAATTATATTGAGGAAAAGAACAGAGAAAAGCTCATAAGTGATAAATTTTCTGTTTACTGATGAATGGTTAGCAGTTTAAAAAACACAAGCAAGAGACTTCTGGTAAAATGGCACAATAGACAGACGCTGTGCTAACTGCCTCCCAGGATCACACCAAAATTACAAGCAAATTATACAGCATTCAACCCTGGAGGTCCCCGGAACACGGGAGGAACAGAACCACTAAACGAAGAACTTAAAGAGGAAGCCGCGTCGGGTTTGGTAAGACGGGAGGAGACTAGAGAGGGCAAACACCGTGAGGGAGGTCCCAGCTGTGGAGAGGCTTCTCCGGTTGGGGGAGAGACCCTCCGGCTGCACACCAAGCTCACCAGCCCAGAGCTCCTTTGCCGGGAAGAGAAGTTCTAAGATAGCTGGCAGTAAATTAGTGAGGACTCTCTTTGCTCAGCTCGGTGAGGCTAAGGGCGGCTGAGAATCAGTGGGGCCGGCGCCCGGGCTTGCTCGCCGGTGAGCACTTACCTGGTTCCTGGTGGAGGGAGTGGCTGTGTGAGCCGGGAGCCTGCAGGGTCGGACTGAACTGAGCGCCTTTGGTGCAAAGGCTGGAGGTTTTTGAACTGTTGTTCCCGTGGTGCGGAGCCTGCACGCGAGTGGTGTAGAGAGGGCGCCATTTTGTCGGGCTTGGGCCCACCCACGAAGGATCAGGTCCGAGACCTAATTGGTCAGGTAGAATTGGCGCAGAAGTACGTGTGTGCGTGTGGGTGCATGCGGCCTCGGAACCCCACCCTCCGCTCGGCTTGTGCTGCATTGCCAGGGAAATGCCTAGTGGGAGGGTTCCGGCTCCAACAGGCTGCTCACTGAGATGCGGTAGTGCGAAAGCCGCCTCAGGTCCCGTTCTCCGCACTGCGCTTGCAGAGTTGCCAGGCTGGTGATTGGTTGTCGGGCTGCTCGGCCTGATCTGCAAGCGGCTGATTAGGACAGGCTGAGACTGGGAGTTTTCCTGGGAGTGTTGGGCCGTGAGCTGTGTGCCTGTGTGATCCAGCCAGGGCTCTCCTGGTATTCTATCTAATACATCAAAGCAATCCCAGAGCAACAGCCAGAATGGGGAAACAAAGAAACATGTCACAAGTAAAAGATCAGAAGGAACCTCTAGAAATGGAACCAAATGAAACAGAGGGATCCAACCTTTCAGAGACAGAGTTTAGAACACTGATGATAAGAATGTTTAAGGAACTTAGAGAGGACATAAAGAAGGATAGGGAAACCATAAAAAAACAAGCTGTTAGAACTAAAGAATAAAATAACTGAAACGAAGAACACACTCGAAGGAATCACCAGTAGAGTAGATGAAGCAGAGGCGTGGATCAGCGACTTGGAAGATAAAATAGCAGAACTCACCCAGTTGGCATAGCAAAAAAAAAAAACAAAGAATAAAAAACAATGAAAATAGTTTAAGAGCCCTATGGGACAAGGTGAAGCGCAACCACCTTCGAATCATAGGGATACCAGAAGGAGAAGAGAAGAAGCAAGGGGTCAAGAATGTATTTGAAAAAATAATGACTGAAAACTTCCCTACCCTGGTGAAGGAAATCAACATACATGCCCAGGAAGTGCAGAAGGTTCCAAACAAGCTGAACCCAAACAGGTCCACACCAAGACACATCTTAGTTAAAATGGCAAAGGTTAAACACAGAGACAGACTCCTAGAGGCTGCAAGAGAAAGACAGCAGGTTACATACAAAGGAACTCCTGTTAGACTAACAGCTGACTTGTCTACAGAAACTCTGCAGGCCAGAAGGGAATGGCAGGAGATACTCAAAGTGACACAAAATAAATGCCAACAACCAAGATTGCTCTACCCAGCACGGCTATCACTTAAAATTGAAGGAGAAATAAAGAGCTCCTCAGAAAAGAATAAGCTTAAGGAATTCATTACCACCAAGCCAGCATTGCAAGAAACGTTAAAAGGGCTTTTTTAAACAAAAGAAAGGGGTAAACAAGCTAACCCAGAGAGACAATTTAAGAAGATTGAAGTCATATCAAGCAGATATAAAGGAAAAATTGATGGTTGCTGGCTGGGAGGGAGTGGGGAAGAGGGAGAGGGGGAAGGTTTTGGACAGTGTAGGTGGGACTATAATGTTGCCGCAGGGATATGGGGGCAGTTCTGGGAATGTAATTGATAATGTTGTGAAGAGACTATTATGTTAAGTGAAATAAGTCAATCAGAGAAAGACAAGTACCATATGATATTACTTATATTTGGAATCTTAAAAACTGAATGAACGATCAAAATAAACAGACTCATAAATATAGAAGTAAAACTGAGAGTTGCTAGTTGGGAGGGGGGTGGGGATAAGGGGCAAGGAGAAGGGATTAGACAGCATAAATAGACAACAACAATATTGCCACAGGGATATGAAACACAGTTCGGGGAATATAATAATGTAAAAATTTTGTGGCGTGTCAGACAGTCACATGTCTAGGGAGACTACTTCATGGATGGAGTAGAGGCTTGATCACTGCACTTTACACCTGAAGCTGATGTTGTATAGTATTGTATGCCAAATGCAACTGAATATGTCAATGGTCACGGGATGTGGATTATACTGTGGAGCGGAGTCAGGCGAGTTGTGATGGATATGTATGATATGGGGGGGGAGTGGGGTGGCAAACTGGGGGAGGGGGATTTTCACTTTGGGGGTAAAGAGTATAACTATTGCATTGAGTTGTACACCTGAAACTAATAAAAAAAATACAAGCAAGGCCGGCCGAGTGGCACGGTGGTTAAGCGCTAGTTTGGGAAGCCAGTAACCCCGGTTCGGTCCCACATATGAGGGCCAGTGACATTGCCCTAAAAAAACACACACACAAAAATACAAGCAAAATCATTTTATTAAGAGGAAGCATACAACAGTGGAATTAAAAAGGTGCTAGATAAAAGCAAACGTTTAATTCTTCCTTCAACTTATCCCCATTAGAGTAAGAAATGAAACTTACTATTAAGGGAAACTAGAAAGGGATACAAATGCTGGCTAAAAAAGATGTAAGCTTGACAAGAATGAAGATATTAATAATACATAGAAAAATAATAAAATGATACACTGAAAGGTATCCTGGTTGTAGTGGAAAACACACCCATTTTGTATCCTAATAGAGCTGAATTTCTTTTTTTTTTTTTTTTTAAGATTTTATTGGGGAATTGGTGGAGGGGAACAGCGTTGGGGAATCGCAGAAGGGGAACAGACAAGTTGCTGTCCTTTTGTTCTTCAGTTTAGTTGTGGAGGATGTTGCTTCACTGTTGGTATCGTCATTGCGCTCTTCCCGGATGAGGCAGATTGGGTCGCTGGCCTCTGGATGTCGCTCACCGCGGCTATTGGCAGCTCACGCTTGGCTGCCAGCCGCTCACGCTGGCTGTGGGCTACTCACTGTAGCCTATGGCAGCCCACTGCAGCAGGGGCTGCAGCCCACACCATCACCGGGGCTCGCACAGCCCAGCTCTATGGAGCCGTTGTTAGCTGTAGAGTGCAGTGTCACTGGCCCTCATGTGGGATCCGAACCGGGGCCGCTGGCATCCCAAAACCAGCACTTAACCAATGCGCCACTCGGCCGGCCCAAGAAGAGTTTGGGGAAATGTTTCTTTCTTTTTTTTTTTTTTTTTTTCTTATTTTTAGCTGAGCCATCCTGCCACCTGTTGGCAGCTCAACGGCAACTCAGCTCAGGCTGGCCTCGAACCACTGTTGCTCAGAGCTCAGCTCGCACTCTTGAGTGAGCTCTTAACCAACTGAGCCATTCGGCCGGCCCTAGAGCTGAATTTCAATCTTGGCCCTGACACTCCCTGTGCAAATCACTTAAACTCTCCAAACCTCAGTTTTCTCATCTGTCATATGGGGTTGATAATATCTACTTTAGAGGGACATTATGAGGATTAGAGGTAAAGTACCATGCTTAACCCAGTGCTTGACATAGAATTAGGTGGTCAACAAATGGTAGTTTTACTTATTATTTACTTGGTCCTTTGTATGTCTCAAAGCACTTTCATACATATAGTCACAAAGTGAGTTAAGGATAGAGAAAAAAAATAATGTCATGAGAGACTGTAGCATACTGTGGAAAAGCACTGGACTTGAAATCAAACCAACCTGAAAGTGAATTGACTCAACCATTTCAGAGCTTTGTGACTGGGGGCAAAGTCCCTTAATCTCTCTGCATCTGTTTCCATATCTGTAAAATAGGGAGAACAGTACCTAGTTTCAGAATGAGGGGTTTTGTTCACTTACATACAGGCCTAGAAACCAACAAAATAAAATTAGTATTTTAGTTTGTGAATTCTCAAAAATCAAAGCTCATACTTATGAGTGACAACCAAATTTAAGCATCACAGTCACCAAAAGGCTTAAATAATCTGGTGTGATCCCAAAGACTTTGAGAAAAAAATTTTTCTTGTTTTTGTTTTTGAGGGCAGTGTCACTGGCCCTCATATGTAGGACCCGAACCGGGGCTGCCAGCTTCCCAAGCCAGCGCTTAACCACTGCGCCACTTGGTCAGCCCGAGAAAAAATTTTTATAAAAAGAATATGAAGCACTCTGGAAAATGTAAAATAAGAAAAATTTACCTACTTATACTTAAAGTGCCTTCAGCAATACCTGGATACTAGAAACAGGGTGTCTTGATGAGTACACTGATAAAAAAAATAGGTCCTGGATTTGCAGAAGTGTGTTCTGGACCCCGAATGGTGTTGATTTCCTCCTAAAGTACAGTCATTCTGCAAAGCCCTGTTTGGGTGCAGAGCTGGCTTCTTGCCATAGTATCTCTATCTCAAGTATCTCTATAAAAAAAAGTGGCAATTCACAAGGTTACATGCAAACCAAACAGACTAGCTTAAAACTTTACAACCAGTTTTCATTAAACGAGGTCTTGCACATTGAAAAAAATTACATACACTGCACTTCTAGGTAGAGAAACACACCCATATGTACACAAAGATGTTTACTATACTACTGGTATTAATAGTGACAAAGAATAAACAACCTCAATGTCCATCAGTAGAAGAATGACTAAATAAAATGCACAATAGCTTATTCATTCAATGGAACACTATACAGTAGTTAAAAGTCATGAACTAGTGTATGAGTCAAGAGGGATATGAATGAAAATGACTTCATTCATATGTGAGATATAAAAGTGAAGGCAACAAAGGAACAAGACAGACAAACAAAGAAACAAAAAGTCAGACACAGACAAGTTTAGTGGTTACCAGAGGATTGGGGGGGAGGGGGTAGCAGAAGAGGATAAAGCGGGTCAAAAACATGGTGATGGTACGAGAACTGACTGGGTGGTGAACACCCAATGTGATAGATATATACATGACGTTGTTAACCCTTTTTGATATCAGAAGAATTATTCATTCTGAATTTGTACCAACTAGACAAATAGTTAACAAAGTTTACTATTTGGAAGGGCTGAAAGGCTGCATGAAAAAGTTAAATGACCTGAACTTTTTGCCAACAAATCATGGCTCTCGCATCATGACAATGCACCAGCTCACACATCACTGTCTGTGAGGGAGTTTTTAGCCAGTAAACAAATAGCTGTGTTAGAACACCCTCACTACACAACTGATCTGACCCCCAGTGACTTCTTTCTTTACCCAAAGATAAAGGAAACATTGAAAGGGAGACATTTTGATGACATTCAGGACATCAAGGGTAATATGATGACAGCTGTGATGGCCATTCCAGAGAAAGAGGTCCAAAATTGCTTTGAAGGGTGGACTAGGTGTTGGCATCAGTGCATAGCTTCCCAAGGGGAGTAGTTTGAAGGTGACTGTAGTGATATTCAGCAATGAGGTATGTAGCATTTTTTCTAGGGTGAGTTTGCGAACTTAATTGTTAGACCTCATATACCTATATATGATGTATTACAGAATTGTATACTTGAAACCTATGTAATTTTACTAACCATTGTCACCCTAATAAATTTCTTTAAAGTAAAAGAAAACAACAAGTCACAAAAGGATATGTATGGTATGATATAATTTATGTCAAATACTGCAATACAATACTACTACGTACTTTTTTATACCTAAATGGTAATGTATTTAAAAGATTTGTCTGGAAAAATTCACATCAAACTCAAAAATGGTTATCTATGGGAAGAAGGGAGGGAAGCATGTTGGAGAGGTGTCCAAGGGGATTGTGATGGTTAATTTTAGGTGTCAAATTGACTAGGTGTCAAATTGACTGCCTTCCCAGATATTTGGTTAAACATTATTCTGAGCATGTCTGTGAGGATATTTTTGTATGAGATTAACATCTGAATCAGTAGATGAGTCAAGCAGATCGTTTTCCCTAGTGTGAGTGGGCCTCATCCAATCAGCTGAAGGCCAGAATAAACAGAGAGGCTGGTCTCCGTCCTGCCTGACGGCTGCTTGAGCTGTTCAAACTGAAAGTTCAACTTTTCTTAGGTCTTCAGCCTGTTAGCTCTTGGACTGGAACTAGTCCACTAGCTCTCCGGTTTCTCCCTGCTTGCCAACTGAATATTTTGGGACCTCTCAGCCTCCATAATTGGGTTGAATGAATTCCTTAATCAATCTGTCTTTCTTCTCTCTTTTCTGTCTCGCTCGCTCTCTATCCCCCTCTGTGTATAACATATATATATATAGTATATATCATATATATATATATATATATAACATATACACACATATGTAAAAATATATTGTAAAATATATACAGAAAGATAAATGTAGATATACATATGGATGTATAGATAGTCTATAGGTTCTGTTTCTCTGGAGAAGTCTAATACAGGGATTTTAACTTTATCTTTTTTATTTTATTTTATTTTTATTTTTTTAGAGGGCAGTGTGACTGGCCCTCACATCTGGGATCCGAACCGGGGCCACCGGCGTCCCAAGCCAGCTCCCAACCACCGCGACACTCGGCCGGCCCAACTTTATCTTTTTAATGTTCTGATTTTTTTAAAAAGATTTTATTGGGGAATTGGGGGAGGGGAACAGACAAGTTGCTGTCTTTTTATTCTTCAGTCTAGTTGCGGAGGATGTTGCTTCACTGGCCCATGTTGGTATCATCATTGCGCTCTTGCCGGATGAGGCAGATCAGTTGCCGGCCTCTGGATGGTCGCTCACAGCGGCTATTGGCAGCTCATGCTGACTTCTGGCAGCTCATGCTGACTTCCAGCCGCTCACGCTGGCTGCAGGCCACTCACTGTAGCCTATGGCAGCCCACTGCAGCAGGGGCTGCAGCCTACACCATCGCCGGGGCTCGCACAGCCCAGCTCCAGGTGGAGCTGTTGTTAGTTGTAGAGGGCAGTGTCACTGACCCTCATATGTGGGGTCCGAACCGGGGCTGCTGGAATCCCAAAACCAGCTCTTAACCAATTCGCCACTCGGCCGGCCCTAATGTTCTGATTTTTAAAAAGGAGAATGGATTCATGTATTATATTTATTATTAACTTCATCATCAAAGACCCAAAGCATGTCAAGCTTGTATTATTATTCCCAGTTAACAGATAATGAAGCTGAAAGATTAAATGATTGCGGCAGTCCTTCCTGTTAGCTCCTGTATACACAGTTGGCAGGGGAGTTGCAAAGACTAAAGTAGCATTATAAAATCAAAGTATTTGGGGCTCCTTGTTAGGACACAAAAATTAAGGTATTATCATTTCTTGATTTTTCCTTCTCACCTTCTTTTTTCAGATCTTCCGCACCAAAGGGGTGAGCTCATACATATATAGAGAGAGGAGGCAATAAATGTCTCATAATCATGGTAATTAATTCCATGTTACTTTCAAGATTTGAGGATGTGCCAAAAGTTTTTTGACCCCCAGAGTGTGGAGTGAATACTGCTTTGGAAATCACTGTGAATCAATGCTTCAGAAACATAATTTATGGGCACAGTAACAAGAAAGAAACATTTGCAGTAGGAAATTCCTTTTACTCCAAGGTTAAAGAGTGGGGATAATTCTTCTGAACAGGAAAAATGTGCTTTGATATACGTAAATAAGAAGAAGGCAGAAAAAAATGTAAAGGGGGAAAAACTGAATATTTATAAAATCCTGAGCTCTCTTGACTGTATTTCTAGGGAAAGGTATATTGACATGAAATCTACTTGAGGGCTTTTGTGTTTTACTTAAATGGAGAAAATAGATATAAAGGTGTTTCTTTCTGTTGTTAACAGACACAGAAACCCCCTTTCCATAAAATTACCAAAAAGCTGCTGTATCTTAGATCTTGGTGGGAAGGGGTTTTGTGCTGCTACTTGAATGTCTGTAGAAAGGGAGATAGAACAGTCTCTCTTTTTCTCTACCTTGCTCCAAATCAATTGGTTGCGCTTTAAATTAAAAATGTTGTATTAGTTGTTACACAAATAAAATGCCCTATTATTCAAAAAGAATTATGCATCTTTTCAAACTTGATCGTTTATCAGGATATTACCAAAAGCTGTTTTCAGAATACTTCCTTTTCCTTGATTAAATAAATTTTCTTTAAACGATGTAATTTAAATGTATAAAACAACAGTGTTGCATTTAAGGAATTCCAAAATGGTTATGTTAACTTTTGGGTTGAATTTTGACAGTCATTCAAGAGACCATATACGTTGTGCTTATATGAATGTATGCTAATAATATTTTGTAACGATTTCATTACTTTTACCTATTTTTTATCTATCATTGAGCTTTTAATAAATATCCAAGTGCATTTCAACTGAACTTAAAAAAGGTTTCCGAATTTCACAGAATCTTAAATATTTGTATAAATATTTAAAATTATAATCAGAATTGTTTATTACATTTGAGATCCAAGACAAAGACTCTGGCTTTTTAACTTTTCATTTCTTCATTGTAAAAATTCTGTTTTTAAAATTATGAACTGTTTTACACATACAGAACAATGTAGAGAATAATATCATAAACTCCCATGTACCCACCACCCAGCCTTGTCAAATCATGTTTCCCGTATTTACCGAGGATCTTTTTTTGAAGAAATAAGATTTTTTTTTGTACAAATACAGTTGAAGTTTCCTGCCTGCATTAATTTCCTGTTTCCCTTTCTTAGAAGTAGCCACAGTCGTGAATTTGATGATCTTCATTTCCACGCATGCTTTCATATTTTTTCTACATATGTGTCTACGCACAAACTGTATATTCTGTGTGCATATTTTAAGCTTTATTAAAATGTATCATAAATCAGTATTAGAGGCAGTATAGCACAGTGAATAAGCCCACAAACATTGGAGCCAGAGGTGGTTTGGAATACCTGCTGTACATGTTACTAGCTTTGTGACTTGGGCAAATTATTTAATCTCTCTGTGCCTCACTTTTCTCATCTATAAAATGGAAATTGATAATACCTAACTCATAAGGTTGTATTAAGGACTAAGTGAGTTGATACATATGAAGCACTTATAACAAAATACACTAAGCATGTTGGCTATTATTCTGTACCTTGCTTTTTTTTTTTCCTTTTTAGAGGGCATTGTCACTGGCCCTCATATGTGGGATCCGAACCGGGGCCGCTGGCATCCCAAGCCAGCTCTAACCACCGCACCACTCGGCCGGCCCTGTACCTTGCTTTTCTTACATAACATTTTTGAGATTTATCCATGCTGATACACGTAGCATTAGTTCATTTTCACTACTGCATAGTATTCTATTATGAATATACTGCAATATATCTACTCTTCTGTGATGGACATTTAGGTTGTTTCCATTATAAATAGTGGTGAGGGAGCATTTGAGACCTTGCTTTCCAGAATTGTCAGTTTCGTTCAAATAAAATCTTATAAAATTTTTTTAAAAAGCGCGTTGCAATGAACAGCCTTATACATATCTTCTTGTGCACATACCGGGGGTGCCGAAAAAGATGTATACAAGTAGATGCTTTGGTCAATATTGCTCAAGCAGTAGTTCGCCTTAATCTGAAGTGTTTGGACGGTAATGGTAACCACTTTGAGCACCTCTTGTAATTGCAGAAGTCAAACGTGAATTGTATTCATCTTTTGTTATCGGTAAATATTATTTTAATTTTAATAGCTTTTTCCATTCTGAAAGTGTGTATACATTTTTTGGCACCCTCTGTATATGAGATAATTTCTCTAGAGTTCTTCATCTTTAACCATTTTCAGAAAGATACATTTTTATAAAATATAGTTTTGTTTTCTTTTTCACAAGCAAAGGAATTATGTGTCCCATCCATTCCAATGTCTTCAAGAACAACTATGTGGGCTGGCCGAGTGGTGCGTCGGTTAAGAGCTGGCTTGGGATGCCAGCTACCCTGGTTCAGATCCCACATATGAGGGCCAGTGACACTGCCCTCTACAGCTAAGATAGTGAACAACAGCTCCACCTGGAGCTGGGCTGCTGTGAGTCCCAGGGCACGGCATAGCTGCAGCCCCTGTTGCAGTGGGCCGCCATGGGCTACAGTGAGTGGCTGGCAGCCAGCGAGAGCAGTTGGCAGCTGGTGTGAGCTTCCAAGAGCCTCTGTAAGCAGCCGTCCAGAGGCTGGAGACCGATCTGCCTCAGCTGGGAAGAGCGCAATGACAATACTAACATGGGCCAGTGAAGCAATGTCCTCCACAACTGGACTGAAGAACAAAAGGACAACTTGTCTGTTCCCCTTCCCCAGTTCCCCAATGCTGTTCCCCACCCCCAATTCCCCAATAAAATCTTTAAAAAAGAATCAACATTGCTTGTGGTTTTCTAAATGTTTGCAGTTATCCTCTTGAGCATCAAAATCACAATTTGGGGCCAGGTGAGTGGCTCAGTTGGTTACGAGCGCGAGCTCTGAGCAACAGGGTCCCCGGTTTGATTCCCACATGGGCCAGTGAGTTGTGCCCAAACTGGACTACCACTGAGTTGTTAACAGGTGGCAGGATGGTTCAGCTGGTGAAAGCACAAGCTCCTAAGAAGGTTGCCGGTTCGACTCCCACACTGGATGGTGGGCTACGCCCACCTGCAATTAAAATTGAACATGGCACCTTGAGCTGAGCTGTCCTGAGCTACCAATGGGGGTCAGCTAGTTTGCTCAATAGTTCGAGTGTGCACTCTTAGCAACAAGGTTTCTGGTTCAACTCCCACATGGGATGGCTGCCAGTCGGTGGCCAGATGGTGACTGGACTTGGAGCTGAGCTGGCTGCACCCCCCACAACTAAGATTGAAGGACAACAATTCCCAAATAAAATCTTTTTAAAAATCACAATTTGGCTGCAGTAATGTTGTCATGACAGCAAATACTAGTCTTATTAATTAATTTTGATTGCCTTTTTTTTTTTTTGAGGGCAGTGTCACTGGCCCTCATATGTGGGACCTGAACCGGGGCCACTGGCTTCCCAAGCCAGCGTTTAACCACCGCACCACTCGGCCTGCCCGTGATTGCCTTTTAATATTTGCATACTGCTATGTGTAAATCAAAGGACAGAAACTGATTTCCAATCAAACAGCATATCATTTTATACTATGTATAAAAGATCTGATTGATCATTATATTTCAAAAGTTTTTTTTAAAGATTTTATTGGCGAATTGGGGGAGGGGAACAGACAAGTTGTTGTCCTTTTGTTCTTCAGTCTAGTTGTGGAGGACATTGACTCACTGGCCCATGCTGGTATTATCATTGCACTCTTCCTGTCTGAGGCAGTCACTCGCCAGCCACTGGACAGCCACTCACGGTAGCTCATGGCAGCCCACTACAGCAGGCGCTGCAGACTACACCATCGCCGGCATCTCACGGCAGCCAAGCTCCAGGTCGAGCTGTTGTTCACCATCTTAGCTGTAGAGGGCAGTGTCTCTGGCCCTATGTGGGATCTGAACCGGGGCCCTGCTGCCAAGAGCCGGCGTCCCATGCGAATTCTTAAGTAACGCACCAATTGACCAGCCCCTCAAAGGTTTTTGAGTTCTATGTCACAACATTTGTAACTAATGAATGGCTTTTCAAACTTGGAGTTTTGTGTTTTTTTTTCATTTGGGGAAGACTGAATTGGTCAAGTGGGTGTTTTATTGGTCTTAACTTGCTGAATGGTAAGTTAAACCTTAAGAATGTTTCAACAACTCATAAAGGAATAAAGACCCCAGTTAAAAAGTCTCTCATGATTGGGATCTTAGACTACTAACCTCATTAAATTTCATCTGGTAGTGCTTTCAAAAATTTATTCAAATGTTATTATTTTCTCCTTCTGAAGATTGTAGGAAAGTGTTATTTTTTAAAAATAGGGACAAACAATTTCTAATTGGCTTTTTTTATTTACATTTTCTTGTGTTACTAATTGATACACTTCTTCTTTAAGAATATCTAAACGGCTATGGGGCCAGCTGAGTGATTCAGTTGGTAGAGTTGGCTTAGAGCGCATGCTCTCAGCAACAGGGCTGCTGGTTCGTTTCCCACATGGGCTGCTGAACGCTGCACGCTAGCTGAGCTGTTGCTAAGCTGCCAACAGGTGGCAGGATGGCTCAGCTGGTGTAACAACAAGATTGCCCGTTCAATAGTGGGCCACACCCACCTGCAACTAAAGATTGATCTCGGTACCTTGAGCTGAGCTGCAGCCTGGATGGCTCAGTTGATGGGTGTGCAGTCTTAACAACAAGGCTGCCGGGTTCAACTCCTGAATGGGATGGTGGCTATGCCCATCCACAACTAAGATTGAACTCAGCACCTTGCGCTGAGCTGCCACCCAGATGGCTCAGTTGATAGGGTGTGCACTCTTAACAACAAGGCTGCCCGGTTCAACTCCTGCATGGGATGGTGGCTACACCCACCTGCAACTAAGATTGAACACAGCACCTTGAGCTTAGAGTCCACGAGCTGCCGATGGGCAGACAGATGGCGACTGGCACCCTCCACAAGGAAGATTGAAGAACAACATGGACCGGCCGAGTGGCGCATTGATTAAGAGCTGGTTTTGGGATGCCAGCGGCCTCAGTTCGGATCCCACATATAAGGGCCAGTGACACTGCCCTCTACAGCTAAGATGATGAACAACAGCTCCGCCTGGAGCTGGGCTATGCGAGCCCCAGCGATGGTATAGGCTGCAGCCCTTGCTGCAGTGGGCTGCCATAGGCTGCAGTGAGTGGCCAGCAGCCAGCATGAGCTGCCAATAGCTGCGGTGAGTGACCATCCAGAGGCCAGCGACTGATCTGTCTCATCCGGGAAGAGCGCAATGACGATACCAACATGGGCCAGTGAAGCAACGTCCTCTGCAACTAGACTGAAGAACCAAAGGTCAGCAACTTGTATGTTCCCCTTCCCCGATTCCCCAACGCTGTTCCCCTCCCCCAATTCCCCAATAAAATCTTAGAAAAAAAATTGAAGAACAATAACTTGGCTGGTATCCTCCTCCAATTCTCCAATACTGTTCCCGTCCCACAATTCCCCAATAAAATATTTAAAAAAAAAAAAACTAAAAAGAATATCTAAATGGCTATGTATTGCCCTGTATGTAACTTTAAATTGATTCTCAAACTATTCGATAAACCATATTTAAAGATGAAAGAATAAAACCTAGTAAAGACTCTAAGGCTGATCTCATTTTATAATTTGGCACCTAGACATTTGGATGTCCCACCCTCTGTGAAAAAAATCATCTATTTTCACTGTTGGTAGCCAGCTTTTCACTTAGAACTCTAAGAAAATATACATCAGGTTTTATAGCTTCATAAATAAATAAAAAATCATCTTTGAAAAAAAGACTATGTGAAAGGCATTCAAAACTAATGGATATATAGTATTGATTGAGCACCAGGTTTTATTTATTTATTTAAAAGATTTTATTGGAGAATTGGGGGAGGGGAACAGCGTTGGGGAACCAGGGATGGGGAACAGACAAGTTGTTGTCCTTTTGTTCTTCAGTCTAGTTTTGGAAGACATTGCTTCACTGGCCCATGTTGGCATTATACTGCTCTCTTCCCAGATGATAGCAGCCCATGGTGGCTCATCACAGCTCACGAAAGAGCAGGGCAGCAGCCTGCCAGCTCCACTATAGCCGACGCTGTCGCCAGCGATCAACGGCAGCCCAGCCCCAGGTAGAGCTGTTGTTCACCACCTTAGCTGCAGATGGCACAGTGCCACTGGCCCTCATATGTGGGATCCGAACCAGGGCCCTGCTGTTCAGAGCCGGCATCCCAAACCAACTCCCAACCAACACACCACTTAGCCAGCCCCAAGTGTTTTTGTTTTATTTTTATTTTTTTAGCTGAGCCATCCTGCCACCTGTTGGCAGCTCAACGGCAACTCAGCTCAGGCTGGCCTCGAACCGCTGTTGCTCAGAGCTCAGCTTGCACTCTTAAGTGAGCTCTTAACCAACTGAGCCATTCGGCCGGCCCTTGTTTTTGTTTTTGAGGGCAGTGTTAATGGCCCTCATATGTGGGACCGAACCAGGGCCGCTGGCTTCCCAAGCCAGCGCTTAACCACTGCGCCACTCAGCCAGCCCTCCCAAGTTTTATTTATTGAGCATGTCCTGTGCTAGATAGATGTTCCTACTCTCCATATGAGTAAGCATACTAAGTTTGGCCAGGAAGCAGAAGACCTTGATCTGGTATCTAAATGTGGTCTGGAAAGTGTGTTCTCTGGCAGTGTAGAGAAATAATGGCCCAGGACTTGGGGATGAGAAGACTAGGGTGCTGCTCCTAACCCTGGCACTGCACATTGTTATAGGTGAGACATTCATCTCTTGACTCTTCAGTTTCTCCTCTGAAAAATGAGGGGGTTAGTCTGGATGCTCTTCTATGCATCTTCCACACAATTCTATGTACTGGAAGGATGGGACCAATGTTGAATGTGGTGTTCAAGAGAGACCTTCTAGGGAAAGTGATGTTTCACAAAGTCCCATGAAGGATTCAGATGCTTGGGAGGCAAGGGGTGTTTGGGCATAACTAAACTGCTAGTTATGTGATTGCTTTTAGTTTACAGTGTACAATAAATAACTACAAAACTAGGATAATATACATTTACCTACATTTTTGGGGAAGGTAAGTTTGAAAGTTATTTTCAGGTGATTAGAGAATGGCATATTAAAATTTATTATTATTAAACAGCATTAGGGAAGTTTTGTATGTGCAAATGTATCAATTCAGGTTAAAAGCCAAATAGAATAACCCAGCAATTTTTTTTTAAAGATTTTATTGGGGAATTGGGGGAGGGGACAGGCAAGTTGCTGTCCTTTTGTTCTTCAGTCTAGTTGCAGAGGACGTCGCTTCACTAGCCCATGTTGGTATTATCATTGCGCTCTTCCAGGTGAGGCAGTCACTCGCCGGCCATTCAATGGCCGCTCACAGAGGCTCACAGCAGGTCACGAAAGCACACACCAGCTGTCGGCCAGCCCCACTGCCTACCCTGTCGCAGGCGACTCATGGCAGCCAACTCCAGGTTGAGCTGTTGTTCACCATCTTAGCTGTAGAAGGCGCAGTGACACTCGCCCTCATGTGGGATCCAAACCAGGGTCCTGCTGCTCAGAGCTGGCGTCCCAAGCCAACTCCTAACAAATGTGCCATTTGGCCAGCCCTAACCCAGCAATTATAACAACACAAAAATTTTCATGAATCTGGATATATTTTATTTTGATCCATGGCAAATATTTTTTAATAACTGGCTCTCCAGATCTCCCTGATTTATTGCATTTGCTGAATTTCATGGTGTAAATGCTCTCACCATGGCTGATTTCAAGCTCCAAATGTGAGATCACTAACTGGAGTTGGGGGCCGGCCAAGTGGCGTGGTGGTTAAGCGCTGGCTTCGGAGCCAGCGGCTCCAGTTCGGGTCCCATATATGAAGACCAGTGACACTGCCCTCAAAAACAAAACAAAACAAAAATAAAACAAAACACACAAAAAAACTAACTGGAGTTGGGAAGACATGTGCATAATCAGCTCTTGTGAGCCAGTGATAGGAGGCTCTAGCACACCACCATAATATATACCGTGTACATAAGGAATATATTTACCTTTCTTTCTGAACCAGTTGAGTAGAAGTCACTAACATAATACCCCCTTTATCCTTTAATACTTCAGTGTGTATCTCTTAAGAATGGTGACATCCTCCTAATAAACACAATATGATGATCAAAATCAGGAAATTAACATTGACACAGTATTATTACATAATCTCTAGACCTTATTCAAATTTTGCCATTAGTCCCAATAATGCCCTTTATACCTTTAAAAAGAAAACAAAAAAGTTTTAGGGGCCAGCCAAGTGGCTCAGTTGGTTAACAGCTTGCTCAAGAGTGTGAGCTCTGAGCAACAGGGTCGCCGGTTCGATTCCCACATGGGCCAGTGAGTTGTGCCCAAGCTGAGCTGCTGCTGAGCTGCCAACAGGTGGCAGGATGGCTCAGCTGGTGAGAGCACGTGCTCCTAACAACAAGGATGCCTGTTCGAGACGGTGGGCTACGTCCTGCTGCAACTAAAGACCCAACTAGGCACCTTGAGCTGAGCTGTCACACGGATGGCTCAGTGGATAGAATGTGCACTATTAAAAACAAGACTGCTGGTTCGACTCCCGCATGGGATGGTGGCTCAGCCCACCCTCAACTAATTGAATCCAGCACGTTGAGCTGAGTTGCACGACTGCACTTGGAGCTGAGCTTGCTGTGCCCTCCACAACTAAGATTGAAAGACAACAACTTGGCTGTTCCCCTTCACCAATTCTCCAACACTGTTCCCCTCCCCCAATTCCCCAATAAAATCTTTAAAAAATAATACATAAATAATAAAATAAAATAAAATAAAATAAAAAGGTTTGACCCAGAATCTAATCATTATTGGTTATGTTGGTGGAATAAAATGCATTTTCTGAGAAGTTTCTATCTCTAGCCCTTTTCCACTTTGCAAATCCCCCTTCATTCTTTCTTTACACCTCTTAATGTTTCTACAAGCAGGTCTAGCATCAATTTCTATTGTCTAACATTACATGTGCTATCAGCATATAACAGTAAACATGCTACCAATGATAGACATCCAATGCTGACAGTGGTTCTAGTGTTTGAATTTTACTTAATATTGGTAGTTATTAGTAACAAATACTATACTTAAATTCATGGAGTAGTTTTTGTTGTTATTAATGTTAGTGTCCCTCTTAGTTATTAATATGACCTTGGCTTTATAAGCTTGCATACGTGCCAGTAAAGGAGTGTTATTGGACGTTCTGGGCAATGTCAATTTTATTGAAAATTTTTATAAGAGTTTATTTGAGTCAAACCAACTGTATGTGCTGGAGAGCAAGATCTGAAATGGTCCAGCTGGGCAATGCTAATTTTAACCAATCACTTTTAGCAATATAGGCAAATAACTTAAAAACGTTAATTTGGGGAATGATGTATGTGTCAGTTATTCTGCTAACAATAATGTTTCTACTTCTCAAAACAATTGCTATTTCTATAAAAACTAATACCCAACAATGCCACACCAGCAAGAAACAAAATGAAGAACAATGTAATCATTAAGTGTGTATAGGTTTAAAATTATAAATGTCTCCTGAACATATTATAAACTCCTGCATTACAACAGGACCTTTAAAATAATCCATAAGTCGGGCCGGCTGAATGGCGTGGTGGTTAAGCACTGGCTTGGGAAGCCAGCGGCCCCAGTTCGGTCCCACATATGAGGGCCAGTGACACTGCCCTCAAACAAACAAACAAACAAACAAACAAACAAACAAATAAACATAAGTAAAAAAATAAAATAATCCATAAGTTTGTGCTGATAGATCTTCCTGGGCCTTGATCAGTCTTTTTTGCTGTTGTTTACTGAATAGTGACAATCAAAAAATAATGCAAATGCAAATGTCATCTATCTACATAAACAAATCCTATGAAATGTTTAACTACTTAATACAAATAACTAGGACCAGTGCCAACATTAAAGGATGAAAAAATTAGCTGCTGATAGGAATGAATTATTTTGGCTAGTATTTCTCAAATGATTTAACCAGAAGGCAGAAGGTAGTTTTTTTCCCCTTGAAATTTCCAAACAGTCATACCAAGATTTGACTTTGCTTCCATGGAGATCTGGCCATTCAGTAAAAAAAAAAAAAAAAAAAAAAAAAAAAAGGGAAAGAGAAAAAAAACAGGAAAATCAAATGGATTATGAAATAAAAACAAAACAAAAATATTCGCTGTAGTTATCACCTTATTTCAGGCTGCAAAGCACATATACCATAAGCTCTGATTACATTTTCAGTGCCAGTGCTTACATCACCTCTCAGACTGTCTATTCCTTTCTACTCCATCATCTAGATATCTTTCTAAAATGTCTAACGAAGTATGTCAATTCCGTTGCTCTCCAATGCTTGCAGGATATCAAGCTCTTTCCTTAGCATGGCATTTCAAGGGCCCTCTGTAATTGGGCTCCTGCCCATGTCTCCGGCATAAACATCAGGTCTCCTCTTTGCCCTCCACTTCCTAAGTGTTGGCCAAAGGGAAAGTCGTAGTTCCAGGAGAGGCTTTTGACTTTGTTGGGTTTTTTTTTCTTTTTTTGTTTTTTTTTTGTTTGTTTTTTTTGAGGGCAGTGTCACTGGCCCTCATATGTGGGACCCGAACTGGGGCCCCTGGCGTCCCAAGCCAGTGCTCAACCACCACGCCACTCAGCTGGCCCTTGACTTTGTTTTTGACTAGGGCTTTATTCACACTCCTCCCTGGGCAAAGCTCTTGATCTTTTGTTTGCCTAATGAATACTACCTTTTTTCAACTCTTACCTTCCTTATAAACCCTTTTCTGACCCCTTCCCACATTCACCTTTGTACACACATTCTACTCTACTTGTTCAATCTTCTATAATAGCACCTATAACACTTGATTGGATTCATTCGATCCTGACTATCTTCTCTTAAAAGGTGGGCCGGCCAAGTGGCGTGGTGGTTAAGCGCTGGCTTGGGAAGCCAGTGGCCCCAGTTCGGTCCCACATATGAGAGCCAGTGACACTGCGCTCAAAAAAAAAAAAAAGGTTGTAAGCTCTTTGAGGTCAAGGACCATGAAAAGTCATCTTTCTATCACAGTCCCATTCCTATTCTGTCACATAAGAGGCACTCAGTAAACACTGCAGAATAAAGAACAACTGTAACTTTATTTATCTGAATAGCCACTCTCCAATACAAATGAGTAGCCACTAGTCACATGTGGTTATTTACATTTAGATTTAATTGGTTAAAATTAAAAATTTAGTTCCTCAGTTATACTAACCACATTTAAAGTGCTTAATAGCTACTTATGGCTACCAAACTGGCAGATTATGAAAACTTCCATCATTGCCAATGGGTCTAATACATAGTGCTGATTTAGGTAATTTTTTATTCTCTTATTTCAATTTAATAAACATTGATTTCTACTATATGCTAACATTTGTGCCAGGCATGGTGGTTATAGCAAATATGAATAAAACATGAATACTATTATGATTATTATTTGTAAGGCATTCAAAATCTGGTAGGGAGAAACCTTGCAAAATGAGAGATTATTTCCATTTTGGAACATTGGCGAAAACTTTATAGAGATTTTTTTCATTTAAATGGGGCACTTAACGATGGAGAGAATTTAAATGGGGCAAATCTTGGGAAAGGAAAGAAAATAGTGTGATCAAATGTGCAAAGCTGGAAAAGTACCAGGAAAATGGGAAGTAATTTAATTTGCTTAGAATGTATGGTATATGAGCAGGAAATAGTTTAGTTTATTCATTCATTCCTTCCATCATTCAGTGAATGATTTTGGAACACCTATCCTGTTTTAGGCTCTAGACTAAGTGCTGGGGATAAAACAGTAACCTATGTAAACATTGCCCCAGCAAAATTCAGTTATGAGATTTGAATAAGACTGTGGAAGGCACTGAAAGCTTCCCCACAAAGTCTGTACTTTGTTCCTCAGGCCCTGACACTCAAAGTGTGGACTTTAGAACAGCAACATGGGCTGGGCATGACCTGGTAGTTTGTTAGAAATGCAGAATCACAGGTCCCGCCCTAGCCTCAGACTTACAGAATCAGAATTTGCATTTTAGCAAGATCCCTATGTTATTATTCTTAAGCACAGTAACATTTGCTGGGCATTACAGTGGGCCAACTGAGCCAATAAGATAGTATGTAAGTGAGTTAGAGTAAGTGAGCAAGAAGGTAGCAAGTAAGTAAGCAAAAAGGAAGTTAGTATCCTAATCAGTGTTGGATGCAAAAGAAACTGGACATAGGACTATTAACTGCAGTTCAGACGAGAAGGGAGTTTGTATGTGAGACACAGTGAATCTTTGCATATAGATATATCTTCAGTTCTATTAACTCATACTGGAAGTATTGCATATTATTCAAAGTAAAAAAAAAAAATCAGCAGGGCCAGCTGAGTGGCGCAGTGAAGTGCTGGCTTGGGAAGCCAGCGGCCCCGGTTCAGATCCCACATGTGAGGGCCAGTGACACGGCCCTCTAAAAAAAACCCAAACAAACAAACAAACAAACAAAAATCAGCAAATTCAGTAATATGGTATTTGGGATATCTAGAAAGGTGTCAGCTATTTGTTTTAGACAAGGCTTAGTGGTATGTCTATTTCCTGTTGACACCACAGGTCCATGGTCTATCTTGAGTATTGAAGTATCAGGCCTTTAACTGTATAAGTTCATATAGGGGTAAGGAGAAGGATCCCAGAAATTAAGTCATTATATTCAAGTTCACAGAAAGCTGATTTGTAAACTAGAAATTCAATTTATTAATTTACAATGGAGTAATTACCTTTCCACTCATCAGATTTTTTTTCTTTTATTACTAGCATTACATTTTTTTTATTAAAATTTTTTATTTTGAGGCTGGCCGAGTGGCGCGATGGTTAAGCGCTGGCTTGGGAAGCCAGCAGCCCCGGTTTGGGTCCCACATATGAGGGCCAGTGACACTGCCCTCAAAAAAAAAAACTTTTTATTTTGAAATAGTTTAGGACTTACAAGAATTTGCAAAGTAATACAGAGAATTCCCAGGTACCCTTCACATAGCTTTCCCCAATGATAAAAGCTTACATAACCATAATACTTGTCAAACCCAGGAAATCAAGATACAATACTATTGGGTTGTTGGAAAAGTCATGACGTATTTTTTCTGTTTTTCATTGCAAAAATGCATCATGACTTCCGACAACCCAATATTAATTCAACAGAACTTATTTGGATTTCACCAGTTTTTTTCATGCACTTGTGTGTGTTCTATAAAAGTGGATCACATGTGTAGATTTAAGTAAACATCACCACAATCAGGAAAAAAACTGTTCCATCACAAAAAAAAAAACAACCCAACTCCTTCCTATAGTTACACCCTTTCTCCAACCCTAACCCTTGTCAACCACTGATCTGTTCTCCATCACTATAAAATTATAGTGAGAATTTTGAGAATATCACATAGTGGAATCATAGTGTGTAACTCTTTGAGATTGGCTTTTTCCACTAAGCATAATGTCTGTGAGGTCCATCCAAATTGTCACATGTATCAATAGTTCCTTTTTATTTTTGTTGAGTAGCATTCCATTATATGAATGTATAACAGTTTAACCATTTACCAGTTGATGGACATTTGGGTTGTTTCCTGTTTTGAAGTATCACAAGTAAATCTGCTATGAGCATTTGTGTAAACATAAGTTTTCATTTCTCTAGGATAAATGCCCAGGAGTAAGATTCCTGGGTCATATGGTAAATGTATGTTTATCTTCATAAGAAAGTGCCAAATTGTTTTCCAGAATAACTGGTATAAGATCTTAAAAATTACACAATTTATGTCAAAAATTATATGCTCACTGTAAAAAATTAACATAAGGTAGCAATGTATAAAGTGAAAAGCAAAATTATAAGTCCTGCAACCCTGCACCACCTCTTCCATGAGGGGTTACTGTTGTTATGTTTCCTGTATATTTTCAAGAATCTTTTATGTATGTCTAAACACACATATATGTGTATATAAATATAAATATATTCACAAACGGGATCATGCTATACAAGCTATTTGCAACTTGATTTTTTTTAACATCTTAGACATATGTGCATTACCAGTAAATAAATATATACTTGCTTTAATGGTAGGCAAAGAACTCAATTGTATGGATGTACCATAATTTCTTTACCCAGTCCCCTAATGATGCCTTTTCTATTGTCAATTTCTCTTTGTGACAAAGCTATAATGAACATTTTTACATATATCTTTGTATAATTTGCAAAGCCTATCTGTAGATAGATTTCTAGAAATGGAAATGCTAGGTTAATTTTACATGTTGAGATACTTTTTAAAAAAGTTTACATTCCCACCAATGGAATATGAGAATTCTTAGTTCTTCACCAACATGGAGTATTACCAAAACTTTAAGCCTCTGCCAATCTGGTAGAAGTGGAATTTAATTTGTATATCTTAGTGGGGAACAAAGATGAGCACTAGTTTATATACCGGGGGTGCCAAAAAATGTATACAGATGGACACTTTGGTCAATGTTCAAGCAGTAGTTCACTGTAATCCGAAGTGTTTAGATGCTGACGGTAACCACTTTGAACACCTCTTGTAATTGCAGAAGTCAAATGTGACCTGTATTCATCTTTTGTTATTGGTATATATTATTGGTATATATTATTATAATTTTAATAGTTTTCCTTTCTTAAAATGTGTATACATCGTTTTGGCACCCTCTGTATTTATTAGCAATCTGCATTTCTTGTCCATCTTTTGATTGGAGTATTTTTATCTTATTAATTTGTGAGAGTTCTTCATATATTAAGGAAAGTAACCTTTTACATTCATGTAGCAAATAATTCCTCACAGTTTATAGTTTGTATTTTGACTTTGCTTATGATTTTAAATTTCTGTGGACTCAAATTTATCCATCTTTAAGCTTCTGGATTTTAGGTCATGTTTAAGCCCCCCCCCCTTTTTTTTTTGAGGGCACTGTCACTGGCCCTCATACGTGGGATCCGAACCGGGGCCTCTGGCTTCCAAGGCCAGCGCCCAACCACCACGCCATTCGGTCGGCCCTAGGTCATGTTTAGAATGGTGTTAGAAAATACAATATATATATGTATGCTGTCTAGAGTAGGAGATTATCTGGAAAACCTAATTTATAATCAGAAGTTTGTTCCATTTGCATGGAGTCAGAGCAAAGAGAACTGTGGGATGCTTTATTTAGACTATGGTAAGGCTGGAAGATTATCTCTGCTACACTGTGGGGTATGCATTTCTAATGATCAGAATATTTTTGCATTAGATAGTGTCTTGCCCCTTACACAGTATCAAATGTTCTAACTATTCAACTTTCTTTTAGTATTTATCAGGCATCAAGAACTTCTGCCATTACAATACTATTTCATGGGGCTGGCAGAGTGGCTCAGTTGGTTAAGAGCTTGAGCTCTGACCAACAGGGTCACTGGTTTGATTCCCACATGGGCCAGTGAGCTATGCTGCACCCAAGATGAGCTGTCACTGAGCTGCCGCTGAGCTGGTGAGAGTGCGTGCTCTTAGCAGCAAGCTTGCTAGTTGGACACCAGTATGGGATGGTGGTCTATGCACCCCCCACCCCCGCAACTATTGGGTCGTCGGGAAAGTCATGACACATTTTTGCATTGAAAAACATAGAAAAATACGTCATGACTTTCTCGATGACTCAACAGATTGAAAGCAGCAAGTGGACTTAGAGCTGAGCTTGCACCCTCCACAATTAAGATTGAAGGACAACTTGATTTGGAGCTGGTGGGTCTTGGAAAAATCACAATATTCCTCTCCCCCAACTCCCCAATAAAAATCTTAAACAAAGAAACAAAACAAAACAATACTATTTCATGAAGGACATGCTAAAAATAATTAAGATTAAAGCTTATTTTACATCAATTACATATTTCATTTGACGGCATCTTCAGAATCTTAAGAGTGCATTCTTTGGTCTTTTAATACCCTACGAAATAAATTCTACTTCTTAGGATAGGACTGGGGCACACAGCAATGTGATCTTCAGGCTCAGTAAATATTTTGTAATGAGTTCTAGAAAAAAAGGAGGGGCTACTGTGAAACATAAATATCAGTATAAATGTGCTATAAAATTTTTCTAATGTTATACCAGTTATTATTCTTCAGTGGTATTTTTCACAAAATGAAAGGAAATTTACTAAACAGAGACACTTTTCAATTTTGTTCAAAGTATAAAATTGTTCAGTCTCAGCTGCTACATAATCAGCCAAGAAGGTAAATTTACAAAATAGATGAAAAACTGCACTATGTACAATAAATGTGAGGTTTAGAGCAGAAAATCAGTAGTTTTCAGCTAATACTAAAACAAGAAATCATTTAATATCAATTGATATTAAATTGGCAAAACTGAACTAAATTAATGTAAAATGATTTGGTACAGAGCCCAATTTTTCTATTACTTTAAGTAGAATTTTGCATTAACTTACATAACTGTAAATTTTCCACTACTCCCTATTTAATGTTCTAGTTGCATCATTCTGTAACTTGAATCTATTCAAAACTGTGTAACATTCTACCAAAGATGGTCTATAAAAGAAATGGAAATTTACTACGAATAGTATTGCACTCCCCAAAGCTCTAGAGATAAGTAAAAATGTCTCCAATTTTATTTTTTTATGGATATTTAGATGTTTCTGTTTAACTTTTATCGTTCAGTTGATTAAATATACCATAACTCCTTTTTAAAGTTGCAGGAAAAAACCAGTAAGCACAGAGGATGGGAGAGAAACTAAGACACAGGCGTGGAAGGTATTGTATATAGTTTAAGGACTGGAAATAATCATTAGATTGCATTAGGAATGCTTTACATTGCATTAGGAATGCGTGATATCAGTTGAAATCTCCACAATTTACACGGGGCTTGCGTTATTTCTCGTTTGGAAAATTTGTCTTATTAAATACATGATTCCTTTTCCACTAATTGAAGAGTAATTTAATATTAAAGGGATATTTTAACCAAAAATTTTAAAAAATAAACAGAAAAGAAGAGCTCTTAACTAAACAATTGTATGAATCCGGGAACTTCTAGAACAGCAATGGAGACACTCTAATAGGTCACTTCTGCCTGTCCTAGGAAAAGCGGCGCTTTGGTGGGAACAGGCCCTCCCCGAGTTTATTTCCCCGCATAGACAGAGCCTAGCATTCTATGGGCCGGGAAGCTGGATTAGAAATAAATTTATATCAACGGTGATAAAGACTTAAGTTAAATGGGGTCCAAGGAGAGGAAGGGGCCCTTTCGCACTTCAAACACCTTGGGGGAAGGGGTAAGAAAGGAATCAAAATTCTTTAAATCGCTAGGCCACCCCTGCCCACGTTTTCAGGAAGATGGTGGATTCGCGGGGGAGACCCTGTAGGTCCCCCTCGACTCCTTTCATCCAAATTCCGATTTCCCTCCTTTTCGCTGTCCCGTTCCCGCGTCCCCCCCTCCCGACCCAAGAGTCGAGAATTGGCCCGGCACCCGGCATAGCCTAGTAGCCCAGTTCCCTGCGTCTCCCAGACCCCAGAAAGAGACACCACGTTTTCTGGGAGACTGGAATAGTGGGTTGTAAAGAATAGAAACATTTTTTTCCAGTGCTAGGTCTTCCTGGTAGAGAATCAACTCGCTTCACTCCACAACCGAAACAAAAAGCACACTAAACAAACCAAAAACTCGAAAAGCAAAAACCCTAAATCACTTAGGATCAGGTGCCACAGTTACGCAAGTTGAGTCCTTTCGGTGGTTAGGAGTAGGGATCGCGGTGAAGTGAGGTTCAGGAACTAGGGTCAAGGCCGCTTGCTGGGGCGTGTCAGAGGAAGCGACGTCCAGAGTGATGCCCGACTGGGCTGCCACCTCGGGCTGCGCGGGGGGCGGAGGGGCCCTGGTGACGAGTCCCGAACGAGCCCGGTTTCCGATTTCCCACTGCCTGGGGCTCCGCATGAGTCCTACCGCCCTTCCGTCAACATCCCCCCAAAACAAAGAGGAAATGCTGCCCTATCGGGCCTGGGGAGGAAGCGCTGCCAAACGAACAAGTCAGGCGCGGGCACGGCACCTTGTTTACCCCACTCGGCGGCGCGCCCCTGCGGGTGCCTAGTTTGCAAGCGGCGTCCAGAACGCTGAACCGGGAAGCAGACGGCCGCGATTGGCTGGTGACTGGGAGGAGGAAGCGGAGTGGGAAGGGTGGGAGCCCAGCACTGCAGTGCTAGCACGCTGCCGCTAGATGCCGCTCCCTCCCAACGGGAGCCGGGCGCGGGTTCGTGGCCGACAGATGGCGCCTGCGCGTTCCATTCGCCTCCAAGTCGCCGAAGAGCGAACACCCCAAACAATCCCGAAGCGCCACCAAAAAAAAAAAAAAAAAAAAACAAAAAAAAAAGAAAAAAAAAAACCCCCCCGGATCCGACCGCCACTTTCAAAACCCCCCACCGCTCTAGAACCGCGGGAGCTTCCGTCCCTGAGTAGAATTCAAGGGTGTAAAGAAGAGGAAGGGGAAAATATCTTGTGCCAGCCCAGGGGTGAAGAAGCCCCCGGCCTGAGAAAGAAGGAAGGAGGAGTGGGGGAGGCGAACAGTCTCGTTGCTGCCTCTGTACGCTGAGGGGGGAGGTAAGTTATAAAATGGCGGAGGCGAAGCTTCTAGAAGTTTGGAGAGGCACCCGGAGGGCGCGGGGCCCACCGTGAGGTTTGTATGGTTGAAATAGGGCGCGAGAGCGGAGTTGGGAGGAAGAATGATTGGGCGCTCCGTTGCCATTTAATTTCCCCTCTCCTTTGCCCTCAGCTGGGCCAGCCGTAGAGTGGGTGGCCAAGTCAAAGCCGGGGGACTCCTCCTCGTCCCCGAATAACCCCCACCCCTTCTTTATCCCTTATCCTCTGAAGTCGCTACCTCCACAGTACTAAAGAACTTCCAGCCCCCTTCCTCCCTACCTCCTAGTCATACAGAGGCTTTGTACCGCAGGACTCTTCTTTTCGATTACCCTCGCTGAAGATTTTCTCTTCTTTCCCTCTCCCCTCTCTCCCTCGGGGCCTCTACGGGGACCCCCCCACCACCACCACCATGGGTGGCCCAAAATGGAGAACGCGGAGCAGCGCAAGATGGAGGCTTCGCTTCTCTGTGTAGCGTTAGATTTAGGTGCCTTTTCTCCGGCAGGCTCTTAAGGCTGGGAGAGCCAAAACTGGAGGTGGGATGGGGTGCGAGCCGTAGTCGGGGGAGGCTAGTTGGGGAAGCTGTGGTTGGGTGGGTGAGAGCGCGGTATCGTGGTGAGGGGAAGGAAGAGAGCAAAATGGTGGTGCTGGGAACCTGGGGGGAGGGGAGGAGAGCGGCTCAGTTGTGTATATTTGGGCCTCGGACCGAGGGAGGCGAGGGAAATCTACTCTGATCACACCCCTCCCTCGTGCCCCCTCCCTTCTCTCTTCCCCTCCTTCTTTTCCTCCCTCCCTCCTCTCCCTCCCTCTCTTCCTCCCTTCCTAGAGAGGGAACAACATTCATGTGACGGGCCCCTCGGCTTCTCCCCCGCCCCATCATCACCAGCGCGTGGTGGGGGAACTGCTGGGGAAAGCGATTGGCATCGATCTCGCCATCCCTTCCGAGGCCCGACTTCGGTCAGTTTTCTTCGGGCACCAATTTTATAAATAGGTTGGGGTCTGGCGGCGTTGGCCCCCGCGTGCAGTGCTTGCCCCCAAGAGGGCCCTGCGTGGCTGACTTGGGAGGAGGGGGGAAGGGCGGGAGTGGAAGGCTGTTTGTTGGGGGGTTTTGGCGCCACTTTTGTTTTAGTTTTAGTGCTGCTTTTCGTTCCCACCCCCACCCGCGCTGTCTTTCTCAAGATATGAACTGAGCTGATCCTTGCCCCAGGTAGGCAGCTTCTGCTTTTCCCCTCCACACTTTTATTCTGGCTGGGGTTTACTTTCTTTTTTCTTCTCTTCGTACCCGGTGATCTGTGGGCGGTGATTTTAGGGACGAAAAGGGTCTGTTTGGGCCGTGGTAGAGACAAGGTGTAGGAAACAGCATCAAGTAGTTCCGCAAAACTTTGAGCCCCGTTCCCATTTTCTTCTGGCCTACATTCGTAAACGTTTTGTTGATTTCTGCCCTTATTATTATTTTTTGGTGACGAGAATGTTTTGTTTTGCATTTAGTTTTTTATAAGCCGCTTTACTTTCGACATTTAGTCTCCACTCCCCCTTGATGTATATGTCATTTTATTTTTAATCCTGAACTGTAATGGGTTTTATCGTGTGATTTTTAGTGATGCAGTGTTCAGCTTTAATTTTTAATATCGTATTAGTAGTTTCATCCGGTTTGTGACTTTCTCCTCCGTGGCCTAGAAATGTTTTATATGTTGTTGCCTACCACTCCCTCCTTTCTCTTGGATATAGTTTTTACATTGAGGATCATGGTGTTTGACTAAATGGTTTTTACAGTTTATATGATATATCTATGAAACTTTTGATCTGTATGATTAGGTGTAAGTAAACGAAAAGCTTGTGTTGGTTTGAAATGGTTCCTTAAAATGCGCGGGTCCCTCCTCCCCCTCGTGAAGCCCCATCTTCCCCTCACAGTGGAGCGTAAATTCCATACCCCCTTTTTTCCACGGACCGCCGTATTTCACAGCAGCCACACCCTGTATTTGTTTCTGTGGATTGGACTCATTATCAGCTTAATTTAGTGACTCTTAAACCACCATGATGGAACTTGCTTAAGCACTAAGCTTCTTTTCCTGTTTAGTCCTAGTGGTTAGTGTCGAAAGAGGAATAACCAAGGTTTCTTGATGAAACCTGGTGCAGTCCAATCTCTGTCTTTTTTCTGTTGTCTTTTTTCCTACTCCGGGCTGTTGGCGGTGTCAGCACCGCTGCTGGGGGCGGGGGTGGAGGGGAGAAAGAGTCGGGTTACCGAAGTGCGTCATTCCTGGCTCTAGCAGGGCCTGCTCCGGAGCTGCTGGTGTTTGTTACTGTCCTCGCAGCACTTTCCTGCCAACCATCTCTCTCTGCGTATTGGTTAGGAGCAAAAGCAGGAGGCGGTCTTTTAATTCTATCTGTAGCCTAGCGCGTTGCATTTAAGGGTATATGTGAACTTATTTAAAAAAAAAACAGGCCCTGCATAAGGGGATACATTTCTGTTTAATGACATACAATTCAGATAGCTTAGACTTGCTTTCATATATTTTCCAATAATGAATGGTTGGGTTAATTTTGAACATTTTAAACCACTTACGTTAAAATGCCTGGTTTTCTTTCTACGTTGATATCAGTCTGTATTTAGGAATCAGAAGGACCAGATAAGGCATAAGTGTTGAGCGATTTTTCAAGTGGTTAAATTGTAATTTTATGACACATTGTTACATAGTCTTTTTTATTTTCTTGTGAAGTGTTGAGCGATTTTTCAAGTGGTTAAATTGTAATTTTATGACACATTATGTTACATAGTCTTTATTTTCTTGTGAGCCAGGGTGCTTCGTGGATACAAGCTAATTGCACATGTTTAAGTTCATTTTCATCACATTCCTATTTATCTATATAGATACAATTCTAAATATGTCCTTTGGATCTTATGGAGTTCATTAAAATTCTTAAAGATGGCTATTTCTTTGTTTTTTAACTGAGTTCTTAAATTTACCACTTAATAAGTTGTGTAGAGGTTGACTTTACAACTATTCTGTTAGATTCTGGTCTTCTTGCTAGTCTGATACTTTTGTTATCTTGGATTTTTCTCAGTGTATGTACTGAGCTCAGGGTCTTCCTCTTAATTCTTTTCTGAAGATAACTGGGAGGAAGTGGTGGAAGGTAGAATCGAAGAAAAGTGGCCTTTAGTTGATGTTGTAGCTGGATGGTGAATACAGGAAAGCTCATTGTACTATTTATTCTCTCTACTTTTGTGTGTAATTAAATTTCCATAATTAAACAAATTTGAAGAAAAAATTTCAAATCGTCTTGTAATTTTGGTATAACAACTTAAGTTTATATTTACATATCAATTATTTGCTTGGGAAATTTGGCCTTGTGTATAAATAATTATACAATGCCTAATATACCATCTTTCAAAAAAAATACTTAATTTGAACCAGTATAGAATAAATGTTTATAAATTGGCTGAACTTTCAATGTTTGTAACTTAGTCTGAATGTGCTCTTTCAGTTTTTTAAATTTCTTTGAAAATAGGGAAATTCCATTTGCAGATTTTGTAAATTGTGCTTGGTGTCAATTTCATTAAGTTGGAGTTACAGTCTGTATGAAAGGATTTACTATTAATAGGAGGGGCTTTGGCAGCTGGAATAAGTGACAGTGGAAGGGAATTGGATGCCCTAGGGAGCGTTCTTGGTAGGAGGATCGAGGTAGGAGTTGAATTCCGTTTCAGTATTTGGTGTTTAATGAATTGGTAGAGAAAAGGACTGGAAAAGAAATGTACTTATTAGCCATTCTTTCCCACTGTGAAATTACTATAGTATTCTAAGGTTACCAGAGACTGGCAATGGGGGTGGGGAGTGTTCTTTTTAAAAAACTGATATGAAAATGAATGTTTGTATATAAAATGAGTTAACCCCCTCACACAAGATCTGGTGCTATAAATAGTTAAAAGTTGATATGTAAAATATTTTAATGTTTTCTAATACAAAAATTCTGACCATTACCCATCAACTGTAAAATAAAAGTGCAATACAATTAAAACCCTGTCTCCTTAATTAGTGTGTTTGTGAATTTCTCCTAAATTCTTTGAAGGTAAGTATATACTTTATTTTCTGCAGTTTTGTGGTGTTCAATGTCAGGTTTTGTTTCCCCTCTCTATGAGATGTATTTTTTAATATATTTTAAAGTTCAAAAGTGAATCCAAAATAATGGATATTAATTTAATGTTTGACAAAATTTCTTCCCTATTCATTATGAAAACTAAATTCCACCCTTGTCTGGGAACAGACATTTTGTAATTGTTAATGTTAGTCTTTATATTTCATATTCATTTAAGGTTTAGAAGGATGTTAAGAGAAGACGGATTACATATTTTGAATTCTTACTTGTATGCAAATAATCTTAAATAGATGTTGCGGATTGTGGCTTCAGATTTATTTTATTGTGGTGAAGCAACAGCTAAACGACTAAACCAACAAATTAGGAGTTGGGTAACTTTGAAGTCTATTTAGTTAAGGTTCTTTTTTTTTTTTTTTTTTATAAACTGGAGCACTCAAGATTTAAATGAAATTAAATTCTGCATTCCTTTTTCATTGTTTTCTTTTTAGACCTTATTGACTTTGGTGGTTGCCCAAGGACCTGTGAATTAAAATGGGTGGGGTTGGGTGGGGGACAGGCTCAGACTCAAATTATCCTTAGGGAATTGAGGGGTAGATCTGAAAAAAGGCCTTGAACTGTTTAGTAGGGCTTAATATTCTGCATGCTTAAACTGATGCCACCCACAGTCATGTGTGGGAAGGGAGTAAACAGTGAATAGCATATTCTTTTTGCTTTGGGTTCTTTATAATAGATAGAAACTTTAGGTTTTGATGCTGCAAGTTAATTTTTGAGCTTAAAATTTACATTAAATGAACACAATGAACAGTCTGTTTACATTTCAGGGGTATAACGTTCATATCTCTTTAATGTTGTGACTTTTTTGTCTCCATTTTTTTATGTTTACTTTTAGAACAAAACCTGGGCTTGTATTAGCATCTTGAAATCAGCTATTAGATTATTCAAAGACTTGCACATGACAGTTTACTGTACTATGGAGCACTATTTTGGGAGTTGGGGAACATAGCAAAGGAAAGGGATAATCCCAATTAGCTGTCAGTATATACAGAAATTTGGTTAATCATTGGAGAGTAAAGAAAAAAACTTTAAATATAACAGGTTATTTTAAAATTTCTTCACATTTTCCTTTTGTAGTTTTCCACTTTTGATATATATTTAGGACTTTTAATTTGTGGGTCAATACTGTCCCTGTATAATTCTCTATATCTTCAGCTATCATGATTGGTAGTTATTGCATGTTCTGTTTGGTAAAGATAAGTGAGAAAACAAAATTGTCAGTTTGACTTTTTTCAGTCTTATGAGTTGCTTGCTTTGCATTTAATTTAACCCAATTTCATATATCTTCAGTGTAAGAGTCTTAATTTTTGTATATGTGCATTTTAAAAGACTACATCTCTTGAGCAGCTGTGGTAATCTGTCTGAGTTGTGATTTTAATGTATGCTTGCAGTTCTATAATAGTAACCAAAAGAAAACAAGAAGTCTTTAAATACTTTAATAATCAAGATATTATTGAAATTGTTTTAAACTCCCTTCCCAGGGAGGGAGGGAGGGAGGGAGGGAGGGAGGGAGGGAGGGAGGGAGGGAGGGAAGGTGGGTGAATAATGTCAGTGGTCTGTTCTTTATTTAATTGGAAAACACACGACTAGACTTGATGAGACAAAACTAGGGAGATTTCTGTAAACTCTGGATAATCTAATGTACAACTAAATTTCTTACAATATCTCAGGATTCAACAAGTTGTAGGTGAAATCCCCTTACAACAAAAGTTATCCATGCAAAAGTGTAAACAGGACTTACTTTTTTTTCCCTCTCTAGCAACATTCAACAGAATTTAAACAATTTTATAAAGGAATTTTAACTTTCTTTTGAGTTCCTTTTGAATGCCAATAACTGTGCTATGTGTTTTGCATGTATTGTTTAATCTTCTCAGCTGCCTTGCAGGATAGGTGGTTATTATCACTTTACAGATGGGGAAATTGAGGCTCCTAGAATAAATGACTTGTCACATGATAATTGACAGCCTGAATTCATACTCAAATTAGATTGACCTCAAAACCTTTGTGCTTTTTTATTATAAAGCTCAGTAGTTTCCCTTAACTGGTTTAGGTATTGGGTTATCTATAACCAGAAAGTATGTATCATTTTAATATTACAAAATGAAGATTTTTTTTTTTCATGTATAGTGTAAGATAAATGCAGATTTTTACACAGGTTTAGATGAGTTGTTGCCTGATGAAAGGTCTAAATTGTATTTTATACTAATAGTCAAAGTAGTTTAAATAAAACTGAGCTTTGGTTTTGTTTGAGTATGCTTATTATACAACAGTTTGTGGGATAATATGTTGAATTATATTCTTGATTTTTTTTTTTTTCATACTGTGGTAGATGGACTGGTTTCACTGGTTTTTTCCTTTATGTCATTTATGCTCTATACTGAATGGAGGCTAAGTGTGTCTGAGAATAATTCCTCAATTATTCAGCTTGTTTATTGAGGAGTTAGATTTGAAATTAAAATTTAGGTGACTCTTATAATTCACTGCTCTGGTTCTGTAGGGGGATTTTTTGGTTGTTATTTAATGGTACTTTAAAAATATTCTCTTCTAAGTTAATATCTTCTCTGTTTCTGTGTTCTATTGTAGTTCTTCTTTTCACTTTATTAAATTTTGTTCTATTTTTTTTTTAATTTTTATTTTTTTAAGGTAATAGATAAAATTGGTGCCCTGGATTATTAGATTCATTAGTGATCAGAATCTTGATCTCAGTTTTCTTTGCTTTTCCTATTTTTCCTTCCTGCATTTCATAAACTATAACTAGGATTTTTTCTTGTCTGAAGAAATATTAGATGTTGGATTATCTAGCCTAAGATAAATTAGTGGAGACAAAGTAAAACTTAATATATTAGTGCTTTTCATAGCCATGAGTCAAATTTATATATTTTATGTTAATCATTCCCTTGAGCTTCATTCTGTAGAAAATAATTTTTTCCAGGTGATGCAGTCTTCTACCCAGATTCTTTGTTCAATATTGAGTCTTTTCATCCATATTTCCCCCTCTGTACTCCAAGAATACCAAGACCCTGGTGTTCTGCAACAGAATTATGCCCCAAGGCATCCATTGTATGTAATGAATTAGTTTCTCTCCTGTGTATCTATCTAGAAAGATGCCAGTTATGTACCATTCTTGGGGAGAGTTCAGGAAATTGTCACTCACATCATTTTTTGAGTTCTATGGTGAACATGAGGAACCCTGGTTGAGAAAGGGTGCTAGAATATTCAGGGACTCGATTTGGCGTTAACCAGATTTTTACTTTCCACACTTATTTTCCTCTCAGTAACCCTAACATAGCCTCTATTAAAACTTAAGTATGATAAAAGGTGAATGCAACTAATAATATTGCCATCTCTGTGGGATAAATTGGTTAGTGTTGATTTCAAGCAGTTAGGAATACTTGTTTTAAAGAATTGAGTGTGGGAAGTTAAATGTATAATTTTATTTGTAAAAGTGAATATTGTAGAAGCTCTGTTGATTATGCAGTTCAAAACATTTTATGAAAAGTCTTTGACAGTGACTGTAACATTAACAATAGCTAACACTAACTGAACTCTTACTATATGACACACAGTTACAAATGTTTTATGTGCATTAACTCACTTAATCTTTATAACCTTATGAGGTAGGATGACCATATGAATTATTGTTCAAAACAGGATAGTTTTGAGGGTGAAAAGGGGCACTAACCTGATGGCATGCTGGCATAATAGGATAAACTAGGGCTGTCTCAGAAATTAGGATGTATGATGACCCTAATTAATACCCACATTTTCAGAAGAGGAAACCAAACCATAGGGAGGCCAAGTAAGTTGCCTAATTAGTAAGTGGTAGGAAGGGATTCAAAACCCCTATGGAGATTTCTTTGGGCATGAAAGTAATTTAAATTACTTTAAGCTTCCATATTTGGAGAGTTTATTTTTACTCTTTTAGAGGCGTTTTTTTTATTGGTATGGGGTCCATAGTAAAAGACAAGATAATAGTGTTCTTTTTTTTTTAAGTCAGTAGAATTTCCAGTTGGCTTTTGTCAAGTGACTGTTAAGACTTCAGTGATTATATGTATTAATGTTGAAAAGCAACTTCTCTGAGGTCCCTCTAAATAAAAGAGTAAATTCCAGGATAATTACATTTTACTGTTTATATCTGTGTTTGTTTTCCTTACATACTCAGACTCCTTTACCATTTACTTAGGAGGAAATGTGAATTGTATGGTATTTTATGGGAGTTCTTTTTTTTTTTAAGATTTTATTTGGGAATTGTGGGAGGGGACCAGCCAAGTTGTTCTTCAATCCTCGTTGTGGAGGGTGCCACTCGCCATCTGGCTTCCCCTTGGCAGCTCGTGGCCTCTAAGCTCAAGGTGCTGTGTTCATTCTTACTTGCAGGTGGGCGTAGCCACCATCCCATGTGGGAGTTGAACCAGCAGCCTTGTTGTTAAGAGTGCACGCTCTATCCACTGAGCCATCTGAGCGGCAGCTCAGCTCAAGGTGCCCAGTTCAGTCTTAGTTGCCAGTGTGCATAGCCCACCATTGAACGGGCAATCTTGTTGTTACACCAGCTGAGCAATCCTGCCACCTGTTGGCAGCTCAGCAAGAGCTCAGCTCGGGCGCAGCATTCACTGGCCCATGTGGGAATCAAACCGGCAGTTACGTTGCTCAGAGCTTGCGCTCTAAGCCAACTCTTAACCAACTGAGCCATTCGGCTGGCCTGGAAGTTCTTATGTGGAGAATTTCTTCTGAGAAAAGCAATAATTTTGTGATTAGGGTGTAGAAATGGGTAATAGAAAAGAAAGGGAAAAGTCCAGTTTAGAGACTTATCTGAACTTAAACTAATTTGGTAACATAATTTGAGAGATAAGTCTTATAGAGATTTATGTGTCACTTCATATAATAAACAGTTCTTATTTTTGGTGAGTTTTGTAGTTGCTTTGTATTCCTGGCCTGTTTATGTTTGTGGTACATCCCACCCCTCAAAAAGAACTACTGTAGGTGAATTCAAACATTTGGAGAAATGATTTCAGTATAATCACAGCTTTATTATTGTAAACTAAGATCCACCCCCTTTTTTTTTTTCAGTGGGGATGAGTGGTAGAGATTTGATCTTAAGAGGACTTCATGTTTTGTTTCCATACTTGGGCATTTTAATATTTCATTGAGGAATTTGTATGTTTTTTTCTTTGAGATAGTTCACTTTTCAAGGTTTTATTGGTGTCACTATTTTATAAACAACTGAGAGGTTGTTAAGTAGGTCTATTCAGTGTTTTAAAAGTATTTTACTTATTTCATTAAATCCACCATGAAGTTGGAAGGGGCATAGAGAACTACATTTCTGACCAGATGAAGTAATTTAAGTGATGGAAGACAAAACTTTATTTCTTGTGGATTTGCTTTATTATATGAAATTAATAGTTTGTTTTTTTAAAAAGCTATTGCCGGTTTTTAATCTGGGGCCCACGGATAAGGCGGAAATGTGAGAACACTATGAAAGTACATACAAAATGTGTAAGTGGATTTCTTCAGGTTCCCAAAAAAGGTTCATTCATTATTATCATTCACTATAACCAGTTACTGTTATCCAAAGGTTGAAACCTAGGCCATACTATAGTTCTGCAAAAAAGCAAAAGAGGCAATCAGCAATCACTCTGTTATGGGACTTGTGTGTCTTTGTTTCGAGTTCTAAATGCTTGCTTTTAAATAGGAATTTAAATTTATACATGCTTATGTTTTATTTTTGGATTCTTTGTTGGGATGTTAGTTTCAAATGTCTTTGTAGCAGTATATGATACTCATCAAATTCATTATAAATTATATGATTTAATTTTGGTATATTTTAAGTATTTCCATTTCAAGATTGGGATATATGATACCCTCTTTTCTTTGATTTCTAACCTTTTTCTCTTTTCAAAAGCAAGGAGAAATTTACTATACTCACCAATGTGTCCACTACCTTGTACCTAATTTTCAAACTTTATGGCGACTAGAATGTTATTCCAAAGAACATGGTTAATATTCTTTTACTAAAAAGGGCCTTTTGTGGTTTAGAAGTAGTATTAAACATAGGAACGTGAACCTTAGAGGATTTCCTTTCTACACTACAGACGTACAGAAAATGTAGGAAATATTAGCAAAGCCCATAGTATTTCCCCTTTGGGATCTGTCCCTCCCAGTTTCTACCATTTGTTCAGGCCAAAAGACATTCCTCAGACTTTATCCCTGGCAGGAGAATTGAGGAAGTGGTGGTAGCCATGGCTGGCAGGGAAGCAGAAGCATGAAAAGGAATGTGTGTGGTTTTTTTTAAAGATTTTATTGGGTAATTGGGAGAGGAGAACAGTGTTGGGGAATCAGGGAAGGGGAACAAACAAGTGGCTGTCTTTTTGTTCCTCAGTCAAGTTGCGTAGGACGTTGCTTCACAGGCCCATATTGGTATCGTCATTGCGCTCTTCCTGGATGAGGCAGATTGGTCGCCGGCCTCTGGATGGTCACTCATCGTGGCTATTGGCAGCTCACGCTGGCTGCCGGGTACTCACTGTAGCCTATGGCAGCCCACTGCAGCAGGGGCTGCAGCCTACATCATGGCCGGGACTCACACAGCCCAGCTCCATGTGGAGCTGTTGTTAGCTGTAGAGGGCAGTGTCACTGGCCCTCACATGTGGGATCCAAACCAGGGCCGCTGGCGTCCCAAACCAGCTCTTAACCAATGTGCCATTCAGTCGGCCCGAAAAGGAATGTTTTTGAAAAGCAGGTTTGTCAATGACAAATGGATTTTTCCAGCTCTGAGTATATGTATTTTTTGAGTCTTGATTCATATCAATGCATAGGGCCGGCCGAGTGGCGCGGTGGTTGGGAGCTGGCTTCGGAAGCCAGCGGCCCCGGTTCGGGTCCCACATATGAGGGCCAGTGACACTGCCCTCAAAAAAAATATCAATGCATAATGTGCTTACTATTCTTTGAGGACTATTTAATAGTTGCATTCATATTTGGGTGTCCTAAATATATTTGAAAAATTTCAGGATTATTGGACAATATGGGATTATATTAGAAAAGATCCTTTAGTAGGGAATTATTGGGTTGTCAAAAAAGTCATAATGCATGTTTGCCACAGATGGCACTAGTTCATTTTTGAAGTACTGAAGTCATTTGATCTGTTATTGCTGTGTCATTTGATAGCTGACAGTTCTAGCTTCATTCTGAAAAAAAAATGAGCGATTTGGTTGAGTTTTGGAGATTTTACAAGTTGAAAATGGAAGACCAAACTGCATTTTTGCAATATTTTACTGTTTTGCATCCATAAAGGGAAAAACGCACGTCAAGCTTCTGAAAAGTTGCGTAAAGTTTACGGTGACAATGCTCTACAAGAACGTCAGTGCCAACGATGGTTCACGAAATTCCGTGCTGGTGATTTTGATCTCAACAACGCTCTTCTCTCAGGGAGGCTGCTCACTGAGGTTGACGGTGACAAAATATTGGGTTGTCGGAAAAGTCATGACGTGTTTTTCTGTTTTTCATTGCAAAAATGCGTCATGACTTTACCAACAACCCAATAGTTCCTAAACCTTTAAAGTTAGACTGAAACGGGCCGGCCGAGTGGCGCGGTGGTTAAGCGCTGGCTTGGGAAGCCAGCGGTCCCGGTTCGGTCCCACATATGAGGACCAGTGACCCTGCCCTCAAAAAAAAAAAAGTTAGACTGAAACATTCATCTAGGTTGCTGCAGAAAAAGAGCAAACCTAGAGTGGAGAGGTAATTGTGTGTATGTATGTGTAAATACGTGGTGGTTAAATGTACAATATTGGTGAATATCTAAATTTGTCTCAGAAATGGATTAACTTTTTCAGACTAGAAATTATTTTTTTATCTGATTTTGAAACCTTATCTCGTTTGCTAGAACACATTATACAGGTTCTGAGATAATTAAAATCTTAGGCTTTCTAGAATTGTAACCTTGCATTAATATTAAATTGTTAATTTATTCAAGATCTATATGTTGGAAGAGAAATAGTCAATTAGTTTCTTCTAATTGGCTTTGCATTAATGATAAACTTTACGTTTGTAGCTACAGGGTATTATGTACTAGTTGCATGAGGCTCCCTAACATTTAATTTTTTATTTTTAACAACTTTGTGGGGCAGTTGGTATTTTCATTTACTCAGATTCAGAATGGTTAAATGACTTACCCAAGATAACTCAGCTAGTAAGTGGTGGAGCTTCCTTTTGAATCCAATTCTGCCTAAACCCCGCACACTTCTTCACATGGTGATACACTGCCTCCCAGTGGGATGATTTATAGATTTCATAGTGATAACTTTTTTGGAGGTAGAGAAATAAAGGAGACAATCCTGAATTGACGAGACTGAAGAGGGAGTTAAACGTCTCAAGGTAGTCAAAATTTTTGGAAATTAAGTAGGAGAAAGGCTTATTTTCTACCAAGAGCTGATAGAGGATAAATCATTCTCAGTCTGAAGTTACACGTTGTCATATGTTTCATATTTTATAGCAAGCATCAAATAAAAACTAGAAGAGGGTTGGATGGGGGAAGATGGTAAAGTTTGTTATACTGTACTTGTTTTAATCCTCAGTAAAGTGACATCTGAATTAATTTTAAGGAATTAAACTTGTTATAAGATAAATTATGAAACAAAATGTTGCCCGAAGCATTATTGGAATTTGTCTGAAGAGTAGTGTTGTTCTTTTTTTTTTTTTTTAAAATTGGGCCCCAACTGTCTTTTTTTTTTTTTTAAGATTTATTGGGGAATTGGCGGAGGGGAACAGCGTTGGGGAATCGGGGAAGGGGAACAGACAAGTTGCTGTCTTTTTGTTCTTCAGTTTAGTTGCGGAGGATGTTGCTTCACTGTTGGTATCATCATTGCGCTCTTCCCGGATGAGGCAGATGTCGGTCGCTGGCCTCTGGATGTCGCTCACCGCGGCTATTGGCAGCTCACGCTTGGCTGCCAGCCGCTCACGCTGGCTGCAGGCCACTCACTGTAGCCTATGGCAGCCCACTGCAGCAGGGGCTGCAGCCCACACCATCACCGGGGCTCGCACAGCCCAGCTCCAGGTGGAGCTTTTGTTAGCTGAAGATGGCAGTGTCACTGGCCCTCATGTGGGATCCGAACCGGGGCCGCTGGCATCCCAAAACCAGCGCTTAACCAATGCGCCACTCGGCCGGCCCAGTGTTGTTCTTATTAAAGGGTAATGATACTTATAGGAACAATCTGTTGAGGTAAATTGTAAACGCAGACAACATTATGATGCCACTTTGTATTGTTCCGTTGTGTTTTGTTTTTTCATTTTCTGATGCTTTTCCACCTCCAGTATCTTCACAATTTCTAAAATTCTCCATGGCAAGTAGAAATGTTTTGATGGTCATTTCCTTTTTTTGCTTTTATACTATTATTACTAAAACTAGATAGCTATATGCTAGGCACTGAAATAGAAGTGATTTCAAAAATTAACACAGTTAATCCTCTCAGTAACTCTATGATGTAGGTACTGTTATTTTCTGTTTCCAAGTGAGGAAACAGGCGCAGAGAGAAAACAAAATTGCCCAAGGACATATATACAGTAAGTACTCCCTTAATGTTGTCATTAGGTTCTTGGAAACAGACTTGAAGTGAAACAGCGTAGCGAAATCAGTTTTACCATAGGCTAATTGATACATGTCTGGTCACAAAAACATGACCAACTTTTAAATAGACTCTAAACATTTCTAATATTAAACATTGAAATAAATATGAGCTACACATCCATTTAAGAAAGATGAATAAAAACAAGTAAGAGAATTCTTTTCCAGCCTGCTTATTCCAGTTTTGGGTTTGCAGGTGGCTGGAGCTTGTCCTGGCAGCTCAGGGCACAAGGCAGGAACCCACCCTGGAGGCCCTTCCATCGTGGGGCACATTCTTCTTTCCTCCCCTCCCCTCCCCCAGACTGGGAAAATGCAGGCTCGCCAATTCACCTCATGTGAAATGTCTGGGATGTGGAAGGAAACGAGTTCTAGGAAAAGACTCATGCAGACACGAGAACATGCAAACTCCATACAGACAGTGGTCCTGGCCAGGAATTGATTTTTTTCCCCATCACCATTTTAAGAAAATAATGTTGAATGAAATGACATTATTCAAGGACCTGCTGTACCTAGGAAGTAGTGGAGTCTTGATGTGAACCCAGGCAATCTGGCTCTAGAGTCCATGTTCGTAGGGCTGCAGCACCATACTGCTGATGAGCTGACAACGTGAATGGTTTCCTCATCCTGGCAATGCGTTTAAGGCCTTTCTTTAATTGTGCATTTATATTTGTTCATCCTTATAGGAATTTTAGAGGTCAGCAGAGGATTAGGCAAATTTCTGATCCTCAGGTTTCCCAAGTGTAAAATAGGTATAATCCTATTTGCTTTATATGTTATGGGGATTAGTTAACAATACCTTTTTTGAGTGTACCAGTCAGTATTCTGAGGGTTTTGCTGACATGATAGACCTCCAGATAACTGCAGTATTTTCCTTTATTGAGTACATCTTATGTGTCAGATACCTGATGTAATATACTACCTTTACTTCTTACCTGGTGTAGGTGATATTATATCCATTTTACAGATGAGAAAACTGAGGCCCAAATTAAGTAATTTGTCCAAATAGGTTCCCACCTCAGGGCCTTTGTACTTGATGGTCTCTCTGCCTGGCTTGGTTCCTCATTTCTTCAGGAAACTGTACTCAAATAATTAGCCTTTCACTGAAGCATTCCTTGGCCATGTCATGTAAAATAATGTCCTTTGTCCATAGCACTCCCTTTCCTCCTTACTCTGCTGTATTTCTCAGCAAGGCTCTTTTCACCATCAAGCATAGTTTTACATGGGTTGTCTCTTTCCCCTGTACCAGAATGTAAACTCAATGAAGTCAAGGATATTTGTCTGTCTTGTTCATTGCCTTAACCCCAGCACCTAGAACAGTGCTTGGGACATAGTATAGGTTGTATAATATTGAGTGGATGTATTATGTGGTATCCTGAGACTCATTAGAGTTGCAAGCTGATTGTGAATTAAACTGATTTAATTTTAATGGAGCAAGATGGGCATTCCCTGGAAAAAAGTGTGGCAGTGCGGTTGCGGTTGAGTCTGAGTTGTAGTTTTTAGAAACTTACACTCCTGAATTTCCTTGAATTCCTGGAGGAGTGTGTGTCCTCAGCTTCTAGGTTCTGTAAAGCTTTTTACCTCTTTGTAGAGGTCTGCCATCAATCTTTTTTCTTACTGCTTAAATTTCAACCCCTCATTTTGCCTAAAGATTTATTCATTGGCCAATTCTAATGTATTCGTGATGTGTACAGTTTAGGTGTGAAGCAAGGGGTTAGTTGGCTTCAAACAGGATTCCTATCTTTGCCATTTATAATTTAGTAGGAAATAGCATACACACAACATACATATACACATATGTGTATATGTTAAGAAAACTGCCAAGTATTGAAACTTTCAATAATTGTGTTTAGTTAATATTTTGATAGCACATAAGGTTATTTTATGAGGTCCTGGAATGCATAATACTTCTTTGTTTCTCCTCAGAAAATTTCTTGCAATGCATGTAGTTGGAGCATAGTGATAGATAATATTGTGCTGCTATGCTGTTGCATTTATTTATTTTTTTTTTATTTTTATTTTTTTTAAAGATTTTATTGGGGAATTGGTGGAGGGGAACAGCGTTGGGGAATCGGGGAAGGGAAACAGACAAGTTGCTGTCTTTTTGTTCTTCAGTTTAGTTGCGGAGGATGTTGCTTCACTGTTGGTATCGTCATTGCGCTCTTCCCGGATGAGGCAGATCAGTCGCTGGCCTCTGGATGTCGCTCACTGCGGCTATTGGCAGCTCACGCTTGGCTGCCAGCCGCTCACGTTGGCTGCCGGCCACTCACTGTAGCCTATGGCAGCCCACTGCAGCAGGGGCTGCAGCCCACACCATCACCGGGGCTCGCACAGCCCAGCTCCAGGTGGAGCTGTTGTTAGCTGTAGAGGGCAGTGTCACTGGCCCTCATGTGGGATCCGAACCGGGGCCGCTGGCATCCCAAAACCAGCGCTTAACCATTGCACCACTCGGCCGGCCCTGCTGTTGCATTTAAATGGTTGCTGATTTGGGAGACAAAGATGAATTGTGTTTTAGATACTTAAACTGTAAACTGATATTATGCAACTGGAGTTCAGCAGATACAAGAGCAGGAGATATATGTTAGGGATCCCTATGCATAGAGCACATTGCCTTTCACAGGGGGGCAACTTATAAATAAAGAGAAGCAGAGGGTCAGGGGTAAAACCTCATTGTTTATTGGGCAGGAGGAAGAAGTAGGACCATTGATAGAATGGTCAGGAAGATAAAGGAGAAAATCGAGGAAAATGTAGCATAAAATGGTTAAGCATCTCATATTTGAAAAGAATCCAGATGGCATGTTCTCCATCTGGGAGATGCTTTTAAATTGTATATAGTATAAAAGCTATTCCAATTATGTCAAGTTGAAATTATCTTTAAAGCTGATGTATAATCAATGATTATCCTTGTATAGATTGTTTTCTTTGTGGTTTCTCTTGGGGGTTGGCTTCTTCCACACTGGGATCCAGGTTACCAAGAATAAGACTAAGCTGGGAAGTAGTCCAGGACAACGGAGGGCCTCTCTCTGGCTTATTATTGCATTTTGAAAAGTCAACTAAAATTATCTTGGAATCCTTCTGTACACATATGAAACCTTTATATTAGTGTGGGTAATCAAATAATTAATTGTACTTAAATATGTGAGTGGTATTAGATAATGTAATATAATTTATTTTCTCTTCAAAATAGCTATAATTATGATTAGATTTGCTGAAGTCATTTTGAAAAGGAAAACCTTTTTCTTTTTTCTTTCTTTACCTCCATGTGAAATCAGGGTATAAGCAACAACTTACACTTTTCTTCCAGTTTTGTGGAAAAGCTACCTTGGTTAGAAATAATGTCAGACATGAGTATCTTATAAGATCTTCCCACATTGCTGCTTTGTAGGAAAATATTTCAAAGATAAATTATTAATCTGAAAAACAACTCATAATTCTTTTATTTCAAAAATACTTAATTTTTAATTTTGATAAAATATACATAAATTTTACTGTTTTAACCGTTTTAAGTGTTACAGTTAAGTGGCACTAAATACATTCACATTGTTGTGCAAACATAACCACCATCGATACTCAGAACTTTTTCTTCTTCCCCATTATGAAACTGTACCCATTAAACAACTCTGTGTCTCCACTCCAACCTCAAACAGTCCCTCGTAACCAGTGCTTTGCTTGTATATTTATGTATTTGAAAATTCTATATACTTCATATATGAGGAATCATAGAATAATTGTCCTTTGGTGACTGGCTTACTTCGCTTGGCATAGTGTTGTTAAGGTTCATCAGTGATGTAGCATGTGTCAGAATTTCCTTCCCTTTTAAGCCTGAATAATATTCCATTGCCTGCATATGCTGCATTTTGTTCATTCATGAGGGACACTTGGGTTGCTTCCATTTTTTCACTATTGTAAAAATGCTGCTGGTGTACAAATATCTGTTCAAGTCCCTGCTTTCAATTCTTTTTTGTATATACCCAGAAATAGAATTGGTCCACAAATTTTGATTGTCTAGTATGTGCCAGACACTGTGCTAAGAACTTGGGGATATAGCAGTGAACAAGACAGGCCTGGTCTCTGCCTTCATAGAATTTATAGTCTAGTAGGGGGGAAAAGATTAAATAATCAGAAACAATTAAATATGTTAAGTGTTCCGAAGGGGTAAGTACAGAGTGCCGTGTGCATATTTTATATGGTTGTAATACTGTATATGAGGTGTAATCAAAATATACAGTGAATGTGGGCCGGCTGAGTGGCTCAGTTGGTTAACAGCTCGCTCAAGAGTGCAAACTGAGCTCTGAGCAACAGCGGTTCGATGCCAGTTCCAGCTGAGTTGCCGTTGAGCTGCCAACAGGTGGCAGGATGGCTCAGCTAAAAAAAAAAAATATATACACACACACACACACACACACACACACACAGTGAATGTTTAAATAAAATTTTATTACAGTAAAAGACTTATTGCCATTAATCCTCCTCAAAATACTCCCCCTCACTTCAAACACACTCATCCCATTGTTCTTGCCACTTTATGGAGCAGTTCAGGAAGTCCTCTGTCATGAGTGTCTTTTTTTTTTTTCTTGAGATTTTTTATTGGGTAATTGGGGGAGGGGAACAGTGTTGGGAAATTTGGGAAGGGGAGTGGCCAAGTTGTTGTTCTTCAGTCTTCATTATGGAGGGCGTCAGTTGCCATCTGGCTTCCCGCTGGCAGCTTGTGGTCTCTAAGCTCAAAGGGCTGAGTTCAGTCTTGGTTGCTGGCGAACAGGCAATTTTGTTGTTATACCAGCCGAGCCATCCTGCCCCCTGTTGGCAGTTCAGCGACGGCTCAGCTCGGGCACAGCATCACTGGCCCATGTGGGAATCGTACTGGTGGCCCTGTTGCTCAGAGCTCGCACTCTAAGGCAACTCTTAACCAACTGAGCCATTTGGCCTTTTTTAAAATTAAATTTATTGAGATGACAATTTTAGTAAAATTGCATAGCTTCAAGTGTACAGTTTTATAATACCTCAACTATATATCACATTGTGTGCTCACCACCCAGAGTCAGTTCTTCCATCAGCATATATTTGACCCCTTTCACCCTCTTCTACCATTCCCCCTCCCCCCCTTACTCTGTGGTAACCACTAAACTTAATTGTCTGTGTCTATGAGTTTTTGTTTGTCTTATTCCTTTGTTGCTTTCAGTTTTATATCCCAATATGAGTGAAGACATATGGTTTTCGACTTTTTCTGTCTGACTTATTTCACTTAGCATAATCTTCTCAAGATCCATCCATGTTGTCACAATTGGCAATAATTCATTTTTTTTAAAAGATTTTATTGGGAAACTGGGGGAGGGGAACAGCGTTGGGGAATTGGGGAACAGACAAGTTGCTGTCCTTTTTCTTCTTCAGTCCAGTTGTGGAGGACGTTGCTTCACTGGCCCATGTTGGCACCATCGTGCTCTTCCCAGGTGAGGCAGTCACTCACCAGCCATTGGACGGCAGATGAGGAAAGTGCATGCCAGCTGCCAGCCAGCCCCACTGCAGCCTACGCCATCATGGCAGCCTAGCTCCAGGTTGAGCTGTTGTTCACCATCTTCGCTGTAGAGGGTGCAGCGTCACTGTCCCTCATGTGGGATCCGAACTGGGCCCTGCTGCTCAGAGATTGCGTCCCATGCCAACTCTTAACCAACGAGCCAGCCCGGTAATTCTATTCTTAATTTTTTGAGGAACCTCCATACTATTTTCCATAGCGGCTGCACCAATCTGCATTCCCACCAACAGTGTATGAGGTTTCCTTTTTCTCCACAGCCTCTCCAGCATTTGTTATTCACTTGTCTTGTTGATGATAGCCATTCTAGCAGGTGTGAAGTGATATTTCATTGTGGTTCTGTTTTGCATTTTCCTAACAGCTAGTGAAGTTGAACTATATATCTGTTAGCCATTTGTATGTCTTCTTGGGAGAAGTTTCTGTTCATGTCCTCTGCCCATTTTTTTAATTGAGTTGTTTGTCTTTTTGTTGTTGAGTTCTATCAGTTCCTTATATATTTTGGATATTAGCCCCTTATCAGAGGCATGTTGAGTATCTTTAGTTGTGCTGTGGTGGCAGCCTCACTGTCCTGAATTGATTCAAAATGTTTATCTTTTATTGTCATTTTGACTTTTGGTAAGAGTCAGAAGTCACACCATGCCAGATCCGGTGAATAAGGTGGGTGAGGACACACTGTAATGTTTTTATTTGACAGAAATTTGCTATATACCAGAATTGATATGTGACATGGAGCATTGTCATCATAGAGGTTGATTCACAGCACACTTTAAAACACCTTTCAACCATAGCTCACACCTGACTGACTGCGCCAAACAAGTTGAAACTTGTCACATACTGTTACTAAGGTTCTATACACCACTTGCTGTATTGAAGATCCCTGCCTTTCCATTGGATGGCATTCAGCTTCATTTATTGTATTTTTTCATCACATCGCGTATATTGTTAAGTGAAAAGAACACAGAACGTCAAATGCTTTTCCATATTCCAATGTAACCTGCTTCAGCACTCCCCTTTCCTACTCACCAAGTGGAAATCTATTCTGCTTTTTTTCCCACATTTAAAAGTTTAATTCATCCGGAATTTATTTTTGACTGTCATGTGAGGTAGGGATATTGTGGTATTGTGATTTATAAGAAATATATTAGGTCTTCCTGCCATGTCTGGTATAGAATCCCCAAGCCCTTGGAATTTTCAAAGTGCTTAGGGTGAAAAGGTGTCTTTTTGTTAATGAAGTGACTTTTGGAGTGCATCTCAGGATGGAGACTAGTTGGTTGCCCGAGGAGCCAACCTTGTGAATAGAGGGTTGGAACTTTCAGTCCCATACCTTGACCATCAGAGAGGGTAGAAAGACTGGAAATGCAGCTTAATCACCAATGGCGAATGATTTAATCAACCATGTGTATGTAATGAATCTTCCATCTATAAGAACCCAAAAGAACCGGGTTCAGAGAATGATATGTGGAGAATGGTGCCCTCTGAGAGGGCATGGAAGCTCCAAACACTTTCCCCATACCTTGCCCTATGCATCTCTTCCATCTGGCTGCTCCGGAGTTATCCTTTTTATAATAAATTGGTGATCTAGTAAGTAAAATGTTTCTTTTGAGCAAATTGAACCTGAGGAGGGTATTGTTGGAACCTTGCCACTGTGTCTGAAGTGGGGAGGGATGCAGTCTGTAGGACTTAACCCTTAACCTATGAAATCCGGTGCTATATCCCAGAAGATAGTGTCAGAATTAAGGGGAATTGTAGGACACCCAGGTGGAGTCTGGAGAATTACTTGGTGTGCTGCGTGGAAACCCCACAACATACCTTGGAAATTGGAACCAGTTTAGCCATACACACTTGTCTTTTTTTGTGCCATACCATGAACTAACTACTTAATCATTTTTCTTGCTGTACATTTGTCTCTTTCTCCTCTGATTTAGATGGCACTGCATCTATGTGTATCTTTATCTTTTTTCCCCTAACTAATTATGTCCAGCAATGAGATCAAGCTGTCAATCAGTGTGAACTTTTAAAGCTCTTTGAAAATGAAGATGTATTATTTTCCATTAGGGTTGTACTCACCTTACAGTGCCACCATTGCTGTGATATATGGTAACCATATTGTCCCTGCTTTGGAGGTGTTATTTTATTTTGCGTTTCTTTGAACTAGCTAGAATGAATATTTCCTCTTATATTTGAGCAAGGTATTTTGAATATGACAGACAACACTAGTTTTCTGGTTAATCACTGGTAGTGATGGTTTTTAGTAGGAAATAAATATATATAATTTTAAGTTGGATCTGAGCAGTATTTTGTAATGTCTTTTAACCTTTTTGTTCATGGTTATAGTTCATTTCAATTTATAAACAGCAGTTGATTAGGAAACCTGCAATAATCTATCCATCCTCTTGTCTAGCCCAGGAGTGCTAAGTTGCATTTAGTGGACAGTTTGTGGATAAGCTGTGCTCAAGTGTTTCATAAATTGTAAATAGAGTATGAGAGAATCAGTGGGAAAAGCCCAGATTTTTTTTTCTCACTGCAATGTAATTAGTTTTTAGCAATGACGCCTACAGTGAAATTAAAATTTTATTGGTGGGCCGGCCGAGTGGCTTGTTGGTTAAGAGTTGGCTTGGGAGCACAAGCTCTGAGGAGCAGGGCCGTGGTTTGGATCCCACATGGGCTAGTGACGCTGTGTCCTCTACAGCTAAGATGGTGAACAACAGCTCGATCTGGAGCTGGGCTGCCGTGAGTGGCAGGCGATGGCATAGGCTGCAGTGAGCTGCCGTAAGCTACCGTGAGTGGCCGGCAGCCAGCGTGAGCAGCTGTCCACTGGCTGGTGAGCAACTGCCTCAGCCGAGAAGAGCACAATGATCACAATACCAACATGGGCCAGTGAAGCGATGCCCTCCAGAGCTAGGCTGAAGAACAAAAGGACAGCTAATTGCGTGTTCTGATTACCCAACACTGTTCCCTCCTTCAATTCCCCAATAAAATCTTGAAAAAAAATTATTGGTGGTTCAGCCTGTTTCTCAACACTTTACTCAGGAGCAGGGTAGAGGAAGTAAAACTGATTGTTAGGCATCATTCTTTAAAAAAATAATTACAGGGGTGGCCAGTTAGCTCAGTTGTTTAGAGCACAGTGCTCACAACACTAAGGTTGACTGTTTGATCTCCGCATGGGCCGCTGATCTGCACCCTCCACAATTATATTGAAACAACTACTTGACTTGGAGTTGATGGGTCCTCGAAAAATACACTGTACCCCAATTAAAAAAAAAGATAACTAAAACATCTTTAAAAAAGTAAAATAAAAATTACATGATTGCATTTATGGTTACGCCAGGTAGTATTCCATAGACTTCTCTTATTGAGAGTTTGTCAGTGCCAAGGCACTGTAAATCCTTGGTAAAAGATACCCATCCTTAGCATATCTGAGAATGTCCAGGACTACCTAACTTTAGAGTGAGTTTAATAACTTTAGAGTGATTAAAGATAAACTGGCAACTTAGTCATGAAAAAAAAATTTCAGATCTGAGGAGAGAAGTTCAGGACAAATGGAAACAGAGAATAGTTAATTTTTAAAAACTTGGTATGGATTGACTTAGTTAGGATATGTTATTTATAGCTTTAGTTGAAACGAACATGCATGTTTATATTAATTTAAATGTAGTGAATGGAGCACCACTTCCCCTCTCAACACAATCACCTTGTTTTACTTTCTTTGGTGACTTTTACCACTGTTCAGTATTGTATCTTTGTGATCTCTTCCCCTATTAGAATTTAAGCAGGGGCTTTGCTGTTTAATGCTGTAACCTCTGTGTCTCTTAACAGTATCTGGTATAGTAGGTACTCAAATATTTGTTGAATGAATTATTTAATGTATCTGGATACTGATTAAAATATTTAGAAATAAATTTAATCCTAGCCGTGAACATAACTAAACATCTGAACTTTTAGAAACTGCTCAGAGGTGTTTGCGTTTAGTTTTTTAAATTAGTTTGAGAAGTGGGAAAAAGTTTTTTGAGATTTGAGGGGCTTTTCAAAAGTATTACCATAGAATATAAGAAATTAGAGGTAAGGCTAAAAAAAAACATCAATCTTAAATTCATTAAATCTTTTGCTATGTGTAATTATGTCTGAGCTATGACAATTAGCATATTTTCTTCTGATTAGTTTTATCTTCACAAGTTAGGACAAGATTTTGTTCTTAAGCATCTGATTGGTGTACTCACTTAACGTTATTGTTAGTGTATGTGATGTCAAACAAACTGATGTATAATGAAACCAGTTATACCATAGGATAATTGATATAAACAAGAGTTAAATTTCTATGGCATCTTATCAACATTGTAATGAAATGATGTTGGACAAAATGACATTATTTGAGGACCTGCTGTATTTCCAAACTTAGGCAAGTTTCTTTTGCAAGTTGTAGAAGTTAAGAAATCTGAAGCAGGTGAGAAAAGAATAGTTAGAAAGCACATTTGACCCTTGAGAAGTGCGGGGTTAGGGATGCTGTCCTGTACCCCCAGTCGAAAATCTGAGTATAACTCTTTTTTTTAAAGATTTTATTGGGGAATTAGGGAAGGGGAACAGCATTGGGGAACCGGGGAAGGGGAACAGACAAGTTGCTGTCCTTTTCTTCTTCAGTCTAGCTGTGGAGGACGTTGCTTCACTGGCCCATGGTGGTATCATCATTGTGCTCCTCTTGGGTGAGGCAGATAGGTCACTGGCCTCTGGACGGCCGCTCACGGTGGCTCTTGGCAGCTCACACTGGCTGCCAGCGACTCAGGCTGACTGCGGGCCACTCACTGTAGCCTATGGCCGCCCACTGCAGCAGGGGCTGCATCTATGCTGTCCCGAGGACTCACAGTAGCCCAGCTCCAGGTGGAGCTGCTGTTCCCCATCTTAGCTGTAGAAGACAGTGTCACTGGCCCTCATATGTGGGATCCAAACCAGGGCTGCTGGCGTCACAAGTATCTCTTAACCAACGCGCCACTTTGCCGGCCCCTGAGTATAACTTTTGACTCCCCCTCAAAACTTAACTTCTGATAGTCTACTATTGACTAAAAGCCTTACCAATAATACAAAATCAATTAACATATTTGTTACATGTTTTATACAGAGGGTGCCCCAAAAATTATGCACATTTTAAGAAGGAAAAAACTATTAAAATTGTAATACTAAATATATACCGATAACAAAAGATGAATGCCAGTCATGTGTATACATTTTTTTGACACCCCTGGTATATTGTACTCTTACAACAAGTAAGATAGAGGGTAATGTTATCAAGGAAATTATAAGGAAGAGATATATACATTTACAGTATTTATTGAAAAAAAATACACATATACGTTTTCCCATTCATTTCAAACCTGTGTTGTTCAAGGGTCAACTGTATATATTTTTTTTTTTTTGCCATCATCTTATAGAAGGATTCGGGGAGGGAAGATATGTTTGTTTGCACTGTATTCTCCAGTATTGAATGTATTACATAATACCAAATTCTGATATTGCTTATTATGTGTCTTCATCAAATGTATTAGTAGTGATGATACCACCATACTTTTAGTACACTGTACAGTTTACATAGCATTTCACTTTGTCCTCATAATAATTGTTTAGGGAAGTAAGTCTTGTGGTATTCATCCTATTTGACAAATGAAGAATTCGCCTTTTAGATGAGCCAAACAACATGGCCCAAGGTCACACAACTAGAATTAGTAAAATAAACACTAGAACATCCTGTGTTTCCTGATTCTGGTTCGTGTTCTTTAGAACCATAGAATTTTAAATCAGGAAGAAATTTTAACCTTTATATATGTGTAGGAAATAATTTAACATTACAAAGCTAATGTGTCAGGATTCCAACCTAGGTCTCCTAAGATCCATTCTGTATTGTTTCTAATCTTCCTAGTCTTTGATCTTGGAGATGTGTATGTGACTGGATAAATTGGCTGGCAGATAACAAAGGTATTTGTGTTTCTTAATAGTTTCCTGGTTCATGTTTATACTTGTAATGATGAATAGGTTTCCAAAACATTTGAATGTATTTTGAGGAAGCTTGGGTAGTGGAAAGAAGGTTGTAAGCCTTAGAGTGAAGTAGATTTAAATTGGAATCTTATGACTACTTATCTTTATTAACTGTGTGGTCTTGTAGAAATTACTTAATTTTTGGTTTGTTTTCTTATCTGTAAAATGGACAATTTATCATATGGAAATAATTAAAGGTAGTGTATTATGTTAAGTTTTTGAAACATGGAATATGCTAGATAATGTTAATTATTTCACAAAATGTCAGCAAGATTAAATTCATGTCCTTACGGGACAGAAAGGAACAACTAAGATGAAAACAACTTTGGGAAAGCATTTGTAACAAATATGACTAAAGGTTTTATGTTACTTAGCATTCATACAAATTGATACGAACAACCATTATGTTCTTAAATATTAGTGGATATAAAGTTTTTAATACTGTTAGTACCACTTACTGAATCTTACTTAGTGCCAAGCACTAATCTAAGTGTCATTTTAAATCCTTAGGCAGTGAACATGTGAAGAATAGGTGCAAATCTCCGTTTTACAAATAGCAAAAAATTATAGACATGTACGTTGTCGCTAATCAAGAGCCCTAAAATAAATGTTCACCTACTTGGATCTAATAATGAGAAAATAATAAATCAACATAAAATCTATACATAAGAAACAGTGTTAGTTATAGTGAAACATTGGGATCAATCTTAATGTCTGAGGATAAATAAGTAGGTTATGGTTTTCCACATCTGGAGGAATTTCATGAAACTATTAGTTTTTATTATAACTATTATATAAATGGTAGAAATGCACACAGAAATGAAAATTTTTGCACAATAAATAGCCATTCTGGGGTTATAGTTCTGAAAAATTGACACCAGGCATCCATGCTGGCACATATGGATAAAACCTGGGGATACAAATCAAACTAAGTGATTTATTGGGGTAACGAATGCTATATGATTGTTCTGAGTACATGAAACGTAATTTTATGGGGCCGGCCAGGTGGTTCAGTTGGTTAGAATGTGAGCTCAGAGCTACAGGGTCACTGGTTCGATTTCCACATGGGCCGGTGATCTGCAACTGAGCTGAGCTGCCGCTGAGCTGCCAACAGTTGGCCAGATGACTCAGCTGGTGATAGCGTGTGCTCTGAACAAGGTTGCTGGTTCGACTCCTGCATTGGATGGTAAGCTGCGCATCCGCATCCTGTCCCCTACCTCCCCGCCCCACAACTAGATTGAAAGCTGCCACTAGACTTGGAGCTGAGCTTGCACCTTCCACAATTAAAACTGAAGGGCAACAACTTGACTTGGATCTAATGGGTCTTGGAAAACCAGAATGTTTCCATTCCCCAATTCCCAAATAAAATCTTTAAAAAAAAGATAACTTTGCATGTAATTTTCTGGAAACCAAGTTCATATGCACCCTGTATAGTGTGCACCGAAGAACATTGTCTTTACAACATTCAGACGAAGGGCCGGCCCAGTGACTTAGTTGGTTAAGAGCTCGCTCAAGAGTGCAAGATTACCTCTGAGCAACAGCAGTTCCATGCCCAGCTCGAGCTGAGCTGCTAACAGTTGACAGGATGGCTCAGCTTAAAAACAAACAAAAAAACGTTCAGAGGATTTGACTTAGATGACATGGTCCAGTATATTGTTTCTTTGGTGGGGGACTTTAATAGTTCAACTACTGGCTTTTTACATTATTCCTGTAGTAAACTCTCAGCACACATTGTCATTCAACCCATTGTATTTTACCATGGAATTTGAGGGCTATTCTTTCCTTCCTGTCCTTGAAATTTATAAGTAGAACTATATATTATATAACCATTTTTGTACTTTAATGGATTTGAGAATCTTCAACTTGTTAGTGACATGAAAAATGTATGTTTTAAGCCCCAGATATATCTCATTGCAGTATTATGAGGGAAACCATCCATTGTAATCTATGTCCATTGCTTTTTGTATAGCTTGTCTTGTCAATCAAGGAAAGGAAATATTTTACAGCTTTCTGCCTTCCGAATACAATCATATTTTATGGTTGATATCTTTTATAGTATGTGTGTTCTTTTCTGTTTCATTGCTTCCATAAAAAAGACCAGTTGAGGTGTTAGTTTGATTACTTCTCTTTTTCCATTCATGTGTGAGTACTGCAAGACACAGTACACCATTGATTCTTGCATTTCTCATTTATGTTCTGATTTTAAAAGAAGCTTGTTAGAAAGAATTTACCTGGGTAAATGGTATGATGGTCTTGGTGGTTTGAAAACTTAACCAGAGGGTTTTTTCAGTTCTTTCCAGTTGTGTTTCAGTTAAGGTTTTTGTTGAATTCGTTCATATATTCCCTCTCCTTCCCGTGCCCCTCCACCCCCGTATTTCTCTCTCATTTATTTTACATTAGTCTTCAGGGAGTATGTTTGCAAGTGAAACCTTTGAGAGTTCCGTGTTCTCTAATTCTTTTGGAATGTTTGCCTTTCTTAGTTGTTGTGTATTTTACAGAAGCAGTATCTGGAAAACTTGTGAGTTCTCTAGCATGGTCCTTATGTCCTCAAAGGATTTAAAAAATATTTGGTGTAAGCTGCTTCAAAAGAAGGAAGAACTTGGCCTTTTGAGCTCCTTTAGCTCGGCGCGCTCCAAACACTTTGGACTGTAATTTTTCTTCTAATAAAGGCCCTTGAGCCATTCTTTGCTGTTCAGGCCCACTTCTGTTTCTTTGAAATATATTTTTACTTCTAATAAACTCCTTTTCTGCAACTTAAAAAAAAAGAAGGAAGAACTTTATTATTACTTATATAAAAATAATGTTTCAGGGCTGGCTAAGTGGCTCAGTTGGTTAAGATTTGGCTTAGAGCTTGTGCTCTGAGCAACAGGACCGCTGGTTCGATTCCCACATGGGCCAGTGGACGCTCTGCCCTAGCCAAGCTGTTGCTGAGCTGCCAACAGGTGGCAGGATGGCTCAGCTGGTGTAACAACAAGATTGCCTGTTCAATGATGGGCTATGCCCAACCGCAACTAAAGATTGAACTCGGTACCGTGAGCTGAGCTGCCGCCTGAATAGCTCAGTGGATAGGGCATGCACTCTTAAAAACAAGGCTACTGGGTTCGACTCCCAAATGGGATGTTGGCTATGCCCACCCGCGACTAAAATTGAACACAGCACCTTGAGCTTAGAGGCCACGAGCTACCAATGAGAAGTCAGATGGCGACTGATGCCCTCCACAACGAAGATTGAAGAACAACAACTTGGCCAGTCCTCTTCCTCCAATTCCCCAATAAAATCTTAAAATAATAATAATAATAATGTTTCCTGCCCATAGTAAAAATGTAGTACAAAAGGGATGTAAAGTGAAAAATTCCAATTCCTCCATTGCCATTTTTCAGAGGTAATCACTGGTAATAGTTTATTTTTATCCATCTAGAAAATTTCTAAGCATAAAGAAATTGGATCAAACTTATATTGTTTGGTCTGTAACTTGTTCATTTTACGTGATGATACTATCATGCATTTTATAATATCAGCACAGATTTTTAGCAGTATAAACTTTGTATTTGTGAATCTAATCATTCCCCTGGCTTTTCAAAATGTAGATTATTTCTGGGCATATGTGTAATTTAGTCTTTTTTCTTACAGAAAAAGTGGTATTGTAATTATTTTTCTACTGAATTACCCTAGATATTTTTTATTTTGTGGGAAGTGCATGGGGAATTGATTTAGGGCATATTTTATGTCAAAAGAATAACGTTTATTATAATGGTGCCTTTTCAGAGTAAATTATGTATAAGATGCAGTTTTTATCCTCAAAGAGTCCATAGTCTTAATACAGAAGGTACCCAAGGAAACAAAAACATTAAATAAAGTACAGGATCATTATTGTAATGATGGAAGTTTGTGTAAACTATAGGAACAGAAAGAAACAGTGATTATCTGGGAGAGTTCAGTGCCTTACAGGGTGAGGTAGTGATTGAGTTTCTGTAGGGGTTTATGAGGCATTCCAAACCAACCCACCTTCTTTTCCTCATACATTGCAGTAGTATCCAACTGCTCTTAGTTCCCTTAACATACAACACTGTCTTATGCCTACATATTTCTTTCCTTGAGCTGTTTCTAATGTCTAGGATACACATGACACCCACTTGCCAGTGTAACTGTACATGTCCTTCCAGATTTATATAGGAGTCACCTGGAAACCATATCTGATCTCCCCTTTCCCAGTTAAGAGGAACTTCTGTGACCTGGGGCTTGCTATGCATATTTATACCAGTGTACTTTCACAGTATTCAATCATAATTGCTAGTGTGGCACCTTCACTGTACTGTAAGCTCATTGGGGGGATACAACTATTCATTTAGCTCAACATTTTATTATAAAAATTTTCAACATAATTATACAGTGATCACCCATACCTAGATTCTACCTTTAACATTTTGCTGTATTGGATTTGACAAATATCTATCCATCTGGCCTTCACTCTGCCCCCCCCTTTTTTTTTTTGAGGGCAGTGTCACTGCTCCTCACATGTGGGACCGAACCAGGGCCGCTGGCTTCCCAAGCCAGCGCTTAACCACCGCGCCACTCGGCTGGCCCCATCACTCCCTTTTATCCATCGATCATCCACTTTTTTTTTGGTTTGTTTAAAGATTTTATTGGGGAATTGTGGGAGGGGAACAGCCAAGTTATTTTTCAGTCTTCATTATGGAGGGCACCAGTCGCCATCTGGCTTCCCGTCAATGGCTTGGGGCATCTAAACTCAAGGTGCTGTGTTCAATCTTTTTTTTTTTTTTGAGGACAGAGTCACTGGCCCTCATGTGCGACCTGAACTGGAGCCGCTGGCTTCTTAAGCCAGCGCTTAACCACCACGCCACTCGGCCAGCCCGTGCTGTGTTCAATCTTACTTGCAGGTGGGCATAGTCACCATCCCATGTGGGAGTCGAACCAGCATCCTTGTTAAGAGCGCTCGCTGTATCCACTGAGCCGTCTGGGGGGCAACTCAGCTCAAGTTGCTGGGTTCAGTCTTAGTTGCGGGTGGGCAATGCCACCATCTCATGTGGGAGTCGAACCTGGCAGCCTTGTAGTTAAGAGTGCACTCCCTATCAATTGAGCCATCTGAGGCGGCAGCTCAGCAAAAGTTGCCAAGTTCGGTCTTTTTAGTTGTGGGTGGGCGTAGCCCACCATTGAACAAGCAACCTTGTTGTTACACCAGCTGAGCCATCCTGCCACCTATTGTTTGCAGCTCAGCAACAGCTCAGCTAGGGTGAAGCGTTCACTGGCCCATGTGAGAATCGAATCGGTGGCCATGTTGCTCAGAGCACAAGCTCTAAGCCAACTCTTTAAAGAAATTTTATTGGGGAATCAGGAAAGAGGAACAGACAAATTGCTGTCTTTTTATTCTTCAGTCTAGTTGCGGAGGACATTGCTTGTTGGTATCATCATTGCACTCTTCCTGGGTGAGGCAGATTGGTCGCCGGCTTCTGGATGGTCACTCACCGCAGCTGTTGGCAGCTCACGCTGGCTGCCAGCCGCTCATGCTGGCTGCCGGCCACTCACTGTAGCCTATGGCAGCCCATTGCAGCAGGGGCTGCAGCCTACACCATTGCCACCTCCAGGTGGAGCTGTTAGCTGTAGAGGAGAATGTCACTGGCCCTCATACGTGGGATCCTTCCATCACCATATATTTGATCCCCTTTACCCTCACTTACCACCCCCCTTTTTCTTTACTCTCTGGTAACCACTAAACTATTGTCTGTGTCTATGCATTTCTAAGTAAGTTGCAGACATAGTGCATTTAACCCCTAAAGACTTCAACATTAAGTTTATTAAATGGAGTTCATGTTTGATTCATTTTTATCCTTTCTTTACATTTTGAAAATTGTGCTTGTTATTTTTATCATGAAGGCTATCACAGTGCTACTACAGAGGTGCTTAGTATTTGAATTGAATTCTTAATTTTGTGCATTTGACTAAGTGTATTACAGTTGAAAGGAACAATTCATTAATGGCTTGAGTAGAAAGAATTTGAAGGAACAGAGATCATTAGGATTATTATTGGAATAACTTATTTAATGCTGAAATAAATGCTAGGTAAACTGAAAAGGGCAGTCAGGCAATACATTTAGGAACAGGGTTGGGAGGGGATAGCTTGGGTTGTGGGGATAGCAGGAGCTGATCTTTAGAAGCTATGGTTTTAATTGGGTGTTGAAAAATGCTTCTAGGTCCTGCCATGTGGTGCATTGGGTAAGAGCTGGCTAGGGACGCAAGTTCTGAGCAGCAGGGCCCCGGTTCAGATCCCACATATGAGGGCCAGTGACACTGCCCTCTACAACTAAGATGATGAACAACAGCTCCACCTGGAGCTGGACTGCTGTGAGTGGCCGGCAGCCAGTGTGAGCTTCCAAGAGCTGCAGTGAGCTGCCGTCCAGAGGCCAGCGAACGATCTCCCTCACCCAGGAAGAGCACAATGACGATACCAACATGGACCAGTGAAGCAACGTCCATGTCTAGACTGAAGAACAAAAGGACAGCAACTTGTCTGTTCCCTTTGCCCAATTCCCAAATGCTGTTGCCCTCACCCAACTCCACAATAAAATCTTTAAAAAAAGAAGAATGATTCTAGGTTGAGTAAAAGGCAGTGTTTACAGAGATGCAGAGATTAGAATGAGCACCTTTCATGGAATAATGAGACAAATGTACTTGGACTCCTAGTTTCAATTTCATTAATTGAAAAAGCATTGGATTTTAGTCTACAGAATCTCATTGGAATTGCAAAGTGTCTTGATGATTTTAAAATATAACAAGTGCCTAAATAGTTTATCTTGTCTTTTTCTCGTTTTTTTTTTTTTTTTTTTGAAGATTTTATTGGGGGAAGGGAACAGCGTTGGGCAATCAGGGAAGACCAACAGACAAGTTGCTATCCTATTCTTCAGTGTAGTTGTGGAGGACGTACCTTCACTGGTCCATGTTGGTATGATCACTGTGCTGTTCCTGGGTGAGGCAGTCGCTCACCAGCCATTGGACAGCCACTCACAGTAGTTCATGGTAGCCCACTGCAGACTCTGCAGTTGCCGGCGACTCACGGCACCCCAGCTCCACGTCGAGCTGTTGTTCACCATCTTAGCTGTAGGGGGCGCAGCATCACTGGCCCTTACGTGGGATCCGAACCAGGACCCTGCTTCTTAGCGCTGCCATCCCAAGCCAACTCCTAACCAATGCGCCACTTGGCCGCCCTATAAGTTTGCTCTTTTTTCTGATATTGTTTTCCAATTGAGTACACTTTTGTCTTAGGTTAGTCATACTTTCTAGAAACTGGCAGCTCCTGGTGTTTCTGTAGAAGATAGAAACTAGAAAGTGGAATATCCCAGTAATGAGTTGTAGTCTATATGGAATAAACTTCCTGGATATTTTCAACCTTAGTTAGCTTAAACTTGGGCAATATCTTTTAGGAAAGAGACATTTCTTTCTTGTGGAATGAAAAGTGGTGTGGTAACCACTGGCAACTTAGACTCTGGGAAGCTTCTTATGGACAATTTGGGGAAATACATCATTGAGCTGTGGGTTTCTGGCATTTGAGAGAAAAGGGTCCCAATGATTAAGTGGCCCAAGGCAGGCAAGGTGGAGTGTGTTTGCTTCTCTTCCCTAGCTACTCATGCCTCCTCAGTCTCTAAATCAGGGTCATTATGTTTATCAGAGGTTGCTGATTCCATGGCTTACAGCAGCTTTTCTTAAAAGGGGTGGCATGAATTCACCAATTTAGGGGATTTGAGAGTAATAGAGATACCTGACACTTGTATAGAGCTCTACTGAATGAGTCCCTAGGTGTAGGGTGTGTAACCCTGCATTTTAACAAGCATTTTATATGATTCTTATGCACACTGGAATTTAAGAGAACCACTCTCTTATAGATAGAATTTTCCATTCACAATAATGCCTTGGTTTGCGAGCATAATTCATTCCGGAAACAAACTACTTGAATTGCAAGACATCGCTCGTTTACCATGTTAAAATGTATTAGAAACGTTTGTTCGTCATGCGTAACACTCACAATCCAAGTGACTACCTGTATGTATTCTGGTGGAGCTACTGCTCTCCTTCAGGGAAGCACAATTAGGGGCAAAAAATACCTATTTGCTTTATAATAAGATTGCTGGTAAAGTACAGCTGTTAGGTATTTTGTGCTACTCAAGATTTTGCTATAGATCATTTTGTGTACACAATTGTAAAGGAACTATTGTTTGTATTGCGTGTATTGAACAAGGTGTGTATGATTCAGGGGTTTCTATGTGGTAGTGTTAGACATTTGGTTAAATACAGATGTAGGAAACGAGCACCTCTCATTTGAATTTGACTGATTCAGAAGACTTTTAGGGCATAATTTCATTTATGTTCTAAAGAGCTAATGTAGATTGTACAAAGACACTCTTTGTGAAACAGATATGCCCAAGACAGGTTCAGTGTTGATGAGTGTTTAGGGGAAGATGATGACATGTTGAAGAAACTGTTTTATGACATTATTGGCAATATCAGACTTCTGGTCTTACCATGATGGTGTGTGATTTTTTTTTCTCCTTGGGTGTAATACAGAAATAACAAGGCAAGAAGAAAAAAACACCCGGTGAATGCCTTTTTTATTTTATTTTATTTTTTTATTTTTTTTTTTGTGGTTCACATTTATTTTTATTTCTTTTCTGTTTTTTAAAGGCTTATTTTCTAATTACAAAAAAATCAATTTGTCAATCATAGGAAAAAGCAGTCACATCGATGTCTATGAGCAGAATTTAAAAGACTTCTTAGCAAGATTTTTCACCATCAGTATTAACAGAATTAGTGTTCCTCACAGTGTTCCTCATTAGTGTTCACCACTAACTTTGAAATTCTTAATGTCAAAGTTAGTGGTGAGCCACACGTCCTTAGATTCTGACTACTCAATAAAAAGGATTCAGGTAAGAAAGGATATAGACATCATACATATATTCCTAAAGATTCTTCTTACCTTCCTGCAAATCCTACTCCAATATCGTGACTGGACATCGCCCATATTTATGTTTCTATTGGACAGTGTTGCCCTAGAACATAATTATCAATTTAAAAAAGTTTGAGAATCTACCCCCCAAAATGTAAGTTTTTGTTTATAAGTATACTTTATATACATTAAAAAACACTCAAAAATAGAAAGCAAACATATGAATAGAAGTCCTCATGTCTTCTTCCCTCACCCCAGTTATCACCACATGTACCCCTGGGATGTGCACATACATTTACCTCTGGAAACTGCTACCTTAGAATTGGCTCACAATGAGGCAAAGGATCCATTTATCAGATTCCTTTAGGGAGTAGGGATCTGGGTGATTATAATTAGGTAGAAACAAAATTACCATAAAAATTGTAACAATACACAGATTACACAAGTACAACCAAAGTGAAATATTACAATGTAACAACATGAGTAAGAAAAAAACGCTACCGGTAGGCTCTCCTGAGTTATAGCTGCAGAATTTTGTTGGAGGGTGGGCAGTGGAGGAGGGACTATGCGAGAGGCAATGAGATCTAGTCTGGAGGCTAGATCTCTTCATAGAGTTTGCAGAAGGTTGAGAAGATGTCAACTGTTTGAATCAAAGATTATGGGGGAGGGACTAAGTCATGTTCTAGGTGCTCTTTGGTACCTTCTTTCACTGCCACCACCTACAGTGAAGAGGAACAGGCTCTGGGTCTCTAAAGATTATAAGAGAAGGGGGAAAGGAAAGTGCCAGGAAAAAAGGAAATGGGAAAATTCTGTGAGCAGTGGCATGCAGTGGCCATGTGGGGCCCCAAAAGGTGATAAGCCCTTTCTGGTGGGAGGTGTTGAGAGATGCTGAGATTTGAGGTCAGCAGTGATAAACTCCTCTGCCTGAGTTTGGTCCAACAACTGAAGAGAGTGTGGGTTTGGGCAAGGCAATCGGGCCTACATGCATTAGAGACCAGAGGACCCATATATTCTAGAATACATGAGACCATCTGGATCTCTTGGATGACCTTAGGAAGGGAGAGAACTCCAAATCATGACTGAGATTAATTTCCTGACAGACGAGTTATTTGAATTAGAGAGACATAGAAATGTGACAAATCTTAATGAAAAATTTCTTAATAAACGTACAAAGTTACATCATTTAAATCATCAAATAGAAATGAAAATAAAAGTCTTTGTCCCACCTCCACACTCCAGAATCCCACTTTCCAGGAACAACCACCTTCGACTTTTTAAGCTGTTATGTCTCACATTTTCCCCCATAATTCTAAATAAAGTATTTTTATTATTTCTGAAGTTTTCATTTTATTTATTTATTTATTTATTTATTTATTTATTTATTTATTTATTTATTTTAGAGGGCAGTGTCACAGGCCCTCATATGTGGGATCCGAACCGGGGCCGCTGATGTCCCAAGCCAGCTCTTAAACACGGCGCCACTCGGCCGGCCCTATTTCTGAAGTTTTTGAGTTTTATATATTACATGAGGACTTCTTATTATGCAAGATGAAAGTTCAACAGTCTCTCTCTTCTCTCTCTCTCTCTCTCTCTCTCTCTCTCTCACTTTGCCCCTCTTCATCTTTTCAATATAGTTATATCACAGTTTTGGTTATTAAATAGAGTATTTGCATTACTATGTGCAATTTTATTCACAGCAGAGCCACATAATGTATTATGATTTTCCTTTCTTGAATAACTCTTTTTTCTTTTTCTTGAGGGCAGTGACCCTGGCCCTCATATGTGGGACCTGAACCAGGGCCTCTGGCTTCCCAAGCCAGCGCTTAACCACTGCGCCACTCGGACGACCCATCCTTTCTTGAATAACTTTTAATTTTTTTTCTAGAGTTAACCAGTACCTTAAATTTTTTTTTTATTAGTTTCAGTTGTACAACACAGTGCAATAGTTATACTTTTTAACCTCTCGAAGTGACAACCCCCCTCCCCCAATTCGCCACCGCACTCCCCCCCCATATCCTATATATCTATTACTCTTCCTCTGACTCCCTTGCACAGTATAATCCACATCCCGTTGACTATATATATTCAATTACAGTTGGTATGCAACCTCTGCTTCAAGTATACAGTGCAGTGAGCAAGCCTCGACTCCATCCATGAAATGGTCTCCCCAACAAGACATGTGACCATCTGACACCCCACAAAATATTTACAACATTATTAATTATATTGCCCGAACTGTCTTTCATATCCCTGTGGCAGTATTGTAGTTGCCTATTTTTGCTGTCTAATCCCTTCCCCTTCTCCCTCATCCCCACCCCCTTCCCAACTAGCAACCCTGTTTTTCCTCTATATCTGAGACAGTTTCTGTTTACATTGCTCATTCGTTCAGTTTTTCAGATTCCACTTAGAAGTGAGAACATATGGTATTTGTCTTTCTCTGTCTGACTTATTTCACTTAACATAATAGTCTCTAGGTCCATCCATATCATTGCAAGTGGTACGATTTCATTCTTTATAGCGGACTAATACTCCATTGTATAAATGTACCACAGTTTCTTTCTTTTTTTTTTTTTTTAATTGGGGAATTGGTGGAGGGCAACAGCGTTGGGGAATCGGGGAAGGGAACAGACAAGTTGCCGTCTTCTTATTTCAGTTTAGTTGCGAAGGATGTTGCTTCACTGTTGGTATCGTCATTGCGCTCTTCCCCGATGAGACAGATTGGTCGCTGTCCTCTGGATGTCGCTCATCGTGGCTATTGGCAGCTCACGCTTGGCTGTCAGCCGCTCACGCTGGCTGCGGGCCACTCACTGTAGCCTATGGCAGTCCACTGCAGCAGGGGCTGCAGCCCACACCATCACAGGGGCTCGCACAGCCCAGCTCCAGGTGGAGCTGTTGTTAGCTGTAGAGGGCAGTGTCACTGGCCCTTATGTGGGATCCGAACCGAGGCCGCTGGCATCCCAAAACCAGCACTTAACCAATGCGCCACTCGGCCGGCCCTGTACCACAGTTTCTTAATCCAGTCATCTACCGATGGGCATTTTGGTTTTTTCCAAGTCGTGGCTATTGTAAATAGCGCTGCAATGAACATAGGGGTGCATATATTTTTTTGAATCAGTGTCTTGGGTTTTTCGAGAAAAATGCCTAGGAGTGCAATTGCTGGGTAAAAAGGTAGTTCCATTTCCAGAATTTTGAGATACCTCCATACTGATTAACATAGTGGCTGCACCAATCTGCAATCCCACCAACAGTGCATCAGGGTTCCCTTTTCCCCACAGCCCCGCCAGCACTTGTTGTTTGTTGATTTGTTGATGATAGCCATTCTGACTGGAGTGAGGTGGTATCTCATTGTGGTTTTTATTTGCATTTCCCTAATGACCAGTGAGGTTGAACATTTTTTCATATGCCTGTTAGACTTCTGTATGTCCTCTTTAGAGAAATGTCTCTTCATATCTTCTGCCCATTTTCTAATTGGGTTGTTTGTTTTTTTGGTGTTGAGTTGCATGAGTGTTTTATAAATTTTGTATATTAATCCCTTATCAAATATATCATTGGCTAATATATTCTCCCAATCAGAAGGCTTCCTTTTTGTTTTATTGATGGTTTCCTTTATTGTGAAAAAACTTTTAAGTCTGATATAATCCCATATGTTCATTTTTTCTTTTACTTCCCTTGCCCACAGGGATATATCAGTAAAAATATTGCTCCGGGTAATATCTGCAAATGTACTCCCTATATTTTCTTTTAGGAGTTTTATGGTTTCAGGTCTTACATTTAAGTCTTTAATCCATTTTGAATTTATTCTTGTATATGGCGTAAGAAGGTGGTCCAGTTTCATTTTTTTGCATGTATCAGTCCAATTTTCCCAGCACCATTTATTGAATAGACCATCTTTACTCCAATGTAAATTCTTGCTTCCCTTGTCATAGATTAACTGTCCATAAATGTCTGGATTTATTTCTGGGTCTCTGTTCTGTACCACTGATCTATGTGCCTGTTTTTAATGCAAGTACCATACTGTTTTGATTACTGTAGCCTTGTAGTATGTTTTGGTGTCTGGTAGCGTGATACTCCCGACTTTGTTGTTATATCTCAGATTTGCCGAGGCTATTCGGGGTCTTTTATGATTCCATATAAATTTTAGGATTATATTTTCTATTTCTATGAAAAATGCCCTTGGTAGTTTGATAGGATTTGCATTGAATCTATATTGCTTTAGGCAGTATGGACATTTCAACTATATTAATTCTTCCTATCCATGAGCATGGTAGGTGTTTCTGTTTATTTGTATCTTCTTTGATTTCTTTCTTCAGTGTCTTATGATTTTCTGAGTACAGATCTTTTACTTCTTTGGTTAAATTTATTCCTAGGTATTTTATAGTTCGTTTAGCAATTGTAAGTGGGACAGTTTTCTTAATTTCTCCTTCCGTTAGTTTATTATTGGTATATGCAAATGCTACTGATTTCTGAACATTGATTTTGTATCCTGCTACATTACTGAATTCATCTATCAGTGCCAATAGTTTTTTGATGGAGTCTTTGGGGTTCTCTATATACAGTATCATGTCATCTGCATATAATGACAATTTTACTTCTTCCTTGCCAATTTGGATGCCTTTTATTCATTTTTCTTTTATGATTGCTGTGGCTAGAACTTACAGAACTATGTTGAATAAAAGAGGAGAAAGTGGACAGCCTTGTCTTCTTCCTGATCTTAAGGGGAATGGTTTTAGCTTTTCCCCATTGAATATGATGTTAGCTGTAGGTTTGTCATATATGGACTTTATTATGTTGAGATATGATCCCTCTATTCCCACTTTCCTAAAGGTTTTTAACATAAATGGCTGTTGGATTTTGTCAAATGCCTTTTCTGCATCTATTGATATGACCATGTGATTTTTATTCTTCATTTTGTTGATGTGGTGTATCACATAAATTGATTTATCGATGTTGAACCTGCCTTGCATACTAGGGATGAAACCCACTTGATCATGATGTATGATCTTCTTAATATATTGCTGAATTCTGTTTGCTAATATTTTATTGAGAATTTTTGCATCTATATTCATCAGGGAGATTGGCCTGTAGTTTTCCTTTTTTGTGCTGTCTTTATCTGGTTTCAGAATCAGGGTGATAGTGGCTTCATAAAAAGAGTTTGGGAGCCTTCCCTCCTTCTGGATTTTTTGGAATAGATTGAGAAGAATAGGTGATAGTTCTTTTTTGAATGTTTGATAAAATTCACTTGTGAAGCCGTCTGGTCCAGGGCTTTTGTTTTTTGGGAGCTTGTTAATTACTGATTCTATTTCCTTGGTAGTAATCAGGCTATTTAGATTTTCTCTTTCTTCTTGAGTTAGCTTTGGAAGACTGTATGCTTCTAGAAAATTATCCATTTCTTCCAGATTGTCAAATTTGTTGGCATATAGTTGCTCATAGTAATTTCTTAGAATTTTTTTGTATTTCTGTGATGTCTGTAGTCATTTCTCTTCTTTCGTTCCTGATTTTGCTAATTTGAGTCCTCTCTCTCTTTTTTTTTTTTTGATGAGCCTGGATAGAGGTTTGTCAATTTTGTTTATCTTCTCAAAAAACCGGCTCTTGGTTTCATTGACCTTTTGTATTGTTTTTCTGTTCTCTATATTGTTTATTTCCTCTCTGGTCTTTATTATCTCCTTTCTTGTACTCCCCTTGGGCTTCTTTTGCTGTTCTTTTTCCAGTTCCCTTAGGTGTAAGGATAACCTGTTGATTTGAGATTTTTCTTTCTTCTTTAGGTAGGCCTGCACTGCTCTAAACTTCCCTCTTAGGACTGCTTTCACAACATCCCAGAGATTTGGGGTCATGGTGTTTTCATTTTCGTTTGTCTCGAGGTATCTTTTGATTTCCTCCTTGATCTCATTTGTGACCCACTCACTATTCAGTAGCATGTTATTTAGCCTTCATTTATTTGACAGCTTTCCAGGGTTCTTCTTATAATTGATTTCTAGTTTCATAGCATTGTGGTCAGAGAAGACACTTGATATGATTTCAATCTTCTTAAATTTATTGAGACTTGTTTTGTGGCCTAACACGTGGTCTATCTTAGAAAGTGTTCCATGTGCACTTGAAAAGAATGTATATTCTGTAGCTTTGGGGTGAAATGCTCTGAATATATCAATTAAATTCAGGTGGGTGAACGCCTTTTTCAAAAGAAGCATACCTGGATACAGATGGAATGTTCACGTTACAAAAATATGTGTAAGAGTAGGTAGGTAGTGTATCAGAGAAGCATGGAAAGTAGTAAACTGCCCAGGATGACTGATCTCAGAAATCTGAAGTCTGAAAGATAATAATATCCTTTGTATATGACAGGGGTCTGCAAATCTTTAACACGGAAGAGCCGCCAGTGGTCAGAAAACTGTGGCTCACGAGTGTGCATGTGGCTCTGGAAAAAAACTGAAAATGAAAATAAAACTCATAGTTTCGTTTATAAAAAAGGATATTATTCACATAATGGTGATTATGTAAAAATATATTTATGGCTTTTGAATTATTTTTAAATTGTTGTGAGGGACAGCATTGGCTCTTCCAGGGGTCGGAAAATTTTGAGACAGAATGTACCCAAAGAACCGCATGTGGCTCGCAAGCTGCAGTTTGCTGACCCCTGGTATATGACAAGGGAGGCCGATAAAGAGGTGAGCAGGCTGAAAAAGCCTTCAAGGACAAGGTTTAGTCAGACTAGGAGAGATGGCAGGACTGAATGTAGCAGATATTGCTCAAATACTCTGTGTTAACAGGAAGTGATAGCTCTTTGGAAATAGTGGAAAGAATCTTTGAGTTAACAAGCTTGAAAGAGTATCCTAATACATAAAGAGTATTTTGAAGTCAGCAAGAAAGAGATAATCAGCCTGTTAGGAAAATGGGCAAGTGACATTAGCAGAGAGAGTTTATGGAAAAGAATAGCTCTTAAACTTAGGGAAATAAGAAAAGTAAATTAAAACTACAAGTACCCCTTTTTAGCTAGACCCATTTGGTTCCTGATTTTCATTAGCAAGAGTTCAGATAACTGCAAATATTGCATTATCTGAATCATGGTTTATGAATTTTGAATAACAAGGGATTCAGTGAAAATATGTTTGGCTCCTGAGTTTGTGAGGTGGAACGTCATGTTGGGAGATTCACTTATACTGTGAATTTTCATCAGAGCAGATTGGCAAAATTTGGAAGTCTTGACAGTGCTATTAATGAAATGTACAAAACCAGATTCATACATAGGTTGCTGGTGGAAGTACAAATTGGTATAACCTTTGTCTATAGAGGCCAATTTTATTATTATTTGTTAAAATTACAAATGCATATGGCCTTTGGCCAAAATCTTCCATCATATGCCAGTTGGTATGAGGCATGTTTATGTGTTAATTGATTGAAATGGCCAGTGCAACATGGAATTAAATATTTAAGTGACTAAAACAGGTAATTTTGGGATTAGAATATAGATGTTGAATAACTTAGAAGAAAGCATTTGGGAGGTGTTGGGAGAACAGCACTGATGGACAACAATTTTAAATTTTTTTATTAAGATATCATTTATATAAAGTCCAGTTCACTCTTTTTAGTATACAGTTCTGTGACTTTTGGTAAATAGTTGTATAAGCATCACAATCAAGATATGTTACAGTTCCAATACCTCCACCACGAAATCCCTCCAATTCTCCTTCGTGTATTCATTCTTTCTCCCCAGCCTGTGCCCCTGGCAACCATTGAGCTGTTTTACAGCCATAGTTTTTTTTTTTTTTCCTTTTTGACTGTTATATAAATGAAATCATACATAAGTAGCCTCTTGATTCTGGCTGCTTTGACTTAGAATAATGTATTTGAGATTGAGCCTAGTCATGTGTATCAGATGTTAGTTCCTTTTAGTGACTGAGTAGTCCATTGTATATATGTAATTTTGGGTAGTTGGAAAAGTCATGATGTATTTTTTCTGGTTTACGTTGCAAAAATGTGTCATGACTTTTCCAACAACCCTATGTAACTTCCACACCCATTCACCAGTTGAAGGACATTTGGGCTGTTTTCCCCGTTTTGGTGATTACAAATAAAGCCACCTATAAGTTTTATAGCTTTTTGTGATTTTTGTTTTTTAGCTGAGCCATCCTGCCACCTGTTGGCAGCTCAGCTCGGGCTGGGCATCGAACTGCTGTTGCTCAGAGCTCACCTCGCATTTTTGAGTGAGCTCTTAACCAACTGAGCCACTCGGCTGGCCCAAGTTTCATACTTTTAAGTTTTTACATTTTAGTTTGAAATTTTTTACTTAATTTTTGCATATGGTGTAAGGTATGGATTAAGGAACTTTTTTTTGGCATATGGATATCCAGTCATTTGAAAAGACTATGTTTCTTCGTTGAAGTCCCTTGATACCTTTCTCAAAAACCAAGTGACCATGTGTGGGTCTGTTTCTGATCTCTGTTCTGTTGATATATCTTGATCATCATTCATGCTGTCTTGGAACTTTTTTTTTAAAGATTTTTATTGGGGAATTGAGGAAGGAGAACAGACAAGTTGCTGTCCTTTTGTTCTTCAGTCTAATTGTGGAGGACGTTGCTTCACTGGCCCTTGTTGGTATCATCATTGTGCTCTTCCTGGGTGAGGCAGATTGGTCGCTGGCTTCTGGACGGCGGCTCATGGCAGCCCAGCTTCAGGTCAAGCTTTTGTTCACCATGTTAGCTGTAGAGGGGAGTGTCACTGGCCTTCATATGTGGGATCCCAGTCCGGGCCTTGCTGCTCAGAGCTGGTGTCCCACTCAGCAGCCCTTGTCTTTTTTTTAAAGTTGCAGTAAAAGGAGTTTATTAGAAAAGAAAATACATTTCAAAGAAGCAGAATTGGTCCCTAGCAGTAGAGAATGGCTCAAGGGCCACTATTAGAAGAGAAAGGACACTCCAAAGAGTTTGGAGCAGGCCAAGCCAAGGAAGCTCAAAAGGCGATTTTATCATTTTGGATACTGTTGTATAAATGGAATTGATACAGTATATATCGTATTGAGATTTGCTATTTTCCGACTCGGATAGTTCCCGTGAGATTCATCCAAGTTTTTTGCATTCTAATAGGTAATTCCTTTCTATTGAGGAGTTGTATTCCATGGTATGGCTATGTCAGTTTGTTGAACCATTCACTCATTGAAAGATATCTGGGTTTGTATTAGTTTGCTAGGGCTGCCATAACAATAGTACCACAAACTAGGTGGCTTGTACAACAAAAGTTTATTATTTCACAGTTCCGGAGGCTAGAAATCCATGACAAAGGTGTCAGCAGGGTTGGTTTCTTTTGTGGCGGGCTATGAGAGAGAATCTGTTCATGCCTCTTCCCTAGCTTCTGGTGGTTTGTTGGCAGTCTTTGGTGTTCTTGGTTTATAGAAGCATCACCCTGGTCTCTGCCTTCATCTTCACATGGTGTTCTCATTGTGCGCATGTCTGTCATCAAATTTCCCCATTTTATAAAAATAGAAGTCATACTGAATTAGGGCCCGTAATAATGACCTTATATTAACTTGTGAATTTTTGTAAAGACCGTAAGTCCAAATAAGGTCACATTTCGAGGTACTTGGGGAAGGACTTCAAAATATGAACTTTGGAATGACACAATTGAACCTGTAATAAAGTTGTTTCCAATTTCTGGCTATTATAAATAAAGCTTCTATGAACATTCTTATACACTTGTTTGTGTGGATATAGATTTTCATGTCTCTGGGATAAATGATCAAGAGTAAGATTCCGGTTCCTGTTCCAAATGTGTGTAGGGTTGTTTGTTCCTTTTTTTTATAGATTTTATTTGGGAAATGGGAGATGGGGGAACAGCGTTGGGAATCAGGGAAGGGTATCAGACAAGTTGCTTCCTTTTGTTCTTCCGTCTAGTTGTGGAGGACGTCGCTTCACTGGCCCATGTTGGTATCATCATTGCGCTCTTTTTGGGTGAGGCAGTCTTAAGTTCATTTTGTACAATGTATTGATTTGATACATTTATATATTGCAATATGATTACCACTATAACTTGAGTTAACATTTTATCCCATCTCACAATTATTATTTCTCTTTTGTGGTGAGTATGTATGGTTTTTAGAAGAAACTGATAAACTCTTTAACAGAGTGGCTGTACCATTTACATTTCCATGAGCAATAATATATAATGAACGGTTTCTTTGTTTCTTTGAGTCTTTGGGATCATTTGGTGTTACCGCTGCTTTATATTGTGCCCATTCTGACAGGTATAGTGGTATATCATTATGGTTTTTGTTTGCATTTCCTGTAGTTCAATTTTTCTCCTCCCCCCCTCCCTCCCCACCTCCAAGCTGTTGTTCTCAGTCTAGTTGTGGAAGATGCTGCTCACTGGCCTGTTTGTTATTGTGATCATTGTACTCTACCCACCTGAGGCAGTCAGTTGCCAGCCGCTCAGGGCAGCACACGCCATTCGCCAGCCACTCCCGGCAGCCCAGCTCCTGGTCAAGCCATTGTTCACAGTTGTAGCTGTTGAGGGTGCAGCTTACTGGCCCATGTAGGAATCGAACCATAACCCTTTTGTTCAGAGTTCACACTTTTACCAACTGAGCTATCTGGCCGCCCCTTTAATTCAATTTTAACATGCATTATTAATTTTTTTTAAAGATTTTATTGGGGAATTGGGGGATGGGAACAGCATTGGGGAATCAGGGAAGAGGAACAGACAAGTTGCTGTCTTTTTGTTATTCAGTCTAGTTGCTGAAGACGTTGGTTGACTGGCCCATATTGGTATCGTCATTGCGCCCGGATGAGGCAGATCGGTCGCCGGCCTCTGGATGGTCACTCACCATTGCTGTTGGCAGCTAATGCTGGCTGCCGGCCACTCACTGTAGCCTATGGCAGCCCACTGCAGCAGGGTCTGCAGCCTACACCGTCACCGGCGCTCGCACAGCCCAACTCCAGGTGGAGCTGTTGTTAGCTGTAGAGGGAGTGTCACTGGCCCTCATATGTGGGATCTGAACCAGGGCCGCTGGCATCCCAAGCCAGCTCTTAACTAATGCACCGTTCGGCCAGCCCCCAATTTTTTTGATAATTATCTTTTTCCTTACACTTAAACTCTTGATTCTTCATATCATTAACATGATTACTTAATTGCAATCATATAGTAAAAAGAAAATAACTTCAGAAGAAGAGGCTCAGTATTAAAACAAATAACCAAACTACTAAGTAAAGTTTAATTTTTCTTTATGTTCTTTTTGTCCATAGAATTTATCACACTAAGGATAAAGTGTTGTCCTTTTTTTTTTTTTTTTTTTTTTTTTTTTTTAGGGCAGTGTCACTGGCCCTAAATATGTGGGACCAAACCGGGGCCGCTGGCTTCCCAAGCCACCATTTAACCACCGCCCCACTCGGCCGGCCCTAAGTGTTGTCTTTTATTTTATTTATTTATTTATTTTTTGAGGGCAGTGTCACTGGCCTTCACATGGGGGACCCGAACCAGGGCCGCTGGCTTCCCAAGCCAGCGCTTAACCACTGCGCCACTTGGCCGGCCCTTAAGTATTGTCGTTTAAACTTAGTATAAATGCTTTCTCTGTATGCTCATGTTATATATTTCATGTACATGATTAAGTTTATTCTTGGTTTTTTTTCAACTTTAGAAATTTTAAAAATTTAGTTTTGTTTTTTGAACAGGTGATTCATTTTCTTAAATCAAATTTAAAATTATATGAAAAGGTATACCTAGAAGTCTCCAGAGACTCCTGTCTCCTATCTTCCTTCTTTCAACCCCTCCCCTAAATTTGCAACGTTAAATAAAGGTTCCTTGTTAATACTTCCAGTATATCTTTTTGTGCAGACAAGCATGTGCATATATATATATATATATATATATATATATATATATATATATATATATTTTACAATTATTTCTTGGAAGTAGTATACTGATCAACAGTTTATTGTTAACATTGATACTAAATGCTAGACCTAACAGAAGATGTAAAGAGCTGTGTATGATGTGTTGCATGGTGTGAAAGTTGATTGTGTCATACTGACTTCTGAACCATATCATGATCTGAAAGTTTTGATCAGTATGAATTAGTGAGGTAGGTTCACTAGTTACTATGTTAACATTTATACTTGTATAGCCACTTCAGCAGTGAAGAAACTCTGCTTGTTTCTTTGTAACTTTGGACAGAAAAAGAGACGGGTGAAATATATTGGGTTGTCCGGAAAGTCATGACATATTTTTTCTGTTTTTCATTGCAAAAAATGTATCATGACTTTTTCGACAACCCAATAATTGAACACCTAGCAACTTGTTATTGCTAGCCAAAGCAGTTGATACAGGACAGATGGGGGTGCTGTGGGGCCTATAATGAAGCATAATTTCAAGTAAAATGAAATGAGGGGGGATATTGGCAAACATTAGCAGAATAATTTAAAAGAAGCAGTTGGAGAAGAAAACTTTTTCCCTTTCTTGTTTGGAATTGAGTAACGAGGAAAGCTGAGCATAATTGCTAATGGTAGAGAGAGAGAGACATTGCTTTTCTTGATGAAAAGAGCATTTTGAGCATTTTTGCCAAAGTGATCATAGAATAAGATGGTAGATACTTGAATATGAAGAATCTCCTTTACATGTTGGTCTCAGATTTTGCTACATTATTTGGCAGAAACCATTTTGTGTAGTGGATCATTATAGCACATTTTTTTATATAGAAAGAATTTTCTAATTGAGAAGTGTTTTTCCTGAGTAATGACTCAGATACACCGTTGGTACAACAAATTATTTCTTAAAAGCAAAGTTGCAAAAACTATAAACTTCTCCAATTTACGATAGTAATTTCAAGTTCTCTGCAGTATACTTTCAAGTATACCTAACACACATAAACATTAGTTCCAGTATATACTGTATTTGCCTTTAATAATATATTGGTCTTAGGGCTGGCCAAGTGGCTCAGTTGATTAAGAGCTCGCTCAGGAGTGCAAGCTGAGCTCTGAGCAACAGCAGTTCCATGCCCAGCCTGTGCTGAGCTGCAAACAGGTGGCAGCATAGCTCATCTTAAAAAGAAAAAAAAATATTGGTCTTAATTAGTATTAAATGTTTGCTGAATCATTATTTTGCTTCCTTAGCATTTAGATAATACTTTTGGGGATGTTTTGCAGGATTCATTAATATATTTGCAGTGGTTTAGAAATAAGATAGTGTTTTGGTCTCAGTGCTGTAGGAAAATTTAAAAAATTCCCATCATTTTAGAGTTCAGGTTGAGTGTCATCTGAGCACCCTCTTGCACCATTGGATGGCATATAAAAGTGGATGAAATACACTGAAAGGTACTGAAAATGGAATAGGTTACAGGGCAGAATGTGGGGATCCTCATAATATCTAGTACCAATAATCTAATTACATATATGTAGCATTTTCGTATCTCTTCTTACTGGATTGTCTTTATGATATAGGCTAATAAGCTCCCTTACCCAAGTGTAATGGAATCACACGCTGCATTTTAGGGATCCTAATTCTACTAATATCACACAATGCCATTGTAGCATGCTAGCCCTTGACTGTGGCTTGCCCAGATCCTGCTAGAAGGTTCTTACTGCTTTTTTCCTGCTTTAAGTTGTGTGCTGTTCTCTTGTGGATAATTATGAGGTGCCATCAAATTTTGAACAAGGGAGATAAATGTTGAACACTAACTGGGTCTCAATGGTAGTTTTCATACTGTGTAATGCGTAACCTGTGGTGAGTAACTTTAAAAATATAGCTAGAATTGGTGATGGAAGGAGAACTGATTCTGGGTGGTGAACACACAATGTGATATATAGATGATGTATTACAGAATTATATATACACTTGAATCCTATGTAACTTTACTCACCATTGTCACCCCAATAAATTTTAATTAAAAAATGTATCTGGAATTATTATGACATTGTTGAAGTGCTTCTGGTTTTTTTTCGTTTTGTTTTGTTTGAAAAGCTAGATATCTCTGGATCCTTTGCCATCAAGTTGCATAAGCTTTGGTTCATTTTCACCTTATTACATAGGGGACCAAAAAAAAATCTGTTTTGTGAAATTAGAGTTTAGATACCAATTGTTGGTGTCTTAATTTGTGAAATTACATTTCAAGGGATATCAGTAATTAGGTATGCTTGTTCAGTAGGACGATGTTCTCCAGGGATGGGTGATTGGTAAAGTCTTGTGAATTTATTTGATATGAGGGAAGCTTGCTTGTTAAAAGGGTTTATTTATTTATTTATGTTTTGGTTCTATTTTTTTATTATTTTTATTATTATTAGTCAGTCACAGATGTACAAAACAATGCAATAGTTATTTTTTTAACTTTTTTTTTTCGAGGGCAGTGTCACTGGCCCCCCATATGTGGGACCCAAACTGGGACTGCTGACTTTCCAAGCCAGCACTTAACCACTGCGCCACTCGGCCGGCCCTAAATTTAACTTTTTTGTGTGGTAATAAACAATAAAATTTGCCATCTTAATCATTTTTTAAGGAGACAGTCCAGCAGTGTTAATTAAGTAAATTGAGATTGCTGTGAAATAGATCCAGACCTTTTTTGTCTAGAAAATCTGAAACTCCATACCCATTGAACAACTCCCCCTTTTCTCCTCCCTCTGTTCCCTGATAACCACCATTGTACTTTCTGTTTCTATGAATTTGACTAGTACTTTAGATACCTCACATAAATAGAATCATATAGTAATTGTATTTTTGTGACTGACTGGCTTATTTCATTTATCATAATACCCTAAAGATCCATGTTGTAGCATATGGGAAGGATTTCCTTTCTTGTTAAGGATGAATAGTTTTCCATTTTGTGTATATATGATATTTTGTTTATTCAGCTGTTGATGGACTTGTGGTTTGCTTCTACCTCTTGGCTACTGTGAATAGTGCTACTATGAATGTGAATGTGCAACAATCTCTTTGAGACCCAGCTTTCAATTGTTTTGAATATACACCCGGAAGTGGGCATTGCTGGATCCTAATGGAAGTTCTTTTTAAAAAATTTTTCAGAAACTTCCATACGGTTTTCCATAGCAGTTGCACATTTTTATAATCTTACAAATAGTGTACAAATGTTCAAGTTATCCATTCTTAACAGACACTTGTTATTGTGCATCTTTTTGATTTCTAGCCATTCCAGAATGTCTGAACTGGTATCTCCTTGTGGTTTTGATTCAAGTTCTTTGCCCATTTATTATTTGGGTTATTTGATTTTGTTGTTGTCATTGTAGGAATTCTTTATATATTATGGATACTAACCTCTTATCAGATACATATCATCTCCCATTCTGTCAGTTGACTTTCCACTCTGTTGTGTCCTTTGATGTGGAAAAATTTTAAAAAAATATGCAAGCAGCGTTTATTAGTGATACATTCTCAGGGAATAGAATGGGCTTAGCCAAGGTCAGGGAGGGGCAGAACTAGGGCAAGAGAGCTCAAAGGCCAGAGAGAATGATGTGTAAAACTTGATGTAGTCCCATTTATCTTATTTTTGCTTTTGTTACATTGTACTTTTGGTGTCTTATTTGAGATCACCACCAAGTCCAGTGTTACAAAGATTTCCCCCTGTTTTCTTCTAGGAGTTTTATAGTTTTGGGTCTTACATTTAGATCTTTAATCCATTTTGAATTAATTTTTGTATATGATGTAAGATAATGCTCCAGTTTCATTCTTTTGCATGTGGATATCCTGTTTTCTCAGCACCATTTGTTGAAGAGACTGTCCTTTCCCCATTTAGTGGTCTTGGCACCCTTGTCAAAAATTATGTGAATGTATATACGAGGGTTTATTTCTGTCTTCTCCATTCTATTCCATTGGTGTGTTTTTATGCCAATACCACATTGTTTTGATTACTGTAGCCTTGTGATATGTTTTGAAATCAGAATGTGTGATTCCTCCAACTTTCTTTTTTTTCTACATTGTCTTAATTGTTTGGAGTCCCTTGAATTTCATGATGAATTTTTCTATTTCTGTAAAAAAAAAAATAGTGCTCTTGGGATTTTGATAGGGATTGCGTTCAATCTATAGATTGCTTTGAGGTAGTATCAACATCTTCCAATCCTTTAGTGGGGTGTCTTTCCATTTGTGTTTTCTTTAATTTCATTATGCAATGTTTTGCAGTTTTCAGTATATTAAGTCTTCCCTCTTCTTGGTTAGGTTTACTTTTAAGTATTTTATTCTTTGATACTATTGTAAATGGAATTGTTTTAATTTCCTTTTTGGAATGTTCAATATTAGCATATAGAAGCACAACTGATTTTGTGTGTGTGTGTGTGTGTGATGACTTTGTATCCTGCAGCTTTGCTGAATTTGTTTATTCTAACGGTTTTGTGTGCGTGTGTGAAATCTTGAGGGTTTGTTTCGCTTTTATATATATATATAAGAGTACATCATCTGTGAAAAAGAAAATTTTACTTCTTCTTTCCAATTTGGATGCCTTTCATTTCTTTTTCTTGTCTCATTGTTTTGGTTAGGACTTAACCATACTGTGTTGAATAGAAGTGGAAAAAGCGGGCATCCTTGCCTCACTGTAGATCTTAGAGGCAAAGATTTCAGTCTTTTACCATTCAGTTATGATATTAGCTGTGAGTTCTTTGTAAGTGGCCTTTATTATGTTGCGATACTTCTAAGTTTGTTGAGTGTTTCTATCATGAAAAGGTTGAATCTTATCAAATGCTTTTTCTGCATCAAGTGAGATCATCATGAGTTTTTTGTTTTGTCCTTGCAAAATCATTACAATGAATGATTTTCATATGTTGAACCAGCCTTGCATTCTGGGTCTAAATCTCACTTAGTCATGGAGTATAATACTTTTATTTTATTTTTAAATTTTTTATTGGGAAATCGGGTAGGGGAACAGACAAGTAGCTGTCCTTTAGTTCTTCAGTCTAGTTTTGGAGGACATTACTTCACTGGCCCATATTGGTATTATTACGCTCTTCCTGGCTGAGGCAGATCAGTTGCCAGCCATTGGACAGCAGGTCACATCAGCTCACACCCGCTGCTGTCCAGCCCCCTTGCAGCCTACGCTGTCACCAGCAACCATTGGCAGCCTAGCTTCTGGCTAAGCTGCTGTTCACCATCTTAGCTGTAGATGGCGCAGCATCACCGGCCCTCATGTGGGATCCGAACCAGGGCCCTGTTGCTCAGAGCTGGCATCCCAAGCCAACTCTTAACCAACATGGTACTCGGCCCATTAATTTTGTTTTAATGTTCTGTGAATTATGTTTGCTAGCATTTTGTTAAGGTTTTTTGTATCGGTATTCATTGGGGATAATGGTGTGTAGGTTTTTCGTAGTATCTTTATCTGGCTTAACTTTAATTTTTAAAAAGTAATTTACATGTTTTCATCTTCATTTAGAAAAGCTTAAGGTTAGAGAGAAGTAAATTTTGGAGTTACAACATATGTGTGACTCGCCTGTCATTGTCATTGTATAGAATTGCTAAACGAAAAACCAAGCTCATGTATCTGAAATAAGAAACGGGAACTACTTATACTATGATAATAAACTTCATTGTAGAAGCATATTTGATTTCTGAACTTGAATATGAATATAATGTAAGCCTATGGATTGTGCAGTGTAGATGATAGTAGAAAGGTTAGTGGTTTTTATCAAGTAGATGCTAATTTTAGATATTTAATAAGGTATTGCCTAATTGGAATTAGAGGGTACAAAAATGAAATATGTAGCATGTATGTTGTATTTTGTGGTCATATTAAAATGAAAAATTTGTTTTTAAGTAGTAGTAAATACAGGTCTAAATTTTAGATTAAAATTTCTCATCATCTATAAAGCAGTTTAATTTACACTTTGATTTCATTGTTTTATTAACCAAATTGTATGTCAGTTACAATTGTATCTCCATCTTCATGTGAATTATTAATAAACACTAGATGTTTCATTTAGATACTTTTTACTACCTTGAATAAATAAATGTGAAGGTTTTTGATGTAATTAACCCGAGAGTATGTGAAATAAAAAAATTGGATTTCTCTCAAAATCAGGCAGGATTATCCTGTCTTCTACTTTGCTGTGAAATCTGCCTTGCCATCTGCGATTGCTTGAAATCTCCCAGTGAGCAAATAGTGCCCAGTGTAAAGTGTGTGTCATGGTAATAATGCACTGTGCTTATGTCATGCTGTACACATTTATAAGTGTTAACACATGAATTTAGCTAATTGTTGTAAATTTGATTTTTAGATCTAGATATTCATTTATACCAGCTAATTTAGTCTGACCCCTGAAATGTTGATTGCCAACACCCAGTTGTGATTACCACTGTTTATTCATGATGGCTTAAGATTCAGAAAGCTAAGTCAGTGGAGCATATATAATTTTTAAATGAACTCAGTGCAAAAAGCTAAATGCAGAGTATTGTATTCAGGTGTGAGATGAGTGAGAATTGACAGTACTTTTAAAAATTACTCATGATATAGCTGTTGATCTTGGCAAACTGAGATATGATTTTGAGGTGATGTGGCATACGAGGTACAACAATTGAGTTCATGAACTCATCCTAAAAAACTGCTACGTACCTCATTGCTGAATATCACTATGGTCACCTTCAAAGTACTCCCCTTGGGAAGCTATGCACTGATGCCATTGCCTAGTCTACTCTTGAAAACAACTTTGGAACTCTTTCTGGAATGGCCATCACAGCTGTTGTCATATATTTTTGGTGTCCTGAATGTCATCAAAATGTCTTCCTTTCAGTATCTCCTTTACCTTCTGAAGTCATTGGGGGACAGATCAGATGAGGAAGGAAAGTATTTCAATACAGTTATTTGCTTACTGGCTGAAAACTCCCTCACAGACAGTGCCGTGTGAGCTGGTGCATTGTTGTGATGCATTGGCCATGAATTGTGGGCTACATGTTTAGGTCATTTTTGTCTTTTTCAGAGAACCTTTTAAGCACTTCCCAATAGTAAACTTGGTTAACTTTGTCCATTTGGTACAGATTCATAATGAATAATCCCTCTGATATCAAAAAAGGTTGGCAACATTGTTTTTTTGTTTTTGTTTTTTTGTTTTTTTTCCAGCTGAGCCATCCTGCTACCTGTTGGCAGCTCAACGGCAACTCAGCTCGGGCTGGCATCGAACCGCTGTTGCTCAGAGCTCAGCTCGCACTCTTGAGCGAGCTCTTAACCAACTGAGCCACTCAGCCGGCCCTTGGCAACATTGTTTTGATGCTTGATTTGGACTGATGGAACTTTTTTGGTCATGGAGACTTGGCTGACTTCCATTGTGCACTTTGATTCTTTGTTTCAGGGTTGTATTGATACACCCATGTTTCACCACCAATGATAACATGGCCCAAAACATTGTCTTGCTTCTCCAAAAAATCTTGGCAACCTTTGACTCATCTTTGCTTTTGTTCATTGGTGAGTACCTTCGGTACCATTTTTGCACACACCTATCTCATGCCAAGATTTTCAGTTAAGATTTTCTTAACTGTTTCTCCATCAGTATTTACTTAGTCTGCTATGCTTCTCACAGTCAGCCAATGATTTTGACGCACAATTCAATGAAGTTTTGCAATGTTTTCATCAATTTTGCTTGTTACTGGCCACCCTGACTTCTCTTTATCAGTGATGCATTATCTCCCCTCAGAAAAACATTTAATCCATTTGTACACTGCAGTTTTCTTCATGGCGTTATCCCCATGAATTTGGACTAACATGACCCTGATTTCACTTCCACTCTTGCCAAGTTTAACAAATTTAATGTTTGTTTGTTGCTCTAATTCAAGGTCATGCTTACAACGGCACACAAAAACACAACAACAATAGTGAATGTCACTCAGCAAGACACTGCCACACATCGACATGAACACAGCTGTGAGACACTGATATACCATTATTATGAAAACTTACCGAGCTGTCTGTATGGTGCCAATGTAAGCGCATGGTGGCAAGTCCTTGAACTTAATTGTCAGACTCGTATAATAAACAATATTTTATATGTTTTATTATTTATGTTAGCTTAGGGCCAGATAAGATCTAGTCAGCTGCAGCTTGTTAGGGCAGACTGGGGAATTAGCAAACTTGAAATTAGATGTCTGATATGTGTCCAATATCTGTCCATCAGGTATAATAGGTACCCATTGTCTAGCAGCAACCAGTGCCACTACGTTATGTGAGAGGATATGGTAGATGTGGCATTCAGATTAAGACAACTGGAAAGACTCGAGGAGACTGTTTTGAAGAGGGGTTTTACGGGCAGGATTCCAGTTCGTAGGATAGGGTTAGGTAGATACATTGCAGCAAGAATAAGGCAGAGTACTGATCCTTTGAAGACTCAGTCATAGGGTACAACTGAGTGCAGGTTGGTAAAGTAGTGGGTCTGCAGGAGTTAAGCAGAAGCTTTTCCTTAACTCCCTCCTCATCAGAAATAAAAACACAAACTGGTAGTACTTAATTTGTTGCAAAGTTCATAAGTGGCGTGCTAAATTTTTACAGAAATCAGAACTCATGGTCAAGAACTGGGGCAAGCTAAGTATGTACGTTGGTCCAGGTGATCCTAATTGTGCTTAGGAGTTGAATCATTTGGAGTTTTAGGGAATGTGAGTAGACGTGGAGATGAGGAAGTTTGCTGAGCACTTTCAATAGGAGTACAGATGGATGTTGCCAGTTCTGTTTCTGTCTGGCTTTAGTTTCTGGCAGTGTATAGTGATGCCATATCTGTGTAACTGTGTCCCAGCTTGCTCCTTCCCCTCTTCCTGAAAGTAAAAGTTGTTTTGGAAGTGTTGTGGTATTAGGTGTATTCAATTTGTTTATTTAGTTATTTTATTTTTATTTTTTTAAAAAGATTTTATTGGGAAATTGGGGGAGGGGAACAACGTTGGGGAATCGGGGAAGGGGAACAGACAAGTTGCTGTCCTTTTGTTCTTCAGTCTAGTTGTGGAGGACATCGCTTCACTGGCCCATGTTAGTATTATCAATGTGCTTTTCCCGGGTGAGGCAATCGCTCGCCGGTCATTGGACGGCTGCTCACAGCAGCTCACGAAAGCTCACGCCCACTGCCGGTCAGCCCTCTGCAGCCTATGCCAACTAGCGGCAGCCCAGCTCCAGGTTGAGCTGTTGTTCACCATCTTAGCTGTAGGGGGCGCAGCATCAGTGACCCTCATGTTGGATCCAAACCGGGACCCTCCTGCTCAGAGCTGGGGTCCCAAGCAAGTTTTTAACCAATGCGCCCCTTGGCCATCCCTATTTAGTTATTATAGAAAATCTTTTTACTTTTGGCCCCCTCCCTTCCTTTTGTATAGTATATTTTAAGTTTGCAAGGGCAGATGATTTGACCTAATCTACAGTTAGTAAGGAAATGTAGGTGGAGACATTAATTCTTTATGTATGCAGGTTTCTTCTAGTCATTCTCCAGATTACCTATTTCCTGTATAAGTACTACCATTAGAAATTCCTTAGTGTGTGAAAGGGTTGTGAAGGTGGTCAAGTGTATGGTCATAGATGGTAACTAGATTTTTGGGGTGTTCACTTTGTAGTGTTTACATACAATGTATTATAATGTCATGCACTTGAATCTTAAATAATTAAAAAAAGAGATTCTTTAGGACTCCATCCAGGTTCTTGGAGAAAATATACTTGCAAATGATATATGTGGTAACTGTAATGTGAGTATGCTATCAAGAAACTTTCAGGTTAAAATTATGTTACTGGACCGAGTGTACATGATCATTGCTTGATTTGTTATTCTTTTCACCTTGTCATTTACTCAGAGTAGACTATAGCAGAAATTGGGGCATTACATAGAGGGAGGAAAAATATCTTTTTGAGCAAAGAGAAATCTTTTTAAAAGGTTATTAATAAAGCTGCAGTAGATTTCCATCTTCTTTTGAAGGTATGTATATATCATGTATATGTTTTGTAAGCTTTTCATTTCTTGTCATATATATTCAAAGTTGCCATGTATCATTTGACATAAGGAATGATAGTAAATTTCCTATTTTGATGAGGAACTTAGTCTACCTTTTAACATTCACAGTCTCAACCTAAATGACAGGCTTCTGTCTATCTCCTAAGAAAGTAGATAGGCCAATAAAAACAACATACTTTTGGGTCGGTTTTTTTGTTTGTTTGTTTTTAAAATTTTATTGGGGAATTGGGGGCAGGGAACAGACAGGTTGCCTTTTGTTCTTCAGTCTAGTTGTGGAGGACATTGCTTCACTGGCCCATGTTGGTATTGTCATTGCGCTCTTCTCAGGTGAGGCAGATCAGTCGCCGGCCTCTGGATGGCCGCTCACTGTAGCCTATGGCAGCCCACTGCAGCAGGCGCTGCATCTACGCCATACCCAGGGACTCACAGAAGCCCAGATCCAGGTTGTTCACGATCTTAGCTAGAGGGCAGTGTCACTGGCCCTCATGTGGGATCCGAACTGGGACCGCTGGCGTCCCAAGCCAGCTCTCAACCAACGCACCACTCGGCTGGCCCTGGGTCGTGTTTTAATAGTTGAAAGAAAGTTTCTGTTCCCTGCTAATATTGAGTAGGTGACTATAATAAAGGTAATTTTATGATAGAATTCATAGTTTTTTGTAGATGCACAACTTTTTGAGTTTAGAGATCTGGAATATGAATAAATCAGGCATTAGGAGCAGAGATTGTTTTATAATTTCTCAGTTCAAATTTTAAGAGAGGACATTAAAAAATAAATTTCCACCTTTTTTTTTTTTTTTTGAGGGCAGTGTCAGTGGCCCTCTTATGTGGGACCAAACCGGGGCTGCTGGCTTCCCAAGCCAGCGCTTAACCACTGCACCACTGAGCCAGTCCTTCCACCTTCTTAATTTATGTTTTTTTCATACTAACAAGAAAATTGTAAATTAAAAATTTAAAAATCACCCACATTTTCACCGCCCTGATATGTTAACTGTTTTTCTTTGCTGCTTTTCTTATTAATACTGCATCGTAATATAGGGCTTTTAATGTATTAAACTACCCATGTTGCTACACGGCCATCCTAAGTAGTTTCAGTGTATGTTATATTAATTAAATTTTTGTATCATAAATTAATCCATGGCCAGACATTTAGGAAGTTCTTATTTTTAAGTGTTTGTATTACAATGATGGTGGCATTTCAGAAGGGTGTATACATTTCCTAGATGTGATCTTCATAGATTGAAAGGTGTAACCCTTTTGGGAGAGAGTGTTAAGATAAGGAGCTGGCATGTGGTATATGTGCTGAATTCACTGGCTTTTAGTAGTTCAAGATTCATTTTTAGGGAAAGAAGTAATAAACCAGCTACTTTTAAGTGCTCCCCCACTCCTCAATAATATGTGGATTCTTAGGGACCCTGTTTAGTGATGGCTGTATTTTGTAGTTTATTTTCTATTTGGAGACCACTTGGTTTGAATTAAAAGACCTTTGAAACAATTATTATTTTATAAAAAATCAAAAGGTAAGATTTTTAAACTATCAAAGAAAAACAGGTTGTCTTTGTGTTATTTTTTACTTTTTCTGGGGGTTAATTTTAATGAATTTAGCAAGTCATTTTGAGTTAAAGATGCAAACATAATTATATAATTTTTATACATTTGTGTTTACATCCTACAGAAGTTGGTGTCTAACAGATTTTAAGAACTGAAAGGAAAAGTTTTTTGTTATTGAATTAATTTAACTTGGAGTCTAAACTTTGAGTAACAAGCTTTAAACATATTCATTATAGTTAGATAACTAAAATAGTTATGGTAATCAAGTTTCAACATTTAGATCTCTGTTTATATGAAAAGCAGTGCCTTTTTGAGTGTTTACTTGAATTTAACATAGAAGTAATCTATAATGACCTATTACTTTCTAATCCAAAATTATATATGAATGTATTTAACAAACATTTAATGGCTGTATATTATACACGTAAGCTTAAGGAAGTGGTCTTACAGTATATTGTTCAACATATGTACAAATTTGGTCACTTAGTTTTCAGTAAGGAGAAGCAGAAGCTAGTTGTTGTTGGATGTATTTTTCCTAGAAGGAGAATAGTGATTGAGAGTTAAAGCAAATTTCATTTCTATGCTTTGTCCACCAAATCTGTTGGAATGTTAACTCTTTTATAGTAGTTGTGGAGAATTGGTACATTTGGTAAAAATCTCTAAAGCTTTTCCTTGACACTAGGTAAGAGCTCCACCTTGTGATCTTTGAGCATATTTTTTTAAAAATTAACCTAGAGTAGGCAAGAAATGGTAGGGTGAGTTTGATTATTAAATTCATACTTTTATTGAATATTACATATTCTTAAGTAAAATTTTTCATTTCCCAACTTAGGTCAAATGGTATTAAGAACACTTAAAGACCTTGTTTGTGAATTTTTTTAAAGCTTTTATTGGGGAATTGGGGTAGGGGAAACAGCGTTGGGGAATCGGGGAAGGGGAACCGACAAGTTGCTGTCCTTTTGTTCTTCCGTCTAGTTATGGAGGACGTTGCTTCACTGGCCCATGTTGGTATCATCATTGTGCTCTTCCCGGATGAGGCAGATCGGTTACCAGCCTCTGGACGGACGCTCATGGCGGCTCTTGGCAGGTCACACCAAGAGCCTGCCAAGCTCTCAGCTGCCAGCTGCTCACGCTGGCTGCCGGCCACTCACTGTGGCCTGTGGCAGTCCACTGCAACAGAGGCTGCAGCCCGCACTTTTGCCGGCAACTCACGGCAGCCCAGCTCCAGGTGGAGCTGTTGTTCACCAACTTAGCTGTAGAGGGCAGTGTCACTGGCCCATGTGGAATCCGAACCTGAGCCTCCCTGCTCAGAGCTGGCCTCCCAAGCCAGCAGCCAGCTCCCAAACAACGCGTCACTTGGGTGGATCACTTTGTGAAATTTGGTCTTAACCTGCTTTTTCTTTAGGTGGCCACCAAGTACTAGATTCACTTGTAAATAAAAGAAAAACATAACATAAAAAAGAAAGTTACACACATAATTAAGAGCTTCAGACCCAGCTTATTTTCTCTTTTTTTGTTGTAGACTCGTCATTTGCTCTTAGGTCATTCTCTGTTTTAAGAACTGCATCTTTGACCTTCAAAAGTAGAAATAATACCCTTCCTATAGGCAAACTTATATTTATTTTAGTCACAAGTGGAGTAAGTCTGTTGTCCATATGATATTATTGGTATTTAAATTGATTGTAAGTTCCTTGAGGGAATAGGGAATAGATCAAAGTTAACCTTTTCTCCTCTTCCCTATTCAGCACAATGTGGTATTATCACAAAGTGGTTATTTGTTAATAAGCCGGGCTATGGACTGTATGTTTTGTCTATGGTAGAAGAACCTGTATTTAAAGTGTTTTAAAATTCTGTCTTAGATTATTTTTATTAGCTCCTTTTAACTGTGCTGTACATAATCAGCAAAAAAAGTTATAGAATTTTTAGATATTTTGCATTATAGTTTAAACTTGTATTAAGGATTTCAGGACCAGTACAAGAGTCAAATTATGTTCCTAGTTAAGGTAATGTTTTTTAAAAGCCAGGCTAGAGCGCTGGCCGAGTGGCACAGTGGTTAAGCACTGGCTTGGGACACCAGCGGCCCCTGTTCGGGTCCCACATATGAGGGCCAGTGACACTGCCCTCAAAAACAAAACAAAACAAAAAAACCATAAAAGCCAGGCTAGAGAATTAACACATTTTAAAAATAATTTTCTGTAATACAAGCTTTTTTCTTTGTGTCTGTTGTTGCTATTGTGTCACTACAATAGTTGTAACAAATGTATATATAGAACAGTCGGATGGCAAGGGAAAAAAGTCCTTATTTACTGAAACTCATTAGCAGGCTCAAGGGAATTTAGTTTTGTTTTTTTTCTTTTAAGATTTTATTGGGAAACTGGGGGAGGGGAACAGCATTGGAGAATCTGGGAAGTGGAACAGACAAGTTGCTGTCCTTTTTGTTCTTCAGTCTAGATGTGGCGGACGTCTCTTCACTGGCCCATGTTGGTATCATCATTGCGTTCTTCCCGGGGGAGGGAGTCGGTTGCTGGCCATTGGCCGGCCACTTACAAAAGTTCACGCCAGCTGCTGGTCAGCTCCATGGCAGCCCAGCTCCAGGTTGAGCTGCTGTTCACCATCTTAGCTGTAGAGGGTGCAGCATCACTGGCCCACATGTGGGATCAAACTGAGGTCTTGCTACTCAGAGCTGACACCCCAAACCAGTTCTTAACCAATGCACCAGTCAACCTGCCCGGGAATTTAGTTTTTGACTGTAGATACCCTTCCCAATATTTTTGGTGTGTTTACATTAAATATGGCATTCCCTTTCTTAAAGGAATTGTCTGTCTTAGAAGAAAGAAGCAGACCATCGTTTTACCCACGTAAATATATGAATATATTTCTGACATTGGGGTGTTCCAGAAGATGATAAAGAAATGATAGCAGCTCCAGAAATACCAACTGATTTTAATCTACTACAGTAAGTATAGTACAATGATTTTTAAATACTTGTTTTTTTCCACAAAATAGGAAACAGATGAACTTCAGTTAAAATTACTTCTTATTGAGAATATGTAATACATAAAATACAGGATGGTATGTATACTTTGAAGCAGTTTATATTAATGTTCATTGGGCTCTGTGACGGTAATTATTTCATGCTTTTTTTTTAAGAGGGCAGTGTCACTGGCCCTCATATATGGGATCTGAACTGGGGTCGCTGGTGTCCCAAGCCAGCTCTTAACCACCGCACCACTCAGCTGGCCCAATTTCATGGTTTTTTGTACTGTTTTAAATTTATTTTTAATTTAGATACTGCACAATTTAGTATATCTGCTGTGCAGTTGAATCCACACTTCATTTTACAAATAGTAGCTATTTGGAGGGAGTGTCATGAAATTCTTAAAAAGTTAAGCCTTCTCATTAGTAAGGAATATATACTACACAGTAGTATTTAGGATGGAATGTCAACTTTCTATTATAAAATCAAATATTGATAGGTTAAAACAAATCTTGGAGGTTAGGACATGCTCTCCATATTTTTGCAGAAACAATGTACATACTTATTAATCCATTAAGTGACTTCATCTTAAAAGCTGCCTGTACTCCTTATTCAACTTTTATTCTAATTACTCTGTGTTGATATTGGAAAGAATTTGAGCTACTACATGTAATAGTGATGTTCATACTAAGTTACAGTTTAACAAGGTGCCTCAGTGAAAAGTGAAATTTCAAATTGCTTGTGGATCCCTTTACTTTACACATACATATACCACCGTATATTTACTATGTGGTTCTTTATAAGTCTTGCAAACTAGGGTCTGGTTGCTAAAATTTTTTGAAAACAGCATATGGGTACCTTGTACATAATAGCAGCCAGTGTCTCCTTTTGATGGTATATAAAAATAATTTTATTTTCAGTGGAACTAAGGATCTACTAGAATATCACCAATATTTCAAAGTATGATTTTTAATGTGATTTTAATCCCAGTGTGTATTGACTCTATTTTAAGATACTTGAGGAAATTTTCTTGTTTTTGTTGGTTTGAGGGAAGATATAGGATAGTCTGAGAAAATTAATTTTGGTTTGACTATTGTAAAATTATCTTAGGAAATTTCTTAAATATTTTAAGGTTTGAGACTGTTAAAAAGGTTTATATTCTAAACTAGAAACTAGACTGTTGACCTTTTAGGCAGTTTTTGGTAATTAGGGCCTGCAATAGAATAATGGATAAGAGAGAGTTGATTTGTGGTGGTAGAATAGATAGCATTTGATTGGGTATGGGAGGTTGGGGCAGGGTAAAGAGTGGAAGATTCAGTCATATGATAGATGACTTGAAGTTTCAAGCCACTCAAAGATTAAGACAGTATGATACATACATGTGTCTGTTTCACCTAGGATGGGTTTTTGTTGTTGTTTGGTTTTGTTTTGTTTTTTGAGGGCAGTGTCACTGGCCCTCATATGTGGGACCCGAACCAGGGCCACTGGCTTCCCAAGCCAGCGCTTAACCACCGCACCACTCCACTGGCCCTTTTGTTGTTGTTTTGATCTTAAAAGCAGAGGAAAGCATTGGAGAAATAAAGACTCAAACATTTTTTTCTCTGGTTAAGGATATTTTAAACTCCTATACTGATTACTCCAACTTTCTTCAGGTTTTCCCAGTTAGTAATTAGACCTCTAGTGTCTCATTCATTTAGTTGGGATAGCCTGAAGATAAAGATTAAGGCTGTAATTGAGCCTTTGATTACTCTGTGGCTATTGGAATATTTATTGCAAATGACTATTTGCAGACTAATAGCAGTTACTGAACTAAGAGAGATGGTGTCTCACAAATATCTTGGGAAGAAGGAAGTATTAATTATACACCAAGATACTTAAAAACATTTTTTTAAAAAATGATTTTCTTGGGGATTGGGTGAGGGGATCAGCTTTGGGGAATCGGGAAAGGGGAACAGACAAGTTGCGGTCCTTTTTTGTTCTTCAGTCTGGTTGTGGAGTATGTTGCTTCACTGGCCCATGTCGGTATCATCATTGTGCTCTTCTCAGGTGAGGCAGATCGGTCGCCGGCCTCTGGATGGTTGCTCACCGGGGCTGTTGGCAGCTCATGCTGGCTGCCGGCCACTCATTGTAGCCTATGGCGGCCCACTGCAGCAGGGGCTGCAGGTACGCCATCGCTGGCCATCTTAGCTATAGAGGCAACCAGATGGAGCTGTTGTTCACCACCACCTTTGCTGTAGAGGGCAGTGTCACATTCCTCATATGTGAGATCCGAACCGGTGCCCCGCTGTTCAGAGCTGGCGTCCCAAGCCGGCTCCTAACCAATGTGACACTCGACCAGCCCCCAAAAAACATCTTTTTGTTTTGTTTTGTTTTTTTTCAAGGCCATATAGACATGTGAGAAGAATATTTTCAGCAATCTCCTTAAGTAAGATGTTAACAGGCATGAGTTTCAGCATTAATATTATAGTAGTAATTCAGTTTTGGGTGCATTAACACTCGAAAATGGCATTTACTACAGGCCCATTCCTCACAGCATTATAGCATATAGTTAGGATTGCCACTATCTTCAATGCATTGTTTAAATTACTTTGTAGGTAAGAGCTGTAAATAGTAATCCCTGCCCCCCGCCCCCCCGCAGCATCTTAACCATTACAACCTCTGGACAGCTTGTTATTGTAGCAATAAACCTGGAAATAGAAGAAATCCAGTTACAGAGAGCTAGCTTTAGAAAGATAGCTTTTCACTTTGATCCATATATTTTTAAGTAAGTCTGGTATTAGATTTACATGTAAGAGTGGTAAAACCTCTATCTTTTATGGGTATGGCTCAATTCTAAAATCCACTCTGACCCAAATACTTAGTATGCCTCGTCTTAAAGCATTTAAATGTGGGTATGTTACTACTACTTAGATAGATAGACCTATGTTAACATATGTAGGAAGCATCACACATGTATTTAAATTAGTCTGCTTCCTAATGTGTGAGAAAATCCAGATTATACACAGCACCCCTCCTACTGCAAAATAAGGTACAATTCTTAGACCTGTAGATTTTTACCATGGAGATTGCAAAGATTGTAGAGATTTCATTCTTTCCTGCATATACATTGTTTATAGATAACAAATTTGAAAGGTTGTCACTTATCCAAGATCACATCGTTTCGTAGTACCAAAACCAGTTCTGACTGTAGCTCATCACCTCTTTACTTTGTAAAGGATTTTGGTCAATTATCGTACTTCTCTACTGTATTTCAAGTGATTTAGTTTACAAAAATGTGTGTTTTATACATACCGTTTCAGAAATACATGTTTTCTATAGTTATACCTCGATTTAGAAATATTTTTTAAAAGATTTTATTGGGGAATTGGGGAATGGGAAACGCATTGGGGAATCGGGGAAGGGGAACAGACAAGTTGCTGTCCTTTTGTTCCTCAGTCTAGTTGCGGAGGACGTTGCTTCACTGGCCCATGTTGGTATTCTCATTGGGCTCTTCCCGGATGAGGCAGATTGGTTGCCGGCCTCTGGATGGTCGCTCATTGTGGCTCTTGGCAGCTCATGCTGGCTGCCAGCCGCTCACGCTGGCTGCCGGCCACTCACTGTAGTCTATGGCAGCCCACTGCAGCAGGGGCTGCAGTGTACACCGTCGCCGGGGCTCACACAGCCCAGCTCCAGGTGGAGCTGTTGTTAGCTGTAGAGGGCAGTGTCACTGGCCCTCACATGTGGAATCCAAACTGGGGCCGCTGGCATCCCAAGCCATTTCTTAACCAATGTGCCACTCGGCCAGCCCAAGAAATATCTTTTGAGTGAGGTAGGAGAGGACAGGATCTTTAATATTGCTAAAACCCCTAATAAAATTCATCCAATACCTACCTAGTGTTATACAGTTTTCCCTGAGCACACCAGGATCTTTGAATCAGAAAATGAAACCAGCCATTACAACAGAACACCATAGTTCCTACAGTTAAAATTTTGAGAGATGCTGGCTTCGTTTTTATTTGGTTAAAAATTAACAAAATAAAAAAATAAATGTTTAGACGTTTGTGTTTTAGGTTATTGTTTTTGTAGTTGATTATGTAATTTTACATGTTTGGTAATGTGCGATGGTATGATTTGGACAATCGTCTTAATTACATTTAATGCTAGTATGGAGTTTGGTAATGAGTTAATCAAACCTTTCTTTTAGAAAGTATCGCAAAATTAGAAACACCATCTACCTTGCTAAGGAAGGTTTTAAATAATTGTTTATCTTTCTGTCACAGGGAGTCAGAAACACATTTTTCTTCTGACACAGATTTTGAAGACATCGAAGGAAAAAACCAAAAGCAAGGCAAAGGAAAAGTATGTACAGAACATATGTCTTTATTTTGATTCTTTAAGTTCTTCATATACATACATGCCAATATATTTGTATTTATTATGTAGAGTTCTTTTAGATATAACTCAGATATTTTTTTCTTTTAAAACTGCCCCCCCTTTTTTTTTTGATTGGTATGGTAAGCCTTCTGTACACATGGTGGTTTCCTTGCCTTCCAGATCAAATATCTTCACTACTGTAAAGTTGAAATTAATAATACACTGTTGTTTTGGGCGGTTTATTTTGTAAAGGACAGTGTATTAAGTAAAATGTGATATTCTGTTGGCTTTATTTTTATTTACACATGAGTAATTAAATATAAAGCAAAGCAGTAAATAAACTTAGTTATTCGAAAGCACCCTAAAAATATAACCTACAACCAGTTTATATCTAGTGAGTTACGATGGACAATAGTTTTACTTCTGTATAAGTAATGTCGAGGATAAAGACAAATAAAGAATAAAGTGATGTTTTAAGTCAATAGAATGCAAGGTTAGAGTATGAGTGGGTACCCTGAGAGCTCTGGATAAGTTGGCAAATGGTTAAATTATTTTGCTATTTTGGAAAGGATATTTGACTCTGCGTGTGTGTAAATACATGGGGCAAAATATCACTTCTTTTTGTTCAGCATTGTCTTTCCCAAGATGAAGTTTGGCTTTGTGTTTTCTCATGACACACTTACTTTTAAAAATCTAAATATAGAAATGTCCAATGAACAAAGCAAAAATTTCCCATAAACCTATCACTCACAGATTATTTATTCTTTAAACATTTTGATGAACATAATTCTGTATATATGCCTATGTATATAATCATTAACATAGAATTTTACTTAAATGTATATCACACCATGCTAACGGTTTTTTAAAAAAAACTCAGTGGTATGTTGTCAGCAGCTTTTCTATCGGTAAATTTTTCCTGTCCGTAATTTTTTTTTAAAAGATTTTATTGGGGAATTGGGGGAGGGGAACAGACATGTTGCTGTTCTTTTGTTCTTCAGTCTAGTTTTGGAGGACATTGCTTCACGGGCCCATGTTGGAATCATCATTGCGTTCTTCCCGGATGAGGCAGATCGGTCGCTGGCCTCTGGACAGCTGTTCACAGCTTCTCTTGGCAGCTCACACCAGCTGCTGTCCGCTCACGCTGGCTGCCGGCCACTCACTGTAGCCTATGGCAGCCCACTGCAGCAGGGGTTGCAGCTATGCCGTCCTGGGGACTCAAAGCCCAGCCCCAGGTGGAGCTGTTGTTTACCATCTTAGCCGTAGAGGGCAGTGTCACTGGCCCTCATATGTGGGATCCGAACCGGGGCCACATGTGTCCCATGCCGACTCTTAACCAATGTGCCACTCGGCTGACCCCTCCTGTCTGTAATTTTTAATGGTGTCGTAGCATCCCATTTTATGTATGGAACATGATTTATTTAACCAGTTCATAGAATACTTTTCTAGAGTGCACATAATTCATTTGTTTCATAATTTAATATGGTTTCTTAGTCCCTTAAAAAAGTAGTAGTTTTACTGAAAGAGAGAGAAAAAGTGTGAATGAATTAAAGTGTTGTCATGGCTATCCCAAGACAACCACAGTTCTAGGGGGTAGTATATCGTTATTCATCAGAGAACCATTTTTCTTTTTCGGCAACCATCTTGCAAAAACTCAAGCTCTACTGTTGACTTTGATTTAATTTACATGTTGGGACAAGATTCACAGTGGCATCTGCATAGAGGACTCCCCAAAGTTTTTGTGCTACAGATTAGTTAACTTTATATAGCCACTGCTGTGAGTGAGGTGCTAGGGATCAGATCAGAGATTTATTATAATAATAAGAGTAGCCATGTTTGATACTATATTATGCATGTACCATGCACAGTGCTAATAATTTTACATGTTATCTAATTTATTTATTTATTTATTTTAGCTGAGCCATCCTGCCACCTGTTGGCAGCTCAGCCACAGCTCAGTTCAGGCTGGGCATCAAACTCCTGTTGCTCAGAGCTCAGCTTGCTCTCTTGAGCCAGCTCTTAACCAACTGAGCCACTCGGCTGGCCCTAATTTAATTTTTGAACAGCTCTGTGGATTAGAAAATTTCCTTATTTAATAGATAGGAAACTAAGGTCCAGAGAATTCATTGGTTAAAAAGAACTTGAGCTCACATCTGTTAAAGATGGTGCATTTAATCCACTATAGTATACTATCTCATAATCTTTTATTAGAGATATTTTTCCTTTATATGATGAAACCCAGGTTAGCATATTTACTTCTTGTGTACTTCCCTGTATTATTCCTTGCACATTGTTTTTTCTAGCACAGCTTATATACACTAAGCCGTTTTAATTGAATTAGTTTTTCATACCAACAGGGAATATTGAGGGATATGATAGATAAATTACAAATATGTAGCTCCATGTTAATTTAAGAACTAACATTTTATACTTTTTTAGTGTATTCTTTGTAGTTGATCTTTTCTTTCACCCTTATCTCTGGAATTCCTTTTACTGGGCACAAAAGCCTTTCATCCTACAATTAGGAATTAATGACAGGTTCACAAGGACTGAATCTCTTTAACAAAATAATGTAAATTAGCAAGTAGTAGCTTGCAATTTTTAGGAAGGTGTTTGAAGTAGTTAAAAGTTGGGTGGTTTTGGACTTTTGGAGGAAGAGGAAGGACCCTTTATGGAATAAAGTATAGAAACATACAGGCTGTCAGTGGAATTAAATTTGTAGACCTGGCTGTACATCAGGGGTCTGCAAACTATGATCTGTTTTTCTATTGCCTATGAGTTAAGAATCGTTTTTACATATTTTAAAATATTAATTGGGGGAGGGGAACAGTGTTGGGGAATTGGGGAAGGGGACCAACCAAGTTGTTGTTCTTCATTCTTAGTTGTGGAGAGCACCAGTTGCCATCTGTCTTCCCATCGGCAGCTCATGGCCTTTAAGCTCAAGGTGCTGTGTTACAATCTGTTTCGGGTGGTCATAGCCACCATCCCGTGTGGGAGTTGAACCAACAGCCTTGTGTTTTTTTTGTTTTTTTTTGAGGGCAGTGTCACTGGCCCTCATCTGTGGGACCGAACCAGGGCTGCTGGCTTCCCAAGCCAGTGCTTAACCATTGTGTCACTCCGCCAGCCCCAGCAGCCTTGTTTGTTAAGAGCTCACGCTTGGGGTGTGGGGTCACGAATTGAGGGAGGGTGGTTGTCACTTTCAGGGATAAAAAGTATAACTATTGCACTGTGTAGTACACCTGAATCTAACTTTTTGTTTTTGGTGTTTTTTTTTTTGAGGGCAGTGTCACTGGCCCTCACATGTGGGACTGAACCAGGGCTGCTGGCCTCCCAAGCCAGCGCTTAACCACCACACCACTCGGCCGGCCCTAATTTTTTTTTTTAAAGTTTATTTTACAATAAAAGAATTTAAAAGAAATAAGTGTACGCCCTATCCATTGAGCTATCCGGGTGGTGGCTCAGCTCAAGGTGCTGAGTTCAGTCATAGTTGGGGGCGGGCCTAGCCCACCTTTGGACAGGCAGTCTTGTTGTTAGGAGTAAGTGCTCTCACCAGCTGAGCCATCCTGCCACCTGTTGGAAGCTCAGCTCGGGTGCAGCATCACTGGCCCATGTGGGAATCGAACCAGTGGCCCTGTTGCTCAGAGCTTGCGCTCTTCCAACTGAGCCACTCGGCTGGTTCCGGTTTTACATTTTTAAAGGGATGTAAAAATAAAGAATATGTGACAGACGAATTATATGGTCCACAAAGCCTAAAATATTTATTATGCTATCTGGTACTTTACAGAAAGTTTGCCAACCCTTGCTCTAGATCATAGAAATGTTTAGGTCTAAAAGAGACCTTAGAAACAATCTAGTACAACTCTGGCATTTTAGAAATGAGGACTCCAAGTTAGGGAATGACTTGTATTTCTGTAACAAGTTATAAAAGCTGTGGGAGGTATTTTATAACTCAGGCACATAGGTATCCTATTCACTTATTTATGAAGCCCCCCACCCCAAATATTGGCAACTTGCTTATAAAGGGGCTTCATTTCCATAGTGTTAATAATTTTTGATGATAAATAAGTGTTGGAGGGATGGCCTAGAACAAGAATGAGGTTTGTATAACCATTTAGGCTGTTTAGAATTCTTTTGTCAGTAAACTGCAATGATTTATGAGGACTCACAATATGCATCAAGTTAAAATGTTTGCCTATGTATGATTTACTTATTTGATAAAGAGATTTGTTATTCTTGCTGCCCACTCCAGTCTGAACCCTATAGCAGGAACGCTATTAAGTAGGCACAGTTTTATTATTACTTTACAAATTAGAACTCTCTGAAGCATGGTGTGGTTAATTTAACTAACTTGCTTAATTGAGATCATCATTCAGCTAATAGGAGTAGAAGTTTGGCCTCATGCAGTCTGTCAGTCTGCTGAGGTTCTGCACCTAACTACAATGTCATGTGAAGTGCAAGGTAGTATAAATGAAAAGATTGATACCACAAAGAGGCTGTCACAACCATATCATTTTATATGACGTGTATGGCACTCCCCTTTCGGTATAAGCATAATTATGCAGCCTATCAGCTGCTTCTGTAGTTTTATTTTTAACTCTCGGAGATAATGATATAACTTAACCAACTTGTATTTTTATGCAGACTTGTAAAAAAGGCAAAAAGGGCCCAGGAGAAAAGGGCAAAGGTGGAAATGGAGGAGGAAAACCTCCTTCTGGTCCAAACCGAATGAATGGTCATCACCAACAGAATGGAGTGGAAAACATGATGTTGTTTGAAGTTGTGAAAATGGGCAAGAGTGCTATGCAGGTAATGTTTATTATGTTCTTCCCACTTTATTTGTACATTTTAAACTTTAGTGAGTTATATAAATATATTCCTGATTTTCTAATTGTGTTTAAAAATCTTCTGTCACTATTTATTAGGAAAAAAACAATAAATTAATCATAAAACTAAGGATGTGTCTGTTGAGACATAAGACTTTTACTCTGTGTCTTGAGTCATTTTCTGCTGGATTATTTCCTTTTAATGGCATACAATAAATTATTCGGTAAAAAATATGCTGATGTAAACTCTGACTATGAAGTTTCAATTTCCTCTGAATTTATATAGCTGCCATTAAAATATGAAGTCCTTTGCCCAATAGAATTCTTGGTTGAATGACATAATATAACTACTATCCACTTTAGTGAATTGAATTCTTTTGATCACTGTTATTACATATTTTACTACTTGTGCTGTTTTGTAGCAGAAGAGTAAAACAAAGTTAGTTATATCCATGTCAAGTCATCCTTGTTTTGTTTCTTTTGCATAATTTTATGATGATAGAATTTAGCTTCATGATGGAAGATAGACCCATGGTTTTTAAATACTAAATAAACACAATACTCAGAATATACATACTTAGTAAAGTTATTACATAATTTATAAAAGCTATAAGGAAAAAAGTATTCTTATAGATTTTTCCTTTATAGAATTAACTTTAATCAACAAAAGGTGCACATGGATGGTTTAGGGAGAACTAGCCATTTAAGCTTTTTGTTAATGAATAACTGAAATGTTAAATCTTATTTATAAATATGGACTTATCTAAATATGTGTGGTTTTTGTAAAATTGTTCCAATTATTTATTGCTGCATAATTAACCACCCCAAACTTAGTGATACAAAAGAACAACCATTTTACTATGCTTAATGGTTCTATGGGCCTAAGATACAGACAGACTAAATAGGGTTGGCTCATCTGTGCTCCCATCCCATGATGGCTGGGTCCTTAGCTGAGATTGCCTTAGCTGGGACCTTAGCTGAGATGTATGTCATGTAGCGTAAAATTCATCCTTCCAAAGTGTAAATTTAGTGGGGTTTTTTTAGTATATTAAGAGTTGTTCTGCTATCACAACTATCTAATTTTAGAATATTTTTTAATACCCCGGAAAGAAACCTCTTGCCCATTAGCAGTCACTTTCTTCTCACCTGCCCCAGGTCCAGGCAACCACTAATCTACTTTCTATTAACAGTTACGGACTATAGTCATCTGGAGGCTTCTTCACTCATGTTTGGTGCCTAATCTGGAATGACTTGAAAACTGGGGTCAGCTGGAACTGTTAAATGGAAGACCTACAATTGGTCCTTCCATGTGCTTCTTACAGTATGGTTTCTGGGTTCAGAGAGTGTATTATACTGAACAGGAGTGTCTAGTTTTCTAGTGCTCCAAGAACCCAATGCAGAATTTGAATGGCCTTATGTGACCTAATCTTGGAAACATCGTTTTTACTGCACTATGTTCTGGAGGAGACATAGACACCCCCTGCCCTGCTTTTTTATTGAGGAACAATGTTAAACAAATTGGGACTGTGTTTTACAACTTTCACAGTTACATAATGCATTCTATGTACTGTGTCATAGTTGGGAATAATTTTAAACATGTTTCTTTCATAAATTGAGTTGGTTAACATACACAAACTTTTAAAATACAGAAAAGGACTGAAATCTAGAAATTGAGTCAAGTTTTAGAATATCTCTTGTCATTCTCTCTGAGCCAGGAAATTCTTAGATAATATTTCCTTTTTCTTTATCATATTATTTGTTCATATTGTTATCATATCATGTTATTTGTGTAATCATATTATTTGTTTTTGTACGTAAAATTGTACATATTTTATTCATTTAGTTTGCACCTAGTTTTCATATTTATTAGTATATAACTTAAAACATTTTTCCCTCCTGACTTTTCGTTCTTTATATTAGCTGTTACTTATCATCCTAATTTTTAAAATTTTGTTCATTTAATATTTTTTATTTGTTTCATGGTTTTCTTTTCTGTCCTCAAAGGAATAAAGTACTGTTTTTATTTTTTAGTTCTATCCTGTTTTTAAAAAATTATTGAGATGTATGTCACATACCATAAAATTCATCCTTCCAAAGTGTAAATTTAGTGGGTTTCTTTTTTAGTATATTTAGAGTTGTTTCGCTATCACAACTATCTAATTTTAGAATATTTTTTAATACCCTGGAAAGAAACCTCTTGCTCATTAGCAGTCACTTTCTTCTCACCTGCCCCACGTCTAGGCAACCACTAATCTACTTTCTATAAATTTTTCTGTTCTGGACAGTTCATATAAATGGGATCATACAATATGTGGTCCTTTTTGAGTCGTTTCTTTGACTTAGCATAATTTTTTCAAGGTTCATCCATGTTGTGGCATGTATTATAACTTATCTTTTATATTGACAAATAATATTCCATTGTGTGGATATGTTTTATTTTGTTTATCAATCTATCCCTTGATGCATGTTTGGTTTGTTTCTATACTTTTTGGCTATTAAGAGTGAAAAATACTGTTAAGAGCATTCCTGTACAAGTTTTTGTTTGGACGACATATGTTTTCATTTCCCTTGGAAAATATATACAGTACCTAGGATTTGAGTTGTAGGGTCAATATGTTAACTCTATTTAATTTTTTGAGGTGCTGCCAAACTTTTTTCCCAAAGTGTCAGCAGCAGTTTACATTCTTACCAGCCATGTTTTAGCATTCCATTTCTCCACATCCTTGCCATAATTTGTTATTGTCTTTCTTTTTTATTGTAGCCATCATAGTGTGTGTGAAGATGGCCAGTTACATTGAGCACCTTTTCATGTGTTAATAGCCATTTGAATACCTTGTACATAGAACTGTCTATTCAGATCCCTTGCCTATATTTTTAATAGGATTGTTTGCCTTTTTAAAATGGTTGAATTGTGAAGAGTTCTTGATACATTTTGGACACATTCCTTATCAGATATATGATTTGCAAATATTTTCTCCCATTCTGTGGGTTTTGTTTTCACTTCCTTGATGGAGCCCTTTGAAACACAAAAAATTTTAATTATGAGTAAGTTGAATTTATTTATTTTATTTTTTTGGCTCTTGTGCTTTTGGTCTAATGTGCAAGAAGGTTTTGCCTAATGCACTGTTAAGATCTGCCTCTGTGTTTTAGGGTTTTAACTCTTTTTTTTTTTGAGGGCAGTGTCACTGGCCCCCATATGTGGGACCCGAACTGGGGCCGCTGGCTTCCCAAGCCAACGCTTAACCACCGCACCACTCAGCCGGCCATAGGGTTTTAACTCTTACATTTAGATCTTCGATCCATTTTTAGTTAAATGTTGTATATGGTGTGCAGTAGGGTCCAAGTTCATTCTTTTGCACACAGATAACCAGTTGTCTCAGCACCACTGTTGAAAAGACTAGTCTTTCTCCATCAATTTTTCTTTGCATCTTTTAAAAAATTAAATGACCGTCAATGTAAGATTTATTTCTGGACTCCCAAATTTTATTCCACTGGATTTACATGTCTGACCTTAAGTTACAGTCTTAATTATTGTAGTATGTTTTGAAATCATGAAGTGTGAGTCCTTCAACTTCTTTCATTTTCAAGATTGTTTTAATTATTCTGGATACCTTGCATTAGCATACGCATTTCATGATCAACGTTCCATTTTCTACTAAGAAGCCAGCTGATGAGGATTGCATTGAGTCTGTACATCAATTTGGAGAGTATTCTCATCTAGCAATATTTAGTCTCCAGATCTATGAACTCTGTCCTTTCTTTTGATGTTTATTTTGCCTTCAATTACCCTTTTTTTTTTTTGAGGGCAGTGTCACTGGCCCTCTCATGTGGGACCCGAACCAGGGCCGCTGGCTTCCCAAGCCAGCGCTTAACCACTGTGCCACTCGGCCGGCCCCTCAATTACCCTTTTTTATTAATACAAGACTATTAAATATTAAAGCTCACTGTTGAAAAAAAAATTATTTTGTTCTACATTTCCTAATTGACCTAGGAATTCCCTTTGTTTCACAATATTTGTTTTAATGACTGTTGGCATTCACTTTTTAAAAATTTTCATTCATTATAATGGTAATATTTAAATATTATTTAGTACAATATTTTAGTCAATAAGCAATATGGGTGTATCTTAATATTTTGTAGGATATCTTTAATGTCACTAAGAAATAAAAGGTATTTGTGCTTTATCAGGTGATAATTTTACTGAATTCAATTCTGTTGTTAAAGTTTAACTTTAATTTTAGTATAGACGTATGTATATATTAATTTGAAGTAATGTGATACCAATTAATGTTGAATTTTAATGACTTTAATCAAACTTAATTCTTAGAACATTAGACAAAACTAATGGTTTCCCCCCCCTCACTGTAGTCGGTGGTAGATGATTGGATAGAGTCATACAAGCATGACCGAGACATAGCACTTCTTGACCTCATCAACTTTTTCATTCAGTGTTCAGGCTGTAAAGGTAAGATATATTTATTTTGGAAGCAGAATGTTCTCAAAAGGCCTCTTCATTTTTGTTGCACCTGAAGATATATTAGCACTTTTTATGGAAATTAATGCCAAGATATTGAATTGTTTGCATTATAAGTATACAAAATGTATAAGGAAAAATGAGCAAAGAACAAAGTGAGAGAGGAACTGTTGAAACAGTTGTATTCATATGTGAAGTTAACTAAAGACTTGGCAATTTATAATTATTGTGTTACTTTTATTAGATGTATTTCCCACTTTCAGCATCTGGTGTTAGGAACAGATAACTGGATTAAGAAGGGAGGCATAAGATAATGAAGAGATACACGATCAAATGGCAGGGAATTTTAAAGTGTAGGGAATTAAAAAGTGCCATGAATAACAGTAAATAAGTAGGTAAGTAAGTAAGTTAAATAAGATATTGGTGAAATTTCAAGTTTTTCCCCTCAAAGGTAGAAAAGCTGGATATTTTGAAATAGGAGTGGGGAAAATATAAAATATAGAAATGTCTCCCCTGAGACAAAAATATTTAGTGCAGACATTTGTCATGGGACAAAAGTATGTAAGTTGAGGAGTCATACATCCTGATCTGGATCAGCAAATGCGTCATCGAGATCATGGGCAGGTTTGGATAATCCCATGTCTTTCTAATACTTGGTCCATCCTTGAAATTCTAGAAAATGCTCAGGCAAGTATATGTTACAAAGTTTCCGAAAGACATTCCTTTTTTATTTTTTTAATGAAAATAGCACCAAATCATGGCATTAGAAGTGAGTAGGAGGAAAGGTTGCTTAAAAGTAGATCTAAAAATTTAAGATGCTAAAGAATGACTGACTTAAACAAATCTGAAGAAAGAATCCCAGGAAAAAATTTACTTAGGTCTACTCCTTTAATTTTATATTACTCCTTTAAAGATACTGTTATTGGAATTAGAAAACTAATACCATCATAAGAACTATTGCATTTTATTTGAAGTTGATTACAGCATTCGCACAGCATGCATATTAAATGTTATGTGTATGAGGCCTGAGAAATACATTAACTTCTCAAGTCCGTGGTCTTCATAATGCCATTAATGTGGTCAGTTTTGAGAACATTTTTTTATTTTTTTATTTTTTATTTTTATTTTTATTTTTAGAGGGCAGTGTCACTGGCCCCCACATGTGGGATCCGAACTGAGGACGCTGGCATCCCAGGCCAGCTCTCCACAACCGCGCCACTCTGCCAGCCCAAGAAATTTTTATTTATTTATTTATTTATTTTTTTGAGGGCAATGTCACTGGGCCCCCACATGTGGGACCCGAACCGTGGCCGCTGGCTTCCGAAGCCAGTGCTTTTAATTTAACCACTGTGCCACTCGGCTGGCCCCAGAGAAATTTTTAAAAATTGTCTTAACTTTAGAGTACAAACAGTTGCCCAGTTTACTTGACTTCTTAGCTAACAGTAGCTGCAAATCAATGTTAGAAAATTCTGACTGCTCAGAGGAAGTGTTGTAATGACAATATGATCAAGTAGATTATTTTTTAAATGACATTAATATTATTTTTGTTCTGTCTGTCCAAGTTCGTCTTTCTGCAGTAGAAGGATACAGGTATCTGTTTGTTATGTTATGTAATCGAGAGCCATGTCCTTTCGCATTGTATTCTTTGAAATTGCAGGGTTAATAGCAGAACAACTGAACAGGTGCCAGAAATAATTTGATAATTGGAAATTCTAAATTTTTTTAAAAGATTTTTATTGGGGAATTGGGGGAGGGCAACAGCATTGGGGAAGGGGAACAGACACGTTGCTGTCCTTTTGTTCTTCAGTCTAGTTGTGGAGGATGTCGCTTCACTGGCCCTTATTGGTATTATCATTGCGCTCTTCCTGGGTGGGGCAGATCGGTCGCTGACCTCTGGATGGCCAATCACGGCGGTTATTGGAGTTCACTCCGGCCCCTGGCTGCTCACGCTAGCTGCTCACCACTCATTGTAGCTTATGACAGCCCACTGCAGCAGGGGCTGCAGCTTACATCGTCACTGGGATTCGCACAGCCCAGCTCCAGGTGGAGCTGTTGTTCATCATCTTAGCTGTAGAGGGTGCAGTGTCACTGGCCCTGACATGTGGGATCTGAATCTGGGCTGCTGGCATCCCAAGCTAGCTCTTAATCATTGCACCCCTCGGCCAGCCCTGGAAATTCTAATTTTGATCTTCAGTCTTTCCTGTAATACCATCAGTTAATCAGTTTTAGATTCCTAATTAGGCTTCTGAATTATAGTTTTAAAACAAGGCCATAGTCAGAGCATTTTCCCTTTATCAGATTCATTCTTTCCCTGGCTTCAGTGTGTTTATAAATAGGAGTTTCCCAAATTCATTTGGATATACCCTGTAACAGACAAGATTGTCAAACTTCTTTTTTAAGTTTTTATTGGAGAATTGGGGGAGGGGAACAGCATGGGGGAATTGGGGAAGGGGAATATACAAGTTGCTGTCCTTTTGTTTGTTCTTCAGTCTAGTTGTGGAGGGCATCGCTTCACTTGCCCATGTTGGTATTATCATTGCGCTTTTCCTGGGTGAGGCAGCCGCTCGGTGGCCATTGGACAGCCGCTCACAGCAGCTTGTGACAGCTCAGGAAAGCACATGCCAGCTGCAGGCCAGCCCCACTGCAGCCTACGCCATCACCAGCGACTCACAGCAGTCCAGCTCCACATGGAGCTGTTGTTCACCATCTTAGTTGTAGAGGGCTCAGCGTTACTGGCTCTCATGTGGGATCTGAACTGGTGCCCAGCTGCTCAGAGCTGGCATCCCAAGCCAACTCGTAACCAAATTACCACTTGGCTGGCCTGTCAAAAATTTTTTTAATTGAAAGTTTTTTGGTTTTTTTTAAAAGCAAAGAAAACATTTTTATTCTTTGATATATAAAACCAAGAAAGCTTTCATGTAATACAACATTGCTTGTATCTTTAAGAAAGAAATGGCAGAAGTGTAGACGTGGGTAGAAAGAAAAAGACATTGACGCACGTGTTCCAAGCAGCTCACAATCCAAAAATTATGAACAGTAGCACAAATCTGAGCAACTCTGCCTTTTTTTCTTTAAGAAAATTATTCACATTTGCTTGACAACTTAAAACATGGTAAGAAATATAATTTTCCTTCTTGGTAAAAGACCCAGTTATTCAACAACATACTCATTAACCAGACATAACTTAGGAAAGGTCCATTTCTGCTGTCATAGTAAGTTAGCACTAGAATTCTGCTTCTATAATACTTGTCGTAGGAAAGACAACTTCCGACTGTGGGCTAGCAAACAAGATGGTGGTGCCGTTCCTGGAGCTCACCCGTTTAGAAGTGTGAGCTCAGACCTCCAAGAGGGGGAACGTCTTTGGTTTTCCCGATGCTTAGGAACAAAACTGCCAAAGCGCTTGGCATTCAAATAACAAAATAAACAGAGGCGCAGGAAACCACAACTACTCAATAAAAGCGATTTCGGAACAATAAATAGTTTCTGCAGAAAAGTAAAACAATTTGCTTTTCACTTAATGAATTCAGGAAACAATGAAAACACGGAAAGGCTGTTTCCCATCTGGTACCGGCTTGCCACCCATGAAGTCAGGACAGTTCTGCCACCGACCAGCAGGGGGCCCCGCACCAAAGAGAAGCAACTGCCTAGAAAGGCACCTAGAAAAAATATTTTTACCTGTGTTCCAAAACTTTATTTTATTTGGTTAAAGTTTGCTTCTCAAAATATAGGTGTAACACTTTCACCTTTGCATTGGATTCAAATAAAATACATTTCATATAAAATTTAATTGGTATAAACATGAATAAACATTCAAAATTACCTCATTATGTAAATACTGCTGTAAGATCAAAGAGAAATGAGAAGGAATCTGTGTTAAAATCATCAAGTTCCTTGTGACATTATATAAAAACAAAGGTAACAACCTGATGCCCCAGTGGCTGAGCTTTACCCATCATTGAGTGGAAACACTTAAAAAATTATGCTCTAAGTCAAGCCCACGAAGATGCTTTTATCTCGGAGTCAATATCGGTTTTTGGTCACGAATGGTACCACTGAGCTGTACCTTCCGACCCAGCCGAGCTGACGGCTTCCCTCTGCCAACCAACAGCCCAGTGGACATTCCATGTCCCCTCTGCAACCACCCCTTCAGGACAGCTTGCCTTCCCCAGTGACCTAGGACTTCAGCACCCACTTGGCTATTTGCAATGGGGCTATAAAGGGTGAACATCTGAGGTGCGTCTTCTGTCATCCTGTCACAGGTTTCGGTGTCCCTATTCCTAAGGGCCAGTCTCTACCTTCCGTTCACACTCCCTCCTCGCAGCGTCAGGCCAGCGGCAGGGTCCGTGCAAGTTGGCAGGTAGCCCGGTGCAAACGCTGCGCCAAACAGGTGAGGTGTTTGTGCACAGCGTCAGTAAAAAACATGAATTGACTCTTCTTAAAAAGTAATTTTAAAGCTTCATTTAAAAAACATAGTATTTTTAAAATTTCAAAGAAGTCTTCTTTGCTTGATCAGATCCTTTCTGTCCTTTGCAAAGGCCCTGGGACCTGCGCCTGGCCTGGTGCGCGCGTGTCCTTTAGGCTCTGTGGGGAAATTCTCTACAAGGAGGGTTTTCATTGTCCATCCACAAGTTGAAACAACGAGTAGGGTTGTGGAAGAAAGGCAGGGATAAATAACACAAGGGGAGGGGGAGAGACGCGTGGCTGTGCCTGCCACGCGGTCTACAGGGTGACGGCGGGGCCAAACTCCTCCACGCCCCCCAGGGGCAGCTCCAGGCTGTGGCAGGGGTCGGCGCACAGGGAGCTGAGCAGCCGCTGGACGATGGCGCCGCCCTCGTGGCCCGGGCCGTGCAGTCCGGGAGCCGGGACCGCACCATTGAGCCGCGGGAGGCTGGTGGGTGGCGGCGGCGGCCGGGGGACCTGGCGGAGCTCCGGGACGCCCTTGAGGACCACCACATCCGCCTCGTCGTCGTCGCTCTCCATGTCCTCCGGCAGCAGGCCGGGCGGCGCGGGTATGGTGGGCAGGCTGTGGTGGCTGGCCACGCTGTCGGAGGAGCGGCCGGAGCTGCAGGACACGCGGCTGCCACGCACCACATTGTTTCTCTGGTTGGCCGGCTTGATCGTGACGATGAGGTTGTGGCTGTTGGCGATCATCATGTCCGTGACCTGGTACAGCGTCTTACCGGCTACCTCGATGCCATTCATCTCCAGGACCTCGTCGTCCACGGCCAGCAGCCCGGTGCTCTCCACCAGGCCGCTGGGCACCATGCGCGAGATGAAGATGCCGGGCACCTTCTCCAGCCTCTGAGGCGCCACGCGCATGCTCATGCCGTCGCGGATGTAGAAGCCCAGGGGCTTCTGGCAGCCGTGCCGGTAGAGCCTCTCGTGGTGGTGCGTCTCGGGCAGGATGTCCATGTCGATGATGGAGGACACGGGCCGGAAGTCGCGCGGAAGGCCGATGTGGAGGTGCGCACGCGGACGTGGTCCATCCTGTCGCAGCACCAGCGCCTTCCTCCGCCAGGGCAGCGAGCCCAGGGCCACGCCATCGTGCTCCGTTTCGTCTCGTTTCTGGATGAAGACCCTGAGCAGAGGGTTTGCACTCGAGACGGCCTTGCAGAAGTTGTCAGCGTTGTTGATGGGCAGCAGGTCACCATACACGTACGCGTACCCGATGGTCACCTCGGTGTTGGCGATGTGGTGGTGTGTACGACCAGCTTGTAGAAGTCTTTAAACTTCCCCGCTTTTGTCGGTCTAAGGAGAACCTTCGGAACTCAGCCCCAAACTTGCTCTTGACTTCCACCGTGCTGCAGTCGTAGAAGCGCAGGGTCTGAGACTTGTGGAAACTCCGGTTCATGGTTCCGGCTCCGCTCACCCCACCCTCTCCTTCGCCTCTGCTCCAGGGACTGCAGAAGGACGCTGCCCCCCCCGCGCGCGCGCGCGCGCATACGCGCGCGCTCCCTGGTCGCGGGGCTGCTCAAAGTGCAGCGGCCTGAGCTGGGCTGGCCGCACGCCTCCAAAAATTTTGAAAACATAAATTATCAGGTAGATTTTAAATACTGCCATAATATATATTTTTTTAGAATCAAGAAAGCTCCATAAAGGGAATTTACCATATATTCAAGGTTAATTCATTAAGTACTTTTTAAACACATTCAAAATGATTTGATAGAATTCTTTTATAAATGAGTTAGAAAATCTTTAAGTATGTACAGTGTAATTTAACCTTTTCCTGTGGACTCAGGATTGTCATTATGAGCATCGATTATTTTACTTTAGTTATGCCTTCTGCAGCTATTGAGGTGTGGAGGGAATTTGGCTCCACATTGAATGGCTCCGGACTGCTCTGTGGTTATGTATTCTGTGGTCATTGTTATTTTGTTCTTTCCTGGTCGGCTGTTACATTTCAGTTCACCAGTTTTTAGCAAGCAGTCTTGCTTCTTGCCTCCCACACTTTTAAGTCAGTGGGCTCTGCAGTAGGCTCCATAGCTCAGGGGTTAGAACACTGGTCTTGTAAGGCAGTGGGCTCTGGCCTGAGATCCAAATGCCTTCATACCTACCTCACGAGTTACCGTATTTTGTTGTATATAATGTACACCCATGTTTTTGGCCCAAACTTACAGGGGAAAAAAATCTTTTGTTTTAATTTTTTAATACCAATTGTATTTTTTTATATTTAGGCACTTGTTTTTTGTATTACAAAGGAATTTTTTGCATTTATTTTTTAACATTGTACACGAAATTTTATGTAACAAATAATTACAAAACACAAGAACAGATACAAGGTACAAGAAATTTCATGTACTGGTAACAAATTTACGATATTTACACATCATAGAAGGCCAAGAACTCTTCATCATTTGTTGCAAGTTCCTCGTTAGTTCAACAAAACTGATTATCATATTCCAGGATATTATTTTGCATACGGGTATTGTCATTGATTTCTAGAGTTAAATAAAAGAATTAAAAAACATTTATGTAGATAAAGAGTTAGTACTATCCATGTATAATGCACATCCTTGTTTTTCCCTCACAAATTCGGGCAAAAAAGTGCACATTATACATGGCAAAATATGGTACTTGCATGGAGTTTGTGACAGTGTCTTTCCTGCTTATTTGGGGGGTTTTGGTTGTTGTATGGTCTATGAGATGAGAGGAAGAGCTTCGGAAGTGGGAAATTTGTCAAAATATATTCAATATATTTGCTTTGAGATTTATTTATATATAAATGTTTATTTCATAAAAATTATTTCAGGTTTTGTGTTGTCTGTTTCTAGTACTGCCAAGTTTACAGCACCTGGGTATATAATAAAGTAAGGAAAGGTTCTGAAGATATATCCATGACTCTAGATTAAAGTAAAAAAACCCTTCAAAAGGTTTTTGAGAATGCACTTCTTTAGCCAAGGGAGTGGTGGTTTCTAACAAATTTATTAATATTTTAAAGCAGTTATTTGGTTCTTTAATGTTGTGTTAAGTAAGGGCTCTTCCACAGCACCACTAGAAATTGATTTCACCTGGGGGTTGTATGCATGCAAGAGATGAGTAATGTCAGACAAATTATTTAACTTATTTTTGCCATAGCCTTAGTTTCCTCATCCATAAATCTAGGATTACATAATTACCTGCCTCATAGGCTTGTTAACAGGGCTAAATGTATGTGAAGTTGCTGGTGCATAGGAGGCTCAAAGGATGTTAGTCCCTGATCTACCCCTGCTGGCTTTGTTTTATTGCACTGTAGTCCTAAATTGCATGCCCATAGAGAAAGTCCTCAAGTATTAATTCTTTTCATGTTTGGGGTTGGAAAGAGCGTGATGTTTTATTGTTGTTTTCAAATTTATACACACACACACAAGTACATGCATATATAAAATATAGCTTGGCCAATTGAAATAAATGTATTAATTATATCTAATTTTTATAATCTCATCTTCCTGTGCTATGACATTCTTTTTTGAGATGTTACTATATGGTATTCCTAGTGATAATACTGGCAAGGAATAATAATCCAGCAATAGAAATATGGTTTTGAAAATCCAGTTTTTACATTTGTTCTTCCTTTTTTAAATCTGACACCCACAAGTGAGAATTCATGTACATCTCCTTATGTTGTCTCCTTTAAACTTTTCCCTAGAAATCCCTTTCTGATATTTCATCTCTACTTAGCTAACTTTTACTGCTTCTTGTAATATGCCTTTTTCCTATCCGCTCCCATCTTCCTTTAAAATTTAAATGTTCTGGGCTGGCCGAGTGGCTCAGTTGGTTAAGAGCTCTCTCAAGAGTGCGAGCTGACCTCTGAGCAACAGCAGTTTGATGCCCAGCCTGAGCTGAGCTGCCAACAGGTAGCAGGATGGCTCAGCAAAAAAAAAAAAAAATTAAGTGTTCTTACCAGATTCCTTCTTTGTGAAATAACTGACTTATGCTAAATGGGTTTTTTTTTGGTGGGGGCAGTGCTGGTCTGAGCCTCTCTTGGCATTGCCACTCATTAGGGCATTTATTACATCCTTTAATATTTTATTTTCGCCGTCCTTTTTTAGTTATTCAGCAGTTCAGCTTGGGCTGGGCATCGAACTGCTGTTGCTCAGAGCTCAGCTCACACTCTTGAGCGAGCTCTTAACCAACTGAGCCACTTGGCCAGCCCTTGAGTTCTTCTTCTTTTTTTTTTTTTTTTTTTTTTTTTTTTTGGGCAGTGTCACTGGCCCTCGTAAGTGGGACCCGAACTGGGGCTGCTGGCTTGCTTAACCACCATGCCACTTGGCCGGCCTTTGAGTTATTCTTTATTTAAACTTGTAGCTAGATTACAGGCTTCTGAGTCGATGGGGACTACAACTTAGGTGTGATCAAACAATATGGTGAATGTTTAAATGAAAAAAATTATTACAGTAAAAGACACATTCCCATTAATCCCTGTCAAAATACTACGCTTTGCTTTGAACACACTTATCCCACCATTCTTGCCACTTTCTGAAGCAGTGCTGTAAGTCCTCTTTCATGAGTGTGTTTAGTTGCACTGTCATGGCTGCCTCTATGTCTTGAATCATTTTGACTTTGGGGAAGAGCCAGAAGTCACATGGTACCAGATCCTGTGAATAAGGTGGATGAGGACACACCATAATGTTTTTATTTGACGAATTGCCATATACTAGAAGCGATGTGTAACACAGAACATTGTCATTATGGAGGAGTATTTATGGCACACTATAAAACTCACCTTCTCTCAACTGTAGCTCAAACCCAACTGCACTGAACAAGTTGAAACTTGTCACACACGTTACTAAGGTTTGACGTGCCTCTTCCCAAATTGAGGATCCCTGCCTTTCCTTTGGATGACACTGGGCAGCAGCATTCACTATATTTCTTGATCACAATGAAAAGGCTCCGTGTTACACATCGCTTCTGGTACAGCAATTTCTATCAAATAAAAACATTATGGTGGGTCCTCATTCACCTTATTCACCAGATCTGGAGCAATGAGACTTCTGGTTCTTCCTCAAAGTCAGAATGATTCAGGACATTGAGGCAGCCACGACAGTGCAACTAAAGACGCTCATGAAAGAGGACTTCCAGAACTGCTTCAGAAAGTGGCAAGAATGGTGGGATAAGTGTGTTCAAAGCAAAGTTTAGTATTTTGACAGGGATTAATGGGAATGTGTCTTTCACTGTAATAGTTGTTTTTTGTTAATTTAAACATTCACTGTATGGTTTGATCACACTTCGTATTTTTTTTTCATCACACATTCCATTCAAACTAATACCTGCTTTGAAAACAGAAAGAAGGCAATAGTGGCATAAGAAATTCAGATGCCAATAAACCCTATTATATTCTTTCTGGCTCATGTTACTTCATGTATGAGCCAACGATTTCCACTGAAAATTATGACATGGAAAGAAAGAGAAAAACAAGGTAGCTCATAGTTTTATTTCCTTTCTACCTTTCTTTACTCACTACCCAGCAGGTAGAGTGTGCTGGTAGGATGTGCACATATCTAGAAATGAAACTAAAATTTGGTTAATTTTGTGCAGTATTTCTACTGTCCTCATAATAAAGAAATATATGTATATGCACAAACTATGAAACAAAAATTAGACAATTTTGGTGATTATTTTGCAAGTCAAATGCTCTTATACTTGTATTTAAGACTGACATTGTATGATATAATGATAAACGGTGCAACTCATGGAAATAATTTAAAATTTTTCCTTTACTGCTAATGACATTAAATAGCAAATGAAAAACACCATGGCAAATTGGAGAAGGAATATGCAAGAAGAGAAAAGGCTATATATTTTTGAACTTCTAACATCACATTTCTAGCTTTGTGAACAGGGGCTCCATATTTTCATTTAGCAATGGCCCCACAAATTATGTACTGATGCTATTAAACAGCTATTCAAAAACATAAACACAAAGAAAATAAGAAAAAAAATCATGGATTCCCAAAAAATCATCATTGTGCACTTTTTTGTATATACCTCTTGCGATTTGTTTCTTACACATATAAGTTTCTCTTCTCTGATTTCTATTTCTGTCCATCCCTTTTCTTTTAATGGAATTATAGATTACAAAAATATTGTCTCCTCTTTGAGTGTTCTCCAAATATCTGAATGGTTCACTCCCCTACGTCTTCCTGGTATTCATTTAAACACCACTGTCAGAAAGGCCTTGTCAAACCAACCTATTTCACCAGCCACTTGCCACTACCAATAACCAAGACATTTATTCACCCTTAATAAACATCTCACATAATACCTACGTTTAAGTTTTCATAAGTATTAGTTTATTGTTTGTTATCCTGTCTTAGTGCATTCAGGCTGCTATACTAGAATACCCTAGACTAGGTAGCTTATAAACAAATTGATTTTTCACAGACTAGAGTCTGGGAATTGCAAGATCAAGGAGCTCGCAGATTGGGTGTCTGGTGAAAAACAGCTTTCTGGTTTATAGATGGCTGTCCTTTAGTGTGTTCATATGGTAGAAAAGCCACATTTCATATGTTTATTTGAAGATCTTTTAGAGGACGATGGATGTTGTTGCCTTATATATATTAGTTCTTAATAAAGAAACCTGACTAAAGTAAACTACCTGTTCCTCTTTCCTTTTTTATCTTTAGATTTATCCTCAAGGTTTTAAATGTTCACCTGGATGCTGCCTCATTCTTGATGATATATTGGGTTGTCGGAAAAGGCAGGATGCATTTTTGCCATGAAAAACAAAAAATATGTCATGACTTTTTCGACAACCCAATATGTTTTATATTAATGAGACTAAGCCAGTATACATATTATAGGCATGAGTCAAGTAAGTCAGAAGTGGCCAAGGCTGTTGGTTCTACAAAGAAAGTTATCTGTTAGAAGTGTGGGACTGTTTTCTTAAGTACATTGAGATTGGGATTTGTGCTTTATTTATGGGGTTGAGTATCACAGTAAATATCGCATGATGAAGTATGCCTTATTGTGTGAGTATATATATTTAAGTATTAGAGACTGACTTAGAAGTTCTCTTTTTTTTCCTTTTTACCATATATTAACTTCTCACACTTGTAAATTTCAGGAGTTGTCACAGCAGAAATGTTTAGACATATGCAGAACTCTGAAATAATTCGAAAAATGACTGAAGAGTTTGATGAGGTAACATTACCCTAAATATTTTGATAATTTTATGCATGTTGCTCTTTATTTACTCTTGAAAGTATTCTTAAATTCTCAGTGTTGTGGGTAAAAGTTTTGGCATCAAATTCATTCAGCCGATGGCTATATGACCCCGGGCAAGTTGTTGTCTTTGCATGAATTTCATCATTTGTAAAATGGCACTAATAATACTTACCTCATAATGCTGTTATAAAGATTGAATTCAGTAATGTTTGAAAACTTCCTTAGCATTTTATAATGCCCGGCACATAGTAAGAACTAATAGATGGTAGCCATTATTATTGTCAAAAATTAAAATTTCAGGGAAGAATAAAGTTTAGAGGCTAAGAACATATCTCAAAATATTGTAAAAGGAAGATTTGGTCAATATTTGGGGAACAAGGTAGCTTAGGTAAAGGACTACACATACCTGCACTTGCGAACATGCAAATAATTTTGTTTTTTAAAATCTTGATGCTTCAAATTGAGTAGTAAGAACAATACAAATAAAAATAAAGAGTAGCTTAGACTTGAGTTGATCCTTTATCAAAGTGATATCTTTGAAGTATTGTTAACAATAAAGACATACTTAGATTTATTATAATGTAAGCTATGTCAGAGCAGGAATTTTTTGGTTTTTTTTTTCACAACTACATTCCAACACCAGTAGTTTTACTCTTCAAACTTTTCACCATGAATTTTCAAGTGGAAAGCCTTGTCTCATTTGAGTTTCGCTTGATCATTTCTTTCTCGCTTACTCTGATGAAGGGGCTTTCAGCTATCATTCTAAAAGATAGACAATACTTCTTAAAATGGTGTTCATGATCACTAAGTATCCAGTCAGTCTCCAAGTAGTTAAGAGGTAATTATGAGTAATAGTATTGTTTTAACCTTCTAATGCTAAATATTTTAGTGAGAATCTTCTTACTAAAAGGAAACAGCTATTCGAGATAAGAATCCTGAAATATGATATGAAAATAATCATCAAAGCAAGTTGTTAAAAATAATTAAGATGATACATTTTAATACAGTCACTAAATATGAGCCAATCAGAAAATAAGGAAGAAGATTTTGTGGAATATTAGGACCTTATTCTCAGATGAGAAATAATTTCATTTATATTTGAAAAATATGTTGTTTTTTATGACAAAAATTTGACTAAATATATCTTTTTATGACAATTTTATTGTTAAAAAAATTACTGAACTATACTGATAAAATTATCTTAAATCTTTAGGATACTCTTGTCCAAAACTCAGAAATTCTATGTAGTATTGGTCTCTTATTTTTAAGGACTTGTTTGTTTTTAATTGTGTATAAAGAATCTTGCCGGCCAAGTGGCTCAGTTTGTTAAGAGCTTGTGCAAGAGTGCAAGCTCTGAGCAACAGGGTCGCTGGTTCAATTCTCAGCTGCTGCTGAGCTGCAATCAGGTGACAGGATGGCTCAGCTAAAAATAATAATAAAAAAGAATCTCAATGTAACTATAATGAAGAATATCCCACCTTTATGTAGAAGAGTACCAGCCTATACTAGGTACATTTCCATTTAAAAAAAATTATCTGGTTATTTATGTCTGTTGACTAGTTGATGTCCTTAAATCAATGTAAACATAACATTGTAATCATTTGATTATTTAATATTTAATGTATTAAACTGGCTGAGAATAGACTTCATCATTTTGAATTCATTTAAAAATATAACTGGTTTGCTTTTATTTCAAACAAGTTTAATCAGTATATCTTTCCTCATCAGAGTAATGTTTGGCTTTGATGGGAGAGGCTTTTTATTTTTTAACCAGACTAGTTGGCATGTATTTTCACTGGTTAAAGTGAATTCAGAGTATCCATTTGGTCTTAAATAAAAGCAGAAGTGTTCAAAGGTTACCTCTATCTTTGCATATTGTTCTCCTGCCTAATTTGAGTGTTTTTTTGGAGAAGAAAAAGGAGGAGTCATTTTAGCTTCTGCCTATGTTATTTCAAAAACAAGTAAAATTTTATTGTCATGTGTTTTAAATGAAATTGCTGTTTAAAATTTTTGTTTTAGGATAGTGGAGATTATCCACTTACCATGGCTGGTCCTCAGTGGAAGAAGTTCAAATCAAGTTTTTGCGAATTCATTGGCGTATTAGTACGGCAGTGTCAATATAGTATCATATATGATGAATACATGATGGATACAGTCATTTCACTTCTTACAGGATTGTCTGACTCACAAGTCAGAGCATTTCGACATACAAGCACCCTGGCAGGTCAGTATTTAGAAATATTTTTTGTGTATTTTGTAAGATTGGAGATGAAAACAATTTTCATCAAAAGATGAAATAATGGCAACACAAATTAGTTGATTTTGTTTATACAGTAACCCCTAGGAGGACACTTTGACCTCTCCTCCAATTCCATGAATTACTGGGAATGGGAAGGTATTTTCAAGTTTCAATTTTGTGAAGTTATAGTTAGTATATAGTGATTTTCTTTTAATAAACATACTTTATTATTATGCCACAGAAAGGAAAAAGATGAATAGGAATGTATTGAGTTCTTGAAAGATGAGATGTTTTATCAGGAAGGATAGTGACAGCAAACCTGGGGAGACCACAGATCATTTTGGATATGTAGCCCTCATGACCTTATTTTGTCTCTGGTATGAATACTACTTCTGTTATGATGGTCCCTACAGGATGATGCTTACTCTTTAATCACATCACAAAATGTTGATTTTTATGTTTCTGAGTAATTTCAGACTGAGTCAAATTCTCTGATCTTTAAATTTTAATGAAATGAGTTACATTTTTAAGACTTACAGGATTAATTCTAAGACAGTGGTTTTTGGTGTTCATATTGGTAAAATCTTTTGGTTTCTCCTTTGTGCAAATGGTAAAATTGTTGATGCATTATTATTGAATATATGCTTTTTTTTGTTTGTTTTTTGTTTGTTTGTTTGTTTTTTGAGGGCAGTGTCACTGGCCCTCATATGTGGGACCCAAACTGGGGTCGCCAGCGCTTAACCACTGCGCAACTTGGCCGGCCCTTGAATATATGCTTTTTGATTTGAGTTTGAATAAATCAAATAGGTGTTAATTATTACTATAGTATTCTAAGCCTTAATGATAGAGTATTTTGGTATTTACAAAAGTTTTTTTTATTTTCCATGTGTGGGGATATTTTTTCCTTTAGAGTATTTTCCCAAAGAGTTAAAGCTGTCATTAAAGATGTACTTCTGCTAAGTCCTCCATTTAAAAAAAATAAACTGCAGACTCTATCCCTGTAGGTTTTTTTGTTTTTAGATTTAAAGTCACAAAAAATGAATGTGAACTTGCTCTATGAACTTAGGTAGTATTTAATGTTAAGAACTTGGTGGCTAAAGTAAATTTAAGCAAGTATGATTGTATAAGGTGAATAATTTTAGATCAGAATGACAAACTGGTTCACTGAGAGAATTAAATAGCTCAGAGCAGAAGATTAGGAAATCTCTCTCTTTTTTTTAATTTTTAAATTTTTTTTTTGAGGGCAGTGTGACTGGCCCTCATATGTGGGACCCGAACCGGGGCCACTGGCTTCCCAAGCCAGCGCTTAACCACCGCGCCACTCGACCGGCCCAGGAAATCTCTCTTAAGGAAAGTCAGTAGCCACAAATTAAGATTTATTTTTGTGTTATTCTGTCATTGTGTCATGCAGTGATACAGGTCTGAGAAATAGTCTGGAGTGAGCTAAAGAAAGCATGAAATGTTCAGATATTTCAATTAGTAGGTTTTAAACCACAGGAGATGAGACTTGTCTCAGAAACTTAGAGTTCAGTCACAGAATGTGGGGATCTGGAGGAAGTCTGATGAAAAGCACTTTATGGAGTGATGCTTTATTTCTTTGTATTTTTGACTTTTCATTTAGATATGTTCGTCATAATTTCACCATTATCTTTATGATGATATATGTAGCAGTGGAATTAAAGGAAATCAAATACAGATAAAATTCACCATTTATATACACTGTAGTTTGATTAAAAAAATACTAAAGCTATCCCCTCTCCCTTTGGTTATGGAGAAAGCAACATGACTGCTGTGTAAACCATAGTTTATTTAGAAAGTGAATCACGATTTCTGAAAAAGGTCAATGTAGAGGCATATTATAGAATATAAGGTTTGAGCATAGTCTGGGGACAGGTTACCTAGTTTTAAGATTTTTATTGGGGAATTGGTAGAGGAACAGTGTTGGGGAATTGGGGAAAGGGAATGTTGTGTTTTTCCAGGACCCATCAGCTCCAAATCTAGCCGCCACTTTCAATCTTAGTTGTGGGTGTGCACAGCCCACCATCTCATGTGAAAGTCGAACTGGCAACCTTGCTACTAAGATCATGCACTCTCACCATCTCAGCGGCAGCTCACCTCGGGTGTAGCTTACTGTTCCATGTGGGAATTGAACTGGTGACCCTGTTGCTCAGAGCTTGCTTTCTTAACCAACTGAGCCACGCAGCTGGCCCCAGGTTACCTAGTTTTCAATCCCAGTTGAACTACTTATATGAACTGTATAATCTGAGGCAAATTTCTTGCTCTTGAGCTTCAATTTCCTCATGAATGAAATGGGTTGTTGTGAGGATTAGGAGGTAATCTGTGAAAAGTTACTTAACATAGGTAACTGACATATAGTAAGTATTCAGTACACATTAGCTGTCGTTTTATTGTTATTTGTAACAACTGTATTTTTCTTTTTTTTAGAAGCAGAATAGCCCATTTTGTTTTTCATTTCTTTTTATCTTAAGTTGTAAATTTTTGCATCTGTGAGACTAATTTCAATGTTTTTCCTTTAAAAATAGCTATGAAGTTGATGACAGCTTTGGTCAATGTGGCACTAAATCTTAGCATTAATATGGATAATACACAAAGACAATATGAGGCAGAACGGAATAAAATGATTGGGAAACGAGCTAATGAGAGGCTAGAGCTCCTATTACAAAAGCGGAAAGAGGTAAACTTCTGTATTGACTATTTAAGCTATTAATATGTGGCCAACTTGGTCACCATTAATTATGACATACCTTTGCTAGTTCATCAGATAAAATTTTTTGAAAGATTTAAATTTAAATAACATTTCAAGTTGTTTATATGTCTTAACAGTTTTGTTGACTATCTATGCCAACAGGACCTTTTGCGTATATTTCTGTGTGAACTAGGATTAAGGGATCAAGGCTTCAACTAAGGAGTCTCAGACAAGTCTGACAAGTTGTTTTAAGCATTAGTGTTATTTATCTCTACTGTGAAAATATCTCTCCTAAGTTCCTCCTTCAGCTTCTTAGGAAGAAATAAGGTTTCACTTACGTGAAATCACTTTGAAAAAAACTTGTAAGCTATTTATAGTGTCTTGGTGACTTTTGTGTAGTGTAGAGGTACTTGGTTTACATTAATGGCTGATCACTAAATTTAGCTTTGAATGAGGAAAATATTTTTCCAGTCTTATGCTAAATAATAATAAATAAAATCTTTCAATGTTGTGTTTGTGACTTAAATTCCTTCATTAATGATATAATATTTTGCTATCTGATATTGGAATGTTTATTTTTATTTCTAATATGCAAAGTTTGATGTCTCAAAAATAATAGCAATGCCATTGCTATTGAGTTATAATATTTGCCATGTAATCCATAAATTAATCACTTCATTTTGATATTTTGGGTGGGGTAGCTGAAATTTTGAGTTGTTTTTTTCTGAGTCAATAACTTTTTACAATACCTTGACTCAAGAAAAGCCAGAAGAACCTTGCCCATCCTTCCTCAATGCCTAAATACTTCATCGTTTTCATATACTTAGAAATGAAGAATTGACCTTTTTGACCTTTAATTTAGTTAATAAATTTCATCATATTTATTAGGTGAACATAATGTACATCTTAGTCCTTGAAATTATGGCCTAATTCTTGGACATAAATTTAAGATTGGGAACACAGAATGAGTGTATATAGGTAAAAGGATTTTGAGATTAAAATTACCTGTACAAATATAAGATATTAATACTTCTAGATTAGGGTTAAGTTTTTAAACATGTTGAAAGGCCATCTGTACCTTTCACTATTAACCTGTGCTAATGAACATAAGAAGTGCATGCCCTTGTTAGCATTATTTGGAAAAACAGGATTATATTTATAGAAAGGAATTTTTTTTTTTTTTACAAAAGCAGAGAACATAATATAAAAGCTAATCAATACTTAGATTGTGAAAGAATTTTCTCTTAACTCTCAAGCTCTGAATTGAAAGTGTATGGGAATAGATAAGTCACCCAAGATTTGAAATGTAAACTTGTGATTATTTCAAGTGAGCTTTGCTTCCCTCAAAAGAATTCAGCAGGGCCCGAAATTTACTACCAAGTTGTTTTATTCAAATTCCTTTTTTTTAAAGATTTTTTTAATTGGGGGATTGGGGGAGGGGAACAGACAAGTTGCTGTCCTTTTTTCTTCAGTCTAGTTGTGGAAGATGTCACTTCACTTGCCCATGTTGGTATTGTGATCATTGCTCTCTTCCTGGCCGAGGCAGATTGGTTACTGGCTGTTGGATGACCCCTCATAGCAGCTCATGGCTGCTCACTCCAGCTGCCAGCCACTCTCGGTACCTTACTGCAGCCAACTGCAGCCTGTGCTGTTACGCGACTCACAGTAGCCCAGCTCCAGGTTGAGCTGTTGTTCAACATCATAGCTGTAGAGGGCACAACGTCACTGGCCCATATGGGATCTGAACTGGCAGCTCTGCTGCTCACAGCTTGTGCTCCCAAGCCAACTCAACCAACTAGCCACTTGGCTGGCCTTTTGTTTTTTGATCAGGTGCTAGTTAATACAACTTCTTTTTCAGACAATAAAGACCAATATAATGTAATCAAATATTGTTATGCTTTTTGATGTGTGAGTGTGTGTATCTATGTAATAGATAATATGTATTATAGTAAACTACTTAACAAATTTCTTTACATATCCTTATACAATGGTAATTTGTGAGCATTAGAAAAAATTAATCTACCAGCCAAACATTAAAAGCGAAGTCAAATATTCCAGTTATCAATGGAGTTTATTTACTTGATATACAACACCTGTCATTTTTTTCTGTGTGGTTACTATTGTCTAGTGGAAGTAAAAATTTGGTGTAACCACCAAAACACTAGAGAAATCTGCATTTGTATTTGTAACAACTTTTTAGATGCTCTTTTGGTTGTCTTCTATTAAAATTGAAAATAAACTGTTTTTTACAGCTTCAAGAAAATCAAGATGAAATAGAAAATATGATGAATGCAATATTTAAGGGAGTGTTTGTACATAGATACCGGTAAGTCAGGACAAGCTTTTGTTCTATGTAATTCTACTCTATTAGAGTTTGAAAGTGGTTTAGGCAGTGTAAGTTAGTGAAAAGAGCATTGGGGCAAGATCAGTGTTAGAATCTAAGCTCTTCCACTGATTGGACACTCAAGGCAAGTTATTTAACTGTTCTGAACTTGATGTTTCCTATCTGAAGAATAGGGTAGTGTTGTTTTTGACTTGTTGCTACCCAGCAAGTGGAAGCTACTGCTGTTATTAAGAGTCAGGATAATAGAGTATTTCATTGTTTGGGGATATATTAGGTTAGTAGAGACTGTACCTGCTGACTCCCGACTCTCTTCTCTTCCACTTGTATATCAGTGGGAAAATTTGGATAGATGTGAGATGTTTTCTTTTGCTGTTTTGAATTGGTAGAGGAAAGAAATAGGTAATCTTACCACCATTTCTGCTTGAACCTGTTGGTTAAATGTTGGTGGCATTCTTATTCAAGTTCCTCGTTTCCTCAACTTGGCAGATTAATACTTTCTTTGTTATGTCCTTTTGTCCATTCTTACCTTTATTTCTACTGGCATTACTTAGTCTATTCCCTTATCATTCTCCTACCTAGAGATTTTTGAAATTTTCCTAAAATGTTTATTGCATCATTTCTCTGCTCAAAAGCCTTCAGTGACTCACAGGATGCATTAAGAATAATTCAGTCTTGTCATTAAAATCCAAACTGAGCTTAGCCTCAATGTTATGTGTAACTAATTATTGCCTGGAATATGATGCTCTAATCAGACTAGTATGCCTGCTCTCTTCTGAATACACCATGCCCAGCAGGTGTGAGTGAAGGGTTGGATATGGCATAGTGTAAAAGATGGGGATCGATTTTGTTAGTAGTTTTATTTAATTTAAAGTATTTACATGGTGATAAATGCACTTTGCTGACTAGACTGTAAAGTTTTGGCATTCAGGGGCCATGCTCCAGTTCTACTTTCAAATCCACAGTAATACTTAAGACAGTGGTATAGTAATAGTAGGTTTGAATTATTTGGCATCTCTTGAATAAATCACAAGTCCTATGATACAGTGCTGCTCATACACATAATTTTTCCTTCCTTCATTCAGTGATGCAATAGCTGAAATCCGAGCTATTTGTATTGAAGAAATTGGCATTTGGATGAAAATGTATAGTGATGCCTTTCTTAATGACAGTTATTTAAAATATGTTGGTTGGACCATGCATGATAAGGTAAGATATGCCCTACTGATAGTTTTCTGTCTACACACAGACATAGCTATCTGCAGCTCTCATTCATAGTTACCTGCATGTAGGTATTACCTGCGACCATATTCCTATAGGCCTGTCTTCTTTATTTGGTTCTGTCTGCTCCATGAAAACATCATCTCTACAACATAAAGTCCTTTAGACTTTTGAATCTTGGTCACTGATTTAGCCTTTAATCTTAAAATATATTTTTTAAACATTTTATTGGGAATTTGGGGAGGGGAACAGACAAGTTGCTGTCCTTTTGTTCTTCAGTCTAGTTGGAGAGGACATCGCTTCACTGGCCCATGTTGGTATTATCATTGCGCTCTTCCCGGGTGAGGCAGATCGGTCGCTGGCCACTGAACAGGCGCTCATGTGGCTGCCAGCCACTCATGATAGCTTTACGGCAGCCCACTGCAGCCCCGCCGCAGCCTACACCATCGACTCATGGCAGCCCAGCTCCAGGTCGAGCTGTTGTTCACCATCTTAACTGTAGAGGGTGTGGTGTCACTGGCCCACATGTGAGATCTGAACTGGTGCCTTGCTGCTCAGAGCTGGCATCCCAAGCCAACTCTTAACCAACGTGCCACTCGGCCGGCCAGAATCTTAAAATATTTTTTGTACCGAAATATTAAGATCATGTTGGTGGTGGTGGTAAGGCATTTCTTAGAGCTGTAAGAAGAGATCTTACTTTAATAATATGTGAATGCTATATATTTTTTAATTCCTCTTTTGATAAACCTGTATCTTAGCCAGATTATAAATTATAACTTGGCCTCTGACTTTTTTTTTTTTTTTAATTTTTTTGTTAATCTACCTTTCTCTGAGGCTGCCTCTTCACTGGCCTTGAAGTTCCCTGTATATATCCCGTATGAATAGTACTTTCTCTGTAAAGGTAAACTTACTGTGAAATATACTACTATCATCTTGCACAATAGTGTTTCTCTGAAAAAATTTTATTTGACCTACAGACATAGTAACCCCAAAGACATTTAGTCTTAAATGTATGTTTTGATTACTATTTTTGTATTATCAAAGATAAGTTTCTGAAGAAATGCTATTGTATGAAACATATTTAAAAATTTAAAGTGGACAATATTGTATATATCTTGAATATTCAGGTTGAAAATATGCAAAGTTTTAATGCATTTTTCTCCTTGTTTCATTTAGCAAGGTGAAGTAAGACTCAAATGTCTCACTGCTCTACAAGGGCTTTATTATAACAAAGAGCTTAATTCCAAACTGGAGCTTTTCACCAGTCGGTTCAAGGTGAGTATTAAGTATTTAAAAATTGCCTATTAATTCGCAAATATTTTTTCTCTTGCTTTCCCATTAAAACTATTTTATTTTTTTGTCCTTAGGATAGAATTGTGTCTATGACCCTTGACAAAGAATATGATGTTGCAGTACAAGCAATAAAATTACTCACTCTCGTTTTACAGTAAGTGTGTATTTACTGCATATTACTAATGTCCAGATATCTAAATATTACATTAGAGAATTTAGTTTAAATTTATCTAGATCTAAATTTTAATAACTCGGTCCATGGGCTTTTACAGCTACAAGTTTAATTTTCTCATATAAAGTTGAGAAAATAGGAAGAGGAAACCATTGCAATAGAAAAAAATCTGAGTTGGGAATTCATGTGTCCCCATTGTTTTGGTTAGTTTCCTTTATATTTTACTGTCTTAGATGCTCTTGAAATAAAGTTAAACACTTGAGTATATAAATATGTCTATCATATTTTGTCACATTTTTAGTAACTAGTATTTACTGAAACTTATCTATAAACAATCTGAATTTGAACATATTATGTTAAAATACAATAGTGATGCAATTCATTTTTTTAAATTGTGGTAATATAACACACAGGTTACCATTTTATTTATTTTTTAAAGATTTTATTGGGGAATTGGGGGAGGGGAACAGTTTTGGGGAACCAGGGAAGGGGAACAGACAAGTTGCTGTACTTTTGTTCTTCAGTCTAGTTGTGGAGGACGTTGCTTCACTGGCTCATGTTGGCATTATCATTGTGCTCTTCCTGGGTGATGCAGATAGGTCGCCGGCCTCTGAACGGCGGCTCACACAAGCTGCCAGCCGCTCACACTGGCTGCCGGTCACTCACTGTAGCCCATGGCTGCCCACTGCAGCAGGGGCTGCAGCTATTCCATCCCGGGGACTCACAGCAGCCCAGCTCTAGGTGAAGCTGTTGTTCACCCTCTTAGCTGTAGAGGGCAGTGTCACTGGCCCTCATATGTGGGATCTGCACTGGGGCCACTGGTGTCCCAAACCAGCTCTTAACCAACAAGTTACTCGGCTGGCCCACAGGTTACCATTTTAAACATATTTAAGTTTACAGTTCAGCGGCATAATGCGCATTCACATTGTGCTGTCATCACCATTATCTATATCCTGAACTCTTTATCATCCCATACTGAAACTCTACCTATTAAGCACTAATTCCCCATTCCAATCCCCCACTAATCCCTGGTGACTACTGTTCTACTTTCTATCTCTATGAATTTGACTATTTTAAATATAGTCTGTCCATATTGTAGCAGATACCAGAATTTCATTCCTTTTAAGGCTTAATAATATTCCATTGTATGTTTATATCACATTTTATTAATCCATTCGTCTATCAGTGGACATTTAGGTTAACATGATCTAAATAATAATTCCAAAACAGTCTTTTTTTAAATCATGGCATGCAAATTTTGACACTCATATGAAAAATTTATTGTGTAAGAGTGGCCAGCAAAATTCTGATAAAAACTAATGAGATGTCTGTCCAATATGATTTTAAGTCATATTGTAAAGTCATAGTAATTTTTAAATTTTGGTACTTGGGTGTGAATAGGCAGAGATCAGTGGCACAGAATAAAAATATTAGAGACAGACAAATGCAAATGCATCCAGGAACCTAGTATAGAGTGAGGGCGGCATTTCTTAGTGAGAAAACAAATGCTTTTGTGACAACTAGATTCTATTGGCGGAAAATTAAATTGGATTCCTATCTAATTTCTTACATGAAAATAACTTCCAGATGGATGACATGTTTAAATGCAAATAAATAAAACCATTAAAGTACTAGATGAAAACTTGACGAAGACTAAAAATTTTTATTTTCTATGTAAAATGACTAAGCAAGATCTTTTTGATTATGACATAAGACCTAGACATATTTCTCTTTCAGTCAGATTTGGTAAGTTATACTTTTTATAGAAAATCATCCAGTCCTATGCCAAGCTTACTGGGATGAAATGTTTGTAAAATTCTCATAATTTTAAAAATAAAAGCATATTGTAGATATAATTTTAACCACTTTTTCATTCCTAATATTTTTTATTTGTGCCTTCTCCTTTTTGTTTCTTCAGCCATTGTTAGCAGTTGGTCTTCTTATTAGTTTTTGTTTGTTTGTTTGTTTGTTTGTTTGTTTGTTTAAGATTTTATTGGGGAATTGGCGGAGGGGAACAGCGTTGGGGAATCGGGGAAGGGGAACAGACAAGTTGCTGTCTTTTTGTTCTTCAGTTTTAGTTGCGGAGGATGTTGCTTCACTGTTGGTATCGTCATTGCACTCTTCCCAGATGAGGCAGATGGGTCGCTGGCCTCTGGATGTCGCTCACCGCGGCTATTGGCAGCTCACTCTTGGCTGCCAGCCGCTCACGCTGGCTGCAGGCCACTCACTGTAGCCTATGGCAGCCCACTGCAGCAGGGGCTGCAGCCCACACCATCACCAGGGCTCCCACAGCCCAGCTCCAGGTGGAGCTGTTGTTAGCTGTAGAGGGCAGTGTCACTGGCCCTCATGTGGGATCCGAACCGGGGCCGCTGGCATCCCAAAACCAGCGCTTAACCAATGCGCCACTCGGCCGGCCCTTCTTATTAGTTTTTGAAGAAAGTACTTTTAGTTTTATTGATCCTCTACTGTTTCTATGTATTTATTACATTCATTATTTATATTCTAATCTATAGTACCTTCTTCTGCTTTCTTTAAGTTTAAGGTGTTATTGTTCTTCTAGTCCCTCAAGGTAAACCTTTTACTCATTTATTTTCAATTTTCTTTTTTTTTTTTTTTTTTTTTAAGATTTTATTGAGGAATTGGGGGAGGGGAACAGACAAGTTGCTTTCCTTTCGTTCTTCAGTCTAGTTGTGGAGGACGTTTCTTCACTCGCCCATGTTGGTATTATCATTGCTTTCTTCCTGGTCCAGGCAGATCCGTCACTGGCCATCAGAAGGCCGCTCACTGCTCCTCAAGGCAGTTCATGTCGTCTCCAGCGACTCAGCAGCCCAGCTCCAGGTTGAGCTGTTGTTCACCAGCTTATCTGTAGAGGGCGCAGCGTCACTGGCCCCCATGTGGGATCTGAACTGGCAGCCCTGCTGCTCAGAGCTCAGGCTCCCAAGCCAACTCTTAACCAACTGAGCCACTTGGCCAGCCCTATTTTCAATTTTTTAAAGAACTTTTTGAAGCTACAAATTTCCCTATAAGTACCATTTTGGCTGCATTCCAATATTGCTGAGATATATTATTTTGGATATTCCTTAATTATAAATATGTTGTAATTTCATCGTAGCTTCCTTTTAACATGTAAATTATTAGGCATATTCTTTGAAGTTTCTAAGCATATATTTTAAACTACTTTTTTGTTAATTACTTGTATCTTAATTATATTATAGTCATGTAATATGATCAATAAACTATGAATTATTTGTAGGAAAAAATCATTGAATTTACATATAAAATTTAAAATGTCTGCATTACATAAAATATCGTAAACTCAAAACAAATGTACAATAACCAATAGGACAGTAGTCAAACATTAGTAACCAGATTATTGACAAGAAAGGAAATAAATTTTTTTAATTAAAGTTTATTGGGGTAACAGTGGTTAATAAAGTTACATAGGCTACAATTGTTCAATTCTGTAATACATCATCTATGTATATCACATTTTGTGTTTACCACCCAGAGTCAGTTCTCCTTCCATCACCGTATATTTGATCCTGTTTACCCTCATCCCCTTCACCCCATTCCTGCTAGTAACCACTAAACTATTGTCTGTGTCTATGAGTTTTCGTTTGTCTTATTCCTTTGTTGCTTTCACTTTTATATCTCACATAATCAGTGAAATCATATGGTTCTCAACTTTTCCTGTCTGACTTATTTCACTTAGCATAATGACCTTAAGATCCATCTATGTTGTTGCAAATGGCACTATTTCATCTTTTATGGCAGAATAGTGTTCCATTGTGTCCACATCATTATCCAATCATCTATCGAAGCACACTTTGGTTGTTTCCATTCTTAGCATAGTCAGTAAAACTGCAGTGAACATCAGAGTACATGTATCACAGATACGTTTTTTCAGATTTTTGGGTGAATACACAATGAGATATAACCTCACACCTATTAGAATGGTTATCGTGTTGGACAGGCTGGAGAAAAAGGAACCCTCATACACTGTTGGTGGGAATGCAGATAGGTGCAGCCTCTATGGAAGGCTGTGTGGAGGTTCCTCAAAAAAATTAATACTAGAATTACCATATGACCCAGCAATCTGTCTCCTGGGTACTTAACTCAAAATAAAAATGTAAACATATGAAAAGGTGTTTAGCCACACTTTAGAGAAATGTATATTAAAATGAGGCCATTTTTATACCTATTGCTTGACAGAGATACAAAAGTGTTTGGTAATATACTGTGCTGTTGAGACTGCAGAAACAGACCCTTATACATTGTTGATGGGACTATAAGTTGATAGAACCTCTTTGGAGAAAAGTTTGTCAGTATCTCTCCAGACATATACAAAATGGACTACATTGTAGTCATTTACAAGAAGGCATCTCTAGATGTATTGATATTTTCTGAGAATTCACTTAACCAGGGACACTTTGAGCACTGTTAATTATTGGATTTTTTAAAAATTTTTAACATGTTATTAAAAATATTGAAAAAAATCCTGAAATACGTAAGAACATAATAGTACTTTACATATATTTCTGTAATTTCTACTCCCTTCTTAATACCTTATAGCCAATTTTTCCTTGTTTCTTTTTTTCTTTTTTTTTTTTTTTGAGGGCAGTGTCACTGGCCCTCATATGTGGGACCCAAACCGGGGCCGCTGGCTTCCCAAGCCAGCTCTTTACCACTGTGCCACTCCGCCGGCCCTACTGGTTTCTGATACTGATGTTTTTATGAAGGGTGATAGCCATTTATGTTGGTTCAACCATGTATATAACTAATAACTGAAACTTCTAATAAACATTCCTTACCAAATAGTTAATATGAATGAACTACGACACATCTATTATACCTTAACTGATGTGATTCAATATGTTTTTTTTCATATAGTTTTAATATACATTTGTTTATAACAAGTGATTTTTTCCCCAAAATGATCCAGTATTATACATAGAGTAATTTAAATCAGAATACTTTTTGAAACTTTAACATTTTGGTTTTGTTTCTCTCAAAAAGAAGTAACATTTCCTTAGACATCACACTTCTGGAAACCTTGAGTAGAGCAGAAAATCAAAAAGCACCTGAGACCTCAGTTAACCATCTAATGTACTTAGGCTTTTCTCTCTGATGGTGGTCCCATGATTCTTACTTTACATATAATGGTGAAAACACTGAGATTGTTTATCTCACAATGTAGAAGGGAAAGAGGTGCCAGAGGCCAGGACTTTGAATGCTGAGTCCACAAGACAAGAACTCAACCCAGTTTACCTTGGGGTACTGTGGTTGTGATGGACCTAATAACTGCTTTCATTTACCAAGAAGATATTGTTAAGTTTATTTTGTTCTTTAAAATAAGATCATGGGGGCCGGCCAAGTGGCTCAGCTGGTTAAGAGTTGGCTCAGAGTGCAAGCTCTGATCAACAGGGCCCCGGGTTCGATTCCCACATGGGCCAGTGAATGCTGCGCCTGAGCTAAACTTTTGCTGAGCTGTTAACAGGTGGCAGGATGGCTCAGCTGGTGTAACAACAAGATTGCCTGTTCTATGGTCAGCTACGCCCACCTGCAACTAAGACTGAACTCCGCACCTTGAACTGAGCTGCTGCCCGGATTGTTCAGTGGATAGGCCATATGCTCTTAAGAACAAGGCTGCTGGATTTGACTCCCACATGGGATGGTTGCTATGCCCACCTACAGCTAAGATTGAACACAGCACCTTGAGCTTAGAGGCCCTTAGCTGCTGATGGGAAGCCAGTTGGCAACTGGCACTCTCCACAACAAAGATTGAAGAAAAACAACTTGGCTTTCTCCAATCTTCCAATACTGTTCCCCTCCCCCAATTCCCCAATTTAAAAAATCTTAAAAAAAAATGGGATCATGAATATGAGCACTACATTTTAGTGTAATTTTTCTAATGATAAATTGAAATTGAAGGCCTTTAGCACTTAAATTTTAATTAGTAAATCCATTTCTGTTGCCTTATATGGCATTCAGTACATGGTGGATGAAATATTCTTCATCACCGTGTAATAATTGGGGTATTAGTATATTTTAATGCTCCAATATTGTCTCCTGAATATTACTATGAAATATATGCAGGGTTTTCTGTAATTATTAACTTGAAGCTCATAGTATGCCAGCGCTTTATTTTCTGCATTAGTTTATATTTTTTTGTTTCATTTTCCTTTAGCATGCTTGTCAGCATTATTACTTCTTGTATACCATATATGTTTTTACTTAATTGACTCTTAATTTTACCCCCATTGATCTTAGATGTTAACAAAATTCTCGGCGTTTTTCAAGACAAGCTTTTACTGACAGACTATAATCAAATAATCAAACAGATTTCTCCTATTTCATTTTTCTTAATACAAGTTATTGAAGGTATGAGCATAGAGTTTTGTACTAAATATGCTTAAGATTTTGCCATTACTAAAAAAACTGCTACTGCTTATTTCTTTTTAGGAGTAGTGAAGAAGTTCTTACTGCAGAAGATTGTGAAAATGTCTATCATCTGGTTTATTCAGCTCATCGACCAGTAGCAGTAGCAGCTGGAGAATTTCTGTACAAAAAGTAACTCTATATTTCTGTTATTCATTTTCAAAACTACTTTTGGGACAGTAATTTATTGTGCTATAATTCACATTATATTATATGTAACTTATTTTTTTAACTTCAGTATACGTCAAATTAAAACTTTCACATTTTACAAATATTTCCTTTAAAGTTTTCATTCCCCTTCACCAATTCCTTTGATTTATTTAAGTTAAATCTTCAAAGGGAAATGGACATGGGTACATTAACTATACCTAACTATACCGTAATGTTAAGACTGACCTCTTCCTAATTTTTCACTCTTTTCTCTGATGTCAACTTCCCCGAAAAATATGCCCATTTGGGGTGAAGCATTTATTAGAAAGACTATATGATGTTAAACATTCACACTACAGTTTCTATTTATTGTTATCCAGTGATAGTTCTCTTTTGTTATGTACAAGGAAAAACGACATGATATCCATAGAAAGAGGCATCTAAGTTCAGATTTAGGGATAATTGTTCAAGAAGGATAGAAGGAAAATATAAGTTCATTTTAAAGAGAAGAATATCATAGTTTTATATGCATAAATGCTATAGGTTAGTCATTGTAAGACTTTTATGAAATGAAATGGTTGCATAAAATGCAACAAGGTTTTTAAAAGGAAAAATTCACAACTCTGTAAAATTATTTTGAGAAGTTAATTTAAGAGGCTTGGAAATACCATCAGGTGTAAAACTGAAAAGGCTTATGGCAATTATTTACTTCGGTATAATGTTGGACAGTATACCCACCCAGCTACCATTTACTCTTTTTTTAGGTGCTTAAATATGGAATCAAGACAGGTTTTCTTCTTTTGTTTTGTTTTTGGTTAGGAAATAATTTTTTTTTGTTTTAAAAGTAAATATTTTGTATTGATTGCAGGCTTTTCAGTCGTAGAGATCCAGAGGAGGATGGACTGATGAAAAGAAGGGGACGACAAGGTCCAAATGCCAACCTTGTTAAGACATTGGTTTTTTTCTTTCTGGAAAGTGAGGTTAGTTAATATTCATTTTATACTTATGCCAGTTTTTTGAGGATACTTCCTTTATGTACATGCAGGATGTTGGTCTCTCTATATTTTTCTTTATTTGAAATGTTTTTGACAGGTTTTGACATCATGGTAATGCTGGCCTTCTACAATGAGTTGATAAGCTCTAGAGGTATTTAAGCTTCACAGAATGAAGAGAAATAATTTCCTTATATATTGAATTGATAAGTAAACATGTACTTTATGTTTTAAGTAACCATCATCATTACCATTGAGTTAAAATAAATTCGTATTATGTTTTATAATTGAGAGTAGTTAGCTCATGTAATAGTGAATCCAAATAGGCACTAAATAAGCATGCATATAATATTTTCAAAAAAATTTTTTTTTTGAGGGTAGTGTCACTGACTCTCGTATGTGGAATTCGAACCGAAGCCGCTGGCTTCCTAAGCCAGCGCTTAACCACCACGCCACTCGGCGGGCCCTCAAAAGTAATTTTCATGTTAATGGTTTAATAATTATTGTAAGAAATATTTAATGATGCTACCTAACAAGGTTTACTATACACAGCAAGCTAAGGCAGTTTGTTCTCTGTCCTTTCTTCCATTGGACCTCAAAAAACAGATTGCTGCTTGAGGTTGTACATGGTCCACAAAGCTTCCATTCTTTTGAGTTAAGGTTAATATGCTATTTGTCTAAGAGCACATTGCTCTGTTTTAATTTTAGTTACATGAGCATGCAGCATACCTTGTGGATAGCATGTGGGACTGTGCTACAGAGCTGCTGAAAGACTGGGAATGTATGAATAGCTTGTTGCTGGAGGAACCACTTAGTGGAGAAGAAGGTAAGGATGTTTAATTAGGATATTTTTATTATCTAGGCAGTTTTGAAAATAGATTTTACTAATTCCATTTGTTCACCTGTGTTGAAATTATTGAGTGTAAACCTTACTCTGAATAATTTTGTTTTCATACATGACTATTATGCTATATAAAAAGATGTAGCCATCAGCATTCCTGAATATTTTTTTTGTATCCATATTTTCTTTGCTCAAATATTGGGTTAGTGGTGTACAGATTTGTAATGTTTTAATTATTCAAACAAGGTTTAACTTGTTTTAATCCTTTCTATAATACAATAATGAGATTTTGTTTAGTACATTAGGTCAGATTCTATCACAGGAAGAAAGGAACTGTTATGTAATAATTATAAATGGCATATAGGGAAAAGAAATAGGTTAACTCTCTGATTTTTTTTCAGCGCTAACAGATAGACAAGAGAGTGCTCTGATTGAAATAATGCTTTGTACCATTAGACAAGCAGCTGAATGCCATCCTCCTGTGGGAAGAGGGACAGGAAAAAGGGTATGCCAATGTATTTTCAGTATTCTAAACTATATTTTTCTTTTTTCAATATCTTTTATAAAATTCTTATTTGTGGCCATAGAACCAAAATTTTTGAATCTTATATTTTATTTTTCGGATGATCGTTGCTTATAAATATGTGTTAGAAATAAATTTTAAAGCTTTAGGAATTTAGAAAATTTGAGTTTCTTCCATAAGATACTTTATTAGTTACCATAGGAGATACGTGATTGACAGTTCTTATCTTCAGGAATGAATGTAGTGCATCATTTTAGAGTTGCGCATTTGTCTGTTCTGGTTTATTTGTAGATTTGGTTTTTCTTTAAAAAAATAAAAACGTTACAAAACAGTAATTATTCATTAAAATGGGGAAATTCTTATTTCCTGGGATTACATTTTAAGATACTATTGCAATGCTTACATATACTATTTGCCTTGTAGACCAACAGTTCCACAGGCTTTCAAACTTTTTGATTGTGAAGCATAGAAATATATTTTTATATTGTGACCTAGTACATACCTATATATGTTAGTTTATGTGTAACAAACAAAATTTCATCAAATAATGCTGAAGCCTGTGGTGTGTGCCACATTCTCTTTCTGTTTGTTAATTACTAGTAGTAACTTACTATGTTGAATTCATAACCCATCGATCATAGCCCACAGCTTAGAGTGGGCTAAAATGCTATTATTCAATCCCATTATTATATAAGCTTCTAAACTATATTTCCAGCTCCTAACTGCTTCTCCTTTCAACCAAAGGTAGAGTTGGTTACTCTAATCTAATTGGATATTGATTTTGCCTCTAAAATTATTCAAAAATTTTTTGTTGTTACTTTAGGTCACTTTTTCTTATAATGCGCAAGTTACTCTGTCACTTTTGGGTTTCAAGTTTATAGTAGGAATTTTTGTATCCATCATTTAAAATGTTGTTTAATTACTTACATAACAATGTTAATGACTAAATAAATACTTAAAAGGTTGTTCTGTTACTTTAGGTTCTGACAGCAAAGGAGAAGAAGACCCAGTTAGATGACAGGACAAAAATCACTGAACTTTTTGCTGTGGCCCTTCCTCAGTTATTAGCTAAAGTAAGTTTTTGTCAATATCAAAATGTTAGTAAGAAATTACAGTTCAAATTTTGCAGGTAACAAACATGGGGATGTAATATACAGCGTAAGGAATATAGTCAGCAATATGATAGCATGGTATAGTGACAGATGGTTGCTGGACTTACAGTGATCACTTATTTAGGTATACAGATGTGTATAAATGTTGAACAATTATGGTGTGCACCTGAAACTAATAAAATATTGTATGTTAGCTATATTTTAATAAAAATGTTAAAAAAAGAAATTACAGGTTTTGTTTGGAAATGCTACACAGAATTTTATCATAATATTTACTTATCATTGTGGTGTTTTTTATTTTTTTTTTATTTCTAAGTACTCTGTAGATGCAGAAAAGGTGACTAACTTGTTGCAATTGCCTCAATACTTTGATTTGGAAATATATACCACTGGACGATTAGAAAAGGTATGGTGTTTTTGTTTATAAAAATACCATGGAGAAATATTGTTAGTTTAGTTCATCCCATCAAACTGTTTGTTTATGTTTTTGAAAAATGTTTTTGTAATTACTAATCTGAAAGGAAACATACCTTATTTGTCTTTAGTATTTTAGATAATTTGGATTAAGAGAGTAGCAACAGTAAGGCTTCCCTTTGATTCATGCTCACAGCCATATTCTCATTTCTAGCCATTATGTGATTATCACTGATGATTTATGGAGATTGGGGGTGAATAACTAGACAGTAACAATTACAAAACAAAAGCAACTGATATGCATTGAATACTTTTAGTGTGTTCCAGAAACTATTGTAAGTTCTTTGTATACATTAAAATCCTTACCAAAGCCCTATAAAATAGATGCTATTATTCTTGTTAATGTTGAGGAAAATAAGTATGAGTGGGTCAGTGTATTTATTTACCATCACTAGAAAAACACCTTAAAATGTATGTTCTACTGGTTGTAGAGTTAATTTGTTTGAGGCTTTTCTCCACAGTGGTATAGTTTTATGCTTACCATATATACCTTAGCTTTAATGGAAAAAAACCTTTGATTTTGCAGCATTTGGATGCCTTATTACGACAGATCCGGAATATTGTAGAGAAGCACACAGATACAGATGTTTTGGAAGCATGTTCTAAAACTTACCATGCACTCTGTAATGAAGAGTTCACAATCTTCAACAGAGTAGATATTTCGAGAAGTCAACTGATAGACGAATTGGCAGATAAATTTAACCGGCTTCTTGAAGATTTTCTGCAAGAGGTATATATTACAAGTATTTTGCCAGTTGGGCCCCTCCCCTTCAGTAATAAAATTAGTCACCAGTCCTGGTGATAGTCCTTAGCAGCATTTTGAAAAGATGTTCATACTTTTTGTTATGTGATTCATCGCACTACTCTTACTACTCCACCAACATAGGAAAGTGGTAAAACTCTGTGAATTGGGGAAGGTGAATACAAAACTGATATCTTTCCTGTTTTTGTTTTTGTTTTTTTAATTTTAAAGAAATGATCTGCAAAGTTCCCAGGGTTTAGTTGAACAAGAGGCTGTTAGGGAACAGGGTGTTAATGGAACAGAAAATAGAGCTAGTCATGTAACCTCAAAAAGTAGAGTATTTTTTTGGTGTTTTGGCAGTGTTAGTGAAGAAAGGCAATTATGGTCTTTTTTTAAGATTTTATTGGGGGAGGGGAAAAGCGTTGGGGAACTGGGGAAGGAGAACAGACAAGTTGCTGTCCTTTTGTTCTTCAGTCTAGTTGTGGGGGATGTTGCTTTACTGGTCCATGTTGATATCAACATTGCGCTCTTCTCAGGTGAGGCAGATCAGTCGCAGGCCTCTGGATGGTCGCTCACCATGGTTATTGGCTGCTCACGCTGGCTGCTGGCCACTCACTTAAGTCTATGGCAGCCCACTGCAGCAGGGGCTGCAGCCTACACCATCGCAGGGGCTTGCACAGCCCAGCTCCAGGTGGAGCTGGTGTTCATCTTAGCTGTAGAGGGCAGTGTCACTGGCCCTCATATGTGGGATCTGAACCAGGACCACTGGCGTCCCAAGCCAGCTCTTAACCAACCCACCACTCGGCCGGCCCCAATTATGTTCTTTGATATTATAAAGCCTTGAGAAACTACTGTTATAGTCAATGTTGATTTTGGGGTTTCATATGTTGTTCTGTTGTATTTCCAAAGAGCCTTAAATCGTAGCACTCGGATACACTTGTATTTTTATTGTCTTTTCTGGAAATACACTTTTGTTTTTTGTGAATTTTTTATTTTTTTATTTTTTTGAGGGGGAGGGGACCAGCCAAGTTCTTCTTCAATCTTCCTTCTGGAGGGCACCAGTCGCCATCTGGCTTCCTGTCAGCAGCTCGTGGTCTCTAAGCTCAAGGTGCTGTGTTTAGTCTTAGTTGTGGGTGGGCTTAGACACCATCCCATGTGGAAGTCGAACCAGCAGCCTTGTTGTTAAGAGTGCACGCTGTATTCTCAGCCATCCAGGCGGCAGCTCAGCTCAAGGTGCCGAGTTCAATCTTTTTTTTTTTTTTTTTCTTTTAGCTGAGCCATCCTGCCTCCTGTTTGCAGCTCAGCGACACCTCAGCTAGGGTGCAGTGGTCACTGGCCCAAGTAGGAATCGAATTAGCGGCCCTGTTGCTCAGAGTTCGCGCTCTAAGCCAACTGAGTCACTTGGCCGGCCCTGGAAATACGCTTTTAACAGTTTAATTGATATGCATAAAATAAAAATTTATAATTCTCAAATAAATGCATTTTGCCTTTTCTGCATCACTTTTATTATTAATGCTATGAAAATCATATGCACTTTGTAATTTCCAGGTTTCTTGTTTAGGAATTACTTCTTTAACTTATTTTGTATGTAAGATTCCGTGCTTACTGATTTTCTTAATTGGCAGTTTGTGCAAATATGTTGATGTACAGTGATCACATTTTTAGCTAAAAAAATTTTTTTTAAAAATTGTATTGGGGTTTGGAGGAGGGGAACAGACAAGTTGCTGTAGTTTTGTTCTTCAGTCTAGATGTGGAGGATGTTGCTTCACTGGCCCACGTTGGTATCATCATCATGCTCTTCCTGGGTGAGGCAGATTGATCGCTGGCCTCTGGACAGCCGCTCATGGTGGCTCTTGGCAGCCCACTGCAGCAGGGGCTGCAGCCTACTCCGTCACCGACAATTCAGGGCAGTCCAGCTCCAGGTCGAGTTTTTGTTCACCATCTTAGCTGTAGAGGGCAGAGTCACTGGCCCTCATATGTGGGATCCGAACTGGGGCCCTGCTGCTCAGAGCTGGATTCTCAAGCCAGCTCTTAACCAACATGCCACTCGGCTGACCCTGTTAGCTAAAAATTTTAATGTCTCTATTCTTGGCTGGAGATAATAGTAATTAGGATAAGTTAATTTAAAAATCAAGCATTGTTGGGCTGGCTGAGTGGCTCAATTACTTAAGAGCACGAGCTCTGAGCGTACAACAGGGTCGCCGGTTCGATTCCCACATGGGCCAGTGAGCTGTGCCAGAGCTGAGCTGCCAACAGGTGTCAGGATGGCTCACCCGGTGAAAGCATGTGCTCCTAATAACAAGCTTGCTGGTTTGACTCCTGCATAGGATGGTGAGCTACACCCACACACAACTAAGATTGAACAGGACACCTTGAGTTGAGCGGCCGCGAGCTACCACCAAGTGGCCAGATGGTGACTGGACTTGCAGTTAAGCTAGCTGTGCCCTCCACAACTAAGATTGAAGGACAACAACTTGGCTGTTCCCCTCCTCCAATTCCCCAATAAAAATTTTTTAAAAAATCAAGCAATGTTTTGTTAAGTTGAATTACTTCCTTTGTAGAAAAATTAAAGTTTAGAAACAACTTAGGCATTTTTTTTGAGACCCGGGGTTAAATATAATAAGTTTGATAGTGTTTGACAAACTTTATGTTTCATCTATTAAGAGTCATAAAATTTTCAAAAACTTAAGGTACTCTAAATTGTAAAGTTGACTACCTGTAAGGACTAGCATAAATGAAAGGTGTGACAATTAAGTTTGTGAACTTATCACTGTGCACTTACATTGGCAGCACTGTACTAATAGCTCGGTAAGGTTTCATAACCTTGGTATATCAGTGTCTCTCAGCTGTTCTCATGTTGATGTGTGGCATTGTCTGGTGAATGAGGTTCATTATTGTTATGTGTTTTTGTGTGCGGTGGCGAGAATGTCTGAGCTTGAATTAGAGCAACAAATAAACATTAAATTTCTTGTTAAACTTGGCAAGACTGAAAGTGAAATCAGGGACATATTAGCCCAAATTTATGCGGATAATGCCATGAAGAAAATGGCAGTGTACAAATGGATTAAACGTTTTTCTGAGGGGAGAGATTGCATCACTGATGAAGATAGGTCAGGGAAGCCAGTAACGAGCAGAACTGACAAAAATTTTGCAAAAATTCATTCAATTGTGCATCAAAATCATCAGCTGATTGTGAGAAACATAACAGACCAAGTAAATATCGATGGAGAAACAGTTAAGAAAATCTTAACTGAAAATCTTTGCATGAGAAAAGTATGTGCAAAAATGGTCCCAAAGGAGCTCACCCATGAACAAAAGCAAAGGAGAGTTGAAGTTTGCCAAGACCTTTTGGAAAGGCAAGACAATGTTTTGAGCTGTGTTATCATTGGTGATGAAACATGGGTGTATCAATACAACCCTGAAACAAAACATAAAAGTGCACAATGGAAGTCAGCCAATTCTCCACAACCAAAAATGTTCCATCAGTCAAAACGATTTTGTCAACCTTTTTTGATATCAGAGGCGATTATTCATTATGAATTTGCACCAGCTGGACAGCTAACCAAGTTTACTATTTGGAAGTGCTGAAAATGCTGCGTAAAAAAGTTAGATGAAAACCACCTGAACATTTCGCCCACAATTCATGGCTCTTGCATCACGACAATGCACCAACCAGCTCACATGGCACTCTCTGTGAGGGAGTTTTTAGCCAATAAACAAATAACTGTATTGAAACGCTCTCCCTACTCACCTGATCTGGCCCCCAATGACTCTTTCTTTACCAGAAGATAAAGGAGATTCTGAAAGGAAGACATTTTGATGACATCCAGTACATCAATGGTAATATGGCGACAGTTGTGATGGTCAATCCGGAAAAAGAGTTGTAAAATTGCTTTGAAGGGTGTACTAGGCGCCGGCATCGGTGCATCGCTTCCCAGGAGGAGAGGTACTTAAAGGGTGTCTGTAGTGATATTTATCAATGAGGTATGTAGCACTTTTTCTAGGATGAGTTCACGACCTTAATTGTCATACCTCGTAGTCCTAATTCAGGGTTTTTTTTCCAAATTAATTGTAATTGGTCTGATACATCTTGCTTGAGTGCTCTATTTTGTTTGCGTAGGTTTTATCCTTTAGGTGTTGTTCTTATGATCTCTTGCTCGTCCTCTAATATATTTTTGTGTGTAGTACTAATGCATTTATTACTGTAAAACAGATTTCTTAATAGTTCCGAGTCAAGGTTACCTGAAGGAAAAGGGGAGAATGTCAGTCACTTTTTCTCTTTTGGGTATAATGTGCCTATGTTGGTTGACACATTACTCCAGCCATATTGCTTTAAATTTGGCCAAATTTAGGTATTGAATGACAAAGTTAATTTGAGTTTTTTTTACAGGTTATTCTTTATTTTAATGGTAGTATCACCAATGTGATATAGCCTGGGATGTTTCACTTTGGTGTTCATTAATGTTTAATATTGTTTAATTAATATTCATAGGGAGAAGAACCTGATGAAGATGATGCATACCAAGTATTGTCAACATTGAAGAGAATCACTGCTTTTCATAAGTAAGTTGAATCTTAAAGTTTCTGACTTCTTAAAAGTAGCAAAATTAACTTGCGTGTTTTGTGGTTATAATGTTACCAGAATCTTTGCTAGATTGCTTGTGCTTTGGAGAAAAATGTACTTGGTAGAGTCATATTTTGAATTGGAAAATGAGTAAATATCAACTAACATACTTTTAAAAAATACAAATTTGTTGATTGTGGGTGCATGTTTAAAAGTTTACTGTATTTACTTTAACAGCATTCTGTTAAAACTGAAGTCCAAAACGAATGTGATTAAGCTTAACTTTTTAAACATTTTAATAATTTCTTTTTTGCAGTGCCCATGATCTTTCAAAGTGGGATTTGTTCGCTTGTAATTACAAACTATTGAAAACCGGAATTGAAAATGGAGACATGCCTGAGCAGGTTTTTATTTATTTACAAGTTACATATTTAACTTTGAGAATGAAGACTTGTGACTTTTGTTTTACCTGTGTTTTTTGGTTCTTTTTACAGATTGTTATTCATGCACTGCAATGTACTCACTATGTAATCCTTTGGCAGCTTGCAAAGATAACTGAAAGCAGCTCTACAAAGGTTTGTGGTGGTTCAGTGGAGTTTTTATTAGATTAAATATCACTAATTCTTTTCAGCAAACTTATACTTTTAATAGGACCAATTTACTTCAACAAAACCTTGCTTATTTTGAATTATCAGTTAGGTATTTGTACTTTTTCAAATAGTTGTGTTTGTAGTTTGATGTATATTTAGTGAAAGAACATTAATATGTTTTGCTTCAGGGTATGATTTTGAATTTAAAATTGTTCACATTTGAAAGTGGCACAATTTATGGATTTCCATATTATTCTCAAGTATATTGAATAAATAATAGGAATACACAGTTTGTAAATAATGATCAAGAGCCTTTGAAACAAGCAGGTACAGCTGTTGGATTACACAAATTGATGACAGCAAATCAGTTGCCCCTAGATTTACTTATGCTTTGGTATTATTTTGGGATCACCTTATTCAGACTCAGTAACTGTCAACTGATGTTCCAAATTAATAAATCACACTCTGGTTGAGTGTAATGGAACAGCTACTGGGTCTTAGAACTTTCAAAATTGTATCTGTAATGGTAATCCCTCATGTGTTGTTTAGTAACTGAGCTAAACAGTACTGCTTTTTCCATTTGTAAATTGGAAGCGTTGAAACATTGTACTTGTAGCCGTTGATATTGCCTTACATATTATTCAGCACATTTTTATAAATATTCACCAATTTCCAAAGTTATACAATTAGTTGTTTATAGTGTTTTCCTCAAAAAAGCATCCCCTTGATAATGTTTGTTATACATAAAAGCACAGAAAAATTGTAAATGCTTACAGCTTCTCTGAGCTTTTAAGCACAAGATGCAGTTATATCAGTATAGTTTTGTTGTTACTTTTTGTCAAAAACACCCAAGAAGTTTATTTAACTCAGTATCAATCTTACAGTAGGAGCAGTGGCCATATTAGTAAACATGATTGTTCATCTATGTTAAAAGTACTGAGTTAAAAATTAAAATGGGAAAAAGGTAATACTTTTAATAGAAGAAAAATGATATAAAATGAATGTTATAGAATACAGAATTATGCTGAAGCTTTGTTGAATTTTTTTCACAAAATTGATCTCCAAGTTGAACGTTTTTATTTAAGTTATCTGTTAGACATACCAAGTATGTATTGATAGAATATCATTTGGCATTCGGTATTAGAATATGAGCCAAAGCTTATACCATAAATAAATTCATGTGGATGATATTTATAGAATAGTTTTCTACTTTAAATTAACTGGTAAATATTTAGAAATAGAGAAAATGCAAGAAAAAAATTAATCTGTTTAAGTTTAAGAGAGATTTAAGTTTTTTTAATTGGAGTAATACCACAAAACTTATTTTTGTCACTCTGTTTTTAAAAAAGTATAACCAGCATCCTTCAAATAAGAAATGAAAGGTGCTGCTCTTTTTAAAAAAAATTAATTTCTTCCATTCATCAGTTGGCTACCCTTCAAATTAAAAAATGAGGATTGAACATAAATTTTTACTATTTAAGCATTCTGAGATTGTAGATTTATTAAAGATAGCCATCTATAGTCAAATAAGTTTTCTCATTCTGAAGGACCCAGACCACTTAGGATATATCCATTAATATACCTGATGTTTTTAAGGCTGCAATTTGTTGATATTTTTAAGAAAAAATGATTTAATTTCTTTTTGTTTTCCTTTCTGATAAATTATAAAGAAGAACTTAGATCTAATGTACCAAACAGTTAAAATAGTTAAATATAATAATGTTTATATAATTTAAATATCTTAAATACTGAGTTTTTATACAGTATTTTTAAATATTAAATGTTTTCAAGGAGGACTTGCTGCGTTTAAAGAAACAGATGAGGGTATTCTGTCAGATATGTCAGCATTACCTGACCAACGTGAATACTACTGTTAAGGAACAGGTTAGTAATTACTATAGATAGCAAACTTTTGTAACCAACCTTAATAAATATCTGAACTAATATAGAAAATTTAATACTGAGATTGAGCAAAGTAGAAATATCTTCTATTTCTCCAACCATGCTTAAATATAAATTAATGTATTAATTTCATATGGAGTTTATGGGTTACCCTCACACTGTAGTTATTGTTATTGTTTCTTTATGACACACTTGATAAACAGACTCATTAAATTAGTTGTATGAAATTACAAACATTATTCCTGAAAGCAACAAGTGTATAACAAGTATGCCTCCTTGAGGAAAAGTCCATATTGTTTTCTCATCTCTGAGAATATTATCAGACATTGACATTCCTGCTTGTCTTGGCTATATTTTTCCTTATGTGGATTTTGTCAGAAAACCACTTCCCTGCCTTCAAAGTGTTACCTTCATATCCCATATGCCCTTGTGATTCTATTACTGCCAACTTTCTCATTTTGTAAATACCAGGGTTGCAAAAAAATATGTATATACAAGTGGACGCTATGGTCAGTGTTGCTCAAGCAGTTGTTCGCTGTAATCCAAAGTGTCTGGACGTTGATGGTAACCACTTTGAGCAACTCTTGTAATTGCAGGAGTCAAATGTGACTTGTATTCATCTTTTGTTATTGGTATATATTGAGTATTACAATTTTAATAGTTTTTTCCTTTCTTAAAATGTGTATACATTTTTTGTCATCCTCTGTATATCGTTACCTGGTGCCATTGGTAGTTTTCCCATAAAATAAATTCTGATCCTGGGACTAAGAGCCTATTTAGTTCTAATTCCCTAATAGAAGATTAAGGTTTTTTTGGACACATGCTCTTTAAATACTTCTGTGAGGAAGATGTTTTTGTGATCATTTTATAAGAAATACTAGTAATTATAGTCAAAATGCTTATGGTAATTTCAAGTGTGTTTTTTCGTCTGTATAACCTTTGTATCTTGGGGTAGAGCTCCAATGGTCATCATTATTGCTATTTTCAGCAGTTCCTATTATGTTGAGTATTTTCATACCTAACTGCTGGTCTCATTTTTCTTATTTTCAACTCCTTTTATCTCTCCCATACATATATGCTTGGCAAATAAATTAGAATATATTAAGTAGCCAAGATCCAATTACTAGAGTTTACATTTTTTCTTGCAAAAGTATGATGTATATTGCCATAGTTATTACATTGCTGAATTTTTTTCAGTTTTATGTAGTTTTGTACTGTAGCAATCAAGGATTTGGAACTTTAATTTTCATTTCAATAATTCAGATGAAAGGAACAAAATTTCTGAAGATAGTAAATTGAGTTTAGAGTTGAACACTTAGAATAGGATTTTAATAAGTATGCACTGATAATGCAAACTTAATCATAAAATATTACTTGATATATTTTTATATGCCACTAATATATTCAGCTTAATAGTCCTGTTTTTTTTTACCGTATTTTTTCTTAAGGGTCATTGTGTGTAACATCCAATATAATTTGTTGTTCAGTCCTTGGAGATGATTTGGTCGTTAAATAGCTTGTGTGTTAGTCTTTGTAACAAGTTTCTAGGAATATGTTCTGATTGGCTCACTTGACCTACCAGTTAACCTAATTAATAAGTATCACCACACTTATCACTTTGTATCCTTACCATGTATATTGAAAAAGGTTTTATAAACTCAAAGTATCCTGGTAGGTATAAATTACTACTACAGTAGTAAAATGGGAAGAGACTGAAGGAAGTGGTATAAGCATAAAATAAGGAGAAAAAAGTAAATGTGGTTAGTTCCAAAAAGGCAAAACTATTATTAAGATCTGCTCTGTATTATAATCTGTTTCTAAATGTAAATTTCTTTTGACTTTGTGACCCCAAATTTTATTTTCATTACCCCTTCTGAATATAACTTTTCCCAGTTACCTTCTGACTAATTTTACCAGTGTTTGACTCCATTTAAAACTCCTGGTAGAGATTTTATTAAACTCCATGAAATGTAACTCGAGCTTTATGTTCATTATGATACTGTCAGGTTTGCCTGATAAGCAGGCCCATATTGGTTATGATTTTTTTCTACTTATTCACCACACACATGTTAACAATGAGAGTGCTTATAAAGTATCATAAACTTTGTGATCTCTCTTCTAAGAGATCTTCTAGGAGATATTCATCTCCTTGATATAAGTTTTTTCTTCCATAGAAATAAAGAATGGTACCAGTTTTATACATTATTTCATATTTGCGAATGTATATCACAAGGCATTGTGATATAGTGTAGAGTGTGGGATTTGGATTCAAAAAACCTGAGGCTGAGTCCTGACTGCATGTTTTGATAGAGTTAACATTGCGTAAGTCATTTAAAGTTGCTAAAAATAAAAAAAAGAATACTTGTGAAATTACCTTGCAGTTAGTAAAGCATGATGCAAATGTTACTAATCATTGTTGCAGAAATTACATTCCTCAGTTTTAAAATCATAGGATAATAGTAAGCATTTATTTTTCTTAGGAGTTCCAAATACAGAAAGTTGGATTTTATTTCTGTGTTAAATATGTATGTTTTTTGTTACAGTTGGTGAGAAACCTTGGTTTATAGCACACTTTACCTTTTTTTTTATAGGCTTTCACTATACTATGTGATATTTTGATGATCTTCAGCCACCAAATTATGTCAGGAGGTCGTGACATGTTAGAACCATTAGTTTACACCCCTGATTCTTCATTGCAATCTGAGTTGCTCAGCTTTATTCTGGATCATGTCTTCATTGAACAGGATGATGATAATAATAGTGCAGGTAATTTAATGCCAGTTTTTTGTTAAATCTGTGTATCTACCATAAATCAAATTGACTATCCATGATTTGAAGTGTTGCATGACTATTTGATATATTATTTTTAAAACATGAGGGCCGGCCGAGTGGCGTGATGTTTGGGAGCTGGCTTGGGAAGCCAGTGGCCCAGGTTCGGATCCCACATATGAGGGCCAGTGACACTGCCTTTAAAAAAGTAAAATAAAATGAAAACATGAAACACACATACATATTCCAGCACATTTATATTCATTTCTTGTAACATTGTAAAGACAGTGTGATACCACAGAGCATAGGCTTTGCAGTCAGCTCTTCGTTTCTCACTAGCCCTAAGCCTGTCTTTCTAATTGGTAGCTACCTTATGGGACTGTGAATTAATTAAATTGAGCAAAGTAACTAGTACAGTGGTTGGGCATATGGTAGGTACTCAATAAAATTTATTCATTCTTTTAATCATTAGTAATACCACTATTCTGGCAATTTGAGCAGAATAAAGTGTTTAAGTGATGTTTTTGTTGTATACTTTCATAAGATAGGTTTTCATATTTTAGTGAGGGTATTAAACTGTAATTTCTCAATGTTAGAAAATGTTTGAAACTATTTTATATAAGTCTGAGCCAGTACAGAATGTTCATGGGAAAATAATCGAACCAGCCTTGCCTAGTGTTAAGTTCCTCTTCAAACCCTAATTGTATACAGAGATGCCTTACATAAGGCAAGCAACAGTCATGCAAAACCAAATAGTATTTGGTGGCTTCTGTCTGGATATGTTTGGTTTTTTGTTTTGTTTTGTTTATTTAGCTGAACCATCCTGCCACCTGTTGGCAGCTCAGCTCTGGCTGGACATCAAACTGCTGTTGCTCAGAGCTCTCAGCTCGCACTCTTGAGCGAGCTCTTAAACAACTGAACCACTCAGCTGGCACCTCTGGGTTTGTTTTTAATTTGAAGGTATACTTGAAGGACAATGTAACATCAATATGTGTATATGAATATGTAAACTGATACATCATTGCAAATCAGTCTAAATAAATACATATACAATTTTAGACAAGGCTTAGAGCTTATTTTTATCAAAAAAGTGCTTTGTTCTCAAGTATTAAAAACTTAACCAGGGGTCCAGCCTCATGGCTCAGTTGGTTAAGAGTTGGCTTAGAGATCGAGGGCTGAACAACAGGGCTGCCGGTTCGATTCCCACATGGGCCAGTGAATGCTGCACCCAAGCTGAGCTGTCGCTGAGCTGCCAACAGGTGGCAGGATGGCTCAGCTGGTATAACAATAAGATTGCCTGTTCAATGGTGGGCTATGCCCACCCTCAACTAAGACTGAACTCAGCACCTTGAGCTGAGCTGCCATCCGGATGGCTCAGTGGATATAGCGTGCGCTCTTAACAACAAGGCTGCTGGTTTGACTCACGCATGGGATGGTGGCTACGCCTACCTGCAACTAATATTGAACACAGCACCTTTAGCTTAGAGGCCACGAGCTACCGACGGGAAGCCAGATGGTGACTGGTGCCTTCCACAACGAAGATGGAAGAAGAGCAACTTGGCTGGTCCCCTTCCCCAATGCCCCAATACTGTTCCCGTCCCCCATTCCCCAATTAAATCTTAAAAACAAAAACAAAAACAAAACACACTTAACCAGAACAGAATTGAGAAACGGAGTAGCCAAAACAGTTTTCAAAGTTTCTGTAGTAAATTTTATGTATGTCTAATTTTTCACCTTTCTTTTTCAGCCATTGGTTTAGTAATGCTTTTATTTTTTAACTATTGGGTTGTCAGAAAAGTCATGACATATTTTTTTTCTATGTTTTTTGTTGCAAAAATGCATCATGACTTTTCCGACAACCCAATAATTTGATATGTATTGGTCAGGTAGTATAATAGATGTTGTGGATATCAAAAAATGAAACGTCTTTTCCTTTAAAAATATAATTCAAGGGGAAAAGACATATCCGAAAACCAGTAATTATAATGCAATTCGATAAGTAATGGCCATGTGTGAAGCGTTGTGGGCATGTAGAGGAAGGTCTGGCTGGTAGGTAGGAGTTAAAACATTGAAATAATCTAACATCTGAAATGGATCCTAAAAGATTAGTAGGAGTTTTTAAAACTTCTATGAGAAAGTATCGTTGCACTCCAAAAACTGATACAAAATCAGTTTTGGTCCATAACCATTTTGTTAGTTGGTGATGGACTCTACTTTATATAGACCATGGGAAATAGAATGAAAATAAGCTTGCCAATACTGCTGAATTTTCTAGGAGCTTTATGGAATTAGCTCAGAGTGTTCTTAAACTTGCTTTTCTTCAGTTTACATTGTAAATTTTTTTTTTTGAGGGCAGTGTCATTGGCCCTCTTATGTGGGACTGAACCCGGGCCACTGGCTTCCCAAGCCAGCGCTTAACCGCCCCACCACTTGGCCGGCCCGCTTCTGTTTACATTTTAAAAATGAAATTATTTCAGTTCTAAGTATAAAAGATAACACATTTGTACATGCCTACTACCAGCATTTGTCAGATTTTCTGTACTTCAGTTGATTTTTTTTAAGGAATAAAGCATATATACAAAAGAAGCCCATATTTGTAGAGGGTTTTTTTTGTGTGTTTTTTTTTTCTTGTGTTTTTTTAAGAGAGCAGTGTCACTGGCCCTCATATGTGGGATCTGAACCCGGGCCACTGGTGTCCCAAGCCAGCTCTTAACCACCGTGCCCCTCGGCCAGCCCGAGAAGCCCATATTTGTATTCCTCCCCAATTCCATTTTATCTTTTCCCTAGAGATAAATGCTATCCTGAATTTGTTGTTTATCAACCCTTTGCATTTTAATTTTATTTTACTAGGAGTTTATGTATCTGTTATCAATATGTAGTTCATTTTCTGTTACTAGCTTCCACAATGTATCATTAAACATTTTATTTTGTATCTTGTTTTTGGAGTTAACATTATTTTTGAAATTTGTCAGTGTTCACATGTGGTTGTAGCTTTTTTATCTTGACTGCTGAATATTATGTGATGAATTAATGACACTGTCTATTTTCATATTGATGAGCATTTAGGTTGTTTCCAATTTTTCCCTGTTATAGTGTTGCAACAATTATATTTATTTTCTTGAGTACATGTGTAAATGCTTTTCTAATGTATATCTTAAGAGTGGAATCGCTGGATTATATAGCCTATGTGCCTCTTAATTTGACCACATGTTGCCAAATTATTCTCCAAAGGGGTTGTTTTATCCTCTCACCAGCAACATGTGATAGTTTCCATTGCTTTTCATCCTCATCTAATCCCTGGTATTGTAGACCCTTGGTTATTTGATTCGTTAGCCCACATCAGATTAGAAGGGGATCAGTGTAATAGGGAATGCTTCCAGAGGCACTGACTCACATAATATTGGATTGTTGGAAAAGTCATGACACATTTTTCAACAAAGTACATAGAAAAAGTATGTCATGACTTTTCCGACAATCCAGTAGTAATGGCAACTGACATCTATTATATGAATGGCTCAGTATCTTAAGCACATTTCTAATATTCTTCATTCCCCACGAGAGAAAAGGTGGCTAATTTTTGATAAGAAGTGAAGAAAACAAAATCAGGGTACAAAATCTCTTAATATCTGAGTAATTCATTCTTTTTTTTAATTAGCTGCAGGTGTACAACACAGTGCAATAGTTATGCTTTTTACCCCTCAAAGTGACAAGCCCCCTCCCCCAATTCACCACCCCACTCCCCCCCATATGATACATATCTATGAGTAATTCATTCTTTAAGGAGGGAAAGTCTATATACCTCTGTTTCCAGCAAGCAGTACTTAACAGTGTTGTATAGAAACCCATTATAATCACACTGTTATTAAATAAAAGTTAGCTTGGGGCCCGCCGACTGGTGCAGTGGTTAAGCGCTGGCTTCGGAAGCCGGCGGCCCTGGTTCGGGTCCCACATATGAGGGCCAGTGACACTGCCCTCAAAAATAAATAAAAGCTTTAAAAAAAGTTAGCTTATATATTCAGTGTAATCTTTTAACAGAGTGAACAATATGTCTTAGATTTCTAAGCAAGTACTTTGCATTCTGGTACATACACTTGTGGTAACAAAACTTTTTCTGATGGCCTTTCTTAAATTCCTCTTCCTTAAAATTTGGTTTTAACTTACTAGCTGTTACCAAGGATTATCAGAGACAGGGTAAAATAAATACTCGTTTACAAGAGCATTCTTATTTTACACAATTTTTTTTATATTAGAAATCTTACATCTTACATAAGTTTTAAGTTTCATTTGTAAAATTTGTCCAGAGGAAGACTGTTTACATATCTTTTTATGTAAAAGACTTCATCACAATTTTATTTTCAGTATCAAATAATTATAAACAATCCTTTAGCAGTACATGGAGGCTGTAGTCCAGCTTCCCTAACTATGAATTTTAAAATAAGTCTTTCCTGTTGATACCTGAAGTCACGATCTCACATAATAGATCAGATCAGAAATATGCAAAGTCTTCTTAAAAAGACAGAATGGTTCCTATCCCAGTCTAACTCAATATATATATTGGGTTATCAGAAAAGTCATGATGTATTTTTTCTATGTTTTTCATTGCAAAAATGAGTCATGACTTTTCTGACAGCCCAGTAGTATGGATAAAGGAAGTATGTGTCAGTAATAGTTGGGGTGGGATAGTCCTTGGAAGGGAAGGCATTTGAGAATTTCTGAGGTTGGCTGCTCCCAGGAACAAAGGGCTTTAACCAACTGACATTGAATATGCAGGTCTCATTGACTATCCTATTAGAGGAGTAGTTGAGTTAGGCAAACACAGTCTAACATCACTCAACATCAGTTCCTCTGACTCACATAACACTTGTTCCTGTTCCATGTTCACCAAGAAGACTTCTGACTACTTATTTGACTTCACAAAAATGTTGTGTATCAGAATTAATGGGTTGGTCATTCACTAAGATATTGAGAGTAACTATAATTTTTATTTAACTGTTCTTTACTTATTTTTCAAATTCTCCAAAATAAAGGTATTTTAGAGTGAGAATTAAATTATATAATTATTGCTGAAGTAAAATATAGATGGCTTAATGTTTGGAACTTTATTCCCCAGATGGTCAGCAGGAAGATGAAGCCAGTAAAATTGAAGCTCTGCACAAGAGGAGAAATTTACTTGCAGCATTTTGTAAGCTAATTGTATATACTGTAGTGGAGATGAATACAGCTGCAGATATCTTCAAGCAGTATATGAAGGTAAAGTTTGAAAAATGGATAGCAAGAATTTTTTATAATGCTTAAAGGATAGTAAATGTAACATTGGCTTTTTTTTTTTTTTGAAGGCAGTGTCACTGGCCCTCATATGTGGGACCCAGTCCGGGGCCTCTGGCTTCCCAAGCCAGCACTTAACCACCGTGCCACTTGGCCGGCCTGTAACATTGGCTTTTATGCTTAGTTGAATTTTTAAAGAGTAAATTACTTTTCTAGTATAAAAGAAATCTCCTTTAAAGTACTTAACATTTTCAGTAGCATTTCCTCATACCTCCACTCCATTATAATGGGCAGTTTGGGTTTATCGAGTTCATTTGCACTTGGAATATTGGAAACAGCTTGCCTTAGGTTAACTGTCACTATTAGAAATTATATTTGATATAGTTTAAGACATCAGATTAGTGTCATTCCCCTGCTTAATGCAGCATTAAAAAGTATCTTTTTAGAAGTCAGGAGACCTAGATGGTATAGTTATAGCTTGGTTACTATGCAACTTGGATAACTCAATACTTTTTGCATCCTGCATTTCTTCATCTCTTCCATTGTGAAAGCTAGGATTCCTTTAGGGTCTGAAAATTTGATTTGATTCAGAATAGGATATTCACAATTTTTGTAAATACATGTGAGATTCTCTTAATTTTTTTTGTTGAGGGTAGTGTCACTGGCCCTCACATGTGGGACCTGAACCGGGACCGCTGGCTTCCCAAGCCAGTGCTTAACCACCACGCCACTCAACCGGCCCTGATTCTCTTAATTTTTAAGTAGTAGTAGGAAGGATATTTTTAATTGTACTAATGGAATATGACTAAATATGGTAAGGTAGTTTTTCTTTAATCCTTTATCGAGTAAAATCTAATTATAAATGTAAACTTTTTTTAAGCCTTTGCTTTCACAAAATAAAATATTTAATAAATGTCAAAAACTAGTTAATTCTTTCTTTGGAATACTTTGCTATATATGATAGAACTCAAGCACCATTATAAATAATTTTGGAGCTTAAGGGATTTGGAATGATAATGATTTGTTTTTAAACTAAGGTTGATTATGAAATCATTTTGCAAGTTTTAAACTTTTATATCTAAGTATTTTAGATTAGTCTATTTTATTAGTCATAGGGGTATGGCTATCCTTTTACCTCTAATAGTTGTCATGTATGCATTATGAAACTCTTAAATTAGAAAAAAATATTTCTTGTACAATGCATGATGTAAATATTACATACTATAAATTTTCTTTGAAATGTTAACAGACTTAGTTTCTATAAGCCAGATAATTAAAGTTGGATACTGCACACGAACTTCATGCCAATTGATATGTTAAATCATATCAATTGATTCAAGCAATGAATATTAGGAAAGTGATTGATTATATTGTCTCAATAGCGCACAAAGAGCACAAGAACTTTCTTTATACCTTTGTGTTATTTCTGAAAATATGCGTAACCTAATTATTGCTTTACATCATGCTTCTTTAAAACCAAGTTTAGAGCTTAATGTGATTAGGTCTTAACTATCTAATATTTCTGATTTTACTAAAGTTAGGGATTATGAGCTTAGAAATTAAAGTTTTGGTAACATTCTTTTGTGTCTTGAAAGGCATAATCATTTCAGCCGAACATATACTTTGTGACATGTTTGCATGATTAATCTAAAATTGTCCAGTAGTTTTAAGAGACAGAGCTCTAATTTGTACAAATTTCTTTTCTAGTATTATAATGACTATGGAGATATCATCAAAGAAACAATGAGTAAAACAAGGCAGATAGACAAAATTCAGTGTGCAAAGACCCTTATTCTCAGTTTGCAACAGGTAAGATATTAAGAGTACTACCTTGAGGGTAACACAGTTAACAAGAAATAGTTTTCAAGGTAACAGAAAAATAAGCAGAGGATATGATATACAATTCATAAAAGTAGAAATACAAGATATTCAATCTCACTAGTAGACATTGTGCAGGTGAGATTATTTTTTGCTTTCAGACTGTTGAGATTTGCAAAACCTATATGTAGCTGTCTAAGGTATGGTGGAAACAGTTAACTGTTATCAGTAAATATCGGTACAGCCTTCCTGGTAGGCAGTTTGGGAATATATGTCAAAATTTATAATGTGTATGCCATTTGCGGCAGCAATTCTACTTTTAAAAATTTATTCAAAGTAGTAATAGGACAAGTTTGCAAAAATGGGTATATACAAGATTCTATTGTACATGGCAACATTGTTTATAATAACAAGAAATTAGAAATAATACAAATGTCCATCTGTAGGATATTAGATGAATATATTATGTAACACATCTCTGCAATAGCTGTTGCGTAGCACTTAAAATTAGTGTAGATCTATACGCATTAGATTTCAACTATATAGTTTGAAAATAAAGTAAAATTAACTGGTATAGCATCCCTATAAAATTACTCATATCTCTGTATCTATCTGGGGGGAAAATCACTAAAATATTGGTGGCGGTTAACTTGCTTAGGTATGCTTCGGGTGAATTTTGCTTTTTTCTGTATTTAATGAGTATGAGTCTTACAATCAAAAGAGAATTCTTTTCGTTTTGGCAGTAGCGAGGCAGGTTTAATTAGGTAAAAATCATTTGCTCAGTATATTTTTGTCTCTAGAGACCAAATGCCCCCAAAACATAAACCATTTCAGCTTAATAAACTTCTTAAATTGCTTTATAAAAATCTAGGTATGAAAGTTCTTAATTCCATTTGCATGGTCTTTATTAAAATTAATAGGATTTTAAAGATAGCATTTAAATAACTTTTGCTATAAAGTAATAACTGCTTGCTGTAGAAAGTTTAGAAAACATAGGAACTACAAAAATGCAAGTTACCCTTATTTTTTTTCACTTAACACTTTTAGTTTTTAGTAGCATTTTTAGTCTGTTTTAGGCCCATATGAAATCTTATTTTTACAAAAATTAAGTCATATCATGCATTTTATTTTGCAAGTCTGAACGTTTCATATTAATAAATCCTGAACATTTTCATGCTATTACATACTTTACTTGGCATTTAAAAATAACTATATATAGTATTCCATTTTATAGTGCAACCATAATTTAACCAAGATACCTTCTTGTTTGATATTAACTTCTTTTACAATCTTTGCCATTATAAATAGCACCAAAACAAATACTTTTATACCTATGTATTATGCAAAAATATTATTATTCCTTTTGGATAAAGACTGATAATTAGAATTGCTTAGTCAAAGGACATTAAAATTCTAATCCTTTCACTACATTTTGCAAGATTGCTCTATAGAAAGGAAGGTTATCTCAGTTTATGTTCCCAGCAGATCAGAATGCTTATTGCAAACAAAGTAAAAAAGATACAGTATAGCATCCCTATAAAATTTTAAATATCTCTATCTGGGGAAAATATCATTAAAATGTCAGCAATGGTTAACTTGCTTTGGTATATTTACTGTATTCTTATTAATAGTAGAAGCCATTATCTGTTAAAAGCTTGGCAATTTAGTAGTTAAAAAATTGCATTTTGTTTTGCTTATTTTATGATGAAATTTCTTGATGTGAGATATGTCATTTAAATGTAAATAGAGCATAGTTCCCTAATTTGGTGGGTTTCCTTTTTCTTTACCTTTTTTTATATGTTATCTTAATATCCAGTTAATTCCAGCAGAGTAGAATTTTGCTATAACTAACCTGAAGAGTTTCTAATGTCAATAATTATCTCTAGAGTAAATATATGAAGTGCTACAATTTTGGTCATTTATGTCATGTGTTTTAAAAATCCCTGTTTTAGAATAAAATGTAGTTCCTCATTTATGGATCATCTAGTATATTTTAAGTAGAAAATGCGGCGTACTAAAAGATGTGAATAACCCATAGTTATCAAAAAGTCTTTAACGTGCTTACTTTCTTTCCAAACAGCTTTTTAATGAAATGATACAGGAAAATGGCTATAATTTTGATAGATCGTCCTCAACATTCAGCGGCATAAAAGAACTTGCTAGACGTTTTGCTTTAACTTTTGGACTCGATCAATTGAAAACGAGAGAGGCCATTGCTATGCTACACAAGTAATCAAATATTTTATTCAGTGCTCCTATTTTAATCATGAAATTATTTTGAATCTAACTTTTTTGTTAAGAATAATCAAATTCAATTGATGCTTTATTATTTGTTTACACATTTATGGCATACCTATTAAGACTCAGTTATAGTGCTGTCTCCATTAACACATGAGTTGGGACTAAAACTGCTTTCATAGAAAAGAAAGTCTTTGCTTTAATTAAAACTATAAAATCCACTGCACTGTATACCTGAAGCTGAAGCTAAATAATATTGTATGTCAACTATAATTTCATATATATATATATATATATATGGTCATGGGATATGGAGTACAGCATAGAGAATAGAGCCAATGGAATTGTAATAGATATATATGATGTCAGAGGAGCAAAATTGGGGGAGGGGGTTATCACTTTTTGAGGGGTGAAATGTCTAACTTACATTGTTTTGTACACCTGAAACTAATAAAAAAGTCTATACAAAATCTTTATAAATTATGTGAGGAAAATCAACATATATACATCAGGTATTACAGTATATTTTAACAGCCTTTGTCATAATCTCACTGCTATTAGAAAGTTTTTTGTGATTTGGTTCCTTTGTTTCGAGTGTTCTCTTTCTGGCTCTGTTCTCTATATTGTAGTGACATTACCCCTTATTTTGAGCCACAACTTTCTTTCCGTCTGTATATTTTTTTGCCTTACAAAAATTGGAAATCTTCTAATTTTATTTGGGATATGCATGTTAGTGATCCATTGTACTTTTAAGTATGAGTATATTTTAGACCTTTAACATATCCACCACGTGGATATTAATATCTTTATCTCTTTATTGTGGATAAAGAGTCTTGCTTTGGGGAAAATCAAGAGGTTTAGACTCTTTCATTGAAAGCTCTCTGTTTTATATGTGTCTCTCATTTGGTTTGGTTTTGTTTTGTTTCTGGTATATAATTTTTCCTGTCTCTTTTACTCCTCTTCCTTACTGAGTTATAACAGTATTAAATGTCTCCCTACGTAAATGTTTCTGCTGTTAAAGTTAATCTCATACTTCCCCTAACTTCAATTTACTCTCTCCTTTCACTTTGTTTTAAAGGTCTCAAATTCCCTATTATGCCTTTTAAATCGATTGAATTTTAAAATAAATAAATAAATAGATTGAATGATACTTTTAAGTAATATTTAGGACCACATATGTAGTAATTATTTTGAGAAGTAATATATTATTTCCTTCATGTAATAGCCTTCCTTCTTTTCTCCTCATATTCATCTGGATTGTTTTTTACCCAGTTACATTTTTATAATTTTGGTTTGTTGTCTTGATTAATAGAGGTATTTATTGTCAAATAAATATAGTTAAAATAAGCTCTGAGTAGAGTTTAATATTTAAACTTTACTCTTAAATGGCTCATTACACGTTGTCTTTAGTAATTTTTTTTAAGTTAGTCCTGTGTGCTTTAGTAGGTCTCCTTTATGTCTTAAAAATACAGAAAATGATTCACCATTATGTTGAGAGCATTTGGGTTATTTTCTGTGGAAAAGGGAACCAAGGAAAGAATATAGATGTACCAAACCACATTCAATCTAGAGGCTAGCTGGTTTGTTTGTGTGCCTTTGTGTGTGTTTGTTTTGAAGAAAGTAACAGTGGCATAACATGTAAATATATTTGTTTATTCTCACACTATAGCCTCTTTATTCTCACTATTCCTCAGATTAAATACATGGCAAAGAAAACATTTTAGTAGTGAAACAAAAGTATAGTCATTGAGTTTTGTATTCTAGTCCCTTAACTACTCGTTTGTCTTTTTTTTATATCTCCTTTGCAGAGATGGCATAGAATTTGCTTTTAAAGAACCTAATCCACAAGGAGAGAGCCATCCACCTTTAAATTTGGCATTTCTTGACATCCTGAGTGAATTTTCTTCTAAACTACTCCGACAAGACAAAAGAACAGTGTATGTATTTGTTAAAATATTCTATTTAATTTTGTTTTACAATTCTTAAAGATAAATTGTTATACTTGATTTCTTTCCCTTCTACACATAGAGAGTATAGCTGTAGGATTGCACTAATGCACAAAAAAAACTATATACATCAGAAATTTTCTAATTTAAGGACTATAACTATATTTTATACATAATGCTCCACTTAAATTCTGTGAGTTCTCACAATGTAGTTGTGGCTTTGGAAGTGTAACTTGAAATCTTTACATATTCCTACTTGCATTTTTGACTTAGTCTAAATAAGGAGGAGCAGGGGCAACCCAGTTGGGACCCCCTCTCGTTTTGAGAGCTGTTACTTTCTTCTCTAATAAACTGTCCTCTGCTGTAAACTCTAAAAAAATAAATAAATAAGGAGGAGCATTTAATAGACAATTATATTGGTGATCCATCAGAAACATCTTAGCCTATGTCCTGAGCTGTGGCTACACGGGAAAGTAGAATTCACCTTTTTTAACTTTTTACTTTGACTACTAGCCCTGTCCTCAACAGATCATTTAAACAGGATACTTTTCTGGTTTAGTCTCCTAAAATAATGACTTTCTATTCTAAGAGAGCCAAACAAATGGAATTCAATTTTAAAATCTTCTACCCCTTCCCTTTTGGCTTGAAGTATAAAAGGGCAGAAGAATATGAATAACTGGAGAGAGTGAGAAAGAGAGAATCCTCTTCTGAAAGTTGCACCAATATTTTGCATTTAAAGATTGTCTAGATTTTATCTGAAATGCTTACATATACAAAACTAATCTATGGTGATAGAAATCACAGTAGTGGTTATTTCTAGGGTTGGAGAGATTGGATGGGGAAAAGGTCACAAGGTACTTTCTAGGGTCATGGGAATGGTCTGTATCTTAAAATGTGTATTGATTACATGGCTGCATTCATTTGCAAAACTGATCCAATTGTACTCTTAGTTTCTGTGTATTTTATTATATATAGATCTCTCCCAATCAAAAATTTCATTGAGACTATTAATGAAATACAAATTAAAATGATGAGGGCCGGCCGAGTGGCGCAGTGGTTAAGTGCTGGCTTGGGAAGCCAACGGCCCTGGTTCGGGTCCCACATATGAGGGCCAGTGACACTGTCCTCAAAAAAAAAATTTTAAATTACAAGAAACCATTTCTCACTTAGCAGATTAGAAAAATTAAGAAGCCTGATAGTCCTGAGTATTGCCAAGGATGTGGAGCAATAGAGATTTTCATACATTTCTGGTGACAGTGTAATTTGGTACAAGACCACTTTGTAGAGGAGCTATTTGTCAATGCCTAGTAAAGTTTAATTTACCTCATAATCCACTAATTCTTTTTATAGGTAGATACCCTAGAGAAAGTTTTTGCACATGTGTACCGGAGTACCATAAAAGAATTTGACTGTTGCATTGTTTGAATTAGGGGAGAGCTCAGAACAACTAAACATCAATTAGAAAATGGGATCAGTAGAGTGATATACAATGGAATACCATACAGCAGTCAAAATGGTTAGATTTTTTTTCAAGTAAATATAATTCCTTGATTTTATTAAATACCCAGTAATTGTTCAAATTTCCAGTAGTCTCAGATGTCATAAATGACTTTTATTTTTATAGTTTGATTGAATTGGGATTGATATAAGACTGATAGAATCCAACTGATCATTCTATTTTTGGAATCTTAAAAATATTTCAGCTTTGTTGAGGTAAAATTAGCAAATTGTAATATATTTAAAGTATATAACATGGTAGATATATATATCTCGAAAGGATTCCCATAATCAAGTTTATTAACATATACATACATCACCTCACATGTTTACCTTTTTTAATGATACCATTTAAGTTTTTTACTCTTAGTAAATTTCAATTGTATAGTATTATATAATTATACATTATAAACTATAATCACCATGTTAAACATTAGATCCTCAGACCTCATCTTTTCTAAAAAAAATTTTTCCAACTTTATTGAGATATAGTTGACATACATTGTGTGAGCTTAAGGTGTGCAATATGTTGATTTCATACAGTTATATATTGAGACATGATTACCACTAGTGTTAACTGATGTCACTCTTCAAAAACTGTTAGATTTAAAAAAACATAATGTTGACTGTGACAAGTACCAAACTATGCTATGATATTTATAGACAAATATGTATTAAAAGCACAAAATATGCATGGGGATGATAAATAGAAAATTCATGTTAGTGGTAACTTCTGTGGCAGGGAAGAGGACGCAGGGCAATAGCATCAGGGTGGCTACTTATCCGAAATGTTCTGATAAGCTCTGTGGTAGACACATAGTTATAAATCTCTACTAGTGAGTATTATTTTGGCTCAAGCTCCATATCTTGTCGCAGACTGGTAATAGTTCTCAGACTAAGAGCTGCACTAGTTCACAGACCACACATTGAGGAATACTATAGTACTGTGTATAGCTGAAATACATTGCAATTAAGAAATACTGAAAATTAACACCAAGCAGTATGTATTTGTAACTCTCTCCTATCCATCCCCTCTCTCTTTTTATTTTTTATTTTTTAAAGAAGTTTTATTGGGGAAAGGTATTCATCCAGTACCCATCAGCTCCAAGTCAACTAGTTATTTCAAGAGCTGTGGAGGGCACAGCTCCTTGGCCCATGTGAGAATCAAACCCACAACCTTGGTGTTGTGTGCCTGCACTCTTAACGGGCTGCCCCTCCTATCATCTCTCTTTAATGGTGTTGAAAACTGATAATTATGAATTTATTGGAATTAGTCATTATTATGACACAAGTATTTGAATTGCATTTTACCGTTAGTTGACAAAAAATGTGTTCATGTATTTGAAGCATAATTTAGACAATACAGCATTGAACACATAGTGTCAGAAGCCTGGGGTTTGAATCATGGTTATACTACTTTCTTATTTTTATGACCATAGATATGTTACTTAGCTTGTCCTTTTCTTCCTCATCTATCAAATGGGGAGAATGTCTCCATCACGTGATGTAAGAATAAAGTTAAAGAACCCAAGAGAAAAACACCTAGCACATAGCAGTCACACAAATTTTAGGTGAATTTTGATTGCTATATCACGTATAATCTATAGAATCCTTGTGATATTTGGATCCCAGGGCAGATGTCTGACTTCCATCAGGCTGAAACATTTTTGCAGGTAGGAAACATGTCTGATTCATCTTTGTATCCCCAGTGCCTGGGGCATAGTAGATGCCCTGCAAACACTAAACTGAAATGCCCTGAATTATTTAATTTGAGAATGTTGATAGAGATAAAATTGCTCTTTAGTGTACTGATGTAGCTAGGGATTGATAAAACTGTGACTAGGACCCAAGTTGTGTGATTTTTAAATCCAGTCCTCCTTCCAGAAATATGAGTTGAGCTTGTTTTTCTAGTAGAGGACATGAAAAGTTAGGATAGTGATATCTTAAGAAAGAAAACACTAACATCCTTTAATTGTTACTCTGTGAAGAAATGTGGACTGTCCACCATTACTTTGTTTCATTCTAATGTATTTTGCTATTTTTTTAAATTTAATTCTAATTAAGTCGTTGAATGTTCCATATGGTATGTGAGCCTTAAGATCATTAGGAGGAATTAAAAAAAAGCTATGGCAGTTCGTGTATCAAAGCTAATGGTTTCAGGCCGGCCGAGTGGCGCATTGGTTAAGAGTTGGCTTGGGACGCCAGCGGCCCCTGTTCGGATCCCACATTTGAGGGCTAGTGACCCTGCCCTCTACAGCTAAGATGGTGAACAACAGCTCCACCTGGAGCTGGGCTGTGTGAGTCCCCAGGGTGTCATAGCTTCAGCCCCTGCTGCAGTGGGCTGCCATGGGCTACAGTGAGTGGCCAGCAGCCAGCGTGAGCAGCTGGCAGCTGGTGCGAGCTGCCAAAAGCCGCTGTGAGTGGCCGTTCCAGAGGCTGGCGACAGATCTGCCTCACCCGAAAAGAGCGCAATGATGATACCAACATGGGCCAGTGAAGCAATGTCCTCCACAACTAGACTGAAGAACAAAAGGACAGCAACTTGTCTGTTCCCCTTCCCCAGTTCCCCAATGCTGTTCCCCTCCCCCAATTTCCCAATTTTTTTAAAAAAAGCTAATGGTTTCTACTTCTTTTTAAGGTATGTTTACTTGGAAAAGTTCATGACATTTCAGATGTCACTCCGAAGAGAAGATGTGTGGCTTCCACTGATGTCTTACCGAAATTCTTTACTAGCTGGTGGTGATGATGACACCATGTCAGTAATTAGCGGAATCAGCAGTCGGGGATCAACTGTGCGGAGTAAAAAATCAAAGCCATCTACAGGAAAACGGAAAGTGGTTGAAGGCATGCAGCTCTCACTCAGTGAGAATATAGTTTACTCTCTTTATATTTATCTCTTAACATTTACCGACTGAAGTGTCATTAAGGTTCATCTTATATTTTATTTGAGATATGTGCTGTTAAATACTATCTTGCACAGAGTGTCTAGTTAATGTGTAAGTGTACTGTTTTAAACATTGTTGTGCATAAACTCAGTTCTCACAACTCTGGGTACATCCTCATTTTTCAGATGAGAAAACTCATTCAGAGAGGTTAAGTAACTTACCTAGGGTCACACAGATATTAAGTAGCAGAGCCAGGCAATCTCACTCTTGAGCACCTGCTTTTTAATCAAGGCACTGTGCTGTATACATAGGGATAGGGACTCAGTGTTATAGAACTAATTATTACCAAGGAGGTCAGATCATCTAATTTAAGTGGAGCAACAGATTCAGAGAGGTTACAACTTTTGAATTTCTATGAAGAGGTCATTAATCATGGAGAACTTGATAGAAATACAAATTGCTGTCTGTAATCTTGGAGGTAGTAATGCATTATGACACTTGAATCTCTTGGATTTCCAGCACTCCAGGGTTGGTTCAAAATACAGTTTTCCTTTCCTTAGGAACCTTTAAACAAATTGGCATAGTTATCAAAATTTGTTCCAGTTATAATTGCTGAGTAACAAACTACTTCAAAACTTAGGATATAGCAGGGACATAATGCCTGGTGCTTCAGCTAGGAAAACTCAGAGGCTCATGACTAGAATTGTAAGGAAGCATCTTCACTTACAGATGTATCTAATGCTGGCTGTCAGCTGGGACATCAGCTGAATTGTCTGCCAGAACACATGTGTGACCTCTTCATGTGGCTGTTAGGCTTTCTCACAGCATGTGACTGGGCTCAAAGAGCAAGTGTCTCAAGAGAAAGGAAGTAGAAGCTGCCAGTCTTTTTAAGGCCAGAAACAGGCATAGTATAATTTCTACCATATTTTTTTGATCGTGCGATCACAGGTCCCAGATTCAAGTGGATGGGATATAGTCCCCCAACTCTGTTTTTTTGTTTGTTTGGGGTTTTTTTGTTTTTTTATTTTTTATTTTTGAGGGCAGTGTCACTGGCCCTCTTATGTGGGACCGAACCGGGGCCGCTGGCTTCCCAAGCCAGCACTTAACCACCGCGCCTCTCAGTCGGCCCTGTCCCCCAACTCTTAATGTGAGGAATGCCAAAGATTTGGGGGCCATTTTTTAAAACTGCCACACATTTTTTTTTTTAGCCATTATCAGGTGTATAGTATTTAAAACTTGATTGTCCATGGATTAATCATTTTATTCTTTTCTCCAGTAATATAGAGGCATAAACTTAACTTGTACAACCTTAGATTTAGACTTGGTTGGTTATATAGTCCCAATATATATATGGGGAAATCTCTTTTACAATATCCCTGACCAGTTAAAATAGTGCTGACGGTTTATAGGAAGTTAAAATAAATTTTCCTTTTATAATAAGTCAAATTAAAAGATGATTTCTGGGGCTGGCTGAGTGGCACGGTGGTTAAGTGCTGGCTTGGGAAGCCAGCGGCTCTGGTTCGGGTCCTACATATGAGGGCCAGTGACACTGCCCTTTAAAAAAAAAAAAGATGATTTCTTCATATCACTGTAAAACTTTAGAAGTTTTTCTCACATGGACAATTACTTAATAGTTACAGATTTTTGCTTGGCCATCAAATCGTTTTTTTGTTTGTTTGTTGGTTTGTTTGAGGGCAGTGTCACTGGCCCTCATATGTGGGACCGAACCGGGGCCGCTGGCTTCCCAAGCCAGCGCTTAACCACCGTGCCACTCGGCCAGCCCCATCAAATCTTTTTTTCCTCAGGTTTTATGGAGCACATATGCATTAGTATTTTTATAACATGTCAAAGATAGATTATCAAACCCGATACTTCAGTTTTTACAGAAAGAGTTGATGCTGTTTTTGTTTAAGTTTTTGGAGAGAGCCATAGAAATTGAGGCCTTATTAAATTAGAAGAAAGGACAAATACTGATTAAGATGGGTAGATCAGTGCAATTTTGAAAACAAAATTGGAGCGTAAACACAGTAGAACTTAAAGACTGATGTACTTATATTGCAGATTGTGGAATTTATGTCTAACCCATCTATTACTAGGGTATTAGCTAATAGCACATTTTTCTTTGCACTCTTCCCTTAAAAACTTACATGTATATATGCACATATGTGATCTTCTAATAAACTAGTTTTCCTTCAAACTTATGTTCAATCAGTCAAGTGCTATTAATAGCCCCTCCCAAACCAGTGATTTTAAAAAATGACTATGAATTCGGTAACACTTACATGTGAATTTATCTTTTATTAATCACAGCAGTATTTACAGGTACTTGGAAACAAGGAGGTTTCTGTAGGAATGAAACGTGGTCTTTTTAGTCCAGTGCTTAACATGCATATGGATTTGTGCTTCCCTTGAAGTTTTTCCTAGGGCTTTTCAGTGGTGAGCATCCTATAGATTGGGAACCATTCTCACTTTGACTAAAACATGTATGTCACCACATCGCTTCCCTTCCATAAAACCTTCAGCAGTAGTTCCTGTCACCTTAGCACAGTTAAGACTTTCAATAAATTTATTCCTGCCTCTTTATTCATTCTATCTTTTACCACTTACCCCAGGAGTACCAAAACTCTTAGTTTGAACCATATGAAATGACTGTTTCTGTAGGTCAAAAACTGCTGAATATCAGCAAATCGGTATGGTTTAGTGGTTTCATGCCTCTGTTTTTGCTTATGTTCTTGCCCCTGCCTAGTCCACCCAATATCTGCTCTAGTTAGAGGTCACTTCCGGGGAGCTGGCTCTGATCCCTTTCATTGCTCCCCTTCCATTTGTGCTCTTCTAGCACTTACCACACTGTACTGTGATGGTATTTTTTTTCCTTCTCTACAACTAGACTGTAGGGGCAGGGCCCCGAGCTTCACCTTACATACCTTTGTATCCCCTTTAGCATATGGAAAGGAAAGCAACCAGATGTTTGCTGACCTCAACAGGTTGTATTAGACATCTGATTAGTCAAAACTAGTGACCTACCTCATTGCTGTTGATTTTCTTTTTCAGCTGAAGAAAGCAGTAGTAGTGACAGTATGTGGTTAAGCAGAGAGCAAACACTGCATACCCCCGTTATGATGCAGACACCACAACTCACCTCAACAATTATGAGAGAGCCCAAAAGATTACGGCCTGAGGATAGTTTCATGAGTGTCTATCCAATGCAGACTGAACATCATCAAACTCCTCTGGACTATAAGTGAGTACATTTGATCATTTTCTGTACTATAACATTATTAATTACATAGCAAAAAGTTAAGTTAAAAGAAGAATAAAATTCTCCTTGAAGCACGCAGGTAACATGGATGTTAGCTCAAAGACAACAAGAGGAAGCAAGGCAACAACAGGAGAGAGCAGCAATGAGCTATGTTAAACTGCGAACTAATCTTCAGCATGCCATGTAAGTGAGAGTACCTTATTGTCTGAGTCTAGGAAGTTCACTAATTCATTTTAACATACTCTAATGTGTGCCTTATCTAATAATTTCAGCAAACTCTATCTAGAGTAAATCTGCTGAAATAATCAAGGAACTAAAAATTGGTCTTTCCAACAGAAAAAAAGGAGCTTTTTAAAGTTAAATATTAACCAGTTAGCTAAAGGACCAATCTTAGCTTGCTTGATCTGTTGGAAAAATTTAAATATGAATCCTTGTTTATTTTGGTACACAGAATTATAGCTAAAAATCCAGTTTTGTTACATCTTAATTGACTCCCCACCTTAGTTCAGTCCCTCATCTCTCATCTGAACTATTGTGTTAGCTAACTCAAAATCTTCCCTCAAATCTCCCATTTATCTTCTCACCAAACCCCTTCCCCCGCCACTACTCCATCATTCACACTGCCATCCAGAAGTACTATTCTAGACTAAAAATCTGATCATGTAACTCTTTTACTTAAAACCTTTCCATGGCTCCCCATTGCCTGCAGGATAAAGTCCAAACTCCTTAGCTCATGGCATGCAAGATATTTCAAAATATAGCCCCTGCCTATATTTTAGTATCATATCCCATTCCCTGGCAACTGGTAAAATCATCGTAAAGGAACAAGCTCAGATTCACCTTACACGAAGCTGCCGTCATCTATGCTCCCATAAAGCTATGTATATTTATATTTTTTGTAGCACTTAAACATTGTATTGTAATTATGTTTTGGTGAATTTCCCCTTTCTCTAGACTGTGAGCTCCTCAAGGGCAGGGATCACATTCATTGTCGTCAGTGCTTGGCACGTAAAAAGTGCTAAATAAATGTTGATGGAATGAATAAATGACCAATGCTAAAAGTGTAGTTTAACTTTGAAATACTTTATTTTTACTGGAATCTGTAAGAGAGCTTTATTAGCTTTGACTCTAAAAGAAATGTCAGGCGAACAGTCTTTAGATGATTGGTACAAAGGGAAAGATGATGATTCTGATTATTTACGGTTTGGAGTTTGAAAGCTTTGTATTTATAACATGGTATGTTTTAATACTGCGAGATAGTAATTGTTCGTTTCTTTTTAAAATATGTTTTGTTAGGCCAGCCAAGTCGCGTGGTTGGTTAAGCGCTGGCTTGGGAAGCCAGCGGCCCCAGTTCGGGTCCCACATATGAGGGCCAGTGACGCTGCCCTCAAAAAAAATAAATAAAATAAAATATGTTTTGTTTTGTTTTGTTGGTGTTTAAATGATGAGAATTTTTGTATTTTTCTTACATGATCATTTACCTTGAGAGTTATCCTATTTAAGTTTACCTTAGTTGTGTATGGCAGTCTTAAAAATCTTTATTGAAGTATACTCTATCACATGTATAGAGGATAGATTCTGATCTTAATTTGTCTCCTATGGCCATTATCTATGCTATCACTTGATTCTGTCCCCTGTTTCTGTTTATATGTCCACATTCACCTTAATATATGTTCTTATTTTGTGCTAGATTCAAGAATTAATTTGTTAGCTTCCAATCAGTCATGAGTCACCAGTCCAAACATTCTGGAATTCTGCCATGCAATCATTTGGTCCATATCTTTCCCCTGAAAACTTTCTACCAGTCACTAAGATCTTCTGTAGCATCTCATTTCTCAGTACCATTTATCATTATTTTTAACTTTTTAGTTTGTTTTGATTCTCTTTACAGATAATCTCCCCCAACCCCGTGGCTACAGTAGATTATCCCAGTTAAATAATTATTAGTGGAATATTCTTTTGGTTGTTGTACCATAAGTGGTCTATTGCCAGAGACTTTAAAATATTTTTGTTTTATGCTCTTTCTGTAATGATATCTGCCCTATAACTGAAAATACTTCCAAATTCTCATTTTTTTTCACATATATCTTCCTTATACTCCAAATGAAATACAAAGTGGATTTTTGGTTTTCTATAACATGGCCCACAAAGCACACATGTTCCCTTCATAGTTGCCTTCACCAAATATAGTAAAATTCCTTACTATCCAGAACTTTTAGGAAATAGGGACTGTTGTCAACATATTTGTCCAGGTAGCATGGATTAGACATCATAATCTTTATATTATCTTTAAAAACACAACATAGTGTTGTGTAAATTGTAAGCTAGCATTCAGTAAATAATTGATTTTGGGGTAAGGGGGATCTTTCAATAAGTGAGAAAATAAAGAAAGTTTGGCCAAACTGGGGAACAAAAAGTTACCCTCAATTTCACTATTATGCTGACTCCTTTATGCTCATCTGAACTAATTTGTGAACTTGAAATTTGAGTTTATTCCGTATAATTGTGATAATGTACAGAATTTTTGTTCTTAATTTTTATTTTATTTTTCTATATATGTCTTAGATTTTAGTTTCCTAGGACACCAAATCTAAGTTTCAGCATAAATGTTGCTCATTTCTTCCTGAAGCAGAATTAATGTTTTCTTTCTGTATATCTTCTATCATTTGATGCATATTTGTCTTGCAATATTTATCACATTTTGTCATAATTATTTGTTTCCCAAAGTAGACTGTGAGCTCCTTGAGGGCAGGAACCATGTTTTACTCATCTTTTTTTATCAGTTACAGTTGACATTCAATATTTTATTCATTTTTTTATTTGCATCCATAGGACGCAGTAGAAGCCTGACACATACATAGTAGGCATTGTATAAATGCATGAGTGCCTGGTACACATTAGGTACTGAGTGAATAAGTGAGTGATGGGTAAAATTAACATATTAAGGAAAATATGTATATTCTGAAAATACCATTATTCTGGTCTCTGTTTTCTATTTGTTTATTAATTTGTATCCTGCCTATTATCAAAAAGGATGTGAGGTATCTTGTCTGTTCCCATGTGGGAAATTCTCATTGACCTTTTATGTGGGATAGAAGAACTAGCAAGCTAAAAAAAATTGAAGAAATGTAGACTAAACATAACACCTGAGTATTTTTAAACAAGTGAACATTGGGCTTTTGACATCATTGATGCAATGATCAATGCCTAATCATTTTCCCTGACCTTTAATTCCATCATTTTCCATTACACTTGACTATAGGGAACCACATAGTTGCTGCCAGTGTGATAACAGTCAGAGCCCCGGTTTAGCCCTTGACCCTGTGTTGTATTTCTCTAGTCGGCGTGGCACGAGCCTGATGGAGGATGATGAAGAACCGATTGTAGAAGACGTTATGATGTCCTCAGAGGGGAGGATCGAGGACCTCAATGAGGGCATGGACTTCGACACCATGGACATAGACTTGGTGAGGACCCTAATGATTGCTGTACGATTTTCAGTTTAGATCCTTCAGAAATGAAGTTGGATGTTTTATTAAAGGAGACAGGTACTTGCCATGAAAAGTCAGTTTTGCCAAATTATAAAATACAGTAAAACCTTGGATTGCGAGTAACTTTGTTTGCGAGCATTCCACAAGATGAGCAAACATTTCTAATACATTTTAACATGGTAAACAAGCGATGTCTTGCAATATGAGTAGTTTTTTTCCAGAACAAATTATGTTCTCAAACCAAGGTATTACTGTAGTTGCCGAGTATTTAGGTGTATGAAAAGGGATTGAAGAGAGGGTGGGGTTGGTGATGGTATTAGATGATTAATTTTGAGGTTAATTTAGGAATATATAGATTTAAAGAATACATTTGCTTAATATTATACTAAGTATCACATCACCTTATAATTTTCCATGTATTTGCCATTATCAAAACAATGCATTATTAACTTGATATCCTGTATTTTAGATGAATTTTCATATTAAGTAATAAAATTACTTCCACTTGGAAGTTAAATATATGTAAAAGTGTATTTTTATTTATTATTACATCATATATATGATTAGGGCTTTTTCTTATACAAAATGCTTCTACATACTTCATTTTGCCATATGTCTCATTCAACTTTGTGAGGTAGATTGAAAGGATTGAGGAGACTGAAGCTTAGACACTTAGCCTATCCAAGGAGACAAAACTAGTAAGCAGTAAAGTTCAGACTTACAAGCCAGGTCTTCTGATTCTACTTTTCAGTGCACAATGGTGTGTTCTCCTTAAAAGGAAGAATAAATAAACAGCATCTCTTCAGAGTAGTAAAATTTGGTGCCTTTAAAGGAGAAGGATATAAGAGAGGCATTTTTAAAGTAAAATGAAAAATGCGTTTTGCGCTTTTGTCTTTTAGAATTTCCATGAATTAATTGCTTTTGTATTTTTTTTACATTGGTTTGAATATACAGTATTTAAAGTGTTGTAAGGTACACTAGCAACTACATGGTCTTGTGAACACTTAATGATAATCAATTTCGGTATTTTCAGTTACTGTTGGCTTATCGATATGGCAGTTGTCAACTTCCTTCCTTTTGTTTCCCCCTTAGCCACCATCAAAGAACAGACGAGAGAGAACAGAACTGAAGCCTGATTTCTTTGATCCAGCTTCAATTATGGATGAATCAGTAGGTTTCATTTAAATGTACCCCAGGATTGTAACATCAAATTATAGGCAACCCCTAAGTTTGAAGTTGAGGAGCTCAGGCAGCACATCAAGAATGGATAAAAACAACTGGACAGGAGAAAGAGAGAGGCAGGCAAGGCAGAAGGGATTTCAGGGGAAGAGGGCAAGAAGGGTGAGGCAACGGTGCTGACAGATTAAAAGTGCTTTTGAATCCCTAGCCAACTAGAACTTGAGTTAAGGAATTTGGACTTTTCCTGTAGGCTTGAGTTACCCATTGAATGATTTTGAATAAGGAAGTGGCATAATCAGAATTCTGTTTCAGAAAGATTTCCTTGGAATTTATAGATGGTAGGATGAATGAGAGTAATGATAATCATCATATGAAGGCATGGTGAAAAATAGAACTGACAAAGGATTTGATAATAAAGAGAAGGGGTTGAGATAATTGGTTATTTATTATTAAGTATTGTCAATTCTAAATTACTTATATCAGGCCCCACTGCCATGTTTCCCAATATTGCTTTGGTTCATTCAAGTCTTCCTTAGTTTTCACTTGGACTATTGTAGTAGCCTTTAAACTGATCTTGCTGTGACCACCTCTTAATCTCTTTTGGGGTCATCTTTGGATAAGCCACCTTGGGATGCTTTTTAATTGTGTTCCTCAATCTCAAATATGCATATAAATCATCTGAAGGTCTTATTAAAATGTAGATTCTGCTTCAGTAGGTCTGGAGTGTGGCCTGAGATTCTGCATCTCTAGCAAGTGTTATGGATGCTTCAGGTCTGCAGACCACACTTTGAGTAGCACAGGTGACCTAGGCTTACCCATAAGTCTATAGTTTAAGATGATATTAAAGTATTGGGTTGTCGGAAAAGTCATGACGTATTTTTTCTATGTTTTTCACTGCAAAAATGCATCATGACTTTAACAACCCATTAGTATGCCTTGACTATCACTTTGAACTGAAAAGGCTGGAAAGCTAGTATTTGAGAGCTTATGTGTCGGGCACTATGCTAGTAGGCAAGAGTTTGATCCTCTCTGCAACCTTGTAAGAAAACTAATTGGATCCCAGTTTTACACGCAATCAAACTTGGACTGAAGAGGTGATTCAGTGACTTTCTCAGAGTTACCAAAGTTTGTGTCGGAGTAGTAATTTGATCAGATTTCCTTTTGATTTAAAAATTGCATACTGTCTCTACTATTATACTTCCCAGAATTAAAACCAGACCTCAGGGCTGGCCGAGTGGCTCAGTTGGTTAAGAGTTCGCTCAAGAGTGCGAGCTGAGCTCTGAGCAACAGCAGTTCGATGCCCAGCCCGAGCTGAGCAGCCGCTGAGCTGCCAACAGGTAGCAGGATGGCTCAGCTGGGAAAAACAAACAAACAAACAAAAAAACCAGACCTCATTTGGAAGAAACACCAAGAAAAGTAATTTTGAAATTGAAATGATTAACTTATAATAAAAATTGATACGGGCAGTTAGAGATCCCCTTCTTTTTTCATGTGTTCATATAAACTCTGGAAAACTTGAGACATTTGTTTCCTTAATCACTTACCAGATTTGCAAAAAGGTGTTCTGCACTTCAGATTACTAAAAGAATGAAATAATGTAAATTATGTACACATATTTTTGACATTTAACATTTAGAGGAAACTATAGTCTGAATGACATCAAAGATAGGGACCTAATAATTATTTATAATAAGTTTTTGACATTCTTGTGTTTCTTGAATATGTTATAAGTAAGGGCATAATAGTTTCGACTGACTGCTTCTAAAATTAGGAAAATGAGCACATACATTTATACCTGTAGTTTTAGAGTATACCACATGATGGCAGCAGTCACATACTGCTCAGCCTTTAAAGGATTCATGTGTCTTTAGAAGTCTTTGACCATACATATACAGAGGGTGCTACAAAAATGTATACACATTTTAAGAAAGGAAAACTGTAGGGCCGGCCGAGTGGCGCGGTGGTTAAGTGCTGGCTTGGGAAGCCAGCGGCCCCGGTTCAGGTCCCACATATGAGAGCCAGTGACACTGCCCTCAAAAAAAATAAATAAATAAGAAAGGAAAACTGTAATATTCAATATATACAGATAACAAAAGATGAATACAAGTCACTTTTTTTTTTTGAGGGCAGTATCACTGGCCCTCATATGTGGGATCCAAACCAGGGCCACTGGCTTCCCAAGCCAGCGCTTAACCACTGCGCCACTCGGCCGGCCCGAATACAAGTCACTTTTGACTTCTGCAATTACAAGAGGTGATCAAAGTGGTTATCTTCAGCATTCAGACATTTTTGATTACGGCAAACTACTGTTTGAGTAATGTTGACCAAAGTGTCTACTTGTATACATACTTTTTGGCACCCCCCAGGATATTTAAGTTAATACCAGTGTATTTTGTTTGTTTGTTTTGTTTTTTGGTTTTTTTGAGAGCAGTGTCACTGGCCCTCATATGTGGGACCTGAACCGGGGCCGCTGGCTTCCCAAGCCAGCGCTTAACCACCGTGCCACTCGGCCAGCCCAATACCAGTTTATTTTTAAATATACATTAACGTTTACCTCATTGTCTCAATAATAACTTGAAGAAATGAAATAATGGAAATTTTTAATGCAAACATCTGTGTCACCCTTATAAAATAGCCTATGTGTTTTTACTCAGTGTCATTTTCCTGTGTTGGGATTTTCTCATTAGGAGTATCTGTAACATAAAATTGGTAAAGGAATGGTTCAGTGTGATAGAGCCAATTTAATGTTCTAGTAAAAGAATCTCCTTATACCCCAGTCTACAGAAAAAAAAATCTGTTCAGGTCATTTCTAGTTAGGCACACTGTTTGGAAAGAACTTGAGTTCATTTTCATGCTACACTCTAAGAATTGCTAATTAAGATTTTATCCTTTCATTCATCATCAGACCTTTCCTTCCTTACCCAGTGTCATGGAATATTATGGCTAGAAGGGACCTTTACACTTCTAGGCCTCTTTGGTGGAAACATTGTAACAACCCAAACTCTGATTAACGAAAAAAGGAGAACTCTGAACCTTGTTGGAGGGAGGGGGAGGACAAAGGGTGGGTAGTGGTGGTTGGTTTTGGTGAATGACAGGTAAGAAGTGGGATGAATTAATCCTCTTTGTTCTCATCACTGGAGATTCCAAACACTTAACAATTCACTACAGGGAGACTGCAATCAGATAAATATCAGTTTCCTGGTCTGAAAATATAGTTCCTTCAGATCCAAATAATTCATGAGCTTTTTGACTTTTGCTAAAGTGAGATTTAATTAACAAGTAAGAGCTCTTGTAATCCTAATCTTAACTCATTACCTCTGGCTTTTAATGTCAGTTCTTAGGAGCTCATTATAGTAATTGAAAATATCACTTAATTATCATAGTAAGTGCTGGAGTTATAATTGAATAGCCTAACTTTTAGTATATATAACTCAAAGGTACCACTCATTTAATGAACAAGGGGGAGTTGCTCCATTATCTGCTTTTACTTTTTTTAGTTAGTGCCAAGTAATTATTAAATCTTGCCTAAATTCTTTTTTCAAATGGAGTGTATAGAAAAGCTTCAATGTAAATTTGTTTGCCCAGATTTCACTTATTTGGTTTCTTAAAATTTATAGTTCTATTTTTTTCACTCGGGCCAGATTTTCTATAAAAAACTTCTTGTTTTCTACATAGTTGTATTATTCTTGGATGTTTTGGGTCTGCATGTTCAACTGCTTTTTTTTCCTGTTTCCTTTTTTCTTCTTTTTAAAAAATTTTTACTAATTTATTGGGGTGACATTGGTTAGTAAACTTATATAGGATTCAAGTGTATATTTCTATAATGCATCATCTATATATCACATGTGTTCACCGCCCAGAGTCGGTTCTCCTTCTTTCACCATATATTTGACCCCTTTCCTCTCTCTTACCATCCCTTCGCCCCGTTACTCTCTGGTAACCACTAAACTGTTGTTTGTATCTATGAGTTTTTGTTTGTCTTGTTCATTTGCTCCTTTCACTTTCATATCCCACATATGAGTGAAGTCATGATTCTCGACATTTTCTGACTTACTTCACATGATAATCTCAAGATCTATCTATGTTGTCCCAAATGGCAGTATTTTATCTTTTCTTATGGTCAAGTAGTATTCCATTCTATGTGTGTACCTCACCTTTATCCAATCATCTTATCAAAGGACACTTCAGTTGTTTCCATGTCTTGGCCACCATGAATAATGCTGCAGTGAACACAGGAACCGCCATACTGTTTTCCATAGTAGCTTTATCAATTAACTTTCCCACCAGCAGTGTATGAGGCCTCTCTTAACACTTACCATTACTTATCTTGTTGATAATAGCCATTCAACAGGTGTGAGGTGGTATCTCATTGTGGTTTTGATTTGCATTTCCCTAATAGCTAGTGAAGTTGAGCATTTTTCATATCTCTTGACCATTTGTATGTCTTCTTAGAAGTGTCTGTTCAAGGCTTCTGCCCACTTTTAAATTGGATCGTTTGCTTTTTTGTTCTTGAGTTATATGAGTTCTTTATATATTGGGTTGTCGGAAAAGTCATGATATATTTTTTCTATTTTTCGTTGCAAAAATGCATCATGAGTTTTCCGACAACCTAATATTTTTGGACATTAGCCCCTTATCCAAGGTGGTGTTTGCAAATATCTTCTCCCATTTGGTTGGTTGCCTCTTTGTTTCGTTGGTAGTTTCTTTTGCTGTGCAGAAGCTTTTTAGTTTGTTATAGTGCATTCATTTATTTGTGCTTTTACTTCCCTGGACTTTGAGGTCAAATTCATAAAATCTTCTTTGAACCCACGGTCTGTAAGTTTAGTACGTATGTTTCTTTCTATGCTATTTATTGTTTCAGGTCTTATGTTTAGGTCTTTGATCCATTTTGAGTTAATTTTGGTACATGGTGACAGATATCAGTATACATAGTTTCATTCTTTTGCACGTGGGTTTCAAATTTTCCCAGCACCATTTATTGGGGAGGCTTTCTTTTCTTCATTGTATATTTTTGGCTCCTTTAATTAAAAATTATCTGCCCATATATATGAGGGTTTATTTCTGTTCTCAATTCTACTCTGTTCATCTGTGTGTCTTTTTCTGCCAATGCCATGCTGTTTTAATTATTGTTGCCTGGGAATATGATACCTACAGCCTTGTTCTTTTTTTCTCAGGATTACTTTGGCTCTTCGGGGTCTTTTTTGATTCCATACAAATCTGATGATTGTTCTATTTTTTTTAATGCCATTGGGATTTTGATGGGGATTGCATTGAATCTGTATATTGCTTTGGGTAGTATGGCCATCTTAACTATGTTGATTCTTCCAATCCATGAACAGGATATCTTTCAATTTCTTTGTGTTGTCTTCAATTTCTTTTAATAATATCTTATAGCTTTCAGTGTGTATGTCTCTCACATCCTTTCTTGTTTATTCCTAAGTATTTTTGTTGCAACTGCAAAAGGAATTGTTGGGGTTTTTTTTTTTCCATTTCTTTTTCTCAGATTTCATTGTTAGTGTATAGGGATGCAGTGGATTTTTGTACATTGATTTTATATTCAGCAACTTTACAGTATTAGTTAATTGTTTCCAATAGTTTTTTTGGTGGGGTCTTTAGGGTTTTCTATATAAAGAATCATGCCATCTGCAAAAAGTGACAACTTCTTCATTCCCAGTTTGGATTCAAATGCTTTTTAATGGAAGTATGCCTACTTCATAGTGCAGATGACTTAAGTTTGCAAGACATTCTTAAGCTGTTTCCAACAAACCTGTGCCAGAAGTATATATGCTAAGAAGCACATTTGTTTGATCATTCAATAGATGTTGAATGTAAATGTTCAGGGCATTTTCTAGGTATTGGGGTGTGTATAAATATAACTGAGACATGGTCCCTGCTTTTAGTTACATTGGGTCAGGTAAGTAGCATCTTGATTAGACCTGATATTAATTCCATTATATTGATGGTCATTTTAATTTTAGAATTGCATTTCTAAAGAGGGGAATTCTTCAAAGTGGTTTTATTAGCATATTAAAATTAATGTTAATGAAGTATTGTAATAGCTTACAGATATATTTTGCAAAGAAATAAATGACAATTGTAACAAGATTTTTTTTTTTCCTCTCTCATTAGGTTCTTGGGGTGTCAATGTTTTAATACCAGTACTCAATTAAATCTCTGGTGAAGTCATTTTCTAAATGGAAGAGGAAATTTTAAAATAAAGTGTGGTAGATACGGTGAAATTCTGTACAGATTTTTCTCTAAGGAGAATATGACATGCTTATGCTTACCAAGATCAAGTGCATTGAGGGGCAGTTTTGTTTGCCTGAAAAAATAAAGGACAAGTAAACAATTTGATGATAAGCTACAGTTTTTCTTAGAAAGTAAATATTTTATTTATGCGCTGTTAGTTGGCTTTTGAATCAATTATTTCATGCTTTTTTTAAAGAAAATATAACAATCTGAAGAGGCATTTGGTACAGACATGAATCTTCTCACATTTATTTACTGGGTATACTAAGTAATGATGTCCTCTGCTGGATTTCTGTTTACATCCAAGAAACAAATTAAGGAAGGATTTATTCCAGTACCCTGAAATCATAGGACAGAGTTGTTTTTAGCATTCTAAATTTCAATGCTTACAATATCAATCAATCAAGCTTTCTTTTAAATATTGTAATTGTGGAGAAAAGTAAACTTATAAGCAGAACTTTTACAATTTTTTCATCTAAAGTGTATTTTAAGATATTTTTAAAATCCAAGAGCTTCTCTATACTTTTCAGAAATATCCAGATGCAGTGAACTGCCAGAAGGTAACCAGTCTCAAACATGCTTATCCCATTATCAACCCTGAAAGTTTGCTTGTCCTTTAAGATAAAAATGTAATGTTGTGATATTCCTTCCAGTAGTGCCACTGTATTTTGTCTCCAAATAAAAGAAGCTTATTGTAGTATGTTTGCAGAAAAATTCTAAACAAAAATTATACAGCTTATTAGAGTGTGGGTTTAGGGATCTAAATTTTAAATAAAATTATATATATATAAATTGGTGCTGATTTTATAATTGCGCAGTTTGTTTAGTTTTTTCTTACTTTTAAATTCCAACTTAAAATTATGAGGTTTCAGAAATATATTGAAAGTTTAACAATGTTTAAAAATAGAAAAGCATGAGTGTTCATGCTTTAAAATGATTTTTAAATTTGTATTTTATATTGTTTTATCTATGTCTTTGCAAGCAGTCTTCAGGTTAAAGATACTTCTAACAGGTTACAGTGCATTTTCTCTGTATGTAAATTAGATGGGATAATAGAATTCATAACCCATAATATTCTTTGAAAGCTAAGCTTTAAACTTCATTTTATGTCCTTTCACAAATAAATTAGTTTAAAACAGAAAGTGGCTACTTGCCATTTTGACATCAACTCATTTTGCGAGGCTTAGGCAGCTAGACATCGTTTAAAACAAAATATTAACTTATATTACATGTGTATCTATCTTTTGTCAGTCGTCTCTCAGTTCTTGAGGTATATTATTTTAATCATTCCATGCCTTAATATGCTTGCAATACAAGAATATCTTCAAATGGGTGAATACCAAAAGGCTTCCAAGTTCTTAGAAATCAACAAGCATTAGGCTGTGGTAGCCAAAAACCATAGGTTAGCTAAAAGATCATGATGAAATACAATTATTTTATTAACATGGTTAATATCAAATGAAACCAGACTTACCTAACAAATTTTCCATCAACGAATATTATGTATTACCTATGTTGTTTTTCACACCACTGCATTTACTAGAACTGCTGAGAGGACTGTATATATGATTTTAAACCTAAGTTGATTTTTTTTCTCACTCTTGAAAGGAGTACATTTTTGTGAAAGCAGTTCTTACAGCTTTGTTTTCAACCAGCTAAAAATGTTTTATATATTACTCTAACCTGTTGTCCTCCACATTCTATTGTCCTAATTGTACTGTTTTCTGATTTGTATTTATGTCTTGAGACAGTAACTTTTTGAATAAAAATAAACCTACAGTATGTTGTATGTTTTATCTTTTGTAATTGAAAGAGGGTGGTGGCTTTAAATGGTTTAGAAAGTGTATCTTATCACATCTTTTAACATGTTTGGGTAGAAATAATTTATAGAAAACATTGCCATTTTATGTTTTTAATAAATTGTGTATTTTAAAATGATACTAAATCCATATTTGGGCTATTACTTTAAAATAGAAACCCATGACCATTATTACTTTAATGTTTATGTAGCATGGGTTAAACACTCTTTAAAATGTCTGCTTATTCATCCCGGATACATATGAGTGCCTATTATGTGCTAGTCATGTGTTAGAAATCTAACACTGAACACAGTAGACAAGGTTCCCCCTCATAGATCTAGTGAGGTAAAGAAGTAAGGAAGGAAACAAAATCATAAAATTGTAATAAATGCTATCAGGGTGTGTTGAGCTGGAGAATGAGAGAGCATGAGTTTGTATCTACAACCTCTTAGTTAAAGGGCTTGTGATTGTAGGTGAGTGAAAGCCAACATTTGAAAAAGAATTTACTAATTAAATTTTTGTGGAAAACACTTATAGATTTCAATGTGTTAAGATTTGCGTTGTACTCTTAAAAAATGATTCTAAGCAGTATAACACTATCACATTGATCATTTAGACTAGTTTGTAAATCATGTTATAAGGCCAGTCCTCTGTTAACGGGAATCAGAAATAAACACATTGAGGGCCAGCTGAGTGGCGCAGTGGTTAAGTGCTGGCTTGGGAAGCCAGCGGCCCCGGTTCAGGTCCCACATATGAGGGCCAGTGACACTACCCCCCAAAAAAATAAGAAATAAACACATTGATAGCTAATAGCTGGGCACTGTTCTAAGTGGTTTACATGCAGTAACTTATTAATCATCATAATAGGTGATACATGTTACTATCATCCCCCAAATATACCCACTCATCCTTTTTTTTTTTTATAAATCAAAAGGCAGTAAGGAGAATGAGACACAGATAAGTTAGAATTCCTTGGGCAAGGTTAAATAGCTGGTAAGTGATGGAGTTGACATTCAAGCCTAGGGAGTCTGGCTACAGTCAAGTCCTGAAAGCACTGACACTATTGGATACATATGGATAACACATACTTGCATAAAGATAAAATGGCACATTATTCATTGTGCCATGTTGAGGAAATAGAGCATCTAATTGAGTAGTGTGAATCAACGTTGTCCTTAATATGCTACCCAGCAGGCTTCTCTAACAAGTATAAATTAAATCTGAGCCCATCAATAGTTTTTTAAAGTTGAGAGAGAGTGGGGAAGAAGAGTAGGATAACCCAGAAGAGATGTCTTCAATACCCTGCCACAAGGAATTTATAAAGATTCACATGGATGAGTTCAGGTCAAATAGATTATTCTGGTAGCTGTAATGACTCACCAAAAGAAAATGAAGAAATAAATCCCAAGACTGTTGGTTATGAGGAAACTAGGTGGAGAAGTTCATTAAATATCACTTCAGGTCAACAAATCTTGCTGGCTACTGTGTACCTGGCCTTGTGCTAGCTGTTGAGCAAAGACCAACAACAGGAGGCCTGACAACTTCACGAACTTGTTGCAATGATGTTGCTAACCTTTTCTTGATATGAGGGATTATTCATTATGAATTCGTACCAACTGGACAAACAGCCAAGTGTATTATTTGGAAGTGCTGAAAAGGCTATATGAAAAAGTTAGACGACCTGAACTTTTCTCCAACAATTCATGGCTCTTGCATCACAACAATGCACCAGCTCAAACACCACTGTCTGTGAGTTTTTAGCCATTAAACAACTGTATTGGAACACCCTCCCTACTCACCTGATCTGGCCCCCAGTGACTTTCTTTACCCAAAGATAAAGGAAACATTGAAAGCAAGACATTTTGATGACATTCAGGACATCAAGGGTAATATAACAACAGCTGTGATGGCCATTCCAGAAAGAGAGTTCCAAAACTGCTTTGAAGGGTGGACTAGGTGCTGGCGTCGGTGCATAGCTTCCCAAGGGGAGTACTTTGAAGGTGACTGTAGTGATATTCAGCAATAAGGTATGTACCACTTTTTCTAGGATGAGTTCACAAATTTAATTGTCCTACCTCATAATACAGACTTGTTTTAAAATTGCCTATAGTCCACTGAGGTTTGGAATACAGATGCAAAACTAATAAAATTGAGTAAGTTCAATATTTTTACTGGGTGTTACGGGAACCCAGACATATTTGTTTACCTTTTTTTTTCTTTTGGTGTAAAATTAATATACAGTGAAATACACAAACTATAATAGATTTGCTGAGTTTTAACAAATGCTTAGAGCTGTTTGACCCAAACCCCTATCAAAGACATTCTGGGCATTACGATTAACTCAGAAAGTTCCTTTATATTCCTTACCAATCAATCCCTGCTTCCATTGCTTCTATGGAGGTACTAACTGTGTCCACCACAGGTAAAATTGGGCTTTTCAAGAGGATGATATGAATGGAAACATACAATAGGTATTCTTTTTGTGCAGGGTTTCTCTCAGCATGTTTCTGAGATTTATCTATGTTGTTTATATCAGCAGTTTATTCAATAGTTTATGGACATCTGGGTTGTTTCTACTTTTTGGCTATTATGCATAAAGCTGCCACTTGAGTTGAATTTTAAAAGCAGAGAGTTGAGCTAGGTGAAGGGGGCAGGGTGAACAAGGCAGGGAATTCCAGTCAAAGGGGGCAGCATAAATGACCATGGATGTAAGAGCTCTAGTAATTGCTTAGGGGATAGGTGTTGCAAGACTGGGAGATACTAAGTTTCCTGGAAAATAGACCTAACTGGAAAAGAAGCCCTAGCATGATTTTTCAGGATGTTTGTAATATAAGCCCTACTCCAAACATAAGCCCCAGTTAAGATCATCAGCCAGGGACCAGCCGAGTGGCTCAGTTGGTTAAGAGCGCAAGCTCTGAGCAACAGGGTCTCTGGTTTGATTCCCACATGGGTCAGTGAGCTGTGCTGAGCTGAGTTGCTGTAAGGTGGCAGGATGGCTCAGCTGGTGAGCACGTGCTCCTAACAACAAGGCTGTATATTCTACTCCCACATGGGATGGTGGCTACGCCCACCCGCAACTAAGATTGAACACAGCACCTTGAACTGAGTGGCCACGAGCTGTCAACAGGCAGCCAGATAGCAACTGGGCTTGGAGCTGAACTAGCTGTGCCCTCCACAACTAAGACAAGGACAACTTGACTGTTCCTCTTCCCCAATTCCCCAACACTGTTCCCCCTCCCCAATTCCCCAGTAAAATCTTTTTTTAAAAAAAGCAGGCAGACATGACTGTTTGAATAAATGTAGATTTTTGTACATGAATAAATGTAGATTGTTGGAGCAAAAATTATAAGACCTGGGAAAACAGTAGTTGGCCATCCATTACACTACCTCACATCAGATTTAAAAATGAAGGGTATTCACAACTGGTACCTTTGTAAGTGTTAACTTGCAGTGTTCTCAGAACTGGCAAATATCCAAAAAAGTAGAAACTGGGTGTTTTTATTTGAGTTACCATAAATTGATTTGTTTAATAATATGGATGTTTTAGTCACTTTAGGCCTCATTCTACCATTGAGAAAAATGCTTTTCCTAGTTTATCAGTTGTGTTATATTAAAAATGAACTGTAGGGCTGGTTGAGTGGCTCAGTTGGTTAAGAGCTCGCTCAAGAGTGTGTGTGTGTGTTTGGGCCGGCCGAGTGGCGCGGTGGTTAAGAGCTGGCTTGGGATGCCAAAGGCCCCGTTTCGGATCCCGCATAGGAGGGCCAGAGACTGCCCTCTAAAAAAAAATAAAAATAAAAAATAAGAGTGTGAACTGAGCTCTGAGCAACAGCAGTTCGATTCTCAGCAAGCTGAGCAGCCGCTGAGCTGCCAACAGGTAACAGGATGGCTCAGCTAAAAAAAAAAAAAAATGTAAAGTTTTAAAAACTAGGTTCCTCAATTGAAATCAGTTTTGGTCTTGATAGTGCAAATTTAAAATGAAAGGTGAGCTACCATAAGTTTACTTGTTTTTTATTGTATTTACTTTCTGCCATCTTAAGTTTAGGATAGGCATAAGAAGTTTAGCGACTCTTTGGCAAGTTAGCTTTTAAATAATTTTATAGTATTTATAGCAAAATTATAGTTAATTTTGAAATAATAGCCAATATTTGTTGGGTGTTTACTGTGTGCCAAACACTGCAAAGTACTTCACTGGTCATTAATTCTTGCAACAAATTTATAGTTGATATTATCCGCATTTTACAGATAAGGAAACTGACGCACAGGTTAAATCAACTTGCCTAAGAGCACATAACTCAAGTGATGGAGTCTAGCTAGATTTGAAGCTAGGCCATCTGACTCCACAGTCCATGCTCTTAACTACCTCTCTTCCTCTTTGTGCTATTAAATGTACCCACATACTTGCCTGTTTTCATATACACTGCATTTCCTCTTGTTACAGTGGATAGGCTGTCCCTGTATGTAAGACACCAGCTATCCCTCTCTCCAATCCCCAGCATTATTAGTTTCCCCCTCAAATGGATCATTCCTAACAACGTGCAAACATCTCACATCTTCAAAACTACGGGGAAAAAACCTCCTTTTGATTAAGCCTTCCAGCCACTGCCCCATTTCTTCTTTCGCTATCTGGACTTCTTCCCATTTTCTTGAATGCACTCCAGTCAGGCCATCATTCCTACCACTTCACTGAAATTCTTCAATATCCAATGACCATTTTTGCCAAGTTTTCTTACCAGTATTCTTTCATTTATCTATAGAGTCTAGTTTGCTTCTCCAAGTCTCTTTCTCTGTGACCCCGTCTAACCCATTGATGGCAGGTTGAGAGTTGCACCCTTTTGGTAAGAGTTTTGGGGGTGCATTTCTTTGGCAGCCATCTTTCAGAGAACAGACAGCTTTGGGAGGCAGCTTTCCCATAGCTGGTGCAATAGTAATTGAATTTGCAACTGCTATATTAAGTCCCCAATCTCCATAGCTGTCAGAGTATGGCTTATACTATGTGGAAACTTCCCTGTATTTCCCTGTCCCATTAGTGGGGCAACCAATTTCATCATCTTCCCTTCCTTTGCAAGTGGCTGTACTAGTGAGTTGAGAGAAGATTGAATGGGGTGTTAAGATTAAGCTGGGAGCAGAGCATGGCACTCAATTTCACACCTGCCAAAACCTGTTTGATTCAGATTCAAATTTTCTAATTGTAAATCTCTTGGGACCAATGTCCTTTATACCAAATTTCACTGTAAGTGGAGACACATTTAACTAGCCCTTCCATAGCATTTAAAGGTTTGTCTATATGAGGGCCAGTGACACTGCCCTCAAAAAAAAAAAAAAAAGCCAGCCGAGTGGCCCAGTGGTTAAGTGCTGGCTTGGGAAGCCAGCGGCCCCGGTTCAGGTCCCACATATGAGGGCCAGTGACACTGCCCTCAAAAAAAAATAAAGGTTTGTCTGGCATGTTCTTAGGATTTTAGCACCTTCAAAAGCATTTTCTTAAGAATTAACTGCTTTGGGGCCAGCTCAGTTGGCTAAGAGTTGGCTGGGAGTGCAAGCTGAGCAGCAGGGCCTCCGGTTCAGTTCTCACACGGGCCAGTGATGCTGCGCCCTCTACAGCTAAGATTATGAACAACAGCTCAACCTGAAGCTGGGCTGCTGTGAGTGGCCGACGTTGGCATAGGCCGGAGTAGGACTGCTGTGGGCTGCCATGATTACTGTGAGTGGCCATGCAATGGCCGGCGACCAACTGCCTCAGCCGGGAAGAGCACAGTGATCCTAATACCAACATGGGCCAGTGAATTGACGTCCTCCACAACTAGACTGAAGAACAAACAGACAGCAACTTGTCTGTTCCTCTCCCCCAATTCCCCAATAAAATCTTAAAAAAAAAAGAAATGACTGCTTTGAGAGAACCCCAATGGACTCGATTATTTCCGAAGGCTAAGCTGTTGTGAGACTCAATAGCAATTCAGTGACTTAATACATAAATTTATTTTACCCTTTGGCAGCAATTCAAGACAGCTTTTCCAAATTGGCATGTACCTTTTCTCTATGTAGTTGTTATAATAGCAGGCAGGGCAAGTCCACCATCTTTAACACATGGCTTCCAAGGTTGTTTGGTCATTATCATTCTACCCTGCAGGAGGTGGGAAAAGATCATCGTGGAGTGTACCTGGGAGGTTTTCACTTCTATTCACATTCCTTTGGAGAGAACTTAATCATTGGCCACACCTAACTTGCAAAGGGCCTGGGAAATGTAGTCCACCCATGTGCCCAGGATGAAGAGAGAAATGGATTTTGGCAGACCACTGGCAGCCTCTGCCTCAGTATTTCAGCTATGACCATCCATGTACATCCTTTTGTGCCCTTTGTAGGACACTTCCCCATTCCCAAGGGAAACAACCCCAAAGCCCTATCCAGTTACTACATACAGCTCAAAGTCCAGTTTTTCTGGGTTATGCTAGTCTTCTCCATCAGGTTCACATACAGATTTCTACTAGCACCCAACATAGAATGGTGGAGCATGGACAGAATGACCACAATAATTCATTCAGAAAACGGAAGGATGGAAAATGTAACAGTTCATAGGAAACCTGCTAGACAGAAATTGTGAAGACCTCCTGCCCTGGCAATAGAGGAAGTCGTTTCGTAAAATTCTTGTTCTGCTCTCTGGATGGGATTTCCTTATCGTTTGTCTTTTTATCTTGCCTCTGGAAGTTTTTCCTTGTCCATTATCTTCCATTGCCACTTCTGAATTGGGCAATGACAAATAGTTTATTTTGTTTGGCAGCATCCCAATTCGTTGGTGTGGGACCTATATTGGTCTTACACTGCTGTTGTCAGACTCCACAGTGATTTACCTACAGAGGCTCACGTAAGAGTTTTTTCTGTTCTTGTACAGTCCAGGGTAGTTGTTTTGGGTTAGAATGTGACTCCTATGTGACTGATTATCTGAGCTGTCATGACAGAAGGAAGTTCTGTCTTTTTTTTTTTAAAGATTTTATTGGGGGAGGGGACCAGACAAGTTGCTATCCTTTTGTTCTTCAGTCTAGTTGTGGAGGACTTTGCTTCACTGGCCCATGGTGGTATTATCATTGCGCTCTTCCTAAGTGAGGCAGATAGGTCGCTGGCCTCTGGACAACCGCTCAACGGCAGCTCTTGACAGCATGAGCCAGCTGTCGCCCACTCAGGGTAGCTTATGGCAGCCCACTGCAGCCTATGCCATCACCAGTGACTCAGGGCATCCCAGCTCCACGTTGAGCTGTTTGTTCACCATCTTAGCTGTAGAGGGCAGTGTCACTGATCCTCGTATGTGGGATCCGAACCAGGGCCCTGCTGCTCAGAGCAGGCGTCCCAAACCAGCTCTTAATCAATATGCCACTTGGCCGGCCCAGTTCTGCCACTTTTTACAACTATTTTTTTCCACAGACATATCATTAACTAGAGTTCAATATTTAGTTTCTTCATGTGATATAAATTTTATATATTAAATGTTTTATTTTGAAATAATGTCAGAGTTAAATGGAAATGTTTCAAGAATTAGTATAAAGAAGACGCTTTACCCAAGTTCCTTAAGTATTATTAACATTTTACCATATTTATCATTCTCTCAATGTGTGCAAATTTTTTTTCTGAGAAGTTCATGTTGCAGAAATGATTCCCATTTAACCCTAAGTTATGTGTATTTCCTAAAATACAAGGAGATTCACTTACATAATCACAGTACATTTAACAAAATCAGAAAACTAACACTATTATTTAACCTATAGACCTTACTCAAATTTTTCCTACTGTCCAAATAATGTTCTTTATATCAAGAGAAGAATAGGGCCGGCCGAGTGGCGCATTGGTTAAGAGCTGGTTTTGGGATGCCAGAGGCCCCGGTTCAGATCCCACATATGAGGGCCAGTGACACTGCCCTCTACAACTAACAACAGCTCCACATGGAACTGGACTCCGAGTCCCAGCGATGGTGTACGCTGCAGCCCCTGCTGCAGTGGGCTGCCATCGGCTACAATGAATGGCCAGCAGCCAGGGTGAGCGGCAGGCAGCCAGTGTGAGCTGCCAGTAGCCCAGTGAGCGACCATCCAAAGGCCGATGACCAATCTGCCTCATCCAGGAAGAATGCAATGACGATACCAACATGGGCCAGTGAAGCAACGTCCTCTGCAACTAGACTGAAGAACACAAAATCAGCAACTTGTCTGTTCCTCTTCCCCCATTCCCCAATAAAAACTTCAAAAAAAAAGAGAAGAATAATACCTGGTCCAGGATCTAATTCATGATGATATATTGCATTTCATAGTCATGTTTCTTTTTTTTTCTTCTTTTTTTCTTTTTTTTTTATTAGTTTCAGGTGTACAACACAATGCAATAGTTATACTCTTTACCCCCCAAAGTGACAACCCCCCGCCCCTCAGTTCGCCACCCCACTCCCCCCCCATATCATACATATCTATCACAACTCCCCTGACTCCCCTCCACAGTATACTCCACATCCTGTTACCATACACATATTCAGTTACGTTTGGCATACAATACTATACAACATCAGCTTCAGGTGTACAGTGCAGTGATCAAGCCTCTACTTCATCCATGAAGTGGTATCCCTAACAAGACATGTGACTATCTGACACACCACAAAATTTTTACATTATTATATTCCCCGAACTGTGTTTCATATCTCTGTGGCAATATTGTAGTTGCCTATTTATGCTGTCTAATCCCTTCCCCTTCCCCCCCATACCCACCCCACTTCCAACTAGCAACCATCAGTTTTTACTCTACATCTACGAGTCTCTTTACTTTGATTGTTCACTCAGCTCTTCAGACTCCACATACAAGTGAGATCACTTGGTACCTGTCCTTCTTTTCTTTTTTCTTTTTTTTTTGAGGGCAGTGTCACTGGCCCTCATATGTGGGACCGAACCAGGGCCGCTGGATTCCCAAGCCAGCGCTTAACCACCACGCCACTTGGCCGGCCCCTGTCCTCCAGCTGACTTATTTCATGCAACATAATAGTCTCTTCACAACATTATCAATTACATTCCCAGAACTGCCCCCCATATCCCTGCGGCAACATTGTAGTCCCATCTACACAGTCCAAAAACTTCCGCCTCTCCCTCTTCCTCACTCCCTCCCAGCCAGCAACCATCAGTTTTTCCTTTATATCTGTTTGATATGACTTCAATCTTCTTACATTTACTGAGACTTGTTTTGTGGCCTAACATGGTCTATCTTGGAAAATGTCCCATGTGTACTTGACTAGAATGTATATTCTGGTTTTTCAGGGTGACATGCTCTAAAAATATCAACGAAGTCCAGCTGGTCTAAAGTATCATTTACGGCCCCTCTTTCTGTGTTGATTTTCTGTCTAAAGTGTCTGTCCATTGGTGACAGTGGTGTTGAAGTCCCTTACTATGATAGTGTTACTGTTGATCTCTGTCTTTATGTCTGTCAAAATCTGTTATATGTAATTAGGTGTTCCTATGTTGGGTGCATAGATGTTTATTAGGGTTATAGTGCCCTTCTTTGTCTTTTATTGTAGTCATTTTAAAGTCTATTTTGTCCAAAATAAGTATTGGTACTCCAGCTTTTTTTTTCTCCTCATTTCCATTTGCATGAAATATTTTATTCCATCTGTAAACAGCATATAAATATGTTCTATTTTCTTATCCACTCAGCCACTCTGTCTTTTGATTGGAGCATTTAGCCCATTCACATTTAAAATGGTTATTAATAGGTGCATATGTATTGCCATTTTGTTATTTGTATTCCTGGTCTCCCTGGGTTAGCTTCTTTACGCCTTTCTTTTGTTTAAAAAAGCCCTTTTAACATTTCTTGCAATGCTGGCTTGGTGGTAATGAATTCCTTAAGCTTATTCTTTTCTGAGAAGCTCTTTATTTCTCCTTCAATTTTAAGTGATAACCGTGCTGGGTAGAGCAATCTTGGTTGTAGGCCTTTATTTTGTGTCACTTTGAATATCTCCTGCCACTCCCTCTTGCCTGCAGAGTTTCTGTAGACAAGTCAGCTGTTAGTCTAACAGGAGTTCCTTTGTATGTAACCTGCTGTCTTTCTCTTGCAGCCTCTAGGATTCTGTCTCTGTGTTTAACCTTTGCCATTTTAACTATGATGTGTCTCGGTGTGGACCTGTTTGGGTTCAGCTTGTTTGGAACCCTCTGCACTTCCTGGGCATGTATGTTGATTTCCTTCACCAGGGTAGGGAAGTTTTCAGTCATTATTTTTTCAAATACATTTTCGACCCCTTGCTTCTTCTGTTCTCCTTCTGGTATTCCTATGATTCGAGTTGGTTGTGTTTCACCTTGTCCCATAGGGCTCTTAAACTATTTTCCTTGTTTTTTACTCTTTGGTCTTTTTGTTGTGCCAACTGGGTAATTTCTGCTATTTTATCTTCCATATCGCTGATCCGCTCCTCTGCTTCATCTACTCTACTGGTGATTCCTTCGAGTGTGTTCTTCATTTCGGTTATTGTATTCTTCAGTTCTAACAGGTTGTTTTTATGGTTTCCCTATCCTTCCTTATGTCCTCGCTAAGTTCCTTAAACATTCTTATCATCAGTGTTCTAAACTCTGTCTCTGAAAGGTTGGATCCCTCTGTTTCATTTAGTTCCATTTCTAGAGGTTTCTTCTGATCTTTTACTTGTGACATGTTTCTTTGTTTCCCCATTCTGGCTGTCGCTCTGGGATTGCTTTGATGTATTAGATAGATCAACAGGAGAGCCCTGACTGGATCACGCAGGCACACAGCTTACACAGCCCAGCACTCCCAGGAAAACTCCCAGTCTCAGCCTGTCCCAATCAGCCACTCCCAGATCAGGCCAAGCAGCCCAACAACCAATCACCAGCCTCGCAACTCTGCAAGTGCAGTGCGGAGAGCGGGGACCCGAGGTGGCTTGTGCACTCCCGTGTCTCAGTGAGCAGCCTGTTGGAGCCGGAGAACTCCCACCAGGCGTTTCCCTGGCAACACAGCAGAAGCTGTGCGGAGGGTGGGAATCCGAGGGGGGCTCGCGCACTCCCGGGTCTCAGTGAGCAGCCTGTTGGAACCGGAGGGCACCCGCCCAGCGTTTCCCTGGCGGAGGGTGGGGAACTAAGGCCGCATGCGCGCGTGCACGCACGCACTTCTGCACCAACTTCACCAGACCAATGAGGTCTCGGACCTGATCCTCCATGGGAGGGCCCAAGCCTGACAAAATGGCAGCCTTCCTACACCACTCGCCTGCAGGCTCCACACCACAGGAACAATAGTACAAAAACCTCCAGCCTTTGCACCAAAGGTGCTCAGTTCAGTCCGTCCCCGCAGGCTCCTGGGTCCGGCTCACACAGCCACTCCCTCCAGCAGGAACCAGGTAAGTGCTCACCTGCGAGCAAGCCCGGGCGCTGGCCCCACTGATTCTCCAGCCGCTCTTAGCCTCACCAAGCTGAGCAAGGAGAATCCTCACTAATTTACTGCCGGCTATCTTAGAACTCCTCTTCACACAAAGGAACTCTGGGCTGGTGAGCTTGGTGTGCGGCCGGAAGGTCTCTCCCCCAAACAGACAAGCTTCCCATGGCTGGGGCTTCCCTCCGGGGCTCGCCCTCTCTCATCTCCGCCCATCCTACCAGACCTGACGTGGCCTCCTCTTTAAGTTATTCGTTTAGTGGTTTTATTCATCTAGTGTTCTGGGGACCTCCAGGGTTGAATGCTGTATAATTTGCTTGTAATTTTGGTGTGATCCTGGGAGGCAGTTAATACAGCGTCTGTCTATTGCGCCATTTTACCGGAAGTCCCCTGTCATGTTTCTTTTAATCCAGAGACATCCTTAGTCTTTGTCTTTTACGACATGAACATTTTTGAAGAGTTCAGGCCATTTTGTGGAATGTCCGTCAATTTGGCTTGTCTAATATTTCCTCATGATTATATGGATTCAGGCTATGCCCTTTGGCAGGAATATTACAGAAGTAATGTGTCCTCCTTGTATCATATCAGGAGGCACATGATGTTGATTTGTCTTTTTACTGGTAATTTTAACTTTGATTACTTAGTTTAAGTGATGCTGGGTTTCTGGACTGTGAAGTTAGTATTTTTTTTCTGTAATAAGTATTTTGTGAGGAAATAATTTGAGTCTATGTAAATAATCCATAATTCATCAACTTCCTTGCCTGAATCAATTATTTCTATTTATTTATATCAGTATGGACTCAGGAATATTTGTTTTATTCTATGGTTATAATTAATATTGTTAATTGTAATGATCAAACTGTCCCAGATTTGGCCTGTGGGAGTCCTTTCAAGCTGGCTTCTGTGTCTTTTGACATGTTTCCATCATTCTTTGATCATTTTATTACTTTTTGGTACCACAAGACATTATAGGCTAATTTTGTACTTTCCTGCTCAGCCTTGGAATCAGCCATTTCTCTAACAACCTCCAGTTCCTTTTATTGGAAAATGGTGTTTAGAAACCAGGATATGGGATCTACATGTGTTCATTGGTATTGGGTTGTGATTTCTTCTAGAGGCCTTCTTAGAGGTAAGAGCTGCAAAAATATGTCTGTATACACATACATATACACACTTCTACGAGTATATCTATATGTACATTCTGTACATCCCCTCCCCTGTCACTGCCATCACAATGTGGTTATGATATGGTGGGTTTTTTTAAGATTTTATTGGGGCATTGGGGGAGGAAAACCGCGTTGGGGAACCAGGGAAGGGGAACAGACAAGTTGCTGTCTTTTTATTCTTCAGTCTAGTTGTGGAGGACGTTGCTTCACTGGCCCATGTTGGTATCGTCATTGTGCTCTTCCCGGATGAGGCAGATTGGTTGCCGGCCTCTGGATGGTCACTCACTGCGGCTATTGGCAGCTCACGCTGGCTGCCGGCCACTCACTGTAGCCTATGGCAGCCCACTGCAGCAGGGGGCTGCAGCCTACACCATTGCCATGGCTTGCGTCAGCCCAGCTCCAGGTGGAGCTGTTGTTAGCTGTAGAGGGCAGTGTCACTCGTCCTCATATGTAGGACCCCAACCGGGGCCGCTGGCGTCACAAGCCAGCTCTTAACCAATGCGATACTTGGCTGGCCTTATGCTGTGTTCTTTTTAGGGCAGTGTCACTGGCCCTCGTATGTGGGACCGAACCGGGGCCGCTGGCTTCCCAAGCCAACCCTTTTCCACCGCGACACTCGGCCAGCCCTGATATGTTCTTAATTTGACATACAGTTAGGTTCCTTTACATCTGTTTGTTTATATTGCATTTGGGGTTCCTCCTCAATACATACTTATTTTATTTTTGAATATGTAAAACATTAGCATGATTCCCAAAGCCAAAACTATACAGAAATATAGACTCAGAGAAGTCTCACTATCATTCCTAAATCCTTTTATCCTGTTCACATCCACCATGATTTCTATCCTATTCCCACTCACCCCCTGTAGGTAGTCTTTTTAGTTACTGGTTTATATTTCCTTTGTTTCCTTTTGCAAACTAAGCAGATACATGGATATTTTCTTATTTTCCCTTCTTTAGTTCTCTTTTATATGCTTTTTTAATATTTCTTAGAAATCATTCCATATCATTTATAGATTCTTTCTCATTCTTTCTTACAGTTATGTAATACTCCATTATGTATTATACTATAGTTTCACCCCTCTCCTGTGTGTGAGCATTTAGGTTGTTTTCATTGTTTTGCATTCCCAAAAAATGCTACAGTGAGTATCCGTGTGTGTGTGTGTGTGTGTGTGTGTGTGTGTGTGTGTGTGTGTATTTATATCATTGAATGTATATCTATCTTCAGGGTAAATTCCTAAAAGTAGAAATGGTAAATGCCTGTGAATTTTTCTTAAATATTGCCAAATTCCCCCCTCCATAAGGGTTATAACAATTTGCATTCCCTCCAGCATATGGTACTGATGTATAAGTACCTATTTCTCTGCAACTCACCAACAGGTTATTGTCGTACTTTTTAATTTTTGACAATCTGATAGCTGAGAAATGGTATCAGTATAATTTTAATTTGCATTTCTGTTATTTAAGTGAGGTTGAACATTTTTTTGGGGGGGGCAGTATCACTGGCCCTCATATGTGAGACCCGAACTGGGGCCGCTGGCTTCCCGAGCCAGTGCTTAACCACCGTGCCACTCGGCCGGCCCATGGTTGAACATTTTTATTAAGGGCTATTTCTATGTCATTTTTAGGTGGATATTCTGTATGTCTTTTGCTAAATTTTTATTGGGTTTTGGGGTTTCCCCTTCAATTTTAAAGTGTTATTTAAATATTAGAGATATTTAGCCTTTATCTGTGATATGTTTCTCCAAGTCTGTCACTTGTCTTTCTGTGTGTGTGTGTGTGTATCTCATGTAAATGTTTTTTTAAAAACTTATGTGTTGCATCTGGATTTTGAATTATAGTTAGAAAACCTTTCCCTATACCCAGGATATACAGGAACTGACCAAAATTTTTTTCCAGGACTTATGTGATTTAATTCATTTATTCAGATCTCTGATCCATTTAAAATTTATTTTTATGCATGGTATGAGGTATGAATCTAATTTTATTTTTTTCACAATGGCTCTCCTGCACTGTTTATTAAATGTTCATTTTTGCCCCAGTGATTTCAGATGTCACTTTTATCATACATTAAATTTCTCTATGTGCTTGGCTTATATTTCTGAACTTCCTGTTCTGTTTCACTGACCTGTTCATTTAGGCAGTACCACACTTTTATTTATAAAGGCTTTATAGTATCTTTTAATATCCCACATCTCATTTCCTTTTCAGTGTATTTCCTAACTATTTATTGTTCATGTTTATTTTTCCATATGGACAGTATCGACTTGACTAGTTCCATTTAAAAATGAAGTTTTAGTATTTTATTGGGATTGTGTTAAACTTACAAATGAACTAGAGGAGAACTGATATCTTTATGATCCTAAGCTATTCTATTCAAGAACAGAGGCTATCGGGCCAACCGAATGGCATGTTGGTTAAGAGTTGGCTTGGGACGCCAGCTCGTTATTCTGTTCAGAACAGAGGATATTGGGTCGGCCAAGTGGCTCATTGGTTAAGAGTTGGTTTGGGGTGCCAGCTCTGAGCAGCAGGGCCCCAATTCGGATCCCACTTGAGGGCCAGTGATGCTGCACCCTCTACAGCTAAGATGGTGAATAACAGCTCAACCTAGAGCTAGGCTGCCATGAGTTGCCGGAGATGGCGTAGGCTGCAGTGGGGCTGGCTGGCAGCTGGTGTGCACTTTCGTGAGCTGCTGTGAGCAGCTGTGAACTGCCGTCCAATGGCCGGCGAGTGACTGCCTCAGCCGGGAAGAGTGCAATGATAATAACAACATGGGCCAGTGAAGCGACATCCTCCATAACTAGACTGAAGAACAAAAGGACAGAAACTTGTCTGTTCCCCTTCCCTAATTCCCCCAAACTTTTCCCCTCCCCCAATTCCCCAATAAAATCTTTAAAAGAAAGGAAAGAACAGAGGATATCTTCCATTTGTTCAAATCTACTTTGTGTCTTTCAGGATTGTTTTAAATTTTTCCTCACATACCTTTTGCGTATTTCTTGTTAATTTCTAAGTGTTTAATCTTTATTATTGCAATTTGAATGAGGTTTTTCTCTACCATTATATTCTCTAATTGATTATTGCTTGTGTATATGAAGGCTATTGAATACTTCATCAAAAATTTAAAACTTCTTCTAATGAAATGACACCATTAAGGAATTATGTAGGCAAGCCATAGATTGGGAGAAAATATTCACAAAACATATCTGAAAATGGACTGGTCTCCAGGATATATAAAAACTCCTGACAGCTCACTGAAATAAATAAATGCACACACTTCACAAAGAAAGACAGATGCTGGAAAAATAAATTGTATGTTATGTGAATTATACTTCAATTTTTAAAAAGCAGTTACGGGGAGCCAAAGCAATTCAGTCCCGGAATACAGTTTTCTTGTATTCAGGAATATTAGAGTAAACTTTAGATTAGAGAAATGGACAGACTTCATAATCTTCAGACAGACCTCCATAAATTTGATTTCTTTCAGCTGAGCTTTTGATAAGTTGAGCAACTGTGGGTTTGAAGGTATGCTATCTGACAGTCCTTAGAGCACAATTCTGTGTTTGCCAAAGTAGAGCCATGTGTCTTTAAAAGTCAACCCAAGGGATAGATGAACCAAACAAGAACCCACCTTGGAATGTTAAGCACTACCCTTCAATATGGAGGCAGGCCAAGAGTATACTCACTGTCAGAACCAATATAACTCTAGAGAAGTAAGTTGTGATTTGCTTTAACACATAGATGAACCAGACCCCAAAATTCTAAATTAGAAAGCAATACTACTGCAATTTTAGGCTGGTAAAAATGTAAATCCATAACCAAATCTAAGTTTCATGAGAAAGAACAACAGGAAATATTTAGCTTTGAACAATGTAGCTTCCTGATAAGCTAGCCACTAAAGTGAAACTAGTTGTGAAAGGTATGCCTTGGTTACCAAATTAATTGACTTGCTGAATGGGATTGTTAGTGCTAAACTTGATAAATATTGAGGACTGTCTTCCAAAAAAGGTGACTTTGATTTTATAAGGGTAAAATTTTGAAGCCCTTCTTTATTATTGTCATTTCTAGTTTATGACAATAAAAATTCCTGCACGTGGGTATAGATAATGATTCTAGATTCTTGTTTCAAAGTTACATTAAGTTATGAAGGCACACCTAAAATGGAGAATAAAGTAGAGCACATGCCTATTGAATGAATCAGAACATTTACTGATTCTGATGTGCTTACTTATTTGGTGACTGGAGGTGCACTAAATACACATTTAGGCAAAATGCTAAATGGCCAAGTGCTAAAATCCATATTTTCCTGAAGACATAACCAAACTAAATAACACTATCATAGGAAAAACTTCTGTGATATAAAAGTAAATCCAATATTCTGTTGAGAAATCGTTAAAACTTTTTGTTAAAATGAGATTTTTCAAGTTCCATTCAAGATGATGTAGTAGGTAAACACTGTGCTTGCCTCCTCACTTGGTTTCACTAAAATTACAACTAAATTATAATCAGCCTGGAAAACCATCTGAAGACTAGCTTACCAGAAGACCTATAAGTAAGGATATAAAAGAAGAAGCTACCAGGCGTGGTGGTTAAGCGCTGGCTTGGGAAGCCAGTGGCCCTGGTTCGGGTCCCACATATGAGGGCCAGTGACACTGCCCTCAAAAATAAAAGAAAGAAGAAGCCACCTTGAGACTGGTAGGAACGGCAGAGACATGAAACAGCTTGGCCCCACGCCCACATGTGGTTGAGAACAGGAGGGATATTTCAGCTGCAGATGCTCCCCTTGAAGAGCAAGGTGTCCCAGCCCCACACTGAGTTCCACAGCCCAGATTACCAGTGCTAGGAAGAGGAGCTCCCATAACATGTGGCTGTAAAAATGAGCAGGGATTCCATCCATTTGGATGAATGGAAGGTGGCCAGAAATCCAGATGTTCTGTTAAAGGGCCTGCACACAAACTCTCTCACTTCCAGGCACTCACCCTGGGCTATAGTGGAGAGACTGCAACTTTGAAGGTGCCAGAGACTTAGAGGGAGGGACTGACTTCTGTTGTTCAGGGTGAGGGCTGGAGGGAAAGCTGCCCTCCCATGTAGCTGGCAGCTGGATGCCATCTTTCCTGTGTTGGACCCTCCCCCCACATACCCAAATCTGAATTTTCGTTGGACTCTGCTCCACCCAACTCGCATGCTGCTGGAGGCTGTTTTGATGGATTGTGGGCATCCTGTGTTGGCCCACACTGCAGTCTTTCTTGAACAACTCTTGGGTCCTCAGGCCCCAGGCAGGCTGGTGCTGGCCCTGGTGTGCTCTGAGCCTTTCGCAGAGCCCCAGGCTCAGAACTGGTGTCAAATCTGAATCTGCTTTAACCATTTGAACACTACTCGCCCCACACTGGTGATTCTGGGAGACCCTGCAACAACCAATCGTACCACCTGAGGCTCAGTGGCTGAGCTTTATGGAAATCTGCAAGTGGTGATGGGTCTTGGGGAACTGTGGGCCTTTTGCTGAGCTGCCCAAGCCTGGTACTGGTGATGGCCAGCCTCAGTTCACAGCAAGGTGTCTCCCATACATCTCCAGGTCCAGCATGGGGAGCGACCAACCACAGATCATTTTTTGGCTCCTACCAGGTAGCCCCAGGCCAGACAGAGGCAGCAGCTGACCTTGTTCTACATAGGAACCCCCCCGGAAAAGACCCCAGAACCAGCATACCCAATGACCAGCTTGAACTACAACAGAACACCACTTGATTAGGCTCACAGTGGCACACCAAAAGTATGGTGTCAGCAAGCACAAGAGCCCACTGTGGTGAATCCTGTTCCATGGGGGTCAGCCCCAACACAGCAATTCATATGCTGTGGTCATAACCAGTCTTCACAAACAGTAAGCCTGACAGTGAATCCCACCTACTGATGTTCCCAGGTCAACAGCAATCAAGACTCAACTACAACAGAGGGGCACACACAACCCACACAAGGGGTACTCCCGGAACACCTGGCTCAGGTAAATGGGGACTGCACCACTGGGGCACACCAGACACTTACTACATAAGGCCACCTTGCCAATACTGGGAGGCATAACATATCTACCCACTACATAGAAACAAATAGAGGCAGCCAAAATGAGGACCCAAAAAAACATGTCCCTAATGAGACAGCAGGAAAAAAATCCAGAAAAAGACCTGAACAAAATGGAGGCAAGCAATCTACCAGATACAGAGTTCAAAACACTGGTTATAATGATGCTTTAGGAACTTACTGAGAGCTTCAACAAAGATAGTAAGCATCAAAAAGAATATATCAATCATTAAAAAGCATACCAGTCAGAAGATTACAATAACTGAAATGAAGAATACACTAGAAGGAATGAAAAGCACATTAGATGAAACAGAGGACCGAATCAGCAATTTAGAAGACATGATAGCAGAAAACACTCAATTGGAAAAGCAAAATTTTTTTAAAAGAAATTTAAAGGATAAAGTAAGGGGCCTATAGAACAACATCAAACATGCCAATATTTGCATCATAGGGGGAGCAGAAGAAAATGATAGAAAGCTAGGGGCTGAGAACCTATTTGAGGAAATAGTGACTGAAAACTTTCCTAACCTGTTGAAGGAAATAGACATACAAGCCCAGGAAGTGCAGAGAGTCCCAAACAAGAAGAACCCCAAGAGGCCCACACATTATAATTAAACATTATAATTAAAACGCCAAAAGTTGATGACAAAAAGAATCTTAAAAGCAACCAGAGAAAAGTAGTTAGTTAACTACAAGGGAGCTCCCATAAGATTGTGAGCTGATTTCTCAACAGAAACTTTGCAAGCCAGAAGGCATTGGCATGAAATATTCAAAGAGATAGAAAACAAGGAACACAACCAAGACTACTCCATCCAGCCTGGCTATCATTTAAAATTGGAGGAGAGATAACAAGCTTCTCAGACAAGAAAAAGCTCAAGAAATGCATTACCGGCTAACCAATAGTACAAGAAATGTTAAAGGGACTCTTTTTTTTTTGAGGGCAGTGTCATTGGCCCTCATATGTGGGATCCAAACCGGGGCCGCTGGCATCCCAAGCCAGCTCTTAACCACCGCGCCACTCGGCCAGCCCTAAAGGGACTTCTTTAAGAAGAAGAAGAATGGGAAGAACATAAATATGAATAATAAAATGGCAGTAATTACGTGCTTATCAATGATCACTTTAAGTTAAATCAATTAAATGTCCCAATCAAAATACATAGGGTAGCTGAATGGATAAGAAAATAAGACCCATACATATACTGTCTACATGAGACCAACCTCAGATCAAAAGATACATAAAGGCTGAAAGTAAAGGAATGGAAAAAGATATTTCATGCAAATGGAAACAGACAAGTTGGGATAGCAATACTTATATCAGACAATATAGACTTTAAAGCAAAGACTATAATAAGAGTCAAGGAAGAACATTTCATAATGATAAAGGGATCAATGCAAGCAGAGAATATAAACCTAGTAAACACCTATGCACCCAACACAGGAGAACCTAAATATATAAAGCAAATATTGATGTACAAAGAGGGAGACATCAACAGTAATACCTTAACAGTAGGGAAATTTAACATCCCATTGACACCAATGGACAGATCTTCCAGACAGAAATCACTAAGGAAATAGTGGCCTTAAATGACACATTAGTTCAGATGTATTTAATTGATATTTTGAGAGCATTTCACACCAAAGTAAAAAAATGTACATTCTTTTCAAGTGCACATGGAACATTTTCCAAAATGGGCCATGTTAGACAAAAAAAAACAAATCTGAGTAAATTTAAGAATATTGAAATCATATCAAGCATCTTCTCTGACCACAATAATATGAAACTAGCAATCAATGACAAGAAAAAACAGATAAACACATGGATGGACCTGGAAGGTGTTAGACAGAGAAAGACAAATACCATTTGATTTCATTTACAGGTGGAATCTAAAGAACAAAATAAACAAAACAGAAACAAACTCATAGATGCAGAGAATATTTGGATGTTTGCCAGGTGGATGAGGGTTTGAGGATGGGTGGAAAAGGGGAAGGGATTGAAGTAAAAATTGGTAGTTACAAAATTGTCATAGGGATTTAAAGCATAGGGAATATAATCAATAATATGGTAATAACAATGTATAGTGCCAGATGTGTACTAGACTAGTCAAGGGGATCACTTCATAAATTATATAATTGTCCAACCACTATGCAGTACACCTGAAAGTAATATAAAATAATATTGAATGTCAACTAATTGAACAAATTTTTAAATTGGGGGGAAAGGTGAAGGGAATAAGAGATCCAAATTTCCAGGTATAAAACAACTGAGTCATGGGGACGTAATACACAGCATACGGAATATAGTCAATAATATCATGATAGGGCCAGCCGAGTGGCGCATTGGTTAAGCGCTGGTTTTGGGATGCCAGCGGCCCCGGTTCGGATCCCACATGAGGGCCAGTGACACTGCCCTCTACAGCTAACAACAGCTCCACCTGGAGCTGGGCTGTGCAAGCCCCGGCGATGGTGTGGGCTGCAGCCCCTGCTGCAGTGGGCTGCCGTAGGCTACAGTAAGTGGCCCGCAGCCAGCGTGAGCAGCTGGCAGCCAAGCGTGAGCTGCCAATAGCCGCGATGAGCGACATCCAGAGGCCAGCGACCGATCTGCTTCATCCGGGAAGAGCGCAATGACGATACCAACAGTGAAGCAACATCCTCCGCAACTAAACTGAAGAACAAGAAGACAGCAACTTGTCTGTTCCCCTTCCCAGATTCCCCAACGCTGTTCCCCTCCACCAACTCCCCAATAAAATCTTTAAAAAAAAAATAATAATATCATGATAGCATTGTATTGTGTCAGATGGTTGCTGGACTTATCATGGAGATCACTTCTTTAGGTATAATAAATGTTGAATAACTGTAGTGTACACCTAAAACTAATATACTATTGTATGTTAGTTTTATTTTAACAAAAGCCTTTTTAAAAATTAAAAAAAAAATTAGTGGTATCTCCAGTGTAACTGTAATTTAAGCCCCAGCATTGCTTAATGCCATGAAGGTTTGCCAATTGGTTTATTTCAGCAGATGTTAAATTAATATAGAACCAATGTTATGGAGGCACAAAAGCCAATTTGTGCGTTTTTTATATTTTTGTTGTTAAATTCTTTTAGTAATTTTTTTTCCTTGTTTGTTTTTTTTTTAAGAGGGCAGTGTCACTGGCCCTTATATGCGGGATCCGAACCCAGGCCACTGGCGTCCCAAGCCAGCTCTTAACCACCGCGCCACTCGGCCAGCCCTCTTTTAGTAATTGAGTTACCAATTGGGCCTAATTGTGTACTTCTGTTTTGGTTGTTGTCAGTTTGTTTCCTCCTTGTATGGACTGAATTGTGTCTCGCCCCCTCACCTCCCTTCATACATTGAAGCCATAACCTGTAATGTGACTATGTTTGGAGATGTGGCCTTTAAGGAGGTAATTAAGGTTAAATGAGACCATAAGGGTGAAATTGTAATCTTATAAGGACTGGTATCCTTATAAAAGAGTAAGAGACAAGGGATCTAGAGATGAAATCAGAAGAGAGATGGATTCTAGGCTTCTCCTCCACATATAGAGAAAAGGCCCCATGAGGACACAGTGAGAGGGAGGCCAGGAAGAGAGGCTTTGCTAGTAAACCAACCTTGATGGCACCTTAATCTTGCACTTCTGTGAGATAATACATTTCTGTTGTTTAAGTTTAAAAAAATTAGGTTTTCACTTTTTAATTTTTTTTAAAGATTTTATTGGGGAATTGGGGGAGGGGAACAGTGTTGGGGAATTGAGGGGGGGGACCAGCCAAGTTGTTGTTCTTCAGTCTTCGTTGTGGAGGGTGCCAGTCGCCATCTGGATTCCCGTCGGCAGCTCGTGGCCTCTAAGCTCAAGGTGCTGTGTTCAATCTTAGTTGCGGGTGAGGATAGCCACCATCCCATGCGGGAGTCGAACCAGCAGCCTTGTTGTTAAGAGAGCACACTATCCTTTGAGCCATCTAGGCAGCAGCTCAGCTCAAGGTGCCGAGTTCAATCTTTAGTTGTGGGTGGGCATAGCCCACCCTCCAACAGGCAATCATGCTGTTACACCGGCTGAGCCATCCTGCCAACTTTTGGCAGCTCAGCAACAGCTCAGCTAGGGCGCAGCATTCACTGGCCCATGTGGGAATTAACCAGTGACCCTGTTGCTCAGAGCACGTGCTCTAAGCCAACTCTGGTTGTTTTTGTTTGTTTGTTTGTTTTTTGAGGGCAGTGTCACTGGCCCTCATATGTCAGACCCGAACCAGGGCTGCTGGCTTCCCAAACCTGCGCTTCACCACCACGCCACTCGGCTGGCCCACTCTAAGTCAACTCTTAACCAACTGAGCCAAATGGCTGGGCCCTTATTTTTTAAAATTTTGACATTACAATGCAGGAACACTAATTTCTCAGCACTGTCAGTTTTGTGCATGGCTTGATGAAAATACTTTGTGAATATTTTTTAAAATAGACTTCATTTTTTAGAGCAGTTTTAACTTCACAGCAAAATGAGTGGAAGATACAGAAATTTCCCATATACCCCTCACCCCCTCACATGCATTACCCCCCTCCCACTCCCAACATTCCCCCCCAGAGTGGTACATTTGTTACAATCAATGAACCTACACTGACACATCATTAGCACCCAAAATATGTAGTTTGTTTACCTTAGAGCTCACTCTTGGTGTTGTACATTCTATGGGTTTGGACGAATGTATAATGACATGTATCCATCACTGTAACACCATACAGAATATTTTCTTTTTTTTAAACAGTCTCAGCACTTTTATTAAGCATGCATGACTAACAAAAGTTTGGCAATGCATAAATGTAACACAGTGACAAGAGAGCTTTTACAATTAAGTCTTCGAATACTTCCTTCACATCCACAAAAAGAGGGCTCCATCTCCTCAAATATTTTAGTACTTCCCCCCAGGAACAAACTCCTTTGCATTTGGATTCAGATTGCTCTTGACGACAAGATCTTCCAAAGAGCCATCACTGATGACAAGGTCATTAAACAGGTCTTGGATTTGGGAGATCTCGTGCTGGAATGAACCACTCACGTTCTTCTTCCAGCATTTCCTGGAAACAGCGTTCAATAAATTCTTCTTCCCATAACTCTGCTTTTACTTGTCTCTTGAATTCCTCTTCATTTTCCATCCACATGTACTCCGCAAATGGATTGTCATCTTCGTGAGAATGACCGTTAATAATCACATCTTCACTGATGATACTTGGGCTAGTACTGCAGCGACTTGGATCTTTCATGGCTGGTGTTAGTTGTCATTTTTAACCCAGTGCATGGCAGCAGGGATGGCAGCCAACGAATCATGGTCGTCCTCCACGGATCTCCACAGGCAGTGCCACCTATGGCATGTTTAACAGAACAAGATTGGAGCATCCATCCTGAAGGGCCCATAATCAAGCCCAAGGGGCAGGGACGGGCTCCTCAAGCTCTTGGTCCTCAGGAATAGAATACAGCTCCTGAGTGGACACTGTGTCTAAGGAGCTCAGTGTTCCTGAGCTGGAGTGAGAGGATTGGCTGGACGTGGGCACTGTGCTGGTGGAGGAGCTGGACGTGCTCTGAGACTGTGAGGAGAGGCCATGGGGCTGCGAGAAGCCACCTTGGGATTGCGAGCAGGAACTGCTGCGAGGAGGCACTGCTATGGGACTGCTGACACTCCACATCCGTCTCCCAAGATATCACGACCTCGTGAGCCCACCTGGAGCCACACACTCACAGCTGCCACCACTAGAGGAGTCCAGAGTATTTTCAATGCCCTAAAAATCCTCTGTGCTCCTCCTATTTACTTCCCACCCTGCCCCATCTCTGGCAACTATAATGTTATGATATAGGCAGAAGGGCCGGCCAAGTGCGTGGTGGTTAAGCACTGGCTTGGGAAGCCATTGGCCCCGGTTCGGGTCCCACATATGAGGGCCAGTGACACTGCCCTAAAAAAATTAAAATAAAATAAAAGATATAGGCAGAAATTCATAGATTATTTTCATCCCTTGAGTCAATTATATTGCTCCATTGTCATATATATCTAGATCCATAGTTGAAAGGCACGTTTTTTTCCTCAAATGATTTTATAAAACAGCAAGGGCTGGTTTCTGTTCCTGCTTAGATGTATAAACACACTCCATCCACCCTGTATCTCCCATTGAATACAGCTGTAAAACCTGGATAGAATGCATGGAGCAACTATTTGAAAACACTGTAAAGTAAGTGGAAAATAAGACAAGAATTCAAAGTACCACCAAACTGACACCCCTAAGCAATCCTGTGGCGACAAGTGCATTAGCACTGACAGCAGCAGTGATATCCACAGGAGCCTAAAACTCTGAAGGGTATCCTTCATTCCAGTTGACATCCAGAATGCTTACTACTGTATATTTGAAAATAAATGTTCAGGGCCAGCCGAGTGGCGCGGAGTTGAGCGCTGGCTTGGGAAGCCAGCGGCCCCGGTTCGGGTCCCACATATGAGGGCCAGTGACACTGCCCTCAAAATAAATAAATAAATAAATAAATGTTCAGATATTAAAAATAAACCTGTGATATTCTTTGTTCATATTACTGTCATTTTGGTACTGATTATATATGATGGTAACATACATGGTTACATCCTGCACACATTCTGAGATGGCAGAAGTGAGGTTGAGATAAATATTTGGCCTTCAAAAATGTGAGACCATAGCTCAGAGAAGATTTTGGCCAAATGCTTCAGTGCATCCTTATGGCTGACACTTATTTTCCTGCTCCAGAACCTTCCTGGATGATGTGACTTGGAAAAGTGCTAGGATGATTTTAATCCATAGCATTACAAAGAGGAACATCATAAAATCCTGCTTCATTCTGCTCCACTTCCATACAGCATCATGAGTTTTCACTAATACCCAACACCTGTCCCAAGAGATATAAATATCTTCCATTTGTGAGTTGGGCCCTTAAGATTTGTAGAGTGGACAAATAAATGGACAGTGTACCTGGAGTGGGGAAGGACAGATACCAGTGAAAAAGATAAATGAACTTGACTAGAATAGGATATAAGAAAAACTAGAGAGGACTGTGGTTTTCTTTAGAGAAACCTGCAGAGGTAGGGCATCATTTGAATTATTGAATGACTGTTGGAGGCTACTCATTGTTTGTAATTTCCCCCCCTAGATATGGGCATAAAATGGTAAGTTTTAAGGAAAATGCTCTTTGATGGAAGAAGCCACATTAAATGATGGAAAAAGTTACTGAAGCAGGATCTTAGGCATGAGGAGGAAGAAGAGCCAATGGAATGATGATATTCTCTGAAACCAGCAGACATATTTACTAGGCAGACTTTCCAGCTTGATGTCTTTATAGTTTTGTAAAAAGTGAGAATCAGTTTTCTATAACAAAGGGTATCTTGAACAAGAGATGGGTTTTCTTAAAGCTCCTGGTTGTCTGTTGCAGATGAAAAGGAAAGTCTGCTAAATGCATTGCAGTATCCTGGATTAGACGCTGGAACAGAAGAAAGGATATTAGTAATAAAACTGGTGAAATTGAAGTCTGGAGTTTAGTTAATAGTAATGAATCAATGTTGGTTTCTTGGTTTTGAGAAATGTACCATAGTCATTTAAGATGTTAACTTTGGCGAAAACAGTGGTGGTATAGAGGAACTCTCTACTATCTTTGCAAATTTTCTTAAAACTAGAATTGCTCAAAAAATTAAATAACGAAGGCTGGGGGGAAGGATGCTTTAAATTGAAAGTAAGATATGGGGGTCTGGCCGAGTGGTGCAGTGGTTAAGCGCTGGCTTGGGAAGCCAGTGGCCCCGGTATGAGGGCCCACATATGAAGGCCCGTGACCCTGCCCTCAAAAAAAAGAAAGTAAGATATAGGTTTTTTGGGGGGTTTTTTGTGTTCGTTTTTTTTTTTTTGAGGGCAGTGTCAGGAGCCCTCATGTGGAACCGAACCAGGGATGCTGGCTTCCCAAGCCAGTGCTTAACCACCATGCCATTCAGCCGGCCCTGATATACGGGGTTTTGTAGAGAGGTGTTGCTCTCAGGGCAAGCCAGACCCAACAGAGATTGTTGAATTAGAAGAGAGTAAGGTATTGGAACACAACTAAGGAAAATAAATGGGCAGATAGACCTGAATCAGGGCACTTAGTGTAATTTTTTTTTGGGGGGGTATTAAAATGACTTTAATTGTGGTATCCTAGAAGATCGTAAAATAGTGGAGGTATTGCTCCATAAAGAAGAAAGAGAAATTCATGTCTGTGTGATTACCCATCAGAGGGTACTTAGTGTAAAATTTGAAGAAAATATCTCAATAGTAATATGTATATTGTAATGAAATAGTAATGGTTGATCTAATACAAGCATTCTCTAATGTAGGTCATTGTATAGTCATTAGCCAATGTCCAATTTATGTGGAATTGACATTTGCCACCTTTGGTGAGAGTTACAACAAACTAGATGTATGTTTTCCTTCTTCCCTGTTGATGTGAATTGCAGTTAAATCTCAGTTTTTGAGTGACATGGCCAAATTTTTTTCTTCTTATCATGTTTCATAGTATCAAATTTTGCATTTAAAATATTAAATGCTTTTCCAGCCAAGTGGCACAGTGCTTAAGCGCTGGCTTGGGAAGCCAGCAGCCCCGGTTTGGGTCCCACATATGAGGGCCAGTGACACTGCCCTCAAAAAAAAAATTAAATGCTTCAAAATTATTATAAACCACATCCACCTCTTTTAAAAAACCACACAATACAAGAATCATGCTTTGGTAATGAGACTGGGCCTTCTTCATGTCCCTTGAGTCTGTAAATGATGGCTGGACCTTAAATCACAACTTCTTGGATTTCCGAATGGTTACTACATGTGTAACAAGTTGTAACCACCTAGCCTGTACTCCAATGGCAGGTATATAAATTGTACCAGCCAATCAGTCTGGTTGCCTCATCCCCTTTTGGATAATGGAAGGTAGATTGAGTAAGATTCCGGTTTTAAGTGGTGAACAGTATCTCAAGCCAGCTTAAGCAAAAAAATCCAAAAATATTTATAAAGAGGAAATGGTGAAGGTCTCGTGGTATCTGCAGGCAGGAATGTAGCTGGAGCTCAGGAGGAAACTAGAATCAGGAACCAGAACACCAGCACAGGAACCCAGGAAACATACTCTCTTTGGCTTCTCATCTTTGCTTCTCTCTACAGAATGACTTTCTTGGCTTCTTTGTCAACATAGAGACTGACTGGCTGACTCTATTCCCCATGAAAAATTCCCAGGAGAGGCAACATGATTGTCTAAATTCCTGCCAGGCACTACCCATGATCTAATCAACTGCAATTATGGTGACAGAGTCACATAGTATAAACATGGCTTTCTATCCATATAAGTAGAAGAATGGTACTGAGAGAAGCCAATAAGTACAATGAGCTGTGCAGACACCTCAAAGGTTATTTGCTATAGGGAATGGTGGTGACCATAATGGAGAGAAGAAAGAAGAGATTTGATTGTTGTATGAAACTTGTGCAAGTACACAAACCATGTGATATTAAACATCCTCTTAGAGTTGATCAAGTGTTTCTTCAACTCCTCAGATAATGTTGATTGTGTACTCTGTGGGAGTATTTGTCTAAGTACTGTGGGCAGAAAAGTATTAGATATGGTCTCAGCACTCATATGAGTTAGATGTGATGTGTCTATGAGAAAATAAACCAACAATACAAGGGAATATAATACTAAATATCACATAGTACATGTTAAATTCTATTGGAGGTCATATCTATAATGAAAAGTTTTTGCATATCTTTTCATTGTTTGTCCAATTTGCTAATGGTGCAAATGTATACTGGCCTTTGTTTTACCTTATATAGTATGATGACAGTAGGAACATATGGTTAAAAGTCTAACTGATGTGTCTCAACAAGGAAGTTGCTTGAAGAAATTTGTGCAACAGTGATTGAATTAAGCCCAGTGCCTCCAGGACCTGCCCCACCCATAGATGGGATGAAATACACAATCTTATCTCCCCTAGTCATTTTTGCGAGCATGGCTCCACAGATTCTTATGCCTTCAAAGTACCCTACTGGAGTGCAATTGTTCTTTGGAATATAGTAAGTTCCAACTTACAAACATTAGAGTTACAAATTTTCACAGAAACGAATGGAACTCGCATTACAAACACTAGTAGATGAGAACAGATTGTGGAAGTAGTTTACGTGTCTGCGGGACATTGTCACAGTTGTTCTGTGTGCTTACTGTACAGTGAAATAATATACAGTAGTCCAGTGCTCAATCAGAGCGCAGGATGTCTGGAAGCAAGAGGAAAAGCAGTGGTGATGTGTAGGGGACTGCTAGGAAGCGCAAAGCAATAACCATGGAAACAAAAGTGAAAATAATCGAGAGATTGGACCAAGGCAAAAAGATGGTAGATGTCACTCATTCTTATAACACGAATCATTTAACCATCGGCACTTTTCATGTGTGTGTTTAGTTTTTTTATGCTGTACATTGTATATTTGTGTCAAAGGTGTATAAGACTCGCTTTGTGGGAATTACAAACGAATCTGAGTTATGAACGTTCTCCTGGAACGGAACTCGTTTGTAAGTCGGGGACTTACTGTACTGTATGATCAAGTATTAATACTTTAGCATGGATTGGTTTATCTTATCTTAAATGGATGGAAAATTTTGATGAGAAATTAGAAAAGGTCTTGGGTACAGAGTATGGGCAATTGCCCCTTTGGGGGACTGTGGAAGGGAATGATGAGGTATACAGTAAGATGGTAAGAGGACACTGGAAATTGCCTCACTTAGTTCAGGTTGTTGCCAGGAGTTCGGAAGTCTTCCCTAGAACCTTCAGTTCCCAGAAAACTTCTATAAAAGTCTTAATGGCAGCTCTGGCTCCAACAGGCTGTTCACTGAGACCCGGGAGAGGGCAAGCCGCCTTGGATTCCCACCCACCACTTGTCTTGTGCTGCATTGCCAGGGAAACGCCTGGTGGGAGCGCTCTGGCTCCAACAGGCTGCTCACTGAGACTCAGGAGTGCAGGAGCCACCTTGGGTCCCTGTTCTCCACACTGCACGTGCAGAGTTGCCAGGGTGGTGATTGGTTGTCGGGCTGCTCGGCCTGATCTGCGAGCGGCTGATTGGGACAGGCTGAGACTGGGAGTTTTTCTGGGAGTGCTGGGCCGTGAGCTGTGCGTGATCCAGCCAGGGCTCTCCTGGTGATCTATCTAATACATCAAAGCAATCCCAGAGCGGCAGCCAGAATGAGGAAACAAAGAAACATGTCACATGTAAAAGATCAGAAGAAACCTCTAGAAATGGAACTAAATGAAACTTTCAGAGACAGAGTTTAGAACACTGATGATAAGAATGTTTAACAAACTTAGTGAGGACATAAGGAAGGATAAATCATATAAAACAACCAGTTAGAACTCAAGAATACAATAACTGAAATGAAGAACACACTCGAAGGAATCATCAGTAGAGTAGATGACGCAGAGAATCACATCAGCGATTTGGAAGACAAAATAGCAGAAATCACCCAGTTGAAACAACAAAAAGACAAAAGAATAAAAAACAATGAAAGTAGCTTAAGAGCCCTATGGGACAAGATGCAGCACAAGAATCTCGAATCATAGGAATACCAGAAGGAGAAGAGACGAAGCAAGGGGTCGAGAATGTATTTCAAAAAATAATGACTCAGGGCTGGCCGAGTGGCTCAGTTGGTTAAGAGCTCGCTCAAGAGTGTGAGCTGAGCTCTGAGCAACAGCTGTTCGAGGCCAGCCCGAGCTGAGTTGCCGTTGAGCTGCCAACAGGTGGCAGGATGGCTTAGCTAAAAAAAAAAAATGATTGAAAACTTCCCTACCCTGGTGAAGGAAATCAACATACATGCCCAGGAAATGCAGAGGATTCCAAACAAGCTGAATCCAAACAGGTTCACACCAAGACACAGCATAGTTAAAATGGCAAAGGTTAAAGACAGAGACAGAATCCTAAAAGCAGCAAGAGAAACACAGGTTACATACAAAGGAATTCCTGTTAGACTAACAGCTGACTTGTCTACAGAAACTCTGCAGGCCAGAAGGGAACGGCAGGAGATATTCAAAGTGACACAAAATAAATGCCTACAACCAAGATTGCTCTACCCAGCACGGCTATCAATTAAAATTGAAGGAGAAATAAACAGCTTCTCAGAAAAGAATAAGCTTAAGGAATTCATTACCACCAAGCCAGCATTGCAAGAAATGTTAAAAGGGCTTTTTTATACAAAAGAATGGGGTAAACAAGCTAACCTAGGAAGACCAGGAATGCAAATAACAAAATGGCAATACATATGCACCTATTAATAGTCATTTTAAATGTGAATGGGCTAAATTCTCCAATCAAAAGACAGAGAGTGGCTGAGTAGATAAGAAAATAGGACCCATATATATGCTGTTTACAGATGGAATAAGATATTTCATGCAAATGGAAATGAGAAAAAAAAAAGCTGGAGTAGCAGTACTTATTTTGGACAAAATAGACTTTAAAATGAAGACTACAATAAAAGACAAAGAAGGGCACTATAACCCTAATTAACATCTATGCACCCAACATAGGAACTCCTAATTACATATAACAGATTTTGACAGACATAAAGACACAGATCAACAGTAACACTATCGTAGTAGTGGACTTCAACACCCCATTGTCACTAATGGACAGATCCTCTAGACAGAAAATCAACACGGAAAGAGTGGCCTTAAATGACACTTTAGACTAGCTGGACTTCGTTGATATTTTTAGAGCATGTCACCCTGAAACAACAGGATATACATTCTTCTCAAGTGCACATGGGACATTTTCCAAGACAGACCACATGTTAGGCCACAAAACAAGTCTCAGTAAATTTAAGAAGATAGAAATCATATCAAGCAGATATAAAAGAAAAACTGATGGTTGCTGGCTGGGAAGGGGTGGGGATTAGGGAGAGGGGGAAGGTTTTGGACAGCGTAGGTGATTGACTACAATGTTGCCACAAGGATATAGGGGGCAGTACTGGGAATGTAATTGATAATGTTGTGAAAAGACTATTAGGTTAAGTGAAATAAATCAGTCGGAGAAAGACAAATACCATATGATCTCATTTATATGTGGAATCTGAAAAACTGAATGACCAAGGAAAGTAAACATAAACAGACTCAAAGGAAAAACTGAGGGTTGCTAGTTGGGAGGGGGGTGGGGATAAAGAGGAAGGGGAAGGGATTAGACAGCATAAATAGGCAACTGCAATATTGCCAGAGGGATATGAAACACAGTTCAGGGAATATAATAATGTTGTAAAAATTTTGTGGGGTGTCAGATGGTCACATGTCTTGTTAGGGAGAGCACTTCATGGATGGAGTAGAGGCTTGATCACTACACTGTACACCTGAAGCTGATGTTGTATAATATTGTATGCCAACTGTAATTGAATATATAGGTAGTCATGGAATGTGGAGTATACTGTGGAAGGGGGTCAAAGGAATTATTATAGATATGTATGGTATGGGGGGGAGTGGGGTGGCAAACTGGGGGAGGGGGGTTGTCACTTTGAGGGGTAAAAAGTATAACTATTGCACTGTGTTGTACACCTGAAACTAATTTTAAAAAACATTTATTTCACAATAAAAGAATTTTAAAAAAATTAAAAATTAAAAAAAATAAAATAAAACATTGACCCACCAAAAAAAAAATCTTAATGGAAAAGATTAGACCCTCTGTTTTCTCTTTAAACTCCTATAAAGGCTTATACTTATACTGACTTTACTGTTTCTTGTAGAATCCTGTAAATAAATTTTCAGTTGACTGAAGGATCAGGATGAGGGAATGTACTGAAGATAACAGGAACCTCAAGATATTCTAGCTGCATCAGAAGGGCCTGTCTTCTGTATAGCCTCTTTCTCCCACCCTAAAATAGCTCTCTGGCTGGCCTGATGCCAGAAAGTTTCCTATTAGAGTCTTTGCTTATAGGCCTTTTGGGTGTTATTAACCAGGCATGGCATGTAGATGGCATTCAATAGTGTTTGTTGTAAGATACAGATGACATCAGGATTACTGTGAATGTCTCTCAGTTTAATGAGATCAGATTACCCATATAAAAAATGCTGGGTGGAGTAAAATAGAAATAGAAATCTTGGTTCTATTTATTTTGGGATAGTGTAAACATAGCACATTTTATTTTTTCTATTTATTTATTTTTTAAAGATTTTATTGGGGAATTGGGAAAGGGGAACAGTGTTGGGGAATCAGGGACGGGGAACAGACAAGTTGCTGTCCTTTTATTTTTGTTCTTCAGTCTAGTTTTGGAGGTCGTCGCTTCACTGGCCCATGTTGGTATTATCATTGCGCTCTTCCTGGGGGAGGCGGTCGTCGCCAGTCATTGGACAGCTGCTCATGGCGGCTCATGAAAGCTCACACCCGCTGCAGCCAGCCCCACTGCAGCCTACTGCATTGCCAGTGACTCACGGCAGCCCAGCTCCAGGTTGAACTGTTGTTCACCATCTTAGTTGTAGAGGGCGCAGCGTCACTGACCCTCATGTGGGATCCGAACCAGGGCCCTCATGCTCAGAGCTGGTATCCCAAGCCAACTCAACCAACGTGCCACTCTGCCGGCCCAAACATAGCACATTTTAAAAAGACCAAGATAGAAAGTAAAAACAGACTATGAGCTGCATGTCATAGAAAGGCTTACCACTATCACATCACATTGATTCCCCTCTCTTCCATGACATCTTAACCACCTGCCAATTAATGTCTGCTGGTAAGACCAGTGGTGGGGCCTTAACTGTTCTTCCAAAGTGAAATACACAAGGCTACTGCTCATCCCTCTTCAGCTGCTCCAAAAATATTGTCAGAGGGTGGAAATAACTCAGTGGCTAGACTTCCTGGTTTGACTTCGTTCAAAGCAATTTATCCAGACAAGCCTTCCTTTTTCCTCCATCATTCTGGGGAAATACCACTAGAAAAGATCATACAAAGTAAACATACAAGGTTTTCAAGGTAACCTTTATAGATTCTATTTCTAAGAAATACATTTCAGAGAAACAAAATGAATTATGGAGTTTTCATTGCTGGTTGTAACACAAATCAACTGCGTCTCCATCACCTAATAATAGCCTGACATTCTTTTGTTTCTGTAAAATTAGATAGTGGTTACAGATTGTGGAAATTATGCTGATAAGTCAAGAGGAAAACATTTGAAGTGAAATACTGAGATTCAAAAATTGTACTGAAAACTTGGAGAAACATTAACAGAATTCAAGTCAACCTGTGTCATTTTTAATACAATTGACTCCAAGAACTGTATATATATAAATCAGATAAAAATGACTAGTCTCTGTAAAAAAGGATTTTAATGCATAAGGACTTTTCTATATCAGCCATGTTTTTTTGAGGGCAGTGTCACTGGCCCTCATATGTGGGACCCGAACCGGGGCCACTGGCTTCCCAAGCCAGTGCTTAACCACCGCGCCACTCGGCCAGCCCAAATTTTGACACTCTTTTAAGCTCACATTTGCTACTAAAATTTTATTTTTTAGGGCTGGCTAAGTGGCTCAGTTGGTTAAGACCATGAGCTCTGAACAACAGGATCACCAGTTCAATTCCCACATGGGCCAGTGAACTACCCTGAGCTGACATGCCGACAAGTGGCAGGATGGCTCAACTGGTGAGAGCACGTGCTCCTAACAACAAGGTTGCCTGTTCGACTCACACGTGGGATGGTGGGCAGCCCACCCGCAACTAAGATTGAACACGGCAACGTGAGCTGAGCAGCTGTGAGCTGCCAACAGGCTGCTGGATGGTGACTGGACATGAAGCTGAGCTAGCTGCGCCCTCCACAACTAAGACTGAAGGATAACAATTTGGCTGATTCCCTTCCCCTATTCCCCAATACTACTCCCCTTCCCCAATTCCCCAATAAAATCTTTTTTTAAAAACCCCAAAAATCGCTGGACAAGTGGCTCGTTGGTTAAGAGTTGGCTTCAGAGCACGAGCTCTGAGAAGCAGGGCCACTGGTTTGGATGCGACATGGGACAGTGACGCTGCACCCTCTACAACTAACATGATGAACAACAACAGCTCAACCTGGAGCTGGGCTGCTGTGAGTCCCAGGCTATGGTGTAGCCTGCAGTGGGGCTGCAGTGGGCTGCTGTGAACTACCATGGGTGGTTGGCAGCCAGTGTGAGCGGCCGGAGGCCAGCAGCTGGCAAGAGCTGCTGTGAGCTGCTGTGAGCTGCCATAAGCAGCAGTCAAATGGCCGGAGACCAAGTGCCTCAGTAAGGAAAGAGTGCAATGATCACAATACCATCATGGGCCAGTGAAACGATGTTTTCCACAACTAAACTGAAGAACAAAAGGAAAGCAACTTATCTGTTCCCCTTCCCTGATTCCCCAACGCTGTTCCCCTCCCCCAATTCCCTGATTTAAAAAAATCTAAAATATCCCAAAAACTATACCATAGATTGCCTATTAGTATAAGAAAACAGTTCAATTATTATTTTATTTATTAATTTTTTTTAAAGATTATTTTTTTAATTGGGGAATTCGGGGAGGGGAACAGTGTTGGGGAATCGGGGAAAAGGAACAGGCAAGTTGCTGTCCTTTTGATCTTCAGCCTAGTTGTGGAGGACATCGCTTCGCAGCCCATGTTGGTATTATAAAATTGCGCTCTTCCCAGCTGAGGCAGTCGCTCACTGGCCATTGGACGGCCATTCACAGTGGCTCATGGCAACTCCTGAAAGCACACGCCAGCTGCCAGCCAGACTCACTGCGGCCTACCCCATTCCTGGGGACCTATGGTAGCCCAGCTCCAAGTCAAGCTGTTGTTCACCATCTTAGCTGTAGAGGGTGCAGCATCACTGGCCCTTATGTGGGACCCAAACCAGGGCTCTGCTGCTCATAACTGGTGTGCCAAACCAACTCTTAACCAATGCGCCACTCGGCCGGCACTCAAATATTGTTTTAATATTTTATCAATCAAAAAATCACCATATCTGATTTAATTCCATTATTCCAATTTCAATACTGTACTATTAAAATATTGATATCCTGATGTTATTGTGTTATGTCTTGTTTTGCACAAGCAATGAATTCAGGAAAATGCATATGGAAATAGAATCATATTACCCTCTACTGCAATTGTCTAATATAGGTCTGCTGCTTTAAGAATGCTACTCACTTTCCTCTCTATTTTTTTCCCTCTTTTGTCCTCATCCTCACCCCTGCCCAGTTCAGTAAAGGACACTAGGCCAATGGAATAAGAAGGGAAGGAGTGATATGTTGGTGAGAGTAAACATTTTTCTGAAAAATTACTGAATACAAATTGCGGGGGACCAGCCTCCGCAGACCAGGGTTTCCCTCAGGTGGAGACGGCGTCGGCGAGGGAGGAAAATAAGGGAGACAGTGGAGACACCGGGGAGTTAAAGAGAAAAGGAAAAAAAGTGTCACACTTTATTGCCAGAGCAAGTTCATTTTATAGGGATACTTGACCATTGTCTCAATCACATGAGTTTGGTGGTTTCTAGTTCCCAGGATTTACTCAGTCTTTACTTATCTCTACATATCTATACTAAAAGGACTAGGAGTGGCTGTGCTTAGGGTAAAACCATCTAAAATCTATTCATATGTAAATATAATACTTAACATCTTTTGTCCTAGGAGGGCTACATCTGTTTCTCAGTCAAAGCTTCAGTATCTGTTAAAGAATTTAAACAAAGTTGTTAATTAACATACCCTATGGTCAGGGAGGAGCTGCCTCTTACTGGAACTCTCATGGCCTGAAGACCTTTAATCTTCAAGGAGACCATTCACAGCTAACCAGGCCACAGGCAGGCTTCTTAGGCCTATGTTGTCAGAGGTCTGTGCCTCAGTTTCCAAGGGGTTTGAGTCCCCAATATCTCAGTTCAGGGATTCCCCCATGGAACTACCGCCTGGCTTGGGTTGTCTCCCCTCTTTTAGGAGATCTTACCCTTCTTTGGCTGCGTAGTTAGCTCATTGGGGTATCACAGGAACTTGCCACAAATGCAGTGAATATATTATCTCCTATAGGAGAGGCACATGGGTTCATAGAGGCAGGAGATATTACATGACCAACCATAAGGCAGCACTCCAAACATCCAATGCTGAGCAGGGCAATGTGGCCTTGTCAGATGTCGGCTCCCGGCAACAAATCACCCCAGGGTAGTATAAGATTACACCTTTAACAATGAAAACATTGGCATGATTTGAATTAACTTTTTCATTCAACAAATACTAGCTCAACATCTGTGTGCTCTTGGTTTTAGGCATTGAAAATGAAATATGAATAAGATAGTTCCTGACTCAAAAAAGTTCACTCTTTTATTATTTATTTTATTTTATTTTTTTTGCTGAGTCATCCTACCACCTGTTGGCTGCTCAGCTCGGGCTGGGCATTGAACTGCTGTTGCTCAGAGCTCAGCTTGTGCTCTTGAGCGAGCTCTTAACCAACTGAGCCACTTGGCCAGCCCAAGTTTGCTCTTTTAAAGTGAAAAACATCATGGGGTGGGAGGAGTGACAGAAAATTTACAGGTGTGGCTGAGTTTAAAAGGATCAACTAGGAATTTGCCAGGTGAACAAGGAAGATATGTGCTTCCAAGCAGAGGGAACAGCATGTGCAAGACAAAAGATGTGAAATGACTGGATGTTTGGGGAACTCATAAGCAAATGATGAGGGGAGGAGAGTATGGAAAGTTACCAGAGATAATGTTGGCAGGGAAAAAGAGCTGAATTACAAAGAGCTTTGTATACCACTGATCATTAGAGAGGTGTTCTCTCTTGTTGGACAGAGATGACACATATAGCCTGGGTGAAATATTTCTGAATTGTGTAATTCTTTTAATTCTCATTTCATGCTTACCCTATTTTCTGGCTTGGTCTTAGAGATATCATGATATCAGAAAAGGAGTACACAGCACAGTGAGCAGAAATAAAATGGTAACTGGAAAAATAGAAATCCATTTAAAATTAATAAAATTAGACAGAATAGGCAGTTTAGAAACAGACCAAATCTCTTCGGAAATTAATTATATGATAAAAGTAGCATTTAAAACCAATATACTAGAAAGGATAGACTTTTCAGGAATTGATGTTTAACAGTTTGTTAGCCTTTTGGAAAAATAGTATAGCTTGATCCCTACCTCATTCTTTATACCAAATTTTCTGTATCTCCTCTGCAGGGAAGAAGATGGCAGTGTGTGTGTGTGTGTGTGTGTGTGTGTGTGTGTGTGTTGATTTAGGAAAATCATAATTTGTTCAAGTTATGCCCATCACCAGGTACCTACTACAAAAGAGAGCTTCCTGCCAGTTTGGTTAGTGTGTGATAGTTCTGCAGCAAGTAAACAAATCTTGGTACAGTGACTGAACCAAGTTTCTAGACCTCCAAAAGTGAGGATCAGACCCTGGGCTATTCTGATCACACCCAGGCAATAGCCCCATAAAAAGGAGAAACACTCATCTATCCATTCCTTTAGGAAATATTTATTGTACACTTACTATCTGATAGATACTGGAGAATACTACATTGAAAAATACAGAACACGGGCCGGCCGAGTGGCGCATTGGTTAAGCGCTGGTTTTGGGATGCCAGCGGCCCCGGTTCGGATCCCACGTGAGGGCCAGTGACACTGCCCTCTACAGCTAGCAACGGCTCCACCTGGAGCTGGGCTGTGCGAGCCCCGGTGATGGTGTGGGCTGCACCCCTGCTGCGGTGGGCTGCCGTGGGCTGCAGTGAGTGGCCGGCAGCCAGCGTGAGCGGCTGGCAGCCAAGCGTGGGCTGCCAATGGCCGCGATGAGCGACATCCAGAGGCCAGCGGCCGGTCTGCCTCATCCGGGAGGAGCGCAATGGCGGTGCCAACAGTGGGGCAACATCCTCCGCAACTAAACGGAAGAACGGGAAGACGGCAACTTGTCTGTTCCCCTTCTCCGATTCCCCAACGCTGTTCCCCTCCACCAATTCCCCAATAAAATCTTTAAAAAAACAAAAAAAAAAACAAAAAAAAAGAAAAATACAGAACAGAGACCAATCTCTGCCCTGATAGAGATTACAATCTAGTCTGCTTGTTAGGTATTTCTATTTATTCATTTACTCATTTGAACATTCATTCAATAAATGTATATTGAACAGATAAATAAGTGCCAGACATTGTACTGGATCTGTAGTTAAGTTTAGCACAGAGTTAACAGCCCTAGTGATTTTTTTTAATGGAGATAAAATTCATCACTTTAACCATTTTAAAGTGTACCTTTCAGTGGTTTTTATTGTATCCACAATGGTGTGAAACCATCACTATGATCTAATTCCAGAATATTTTCATCACCCCAGAAGGGAACATTAACCAGTCATTTCTCATTCCTCCTCCCCTAAGCTATTGGCAAACTGTAATGTAGTTTCCATCTGTATATATTTGCCTATTCTGGCCATTTTGTATAAATGGAATCATATGACCTTTTGTGTCTGGCTTCTTTCACTTGGCATAATGTTTTCAGGGTTCATCCATGTTGTGGCATGTATCAATACTTCATTCCTTTATAGGATTGAATAATATTTCATTATATGGATATACCACATTCTGTTTATCCATTCATCAATGAACATTTGGGTTGTTTCTAATTTTTGGCTATTATACATAATGCTGCTCTCCAAGTTTGTTACAAATTTTTGTGTGAATATATGTTTTCACTTCTCTTGGGTATACCTAGGAGGGGAATTGCTGGGTCATATGCTACCTCTATGTTTAAGTGATTCAGAATCACCAAACTGGTTTCCACAGCAGCTACACCATTTTGTATTATCTGCAATGTATGAGGGTTCCCATTTCTCCATGTCCTCACCAATAATTGGTACTTTCCATTTTGGGGTTTTTCTTTTCTTTTCTTTTTTTTTTTTTTTTTGAGGGGTGTCACTGGCCCTCATATGTGGGACCTGAACCGGGGCCGCTGACTTCCCAAGCGCTTAACCAGCGCACCACTCGGCCGGCCCACGGGTTTTTCTTTTAGATTTTTATTGGGGAATTGGGGGAGGGGAACAGTATTGGGGAATTAGGAAAGGGGAACAGCCAAGTTGTTGTCCTTCAATCTTAGTTGTGGAGGGTGTACCTAGCTCAGCTCCAAGTCCATGTTCCAAGTCCAAGTCCCGTGGGCAGCTCAGGTCAAGGTGCCATGTTCAATCTTAGTTATGGGTGGGCATAGCCCATCATCCCATGTGGGAGTTGAACTGGCAACCTTGTTGTTAAGAACACGTGCTTTCACCAGATGAGCCATCCTGTCACCTGTTGGCAGCTCAGCAGCAGCTCAGCTCAGGGGCAGCTCACTGGCTCATGTGGGAATTGAACTGACGACCCTATTGCTCAGAGCTCGTTCTCTTAACCAAATGAGCCACTCGGGCAGCGCTGTTTTGTTTTTTGTTTTGTTTTTTTTTGAGGGCAGTGTCACTGGCCCTCATATGTGGAACCCAAACCGGGGCTGCTGTCTTCCCAACCCAGCGCTTAACCACCGTGCCACTCACCGGCCCTGTTTTGTTTTTGATAGCCATCCTAGTGCTTCATGAAGTGGTATCTCATTGTGGCTATAATCCTTTTAATATGCTGCAGAATCTAGTTTGCTAGTATTTTCTTGAGGACTTTTGCATCTGTATTCATTAAGGATATAGGTCTGTAGTTTTCCTTTCCTGTCTTTGTCTGGTTTTGGTGTTAGAGTAACACAAGCCTCAAGAATGATTTAGGGGCTGGCTGTGTGGCGTGTTGGGTAAGAGTTGGCTTGGGAGCATTGGGTCTGAGCAGCAGGACCGCGGTTCAGATCCCATATGAGGGCCAGTGACGCTGTGCCCTCTACAGCTAAGATGGTGAACAACAGTTTGACATGGAGCTGGGCTGCTGTGAGTTGCCGGCCACAGCGTCAGCTGTAGCAGGGCTGCAGTGGGCTGCTGTGAGCTAATGTGAGCGCCTGGCAGCCAGTGTGAGCTGCTGGTGGGAACGTAAACTGGTACAACCACTATGGAAAACAGTATGTTTTCTTCAAAAAATTAAAAATAAAATTACCGTATGACCCAGCAATCCCTCTTCTGGGAATTTACCCCTAAAATTTGAAAAAATGTATTCATAAAGATATATATACCCCTATGTTCATTGCAGCATTATTTACGGTGGCCAAGACATGGAAACAACTGAAGTTTCCTTCAATAGATTATTGGATAAAGAAGATGTCGTACATATATATATATACAATGGAATATTAATCATAAGAAAAAATGAGATACTGCCATTTGTGACAACATGCATGGATCTTGAGATTGTCATGCTAAGTGAAGTAAGTCAGGTAAAAAAGTTGATAACCATATGATTTCACTTATATGTGGGATATAAAACCGAAAGCAATAAATGAACAAGATGAACAAACAAAAACTTATAGACACAGACAATAGTTTAGTGGTTACCAGGGAGAAAGGAGGGACGAGAGAGGTAGAAAAGGGTAGAGGGGGTCAAATATATGGTGATGGAAGGAGATTTTATTTTGGGTTACAAACACATAATGTAATATATAGATGATGTATTATACAATTATACACTTGAAACCTATATAATATTATTAATGCCACTGTAATAAAAAAATCATTGGGTGTAGTTGAACTAGAGTTCACCTTATGTTTCTGCAGATATTTTTTTTGCCCTGGGAAGCTATTCTTTGCCTTATGACTTCTTCTTCTTCCACTGGAAATATGTCTTTTCTTGTTTTAGTGATTACACACAGGAGATGAGAAATTGGGCCTGAAAGAACACAAAAGAATTGTCTCCACCTTAAGCAGAAGAAATGGAAAATAAAATGGGACTGAATTTAATGTTAGTTCCTAATTCTGTAATTGAGGGCTAGATTATTTGTACAACCCTTCTACTGAAAACAAGTGAAAAAGCTGGATAAAATATAAAAACTACCATCTTAAAAGCATAAAAGACCCAGCAGGACAGTACGGAATTACCAAGTCAAAATTAAAGGGTAAATATTCACTAGAGATATTAATAAGAACAAAAGCAGCCCTTTCAATGAGGGTTTTTAACAATTCCCCAAATTTTGAATGTTCCCATTTCCTGATTCCCCAATGCTGTTCCCCTCCCCCAAATCCCCAATAAAATCTTTAAAAAAAAAAAGAATTAGTTAGGAAGTGTTCCTCCCTCTTCTATTTTTTTGGAAGAGTTTGAGAGCAGTGAGTGTATGAGGGTTCCTTTTTCTCCATAGCTTCTCCAATGCTTGTTATTATTAATGTCTTGTTGATAGTAGCCATTTTAATAAGTGTGAGGTAGTTTCTCATTGTGGTTTTGATTTGCATTTCCCTAATAGCTATATACCTAATCATTTTTGCAACAATTTATATTATCAAACAGAAATCAGTTCATCAGTCTAAAAACATCTTCATTCATATTGCTTCATATCTTTCTTCAAGAACAAAGCATCATTACTTGCTTTGCATGCATGGAACTGAAGGGCCCATTCAAGAGCTCTCCTCAACTTCTGCTGTAAAAGAAGTAGCTTGAACTAAAGATGAATTCATATTTCCACTTCCCAAGCTCTCTGCTTGTATATTTTAAATAACAGCTTTTTCAACTTTTATCTACCAATATTTTCAAAAAATTCCTGGGCCTTACAATTCATCCTAGGCACCTCGTTAACTTTCCATCATAACAGACAGATTCCAACTTATCCTTCCTCCACATTTCCCCTTCCCAACCTTGGATAGTTTAAATGGAACAAGAGTTGATGACCTACAATGCTGCCTTTCATAAAAGCTGCCTGCTGCTAAATAGGTCTTGCCAACACATTTGCTTATAAAAACAGACACCTCAATGGCAATATTTTATTCCCATGATGTTTTTTCCACTCTACCAATACATGCCAGAAATACAATAATTACGGTTGATGGCCCTTAGTACAATTGAGTCAAGTGTTCAGCTTTACATTTTGGTCTTGTGTTTTGACTGGTGAAGAACCCCAAGCAAAGGTGTTTTATTACATTTAAAAAAATCAGACTCTTGGGCCGGCTGAGTGGTGTGATGGTTAAGCACTGGCTTGGGAAGCCAGCGGCCCTGGTTCAGGTCCCACATATGAGGGTCAGTGACACTGCCCTCAAAAAAAAATCAGACTCTCTTATAAATAAGGAAGAGAGTAGTACTTGAAGGGACTCTATTCATTTTAGATTTTAAAATCAGTGCTCACTGTCCAGCAGTTTTTATATGTTATTTGATTGAAGTACAAGATATTTCAAAGAAGCATCTTAAAATACTGAATTTTAGAATAATTTGTTTTAACACAAGGAAGTTTGAATATTGGGTATAGGATGGTGAATGGAGTGAGAGTGTCTGTGTATAATACAACGTGCACTAGAAAGAAGGATGATGGGAAGGAGGGAGACACGCTACTTCTTAGGCAAATGAGAAGAATGGATAATTTGGTTAAAGCTTACCACCTGCCTCCTCCTATCCCCACCAAGTTTGCAGGAACAATTTATTGAGGATATACTAGGTTATGGTATATTAACTACTCCATTCCATAAGTGATACATGGCATTCCAGCCTACAACCTACTTGCCAAACTTGTCACATGGCCTTGGCCAACTTCATGATGAATGGAAAAATGTAATTTTCTATGTGCTTGGAAGGATAGGAGAACCAGGTATTACTGATCATTAGATGTTTCTACCACAGAGATGAACACCTGAGGTTCTTTCCTTGTCTTGCAATTTATTGTGTCATAGAAAAATAAGTGAAAATGTATGATTCTTAGCCACAGAATACAAGCCTGTCAGATGTATGGCTGTGGCAGACTGTGGAGAGGGAGGATCCATTTGTCTTGAGAAAAACTCACTCTTACTCCTGAAAGAAGAACATGTAGAATAACACGCCATCCTTTTGGGTTTTTACAGACTACCACAACAATGTGTTGCAATGAAAATGCTTGTCAGTTTTTTTCATGTGTCAACTTAGCTAAACTATACTACTTAGTTGTTTGGTCAAACACAAGTCTAGAGGCCGGCCGAGTGGCGCGGTGGTTAAGCGCTGGCTTGGGAAGCCAGCAGCCCTGGTTCGGTCCCACATGTGAGGGCCAGTGACACTGCCCTCAAAAAAAAAAAACAACATAAATCTAGATGTTGCTCTGAAAATATTTTTAGATGTGATTAACACAATCAGTTGACTTAAAGCAGATCATCCTCTATAACATGGGTGGGCCTCCTCCAATCAGTTGAAGGCCTTAAGAGGAAAGACTGAAGTTTCCCAAAGAAGTATATTATTTTTTTCTCTTTTTATGCAGTTATCTAGGAGAGAATTTGATGGTGATCTCTACTAGGGTAGTGGCAGTGAGGTTGAAGTAAAGATATTGGGAGAATTTTTATGAGGTGGAATGGCCAGAATGTAATGGGGTATTATGGCAGATTAAAGATAGCTACAGCTTCACTGACTCTTTTCTGATTGAAAGGTGGGTACTGCAGCTCCTCCTTTTGATTTTGGGTGTGCTCTGTGACTTCTTTGACAAATAGAATATAGCAGGGCCTACTGTTTGGGCCCTAAGAGACCAGCAGCTTTCATGTCTTTTTTCTTAGAACTTATATTCTTGGAACACAACTACCAAATTTTGAGAAGTGCAAGCCAAATGGAGAGGTCACACATACATAGTTGCTCTACTTGACAGCCCCAGCTAAGCTCCCAGCTGACAGCCTGCATCAACTGTCAGTCATGTGACACATCTTAGCTATCCTATCCAGTCGAGCTTTCAGGTGACCCCACCCACCAGCCACTGACTACAACTGCATCATTGACCCAAGCAATTCTCAACCATCCCAGCCCATTCAACTCAGAGAACCATAAGAGATAATAATGCATTTTTGGTTTAAGATGCAAATTTTTTTCAGACACTGATTTGTGGGGTGGTTTGTTACACAGCCAAAAGAAACAGAAATAGACATGGAAGGAGAGAAAGAATACAGAATCAAGGATGATATGTAGAATGCTGGTTTGGTTCCAAGGATGAGCAAGTAACTGCTCAGATGGGGACCAGGAGTAGATGAACAGTTTATGGGAGTGAGGTGGGGTGGGGTGTTTAAGTGATCTATCATAAACTAGGAAATATGTATTTTGGGGACTTCATTAAAAATTTTTTCTAGATGTTCTATAGTGATGTTCTGCAGGATTAGCTATACAGGTTTTAAACAGATTTATATTTTATAGATCCTTATTGTTCCAACCGTCTATAATACTAACTTTAGTATCTTCTGCTATAAGAACAGTTTCTCTTCTCAAAGGTATCAAAAGGAACTGTTACCTATTTCATCACATTTAGTCCTTGTTAATCAATGGACCAATTTCCAGGTCTCTTATTCATTAATCGAATGTTTTACTCATCTGCCAGGTACTCAGCACTGTTCTGGGTGTTAGGAGCATAATTGTTCACAAGATACATAATATCCCTACTTTCATGGAGTTTATATTCTGATTACAAAAAACAAGTAAAGAAAATAATTACCAATTTGATAAGAAAATAATGGAAGAAATAAGCAGGTGCTGATAGAGTAAAAGTTGAGGGAAACCTACTTTAGATAAGGTGGTCAGGGAAGATTTTTAAAGCTCAAACTTAAGGAAGTGGAAAGAATTAGCTGTGAGAAGAGGTGTAAGCTATGGGACTGACAAGAGTGCAAAGGCCCCTGAGTGGTTAAAAGTTTGACCAGATGCCGACCGAGTGGCTCAGTTGGTTAAGAGTTAGCTTAAGAGCATGAGCTTTGACGGGCCGGCCGAGTGGCGCTGTGGTTAAGCGCTGGTTTGGGAAGCCAACTGCACCGGTGCAGGTCCCACATATGAGGGCCGGTGACACTGCCCTCAAAAAAAAAAAAAGAGCATGAGCTCTGAGCAATAGAACCACCGGTTTGATTCCCACATGAGCCAGTGATGCTGTGCCTGAGCTGAGCTGCCTCTGAGCTGCCAATATGTGGCAGGATGGTTCAGCTGGTAAGAGCACATGCTCCTAACAACAAGACTGCCTGTTGGATGTTGGGTACTGCCCACCTGCAACTAAGACTGAACTTGGCACCTTGAGCTGAGCTGCTGCCCAGATAGCTCAGTGGATAGAGCATGCACTCTTAACAGTAAGGCTGCCGGTTTGACTCCTGCATGGGATGGTGGCTATGCCAACCAGCAACTTGCAACACAGCACCTTGAGCTTAGAGGCCATGAGCTGCTGATGAGCAGCCAGATGGCTACTGGCACCCTCAACTAAGATTGAAGAACAACAACTTGGCTGGTCCTCCTCCCCAATTCCCCACTTAAGAAAAAAAAAAGCTTGACCAGATTCTAGGAACTGAAAGACTACTGTGTTTGCAATGTAGTGAGCAAGAAGAATAGCAAGATGAAGTTGGAGAGAGATGCAGAGGCTCAATTAAACAGTACTATTTAGGCTACATTAAAGGATTTGCCTTTTAGTCTAAATGCAGAAGATAGGTGGAAGGATTGTTGCAGGGAAATGGGTTCTTGGTTTGCGCCTCAGGAAAGAATTCAAAGACGTACCAAATAAGCCAAGCAAGCAAAACCAAGAAAGTGGTGGATTTATTTTTTTAAAAAGAAAAAAAAGAGAGATAGTTTACTCTCAGGACGGTGTGAAAGCAGGCAGGCCCAGAGAAGAGCAACTGCTCTGAAGAACAAAGAGGTTTAGGATTTTATTAGAATGAAAGCACAAAATATTCAAGATTTAGGGGTGGCATTATAGGCATTCCCAGGTGGGTTCTCATTGAGCTCTTTTTCCTGTATGGAGGTGGGATTACCTTCTCCTTATTTGGCCCTTATCAGAACAGTCATGGCGACACAAGGGGTGATGTTGCCCTGCCTGCAATGCTAATAGTATTATAATTCATTACAATTAGCTAAAGTTCACCTTGAGGGGCAAGATGGTGTCCTGAGTCTCCAAAATCTAGTCCCGGCTGGTCTGGTAGCTTCACCTTTTCTTAAGAATGACTTCACCTCCTTCCTTTGTCTCCTCTTACCTCATCTTTCATTTTACTTCCCCCTCTCTCCCCATGGTCCTATTCTTTCTCCCTACCTGATTCACATTTTAAGAAGATAATAGAGAGTTGGGGAAAATTGGTTGAGCAATGGTTCCAATGGTTCAGGACAGAGAAAGATGGCTGGACTAAGCTCACTCTAATTTTCTTTTCCCTGCACTCAGATTCTTCTTTTGTAAAGTGTAGGTGGACGCTTAGTAGAATCAGCAAACAATTATTCCCAAGTGCCAAAGTATAAATAAAACTTCCACTGGACTCTTGCTCTGTATAAAGATTTGAAATATGTTTAAGATTGATGGTGTTTTCTACTCCTCTCCACCAACTGCCACCTTCCCCCACACCCAAGGTTTCACTTTATCAGGAACTGTCATTTGTGTTTGTTTGTTTTTTAAAGATTTTATTGGGGCATTGGGGGAGGGGAACAGCATTGGGGAATCAGGGAAGGGGAACAGACAAGTTGCTGTACTTTTTGTTCTTCAGTCTAGTTGCAGAGGACGTTGCTTCACTGGTCCCTGTTTGTATCATCATTGCCCCCTTCCTGGATGAGGCAGATCAGTCGCCGGCCTCTGGATGGCCACTCACTGCAGCTATTGTCAGCTCACACCAGCAGCCGGCCACTCATGCTGGCTGCTGGCCACTCACTGTAGCCTATGGCAGCCCACTGCAGCAGGGGCTGCAACCTACACTGTCCCTGGGACTCGCACAGCCCAGCTCTAGGTGGAGGTGTTGTTAGCTGTAGAGGGCAGTGTCACTGGCCCTCATATGGGATCCGAACCAGGGCCGGAGCTTTTGTTACCTGTAGAGGACAGTGTCACTGGCCCTCATATGGGATCCGAACTGGGACCGCTGGCATCCCAAGCCAGCTCTTAACCAACGCGCCACTCCGCCGGCCCTATGGTTTTTGATATGCTGAACCAGTTAGTGGCTTTCAAACCACTTAACCCTAAACAGTATTTGTTGTCTACCAACTTCCTTGGCAACTGGAATAGGTGGGTTGGAAGATACAAGAGTAGGCATAGAACTGAAGAAATAAATTCTGCTACAAAACTATGACACTGAAATTCTGCCTGAGTTTCCAGCCTGTCATCTGCCTTGCAAGTTTCAGGCTCAAGACTACAACATCACTTCTTACCTAATTTATAATCTGTCAACAGGCCTTGTGAATTTCAAATTTATCAGCCCTCACAATTGTGTAAGCCAATTCCTTAAAAGAAATCTCTCTCTTTTTGTCTCTCTCTGTCTCTCTGTCTCTGTCTCTCCCTCTCTCTTTCTCTACACACACACACACACACACACACACACACACACACACACATCCTACTGGTTCTGTTTCTCTAGAGGACCCTGACTAATAACAAACAGCATCTATTAAATTTTCATTTACACAAGGTACCAATGAAACCTTGTAACTAATAGTCATGCATTGAGGTATTAAACATATTGGTGAATCATTGTTAATCCAACATTCTCTTGAAGTTTCCTGGGACAATTCCAGTAAGAGTCAGAAGAAGAAACGCTTAGAATCTTGGTAGGGATTCCTCGGTAGGGATATAGGGTGTATGAAATGTTATAATAAAGACCCTTCAAAAGTCTAATTGTGGGCCAGTGGAGTGGCACGGTGGTTAAGTGCTGGGAAGCCAGTGGCCCCAGTTCGGGTCCCACATATATGGGCCAGTGACACTGCCCTCAAAAAAAAAAGTCTAATTGTAAGGGGTGCTGATCATATGCACTTATTTATTTAAAGATTTTATTGGGGAATTGTGGGAGGGGAAAAACATTGGGGAATCGGGGAAGGGGAACAGACAAGTTGCTGTCCTTTTCCTCTTCGGTCTAGTTGTGGAGGGTGTCACTTCACTGGCCCATGTTGATATTATCATTATGCTCTTCCCGGGTGAGGCAGTTGCTTGCCGGCCATTGGAGGGCTGCTCACAGCAGCTCATGGCAACTCAGGAAAGCACACGCCAGCTGCCGGCCAGCCCCACTGCAGCCTATGCCGTTGCCGGCAACTCACTACAGCCCAGCTCCAGGTTGAGCTGTTGTTCACCACCTTAGCTGTACAGGGTGCAGTGTCACTGGCCCTTTATGGGAGATCCGACCTGGGGCCCTGCTGCTCAGAGCTGGCGTCCCAAGCCAACTCATAACCCATGCGCCACTTGGCCGGCCCGATCGCATACATTTAAGTAGAGTCAGAAAATTGTTCAGTGAAAGATTAAAGATCTACCAGTTTGCTGAGACTATGACTTTCTTTCTCTAACAAGCAGGCCACATGACATAAAACTATCATGGGGGTTGTTTTTTTCATCAGAACACATCTTTGTCTTTTTTAGTAAGGCGCACATATTTTGTGTGGATTCATGGCTTCTGAACCTCTCCTTCATGTTGTTTATTATGAATAAATTTGCATGTGAAGTGATTTTGCCTTTCAAATTTTTGTTTATTGCAAATAAACAACTTCATTTGAGATAGGAAAAAAGGTGCCTCACAGGCAGTTCTTACTTAGAGCCCAAGTTGAGAAATGTATATGTCCTCCAGAGCAGTGCTTCTCAGACATTAATGTGCATCAGGATCCCTGAGGAACTTGTTAAAATGCAGATTTGACTTCAGTAAGGCTGGGGTGGAGATTTTGCATTTCTAACATCTTCCCAGGTGATGCCCATGCTGCTGGTCCTTGAACCACACTTCGTGTAGTAAGGCTAGGTCGTTTCATCTATAACTGTGGTTCCAATCACCACTTACACTGATAACTCTGGGATCTCTATCTTCCACTGAGGACTGTGTCATATTTAATTTTCCCATTCCTTCTTAGCTCAGTATATGGCACCATTTAATTGCTCAAGTCAGAGACCTGTCATCCATGACTTCTCTTTCTTCTTCTTTTCTTATCTAATGGATGACAAAATCTTGTCAAGTCTATTTTAAAACACCTCTCAAATTCATCATCTTTTCTCAGTCTCTACCATAATATCTAGTATCCTCTTCCAGGCCATTATCATCTTTTGCCTGGGCCACTGAACACTGCCTTCTAGCTGAGCTAGAGCTTTCACTCTTGCCCTCCCTTCTCCTCTATGCAACCCGATCCATCTCCCTAAAATGCCATTGTGTTCATGCCACTCTCCTGCTTAAAACTCCTACTGCTATCATGATAAAGTCCAAATTCTGATTTCATGGTTTGCAAGGCTCTCCGATACCCATTCCTTGATTATTTCTCTAGCTTCATGTCCTGTCAGTTTCACATTCCCCTTTTGCACTCCAAGGTCTTGTTATACATGCAGTCCTTTTCCAGGTCTTGAATTGAGTCTTTTATCTCCATGGTTTTGCACATACTTTTCATTCTGCCAGAGCACTCTTTTTCTACCTCATTCATTGGGCAAATTCCTATTCATCCTTCAGGCTTCAGCTTAGATGTCACCAAAATCTCTCCCTGAGTTATCTAAGCTGTGCTAAGAGCCCCTCATTTGTGCACCTGCAGCTCTCTGTCATAACACTACCCTCATGGCATCCTAGTTAACTTTACTTGTCTCCCTCACCTAGGATATGAGTGCCATAAGGGCAGGCACCATATCTCTCTCGTACGGTGCTCAGCACATGGCTTATCAATTAATGGGTATTCATAAACATCTGTGAATGAATAAATGAAGGAATGAATGAATGTCAGTCATTCTGTATCTTCTGGTGTCAGGAATCTACTGGTTCTTCAGCCTCCAATGCATTTGCGTTTTTCCTAGGAAGGAACTCCGACCAGTCTTATTTGATTTGCCCCAGACATGCATGCAGTGCAATCTTCCAGATACACTCAGGGCCAAACAGCCAAACTCAGGGGTAGGGTGGTGATGGTGCTCATGTTCCTGGTGAGTTAGTATTGGGTTGTCAGAAAAGTCATGATGCATGTTTACAACACATGGCACTAGTTCATCTTTGAAGTACTAGAGTCATTTGCATTTATGTTATTGCTGTGTCATTTGACAGCTGACAGTTCTAGCTTCATTCTAAAAGAAAAATTGAGGGCCGGCCAAGTGGCTCAGTTGGCTAAGAGCTCGCTCAAGAGTGCGAGCTGAGCTCTGAGCAACAGCAGTTCGATACCCAGACCAAACTGAGCAGCTGCTGAGCTACCAACAGGTAGCAGGATGGCTCAGCTAAAAATAAGTAAGTAAGTAAATAAATAAATAAATATTGAGCAATTTGGTTGAGTTTTGGGGATTTTATAACAAGTTGAAGATGGAAGACCAAACTGTGTATTTTTGCCATATTTTACTGTTTTACTTCCATAAGGGGAAGAACACACATCAAACTTGTGAAAAGTTACATAAAGTTTACGGTGATAATGTTCTACAAGAACATCAGTGCCAACAATGGTTCACGAAATTCCATGCTGGTGATTTTGATCTCAACAACACTCCTTGGTCAGAGAGGCCCACCGAGGTTGATGATGACAAAATAAAGGCATTGATCTAGCCAAATGCACATTCCACAACAGGAGAGATTGCAGAAACATTGAACATCCATCACTGAAGCATTCGCAACCACCTGAAGAAGCTGGGATATGTAAGCAAGCTCAATATTTGGGTTCCGCATGAGCTCAAAGAAGTTCATTTGAAGGCGCATATAGACATCTGCAATATCCTCATTAAACATGAGGAAAATGATCCTTTGTTGAAGCGACTGATACCTGTTAATGAGAAGTGGATTGTTTACAATAATGTGGTGTGCAAACGGTCTTGGTCCCAACGTGATGATTTGCCTCAAACGACATTGAAAGCAGACATTCATCAGAGGAAGGTCATGCTCTCAGTGTGGTGGGATTTTAAAGGCGTCGTATTTTTCGAACTCCTACCAAGGAACCAAACAATCAATTCGAATGTGTCCTGGCAGCAATTGGACAGTTTGAACAAATCTATCATCCAGAAATGTCCAGAGCTTGTTAATCGCAAAGGAGTTGTGTTCCATTGTGACAACGCGAGACCACACACAAATTTGATCACTGATCAAAAATTATTGGAGCTTAGGGGCTGGCTGAGTGGCTCAGTTGGTTAAGAGCTCACTCAAGAGTGTGAGCTGAGCTCTGAACTACAGTAATTTGATGCCCAGCCCAAGCTGAGCTGCCGCTAAGCTGCCAACAGGTGGCAGGATGGTTCAGCTAAAAAAAAAAAAGTTATTGGAGCTTGGATGGGATGTATTGCCACACCCACCATACTCACCTGACCTTGTGCCTTCAGACTTCCACTTGTTTCGCTCTCTTCAAAACTCCTTGCGTGGTATAATGTTCAATTCAGAGGAGGCTGTAAATCAGCACCTTGTTCAGTTATCCACAAATAAAGACAGGTTCTTCTATGAATGAGGAATTATGACGCTCACTAAAAGATGGCAAAAGGTTATCAAACAAAATGGGCAATATATCATTGATTGATCTTTGTTCTTTATATAAATAAATGACCTTTGAAAAACATAGACAAAATACGTCATTACTTTTTCGACAACCCTGTAATATTGCCCGTGTAGTTGAAGGCTATATATATTACAATTCCATTGACAACATCCCCACACTATATTCCACATCCCATGACTATATATATGTTAAATTATAGTCAACATCTAATATTATTCAGCGGCATCTTCAGATGTACAATGCAGTGATCAGGCCACTACACCGTCCATGAAGTGGTCTCCTTGACAAGACATGAGTCCTTCTGATGCCCTAAAAATAATATTTACGACCTTATTGATTATATTCCCTAAACTCTCTCTTCTTTCTCTGCACTAGTTATCAGTTTGTGTTGCCTCATCCCTTCCCCTTCTCCCTCATGCCCACCCCCATCCCATCTAGCCGTCATCAGTTTTTCCTTTGTGTCTCTAAGACTATTTATGTTTACATTGCTCATTTATTCAGTTCTTTAGATTCCACATATAAGTGAGATCATATGGTATTTGTCTTTCTCTGACTTACTAATTTCACTTAACATAATGTTCTCTGGGGCCATCCATATCATTGCAAATGGTACGATTTCTTTCTTCTTTAGAGCTGCGTAATACTGAGCCACTCGGCCAGCCCTTCGGTATAACTTCTTATATCAGGTATCGTGCTTAAAATGATCACACACCATTCCCTATCAAGATTTTAGAGATGACTCTGAATTCTTCATGGTCACTACTGACAAGAAGCCTGATGCCCACAAGTGGGTGATAAAGATAATTTAAACCTTGTTTTATAATCATTCCAAAATTTATAACAGTTGAAATTGTATTTAAAGTGTCTAACAGCTGTTCATTTTCTGTTGTTGATAAATACTGTGATGGAATATTTGTGATGACACAAATGGATTTCAAATCCAGTTTCATGTCAAGTACAGTATTTCAAAATAATGATGAAACTACAATCTGTAGAACACACATGCAGTCACCATGTGGCTTACTTGGATGCAACTAAAAGGGTGTATAAAACAGATGTTAAGTATGTGACATATGTGGAGATAGGGATTTGAGTCTGGTACCTGGAACCCCCAGCATTTCCCATCCTCAAGGCCTCCTCTAGCATCCCTCAAACAGATATGCTTGTGGTGGTGCACCTCCTTGGGTATGCTCAATATGAAACAGTGGAGCAGCAAGGGGCCAGAACTGCCCTTTATGTTAGCTGCCCATGAAAACTGTAAGGCAGACTTCCATATTCTGTTCTATAGGGTCTGTCTTCTGAAAAACATACATATAGACTGCTGTCAGCTGGTGGTGACTGGCCAGAGGGCTCTGGCTCCCCCAAGCTGTGCTGGATTGCCCCAAACACCAAGATTAGTAATTCTTGCCCACTTCTAATCCATTGGCAGCACCCCAGCATGGCAAAGCCCATCAGTTGGGAAGCTCTGCTTTATTTATTAAATCTTTCTTTAGAATTACAAATGGAGATGGGAGTAAGTCTCACCATTTTAGGCTTTCAGAAGAGGGGAGTCCCACTTCACTCATTCTCTCTCAAGTTTTTTTCTACACCTCCCCCAGTATTTGTTTGGCAGTCCCTCCAACATTCCCACCCTCTTTCTTGAGAAATGACACTAGCCTCAAGAGAAAGATTTCCAGAGTGTTTTGGTTTCTTCATCTGGATACAGATGGAGGCTTGCTGCAACCCAGGCTTGACAAGCTTTGAGGCTGAGGCCAGTGGATGGCATGACCTGCCCATAGCTGTGTCTAACCCTCCTTCAGTTAGCACTCCCAAAACCCTCTAGAGAAGCTTCTGTGCCAGTGCAAGTCTCAACCACCACAGCATCAGTGATGGGGTTGGACTGCTGGACTCCTAGTAATGCCATGTTGTAACAGCAGTGACAAGAGCTGAAGAAAACATTTCCTAGGTGGAGTGAGCAGGCTTCCAGCTTTCTTTCCTCACAGCAACGGAAGCCAGGACTGACCCTTTGAAATAAGTATGCACCCTTTAGATTCACAGAACTCTTGTGAGAGGGAGCACCCTGGAAGAAGCATATTATAATGATAGGTAAGATGAGGGGCTAGGGATAATATAATTAGAAAAGTAATAGAAATTTAATTGTTTTACTTCAAGCTAAATAAGTGGTATTTTTTTTCACTTCAGGCTATATAAGTGGTATTTGTTCTTTCCCTAAACATAATTGCCTTAAGGTATTATTGGCTTCTAGCACAACTGGCCTCAAAAGAGATGTGGTGACAAATTATAATAAAATAGTGAAACAAAGTAGGCTGCCTCTCTGTTAATCTTGCCTGTTGTGGACTTCAAATCTCATTGCAAACTTCACTTTCTTCAGGAAGCTAATCCCTGCTCTGTCAGCTTCTTTAATCCTGGGTGTCCTTGGAAAAGTAGAACAAAAGTTCTGAGTTTTTCTCATATTTGTTCGATGTTCCAATTTATAGGATTGAATCCACCAGCTGCTCACTCCACTTATTGTAGAGCTCTTCCTCCTGTGGCTCTGGTTTGCCTGGAAAACATGAAGAAAGGAGCCAAGTACAAAGGAATGCTGGAACCAGAGTCAAAGTCTGGGAGTTGCCTTCTTTTCTTCTCCCTGGAATTATAAATATCATTTAGGTCATGAAACTGCTACCTGGGTTAACAGCCAAGTCACTGCCTAACCTCAGCTGGGGTAGTATTTCAGCTGGCCAGTGTTGCTATTTATTTCTTAACCCTCATGCTTCCTCCTCTAAGCCACTTAAATTTTTCCCACTATAGGACTTACCACCCTGCTTCCTTCTGTGTCTTTCCCATTGTAACAAAAACTCAATGAGGTCAGAGCCTGTGTCTGCCTTGTTCTCCACTGTACTTCCAACACCTAGCATAGGGCCTGCCTGGCATAGAGTCAGCATTCAATAAATATTTGTTGCATGAATGATCCTAATTCTATTTGGCTAGATGACCTGAACAAATTTATTCGTTTCTCTAAGTCTTGTTTTCCCTATTTGTAAAATGAGGGTTATGGGCTAAATACTCTCAAGATCCTTTTCAGTTCTGACATTTTATAGTTTACTTTCCTGAAATGTCATTTCCAGTCCCAGTAACATTCCTCACTGATGACCTCACCTTGCACTTTGATAATACCAAAATTGTCCAAAGTCAGATCTTGCAATATATTCTGTCCATTTCAGAATTATTTTCCAAAGCCCCTTCTTCTCCCTTTTATTACCTCTTTTTTTCAAAGAAGAAAGATTTCTCCTTCTATCTAAAACTCACTTCTCCATCCATACTTTACCTCTCCCTGATATTCTCTGCAATCTTACTTTCATCCATTCATTCAACAAACATTTGTTTAACCTCTACTATAAGTCAGACTCTAGGTTAAGCACTAAGGATAGAACTACAATAATACCTTGATTTCTGAGTATAATTTGTTCTGGAAACAAACTACTCATATCACAAGTCATCGCTCGTTTACCAGGTGAAAATGTATTAGAAATGTTTGTTCGTCTTGCGGAACACTCACAAACCAAGTTACTCGCAAGCCAAGGTTTTACTGTATAAGCAAATATAATCTTTACATTCAAAGAATTTATACTCTTTAACAGTCATAATTCTGAAGATGCTCTCAAATCTTTATCTTTAGCCTGGATACTTTTCCAAAGCTTTAAATGCTAATATTCCAAGTTTCTTCTGTATATCTCTGTATGGATGTTCCATCAGTCCTTCATATCATATGTCACATATCCTAAACTAAACTCTTCTTCAAAGTGTTTTCTTGTTGATAGTCTTACTTTGATCAATGTTTCTATCATGGTCTGAGCCACACAGATTTGAGTCCCTAGAGTTATAGCTGCCTTACTTCTTTTTACTATCTATGATAAGCCAAATAATGGCTCCCCATAAAATATCCAGGTCCTAATCCCTAGAATCTGTGACTGTAAACTTATATGGCAAAGGGACTTAGCAGATGTGATTAAGAATCTTTTTTTAATACTTTATTAGGAAATTGGGAGAGGGGAACAGTGCTGGGGAATTGGGGAAGTGCGGGGGTCCAGTCTCCGCGAGTCCAGGGGTTCACTCAGGTGGAGACGGAGTCGGTGAGGGGAAAGAAGGGAGTGGGACAGTGGAGACACCGGGGAGTTTCAGAGTAGTGTCACATTTTATTGCAATAACATGTCCTCTTTGTTGGGACTTTTGACCATTATCCAATCACAAGTTTAAGTTCCACATAGTTTTGATGTAATTTTCTTTCTTAAGACTTTTACAGTCTTTATTTGCTTATAATTGTTCTCCCCAGGGCACACTGTGACCTTTTCTACGTTTAAGGATAATCCCATCTATGATAATCTCTTTATGACCCAGACTCAGTTTCTACATATCACCTGCAGAATAGTTACCATGACTACCTAGTCCCAAATTCCAGCAGTAAGACTCACAGGGCGTATACTTGAGCTAAAGCTTCAGTGTCTGTTGCTACAACAATGTACAAGGCAAAGAATCCAATTAAGGCTATTGATTAACATAGCTCATGGTCAGCAAGTCATCTCTTATAGGAACTCTCATGGCCTGGAGACTTTTAGTCTCCAAGGAGACTTTTCACTGTGATTATCTTAGGCAAGCGAGTTTAACGGATTGATGTTATTATCAGTTTCTCATAGGCAGGCTTTTGGCTTATGTGGCCAGGAGGCTGAGCTCCTGTTTCCAAGGGGCTTGAGTACCCTATTTCTCAGTCCTGGGGTCCCCACGGAACTACCGCCTGGCTTAGGCTGTCTCCTCTCTTTTGGAGATCTTGCCCGTCTTTGGCTGCATAGTTATCTCATTGGGGTACCACAGGAACTTGCCATAAATACAGTGGAAGTACTGTCTCCTATAGGATCTGATGTAGAGGAAAGGCACATGGGTTCACAGGAGTGGACACTATAACCGACCATGAAACCTTGTCATATATTGGGGTGCTGACGGCTCCTAACAGGGAAGGGGAACAGCCACATACGTTGTTGTCTTCAATCTTAGTTGTGGAGGATGCAGCAAACTCAGTACCCAGTCCAGTTGCACTGCTCAGCTTAAAGTGCGGTGTTCAATTAGTTGTAGGTGGGCTTAGCCACCACTCCATGCAGGAATTGAACCAGCAACCTTGTTGTTAAGTGTGGCAGCTCAGATCAAGGTGCCCAGTTCAGTCTTTAGTTGCGGGTGGGCATAGCCCACCACTCAAACCAGCAGCCTTGTTGTTAGGAGCACGTGCTCCTACCAGCTGAGTCATCCTGCCACCTGTTGGCAGCTCAGCAACAGCTCAGCTTGGGCGCAGGGTTACTGGCCCATGTGGGAATTTAACCGGTGACCCTGTTACTCAGAGCTTGCATTGTTGGGCAAGCTCTTAATCAACTGAGCCACTCCACTGGCCCATGATTAAGAATCTTGAAGTGGGGCCGGCCGAGTGGCGCATTGGTTAAGCGCTGGTTTTGGGATGCCAGCGGTCCCGGTTCGGATCCCACATGAGGGCCAGTGACACTGCCCTCTACAGCTAACAACAGCTCCACCTGGAGCTGGGCTGTGCGAGCCCCGGTGATGGTGTGGGCTGCAGCCCCTGCTGCAGTGGGCTGCCATGGGCTGCAGTGAGTGGCCCGCAGACAGCGTGAGCGGCTGGCAGCCAAGCGTGAGCTGCCAATAGCCGCGATGAGCGACATCCAGAGGCCAGCGACTGATCTGCCTCATCCGGGAAGAGCGCAATGAGGATACCAACAGTGAAGCAACATCCTCCGCAACTAAACTGAAGAACAAGAAGACGGCAACTTGTGTGTTCCCCTTCCCCGATTCCCCAACGCTGCTCCCCTCCACCAATTCCCCAATAAAATCTTAAAAAAAAAAAAAAAGAATCTTGAAGTGAAGATTATACTGGATTATCTGGGTGAGTCTGATGTAATCACAAGTGTCCTTAAAAGAGAGAGCCTGAGGGAGATTTGACACAAACAAGGAGAAGGCAAGTGACAATGGTGGCAGAGACTGGAGTGATGGAGCCATAAGGCAAGGGATACTGGAAGCCACCAGAAGCTGAAAGAAGTGAAAAACAGTTTCTCCCCTGGAACCTCCAGAAAGAACCAGCCCTTTTACACCTTTTAAAGCCAATTAACACCTTGATTTTGTCCTGGTGAGACTCATTTTGTACTTCTGGTCCCCAGAACTGTAATAGAATAAATTTCTGTTTTTGTTGTTGTTGTTTTGTTTTTTGTTTTTGTTTTTTTAGCTGAGCCATCCTGCCACCTATTGGCTGCTCAACGGCAACACAGCTCGGGCTGGCATCGAACCGCCGTTGCTCAGATCTCAGCTCGCACTCTTGAGCGAGCTCTTAACCAACTGAGCAACCCAGCCGGCCCTAAATTTCTGTTGTTTTAATTTAAGTCACTAAGTTAGTGGCAGTTTGTTACAGCAGCCATAGGACATGAATAAACTGTCCTATCTCAAATCAGCAGTTACAATCCTTTTGAGTCTACCGCCACCTGTCTTCCAAATCCATTCTCTCCTCACCATCTGCACCACTATTGTCCTACTTCAGGTTCTCATTACCTTTACTCCATATTACTAAAAGAGCTTGCTACCTTGCCTCCCTTAAGTCTTGCCTCCTCCAATTCATCTACGAGTGTGATTGTTCTGAAAACAAAGTGTGGATCCTACTTGATACTTAAAACCTTCCACAGGTCTTAAATATTCTAAACAATTTGGCCATAAACTTCTTCTTGAACACATCCAAAGATGAGGACCCTCCTGACTTACTATATAGTTAATACATTATTAGACAAGTCACTGTTCGAAAGTTATTCCTGTAGCTTCTGTCTATTACACCTAAGTCTACTTATCAGGCTGTTCCTGGTTCCCAGCCTCTACTTCTGTATTCCCTGTGCAATTTACTTGGCTAGGCTGAGCTAAATTTTCCATAATTTCCTTCCTTTTACATTTCCTATTAGGGTGGGCTTCAAGAGAAATTCTTGTGTGAGATTTGAAAGACGTAAATGAAGCAGCAGCCATTTTATAGTTCATGCATGTGGCTGTCCTGTTGGCTCACCTTGTTGGTCTGAAGCTAAGGCTGGGCCTGCAACTGCTCCACCTTCCCCTGGATCTCTCTTCAGCTTTTCCCACTCAAGGGACAAGTGTGTGTGTTTAGCAGGACACCCATACTACCAAAATCAGATGCAACAAGAACTGACATGAGTTTTGGCCCACCCTTTTCCGTTCCAGCTTGTACTTGTAGGCTTCATCATATCCTTGCTCTTCTGCATTTTACTTCCTTTTTCCTTGCCAACAGCCAGCCTTCCTGCTGGCAGTGTCTCTGCTTCTTGAATTAAAACCTGATTGATACACTCCCTCTGTTGGGACCATTTACTAGGGGATCATCCATTCCCTTAGCTACAGTCTCAGCTCTGTCCGAGGCTCTAGGACCAAAGGCCACAGGCCAAAGGGAAGTTAATAGTTGTAGCCCAGTACTCTGAGATTCTTCCTGGCCCCTTACTGTGGGGCCAGCCTTGAAATCAGGTCCCGGATCTAATAACTGGCACCTGCCTTCTTCTTGACACCCAGTACCCCTTCAAGATCCAGTTCTGATCACCAGGGCCTGAGTGAGGTTCACTTTTGCTCTCACCATGTTCTCACCTGAGCCCATATATGAGGGCCTGGGAGGATAGAAACCAAAGAAGCTTCTGAGCAGGAACCACCTCTTTAGACTTTCTCATTGGATCTTGCAGCTCACATCTCCTTCAGCCCTTATGTGTTTCCACTTGAGTCTGATTCCGAGGAGAGGGAGTCAGATTTGTCTAGCTTGGGTCACTCACCCACCATTGTGTTTAAGGAGGTGGGGGCTAGTGATTGGCAGTACAACAGAATCAGAAGAAGTACAGGAGAGGCAGATGCTGGGTGGACAAAAGTGAGGCATTCACCACATGACTGCCAGCTTAGCTTGTCCCAAGTACTGTCAGCTCAATCCAGAAGTTCACCTTTCCTCAATTAATTATTTATATCTCATCACAGAAAGCCTAGTGAATTCCCTATAATAGCCCTTCCCACTGCTGTTTGTGAACTATGTTTTGTTGTGTTCTCAAATTATGAATTATTCTGACTTTTCAAATAACATAGAATAAGTCAGTTCCTCTTCTACACAGCATTGTTTTCAAGAGTTTAAAACAAGCTGCAGACTCTGCTTGACCTCTTCCCTACCCTCTTTCTTGGAGTCATCTTTTTTTTAGGCTAAACATACTTCCCGGGTCCTTCAGCTGTCCCTTGAGTTCCATGGGCCACTTGAATCAGTTTTTGAGGACAGAAACTGTGTCTTAAAATCTGGCAGAGATTAAATGTTTAGTAATTGACTCAGTGACATGGTTTCTATACTAATTATTCTCCTGGTCAGTCTTCTGAATGTATTAAAATTCAATTTCCATGGGATTCAAATGGGTACACAGACTGGTGCAGAAGGGGGGGGGGTGATTCCTTCTTCGGCTGGGATGCTATGTTTTCTTTTGTTTTCTTTTGATTAGTTTCAGGTGTACAACACAATGTAATAGTTACACTCTTTACCACCAAAAGTGACAACTCCCCTCACCCAGTTCGCCATGCCACTCCCCCATCATACATATCTATTACAATTCCTTTGACTCCCTTCCACAGTATACTCCACATCCCGTGACTATCTATATATTCAGTTACAGTTGGCATACAATATTATACAACATCAGCTTCAGGTGTACAAGGCAGTGATCAAGCCTCTACCCCATCCAAGAAGTGGTTTCCCTAATAAGACATGTGGCTATCTGACATGCCACAAAATTTTTACAACATTATTATACTCCCCGAACTGTGTTTCATATCCCTGTGGCAATACTGTAGTTGTCTATTTATGCTGTCTAATCCCTTCCCCTTCTCCCTTATCCCCACCCCCTCCCAACTAGCAACCTTCACTTTTTCCTCTATATCTATGAGTCTGTTTACTTTGATCCGTCATTCAGTTTTTCAGATTCCACATATAAGTGAGATCATATGGTACTTTTCTTTCTCCGACTGACTTATTTCACTTAATATAATAGTCTCTTCACAACATTATCAATTACATTCCCAGAACTGCCCCCATATCCCTGCAGCAACATTGTAGTCACCCACCTATGCTGTCCAAAACCTTACCCCTCTCCCTCAACCCCACTCCCTCCCAGCCAGCAACCATCAGTTTTTCCTTTATATCTGCTTGATGTGACTTCAATCTTCTTAAATTTACTGAGACTTGTTTTGTAGTCTATCTTGGAAAATGTCCCATGTGCACTTGAGAAGAATGTATATACTGTTTTTTCAGGGTGAAATGCTCCAAAAATATCAACGAAGTCCAGGTGGTCTAAAGTGTCATTTAAGGCCCCTCTTTCTGGGTTGATTTTCTGTCAAAAGGGTCTGTCCACTGGTGACAATGGGGTGCTGAAGTCCCGTACTATGATAGTGTTACTGTTGATCTCTGTCTTTATGTCTGTCAAAATCTGTTACATATAATTAGGAGCTCCTATGTTGGGTGCATAGACGTTTATTAGGGTTATACTGCCCTTCTTTCTGTTTTATTGTAGTCATTCTAAAGTCTATTTTGTCCAAAACAAGCATTGGTACTCCAGCTCTTTTTTTTCCCCTCATTTTCATTTCCATGAAATATCTTATTCCATCGTCTTTTGATTGGAGCATTTAGCCCATTCACACTTAAAATGATTATTGATAGGTGCATATGTATTGCCATTTTATTATTTGAATTCCTGGTCTTCCTGGGTTAGCTTGTTTACCCCTTTCTTTTGTTTAAAAAAGCCCTTTTAACATTTCCTGCAATGCTGGCTTGGTGGTAATGAATTCCTTAAGCTTATTCTTTTCTGAGAAGCTATTTATTTCTCCTTCAATTTTAAGTGGTAGCCGCGCTGGTTAGAGCAATGTTGCTTGTAGGCATTTATTTTGTGTTACTTTGAATATCTCCTACCACTCCTTTCTGGCCTGCAGAGTTTCTGTAGACAAGTCAGCTGTTAGTCTAACAGGAGTTCCTTTGTATGTAACCTGCTGTCATTCTCTTGCTGCCTCTAGGATTCTGTCTCTCTCTTGAACCTTTGCCATTTTAACTATGATATGTCTTGGTGTGGACCTGTTTGGGTTCAGCTTGTTTGGAACCCTCTGCACTTCCTGGGCATGTATGTTGATTTCCTTCACCAGGGTAGGGAAGTTTTCAGTCATTTTTTCAAATACATTCTCAACACCTTGCTTCTTCTGTTCTCCTTCTGGTATTCCTATGAGTCGAAGGTGGTTGCGCTGCATCTTGTCCCATAGGGCTCTTAAACTATTTTCATTCTTTTTCATTCTTTGGTCTTTTTGTTGTGCCAACTGGGTGATTTCTGCTATTTTGTCTTCCAAATCGCTGATGCGCTCCTCTGCTTCATCTACTCTACTGGTGATTCCTTCGAGTGTGTTCTTCATTTCAGTTATTGTATTCTTGCGTTCTAACTGGTTGTATTTTTATGATTTCTCTATCCTTCCTTATGTCCTCACTAAGTTTGTTAAACCTTCTTATCATCAGTGTTCTAAACTCTGTCTCTGAAAGGTTGGATCCCTCTGTTTCATTTGGTTCCATTTCTAGAGGTTTCTTCTGATGTGTTACTTGTGACATGTTTCTTTGTGTCCCCATTCTGGCTGTCGCTCTCGGATTGCTTTGATGTATTAGATAGATCACCAGGTGAGCCCTGGCTGGATCACGCAGGCACAGAGCTCATGGCCCAAAACTCCCAGGAAAACTCCCAGTCTCAGCCTGTCCCAATCAGCCGCTCGCAGATCAGGCTGAGCAGCCTGACAACCAATCACCAGCCTGGCAACTCTGCTAGCACAGTGCGGAGAGCTGGGGGACCAAGTCGGCTTGCGCCCTCCCGCATCTCAGTGAGCAGCCTGTTGGAGCCAGAGCACGCCCACCAGGCGTTTCCCTGGCAACGCAGCACAAGCCGTGCAGAGGGTGGGGATCCGAGGCAGCTCGTGCATTCCTGGGTCTCAGTGAGCAGCCTGTTGGAGCCAGAGCATGCCCACCAGGTGTTTCACTGGCAACGCAGTATAAGCCGGGCGGAGGGTGGGGATCCAAGGCGCGCACGCACAGACGCACTTCTGCGCCAATTCCACCAGACCAATGAGGTCCCGGACCTGATCCTCTGTGGGAGGGCCCAACCCTGACAAAATGGCGCCCTCCTTACACCACTCACGTGCAGGCTCCACACCAGGGGAACAATAGTCTGAAAACCTCCAGCCTTTGCACCAAAGGTGCTCTGGTCAGTCCGTCCCCGAAGGCTCTTGGGTCCGGCCCACACAGCCACTCCCTCCACCAGGAACCAGGTAAGTGCTCACCGGCGAGCAAGCCCAGGCGCCGGCCCCACTGATTCTCCAGCCGCTCTTAGCCTCACTGAGCTGAGCAAAGAGAGTCCTCACTAATTTACTGCCAGCTATCTTGGAACTTCTCTTCCTGGCAAAGGAACTCTGGGCTGGTGAGCTTGGTGTGCCGCCGGAGGGTCTCTCCCCCAACCGGAGAAGCCTCCCCACAGCTGGGGCTTCCCTCACAGGGTTCGCCCTTTCTCATCTCCGCCCATTCTGCAAGACCAGACGTGACCTCCTCTTTAAGTTCTTCATTTAGTCGTTCTGCTCATCTAGTGTTCCGGTGACCTCCAGGATTGAATGCTATATAATTTGTTTGTAATTTTGGTGTGATCCTGGGCGGTAGTTAGCACAGCATCTGTCTATTCCACCATGTTACCGGAAGTCTCTGGGATGCTATGTTTATCTGAATGCAGTCTAGTGATCTCAGACCGCATTTGGGAACATGGTAGCAATGGCTCCATGATAATTTTGGGGTCATATCTACCCTGAGCTTCACCAACCCCATTTAAAAAGTCCAGAATCTTGTTTAACTGGGGTTTTCTTGAAGCTGCTTCAGGGGGCTGCACTGTCAGCAAACCAGTTGTGCCTGTGAAGAAAAATATCATAGCTCCTATCAGCATGTCTGTACTGATATGCTGCCAAGGTTTGTTCATTATAGAAAAATAAGGAAAAATAAGCACAAAGAAGAGAAAAAACAAACACACCATAATTCTACTATCTAGAGGCAACCACTACACTGTTAACACTTTGGGTACAACATAGGTTCTATCTTTCCAAGTTTAAATTCTTTGTCAATGTTTTTTTACTTTGGGCAAGTTTTTTACTTTTTGTGGCCTCTGTTTACTCATCTGAAACACTGAGATAATAATGCCTAACCAGCAGGGCTGTTGTGAAGATCTGACTAGGTAATTTATGTAAAGCACCTAACCCATAGTTACTTTTAAAATTGTAGCTATTGTTATTTTACCAGGTTATTGCAATTCCAAACAACAGCCTTAACCACTCTTTCGATCTTTCTTGTGATGTTTTTCTTCCTTAAAAAAATAATAATGGGAACATAGAAGGAATCAAATTGGCCATAAGTTGATGATTATTGAGAATGTGGGTTCATTATGTTATTCTCTCTACTTATGTATGTGTATGGGAATTTTCCATAATTAAAGTTTTTAAAAGACAAAAAGAAAGTAAGATGCCCTGAATTCAGATGTTGTCCCAATCTCTTGTTGCAAACTCATTTTCTATAGTTTAGGAGCCATTAGGAAGGGACCTTGCAAGTTGGAGCTTGCAAGTATGAACTGGGGCCCATAACTAGGGGTAGTCTGAGATGTAACTGTGTGGCCATGAGGATTATTTTTGGATTACATAGCTTGTGGATATTGAGGTGAGTGAATTACTTTTCCCCTAAAGGGCATAACACCTATGAAAAGTGGTCAGGGCAGTATAGAGGTCTGCATAGAGAGGCTAATGTAGTGGTGGTGACCTGATAATACTATGGAGTGGTTCTTGCTGTGGAGACCCTCGGTACTGCCCAGATGCTGACCTTCTTCTGCCTCCCCTCCATCCTGTGAGCTTCTCCCTGTCAGCTCTGGGAGCCTATTGTTAACGTCTCAGGAATTTTGTGAGCATGACAATGTCACACTGGTAGCTTGTAATAGGCCATGGTGGGAGAATTTATATGATGGAAATAAGAACACACTATAAATCAGACTTTTGTTGTTCTGCAAAGCTGTATGTTAAACATTTACTAGTGTTAGGGCCGGCCGAGTGGCACGGTGGTTAAGCGCTGGCTTGGGAAGCCAGCGGCCCCGGTTCGGTCCCACATATAAGGACCAGTAACACTGCCCTCAAAAAAAACAACAACAAAAAAAAAACCTTTACTAGTGCACCACTGACCAGACCATTTTAGTAAATTATCTTTTTACTCAAATTAGCCAGTCATATTCTGCTACCCCTCTCCTAGCTTCCCCAAGTAAAACAATTAGTGAAAATATATACCTTGAAGAGAGAGAACAGCCTGTTACTCCTGCTGCTTCTAAGTGATAAACATTGCATGGGGCTCTTTTAAAGTCAATGACTCCATGAATACTAATAAAGAGCTTAATTTCTTTTTCTAATTGTCAAACAGATGTTGGAGGAATTATAAGTCACAGGTACCAGTAGTTGGAGGCCTCATAGAAGACAAAATTGCCATAACCTCTTCCTGAACATCTCCAACCCAATACATTCCAGGGTTTCCTAACAAGACTCTAACCTCTCATTTTTCACTGAAATGAAGGAATGGATGGCCTGCTAATGACCTCTGGCACATTTCTCAGATTTAGTGGTTCACTGATCCCCACTGTAATTTCAAGTTTTTTCTCTGGTTTGGGAATCCAGTTTTCCTATGGCATGAAGGACACCTGGATTGTACACTTATCTCTGTCATTAACTCACTTTGTCAACTTGGGTAAGTCTTATCTCTTGCGGTTGTGACCCATAAATACACTTTGGGCCTTGGCATTCTCTAACTATGCTTGCTGTTGCTGGAGTAATGGGGCTACTACTGATTCCCCATCCTAATTTGCTTTAATGTTGTTTAAAAATTTATCTTAAACAAGTTTTTTAATTAGATGGGTTTTTTTTAGTGAGATGAACTGACTCCTGTTCTAAAGGTTCAAACAACACAGAGTTACATACATATAGTAAAATGTGAGAGGCCTTCATTCCTTCCCTATCCCCCCAGTTCTCTTCCTGGAAGTAGCTATGGCTACTAGTTTCTGTGTTTCCATCCAGTTTACTTAAAATGCAATTATAGGGCCAGCCGAGTGGCGCATTGGTTAAGAGCTGGTTTGGGACGCCAGCAGCCCTGGTTCAGATTTCACATATGAGGGCCAGTGACACTGCCCTCTACAGCTAACAACAGCTCCACCTGGAGCTGGGCTGTACCAGCCCAAGCGACAGTGTAGGCTGCAGTCCCTGCGCAGTGGGCTGCCATAGGCTACAGTGAGTGGCCGGCAGCCAGCGTGAGCTGCCAATAGCCACGGTGAGCGACCATCTAGAGGCTGGTGACCGATCTACCTCATCCGGGAAGAGCACAATGATGATACCAACATGGGCCATTGAAGCAACATCCTCTGCAACTAGACTGAAGAACAAAAAGACAGCAACTTGTTTGTTCCCCTTCCCTGGTTCCCCAATGCTGCTCCCCTCCCCCAATTCCCCAATAAAATCTTAAAAAAAATAAAAAATAAAATGCAATTACACATATGTATAAATACATATACATATATACAACACACAAGACACACATACACTTAAGTAAATAGGACCATATTATGCATGTTCGTTTATTATTTGCTTTTATGGGCTGAAACTGAGGAGGCTGGAGTAGGAAAATACTGAAGAAGTAACATCGTAGAAATGGTGGCAGTGAAGTGGGCTTCTTCAGTTCTCCCCCTGGAAGTTACCACAAAGTGAACATCTATAACATCAAAGGATTCTCTGCTCATCACACAAAACATCTAAGAGACTTGCACCTAAAGGTGGGCATTAACTAAAGGTGGGCAAACAGGGAGAGCAGGGGAAGGGGGAAGGGAGATGTGTGGAGACGTGGCTGTGGAGATGCGGGGCCCAAGGAAGCAGATCAGAGATCACAGCAGCTAGGCAGTGGGCACCCTCCCTGTGCCCAGTCATGCCAAGAAATCAGCATAGAGGACAATGGTGCCCAGTGTTTAAGGCAGAAACCTCAGCTGAGAACTGTGGCTGGGTTCTCTCAGTCAGACAGAAAGCAGAGAAAACTCCATAACCAGGCCTCTACCCCCACCCTCCCAAAGCAATCCTGCTCCGGCCCTTCCAGAGTCTTAAACTGGTCCCTGAACAGAGGAGTAGTGTCAGATTACAGAGATGCTATAGCCCTCAAGAACTGAAAAAGCCAGTTAGCAGCTGTGACCAAGGGAAGAGGCTGGGAAACAAAGGCACCTGCCTACCCATCCCCCATTTTTTCTGGACAGCTCTCAGCAGGGGAATTTCAGCAGCTCCAATACACACAGCGGTCATCATCTGGTGGCAGAAGCAGCTCTGGGCTTTCAGAAGGTCATAAATCTCACACCCTACACACACACACACATCCATGGAAGAAGTGCCCTAACAAGCCCACCTCCCGGTGGCTGACTGTGGTGCTTTCAGCATGTATTTGTGCAGGCAAGAGCAGAAACTGCATTCACATTGTAAAAACTACCAACCACACCCCATAGCCCCACTCATATAAAACTGCATTGCCAGGGTCACTCTGGGCACCAAATGGATGGCTCTGCCTCGACAAGACGCAGAGGAGATTTTCTACAGCAGTGGACAACCTGGAGATACCTGGGTGGAATTAAGCCAAGGCTGGCACTGTTTTTTTGTGTGTTTTTTAAGTGTTATTATTATGATATATATATATATATATATATATATATATATATATATATATATATATCATAGTATATATATATATTATGATATATATCATAATATATATATATAATATTATATATATATAATATTATTATCATATATATTTTATAATTTAAATTTTACAGTTTAAAATATAATATATAAAATTCCCCTTTCTCTCTCTCCTTTTCTTTTTTTCTTTTCCTTGCTCTACTTTTCCTCCTTCTTTCCATTTTACCATATTTATTTATTAAGATTTTATTGGGAAATTGGGGGAGGGGAAAAGTGTTGGAGAATTGGGGAAGGGGACCAGCCAAGTTGTTGTTCTTCGATCTTTGTTTTGGAAGGCCCCAGTCGCCATCTGGCTTCCCGTCGGCAGGTCATGGCCTCTAAGCTCAAGGTGCTGTGTTCAATCTTAGTTGCAGGTGGGCGTAGCCACCATCCCATTCAGGAGTCAAACCAGCAGCCTTGTTGTGAAGAGTGCACTCTCTATACACTGAGGCATCCGGGTGACAGCTCAGGTCATGGTGCTGAGTTCAGTCTTAGTTGTGGGTGGGCGAAGCCACCATTCCATGCAGGAGTTGAACCTGGCAGCCTTGTTATTAAAAGTGCATGTCTTATCCACTGAGCCATGTGGGCAGCAGCTCAGCTCAAGTTGCCGAGTTCATTCTTAGTTGTGGGTGGCCATAGCCCACCATCGAACAGGCAATCTTGTTTTTCTTTTTTTTGTTTTTTTTTAATTGGAGAATTGGGGGAGGGGAACAGCATTGGGGAACCAGGGAAGGGGAACAGACAAGTTGCTTTCCTTTTGTTCTTCAGTCTAGTTGTGGAGTACGTTGCTTCACTGGCCCATGTAGGTATTATCATTGCACTATTCCAGGTGAGGCAGATCAGTCTCCGGCCTCTCGGATGGCTGTTTACAGCAGCTCTTGGCAGCTCACATAGGCTTCAGGGTCCCTCAAGCTGGCTGCTGGCCACTCACTGTAGCCTGTGGCAGCCCACTGCAGCAGGGGCTGCAGCCTACACTGTCGCTGGCGACTCACAGCTGCCCAGCTCCAGGTGGAACTGTTATTCACCATCTTAGCTGTAGAGGGCAGTGTCACTGGCCCTCATATGTGGGATCCGAACTGGGGCCGCTGGTGTCCCAAGCCAGCTCTTAACCAATGCGCCACTCGGCTGGCCCGGAACAGGCAATCTTGTTCTCAGCCACCAGCTGAGCCATCCTGCCACCTGTTGGCAGCTCTGGGATAACTCAGCTCAGGTGCAGCGTTCAGTGACCCATGTGGGAATCGAACCAGTGGCCCTGTTGCCCAGAGCTCGTGCTCTAAACCAACTATTAACCAACTGAGCCAATCGGCCGGCCCTGATTTATTTTTTTTTTTGGGGGGGGCGGTGGCGTTGCTATTTATTGTTTTGTTTCTTTTGTTTTGGTTTTTGTATTTTTGATACTTTTGTTTGTGTTGAGTGTTGGTTGTCCTTTTTTTCTAACATGTCAGTGTATTTGTTTTTGTTGTTGTTGTGCTTGCTAATTTGTTTTGTTCTGAAATCACCCTGCACCATGGCCCAGTGCAAGAGGCACAAGAATGAACATGCTCAGAGGCCAACTCTAAACAAAACCAGAGCATTACTGGGTCTGACCTACAAGAGACACACCCAAAGGAAATTCTCTACAGGCACAATAGCCCATAGGGGCCAAGGCTCCTCTGAGGGGGTCAACCCTCACACAGTAGCTCATATGCTATGGACATAGCCAATTATTACAGCTAGTTAGCCTATAAGTCAATCCCACCACCTGGCAAGCCAAAAGCAATTAAAGCTCAACTTCACACAACACAAGGGACACCTCTGAAATGCATGCACAGGAGAAGAGGGAGACTGTGCAATTCAAATATAAAGGACACATAATACATAAGTCCACTCCGCAAAGACTTAGAGACCTAGAGGATCTACCTAATACATCAAAGCAAACACAAAGAGTCAGCCAGAATGAGGAAACATGTCCCAAATAAAAGAACAGAAGAAACCTCCAGAATTAGTAGAAGTACATTAAATAAAGGCAACCAATCAGAGACAGAGTTTAGAACACTGATAAGAATGTTTAAGTGAGAACATAAAAAAAGAAAGAAAAAAAAAACAGAACTAAAGAATACAATAACTGAAATAAAGAACACACTCGAGGGCCAGTCAAGTGTCTCAGTTGGTTAAGAGCTTGTTCAAGAGTGCAACCTCTGAGCAACAGGGTTGCTGGTTAGATTCCCACATGGACCAGTGAGCTGCACCCAAGCTGAGCTGTTGCTGAGCTGCCAACAGGTGGCAGGATGACTCAGCTGGTGAGAGCACGTGCTCCTAACAAGACTTCCTGTTTGATGTTGGGCTACTCCCCACCTTCAACTGAAGACTGAACTTGGCACCTTGAGCTGAGTGGCACAAATGGACTTAGAGCTGAGCTTGCTGCGTCCTCCACAACTAAGATTGAAGGACAACAACTTGGCTGTTCCCCTCCCTGAATTCCCAATAAAATCTTAAAAAAAAAAAAAAACACACTCGAAGGAATTACCAGCAGATTGGATGAAGCAGAAGATCAAATCAGCAACTTAGAAGACAAGATAGCGGAGATTACCCAAGCAGAACAACAAAAGGAAAAAAAAATAAAAAAACAGTGAAAATAGTTTAAGAGACCTGTGGGATAACATCAAGTACAACAACAGGGACATCATATGAATACCAGAAGGAGAAGAGAGGGAGCTAGGGATCAAGAACACATTTTAAGTCATAATGCCTGAAAACTTCCCTAACGTGCTGAAGGGTATTGACTACAAGCCCACGAAGTGCAGAGAGTTTCAATCAAGATGAACCCAAACAGGCCCATAACATGACATATTATAGTTAAAATGGCAAAAGTTAAAGACAAAGAAAGAATTCCTAAAAGCAGCAAGAGACACATAGCAAGATACTTACAAGGATGCTCCCATAAGACTATCAACTGAGTTTTCTACAGAAACTTTACAGGCCAGGAAGGAGTGGCAGGAGGTATTCAAATGATGAAAAACAAAGGCTTACAACCTAGATTGCTTAATCCATCAAGGCAATCATTTAAAATTGAAGGAGAGAAAAAGGACTTCCCAGAAAAGAATAAGCTAAAAGAATTCATTACCACCAAGCCAGCATTGCACAAAATGTTTAAAAGGCTTCTTTAAGCAGAAGAAAGATGAAAACAATCTAACTAATGAAGACCAGAAATACAAATAACAAAATGGCAATAATGATGTACCTATCAATAATAATTTTAAATGTAAATGGTATAAGTGCTCCAATCAAAAGACATAGGGTGGCTGACTGGATAAGAAATATGCTGTAGGGCCGGCCGAGTGGCGCATTGGTTAAGCGCTGGTTTTGGGATGCCAGCGGCCCCGGTTCAGATCCCACATGAGGGCCAGTGACACTGCCCTCTACAGCTAACAACAACTCCACTTGGAGCTGGGCTGTGCGAGCCCCGGTGATGGTGTGGGCTGCAGCTCCTGCTGCAGTGGGCTGCCATAGGCTACAGTGAGTGGCCCGCAGCCAGCGTGAGCGGCTGGCAGCCAAGCGTGAGCTGCCAATAGCCGCGATGAGCGACATCCAGAGGCCAGCGACCGATCTGCCTCATCCAGGAAGAGCGCAATGACGATACCAACAGTGAAGCAACATCCTCCGCAACTAAACTGAAGAACAAGAAGACAGCAACTTGTCTGTTCCCCTTCCCCGATTCCCCAACGCTGTTCCCCTCCACCAAATCCCCAATAAAATCTTTAAAAAAAAAAAAAAAAAAAAAAAAAAAAAAAAGAAATATGCTGTATACAAGAGACTCATCTCAGATCAAAAGACACATACAGGCTGAAATTAAAGGGATGAAGTAAGATATTTCATGCAAATGGAAAGGAGAAAAAATCTGGAGTAGCAATACTTATATCTGAAAAAATCGAGTTTAAAATGAAGAATATAATAAAAGACAAAGAAGGGCACTACATAATAATAAAGGGATTGATCCAACAAAAGGACATAGCCTTAGTAAACATCTATGTACTCAACATACGACACCCTAAATATATAAAACAGCTATTGAATCAGGCCGGCCGAGTGGCGTGTCGGTTAAGAGCTGGCTTGGGACACCAGCGGCCCTGGTTCAGATCCCACATAGGAGGGCCAGTGACACTGCCCCCTACAGCTAAGATGGTGAACAACAGCTCCACCTGGAGCTGGACTGTGAGAGCCCCGGCAACGGTGTAGGCTGCAGTGGGCTGCCATAGGCTACAGTGAGTGGCCGGCAGCCAGCATGTGCGTCTGGCCGCTGGTGTGAGCTGCCAAGAGCCTCTGTGAATGACCATCCAGAGGCTGGCGACCGATCTGCCTCACCCAAGAAGAGCGCAATGATGATACCAACATGGGCCAGTGAAGCAATGTCCTCCACAACTAGACTGAAGAACAAAAGGACAGCAACTTGTCTGTTGCCCTTCCCCGATTCCCCAATGCTGTTCCCCTCCCCCAATTCCCCAACAAAATCTTAAAAAAAAAAAAGAGTAACATTATCATAGTAGGGGACTTCAACACACCACTGACAAGGGACTGGTCCTCCAGACAGAAAATCAATATGGAAACAGCAGCCTTAAATGAAATATTAGACTAATTGGATTTAATCGATATTTTTAGAGCATTTCAAAACAACAGAATATACATTCACCTTGAGCGCACATGGAACATTTTCCAAGATAAACCACATGTAAGGCTACAAAACAAGTCTCAATAAATTTAAGAAAATTGAAAAAAAAAATTTTTTTAAGCTCAGTTGTCACTGGCCCTCATATGTGGGATCTAAACCTGGACCACTGGCATCCTAAGCCAGCTCTTAACCATCACGCCACTCGGCAGGCCCGAAAATTGAAATTTTTTCAAGTATGTTCTCTGACCACAGTGCTTCGAAATTAGAAATCAATTACAAGAAAACAAAGTGGAAAACACACAAACTCATGGAGGCTGAATAACATGTTACTAAATAATGAATGCGTCAACAATGAAATCAAGGAAGAAATCAAAAGATCCCTTGAGACAAACGATAATGAAAACACAACAACCCCAAATCTATGGGATGCAGCAAGGGGGAGGTTCATAGCAATGCACGTCTACATAAAGAAACAAGAAAAATCTCAAATCACCAGGTTATCCTTACACCTTAGACAACTGGACAAACAACAGCAAAATAAGCCCAAAGGAAGTACAAGGAAGGAGATAATAAATATCACAGTGGAAGTAAACAAAATAGAGATAAAAAAAGCTGTACAAAAGATCAATGAAACCAAGAGCTGGTTTTTTAAGACGATAAACAAAATTGACAAACCTCTAGCCATACTCATCCAAAAAAAAAAAAAAAGAGAGAGAGAGAAAGAGAGAGAGGACCCAAATTAATAAAATCAGAAATAAAGGAGTAGAAGTAACAACAGACACCACAGAAATACAAAAAAATTTAAGAAAATTCTATGAGCAACTATATGCCAAAAAATTAGACAACCTGGAAGAAATGGATAATTTTCTAGAAGCATACAACCTTCCAAGGCTAACTCAAGAAGAAACGGAAAATCTGAATACACTGATTACTACCAAGAAAACTGAATCAGTGATCAACAAACTCCTAACAAGCAAAAGCCCTTGACCAGATGACTTCATAGATGAATTTTACCAAACATTCAAAAAAAGAATGATCAGGCCAGCCGAGTGGCACGTTGGTTAAGAGTTCGCTAGGGACACAAGTTCTGAGCATCAGGGCCCTGGTTCAGATCCCACTTGAGGTCCAGTGACTCTGTGCCCTCTACAGCTAAGATGGTGAACAACAGCTCAACCTGGAGCTAGGCTCCCGTGAGTTGCAGGCAATGACATAGGCTGCAGCCTCTGCTGCAGTGGGCTGCCATGAGCTACCATGAGTGGCTGGCAGCCAGTGTTAGCAGCCAGCAGCCAACATGAGCTGCTGTGAACCAGCCACCATGAGTGGCTGTCCAATGGTCGGCGAGTGACTGCCTGACCCGGGAACAGTGCAATGATAATGCCAACATATGGCACTAAGGCGACCTCCTCCACTAGACTGAAGAATAAAAAGGACAGCAACTTGTCTGTTCACCTCACCCAATTCCCCAGTAAAATCTTTTAAAAATATACATATAATCCTAAAATTTATATGGAACCATAAAAGAACCCAAATAGCCAAGGCAATCTTGAGAAATAAGAACAAAGTGGGAGGTATCACTCTAACTGACATCAAATCATACTAAAGGCTATTGTAATCAAAACAGCATAGTACTGGCATAAAAACAGACACATAGATCAATGGAACAGAATAAGGAGCCCAGAAATAAATCCATACCTATGTGGTCATTTGATCTACGGCAAGGGAAGCAAGAATTTGCATTGGGATAAAAACAGTCTATTCAATCAATGGTGCTGGGAAATCTCTAGACACATGCAAAAAAATGAAGTTGGGCCACCTCCTTACACCATATTGAAGAATAAATTCAAAATGGATTAAAGACTTAAATGTGAGATCTGAAACCATAGAACTCCTAATAGAAAATATAGGAGGTAAATTTGCAGACATTACCCTTAGTAATATTTTTACTGATATTTCCCCTCAGGCAAGGAAAGTAAGAGAAAAAATAAACATATGGGATTACATCAAACTAAAAAGTTTTTAAATATTCTTTTATTGTGAAATAAACATGTTTTAAAAATTAGTTTTAGATGTACAACACAGTGCAATAGTTATACTTTTAACCCCTCAAAGTGCCAAACCTCCTCCCCCAGTCCACCATCCCACTCCTCCCCCCCATATCATAATATCCACTACAAATTCCCTGACCCCACTCCCACACTGTACTCCTCATCCTGTGACTATATGTATACATTCAATCACAGTTAACATTCAATATTATTCAACATCAGCTTCAGTTGTACAGTGTAGTGATCCAGCCTCTACCCGATTCCCAAAGCAGTCTCCCGAACAAGACACATGACCATCTGACACCCCACAAAGTATTCACAACATTATCAATTACATTCCCAGAACTGTCCCCCATATCCCTATGGCAACAATGTAGTCAATCACCTGCGCTGTCCAAAACCTTCCCCCTCTCCCTCATCCCCACCCCTTCCCAGCCAGCAACCATCAGTTTTTCCTTTATATCTGCTTGATATGAATTCAATCTTCTTAAATTTACTGAGACTTGTTTGGTGGCCTAACGTGGTCTATCTTGGAAAATGTCCCATGTGCACTTAAGAATGTATATTCTGTTGTTTCAGGGTGAAATGCTCTAAAAATATCGATGAAATCCAGCTGGTCTAAAGTGTTCTTTAAGGCCACTCTTTCCGTGTTGATTTTCTGCCTAGAGGATTGGTCCATTGGTGACAATGGGGTGTTGAAGTCCCCTACTACGATAGTGTTACTGTTGATCTCTGTCTTTATGTCTGTCAAAATCTGTTATATGTAATTAGGAGTTCCTATGTTGGATGCATAGATGTTTATTAAGGTTATATTGCTCTTCTTCATCTTTTGTACTCTTCATTTTAAAGTCTATTTTAGGGCTGGCCCAGTGGCTCAGTTGGTTAAGGGCTCACTCAAGAGTGCAAGCTGAGGGGCCGGCCAAGTGGCGCATTGGTTAAGCGCTGGTTTTGGGATGCCAGCGGCCCCGGTTCGGATCCCACATGAGGGCCAGTGACACTGCCCTCTACAGCTAACAACAGCTCCACCTGGAGCTGGGCTGTGCGAGCCCCGGTGATGGTGTGGGCTGCAGCCCCTGCTGCAGTGGGCTGCCATAGGCTGCAGTGAGTGGCCCGCAGCCAGCGTGAGCGGCTGGCAGCCAAGCGTGAGCTGCCAATAGCCGCGATGAGCGACATCCAGAGGCCGGCGACCGATCTGCCTCATCCGGGAAGAGCGCAATGACGATACCAACAGTGAAGCAACATCCTCCGCAACTAAACTGAAGAACAAGAAGACGGCAACTTGTCTGTTCCCCTTCCCCGATTCCCCAACGCTGTTCCTGTCCACCAATTCCCCAATAAAAAAAAAAAAAAAAAGAGTGCAAGCTGAGCTCTGAGCAACAGTGGTTCAATGCCAGCCCGAGCTGAGTTGCCATTGAGCTGCCAGCAGGTGGCAGGATGGCTCAGCTAAAATAAAATAAAATAAAGTCAATTTTATCCAAAATAAGTACTGCTACTCCAGCTTTTTTTCTCATTTCCATTTGCATGAAATATCTTATTCCATCTGTAAACAGCATATACATGGGTCCTATTTTCTTATCCACTCAGCCACTCTGTCTTTTGATTGGAGAATTTAGCCCATTCACATTTAAAATGATTATTGATAGGTGCATATGTATTGTCATTTTGTTATTTGTATTCCTAGTCTTCCTTGGTTAGCTTGTATACCCGTTTCTTCTCCTTAAAGAAGACCTTTTAGCATTTCTTGCAATGGCTTGGTGGTAATGAATTCCTTAAGCTTATTCTTTTCTGCGAAGCTCTTTATTTCTCCTTCAATTTTAAGTGATAGCCATGCTGGGTAGAGCAATTTTGGTTGAAGGGCTTTATTTTGCATCACTTTGAATATCTTCTGCCACTCCCTTCTGGCCTGCAGAGTTTCTGTAGACAAGTCAGCTGTTAGTCTAATAGGAATTCCTTTGTATGTCACCTGCTGTATTTCTCTTGGTGCTTTTAGGATTCTGTCTCTGTCTTTAACCTTTGCCATTTTAACTATGATGTGTCTTGGTGTGGACCTGTTTGGGTTAGCTTGTTTGGAACCCTCTGCACTTCCTGGGCTTGTATGTCAGTTTCCTTCACTAGGGTAGGGACGTTTTCAGTCATTATTTTTTTTAATACATTCTCGACCCCTTGCTTCTTCTCTTCTCCTTCTGGTGTTCCTATGATTCGAGATTCTTGTGCTTCATCTTGTCCCATAGGGCTCTTAAACTATTTTCATTGGTTTTTATTCTTTGGTCTTTTTTGTTGTGCCAACTGGATAATTTCTGCTATTTTGTCTTCCAAATCGGTGATGCGATTCTCTGCTTCATCTGCTCTACTGGTGATTCCTTCAAGTGTGTTCTTCATTTCAGTTATTGTATTCTTGAGTTCTAACTGGTTGTTTGCTATGATTTCTCTATCCTTCCTTATGTCCTCACTAAGTTTGTTAAACATTCTTATCATCAGTGTTCTAAACTCTGTCTCTAAAAGGTTGGATCCGTCTGTTTCATTTAGTTCCATTTCTGGAGGTTTCTTCTGATCTTTTACTTGTGACATGTTTCTTTGTTTCCCCATTCTGGCTGTTGCTCTGGGAATGCTTTGATATATTAGATAGATCACCAGGAAAGCCCCAGCTGGATCATGCAGGTGCACAACTCACAGACCAACACTCCCAGGAAAACTCCCAGTCTCAGCCTGGGCCAATCAGCTGCTCGTAGATCAGGCTGAGCAGCTGGACAACCAATCACCAGCCTGGCAACTCTGCAAGCGCTGTGCGGAGGGTGGGGACCCAAGGCTACTGGCGCACTCCTGCGTCTCAGTGAGCAGCCTGTCGGAGCTTGAGCGCACCCGCCTGTCATTTCCCTGGAGATGCAGCACCAGCCGTGCAGAGGGTGGGGATCCAAGGCCGCATGCGCGTGCGTGCACACACGCACTCCTACGCCAATTCCACCAGACCAATGGGGTCCCGGACCTTACCCTCTGTGGGTAACCCTTACAAAATGATGCTGTCCTGTTATACCACTCACATGCAAGCTCCACACCAGGAGAACAATAGTCCCAAAAACTCCAGCTCCTGTGCCAAAGGCGCTCAGTTCAGTCCATCCCCGCAGACTCCTGGGCCCGGCTCACACAGCTACTCCCTGCACCAGGAACCAGGTGAGTGCTCACCTGCGAGCAAGTCTGTGTGCTGGCTGCGCTGGTTCTGTAGCCGCTCTCAGCCTCACTGAGCTAAGCAAAGGGAGTCCTCACAAATTTCTACTGCCAGCTATCATGGAACTCCTTCCTGGCAAAGTAACTCTGGGCTGGTGAGCTCGGGTTGGGGCTGGAGGGTTTCTCCCCCAACTGGAGAAGCCTCCCTACAGCTCGGGTGTCCCTCACGGGGTTTGCCCTCTCTCGTCTGCACCCCTCCTACCAGACTCGATGTGGTCTCCTCTTTAGGTCCTTTGTTTAGAGGTTCTTTTCATCTAGTGTTCCAGGGACTTCCGGAGTTGAATGTTGTATAAATTATTTGTAATTTTGGTGTGATCCTAGGAGGCAGTTGGCACAGCATCTGTCTATTCCACCATCTTATTGGAAGTCAGCCCAAGCATTCTTCTTATTGCACTTCTATTCATGCTTGGATGAGCCCATCTTTTCAACTGGCCCTCACATGGTCATGCCTTTCAAACTGGGTTTCCATCTCTCTAAAAATTCTCATTAAACAATGTGCTTGGCAATATGAAACTAATGTTTATTCAAAATCTTTGAGATGAATTTTGTGATATTTCACTTCTTTGTGTTCAGAGAAAAACAAAAATTAAAGTTAATAGTTTTGAAACATTAATGAATTTTTTTGAACGTCTTCTACATCCATAACATTTTGGCAAAATTTGTAAAGTGTAAATTTCTTAACTTATACAAATCTTTAAATTGATGGGTCGCACAACTCACTATGAAAGGTACCCTATGGCAAACGTTAATTTTGTCAATACAACGTGTTCTCAGTTACACCCTCACAAACATAGCCTTCAAATTTGGTGAAAATTTGTGTAGCTGTTTCCATGACATGAAGAAATAAGCAAAACTGAATGTTAATTTCCTATAGGTAAGAGATAGGTAATATGTCCAGTCAGTGATGACCCTGCCCTTTCTTCCTTGACTCCAGCTACTCACTAGTACCTCCAGAAGAGGGCAGGCAGTAGAAGTAAAAGAAAAGGAAATGGAAGGTGGTGAGGTCTTCACAACACAGCAGAGAACTCAAAGTTACCTAAACCCATGTCTAAACATGGGTGGTTCTGGTGGATCTAACTCATTCGAATGAAGGTATTATCTCAGATTTTGGTTAATTGGGCCAAATTATGGTTCAGTCACTTTGGGCAGTGAATATTTATTTATTAAGTATCTGATATATGCAAGGCACTGTTCTAGACAGTGGGAATACAGCAGTAAACAAGAAAGGCAAAAACAGTAGCTTGTGGAACTAACATTCTAATATTATGTTTTCATAATTCCCATGAGCCTCAATTTCCTATTTGTAACATGGAGGCAATAATACCAGAATTTCTGTGAGCATTTAAATGATATACTTAAATATCTAATGAAGTTTCTGGATTTATTATAATTTATAGTTTGTACACAGTTTTACACAATGTCTATTAAATCGTGTGTTATAATTTACAGTTTCATGAACACTTTCCTATGAGTATTTCTACTCAGTATTTTAACAGTTATGTGACAACTCATTGTCTCAGTTTATCACAGCCCTTAAACATTACTCTGTTCTATTACATACTTGGTTCATAGTAGGTTTTCAGTAAATATTTGTTGAAATAATGCATGAATATCACACATTTATATTATGTGTGTCTTTTTAATATTGAAAATTAAGGGGCAGAAAATTTTTCCTTCTACCTGATAGGGTAGGTAGATAAATCGAGATTAGCAGGAGAAAGTAATACACAAAATAAAGAGGCAACCAACCAAATGGGAGAAGATTTTTGCAAACAACACCTCTGATATGGGGCTAATATCCAAAATATATAAGAAGCTCATACAACTCAACAACAAAAAAACAAACAATCCAATTAAAAAAATGAGTGGAGGGGCCGGCCAAGTGGCGCATTGGTTAAGCGCTGGTTTTGGGATGCCAGCGGCCCCAGTTCGGATCCCACATGAGGGCCAGTGACACTGCCCTCTACAGCTAACAACAGCTCCACCTGGAGCTGGGCTGTGCGAGCCCCAGGGGCTGCAGTGGGCTGCCATAGGTTGCAGTGAGTGGCCCGCAGCCAGCGTGAGCGGCTGGCAGCCAAGCGTGAGCTGCCAATAGCCGCGATGAGCGACATCCAGAGGCCAGCGACCGATCTGCCTCATCCGGGAAGAGCGCAATGACGATACCAACAGTGAAGCAACATCCTCCGCAACTAAAACTGAAGAACAAGAAGACAGCAACTTGTCTGTTCCCCTTCCCCGATTCCCCAATGCTGTTCCCCTCCACCAATTCCCCAATAAAATCTTTAAAAAAAAAAAAAAAAAATGAGTGGAGAACCTCAATAGGCATTTCTCCAAAGAGAGCATATAGCCAATAGAAATATGAAAAAATGCTCAATATAACTAATCATCAGAGAAATACAAATAAAAGCCACAATGAGATATCACCTCATACCAATGAGAATGGCTACCATCAACAAGATGAATAATAACAAGTGTTGGAGGGGCTGTGGAGGAAAAGAAGGAAAAATTTAGCTCTGATTAGAAAGCGCCTTACACATACTTCTAAATCAGAGGTGTGTTGTTAAAAGTCAGAGAAGCGGGGGACTCCTGTTTGTCACCAATGCCTTACTAGCCCAACAGGATTCCAGGTTTTTATATACCCCTAAGATATTTGTTTATTCATCCTGCAAAATCAAGAAGATGTGTTTACCCATGCCCCCAATCAAAGAAATGCATTGTTAAGAGAAGACATCCTGCTTATCAACACATCCTGTTTGTCACCAATACCTCACTAGCCCAACAGGATTCCAGGTTTTCACACACCCCTAGGGGATGTGTATATATATCCCCCAAAACCAAGAGGATGTGTTTACCGCCCAAAAAAAGGGATAGGTTCACTCATGCCCCTAAATCAAAGAAATGCATTATTAAATGCCAGTGTAATTGTGAAATTCAGTAAATTAATAATGAAATTAGACGTAGCTAGTTTGCAGTTTGACTCACCATATAGCCCACTGTCTAGCCACCTGTAATTAAACCTAACTAGTTTGCAGTTAGATAGCCCTAATATTCAGTTATTTCCTCTTATTTCTCCCTTCACTGATTAACTGGAGAACTGTTTTGTTCCCTTCCTCAAGGCTACACATACCTCATTAATCCACTTAATTAACAAAATCCTAACCTGGAAAAGATAATTTCTTAATCCTCAGGTGTCCAGACACGGGAATACACATGAAGCCTCAGGCAGTGGTCACCAGCCTGAATCCGGAGTACAGAGATAACATTATCTTAAAACAGACCAGACCCCAGGAAGGATGTCAGCCTAGGACCTACCTGACTAACTCCCCCTTTCTTTAATTCTTATGTACCTATAAAACCATCTATCTGTTCTAGAAATGGGGAGATGGCCTTTAGACAGGAGTCTACCATCCTCCCAGAATGCTGGGATTCTGAATAAAACTGCTTTTCTTTCCACCAACCATGTCTCTCAACTTTTAACTTTTTCCAGTGGCAGGCAGCTGGACCTTAGCACAGTATCAAGAGGACTAGGCACCTCAGAGGGAGAAAGAGAGACAAGAGAATGTATATCAGAAGGCAGTTCTACCCATAGAAATAGAAGCCTTCACACAATGTAAGGGGACACTGTTTCAGTCCCTTGGGATTGCCTGCTCCATGTCCCGGAGTGTACTTTCTTTTATTAATAAAATTCTGCTGTTTGTGCTGCACAAATTTCTCTCTTGATTGAATTCATTCCTTCAAGAAGATGAAGAGCTGAGGTGTTCAATGTCATTTTCTCAGTAACATACCCTTCTAGATTCTTTGGATGGTCTGATCAAATTAGTATAAGACAGATTAACAGAAAAAAAAGAAAGTTAATTATATACTGTGGTAAAATATAGCTCTATGGAAAGTAACCTCATGGGGTGATCTGATCATAAACTATTAACTGGGCAGATCATGGTGGGTAGTCATGCCCCAGGCCTATAACATTTTTTTTTTAGCTGAGCCATCCTGCCACCTATTGGCAGCTCAACAGCAACGAACCACCTTTGAGCTGCCATCGAACCGCTGTTGCTCAGAGCTCAGCTCGCACTCTTGAGTGCGCTCTTAACCAACTGAGCCACTCGGCCAGCCCAAATGTTTTTTAGTGAAATGTTTTAAGCCAGCCTTGTCCATTGTTTTTGTGCATCTATAATTGGTTAACACAGCTTTGAAATGCCAGAATATACCTGGAAGGAGGTATTTAACCCTCAAGAGAGCACATAATCTTGTTAACTATCCAGTAATCCAATCTCAGCCTTGCTTTTTCCCATCTCCATATAATTTTACTTATGTCCTCTCCTTAATTTCAAATGCATTAAAGAAACCACAAAACCATTATTCTCTAGAGCATTTGAGATTTTGCTCCTGGCATATGTTGTTAGTTTGGCTGAAATAAACTCTTATAAAAATTCTCTACAGGTTTTGACATTTCTCATGTCGACAGTACCTACAGGAGTCCCATAAAAATATGAGACCCAAAGGCACCCAGGTAATTGAAGCTTATATATGAGTCCTGACAATTAAATTGGCGAACTCATTGAAAAAGGGCTACATACCTCATTGCTGAATATTACTATGGTCACCTTCAAAGTACTCCCCTTGGGAAGCTATGCACTGATGCCAGCTCCTAGTCCATCCTTCAAAGCATTTTTAGAACTCTTTTTCCAGAATGGCAATCAAAGCTGTTGTATTACCCTTCATGTCCTGAATGTCATCAAAATTTCCTTTCAATATTTCCTTGATCTTTGGGTAAAGAAAGAAGTCTTTGGGAGCCAAATCAGGTGACTAGGGAGGATGTGCCAATACAGTTGTTTGTTTACTGGCTAAAAACTCCCTCACAGTGCCTTGTATTGTCATAATGCAAGAGCCATGAATTGTTGGTGAAAAGTACAGGCCATCTAACTTTTTCACTCAGCCTTTTCAGCACTTCAAAATAGTAAACTTGATTAACTGCTTGTCCATTTGGTACAAATTCATAATGAATAATCCCTCTGATATCAAAAAAGTTTAGCAACATTGTTGCAACAAAGTTCAAGAACTTAATTGTCAGACCTTGTGAATTAGGATTCCTGAAGTAATCCCTGGATTGTCATCCTGCCATACTGAAGAGTGAAAACACGGATCCAGAGAGGCAAGGTTTAAGCAGTAGCAGTTTTATTGCAAAAGCATAAGAGAAGTGAGAGAGCAGTTCTCTGCAGGTACTGTGAAGAGGGGGGATTTCAAAATGAAATGCCCCGTGGACCAGGCTAGGCTGGGAACTATAACGACTCTGATAACAGTTGATTGGTTTTTCCCATACCTGAGTCATAGTTCGAAATAGTTTATCATAATCTAATTGGCTACCTAAACCTGGGCTGACAACCTAGGTGGGCTTTGCTGTTTGAATTTGCTTACCGATTGGCTCTCCCCTTGCACCTGAGCTGATATGTTTTTCCTCTGGCTTTTCAGACCTTTTTTTTTTTTTGAGGGCAGTGTCTCTGGCCCTCATATGTGGGACTGAACCGGGGCTGCTGGCTTCCCAAGCCAGCACTTAACCACCGCGCCACTCAGCTGGCCCTCAGACCTTCTTATAGGCTGGAAAAGCCCTCTCCCCTGCTACACCTGAGTTTTCACAGGCTTTTCAGACTTTCTTTATTATAAGCCAGAAAAACTCTCCCCCTCCAGGCACCTGAGTTTGGTGGGTCCTGCAGCTTGAATCTATTAGCCAGCCATTAAAGTTATTTCCTCTTGCCTTTATCCCCTCTACCATGGCCATTTTCCTGACTGCCTATAATTTTCTACCTCACTTGTAACACCCTGAGCTAAGGAAAGGTGTCGGAATCTGGGGATACAAAGGGGAGGAAGGACATTCACAGGAAGGGCACAGAAGATGTTTGGAAAACAAAGGTTGAAAGGTTTCCCTGTTACTGAAGATAAGTTTCCTAGGTAAAAAGGCTCTCTTCCTGGTTACAAGCCCAACTTCCATTGTAATTTAGACACTTGAAGGGGAGGTAAAGAACTTTTCCTGAATATGCTGCATTTTGATTGCTTTACCTGAAAATTATTGTGTGGATCCAGAACAAGTTATCCTAAGATGTGCCTCTGTGGTATGCAGATTGTTTTGAGCTAAAGGCAATTTGAGCCGCAGGCTCAAGAGAAACTTCTGCACTTCCCTTTAACTACCAAGAAGAATTTGAATTAAAGGCCTTGCCAATAAGACTACCAGAGATAACTTCTATTCATCTATCTGTGGGGCAGGGCAAACTTCTATTTACTAAGCCTTTTCATCCTGCAATGACAATTTGAAGCCCCCCCCAATGCATTACCTCATCCCTAGCTCAGGATATCCTATTGTTTTTGGGTTTTGTTTTTTTTCGGGCAGTGTCACTGGCCCTCATATGTGGGACCCGAACTGGGGCCGCTGGCTTCCCAAGCCAGTGCCCAACCACCGTGCCACTCGGCCGGCCTGAGGATATCTTATATACGTTCCCTTTCTATCTCTGAACCTCTCATGCTTGTGGGGGTCTCTGGATCTTTCATGTATGTGGGTTCCCATACATATGTACTATATTTGGTTATTTTCTCTTGCTAATCATTCTCATGACTATTTGATTATTAAACCAGTCAGAAGAAATTTGAGGGCAGAGAAAAGCTTTTTCCTCCCCCACATAATCCTTAACCAAAGAGACATTTTGAGGTAGCAAAGTCTGCTCCCCATTCACAAATAACATTCATTTAATCTTTTTGTTACTGTAGGCAGGAAGAATAGGGCCATGGGTAGAGAGGAGGGAGGAAAGGAAGGAAGATGTGAGGGGAAACAAAGAGAGATGAGATCATTCCTAAGAAAAGGTGCAGCTACAGCTAATTGTAATGCATTGTAACACTATTAGTATTGCAGGCAAAGAAAAATCTCTACCCCCTGTGTTGCCATGACAGCCCCTACAAAGGAATCCCACTTCCCGATGGGAAGTAGTCATAAACAGCCAGGACCTGCCCTGGGAATGTCTACAATGCCACCCCTGAATATTTCATGCCCTCATTCAAATATAATCACAAGTTTCTTTGTTTTTAAGTGCAGTCGCCTTTTTTCTGACCTGCCCACTCTCATGACATCTTGAGATTGTACTGTACTATCTCCTTTATTTTAATACATCCTTAGCTTGCTTGGCTTTATGTGTATTAATATTTTGATACATCCTGAAATTCCTTTCTGTAACATTTGCCAAGGACCCTTTCAATCTCCAGTAACATTTTGTATAAACTTTCTGGGAAAACTTCTAAAAGTAGGCTTCTATCAAAATGCATGATACAAGGCACAAATATTTTCATGATCCTTAGGGGTTCAGAATGAATCACCCCAAGATGTGCCTCTGTGGTATGTAGATTGTTTTGAGTTAAAGGAAACCAAGACCTTGGGGGCTCAAGAGAAACTTCTATTCCTCAACTACTTAGAAGTATTTGAATTAGTGGCTTTGCCCATAAGAGATTATAAGAGATAACCGTTTTTTGACCTATATCTAAGTCAAGACCAACTTCCAATTACTGAACATCTGCTGTTTTTATCATCCTGCAATGACCTTCCTCCCCTCTGAACCCCAAGGTGACCCTTAGCTCAGAATGTCATATATACCTCATTTTCCCTTTCTGTATTTGAACCTTTCATACATGTGGGGTCTCATGTATGTGGTGTTTCCAGACATATGTATATAATTAAATTTGGTCATTTTCAATTGCTAATCTGTTTCATGTCTATTTGATTATTAGACCAGCTGAAAGACCTTGAGGGTAGAGGAAAGTTTCTTCCTCTCCCATAATCCTCAATATATATTAGCATTATATTGCAATGAAGTCTGGTACTAATTTAAAATTAATGAGTACCACATTGTGGTTCAATTTGTATTCTTTAATTATTCACATTTTTAAATTTCTTTCATATAGTTACTTATTGTTTGGATCTCCCTGTTGTAAAAAAATTATGTGTTTGAGGGGCAAGACATATTGGAGGGAAGACAAGGGAGGACTTAACTTGTGGGATGCTAACTGAGGAGGGCAAGCCTTAACACTACCCCTTTAATCATAAGGACATGAGAAGCAGAATGAAGGGGAGCAAAATTTGTCAACCCAAAATATGTCTCTTTGGCATAAGGATTATTTTATTCTGATTATTTTTAAGAAACTGCACATACAGGTGCAACTTTGAAAACTGAGTAGAGTTACCCTTTTGTATACGAGACATTTACATATATGGGAAATCTCCATTTGTAATAGTGTCCCCCTCTCTGTACTAAGATGCCTAAATCTCTAGAAGCCTATCAATGGAGTTGGCTGCCCCGACCGGCGGGGCATTCAACAGGGGCCGAGGGGCAGCCTTCTGAAAGGAGAAAATAGGAGGCGCGAAGAAATGGAGGCAAGACAGGGTTCTGATCAAGCCTCGTTTATTGAAGAACAGGAGGGGGCTTATATAGTCAAGGAACTGGAAGGGGAGGGAAGGAATGTAAAGGCGGGAGTTGCCAATAGCAACGGGACTAGAAGGGGAGGAGGAATACGCAAAGGCGGGAGTTGCCAATAGCAACGGGACTAGTGGGGGAGGTAAAAAGAAAAAAGAAAAAGGGAGGGAGTACCGAAAGGAGGAAGCACTATGGCTGCAGGGGGTAACCTTATAGGGTTCTGCTGATCAGATTGTGTTGCCAAGGTTTGTTTAGACTCTGAGCCAAACAATATCCTGTATGCAGTTGGGGGAAGGTTCCTCATGCTCAGGCCCCAGCATCTCCTCCCTCTGTGTTTTAGAGGGTGGGCCTTAACCGAGTGGGAAAACAGTGGCCTGATTCCTCCCCAGGGGTCCGGCAGGGCCGAAAACCTTTGATGCCCTTGGTACCTTTTGTGGGAGGAAAGGCAGGGCAGAGAATATGAAAGGGTACCAACCTTTATGCAAATCAGGCATGTAATCAGGGAGATCTGAAGTTGGGTCTGTAAGGACCCTCCCTTGCAGTACTCAATAGCTGCAGCCAACTCGGTGCCCAGGGCTCGGAGGCCGGCATGTCTTCAGCCCACATGCCATCTAGATATCAATATATCGGGGGCCTGGCTTGGGAGGTCCTTGTTCCTCGGCGTCTGCCATAGCCAACCGATGGTAATGAACATGAATGGGTTTGGCCAGAATGTTATCAATCTGCTGTTTGATAAAATTTGTCAGCGTTTTCCATGCCCAAGGCCCGAAGGAAAGAATTAGGAGCAGTCCTAAAAGGGGGCTGAGAATAGGGAGGAGGTAAGGCAAGAGACCGTGAAACCCGGTCAGGAAGAGGTTTTCAAGGAGCTGTTTTTGCGTTGGAGCAGGTCGTCCTGGAGCTTCTTGACCTTATCTCGGACTATGCCGGACTTGTTAGCGTAGAAGCAGCATCGTTCCTGCAGGGTCAAACAGATTCCCCCTGTTCTGCAGTTAAAAAGTCAAGTCCCCGTCTGTTTTGCAAAACTACCTCAGCTAGTGAGTCAATTTGGTCCTGGAGATCACTAATGGTGCCAGACAGGGTGGTAACATCCTCAATAAGCTGGAGAGAGAGCTTTTGATAAGTGTGGATGGCTATTCCCGTACCAGTGGCGCCGGCCGTCATCGCCGTGGTTATGCCCAGCCCCGCCATGAGGGGAATAAATGCGAGGGCTCGCTTTGACCGTCCTGGGAATAGATCAAGGGCCGGTACAGGGACCGGCTGGTCTCCAGGCAGAATGTCAATGTCAGGTAGGAGGAGGGCCTGGGCACAGAGACCAGACCAGTTAGCGGGGAGAGCCGTGAAGGCCAGGCTGTTACCACAGATAAAACTGTGTCGAGGGCCGGGACAAGCGGGGGAGGTAGAATTGATGATGGAGGTGCAATTTAAAGAAAAGAAACCAACATCAAGGGTGTCATTACTGGTGACGTTGGAAAACAGGCATGGACCATAGACCAAGCCCATGGGTTGAGTTCGGAAAGGGGATGAAATATTGCAGTTTGGGGAGTTAAAAGAGGGCTTGGACAAGTTACTAGGAAGGGCAAGGGGTATGGGAATCCCCATAGCTATGCATAGCCAGCAGTCCTGAGCCAGAGTAGGGTTAGGGGGACATTTGTCTGGGCCCCTGGGGCAGTAAGGGGAGCGGATGGAGGGGTCAAATTAGTGATGGGAGTGTCCACGATAGAGGCAAAAAAAGGAGGTTGGTGAGGAGGCAAATATGGGGGTGGCCGAAAAGGCGGGGCAACCTTAAAGGGGGGGTCCTCTTGATGGTAGCGGGCAGCCTCCTCATCGAGGGTGGCATGGTCTTCGGGAGGGAGGACTGTGTCTGAGCCCGAAGGAAGGTTTTGTAAACAGGGATAAAGCCTTGTTGACGGTTGGTTTAATGACTCAGCCGGACTGGGGGCAGTAGGGGGCTTATTTTCTTGAGAAGGAATATCTATGCAAACCGACCCACAGGCAGACGGGGGACGAGAGGATTTCTTTAAGAGGTTTTCCCCTGTTTTGAGTATCTCTTTAACATCTGGGTCGTGGGAATGTACTTGGAGGATATCATTAATGAGACTCCAATAAGTAAAGGCAGAAACGGGGACCTTTTCGGGCCCGAATGACTTATAAAAATCCTGGAGAGCGTTACCGACACGCTTCCAATAGCACACGTCTATCGTTCCCTCCTGGGGGAACCAGGGACAGATATTTGTCAGAAGACCGAAGAATTGGCGGAGGTCCTTTTTTCTAGCCTTAATTCCTCGCACCTTGAGGGATGACTTTAAACCCGAGAGGAAAAGTTCGTGTGAACTTGTTGTTTGGCCCATTGTTTTCTCCTCGGCCCTTCAAACACTCGAAAAAACACTCAGATGCCCGTCTGGCCGTGCCCCTCGCGGGACTAAATCTGTCTTGGCAAAAGCTCTGCGGTATAAGCCCCCGCACTGGTGGACTGGGGGCGACTCCGGAGAGTTCCGGAGTCGGCCACTCACAGCCCAGTCGCCGTTTAACCTTACGACAGAAACGGAACCGCAGATTAGGGCCCAATCAGATTCCGCGACCCGAAGTCTTGAAACCTCCACGCACTCACACAGACATACGACCGAGGAGACTATCACACCAATTTGTCATCCCAGAAACGTCTATTTTCTGTCAGTCTGCTCACCTTACTCAGATCAGGCTCACGGACCGGCTTTGTCCGTGGAGATCAGGAAACGAGTCAGACTCGCGGGTCAATACCACGCGGCAACTCAGCGGTGTGTCCGGCCGGACTTGAAGCAGACAGTCTTCCGGAGGGCATGCAGTCCTCTGGCCCCACGTTGGGCGCCAGAAATGCCCCGACCGGCGGGGCATTCAACAGGGGCCGAGGGGCAGCCTTCTGAAAGGAGAAAATAGGAGGCGCGAAGAAATGGAGGCAAGACAGGGTTCTGATCAAGCCTCGTTTATTGAAGAACAGGAGGGGGCTTATATAGTCAAGGAACTGGAAGGGGAGGGAAGGAATGTAAAGGCGGGAGTTGCCAATAGCAACGGGACTAGTGGGGGAGGTAAAAAGAAAAAAGAAAAAGGGAGGGAGTACCGAAAGGAGGAAGCACTATGGCTGCAGGGGGTAACCTTATAGGGTTCTGCTGATCAGATTGTGTTGCCAAGGTTTGTTTAGACTCTGAGCCAAACAATATCCTGTATGCAGTTGGGGGAAGGTTCCTCATGCTCAGGCCCCAGCAGTTGGCAGGAACTTAAATCTGCATAACAACCATACCCTTATTGTGCTTTGCCTGATAATCTCCCATAACTGACTCTTCCCACCCCCAAGGTCTTTTTCTTGTCATTAGCTGAAGATGATACATTATGTGATGGTTTGGGCCACTTTGAGAAGTTACTAGTTTTCTTGGGTATTTTCTGTATATACAGGAGGTACACATGTTATTAAACTTTTGTTTGTTTTTCTCCTGTTAATCTGTCTTTTTATTACAGAGAGGGTCGCAGCCAAGAATTTAGAAAGGTAGAGAGAAAATTATTTTTACTCCTGCATATGAGAATGAGGTGACAGAAGGAAGATCAATGCAGAAAATAAACTGGAGAGACATTGAAGAGATATGTTACAGATTTGCTAAAGACTAACAGAGGAGAGATAAAGACTATTAACACAAAGGAGTACCTCTTTGTTGCATCACATCAAGAGTGGGACTGTTTTGTGCAATGAGCACCTGCGACATCGAAAGTGAAATCTGAAAACCCTGCTGTCTCTGTTGGACTTGAGAGAGCTGATGCAGCACTGGGCATAGGAATGTTGATGAATTAGTATGAAGTGGGGCCTGGCTGGCAATGTGATTTGCATGCCTGTGGTTTGGGGTTATGCAGACCATGTCTTTACCTCTTTGCCCTGCAGAATAGGACTGGTTGAATGGTTAAAATTAAGCAATGAGCCTTTGAGCCTTTGATACAAACCATTTGGTAAAATAGCAATTGCGTGGATTTGAAAAATATTGTAATTTGAAATATTTTCAAACCCACAGAAAAGTCAGTCACAAGGGAACTTCCACATCCTTTCACCTACAATAGTTTCCTAACTGTTAACATTTCACTCCATTTGCCCTCACTTGCTTTCTTTCTCTTTCCCCAGTCTCCAGACCTTATTAAAATTGTGCGAACTGTTCCAACAATATTTCTTTTTCCTTTCTGATCCAGGATTCCATCCAGGAAAATGTATTGCATTTAGTTGTCATGTTTCTTCTGACTCCTACAGTCTGAAATAGTTCTGTGGCAAGCAGCACTAGACAAAGGCTTTCCCGGACCACATGGCCCCCAAGACTTCCGCAATTAACATTTCCTAATGTTGTTGGAGAGTAGGCCTTTCTCGGCGCAGAGTCCAGGTCCTTGGCAACTCGAGCAAAGAATTGAACGAGATACCAGAGTAAAGCAGTAAAATAAGTAGTTTATTAGAAAAGACAGTACATCCAGACTAAAGGATGGCCCAAGGGCCCATTACCAAAGAGTGTGGAGGGGGCACATGCAAAGGTGAGGCTTAAAGGGGAGAAGCAGCAACAGAAGTGGCAGTAGCAGCCACGTGCGCTTCCCTCCCAGAACTTGGGGTTTTTATCCTTTTTCTCCAGGTTGGGCTGTTCTTCCTGGGCGTAGGACCACTTGATTGGCCCCTGTGATTAACAAGAGGTACAGTGTAGGTGTGTGTGACTGGTCTGATCTAGTTGGATATTTTGCGCCCATTTGCTCTTCCCGCAGGGGTAGGTAATTACAATACAAAGGGGAGTTTTGGGTGGAGAGGGGATGTCCCCCAGGCGGTCACACTGTGGGACGTGCAGGAATGCAGAGATCCAATGCCTACCTCTAACTGCCTGCCTAGTTTTCCTTGAGAGACATGATCCCCATAAAATCTCTATGGGAAGCTGAGGGACAGGAGGTCTCTTCTTCTGTATCTGCTTCCTGCTGGACAGGGGCGTAGAGCTGTCCTTGCCTATTGGGGTTCATGGAACTCTCACCCTAGCTGATCTCAGATGAGAGGAAGGGGTCTCAAGCTCCACCTGGAAGACCGTGTTGGCTTCTTTGCTTGTTGGGGTATCCCCTGTATCCTCAAGGCTCCTGAATGAGGACAAAAATATAAATCTGTTAGTTCTTATGAAACTTGTGGCTATTCAGTCCTCACTCAGGTGGTGTCAGTTGTCTGAACACAGAATGGGTTTGACATTTAGCTTCCTTGCCTGGGGGATATTAGGAAGTCTCAGGCTTTCAAATAGTTATCTGAAGCAGGGGTAGGAGATTTACTAATTTACAAAGCAATTAAGAAGCAAGGGGGATCTTCCTGTCAGAAAAGCAATCAAGGCCCAAGAGCTAAGAAACTAAAGAACTAGGGAGGAGACTTAACATTTTTATACTTAACATTTCTATAGAAAACATTAAAGTTTTTCAGTGGTGGGGGTTGGTGCTGCTCAGTTGGCCAGTAACACTAATTCCTACCTCACCCGGGAACAGGTCAGAAACTAACACAACGCCACATGCCCTAATACGGAATCCTAGCTGCTAACCTGGAAACCTCAGGGTATAAAGCTCCGAGTCCTGTCCAGATCAGGGCTCAGCCTCTGGATATGAATCTGCTGAGCTGCTGCCAGCATCAAATGCTGCTTCCCGCTCTGAGTCTTGGTGTCCCATCTCTATGTCTGAGTATCCCACAACATAACTGGGGGCTTCCCTGGGATACGGAGATGGCAATATTTTCCACCTCTCTTGTCCCCAAGGCCCGGATCCCCCGGAAGAAAGGGAACGCGAACTCCACTTGTTGCCAGCGGACCCTTGTCCTTCAGTGGGGACGTCTCCATGGGGGGCCAACCCGGGAGCACAACGGAACCCAGACGCCTGCGGTAACCAGCTTGGGAGCGCTGCCCGACCAGACAGGAAAAGACCCGGGTCCCTTAAAAGCAGCCTGTCCATCAGCGGACAGAAGGGGAGACTGATCACCTCCCTGAGTCACCCAAGTATCTCAATTTCTGAGAGAAACCATGACTCCCAGGAACTGGGCGGTGGGTGGAGAATGAATCTGTCTGAGTCCGTGTGAATGAGATGCAGTCTGTCTGAGAAGCGAGTGTTGAGTCCTGATCCGTGGGTCCGTGGTGAACCTCGTACAACTTAGGGTGGTATCGCTAAATTGTCTCGTGTGGGGGCCAGCCAAGTGGCTCAGTTGGTTAAGAGCTCGCTCAAGAGTGAGAGCTGAGTTCTGAACAATAGCAGTTTGATGCCCAGCCCGAGTTGAGCTGCCACTGAGCTGCCAACAGGTGGCAGGATGTCTCAGCTAAAAAAATAAAATTAAAGGGCCGGCAGAGTGGCGCGGTGGTTAAGCGGCCCAGGTTCGGGTCCCACATCTGAGGGCCAGTGACACTGCCCTCCAAAAATAAAATAAAATTAAATTAATAATAACAATAATAATAAATTGTCTTGTATGGTTTAGTGATCCGAATTGGGGCCTTATAACCGACGCACCAATTGCTAAGAGGCGCCTAAAACATCCCCACGAGGGGATGGGCCGGCGCGAGGGGATGGGCCGGAAACGAACAAAGCAAATCTCTGAGTGGTCGTGTGTTGCACTGATTTCGGGTGGTTGCCATGAGTGGGCAACAGAGTACCCAGACTCCATTAGGGTGTATGTTAAAGAATTTTAAGAAGGGGTTCTCAGGAAATTATGGTCCTAAGATGACCCCCCCCCCAAAAGCTCTGCACGTTCTTTGAAATTGATGGCCGTCATTTGGTGTTGAATGGCCAAGGGAGGGAAGCTTCCACAGGGAGTTCATTTGGAGAGTCTACCTCATCGTTGCTGGCAGCCCCAGTCACCCCGACCAGTTCCCCTATATCAAATCATGGGAGGCCATTGTATGTACTCAACCCCTTTGGTTGAGGTCCTGTTTGGAAAATCAGAGTAGGGTTCATTTAATTCGAGCTATGGTCTCCTCCCAGAAGCCACCTAAGGACAAAACAAAGGACCAAAGTCTGTCTTGCCTTCAGACCTGGAGGAGACCCTGCCACCCTATTCTCCTATCTACCCACCCTTTCCATGGGCCCCTGAGCTGCCAGCCCAGCCTTCAGTGCCGTCCTCGCTGGCCTTATCATCTCCACCTGCTACTCCCTTTCTGGACCCTCTCGTTATGATGCCACCTCCAGACCTGACCCCATACAGGCCCACAGATGGTGGCTGCAGACAAAGAACCCTGAGGCTGATGCTCTCCTGCACCCCCTATGGGAAATCAGAGGCCCGGTCTACTATGATCAGGATGGCCAAATTCAGGGAGGCTGACACATGTTTGTGTACCAGCCCTTCCCAACCGCCAATCTCTTAAATTGGAAAAATCATACTCCATCATACACTGAGAAGCCCCAGGCTTTGACTGACCTCCTTCAGTCAATCGTTCGAATGCATCGGCCCACCTGGGCTGATTGTCACCAACTCCTCTTAAGGCTCTTCAACACTGAGGAATGCAGGCGAGTCACCCAGGGAACCATAAAGTGGCTGGAGGAGCATGCCCTACCGAGGACCTTAAATATTAGCCAGTTCCTCGAAGTGGTGACCAAGGTGTATGTCAACCGTGACCAAGAAGCTCGTTGAGAAGCAGATATTGGAAGATAAAGAAAAGGGTGGACTTGCTTGCTGCTGCATTTGTTGAGCAGACCGGGATCCCAAGATGAAATGCCATTCCTAACCTGGGACCACCCCAGCGAGGGTGATGTCAGGGGACCACCCACCGGGAGACCAAGGCTGGGACAAGACCAATGTGCTTACTGCCAATAACGATGCCACTGGATAAATGAGTGTCCTCAGTGGTTGGGAAGAATGCCAACAGGTTCAAACCCCCATAGGCCAGGTCGAATCACTCATGGCCATTACCAGCCACCTCATCAGGCCGCAAATTCTTAGGGACAGCAGGCTTCTGTAGGATCTGGATCCCCAACTTCTCCACTATAGCCAAACCCCTTTATGAAGCCACAAAAGGGGGTGAACGTGAAACTTTCTATGGGAGTCTCCACAACAAAAGGCTTTTAATGAGATTAAACGGGCTCTCACTTATGCCCCTGGGCTAGGGCTCCCGGAAATCACCAAGCCTTTCTTTCTGTACCTTCATGAACATACGGGAATGGCAGTGGGAGTCCTTACCCAACTGTTAGGGGATTGGCACCAGCGGTAGCCCAACTCTCAAAACAGCTCGACTCAGTGGCATTAGGATGGCTACCTTGCCTGAGGGCGCTCGCAGCAATGATCCTCCTAGTGTCTGAGGGCGACAACCTGACTCTGGGTCAGGAATTAACTGTCCGGGCTCCGCGCTCAGTCTGAGCCCTATTAGATCATAAGGGACACTATTGGCTTACTAACTCCTGAATTGCCAAATATCAAGGGCTACTATGTGAAAACCCACAAGTCTGCCTTGAGATAGTATGGACACTAAACCCAGCCACTTTACTGCCTGTAGGGCCTGGGCCCCCAGACCATGACTGCATCAAAGTCATGGATGAAGTGTTCTCCAGTAGACCGGACCTGACCGATCAACCTCTTACGGATTCCGAAGTACTATACCGATGGCAGCAGCTATGTCCAGGAAAATGGGTGGTTGGTTGGATACGTTGTGGTGACACTACATACTACCATTGAAGAGAAACCCCTCCCACAGGGGACCTTGCACAAAAGGTGGAGCTCATCGCCCTGACTTGGGCCCTTCAGCTAGCAGCAGGGTTAAGAGCCAATATTTATACTGACTTTAAGTATGCTTTCACTACTCTCCATGTTCATGGGGCTTTATACAAAGAAAAGGGATTAATCAGTTCAGGAGGGAAGCAGATTAAACATGGACAAGAGATTCTAGATCTCCTAGAAGCAGTATGGAAACCCAAGAAGGTAGCAGTCATACACTGCAGGGACCACCAAAAAGGCAATGCCATCACAGCTTGGGAGAATCGCAAGGTGGACCATGCAGCCAAGTTAGCTGCAGCCGAAGAAACCTTCGAACTTTCAACATTAACAGCCTCTCTCCCAGCTCTTTGGCAGAATGGGATCCCAAATATTCCCACCAAGAAGAGGCCTGGTTCAAGACTGAAGGGGTAAGCTGTTTCCATAACAGATGGGAATTTCGAGATTGCCATATTGTTATATGAGAAACCATAGCCCAGGCCTTCATAAAACAATTTCATCAGTGGACCCACTTAGACTACCCTAGAAATGACCCTCAGTAGGTACTTTTATGTACTCTGACTCTCCTGTATCTCGCAAGTAGTCTGTGAACAATGCCTTGTTTGTCCCCTCAAGATCACTATCTGGAGGAAGATGGCCAGCAGTGTTACCGGTCCTTAGGAGGAAATCATCAGCCCCACTTTGGTCTCATGGGAAGCTGACCAATCCACGCGTGGTCGGACCTTGAGGAATTCTCCCTTGCAATATGCATACTCCAAGGACTCTGATCCCTACCCTCACCCTTTTCTCCTTAGTCAAGGACAGTATCGCCACCCCCTGCCCTAAATCGTGCTTCTAGTCCTTTCGGATAGGGACAACATCTCAGGTAGCATTTGTCTTCTACACTTACATGCCTGCCCAATGCTATCGGGGTAAAATTCTTTAGGCTTGTACCTGCGCTGAAGAGATCTTACTGGTCCTGCCCCATTCCTCTAAAATCAATAGCTGGCCATAATTGCCCAGGGGCCAAAAAAGCCAATCAGGTTATCTGTTGGACCTGCCATACCCACATCAGATACTCTGATGGGGGAGGCATCCAAGATCAGGCCCAGGAAGTCTCTTAATGTTATAGCCCAGCCACTTGGACTCAAGATGGGATTTGGGGATATCGTATCCCCATCTACATGCTCAACCGTATCATCAGGTTACAGGCTGTTCTAGAAATAATGACCAATGAAACTGCAACAGTTTTAGAGCTCTTTGCTACCCAACAGACCCAGATATGGGCCAGTATTTACCAGAACCGCCTAGCACTGGACTACTTAATGGCTGAAGAAGGTGGTGTCTGTGGCAAATTCAATCAATCAGACTGTTGTTTACAGATTGATGACAGTGGCCATCTCTGCCATTGCCACAAATATTAGAAAACTTGCCCATGTCCCAGTTCAAAAATGGACAGGATGTGACCCCAAAAGCCTCTGTGGAGGATGGTTCTCCACCCTTGGGGTGTTTAAAGCATTAATTGGGATCATCCTCCTGCTCCTTGGAACATGCTTCCTTTTACCCTGCCTTCTCCCCCTTTTCATTCGTTCTGCCTCTTCCCTCATAGAGGCCATTGTAGAACGTAAAACTGCTGCTAATGTCCTCATGTCATGGAGGTACCAAACCCTCAGCCAACAACCCATTGAAGGAGATGATGCTCTCTTACCCATGTATGGGTTCGAGCATCAAATAGGGAATGAGGCAGGGAGCCCTAGACAAAGGCTTTCCTGGGCCACATGACCACCAAGATTTACACGATTAATATTTCCTAATTTCTACTTCACCCGGGAATCAGCCAGAAACTAACACAATGCCATATGTTGTCACATGGAATCCTAGCTGCTAACCCAGAAACCTCAGGGTATAAAGCTCACAGTCCTGTCCAGATTGGTGATCAGCCTCTGGATATGAATCTGCTGAGCCCGTGTAGCATTAATAAATGCTGCTTCCTGCTCTGAGACTTGGTTTCAAGTCTCTCTGTCTGAGTATCCCACAGCAGTTCCATAGTCTTTTCTAGTCTTCCATGTCCTCAACAGTTTTAGAAACTATTGGTTTTACATTTTCTGAGACCATCCATATGTTTCCTCAGGACTGGACTCAGGCCCTGTTTTATTAACAGGAATACCCCAGAAATGATGCTACGCTCTACTCAGTTTATCGCATCAGAGGACACACAATGCCAATCTGTCTGTCACTGGTAATGTTAACCTTGATCACCTGGTCATTTTGGTGTCTGCAGGTGTACCCACCATAAGGACGTTAATTTTTTTTTCTTTGTAATTAATTAGTATTTTGTGATGAGATATCCTCAGATTATGCCAACATTCTGTTCCTCATCAATCCTCCATTTACCACACATAGCCTCCTGAATCAACCATTAGTGTCATGGTGGCCAAATAGTGATTTTCTATTTCCATCAATCTTTTTATTTTTTTTAAAGATTTTTTTTTAATTGGGGAATTGGGGTGGGGAACAGCATTGGGGAATGGGGGAAGGGTAACAGACAAGTTGCTGTCCTTTTGTTCTTCAGTCTAGTTGCGGAGGACGTTGCTTCACTGGCCCATGTTGTTATCCTCATCACGCTCTTGCCAGATAAGGCAGATCGGTTGCCGGCCTCTGGATGGTTGCTCACCGTGGCTACTGGCAGCTCACGCTGGCTGCCAACCACTCACACTGGCTGCCAGCCACTCACTGTAGCCTATGGCAGCCCACTGCAGCAGGGGCTGCAGTGTACACCGTCGCCGGGGCTCACACAGCCCAGCTCCAGGTGGAGCTGTTGTTAGCTGTAGAGGGCAGTGTCGCTGGCCCTCATCTGTGGGATCCGAACCGGAGCTGATGGCATCCCAAAACCAGCTCTTAACCAATGCGCCACTTGGCCGGCCCTCCATCAATCTTTTTATATTTATTAGTTGTCATTCTAGCATAAAGAAGAGAAAGGATTCTCCCCTGTTCCAGCTATTTATTGCTGTGTGTCCAACTATTCTCAAAATTAGTGGCTTAAAACAACATTTACCTAGCTCATGAATCTATATCTGGGCAAGGTGATATATCAACTGGGACTGGAAGATCCAATTCCAAAATGGCTCACTCAAAGTCAGCAGAGTGGCATGTTGGTTAAGAGTAGGCTTAGGAGTGCCAGCTCTGAATAGCAGGGCCCTGGATCAGATCCCACATGAGGGCCAGTGACACTGCCCCCTCTACAGCTAAGATGGTAAACAACAACCCTGGAGTTGGGCTGTTGTGAGTTGCTGGTGAAGGTGTAGGCTGCAGTGGGCAGCCATAAGCTACTGTGAGTGACTGGCAGCCAGCGTGAGTGGCTGGCAGCCGGTGTGATCTGTCATGAGTCACCGTGAGTGGCCATCCAATGGGTGGCGACTGATCTGCTTTAGACTGGAAGAGTGCAATGATCATAATACCAACATGGGCCAGTGAAGCAAAATCCTCCACAACTAGACTGAAGAACAAAAGGACAGCCATTGGTCTGTTTCCCTTCCCCAATTCCCGAATACTCTTCCCCTCCCCCAATTCCCCAATAAAATCTTAAAAACAAAACAAAACAAAACAAAAAAACCAAAATGGCTCACTTACATGGCTGACAAGTTGGTGCTGGCTTTTGGCTGGGACCTCAGCTCAGGCTGTCATCCAGAACCCCTACATGAGGCCTCTTTATGTGGCTGCTTGATTTCATCCCAGCACTGTGGCTAAGATTCAACAGCAAGCATCCCAAGAGAACAAGGTGGAAGTACATGACCTTTTTCTGACACAACTGCATAATTCACATAGTTTTGATTTCACTGTACTCTGTTGATTGAGGCCATCACTAGTATTCATCTAGGTTCAAGGGGAGGGGACATTGCCCTTACCAATCAATGGTAAGATTGTTAACATCACGTTGTAAGAACAGCATGTAGGATAGAATATACTGTGGTAGGCATCTTTGTAAAATGCAGTCTGCCCCATCCCCCATTTATTTATTCATTTATTTTTATATCAATATGGACTCATGGATTTTTATTTTATATAATTGGTTGTAATACATTGCTATCGTTATTTATTTTGATGCTCAAATTGTCCCTAATTTGACCATTGGGAGCCCCTTTCAATGTGGTATCTGTGTCCTTTTGACATGTTTACATTATTCTTTGAGCACTTCCTTTAGTGGAGAATGACATATAGAAACCATGATCTGAGCCCTTGGTGTGCTCATTGCTAATGGTTGTCATTGCTTCTAGGCCCTCTTACAGACAGAGCTAAGAAATGTATCTATGTATATACATACATACACATATACACACACACATACATCTATAATTGTATCTCCATCTCTGAGTATATATATTTAAAAATCATGGGTTCATACCAAAACCTCCTATTTCAACTCAGAATCTTGGGAGTCAGTCTAGTCTTCCTCTTTCATATGTTTTTTGTATCTTCTCTAACAGTGAGAATATTATCTTCAATATACTCCTCACTTATTTGCTCAATTAATGTAACTAGTCTCCCAACAACACTAGCTTTCTTCTCCACCTGCCAATTCTGTACTTTAATATTGTGGGCCAACTGAGTAACCCCCCTCCGAAATACTTTTAAGTTTTCTTTCCTATATAAATGTTAAGTCTCCTCCCTAGTTTCTTATTTTCTTAGCTCTTGGTTTTGATTACTCTTCTAATCAGTTTCTGAATCCTAGACTAAAGATTGCTCCTTGCCTGAATCATAGGTGTCTCCTATCCCCCTGCTTCTTTTTTTTTTTGAGGGCAGTGTCACTGGACCTCATATGTGGGACCAAACCGGGGCCGCTGGCTTCCCAAGCCAACACTTAACCACTCAGCCACTCGGCCGGCCCTCCCCCCTGCTTTTTGATTGTGTGTAAATCAGTATTCAAATGCTAAACAATAGATTGTTCCTGCCCCAGCTTTAGATAACTACTTAAAAGGCTGTGACTTCCCAACATTTCCTAGGCCATTCTGGAATTAACTCTTGGATAATCCTATACCAGAGAATAAATAGGTTTTAACATTTCCCCAGGCAATTAAATTTGTTGATTGTAAAATTTATTTTTCCTCATTTAGGGGTCTTGGGGATACAGAGGGCACCCAAAAAGATTGCTAGTCATAACCAAAGAAGCCAGCCTGGTCTTCCAGGTGGATCTCAAGACCCCTTCCTTTCATCTGAGATGAGCTAAGGTGAGAGTTCTGTGAACCCCCAATGGGCAGGGACAGCTCTATGACCCTGCCCAGCAGGAAGCAAATACAGAAGAAAAGACCTCCTGTCCCTCAACTTCCCATAGAGATTTTATGGTGATCATGTCTCTCAAGGAGAAAACAAGGCAGGTGGGATGCCTGAGTGGCACGGGGTTAAGCACTGGCTTCGGAAGCCAGCAGCCCCGGTTCGGGTCCCATATGTGAGGGCCAGTGACACTGCCCTCAAAAAAACAAACAAACACACACAAAAAAAAAACAAAAACCAACAAGGCATGCAGTTAGCAGCGGGCAGCGGGTCTCTTCATTCCTGCACATCCCACAGAATGCTCAGGTGACCTCCCCTCTACACCCAAAGCTTCTTCTCATTGTAACTATCTACCCCTACAGGGAAACAAACGGGTACAAAATACCTGACTGGATTAGACCAGTAACTCACACCTGCACAGTAGAGGCCGTAACTACCTTCATTTTACCCGGGCCTCATTATACCATTATTATGATATCATACATATGACCAGAAGTTCATTAATATCATTATAACAGACTGAATTCTGGGAAGGAACATTCACAGTCTAAAGAAATGAGATAATAGCCTGTTGTCAATTACAGGAGTCAATCAAGTGGTCCCACACACAGAGGGGAACAGCCCACTCTAGAGAAAGGGCATAAAAACTCCAAGTCCTGGGAAGTTGACCTTTTGGACCACTTTGCCCTCTTTTTGACTGCTTCTTACCTTTTCATCCCTTCCTCTCTTTTTTGAGCCTCACCTTTGCACGTGGCTCACTCCAAACTCTTTGCAATGTAATTTCTCTTCTAATGATGGGCCGTTGAGCCCATCCTTCACTGCTAGGGACCACTTCCATTTCTTTGAAATGTACTATTAATGTAGGATATTCCTTGTACCGGGATCATAATCTTGTGAAGCTGAAGAATGGAGACACAGACCAGAGAGGTAAAGTTTACAGCAGAGGATAGTTGATTAGAGTAGAAAGTAACAGTTCCCAAAATGAGAGGGGGTCCTGACTGGGTTGCCCACTAGTTAGGGCAAAAGCCTTGGTTTTTATACCTTTTGTATGTCTGGGGAGGCAGGCCTCTTGGCACTAATATCAGATTTACATTGTTGCCTAGCCCAGAGGCAGCATTTTCTCGAAACTGTCTAATTTCCTTAGAGCTTACTCAGCTTAATCAATGTCTCTGCTCTGAGAGGAGCATGTTAGCAGAGACTGGTGTTGAAGAAAAGGACTCCTGCCAGTCTTGTTTTATGTGAACTAACCTGTCTTAATCCCCCACTCTGGAGCTGAAACTTCTGACTTCTTTGTTATAAGCGTTGAGAAAAAACCATCTGCTCCTTCACCATCCAAGTTTGCCATTTAAGCAGGGTCCTGTGACTTAAACCTATCAGACAGCTATTAATATTATTTCTCCTGGCTCTGTTATGGTTTCGACCCTGATTCCCTCTACCATGGCAATTTCCCTGACTGCCTGTAATTTTCCTATCTCACTATCCCTTCTAATAAACTACTTTTTCACTACTTTATTCTGGTATCTCATTCAATTCTTTGCTCGAGATCTCAAGCACCTGGACTTTGAGCTGAGAAGGGCCCACTCTCCAACAACACTACCACCAGCATTCTGCATTCTCAGGTATCAGCAGGCACACCACCAATGTGCTTCCATGTGACATCCTGTACTGCTTAAGCACCACATATGTTTGGGTACCTACAGGCACACCTCTAATGTATCTCTGTTCAGTTCCTCTCTTACCCCGCTTACCATCCCATGTCTTTGTGTGCCAGTGGGCATGCTATTGACATCCCTCCATATAGCACCTCCTGTCTTCCTTCCTAGCACTCTACATCTTCAGTAACCAACAAGCACTGATGTGTCTCTATGTGGCTGCCCTCTTCACTGTCACTGACTCCTCCAAGCTGGAAGGAAAGATGGTAAGGGAAAGTAATTTTATTTTTAACATGATTGAAACTGACCAATACATGGCCCAGAGTCCACTGTCTTTGAACACCCACACTAGTTCCATTTTAATCATCTTTCAAAACTGCAAACTTGATCTTGTTCTCCTACTTAAAACCCTTGAATGACTTTCCATCCCTTAGGGTAAATTCCCCAAACCCTAATATGGCCTCTAAGACCCTACCAAAATTTGACACCCTGCATACTTCTCCAGTATCATCTGTTATATTTCCCTGGATTCAGTCAGTTTCCCAGAACAGAATACTCTAATCTCCTCCCTGGAGTGTATAAATCTGGCTGTCAGTATTTTGGGAGCTGAGCCAAGGAAAGGGACTGGAGGTCTCAAAATTTCAAATGCAGACTTTAACTTAATCCCCATTTTCAGAATGGCATCTCAGTGGGCTCTGTGGGAGAAGAACAAACATTCCTCTACCCTCAAGATTCTTCTCGATGGTCTAATAATCAAATAGACATGAGACAGATTAGAAAGAGAAAATAACCAAATTTAATACATAAATATGAGACAGTCAGAGACCCCCACATGCACAGAGATTCAGAGATACATAAGACATCCTGAGCTAGGGCTGATAAGAGTCATTGGGGGCTTCAAAGCCCTTGGGGGCTTCAAAGAGTCATTGCAGGAAGATAAGAAATAGCTATTTTGTAAATAGAAATGTGCCCTGCCCTATAGATAGGTCAAAAGAAGATCTCTGATAATCTCTTACTATGGGCAAGGCCCCTAATTCAAATTCTTCCAGGAAGTTAAAGGGAAGGGCAGAAATTTCTGTTGAGCCTGAGGCTAAAGTTGCCTTTATCTCAAAGTAATCTGCATAACAATGAGGCTCGTCTTGGGATGGCTCATTCTGAACCCACAACCCTCAGCTGTACTTGATTTTAATGTCCCATCTTCAGCTGGGATGGAGGAAGGGATCTGAGGACTAACAGCTCCTTATAAAAATGTCCAATCATCCTGATTTCAACACCATACCAAAATGCTCACTTTCAGAGATATCAGGTACCTTCAGTTCCTGAGCCTTTTGAGGTTTGCAGTACAAACAGCTTCCTTACGTTTCAGCTGTCTCAGTCTGCTAAGTCAGTTACTACTTGTTTATCCATTTTTTAGTTTTCATACATTGTGGAGAGTGGGTAGGGGTGTGCTGTCTTACCTTTTGTCACGTGTCCTCCTGTTTTCTTGGTTCTCATGGTGTTTTGGCCTTTTAATTCCTTCAGTCTTTTTTGTAGAGTCTCAAGAAGGACCTAAGTGCTTGTGTTCAATTTGCCAGGTTTAACTGGAAGTGGAGTTTCAAATAGCAAATACCCTGGCTCTTTTAAAAGTAGACCCTGTGAACAAAAATTGGAGTTTAGTGAATTGTATGAGTTCAGAACAAGTTAGCCCAACCTGTGACTGTGGTATGCAGATTATTTTGAGAAGGCAACTGAGACCCTGCAGACTCATGAAAACCTTTTACCTCTCCCTTAAAGAATTTAAATTAAAAGGCCAGCCAAGTGGTGTGTTGGTTAACAGTTGATTTGGGATGCCAACTCTGAGCAGCAGGGCCCTGGATTGGATCCCACATGAGGTCCAGTGACATTGTACCCTTTACAGCTAAGATGGTGAAAAACAGCTCAACCTGGAGCTGGGCTGGCGAAGGCTTAAGCTGCAGTGGGGCTGGCTGGCAGCTGGTGTGCACTTTCGTGAGCTGCCATGAGCTGCTGTGAGTGGTCCTCCAGTGGCTGGCGAGCGACTGCCTCACCTGGGAAGAGCACAATGATAATACCAACATAGGCCAGTGAAGTGACATCCTCCACAACTAGACTGAAGAACAAATGGACAGCAACTTGTCTGTTCCCCTTCCCCGATTCCCCAATAAAATATTTTTTTAAATAAAGGAATTTAAATTAGGGGCCTTGCCTATAATAAGAGTTATTGATGCAGGCCAAGCGAGTAGCCCCTCGCACTCCCACCCCACTGAACAACTTTTAAATCTCCTCTTCCCTAGTTTCTTTGCCCCTGGCTTTGATTAGTCTTCTAATCAGTTTCTGAAACCTATACTAAAGATTGCCCCTAGATTGAATCACAGAATACTTCTCACCCACCCTGGCTTTAGATAACTACTTAAAACCTGTGACTTCCCTACATTCCCCAAGCCATTTTGGACCTAATTCTTGGATAATCCCATCCCAGAGACTAAATAGGTTTTATTGTTTCCCAGGGCCAGTATACTTGTTGATTGTAAACATTAAAGCCTAATGTTCTTTCCAAACCCATAGCCACCCTACATCAATAGATTTGAGCTCTGCTCTTTAAGAAATTCATTAATTAAAATCTATTTTTCCGCCTGGCCGAGTGGCGCAGTGGTTAAGCGCTGACTTGGGAAGCCAACGGCCCCGGTTCAGGTACCACATATGAGGGCCAGTGACACAGCCCTCAAAAAAATGTATTTTCCTTATTTAAGGGCCTTGGGGATACAGAGAGTACCCCAGCAAGATTGCCAGTTCCAACCAAAGAAGCAAACATGGTCTTCCAGGAAGATCTCGAGACCCTTTCTTCTCAAGTGAGATCAGCTAGGGTGAGAGTTTTGTGAACCCCAATAGGCAGGGACAGCTCTACACCCCTACCCAGCAGGAAGCAGATACAGAAGAAAAGACCTGTCCCTCAGCTTCCCATAGAAATTTTATGGGGACCACATCTCTCAAGGGGAAATCTTGGCATGCAGTTAGAGACAGGTATTGTGTCTCTGCATTCCTGCATGTCCCACGGAATGCACTGCCCAAAAGACCTCCCCTCTCCACCCAAAACTTACTTTTTCTTCTAATAAACTCCTTTTCTAAAGAGATGAGATCAATCAGGTGGTCCCACACCCAGAGAGGAACAGCCAATTCTAGAGGAAGAAGGGATAAAAACACCAAGTCCTGGCTAGTCAATGCCTTTTGAGCTTCCTTTGTTTGGCCTGCTCCAAACTCTTTGGAGTGTACTTTCTTTTCTAATAATGGCCCTTGAGCCATTCTCTTCTGCTCAGACCTGCTTCTGCTTCTTGGAAATGTATTTTTACTTCTAATAAACTCCTTTTTTGCAACTTTACCTCTGATCTGTGTCTCCATTCTTCAGTTCCACAAGACCATGACCCTGGCTCAAGAAATATCCTACATCATTATCACCAGAAATAATTTTTATGGCCTATTTATAGGGCAAGGCAAACTTCGCATTATTGACCATCTGCTCTTATCATCCTGCAAACAACCTTCATCCCCTCTGAAGCCCCAACGTGACTTACCTCATCATGCCATATATACTGCATTTTTCTTTTCTGTCTCTGAGCCTTTCATGGATGTGCGATCTCTAACTCTTTCATGTATGTGAGGTTCCTATACATACACATGTAATTCAATTTGGTCCTTGTCTCTTGTCAATCCAATTTGTCTCATGTGGTTTTAATTATTAGACTTGCTGAAAGACCCTTGAGGGGAAAATTTCTCCCTCCCTAATAGAATCATGAAATATTACAACTAGAAACATTTATCCAGACCAGTGGTTCTTGTTTTGTCTGTTTGTTTTTAATAGACTTTATTTTTAGAGCAGTTTGAGGTTTACAATGAAATTGAGAGGAAGGTATAGAAATTTTCCATATACTCCAGTCCCCACACGTGCATAACCTCCCCATTATCGATATTCCTCACCAGAGTGGTGCATTTGTTACAATCGATGAACATACATGTACACATCATCACCTTAGTCCATAGTTTACCTTAGGATACACTGTTGGTGTTGTACAGTCTATGGGCTTAGACAAATGTATAATGACATGTATCCACCATTACAGTGATGTAAGATATTTCTTGTACCAGGGTCGTGGTCTCGTGAAGCTGAAGAATGGAGACATGGACCAGAGATGTATGTAGAGTTTGCAGCACAGGATAGTTTTATTAAAACAAGAGAAAGGTTACAGCTCCTGAGTGGGTGGGGGTACCCAGTAAATGGTACCCAGAAAATGGAATGCCCTCTAGTTAGGAAAAAAGGCTTGAGTTTTATAATTTTTTCTGCCTGGAAGGGGGAATGCTGAAATATGGGTGCCTGTTATTAAGGGGTTTATCAGGTTTGTTCTGTTGCTAAGCCCTGGGGAGGCTTTTCGTACTGTCCTCCAAAATGGCCTTGTTGCTGTGGGGCATGACTGATGTCTCTGTTCCAGTATGAGGGAGTTAACCTATAATTTAAAAAAATGACTAGTGTAAGAAATGGCTAGTGTTTTATCTTTTGTTCAGTCAACCAGGGAATTCCTGACTACCTGACGTTATACTTGTAAGGAACTCTTCGACTGGAAAGCCAGTTAAGCCATGCAGTAATGTGCGCACACCCCACATCCTGCTTGGTGCAATACCCAGTGGGTAATATATCATCCATATCCTGTTTGGCACAAGTAGAAGTTTTCCGTTGCTGCCAGCCATTGCCCCCTGCTGTTGCCCCCAGCTGTTGTCCCCAGCCATTGCTACCAGGCTTGCCACCACCAGTTGTTGCCAGTGGTTATTTACTCCACCCTATAAAAACTAGACCCTTCCCTTAGTTGGGGCTGACGCCTCTCATGGCTCAGCCTGGCAGGTTAATAAAATTGTTTGCTTGAATACTGGCGTCTCTCACTCCCTCTCTCCTCTGTGAACCTTATGTTTGGTGCTAAAACCTGGGAGGGGCAAGACCAGGAAAGTGCTGGATTGCACTTACCCTCCTCTGCCTCCCTCTGGTTTAATCCTGCTCTGGTCTCCCTCCTGGATCTGACCTGCTGGAGTGACACCTGTAGGGAGATCTCTTGCTTCCATTGCTGACCCCCTGCAGACACCACTAGACATCTATACCTCCTATTTGGGTGAGCACAGATTTCCTATTTTCATGTGGGTCTTCTGTCCTCTGTCTCGGCTCGTCAGTCCAAGACCTAGCACTAGGCCAGAAGACTCTCTCAGCCCACGGGCCTCAGCCCTCTCAGACTGGGGATGCCCATTCTGGGAGCAGTCCCTCATTCTCTCTGGGGTAGAATATTGAGAGGGGGGACGCCTTCTCTCCTTATTCTCCTCTTAAAAGGACTACCTCTTCTCACCCTTCTCACACTCTTTTTCTTTCTATGGGGGTCTCTTCTTCACTCCTCTGGGCTGCCTCCTTTGCAATTTGTATGTCCTCGGACTCTGGAGTGAGATCTGGCCCAAGTGATTAATTTTCTTCTGTAACACAGCCTGGCCCCAATATAAATTGGATAATGGGTCTCAATGGCCTGAAAACGGGACCTTTGGCCTCAACACCCTTAGGAACTTGGACAATTTTTGTCATCGCAATGGAAAGTGGTCAGAGATTCCCCGTGTTCAAGTCTTTGCTCTCTGTTCCCACCCTTCCCTCTGCCAGTCCTGTTCCACCTTCCAAATCCTCCTTGCCCACCCAAAGCACCCTCTTTCCTCTGAGGATGACAACTCAGTTTTTTTTTTTTTTGTTTTTTTTTTGAGGGCAGTGTTACTGGTCCTCATACGTGGGACCAAACCGGGGCCACTAGCTTCCCAAGCCAGCACTTAACCACCGCGCCACTCGTCCAGCCCTACACCTCAGTTTTCAACTCAGCTGACCACTATCTCCCTCCCACTGCACCCCCATCTTGTTGCCAGCCATCATGCCCCTACATTTCTGAGCCCCTTCGAGCTCATGTATGGTAGGCCTTTTCTGTTAGGAAACATCCCTAACCAGACATCCCCCTTGAGTGACTACATACCAATCCTAAGTTTAATTAGAAAACTTCTTAGGGAACATGCAAACCAAGCTCTCCCTCAGCCCCATGAAGGTCCTCATCCCACTTCCTTCCTCCCTGGAGACTGGGTTTTCATTAAGGCTCTTCACCCAGCTGATCTCCAACCAAAATGGATTGGACCTTTCCAGGTCATCCTCAACATCCCCACAGCTGCTGAGCTCTCGGGCTCTTCTTGGTTCCATATCTCTAGGTTGAAGAAAACTGAAACCGGACCAAAGGCCCCCCCCCATCCAGAATCCCACCCCAAGGACCGGTAACCGAGATACTCCAGTACTCTCCTGGGGCTGACCAAAGACCAACTCACTGCCATCCCTGAAGAAACAGCCCAATTAATGGTAACCCCTGTCCATGTCAGACTTCTCAGGGCCCTCTTTGCTCCCACTGCCCCTGTGTTAGATACCAAGGATCCCGACCTGACGGCACCCTCTTACCTGTCTCCTATCAGATCTCAGAGGTACTCTCTACCATCCCCCTTAATCTTCGTCACCAAGTTCTTATACACCTCTTCACAGCACATCTTCAGGGCGAACTTGATTACCCATGGAAATTAATCAGTCACCTGATAGACCCTTATGGGGAGGTCACTCAGGGACAAGACCTACACAATATCCTCCCTTCCTCTGACTCAGGCTAATCCTACTATCTTCCACTCAACCTGGGAATGAAGGACTCCCCATCCACTCCCTTTTAACAGCCACTCATTTGGAACTTTCCCTTAATCTCACTCAGGCACTACTTCACCATGCCAACTCTTCACTTGCCCCAAATTGTTGGGCATGTGTCTCCCTGTCCTCCTAGCCTACATGGCATTACCTATCCTACTAACCATGGCCCCCGGTTCAACAACCCGGCTGGCCTTCACTGCCCAAAAGGGAGCCACCTTCTTTGAGCATGCCAACTCCCTACTTGGAAACTACCCATCCTCCACTGCTAACTGAGCCTCCCTCCTCTTTCAGGCCTACATGAACACCCCTAAATCCCAGGCCCCAACCCCCCCAATTCATGGCCCTGTTACCCTTGATACCCCTCTTGTTTCTATGGCCCCTTTCTGCTTCACGAGTTCCAATGGACAGGTTCCTATAGGGCAGATTCCCCGGGACCAATGTAATCTCACTGTACCTATCCAACAACCCAATGACTGGGAAAACCACTGGATAAATTACCAGGTCTCTCCTGAGGCTAATGGCCTCTTTATACAAACTGGAGTCCAGTGGAAAATATCCTCTTCATCACCATTTTTCCATACACGTATCAACCTGCTTACCCAAGACAGGAGTCTTCTTCCTATGTGGGACCAATACCTATCTCTGCCTACCCACCAATTGGACAGGGACCTGCACCCTAGTTTATCTGACCCCCAATATTGGCCTGGTACCCCCGGACCAACCACTCCCTATTCCGAGTATACAACAAATAAAACAAGAGGGCAGTCCAAGTCATTCCACTACTAGCTGCTCTTAGGATAACCACAGGTATGTTCTTGGAGCAGGGGCCCTAGGAACCTCACTCACTTACTTTCAGGCTCTCTCAGAGGACCTCCAAAACTGCTTAGATGAAATTCTACACACTCTAGTCAATCTCCAGGAACAACTTGATTCATTGGCCGCTATTACCCTATAGAAGCATAGGGGTCTAGACCTACTAACTGCAGTAAAAGGAGGACTGTGCCTGTTTCTTGATGAACAATGCTGCTTCTATCTCAATCTACCTGTCTTAGTTAGAGATGCAGCAAAAAAAACTCAGGGACCATGCACAAAAAATCCAAGGAAGACAAACCCAATGGAGTTCTTGGTTAACAACAAATTGGGCCTCTTGACTTCTTCCTCTAATAGGACCTCTAACATTCTTGTTTCTATTAGCTTTTGGCCCTTGCCTACTATGCCTTCTTACACGCTTCCTACAGGACCAACTCCAGGCTTTCTCCAACAACATGGTTTGAGATATGATGCTACTTGGTGATTATCATTGCTTGTCATCCACCTCAGAGCCCCACTGTACTCCTAACTCCAGCCCCTACCCCTGCTCTGATGTCGCCCCCTATCAGCAGAAAGCTCCACAAGTGAGACGCACTGCCCCTGTTCCTTAAAAATCATATCATAAAAAGGCTGGAATGTAAGTAACTGTTCACCCTGAAAGCCAGGTCAGCCATCCAGTAACGGGCGCACGCCCTGCACCCTGCTTGGTGCGATACCCAGCAGGTAATACATCATCCATATCCTGCTTGGCACAAGTAGTTTTCTATTGCTCCCAGCCATTGCTCCCAGCTATTGTCACCACCAGTCATTGCCTCTGGTTACTTACTCCACCCTATAAAAACTAGCCTTCCCTTAGTCAAGGCTGATGCCTCTCATGGCCTCAGCCCGGCAGGTTAATAAACTTGCTGGCTTAAATACCAATGTCTCTCACTCCCTCTCTCCTCAGCGAACCTTTCAATACTAACCTGTCTTAATAGTACAGAGTAGTTTTACTGCCCTAAGAATCCTCTGTGCTCCACCTATTCATCCTTATTAGCCCACAGAGGGCTAAACACACTGGGAATCCGTGGAGCTTCTTCAGGGCCCCAGGGAAACTATTTGAAATGTAATGATATTTTCTCTACACCAAACTTGGAGTAAAAGCAATGCTGGGAACACTTTCCAGTAAGCAAGGGAGGTCTTGTCTCTCTTTAGTCAACCAACAAAGCAGAAGAGATACATTAGATCTTTACTATTAGAGCTCTTCTATGCTAGAAGTTACCAAGGATACATGGGATTTGCCCTGAAGAGGTTTGTGATTAATTTGCAGGAAAAAAAAACATCCTGTCAACTAGGTCCTAACCTCTCTACAGGCATGGCCTTTGTCTTTTCCAGCCTCAGTGCATCTGGTCTCCTTCTGGGTACAATGCTAGTTATCTATGATTTGATTAAGGCTTCTATGTTGCATTATTTCCTCTCCCCAAAGGGGGAATAATGAGCACTGAATCAATGAAACCACATAGCCCCATGCCTGAGGTAAAGTGACTATATACATTTTGCCTGGAAACTCACTGTCTTTTGCAGAATTCTTTCACACTGATAAAGGTTAAATTTTGCTATTCTCCAGGCTCTTTTGAAAAGATCTCTTAACAAATGAGGAAGTTAACAATAAAACCCCTACTGTTTCTTTAGGCTTTGTAGTTTACTGTTAGCTCATTTAATCTCCTATCTTGCCTTTCTCCTGGGAGCTTTGTATAAAATGTTATCAATTCTCTCCAGAGGCAGCCATGTGTGGTGGTATAAACAGCATGAGACTGGAGTTTTCGCACCCACCTCTTCAAGTATCTGTGTCTTAGTAGGAAAGTTGCTTCTCCTCTCTGGGCCTAGAATTACATACATTCATAAGGAGGGAAGGGTTTGGATTCCAAAGAATCTGAGGCCCCTTTCAGTTTCTAATTGGAGTGCAGTGCCATTGTGTGGTTTCTGTTGTGGGCAAGTTGTTCTAAACCAAAGAGCAGGGACAGGATGCAGTCTGATGATCAGGGGCAGAAGAGTGGTTGAGCAGCTTTGCACATTTCTGGGTCCCTCACTCCCTGTCGTTAGATTTCCCAACCTGTTTAAGATCAAGATCCTAGGGCACTGCTGGTCTGCCCCCTATCACACACACCATGCTATTCAGGGTTTCTTTCCCAGGGTCTGCTTTAGAGCCAGTGGAAGATTTTTCAGAGGTCTCAGATCTTATTTTTTGCCCTTTTGACATCTGAGGCCTGAAAAGAACTTGGGTTGACTGCCTAGGCAGGCTTCCGGAGTCTGCAGCCTTAATGTCTTCCGGGGGCTGAGGCAGGGGTTGCCTGATCGAGTGGAGGCAATCATTGTTTGGGTATTGACTCAAAGGAGCAAGAGCCACAATGCACAGGAAAAAGGATGAGCTCACGATAGCTAAATGAAAAGATTCTTATCTTGGAAACAGTGGTTTCTTATGCAAAACAAGGGGCAGCAATGTGATTGTGCCCCATGGAGTACATTGAACAACAGGGATTTCAAAAGAAGAAGCTATTTTGCATACCTATGGGAGCAGCAGGGGGCCAGATTGTTCATTAATTTAAAAGGGGGTGGGGTGGGGCGGTGCTGAAAAACCCACGTTTACATGCTCTCACTTGTTGCTGAACCGAAATAATTCATTTGTCTTCCTCTCAGTCCCAGTTGATCATTTGGGAGACAAACGTTTTTTAACGTTAGCCACCTGTGGAGAAAGGAGGGGAAGAGAGAGGAGGAGGAAGAATGGGTGAAAGGATGGGGTGGGGAGGGGGGAGGTGTCACATGACTAGAACTACCGTGATCTCTCAGCCATTTCTATTTGATGTTCAAATGTATTGTACAGAAGTGGTCGGGTTTTGTAGCCTTCTTCTTCTCCCCCTCCCCTCATCTAGGAGATTGATCTTCCTAGTTCTGTTTGATACCATATGAAAGAAGTCTGAGCAAATCCCCACTGATGGGAGGAGGGGAAAGGAGAGACATAAAGAGGGTAGGAGAGGGAGAGGCCAGGAATCTGTCCTCTAAGGACAACCCCTCTATTTCCCCAGCTATGACATGAATTACAACTGTGACTGTCCTGGAAATTCCAGAATGTAGGTCACTCACTGAATGGGTAATGCCACAAGTGGAGAGTAGAGTTGAATGTGGTTGCAGGTGGCCTCCCACATATCTTTCCTACCAGCCAGACTGCTTTCCTTCTACCCACATCATCTTTTGATTTAGGAGTTAGATTGGTTTTCATTTATCACGCACTTTCTTTTCTTTTTTTTTTTTAAAGATTTTATTGGGGAATTGGCGGAGGGGAACAGCGTTGGGGAATCGGGGAAGAGGAACAGACAAGTTGCTGTCTTTTTGTTCTTCAGTTTAGTTGCGGAGGATGTTGCTTCACTGTTGGTATCGTCATTGCGCTCTTCCCGGATGAGGCAGATGGGTCGCTGGCCTCTGGATGTCGCTCACCGCGGCTATTGGCAGCTCACGCTTGGCTGCCAGCCGCTCAGGCTGGCTGCGGGCCACTCACTGCAGCCTATGGCAGCCCACTGCAGCAGGGGCTGCAGCCCACACCATCACCGGGGCTCGCACAGCCCAGCTCCAGGTGGAGCTGTTGTTAGCTGTAGAGGGCAGTGTCACTGGCCCTCATGTGGGATCTGAACCGGGGCTGCTGGCATCCCAAAACCAGCGCTTAACCAATGCGCCACTCGGCCGGCCCTATCACGCACTTTCATGTAGATTACTTCCTATGTTACCTTCTTTCACTATGTTGTTATATATATTTTAATTTAGGTTTACTTATTTGAACTTCTCAGGTACCTTGGGAGACAACTGGGTATTATTACTCCTGTCTTAGAAATGAGGAGACTGAGGCTCAGTCTCCTTAGAGACATCAAGTGGGTTACCTAAGGTCACACAACTTGTTGATGGGGCTCAGGGAAAGCTACCTCTAAACGTGCCAAAATGACATGTTGATTATTTTGAATTAAAGTTATTTGAGAAACACCTGATGTAAGAACACTTTTTGCTCCTGTTTTTGTCCCCTTAAAAGCAGGAGATAAATCTCCCTTGTGAAAGGTACCCTCCCTGTGATGTAGGATATTTGTCTTGTTCCGGGATCCTAGTCTCGTGAAGCTGAAGAATGGAGACACGGACCAGAGAGGTAACGTTTACAGCAGTAGAAAGTTTATTAATAGTAGAAGGTAACAGCTCCCAAAATGAGAGGGGTTCCCCAACTGGGTTACCTCCTAGTTAGGGCAAAAGGCTTGAGTTTTATACTTTGTTTCAGCCTGGAAGGAGGAATGCTGAAATACTGTTATCTGTTATTAAGGGATTTATCAGGTTTGTTCTGTTGCTCAGCCCTGGGGAGGCCTTTCGTAATGTCCTCCAAAATGGCTTTGTTGCTCTGGGGCATGACTGATGTCTCTGTTCCAGTATGAGGGAGTTACTCTATAATTTTGAAAGGAATGGCTAATTTAAGAGATAACCAGTTTTCTTATCTTTGCTCAGTCTACCAGGGAATTCCTGACTGTCTGATATTATACTAACTAACCTGTCTTACCTGCACCAAGAGTTATCCTTATCATGAGAGATAGGGAATTCAGGACTGAGAAGCCTGAATAGGAACATCCTTGTAAATTGTTCACTAATTTACTACCCTAAGCCCAAACTCTGCTTAGGGTAGTAAAGCCAGGACTGTTTCTTTGTCTCTTCAATTCCTCACAAATGTATTGTGTCTTTGTCTAAAGAATATAAAAGCTGTCTTCTTTGGATATTTTCTTAGGTCCCATTTCTGTGAGACCTCAGTATGTATGAATAATTTTTTTTCTTCTGGTAATATTTCTTGTGTCAATTTAATTATTAGACCAGTCAAAAGAACCAAGGAAAGTAGGAGAGGGAAATTTTCCCCCTCCCCAACATTGAAAATAGCTAAGTTAGAATTTGAAACCACAAACCTGACCCCTTAAACTGTGCAACACTAACTCTCCTCAATTTTCCCCATCTTCCCTAAATCATATTGGCACAACTATTACTCAAAAGGCAAACTTCCCAAGGTTGGCATTCTGGCAACAAGGGCAAGGATGCATGTCATATCTGAATGCCAGGAACTCTCCGCAATCATGCATACCTTCAGTATGGAAGACAAGCCAAGAAAGACAAGCCTTGTAGATCCCTTTTCTACTTCAGTCACTAATATGACTCATGTTTTCTTGTCATGCTTATTGAGGTAAAATTTTCATACAGTAAAATTCTCCTTTCTAAAGGAGGTATGACAAGTATGTACTGCTGTGTCACAACCAACAAAGTCAAGATATGGAATATTTTCATTCCCCCAAAAATTCTCTTGTGCCCTTTTGCAGTCAATCTTTGCCCCTATACCCAACCTTTGGCAACCTCTGATCTACTTTCTATTCTTATAATTTTGCTTTTTCCAGAATGTTATATAAATGGAATCATACAATATGTAGGTTTTAGGGTTTGACTTATTTTTTTTTTTTTTAAGATTTTATTGGGGAATTGGAGAGGAACAGCGTTGGGGAATCGGGGAAGGGGAACAGACAAGTTGCTGTCTTTTGTTCTTCAGTTTAGTTGCGGAGGATGTTGCTTCACTGTTGGTATCCTCATTGCTCTCTTCCCGGATGAGGCAGATCGGTCGCCGGCCTCTGGATGTCGCTCATCGCGGCTATTGGCAGCTCACGCTTGGCTGCCAGCCGCTCACGCTGGCTGCGGGCCACTCACTGCAGCCTATGGCAGCCCACTGCAGCAGGGGCTGCAGCCCACACCATCACCAGGGCTCGCACAGCCCAGCTCCAGGTGGAGCTGTTGTTAGCTGTAGAGGGCAGTGTCACTGGCCCTCATGTGGGATCCGAACCGGGGCCGCTGGCATCCCAAAACCAGCGCTTAACCAATGCGCCACTCGGCCGGCCCTTGACTTATTTTTTTGTTTAGCATAGTGCTTTTGAGATTCATCCATATCATCATTTCTGTTTATTGTGAAGTAATATTCCAATGTATGGATGTATTGTAGTTTTTTATATATATTCACCAGTTTAAAGACGTTTCGGCTGTTTCCAGCTTTGAGTGAAAATAAAGCTGCTATGAATATTTATGTACAGGTTTTTGCATGGACACATATCTTCATTTCTCTTGACTAAATACCTAGGCGTTGAATTTCTGGGTCATTGAATAAGTGTATGTCTAACTTTATTTTTAAAAGTACATCTAGGGCCGGCCGAGTGGCGCATTGGTTAAGCGCTGGTTTGGGGATGCCAGCGGCCCCGGTTCGGATCCCACATGAGGGCCAGTGACACTGCCCTCTACAGCTAACAACAGCTCCACCTGGAGCTGGGCTGTGCGAGCCCTGGCGATGATGTAGGCTGCAGCCCTGCTGCAGTGGGCTGCCATAGGCTACAGTGAGTGGCCCGCAGCCAGCGTGAGCGGCTGGCAGCCAAACGTGAGCTGCCAATAGCCGTGGTGAGCGACATCCAGAGGCCGGCGACCGATCTGCCTCATCCGGGAAGAGCGCAATGAGGATACCAACAGTGAAGCAACATCCTCCGCAACTAAACTGAAGAACAAAAAGACAGCAACTTGTCTGTTCCCCTTCCCCGATTCCCCAACGCTGTTCCCCTCCACCAATTCCCCAATAAAATCTTTAAAAAAAAAAAAAAAAGTACATCTAACTTTATTTTTTAAAAACCTGCCAAATTGTTTCCAAAGTGGCTGTACCATTTTGACTACCTACCAGCAGTACACAAAAATTCTCATTAATAATTGCACAAAGTCAACACTTTTAAATTTAGTGATTCTAATAGATACGAATTTTATCTCATTATAGTTTGGCCTTGCATTTTCCTAATGATTAATGATGTTGAATGTCCTGTCATGTGCTTATTTACCACCTGTATCTCTTCTTTGATGAAGTGTCTATTCCAATTATTTGCCCATTTTAAAATTGGGTTTTCTTTTAAAAATTTTATTGGGAAATTGGGGGAGGGGAACAGTGTTGGGGAATTGGGGGAGGGGACCAGTCAAGTTGTTGTTCTTCAATCTTTGTTGTAGAGGGCGCCAGTTGCCATCTGGCTTCCTGTCGGCAGCTCATGGCTTCTAAGGTCAAGGTACTGTGTTCAATCTTAGTTGTGGGTGGGTGTAGCCACCATCCCATGCAGGAGTTGAACCTGGCAGACTTGTTGTTAAGAGTTCATGCCCTATCCATTGAGCCATCTGGGCAACAGTTCAGCTAAAGGTACCGAGTTCAGTCTTTAGTTGCTGGTGGGTGTAGCCCACCATTGAACAGGCAATCTTGTTGTTTCACCAGCTGAGCCATCCTGCCACCTATAGGCAGCTCAGCGACAGCTCAGCTAGAGCGCAGCATTCACTGGCCCATGTGGAAATCGAACCGGCGCCCCTGTTGCTCAGAGCACGGACTCTAAACCAACTCTTAACCAACTGTGCCACTCAGCCTGCCCCCCTCTTTTTTTTAAAAAAAGATTTTATTAGTGAATTCAGGGAGGGAACAGCGTTGGGGAAATTGGGGAAGGGGAACAGACAAGTTGCTGTCCTTTTGTTCTTCAGTCTAGTTGGGGAGGACATCGCTTCACTGGCCCATGTTGTTATTATCATTGTACTCTTCCCGGGTGAGGCAGTTGCTCGCTGGCCATTGGATGTCAGCTCACGGTGGCTCATGGCAGCTCATGAAAGCACACTCCAGCTGCTGATGAGCCCCACTGCAGACTACACTGCTGCTGGCAACTAACGGCAGCCCAGCTCCAGGTGGTGCTGTTATTCACCATCTTAGCCATCACTGGCCCTCATGTGAGATCTGAACCGGGGCCCTGCTGCTCAGAGTTGGTGTCCCAAGCCAACTCCTAACCAACACGCCACTTGGCCAGCCCTGTTTGTTTTCTTATGATTGAGTTCTTTTTCTTTAATATTTTTTTAAAGATTTTATTGGGGTATTGGAGGAGGTGAACAGCTCTGGGGATCCAGGGAAGGGGAATAGACAAGCGGTTGTCCTTTTGTTCTTCAGTCTAGTTGTGGAGGACATTGCTTCACTGGCCCATGTTGGTATCATCATTGTGCTCTTCCTGGGTAAGGCAGATTGGTCGCCGGCCTTTGGACGGCTGCTCACAGCAGCTCTTGGCAGCTCACACTGGCTGCTGGTCACTAACTATAGCCTATGGTAGCCCACTGCAGCAGAGGCTGCAGATATGCCGTCCCAGGGATTCACAGCATCCCAGCTCCAGGTGGAGCTGTTGTGCACCATCTTAGCTGTAAAGGGCAGTGTCACTGGCCCTCATATGTGGGATCTGAACTGGGACTAATGGCATCCCAAGCCAGCTCTTAACCAACGTGCCACTTGGCCGGCCCAAAAAACTTTTTATTTTTTATTATTTTTACTTTTTTATTTTTTTGAGGGCAGTGTCACTGCCCCTCATATGTGGGACCTGAACTGGGGCTGCTGGCTTCTCAAGCCAGTGCTTAACCTCCGTGCCACCTGGCCGGCCCAAAAAAACCCACAAAACTTTTTTATGTATTAAATTTATTGGGGGTGACAATGAGTACTTTATACACTCTAAATACATGTCCCTCATCACATATGTGATTTGCAAATATTTTCTTCCAGTCTGTGGTTCACCGTTTATTTCTAAGCCTCTACCATTTGAACAGCAGAAGTTCATAATTTTGATGAAGCTTAATTAATTAATTTTTTTCATTTATTGTTCAGTTTTCTTTGGTCATACCTAAAAAATCTTTGCTATTTAACCAGAAGCACAAAGAGTTTTCTATTATGTTATAATCTTGAAGTTTTATAGTTTCGGCTTTTATATTTATGTCTCTGATTCATTTTGAGTTAATTTTTGTAAATTACACAAGGTAAGGGTCAAGATTCATTTTTTTTTGCACAGTAGTTCCTCCTAATCAGCTGTTTGTCATTTAATAATTTCAGTAACTTGCAGTCAACCGTGGTCTGAAAATATTAAATGGAAAATTACAGAAATCATTCATAAGTTTTAAATTGCGCACTGTTCTGAGTAGTGTGATAAAATCGCAAGCTGTTCTACTCTGTCCCACCCGGTCGTGAAGCATCCCTTTGTCCAGTGTATACATGCCGTATATTCTCCCTGCCTGTTAATCACTCAGTAGCTGTCTTGGTCATCAGATGATCTGTGTTGGTATCACAGTAGTTGTGTACAAGTGACCCTTATTTTACTTAATAATGGCCCCAAAACATGAAAGTAGTGATGCCAGCAATTCAGATATGCCAAAGAAAAGCTATAAAGTGCTTCCCGTAAGAGAAAGGTGAAAGTTCTCAACGAGGCAAGAAACAAAACTATATGCTGAGGTTGCTAAGATCTACAGTAAGAATGAGTCTTATTGTGAAATTTTGAAGAAAGAAAAATAAATTCATGCTAGTTTTGCTGTTGTACCTCAAACTGCAAAAGTTATGGCCACTGTGTGTGACAAGTGTTGAGGTAAGTTAAAAAGGGCACTAAATTTGTGGGTGGAGGACATTAACAGGAAATGTGTTTTGATTAACAGCAATGCATTGTACCAGAAAGCACTGAGCTTATACGAAGACTTCAGCAAGGGATTCCCTGAAATGAGTGACACCAAAGTATTTACTGCAAGTTAAGGGGTGGTTACACAGATTTAGGAGTAGGCTTGGACTGAAAAATATAAAACTTACTAGAGGGATAGAGAAACCATACTCACATAACTTTCATTATAGTATAATTGTTCTATTTTATTATTAGTTATTGTTAATCTCTCACTTTGCCTAATTTATACATTAAACTTTATCATAGATACGTATATATAGTATAGGAAAAAACATAGTATATATATGGTTCACTACTATCCACAGTTTCAGGCATCCCCTGGGGGTCTTGGAATGTACCTCCCACAGATAAGGGAGTACTACTGTGATGTCAGATTGTCCCAGTTCCATTTGTTGAAAAGACTATCCTTTCCCCCATTGTGTTGTCTTTGCATTTTTGTAAAAAATCAACTGACCGTACATGTGTGGGTTTACTTACAGACTTTCTATTGATCTGTATGTCTAGCCTGATGCCAATACCACACTGCTTTGTTTACTATATTCATAAAAAGTCTTGAAATCAAATAGTATAGGTCCTCCAAATTTGTTCTTTTTTTATCTAAGATTTTATTGGGGAATTGGGGAAGGAGAACAGCCAAGTTTTTGTCCTTCAATATTAGTTGTGGAGGGCACAGCTAGCTCAGCTCCAAGTCCACTTGCCATCTGGCCTCCAGTCGGCAGCTCATGGCCACTCAGCTCAAGGTGCTGTGTTCAATCTTATTTATGGGTGGGCGTAGCCTACCATCCCACGTGGAAGTTGACCCAGCAACCTTGTTGTTAGGATCACATGCTCTCACCAGCTGAGCCATTCTGCGACCTGTTGGCAGTTCAGTGGCAGCTCAGCTAGGGCACAGCTCACTGGCCCATGTGCGAATTGAACCGGTGACTCTTGCTCAGAGCTCGTGCTGTTAACCAACTGAGCCACTCAGCCAGCCTCCAAATTTGTTCTTTTAAAAAGTTGTTTTCAGGGCTGGCCGAGTGGCGCGGTGGTTAAGCGCTGGCTTGGGAAGCCAGCGGCCCCGGTTTGGTCCCCCATAGGAGGGCCAGTGACACTGCCCTCAAAAAAAAAAAAAAGTTGTTTTAGGGCTGGCTGAGTGGCACGGTGGTTAAGAGCTGGCTTGGAACACCAGAGGCTCGGGTTGAGATCCCATATATGAGGGCCAGTGACACTGCCCTCTACAGCTAAGGGTGCACAACAGATTCATCTGGAGCTGGGCTGCTGTGAATCCCCGGGACGGCATATCTGCAGCCCCTGCTGCAGTGGGCTGCCATAGGCTATGGTGAGTGGCCAGCAGCCAGCATGAGAGGCTGGCAGCCGGTGTGAGCTGCCAAGAGCCACTGTGAGCGGCTGTCCAAAGGCCAGCATATGATCTGCCTCACCCGAGAAGAACGCAATGATGATACCAACATGGGCCAGTGAAGCAATGTCCTCCACAACTAGACTGAAGAACAAAAGGACAAAAACTTGTCTGTTTCCCTTCTCCAGGTCCCCAACACTGTTCCTCTCCCCCAACACCCTAATAAAATCTTTAAATTAAAAAAAAAGTTGTTTTGGTTTGTGAATGTCCTTCGCTTTTCCATAGAAACTTTAGAATCAACTTGTCAATTTCTACAATGAAGCCTGCTGGGAATTTGATTGAGATTGTGTTGAAACTACAGGCCAATTTGGGAAGAATTGACATCTTAATCCTATTGAGTCTTCTTCTTTTTTTTTTTTTTAAGATTTTATTGGGGAATTGGGGACGGGAACAGTGTTGGGGAACTGGGGAAAGGGAACAGACAAGTTGCTGTCCTTTTGTTCTTCAGTCTAGTTGTGGAGGACATTGCTTCACTGGCCCATGTTGGTATTATCATTGTGCTTTTCCTGGGTGAGGCAGATCGGTTGCCGACCTCTGGACAGCGGCTCACAGTGGCTCTTGGCAGCTCACACCAGCTGCTAGCCTCTCACGCTGGCTGCTGGCCTCTCACTGTAGTCCATGGCAGCCCACTGCAGCAGGTGCTACAGATATGCCGTCCCAGGGACTCACAGCAGCCCAGCTCCAGGTGGAGCTATTGTTCACCATCTTAACTGTAGAGGGCAGTGTCACTGGCCCTCATATGTGGGATCCGAATTAGGGCTGTTGGAGTCCCAAGGCAGCTCTTAACCAACGTGCCACTTGGCCGGCCCCCTATTGAGTCTCCTGATCCATGAACATGGTATGACCTCCATTTACTTAGGTCTTTATTTCACCAGTGTTTTGTAATTTTCAACATACAAATCTTCCATATATTTTATTAGATTTATTTCTAAGTATTTCATTCTTATTGTGCTATTGTAAATGGTACTATTTGTTAAGTTTCAATTTCCAATTCATGTACAGTTGGTTTTGTATATTGACCTTGTGTCCTATAACTTCGCTAAATTCACTTATTTGTTCTAGTAGCTTTTTGGTACACTGTTGGATTCTCTAGGTAGATTATCATGATGCCTATGAATAAAACCAGTTTTCTTTCTTTCTTTTCAATCTTTGTGTCTTTCATTTCATTTTCCTTGCTTAATTGTCCTGGCTAAAACTTCCAGTAGAATATTAAATAGGAGTGGCAAGAGATCACATTCTTGTCTTGTTTCTGATTTTAGGAGGGAAGTCTTCAATCTTTTACCATTTAGTGTAATGTTAAGTGTGATGTTATATGCACTTTATCAGGTTATGGATATTCTCTTCTATTTCTAGTTTCCTGAGAATTTTTATCATGAATGAATCTGCATTTTGTCAAATGTCTTTCTGCATGAATTGAGACAACCATATGGTTTTTATTTTTCATTCTCTCGATATGGTAAATGCCATGGATTGATTTTTAAAAGAAGATTTTATTGGGAAATTGGGGGAGGGGAACAGTGTTGGGGAATTGGGGGAGGGGAACAGTCTAGTTGTTGTCCTTCAATCTTAGTTGTGGAGGGTGCAGCACTCAGCTCCAAGTCCAGTTGTGCCGCTCAGCTGAAGGTGTTGTGTTCAATTAGTTGCATAGCCACCATCCCATGTGGAAGTCAAACTGGCAGCCTTGTTGTTAAGAGCATGCATTCTATCTGCTGAGCTACCCAGGTTACAGCTCAGTTCAAGGTGCTGAGTTCAGACTTAAGTTGCAGGCTGGCGTAGCCCACCATCTCGAACAGGCAACTTTATTTTTAGGAGCACGTGCTCTTACCCACTGAGCCATCCTGCCACCTGTTGGCAACTCAGTGGCAAGTCAGCTTGGGTGCAGCTAACTGGCCCATGTGGGAATCGAACCAGTGACCCTGTTGCTCAGAGCTCACACTCTTATTTTATTTTTATTTTTAATTTTTTTTAGAGGGCAGTGTGACTGGCCCTCATATGTGGGATCCGAACCGGGGCCTCTGGCGTCCCAATCCAGCTCTTAACCACCACGCCACTCAGCTGGCCCTAGAGCTCGCACTCTGAGAAAGCTCTGAACCAACTGAGCCACTTGGCCGGCCCAACACTGATTGATGTTTGTTTTTATTTATTTATTTTTTAAAAGATTTTATTGGGGAATTGGGGGAGGGGAAAGCATTAGGGAATCAGGGAAGGTGAACAGACAAGTGGCTGTCCTTTTGTTGTTCAGTCTAGTTGTGGAGGACGTTGCTTCACTGACCCATGTTGGTATTATCATTGCGCTCTTCCTGGGTGAGGCAGTCGCTTGCCGGCCACTGGACAGCTGCTCAGTGAGGCTCATGTCAGCTCACACCAACTGCCGGCCAGCCTCATTGAAGCCTACACCGTTGCTGGTGAGTCATGGCAGCCCAGCTCCAGGTCGAGCTGTTGTTCACCATCTTAGCTGTAGAGGGTGCAGCATCACCCTCTGGCCCACACGTGGGATCAGAACTGGGGCCCTGCTGCCTGTGCTGGCGTCCCAAGCCAACTCTTAGCCAACATATCACTTGGCTGGCCCCTGATTGATTTTTAAATGTTTAACCTATCTTGCATTGGGATAAACCTCACTTAGTTGGTATGTATTAGTGATATTTTGTTGAGGATTTTTTGGTCTACGTTCATGTAGGGTATTGGTCTGTAGCTTTCTCATATTGTCTTTGTCTGGGTTTTGAATTGGAGTTATTTTTTAAGTAGACAGGCTGAATTTTGGGCTGATCTGAGGCAACAGTGTTATAAGAAGTTCACTTTTCTCTGAAGCACTCATTTTGCCTTCCTCTGTTCTAAACCAATCTATGATCTTTCTTGCAATAACTGCACATGTTGCTGGACCCTCAACTAGTCTCTGTGCTGCTCAGAGCTCTGAAATTTTCTGTCTCCCTTTTCTGTTTCACTTCCAAACCAACAACACAATGCACAGAACAACAGAGATCTGCTCCCTGTAATGTAATAATGACCTAATCAGATACACTAAAACTCAAGGATCAAGAGACCCTGCAGTCATATCTCTGTATATGCTTAAATGAGCTCCAGAGGTACCTGCACACATGGCCACCAGGGTGCAAGAAATGTTGAGAGGAGATTGCATCCAGCTTGTGAATGGGAGCACTTTCAAATCATCACTTACACTTAGCAAAGATTTAAGAGTTCTTTGTAGTAAGTATGCTAAGTATCTAACAAGCATTCTGATTTTGAGTAATGATTATAGCTCTACTTAAAAAAGATCAGAGTCTCAGTTGCCTGCTTCATATGTAAATGTATCTGGTTATATGTGAGTGCCTTTAATGAAGTAACTTGAACTTTTGTTCCTACATTCAGAGTGATTGATGAAAAATAAAAAAACCAAAACACTCTAGAACCCCACCAGAAATTAGCAGCCAGCAGGCCCTTTGAAAGGACTCTGTGGTGCTGTCTGGCCTAGGGCTAGGAGGCAATAGGACTGGGTTTTAGCTCTGGATTTACAATTGATTTCCAATTTTCTGGCCAATAGGACTTAGACTTCCCCAACATAGCTCAGAGACTGTTGTTGATGATGAATTATGAAATAACTTCATTCACCTATTTACTTTTTATTGGTTCTCATTCCAACATAGAGGTATGGATCATAAAAATAGTAGTTACCAGGCACTGTGCTAAATGCTTTGCTTATATTATTCCCTTCAATCATCTTGAAAGGTAGGAATTAATAAAACCCCATTTTATAGATGGAGAAACTGAGGCTCAGAGAAGGTAAGTCACTTGCCTAACCTCACCTTGTAAGTTAATGACTAGGATGGGATTTAAATTCAGACCTCCATGACTACACCACACTGTCTCTCCCACTGCTGAGGATGGTGAATCTGTCTTCTAGAATTCTCTCACATATCTGTAACTAGATGAGCTTAGAAAGACAAGGAGAGTTTTGTGTGTCTGTGATGAACAGCTATATCCAGACAGTGAAAAGGGTGGAGCACTTCCTTCTACACCCTAGTCTGGACATGTGGGTGTGCAAGCATGTGTGCGTGCACACACACACACACACACACACACACACACACTGCTCTCAGCTTTTCACAAGAAGGGCAAAGATTTAAACTGCATCTCTTTCGAAGTCTGGCTTAGGAAGAGTGTAAAACTTCTACCTGCTATCTCTATAGCAGTGAAGGGCTCCTCTCTCTCCACGGAGGCCTTGCTGTGGCTGTGGGAATGTTGCTCTACTGAGTGTCTCTAATTGGAACAAAAATGTATATAGCACTTATACACCAGACACTTCTCTAATTACTTTATAACTATTAACTCATGTAATCCTCAGGATAGTCCTGTGAGAACTCTTAACATTCCCATTTCACAATTGAATAAACTGAAGCACTGAGATGTTACTTAATTTTCTCAAGTCTCCCAAACAACAAGAGGCAGAGCTGGGGTTTGAGCCCAGAGCATGTGTTAACTCTAGACCTGTGCTAGTCCATATGGTAGCCACCAGCCATATGTAGCTATTTAAATGTAAATGAATTCAAATTAAATATTTAGTTTCTCAGTCATACCAGTCAATTTCAAGTGCTTTATAGACACATGTGGCTAGTAGCTTCTGTATGGAATAGTGCATTTATAGAACATTTCTATCATCACAGAGTTATGTTTTATAGCACTAGGTCAGATCTTGTGTTTTTAAAAGGTTAAAAGACATTTTGATGGTATAGCCCACTCAGGGGACAATCTGAGTACATCTCCATATGTTCTTGGGTTAGTTTCCACATATCTTTCTCTCCAATTTTCTGTCCCATTCCCCTTTTTGGCTTGATTGGTGAACACAATAGGAATTTCGGCCCTTTTAAAAACCTGGCTTTAAACTCTTATTTAAGCCTCTTATACTAACTACCTGCTTCCCGCCCCACCAATCCCACCTGACCTCAGGACCCTACTGATGCCTTGATGTTTTAAGAGCCACAGATTCTGCTGGGTCTTTGTGTTAGGCCTACATACCCCTTCTGGAAGCCACAAGTCATGGCAGGGAAAGGAAAGACATCAATGGGGTATTGGCTGTTAGCCCCTTGCTACTTCTGTCTCCAGACCTTAGTTCTTATCAAATAAGCCTGATGTTTTACCTACAGGAAGAGAAAAAAAAATACAGGAGCTTCCAAACAAGACCACAGAATTGAAGTCTGCCACAGTTTTCCTCAGCTACTCTGATTTATAGGCAAGTACCACAAAATTCCCTGGGGCTAGAGACAGTAGCCATGTGATTGATCATGATTACCAAAGGAGATTTGTGTGGGTTTTCAGAAGTCTAACAAAGTAAGATACTCTTTACCAAAAGGTGGCTATCTAGAGGGAATCTAACAAGGCTCTATGCCCCTCCACCCCTGAAATAAATCTCCCTCTGGCCTTACAGAAAATTGGCCACGCCTCCTCCCTTTCAGAGTGAGAGCATACTGTTTACTTGTTGGTCAACATACCATGTTAGCGTCTACTTGGGCAGTGTTTCCCATTTTCCCCACAGGACCAAGAGGAGTGCAGGGTGGGGACGTTTGATGGGTGGGGAGTTATTTGCTGAAAAGTTCCAATCATGCCAGACACACTGCAGTTCTCTCTTGAGCATGTGGCCCTGTCTGCAAGTTCAAATTCAGAAAGGAAGATTTGCAGATTCTTCATTGACACTATGCCTCCCCTAAATAGGTGTTTCTCAGGGCAGGCCAGGACCAGGATTTTGAGAATTATGACAAGTTTTCAAAATGAAAGGGGAGGACACTGAGTGGTTATTTGTGGGTAGGTCTTTGTATCTGTGGTCGATACACTAGGTGCTTTCCTGCCATGTTGACAGGGGTAAGGGAGGGTGGTGGCAGAGGCTATTTATCCCACTAAACAGCCAGTCCCAGGGTAAGTGGTGACTTGGTAAGCCCATTTCTGAGTCAGCACTGTCCCCTCTCCTTGTTCCTATTTCAGGAAGCAACCTGTTGTCCTCATGTGTGTTGTTGTAAAACCTTTTTGATATGCCTTGCAGGGCACATCAGAATAGTAATAACAAGCTCTCATGCCTGAATGGATAGCTGCAGTTTATAGAGCATTTTCAAGTCCTTGGTCTCTCTCTTTACTCTCACCTGTTCTCTATGAGGTAGGAAGGATGATGGCAGTATCAGCTCCATTTTAACGATGAGGAGATGGAGGTTCAGAGAGACCCTAAGGTTTCTTGTCAAGATAGTGTTTCAGTGGTACCTGACTGGAATCATAGATATCTTTTAGGATACCTTCTGCTTCTTGAAGCTTATAGTAGCTCATCCTACTGTCTCTTTTGTTAGGCCTTTGGGAGAGGATAGAGAAGTTTGGTTGCTGGGAATGGTAGGTATCACAGCTGGCACAATATGTTCCTTCATGAGGTCAAGGTGTTTAGAAGCGTTGACAGCATTAGCAGCTTTTCTGACTCCCTTTTGTTCTACAGATTTCCCCCACCCCCACCATCAGAAAACCCCTCCAGCTTATTTATTTATTTATTTATTTATTTATTTATTTATTTATTTATTTTTGCCACTGGCCAAGGTCCAGTGAGGACAGTGTGGATACAGGAATCAAGGGAATATTCTGCATTGCCCTGTCTTCTAACTTCATGAAATAATGTCCAGCATGCTTTGCTGATTGACGATGCTCATGGGGATGAAGCTATCTTTTCAGGACCATGGAGTGCTTGAAATGGCAGGTTAACAAGTTTGGGCTTTATCTTGTAGGCAAAGGTTAGCCATGGAAGAACAAGCAGGGAGCAGATGAAGCTCTGCAGGGGTAAACAAGATGAAGGAATTACCTCTGAAATGTGATCCAGTGAAGACTTGGTGCCATTTAATTGCTATTGCTGGATCCTCAACTTCCAGAAAAGGTTACAATAAGATAGTTGCAGCCTTCAATGTGTTGTAATTATCTGTTTACTTGTCTGCCTTCCCTTCTTTTCTATGATTTTTGAGAGCAAAGGGGCCTAGTCTTATTCCCCAGCTCCTATCACCGGACAAGACCTAGAGTAAATGCTCAGTAAATGCTTGTTTGAATGATTGGAATTTCATAACTTTGCTCACAGGTACTGCCAACAAATTCAAGTCAATGACTGCTAATCCTTAGTCTTTCCCACGAATATATTAGGAACCTAGGTAGAGCCACTTGAGTCCTGTTTAATGGGCTGGAGCAGGCCTTGACTAACTAGAAACTAGTTGGCTAAATGGATCCCTGGTGCGGGCAGAGGTAAATTTTTTTTCCTTTAGGAGGCTGTTAAACATTATTCTGACGCTTGTTAAATGGTAGATTTTCTTCGCGACTATTGCAATAATAAGGAGTGTTGGGATGGAGTCCCAGAGAACAGTTTCCAGGCTCTCAGCCTCACATGGATACATGCTGGCTCAGTTGTTCAGCCCACACATGCACAGGATGCATCCCTATGCAAGCACTTACGTAACCAGTTGGCTGTCAGCCACTATTGTTCTGTGTGCTATATAACTGCCATGGCTACGTTAGCAAGTGTTGATGTTGCAGATCCTACTTCCTGTATCTTGGCCAGCTGCCATCAAGATGGTGGTGCAGGAAGACCCATTGTTAGGGTATTGGTGGATGTTTGCTTCTCATGATTCAACCAGCCACCATAAAAAATATAGTGGTATGGGGCTGGCCGAGTGCCTCAGTGGTTAAGAGCTTGCTCAAGAGTGAGCTCTGAGCAACAGGATTGCTGGCTGGATTCCTGGCCTGAGCCGAGCTGCCAACATGTGGCAGGATGGCTCAGCTTTAAAAAAAAAAAAAAAGGCTGGGAGAGTGGCGCATTGGTTAAGAGCTGGTTTTGGGATTCCAGTGGCCCTGGTTCAGATCCCACATATGAGGGCCAGTGACACTGCCCTCTACAGCTAACAACAGCTCCATCTGGAGCTGGGCTGTGCGAGCCCCGGCGACGGTGTAGGCTGCAGCCCCTGCTGCAATGGGCTGCCATAGGCTACAGTGAGTGGCTGGCAGCCAGCCAGCGTGAGCTGCCAATAGCCGCGGTGAGTGACATCCGGAGGCCGGTGACCAATGTGCCTCATCCGGCAAGAGTGCAATGATGATACCAACATGGGCCAGTGAAGCAACTTCCTCCGCAACTAGACTGAAGAACAAAAAGACAGCAACTTGTCTGTTCCCCTTCCCCGATTCCCCAATGCTGTTCTACTCTCCCAATTCCCTAATAAAATCTTTAAAAAAAAAGAGTTGGCTTGGATTGCAAGCTCTGAGCAAAAGGGCCACTGGTTCAATTCCCACACGGGCCAGTGAAAGCTGCACCCGAGCTGAGCTGTCGCTGAGCTGCCAACAGGTGGAGGATGCCTCAGCTGGTGTAACAACAAGACTGCCTGTTCGATGATGGGTTATGCCCACCTGGCACCAAAACTGAACTCAGCACCTTGAGCTGAGCTGCCGCCCAGATGGCTCGGTGGATGGAGCGTGTGCTCTTAACAACAAGGCTGCTGGTTTGACTCCCATATGGGATGGTGGCTACGCCCACCCACAACTAAGATTCAACACAGCACCTTGAGCTTAGAGGCCACCAGCTGCTGATGGAAAGCCTGATGGCGACTGGCGCCCTCCACATGAGAATTGAAGAAAAACTTGGCTGGTTCCCCTCCCCCAATTCCCCAATAAAATCTTAAAAATATATATGTAGTGGTATGATATGAACTCCCTATCCATGGCTCTGTTGTTCCTTTTTGGCCTCACCTTATTCTGCGTTTCACCTAGTAGGAGCTGAGCCCCTGCATTACAGGGAGTGAAACTGAACTTAACTACTAATACAACCAAGGCAAGTGGGAATTTATAGCCAATGAGCAGAGTGAGGGGGGTCTGTGGATGCAAAATTCTTAAGAGGAGGTCCGGCCGAGTGGTGCATTGGTTAAGAGTTGGCTTGAGATGCCAGCTATGAGCAGCAGGGCTCCAGTTCAGATCTCACATGAGAGCCAGTGACGCTGTGCCCTCTACAGTTAAGATGGTGAACAACAGCTTGACCAGGAGCTGGGCTGCCGTGAGTCACCGGCAATGGTGTAGGCTGCAGCCCCTGCTGCAGTGGGCTGCCATAGGCTACAGTGAGTGGCTGGCAGCCAGCATGAGCAGCTGGCAGCTGGCATGAGCTGCCATGAGCTGCCGTGAGTGGCCTTTCAATGGCCGGTGAGCGACTGCCTCTTCCGGGAAGAGAGGAATGATAATACCAACATGGGCCAGTGAAGCAACATCCTCCACAACTAGACTGAAGAACTAAAGGACAACAACTTTTCTGTTCCCCTTCCTCAATTCCCCAATGCTGTTCCCTCCCCCAATTCCCCAATTAAAAAAAAAGTTACTAAGAGGAACTTGATTAGATGTTGTTATGGAAAATGTTTGTGTTCTGCATTTCCCATTTATATATTGAAGCCATACCCCCTATTGTGACCATTCTTGGAGGTGGGGCCTTTGGGAAGGTAATTAGGTTTAGATGAGGTCATGAGAGTGAGGCCCCATTGATGGGATTAGTCCCTTAAGAAGAGGAAGAGACCAGAGCTAGGTCTCACTTGTTCCCTCTTCCTCCCTTTTCCTACCCTCTACCTCTCTCTCCTCTCTCCTCCCTCCTTTTCCCTCCTCCCTCTCCCTTTTCCTCTTCATCTTCCTGATCCTCCCCGTGTGAAGACAGTGTGAGAAGGTGGCCTTTGTAATCCGAAAAGAGGGTTCTCACCAGGAACTAAATTTACTAGCTTCTTGATCTTGGACTTCCCAGCCTCCAGAACTGTGAGAAATAAATGTTGTTTAAACCACTCAGTCTCTGGCAGTTTGTTACAGCAGCCCAAGCTGACAAAGACAGGCATCAAAGGTGAGGAAATTCTTACTAAACTGACTTAACAGAATTGTTTCTAAAGACAAGTCAAGGACTTAGAAATCAAAGGTGGGGGATGATGAACTTGATCAGATATCAAGGGGGATCAGCTATATCGAGTGGGAGGATTTTCTGCTAAACGGACTGAACAGGATTCTTTGACAAAGGTAGGCCAAGAACAGGGCTGGAGATGAGGCCTAGTTGAAATGAGGGCTTAGAGGAGCCTGACCAAACTTTGGTCAAGGAGGGAGTCTTTTTCAGGGCTAATCTGCTGGGGGATAGTTTTGCTCATTATGCCTGGGCTTTTGAGATTTAAAGCTAAACCTCAAGGTTTAAAGCTAAACCCTGACTCTCAGGTAAGATGCAACACTACTGAAACCTCCATTTGCCTAGACAAATTTTGCTTAGGCAGGCATACCTGGTAGGAATCCTAAAATGATGCCAGTGGTTGCTTAATAGAGCTGTCCATTAGAATCACCTGGGAGCAGCTTTGAAAATCCCTATGTCTGGGCCAGATCCAGTACCTATTAAATCTGAATTGATGAGGGGATGAGGCAACTATATATTTAACAATCTTTCCTGGTGATTCTTGTTATTAGCCAGGCTGGGAACTCATGGGTTTACACAATGGATCATAAGAGTGACAGAATGAGAATGGGAACTAGTTGTTGGGGAAGGGATGGGTAGGTGAGAGGTAGGGGAGGCTGGAGGGGCTGATGTCTACTTGCTCCCTTTCTCCAGAGACATGGGTTTCCTCCACCCTTGGAGGGTGGCAGGACTTGTGTACTCAGCAAAATTGCAAAGTAAGTGAATATTGTTTGTAATATCTGCTACCTTTGTTTTTCAGGCTTCCCCTCCCTTTCAGGGTCTCTGTTGCCCCTCAAACATCTGGTACCCTCACCTTTGTTCTACTCTCTTCTTTCAGAAAGAGGTTTCTTAAGTACTGCTCACTAAGATTTATGCTTTTGATAAGGCAGATTGGCAATTTTTTAAAGGGGGGCAAATCCAGAGTGTCCCAAAGTAATAAATTCAAACATCTGAGAGGGGGCAGCAAGATTGTGTTTGTGTGTGTGTGTGTCTGGAGGTGGTGGGGGAAGGTTCCTTAGTATCCCTACAAATTACACAGACATATCTGCTTTCTTTGCCTGTGCCTAAAGTTTGCTCATATGCTTTGTGCCCCAGATTCCTAGGACTTTTTGGGATATATTAGGCAGAATTATTTTTTCCTAAAAGGACAAAAACAAAAGGTTTAAAGCTAAACCCTAACTCGCAGGTAAAATGCAACCCTTACTGAAATAGCAATATGTCAGCAGAACATGGTCTCATTGGCTCATTATCAGGAGAGGTCAGGACATCATTTCTGGCAACTTTTGAAAGCCACAGCCTGTTAGAAAAAAGTCTTCCTGAGGGTGTGATACAGCATGTTTCTCACTGGTTCTCAAGAGCACAGCATTTGTCCACATAAACTCTTTTCTAGGGTCTCCTTTTAAAATGCTAATTAAATTTGCTTGATCTCCACTGCCCCCAACTCTCAGCTAATTTTGGAGATTAAGAAAGGGAGCTTGATAGCTATAAAAAAATGTTTTTCCACCTGAGCTACCTTTCTATTTCATTCTGTTTTATTACAGGAAATTGTGTTGTGTGCCCTAAACAATAACATACATAACATTGATTGTATTCTGCATAACAAATTGGATTAGGACAATTACCATACAGGTGTTAAAAAAAACCTGAATGCAAACAATGCAATTAGTCATGACTTAATATACTATAATTCACACATTGAAATGTCTTATTGTGATTATATTATTTTAGAACAAAATGCTTTAACAAAAAACGAGGAATAAAAAAATACTTTTACTCTGGTACTGCATGTGCTCTGAACAAGAAATTGTTTTATGCTAATTTGGAACTTCACTACTTAGAATTCTTAACTAATCAGATCCTTTGATTCTCTGGCCCCTTTTTATATAGAGAAAGCTGCTTCTTAGCAAGATAATTTCATGAGCAATTCAACTTGAATGCCACCATTATGAACAAAGGAATTTACACACTGATGCGGTCCACAAACATGGCTTTAGAAAACTGAGTCTTGGGTGGTCCCCACTGATGGCCAGGACCTTGAAACAAAGGAGATAGAGTGTAAGCAATTGGAACAGGTCCAAGTTAGCTGGCAAATAGGTGGACCTGTCACAAAGGCAATAGGCTCAGAGCTGCCACAAAGGATTTTGTAACTTCTGCCTAGCTGAGCCAGTAAGTGAGGCTGAACTTTAGCCTGGGATCCATGTGCCAAGATGTGCACACAGGTGACCTGAGGAAAGTGTGTCTTATGGGTACAAGAGAGAGAGAGAGGTGGGGGGAGAGGGAGAGAGAGAGATTAAATACAGGTCTTATTGCCAGAAACTACAGCAGCTGGGACCCCTGGAGTTTGAACTGTGAACTCAAATCCAATTACTAAGTTCTCTCCACTTTATCCTATATTGTCACACACCCCCACGCTTTGTGCTTGCTTAGAATTTGCCAAATTTAAGTTGTACACTCTCAAGTATGCACTTTTTGTAATTTTTCTCTGATTTATGTCAAAGCTTTGCACACATGCCTGATGTGGAGAACAATTGAGGGTGTGGGAGAGGAAATATAATTTTCCCTCTACCCTTCTAGGTTCTTGACTGAGACCCCCCTCCCCACCCCCATAATAAAAAGAGAAATTAACAGGAAAAAAACCCGAAGTTTAATAACATGTATATCTCCTGTATACATGGACATACCCAGGGAAAACTAACTCTGAAATGGCCCAAGGCATCACCTTAAATACAGACTCTACCTAAAGACAAAACAAGATGGGTGGGGGGAGGGAGGACAGTTGTAGGAGGTTATCATGAAAAGCACAATAAATGAGGCTATGGTTGTTGTGCAGATTTAAGATATTGCCTTCTCCAGGAGTAAGAGTTTCTAGTGATTTAGTCATCTTTCTTTTCTGTCTTTCTGGTGCAGGAAGGGAGAAACCGTCACAACTGGAGAATTCCTTTATAAATGTAAATGTCTCTTACAAAAGGTTAATTTCTCTGTTTTCAGAGCATTCCCTGTGTCTGCTGTTTCTTAAATAATCAGCCCAAACTAATCCTTATGCCAAAATGGTATATTTTGAGGTGCAAATTCTGCTCCCCTTCAAGGGCTAGGCTTGTGCCATCATCATCTTGTTGAATCCCCCCACCTAGAGTTGCCAATTGGGCGAATAAAAATACAGAATGCCTAGTTAATTTGAATTCCAGACATACAACAAATGTTTTTATAAATATATAATAAATGAATAATAAGTATCTCATGCAAGATTTTGGACATACACTAAAATTAGTGTTGTTTATCTGAAATTCAAATTTTAACTTGGCATCCTTTGTTTTATCTGGCAATCCCACCCCCACCTCCACCCCAGCACAAAGCACAGAGTTTATTGATGAAAGTAGAGCTAGGCCAGTGGTTATCACATCACAGCATGCATCAGAATCACCTGGAGGTGATTAAGACCCAGATTGCTATTCCCCACCCCCAGAGTTTCTGATTCAGCAAGTCTGGGGAGGTGCCCCCAAATTTGCATTTCTAACAAGTTCCTGGCTGCTGCTGCTGCTGCTGCTCCTGCTTCTCTAGGGAACACACTATGGGAACTACTGCTCTATCACAACCTCAATAAATAGATCCAATGGGAATGAAGCTCTTGTTGCCAAGTTGATAATAAATGAGCAGAAAGCTTTGCAGACCTCTTGCAACAGGGTCTGTGGGCTCCCTGGCAGTGCTCCTTCAAGGTGTGTGTATTTGCTTATGCTACCCTCAGCTACCTTCCTGCATAATTTCTTTTGACTGTGTTAGGTTAGTGATAAGCAAAACTGGTTTGGGTTTGTTGCTTACAGTCTTGTTTATACCTCCATGAACTTTAATTCCTCTAACTCCTTCCATTCCTCTAGGTGCCATTGTCTAACTCAGGGATGGCAAACCTACCTGTTGGGGGGGGTACCAGTGAGGAGGGACTCGATTTATTTCCCAAGCAAGGAAGCTGCCATTTGGAAGACAGTGGCAGTTTTTAATGGAGATGTTGATTTACTTTGAGGCTGTCTTCCTTTCTTCTGTGCAAGCCACCAGAATAACCTTTTAGTTAAAAATATAAAGCACTGGGCCGCCTGAGTGGTGGTGCGTTGGTTAAGAGTTGGCTTGGGATACCAGCTCTGAGCAGCAGGGCCCCAGTTTGGATCCCACATGAGGGCCAGTGACACTGCCCTCTACAGCTAAGATGGTGACCAACAGCTCAACCTGGAGCTGGGCTGCTGTGAGTTGCTGGCAATGGTGTAGGCTGCAGCTCCTGCTGCAGTGGGCTGCTGTGAGCTACCGTGAGTGGCTGGCAACCAGCATGGGCTGCTGTGAGCCACCATGAGTGGTTGCCCAATGGCCAGTGAGCAACTGCCTCACCCAGGAAGAGCACAATGATAATACCAACATGGACCAGTGAAACGATGTCCTCCACAACTAGACTGAAGAACAAATGGACAGCCACTTGTCTGATCCCATTCCCTGACTCCCCAACGCTGTTCCCCTCTCCAAATTCCCCAATAAAAAATCTTTAAAAAGAAATAAGCTAAAGCACTACAGGCCCATTGATATAGGAGACTGATAGTTTTCAGGAGGGAATGGGGGCAATTTGCATAAGGAGTACCAGGACTACTATTTGAGACTGAAATTGAGATACTGAATTTCTTTTTCTTTTATTATTATTTATTTATATATTTATTTACTTATTTATTTATTTATTTATTTTATGGAGGGGGATTTCTGGTAGAAACCGGAAGGCTTACTACACAAATTCAGAAACAGCTGTAAGCACTATTATTATTATTCATGTTTCTAGTACCAATGCAATTTAACATTATTCTGAAAGAACCAGACAATACAATTATACTTTCTTTATATTTTTTTAAGATTGTTTTGATTTTTTTTTAAGATTTAAAAAAAAAAATTTTTTAAGATTGGGGAAGAGGAACAGCCATGTTGTTGTCCTCTCAATATTAGTTATGGAGGGTACAGCTAGCTCAGCTCCAAGTCCAGTCATCATCTGGCAGCCTGTCAGCAGCTCATGGCTACTCAGATCAAGGTGCTATGTTCAGTCTTAGTTGTGGGTGGGCATAGCCCACCATCCCATGCTGGAGTTGAACAGGCAATCTTTTTTGGAGCATGTGCTCTCACCAGCTAAGCCATCCTGCCACCTGTTGGCAGCTCAGTGGCAGCTCAGCTGGGGTGCAGCTCACTGGCCCATGTGGGAATTGAAACAGCCACCCTGTTGCTCAGAGCTTCTGCTCTTAACCAAATGAGCCACTTGTCTGGTCCCCTCTTTTTCTTTATTTTTGAAGCTATCATTGGCTTTATTAAGTGATTAATGAATTGGCAGCATCCCATCTAGCAACTAGAATTGTGCTCCCAAGATACTGAATTCCTGACTGAGATCTTGTCCATTTCTACTAGGGTGCCAAAAACATGTATACAAGTGGACACTTTGGTCATCTTTGCTCAAAGAGTAGTTCACTGTAATCAGAAGTGTCTGGACACTAATGGTAATCACTTTGAGCACCTTTTGTAATTGCAGAAGTCAAACGTGACTTGTATTCACCTTTTATTATTGGTATATATTGAGTAATACATTTTTAATACAGTTTTCCTTTCTTAAAATGTGTATACATTTTTTGGCACTCTCTTTATTTGAGGTCCAAAGTTATCATAACATGTTGGGATGGACTAGGAAGGTCGTGGCCTATTACCAGGGTCAGGAAAGGGCAACAAAGCTCCTGAGATAAAAAGCACTATGAGGGTAGAAGGGGATTGGACAAGGTAGCTGGCCTTTGGACTGGGGGTCCTGTGGTGCAAGTGGGATTGGGAGACATTTCTGCCAAGTCTTTGAAGCTGCTGATACCAGAATCTGCCTCAACACAGCTCCTCTGGGAGGCAAATTTAAACCACAAGCAAAGATCCATGTATAGGAAACAGCTGGAAGAGCTACAGCCTACTTTATCTTGAAACATTTTTCTGGGGCAACCATGTCCGATTGTCTTTCTGGGCCATAATCCAGCCCATCAGTCAAGGTTGTATAGTGCTCTCAGGGAGTGTATCTGATATCTTGTGTTCTAAGGACCCCAAGATAAAGGCTGAATTTCCTGTCAATATAAAAACTCAGTCATAATAATTTGAACATTAAAAGAAATTTTAAAAATTTATATCCTGACTTGGTCAAATGGGATGTACTTCTTACACATGATATCTATCTATCTATCTATCTATCTATCTATCTATCTATCTATCTATCTATCTATCATCTAATGTCTATGTTGTTGCCTCCCCCTTCTATTCGTATGGCTGAAACTAGTATTTGATTACAGATTTATTTCCCATTAAGCCTGGGCATGTCCTTTGTATCCTTCTGTTATTAGTTAGGGTGTTCTTGGTTGCAAGTGATAGAAAAACTTTTTAAGAAATCCTCATCTAGCATTTATTATATGCCAGGCAGGGTTATAAAGGCTTAAAAAATTATAAATTTATACTCTTAAATCAACCATAGAAGGTAGAGTTGTAATCTCAATTTTACAGAATAATAATAAAAAAAAGATTTTTGTTTTTAGTATGGATTCATGGGTGTCTCACAGAACCCAAGTTCCTAAATACAGTATAAGTTATAAACTGGAACCATGGGATAAATACCATTTGCTTTCTCTCTCTACCACTTGCTTCTGCACCTCTTTGTATGTTTCATTCATCTCTCTTACATTAAAACAGCTTTCTCTTTCTAGTCCATATGTAGAAAAATATGGTGACTAATACCATACAAGTTTTCAGTTATAGGGCCGGCCGAGTGGCATGGTGGTTAAGCGCTGGCTTGGGAAGCCAACGGCCCCGGTTCGGGTCCCACATATGAGGGCCAGTGACACTGCTCTCAAAAAACAAAACAAAACAAAGAGAAGTTTTCAGTTATAGTTGACATACAATGTTATACAACATCAGCTTCAGGTGTACAGTGCAGTGATCAAGCCTCTACCCCAACCATGAAGTGGTCTACCTAATAAGACAAGTGACCATCTGATACCCTACAAAAATTTACAACATTATTAATTATATTCCCTGAACTGTCTTTCATACCCCTGTGGCAATATTGGGCCTATCTGCCTCAGCTAGGAAGAGCACAATGACCACAATTCCAACACTGTCCAGAGAAGTGACGTCCTCCACAACTAGACTGTAGAACAAAAGAAAAGCAATTTGTCTGTTCCCCTTTCCCGATTCCCCAATGCTGTTCCTTCCCCACAATTTCCCAATAAAATATTTAAAAAAAACAACCATGCAAGTTTTACATGTTATGGATCGGACCATCCAGAGAGAGAAACAGATTTCTCTCTTAATTCGAAAATCCCCTCAGAAAGAATTTATTAGCTTAGTTTGGGTTAGATGTCCAACCCCAGACTCAATCTCTTGGGGATCAAATTTTGCTAATTAAGTGTGACTCATAAAAGAGGTATTTACAAAAGCATGGACAATGGGCTGCACATCACATTTTAGGACCATGTAATTTTCTCTGATATCATGTGGATAGAGGAAGGGAAAGGAATGGTCCTTGAAATGAAGTATTGGGACGATAGTAGCTGTCCACAACACCTTAACTCAACATTCCACCTGGCTTTTAAGAAGTGATCAGAATTGGTACATGATACTATTTGCCAACTCTGCTCTGACTTTCTCCCTCTACCAGTACAGGAAATGGATGTGGTAGTCTCATTTACACTCATCGAATTGACCCAAAGGAAGGATCACCATATCTGTCCCAAGT